>OX244036.2:26661213-31481770 GCA_945859785.2 Tridacna gigas | reverse complement strand
GTTAATTGATAGCGGGAATCTTTGACGTTACACCCCGCCGCCGGGGTGAGTCCGTAATTTCTGTATCCAAGTTGATTCGTACATCAGTCTCTCTGTCTTGCAGCCTGATTTTATTTGTTGTAATATAGAAAAAACAGCATCCTCTTCTGAATGGTCTTTCTTTGAAAAATGACCGTTAATCGGCTTGTCTCTCTGCAATTTGATGTCACGCAAGTGCTCAGTCATCCTCTCATTTAGTTGTCGTTCAGTCTCTCCAACATATACTACCGTTTCACATTTCTTACAGCTTATTGAGTAGACTACGCTGTGCTGTCTACAATTGTTGTAATTCGGGATTTTGAACCCTTCTCCTGTTGTACTAATAATTTTATCGCTGTCGGAAATGCGGGGCACATTTGTCACAATCTAATTTGCATGGTTTACTTGATTTTTTAACCTGTTTATTCGTCTTTCCATGAACTAAAGAGTCGCCAAGATTTCTGTCCCTTCTGTATGCAACCATAGGAGGTTCTTGAAACACTTTCGTCATTCTCTCTGACTTATATAATACTCTCGTGTGTTTACGGATGATATGGTTCAAGTCTGGGTGATGATATGGTTCAAATCTTGCCATCCTCCATCAACAAGGAAAGGTCTGGTATTTGGATTGGGTTTACGACTAAAAAGAATATGCGAAAAACCACAAGACTACGAATATCAAAGGAGAATCCTGATAAAGAAATTAAGACAACGTGGTTATAGTGGCAAAACAATAAATTCACAAATGACGAAAGTAGACAAACTAGATAGGGGCGAACTATTAAAGAAGCGTAAACGTAGAAAAGAATCAGACAGAGTGCCGATGACTGTAACCTATTCAAACCTCCTCCCAGACTTGAACCATATCATCCGTAAACACACGAGAGTATTATATAAGTCAGAGAGAATGACGAAAGTGTTTCAAGAACCTCCTATGGTTGCATACAGAAGGGACAGAAATCTTGGCGACTCTTTAGTTCATGGAAAGACGAATAAACAGGTTAAAAAATCAAGTAAACCATGCAAATTAGATTGTGACAAATGTGCCCGCATTTCCGACAGCGATAAAATTATTAGTACAACAGGAGAAGGGTTCAAAATCCCGAATTACAACAATTGTAGACAGCACAGCGTAGTCTACTCAATAAGCTGTAAGAAATGTGAAACGGTAGTATATGTTGGAGAGACTGAACGACAACTAAATGAGAGGATGACTGAGCACTTGCGTGACATCAAATTGCAGAGAGACAAGCCGATTAACGGTCATTTTTCAAAGAAAGACCATTCAGAAGAGGATGCTGTTTTTTTCTATATTACAACAAATAAAATCAGGCTGCAAGACAGAGAGACTGATGTACGAATCAACTTGGATACAGAAATTACGGACTCACCGGCCGGCGGGGTGTAACGTCAAAGATTCCCGCTATCAATTAACGTTAATTTAATTAGCGCGGGATCAAACGTTGTGTATTTCACAATGACGTCACATCCTGTATACAACAATGGCATACGACGTGCATCTACAAAGTAGATAAATTTACGTTTCTTTTCTTGAGAAAGGCCACTGGCCGAAATATTGAAAAACTGAGTGACTATATTTTATCTATATATATTTTTTTCACAGAGAATATTATTTGATGATCAAAAGGCGAGATATGATGACTGTATGGAACATTTCCATTGCACTCAGATAAAATTGGCTTAGTTTTCAGGCTTGATGATAATGTCTGGCAGTCTGTGCAAATTTGTAGGTTCAAGTTGGGAGAAAATTTTCTTTGAAAGGTGGTGATTGCAGTGAAAAAAGCCAACCGATATTTATGAGAAATGTTTCAGGTAGAAAGATAAAATTTTTGTAGTCAATGTGAAGGTTAAATCAACTTACTTTTCTTCTTTAAAGAAAATGATGCGAGATTTTACCATTGGGTCAATAGTCTGGTTTTCTCAGAATGTTTTCTCTCGCTGCCTATATCACTATCTCTGTCTTTCAGTCAGTTGGACAAAATTTTAGACTTGTCCAAATTTAAAGCATTTACAGATGAAAGTAAAGGGGCTCAAATGATGACATTGATCTTTGAAATGATAGAAAATATCATTGTAAATGGAGATAATGCTGGTTACCAACATTTTCTATAATAGCCACAATGTTCTCTCAAAAGGCTTGTTCCTTGCAGACAACAATATAAAAGCCGGGCTCAGATCATAGAATTTTTTAGCTCACCTTAGCAGAACGTGCTAAAGGTGAGCTATTGTGAATGCCCTATGTCCGGCGTCCGTCGTCTGTCGTCCGTCGTCCGTCAACAATTTCTTTAAACATCTTCTTCTCCTAAACCACTGGGCCAATCTTGCTAAAACTTGGCAGGGATCTTCTTTGGGTGAAGCTCTACCAAAATTGTTCAAAGAATTGAATTCCACCCACAACTCTGGTTGCCATGGCAACAAAAAGGAAAAAAAAAGCAAAATCTTTGAAAATCTTCTTCTCTGAAACTAGAAGGCGCAGAGTTTTGATATTTGGTATGTAGCATCTCCTAGTGGACCTCTACCAAGTTTGTTCATTTGATGTCCCTGGGGTCAAAATTGGCCCCGCCCCAGGGGTCACAAGTTTGAGCATAGTCATAAAGAAGGAAAACTTTAAAAATCTTCTTCTCTAAAACTTGAAGGCGTAGAGCTTTGATATTTGGCATGTAGCATCTCCTAGTAGACCTCTACCAAGTTTGTTCATATGATGCCCCTGGGGTCAAAACTGGCCCCACCCCAGGGGTCACAATTTCCAACATGGGAACAAAGAAGGAAAACTTTAAAAATCTTCTTCTCTAAAACTAGAAGGCATAGAGCTTTGATATTTGGCATGAAGCATCTCCTAGTAGACCTCTACCAAATTTGTTCATATGATGCCCTTGGGGTCAAAACTGGCCCTGCCCCGGGGGTCACAAGTTCGAACATAGGAACAAAGAGGGGAAATTTAAAAATCATCTTCTCTGAAACTGGAAGGCGTAGAGCTTTGATATTTGGTATGTAGCATTGCCTAGTGGACCTCTACCAAGTTTGTTCATATGATGCCCCTGGGGTCAAAACTGGCCCCACCCCGGGGGTCACAAGTTTGAGCATAGTAACAAAGAAGGAAAACTTTAAAAATCTTCTTCTCTGAAACTTGAAGGCGTAGAGCTTTGATATTTGGCATGTAGCATCTCCTAGTGGACCTCTACCAAGTGTGTTCATATGATGCCCCTGGGGTCAAAACTGGCCCTGCCCGGGGGTCACAATTTCCAACATAGGAACAAAGAAGGAAAACTTTAAAAATCTTCTTCTCTAAAACTAAAAGGCATAGAGCTTTGATATTTGGCATGAAGCATCTCCTAGTGGACCTCTACCAAGTTTGTTCATATGATGTCCTTGGGGTCAAAACTGGCCCTGCCCCGGGGGTCACAAGTTCGAACATAGGAACAAAGAGGGGAAACTTTAAAAATCATCTTCTCTGAAACTGGAAGGTGTTGAGCTTTGATATTTGGTATGTAGCATTGCCTAGTGGACCTCTACCAAGTTTGTTCATATGATGCCCCTGGGGTCAAAACTGGCCCCGCCCCAGGGGTCACAAGTTTGAACATAGTAACAAAGAAGGAAAACTTTAAAAATCTTCTTCTCTGAAACTTGAAGGCGTAGAGCTTTGATATTTGGCATGTAGCATCTCCTAGTGGACCTCTACCAAGTTTGTTCATATGATGCCCGTGGGGTCAAAACTGGCCCCGCCCTGGGGGTCACAATTTCCAACATAGGAACAAAGAAGGAAAACTTTAAGAATCATCTTCTCTAAAACTAGAAGGCATAGAGCTTTGATATTTGGCATGAAGTATCTCCTAATGGACCTCTACCAAATTTGTTCATATGATGCCTTTGGGGTCAAAACTGGCCCTGTCCCGGGGGTCACAAGTTCGAACATAGGAACAAAGAGGGGAAACTTTAAAAATCATCTTCTCTGAAACTGGAAGGCTTAGAGCTTTGATATTTGATGTGTAGCATTGCCTAGTGGACCTCTACCAGGTTTGTTCATATGATGCCCCTGGGGTCAAAACTGGCCCTGCCCCGGGGGTCACAAGTTCCAACATAGGAACAAAGAAGGAAAACTTTAAAAATCTTCCTCTCTGAAACAGGAAGGCATGGAGCTTTGATATTTGGTATGTAGCATCTTCTAGTAGATCTCTACCAAGTTTGTGCATATGATGCCCTTGGGGCAAAAGTTGGCCCTGCCCCGGGGGTCACAAGTTCGAACATAGGAACAGAGAAGGAAAACTTTAAGAATCATCTTCTCTGAAACTGGAAGGCGTAGAGCTTTGATATTTGGTATGTAGCATTGCCTAGTAGACCTCTACTAAGTTTGTTCATATGATGCCCTTGGGGTCAAAATTGGCCCTGCCCCAGGGGTCACAAGTTCAAACATAGGAACAAAGAAGGAAAACTTTAATTTTTTTTTTTCTCTTAAATGGGAAGGCATAGAGCTTTGATATTTGGTATGTAGCATCTCCCAGTGGACTTCTACCAAGTTTGTTCCAAGGATGCTGCTTGGGTCAAAACTGGCCCAGCCCCTGGGGTCACAAGTTCAAACATAGGACCAAAGAAGGAAAACTTTAAAATTCTTCTTTTCTGAAACCGAAAGGTGTGGAGCTTTGATATTTCGTATGTTGCATCTCAAAGTGGACCTCTACCAAGTTTGTTCATATGATGCCCTTGGGTCAAAATTGGCTCCGCCCCGGGGGTCACAAGTTCGAAGATAGGAACAAAGAAGGAAAACTTTAAATTTCTTTTTCTCTTAAACGGGAAGGTGTAGAGCTTTGATATTTGGTATGTAGCATTTCCTAGTGGACCTCTACCAAGTTTGTTCATATGATGCCCCTGGGTCAAAACTGGCCCAGCCCCGGGGGTCACAAGTTTGAGCATAGTGACAAAGAAGGAAAACTTTAAAAATCTGCCTCTCTGAAACAGGAAGGCATAGAGCTTTGATATTTGGTATGTAGTGATTCTCTTCTAAGTTTGTTTGCCCATCTAAGCGCAACAAGTTCATTGAGTTCAAAATTGGGTCATCTTGGGTCATAAACTAGGTCACTAGGTCAAATTAAAGAAATACCTTGTTGGCACTCTCGAGGCCACATTATTTGCTCAATTGCCTTGAAAATTAGTTAGAAAGTTTTTCTTTATAAAGTCTCACATAAGATTAATTTGGGTCAACTTGGGTCATAAACTAGTTCAATGGGTCAAATTAAAGAAATACCTTGTTTGCACTCTGGAGGCCACATTTATTGCTCAAATGACCTGAAATTTGGCCAGAATGTTTGTCTTGATGAAATAACAGATGAGTTTGGATTTGGGTCACCTGAAACCATAAACTAGGTCACTAGGTCAATATAAAGAAATACCTTGTGGGCACTCTAGAGGCCACATTATTTGCTTAATTGCCTTGAAAATTGGTCAGAATGTTTGTCTTTGTAAAGTCTCACATGAGTCTGAATTTGGGTCAACTGGGGTCATAAACTAGTTCACTTGGTCAAATTAAAGAAATAGCTAGTGGGCACTCTAGAGGCCACATTTATTATTCAGTTGATTTGAAAATTGGTTAAAATGTTTCTTTTGATATAGTCAAAGACCAGTTCAAATTTGGGTCACCTGGGGTCATAATCTAGGTCACTAGGTCAAATTAAAGAAATATCTTTAGGGCACTCGAGGCCACATTTTTTGCTCAATTGACTTGAAAATTGGTCAGAATGTTTGTCTTCATGAAATATGAGTTTGAAATTGGGTCACCTGCGGTCAAAAACTAGGTCACATGGTCAAATTAAAGAAAAACCTTTAAGGCACTCTACTAAGGTGAGTGACCCAGGGCCATCATGGCCCTCTTGTTTTTCAAAGGTAGAGAACATTTTGGAAAAAGGAGAAACAGCTGACTACCAAAGGCTTTCTTTCCTTTGGGTAGTTAAGACACAGGATTATTTAGTAGTGGACTTTCTTTTAAGCTCCACTGGCAAAATCTTATGGTATGGCCCCGTGTCCATCATTTGTCCATGCTTCTGTATATTTACTTTTTATCAAACATCTTCTTTAAAACTACCCATCCAATTTTGACCAAACTATACAGGAATTGTCCTGCTATGGTATTCTTTAGAATTTCTTAATAGAATTCAATTCTGGTAAAAACTGGTTGCAATGGCAACAAAACTGAAAAGGACTGAAAATCATAAAGAAGCTCCTTGTCTAAAACCAAAAAGCTACGGCTACCAAATTTGCCATGATGGGTGGCTTCATTTAATGGATCCCTACCAATTTTTTCTCACATTATAGCCCTGGGGTTAATATTGGCCCTACTTCAGGGGTCACAAGTTTTACATAGGCTTATATGGTGAAAACTTAAAAAATCCTCTTGTTCCCATCAATGTAGCAGGGCTACCAAATTTTGCATGTAGCTTTATGTAATAAGTGTCTACCAAGTTTGTTCACATTTTAACCCTTGGGTCACTTTAAATTGGCCACACCAAAGGGTCACAAATTTTACTTTGGCTTAATTATGCTGAAAACTTGAAAAATCTTCTTTTTCCTCACAAGAAGGTGTAGGACTACCAAGTTTTGCATGTAGCTTTATCTAGTAGACCTCCATCAAGATTGTTCAAATTATAGCCTTTGGGTCAAAATTAGCCCCATGTGGGCTCACAGTTTAACATGGTTTTATATGGTGAAAACTTAAGAAATCTTCTTGTTCCTAACCATGATTGCTAGGGCTGTAATTCCTTTATATGTTATCATCTAGTGTTCCTCTACCAAATTAAAACCCTAAGGTTAAAATTTGCCCCACACCAGGGGTCACAGGCATATATACTTATTATAGTGAAAACTTTAGAAATCTTGTTGTTCCTGATCATTAATTCTACTGCTACCAAATTTGGCATGTAGCTTTATCTAGTGGATCACTCCTAAGTTTGTTAAAAATTTAGCCTTGGAGTAAAGTTTGTGCTGCACTCAGCATCACACCTTTTCTGGGGCCTTTATATTGTGGAAACTTTAAGATTTATATCTTCTTGTTTAATCATTAAGCTTAGACCTGTAGTACATGTATTTCATATATAACTTCATCTAAGGGACCCCTACCAAGATTCAACTAATTGTAACCCTTTGGTCAAAAATGGCCCAATCCTGGGGGTCACAACTTTCATATAATCTTTTATAGACAAAACTTTGAAATCTCCTCGTTCAAAAATCATTTGGCTCAGAAATGTAATGTTAGTATGTATATAGCATGATATTGGGTATCTCTACGGAGATAGTTCAGATTGTGAGTGGGTCAAAAACTAGTCTCACTGGAGAAATGGAGTGTCACAAATTGTTCTTGAGTGAGTGGTTAGGGCCATTGATGGATATTTGGAATAGTCAGTACTGAACTGCCTGTATTCATTAAAATAATCCTGGTTTCATGTTCAAAAGGCATGACATTTTTCTGGGCTATTGCAATATAGATTCCTGACAGTTTGATGACTGTCAGTGCCAATTTTGTGTATGGCATAAGGAGCAATACGGGGCCATCATGGCCCTCTTGTCACAGAAACTAGGATTTCAGCAGATAAAGACCTCCTATAATTTTGATTATGAATGAGAGAAAAAAAATATATATTGTTCAATAGTTTCAGGGTGGAACTTGACCCTTTACTACACAACCCCCAGTTTTAATGACCCTGGTAAATAAGACTTTCGAAAACATTGTGGGAAAAGGAGAAAATGCTGATAACCAGCATTTTCTCCTTTTCCCAAAATGTTTTCTTTCCTTTCAGAAACAAGTCGAATCATTTGAGCCACATTTAATTTGTTGTCTGCAAATGCTTTCAATTTGGACAAGTCTAAAATTTTGTTGTTCGGTGAATAGTTAATCATTTACTTTTTGACCAGGATGTATAAAGTTAGGTTACATTTCTGTACAGTTTACCGTAAGACAAAATTTTAGACTGGTCAGAATTGAAAGCAGGTAACACATCAAAAGCGGCTCAAATGGTGAGAATTACCATAGAAAATTTAGAAAGCATTTTCTCCATTTCCCACAATGTTTTCAAAAGCCCTCTTCTGCTAGGTCATAAAAAGACTGGATTGTTTGATAAAGTTTTAAGCCCACACTTGTGTAAAAATGTCAGGCCGAAAGCTAACCATAATTATGGTCATCTGACTGACAAGATCATTAAAGATATACCATACCAAAAGCAATTATTCTGATGTTTGTTTGCTGCTTAACCTTTTTTCAATATTCAGTTTTATCATGGCAGCCAGTGTACCCATCCGTAATGTCCTGGTGTTTCTGTACTTTTAGCACAATATTCAATAAGCGTGCTTTCCCACATCAACATGGCCAAACAGTGTTCAGTCCTGTTGTAGTTCCTATCATCAGTCCTTGGAAAAAAATTTTGCTGACCTGGGAATCGCACCAATGTCCCTCCATCTCATTAGTCCTGTATATTGCTGACTGATTCACCCAGTTCGGAAAATATTTCTTGGACAACTCTTGTTTTCTAGAATGCAGGTTGCAGAACTCTGATAACTGGCAGTCAGTACCATTTGAACTAATCCATTGTCAAACACTTCCTTGTTCTCATGACCTTTGGGAAGCAGGCTTTTGAAAACAATATGGGAAAAGGAGAAAATACTCACATTTTTGTTGCGAATTTTCAGTGTACAGAGAAAACTTTTGGACAGTCCATTTTGAATTATATCTATATCGTCTTGAAATTTTCAGAAAGAAAAACAGATTTGATTTGCAAAATCTGCCAACTGTTACCATATTCGAGCTCATATGTACTATAATGATCCGCCAGTTGAACAGTGTTCTTCTTAATGCTTTACCAAACAAGCCTGTGTTTTTGAAACACTGAGGAAGATGGTTATGAAAATATTTTGGGAAATGGAGAAAATGCTAGGTACCAGCATTTTCTCCTTTTCCAACCATCTTGTCTACCCTAGCAGAGACAGATTCCATTGTTTGTGCCCACAAATGATATGCATTTGCTTTTGACACACATGAATCTAAAATTTGTTTGTCTGGTAAAGAATTTGCCCTTTATAAAACATTTGAGACTTTTAACAACCCTGAGGAAGTAGGCATTTTAAAGCATTTGGAGAAAAAGGTAAATATCATACCTGAATTCTCCTTTTCCCACAATGTTTTCTGCACTTTAACTCTTTACCAACCAACAGTATTTTAGACAAGACCAAATTGAAAGCATTTGCGGATAACAAATGTGGCAAAAATGATGGGATTTGGCTTTTGAAAAGATAGAAAACATTGTGGGAAAGAGAGAAAATGCTGGTTAACAAGCTAGTCAAAGGTCTTCTTTCTTTGGGTCGTTAAAACTCAGGATTGGTTGGTAAAGAGTTATAAGGTCAATCCCATCAAATACATCTCATAAAACTTGCTGTTGGCAAATGGTAGTGTTGTGTAGTAAAGCCTTAACCCTTTACCACACAAAGCCAACTTGAAAGACCTTGAAAATGAAGACTGATAACCAGAATTTTCTCCTTTTCCCACAATGTTATCTAGCCTATCAAAGACTGCTTCCACAATTTTAGCCACATCTGATTTGGCATTTGCTTTGGGTTTGGACATGTTTAAGATGTTGTTATGTCGGAAAGGATTAAGCTAGTTCCAATTTTGTTGACATCGTTTGGCTCAGCCAATCAGAATATAAGTCCTGAACATTTAAATATGAGTTTTAGTTAGATATGAATCCAGCATCGTAATTTTATGCTCATCAGATAAGTTGAAAAAAAAAAAGGGAATGAAAAAAGAAGAAAACGAGAAAACACTTAATGAGGTTACCAGACCCTGTTTTTTCTACAGATCTTCCAATTATTATTGCTTATCATCACAAAAATGTCTAGGAAAAAATATCCAGGGATTATGACTATCAACATAAAAAAGCACATTCTTCTATAAACTATTGTCAATGATGAATAGTTCATTTGGAGCCCAAGAGATTTGGGAACAATTGTTTACATAGGTATAAGGATTGATGACTATTTTTCAAGAAAATGTTAGGATTGGGGGATATTTGCTGAATAATTTTTAGTTCGGCTTTTTTTGCAAAGAAAAGGTTGAGGTATTGTCATAGCTATAGTCCTCTGCATTGTCGTCTGTAATGTTGTGCCAAATTGTTTGACATTTTATAATATCTCTGTCATTACTGAAGATATTTACTTCAAACTTGGACCAGTTGTTAACTATCAATAGGGAACCCATACAACAAGAGCAGGTTACCATAATATTTTGACAGAGTTATGCCATTTTTTCGACTTACAATTTGTAGTGGCACTGGCATCCCGTACTCTTGTTTCCTTTAACAAATAATCTTGTCGTTAAACATCCCAGAGGAAGAAGACCTTTTAAAATATTGTGGGGAAAAGGAGAAAATGATGGCCACCATTTAAAGACAAATCCCATCTTTTAGCCACATATAATCTTTCACCTGCAACTGCTGTTGCTACTGACATGTCTAAAGTTTTGATGTGTTTTAAAGAGTTCATGTAGCTCCATGAAACTGTGTCCTACTGGAAGAGCCACAGCTAAGTACTGATGAAATCCTGGAAACACATGAATAAGCAAGTTGTCCTCGTAATATAACTAGATACAGTTGAATGTGGCCATAAAGGCTTTTAAAATACATAATTAAAGATGTAGTTAACAAGGACTAGAGCACATTTGGCAGATTTTAAATTTCGAGCTTCTATTTTATCTATGGAAAGAAGTCTATGCCTATCACGCCAAGACTTAAACTGGCCCCCTTTGTAGATTTACATATTACAACTGGCACAGGCTATTGTGTCGTTGCTTTTAATTGGACTACATGTATATCACAGAATAGCCAATCAGAGCATCTTACGCATTTCCAGTTTGGCTGTATAGGTAACATGGCAATTTTTTGCACACTTTGAAATTGGTTATCGAACTTAAAAGAATATTAGCTGAAATAAACATGAAAAGGTGATACCAAAAATACTATTCACTTATTCATGAGGTCAAAAATATCGGAAAATCTACTGCTCAGGAAGTGAGAGTGACCTCCCATGAATCTCTACTAGTTTCATGAAATGGCTGTTCTGAAAATAAACAGACAGAATTCTGCCTGTTTTTGACTAGCGAAGCTAGTCTATAGGCATCAAGACTAACCTAGAGTCAAACAAAAACCCCCACAGTTGCCAAATACTGCCTCACAGAAAATACTTCTTTCTGTTAAAAATCTTAATTCTGTTATACATGACAATTTTGACAAAAAACACTAAATCTGTACCACTCCAAGGTGAACATGTCGTTTTTAAAAGTAATAAATTGAACAAGATGTCATTTATAAGGTACAAGATCTTTGCTTATATGTAAATTAAGTGACCTATGTAAAGCAGAGAATCACTTATTCCTACACCACTGTAACATTATGAATGAATCTATTAATAGATACACCTAGGTATTAACTTGTAGCAAATGCCAGCTATATCAACCCTCACTGGACAGAGAACCCTTGTCATTCATTATTTAGATGGTTGTGCACAGTTTAACAGTTATGCTGAACTGTTATTCTACCTCTTGAATATTAACCCTTTACCAAACATTCCAAGTTTTAATGACACTGGGGAAGAATCCCTTTGAAAATATTGTGGGAAAAGGAGAAAATGCTGATAACCATCATTTTCTCCTTTTCTCACATTGTTTTCTGCCCTTTTGGAATCACGTTTCATCAGTTCAGCCACATTTAATATTTATGGTCTGCAACAGCTTTGAATTTGGACGAGCCAAATTTTTGGTTTTGTAAAGAGAGTTAAATAGTTAACTACGGTACATCTTGTGCTATTGGATATTGACTAATTGATTGTATGGTGTTTAACGCTGTTTTCAACATCATTTCAGTGATATTGCGGTGGCCAGAGCACCTATCCATGCTTTCCTGGGGTTTCTTTTAACAGCACTACCGCAACTGAATGACCTTTTGCAGACAGTGTGGATTAAGATCAGATGGCACAGAGCATACAGTGTGATTTTGGATCCACACTGTCTGACAAGAGGATATTATTTTCCAAAATGTAACTTTGAAATAGCAATATTCAGGTATTGGCTTAAAAGTTTCATTTAACATTTTTAGCTTGTTAAGGATTAAACTGGATTATAGTTAAACAATAGCATAGCCCCGGCAGCTTGGTCGGTAGCATACAGGACTTGAGAACAGGAGACTGCTGGTTCGATCCCCGACTCTGCAGATTTCTTTCTGAGGATTGATGATAGCCATTGCGACAGGATTCATTTCTCTCTCACATTTCGACGATGGTTATGTGGGAAGCAGCCAATGGCTTGGAAAGAATATTGTGCAGAGTACTGGTAGAAGAAACTCAAGGAAAGCATGGATATGTGCACTGTCCACCTCAAAATAACTGAAATAATGTTGAAAACAGGGTCAAACACCATACAAACAATCAATCAATCAAATTCGCTAGTCTGTCAGTACTTTCAGTACTTTGATTAGTAACCTGTACTGATCCCTATATGCTTGTTGTATCAGTGGACGTAGCAAATCTAACCAAGACTTGATCTTGTACTGTAAATCAAAATTGTAGGATGGTACATCAGGCCATAGCTTTATCATTAGCTTTCATTATTCAATAAAATATGGCTGGTAAATAATTGATGGTCTTTCCAGTAAAGTGCTCTAGAAGTTCATGAATTTCAAAATTTACTTTGTATTGTATGCCACAAGTGAAACATTTACATCAAAGCATTTTATGGTTTTAGTGGAATTCAATTCTGGGATTTTAAGCCTCAATCACATAAATTGCTGCGTTTTTGTGAGGTTTACAATAATCCAAGACTAAGAAGAATTTTTCTGCCAATGTAGAATTATTTTTGTCGCATATTGTAGCATTCATATTTCTTATGGTCATAATAAAAAGGACAATTTCAATGAGTTCCTGCAAAAAAGTTTAATTGATAAATTTTAGAATTTGATGATTCCCCAACTTAACTGGACTTCTGTCTTAATCCTTTACCACACAATCCCAACTTTCAACGACACTGTGAAGTAAAACTTTTAAAAACAGGATGCTAAAAATTCTACCCTTCATAAAAATTTTAATTTCAGTTTCGAGTCACATTTATGCTGCTCTCTTTAAATGCTCCCAATTCAGACTTACCTAAAAATTGTGTTGTCTGGTAAAGAGTTGTCAGAGAGAGGAAAATGCTATCTTTCCTGTCAGATAAGTTGATACATAATTTGTCAATGTTTATTTATCTATTACCACTTATTTCACTATCGGCACTGGCATCTTACTTTTTAGAGTAGGAATGTGCTCACATTCCTTTTTTTTTTTTAAAAGAAAGTTGGCTGTTCTACACCTGCTTTCAGTGATATGAAGAGAGAAATCGGCATACATAAAAATTACAGAAATAGCAGGAGTCAGGATATATTATGTAATTGTAGCTTCTGCTTCATCTTTTAGCTCACCTATTGCATAAAGTTCATCTATAGTCATATATAATCTGAGGTTTTATTTCAAGAAATGTATTAATTCTTCTTCACTAGTATAACTTGGAATTGTTAATTGCTATTTCCATGTCAATGAGTAACTGAACAAAATTGTTGTCTAACAAGAAAACGGTGCAGAATTAGTAAGCCGAAAGTAAAGATGGGCGACTCAAAAAAATGTAATTTCATAAAAGGAATGACCTAATCTAAGTTGAGGTGAACCTGTGGTCAGACCCTTTTGCCCAGTCATTTGATTATTATATATATATTGTACTGTTTGGCAAATTTTGTTATAAACTTACTTGGCAATAAAATATGTTTAAACAAAAAGAGTTGCTCAGAAGTCAGCCTATGTGTCACCTCATTGTCAGCCCACTGAGTGTGATCATTCATTGTTGTTATCCATCAACAACGAATACCTTGTATTCACACTAGAAACTACATTTTACAAAAATAATTGGTCAAATAGCTAAATTAGGTAAAATTTCTGTCTTGCAGAAAACTCAGTCATGGTTTGAATTTGGATCACACTGGATCAAAAAAGGGGTTACAACAAAGAAAAAACTTGTGTACAGTTTAGATTCAGCATTTTCTATTGGTTAGACAAATATAAGTGAGCCATGCTCTGTGAAAAGGGGGCATAATGCACATGTGAAAAGTATCGACCCAGCTCAGCCTGTACAGTATGCGCAGGCAGACCTGGGCCGAAACTTTTCACTATTGGACAATTTTCTGTATGTCAAAGGACAAGACTACCTCATGATTCAGTTGGTTACTAGATAAATTCGACTTATGGATTTGTGATCATGTGACGACTTGTTTGGTATTATGCGTCATGGGGATGCATTAAGCCCCCTTTTGCCAGAGCATGGTTTAAATACAGGTCACCTTCAGTCCAAAACGAGGTCACTAAGTCTTTGAATATCTGCATGCTTTCTCAGAGGTCCTGATGATATTTCTGACAAGTTTGAAATTGGGTCATGTGGGGTCAAAAAGTAGATCACTGGGTTAAATCTTAGAAAAAACTTGTGTGCACTGTTGAGGCTACAATTTTAGTCGGATACTCATGAAAGTAGGTCATATTGTCTGTCTTGATTATATCTCAGACAAGTTGGAAATTGGGTCATGTCAGGTCAAAAAGTAAGTCACAGGGCTAAATCTTAGAAAAACCTTGTGTGCGTTCTAGAGGCCACATTTTCAGCCTGATACTCATGAAACTTGGTCAGAAAGTTTGTTTTTAGCTCCACTGGCCGAAGGCCAGCGAGCTATTGTCATGGCGTTGTGTCCGTCGTCTGTTTGGCCGTGCGTGCGTCCGTAAACTTTTTCTTTAAAAAACTTCTCCTCAGAAACTATTGACTGGATTTTTACCAAATTTCACAGGAATGTTCCTTTGGTGGTCCTCTTTCAAATTCCTTCAAATAATTGTGTTCCATGAAGAATTCTGGTTGCCATGGCAACCAAAGTAAAAAACCTTTAAAAATCTTCTCCTCCCAAAACGCTATTTGGATAGCATTATTATTTTGCAGGAATGTTCCTTAGATACAGGTTTACAGAATTCCTGTAAAAAAAAATGATCTGTCAAAAAACATGGCTTTTATGGGAGACTCATTTTCCTTTTATGGTATAAAGTAAAATCTTTGAAAAATTTCTTCTCTAAAACTATTCATTGGATTTCATTGTTGTTTTGCAGGTAAGTTCCTATGGTGGTTGTCTGCCAAATTGTTTCTATGGTGGTTGTATACCAAATTCCTTTTAAAAAAATGATACACCTAAAAACACATTTTTTAATAGACAAGGCTTATATTTCAAAAAAATGTTCTTCTCCAAAACTATTTATTGTGTTAGTTTTATCGACTAACAAAGAAAAAGGAAGAAAATTGGATTGACTTGACCTAGTCAGGGCTGTCCTATTTAAGCCCACACATTTTCCTTGGTATTAAGATCACAATTTACTCCAATGATATGCTATTAGTTAGTACTAGTAATAAAATATCACTGGCCATAAATAAGATAAAAGCTTGAGCACCTTTCACAACTTGAGCTTTTCAATTTTGCCTTATTACTAAGCCTGAGTAACCATGCCAAGATAAGAAAGAAAAAGTCTTTTAATAACAAAACCCCCGTGTTGTAAGTACTTTATAGTCCTTTTGATATAGAACAAGAGAACGTCTGCACTTTTATTAGTTCTGGTAAAGGTTTGTTGACCTACTAATGAGTAAATGCAGAGTGGACAGAAGGGGTGTAAATCCTGGTGACCTGGTACAAAGTGGGACAGGGCTTTACATTTGTGATAAGGCATTAATGTTATCCAGTCAAACTGATCCCGCAACTTCAGTACACCAGAATTAATCTGTGCCCTGGAGCAGGATATTTGATTTATGTAAATGCATTTGTAGACCATTTTGTGTTGTTTGCAACAGAAGACATTCTGACTGTGACTGTGAAAAGTTGATTATTAGGGATTAGGTGTTCATTGTATGCAAGCATATTTCATTCTATCTGGTGTATTGATGTAAGTTGATCTATATTGCTATAACATTCATTCATTTGCCCTCCTAGCTGTTCTTTTAGATTACCCCTTTACCACACAATCACAACTTTTAACGACCCTGAGAAAGACATATTTTCTATATTTTGATGTTTCCCCACCCAAAATGGTTTGTGAAAGGACCTGTTGCAGACAACATATCTTCAAATCAGTAAGACATATATAAAAAAGGATAGAAATTATTGTGGGAAACTAAGAAAATGCTGGTTACCATTTTTTTCTTCTTTTCTCACAAGTTTTTTCCATACCTTTTTTCTTCAGTGAGCTAAAATGCAGGATTGAATGGTAATTGTTAAAAACTTCTTTCGCCATTATAGAAATATCAGGCCTGTGGAGCGATACAGGCACTCAAGTGCCTCTAGTGATGATATGTTGGACTAGTTCGAAATTTAGTCATGTCTGGTCAAAATGTAGGTCACTGGGCAAAATGTTAGAAAAACCTTGTGTGCACTCTAGAGGCTACATTTTCAGCCTGATACCCATGAAACTTGGTCAGAAAGTTGTTCTTTTTGATATCTTGGACAGCTTCCAAAATGGGTCACATCAGGTCAAAAAGTAGGTCACTGGACCAAATCATAGAAAAACCTTGTGTGCACCGTAGAGGCCACACACAGTAGGTCACTTACACTCATTTGTTTTATATCATTAAAACCCGGCTCTCTTCAGCCTTATCAGCTCTAGATGACTTTACTCAGGTGAGTGCTTTAGGGCCAATGGCCCTCTTGTAATGAAAAATAATAGATTTATTGTGGCGTAAGGATTAATTGCTTCATATGAACAATTTCTCCTTTTGCCACATTGTTATCAATGGTGGTGAGATGCAGGGAGAAAGAAGTTGTCTGAAAGTAGTGATGTGTAAGTCCTTTATAACACAATCCTGTGTTTTAATGACCCTGTTGAGGAAGGCTTTTGAAAATATTATGAAAAAAGCAAAAAATACTGATAGCCAGCATTTTTTCCTTTTCCCATTATGTTTTCCACCCTATGAAAGATAATTCTGCCATTTGAGTCATATTACACTTGTCATTCTGCAAATGTTTTAACCCTTTCTCATTTGACAAATTTTGGATACCTACAAATTCAAAGCATTAATAGACTACAAAGCTGAAATTGGTGAAAATGAGTTGAAGTTGGGGTATAAACTGTAATGTTTTTGGCAAAACTTCCTTCCTCAAGGGTCGTCAAAACACGGGATTGTTTGATAGAGGGTAAATATGAAGACGTCTAAAAATCTATTTCTGTGTTAAAGAGTTCCTTTATTTCCTTCAGTTTCTCCTTTTGGCACAATGATATCAATAGTGCTGTGATGTAAGAGGGAAGAACATTGTCTGCAGATGGTGCAGACTTAAGCTTTTCAGCAGATTTGTATAGCTCACTTTCAGTTTTGAATAGCTGGTCTGTACTACGTTATCGGTTATTGGTTTGACCTGAACCAAATACTGTCATACATGCTTGCACTCTCAGTGAACTTTCAGTTTTAGCTAGTACACCCTGATTTCATCTTTTCAATACTGTATATCCAGGCCTACAGGTATATATACAGTCCTAAATCTTTAACCAGCAGAAAACCATGTTAGATTGATCGATCAAATTGCTCTCCTTTATAAGTTCATGTAAGAAAGTAACAGTTACTGGCTGCATCCCATTTGGCAGAACAACTTTGACTTTCCTTGCCTTTGCTAACTCCAGTAACTAGTTACATATACATGTACATGCATTACATGTGTTAGAAATTTTATTTATCATTACACCATTTCATAGCTTAATGCTGTTCCACAGAGCAGCTTTCCAGGACCTTGAGTCCTTTGATTAAGTGTTATAGCTTGTTAACTCCTGGTGAAAAAAATTATAAATCTAGAACAAGTTTTCATCTGTCTTTCATTACACCTAATTTGTTTTTCTTTCTCTTTCCAGGTAAGTGATTTAATTAAAGTCTCAAAATATTTCACAGGTAAGTGAACCTCCAGTTTTGTTTCCATTGTAGTGAAAGAAATTTATGAAACCAGCATGTGAGCTTCAAGTTTTGATTGGTTGTTTGTTTGTTATTTGAAAATCGTGACTTGTTGAAATAATCAATGAATTTAGATGGTTAGAAAGGTAATTATTCAGTTGAACCTGTATTCAGATTTTTTCCAGGGGTATCAAGAAGAGTGGTCCACCATAGCAGGTGGTCTTACAATGCAAATTCAATCAAATTAATTGATAAGTTGATGTAGAATGGAAACATTTTCCTCTTAACTCTTTACCACCACAACAAAATTTTAGACTTTCCTAAATTCAAAGCATTTGCAGACAACAAATCAAGGATGTCTGAAACAATGAAAATTGCCTTTAGTTGAGTAGAAAACATGGTGGGAAAAGGAGAGAATGCTGGTTACCATGATTTTCTCCTTTTCCCATAATGTTTTCAAAAGCCTTCCTTCTCGGGGTCATTAAAGCTCGGGATTATGTAGTAAAGGGTTAAGTCTTTATAAAACAGTCATAAGTTTTAAATAACCCTCAGAATGAAAGCCTTTGAAAACATTGTGGGAAAAGAATGAAATGCTGGTGATCAGCATTTCCTCCTTTTCCCGCAATGTTTTTTGCTCTATGACAGTAAAAATTTATGTTGTGAGTCAGTCTAGATTGAGATCAGACTGCACAGAACTCACAGTCTGATTTTGGATTCACACTGTCTGGTGTCATATGCCACTTTATGGAATACTTTGGCCAAAATAGACCTGAAATTGAGATATTTAAGGATTTTTTAGACTGGAATTGTCATTATACATGTACGCCCCATCAACAAATTAGAGGGGAGTATAGTGGTTTCACCATGTCTGTCTGCTTTGTTTCATCTAATTTCTCTAACTCAAAAGCCATTGACCTAGAACCCTGAAACTTCAAAGAAGTTTTGCTTATGACCCAAGGAGGTGCCCTATTGTTTTCAGGTCACATTGGTAAAATTCAAGGTCACAGGTGAAATTTGTTTGAAATATTTCCATGCTGCAACTCAAAAGCTTTTTGACCCAGGACCCTGAAACTTACTACAAGTGTTGCTCATGATCCAAGGGGGTGCCCTATAATTTTTAGGTCACATGGATGAAGGTCACTGGTGAAATTTGTTGAAAAATCATTTCCATGCTCTAACTTTAGCTGTTCGACCTAGGAACCTGAAACTTTATAAGTTTTGCTCATGACCCAAGGAGGTGCCCTGTTGTTTTGGGGTCAAATGGGTCATAGGTCAAGGTCACTGCTGATCTTTGTTCCATAATCATTTCCATTTTTAGCTCATCTGAGCACAAAGTGCTGAAGGTGAGCTTTTGTGGTCGTGCTGTGTCCGTCGTGCATCATCTGTTGTGCGGTCATCAACATTTACCTTGTGTACACTCTATATGCCCCATTTTTAGTCAGATACTCATGAAACGTGGTCAGACTGTTGTTGATAAATTCTTGGGCAGGATTGAAATTGGGTCATGTCAGGTCAAAAAGTAGGTCACTGGGCTAAATCTTAGAAAAACCTTGTGTGCACTCTAGAGGCCACATTTTCAGCCTGATACTCATATAAATTGGTCAGAATATTTGCCTTGATAATTTCTTGCACAGGTTTGAAATTGGGTCACATTGGGTCAAAAAGTAGGTCACTGGGCCAAATAGTAGAAAAACCTTGTGTGCTCTGTAGAGGTCACATTTTAAGCCTGATACTCATGAAACTTGGTCAGAGGGTTTGTCTTGATGATGTCTCGGACAAGTTCAAAATTGGGTCATGTCTTGTCAAAAAGTAGGTCACGGGGCCAAATCTTAGAAAAACCTTGTGTGCACTCTAGTGGCCACATTTTTAGCCTGCTACTCATGAAACTTGGTCAGAATATTTGTCTTCATGTAATCTTGGAGACCTTGGAAATTGGGTCAGGTCAGGTCAAGAAGTCGGTCACAGTGCCAAATCTTAGAAAAGCCTTGTGTGTACCATAGAGGCCACATTTTCAGCCTGGTGCTCATGAAACTTGGTCAGAATGTTTGTCTTGATGATATATTGGGCAAATTCAAACTTGGGTCATTGGGATTGTGCTGCTTCAGCGACAAGGTGCTGGCAGGGGATATTTATCCGCTTTGTGACAGTTCTAGTTTTTATTTGATTGAATTTTATGCCCATGACAGATAAACTTACTGATTACTTTAAAAATCAGACTTTTCACATACCAACAGTACAGATGTGGAAAAAAATTGGGGGGAAAAAAGTAAATGGTTGTTGCTACAAAATCTTCCATTCCAAGCTTATCACAAGGCTGTCACATACTGGTTTGTCCAGAGTTAAGACTATGTATGATGATTGTTTAGACTATGTATGATGATTGTTTAAAAGAACATTTTGTGTTACTCAAAAATAGTAGAAAACAGTGTGGGAAACAGAAGAAACACTGGTCAGCAGCATTATTTCCTTTTTCCACAATGTCTTCCAAAGCCTTCTTTCCAAGGGTCGTTAAAACTCAGAATTGTGCTGTAATGGATTTATTAGCTCACCTGAGCACAAAGTGCTCGAGGTGAGCTATTGTGATCGGTCAATGTCCGTCGTCCGTCTGTCCATCCGTCTGTCTGTTCACAATTACAAAAAAAATCTTCTCCTCCTAAACTAACAATCAGATTTCAATCAAACTTCACAGAAATGATCCTTAGGTCATGCTCTTTCAAATACTTCAAAGAATTGAAATCAGTGAAGAACTCTGGTTGCCATGGCAACAGAATGAAAAAACTTAAAAAATCTTCTTCTCCAAAACCATAAGGCCTAGAGCATTCATATTTGTTATGTAGTATTGTCTAATGGCCCTCTACCAAAATACTTCAAATTATCACTTCACATTGAAATTTAACCCTATGTTGTGGGATCCCAGATTTTACATAGAGGTAAGAAGGAAATCTGTAAAAATCATCTCCTCCCAAATCGATTGGCCTAAGTGCATTTAAATTTTGCATGTAGCATGGCCTGATGGCCCTCTATCATAATACTTTAAATAATTATTCTACAATTGAAATTAGCCCTATTTTGTAGGATCCCAGATTTTACGTCTTCCCATATAAGATATCTTGGTCTGGAGTTCTGAGAACCATGGACTGTATTGGAAAACGGTTAAATATGTGCCAAAAAAGTGAACTAAGTAATTAAAACAGCAGGCCTTGAAGGAAGTTCTTCATACAAGCTACTGCCTTTTCTACAAACAAAAAATCACAAGCCTCAAGCCTTGGTGATTGTGTCTATCCCTGCAATCAGTTGAAATTATGCTATGAAATTCACAACTTGTTATTATGCCCCCAATTCTTGTCGAGCCCGCTTGAGGTGAGCAAGACATAGTCGCCACAACTGCACTTTGGTGTATGTGCGTGTGTCTGTCCGTCAGTGTGTTTGTCCGTATGATTTTGTCTGGGCCACAACTCCTACATTTATTGAAGGATTTCAAAATAATTTCACACAATTGTTCCCCACAATGAGTAGATGTGCCATTTGAAAGATTCCTGTATCTCAAAGGTCAAGGTCACACTCAAGGTCAAGGTCACATTTTAGTCCGGATCATAACTTCTACATTTATGGATGGATTTCAAAATAATTTGGCATAGATGTTCCCCTCAAGGAGTAGAAGTGCTGTTTGAATCATTAATTCCTGAAGGTCAAAGGTCAAGGTCACATTTGAAGTAAAACATTTGTGGGTTCGACAAGACATGTCTGCGGATAACCATTCTAGGATAAATAAAAGGCATCTAGTATTTGCTGAGCTGCTTTGGAACAAAAAGTCCAGGTATTATCATCACCTTGGCATAGTCATTGTGACTGTTGTCTTTGGCGTTGACGTTGCAAACTTTAACCAAGAGGGATTAAGATAAGAATTTGTTTCCCAATTGATGTAAAAAAAATAGGTTTGAATCAAACCAAACCAAACAAGCTTTGACATTCATCATATCACTTGTTACGAAAGATGTTCATAACAAAATAGCAATCCATGCTTTCAAGGGGATAACTCTAAACGCATTACTAGCTCGCCTATTTGTGGAGAAAACGCAAGGAAGGTACTGCTATAGCCTTGGCATCATCGTGCTAAAACTTTGACATTTTGTAATAACTCTGGTGTTACTAAAGGCATTCACTTGAAACTTGGAATATTATGTTCACTATCAAAAGAGCATTCCATACTATGTAGGGGGTAACTCTAGATGCATTTTATGCCCCCACATTGATAGATCAGGGGCTACTCAGGTGAGCGACATAGGACCATCATGGTCCTCTTGTTTAATATGTAATTAGCTTTGATTTTGAAACAGATGTGAAAAGATTGCCAGAAATAAATAAAACATTTTACCAATAATTCCAGACAACCCCAAGGAAATGGCCTTTGAAAACATTGTGTGAAAAGGAGAAAATGCTGGTAACCTTTTCAGAAACATGCCATTATTCGAATCACTTTAAGTCATGTGGTCGATAAATGCTTTCAATTTGGATGAGTCGAAAACTTCGTCTTCTTGTGAAGGGATAAATGAAAATTTCAAAGGCTGATTGTTGTATCTTTACATATTATTTTGTGCAATCTGATATTAATCCACATTGGCAACAAATGTACCTGCTATTGCATTTTCAGTTGACAACAAATTCAGTGTGGTTCAAATAATGGGATTTCTCTTTTACAGGGTAGAAAACAGGAGGAAAAGCAGAAAATGCTGGTTACCAGTATTTTCTGTTTTTTCCTCAATGTTTTCAAAAGCCCTGATCGCCACTTCTTAACCCTTTGCCAGATGACAAAATTTTAGCCTTGTCCAAAATGAAAGCATTGGCAGACCAAAATTTCATTGTGGTTCAAATGGTGGAATTTTTTTCTTTGATAGGATAGAAAACACCATGGGAAAAGCAGAAAATGCTGGTGACCAGCATTTTCTCCTTTTACCACAATGTTTTTGAAAGGCTTCTTTCCCAGGGGCGTTAAAAAGCGGCATTGTGCAGTAAATGGTTAAAATGGTTGTATGGTAAAGGGTTAATTAGACAAGTAATTAGCATGGATTTTGAGACAGATGTATCAAGATTTCCAAATACTGATATCAGCAACAGATGCATTCTGGCCTTTTGATGTACAGCTTTGATCTAAGACAACACAATCTCTTCTGGGAGCAAAAATACTTGAATTATTAGGAATATCATTACATGCCCAGAGTGATATGTTGTGTTATGCTCCTGGTTTTTTGTCTGCTTGTCTGTCCATCTAACTGTTCTTTTTCAATTTTGTGTCCGCTATAATTATCTCTTGAACCTCTTGCCTGAATTCGAAATTATTTAACATGTGTTCACCTTGGTGAGAAGGTGCGCAGAGCAAAGGTTTCAGACATCAGGCTACAAAGTCAGTGGCTCTACTGCAATCAGAAATTCAAATACAGGAGCATCGCATGCAGGTGCCAAAGCTCGGCTGCGGTTGCTTGACTTTCTCAGCCCCAATAGCTCATTCAGAAGCATACAGGACTTGAGAACAGGAGATTGCTGGCTTGATCCCCGGCTCGGACAATTTCTTTCTGAGGACTGATGATAGTCATTGTGACAGGAATCATTTCCCTCTCACCTGTGACCATTATTTCGACAATGGTTATGTGGGAAAGCAGCCTGTGACTTAGAATATTGTGCGTAGTACTAGTAAAAGAAAACTCAGGAAAGTATGGATAGGTGCACTGGCCACCACGATATAACTGAAATAATGTTGAAAAAGGTGTTAAATACCATGCTATCAACCATACAAGACTTTCAGTGAGAATTCTAAGTTGAAAAAGGGGCATAACTGTCAAAAGTACTTTGATGGTTACCTGCCTTTGCTGTATAGGTTTCCCATTTGATAGTTAACAGGTTGTCCAAGCTTGAAGCAAGTATCTTCAGTAATAACACAGGTATTACAAAGTGTCAAAGTTGATGCAGGCGATGCTAGGGCTAAGGCAAAAACTTGACGTTTTCTTCGAAAATGGTCGAGCTAATAAGGATGCTACAAAGATAAAGACACAAAGAAAATATCATAGGGTGCAGTTTGTCCTTTACCACACACAATCCAGTGTTTTAACGACCATGATGAAGGAGGCTTTGGAAAATATTGTCTGAAAAGGAAGGAGAAAATGCTGGTAACCAGCATTTTCTCCTTTCTCCACAGTGTTTTCTTTCCTTCCAAAGACATCTTTTTGCCAGGTTTGATTTATCGTCTGCAAATGCTTTCAATTCGAACCAGTCTAAAATCTTGTTGTTTGGTAAAGAGTTGATAAGGAAGCAATAAGACAATATGGTTATCATGTCTAGAAAACATGCTGACTGATGGGCAAATCACTCGTACTTCATGAACAATCCCCTGATGGCAACTTACCAGTGAATCAAAGGCTAGTCGTTCAGGGGTTGCAAGTTCGAATCACAGATTCAAGCTATTTCCATCACAATTGAAGGATTCATACAAAAGCTCCAAAAAGCAAAAAAAGAATCAAGATATACTTGGTCAACCCTTTACCACACAACAAAATTTTAGGCTAGTCTATATTTAAAGCAGTTGTAGACAACAAACTTACGTTGGCTTAAATGATTGGACTTGCTTTTGAAAGGATATAAAACATTTTGGGATAAGGAGAAAATGCTGGTAAGCAGCATTTTCTCCTTTCCCCAACATGTTTTCATAAGCCCTTTCAAAAAGTTGGTTAAAAGTCATGAATGTTGGCAAAGAATCCTTGGGTTTCTTAACCCTTTTGTCTAGACAGGAAACAAGCTGGTAAAAATTTAGTCTACCAAGTCTTATGGGCCATAGTGAAAATTAGGGGTTGGATGCATACTGGAGTGCTGAAATTACAGCCTTTGGTTGATTAGAAGGGCATTGCCTATCTTTGATGAACCAGTAAAGCAAATTATGCTGTCATGTCTGTGCTGTTATGGACAAAATTTGATTTTTGATGTACTATTAACAGTTTCTACATAGACATTGTTCACATAAGTCTTAAAAGACCCTTGAAGTTGGTGATTGTCTTGAAAACCTTTAGAAGGAGAAAGAGCCTTGAAGAACCAATGAAATATATAGAAAGTCTCCAGAAAACTCTTTGCAATAGTTTTACACAAACAGATTACAGCTGTTATTTGAAAGTCACAAGTTTTACATCGGCTTATATAGTGAAAGCTTCAAAAATCTTTTGGTTCTAAGTCATAAGGCCTAGGCCTCCCAAATTTTGCACGTATATTTCTCAAATGGACCTCTACCAAGATTGTTCAAATTACAGCTCTAGACTCTAAATTGGCCCCGCACCACAAGTCACATATTATACATAGGCTTATATAGTGAAAACTTTCAAGATCTTCTTGTGCCTTATTTTGAAATACAGCTGTAATATTTTATGGGTGTTATCATCTAGCAGGCCTCTTCCAAAATTGTTCAAATTAAAGCCCTGGTGTCAAATTGGCCTCACCTCATGGGTTATAAGTTCAACATGTGCGTATAGAGTGAAAGATCTGAAAATCTTCTTGCTCCGAACCATAAATCCTAGGGCTACCAAATTTGGATCACCTCTGAATTTGTTCAGAATTTAGCCCTGGGATTTAAATTAGCCCAGTCTCAGGGGTTTCATGTTTTACAGGGGCTTTATATTAAGGAAACTTGAAAATCATCTTATTTATAACCATATGGCTTAGACCTGTATTATTTGGCATGTGGCTTTATCTTGTGGATCTCTGCCAGGATTCAAGGTATTATAAATGTGTGGTCAAGAATGGATTTGCCTTTAGGTCAAATATTTCATATGGGTTTTGTAGAGAAAACTCTATATGTCCTCATGTTCGAAACCATCTGGCCTAGAATTCTAATGTTTTTTGATGTAGGGTTCATACTTAGTAGGCAGTGGAGCAATACAGGGCCATTATGGCCCTCTTGTGAAAGCTTATTTCAGTCAAGAACAATTTTTCAAACTGCAAGTGTCTGCAAAGGTTTTTTTCCAAGTATGGTCACTAAAATGTTGCATTCCTTGAAACATAAGATGACAAGTAAAAGGTGATATTAGGAGTGATTTCATCTTCAAAATATAATACATGAGCGGTAATTTGGGAACAGAGGGTTTACACATCTTCATATTGATTTATACCAAGGAAGTCATCACACATCCTCGTTGACTCAGTTCCGATGTACTCTGTAAAGTACATTCATTGCCCCTGGGTTATCTTTCGTATGTTTTCTCGTTCTCATGAATTATTCATGGGCATTTTGATTGGTAATCTCAGTTTTTCAGTGAGAAAATTCAATCTATTTTTATCAACCATATGCCATCATTTCTATTTTTACCTCATCTACAACCAATCAAATCGATGAATGTAGTTTACGGTATACATCGGAACTAGGTCAACGAGGATGATGTTACCTCTGCTACATACCCTTATGGACTGCAACAGCTCGCTGTATTTCTGAATATTTGCGTTTGTATACAAGGATTTGTAATGTCTGCCCTGGATTGTTGTAAGGCAAATGTCACAGAAGGAAGGCCCACCGGCGGCCGCCATATTCGTTGATAAGGATGTGGGTTTTACCTGGTTTATTCATAACAACGGAAGAAATGTGATTATCCTCCACTACAAGAGAGTATCATTATGTCATCAACAATTCGATTAGCTATTGGGTGTAATTCGCAATCTTATAAATATTCATAGAAACGACGGTTTTGCAATTGAATGTCCCAGGGGTGATGAATGGTAATACTTCACACCTGGGTTAACAAGGGTGGTCATCACATGATTTGAATCATTTTGTCTAACTACAGGCTAAATCATGAGGTAGAATGGTCTGTTAACATGTAAAAGATGTACCAATAGCAAATAATTTTGACCCATGGAGTCACAAAATCTGAGTTAGAAGTAGAGCTTGTTCTAGCTGTTAGTGTCAGTTAACCCTTATCCTGCTAAGTAAGTGAAAAGAAACTTGCAATGCGATATAATATAGTAAAAGCCCTAGTGTTACTATTTCAAAGGTATTTTGGGGGAAACGATATCTCCTAATCAGACAGTGTAGATCCAAGATCAGACTGCGCATTCTGTGCAGTTCGATCTTAATCTATACTGTCTGCAATAGGTCCTTGAGTCAAGCTTAGCAGCCCAAGGGTTTATTGATTTAAAAATGAATGAGCTGAATTACTGGCATAGATATGTAGAACTGTCTTGTGAAACTTGTTCATGGTGGACATAGGTCAAGGTCATGCTTTGAGGTCAAACGATAACATTGTGGTTAATTTAGTTTCTCAAGGCCATTATATCTACTTGTTCTTAATTAGGAAATCCGACATTCCTCACAATATTTTCAAGACCCAAGGGATTTGGAATGAGATCGATGTACATTCGGTAAATTGGTTAATCTTTTTTCCCAGTGCTGTGTAATAAGTTCTTAAATACATGTATTTCTCTCAATGCAGGCTCAAGATGTTGGCCATGGGCAATCTACTAGTTACCCCCTAACCACACAATGCCAACTTTCAATGATCCTGAGAAAGAAGGCTTTTGAAAACATTGTGGGAAAATGCTGGTAATCAGCATTTTCTCCTTTTCCCACAAGGTTTTCTGCCCTATGAAAAACAAATTTTATGTTTTAAGTAACATTAAATTTGTCATCTGCAAATGCTATCAATTTGGACAAGGGTCAAATTTGTCATCTGGAGTTAACGACCAGATGATAAAATTTCAGCATTGTCCAAACTGAAAACATTTGCAGACAACAAATTAAATGCCACTCAAAACATAAATGATGTTAAATGTCACAGATGAACTTTGTTTGAAAATCATTTACATGCTCTAACCCAATAGCTGTTTGACCTAAGGACGCTCAAACTTAAAGTGTTCCTCATGATTTAAGAAGGTGTCCTGTTTGTTTTAGGGTCACATGGGTCAAAGGTCAAGGTCACAGCTGAACTTTGTTTGAAAATCATTTCCATGCTCTAACTCAATAGCTGTTTGACCTAGGACCCTCAAACTTTATACAAGTATGCAAGTGTTGCTTATTACCAAAGGAGTTGCCCTATTGTTTTTGGTTCTCGTGGGTCAAAGGTCAAGGTCCCTCAGGTGATCTTTGTTTTGAAAAAATCATTTCCTTCTCTGAATGTGCTGCTTCAGTGACAAGATGCTGGTGGGGGGGGGGGGGGGGGGGGGGTATTTGTTCTCTTTGTGGCAGTTCTAGTTTTCCCACAAAAGCTTTCTATTTCTCAGGAATTGTGTAGTACAGGGTTTAAAAGGTAACTCATACCTCATGAGTGACACTATAGTTATTTGAAGGAAATCAAACTCAACTTGGGAGGAGGAGGTTTGTCACAAGTTTTATGCAGGGTAATATAGTTAAAACTTTAAAAAAATCTTCATGTGCTTTACAATTCGGCCTAGGGCTACCAAATTTTGTATGTAGCTTCACTTTTTTTAACTCCACCAAGATTATTTAATTTATAGCCCCTGTGGGCATACATACTTGAAATTTTATAATTCCTCTTGTTCCTAACCATATGGCTCTAAGCGCTACCAAATTTAGTAGGTAGCTTTATCTTTTGGACTTCTACCAAGATTGTTCAAATTATAACCCTCTGGTCACAAATTTAAACTTATATATATTGAAAACTAATAAAACCTTTTTGTCAGAAACCATAACACCTAAGGCTATGAAATAAGCATATTGCTTCATATAATGGACACCTATCAATATTGTTCAACTTTCAGCCCAGGGATCAATCACTGGCCTTGCCCAAGAGGTCACAAGCTTTACATAGGCGTATGTTGTTTAAACTCTCAAAATCTTGTTGTTCCTTACCATTAAGTCAAGGGCTACTAAAAGTTGGCATATACATGTATCTTCATGTAGTGGAGCTATATGGGTGTATACAGTAACAAAAAATATCCTTAACCCTTTACCAGACAACAAAACTTTAGCCTTGTCCAAATTGAAAGCATTTGCAGACAGGAATTTCAGTGTGGCTCAAATGGTGGAATTTTCTCTTGATGGGTTAGAAAACATTGTGGGTAAAGGAGAAAATGCTGGTTACCAGCATTTTCTCTTTTTCCCACAATGGTTTCCAAAGGCTTCTTTCCCAGGATCCTTAAAAGGCAGCATTGTGTGGTAAAGGGTTAACAAAGAAGGGTTAACAAAGATAGATGGCGTAAGAGTAACTTGATATCTTAGTATTGAGTGATGCTTACAAAAATTATTAAAATTATCAAATAGCACAAGAAAAGGATCATCCCCTGTCATACTAGTTTGCTGTGGAGTAAATAAAGGCCATGTGGTATTGATTAGCGGTACCAAATGCTTGTATATTAGTGTGAAAAAATGTGTGAGCAAATAGGCCAGCAGGTTCAGCTGAATAACATGTGTATATTTTTGACCAATTGTAAATTACTATCTATTCATTTGATTTCATTATACCTAGAAGTAGGTCAAAAGCCAGCACATTCAGCTACGCTGAAAAAAATCTTCTTTTTGTTCCTAAGCATAAGGCCTAGGGCAACTAAATTAACGTGTAGCTTCATCTAGTGAACCTCTACATAGATTGATCAAAGAATAGCTTTCGGCTCAAAATTGGCTCCTCTTTGAAGGCTACAAATTAACATAGGGTATATGTAGTAAAAAACTTTAGAATTATCTTGTCCGCAATCATTTGGGCTTATGGCTACAAAATTTGGCATATAGCTTCATATAGTGGACATCTACAAATTACTGTTGAAATTACAGCCCTGGAGTTGATACTGGCCCCAACCCAGAGGTTAAAAGATCTACATAGATTTATATTAATTTTAAATTTTAACAAAACTTAACCTTT
Organism: Tridacna gigas; assembly: GCA_945859785.2. Classification (NCBI taxonomy): domain Eukaryota; kingdom Metazoa; phylum Mollusca; class Bivalvia; order Cardiida; family Cardiidae; genus Tridacna; species Tridacna gigas. The sequence goes on along the minus strand of OX244036.2, from coordinate 31,451,896 downwards.
TCCCTCTAATAAGGCCCTGGGCTACTTTTGTCATGTATTTTCATCTCGTAGCACTATGAAAATTGTTCAAATTTTTGTCCTGGGGTCAAAATTGACCCCTTCTTACGAATTTTACTGTGGAGGACCTTTACCAAGAAAGTTCAAATTTCAGCCACTGGATCAATATTCCAAGATTGTTTAATAAACAGTCCTTTAGGTTTAGCCTGGGGTGCAATTGTTATACATTACTACCCATGTTCTCAAGTGAGCTATCAAGGGCCATTCTTGCCCTCTTTTTAGCTCACGTGAGCACAAAGTGTTCGAGGTGAGCTTTTGTGATCGTGCTGCATCTGGCGTCCGTTCTAGGCCAGCCGTCGTGTGGTCGTCAACATTTACCATGTGTGCACTCTAGAGGCCACATTTTCAGCCAGAGACTCGTGAAACTTGGTCAAAATGTTTGTCTCGATAAAATCTCAGACAAATTCAAAACTGGGTCACATGGGGTCAAAAACTAGGTCACAGGGCCAGATCTTAGAATAGCCTTGTGTGCACTGTAGAGGCTACATTTTCAGTCTGATACTCATGAAACTTAGTCAGAATGTTTGTTTGGATAAAATCTTGGACAAGAACGAAATTGGGTCACATGGGGTCAAAATGTAGGTCAAGGGGTTAAATTGTAGAAAAAGCTTGTTTGCACTCTAGAGGCCACATTGTCAGCCTAATACGCATTAAAATTAGAATATTTGTCTTGATAATATCACGGACAAGTTTTAAATTGGGTCACATGGGGTCAAAAAGTAGGTCAGGGGGCCAAATCTTAGAAAAAGCTTGTGTGCACTCTAGAGGCGGCATTTTCAGCCTGATACACATGAAACTTGGTCAGAATGTTTGTCTGGATAAATTCTCATACAAGTTTTAAATTGGGTCATGTCAGGTCAAAAAGTAGGTCACAGGGCCAAATTTTAGAAAAAACTTGTGTGCATCCTAGAGGCCACATTTCAGCCTGATACTCATGAAACTTGATCAGAATGTTTGTCTGGATAAAATCTCGGTCAAGTTCAAAATTGGGTCACATTGGGTCAAAAAGTAGGTCACGGGGCCAAATATTTGAAAAAGCTTGTGTGCACTCTAGAGACCACATTTTCAGCCTGATACTCATGAAACTTGGTCAAATGATTGTCTTGGTGAAATCTTGGACAAATTTGAAATTGGGTCACATCAGGTCAAAAATTAGGCCACTGGACCATTTTTCAGAAAAACCTTGTGTATACTCTAGAGGTCACATTTTCAACCTGATACTCATGAAACTTGGTTAGAATGTTTGATATGTTAAAATTTTGGACACGTAGAAAATTGGGTCATGTCAAGTCAAAAAGTCAGTCACTGGGCCAAATCATAGAATAGCCTTGTGTGCACTCTGGAGGCCACATTTTCAGCCTGATACTCATGAAATTAGGTCTGGTTAAAATTTTGGACTAGTTTGAAATTGGGTCATGTCAAGTCAAAAAGCAGGTCATGAGGCCAAATCTTAGAAAAACCTTGTGCGCACTTTAAGGGCCACATTTGAAGCCTCATACTTATGAAACTTGAATGTTTGTTTGGATAAAATGTTGGACAAGTTTGAAATTGGGTCACATCGAGTCAAAAGGTAGGTCACAGGGCCAAATCTTAGAAAAAACCTTGTGAGACTCTAGAGGCATCATTTTGAGCCAGATTAGAAATTGAAAAATAGGCTAAACCAGTCAAAAAGTAGATCACTTACACTCATGGGTTTTACATCATCACAACCAGGATCTTTTCAGCCTTACCAGTTCTAGGTGACTTTATTCATGTGAGCGCTTCAGGGCCAATGGCCCTCTTGTTTTCTTTTTCTTTTTACCTTGTTCTCTACCCTTTCATAACATAATCACTGTATGGGCCACATTTGATTTATAGTCAACAAATGCTTTCAATTTTGAGGGGTCTAAAATTTTGCTGTTTGGTTAGGAAGCTTTGCATTGTCGTGAATATTCTTTCAAGATATCTGTACTTTCAGCGCAACAGATTTGGGGTAATTTTGCTGGACCAGACTGTTTCCTGTATTTAGCTTTAACAAAGGGTCAAGGTCAGGACACAGCTGACCTTTGTCTAAATGCAAATGGAAAAAAATTAAAGCCTTACTTACTGCATTCATTTACATAATTAACTTTTTTACCAGACAACAAAATTTTGGACTTGTCCATTTGAAAGCTTTTTCAGACAACAAATGAAACATGTAAATGATGGATTTTTTTTTTGAAAGGGTAGAAAACATTATGGGAAAAGAAGAAAAAGCTGGTTACCAGCATTTCCTACTTTTACACACAATGTTTTAAAAAGGCTTATTCTCGGTAGTTAAAACACTGTATTGTGTTGTAAAGGGCGAACTCTATACTAGATAACAAAATTTTAGGCTTGTCCACATTGAAAGCATTCGTGAATAGCTTATGATATGTGGCTAAAATGATGGACTTTATCTTTCAAACGGTTGAAAAGCATTGTGGGGAAAAGGACAAAATGCAAGGCACCAGCATTTTCTCCCTTACCAACAATGTTTTCAGAAGCCTGTTTCTTCAAGATCATTTTGATCATTTGGTAGAGGGTCAAAAGCACGTCAGGAAATTATCTTTCTTTTTTTTTCTCTGATTCTTGTCTTTTCTTACAACAAGATAAGATGAGATAAAAATCTAGTTAACCTTGTAACCCATTTCCATACAATAGGATGGCACTCTTGAAAAAGAGGGTTTAACTTTTTACCAGACAAGAAAATTTCAGACTTGTCCAAAATGAAAGCATATGCAGACGAGATATCAAATGTGGTTCAAATGATAATATTTGTCTCTAAAGGTGTAAAAAAAGGATTGTGGAAAAAGGAGAAAATGCTTGTTACCCGCATTTTCTCCTTTTCTCACATTGTTTTCAAAAGCCCTTTTCACCAGGGTCATTAAAACTCGGGATTGTGTGATAAAGGGTTAATATATATCTCTGTAATGCATTATACCAAGCAAGTCATTGCATAATTATGGATCCATAAAAATCATTTTTATCTTTCAACAATGTAAATCATGAGGTAGAATGCTCCTTGGACATGCAGAAAATTTACCCATAGCAAAAAGTTTCAGTGCATGTCAGCCTGCAGGGACTAATGCCCCCCCCCCCCCCACACCGTATTGCTCAATTTGTGTTTTTAATGTTTAGCAGTGTTTCAGTCATATCAATGCAGTTGGCACAGCTCTCCGTACTTAAATTCATTGTGTCCCTTTACCAATTCCTACATTTTCACCTATTTCATAATGTTTTTTTTTAACCTTCCAAAGACAAATCAGTTGAGATATTCTAAGAAGCATTATGAAATTTCCTTATTTAGATATTTAGAATTCTGTGAGTTTATCCATAACCAAACAACACTGTTTTTTAATGGACATGAGCAAGAATGCCTTTTGAAAATGTTGTGAGAAGAGGACAAAATGATTGTTACTAGCATTTTCTCCGTTTCTATACATGTTTCCTACCCTCTCACAGACAAGTCCATATCACATCATTTGAGCCACATTTCATTTGTTATCTGCAAACTTAATGTTTCATTATGGACAAGTCTAAAATTTGTCATCTGGTAAAGAGTTGAATACATTGAAGTAATAACATATTATAAAAATATCACAAAGTCAACTGGGATAACATATCAGACAAAAAATCACTAGGACACTACGTATTTGCAGATCTTTACGCAAACGTGGGATAATGTCCATCAGTGAATGTCGTCAGTAACTGGCCTCAGCTTGTCAACAGTAAACACCACTGTGACAGCTATTCAACGATCATGATGCCACTCACCGGCTTAGCTGAAGAACAAATAATCCCTGTATTTACTGTGTTACAGCCATGATAAATGATATTTTTATTGGACCCGATCGGCTTAATGTCACTGTGTTAATCACTGCCTATCTTCTTTTCAGAGCAGTGGCTATGGACCTGCTGAGTAATTTGTGTATACAGGGAGAGCCAATCATTGACCAAAGAATGATTGATTGAATGGTGTTTTACGCTGCTTTCAACATTATTTCAGTCATAATTTATGGTGACAGCTCACATATTCATGTATTTCTTGGGTTTCACCAGTACTAGGCTACCTGGGCTCAGAAGTGTCTTGCCCAAGGACACTCCCACGAAAAGCTCAGTGGGTCCAGTGAAGCTGGAACCCAGGGCCTCCAGGTCACAAGTCCTAAACTTTACCACTGAGCTACACAGGACCCCCTAGAGTTGATTGGAGCTGTCAATTTATCACAGTGCCTTTTGCCTGACAGAAGCCGAAATCATTCATGACAAAGTTTTGTTTTATGCTTTTAATCAGCTTATCGAAATCTAAAATCATTGGTGAATTTTTATACGCCCGTCGAAGACAGGACATATTATGGGATCACCCATGGTGTGCAGGCGGGCGTCCGAACGGGTGGCATCCAGTTCTTTGTCCGGAGCATAACTTTGTCATCTTCAGTTCGATTGACTTAAAACTTGGCATTTGTGTTTGTTGCAATAATGCTGAGTGCAGTGCAAAAGAACCATAACTCTACCTCGTGCTGTCTTCGAGTTATTTCCCTTTGATTGTCATTTTTACAGCATTTTATGCTTGTCCGGAGCAGAACTTTGTCATCTCAAGTCGGAAAACTTCAAATTTGGTATGCATGATTGTTGAATGATTATGGAGTGCAGTGCACAAGAACCATAACTCTTCCTAGGACATATTTTGAGTTTTTCCCCCTTTGATCACCATTTTTACAGCATTTCTTGCTTGTCCGGAGCAAAACTTTGTGATCTCTAGTCTGAACATCTTCAAATTTGGTATGCATGATTGTTGAAAAATTATGGAGTGCAGTGCACAAGAACCATAACTCTTCCTAGCACAAATTTTGAGTTTTTCCCCCTTTGATCTTCATTTTTACAGCATTTTCTGCTTGTCCAGAGTGTAACTTTGTCATCTCCGGTCTGAACATCTTCAAATTTGGTATGCATGATTTTTGAAAAATTACGGAGTGCAGTGCACAAGAACCATAACTCTTCCTAGCACAAATTTTGAGTGTTCCCCCTTTGATCTTCATTTTTACAGCATTTCTTTCTTGTCCGGAGCAGAACTTTGTCATCTCTAGTCTGAACATCTTCCAATTTAGTATGCATGATTGTTGAAAAATTACGGAGTGCTGTGCACAAGAACCATAACTCTTCCTAGCATGAATTTTGAGTTATTCCCCGTTGATCTTCGTACCACATAACTTACCCATCTTATTTGTAGTTTTTTAATTATTTCACTATTTTCTTAGTAAAGAATTCTGAGTAAGATTTATTCCAGGCATGTTTTGTAGCAGTGCAAGTTTGCAGTGGATGTCAAACTTTATACAAGTAGGTATCTGAGTGTTTTTTCAAACCTGTACTGTTGTGACATTGGATGTAGCTTGCTTTGCACAAATATTATATTGGTGCAGCAGAGATGACAGTTTATATTTAACCTGCGAACTTAACATTTTCCTGTTACTTCATGTAGGTAAATGGTTATGTAAGTTATGCTCTGGACAAGCAAGAAATGCTATTAAGATGAAGATCAAAGGGGAAATAACTCAAAATTTGTGCTAGGAAGAGTTATGGTTCTTGTGCACTGCACTCCGTAATTTTTCAACAATCATGCATTCCAAATTTCAAGATGTTCAGACTGGAGATGACAAAGTTATGCTCTGGCTGGAGACATTCATGCCCATTTCAATCACTTACATGATTTCTGCTGCACTGCTATTTTCCTCTACCTGCCCTTTACGATTATTACCCCCTGAACAACTGGCGGTGGGACGGGCATATCTCGCGACAATTTGCTGCTCTTGTTTTATTTACCAGTGAATTTTAAAACCTTTTCTTGCCCAGATATTTGTAGGACACAAATGAATTTTCTGCGGGTAAACTTCACGTTTTATGACATACTCAACATCACTCATGACTTTATTATTATAGCTAATCCATATCCGACTGAGTTGAATAGATCTATTTCACTTGAAATGATAACGTATTTCAAGCATCTTTTTCATAATGAGTAAAAATCAGACATTAAAAGATATATACAATACGTTCATAGTATTTGTTGTATATAAAAAGTAACTCATTTGTAGAATTGATAATTGTTGCCAATTTTTGACAATTATCAATTCTCCCAACCTCAGGTATTTTTGGTGTACGACAGCACTATACATGTGTTCTCTATTCAAGGGATTCACCACAAATGAGAATGAATGGAAATTTTTCTGATAGTCTAGATCCTCTTTTTTTTTACAGTGAAGAGCATAAAAGAAATACAATAGCTATTTGTTTCAGTGTATGATTCAAATTCTTTTAGACTCATGAAAAGCAAAGGCTATATTTTCACTTGAGGCATTGCCACTCTTGAAAATACAGTCCTTGCTTTTCACTCGATGAAAGAAATTTTGATCATACACTGTAACAAACAATTATCCTCTATTTCTCTTTTTCAATAAATGCGACAAGGTTTATAGTAGGCAACTTTGATAACAACCATGAGAAATATGGACCATGAGTGAAAGTTGTTACATAAATTAATGCAAAAACATTGTAGAAAAAGGTAGCATTGATTTAGGAGTCCAAGCCTCATGTATCATGCCATTGACATTAGAAGCAACTAAATTAATCCTTTACCACACAATGTCAGCTTTTAACGACCCTGAGAAAAAAGCCTTTTGAAAACATTGTGGGAAAACAAGAAACTGCTGGTAAGCAGCATTTTCTTTTTTCCCACAATGTTTTCTACCCTATCAAAGAAAAATCACATTATTTGAGCCACATTGAAATTGTCGTCTGCAAATGCTTTCAATGTTAATGGGTCTAAAATTTTGTCATGTGGTAAAGAGTTAAAGAAGGTTGAGAATGGATTTTGACATACTTTGCTGGTTGAACATCACATCAATCTCAAGATATGACAGAAAATAGCCTTATGGGTGATTGCTTCCCAGTAAAACAAATCAGAGCAGCCAAATGCTTCAGTGCATTTTTGGCGACCTTTCCTTGTTTTTGTTAAAGACAGGAAATGAATGGGCGTTTTTTATGAGTATCGCTGTTCCTTCAAGAGTTGGAAAGATTTATGATGTTGTGTCAATTAGCTTAATTGCTTAACCTTGTTGATATTTTGTCCTGTATTGGAAGTGATAAGTATCATAATACATTATGTAATAGATTGTCTGGAAAACTTTGCAGAGTTTATCCATAGAGTGCTAAAACTTTGACGGTTGTAACACGGCCATTTTTGTATTTCAGTTTGAAAAAAAAAAACGGCATGAATATATCATTTCAAAGCCTTTTTGTTTGGAATATATTATTTTTAACCCTTTTCTAACTAACAAAATTTGGGACTGGTCCAAATTGAAAGCATTTGCAGACTACAAACTAAGTATACCGGTAGCACATAAAATGTTTTCTAACCTTTTCAAAACAAAGTCTTTCGTGTGAGCTTCATTTTATACGTCATCTATGAATGCTTTCAGTTTGGACTCGTCTAAACTTTTGTTACATGATAAGGAGTTAAAGTATCAGGTACAATGTGTCTGTAGTCATTGTTTTTCAGTGTTACATAATTATATAGGGAAAATTGGTTAACTCTGTACCACACAATTGGGAGCTTTAACAACCCTGAGGAGATAGTGTTTTGAAAACCTTGTGAGAAAAGGAAAAAATGCTGGTTAGCAGCATTTTTTCCTTCTCTCACAATGTTTTCTACCCTTTCAAAGACAGAAATCATCATTGAGCCACAATTGTTTTGTCTTCTACAAATTGTTTCAATTTGGACAAGTCTGAAATTTTATCATTAATGCTAAAGAGTTAAAAAAAATTTAACTCTTTTACCTGGTGAAATAACAAAATGTTGGCCTTGTCTAAATTAATAGCATTTGCAGAGTACAAATCAAATGTAACTCAAAACATGAAATTTGTCTTTCATAAACATTGTGGGAAAAAGAGAACATACTGGTTACCAGCATTTTCTCCATTTCCCACATTCTTTTCAAAAGACTTCTTCCTCAGGGTCGTTAAAAGTCGGGATTGTGTGGTAATGAGTTAATGTCCTGCAGATCCTGGTTAGAAAACTTTTAACCCTTTTACCACACAATCCCCTTTTAACGACCCTGAGCAAGAAAGCTTTTGAAAACATTGTGGGAAAAGGAGAAAATGCTGGTAACCAGCATTTTCTCCTTTTCCCACAATGTTTTTTACCCTTCCTAGAACAAATTTCAATTTTTCACTCTCATTTATTTTGTTGTCTGCAAATGCTTTCTATTTGGACCAGTCTAAAACTTTGTCATTTGGTAAAGAGTTAAGTCTTGCATAGTCTTTTTAATTCTCACAGAACCAATCACAGCTTTCGATGCATTAAACCCTTAACCTACTAATGAAGTTAAATGCAAACCCAAATGTTGCTATTTGAAAGGTATTTTGCGAGGATAAATATCTCCTTATCGGACAGTGTAGATCCAAAATCAGACTGCACATTCTGTGCAGTCTGATCTTGATCTACACTAGATGCAAGAGGTCCTCAAGTCACACCTAGCAACCTAAGGGTTAATTTGCAGACAGTGTAGAATGAAGATGAAGATCAGACAATGTAAAATCTGCAGTGACTCTGATACAGGATCTATACAATCTTGATAATGTGTGGCTCTCTATTGTTTTTCCCAGAACATTCTTTTCCAAAAGTGGAGTTTGGATCGGTTTTAATGGAGATGTTCTTTTCATTTCTTTTGCACTCCCTTTTTCAAATTATCTTTGCAAAAACATGATTTTTAAAACATTTTTGGGGAAAGGAGAAAAAATGCCAGCAACCAACAGTTTCTCCTTTCTCCTTATAAAAATTTCATAATTCACTTCGCCGTCTGCAAGAGACTTTTCACTCTACGCAAGTCTAAAATTTTGTCGGCAGATAAAGGTTTTAAAAAGTAATTATTTAACCCTTTACCAAATGATATGAAATTTAAACAACCCTGGGAAATAAGCCTTCTGAAAACATTGCGGGAAAAGAAGAAAATGCTGGTGACCAGCATTTTCTTCTTTCCCATGTTTTCTTCACATTCAAAGACTAGTCGATCATTTGAGGCCCATTTTATTTGCCTGCTGCAAAGACAGCTAAAAATTTTGTCCTATGGTAAAGAGATAAATTAGTACTTCTCTGTAATTCAGTTGCATGTAGTTTGTGGTCTCTAAACTTCAGCGTTCTGAGTTTTCAATGAGAAAAAGGGTAAAAATACTTACAGAATATTATGTTGTAGTAACTTTCCTGGTTCTTTCATTTCGAGCAGCTTGAGAAAATTTGGTATCCCGCGAGACCAAAGGTTGAGCGAGATGTCAAAATTTTCTTATGCAGCGAGAAGTAAATACTAAAACCAGGAAAGTTACTACAACACAATATTTCTTTTATCATATACCTACCACTTTTAAAGACAAAATTTTGCAGTTATTGACATTTTATTCGATAACTGTAAATAAAAGAAATAATGATAAAGTGACCAGTAACTTTGTTTTTATGAATGGCAGATGAATATTATAGAGTTAAAATTTGACCAATCAAATTGTGATTCAATACTAACAATTTTTGCGTGTGGGGTACATCATCACACTATTTTTTCTGTCATTGCATTATTTTATCTGCATGCAATGCATGTATTTTAGCTGGAAAATTTCCAGGTATATAGGAAAGGTGATTATTAGAGAATGCCCCTGCGAGGAATTCAAGAAACAGTTCTAGAACAGTTCTTGAATCTAGTTCTTGAATAGTTCATGAACATTAAATGGCCATAATTCTAGAACTGATGTTCAAGAACTAAATCAAGAACTCCTGCGAGGAATTCAAGAAACACTTCTAGAACAGTTCTTGAATCTAGTTTTTGAATAGTTCATGAACGTTAAATGGTCATAATTCTAGAACTGATGTTCAAGAACTAAATCAAGAACTCCTGCGAGGAATTCAAGAAACACTTCTAGAACAGTTCTTGAATCTAGTTCTTGAATAGTTCATGAACATTAAATGGCCATAATTCTAGAACTGATGTTCAATAACCAAATCAAGAACTTCCTTTAGAAAGTTCTAGAACAATTCTTGAATCTAGTTCTTGAAAAGTTCATGAACATTAAATGGGCATTTTAGAACTGATTTTCAAGAACTAATTCAATAACCTCCTGTGAGGAATTCAAGAAACAGTTACAGAACAATTCTTTACTCTAGTTCTTGAAAAGTTCATGAACATTAAATGGCCATTCTAGAACACTGATGTTCAAGAACTTAATCAAGAACTTAAAAAAAGGTTCTTGAACACATTCTTAAACAAATTCTTGAACCTGTAATTCTAGAAGTGTAATCTAAGGTTCATGAACAGTTCTAGAACTGGGTTACAGAACTTATCTAGAACATTAATTTTATTATCAAAACTTAAACTTTGGTATCCTCCTACTTATCTGAAGCTATGGACTCTGCATTTCAAGATTCAAGCTGCTATGATCTTTTTCTGGTCAGTGAGTCACTACAAAAAAGGACAATCAAGACAACGAACAATACACAAACAATTTACAATTGGTGTTTTTGATTGTCATCTCTTTACCAAATGACAATAATTTTATCCTCATCCATAGTAAAAAACTTGCAGACATCAAATTAAACGCCACTCAAATGATAGGATTTGCCATTGAACGAAGAGCAAATATGTAAAAACAAGAATGTCAGCACCATTTTCTCTTTTTTTATTCAAAATTTGTTTTCAAGATTGTAACAAAACATGTCAGTGTGACATATCGTGTCAATGTGGTAGTATACCATAATTGTATCTTATATTTTGATCTTTAAACAGACTTTAAAAAAAATGTAGATCGAGAGCTAATGAAATTAAAATCTAATTCAAATGATTGCATAAATGTACTAGATACAAACAAGACATTTTGAAATTTTCGGTAAAATTGCCAATCTGGAATCACAAACACAAAAAACTCAGGGATGAACTGGTTTGGGGACGAAGGAGCAACGGCCAAGCAACATAAAACAACGGTGGACAAAACATTCAAAAGCATCGCGAGATTAGATCTACTGAAAGATATTCTCGATAAATTGATGTTCATCAGTCTTCTGTTCTGTTGCGGGCTTCCGCAGAAGACACACGCAGAAAACACGAAAATGCAAACAATTCTTACCTGACATTCAAGCATCGTCCATATTTCTTCCCTATGAAGTCATCATCCGGGTCTGATTGCGCTTTACAGAACTAGCCAATGAAAACGAACAAGAAGAAATCTACATCCAACCGCAAAAGGTGGAGAAGAGCTTGGCCGATATTCTATGCATCTAACGGATTTAAATTGGACAATCGTTGATTCTGCACGTCATGTATTTGAAAAATGCCACCTAGCGGAAGGTAATGTTGAATAACAGATTACCCGAGATTTTCCGAATGTGGTGCATGAAAAAAAAAACCAGAATTTCACAGGATTTCAACACTTGATGACCGTATTTCACTGAAAAATGACAATTTTTATTGCCGTGGTGATAACTTCTGACCTGAAATGAAATATATATATGTATAGTATAATTTTATGCTAATTTTCTGGAAAATATCTTTTTCTAACGATAATTTGTCAGGGTTTCTTCTAATTCCATTTGAAAAGATTTTTTTTGACATGTTAGTGATAATTACATAATAAATTAGCTGAATGAGTATTGCCATGGCAAAGAATTTACTATTTGATGTGAAATACAGCCATAAGAGGTGAAATATGGTTATCAAGCTGTTTGAAGTGAAATCCGGTGTTTCCATGCACCCTTCCAAATGAAAGTAAACATAAACATGTTCCTCCATATTCTCTATGCTTCTTTTTCAGAAAACCACAAGTTTGCGATTTTGTCAACCAGCATGACAATTAAATAAGGGTTAGTAAACTATCTATTAATATTTATGACGAGATTAATACGAACGAAAATGATAGGCGTAAATGATTTAGGTAAATGTAGATATCTACTTTCGGTTTCGTTCTCTGAACTTGTCCTCAAGTGCGAGTTCCCCAGCAAAGTCATACAATTTCTGCTTTTCATTGCATTTTTTTTTTACCATTGATACTTATATGATAATATCCAGATAAAAAAGTTTGCAATAATATCTTCGAGTGATGATGAAACACAAAAATCCAGGCCAATGAACATTAAAACTTTACATGTTTTTGGATGGTACTAGAAATAAATAAGTCTTATCATTATTTCAGCAAAGTTTAACAAAGGACTTCTGAGTGAAATTGATTGTCCATAATTTTCTTATTGATTGCTTAGGTGAATAAGGTTTTAACCCTAGCCACCTTGAACATAATCACTATTGTTCACTTCACATCTATATTGCAGTATTAATAATAAGTCCAACAACAACAAAGAGTTACTATAAACTCTTAAAGTTTCCGTTTTTAACTCGTGATTTTTTTTGTTTGACTCTTGAAAAATTAGATTTGACCCCTGAAACTTTTGGGTCAATGGGTCATCAATTCCTGAATTTCCGAGGCTAGCTAAAGTCCTGCTTATTCACCAACTGGACTTATTCAGTTTTGGGCTTGACTCTACCATTACGTAAGAGACTGCGGCAATGCAGAGATTGCTTGTAACTTAATTTTAGTAGCAAGATAAAAGTTGATAAAGAGCCATTGTGGAAATCATCAGTAGCATATTATGCAATCCCACATAGATCAAGTGGAAAATGAAGTGGCAATTTTCAAAACATTGTGACAGAAAAAAAATCAAATTATCTGATTAACTTCAAAAATATAAATGAGTCTGCAACAGTTATATTACTGCCATTTCACATAAATCAGGGATAATATATGTACACATGTATGATCGCTGCATAAATACACTAGACCTCATGGCTTCTAATGTTTCTGAAAGTTAGCACATGTATGCATCTGAAATGTAAACAAGCATCTAAAACCACTTTTATGCAAACTGAAGGAAAGACAACTTGCTAAATTTTGCCATTACACAAATTTGCAGCAAAACATACAAGTTTACCAAATTATAGATTTCTAACCGTTCAAGAACTGGTACAGTTCTAGAACCAGGTTTAAAAGCAATGTTCTGGAACCATTTGTATTCTAGATCAACTGTTCAAGAACTTTCAGATCAGTTCAAGAACTGGTAGTGTTCTAGAATTAATTTTCTTTCACTTTTGTGCATTTAGAACCAATGTTCAAGAACCATTTGGGTTCTAGAAACTCAGTTCAGGAACTGTTTTATTAGTTCAAGAACAGGTCTAAAGGTTCAAGAAAGGTTCTTGAAAGTTCATGAACTTTCAGATCAGTTCAAGAACTGATGGTGTTCTAGAATTAATGTTCTTTCACTTTCGTGCTTTTAGAACCAGTATTCAAGAACCATTTGGGTTCTAGAACCTCAGTTCTTGAACTGTTTTATTGGTTCAAGAACAGTTCTTAAGGTTCAAGAAAGGTTCTTGAATGTTCACGAACTCACCACTTGTTCTTGAACATTTTTCGCAGGGGTAGATTTTTTACATTGTTGCAAGTGTTTTAAATGCTCATCATGGGCGCTGTATCGAATTGAAGTTGATTCTTAATCCATCATTGCTGATGCAGCAAAGTTGGTGTAGAGGGTAGCTTACGTGAAGATCATTGAAATACAATATGCAATCTGATCTTGAATCTACATTGTTTGGTTTTGGGCTCAAAACTTTGATGAAAGTTTGCTTTTTATGGTGTGAAATTGTATTTTTTGACCCGTTTTCTCATTACTTTCTGAAAAAAGTTTGCAGCAGACTATTTTGGAAACATCATTGTAACATTTGAATAATCAACATGACTTCATGTTTAACTCTTTACAAGACATTCCTGTGTTTTCACAACCTAGAGGAAAAAAGAATTTTTAAAAAAAATTGTGAGAGAGAGAGAAAATGCTGGTAACCACGATTTTCTTTTTTTCCCCCAGTGTATTCTAATCTTTCAAAGGCAATTTCAACATTCGAAACCCATTGATTTTGTCATCTGCGAGTGTTTTCAGTTTGGACAAGTCTGAAATTGTGTTGTCTGGTAAAGTGTTCATACACATCTTAATCTTTTAATTTTGAAAGTCAGAGAAAATCAATATGAAGCCCTTGGTTATACAAAAAATCAGATTTATTTTAATTTTCAAAGACCCTTTGAACTCAATTTCTCAAAAATACATGTTTCATCAGACCGTGTTGATTAATTTGGCACGCTTGGTTTTAAATTGTGAGGAAGTTCCATTTGGGAGACAGAATTATGTTCTAGGGTTCAGCATCATTCTGTCTGTAAATGCACTTTTTGGCTCACATATGCATAGGAGACACATTTCCATTGAAGTGATATATACCAGATATATATCAAATTATTTGAAATATGAACAAGCTTTCTGGAGGAAGTTCAATAGCACTGTATGAAATATAATACGCCTGTATACAATAATTATCAGCTCACCTGAAAAAAAAAATCAGCTTTACTTTTGTGTAGTCTGCTCACATGGCGAGGAAATGATTAGGGTGATGACTCAGCCAATGGTTTTGAAATTTTGGATTGAATTCTCAATTGGTACCCTAGCAATGGCCACCAAAGACTGCTTCTGATTGGTGTGGTCCATTTTGCCAAGCTTTTTGAGTAGTTCCACAAGCATTAAGTTTCAAGGTGCAAAAGAAATAAATGGATATTTATTCATGTCAACAGCAAAAAATTATAAGATAATTTTATTTTACAGCTTTTCTGAACCAGAATGTCTCTCAAATTATCAAACAGCCTAGATGACAGATTAAGTTGCGAAAAATTTTGAGTCAATAATATCTACATACTCCATACAAGCAACTAAACCTGTGCTCTTGTAGTAAATTCTCAACATCAACAGCTCATGTTTTGATACACACTATTAGAGTCAAGTGTAAACAACAGAAAAGATGACAAAAAATGCTTCTTTTCAAGAGAAATTTTAAAAAAACAATTGAATGTAACTCCATCAGAGCTTGTGTTTACGTATTATTCTAAAATTACTCTTGGTCAAATTCTAAAGTTAGGTGGTTAAATAATTTCTGATTGGCTAAACCAGTTTTAAGTTTGAAATTTTGAACATACTTAACAATGAGGATAAGATTGCTCTTAAGAATTGGTTGATACTATGACACTTTGATTGAAACACCAGTTGGTCAATGAGTTACAAATGTTACATGATATTGACTTAATATTTGGGTCTGAGACTACTTTGGGCTTGAAACTTGTGACATAGCCTAGAATTAAGAATGTACAAAAGGATGTTTTGAACAGAATTAAGATTTTAAGATGTGGATGAATGCATTGTCTTACAAACATGAAAGTTCGCAACAAATGCATAGCTAAAATACAAACTGCAACGGCTGGGATTCAGACCCATGTGGGCAAAGATCCTCATTTATCGAGGTTTGAAAGACCAATACACTAACCCCTGAGCTAAAGAGAATTCTCTCTAACACAGTTGTCGGGTATTAATTTTAAACGAGAAGAATGCCGTAAGGAAGGAGTGATCTCCCATAACAATTGTGTTCTGAGTCTTATAGAATGCTGTTATTTCCAATTGTCCAGGTGCTTGAAGGGGGCCAGTAAGGTGTTCTTGCTGCAGATATTCAGTAGAGTTATAGAGGCATTAAGGATTTTCAGCAATTCATGCATCTTTCGGGACATTCTTTATCTATAGCCTATTATATAATGTTTGATTTTATCTGAGTTGTACATAAATCATAGAATGACATTTCAATTCCAACTTCAGAATCAATTTTTGTCTTTGGTCCAACATTCATTTTTAACTGAAATGATGAAACATATTGGCAATCCTTTACAGTTTGTTGTGGTATCTTGATTCAAACTTTGGATTGCCTAGCTTAGTAATTACTGTGGTTGCTTCTGTGATAAGTGAAGACCCAATCATACTGCATCTAGGTGTGCAGTCTGATCTCCGATCTGTACTGTTGATAATAATTTATGAGATTTTCTGATAAATTAACCCTGACTTTTCTTATCTTTAGGGGGAAGGAGTTACAGACTCAAAAGGGTTAATCCTGAATCAAGTACATTGTTTTACAAAGAGTCTTGATAGGATTTTTGAACCAAATAGATTATTTTCCAAATAAGTTAGTTTTCATCAAATTGTCAGAATTTTTGACTTAGTGATATCTAATTTTAGTTATAAACTGCTTCATTTTGAGTTCAAGAGTAAGGTCACTAGATTAAGTCTATCTAAGACTACAGAAATTACATTTTTTATCCTATCATAATGAAGTTTTGTCTAAATGTTTGTCTCTTGTAGACTAAGCACCAGATAGTAAATACACTACTATTAAATGATTAGATGTAGACAAGTTGATAATCATGACAAGGTGGATAAGTCAAATTTTGTATCATATTTGTCCCTTGTAATATATTATTGTCTTTTCATTGGTCACTTGATATCATACAATACTAGAAATATTATTTCTTTGTTTAAGGATTGGGCAATATCAGCATTGGTTTATCAAGATAGTGGTTACAGGTGCATCTCTGTGATATCTAGGCAAAGGTCACGATCAGTGGTTTGGGGTGAAAACAGTTGATTTTCGAAATTGCCTGGCATCAAAAGGGCCCATTAGGAAAACAGCCCACTTTTTGGCTCACCTGAGCACAATGTGCTCATGGTGAGCTATTGGATCGTGCTGTGTGCGTCGTGCGTCGTCCATCGTCAACTTTTTACCTTGTGTACGCTCTAGAGGCCACATTTTCAGTCCAATCCTCATGAAACTTGTTTGTCTTGATAAAATCTCGGACGAGTTCAAAATTGGGTCATATGGGGTCAAAAACTAGGTCACTAGGTCAAATCTTAGAAGAACCTTGTGTACGCTCTAGAGGCCACATTTTCAGTCCAATCCTCATGAAACTTGGTCAGAATGTTTGTCTTGATAAAATCTCGGAAGAGTTTGAAATTGGGTCATGTGGGGTCAAAAACTAGGTCACTAGGTCAAATCTTGGAAAAACCTTGTGTGTGCTCTAGAGGCCACATTTTCAGTCATATACTTGTCAAATTTGGTCGGAATGTTTGTCTTGATAAAATCTTAGACGAGTTTGAAATTGGGTCATGTGGGGTCAAAAAACTAGGTCACTAGGTCAGATCTTCGAAAAACCTTGTGTACACTCTAGAGGCCACATTTACAGTCAAATACTTATGAAACTTGGTCAGAATGTTTGGCTTGATAAAATCTCACACAAGTTCAAAATTGGGTCATGTGGGGTAAAAAACTAGGTCACTAGGTCAAATCTTCGAAAAACCTTATGTACGCTATAGAGGCCACATTTTCAGTCAGATACTTGTGAAATTTGGTCAGAATATTTGTCTTGACAAAATCTGGGCCGAGTTTAAAATTGGGTAATGTGGGGTCAAAAACTAGGTCACTAGGTCAAATCTTAGAAAAACTTTGTGTAGAGGCCACATCGATCCTCATGAAACTTGGTTAGAATGTTTGTCTTGATAAAATCTGGGACGAGTTCAAAATTGGGTCATGTGGGGTCAAAAACTAGGTCACTAGGTCAAATCTTCGAAAAACCTTGTGTACGCTATAGAGGCCACATTTTCAATCAGATACTTGTGAAATTTGGTCAGAATGTTTGTCTTGACAAAATCTCGGACAAGTTCGAAATTGGGTCATGTGGGGTCAAAAACTAGGTCACTAGGTCAGATCTTCGAAAAACCTTGTGTATGCTCTAGAGGCCACATTTACAGTCAAATACTTATGAAACTTGGTCAGAATGTTTGGCTTGATAAAATCTCACATAAATTCAAAATTGGGTCATGTGGGGTCAAAAACTAGGTCACTAAGTCAAATCTTCGAAAAACCTTGTGTACGCTATAGAGGCCACATTTTCAGTCAGATACTTGTGAAATTTGGTCAGAATGTTTGGCCTATTGATTCGAGCGATCCAGGGCCATCATGGCCCTTTTGTTTAATATTTGAGCACATTAAGTTCACAAGAGCTTTTGTGATCCTGCTCTGTCTATTGTGCAGTTGTCAACAATTACATTGTGTGTGTGCACTTTAGAGGCCACATTTTCAGTCCCATGCTTATGAAAAATTGTCAAAATGTTTTCCATGACAATATCTGGGACAAGTACAAAATTGGGTCACATCAGGTCAAGAAATAGGTCACTTGGTCAAATCTTAGAAAAACCTTTTGTGCACTACAGAGGTCACATTTTTGGTTGGATACTTGAGAACTGCTTTGAATGTTTCTCTTGATGATGTCTTGGACAACAAAATTGGGTCAATTTGGGTCAAAATGCCGGTCACTGGGTCAGATCTTAGAAAAACCTTGTTTGCACTCTGGAGCCAACATCTTCAGTTAGATAGTGATGAAAATTTATCAGAATGTTGGTCCTGATGATATCTAGTACAGTATCAAAATTGGGTCACATCGGGTCATATGCTAGACCACTGGTACAAATCTTAGGAAAAACATTGTGTGCACTCCAGAAGCCATATTTTCAGTCTGATACACATGAAAGTTGGTCAGAATGTTTTTCTTGATGATATCTTGGACAGGTTCAAAATTGGGTCACATTAGGTAAAAAAGTAGGTCACCAACACATATGCGTTTCACATCATCACAAGCAGGGTCTCTTCAACTGTATCAATTCAAGCTGACTTTACCCAGGTGAGTGTTCAGGGCCAATGGCCCTCTTGTTTGTAATGCTTTCAAATATTGAAGTAGTACATTTACTGCTATTTTGATCATAAAGCTAGTTTATATACAGTTTAATGACAATCCTATTTTTGATTATGTGAGGCAAGAAGGATGGTCTATCTTTAGGATGGTTGCAACATTCCTGTACTCCTTTCTTAATATCTTGTCTTTTGCACTCATGATTTGTATAACACAAAGTGAAAACAACTAAAACAACACCAGAAGAATTGCTCATTGAAATGAGTGCTCAAGGTGAGCTTTTGTGATCTTGCTTCGTCCGTCGTGCGTCGTCCTGTGTGCGCTCTAGAGGTCATATTCTCATGAAACTTTGTCAGAATGTTTGTCTTGATAATATCTCGGGCAAGTTCGAAATTGGGTCATGTGGGGTAAGAAAGTAGGTCACCAGGTCAAAATTTAGAAAAACCTTGAACTCTAGAGGCCATATTTTTAGTCCAGTACTCATAAAACTTGGTCAGAATGTTTTTCTTGATAAAACCTCAGATAAGTTGGAAATTGGGTCATGCCAGGTCAAAATGTAGGTCACCAGATCAGATTTTAGAAAAGTCTTGAGTGCACTCTGGAGGACACATTTTTAGTCCCAATACTTATGAAACTTGATCAGAATACTTTTCTTTATAATGTCTCGAACAAGATCGAAACTGGGTCATGTTTGGTCAAAGAGTAGGTCACTGGGACAAATCTTAGAAAAACCTTGTAAGCACTCTAGAGGCCACATTTTAGCCAGAAACTCATGAAACTCATGAAGTCAAAATGTTTGTTTTGATGATATCTCTGAAAAGATTGAAATTGGGTCATGTTGGGTCAAAAAGTAGGTCACTCTGCCAAATTTTAGAAAAACCTTGTGTGCACTCTAGAGGCAATATTTTCAGTCATATACTCATGAAACTTGGCCAGAATGTTTGTCTTGATAATATCTTGGACAAGTTTGAAATTGGGTCATGGTGGGTCAGAAAGTAGGTCACCAGGTCAAAATTTAGAAACCTTTGAGTGCACTCTAGGGGCCACATTTTTGGTCCAATACTCATGAAATTAGGTCAGAATGTTTGTCTTGATGATATCTTGGAAAAGTTTGAAATAGGTAATGCTGTGTCAAAAAGTAGGTTAATGGGCCAAATCCTAGAAAAACCTTGTGTGCAATTTAGAGGCCACATTTTTGGCCCGATACTCATGAAACTTGGTCAGAATATTTGTCTTGATGATATCTCGGACGAATTTGAAATTGGGTCATGTTGGGTCAAAAAGTAGGTCACTGGGCTAAATCTTGGAAAAACCTTGTGTGCACCATAGAGGCTACATTTTCAGCCAGAAACCATAAAACTTAGTCAAAATGTTTGTCTTGATGATATATCAGACAAGTTCAAATTTGGGTCATCTTGGGTCAAAAAGTAGGTCATTGGGACAAATCTTAGAAAAATCTTGTGTGCAATCTGGGGAACACATTTTCTGTTCAATACTCACAAAATATCATCAGAATATTTGTCTTGATGATATCTCTGACAATTTAAAAGATAAGACTTGAAGGTCAAAAAGTAGGTCACGAACACTCATGTGTTTTACATCGTTACAACCAGGATCTCTTCAGCTTTATCAACCCTAGATGACTTTACTCAGATGAGCGCTTTAGGGCCAATGGCCCTCTTGTTTTTTGTGGGGAGGGGGCAGGGGGGGTAGTATTCCTGTCCAGCCTGTAACATTTTTAATTATGAATGAATTTCAGTATGACTTTGAAGAATTGTTAACCACATTAAGACAATGTGTTGCACTCAAGAACCATGTCAGTAAGTTTTAAGGTCAAGGTCATGACAAGGTCAAATATGTTTAAAAAATTTTGGATGGTTATGTTCATATCTGAGCTGTAACAATTTTTAATTATGAAGGAATTTTAATACAACTGAGTAGAAATGACAACCACATAAAGACAGTGTGTTGCATGCAAAAATCATGGTCAAAGGTCAAGGTTACAACAAGGTCAAATATCTGGGGGGGGGGGGGGGGGGAGGTTTGTCCTGGCCATAACTTTTTGCCCTATTATTCAGAATAACATTGCACAAAATTTATATGTTAATCACATCAAGATGATGTGCCATGCAAGGTCACAGCAAGGTCAAATGTGTTTTTGGGGGGTAATAATTGTGTCTGCCCTGTAACTATTTCATTTATGAATGAATTTCAATGTA
Organism: Tridacna gigas; assembly: GCA_945859785.2. Lineage (NCBI taxonomy): Eukaryota > Metazoa > Mollusca > Bivalvia > Cardiida > Cardiidae > Tridacna > Tridacna gigas. The sequence continues at coordinate 31,430,951 of OX244036.2, read as the reverse complement.
ACTTTGTAGAATTGCAAACTTGAAAAAGACAGTGTGTCGCGCCCAAAAACCATGTCAGTAGGTCAAGGGTCAAAATAAAGCTTTCTATTTTTGCAGGCATTAGTCACTTCTCAAATACTATTTTTACTGTTTAGAACAACATGGTTCTCAAAATTGTGGAGAACCAATGGCAATTACAAATTAAGAGGGTCTCAGGTGAAGGATAAAGATTCTAATGGTCTCCATTTTGTAAGAATAATTAATCCTTCCTTTGAAATTAATTTAGAAAAGAGATAAAAACTAATTTCATTGCTATATTTGGATAATTTAAGGACAAATTAAGAAACATCAATTTTGTTACAGCACAAAGACCCCTGCAGGAAATGAACTTCATAATTATAGTCTGGCCTGAAATTGCCTAATGCTCCACCAGACAACAAAATTTTGTCCATATTGAAAGCATTAAATTTTGAGGATGACCAATTAAAAGTGGCTTAAATGATAGTATTCATTATGCCTTAAAAGGGTAGTTAACATTGTGTGAAAAGTAGATGTCTGTTCACTGACTACCATTTCCCTGTTTTGCACAATGTTTTCAAAGGCTTCTTTCTCAGATCATAAAAGTACCAGACTGTTTGGCAAAGGGTTAGCTCATGACATAGTAGGGGTATTATGTAGTTGCTTTTGTAGACTCTTTGGATCAAGATCAGAGTGTGCAAGATGTGTAATATGTCAACACTGTCAAGTATGTAGTCATAGGTTCAGGCCAAATTCATCATCATATTGCACAAATGTGGTTTTGCCAACAGACCAAAGTAGTTCATTGCTTTTTTTTTTTGTTAGCAGTTAGCCTTGTAACCTTGTCAAATGATCTTGCAGCAAATGACTTTGAGAGGGACTCTTGGAAAAAGCAGATAAAAGTTTTAGACATGTTTCAAAGAATTGTGGCAAGCTGAGAAATTGCTCATCAAATATTGTTTCTTGCAAGACAATAAAAAAGATCAGCAGATAAATAATGTGTTCAGGGTTTAACCCTTTATCACATGAAAAATGTTACACTTTTCTGAAATTGAAAGCATTTACAAACGACAAATCAGATATGGCTCATATGATGAGATTTGTCAGTTAATGAACAGAAAACACTGTGTTACCAACATTTTCTTCTTTTCCTGCAATGTTTTCAAACGGCATCTTTCTCATGGTCTTCAAAACTCAGGTTGTGTGATACAGGGGTAACCGTTTACTGAAAGACAAAATTTTGGACTTGACCAAATCGGAAGCTTTTGCAGATGCCAAAGTAAATGCTGCTCAATTGGTGGAACTTGTCTTTGAAAGGATAGAAAACCATGTTGGGAAAAGGAAAAAATGCTGATTAATCATGATTTTCTCCATGCTCCACAATTTTTTCTAAACCCTGCATCCTCAAGTTAATCCTGGGGATCATGCATATAAGAGTTAAATGCAGCGAGACAGTTTGTGACTTCTGCAGATATGGCTTGTTAATTTAATTCAAAGACCTCTCTAAGAATGTACCCTCCAGACTAACATTAACTTTGGACATTTTGAAAACATCTGATGGAGACAGCAAGCAACATCAGAGTGATAACATTTTGACAAAAGCAAACAAAATGATATAAGCCATGCTCTGTGAAAAGGGGGCTTAATGCATCTGCCAAAAGTATCGACCAGGTAAGCCTGCACCATCCGCGCAGGCTGACCTGGGGTGAAACTTTTTGCTGTCGGTCTATTTTCCGCATGTCAAAGGACCTGTGTGCCTAATGCTTCAGGTGGTTGTTAGACAAAATGGACTTTATGGATCCATAATCATGTAATGAGTTTCTTAGAGGTGCAATAAACCCCTTTTTTTGCCAGAGCATGGCTCATTCATTTCATCATTTTCCATATTTCAGCCAATGTTCTCAGCCTTAACACATGATCACATGCAAAGGACTTTTTTTTCATCAGCACACCAATTTTGAGAATATAATGGCTAAAGGAGGAATTATATTTGATGTTTGTTAGAAAGTTGTATGAATATTTTTTACCATTTCTGGTTGTTGGCTGTTTTTCCCCTTGGCCCATGCCATCATTAATCAGATACTTAACATGGATTATTTTGGACCCAAAACAAGCCATCAAATGAACAATAAAAGATCAGTAAAGCTTTCCCTTTTGGTTTCCTTAATCTGATTTGCTTTTTCTTATCAGTGCAACTGCTTGAAAGCTTCTTTAATTATTTTCGTTGCCTATGCTGCAAGTGTTGATCATGATCAGATTGCACAAAATTTTCAGTCTGATCTTTAAACTACACTGTCTTCTTCTCTGAGATATTGTTCAAAAGCAACCTCAAATTCACACTTCATAGGAGTTTTATTCTACACCACAAATGTATGTTGGGTTTATCTAACTTGTTGCCAAACAAACCATCAAATTTCAGACATTTCCAAATTGAAAGCATTAATTTTGTAGACGGAAAGTTAAATGTGAATGAATTGGTAGGATTTGTCTTATAAGGGTTAAAAACTTTTAGAGAAAAGGAGAAAATGCTTGTTTGTAGCATTTTCTCCTTTTCCCGAAATGTTTTCAAAAGCATTCTTCTTTAGAATCATTAAAACTCGGGATCATTTGGTAAAGAGTTAACTTTCACAGGTTTGGTAAAGATTGTTTAGTGAAGGCCATAAATTATAAGATTTAAATCCATGCTGCTTGCTAGCTCCACTGGCCTAAGGCCAGCGGGCTTATGTCATGGCCTGATGTCATCGTGTATCCGTCCATCCGTCAACTTTTTTTTTCAAACATCTTCTCAGAACACTCATCCAATTTTGGTGAGACTTCACAGAAATGCTTCTGCCATGGTCCTCTTCAGAATTCCTTCAAAAAATTTGACTCCAATGAAAACTGAGGTTGCAATGGCAACAAAAATATTGAAACCTTTAAAAATCTTCCTGTCAGAAACCATAAGGCCAAGGGCTACCAAATCAGGCATTTATATACGTAGCTTCATCTGATAGACCTCAACCAGATTTGTTGAAATTATAACCCTGAGGTCAAAATTAGCCCCGCCCTGGGGGTCAAAAGTTTTACATGGGTTTATATAGGTAAAACTTCAAAAATCCTCTTGTCCAAAACTGTAAGGCCCAGGGCAACCAAATTTGGCATGTAGCTTCATCTAATGGACCTGTAACAAATTTCTTCAAATTATAACCCTGGGTCCAAAATTTGCCCTGACCCGGGGGTCAAGTTTTACATAGGCTTATATAGGGAAAATTTTAAAAATCTTCTTGTGTAAAACCATAAGGCCTAGGGCTGCCAAATTTGGCATGTAGCTTTATCGAATGGACTGACACTATTTTTTTTTTCAAATTATAGCCCTGGGGTCAAAAACAGCCCCACCTCAGGGGTCACAAGTTTTACAAGGGCTTATATAGGTAAAACTTTAAAATCTTCTCGTTCTAAACCATATGACCTAGGGCTACTAAAATTAGCATGTAGCTTCATCTGATGAACATTTAGGTACATTCTTCAAATTGTTGCCCTGGGCCCAAAATTGGTCCCACCCTGGGGGTCACAGGTTTCACATTGGCTTTTGGAAAACTTTAAAAATCTTCTGGTTCTAAACGATAGGGCCTAGGGCTAGCAAATTTGGTATGTAGGTTCACCTAATGGACTTATACTAAGATTCTACAAATTATAGCCCGTTAGGTCAAAATTGGCTCTGTCCCACGGGTCACAAGTTTTACAAGGGCTTTTATTATGAAAACTTTAAAAATCTTCTTGTTCTTGGCTGTAAGGTCATAAAAATATGTTTTACAGACAGTCACATAGTATAACAAAAATAACTGATGAAATGTATCAGAACAAAGGCAAAAACTTATACGGTTCTTCTCTTCTGCTTTTAAGATATGGAAATCTTGTCAAAGCATTTTTTGTTAGAGTCTATTGATATTTAGTATGAATGATACTTGGTTGCACCTGTTGGTATTCATTGATATAATCTTTGCATTATGAATGTGAAAAAGATAACTTTTTTGGATGGTAGGGAGGTGGTAGGTTATTTTTTCTATGAAAGTGTTATTACCATACTGACTTATTATGATTTATGTCTCTGTTAATGCCAGTTTTAGTACATAATATGTTTATTTAAAAGGCAGTGGAGCAATACAGGGCAATCATGGCCCTCTTGTTATGTCACAAAACAAGACTCCATTACTCACTTCATTTCCTTGTGGGTTTTGTTTGTTGTTGACCTTGAGACCTGTGCCGTACTTTTGCTTCAAGTTATGGGTATTGAAACAGAGATATTTAGATTAAAACATTGCCATCAAAAGGTCAAGTTTTTTGTTTTTCAGCATTGTTTCAAAGTGAGAAATTGCTTTTAACAAGCATTTTCTCATTTTCCAGCAGTGTCTTCTCGTAATCTACCGTGTTAATATTTTAAAATTCAATTGATGTTGATAGTCCATATTTTATGAAAATTACTTCAACCTAGTTTGTTGGATTTTTTTTTCTGGGCGTTACAGTGTCTATTCTAGGGTGCACGATTGCAAGATTCATGCTATTTTTTTCAGATCCGGCATAAATTTAGACCCAGTGCGTTACAGCCCTGCAAAAAAAAAATACAATGAATTTAGAATTTAATCTTGCCTCACCGAAAATACAGCCATTTCAAATGAAACAGTATGATCACCGAAACTGTTCTGCAACTGATAATGGCCATTAGAATAACCTCCATTGACAGGAACCAGGTCAAAACAGTCCACTTCCAAATTGACCTTTATTGCATTGAAGTTTATAAGAATGAATTTAATTGTCTTACTCTTATCTTTTCAGCTCACCTGTGCACAAAGTGCAAAAGGTGAGCTTCTGTGATCGTACTGTATCTGTCGTGCGTTGTCCAGGTGTCAACAATTACCTTGTGTGCACTCTAGAGGCCATAATTTTAGTTATATACTCATGAAACTTGGTCAGAATATTTGTCTTGATAATATCTAGGACAAGTTTGAAATTGGGTCATGTTGGGTCGCAAAGTAGGTCACATGGTGAAAATTTAGAAAAACCTTGTGTGCACTCTAGAGGCCTGATTGTTAGTCCGATACTCATGAAACTTGGTCAGAATCTTTGTCTTGATGAAATCTCAGACGGGTAATGCCAGGTCTAAAAGTAGGTCACCAGATCAAATTTTAGAAAAACCTCTAGAGGCCACATTTTTAGTCCAATACTTATGAAACCTGGTGCGCTCTAGAGGCCACATTTTCAGTCATATACTCATGAAACTTGGTCAGAATGTTTGTCTTGATAATATCTTGGACAAGCTTGAAATTGTGTCATGTTGGGACAGAAAGTAGGTCACCAGGTCAAAATTGAGAACAAATTTTTGTGCACTCTCAAGGCCACATTTTCAGTCCAGTACTTATGAAACTTGGTCAGAATGTTTGTCTCGATGAAATCTCAGACAACTGCGAAATTGGGTCATGTCGGGTCAAAAAGTAGGTCACTCTGCAAAATTTTAGAAAAACTTGTATGTACTCCAGAGGCAATATTTTCAGTCAAATACTCATGTAGCTTGGTCTGAATGTTTGTCTTGATAATATCTCGGACAAGTCTGAAATTGGGTAATGTCAGGTCAAAAAGTAGGTCACCAGGTCAGATTTAGCAAAATCTTGTGTGCACTCTTGAGGCCATATTTTCAGTCTCATACTAATGAAACTTGGTCAAATTGTTTGTCTTCATGATATCTCTGACAAGTTCAAATTAGTTCATATTGGGTTAAAAAGTAGGGCACCAGGTCCAATTCTAGAAAAACCTTGTGTGCTCTTTTGAGGCCACATTTTCAGTGTAACACTTATGAAACATGTTGGGTCAAAAAGTAGGTCACAGGGACAAATTTTAGAAAAACTTTCTGTTCCGTCTAGAGGCACCATTTTGAGCCAGAAACTCATGAAACGTCAGAGTAGTTGTCTTGATGATATCTCAGACAAGTATGAAATTGGGTCATGTCAGGTCAAAAAGTAGGCTACTCTGCCAAATTTTAGTAAAACCTGTATGCAGCCTAGAGGCGAGACTTTCATCCAGATACCTATGAAACTTGGTCAGAATGTTTGTCTGGATAAAATTGTTTACAAGACTAACATTTGGTCATGTCAGGTCAAAAAGTAGGTTATTGGGCCAAATCTTAGAAAAAACTTGTGAGCACTCTAGAGGCCACATTTTCAGATAAGGTCTAATGAAAGTTGATTAGAATGTTTGTCTTGATGATAATATCAGACAGGTTCAAATTTGTGTCATGTTGGGTCGAAAAGTAGGTCACTGGGACAACTCTAAGAAAAGTCTTGTGTGCAATCTGGCCACATTTTCTGTTCAATATTCATGAAATATCATCAGAATATTTGTCTTGATGATACAGTATCTCTGACAAGTTGAAAAATAGGTCTAGGAAGTCAAAAAGTAGGTCACAAACACTCATGTGTTGTACATCATTACAACGAGGATCTCTTTAGCTTTATCAACCCTAGATGACTAAATTACTTAGGTGAGGGCTTTTGGGCCAATGGCCCTCTTGTTTTGCAAACAGGTCAGTAAGTTTACTGTATAGTCTTAGACAGGAATAAATGCCTGTCATATGGGCTACATGTTTTACACTTGTTCAAGAATTGTACCACCTATATTTTGAAAATCCCTCCCTATAGTTTTAAGATGGAGGGGGAAAATCCCCCTTCATTTTTAATTCTACAATAGACACTGGCCTTATGTATTAACATGTTAAAATATAATCCAGTGTTTTATGATAACTAAAAAGATTTTGAAAATATTGTATAGCCTACTTCCTTTAACCTGATCCTGGCCTTCATCCTGAATATATAAGTAGGCATATAAATAGAACTCTGACCATTATTTGGGAAGTTTAGTTTGCATTTGCTGAAGATACAGAAGACTTAAGCTAGTTCTCCTTTAGGTACTTTTAAACATAGGTAAGCAATTTAATTTGCATGTACCCTGCAAAATATTTCCATGACCATTCGGGACAAATGCCACAGGCAGCCCCATGCAATGCCAAGAGTAAAAATAGAGTTGTAATTTATGTAAATGATGTTGACCTGGGTCAGGATAAATGATGTGGGCAACAGGATAATTAGAAAATGCTGGTGACCAACACTTTATCCTTCCAGACAACAGTTTCTATCCTTGTTTACATAAAATTTAATGCCATAATTTTAGGCTCATTTAAAGTTAGATTTTCCGTGCAAAAGTTTTCAGAATGGATAAGTCTAGAATGTTGTCTGGTAAATCGTTAAAACTGTTGCCTTAGTGCTTTCATTAGTATCTGTAATATTTAATCTCTGGTCAGAAATGGACGCCAGTGTGAAGAAATGGAAAAATATTACTTCTAATGATAAAAGACTTTTAGGTAACAGCAAAACTGTTGATTTGCCCATCTCTGTACATTAACCCTTAGAGCTCTAAGCTTAATGTATGTTGCTTTTGTACACACTGTAGATAAAGATCAGACTGCACTGAGACTGACTCATGTGTGGTCTGATGTTGAATTTACACTGCTTACTACTTTGTAACAGATTTTGGCCAAAACAAATATAAAATGATTACATTTTGTCCTGTTTTTCCTAAAGGAAAAATCCATTGTCTTAATTCAGAGCTATGGGAGTTAATATCAGGTGTATAACTGACCACAGATCAGTAACATTATATATTTACGGCTAAAAATTATGACAGATGAAACATTAATTGTGGCTTAGGTAGATAATTTGCCAGGTTATTTTATGATATTTGAAAACTTTTCTAGAATCCTGCTAACTGTGCTTCTCTAGACAGTGTGGATCCAACACCAGACAGCACAGATTGTGCAGTCTGGTCTTGTATCTATACTTTCTAGTTATTTTTTAGCACCAATGGCTGAAGGCCAGCAAGCTTTTATCATGGTCCTGTGTCTGTCATGTGTCTGTGTGTGCATGCATCAACTTTCTTTTAAAAAGTCTCTGAAACTACCCATCCAATTTTGACCAAACTTCACAGAAATGATCCTGCGATGGTCCTCTTCAGAATTTGGTGAAAGTATTTGATTCCTGTTAAAACTCTGGTTGCCATGGCAACAAAACTGAAAAATATTGGAAATCTTTGAAAATCTTCTTATCCAAAACCATACAGCCTAGGGCTACCAAATTTGGCATGTAGCTTCATCTGATGGACCTCTCTTGAGATTCTGCAAATAATAGCCCTGGGGCCAAAATTGGCCTCGTCCTGGGGGGGTGGGGAGGAGGGGGCGGGGCACAAGTTTTACATTGGCTTAAAAAGCTTCTTGTTCCCAACTCGTAAGGTCTAGGATTACCAACTTTGGCATATAGCTTCATCTAGTGGATCTCTTCTGAATTTATTAAAAATTTAGCCTTTGAATCAAAACAAGCCTGGGTGGCACCATTCATGTTTTATTAAGGAAACTTTGAAAATCTGGTTTATAACCGTACAGCCTAGGCCTATATTATTTGGTATGTGGCTGTACCTTGTTGATCTCTATCAGGATTCAATTAATAGCTCATATTTATAGCATGAAATCATAATTTTAGGTAAAGAGTGGACTTGCCGTGGGGTCATAATTTTCACATTGCCTTTTGTAGAGAAAGCTTTATCAGGCCTCTTGTTTGACACCTTTCAGCCTAGAATTGTAATGTTTGGTATGTATTATTTATATGTATTAGCCAGTGGAGCGATACAGGGCCATCATGGCCCTTTTGTTTTAAATATTCTGAGGAAAAATGCAGGCATTCTAATATCGAGGTCTCTGTAAGTGACTAAAGATGTATTTAATTTACAGTGTAAGTATTAAATGTCAAGTGTTGTCCTGGTATCGGGGGCGAGACTGTCAGAAATTTAGTTTAGCTTGAACTTTTGGACCCATTTCCAAAGTATTTGAAATGGCACCCAGCAAAAGAGTATCTGAAACATTCATAACTAGTGCCAGAGTATTGATAACCAGCATCAGAGTTTCTGAACAGTTCAACTTGGTGGCTAAAACAATGGCACCTAGCAATGGAGGTTATCTGAAATATTGAAACCTAGGGCTAGAGTATTTGAAAATTTGCTATCCAGTGCAGTCTGAGACAAGTTTCAAAACTTTTGTGATGGATAGCATTTGGAATTATTCTGACAGGCAGTTTGTCTGAAAAAATTTTACAGAGCATTAGAGTGTCTGAAAGATCAAGGTGCCTGTTATTGCTGGTTCTTTGCTCATGTTAGAGGTATGGAATTCCTCTGCATGACTTGTCTGAAATGTCTCAAACATTTCCTTCGCAAGTAAGGTCTCAGATAGGGCACAGTTCTAAGAACTGAAAAGAAAATCATATTCTCCATGTAAATAAGGGCAAATCAATGACTTCCCTCCAGCTATGTGTTTCAACATTCTAAATTGTACTATGGTGAAATGAAATGAGACATGCTATGGCAAAATTGGGTTTAATGCATGTCTGTGGTGCATCATACCAAACAAGTCATCACATAATTATGGATCCATAAAACCCAACTAAAGTATGATGTAGAAGGGTGCTTGGACATACAGAGAATTTTCCAAAAGCAAAAAGTTTAGACACAGGTCAGTCTGCGCAGACTGAGCAGGCTGACCTAGGTTTTAACACTTTTTGCAGATGCATTAAATCCCCTTTTCACAGAGCATATAGATTGACCATAACTAAACTTTGGCACATAGACAAGTGAATTTCCTTTACCTTGGATATGTAAGATAAATCAAAATTTCAGAATTTCCATACTGCTGCTTCTTAAAGAAAGGATGACTGAGTATATAGGGCTGAACTGATTTGAAGGCAAAAAAATCCCCAAAATTGTATAGCAAATGGAGAAACTTGTCAACTTGAGAAATTTCATGATTGTTCACAATCAGTTGTGATACGTTTTAGACAGGAAAAGGATTATTTCCCAACAATGAATGTGGAAATTTTACCGGATATTTAACCTTTAGGGCACACAGAACATGTACTGAACATGCAGACTAATTCCGGACGACTATATTCAGGTCAGCTATTTTGCAAAGAATTTTGGCAAAAGCGGCCTCGAAAAGTGAAATGTTATGATCTTGTTTTCTTACTGAAGAGGTCTGTTTCATTTTTTTAGAACTCCTAAAGGTTAACCCTTTACCAAAGAATCCCAAGTTACAACGACCCTGAGAAAGAGGCCTTTTGAAAACATTGTGGGAAATGGAGAAAATGCTGGTAACCAGCATTTTCTCCTTTTCCCACAATGTATTCTGTCCTTATACAGACAAATCTTGGCATATTAGCCATATCTAATTTGTTGTCTGCAAATTAATGCTTTCAATTTGGACATGTATAAAATGTTGTTGTTTAAGATGTTGTGTGGTAAAGGGTTAAACCAAGGGCAATTATAAGAAATACTGAATCAATATTGTCAGAAGTGAAGCTGGCACTTCCTGATAAGAGTAAATACAGTGTTTCAATGGCTGTCAATTTTACAGTGACACTTGTGCAAATTGGGGTTTCATTTAATTTTCTGCAGTACAAGAACTCTGCCGTATTTGTGCAACTTTCTGTCACAAGGTTTCCCCTGGTCTGCGATTCTGAATATATACATATCTTTCACTACTGGTTGCCATTTTGCTTCATAGGGAATATATTTTGTAATGCCACTTCTACTGCTTAACTCTTTACCACACATTCCCGACTTTTAAAGACCCTGAGGAAGAAGCCTTTTGAAAACATTGTGGGAAAAGGAGAAAATGATGGTAACCAGCATTTTCTCCTTTTCCCACAATGTTTTCTATCATACTGTTACGCCTTCGTGGACTAGACAGATGGACAGACGGACGGACAGACAGGTTTTACTCGGTCGACGTCAAGGTCAAGGCGTGGTAGAAAACAAAGGGATAAACTAAAAGTGGACTCCAAATAAAATCTAAGAATTTGAACCGGAAAAATAAAAGAATACCACAGGCAGATATAAAATTTACAGAAAAAATAATTTAATTTACTGAGGTTAATCTATACATATAATCTTGAGCAAAACAACAATTTTCAATATCAATAACCTTAACAATACGTCAGGATGCAAAATACATGTAAATACAGTTGAATATGGTATAATCCTATTTTCCTAAACTTTTACGCGTGACAAAGACAAAATAGATCTAGGATGCTTCTTATAACATAAAAAATACGATTAATTCCAAATAATCAATGAAATTACTCCTAAGCAACTGTTTGTGCCGAAAAGAGTTAAGTTAAATAGTTTACTGTTATAAATAACAAGCTTAATTTCGGATTCAAGCCAAATAATAATAAACGGGTGCTACCAAAGAAAACAAAATGTGGAGTCCTCGAATCCCGAAAATGCGGGGTTTATATAGCAAACGCTTCCCGCATCCTGAAATGCGGGATTCACGCATTTCCAACATCCCTCAACTGCGGGATTCACGCAATTTCAGGATTCCCACAACTGCGGGAAGAATAAAACTGCATGCAGCCCAGTGATCAGAAGAAATTGCCAAATAAGGAACTCTGCAATATGCTCTCAGACAAATAAATGGGATATTTACATTGAAATATTACGTTAAGGGGAAGTTTTAAGCCTAAAACACAGATTTACCTCTATGGATAAAGGTTAAAAAGTTTTCAGCTTCAGTACGTTGCCAAGGGTAACAATCCCAAGATGCAACTCGCACAATAAACAAACCAAAATGGCGGCCGACCTGGTTATCTGCTGTGTCCATCGTAAAGCTCTAAACCCAGACAGACACGCGCTGACAATCAGGAAAGACATCACAAACAGGTCATAAAATGAAAGGAAGAAATCACTCGGTAGGTCTGACAGATGACTTATCTTGCATAAATGAGACAATTGGGATAGATTAGACGCACTCAAAAACATCCGTACTCAAATAGAAATACGACTGTGAAACCTGAGCGCTACATTACCCCCCTCTCAGCATGACAAAGCTCCGACTGTCATGCTAAAATTTGCAGAAACAGAACATTTTAAACTAGATAATGAATTTATACCATCTAGGGGTGGTACTGTCCCTTTAAGAGTAAAAAGTGGCAGTGCCCCTTTAAGGCATAATTTCCACAACAGGGTCTATTAAGGGTGTAGCTTCAGTTTTCACCAATAATTTAAATGACTTAAAGGAAATGCTCAAGTGTAATACTTAGAACAAATATATGAAATTCACAAACAATTTTACACAATTAATCTAAACCATCACTTAAGCACAGTGTCCATCACAGTTCTTTGGATTTATAAGTACCGGAAGTATCTATATATACTTGAGCACTCAACTAAATTAAATCGCACCTTTTGATTTGACTTAAAAGATCACAGTTATTTGCTACTATTCACTGTTTAAACTTGCTCAACTTAGATTAAATGTCCTTTCATTGCTTAATTAAGTAAAATTAATGATCAAATTAACACCAGTATTCATTAAATGGGAAACAGTCTTTGCTTAATGCAATAAGGAAATTAAACTTTAGCCTCAATACTATGGCACAGTGTCACTTCATTTTTTTTTTCTTTTTTACTCAGCGTTGAAGATGTATAAAATATAGATTGTCACTCGTAACTAATGAATAACTAATGTTTATCAGGAATGATTAATTGTCCATTTTTATAACCGCAGAACAGGTTGTACGGGAAGACATGTGGATCCAGGATAAAGGGCCAATCAAAAGTTGTCTGGTTTTAGTGGCGTTGTCTTTTGTTTTCAGGGTACACCCTCCCAAGAACTGACTTCATACTGTGGCCATCATGATTCTCCTTGTTCTTTCTCTTCTTGTCCCCTCCGTCATTATCAGATTCGTCACGGGAATGGGTCTGGGAGGGTTTGGATTTCTCATCGGACAGCTTCCTCACCAGCCTGGTTAAATTGTCCAGCGTGTCCCGCATACTAAGGGTGGTCTTCTCCAATACACGAAGGGTCCTTGTGTTGCTGTCTATATTGTCTGCCATCTTTGTGGCAAGTGTCTGGATAATTCCAACCCAAGCCGGCGTCTCGTCCTGTAGTGTACACTGGGTAGTGGCCGTTGCAAATGATGTGGTAGGCCTTTGTGGGGTTATGGCGGGGGTCGAGGTTTCAATGTTGCCCAGGAGTTGAGGTAGTATGTTTTCTTCCTCAGGCTTCTCGTCCAACAGTGGGGTTGGTGGGACGGAAAGGTACCCGATCCTAGGGGTGTTAAGGGTTGGCCCTGGATTGACACAATTCATCATGGCTCCCTGGGTAGTTGTTTGAGGCATCTTCGCGGGCGTGTAGGCAGGGTCATCGGGCACTTGTAATACAATCCTCCTCGGTGTTCCGTTTGCAGGTGGCACATTAGGATGGACCAGACCGCTCAAGTGGCTAAAGTTCTGTGTCAGTACAGCTGACTGCCTGGGAATCGAGGCTGGTGGCATACTTGAGGCTTGACTGGCTGCAGCACTCGTCTGTTTTTATAGGAGTGAGGCAAGGAAGTCTGCTGACACCTGCATGACAGTATCAGACTGTCTGGGCTTGCTCACTTTTTCTGCCACCTGTGGACCAACTGGTGAGATCAGTGTGGTGACATACGCCTCCAGACTGTCGAATGACTCGTCTAGTCCAGTTGACACTGCCACGGTTGGCTCCTCTTCATCAACTGGGCAAGTAATCGTCGCACTGGCAGGCCTCACTCTCTGCAGGAAGATGTTGTGCAATTCTTCCTGAGACATTGCCTCCATGTCGCTGTCTCCCACTACATATGGATGGGGGTTCCTTACTAAGTATGGGCTACTGTCAATGATTCCCTTTTCGGTTGTAAGCATCTGGTGCCTCTTGTACTTCGACACGTGCTGCAACAGCTGGGACTCCTCGTTGCATCGGAAAAGGCACAAGGTACAATAGTATGGCACCTGGTCCAGCGAAAGATGATACTTTAGGATGTGATCAGCCACCCGGTACTTTACGTCTACCATCTGGTTGCCCATCTTGTTGCATCTGGTGCATCTGTAGGCTCGTCCCTTCTTTTTGGCTTTCTCGGAGTCAGATCGTAACATTGTGTTCTTCGGACTTGGCTATCTGAAAATACAGAAGATTGGACAACCAGGATTACCAATCAGTAAGTAATTCTTATACTAATTGTAACCTTCATTTTCGTTTTAGACTTCTGCAGAATTTTGACTTTACGGTTGCCACCCTGAACAACGTTCACAAGGCAAGTTGAATTTTGTTTCTATTCCTGATCATGCTCAACAAAGTTATTGCTAACGGTTTAAATTGGAGGATTACACCATACCCTGATACAAGACTCAACAGGTAACAATAGAGATATTAATAGTTCAAAAACTGTCATTCTCTCACAATATTTTCACCATAATCATAGTGTTACTAGTGTTTTGTCTTCTGGAGTCGCTGCTAATTCAGCTTGATGGTTGACATCCACTTTGGATTCTTACTGCCCTCATATGGCTTTAGTTTATCATGGTGGACAACCTTTTCTTTACCACTTTTATCAAGGCATAACACGAAGTTAATATCTGATAATCTTTTGGTTACAATGAATGGTCCTGCATAGAGTGGTTGGAGCTTCTCTGTTACTCCCAGCTTTCTCGCTTCAGAAAGACACCAAACCTTATCACCAACTTGGTAGTTATGGAAAGCAATCCTAACGTCATGTAAGTCTTTACTTCTTTTTGCGGAAACTCCCAGATGTCGTCTCGCAATCTCATAGGCTGTTTGCATTCTAGTTCTTAGGCTATCAATGTATTCTCCGCACTTGACCTCGGGTTGACCCGCTTGACCGCAACTTTGAAATATTAGGTCGGCTGGCAGTCTTGTGTTTCTTCCTAAGGCCAACATGTTTGGGGTCACGCCAGTTGACTCATGTGGAGAAGACCTATAAGCACCAGCAATACAGCCCAGGTGAAGGTCCCAACTCTCTTGGTTCTGACCAAGGTAAGCTTTTATCATTCTTACTAGTGTCCTATTGAATCTCTCTGTCTGTCCATTGCCCTGAGGATGTCTAATGCTAGTGTGGGTCTTGTTGATCCCTAATATCTTGCATAATTCTTGGAATACCTTACTTTCGTAGTTTCTTCCCTGATCACTATGAATTGTTAACGGGCAACCCCATCGAGATACGAATTTGTTAAGAACTTCATTAGCGCAAGTCTCGGCCGTCTGATCTCTAGTTGGTATGACCTCTACGTACTTAGAGAAATGGTCGGTAAGGACCATTATATACCTGTTACCACGCTCGGTTACTGGAAGTGGTCCGATGAAATCTGTGGCGACTGTATCCCATGGAGCACCAACCCTAAGGCTGCCCATTGCGGCTCTTGGTGTTCTCTGGGGCCTTTTATTGCAGGCACAGGTGTCACACTTTCGTACATATGACTTGACATCCTCACTCAAATGGTACCAGTAGTATCCCTGAAGTATCTTACCTTTTGTCTTTTTACAGCCTAGGTGACCACCCATCAGTGCGTCATGTGAGTGTAGTAGCACATCACTCCTCAGCTGCATAGGGACAATCAGCTGCAAATTGTCTTCCAGACCAGCCTTACAATAAAAACGCTTAAATAATACACCATTTCTTACCTCCAACTGGTCCCACAGCAACCAGTAATGCCTGCTTGCCGGGCTTGCGGTCACCAAGTCTTTAGCCAAGGGCTTATTTTCGCCTTCTTTAGCTAACAGCCATGGTCCGATGCTTGGATCTTGGAGCTGCAATTCCCTTACCTTTACTGCATTCTTTACCCAAAACCATTTGCCTCTGGTAACCACGGTTATTGGAACGTGGGTAACGCCTGTGCTTGTTGATGGCACGCTTTCAGTAGGGGTTGTTGTCTTACAAACTTTGCTTTTCTCGGATACTCTTTGTGCCGCTTCCTCCCTTTCAGCCCTTTGATTCTTGCCAGTATTAGACAACCCTGACCACTGCATTAGTTCTGCCCGTCTCCGGCATTTTTTGCAAGGACCGCATTTTAATGGCTCCATTGTGTCTACGTCTGCACAGTTGCATTCTTTTGGGTTTTGGCATCGAGACAAAGCGTCACAGTGACCCTGCTTCTTTCCTGCCCGGTATTCAATAGCAAAATCATAGAGCGACAGTATTTCAATCCATCTAGCTACCTTTCCGCTTGGTTCTTTCATGTTAAAAAGCCAAGTGAGTGCTTGATGGTCACTTCTTACAAGGAATCTTCGTCCAAGAAGGTACTGTCTGAAGTACTCTATGAAAAATCTTACCGCAAGCAGTTCCTTTTCTGTGATGCAGTAATTCTTCTCAGCTTTATTTAACGCTCTGCTTGCATAGGCTGTTACCTTCTCTTTTCCATCCTGTTTTTGTGACAGAACTGCCCCAATCCCACAGCCACTGGCATCAACATCAAGAATGAAATCGTCGCCTTTATTCAGGGGATATCCCATTATGTCTGAACTCACTAATGCTCTTTTCAGAGCATCAAATGCTGCATCACACTTTTCATTCCATTCAAACACTTTATCTTTCTTTGTAAGGTCAGTCAATGGTTTTGCTATTTTCGCAAAGTTTTTGATAAAGCGGCGATAGTAAGAGCCTGTCGCTACAAACTGCTTCACCTGTTTTGAGGTCTCGGGTTTAGGCCAATCAAGGATTTTGGAAACGTTTGTTGGATCCGGTCTTATACCTTCCTTGGACACTACATGGCCAAGAAATACCACTTCGGTTTGTAGCATACTGCACTTTTCTGGTTTGAGCTTCAAACCAGCTGCTCTTATTCTCTCAAATACTTGTTCTACTCTATCCAAATGTTCCTCAAGAGTTGCACCAAACACAATGATATCGTCAATGTAGATGAGACAGGTTTCCCACTGCAAACCTTGTAACGCTAGTTCCATAGTACGCTGAAATGTTGACGCACTATTATTCAACCCAAAAGGCATTCGCGTCATTTCAAATTGACCAAATTTACAGCAAAAAGCGCTTTTGGGTATATCTTCCTCCTTCAGAGGAATCTGAAAATATCCACTTGTAAGGTCGAAGCTACTGAAATAGGTCGAACCTGCCACCGCATCTAAACAGTCCTGTATCCTTGGTAGTGGGAATCCGTCTGGCTTAACTAATGCATTGACTCGTCTATAGTCCACACAAGGGCGGATGGCCCCTGACTTCTTTTTCACAAGGACGATAGGCGAAGCCCATGGGGAAGTACTCTTGCGAATTACACCTTTTGCCAACAGATCTTCTATTGCCTTCTTCTCTTCTTCAGCGTATGCTAGTGGTACTTTCCTCGGTCTTTGTCTGATTGGTTCAGCATCCCCGGTCTTAATCTCATGCTCTGTTAAATTTGTAAGGCCGACATCCCATTCTCCCTTTGAGAATATATCTTCATATTCTCGGAGTAGTCTTGCTACCATAGTCTTCTCAGATTCTGATTTTCTTTCTACGGATTTCTCAAAAAGGGCTTTGAGGTGACTAGGTACTCTTGTACCTTTGGTGTTACTGTAACCTTTGTCATGCTCAAGTTTACGGCCTTGGTCTACTTGTATGCGCTTTATACTAGTATAATTTTCAGTTTCATGCGTATACTCATTTTCTGTGATGACACTCACAATTCTATCTATTCGCTCGGCTTTCCCAATCACAGCATCCTGTCGCAACTTCACTTCACTGGGAAAGGGATTCAACACCCGTACCTTGCAGGTAGGTGTCTTATTTATGTCCACGACTGTAGCTGCCATCTGTAGGGGGTATCCCTCTTTAAATGAGTCTGTGGCTTCAACAATGAAATCACCGCATAGCATATCGTCGTCTCCCGTTCTTTCCACAAGAACATTAACGACAGTCTCAGTAAGACCTGGTAGGACTACATCATCTACCATTGTCACTTTTCTAGGACCCCGTCCTTTCTTCTGTTTAATACAAGGGATTTCTTTTCCCCTCAATCTAATTACATTCTTACTAAGAAGAATATCTGCCTGGCCCTTCTCTTCATCCCCAAGAATATCGTACCCTAGGAGCACTTCATCCTCAATATTGGCTACTATAGCCTCTGTCATGACCTCCAATGGCCCAAGGGTAAGTTTAAAGGTAGCCATTCCCCTTTCTCTTATAGGAGATCCCCCAGCCCCTTTCAAACTTGAGGACTTCCCCAACTCGGGCCTGTCCCCCTTGTCCATTCTGTCATACACTTGACTTGCTATAATAGTCCTCGAAGCACCCGTGTCTGCTGTAAAGATAACTGGTTCATTCTCAACGAACCCTTCAACATACAGGCCATCCAACAGGCCACCTGCTTTATCTTTACCTCCCCCAGACCGTTGCTTCGCAGCACTTTGGTACTCTATATTCTTTTGGCCTTTTGTCTTTCTCGCATCTAATTGGACCTCCCTTTGGCCGCAAGGGCTGGTCCCTGGTCGTTTAAAGGCAGCTTACTCTGTCTAGTGTCTGTCATAGTTCTCAATCCGTCATCTTGATTGTTTCTTGTACTTCGGAAAGGACACTCTTTTATAAAGTGCCCCTCCCTATGGCAAGCGAAACATTCTCGCTTTCCGGCTTTTAGCCTATTATTTGTAGAGTCACTCCCTTCGAGTCTCTCTACTCTTTTCAACAATTTCTCCAGTAGCTCTCTGTCACTCAATGACTCCCCTTTAGTTGGGTTTTTGTTATTGTGCTGAGTTTTTTCCATTTCACCCTGTCTTGGTTTGAAAGGGGCTCTCTTAACGGAGTTAGATAGCTTTGCATCCTCCTCTTCAGTTGACTCGTAGCCACCCGTACTATCCTCTTGGTATGTGCGTTTCGTGTTTGAGCGGAATCTCCTTTCCCTCCTGCACTTATTTCTAATTTGTATAAGATTGACTGCGTAGTAAACAGCTTCGTCGATATCTCTAGGTTCCTTATTGAATTCTACCTCGAAGCCTATTTCTTCGTCGTATAGGCCATCTAAGAAGCGGCGAACGAGATCTTCATCCCTGGTTCTTCTATCGCGGAACCCATGCGCTTTGTCATACAATCGCTTTAAATCCGCTGCATAATCTTCAACTGTCTCATTTGGTTTCTGGGTGCGCTGGCTAAACTTTGCAGCAAAAGAATGGGCAGTTTCAATTACCCGGAACCTGCTGTTCATTTCGTATACTATGTGCTGGTAATCATTTAGTACCTCAGGCGCCAGTTGAGTGAAAACAAATTGGGCTGCGGTTCCCTCTAGCTTTGGTAAAAGCTGGTCTAGCCTTTCTTCATCTGTCCATCTGTACCTAGTGGCAATCACTTCGAACCTGGCTAACCATGTATGCCAGTCTTCTTTGCCACTAAATGGAGGGAACTTCACTTGAGTACAGCCTGGTCTGAGCCGCTGACCCTGATAGAAATTAGATAAATGTGTGTTACTATGCCTGCCAGGCATGTTACACTGGTCGGACGGTCCGTCGGCACATCCGTGCATGTCACCATCCGCCTGAGCCCCTCTGCCTCTACTCTGTCTCCCGGACCAATTGTCTCTCTCGTCTTGATTTGAAATCTCCCATCTATTTTCTTGGCATCGCATACCCGCATCAAGGCTCGAACGGAAGTCTCCAGAGCTATAACGCCACCCTGGTCCGCTAGAACCAGGTGTATTTCTGCTCTGATCACTGTAGGTGTTATTATTCATATTACTAGTACCCACTGTACTTTGATCCTTAGAGGATTGGATTTGGGTATTCTTCAATAATTGCAACTCACGCACCACATCCTTCAGCATTGAGGCCATGCTGCCTACTGTCTCTCGTACATCAACATCCTCACCAAAACCAGACATCGGTTGGCTGGTAGCAGTACCCTGTGTTACCATGGACCTACCTTCGGGTTCCACGTCCCCTGCTTCGGACTCTTCACCCTGGTTAGGTGGGAGTCTGAAGCTTATCTCACTATCGACCTGCCTCGGACTACTCATATTAGCTGATAAACTAATGTAAAAAAAGATTACCAATTTGTATCTACAATGTAGGCCTGTGCGGATTCAGTTTCTAGGCAATTTGGGTTTGAGTATCCTTCTCACCACTGGGTACCTACAGCATAGGGGTAAATACCAGTCTAACTTGTCTAAGTCGCCTTATAGGATGGCTATGTATATGCTTAATCTCAATCAAGTGGATTCGTCTCACTGGATCTGCTGTATGGAAAAAGCAAATCCCACTTCTGACACCATGAAATATGTTACGCCTTCGTGGACTAGACAGACGGACGGACAGACAGGTTTTACTCAGTCGATGTCAAGGTCAAGGCGTGGTAGAAAACAAAGGGATAAACTAAAAGTGGACTCCAAATAAAATCTAAGAATTTGAACCGGAAAAATAAAAGAATACCACAGGCAGATATAAAATTTACAGAAAAAATAATTTAATTTACTGAGGTTAATCTATACATATAATCTTGAGCAAAACAACAATTTTCAATATCAATAACCTTAACAATACGTCAGGATGCAAAATACATGTAAATACAGTTGAATATGGTATAATCCTATTTTCCTAAACTTTTACGCGTGACAAAGACAAAATAGATCTAGGATGCTTCTCATAACATAAAAAATACGATTAATTCCAAATAATCAATGAAATTACTCCTAAGCAACTGTTTGTGCCGAAAAGAGTTAAGTTAAATAGTTTACTGTTATAAATAACAAGCTTAATTTCGGATTCAAGCCAAATAATAATAAACGGGTGCTACCAAAGAAAACAAAATGTGGAGTCCTCGAATCCCGAAAATGCGGGGTTTATATAGCAAACGCTTCCCGCATCCCGAAATGCGGGATTCACGCATTTCCAACATCCCTCAACTGCGGGATTCACGCAATTTCAGGATTCCCACAACTGCGGGAAGAATAAAACTGCATGCAGCCCAGTGATCAGAAGAAATTGCCAAATAAGGAACTCTGCAATATGCTCTCAGACAAATAAATGGGATATTTACATTGAAATATTACGTTAAGGGGAAGTTTTAAGCCTAAAACACAGATTTACCTCTATGGATAAAGGTTAAAAAGTTTTCAGCTTCAGTACGTTGCCAAGGGTAACAATCCCAAGATGCAACTCGCACAATAAACAAACCAAAATGGCGGCCGACCTGGTTATCTGCTGTGTCCATCGTAAAGCTCTAAACCCAGACAGACACGCGCTGACAATCAGGAAAGACATCACAAACAGGTCATAAAATGAAAGGAAGAAATCACTTGATAGGTCTGACAGATGACTTATCTTGCATAAATGAGACAATTGGGATAGATTAGACGCACTCAAAAACATCCGTACTCAAATAGAAATACGACTGTGAAACCTGAGCGCTACAATACCAAAGACAAATTTCATCATTTGAGCCACATTCAAATTGTCCTCTGCAAATGCTTTGAATTTGGACAAGTCTACATTTTTGTTGTTTGGTAAAGAGTTAATTCTTTACCAAATGACAAAATTTTGGACTCAACCAAATTGAAGGCATTTGCAGACGACAAAATAGATGCAGCTCAAATGATGATGTCTGTCTTTGATAAGGTAGAAAACATTGTGGGAAAAGGAGAAAATGCTGGTTTCCAGCATTTTCTCCTTTTTCCCATGTTTTCAAAGGCCTTCCTCTTTAGGGTCGTTAAAACTCAGGATTGTGTTGTAAAGAGTCAACCCTTTCTGAAACAACAAATTGTTGACTCTTCCAAACTGAAGTAGCTACAGACAACATTCAAAAGTGGTATAAATGAGCTGTAGTTCTCTGATTGGACAGAAAACATTAGAGGGAAAAGGGAGAAAAAAAAAAAAATCAGCATTGTCTCCTTTTCCCACAATTTATTCAAAAGTCATTTGGTGTCATTTGCAGTAGTAATTCTGTTTCCAGTGCTTCCATTGAGGCTTGAATCCCCAAGGCATTTTAGACACTTCAAATCCCTAGCCCAGTATAGGTGATATGACTGAAATAATGTCGAAAGTGGAGTAAAAACATGATTCAATCAATTAGTCAACTGAACTCGGAGCCTCCAGGTTACAATTCCCACACATTACCACTGAACCACACAGGACCCATGATTTGGATTCTGTGAGAAAATTATACAAAGTTCAATTGATTCTCGACCACTGGTTATTAATGCAATACCGTACAAGTGAACATTTTTACACTTACCCACACTTACCCAAACAAGAGCTGTGAAACAATTCATTGAAAAGGAACAACTGTTGCTCATAAGAAGCAATTCCATTTCACATTGCCTTTAGCATAACACTCTGTACAAGGACTGTCCTTCAAGAATTTCTGCATCAGGTCATACATACTATTTACAGGACTGTCTATTGATTGAATGTGCTCCATTCCCAGTGCCACCCTCCCCTATTCACAAAACATGCAGTTTAATCTTTGCACTAGGCTGTCCTCTTTACTGAAACATTCTGGACAGGAGAACTTGCAATTATTTGGGTCCGATTTGGGACTGAAAATGTCTGTTGGGTTGTTTTGGAGCTCTAAGAAATAAAGTAGCATATTGTTACAAAATATTGTTTATTTTGAAAGACAGCTGCAGATGATAAAACAAATAACCTGTCTAGACTTAAAAATTTAAACAAATTCAATTTTTAATCCCTAAGGATGATAGGTAAAATGTAGCCCTTTACAAGACAATACCATGGTATAAAGACCCTTAGGTAAGAGCCTTTTGAAAACATTGTGGGGAAAAAGAATAATAATGCTGGTAACCAGACCAAAAGACTAATCTTACCATTTGAACCACATTTGAGTAATTTCATGATTGTTCACAATGTTTTGTACAATAGTTGCAACCATTGTAAGACAAATGTTTATTTTTGTTGTCTGGTAAAAAGTGAAGGGAATACACATTTTATACAAGATTTAAGGACTTGTAACACTTTTTTCGCAAGTATTTTGGGTGCAATAGCAACAGTACAAAAATTATTTTTCATCAGCCCAGTCCTTTACCCCATACCATACTATCCCTTAAAGATACATCTATATTGGTTTTCAGCCAGTCTTAACTCATTTTATTTTTGTTTAATGAAACTTTAATTGTTCATGTGTCTTCATTCCAAATGCTGCCCCTGACGGTTGCAAGGTTGCAGAGATTCCGATGGATCGATAATGCATTTCATTTTCTGGAGGCCTTCAAAGAAATTACTGTTGTTGTTTTCGGTTGTGAATAAGGACAAATCCCTTGAGTTTCTCTACAGCATGCTTCATATATATTGGTATTTTATCAATGTTTACACAGCTGATTCATTTCTGAGCCATTCTACACTCTTTCAAGGTTTAAGAGTGTTTTTTCTCTCTGTTTGCAAGGATGCATCTTGAAATATTTACCTGATGACAAAATTTTAGACTTTCCCAAGTCGAAAACATTTGCAGAAGACAACTTAAAGTTGGCTTAAATTATGAAATCTGACATTGAAAATGTAGAAAACATTGTTGGAAAAGGAGAAAATGCTAGTAACCAGCATCTACTCATTTTCCTACAATGTTTTAAAGAGACTCCATCAGGGTCTTAAAAAGATGGGATTTGGTGGTAATGCTTTACCCTTTCCCAAAATTAGGATTTTGCTTGTGACCAGCAATTTCTCCTTTTCTGACAATGTATTTTTAGCCTCCTACCAGAGTTTGGGCCAAAACTTGAAATTGTGTTATAATGGTTAAAGAGCTGGACCCAGCTTAAGGTGCTTTTGATCTTGATGTACATTGTCCACATAAGGGAATGTTTCTGGCTTCAGAGCTTCAAGGAGTAAACGAATACTGTTTCACAATTATAAGTTTGTAATAAAAAATCGTTAAAACCTCCAAGGTAGCTGCATAAACTATCTTCTGTTTTTGTATTTATGTGAATCAATTTTGCATATGAATGAAAGACTCATCTGTCTTCCATCAAAATGTTTAAAAGATTTTGAAAATCATCTTGAAGCCCACTCAATGTTCAGATCTGTTCAGAGAGCAATAAAAATAATTCCAATCTGCAAATTCAAAGATTGAAAGCAAGTGGTTTGCATCAAGTTAAATGTTTTCTAAGTGGCCAAGCTGTTTTGTGTGTTTTTTTTTTTAGCCTTAAGCAATTACTTGCATAACACCTTTGGATTCTCTCAAAGTGGTTGCATCTATAACAGGCATTTTAGGGTACAAGAGCTGTTAATATTTAGCTGAGAAAATTTGAACTTAAACTGTGAAATTTTAACTTTGCAAACCCTCACTAGTTTAACCCTTTCTCACACAGTACCTAGTTTTAATGACCCTGAGAAAGAAAACTTATGAAAACATTGTGGAAAAAGGAGAAAATGCTGGTAACCAGCATTTTCTCCTTTTTCCACAATGTTTTCTACTTTTTCACAGAAAATTTTCATCATTTGCACAACATTTAATTTGTTATCTGCAAATGCTTTCAATTTGGACAGTCCAGTACCTCATGTTGGCCACATTTTCAGTCTTATACTCATGAAACTTTATCAGAATGTCTGTCTTGATAGTATCTCGGACAAGTTTGAAAATAGGTCACATTGAGTCAAAAACTAGGTCACTAGATCAAATCTTTGAAAAACCTTGTGTACACTGTAGAAGCCACATTTTTCAATTCAATACTCATGAGAGTCAGTCAGAATGTTTGTTTGGATAGTATCTCACATGAGGGTGAAAATGGGTCATGTCTGGTCAAAAACAAGGTTACCGGGTCTAATCTTAGAAAAACCTTGTGAACACTGTAGATGTAGGCATAGAATGAGAAAAGCTAGTACTCAGAGCTTTGATTTAACTATATAATTAAGAGATTTGATGACCTCATAATCATTAATGAAGCATCATGGTGAAGAGAATGTGAAATTGGTGACGGAAATATTTCATCTTGTGATGCCACATCTACTTGAGCAATATGAACCAGGTGTAAATGTAGGAATGCTTGAATGCAAAATATCTCCGACTCATTATAATTTTTCAGATCTTGCTGTGAACCATATATTACAGGAACATAATAATGTTATTAACCAAAGTTTTAGCAAAGAAACGAAAAACGTGGTGTCTTGTTTGAACCTATTGTTTAGCTTAAATGTGCCAGCTTAATCAATTTTCTATGCCAAATGAAAACACAGCAAAGGGTATGAGGCTTTAAATATTGGAGAAGTTTAGAAATCGCTCACTCATCTACAAGTTGTTGACACAATAATTTCCCTGTAATGTGTGACTATAACAGTAGGCCATCCATTGATACATCATTTGTTAGAGAGCGATGATGTTAACTGGTAAATTATTGGTCAATTTTACATAATGAAGCAATAAAAATGCCAAATATTTGTCTGGGAATGTCTGTAGCTCTCCCCGGAATTCTCCATAGCTTTTAGAAAAGTTGACAGTTACATGAATTTGTTACAGGAAAGTATGGCAATAGTAGGCCCAACCTATGCTTTAACTCTTTACTAGACAACAGAATATTAGATTTGCCAATTTGCCAAATAGACAAGAAATTAAATTTGGCTCAGGTAGTTTGGTTTGTCTTTAAAAGAATAGAAAACATTGTGGGAAAAGGAGAAAATGCTAGTAACCAGAATTTTCTCCTTTTCCCACGTTTTCAAAAACTCTTCTTTTTTGTAATTGTTCAGTAAAGAGTTAGTATCTGTTAGATAGTCATGTTAGGATGTTACCTTTCACCCTTGCAGCTGTAAGTAAATGAAATAGACATTTTCAGTCATAAAAAACCCAAAGTTAGCACAATGATTCTATGTTGGCAAGAACATCTGACCAAATATCTGTGAATATTCAAAATAGGCAACATATTTTATGGCATATTTTTGTAATCTACAGTGTCTGAAAGGCAACAATAGATGTGGTTAAGGCTTTGAATTCCTAACCAAACAAAATGTTTTAAACTTGTTCTTGTTGACAGTATTTGCAAAGATAAATGTTGCTCAGTCAGTGGAAGTAAAAATGTCTTGAGAAGTTTGAAAACATTGTGAAAAAGAGAAAATGCTGGTTACTTCAGGGATAAAGGCAACTATTATAAAGGTGTCATTCATGGTTCATTATCAGAATATCTTGTTCTGTAATTCCTTCTAAATACAGTACTAATCTAATACAGAGTTCCTTGGAGGTTCTCATTTTCGAACTTTTAAGTATTTTTGCTTGACTTTTATTTCACTTGAATGTTTTAGTGGTATTCATTAAAGCTTTGACCCTATTTAATATTTGTTCTCAAATTTACCATGCATACCAATGACTAACCAATCAAACTGCTTATTATATAATCAGACGCATCACACAAATACAGCTTTAGATATCTTTTCTGTGAAATTTTTCATCACTGTAGAAGCCATTATTTCAGACAAATCTTTGTTGTATTTGGTCCAAAAGTTGAGAACTTTAACTTTAAAATTGAGTCCTGTTTATGGATATAAAACTAAGTCACAGTGTCAGTGTTTACTTAGCTGATCTACAAGATACATAATAAAAGCCACAGAGAAACAATATTGTTAAATTTGAAAGTGTCTAGAATGGCTCAGATGTTGGTCAGCAGCTGAAAAATAAAGTGTATTTTCTATATGTCATAATGTGCGCAACTTTGCAGCAGTCAGGGGCAATATTGGCATGAAGATTTAAGAATGATTGCAGTTGTATAAAATGAAGATGAAATGAGTTAAAAACTGGCTGAAAATAAATATGAAATGGGTTAAAAACTGGCTGAAAACAAGTATAGATGTATCTTTAATGCATATACCAAAGTTCAAATCATGGTTTCTCTGTTGACCGAAGATGACCAAATTTGAGTTTTCACACTTAATTTTACTGATGTAAGAGTGATTTGGATCCTCAGGTTATGCTTGTTTTGTCATTTGGTTACCAGGAGAATCAGTTATTTTTTTGTAATTCAATTTCAGTAACAACTTTGGTCTATTAAAATGCAAGGAGAGCTTCTAAAAATGTTCATCAAGGTCTGCCAAATAGTTCTGACAAAAAAAAAAAAGGCTGTTTCAGACATGGATTTTGCCAGACAGAAGGATTAATTTTGATTACATTAATTCTTTACTAGATGACACAACTTTGAAACTGCATGAATTGAAAGGATTTTGTACAAAAAGTTACATATAGCTCAAATGATGGGATTTGTCACTTATGAGGTAGAGAACATTGTGGGAAATCAAGGAAATGCTAGTTTCCAACATTTTTAGCACTTCTGTTTTCAAAGAAAACATCTAGGTAATATGGTAGCCCTGTTGTTGTCTATGTCGTCATCTGAATTATCTTGAAAAAACTTTGACATTTTATAATATCTTTGACTTGTTAACTTTGTGGTTAATGTTTATCAATAGCATTTTCTTCATTTTCTGGCTCTAGATTGTACACTTTTTACTTCAAATATCCGCACAGAAGGAAGTTGCACAGGTTATCTTAATTTGAACTGTGCCTCGGCCAACAATTCTGCAGTCTAACTTCAGGTACTGCCTGGATATAATTTACGAGACAAATGTCTCTGTAGATAGTCCAGTACAATATTTGATGTGTTTGCAATAGCTCCATCCTGCAAGAAGCACATGTTTTAAAAGATGCAAGACTTCTTTGCAAGGGGAGAAACAAACTTGTTTTTCAACAATAATGGATATCACTGCAAGTTTTAAGGTGTCATCAAAATGTATGGTCCAATTACCTTATGGCTGGATAATGTGCCCCAAACTGTTGGTTTCTCACTGGGCAATGGTCTTTCTGTGAAAGAGTGTGGTTGCTCTTGTGCCCAAAATCTCATAATTCCAGATAAAGGAAAATGATAATGACATCTGATAAGCACACTTTTTGCTAAAAGGACTCCAAGTCAGAAAATGTACCATTGTTTTAAAAAATATATTAAAGTGATATTTCAAAGCTATCAGAATCATATTACAAAAAAATTATGCCTTTAATATATCTACCTATCTATATTTACTATGCATTCATATGAAATTTGAAGGAAAGTCATTTGTTTACATCATTTTTACCTTTTCTTTTGGGACACCCTGTATGTGAAATACACTATAGTGATGGGATGGTACGGTGTTTTATGCCATTACGTATCACAGCAGCTTACATATTAAATATATGTCTTGGGTTTCACAAGTACTAGGCTAGGGCTCTAAAGTGTTTTGTCGGAGGACACTCCCACATAAAACCCAGTGCTTCCAGTGAGGCTTGAAACCAGAGCCTCCAGGTTAAGAGTCCTACACTTTACCACTTAGCTAAGCAGGAACACTTAAGATACCAAGGCATTTGTTTTCTATTCTATACATATTATGGAAATTGCAAACTGGTTTCTGAAAATTGTACACAGGGTATAATAACAAGAGCCTTGACAGGCAATTTACTCATAGCAGTGGGATACTTTGACCTAACCACATCTTCCTGATATGTTTGTATATAAATTGTACCTAACTTCTGCACCTGACGGAGAGAAAATACTGAGATGCCAACAAAAATTTATTGTAAGCACAGTGGATTTTTTAAAAAAAGGGAGAGTTAGCTGAAAGCATTGGCTCTAAGGAATTTTTCTTTATGCCATCCGATCTCAATATATAAATTTAGCTCCCAAAGGCCAGGTGACAGTCTGCTATTAACGGTTGGTCCAATTGTTAGTTGCTGGCAAAAATGAATTTTAAAAGTTACCAAGTCATTCTTTTTTTTCCCTTTTTACCTGGTTTTAAATTTCATTTTTCTGCCAGTGAGTAACACTTGGACTGACCATGCAATAACTATCATTTTCACTAGAATATCCATGCTTTGAAATGGTATGATCTAAATCTAAGCATTTTAACACCCACATTGTTTACTTTTGGTCACTTTTGGGCCTTTAAGAGCATGAAGGACCCATAGTTCACTCTACACAATTGAATGCATTGCAGGTTGTTATGCATTAATAGGTAATTGTCTTTCTGTCAAGAATGGCACATTGATAAACTCTATATGAAAATTTTAGGCTAGTTGGAATTGAAACTATGTGCAGACCACAAATAAAACCTGCCCCAAATATGAGATTTGTCTTTCTGAAGCTAGAAAACTTTGCGGAGAAAAAAGGAGAAAATGCTGGTTACTACTATTTTCTACTTTTACCACAATGATATCAAATTCCTTCTACTTAAGGGTGGTTAAGATTCAGGATGGTAAAGGGTTAATTGGTACAATGGCAGATTCTGAAAGCCTGAATTTCTTGGAAATCTTTGGGGGGGGGGGGGGGGGGGGGGGGAAATGTAGGGTGATTGCACTTTTTGACTGTATTAATTTCAAGAGCCTCTGAAATAACCCTTTCATATGGGGAAACAGATGAAACGGATATGTTCAGCTTCTTTTAAAAAAAGTGGATGTCTGCAAATTTAAGCTTGTGCTTTTAAGAATGTCTCAGGAAGTATTAAACAGTTCAAACAGTAGTCTCATGATCAGACTATGTATTCTGAGCAGTCTGAGTTTGATTATGGACTAGACTAGACATTAATAACATACAAGATGTTTGCCTATAATCTAATTAAGTCAGTGATCTATGCAAATTAAGTTCAACTTTACCTATCCCAGTGCAACCTTTTTTCTTCCTCATGTTTTTCATGGATGTTGTAGGACTCATCTAGCTGCACATTTGTCCAACCAATTATAGGCCTTCATCTAAAAGAGAACTCTAAGTAGTGTTCAGATGCCAAATTATGAAATTGAGTCTTAATTTACTTTTTTCAATTAAAGATCAACAAACAGAATTTTTTTCTGGTATTTTCTATTTTGACAAGTAAATAGCTATGAGCAACAAGTAAAGTCACAGGATCTGACTTAATGACTTGATAGGATGGGGCTGAACCCGCTGATTGGATAGGGCCAAACTGGACTGGACTAATAATAGCTTGATTGGACTTCATCAAACACGAAAAGACTTAATAACGGAATTGGGCCATTTTTCTTCAATCTTGTATGGACCATCCAAGTACAAATTTTTACCAAGGCCACTTTAGTCTGTCAGTACTTCCAGTACTTTGATTAATATAATTATCTAGAACTAATTCAGGGTACACAAAAAGAAACTCTTGAAGTAAAAGGAAGTGCTCTCTAAAGACTCTTTGATTTGTATGGAAAACATCAAGGGATGCATTTAACAAACATAACTTCTCTTTTTCATTCAATGATTTGATAAATTATCTAGTTTGGTATCTAAAATGTTGTGATGTATTCTGTTGAAGAAGGATTGGGATTTTTTACGATTATCAACTCTTTATCAAATAACAAAAATTTGAACTTGTCCCTTTTCAAAGCTTTTGCAGTGGATAAATCAAATGTGGCTCATAATTGGACTTTGTCTTTGAAAACGTAGAAAAAATACTTTGTGCAAAGGAGAAAAATGTTGGTAACTAGCATTTCCCACATTGTTTTCAAAGGCATCTTTAGGGTCTTTTAAACAGGGCATTGTCTAGTAAAGGGTCAATATTAAGTTATTACGTCAAAGGAATTGCTAAATGAAATTTGGGAAATCTCTATCATGACTCGAAATGTCCGTTGGGAGATTTTGTGGCAGTTTCCGTGTCACTCTGAAATTTCTATGATTACAATTAATTAACGCAAGTTTAATAAACTTGACAAGTTTTCGACAGTTGAAGAGAAACATGGAAATTAACTTCATTTATTATGATTTTTCCATCAAAAAATAGAAATTAGTTCTTGCACCAAGTTACCATTATGCAATTCTTTAGAAAAGATTAGAGATCTAAGACACACTTGATTCTTTTTGTCCATAAACTGCAATTCGGACATTTAAACCTAAAAATAGAAGCAGAAAACGTAAGGTGTCAATCATAGTGATGAACTCTAGGGTGATGGCCAAAACTTATTGTGCTTTTGCAAATGGTATAGATCAAACATGATCAGACTGCACAGGATTTGCCACCTTATCTTTCATTTACCATGTTCACTATATTGTCACAATATTCTGGGCAAAACAACCATAAAATGCAATATTTTTGCTGTTGTTCCTAATTGACAAAATCTGCTTTTGTAAATTCAGTGCTCCAAGTGTTACATCTTATTTTGATGAGAATCAAGATAATGCTGTTGCAAAGAGAGCAATACATGGTTAATAAACCTTTACTTGCAACAGTGTTTCCAAAACCTATTTCTGGTGTATGTGTGTGTCTAAGACTGAAAGGATGTTAACATCCCTGTTGAAAGTTAATTTCCACAGGTGCTATAGGAAAAGAATTTATGAAACAAACTTTATCAGCAGCTCTTTTATGACAATTAAGTCTTTAGCACTTGACAAAATTTGGGCCTTGTCCATATTGAAAGAAGTTACAGACAACGGAATGTTGATCAAATGACAGACTTTGTCATTGAAAGGATTTAAAAGATTATGGAAAAATGAGACGATGCGGGTCACCAGCATTTTCAAGGATGGCAATTTTTTTGCGCTCTTGATGCCTTAAAGTATGTTTGGTTTTGATAACATAAAATATGGCAATTTATTTTGCCTTCATGTTATGCCATGTTGGGTTTTTAGAACAAAAAATATGGCAATTTTTTGCCTTCTTGTTGCCAGTTCCATGCTTGGTTTTGATAATATGAAATATGATAATTTTTTTGAGTTCTTGTTGCCTTATTCCATGCTTGGTTTTAACAATGCAAAGTATGGTAAC
Organism: Tridacna gigas; assembly: GCA_945859785.2. Classification (NCBI taxonomy): domain Eukaryota; kingdom Metazoa; phylum Mollusca; class Bivalvia; order Cardiida; family Cardiidae; genus Tridacna; species Tridacna gigas. The sequence continues at coordinate 31,399,390 of OX244036.2, read as the reverse complement.
TTTTGCCTTATTGTTGCCTTATGCCACGCTCAGTTTTAAAATATAAAGTATGGCAATTTCTTTGCATTATTCCTTGCTTGGTTTTGACAATATAAAGTGTGGCAATTTTTTCCTTACTTTTTGTTGCCTCATTCCATGCTTGGTTTTGACAATATGAAGTAAAGCAATTGTTTGCCTTCTTTTGTCCTATTGCATGTATGATTTGACAATTATAAAGTATGGCAATTTCTTTGCCTTATTGTTGCCTTTATTCCATGCTTGGTTTTGACAATATAAGTATAGCAATTGTTTTACCTTCTTTTGCTCTATTCCATAATATATGGTTTTGACAAAATGAACTATGGCATTTGTTTGCCTTCTTATATGCTTGATTTTCAAGATATAATATATGGCACTTTATTTTGCCTTTTCTTGCCTTATTCCATGCTTGGTTTTGATTTTCTCCTCAAAATTTAGTGAGGGAATGATAAGTGATGTGTGCAGGAAATTAAAAAGCTTTTACAGGACAAGTTATGTCCAACACTGGTTCATGTCCAAAGAGTGAATTAACAATTATGCTTTTATTGACAAGAATAAATTGTGAAGAGTAGTCCTACATTACACTCTATACCAAACGACAAAATTTTGGACCAGTCTTATATAAAAGGGTTTGCCAATGACAAAAGTGGCTTCAATGATGGAATTTGTCTCTGTAAAGGTAGAGAGCATTGTGGGAAAAGGAGAAAATGCAGGTTACCAGCATTTTCTCCTTTTCCCACAATGTTTTCGAGGCCATGTTCCTCAGTCTTTATCTTTATACCTTGGGAATGTTAAGTAAAGGGTAAAGTGCAACTCAAGATGCTTTTAGGGACTGTGTAGGTCAAGACCATAATAAGTTTTTAGGAATAGAAAGACAGAACAGTTCATCAGATCTTATCTGGGACTGTTCTACAATGTTTCTTACCTTATTTCTAATTCATGACAGAGAAATCTCTACATTTGCAGAAGTATGTTTGTCTGATTCCCAGCCAAAAGCTGTGGAGATAATTTCTGGCTTTGTCTGGCTGTACATCAGTTCTTCCATCAGTTTTAACTCTTAACCAGATTACAATATTTTCAACTGGTCCAAATACAAAGCATTACATGTAGCTCAAATTATGGGATAAGTGTTTGAAAGGGAAAAAAACATTGTGGGAAAAGGAGAAAATGCTAGTTACCAGCATTTTCTCCTTTTTCCACGTTGTTTTCAAAAGGTCTCTTTCACAAAGTCATTAAAAGTCGGATTGTGCAGTGAAGGGTGACAATGTGAGTTTTATTTTCATTATGGGTGTGAAAGAATGAATCTGGATTATTCTTAGTGCTGATCAGTAAAATCTTTCCATATTAGGCAAGGAAATTCACTGTCAGAGGACTGACTGGCTGTAACACTCTTCTGTTGTCAGACAGATGCTTCAGCTGTTTAGTATGAGATTATTGAAAGCTGGAGATAATACTATTGAAAGGACAAATAAATGAAAAGTAGCTAGTACTAATTACTGAATAAAAGGCTGGACTTTGTATAGAATTTTTACACGGATTATTGCAATGAAGTTCCAGACATCCATAACCGGTCTGATAATTTTTCTCTGAGATTTTTATTTGGAGACTGTTTTTTTTACTGTTCATCAACATGGATGGAAAACAGTTCTAAAGAACAAAATAATGCTGTCTGTCAGAAAAAGGCTGGTATTGTCCCTAAGCCATGTCTAAAGATCATTTTTCTTTCCTGAAAAAGAAAATTATGAAATTACTTGTACTCCTACCAGAAGATGAAATTTTAGACTTATCCAAATCTAAAGCATTTGCAAACAACAGTTTGAATGTGTCTCAAAATGATTAAATTTGACTTTGGAAGGCTATAAAAACATTGTGGAAAAGAGACAATGCTGGTTGCCAGCATTATCTCCTTTTTCCACACATCATGTTTTCAAAGACATTTCTTTAGGGTCATTGAAACACAGGATTGCTTGGTGAAGGGTTAAGATAGACTGCATTACTTGAAGCCAAGAAATTAACCTTTCCAACTGTTATTACAAACCTTACACTACTACGGTCATTATGTGAACTGGAATTTTTCAGTGTGAAAGAAGGATCCAAACTCAAGGCCATTTGTTTTGTTTGTGTGGTGTTTAATGCCGTTTTAAAAATTTCAGCATTTTCATGGCCAGTACACCTAACCATGCTTTCCTGGAGTTTCGTTTACCAGTTCTTAGCACAATATTCTTCCAAAGTCACTGGCTGCCTTCCCACATAATCTTAATTGGAATAATGATCAGCATTGACACAGGAATGAACCCTGTTGCAATTACTATCATCAATCCTTGGAAAGAAATTCGTCAAGCTGGAAATTGGAACCAGCAACCCTCTGTTGTCATGTCCTGTAAGCTACCTACTCAGGAAGGCCATTTATGCTAGAATACTAGACAGGGTAGAGCCAAAATAAGGGGCTGTCATTTAAATATCTGAGTGCTGTCTCTACATTCCAGTACCAACCACTTAGTTGGCAGAGACAGTTTTTTCCTTTTCTCACTATGTTTTCTACCCTTCCACAAACATGTTTCAATTTTTGAGCCAGATTTATTTTTTTGTCTGCAAATGCTTTCAATTTGGACCAGTCTAAGATTTTGTTGTTCGATCATTTAACTTTTTACCATACTACTGAAATTAATATGTGTCTGTGTTGAATGCATTTGCAGACTACAAAATAGGATTTTGATGTGGCTCATATAATAGCATTTGTCTCCGAAAGAGGAGAAAGCATTGTGGGAAAAGGAGAAAATGCTTGTTTCAGCATTTTCTTACATTCCAACAATATTTTCTGAAGCCCTCTTTAACCCATCATCACACAATCCCAGCTTTTAATGACCCTGTGAAAGAAGCCTTTTGAAAACATTGTGGGAAAAGGAGAAAATGCTGGTAAGCAGCATTTTCTCCTTTTCCCACAATGTTTTCTACCCTTCCCAAAACAAATTTCAATTTTAAAGCCACTTTTATTTTGTCGTCTGCAAATGCTTTCAATTTGGACCAGTCCAAAATTTTGTTGTTTGGTAAAGAGTTAATGTTTAATTTGTATCCTGCAAAAGTTTTGAATTTGGATAAGTCTAACATCTGGTTTGGTAAAGGAATAAACAAAAGAAGTTTGATTAACTCTTTACCACACAATAAAATTTTAGACCAGTCCAAATTGAAAGTGTTTGCAGACGACAAATAAATATGGGGTACAAACAACAGTATCTGTCTTTGGGATTGTTGAAAACATTGTGGGAAAAGAAGAAAATGCTGCTTACCAGCATTTTCTTCTTTTCCCACAATGTTTTCAAAAGCTGGTACCAAGATTTTCTTCTTTTCCCCAATATTTTCATAAGCCTTCTTTAGGGTTGTTAAAATTTGGGATAGTGTGTTAAAGACTTAATGATAAGGTTTACCTCTGTAGAAAACTAACATGCAAGACAAAGATCTACCAAGCTTACAGAAGGCAATCAGACTGGACGTTTATAAAGGACAGCCAGACCAAGATGGCTCCATGAATGACAAGATTTATCCGCTGGAATATAGTGAGGGGGAAATTGGATCACGCGGATGTCCAGTATTACCGGAGATAGCTGTTCTACAGTTTCTGTTTTCTGTAGCTTTTGTGTCTATTTAACCCTTTTTACCAAACAACGAAATTTTAGACTCATCCAATTTGACCTTTTACTACACTAGATCATTTTGGAATTGTCTATGTTGAAGGAAGTTAAAATGTTTTTCAAAGGATGGTATTTGGCCTTGAATAGGTAGAAAACTTTGTGGGAAAAGGAGAAAATGCTGGTAACCAGCATTTTCTCCCTTTCCTGCAATGTTTTCTGAAGTCTGTTTCTTCAGGGTCGTTAAATCTCAGAATTGTGTGGTAAAAGGTTAAATGCATGTGCAGACAACAATTGTAATGAAATGTGAGTCAAATAATGCAATTTTGTCTTTGAGAGTTGAAAACACTGTTGGAAAAGTAGAAAATGCTGGTTAGTAGCATTGTCTCCCTGTTCCATAAATTGTTTTCAATAGTCTTGGTCTTCAGGGTCATTGAAACATAGGATCTTGTGGTAAAGGGTTAACTCTTTACTGAGGACAAAATTTTAGACTCCTTCATACTTTATTTTGTAGGCAACTAAAAACAATGTGGCTGTTATGATTGAATTTGTCTTTGAAAGGATATTAAAAACATTCTTGGAAAATGAAAAATTGATGGTTTCCAGCATTTTCTCTTTTTCCCACATTGCTTCAGAAGCCTTCCTCCTTTACGTCTTCAACCCTTTAACAATCAGTTAACGACCCTGGGAAAGAAGGCTTTTGAAAACATTGTGTGAAAAGGAGAAAATACTGGTAACCATCATTTTCTTCTTTTCCAACAATGTTTTCTGTCCTACCCAAAGACAGAAATCATCATTTCAGCTTTGTTTTATTTGTTGTCTGCAAATGCTTTTGGTTTGGTTCCGTCCAAAATTTTGGCATGTGGTAGAGTTAAATCAGGATTGTTTGGTAAAAAATTTGATTCATTAAATCCTGCACCCATTTTTGCATTGCGAAAGACCAGTTTTGAAAATATTGTGACAAAAACAGAAATTGGCTGTTACAATGTACTTACCATACTTATATTTGTGTATCCTACGTGTATTCATGTGCAGTCTGATCAACTCATATTCTGAATAAATCAAGCCTTTAAATTTCAATAACAGCATCTTGAGTACCAGCTGACAGTGTCCAATTAATTCATCAGGCATGACAAAGGGTTAACTCTTTACCAAAAGACAAAATTTTAGACTTGTCAAAATTGAAAGCATTTGCAGATGACAAATCAAATGCTACCCCAAATGGTGGAATGTGTCTTTGAAAATGGTAGAAAACATTGTAGGAAAAGGAGAAAATGCTAGTTAGTTCTGCAAAATCTAGGCTAACCCTTTTACCAAACAATCCCAAGTTTTAATGAACCTGCAGAAGAAGATTTTTGAAAACAGTTTGGGAAAAGGAGAAAAATCTGGTAAGCAGCATCTTTTCTTTCCCTAAATACTTTTGAAAATAATTTCCATCATTTGAGCCACATTTACTTTGTGGCCTGCAATGCTTTAAAAAAATATGGACAAAAATCTTACATTTTGCATCTTTAATCCTGTACCACACAATCTTGACTTTTAATGACCCTGAGGAAGGAGGCTTTTTAAAACATTTCAGGAAAAGGAGAAAATACTGGTATTCAGCATTTTCTCTATTTCCCACAATGTTTTCTACCCTTCTATTAACAAATTTTAATGCTTTAATAATTTTTTTTGTTGTTGTCTGCAAATGTTTGCAATTTAGACACCTCTAAAATTTTGTTGTTGGTAAAGAGTTAATTTTTTAATATTTTGTTGCAAAAGGGATGAATGCAATGACCTAGTTAGATTATTAACTCTTTACTAAACGATAAAATTTTAGACATTTCAAAATCATTTACATACAACAAAACTAAGTTACTTAAAAATTGAAATTTGATTTTGGAATGATAGAAAACACTGTGGGAAAAGAAGAAAATGCTGGTAACCAGCATTTTTTCCTTTTCCAACAATGTTTTCAGAAGCTTTTTTCCTCATGGTCGTTAAAAGTTGGGATTGTTTGGTAAAGGGTTAATTCGTCCAAAAATGAAACCAACTGAAAACTAGACTTGATTAAATCAAGCTTGGATAAAGAAAAAGCAAAGGATTTTCTACAGTCATCTGATATTAGTTATTGACATATATATATACATGAAAAGCAAGATAAAACCTTCACCAAACAATCCCAAGTTTAAACTACTCTAGGGAAAAAGGTTTTACAAAACACTGCCAAAACCAGCAATTGTCCTTTTCCCACAATGTTTTTTTTTACCATCTCAAAGAAAGTAATCATCTTTTGAGCTTCATCAAATTTGTCTGGAAATGCTTTTAACCCTTAACCACACAATCCCGACTTTCAATGACCCTGAGAATTAAAGCTTTTGAAAACATTGTAGGAGAAAATGCTGGTAACCATAATTTTCTCCTTTTCCCACAATGTTTTCTACCCTTCCCAAAACAAATTTTAATTTTTGATTCACATTTAATATGTCATCTGCAAATGCTTTCAATTTGGACAAGCATAAATTTTGTCATTTGGTAAAGAGTTAAGTTTGGACAAATTAAAAATTATCCAACATGGTAATGAGTAAAAACAATTTTTTGATGACTGTTACTGTTTTGCCCAAGACTGCTTTGCTAAATGTTGTGGCAAATGGAGAAATTGCTTGTGATAAGCCATCTTCGCAAGCCAAGGATACTAAGGTAGTACCCTTGGCCACTCGCCCCTTTAAAAATCAAAACTCCCGCTGCGCCATTTTATTGGATGCAATCAAAACCCATCGCGTCCAGTCAAACCATCCGTAACAAGAAATCTTCGGCGAAACAGAAAACAATAATGGCGGCGCCCGTCAAAAGCGAAAGTTGTCGTGTTTGTGATGAAAATTTGCCAAAAAAGAGTAGACGATCGATATTTAGTGAGTTTTTTATAGTTCATGATCAATTATGTGAAATATTAGGACGGGTTCCACAGCCAAATGATTTCGAATCATCGTATGTCTGATTAATTTCAGAAAATTGTGATGAATCTGAAAGCGCAGCCATATTTGATGCATAGCTTAACAAATTTTATTACGAGCATTTTGATTGGTCAGAAATAACATCAGCAAAGGTTATGCAACTTATGATATTCGATAGGTGGCACAGCGGGAGTTCTGATTTTTGAAGAGGCAAGCGGCCAAGGGTACGTAACGAACAAAGTGGAGTTAGTACCCTTGGCTTGCAAAGATGGTGATAAGCAAATTCTGCTTTTGTCACATTGGTTTCAATGATGTTTTCTACCCCTCCCAAAACAAATTTCAATTTTAAAGTCATATTCATTTTGTCGTCTGCAAATGCTTTCAATTTGGACAAGTCTAAAATTTTGTCATTTGGTAAAGAGTTAAATGATCTGATCAAAGAGGGTTCTTTAAAACATTGTTGGAAAATGAGAACATGCTGGTGGCCACCATTGTCTCTTTTTCAACAGTGATCTCTATCATGCCAAAGACAAATTTCAACTTTTAGCCTCATTAATTTCTTTTGTCTATAAAAGCTTTCGATTTGGGCAGATCTTAAATTATGGTAAAGAGTTCACTTTTGACCAGACCACAAGGTCTTAATAATCAATATTGAAAGCATTTGAATACATAAAATTTTGTGTTGTTTTAATGATGGGATAATTGGGATAATTTCAGGAGACATTTAAGGAAAAGGAGAGGTAGGAAACATTTCAGGAAAAGGAGAAAATGCTGGTTACCTTTTAGACTCGGGATGGTGTGGCAAAGGGTTAATGATGATAAAATAGCAAGTCCAAAATGTACAGGAAGTTTTTTGTTCTGCTGATCGGTATCTGGATCCTTTCTACCATTTCCTACCATTTAACCCTTTACTAGATGACAACATTATAGACTTGTCCAAATAATGGAGGCATTTACAGGTGACTAATGAAATGCGGAGCAAGTGGTTGAATTTTGCTCTGAAAGGGTAGAAAACACAGTAGCAAAAAGAAAAAAAATGCTGGTAACCAACATTTTCACCTTTTCCCTCATTGTTTTTAAATTCTCTTTTCCACAAGGTCATTAAAACACAGGATTGTTTTGTATCCCTTCTTGATCCTCTTGCAGCCAATGTAGACCAAGATCAGACTGTACAGGACTTGCAGGATGGATTTATGTGCACTGAAGATCATTAAAAACATTTGGTATAGTTATAATTCTAGAAATGCAATGACTAGCAATCTGACAGGCTGAGACATGAAATATTGGAAAATCTAGGAAAACTCATTAACTTTGTACCACAGAATACCGAGTTTAATCCTTTACCAAACAGCAAAATTGTAGACTCTCCCAAATTGTATGCTTTTGCAGACAAGAAAAATACTTATGGCTCAAAAATTAGAAGGATAGAAAACATTGTGGAAAAAAAGGAGAAAATACTGGTTATCAACATTTTTGCTCACATGAAGTGCTCAAGGAGAGCTTTTGTGATAGTGCTGTGTCAGTTGTGCATCTTGGTGATGCATTCATCCAGGCATCAACAATTATCTTGTGTGTGCTGTAAAGGCCACATTTTCAGTCAAATACTCATGTAACTTGGTCAGAATGTTTGTCTTGATAATATCTCAGGCAAGTTCAAAATTGGGTCATGTTGGGTCAAAAAGTAGGTCACCAGGTCAAATTAAAAAAAAAAAAAAAACCTTGTGTGCACTGTAGAGGCCACACTTTTAGTCCAATGTTCAAATCTGGGTCATGTTGGGTCTAAAAGTAGGTCTCTGGGACAAACTTTAGAAAAACCTTTTGAGCGCTCCAGAGGCCACATTTTCAGTCAAAGGCTCATGAAACATAGTCAGAATATTTGTCTTGATAAAATTTTGGACATGTTGGAAATTGGGTCATGTCAGGTCGAAAAGTAGGTCACTGGGACAAACCTTAGAAAAACCTTGTGTGCAGTCCAGAGGCCACATTTTCAACTTGATATACTTGAAACTTGGTCAGAATATTTATCTTGATACTACGGTAAGAGGCCACATTTTCAACTTGATACTCCTGAAACTTCGTCAGAATATTTATCTTGATGCTTAGGTAAGAGGCCACATTTTCAACTTGATACTCCTGAAACTTCGTCAGAATATTTATCTTGATGCTTAGGTAAGAGGCCATATTTTCAACTTGATACTCCTGAAACTTCATCAGAATATTTATCTTGATGCTTAGGTAAAAGGCCACATTTTCAACTTGATACTCCTGAAACTTTGTCAGAATATTTATCTTGATGCTTAGGTAAGAGGCCACATTTTCAACTTGATACTCCTGAAACTTCGTCAGAATATTTATCTTGATGCTTAGGTAAGAGGCCGCATTTTCAACTTGATATTCTTGAAACTTCATCAGAATATTTATCTAGATGCTAAGGTAAGAGGCCATATTTTCAGCCTGATACTCTTGAAACTTCGTCAGAATATTTAACTTGATGCTATCTCGGACCTGTTGGAAATTGGGTCATGTTAGGTCAAAAAATAGGTCACTAAGACTAAATCTTAGGAAAACCTTGTGTGCTCTGTAGGAGCCATATTGTCAGCATGATAGTCATGAAACTTGGTCAGAGAGTTTGTCTTTATGATATCTCAGACTAGAATGAAAATGGGTCATGTTGGGTCAAAAGGAAGGTTACTTGGTCAAATCTTTGAAAAACCTTGTTTTCACCATAAAGGCCACTGTTAGAAAAACCTTGTGTGTACTGTAGAAGCCATATTTTCTGCCTGGTACTCTTGAAACTTGGTAAGAGTAATTGTCTTGATGCTATCTTTGACAAGATTGAAATAGGGTCATGTCGGGTCCAAAAGTAGGTCACTGGGCTAAATCTTAGGAAAAGCTTGTGTGTACTGTAGAGGCCACATTTTTAGCCTGATACTCATGAAACCTGGTCAGAAAGGTTGATGATATTTCAGCCATGTTCGAAATTGGGTCACAACAGATAAAAAAGTAGGTCATGGGGCCAAAACTTTGAAAAATCTTGTATGAAGTCTAGAGGCCACATTTTCGGTCTGATATTCATGAAACATCATCAGAATGTTTGTCTGGATGATATCTCTGACAGGTTCAAAAGTAGGTAAAGTCTGTCAAAAAGTAGGTCACATACACTCATGTGTTTTATATCATTAAAACCAGGATTCCTTCAGTTTTATCAACTGTAGATGCTTTTACTGAGATGAGCTCTTCAGGGCAAATGGCCCTCTCGTCTCCTTTTCCCACGATGTTTTCAGAAGGACTTTTCCTTTAGGTCATTAAAACTTTGGGTTATGGGGTAAAGGGTTAAATGACCCTGGAGAAAAAGGTTTTTTAAAAACATACAAAAATAGAAAATGCTGGTAGCAAGCACAATGTTTTCTTCCCTTCAAGTGAGAAATTTCAGTTTTTGAATCACATTTACAATGCACTTTGTTGTCTGCCAATGTTTTAGATTTTGGACACATCTAAAATTTTACCGTCTGGTAAAGAGACAAATTCAGTGATAAAACATTTTTTGGAAATTTGGTGAGATAATAAAGATCTGAACATAATGATAGAGGAAACAATTGTCCTATTTCTCATAATTAGGCTAATCACTAAGAACAATGAATAGCTCATCAAAAATTTTCGAAGGGCCAATGGAAGCAAACATATCTTTTTCAAAGGGATTCAAGTATGTTTACATAGTGAGGGAGATAAGTGGGGGGGGGGGGGGGGGGGGGGGGGGGGAGGGGGGAGTAGTTCCATCAAGAAAAAGTTATAAAATAAAATTTACTGATGATTTTTATATGTTTATAATTCACTTTTAGATTTGTATAAACCAATCAAAAGCATGAAAGAAAATAACTGAAAGATATCATCAGAAGACTTGATGTTTTTATTGACAATGTAGATTACAGACTGCAGAGAAGATGCAGAAGATACATTAACTATTTACCACACAGTCCCGACTTTTAACGACCTTCAGAAAAATGGCTTTTGAAAACATTGTGGGAAAAGAAGAAAATGCTGTTAACCAATGTTTTTAACCCTTCCCAAAACAAATTTCAATTTTTCAGTCGCATTTATTTTGTTGTCTGCAAATTGATGCTTTGAATTTGGACAAGTCTTAAATTTTGTCGTGTGGTAAAGAGTTAAACCCCATTACATACCAATCTAGAGTTTCAATGACCCATAGGAGTAAATTTTGAAAGCAATTTAGAAAAAGGAGAAAATGCTGGTAATCAGCATTTTCTTCCTTTCTCATAATGTTTTCTACTCTTTCAGAGGTAAATTCCATCGTTTAAGCTACATTTAAACTGCTGTCTGCAAATGCTTTCAATCTGGGCCAGTCTAAAATTTTGTTATTTGGTGAAGAGTTAAGGCAGAACACTGCCAAGAAACAACTTTTAAGACTGTTTTTACTGACTTAGAATTTTTGTTTTGTTTTTATGGTTCTCATATGGACTTAAGACTTTATTTAGTAGTAATTTTTACAAGATTTTTATTCCATAGGGATTTCTGTTACAATATTCTCAAATTAAACAAACAGAAAAGGATGTGTTCCAACTATAATAAACCTCAATTATTCGAACAAAGTACAATTCTGTTTGCTGGGGCAGACCTTATAACTGAAAAACAGATGATTCAGGGGGAAAAATTAATTTGTATCTTCATGAAGGCTCTGAAAGAAATTTACGGAAAAAAACTGTAGACATGACCTTGAAAAGAATCTATGACAATTTGTAGCAGGACAACTGGTACCCAGGACAACCAGTGGCATCATGTCGGGCATGGCAAGGGCAGCAATGGGCACCCCAATATGTCCACAAAAAAGGCATAGGTCATACAATGAAAATGTAAGAATTCTAACATTCCGTCCACGTCCTTGCAGTTTTAATGGAGCGGCGATATTGGCGGATATCTGTTATCGGTTTCTAAAACGACCATGACATGACTCTATATACCCCTGCGTGAAACTCTCTTCCTTTGTGTCGATTAAGTGTGAAACTGTAACAATGCGACTTACACAATACACAGTATAGAAGTACAGAACAGCTACAAACAGAGAGACTTTGATTGACCAATTAATCAGCCATCAAAAACTTAATTAAGAATTTAAATGTGTGGTTTAAAAGAATATACACAATGTACAACAGCCGCAAATTGAGAATCTTTGATTGAATAATTACTTAACTGTCAAAGGCTTAATCAAGAATTAAAATGTGTGTTTTCAAACCATAAAAAAGGCGACAGGTTTCATAGAAATAAATACATGTACTCAAAAACATGCAAATTCCTTAAATAATGTTTCTTCTCTGTTCCTCTAAGTTTCTTCTATATGTAAATATGATTGAACAGCGAGGCTCGATTCCGGAGCTTCCAGGTTACGAGTCTTACACTTTACCACTGAGCCACAGATTCCACTCGTCACAACTCGGCCAATTCTGTTCCTACATCTAACCTTGTCTGTATAAAAGAGGTTTCCATTTTGATCTACCAATCACATGATCTTAAACATGGCGGCACCCTTGTTAACATAAACAACCAAGGTGAAGTTATTCACATCTATCGATCTGTCCATGAAAGCTCCCAACAGAATTGATAAACGACTCTAAAAATTGAATGTACAAACTATTTGCCGACAGAAATATTCTTTGAAAGATATCCATAGAAAATTGTGACTCATTCTTCATATTTTCTTTTTTAAGAGGAGCCTTACAATTTCGATAATGATAAAGCAGGGTACTTCCACCAAAAGAAATGTACCGTGTCTACAGATGCATATCAAGCTACATGATACAGCCGAGCCACTTGGTCTCCGGATCACCCGAGGTTTGCCGAATGTTAATATTGCAGATCAATCATGTATAAATGAACAAATGTAAAAAAAATCTAAGATAAAATCAATATTAAAAAAAACGGCTCCAGAAAGTTTTGAGGTCCTGGAAATGGCAGCATTTCTCTGACAGATTTTAAAATTTTCTCAGTCAGTGGGAGGGGACACCCACCCCATCCTTCGCCGCCCCAATCTACAAAACCATGCGACATGCCTGACAACTGATACCATGTAGCACAATTGTTACATAGGACAGCTGGTACCATTTAGGACAGTTGGTACATAGGACAACTGGAACAAGGTAGGATAAATGTTTCAAGAACAATTTGTACCTAGGACATCTTGTAGCCAGACAATTTGCACTTTGGGCAACTTGTACTTCAGACAATCGTACCAATGGGGATTTGCCCCTATATATAATCCTTGTTTAACAATAATGGTGGATAGTAAGAATACCTTGGATGTTTGTTGTCCTTGGCACAAATTCTCTTAAGTAGCCTATGTGCTGGGTCCAAATTGTCCCAGGTTCCAATCGTCCTTGTATGCTTTGTCCTTAGTACAAGTTGTCCTGAGAACCAGTTGTCTTAAGAATGGTTACTGAATACAGACCCTGGGTACAAAGTATCTGGAAACAGTTATCAAGGTAAGATACTTACTGTATTTCATGTTTGTCAAAAATTGACTGGTACAATAATGGCCTTAAAGGCTTATTCATCAGAGATATTTTGCTAATTATTTAAAAGTGTTATTCCAAGATTGGACAGAATGATGACATTTTGTATTCTGTTAGTAGTATAATATTGGGCATTCCAGGGCAATCGACTAAAAAAATTAAGTAAATTATGCAAAAATCGGACCACTCCACCACAATTATGGTTAAAACAACGTGCTTATGAATTTTATGATAGGCTTATGTAATCCAACCACACTTATGCTTAACAAACCCACTTAACCAAACTAACCAGGCTTATGACTAACCAACGAGCTTATGCATAACAATCAAGCTTATGACTAACCAACGAGCTTATGCATAACAAACAAGCTTAAGTTTTCCCCTCCCCCTTAACCAATCCCTTCTCGCTTAACACACATGACCGTTATTAACAATTTTATGTAACATTAAGCATGCTCATAAAATTAAAATAAAAATGGGTTAACAAGTCAATCTGATGAAGGTCAGCAAACAAAATGGCTAACCTTTTTTATAAACATTTTTTACATAAATCAAAATTTTTTTAAAAAAATAAAATTTAAAATTAAAAAATAAAATTAAAAAAAAAATTTAAAATTTAAAAAATTTAAAAAATAAAAAAAAGAAATTAATTAAGAAAAACCATCATGCAACGGCTAACCGACTAACACATCAGCCAGGCAAACCCTTACATCAGACAATTGCTTAACCTTTTATCTCCCCCATCAACCAATGCATCATGCAGTGGCTAACCGGCTTATGAGTTAGTGGGTGGCTTAAGATTTTAAAAAAAAATTTTTAAAAAAATAAAAAAATTTTTTTTATTAAATAAATTTTTACATAATATAAATATGAACGAGTATGTAAATTTAATTAACAAAGTGAAAGAAAAAGAAAAAAGATTTGAAAAATTAAAATATTTAATCAAATGAGATTATATAAAATTAGATGGACACAGAAAACGAGTAAATATTTTTGTAAACCAAAAATATAGATTTAATTCTTTTGAAAAATGTGACCAATTAGAATATTTAAAAAATTCCATAAATACCAATTTAATTTTTTTTCATCCTCCTAGTTTTGAATGTTATTTTAAAAATTTAACATCACTCATATACTATTTATGGAGTTGGCAAAAAAAAGAAAATCCGTATTTTACTTTATTTGTAGGTAGCGAATTCAGAGAAAATTTAAGATTTATACCACAAACAGCCCCGAACATACTTTTTAAATTAGATGGATATGATAGAACAAGAGTTGTTAAAACCTTAAAAGATTATAAAAAAAAATTTAAAACATATATCACCAAATTAAATTTAAACTATGAATCAATAGAACAACATTTTTTTTATATATATCCATATTTGGAATAGTGAAAATAAAATTAAATTTTTTCCTTCAGTATTTGATGAATTAAAAAAAATACGGGGAGTGTTAAGTTTAAACAATGCTGAAGAACCTGAAGAACCTGATGAAGAAGAACCACCACTATACGCAAAAGAAAGTTTTAACACTGATGAATGTGTTTCATGTTTAGATAAAAACGTAAAACCTTGTGTTTTGTTCTGTGATTGTGGTCATATTTGTCTTTGTGAAAATTGTAATATTTTATATAAAAAAAATAAATGCCCTGTTTGTAGAACTAAAAATACAATGAAAAGAAAAATTTAAAAAAAAAAAAAATTAAAAAAAAAAATAAAAAGAATTTTTGAAATTTTAGCATATAATTAAACAAAATAATATATATATACCATAACTAAATATGGAAAGAATAAACGAATATTATGATAAACTTGATGAACTTTTTTCCGAGTTTACACTAGAGGAAGAGATGTTACATCATAGAATATTACGTGAGCATCAATACGGTGAGCAAACAGAAAATAAAGATATTTTTAACGAATTTTACGAAATATGTAAATCATTTTTAATAAATTTAACCAAGACTAGAGTAATATGGACTATGGGTGAATGTTATGATGATTTACTTAAAGATGATGGAAAAAATGGTATAAAAATTTTTAGGAAATATCACGAAAAATTAATTAATGAAAATACCGCAGTTATTAAATTTATGAGAGAAAATTTTTAAAAAATAAAAAAAAATTTTTTTATTAAATTATTTAAAATAAAAATTGAAATTATCTTTAAAATATCCACCAATAACATACCATACATGAAAATGATTGCAGACGATAGTAAAACTATAAATGATAAAGCAACACAAACTTATACATATGAACCGCAAAATGATGAGGAAAAAAAGTTTTATGAAGAATATATGAAAGACCAACAAGAAATTTATGATGATATGGATGATGAAGAAAGAAAAGAAAGGATTGAAGAAGGTGAAGAAAAAAGAAGAAAAATAGAGTTACAAATAATTGATGAAGAAGCTTTTTATAAGTGTATAGATGAGCTTGATGATGTACAAAGAGATTTAATGTATGAAATTAAAAAACTTTTTATAGCAGCAGAACATGATTTTAAACATATTTACTTACGTGATGTTGATGATGCAGAAGATTTACATGATAAACCATTATGGAAGGTTATATGTGAAAAAATGAGGTGTGTAGATAGTTTTATGGGAACATTTAAAGAATGTTTACTTGAAGAAATTAAAGATAAAATTGATGTTAATTAAAAATAAAAAAAAATTATTTTTATTTGTTAGAATAGAAACAAATAAAAAATTTTTTAACTATTTTGTTGTTTATAAAAAATTGAAATTTTCTAATCTACCACCCAAAGTAATATATAAGCATGAGTAGTGAAAGACAAAAGTGTTTTAAATATTTTAATGAACCGCATCATGATGATTTTTTTATTTCTAATTTTAAACAACAACTAATCACTATAAATTATAAAAAATTAAAAACAATGTATATGGAAGATTATGATTCAAATTTAATCCGTTTTAATTTTGCAGAAAAGAGAGTGCCTGATTTGGGCAATTGTAATGAAATTCTTACTAGTATTTATTATGAATATAGTAGAAAGAAGTATAAAAACCCAAATAAAAAAAAGTGGCTAAATCTTTGTGTAAATTTTAATTTAGAAGATAGATGTTTAAGATTATGTAGTTTTTATCTTGATTATAGTGAAAATAATGTAAATTTTTTTAGTATGATAAAAGAAGCTATGGAAAGGGTTAAAAATGATAATAATAAAATTGTAAGGGAATATGGTTCAGATGAATGTTGGTTTTACATTTTTTTTCATAGTCATCCTTATGGTGATGATGCAGAATTATTATCTGATATATCTACTGATGTAAGTGATAATGAAGAATATGAACCAGATGACTCACCGTTGCCCCTACCATCTTATACTCGCACATTTTTACCGAGAGAAATAGAAAGAATACAAAATGATAATTTCCAGGAAAGTGATGCTGGTCAAGCTATGGAAAGGTTTAAAAATGATAATAATAAAATTGTAAGGGAATATGGTTCAGATGAATGTTGGTTTTACATTTTTTTTCATAGTCATCCTTATGGTGATGATGCAGAATTATTATCTGATATATCTACTGATGTAAGTGATAATGAAGAATATGAACCAGATGACTCACCGTTGCCCCTACCATCTTATACTCGCACATTTTTACCGAGAGAAATAGAAAGAATACAAAATGATAATTTCCAGGAAAGTGATGCTGGTCAATTTTGGTTAAACAATGAAGATGATTTTTCACCGGGTCAATACGTAATACAATATAACAATTATGGCATAGAAAAAATTTATAAATATGATGACCCACAACAAATAGAAGAAGAAGTTAAAAATAAAAATAAAACTTTTAAATCTGATACATGTGTAATATGTACCGAAAAACAGCCAAATATGTTATTTTGTAGTTGTGGTCATCTATGTATGTGCGATACATGTTTTAAAAAATATCTAAAGTATAATTGCCCAATATGTAAAACCAAAAATGTTAACATTAGAGAAATATAATTTATTTTAAAAATTATATTTACCATGAATACCATCTAATGGGAAAATAGTTCACTCATGCTTAATATTTAACCTTTTACCAGGTTAAATAATTTTTAACAGGAATATCGGGGGACGTATTTATCCGAGGATAAATTCTGTGAACCCCAAACACAGAGAGTCTTAAACTTTGATATTCCTGTCTTAGTTAATGTTGAAAAGCGTTAAACTATCTTAAGAATCACCTTTAACTCTGTTTTCTATACCTTAACATAAGAAAAAGTATAGATAAAGTAAGGCGAGTCATGACACTACCATGATATAACCATTTTTACATGCCTCCTCACCGAAAACGAAAGAGGAAGTTATTTAATGCACAACCCTTTAACTTTTGCTTAACACACCAAAACTGAAAATGGTAGAACATTATAATATTAAACATTTTTACCCTGGTTTTTTTAAAAATGTTTAACTTGTACAATAATTGTATAAAATACTTATTATTGTTTTTTAAACAGCAGCCTTACAACATTGTGTTTTTAATGTGTAAGAAATGTATTGATATGGTATTAACTTACAGGTTGTTAGACCGTGCCAGAGGTTACCATGTTGTTAGTGTTTGCTAACTTACAGGTTGTTAGACTGCGCCAGAGGTCAGCATTTTTTGGTATTAACTTACAGGTTGTTAGACCGTGCCAGAGGTTACCATTTTTTTGGTATTAACTTACGGGTTGTTAGACCACGCCAGAGGTTACCATGTTGTTAGTAATAACATTCTTACAAAATCAAAGATACAACAAAGAAGTAAGACTGCTTTATTATCATAAATAAATTATATTTTATACAATTACCATATTCAGTTCATTTTTAGAAAAAACAAAGCAAAAAAATGGTTAATATCATAACATACTACCATCTCCCTCAAAAGTCCAGTCTAAAGTGATATTATATGCGTAATACACATTTCAAAATATTGGAAAAAGTTGTGAAATACTATACCACGTGATATTGGAGTGTGTATCAATAAAACCCTTTTTTTAAATATTTAACCCTTTACTGGGTTAAATATTTTTTTTACAAGTCCAACTCTATCAGTATCGACACATGTGCGTGTTTTGCGTTGGAGTTGTCGGACCTTGATATAAAGTTTATAGTATCGCATTGTTTTACTTCTAAAGGCTGAGGAAAAACTATACAACTACAACCTCTTCCCTCCTTTTTTACTATGGAGTAGTCAGTCTTTTCAACTCCGTTTAAGGCTATGTTAATTTTTGCCTCTTCTTTTAGGTTACCACCAACTGTAACAACCTTTAAAGACCCCCTTATAATTCTGCCTGAGGCTGCCATGCAATAACCTCCTAATTCATGATGTATTCCCGTGCTTCCATTGCCGAAAGAAAACTCGTAATTACCATTTTTAGCTCCACTGGCCGAAGGCCAGCGGGCTTATGTCATGGCCCGGTGTCCGTCGTGCGTCCGTCCGTCCGTCCGGTCGTCCGTCCGTCCGTCCGTGCATTAACTTTTATTTCAAACATCTTCTTCTCTGAAACTACCCATCCGATTTTCACGAAACTTCACAGAAATGATCCTGACATGGTCCTCTTCAGAATTTCTTGAAAGAATTTGATTCCTTCAAAAACTCTGGTTGCCATGGCAACAAAACTGAAAAATATTGGAAATCTTTAAAAATCTTCTTGTCTGAAACCATAAGGCATAGGGCTACCAAATTTGGCATGTAGCTTTATGTAGTAGACCTCTATCAAGTTTCTTCAAATTATAGCCCTGGGGTCAAAATTGGCTCTGCCCCAGGGGTCACAAGTTTTACATAGGCTTATATAGAGAAAACTTTAAAAATCTTCTTGTCTGAAACCATAAGGCATAGGGCTACCAAATTTGGCATGTAGCTTTATGTAGTAGACCTCTATCATGTTTCTTGAAATTATAGCCCTGGGGTCAAAATTGGCTCTTCCCCAGGGGTCAGAAGTTTTACATAGGCTTATATAGAGAAAACTTTAAAAATCTTCTTGTCTGAAACCATAAGGCATAGGGCTACCAAATTTGGCATGTAGCTTTATGTAGTAGACCTCTATCATGTTTCTTGAAATTATAGCCCTGGAGTCAAAATTGGCTCTTCCCCAGGGGTCACAAGTTTTATACATAGGCTTATATAGAGAAAACTTTAAATATCTTCTTGTCTGAAACCATAAGGCCTAGAGCTACCAAATTTGGCATTTAGCTTGATCTAGTTGGAGTCTACCAAAAGTGTCCAAAGTATAGTCCTGGGGTCAGTTTGGCCTCATACTTGGAGGGGGGGTTCACAAGATTTACATAGGCTTACATAGGGAAAACTTTTAAATCTTGGTGTACATAGCCATAAGGCTTAGGCTACCAAATTTTGCATATAATTATAGCATTATTTAGTGGACAGTTACAAAGAGGGCCCAAGTTACAGCTCTAGGATCAAGTTTGGCCCTGCACCAGGGATCACAAGTTTTACATGGGTTTATGGAGTGAAAAGTTCAGAAACCATCTTGTTACCAGCCATAAGGCCAAGAACTCCCACATTTGGCATGTTATTCTTCTAATACAATATTCCCCATTTAGTCAGACTGTAGCCATGAGGTCAAAGTTTTATAAGGGCTTATATAGTGAAGACTTTTCTTCGTGGTTTATATTTATAAGCCATTGGAGCGATACAGGGCCATCATGGCCCTCTTGTTAGCTCACCTTAGCACAACGTGCTAAAGGTGAGCTATTGTGATCGCCCTATGTCCGGCGTCCGTCGTCCGTCGTCTGTCGTCCGTCGTCCGTCAACAATTTCTTTAAACATCTTCTTCTCCTAAACCACTGGGCCAATCTTGATGAAACTTGGTAGGGATGTTCCTTGGGTGAAGCTCTACCAAAATTGTTCAAAGAATTAAATTCCACCCAAAACTCTGGTTGCCATGGCAACAAAAAGGAAAAAAAAGCAAAATCTTTGAAAATCTTCTTCTCTGAAACTAGAAGGCGCAGAGCTTTGATATTTGGTAAAAATCATCTTCTCTGAAACTGGAAGGTGTAGGGCTTTGATATTTGGTATGTAGCATTGCCTAGTGGACCTCAACCAAGTTTGTTCATATGATGCCCCTGGGGTCAAAACTGGCCCCGCCGCGGGGGTCACAATTTCCAACATAGGAACAAAGAAGGAAAACTTTAAAAATCTTCTTCTGTAAAACTAGAAGGCATAGAGCTTTGATATTTGGTATGTAGCATCGCCTAGTAGACCTGTACTAAGTTTGTTCATATGATGCCCTTGGGGTCAAAATTGGCCCTGCCCCGGGGGTCACAAGTTCAAACATAGGAACAAAGAAGGAAAACTTTAATGTTTTTTTTTTTCTCTTAAATGGGAAGGCATAGAGCTTTGATATTTGGTATGTAGCATCTCCTAGTGGACTTCTACTAAGTTTGTTCCAAGGATGCTGCTTGGGTCAAAACTGGCCCAGTCCCTGGGGTCACAAGTTCGAACATAGGAACAAAGAAGGAAAACTTTAAAATTGTTCTTTTCTAAAACCGAAAGGTGTGATGCTTTGATATTTGGTATGTTGCATCTCAGAGTGGACCTCTACCAAGTTTTTTCATATGATGCCCCTGGGTCAAAACTGGCCCCGCCCCGGGGGTCACAAGTTCGAAGATAGGAACAAAGAAGGAAAACTTTAAATTTCTTTTTCTCTTAAACGGGTAGGTGTAGAGTTTTGATATTTGGTATGTAGCATTTCCTAGTGGACCTCTACCAAGTTTGTTCATATGATGCCCCTGGGTCAAAACTGGCCCAGCCCCGGGGGTCACAAGTTTGAACATAGGAACAAAGAAGGAAAACTTTAAAATTCTCCTTTAAAACTGGAAGGCGTAGAGCTTTGATATTTGGTATGTAGTGATTCTCTTCTAAGTTTGTTTGCCCATCCAAGCGCAACAAGTTCATTGAGTTCAAAATTGGGTCATCTTGGGACATAAACTAGATCACTAGGTCAAATTAAAGAAATACCTTGTTGGCACTCTCAAGGCCACATTATTTGCTCAATTGCCTTGAAAATTAGTTAGAAAGTTTGTCTTTATAAAGTCTCACACAAGATTAATTTGGGTCAACTTGGGTCATAAACTAGTTCACTGGGTCAAATTAAAGAAATACCTTGTTTGCACTCTGGAGGCCACATTTATTGCTCAAATGATCTGAAATTTGGCCAGAATGTTTGTCTTGATGAAGTACCAGATGAGTTTGGATTTTGGTCACCTGGAACCATAAACTAGGTCACTAGGTCAAAATAAAGAAATACCTTGTGGGCACTCTAGAGGCCACATTCTTTGCTTAATTGCCTTGAAAATTGGTCAGAATGTTTGTCTTTGTAAAATCTCACATGAGTCTGAATTTGGGTCAACTGGGGTCATAAAATAGGTCAGTTGGTCAAATAAAAGAAATAGCTAGTGGGCACTCTAGAGGCCACATTTATTATTCAGTTGATTTGAAAATTGGTTAAAATGTTTCTTTTGATATAGTCAAAGACCAGTTCAAATTTGGGTCACCTGGGGTCATAATCTAGGTCACTAGGTCAAATTAAAGAAATATCTTTAGGGCATTCGAGGCTACATTTTTTGCTCAGTTGACTTGAAAATTGGTCAGAATGTTTGTCTTCATGAAATATGAGTTTGAAATTGGGTCACCTGCGGTCAAAAACTAGGTCACATGGTCAAATTAAAGAAAAACCTTAAAGGCACTCTACTAAGGTGAGCGACCCAGGGCCATCATGGCCCTCTTGTTTAATCCTCCTTGTTGCTCAGCATGAACGCTTATAATGGGTTTAAAACCTATTTTTCCATCCAAGTAGGATTTTGTCACTAAATCTCTCTCTTCTACCGGTGTTGCTGCATTTTTTAGGGAAAAACCTTGAAGATTTACGTTAGCTACTGCTGAGAAACTCCCATTTGGATTTTTTATGATAGCTCCACCATTATCAACGTAATTTTTATTGCAGCGGCGCCACGTACAATAGGATTTGGTAATCCGATAATCGAGTGACCCTCCATGTTTATTTCACCAGCCATTGAAAAGGAACCGTCTTGGTTTTTTGTGAAAGCTTTTTCACCTGCAGTAGCAGCCTTAATAGCGTTATCTACGTAAAACTTATTAGCGGCTTCGTACTCTTCTAAAGGTGCTTCGACGTTGTAAATTCTTCGCCCACCCATAGAAACGTCACCACCTGCTATATACCGCCTTCCAGGACCATAAACAAAGGCTCGATTGGCAACATCTACCTAATTTTTTGTTGCTGCATCCTGTGGTTCTGCAGGTTCTATAAGATTTGATATAGTATATCCTTTCATATTTATATCTGCAACAGCAGAAAAAGTACCATCTTGTTGTTGAACTATTGCTGTACCACTGTTATCTACATATTTTTTTGTAGCAGCTTCACTCGGTTCCTCAGGGTCAGCTATATTTTTTATTTTATTAAAACCCATGTTTAAATACCCTGTAATATGGTATCCTCCATTTTCATCTAACAGCCCTGAGTTTGCATCAACATAACTCTTAGTGGCAACATCCTGTGGATTTACTGGATTACTAACCCGTATTAATGTATTACCAGCCATATTTATAGAACCGGTAACGGGGGTTGTTCCATCTTTACGTAAAAAATTATTACCTATGTAAGCGAGTGACACACCATCACCATCACCACCTGTTTTAACATCATCTATTCTTCCAAATTTATCAACAGGCATAGTTTTTAATATTACTAAAAAAGTTTATTTAAAACATTTTGAAATTTATTACCTAAACCCAACTCTTTAAGAATAAACAAACATAAATGACCACAAAATACTTCCCCTGCATGCTGTAATTGGTCGGTATTGTAGTGTATTTGCCTTTTTAAATAATCTATAATTTCAATAGGTGGTTGAATACCATAACTATCAAAATAAATTTTAGTTTTACCATCTTTATACCAGGCAACCCAATGAGTTCCTGGACCGTTGGTATCATCAAGATTTAATATACCACATTCTTTATTTTTTACTTTTTTAGGTAGAGTGTTACGTAAAAATATTCCTCTAAAATTTTTTATTTTTAATTTTTTTGCGGCATCCTCAAGCTCAAAATTGCTTAAAGGTTTATTTGGTAATATTATATTATCAATTAAAATATCTTTCATTTTTTATATATTTAAATATTTACAATAGCACTATTATCAACCCATGAATTAAACTCATCAGAATAACCTTTCCACTTTACAAGAGATTTCTTTTTTCCCTTTTTAATAACCTTTTCTATCCTATACAACTCTTGACTCGTTTTTTGTAGTTCAGGTTCAAAAAAGGAACCTTTTATTTCTTCACCATTTAAATCTTCAATTTTATATGTTACAGGTGATGTATGTTTTACTTCTGAAACTGTAAAAACCTCTTCAGTCCATCTTGTAGTATAACCTTTTTCAAAAGTCTTTTTCTTTTTACTTATCCTTACTTTATCTCCAACAGAAAACTTTGGTTTGATATCCTCCCTTACTTGATTATAATCAGGATACAATGTTTTCCAAACTTTATTTTCATTTTTCTTCTTACTTGCTTCAATTGGTGTCATCTTAATAGAAGAATGCCTCGTGTTGTTATATTCTTTAACAAGATTTGGTAACACGTTAATATAAACATTTGTTGAGTGAGCAGAGAAATACTTCCACATTTTTTCTTTCATTGTTCTAATCCATCTCTCAGCAACGCTTGATTTTTCCTCGTTTTCAGTGGAATATAATTCAATTAAATCTTTAACCTCTTTGTTATAAAACTCTTTACCTTTATCCACCCACATTTTCTCAGGTTTTCTTTCCTTAAAAATACTCTTCAGTGCAATAGAAACAGATTTTCCTGTTTTATCTTTTAATGGTATTAACCATCCATATTTTGAAAAGATATCAATGACAGCAAGAAGATATTTTACACCACGATTAAGTTTAGAAAATGCTTGCATATCTACTAAATCTGCAGCCCATATTCTATCGATACCATTTACTCTAACTCTCCTTTTCTTAAATTTTCTTTTTATTGGTTTATGTAATTCTTCTGCTAGCGTTATATTTTCTGATTTTTTTTTTTTAATTCCCATTCCAAATCTTTTCTTGGTTCCTATCAATGAGGAAACCAATCCTCTTTCCATTCTTTCCTTAATAGTAGGATTATAAAAACCTTTTAACTCTTTAAGCATATTAGCATCACAAACAGAATTTCTTGTTGCTGTGTCATCATGTTTAAGATAACATATATCATGATGATATGCTGCTTTATCAACACGATTTACAGGTTTTGACCATTTTTTAGGTGTTAAATCAGGATTTAATCTTTTCTTTAACTTGGTGCCAGGACCAGTAAAATTATGACCTGGTAAGTGCATTTCAACAGGTAAGTTATTGATAACCTTGTTTAACAACGACCCACCCTCTATTTTTTTAGTAAATTGTGTTTTTGTTGTTCCACATTCTTTACACTTACCCCGTTTCATATTTCTACCATTTTTACTTACCGTACATTCAAAATCGGTTGTTTCAGTTTGTTTTTTATGCTTAACACAATACATTTTTTATATTAAAATAAATTTTTTAATATAAAATGGATATTGTTAATTTATCATGGAATGAAGCGTTAGCAAAAAGATTTAACCATCCCCTTTTACCAAAAAGTATTAGAGGTTTAATAGTTGGTAAATCAGGATGTGGTAAAACTACACTATTACTTAATCTTTTGTTAAGACCTGATCGGTTAGATTATAACAACTTATGTGTTTTTGGTAAAAGTTTGTTTCAACCAGAATATCGCATACTTAAAAAAGCTTTTGAAGAAAAAATACCAAAAGAATACATACTAAGGTTGTTTTAACTTAAAAATGAAGTTCAAAACCGTGATATTTCACCTACAGCATTAGTTGAAGAATGGGCAAAAACAATTAAGGAAAAATCTGATATCAATTGTGAATTTTTTGAATATGCTAGTGATGTTCCTGACCCAAGAGATTTAAATGCATCAAATAAAAACTTAATGATATTTGATGACTTACTTTTAGAAAGGCAAAACAAGTGTGAAAACTATTATGTAAGAGGAAGACATAGTAATGCTGATTGTTTTTATCTAGCACAAAATTATTTTAGATTACCTCGCCAAACTATTAGAGAAAATGCTAACTTAATATGCTTGTTTAGACAAGACTTAAAAAATCTTAATCATATTTATAGTGACCATGTAGGGGATGATATGACTAAAACAGAGTTTATCAATTTTTGTAAAAACTGTTGGGAAAAACCACATGGTTTTGTTGTGATTGATTTAACTAAGAACCGTAACGATGGAAAATATAGATGTGGTTTTGACAACATTTATTTACCACATGATTACAGAGATTACTATTAAAAATATATTTTTGTTTTAAAATATATTTTTACTAAATATAAAAATGGAAGCAAAATTACTTGAAAAAATAGTAAAAAACACCGACCATAAAACATCATTTCAAATTATTGTAAGTGATAACAAATCAAATTTTAAAACAAGATTTACCCCACCGCTTCAACTTGAACGTGATAAAAAATATGAAGTAGCTTTAGTCAATCTTGAAACTTACTATTCATTTCCTAATATTACTGATAGCAACAACATTTTTATTTATTCACAAGATAGTGGTAAAACATGGGAAAAGATGAAGATACCAACAGGTAGTTATGATTTAGTTGATATTAATGATTATATACAACAAGAAATGAAGAAAAAAGGACATTATGACCAATTTAATGAAGAATATTATATTTGTTTATCAGCAAACACTAATACATTAAAATCAGTTTTAATTCTTGAAAATGGATATCAGGTAGATTTTAATCATGAAAACAGTATTGGAAAGGTATTAGGATTTAGCAGAGCAAAATATGTTCGAGGGTTTCATGAATCAGAAAATTTAGTTAATATCTTAAGTATTAATAGCATACTTGTTAATATTGATTTAATCTCAGGTAGTTATGTTAATGGTTCTCAAAGAAACACAATTTACAGCTTTTTTCCAAATGTTGCTCCGGGTTATAAAATAACAGAAAATCCAGTTAATCTGGTATACCTACCTTTAACGTTGAATGAAATACATGATTTAAACGTTACGCTAACTGACCAAGATGGAAACATATTAAATTTAAGAGGAGAAACATTAACGATTAGATTTCATATAAGAGAATCACGTTAAATATAAAATGTCAAACTACATTAACGCAAAAATAAATATATCAGAAGGGCAAAAGGAAAAAATTTTACATTCTTTTAAAAACAAAAACCCAGCAAGTATTCGTTTAAAACATGAAGATTTACATGGTAAAGATGTAATAGCATTAACTAAGTCTCAAGTAAATAAACTTACTAAAGCTTATAAAGCTGGTAAGGGAACCACGTTTAGAATGTCAACTAAACAACTTAAACATAACATGAAAGTAGAAGGAGGATTTTTACCTTTGATAGCTGGATTGGCATCAGCTGCTTTACCTGTATTAGCAAAAACAGTATTACCTGCTTTAGGTGTGGGTGCCCTAACTGGTTTAGCATCAACAGGAGTTCAAAAAGCAATGGGTAACAGATTGTATGTTAAGAAAGGTGGCAGTATCTGTCAAGTTGAAACTGATGGTGAAGGTTTATATCTTAAACCATACAAAGGTAAAGGGTTAAAAAATAAAGGTGAAGGATTGTATTTAAAACAAGGTGGAAAAATTTGTGATGGTAAAGGTCTTCTTTTAGGTCCAAATAGTCCATTTGCTAATATTCCTATATTAGGCGCAATTTTGTAAATTAAAAAAGAATGAATGTGTATAAATTTGGAAATAAACCTAAAATGGTTCAACCAAAAACTATTTTTTGGAACCCTGTAGAACTTAAATATCCAGCTAAAAAAGTTAATCCTGTTACTTGGGATGTTTTTACACAATAACCTATTATATTAAAAGGTGGTGAAACTAAAACTATTGCTTTAGGTTTTGGTTTTATGATGAGTAAGGGTGTCGTTTTAATTTCTCTATCTTATGCTCTAAAAACTAATCAATTAAGTATTACAAATGAGGTAGTGTTGGAGGAAACCCCAGATGTGGTTACCACAATTACAAACAACTCAAGTAAGCTAGTAAGAATTAATGAAAATGAATTTTTATGTCGTCTTTACTATTCTATTTAAAAAAATAGTTGTAATTAATAAAAATGGAACTAAAAGAAAAGATTTATCAAGTATTACCAGAAACACGAAATATACCAAATGCGCCATCATTACAACCAATACTATCAGCAGAAGACAATGGACAAAGCTTCAGACTACAAAAAATATCAGAAATTCAAACATTTCTTGAAAATGAAGTTAAGGTTAGAGAGCAGTTAAGTAAAAAATATTTAAAGATTAGTAAGACAGTTGATAACGTTGAAGCTGGACTAACTGTAATTGCGTTAGGAGCAGGAGGAGGAGGAATTGCTTTACTCTCAACTGTGGTAGCGATACCTGCAACGATAGCTTTAGAAGGTTGTGCCTTAGCTGTTGGACTTGCTGCAATTGTTAGTAAATTTGTGGTTAGAAGAAGTAGAACAAAATCAGAAAAACATCTTCAGATTAAAATGTTAGCTGATGCAAAACTTGATACTCTTAATACGCATATTTCAAAAGCAATATCAGACAACAAAATAGACCATTCAGAATTTACTTTAATTATGGATGAACTTGAAAAATATAAGGTGATGAAGGAAGAGATACGTGCAAAGAGTAAGAAAAAAAGCAAGCTAGAAGAACAAGCATCACTAATCGAGAAGGGGAAACAGGAAGCGTGGGAGGAATTCCGCAGACTAGTAGAAAGAAACAATGGAACCCATTAAAGCTAAAACTAAAACCACCTAAGTTTAAATGTTCTTGCGCTTGTGAGATAGGTAATACTGATTAAAAAAATAAGATAAAAAAATTTTTTACTTAAAAAAATATGTCGTTTTTAAAGATAAAAGACCCTGTGAAAAGAGACCAAATTGTAAAAGAATATCTTGCAACAAAGAAAAGAATTCGTGATAGTCAGCTTGCAGAGAGAACAGGTGAAATTGAATTACAAACAGGCCTTTCAAAGTTTTTTAAACCTATTACAGAAACACAAAAAGAAGCAGCAACAAAAATTACTGAGGGATTGGCACCTATTAGGGAGGGAATTCAACAGTTACCAGGAGTAATTAGTGAGGAATTGACACCTATTAGAGAGGGTATTATTAAATTACCTGTTCAACTTTCTAAAGAAATGATGCCTAGTCAATTACCATCAACGTCGGAACTTCCTTCTTATCACGAAGTTGAGATAGAAAAAAAATAAAGAAGAAATTAGACATTTTATTAAAGTTTTTAATGAAAATTTTACAAAAAAATATAAATATGATTTTGATAATGTTCTTAGAATAGTTTTTGATAAAAATTTTAGTATATTTAAATTTGGTAATAAAGAAATTTTTTTAGACCCGAATGATAAAGGTTTTTTTTAATTTGAAGAAAAAAGATATCCTGCTAGTGATGGGTTATGGGAATTGATTTTATCAAAAAATCCGAAAAATCATACCAAAAAAGATTTAAGAAATTATCAAGAAATGCTTTATTTAAGTGATATTATTTTTGAGGATAATAATCGAGAAAGTGGTAATTTAAAAAACTATGGTAATGAAGAAAAATGGAACAAAATAATTAATCCTGTTATTGATTACATTCTTAAAGAAATGGAAAAAAAAGTTGGTAAAGGATTAAGAAAAAAGAAAACAACCACGGTAATACCATCTGACCCTAACGCACTATTAAAAAGATTAGACCTTTTAATGGCAAGTAAAGAAGCTGGTAATACAGGTGTAAGAAATGAGCTTGTAAGTATTTGTGATGAATTAAAAAGACAACGTGTATTAAATTCAAAGAGTTATAAAAAATTAATGTCTATACTATAAAAATGATTACATCACAAAAGAGAGGATTTAAAAGAAATTATGCTTATGGTGGTGCAGGTATATTTGATACCTTAGCTAATTTTCTTACAAGGTTTTTTACAAGCAGCGCAGCTAAACAAATTGCATCTTCAGCAGTTGATGTTGGTAAGAGTGTAGCTAAGGAAGGAGCAAAGAAAGCGTTAGAGGTTGGAAAGAGTGCCGCGGTTGATGCAGGTAAAAAGTTAGTTCAAAGGGCTTTAACACCAAAATCTAAAAAGATTTTAGAAAAATATACTCAAAAGCCTACTACAACAACTCAACCTGCAACGCAAAATATTAATACCATAATAGATGGTAGTGCTATTGCTATACAAGATTTAGTTAAGAAATTAAATAGTAGAGGTTCTGGAGTTAAAGTATTATGAAAAAAAAATAAATTTAAGTTAAGCAAATTATTACATTAAATAAAAAAAGAATGTCAAAGCTAAGATTTAGGATAACAGAATATGAAAAATACAATACAAAAAGAGTTGGTATTCTTTTTGCTAACTTTAAGATAAATGAAGATTGTGAAATTCTTGAAGTTACCAATACAAGTTATGATTATAAAAAGGTTGTTTTAAAATTGCCACCTGAAAAAGCTGATATCATTAAGGAATTTGAAGAAGATGTAAATCAATATTTAGAAGAAAATGATATACCTAAGGTAACCATTCTTTACGGAAATAAAATTTATCCTAAAATGAGAAAAAAGTTTTCTGCAGAAAAACTTAAAAATATTAAACTTAAGGGTGTTTTTGTAAATGATGAAAACAAATCATTCCCTCAACTATGGTTAGAACACTAAAAACAAAACTCAATTATAATTTTGACTTAAAAATTATAATTGCATATAATAAAAATGGATATTTTAAACATTAAAACGCCGGTTTTTAAAGATGATAGTATTGATGAATATGAATATCATGAGTATGAACCTATTACAGGAACCAATCTTAACAACTCTGGAGGAAATGTTAGGATTGATATCGAAACTCAAGATATTTTTTATCATCCTTCAGAGTCATATTTACAAATTATAGGTGAATTAGTAAAAAATGATGGTACCGTTTATGGTGCAGCTAATGACGCAACCTTAACAAATAATGGGTTGATGTATTTGTTTAAAAATATTAGATATCAACTTAGTGGTCAAGAGATAGAAAGCATTAATTATCCTGGTCAGACTACAACAATGCTTGGACTTTTAAAATACCCAGATGACTTTGCTAAATCACAAGGGCTAAACCAACTGTGGTATAAGGATACAGGAGTCAATGCAGCTAGTGCTACTAATGCTGGTTTTTCAGTAAGAAGACAGTATATTTTTAGTTCAAATCCAGTTGGAACATTTAGTTTTAGGATACCTTTGAAACATATATTCGGTTTTTGTGAAGATTACAACAAAGTTTTATATGGTATGAAACAAACTTTAACCTTAACAAGAAATGATGACAATGACGCAATTTTTAGAGCTGGTGCTACCGATGCTGGTAGAGTTAATTTACTGAAGGTATCTTGGTTTATGCCTCATGTAGAGCCGGAAGATGGTAATAGGATGGAACTTTATAAATTTATCGAGAAAAAAGAAAAATTTCCAGTTGGATATAGAATGATACAAAGCGATAATATTGCGGTTCCACAGGCAGCAGCAGGTTTTACTTGGAGGCTATCAGCTAAATCATCTCCTGAGGTGCCACGTTTTTTAATTGTTGGTTTTCAAACTGGTAAAAGTGGTGACCAAGAACAAAACCCGGCTATATTTGACAACTTAAATGTTAAAAATATTTATGTAATGTTAGGTTCAAAAAAATATCCGCTATATGATTATGATATAAATTTTCCTGCTAATCAAATTAGTAGAATATATAGTGAAGCTGCTTTGTTTAGAAAAAAGTTTTTTAACATGGATGAATTGGTATCAAACCCTAATATTACTCCTTCAGATTATAAAAATCTTTTTCCTTTGTTTGTGTTTGATGTATCAAAGCAAAGTGAAAGGTTAAAGTATTCTGTAACTGATATTCATATTAAAACAACATTTACTAATAACCCCCCTGCAAATACTGAAGCATTTGCGGTTTTACTTAGTGACAGGATGATTAACTTTCAGAGTGATGGGAATAAGATGAGTGTAGTGTATTAAGTAAATTTTTATTTTAAATAAAAAATATGCTAAAGATTGCTGATTTTAAAAAGATATTAACAGATAATAACATTAAGTGGTATTCATATTGGAACAAGAAAAAGTATATTGATGTTTTAAAGGAGCATGGATTGTATCCTGAAGAGGAAGAAAAAAAATATTTAAAAAAAATTCCAAATTATGATAGATTAAAGGATATTGCTAAAAATCCTAAAACGGTAATATTAAAGAATGTTGAAACTGAAGAGGTGATTGAATTTCCATCAATTTACAAGGCTAGTAAGTTTATTGATAGATGCCCTCAAACGATTGAAAACTGGAATGGTAGAGTATGGAATGGTAAATATAAAATTGATATTCAATAATTTTATTTTTTTTAGAAAAATTATAAAATTTGACTTAAGGAATGATTTTTTATATTAAAAAATATGGAACGCCAATTTGATAGATATAATATAGCTGGATTAAGAAATTTAGCAAGGGAAAGGGGATTAAGAAGATACTCAAGACTTAGACGTGATGAATTAATTACCCTTTTAATCAATACTGGACCTTCTGTATTAGATGAAAATATAGAAAATATAGATGCACCAGTATTACAACCAACAATAGCTCAACCTTTACCATCAACAAGACAAAGACCAACTACTCCATCAACAAGACAAAGACCAACTACTCCATCAACTACTTCAGTTAATGATTTGTTAAAAAGTTTAGAAAATGTTAGAGTGATACAACCTAGTTTTTCACCTGAACTTAATGCACTTAAAAATAAAATTAAAAAAATATATAGTGGAAAAGATAAAGTTATAATTAGAGAAGGAGAATCTGCTTTAAGAGGATTTTATAAACGACATACAATAGAGGGGATTGGTGGTTATGGACCACGTGATTTTTTAGAACTTACACGTGATGAAATAGTAAATGCTTTAAATAATAACCAAGGTAGAAAAGTAAAATTAGTTTTTCAATGTACTTTGATAAAAGATACTGAAGAAGGTTTAAAAACAAAAAATGCTAATTTTCATTCTGGTTCATTTGTTCTTAATTTAAGGGGAACCGATGCGAATGATTTATATGATACTATGATGGAAGAGGTTTTAGAGGAACTTGAAAGAGCTTTAAGAATTTCAGAAAGTGGATGGAAGTTTTGTAGAGTGATAGATTTACAATTACACACCGTAACATATAATTCTTTGAGAGCAAGGTCATACATTCCATTGCCAAGAGAATTAGCCCTTAAAAATGCTATCATTAATATTAAAAATATGGATGATAATAAATGCTTTTCCTATTGTATTATAAGGGATATTCATCCAAAAGAGGAAAATCCAGAAAGGCCTGACTCTAAATTAAAAGAGCGAGCAAGTAAAAGAATTAAATATGGAAGGAATAGAATATCCTGTTAGTTTAAAAGATATTGACAAATTTGAAAAACAAAATCTAACAATGTCCATTACAGTTCTTGGTTATAAAAAAAAACAAAAAAAATTATCCTCTTAGAATTAGTAATTTTGTGTATAAAAGAGAAAGGGATATTATCCTACTTTTAATAGAAAAAAACGGAATAAAACATTACTGTTTAGTTAAAAGCCTTAGTCGTTTGTTATCCTCTCAAACATCAAAGCACCATGGTGAAAGGTTTTTTTGTTTAAGATGTTTAAATTCTTTTTGGTGTCAAAAATCCTTGGATAAACATATGGAATACTGTAAAGAACATGAATCTGTTTGTATAGAACTACCTGATAAAGGAAAAATGTTAAAGTTTGAAAACTTTTATAAATCAGAAAAGGTTCCATTTGTTGTTTATGCTGATTTTGAAAGTTTTATCATACCATTAGATGAAGATAATCTAAAAAATAATAAAGAAAGTTATACAATAAAAACACAAAAACATAAACCATCAAGTTTTTGTTATTATATTAAATCATTTGATGAAGAGGTATTTGAGTCAAAATTAGTAAAATATACAGGAGAAAATTCACAACAAAAATTTGTAGAAATGTTAACAGAAGATATTAAAAAGATTGCTAATATACCAAAAAAAGAAATAATATTTAACAAAGAAGAAACAGACAGATATAAAAAAGAAACTGTATGTTTGATTTGTGGTGAAGGAGATTTTACTGATGAAAATTATAAGGTTAGAGACCATTGCCATTATACTGGTGAATATAGAGGTGCCGCTCATAATTTATGTAATCTTAAATATATTAAACAAAAATTTACCCCTGTATTTTTCCATAACCTTAGTAAATATGATAGTCATTTATTTATAAAAAATCTTGCTGAAACTGATGGAAGTATTGATTGCATACCTAATAATGATGAAATGTATATTAGTATTAGTAAAAATATACCTGTTGGAGATTATATTGATAAAAAAGGAGAAACAAAAACTAAATATCATCAAATAAGATTTCTTGATAGTTTTAAGTTTATGGATAGTAGCTTAGATAAACTTGCTAAAAATTTAGATAAAAATGATTTTAATAATGTTAAAAAGTATTATTCAGAAGATAAACTTGATTTAGTAATTAAAAAAGGGGTTTATCCTTATGAATATATGGATTCACCAGAAAAGTTTAAAGAAACAAAATTACCGCCAAAATATAAATTTTATTCAAGTTTAAGTAATAAACATATATCTCATAAAGATTATAAACACGCGAGAAATGTTTGGGAAAAGTTTAATATGAAAACTTTAGAGGATTATCATAATTTATATAATGAAGTTGATGTTTTACTTTTAGCTGATATCTTTGAAAACTTTAGGGATGTTTGTTATAAAAATTATGACTTAGACCCTGCTAACTATTTTACAGCACCAGGTTTAGCATGGGATGCAGCATTAAAGAAAACCAAAGTAAATCTTGAACTTTTATCAGACCCTGATATGCTCTTAATGTTTGAAAAAGGTATTAGAGGAGGAGTATCAATGATTACTAATAGATATTCAAGAGCAAATAATAAATATATGGGAAAAAAGTTTAAGCAAAAAAAGTTAAAAAAGTATATTATCTATTTAGATGCAAATAATCTTTATGGTTGGGCAATGTCTGAACCTCTTCCTACACGTGGTTTTAAATGGATGAGTAATACAAAATTAAAAAATTGGAGACGTCACCCTTGTATATTAGAAGTAGATTTAGAATATCCTAACGAATTACATGATTCACATAATGAATTACCTTTAGCACCAGAAAGGTTAAAAATAGGAAAAGTAGAAAAATTAATTCCAAACTTAAATGATAAAGAAAAATATGTTATTCATAGTAAAAATTTAAAATTATACGAATACTTAGGTTTAAAAATAACAAATATTCATAGAGGAATAACATTTGAAGAAAGTGTTTGGTTAAAACCTTATATTGATTTAAATACAGAACTTAGGGCAAAAGGAAAAAATGAGTTTGAAAAAGACTTCTTTAAGTTAATGAACAATAGTGTGTTTGGTAAGACAATGGAAAACATTAGAAACCGGATTGATTTTAAGTTAGTTAATGATGAAATAAAAGCAGAAAAATTAGCTGCAAAACCTAACTTTAGACATGTAAAAGTTTTTGATAAAAACTTAATAGGGATACATATGAAGAAGACACACTTAACTTTTGATAAACCAGTTTATTTAGGTATGTGTATTCTTGATTTAAGTAAAACTTTGATGTATGACTTTCATTATAATTACATTAAGGTAAAATATGGTAAAAAAGCCAAGCTCTTATTTACTGATACAGATAGTTTAATGTATGAGATTGAGACAGAAGATTTTTATAAGGATATAGCCAATGATATAGAAGAAAGATTTGATACAAGTAATTATCCTAATGTTCATGAATCTGGAATACCAACAGGTATTAATAAAAAAGTAATTGGAATGTTTAAAGATGAATGTGGTGGTAAAATTATTGATGAGTTTGTAGGGTTAAGAGCAAAATTATATAGTTATAGAATGTTTAACCGTAAAGAAAATAAAAGATGTAAGGGAATAAAGAAAAATGTAATTGAAGATAGTATTAGCCATAAGGACTATAGAAGATGTTTGTTTGATAAAGAAAAGAAAGAAAAATATAGAAAGATGCATACAATTAGAAGTTATAAACATGTGTTATACACAGAACAAATAAACAAGGTTGCCTTAAGTTCAAATGATGATAAAAGATTTGTTCTAGATAATAAGAGAGAAACTTTAGCTTGGGGTCATTATAGAATTAAAGAAATAACTGAAGAAGAAAGAAAAATGTATGAAGAACAGGGGGCAAGACCAAAAACATATTAAAATATTTAATCTAGTAAAAAGATTAAATATTTATAATTTTAAAATTATTATTTTTTGTATTACACATTGGACATTTTTTATTTTTTAAAATTTTTTTACCAACATCTTAAGCCACCCACTAACTCATAAGCCGGTTAGCCACTGCATGATGCGTTGGTTGATGGGGGAGATAAAAGGTTAAGCAATTGTCTGATGTAAGGGTTTGCCTGGCTGATGTGTTAGTCGGTTAGCCGTTGCATGATGGTTTTTCTTAATTAAATTTTTTAAATTTTTTAAATTTTAAAATTTTTTTTTTATTTTATTTTTTTAATTTTAAATTTTATTTTTTTTTTTAAATTTTGAGTTATGTAAAAAATGTTTATAAAAAAGGTTAGCCATTTTGTTTGCTGACCTTCATCAGATTGACTTGTTAACCCATTTTTATTTTAATTTTATGAGCATGCTTAATGTTACATAAAATTGTTAATAACGGTCATGTGTGTTAAGCGAGAAGGGATTGGTTAAGGGGGAGGGGAAAACTTAAGCTTGTTTGTTATGCATAAGCTCGTTGGTTAGTCATAAGCTTGATTGTTATGCATAAGCTCATTGGTTAGTCATAAGCCTGGTTAGTTTGGTTAAGTGGCTTTGTTAAGCATAAGTGTGGTTGGATTACATAAGCCTATCATAAAATTCATAAGCGCGTTGTTTTAACCATAATTGTGGTGGAGTGGTCCGATTTTTGCATAATTTACTTAATTTTTTTAGTCGATTGCCCTGGAATGCCCAATATTATACTACTTCTGTTTGTTTGTTTTTTTACAGGCTGACCTTGATCTAATTGTCTGCAAAAGTACCTGTAATTATCTTTGGCTTTCAGTTTTACCTTTGTGAACTGGGGATGAAAATATTTTTGTCATATTACTCGGTCTACATGAACCCCTTTCAGCCAGAATGATAAAATTGTCTGCAATATCCAGGAGTCTGGAGAGTATGATGGGAAGTGGGAGTCTGCTTTCCTTTGCAAAGCACTTTCCTTTAAAAAGCTTCGACATTTAGCCCATACTGAGGATAAATTACACTAATTAAG
The DNA here is from genome assembly GCA_945859785.2 of Tridacna gigas. Lineage (NCBI taxonomy): Eukaryota > Metazoa > Mollusca > Bivalvia > Cardiida > Cardiidae > Tridacna > Tridacna gigas. The sequence goes on along the minus strand of OX244036.2, from coordinate 31,362,826 downwards.
CATTAGAGCGCAGAATAAACCTAACACATCTTTCAGTCCTGAAATGAGACTTAAAGAATTTCAATTTCAAATTTCTTTGCCAGATTGTTTTAGCACAGCGGACAGTGTATATCAAAGATCAGACTGCACATTTTGTGCAGTCTGATCTTGATCTATACTGGCTGCATAGGTAACGTGAGTTATGAAAGGTGCTTTAAGGGTTAAACAAATATGAAGTATATCCCCACAACAAAGGGGTGTATACAGGAATAAGGTTGTCTGTGGGTATATAGATGCAATTTTGTCTCCTCTTTTTCTTCCTACAGTTTTCATTTTAATTTGGCTGAAATTTTAAGTGAATCCTTTCTACAGTGGGAACTTGGGCACCTGCAGTTTTCATTGCAATTGGTTGACTAAGAGTATTACAGGAGTTATGGCCCTTTTGGATATATTTTCCTGGTTCATTTACATGGTAACAGTTGAGTGTTGCCACAGTCAGCCCTAAACAGTTGTATTCCTGGGTAAGATTCTCGATGATCAGATGCTGCATTGTGCCAATTTGAGTCCACTGAGTTTGTTGTGGTCCAGATTTGCAGAAAACAGACTGTGATTGACAAGAACTTAGACTTGGTCAAATTCTAAGCATTTGCATATGACAAATTCAGTACTGCTCAAATGAAAGGGTTTGTTTTTGAAAGATTAGAAAACATTTTGGGAATAGGAGAAAATGCTGGTTACCAGCATTTTCACCTTTCCCGAAATGTTTTCAAAAGCCTTTTTCCTCAGGGTCGTTAAAACCTAGGAATGCATCATAAAGGATTATCGTGATAAAAGACTTACAGCATTAGATGACATAAATTTTATTTTAGATAATTGCCTGGTTTTCAGGAAAAGATCAGCGGAAGCTTCTGTTTCTAATGGACAAGAAAAAAGTTTCTGTTGCTCTTTTTGAATTATATGGTTCGAAAGGAAACTGCCTTTCCTGGTCATTTGTGACGGCATCAAAATACTGTTATTGGCTGTCTGCCTTCCGAAATCTTATTAATCCTTTACCCCACAATCTCTAGCTTTGATGACATTTTAAAAGCTGGCTTTTCAACATTTTGTAGGAAAAGGAGAAATGTAGGTAACAAGCATTTTCTTCCTTTCCTGCATTTTTGCTACCCCTGTCAATGAGAATTTCCACAGTTTGAGCCACATTTCATTTGTGGATTGCAAATGCTTTGGATTTGGACAAGCTGTTTGGTAAAAATTTAACCCAGATGCTGGAAAGTGCAGTCCATCTATAGTTAAAAGAGAGAAGTAGGGTTTTATTTTTATGCCAATCTTTCCCCAATAAATGCCTGGGGATTTTTTTTCCAGACTTACTTGTATAGCAGGAGCTGTCTTCTGCAACAGATGCCCTATTTAGCTCAGCTGCTTTTGAAGAAAATGTCGCAGTATTGTTTCATAGCCCTGTAACAGTTGTCATTGGCATTTTTATGCAAAACTTATTTGATTTCTGATGTCAGTGACATTTAAAGTTACAAAGACTGACTAGTTGTTAATTATCAAAAGGTTAACTCATACCAGAAGGGCAGGTAACTTCATACCAGAAGAGCAGGTAAATATTTTTTATACTTATGCCCCTTTTCACTAAAAAGCAACTGTAACTGAAGGCATGGCACCAATATTTGGTGCTATCATCTTTATACCAATCGTGCGCTGATAAAAACCGGAGGATTTTCTCCTAGATGAACATGTATCAGCTGCCCAGCTGAGCTGCTGAATACACTGTTTTGTTTTTGAAAAGGGTGGGTTCTTCTAATGAATTATAGTGACTTTGAAAATAGGGTTGTCTCTCTAGGGATGGGTGTACCAAGTAACTGCTCCTTTCTTATTGTTTAAAAACAGTTTTCCACTGTGTTGGTTATATTAGTATTATATAGGTGGAAAGATAGCCAGTTCAGGAATTGGTCATTCTCTTATTTTACAGGGAAAGAAGGTCTTAAAACTGATACTGCTCTCAATGATTATTTCCTGGAAACCTTTTAAACCTATGTCAAGACAAGCTGTCTGTAGTTTTAAAGGTCAACCTTCCTCATAAGAGATTGGACCTGGAACTTCTGATATGAGGGCAACGATGTATTCCGCTGTTCTCAGATAACAAAGATGGTTCTCTGTTTTTAGCTCCACTGGCCAAAGGCCGGCGAGCTTATGTCATGGTCCGGTTTCCGTTGTGTGTGCATCCGTTTGTATGTGCGTGTGTCCGTCAGTGGGTGCGTTAACTTTTATTTCAAACATCTTCCCTGAAACTACCATCCAATTTTGATGAAACCTCACATAAATGATCCTGCCACGGTCCTCTTCAGAATTTCTTCAAAGAATTTGATTCCAATAAAAACTCTGGCTACCATGGCAACAAAACAGCAATGTTGAAAATCTTTAAAAATCTTCTTGTCTCAAACATAAGGCCAAGGGCTACCAAATTTAGCATGTAGCTTTATCTAGGAGACCCCTACCAAAATTCTTCAAACAGTAGCCCTAGGGTCAAAAGTCGTCCTGCTCCAGGGGTCACAAATTTTACATGGGCTTATATAGTGAAAATGTTTAAAAATATTCTTGTTCCTAAACCATGAGGCTTGGAGGTACCAAATTTTGCCTGTAGTTTTTAGCTCACCTGAGCACAAAGTGATCGTGCTGTGTCCGTCATCCAGGTGTCAACAATAACCTTGTGTGCACTCTAGAGGCTACATTTTCAGTCATATACTCATGAAATTTGGTCAGAATGTTTGTCTTGATAATATCTCAGACAAGTTCAAAATTGGGTCATGTAGGGTCAAAAAGAGGTCACTGGGCCTAATCTTAGAAAAACCTTGTGTGCACTCTAGAGGCCTCATTTTCAGCCTGAAACTTATGAAACTTGGTCAGAATGTTTGTCTTGATAATATCTTGGTTTAGTTCCTAATTGGGTCATGTTGGGTCAAAAAGTAGGCCACTGGGCCAAATCTTAGAAAAACCTTGTGTGCACTCTAGAGGCCTCATTTTCAGCCTGAAACTTATGGACAGAATGACATTTTGTATTCTGCTTGTTATTTTTACAGGCTGACCTTGATCTAATTGTCTGTAAAAGTACCTGTAATTATCTGTGGCTCTCATTGTCTTAGGAAACTTGGTCAGAATGTTAGTCTTGATAATATCTTTGAAAAGTTTGAAATTGGGTCATGTTGGGTCAAAAAATAGGTCACTGGGCCAAATCTTAGAAAAACCTTGTGTGCACTCTAGAGGCCACATTTTTAGCCTGAAACTTATGAAACTTGGTCAGAATGTTTGTCTTGATGATATCTCAGACAAATTGGAAATTGGGTCCATTCCAGCCAAAAAGTAGGTCACTGGGCTAAATCTTAGAAAAACCTTGTGTGCACTCTAGACCACATTTTCAGCCTGAAACACATGACAGTTGGTCAGAATGTTTGTCTTGGTGATACCTCGGACAAATTTTAAATTGGGTCAATTTGGGTCAAAAAGTAAGTCAGGGGCCAAATCTTAGACAAACCTTATGTGCACTCTTGAGACCACATTTTCAGCCTGAAACTTATGCAACTTGGTCAGAATGTTAGTCTTGATAACATCTTGGACAAAGTTGAAATTGGGTCATGTCTGGTCAAAAATTAGGTCACTTGGCCAAATCCTGGAAAAACCTTGTGTGCACTCTAAGAGGCCACATTTTCAGCCGGAAACTTATGAAACTTGGTCAGAATGTTTGTCTTGATGATATCTTGGACAATTTTAAAATTGGGTCATGTTGGGTTGAAAAATAGGTCAATGGGCCAAATCTTAGAAAAACCTTGTGTGCACTCTAGAGGCCACATTTTCAGCCTTAAAACTCATGGAAGTTGGGTAAAATGTTTGTCTTGATAATATCTCAGAGACGTGTGAAATTGGGTCATGTCAGGTCAAAAAGTAGGTTACTGGGCTAAATCTTAGAAAAACCTTGTGTGCATATTAGAGGCTACATTTGTAGTTGGATAATCATGCAAGTAGGTCAGATTGTCTTGATGATATCCCAAACAAGTTTAAAATTGGGTCATGTCGGATGAAAAAGTAGGTAACTGGGCCAAATCTTAGGAAAACCTTAGGTGCTCCATAGAGGCCACATTTTCAGTCTTATAAAGATTGGTCAGAATGTTTATCTTGTTGATATCTCAGACAAGTTTGAAAGTGGGTCATGTTGGGGCAAAAAGTAGGTCACATGGTCAGATCTTAGATAAACCTTGTGTGCACTCTAGAGGCCACATTTTCAGCCAGATTCTCATGAAACTTGGTCAGAAAGTTTGCCTTGATAATATTTTGGACAAGTTTCAAAGTGGGTCACATGTGGTCAAAAAGTAAGTCACTGGACCAAATCTTAGAAAAACCTTGTGTGCACTGTAGAGGCCACATTTTCAGTCTGATACTTATGAAACTTGGTCAGAATGTTTGTTTTAATGGCCCGCCTGGGTGGCTCAGTGGTGAGCGTGTCGGACTCATGACCTGGAGTTTGTGAGTTCGATACCCGGTTGAGGCGAACTTTCTTTCCGGCGTATTTTCGCCTCTCACCTCTGCTGAAGCATGTGAGAAAAGTAGTCGGTGGCTTTGGAAAGAAAGTTGTGTCAGTACTGGTGTGAGAAAGCCAGGAAACACATGTGCGTCACCGACCGCCATGATATGACCTTAGCTGTTAAAGTGGCGTTAAACTCCAATACAACCAACCATTGTTTTAATGATACCTTGGATAAGTTTGGAATTTAGTCAGATTGGTTAAAAAGGTAGGTCACTTACAACTCATGTATTTTACATCATTAGCTCACCTGAGCACATAGTGCTCAGGGTGAGCTATTGTGATCAATCGTTGTCCGGCGTCCGTCCGTCCGTGTGTCCGTCCGTCCGTCCGTGAACAATTACTTAAAAAATCTTCTCCTCTGAAACCGCCCAACAGATTTCAGTGAAACTTCACAGAAATGATCCTTAGGTGATGCACTTTCAAAATACTTCAAAGATTTGAATTCCATGAAGAACTCTGGTTGCCATGGCAACCAAGAGAAAAAACTTTAAAAATCTTCTTGTCCCAAACCGTAAGGGCTAGAGCTCTCATATTTGGCATGTAGCATCATCTAGTGGCCCTCTACCAAAATACTTCAAATTATGGCCCTAGTGTTGAAAATGGCCCTATGTTCTGGGTTCTCGGATTTCACATAGAGATAAAGAAGGAAATCTTTAAAAATCTTCTTGTCCCAAACCATAAGGGCTAGAGCTCTCATATATGGCATGTAGTATCATCTAGTGGCCCTCTACCAAAATACTTCAAATAATGGCCCTAGTGTGGAAATTGGCCCTATGTTGTGGGTTCTCAGATTTCACATAGAGATAAAGAAGGAAATCTGTAAAAATCTTCTTGTCCCAAACCGTAAGGGCCAGAGCTTTCATATTTGGCATGTAGCATCATCTAGTAGCCCTCTACCAAAATACTTCAAATTACGGTCCTAGTATTGAAAATGGCCCTATGTTGTGGGTTCTTGGATTTCACATAGAGATAAAGAAGGAAATCTTTAAAAATCTTCTTGTCCCAAACCATAAGGGCTAGAGCTCTCATATATGGCATGTAGTATCATCTAGTGACCCTCTACCAAAATACTTCAAATTATGGCCGTAGTGTTGAAAATGGCCCTATGTTGTGGGTTCTCGGATTTCACATAGAGATAAAGAAGGAAATCTGTAAAAATCTTCTTGTCCCAAACCTTAAGGGCTAGAGCGTTCATATTTGGCATGTAGCATCATCTAGTGACCCTCTACCAAAATACTTCAAATTATGGCCCTAGTATGGAAATTGGCCCTATGTTGTGGGTTCTCGGATTTCAAATAGAGATAAAGAAGGAAATCTGTAAAAATCTTCTTGTCCCAAACCTTAAGGGCTAGAGCTTTCATATTTGGCATGTAGCATCATCTAGTGGCCCTCTACCAAAATACTTCAAATTGTGGCCCTAGTGTTGAAAATGGCCCTATGTTGTGGGTTCTCGGATTTCACATAGAGATAAAGAAGGAAATCTGTAAAAATCTTCTTGTCCCAAACCTTAAGGGCTAGAGCTTTCATATTTGGCATGTAGCATCATCTAGTGACCCTCTACCAAATTACTTCAAATAATGGCCCTAGTGTTAAAAATGGCCCTATGTTGTGGGTTCTCGTATTTCACATAGAGATAAAGAAGGAAATCTTTAAAAATCTTCTTGTCCCAAACCATAAGGGCTAGAGCTCTCATATATGGCATGTAGTATCATCTAGTGGCCCTCTACCAAAATACTTCAAATAATGGCCCTAGTGTGGAAATTGGCCCTATGATGTGGGGTCTCGGATTTCACATTGAGATAAAGAAGGAAATCTGTAAAAATCTTCTTGTCCCAAATCATAAGGGCTAGAGCTCTCATATATGGCATGTAGTATCATCTAGTGGCCCTCTACCAAAATACTTCAAATAATGGCCCTAGTGATGAAAATGGCCCTATGTTGTGGGTTCTCGGATTTCACATAGAGATAAAGAAGGAAATCTTTAAAAATCTTCTTGTCCCAAACCATAAGGGCTAGAGCTCTCATATATGGCATGTAGTATCATCTAGTGACCCTCTAGCAAAATACTTCAAATTATGGCCCCAGTGTTGAAAATGGCCCTATGTTGTGGGTTCTCGGATTTCACATAGAGATAAAGAAGGAAATCTGTAAAAATCTTCTTGTCCCAAACCTTAAGGGCTAGAGCTTTCATATTTGGCATGTAGCATCATCTAGTGACCCTCTACCAAAATACTTCAAATAATGGCCCTAGTCTTGAAAATGGCCCTATGTTGTGGGTTCTCGGATTTCACATAGAGATAAAGAAGGAAATCTGTAAAAATCTTCTTGTCCCAAACCATAAGGGCTAGAACTCTCATATATGGCATGTAGTATCATCTAGTGGCCCTCTACCAAAATACTTCAAATAATGGCCCTAGTGTGGAAATTGGCCCTACGTTGTGGGTTCTCGGATTTCACATAGAGATAAAGAAGGAAATCTGTAAAAATCTTCTTGTCCCAAACCTTAAGGGCTAGAGCTTTCATATTTGGCATGTAGCATCATGTAGTGGCCCTCTACCAAAATACTTCAAATTATGGCCCTAGTTTGAAAATGGCCCTATGTTGTGGGTTCTCGGATTTCACATAGAGATAAAGAAGGAAATCTTTAAAAATCTTCTTGTCCCAAACCATAAGGGCTAGAGCTCTCATATATGGCGTGTAGTATCATCTAGTGACCCCCTACCAAAGTACTTCAAATAATGGCCCTAGTGTGGAAATTGGCCCTATGTTGTGGGTTCTCGGATTTCACATAGAGATAAAGAAGGAAATCTGTAAAAATCTTCTTGTCCCAAACCGTAAGGGCTAGAGCTTTCATATTTGGCATGTAGCATCATGTAGTGGCCCTCTACCAAAATACTTCAAATTATGGCCCTAGTATTGAAAATGGCCCTATGTTGTGGGTTCTCGGATTTCACATAGAGATAAAGAAGGAAATCTTTAAAAATCTTCTTGTCCCAAACCATAAGGGCTAGAGCTCTCACATATGGCATGTAGTATCATCTAGTGGCCCTCTACCAAAATACTTCAAATAATGGCCCTAGTGTGGAAATTGGCCCTATGTTGTGGGTTCTCGGATTTCACATAGAGATACAGAAGAAAATCTGTAAAAATCTTCTTGTCCCAAACCTTAAGGGCTAGAGCTTTCATATTTGGCATGTAGCATCATCTAGTGGCCCTCTACCAAAATACTTCAAATTATGGTCGTAGTTTTGAAAATGGCCCTATGTTGTGGGTTCTCGGATTTCACATAGAGATACAGAAGAAAATCTGTAAAAATCTTCTTGTCCCAAACCTTAAGGGCTAGAGCTTTCATATTTGGCATGTAGCATCATCTAGTGGCCCTCTACCAAAATACTTCAAATTATGGTCGTAGTTTTGAAAATGGCCCTATGTTGTGGGTTCTCGGATTTCACATAGAGATAAAGAAGGAAATCTGTAAAGATCTTCTTGTCCCAAACCTTAAGGGCTAGAGCGTTCATATTTGGCATGTAGCATCATCTAGTGGCCCTCTACCAAAATACTTCAAATTATGGCCCTAGTGTGGAAATTGGCCCTATGTTGTGTGTTCTCGGATTTCACATAAAGATAAAGAAGGAAATCTGTAAAAATCTTCTTGTCCCAAACCTTAAGGGCTAGAGCTTTCATATTTGGCATGTAGCATCATGTAGTGGCCCTCTACCAAAATACTTCAAATTATGGCCCTAGTTTGAAAATGGCCCTATGTTGTGGGTTCTCGGATTTCACATAGAGATAAAGAAGGAAATCTGTAAAAATCTTCTTGTCCCAAACCTTAAGGGCTAGAGCTTTCATATTTGGCATGTAGCATCATCTAGTGGCCCTCTACCAAAATACTTCAAATTATGGCCGTAGTCTTGAAAATGGCCCTATGTTGTGGGTTCTCGGATTTCACATAGAGATAAAGAAGGAAATCTTTAAAAATCTTCTTGTCCCAAACCATAAGGGCTAGAGCTCTCATATATGGCATGTAGTATCATCTAGTGGCCCTCTACCAAAATACTTCAAATAATGGCCCTAGTGTGGAAATTGGCCCTATGTTGTGGGTTCTCGGATTTCACATAGAGATAAAGAAGGAAATCTGTAAAAATCTTCTTGTCCCAAACCATAAGGGCCAGAGCTTTCATATTTGGCATGTAGCATCATCTAGTGGCCCTCTACCAAATTACTTCAAATTATGGCCCTAGTGTTGAAAATGGCCCTATGTTGTGGCATCTCGGATTTCACATAGAGATAAAGAAGGAAATCTTTAAAAATCTTCTTGTCCCAAACCATAAGGGCTAGAGCTCTCATATATGGCATGTAGTATCATCTAGTGGCCCTCTACGAAAATACTTCAAATAATGGCCCTAGTGTTGAAATTGGCCCTATGTTGTGGGTTCTCGGATTTCACATAGAGATAAAGAAGGAAATCTTCAAAAATCTTCTTGTCCCAAACTGTAAGGGCTAGAGCTTTCATATATGGCATGTAGCATCATGTAGTGACCCTCTACCAAAATACTTTAAATTATGGCCCTGGTGTTAAAACTTGACCCTATGTTGTGGGTTCTCGGATTTCACATAGAGATAAAGAAGGAAATCTTTAAAAATCTTCTTGTCCCAAACCATAAGGGCTAGAGCTTTCATATTTGGCATGTAGCATAATGGTGTTGAGCTGAGTTGCATTTCAGATGAGCGATTTAGGACCATCATGGTCCTCTTGTTTTTTTTCCTTTTTAATATCAAATACTGTCTCATAGGAAAAAGGGGCTTCATGTATATTTCTGTTAAGGATCAATATACATGTATCTTCAACTCAAAAGCCTGGACAAAAATTTGTGAAACTTCATACATGTGTTCCTTATGATAGTCTGCCAATATCATTAGTTTAGCTTTTTTGATTAAATGTCATGTCATGGAAAAAGGGGGCTTCACATATATTTTCATTATGGATTAATATCTCTTTAACTACAGGACAAAATGTTATGAAACTTCATCTTTATGTTGTTTATCACAAGCCACAGACAATGGTTAGGCCTATTTGTTAGCTCACCTGAGCATGAAGTGCTGGGTGAGGTATTGTGATCAGTCGTTGTCCAGCGTCTGTCTTTCCACAATTCCTTTAAACATCTTCTCCTCCTAAACCAATCATGTTGAAACTTGACAGGCATATACCTTGTGTGAAGTTCTACCAAAGTTGTTAAAAGAATTGAATTAACCCTTTAACTCCAGGGGTCACAATTTTGGGCAAAATTGTATATAGAGCAAACTTTATAAATGTCTTTGTCTGAAACTAGAAGGCCTAGAGCTTCGATATTTGGTATGTGGCATTTCCTTGTGGATCTACCAATTTTGTTCAAATGATGCCCCTGGGTCAAAACAGGACATAAAGGTATACAGCATGAACTTTTAAAAGTCTTGTTCTATTTAACCCTTTACCACACAATCCCAAGTTTTAACACTTGTGAGAAATAAGGCTCTTTAAAATATTGTGGGAAAAAGAGGAAATACTTGTAACCAGCATGTTTTCCTTTTTAGCTCACCTGAGCACGAAGTGCTCGAGGTGAGCTATTGTGATCGGTCAATGTCCGTCGTCCGTCCGTCCGTCCGTTCACAATTACAAAAAAAATCTTCTCCTCTGAAACCGCCAATCAGATTTCAATGAAACTTCACAGAAATGATCCTTAGGTGATGCCCTTTCAGAATACTTCAAAGATTTGAATTCCATGAAGAACTCTGGTTGTCATGGCAACCGAAAGAAAAAACTTTAAAAACCTTCTTGTCCCAAACTGTAAGGGCTAGAGCTTTCATATATGGCATGTAGCATCATCTAGTGGCCCTCTACCAAAATACTTCAAATTATGGCCCTTGTGTTAAAAATTGGCCCTATGTTGTGGGTTCTCGGATTTCACATAGAGATAAAGAAGGAAATCTGTAAAAATCTTCTTGTCCCAAACAGTAAGGTCTAGAGCTTTCATATTTGGCATGTAGCATCATCTAGTGGCCCTCTACCAAAATACTTCAAATTATGGCCCTAGTGTTGAAAATGGCCCTATGTTGTGGGTTCTTGGATTTCACATAGAGATAAAGAAGGAAATCTTTAAAAATCTTCTTGTCCCAAACCGTAAGGGCTAGAGCTCTCATATATGGCATGTAGTATCATCTAGTGGCCCTCTACCAAAATACTTCAAATTATGGCCCTAGTATGGAAATTGGCCCTATGGTGTGGGGTCTTGGATTTCACATTTAGATAAAGAAGGAAATCTTTAAAAATCTTCTTGTCCCAAACCTTAAGGGCTAGAGCTTCCATATATGGCATGTAGTATCATCTAGTGGCCCTCTACCAAAATACTTCAAATAATGGCCCTAGTGTAGAAATAGGCCCTATGTTGTGGGGTCTCGGATTTCACATAGAGATAAAGAAGGAAATCTGTAAAAATCTTCTTGTCCCAAACCGTAAGGGCTAGAGCTTTCATATTTGGCGTGTAGCATCATCTAGTGGCCCTCTACCAAAATACTTCAAATTATGGCCCTAGTTTGAAAATGGCCCTATGTTGTGGGTTCTTGGATTTCACATAGAGATAAAGAAGGAAATCTTTAAAAATCTTCTTGTCCCAAACCATAAGGGCTAGAGCTCTCATATATGGCATGTAGTATCATCTAGTGGCCCTCTACCAAAGTACTTCAAATAATGGCCCAAGTGTGGAAATTGGCCCTATGTTGTGGGTTCTCGGATTTCCTATAGAGATAAAAAGGGAAATCTTTAAAAATCTTCTTGTCCCAAACCTTAAGGGCTAGAGCTTCCATATATGGCATGTAGTATCATCTAGTGGCCCTCTACCAAAATACTTCAAATAATGGCCCTAGTGTGGAAATAGGCCCTATGTTGTGGGTTCTCGGATTTCACATAGAGATAAAGAAGGAAATCTTTAAAAATCTTCTTGTCCCAAACCTTAAGGGCTAGAGCTTCCATATATGGCATGTAGTATCATCTAGTGGCCCTCTACCAAAATACTTCAAATAATGGCCCTAGTGTAGAAATAGGCCCTATGTTGTGGGGTCTCGGATTTCACATAGAGATAAAGAAGGAAATCTGTAAAAATCTTCTTGTCCCAAACCGTAAGGGCTAGAGCTTTCATATTTGGCGTGTAGCATCATCTAGTGGCCCTCTACCAAAATACTTCAAATTATGGCCCTAGTTTGAAAATGGCCCTATGTTGTGGGTTCTTGGATTTCACATAGAGATAAAGAAGTAAATCTTTAAAAATCTTCTTGTCCCAAACGGTAAGGGCTAGAGCTCTCATATATGGCATGTAGTATCATCTAGTGGCCCTCTACCAAAGTACTTCAAATAATGGCCCAAGTGTGGAAATTGGCCCTATGTTGTGGGTTCTCGGATTTCCTATAGAGATAAAAAGGGAAATCTTTAAAAATCTTCTTGTCCCAAACCTTAAGGGCTAGAGCTTCCATATATGGCATGTAGTATCATCTAGTGGCCCTCTACCAAAATACTTCAAATAATGGCCCTAGTGTGGAAATAGGCCCTATGTTGTGGGGTCTCGGATTTCACATAGAGATAAAGAAGTAAATCTTTAAAAATCTTCTTGTCCCAAACCTTAAGGGCTAGAGCTTCCATATATGGCATGTAGTATCATCTAGTGGCCCTCTACCAAAATACTTCAAATAATGGCCCTAGTGTAGAAATAGGCCCTATGTTGTGGGGTCTCGGATTTCACATAGAGATAAAGAAGGAAATCTGTAAAAATCTTCTTGTCCCAAACCGTAAGGGCTAGAGCTTTCATATTTGGCGTGTAGCATCATCTAGTGGCCCTCTACCAAAATACTTCAAATTATGGCCCTAGTTTGAAAATGGCCCTATGTTGTGGGTTCTTGGATTTCACATAGAGATAAAGAAGTAAATCTTTAAAAATCTTCTTGTCCCAAACCGTAAGGGCTAGAGTACTCATATATGGCATGTAGTATGATCTAGTGGCCCTCTACCAAAATACTTCAAATAATGGCCCAAGTGTGGAAATTGGCCCTATGTTGTGGGTTCTCGGATTTCACATAGAGATAAAGAAGGAAATCTTTAAAAAACTTCTTGTCCCAAACGGTAAGGGCTAGAGCTTTCATATATGGCATGTAGCATCATCTAGTGACCCTCTACCAAAATACTTCAAATTATGGCTCTTGTGTTAAAAATTGGCCCTGTGTTGTGGGGTCTTGGATTTCACATAGAGATAAAGAAAGAAGTCTTTAAAAATCTTGTCCCAAACCATAAGGGCTAGAGCTTTCATATTTGGCATGTAGCATCATCTAGTGGCCCTCTACCAAAACACTGAAAATTATGGCCCTGGTGTGAAAATTAGCCATATTTTGTTGGTCTCGGAATTCACATAGAGATAAAGAGGGAAATCTTTAAAAATCTTCTTGTCCCAAACCGTAAGGGCTAGAGCTTTTATATTTGGCATGTAGCATTATGGTGTTGAGCTGAGTTGCATTTCAGGTGAGCGATTCAGGACCATCATGGTCCTCTTGTTAAAACAAGGATCTCTTCAGCTTTATCAGCTGTAGATGACTTTACTCAGGTGAGCGCTGTAAGGCCAATGACCCTCTTGTTATCTATTTGACCCCTACTAATATCATTCAAATTAAAGCCCTGTGGTGAAAATTGGCCTCACCCTAGGAGTCACAAGTTTTACATGGGCCAATACAGTGAAAACTTCAAAAATCTTTTTGATCCTAACTGAAAAGCCTTAGAGCTACCAAATTTTGCATGTCTAATGTAGTAGACCTCTACCAAGTTTGTCCCATTTTATTGCCCTGGCATCAAAACTGGCACAGGGATTACAAGTTTTACTTTGGTTTATGGACTTGAAACTGAAAAAATCATCTGGTTCCCAACTGTAAGGTCTAGACTTACCAAATTTTTCATGTAGCTTCATCTAGTGGACCTGTTGCAAGATTGTTTAAAGTATAGCCATTGGGGGTAACACATTTTAAAAAGGCTTAAATGGTAAAAATAGGGAAAAATATTCTTGTAGTACGCTGACCTAGGCTTATTGTACTGATCAAGGGAAATAACTCCTGTTAAAACAGATACATTGTTTGTTACCATTTACCTCTTTGATTATCAAACTGGACTGTTACATGATTAGTGTTGGGTATTCACATTTTTGGAAAGATAATGTTCTGTTTTCAGTGAGAGTGATTTATTTTGGTGTTTATAGCTATGCGCTGATTAGTTTAATATTTAGTATAAAGTAAGGCTTCTATCATTCATTTTTTTTGCCCAGAACTGTACCACTTATGCCGTTGAATGATACTTAAGTAGACCTGCTTGTATTCACTGACATAACCTTTGCATTTGAAAAAGATATGATTTTGGGGGGAAGGGAAGGGGTTAAGCTATTTTTTTTTCCATGAAAGTTTTTTGCCATACAGACTGCTTATGATTTATGTCTCTGCCACTGCCAATTAAGTGCATGATATGTCTATGTAAAAGGCAGTGGAGGGATACAGGGCCATCATGGCCCTCTTGTTTATTTCTTCTATCAAGTGTGTTAATAAGAGGTTAATTATTTTGTATATTTTTTGTTCTTTCAGTTAATTATTTATACAAAAGACACATGTTTTAAGGCTTTCTACAAGTATCAATTAACAGTATCAATTAGCAGGTAACTGCCGTGTGTTATCCAAAATGATAGCTCATACTGTTTTATTTTTTCCACAAGCACAAGCATAAGCTGCTCTCTGCTGACTTGGGCAGTGGCACAGTGATCATGTTCGCTGCTGTCTGATCTTGATCTACACTGTCCACAAAAGTAATATAATAAGGGCTCAGCACTACAAGGTGGTAACCCTAATGTTGCTTAATAAATCAAAATGGACTTTTTTAACCCAAAAGCTGCTAAATAAGTTAAATAAAACCTTCAAGCCAACAGTAAAAACCCAGATATTGATATTTCAAACATACTTTTTTGGAGAAAAATATCTCCTTATTGGACTGTGTAGATCCAAGATCAGATTGCATGTTCTGTGCAGTCTGATCTTGATCTACACTGTCTGCAAAAAGGTCATTGAGGCATGGTTAACAGCTTAACTTTTTACTACACAATCCCGACTTTTAACGACCCTCTGGAAAAAGCCTTTTGAAAACATTGTGGGAAAAGGAGAAAATGCTTGTAACCAGCATTTTCTCCTTTTCGCACAATGTTTTCTACCCTTCCCAAAACAAATTTCAATTTTTGTGTCACATTTATTTTGTCGTCTGCAAATGCTTTGAATCTGGACTAGTCTAAAACTTTGTCGTTTGGTAAAGAGTTAAGGGTTAATTGGGAAGAATAGACCCAAACGTTCCAATGCTGAGGGTATTTTTGCTAGAATATTTCTCAAAATACGGGACAGTATAAGTGCAGTATCAGACTGCACATTCAGTCTGCATCTCTACATTCAGTCTACTTCTCTGCAGTAGTCTGATCTTGATCTGCACACTGCTAAAAAATAATATTGCCCTTGAACTCTATACAATAAGGACAAAATTTTAGATTTGCTCATATTAAAAGCATTTGCAGATGACAAGTTGAATGTAGCTGAAATGATGGCATGTGAAACGGTAGAAAACATTGCAAGTAAAGGAGAAAATGTTGGTTACCAAGCATTTTCTCCTTTTTCCACAATGTTTTCAAAGGGCTCCTTCCTTAAGGTTGTTGAAACTCGAGATTGTGTGGAAAATGGTTTAAAGTTGGGTTGCTTTCCTTTAAGAGATACCGTGCATTGAGTAAATACAACAGAAATTTTATTCTAGAAATAAGAGCCTTATAAGAACAGTTCAAGGTTGCTGTTTTCCAGAATTTCTCGGCAAAGAGACAGCTTAGATCAAAGATTAGACTGCACAGAATGTGCAGACTCTGATCTTGATCTACCCTGGCTGCAAAGGCAACTTCAGTAGTGAAAGTTGCTTGAAGGGTTTAGAAATAATCTCTGACATTTCCTTGGCAAGAGAACTGCTGTAAAAAATAAACCAATTCCAGGAACAAATTATATGGTCAAGAACACACTGCCTGTTGCTCCGAGATGAAAAGGGGAGAAAACATCATACCTGAAGTAATGACAAGTTACAAGGAACAGCTCTATGAAAACAGCTAGATATTAATGAAACAACTTTTAGAGTGCCATGTGCAAATCTGAATAGCTTATTTTTTAGTTTAAACATATTTTATTCATGAAGTGAATGGGGTCAGGCCACAAGTTCTTACAACTTAGATTCGGCCCTTCCCCTACAATCAAATTAACAACAGATGAAAGTGGATAGCGTAAATTCAAGATCAGAGTCCACAGAATTGAAGTCTGATCTTGGAACAAGACTGGCTGAGTTTGTATGAGACATTCTGACAAAAACAGCTCTGGAATAACTCTGTCTTGGTCATATTTTGCTAACTTGAGATCTCTGTTCTATTTACAAGGACTTCAAGGATGGATTGTAAAGCCCTGTGAAGCTTTATATTGTTTCGGACCCTTTTAATCACTATGATTTTTAGCTCCACTGGCCAAAGGCCAGCAGGCTTATGTCATAGCCCAGTGTCTGTCGTATGTCCGTCCGTCCGTCCGTCCATCTGTGCGTCCGTCCGTCCATCCGTGTGTTAACTTTTATTTCAAACGTCTTCTCTGAAACTACCCATCCAATTTTCATGAAACTTCACAGAAATGATCCTGCCATGGTCCTCTTCAGAATTTCTTGAAAGAGTTTGATTCCTTCAAAAACTCTGGTTGCCATGGCAACAAAACTGAAAAATATTGGAAATCTTTAAAAATCTTCTTGTCTGAAACCACAAGGCATAGGGCTACCAAATTTGGCCTGTAGCTTTATGTAGTAGACCTCTATCATGTTTCTTCAAATTATAGCCATGGGGTTAAAATTGGCTCTGTCCCAGGGGTCACAAGTTTTACATAGGTTTATATAGAGAAAACTTTAAAAATCTTGCTGTACCTAGCCATAAGGCCTAGAGCTACCAAATTTTGCATGTAGCTATATCTAGTGGGCCTCTACCAAGCAGGCCAAAATTTTAGCCCTGGGGTCAAAATTGGCCCCGCCGCAGGGGTCACAAGTTTTACATGGGCTTACACAGTGACAGCTTAAGAAATCTTCCAGTACCTAGCCATAAGGCCCAGAGCTACCAAATTTTGCATTTAGCTTGATCTAGTGGGGGTCTACCAAAAGTGCCCAAATTACAGTCCTGGGGTCAATTTGGCCTCATGCTGGGGGGGTGCGGGGGGGGGGTCACAAAATTTACTTGGGTAAGTTTTATAAGGGCTTATATAGTGAAGACTTCTCAACAATCTTCTTGTTTCTAACCATAAAGCATCGTACTAACAAATTCAGCATGTTTTGAGCCTTGGGATCAAAATTTGTCTCACTCCAGGGTGCACAAATTTTAGATAGGCTTACATAGTAAAAACTTAAGATATCTTTTTTTTATCCTTACTGTAAGGCCTAGGGCTATAAAATTTGGCATGCTGATTTATATTGTAGATTTCTACCAAGACTGTTCCATCTTTTTCATTGAAACCACTCTTCCAATTTTGACCAAACTTTACAGATATCATCTTGCCATGATGTTCTTCAGAATGTCATCAAAGAATTAAGTTCTGTTAAAAACTATGGTTGCTATGGCTACAAAAACTGAAAAGTATTGAAAAACCTTTAAAAATCTTTTCCAAAAGCTTGTATTTACTAACCTCATTGTAGCTCATGAAAAAGATACTGCTTTTTAGCGCCACAGGCCTAAGGTCATTAAGTTTATTGTCTCTGAAACTGCTTAACCCATTAAGTCACAAGCTTTACATCTAGGCTAATATAGTGAGAACTTAAAAGGTCTTCTTGTTCCTTACCTTGAGTTACAGCTGTAATATTGTATGAGTGTAATCTAAATAACCTCTTCCAAAGTTATTGAAGTTATGTCAAAATAAGTCCTATCTCTTGGATCATAAACATGTGCTTATAGCGTGAAAATTCAAAAAATCTTTTTGCTCCTAATCACAAACCCAAGGGCTACCAAATCTGGATCACTTTTGATTTTTTTTTGAAATTAGCCTTGCATCAGGGGTCTTATGTTTTACAGAGGTTTCATATGGACAAAACTTGAAAATCACCTTATTTATAACCATAGAGCATAAACTTGTTTTATTTTGGCATGTGGCTTTATCTTGTGGACCTCTACCAGGGTTCAAGTAATTATAGCTCTGGGATCAAAAATGGCTTTGCTCTGCGGGTCTCAACTTTCACATGGGCTTTTACAGAGAAAACTTTGTAAGTCTTCATTTTGAAACCATTTGGCTCAGAATTAAAATGTTTAGTATTTATGGTTTATATTTATAAGCCAGTGGAGAGATACAGGGCCATCATGGCCCTCTAGTTTGGTGCAGCAAAAATCATAGTGAACAGGACAAGATCAGACTTATGAATGTTGTTTTAATTATTAATGTGTTATTACAATCTTCTATCTACTCTCTATGCATCATGCCCCAGTCCCACAGGGCAATTTTGTCTTTGGAGTTCTGCAATGGTGTGTGTTATGTCTTTCCCCATTGTCCCCCAAGTGTCCTATATGAGCCAGAAGAAGGCTTCCAGAGAACTGGGGCCATGTTCACCAACCACTTTTAAAAATGTTCTTAGTCTTATTCTAAAAGAGTTTTCTATATTTGAATGTAAGGCAATTTCTGATTGGCTAAACCAATTATGCTGTAGCCAGTCCAAAGTAGTGTTACTTCCTAGAATATGACTAAGAATCATCAGAAGCGAAGAATGGTTGCTGAATACAGACCCAGTTAGTACTGAAAATTTTAAAATGTGTTTCAGACATCTCGTCAGAAATAGAGGATGGGGAGGCATTCCTGGAGTATCCCAGAGCCACTTGAAAGCTTTTGGAAATTGTACTGGATCTTTTGCGATACCATGAATTTTCACTCTTTGTATTGTTACTGGTAGCATGATAAGTGAATTGTTGCTGCAATAATTATAGTGAAAAACAGTAAGAATTAACCAAATCTGATGAAAGTTTTATTGTTCAGAAAACATTCTGAGAGAAAAAGAGTTCAAAACTTACAGGCAATAAATAAAAGACATATAACTTGGTTACTGTCAGTAGTCTTGATTAATTAGGATAACTGTTGATAAGCCTTTTTTCTGTGACTATCTTTTTATACCATGGATGACTGGAACTGATGAAATATAAACATCAAACTCTGAATGCTATCAAGAGAAGGAAGTTACAGGTCATTGCTTCCTGTAGTTTTTTAGATCTAAGATATTATTTTCCTTTGACCTTTTTGCAAGGAATAACAGATATTTTCAGTGAGGACCCAGTTATTACATTTGTTTGCAAGGCTGTTTTAGTCAGATTACTCAGTGTCTACAAAGTTCTCACAATTTAGGCTCAAGATCAGACTGCGATTGCTCATTCTATGTAGTCTGATCTTGATATATATGTACAGTCCTTTAGAGGAGGATTCAAGTTTTGAGCTCGACTAAGACTTTAGCCAATGTGATCTAGAGTTCCTTGACATTAATAAGACCAAATATGGGAGAAAAAAAATAATATCAGAGAAAAAAACAATCCAAAGATGTGCAGTAAGTGCAACATCTCGTTAACCCTCCATATAATCCTGAGTTTTAAAGACCTTAAAGAAGAAGGCTTTTGAAAACATTGTAGGAAAAGAAGAAAATGCTGATAAACATTTTTTTTTGGCCTGCTCCCACATGTTTTATGCCCCATTAGAGAACTACTTTTGTGTAAACAGAAGAGTTTTCAGAGGCATTTGTGTGAAGGTAAGAATGAAGAGAGAGGGCTTATCAGGCCATTTCCAAAATGACAAGCCTTTTTTTTGTTGGGGGGGGGGGGATCTATGTAGTGAATCTGTTTTTCTATCTTAATGTATGTTTTGAGGGGAAAAAAAAAAGAATTATATTAGATAATTACTTTACCTGACATAAGAACCATTTGGTATTGTATTACAGCTTTCTTTCAGGGCATGGTATGACATGCATGCAGAGTATTACTTCTTAATTCTTTACTACACGACAAAAATCTATACCAGTCCAAATTGAAAGCATTTGCAGACGACAATTTTAATGTAGTTCAAACAATGTGATTTTTGTTTTATAGGATACAAAACATTGTGGGAAAAGGAGAAAATGCTGGTCACCAGCATTTTCTCCTTTTCCCACAATGTTTTCAAAAGGCTTCTTTCTCAAGGGTGTTAAAAGTCAGGATTGTGTGGTAAAGAGTTTATTCTTTACCAAAGCTGAAAGGACAAAATCATGGACTTGTCCAAATTCAAAGCATTTGCAGATTGCAAATTAAAGATTGCCAAAATTGTTGGATTTGGCTTTGAAATGGTAGAAAACATGGCTGAAAAAGTACAAAATGCTCCTTACCAGCATTTTCTTCTTTTCTTACAATGTTTTCTAAAGCCCTTTCCATCAGGGTTGTTAAGACACAGCATTGTGTGGTAAAGGGTTAATCCTGTACCTAACAATCCCATGTTTTAACAACTCTAAGGAAAAAGGCTTTTGCAAACATTGGTTCTAAAGGAGAAAATGCTGGGTTTTCCTGCCTTTTTCCATGTTTTCTGCTCTTTAACAAACCCAATGTGTCATGTGAGTCACATTCAGTTTGTTTTCTGCAAAAGGCTTTTAATTTTGCTAAGTTAGCTCTTTGATCTCCTCTGTGCAATGTCATGTAATATATGTTGTTTTGGATTCTTATCTTTGGTTTACATTGTGCACAGTCATATAAAATACTCTGACCAAAGTGCCTTGTAATTGTAATAATTTTGCTTTTGCCTACTTCCACACCAGAAAACGTTGAATGTCTTCAAAACACAATGTCTAATTATCTTAACCATTTAGTTTTAGGCGATGTACATTATAATTGTTTCTATGAAAATTTCTGTGAATAAGAACTAGAAGGCAGTTTTGAATCATTTGTGAATATAGGGCCCCTCATGAAATGTCATGGTAAAATGGCTGAAGTAAGTTTACTAGACTGCAAAATCAACCCTAAGGCTGCTAAATAAATGAAACGAAAGTTTTCCACTCAGTAGTAAAAAAACAAAATATTGCAATTTCCAAGTTAATTTATGGGGGGGGGGGGACAAAATACCGCATCGGACAGTGTAGATCAAAGATTAGACTGCATGTTTTTTGCAGTCTGATGTTGATGTAGTCTGAAAAAGTGACCAGAGTCATGCTTTGCAGCCTAAAGGTTGGTATTATTCAAGGAAAAGTTTGATGCTAAAACAAGTATGAAGATTGTTTTGAAGGATATTTTGATTTATTGTTTTAAGAATAATTTATGTAAAAACACAAACTATTTAACCTTTTACCATATAGTTGTAACTACCGTGAGGTTCAATTATTTTGAAACTATTGTCAAAAAAGGAAAAAATGCTTTTAACAAGTATTTTCTCTTATTCCCACAATGTTTTCTACCTGTTCAAAGACAAAGCTCATCATTTTAGACACACTTATTGTCTGCAAATGCTTTCAATATTGATGTGTCTAAAATTTGTGGTCTGGTAAAGAGTGAATAGAGAATGTTGGAAAGAAACCACCTAGATGGTGTGGAAAAAAATGGGTCACACAACTCCAGAAAAAAAACAGAACAGCTGCCTGATTTCTTAGAAAATAGCATTAGTTTTTTGCTCTGGAAATTCCTGGAGGAACATAAAATAGGTAAATATGTGGAGGTGATATAAGAAAAACAATGGGATGACCCAGTCAGTCATATACCCTTAAACTTGACCTTTAATCCTGTACCACGCAATCTCGACTTGTAATAACCCGTAGGATAAAGGCTAATGAAAACATTGTGGGAAAAGGAGAAAATGCTGGTATCCAGCATTTTCTCCTTTTCCCATAATGTTTTCTGTCCTTCCAACAATAATTTAGTTCAGTTTTTGAGTCATGTTTATTTTGTCGTCTGCAAATGCTTTCAATTTGGGGTAAGTCTAAAAATTTTTTGTTTGGATAAGGGTTAACCCTATACTTGCCTTTGTGGTGACCAGTGTAGTTTAAGATCAGCCTTTACATAATGTGCAGTCTGATCTTTGATCTACACCATCTTCCTTGCTGAGACATTCTGAACAAAAGTCACCTTGCTTATAATTCCACTTACTTGCCGAGTCATTATTTCTAGACTGACAATACTTGTTGGGCTTTTAAGGCACTCTAAAATTGCATGTCTTGAAAGGTTTAGCATTTCCTGAACATTAGTATGAAATTTCTTTCCAAGGATATCTAAGCCTTTACCAAGCACGGTAATTGCATGATCTTATGACCCTGAGGAAAATGGATTTTGAAAACATTGTGGGTTAGGGGAAAAAGACTTGTAACAGATCACCAAAGCAATCACCTAAAATAGCCAATGGGTTTAGACAACAAGTCTTAACTCTTAACCAAACATCGACATTTTAGACTGGTCCAAATTGAAAACAATTGTAGGCAACAAATTAACTATGGCTCAAAATAATAGTGAGATATGTCTCTGTTAGAATAGAAAATGGCTCAAATGGTGAGATATGTCTCTGTTAGAATAGAAAACATTGTGGGAAAAGGAGAAAATGTTGGTTACCAGCATTTTCTCCTTTTCCCACAATGTTTTCAAAAGCCTTTTCTTACAGGTTCGCTTTAAGTCGGAATTGTTCGGTATAGGGTTAGTATATCTTACCAAACAAATTTTGTTTATTGCAATAATTATGTTATTATTTCTTTTGTACTTTGTTGTAAACTGTTGCTGTGCCAAATTGCACAGAGGTCACAGGTTTGATTCATAGCTCTGTCAAAATCTCACCTTACAGAGTCATTCCTCTCCCACCTCTGAGCCTTGTTTGAAGATGTTTATGTGAGAAAGCAGCCAATGCCTTGGAAATAAGTTATGTGAAGTACTGGTTAAAGAAAAACCAGGAAAGCTGTTGCATTTAACACCAAACAAAAAAATAAACTTTAAGGTGGCAGCAGTTAGGTTATAAGATGTATCATATTTTGAAAAACACATAAATGGTGGCACTCTGGCAAAAAGGGATCTAATGTGTCTTTGTATTGCATTATACCAAGCAAGTTGTTCCGTATTATTGTGGATCCATTTTTTTTCGAAAATTGTCTTAACTTTGAGGTAAAATGATCCTTTGACATGCAGAAAATTTATTGAAAGCAAAAATCAATGTTTCAACTGAGGCCTGCCTGGGCAGGCTGACAAGGGTTGATACTCTTTGCAGGTACATTAAACCACCTCTTTTCAGAGCACAACTCATCTTCTTTCAGTATAATCTGCTAACAGGTGTGAAATGTTCTTAATTTGATTACATTTTTTACTTTCTGCAAAATTCTTAATTCGATGATGTTTATTTTCCATTATATTTTTATCATTTTTAATCATAGAATTATGGCAGAATCAGCTTGACACCAATTACTTTTAGAGGTAAAAAAATACAGGAAAGAGATTAATTTTGTTTATGTTTCGTTTATCAGTTTTAAATGAATATGTAAAAGTTTGTGCAGGAGGACTGAAGTGTTCAGTTTTATCAGTTAATAGTTTTATTATGTTGCCATTAAGATTTTTGATGTCTGTAAAATAATCATTTCCATTTTTTGTGTTTAGCTTTTTAGCTTTGTAGAGACTTACCTAGATTTGATTACACCTACTGACAGTATAGATCAAGATCAGACACCAGAGAATGTGCAAAGATCTGGCACCTGTCAACTTCTTTGCCAGATATTTTTTACCAAAACAGCTCTGAAATTACAAATCATCACATAACATCCCTTGTTTTCACTGTAATATACCTATTGCAAATTCTCTAAACGTTAACATGTTTGACTCAAGATGTTGTGATGTCATAGGAGCATTATGTGATATCATTTTGTCCAGATCAGTTCAACTGTAAAAATTGGTGACTGTGCTCGAGCTAAATAACCCTTTATCACACAATCCTGAGTTTTAATGACTCTGACGAAGAGGCCTTTTGAAAACATTGTGGGAAAAGGAGAAAATACTGGTAACCACAACAATGTTTTCTGGCCTTTAACAGACAAATCTAACTATATGAGCCATATCTAATTTGTGATCTGCAAATACCGGTACTTTCAATTTGGACAAGTGTAAAATTTTGTCGTGTGGTAAAGGGTTTAAGGCTCATTTTATTTCTAAACTCAAATTCAAGAAGTTATTTTTGATCTGTATCTTTAGTCCTAACTGAGAATGCCAAGTTCCGTTTGTTAGCACTACAAGGATTAGAGTCACAAGAAGTAACTCATTTCCACAATCACTATTCTTAGCAGTATCAGAAAGTAATTCAGGTGACAGTGAATCAACCCATGTCAGTCTGCCCAGTATGTGCAGGCTGGTCTGAGTTGAAACATTTTGTGTGTGCTGTCAGTGGTTGTGAGGTAGAGCGTCAGCCTCGTAGTCAGAAAGTCTTGAATTCGATCCCGGGGAACAGGTGTCAAGTTTGGGACTTCATTGGCCCACACATTCGACGGGAGTACTGGTGTAGTTCCCAGGAAGCAGAATCGAGAGAGATTAGTCTAAGTTGTAAGAACTTGTTTCTTAATCGATGTGAGATTAATATGTTTAAAGGTAAGTGACAGTGAAGAGAAAGTCTGATTTGAAGAAATTAAAGGTGGCTTTTCATAATTGCCATTAAACCATGAAGTTAGCCAATCAGAAATTTTGTTAGTTTCACGTTTAGAAAATTCTTGGGAATTAGCACTAACTATGCTATTAGGAATGGTTTATGAATTTGGGCCATTGTCTTCAGCTTTAACACTTACAGCGCCAAGTTAACCAAAAAGACATTTTCAGTCTAGGGGTAAGATCCAAATAGTTGAACTTTTCAAGGCTGCTCTTGCCCAGGATGTCTCGGCGAAACAAACAGAGTAGGTCAAAAATAAGACTATACACATTCTGTACTGTCTGATCTTGATTCACACTGGCTACTGAAGGTAACTAAAGCTGTGATAGTTTTTTTTTTAAGGTTAATATCCTTAAAAGTAACTTATGATGTCGATAGCAAACTAAATACTATTAACCTTTACATCCAAAGTGATTTATTAATAAAATAGGGGAGAGCAGTTGGTGTACTCAATGTGGGGTGGTATCATAGTATGTATATCTAATTGATTTTCATATGTTTTAAATGAGGCTTGAGTGAAGGTAATAGGTTTCCTGTTCCAGATAAAAAGGAAATAAAACCATTTAGATGATGGAAACATTTGTTATATGAGGTTTAGGTGCCAACATGCTAATTGTTAAGTGGTAGTGAAAACCACAAAAATTTTGATTATTGTTTTTTTTTATTTCTATCTATGTAATGATGGGGAAGGTAAAAATTAACTCTTTATCAGACAACAACAAAATTTTAGACTTACCCGAAAAGAGACATTTGCAGATGGTAAACTGAATATAGCTAAAATTGTGGAATTTGTTTTTGAAACAGTTGGAAAACATTATGGGAAAAGGAGAAAATGCTGGTTACCTGAGCAGCTGCCTTTCCCTAAATATTTTCAAAACCCTTTATGTTAGCGTCATTCCAACAAGGGGTTGTTTGGCAAAAGGTTAAAGTCTGTCCGACGAATCACCAAAATACCGAAATGCCACCGAAACACTGAAATACCCCTATTTTTTTCAATATTAAGTTCAGATAACTGATATTAGTTTGCAGTATTTTTCTTTCTTTCTTTTTGTTTAACTGAAAATGCGCTCAATGAAAGTATCAATCATTAATGAGAAGAATGATGTTGTAAATATAGTCATCATTAATTTACGTGGAGAACAATCACCGAAACACTCGCATGTCTGGTCTGTTACACACCGAAATACCCGATCTTGATTACGCCAGTCTAGACCCGAAGAATTGTCAGTATCATATGATCACATGAATTTATTATTTCTTTGAATGATAAACACACATACAAAATCATTTGTGGACAAAGTAGACCCAAATCAGAATGTAGGTCTCTGATCCATCGAAACGCACAAATAGCTTGGTTCTGTTCTGTTCTGTTAAAGTGATGCAGTCGTAATCGAAGGCATTCGGCTGATATGATCAAACTTATTTTGTGTAAGTTTGTCATTGTGATTTTTAAAATGGCATGGTTATAATTAATAATCTTATTGGTGGAATTATAATTGTCTTATCAATTTACGCCTGGTAACGTGTTAACCACAGATTTAAAATGGCTGCCGGTTTTCCGATTTGGTGATTTTTAATTTCATCTATATCCAACATAAAAGTGAAAACTATTTTTGCCAGCAAAGTTACGGATAAAAATCAGATACATCAACCTTGTGCACAAGCACAGCTACTGTAGTTAGATTGCAGATGTAGAATCCCTGAATCGACAAATTTTACTATGCCGGGTGGCTATTTCGGTGAACATTTACAGTACCGGTGGGATATTCCAGTGCACATTCTTCACGTCGGGCTTCAATGGCATGTTGTTATTTTGTCATTAGGTTTTAAACTAACCCTCCTTCATCAGTATGATTACAATTTGTGTCAAACACCATAACTTCAGTTGTTTGAAATCAAAAATAAAAAAAAAATCTGGGGTATTTCGGTGTTTCGATGGCATTTCAGTATTTTGGTGATTCGTCGGACCCGGTTAAAGTGATTAATGACACCTTTTCAAAGTTATTTTATACCTTCTAAAAACTAGTAGAATTAGTCCAGTTGCAACAAGAAATATCTTTGAAAGAGATAGACAGCATAAATTTGCCAGCAAACAGGCAGGGCCCTTAGAATAAACTTGTCTACATTTTTGACCAATCACAAATTTCTATTCATTCATTTGTTATCAGTACCAGAAAGTAGGTCAAAAGCCAGCACATTCAGCTACACCGTTAAAACTTGATGCAAACGAAATTAATTGAAGGCAAAAGAACTAAATGCATGCAAACAGACAATCTTGGATTTTATAGAGACTTTGATATGGACATTTTCCCAATGTTTTTGAAGATTTGGTTCATCAGAAGGACCTAAAGTCATTTTTGTGAACTAATAGTAATGTGGTTATTAGCATTTTCTCCTTTCACCACAGTGTTTTCATAAGCTTTCTCCCTCAAGGTCACTTAAATTGGGGATTGTGTGGTAAAGGCGTAATGAGTGCTAAATATGTGAAATGGATTTTCTCCCTCAATCAATAACCATTCTTACATTAACTTATTGCATGGGTATTCATGCCCAGAATCTCATTTTTCAGGCTGTACATCTAAGATGAGACTACATTGTATAGTGCAATCATATCTTAATCTACACAGTCTACCAAGGCATCAAAAGTGTTACACATTATATAGTTTAACCATTAGTATTCTATGTGGATTAATTTCAAATCATGCAAATAAGACCAATATTATATAATGGATTTGTTGGGGAAACACAAAAAAACACAAGAAAATACGACAGAATGGATTACAATGGTTCTCATGGGGAATGAATATGAAATATTTTCTCTCATCAGTTGTTATGATAATCATTATGTGATGTTTTGCTTTCCATGATTGAGATTATAAAATTTTATCAGTTACGGCCAAAGTACAATCCCCAAAACCCATTACCAAAAAAAACTGTTTTAACAATAGAAAGCTATTAAAAACATTATGGGAAAAGGAGAAAATGCTGGTAACCATCAGTTTCTTCCTTTCCCACAATCTTTTCAACTCTTTTAAAGATAAACCCCATCATTAGAGCCACAGTTAATATATTGTCTGCAAAGTCGACAAAATTTTAGACTCGTCCAACTTGAAACCACTTGCAGACAAGTGTTGATATGGCTCAAATGATGGGATTTGTCTTTGAAAAGGTAGAAAACAGTGTTGTTAGAGGAGACAATACTGCTTAACAGCATTTTCTGTTTTCAGAAGCACTCTGTGTCAGCGTTGTTAATACGTATGATTTTGTGGTAAAGGGTTAAAAGTGCCAAGAATATGATATGGAAGTTTGGATCTAGCAGGAAGGACCAAATGGCTGTATTCACCAACCATTTTTTCTTCAGTCTTTGATCTGAATTCCAAGCCTAGCAATCTGATTGGCCATGATAGGATGTCTCAGCCAATCAGACAGATAGTGTTGGAATTCAGAGGAGTGATACACTGCAGTTTCAAACCTGTTTAGTGTATGTCAGGATATCTCAAGTAGGTGGCACTGGAATGGCCACTGAAAGCAACTGAAAAACTGTGGCAAAAAGCATTAACCCTTTATCAAACAATACCAAGTTTTGAAGACCCCTTGGAAGCAGCCTTGGGAAAACATAGTGGGAAAACCGGCATCTCCTTTACCCATGATGTTTTCCACCATATCAAAGACAAATATTATTTGAGGTTCATTGACTTTTTTGTCTGTAAGTCATTGTAATATTGACATGTTGAAGATTTTGTGGTCTGGTAAAGAGTTAATGAAAGGTATTGCAAGTAAATCATGTTTATAAGAGATGATGCTCCATGTTGCCAAAGGTTTTTTAAAATGTTGGTGAATAGCCTGTGTCTTTCCTTGGTTGCCATGGTTTCTGTATCGTATTAACGATTGTCTTAGTATCAGGTTGTGGACAGCAACAGGACAGTGATAATTTTTTTTATGAAAAATATTAGAATGGGTTGAAAGTGTTTTCAAATGAAAAGGTTATTGACCACCTGATAAGAGTTTCTAGTATGCTAGTACCTAGTCTCTAGATATGGCAGCAGTGATACTTTCAGATGCTTTATTTTCAGAGACAAAATTATAGTCTTGTCCATCTTGAACTCGTTTACAAACAGCAAATTAAACACAGCTAAGATATGGAACTTGTCAATGAAAGGTAAGTATACCTGTATGTGTTTAACCTGCCAGATGAGTTAAAGATGGACAGGACTGAAATTTCGTTGTCTGGTAAAGACTTAGAAACCATTTAATGGCTACTTTTGCTGACAGTGCAGATCAAGATGGGCTATAACAGTTTTTTAACTCCAGCGGCAGAAGGCCACCAAGCTTATGTCATGGCCAAGTGCCTGTCGTGCATCAGTCTGTCCATCCATCTTCACATGCAGCCATCTGTTACCTTTTATTTCAAACATTTTCTCTGAAACTTCCCATCCAATTTTAACAAAGCTTCACAGAAATGATCCTGCCATGGCCATCTTCGAAACTGCCTCAAAGAAGTTGATTCCAGCTAAAGCTTTGGTTGCCATGGCAACAAAACTGAAATATATTGAAAGTCCTTAAAAATCTTCTTGTCCAAAACCATAAGGCCTAGGGCTACGGAATTTAGCATGTAGCTAATAAACCTCTGCCAAAATTCTTCAAATTATAGCCTAGGGTCAAAATTGGCCCCATCCCAGGAGTCACAAGTTTTACACGGGCACATATTGCGAAAACTTCAAAGATCTTTTTGATCCTAACTGTAAGGCCTAGGGCTACCAAATTTGGCCTGCCGCCTCATTTATTAAACATCCACCAAGGTTGTCCAATTTATAGCCCTTGGATCAAAATTGGTCCCACCTCGGGGAGTTACAAGTTTTACATGGGCATATGAACTGCAAACTAAAAGAATTGTGTGCTTCCAAAATGTGGGGTCTAGGTTTACCCAAAATTGCATGTAGCTTCCTCTAGTGGACCAACATGATTTATGTATCTGTGAATATGCCATTTAAGTGCATGATACATTTATTTAAAAGGAAGTGGAGTGATACAGGGCCATCATGGTCCTCTTGTTTGTAATATATCATGACAAAAACGGCCTTGAATTGGCAATATCTAAGTCTTTTTTCTGTGTTCCAGGTAAGTCTTGCCACTATCTGAAATGCCGCTGATGACTAGTTCAAATGCATCTTTGTAAAATATGGACAATAAACATTAACTCAGGCATCAGATATTAAATCTTTACCACACAACCACACAATAATATTCTGGACTCCAACAAATTGAAAGCGTGTGTAGACGTTAAAACAAATAAAACCCAAATGATGACTTCTGTCTTTGATATGGTAGAAAACACTGTGGGAAAAGGAGAAAATGCTGGTTACCAGCATTTTCTCTTTTCCCACAATGTTTTCAAAAGGCTTCTTTCGTCAGGGTCGTTAGAACTGGGAATTGTTTGGTAAAGGGTTAATCCACTTGGAAAAACTGAGGCATATGGAGAAATTTCTCAGCATGAGCAGTTATGTTAACTACAATGGCCTACTGCAAGATTGGAAGAAAGGTTGTCTTTAGGAGTTGACATATTAATTATTGCATAACTTCACTTTGTTTGATTGCGTTCCTTAGTATATGACCCGAACAATTTGCTTTTCTGTCAAAGGAGAAGAAGAAAAAAAAACTCAACAACAGTTGTTTTTTATTTTCATGAGATGTTTTGTGTTACTGTTTAATTCCTCTTGTCTTTGATGTGTTGGGGTTTTTTTGTAAACAGTAGATGGGTTTTCAAGCCCTGGGAAAGTCAGCTGTCTGGCTCTGAAACATCACATTTACTACACTGTTTACCTAACCTTTTTGACTTTATCCTTTGCCAAACAATCCTGAGTTTTAAGTTTTCTGGAGTTTTAATTCTTGCATAGAACTTTTGTTTTCACATATATTGTGTAAAATTTTATGCTGAATACAAAAATAATAAGAAAATGATATGTTGAGGAATTTGTTTTCTTGTTAAATGCCTGTTTCCAAGGTAAGAGGATACCTTCAAATCTAAAAAATTATTGTGACTTTTGCTTGAAAATGATTATAACATTGTCAGACAGGTTAAATTATATAAATTATACAAAATCAGAGCTAAATATTTGTATATCCTTATCTAATATTCAGAAAATTTGAATTCCATTCATATTTTTTCAGACAAGGTAAAAGTACCAAAAAAATTAAGTGTTTTGCAAGTAAAACTGAGTTATCAAAAATACCCTTCCATGGATGTTGTCCATTTTTTTCTTTATAGAATCCTTGAAGTATCTTCTATTCAAATTTAACAAAAAAAGAATAGGTTGTCGAGTTTAGATTTTCACAAAATTACATTTTCTATGGCAACCATAAAACATTTTTTTACAAAAATTCCCAGTGTTACTGAAAGGTTATGAAGCAATTTTTTTTTTAAAAACATACAAGCATAGTCCTGTATTAGTAAAAACAATAAAATATTCGATATATCAAATTAAACTGACAGATTACCTGTTATCAAAGACCACCCAGAAATGAAGATTGGTTTGGGTAAACATGGTAAATTTTCAAATTAATTTTGAATTGGGCTCCGAAAATGTTTGAAGTACATAAGCTGGTTATAATATGCATTACTCAACATCCAGTTAGTATAACCCCACTTTACCCTTTCAGTGCCATAGGTGAAAACAGACTGCATGGAACGTGTAGTTTGATTTTGGATTTATTCAAACCACTTGTTTAGTCAAGTCTGTAAGCTAATAATTCAACCTAGGCTACTAATTCAATGACCACTTTTCTATGGCTCATTTGATGAATATGATATCTCATTGCGAGAATGCATTTCTGTATGCTTTGCATGAGAAGAAATGGGTGGGGAACTGACAGTTACCTTTGTTTCTTCTGCCTTGCTAGTTGCATACAGTCGGTATTTCTTGTAGTATCATTTCTTGGAATTGCAGACTGAACCCTTGAAATACAGTGTAACATAGATTTCCTCGCAAAATGCCCTTTAAAGCAAAACATGTTGACGCTGTTTATGATTCTCGCTGTACAGTGAAACTATCCAAGAACTACTAACTATTTCCTTCGCGAAGAGTCCGATACCGTCCTTTATACTAGAATGCCTTCTTAGTGCTCCTAATTTGATGTGAAAGGAAATGAGATCATTCAAAAGGGCGAACACAGCCGGATGAATGAACCCGGACAAACAAGCTCGTGCGAACAAGCCCTGGGACGAAAAAGCTTGTTTCCATGCGCACTAGGTTGTGCAAAAAAAACCTCCCAAAAACATCCTTAAGGACCTTGATGAAGAAAGGCTTTGGAAAACATTGTGGGAAAAGGAGGAAATGCTGGTAACCAGCATTTTCTCATTTTCCCACAATGGTTTCTGTAACCCTTTCAAAAGAAAAATTGCATCATTTTAGCCACATTTAATTCATCATCTGCAAATCCTTTGAAATTTGTTGTGTTGTGAAGAGTATCGGTTCTAATCCAACTTTTTTTTTTTGGCCAAAAATATAATCGGCACACTTGTCTACTATGAAATTTTTTTGACAGTCCTTGAAAGGGAAGAACACATTTTTCCAGAATAGAACAAAATCATGGTAATTTTCTCATTTTCTTACAATATTTTCATTTGCTTCAATGTTTTTCTAACCTTTAACCCGTTACCACATAATCCGGAGTTTTAATGACCCTGAGGATTAAAGCCCTTTGAAAACATTGTGGGAAAGGAGAAAATGATGGTAACCAGCATTTTCTCCTTTTCCCACAATGTTTTTTACGTTATCAAAGACAAATTCCATCATTAGAGCCAAATTTGAATTGTTGTCTGCAAATGCTCTCAATCTGGACAAGTCTAAATTTTTCTCATGTGGTAAAAAGTTAGAGGCTTAAATACAAAGTTACAGTACAAGAGTTTTAAATTATCCTCACTGAAATACTGGGATATTTCGTGTAGTTAACAATTGGTACTGAATCATTGTGCCAAAGCAGAATTTGATTCTGAGTGTTTGATGGCATGTAAGGGTATATCAGTATTATTTAAGTCATACCATGGTGGAGAGTGCACCTATCCATGTGTTCCTGGAGTTGCCTTTTCCACTATTTCACACAACATTCTTTCCAGGCTATTGGCTGCCTTTCCACATGAACATTGTCAAATTAATGCTCAGCACTAAAAGAGGAATAAATTCTGCCTCTCTGACTATAATTGGTCCTGGAAAAGGGCTTGGTCATGCTAGAATTTGAACTTGGGACCACTGGATCAGAAGTTCTGTACAGTACTGACTGAGCTACCAGATCCAGTAGCAGAAGTAGCTTATTATGCTGTGACATCAATGATTTAGAATATCCAGAAAAGTATGAAAAGTTGACTTAACAATCTAAGGATCAAAGCTATCAGCTAAATTGTCTGCAACACCTGAGAACTGTGACCATCAATCAGTCTCCAGACATCTACAGGGAGTTATAACTTGCCTTTAATCCTTCACCAAACTGTCTGGTTTTTTTAACAACCTTGAGGGAGAAGGATTTTGAGAACATTTTTGGAAAAGGAGAAAATACTGGTAATCATCATTTTCACATTTTTGCACAATGGTTTCTACCCTTTAAGAGACAATGTTTTGAGTAACAATTTATTTGTTGTATTCAGAATGATTTTAATTTTGGCAAGTCTAAAAGTTTGTCAACTGGTAGAGAGTTTCCTCTTTACAAGGTGACAAAAGTTTACTCTCTCCTGTATTGAAATCATTTGCAGACTAGAAACTATAAACCATGCCCTGTAAAAAGGAGGCTTAATGCATCTGCAAAAAGTACTAGCCCAGATCAGCCTGCGCAGTCCATGCAGGCTGATCTGGGCCAGAATTTTTTGGCCTTTGGTAAATTTTATGCATATGAAAGAACCAGTCTGAAAACCTCTCTTTAAGCCAACATTTGGCGTAAAGATAGAATAAGACTGCAAAAAAAAATGAGAGAAAAAACACAAGAGGGGCAGCCGTTAATTTCACTGCTTATTTTTAAAACAAAGTTAGTTATCTAGGGTCTTGATAAATTTACATTATTTGATGGTAAATAAAAAAATGAATTTGACACTGATTTGCATATTTAAATAATTTGGTAAGAGGCTGAATAAATGGTCTTTACACTTGCATAATTATTCATTATGTCTTGTTACCCTTGAGATCCACATTTAACAACCTCTAATGAAGGAGGTTTTTGAAAAGAAATTGGGAAAAGGAGAAAATCCTAGAAGTTTCTTCTTTACGCACAGTGTTTTTTTTTTTCCTTATCAAAGACAGTTGACATCACTGTAGTCATATAAATTTTGTCGTCTACAAATGCTTTTGATTCGAAGGAGTTTCAAATTTTGCTTGTCAGGTAAAGAGTTTAACCCTAAGAACACCGAACATTATTTCGTTCATTATTTTGTGGACAATGCACATCAAGATCAAGCAGATAATTTAAAATACATTTAGAAACTTTTTTGTCAAAACAATGATAGCCTTTGAATTAAAACTACTTTTTTGTCTAAACAGTGATAGCCTTTGAATTAAAACTACTTTGGGTTTCTTTTGAAAACCAATGAACAGGTCTTTGGGTATGGGTGTTGAGTTTGGAAGATCAGTAAGCATCTACATACTTCAACCCTTATTTATACCCCCGCAAACGAAGTTTGGGGGGGGGGTATACTGGAATCAGCCTGTCGGTCGGTCGGTCATGCGGTCGGTCGGTCATGCGGTCGGTCTGTCTGCAAAATCTTGTCCGGACAACTTCTCCTACAGTTTCTGTCTGATTCACGTTAAACTTGGCAGAAGTGTTCATTAGGAGCTGTAGATGTGCAAGACACACATTTTGTAAAAATTCCATCAAGAATTACTGAGTTATTGCCCCTGATTTGACTTAAAAATGCTTGTCCGGACAACTCCTCCTACAGTTTCTGTCTGATTCACTTTAAACTTGGCAGAAGTGTTCATTAGGAGCTGTAGATGTGCAAGACACACATTTTGTAAAAATTCCATCAAGAATTACTGAGTTATTGCCCCTGATTTGACTTAAAAATGCTTGTCCAGACAACTCCTCCTACAGTTTCTGTCTGTTTCACTTTAAACTTGGCAGAAGTGTTCATTAGGAGCTGTGGATGTGCAAGACACACATTTTGTAAAAATTCCATCAAGAATTACTGAGTTATTGCCCCTGATTTGACTTAAAAATGCTTGTCCGGACAACTCCTCCTACAGTTTCTGTCTGATTCACTTTAAACTTGGCATAAGTGTTCATTAGGAGTTGTAGATGTGCAAGACGCAACTTTCGTGAAAATTCTATGAAGAATTAATGAGTTATTGCCCCTGATTCACATTTAAAATGCTTGTCCGGACAACTCCTCCTACAATTTCAGTCCGATTCGCTTTATACTTGGCAGAAGTGTCCATTTGGAGTTGTAGATGTGCAAGACACACATTTTGTAAAAATTCCATCAAGAATTACTGAGTTATTGCCCCTGATTTGACTTAAAAATGCTTGTCCGGACAACTCCTCCTACAGTTTCTGTCTGATTCACTTTAAACTTGGCAGAAGTGTTCATTAGGAGCTGTGGATGTGCAAGACACACATTTTGTAAAAATTCCATCAAGAATTACTGAGTTATTGCCCCTGATTTGACTTAAAAATGCTTGTCCAGACAACTCCTCCTACAGTTTCTGTCTGATTCACTTTAAACTTGGCATAAGTGTTCATTAGGAGTTGTAGATGTGCAAGACGCAACTTTCGTGAAAATTCTATGAAGAATTAATGAGTTATTGCCCCTGATTCACATTTAAAATGCTTGTCCGGACAACTCCTCCTACAATTTCAGTCCGATTCGCTTTATACTTGGCAGAAGTGTCCATTTGGAGTTGTAGATGTGCAAGACACACATTTTGTAAAAATTCCATCAAGAATTACTGAGTTATTGCCCCTGATTTGACTTAAAAATGCTTGTCCGGACAACTCCTCCTACAGTGTCTGTCTGATTCACTTTAAGGAGGTCTTTTCTGTCATATGTAGAGTTGACCAACATTATGCGAAAAGGCACCTTTGGACATTTGCAACAAGTTTGGATCCAGACCAGCCGCTGTGTCTCAGACATATTATCAGATCATGGTCTGCACTTTTTTACACTCATTTAGTTTTGTGTCCAATTAAATTGATACTTTGCATAAATATTCACCAGGAGCAGTAGAGGTTCAAGATGCATTTTTCTCAAATGTTTGCCAAATTAATTACCCCTGAATTTACTCAAAACTTCTTGTCCAGAGAACTATTCCTTCAGTTTAAGTCTTATTCACTTGATATTTGTCATGATATTCACCAGGAGCAGTAGATGTGCAAAGCACAAATTTCATGAGTGTTGGCCTAATGATTACGGAGTTATTGCCCCTAAATTGACATTGCAGAGTTATTGCCCCTGTGACATGAAATATAGGGGCGGGGGTATTTATCACCTTTAGTGATAGTTATTCTAGTTGCTGCATACATTGAGGCCCAGGTGACTCGGGTAGCTCAGTGTATCCGACTCATGACCTGGTGGTTACGAGTTTGATACCCGTTCAAGGCAAACTTTTTTTGCCTCACACCTCTGATTCAAGTGGGAAAAGTAGTCAGTGGCTTGGAAAGAAAGTTGTGCCAGTACTTGTGGTGAGAAAGCCAGGAAACACATGCGTAGGTGCACTGACCGCCGTGATACGACTTTAGCTGTTAAAAATGGCGTTAAACTCCAAGACAAACAAACAAAAAGCATAGACTGAGAAAAACTTTTGAGGCATTTTGGAAAAGGAGTAATCTCTTTAATCCTTAGGCTGCTAAGCGTGTCTCAAGGACCTTTTGTGGACAGTGTAGATCAAGGCCAGACTGCACAAAACATGCAGTCCAATCTTTGATATACACTGTCAGATAAAGAGATATTTTCCCCCACAAAATAACTTTTAAATAGCAATATTCGGTTTTCACTATTGACTTCAAAGTTTCATTTCAGTTATTTAGCAGGTTAATGATCTGAAATGGCCAAATTTAATTTTTCATCCTGGCTGGCCATTCTTTTTAAGCTACCTGTCACACAAACTTTGTTGTTAAATCTTTACCACGGATCTGTGACATTTCATCGAAAACCTTGTTCGTCGAAAACAATCCCTAGCTCTGACCCTTACCCAGACAAATTGTGGCTCAAATTTTCATCCCAGACAGAGCTTTTAATGAAATAAATCTTGGAATTTAGCAATTGGTATTTCAGAACATACATGGATTTCGATGAAACACCCTATCGATGAAATGCTGTGCAACGCTTTACCACATGACAAAATTTTAGACTCTTCCTAATCTTAAGAATTTGCAGACAACTAATTAAATGTGGCTCAAGGAGTTTAAATTGTCTTCTGAAAGGTAGAACTCATTGTGGGAAGAGGAGAAAACGCTGGTTACCACAATGTTTTCAAAAGACTTCTTTCTCGGGGTTGTTAAAACTTATGAATGTGTGGTAAAGGGCTAACCATGATGTTCTTGCTTAGCATTGTGACTTCAATTGGATTTGTAGGTTGAGTTTTATTCTGACTGGTATTACACAAGGGACAGTAGTTAGTTGTAACAAATTATGTAGAACTGTTAGACAGACTTCATTGGATGAAGAAATATCCCCAAAGGGCTTGAGATCAGCTGCTAGGTCTTAAACCATATGATTACTCATTATGTCAAGGTTGAAATAGTGCAGCAGATAACCTTGAAAACATCCTTGTAAAAATATAGATAATTTACGTGTCAGGTTTTACTGATTAACATTTGGAAAATAAGAAAGTAACTATAATGGGCTACTTCCTGTTATCTGTCTCCTGCTGTCTGTGTTTCTGTTTATCTGTGAACAATTTATGTTTTCAATCTCAGGCTTGATAATTCCTTATATACACAAATCTCACGGTTAATAATTCCTTGTAACTCCTAGCTACAGGAAACTTATTAGATTGAGAGGCCATTGACACTTTACCAAACAGTCCCATGGTTTAAGGATCTCCAAGAAAGAGGGCTTTTGAGAACATTGATAAAAAAGGAGAAAATGCTAGCTAGCTAGCCAGCCAGCATTTTCCCTGTTTCCCACAATGCTTTACACCTTTCAAGTCAAATCCCATCATTTGAGCCATATTTAAATTATTGTCCACAAATGCTTTCAATGTGGACAAGTCTAGAATTTTGTTATCTGGCAATCATGGTCAAGAATAAGAGCAGAGTGCAAAAACCCAAACTCTAGCCATCTAAAGTTTCCAGTTACATGTAGTTGTCATGTCTGCTCCAAATTTGCTTCAGTTACTAATAAGATAAAGACATGTTTAAGTATTTCATGAAACTGCACCCAGACAATTCCAATAGGTGTCACACCGGTAACTTTTTGACTAATTGAAAATAGAGTAAAAATCACTCTCTTCTGCTGCTGATTCCCTGACGAAGCGGGAGCCTAGCATTTTTTTTCTATCACATATATTTGTCCAATGTCCTTCACAGAAAGGTGCAGAAAATGGCATCATGAGCAATGAACTTTTTCGCTATTCCTCTTCAAACACATCACCCCGTGGAAAATGGCTGTCAGTCTAGGCCCTTACTGGTGATAGATTGCCAAGTCACAAACAAAAAAATAGTCCTGAAAGAAATGCAAAAAAGGCATTTATTCTCTGCAGAAATAAGCAAATCACCTTCAGAAACACATTTTAGACTTGCCCTATCATCTTTCATGATAAAACAGTGTGGCAGAAGTGCTAGATATCGAGTTTTCAAGTGGGACTACTTTTGGGTACTACGACCCGGAGGCATTCCGTTCTGGTGTCACGCCAATAGGTACCCACAATAGAGATCTCGGAGATAAAGATAATATTGAATTAATAGAATGGTATTGTCACAACTTATATAGATCTCAAGGACTGAATTTGTGACTGCAAAGGATATTTCAAACCATGAAAAAAGACTTTAAAGTCACACAAGGGACAAAATCAATGATATATTGATTTTTATCTTCCTTGAAGATATTGTTGGAAAAGGAAGAATTTCTTGCCATAAGCAGTTTTTCATGTGCCCACAAAGTTTTCCAAAGCAGTTTGTACAGTTAAAGGTAAATTCTGTCAAAATTTATATTTCAAGGGGAATGTTTTCTTCTTTGAAATGCACAAATAATTACAGAGGAAGTTTTTAAAACAATAGGAAACATGCATCAGCTTGATTATGTGTGTTCTCTGTTCATGATTGACAGTGGCGTCGCTACTGTATTGAACATTGCTCCATCCCTGACAGCATAATAGGCATCTTTTTTCTCTGTTTGACATACAGTAGCTGGGTAACAGTTTGCTGTGAAATATGTGAAAAAGCCATTTCTGAACCATTAAAGTTATGTTAAGACTATGTGGTTTTGGTAGACTGTGTAGATAAGAATCAGACTGTGCAGAATATCTCACTAGATATTGGTCACTGAAAATTTAGGTTGAGTGATACCAGCACATGCAAGGGGCTCCTTGCTCACTGGTTAACCCTTTACCACACAATCCCAAGTTTTAACGACTTTGATTGAGAGGACTTTCAAAAACATTGTAGGAAAAGGAGAAAATGCTGATAACCAGCATTTTCTCCTTTTCCCACAGTGTTTTCTACTCTTTCAGAGACTACCGGTTCGTCAATCATTTGAGGAGCATCAAATTTGTCACCTGCTAGTTCTCTCAATTTGGCAAAGTCCAAAATTTTGTTGTATGGTAAAGAGTTATTTTTTTTACATGGCAAAAAAAATATAGATTTATCCACATTGAAATTGTTTGCTGAAGACTATGTAAATGTGGCTGAAGTAACGGAATTTGTCTTTGAAAGGATAGAAAACATTGTAGGGAAAAAGAGAAAAAAGACGGGATGTTGCAGTATCAGGGCAGTTTATTTGTTGGGGTTTTTTTTTTGTGAAAATCTCTTGCAAAATATATTGCAGATTGTGTGCAGTCTGTGCTTGATCTATACTGTCTGCAAAGACAACTAGTTGTGATGAAGATTCTAAGGAATAACCTCGCCCATAGAGCACTGAATGAATGAAACAGACTGTTTCAATCAAGACAAACAGGCAAAATATTTCTATTTCAATGTTATTAATGCCACAGTATTTAACACAGTGGCTAAGAGTTTATATCCAAGATTAGACTGCACATTCTCTGCAGTCTGATCTTGATCTACACTGCCTACAAAAACAACTTATGCTAGTTTCCTACTCTAAGGGTAAAGAAAAAGTTCAACCAGAGTGCATGGTGCCAGAAATGATTTTGAGTTCATACATCAAAGAGATTGATATTCTTAATTTTTAAAAACCCTCTCTTTCCCTTCCATCTCAAGTTAGTTTAACCCTTAAGCTGCTAAGCGCAACTTACTGGCGTTTTGCAGACAGGTAGATCAAGATCAGACTGTACAAAACATGCAGTCTGATTTTGGATCTGCGGTGTCCAATACGGAGATACTTTTCTCAAAAAATAAGTTTGTAATAACATTGTTCTGACTATACTGTGGGCTTGAAAGTTTTATTTAACTTACGTAGCAGGAGAAGGGTTAAAATGATCTTTCTACCTTATAGGCATTTATGCCGAGAAGCTGTATCTGATTTGTGACCTTATGATTGCGGGTTCGATACCCAGTTGAGGCAAACTTTCTTTCAGGTGATTTTTTTCGCCTTTCACCTCTGATGAAAGCTTGGAAAGAAAGTTGTGTCAGTACTGGCATAGGAAAGCCAGGAAAAACACATGTATGCATAGGTGTACTGACTGCCATGATATGACCAGGCTGTTAAATTGGCATTAAACTCCACAACAAACAAATTCTACCACATAGACAATTTTACAAGTAAATAATTTTGGTGTTTGAATGT
The DNA here is from genome assembly GCA_945859785.2 of Tridacna gigas. NCBI lineage: Eukaryota > Metazoa > Mollusca > Bivalvia > Cardiida > Cardiidae > Tridacna > Tridacna gigas. The sequence goes on along the minus strand of OX244036.2, from coordinate 31,322,657 downwards.
GACAATAATTATAATCAACATAAATTAACTCTTTGCTAGACTATGAAAAATTTTAGACTTGTCCAATGGAAAATATTTTATAGACAACAAACTAAATGAGGCTTAACTCTTCACCACACAATCCCGACTTTTTATGGCCATGAGGAAGAAACCTTTAAAAACATTATAAGAAAAGGAGAAAATGCTGGTAACCAGCATTTTCTCCTTTTCCCACAATGTTTTCTACCCTATCAAAGACAAGTTCCATCATTTGAGTCACCCTGAAATTATCATCTGCAAATGTTTTCAAGTTGGACAAGTCTATATTTTTGTCGTTTGGTAAAGAGTTAAATACTGGGAGTTGTATTTGAAAGGATAGAAAACTTGTGGGATAAGGAGAGAATGCTGGCCACTAGCATTATTCCGTTTTGAATATATATGTATATGAAAACATTGTGATCAAAGAAGAAACTAAGTGCTATCAGTTATTTCTTTGACAGAATGCTTACAAAGGTGGTCTTCTGCAAGGCACAAGAAGTCATCTGCAATGGGCTATAATTTCTATAAAATTATAAAATGGACATGATCTGCTTTAAGGTAAAGCAATTCCAAAGTAATTTAGGCCACACTTTCTCACAAATAACATTAAAAGGTGAAAAAGATAATTAACCCTTAAAGTGCCAGTGTAGATCAAGATTGGGCTGCACAAAAGATGTATGTCAAGGTACTTTGATTAATTGTTTATAAAGCATCCATGTATGACTAGTCTTTAGGCTATGTCTCTGCCTGATCTTGGATCTACACTGTCCAATACACGTTCAAACCTCTGTGGAAGTTCTGGGTTTTCACAAAAGTGTCCTTGGGCACGACATGTCAGCCTTAGCCTAGTAATGGTGAAAGAGTAATGGTGAAACCCAGGACATACAGGAATAAGCAAGCTGCTGCTGTGATATGACTTATATAATGTTGAAAGCAGCACAAAACACCATTCAATCGATCTACCTACCACCCTTAGAAGGAAGGCATTTGAGAACTTTGTGAAAAACAGAAAACGTTGGTAACCAGTTATTTCTCCTTTTCCTACAAGGTTTTCTTCACATCCAAATGACAAATCCAATCATGTGAGTCACATTTAGTATGTCATGGGCAAAAATTTAATGCTTTCAATTTTAACACATTAAAAGTTTGTCCTTGGGTTTAAAGAGTTGAAGGGCTTAAGTCACTACCAGACGACAAAGTTTTAGACTGATATAAATTAAAAGCATTTGCAGACTACAAATTAATGTGGCTGAAAAACCTGGATTTACCTCTAGAAGAGTAGAAAACACTGTGGGAAAACAAGAAAATGCTGGTTACCAGCATTTTCTTCTTTTCCCGCAGTGTTTTCCAAAGCTTTCTTTGTCAAGGTCGTTAAAACTTGGGATTATATGGTAAAGGGTTAAGCTAAAGTTGTAGAAATTCAGCTTCTGTTCAATTTTAGATTAGCAATTGTTTTGCTCATAGAAAATCATCTGTGCCAATAAAGTTGAGAAGAGATGTGGCTTTTTCAGGAAAAACAAACGTTATAAATTAGTTAGACCTTAAATTGTTTTCATAGATTCTCATTACCTTGACACTTGAAATGAAAACCAGAAGAATTCAAGATTGAAAACTTAAATGCTGCTTAGCTTTATTCTCTTTGGCTGGATTTTTTCCTCTCCTAGTTTGCATAACTGCAGAGGGCGGCCCTGTATAATAATACTGAGTTCTTTGAAATCAGGTTCAAATTCATCATAACTTTTGCACTGTTTCTTCGACTTTTTCAGCAAACTTGGAGGTCCTGTGTGGCTCAGTGGTAAAGTGTTGAGCTCATAACCAAAAGGCCTCGATTTCAAGTCTCGCTGGACACACTGAGTTTTTCGTGGGAGTGTCCTCGGGCAAGTCACTTCAGAGCCCTAGCATAGTACTGGTGTATCCCAGGACATACATGAATATGAGCTGTTGCCATGATGACTGAAATAGTGTTTAAAGTGGCGTAAAACACCATTCAGTCAATCAGTCAATCAATTTAGCAAACTTGTATGAATGAGCGATGCTCTGTGAAACGGGGGCTTAATATATCTGTGAAAAGTATTGACCCAGGTCGGCCTGCGTAGTGTGACCTGGGCTGAAACTTTTCACTATAGATCAATTTTCTGTGCAAGGACCATTCCAGCTCATGATCAAGTCAGTCGTTACAAAAAGTGGCTATTTGTAATAAACCCATAATTATGTGATTGCTTGCTTGGCATTATGCATCAGGGAGATGCATTAAGCCCCATTTGCCAGTGCATGGCTCATATGTAGTGAGTTTTCACTCTAAGATTCTATATTGATTTTGAAGGATTTTCAACCACCCTCTTTTAGAGGAATTTTAATCCTTTCTATACTAGACTATCCAATGTTTGAACAACCATGAGGAAAAGGGTTTTCTTCAAAGACCCCTGCGAGGAATTCAAGAAGCAGTTCTAGAACAGTTCTTGAATCTAGTTCTTGAATAGTTCATGAACATTAAATGGCCATAATTCTAGAACTGATGTTCAAGAACTAAATCAAGAACTCCTGCGAGGAATTCAATAAACAGTTCTAGAACAGTCCTTGAATCTAGTTCTTGAATAGTTCATGAACATTGAATGGCCATAATTCTAGAATTGATGTTCAAGAACTAAAACAAGAACTTCCTTTAGAAAGTTCTAGAACAATTCTTGAATCTAGATTTTGAAAAGTTCATGAACATTAAATAGCCATTCTAGAACAGGGTCCGTATTCACCAACCATTCTTAAGAACGTTCTTAGACTTATTCTTCAAGATTTTCCAAGTTTGAAAGTAACACAACTTCTGATTGGCTAAACCAAATGGTTTAGCCAATCAGAAGGTGTGTTGCTTTCAAATTTGGAAAATTTTGGAGAACAAGACGAAGAATATTCTTAAGAATGGTTGGTGAATACGGACCCTGATGTTCAAGAACTAATTCAATAACTTCCTGTGAGGAATTCAAGAAACAGTTCCAGAACAATTCTTTTCTCTAGTTTTTGAAAAGTTCATGAACATTGAACGGCCATTCTAGAACACTGATGTTCAAGAACTTAATCAAGAACTTAAGAAAAGGTTGTTGAACACATTCTTAAACAAATTCTTGAACCTGTAATTCTAGAAGTATAATTTAAGGTTCATGAACAATTCTAGAACTGGGTTACAGAACTTATCTAGAACATTAATTTTATGATCAAAACTAAAACTTTGGTATCCTTCTACTTATCTAGAGCTATGGACTCTGCATTTCAAGATTCAAGCTGCTATGATATTTTTCTGGTCAGTGAGTCGCTACTAAAAAGGATAATCAAGACAACAAACAATACACAAACAATTTACAACTGATGTTTTTGATTGTCATGTCTTTACCAAATGACAATAATCTTATCCTCATCCATACTAAAAAATGTCATCTCTTTACCAAATGACAATAATCTTATCCTCATCCATACTAAAAAACTTGCAGACATCAAATTAAACACCGCTCAAATGATAGGATTTGCCATTGAACGAAAATATGTAAAAACAAGACTGCCAGCACCATTTTCTCTTTTTTTATTCAAAATTTGTCTTCAGGACATGTCAATGAGAAGTGACATATTGTGTCAATGTGGTAGTATCCCATAATTGTATCTTATATTTTGATCTTTAAACAGACTTTAAAAAAAATGTAGATCGAGATCTAATGAAATTAAAATCTAATTCAAATAACTGCATAAATGTACTAGAAACAAACAAGACATTTTGAAATTTTCGGTAAAATTGCCAATTTGGAATCACAAACACAAAAAACTCCGGGATGAACTGGTTTGGGGACGAAGGAGCAACGCAGAGCAACATAAAACAGCAGTGGACGAAATATTGGAAAGCATTGCGAGATTATATCTACTGAAAGATATTCTCGATAAATTGATGTTCTTCAGTCTTCTGTTCTGTTGCGGGCTTCCGCAGAAGACACACACAGAAAACACGAAAATGAAAACGATTCTTACCTGACATTCAAGCATCGTCCATATTTCTTCCCTATGAAGTCATCATCCGGGTCTGATTGCACTTTTCAGAACTAGCCAATCAAAACGAACAAGAAGAAATCGACATCCAACCGCAAAAGGTGGAGAAGAGCTCGGCCGATATTCTATGCATCTAACGGATTTAAATTGGACAGACGTTGATTGCGCACGTCATGTATTTGAAAAATGCCACCTAGCGGAGGGTAATGTTGAATAACGGATTACCAGAGATTTTCTGAATGCGGTGCATGAAAAAAAAAAACCCGAATTTCACAGGATTTCAACACTTGATGACCGTATTTCACCGAAAAATGACAATTTTTATTGCCGTAGTGATAACTTTTTACCTGAAATGAAATATATTTATGTATAGTATAATTTTATGCTAATTTTCTGGAAAATATCTTTTTCTAACAATAATTTGTCAGGGTTTCTTCTAATTCTATTTGAAAAGATTTTTTTTGACATGTTAGCGATAATTACATAATAAATTAGCTGAATGAGTATAGCCATGGCGAAGAATTTACTATTTAATGTGAAATACGGTCATAAGAGGTGAAATGTGGTTATCAAGTTGTTCGAACTAAAATCCAGTGTTTCCATGCACCCTTCTGAATGAAAGTAAACATGTTCCTCAATATTCTCTATGCTTCTTTTTCAGAAAACCGTAAGTTTGCGATTTTGTCAACCAGCATGACAATTAAATAAGGGTTAGTAAACTATTACATTGTAGATCTCTATCTTTTAATATTTATGATGAGATTAATACGAACGAAAATGATAGGCGTAAATAATTTTGGTAGATGTAGATATCTACTTTCAGTTTCGTTTTCCGAACTTGTCCTCAAGTGCGAGTTCCCCTGCAAAGTCATACAATTTCCGCTTTTCATCGCATTCTTTTTTTATCAATGATACTTATATGATAATATCCAGAAAAAAAGTTTGCAATAATATCGTTGAGTGACGATGAAACACAAAAATCCAGGCCAATGAACATTAAAACTTTACATGTTTTTGGATGATACTAGAAATAAATAAGTCTTATCATTATTTCAGCAAAGTTTAACAAAGGACTTCTGAGTGAAATTGATTGTCCATAATTTTCTTATTGATTGCTTAGGTGAATAAGGTTTTAACCCTAGCCACCTTGAACATAATCACTATTGTTCACTTCACATCTGTATTGCAATATTAATAATAAGTCCAACAACAACAAAGAGTTACTATAAACTCTTAAAGTTTCCGTTTTTATCTTGTGATTTTTTTTGTTTGACTCTTGAAAAATTAGATTTGACCCCTGAAACTTTTGGGTCAATGGGTCATCTATTCCTGAATTTCCGAGGCTAGCTAAAGTCCTGCTGATTCACCAACTGGACTTATTCAGTTTTGGGCTTGACTCTACCATTACGTAAGAGACTGCGGCAATGCAGAGATTGCTTGTAACTTAATTTTAGTAGCAAGATAAAAGTTGATATAGAGCCATTGTGTAAATCATCAGTAGCATATTATGCAATCCCACATAGATCAAGTGGAAAATGAACTGGCAATTTTCAAAACATTGTGACAGAAAAAAATTCAAATTATCTGATTGACTTCAAAAATGTAAATGAGTCTGCAACAGTTATATTACTGCCATTTCACATAAATCAGGGATAATATATGTACACATGTATGATCCCTGCATAAATACACTAGACCTCATGGCTTCTGATGTTTCTGAAAGATGGCACATGTATGCATCTGAAATGTAAACAAGCATCTGAAACCACTTTTATGCAAATTGAAGACAACTTTCTAATTTATGCCATTACACAAATTTGCAGCAAAACGTACAAGTTTACCAAATTCTAGATTTCTAACCGTTCAAGAACTGGTACAGTTCTAGAACCAGGGTTTGTAGAATTTGGTCAATGTATTAAAAGCAATGTTCTGGAACCATTTGTATTCTAGGTCAACTGTTCAAGAACTTTCAGATCAGTTCAAGAACTGGTAGTGTTCTAGAATTAATGTTCTTTCACTTTTGTGCGTTTAGAACCAATGTTCAAGAACCATTTGGGTTCTAGAACCTCAGTTCAGGAACTGTTTTATTAGTTCAAGAACAGGTCTAAAGGTTCAAGAAAGGTTCTTGAAAGTTCATGAACTTTCAGATCAGTTCAAGAACTGATGGTGTTCTAGAATTAATGTTCTTTCACTTTCGTGTTTTAGAACCAGTATTCAAGAACCATTTGGGTTCTAGAACCTCAGTTCTTGGACTGCTTTATTGGGATAAGAACAGTTCTTAAGGTTCAAGAAAGGTTCTTGAATGTTCATGAACTCACCACTTTTTCTTGAACATTTTTCGCAGGGGGATTCTTCCAAAAGGAAAAATGCTGATAACCAGGATTTTTTCCTTTCTCTTCAGTGCCCATTCACACTCTTTGCAAACACCCTGCCATAGAATTTTTAGTTTTGACACTCAGTGCTTAAAAATTCATGACAAGGTGTCTGCAAGGAATTTGAATTTTTATGACGCCATTGTGGTATGATTAACCTTCTACCACATGACGAAAAAGTAAACTTGAAAGCATTTTCAGATGACAGTTTGAATGTGGCTCAAATGGTGGACTTTTTTCTTTGGCAGGGTAGAAAACATTGGGGGAAGAGGATGAAATCCTGTCAACCAGCATTTTCCACTATGTTTTCTAATGTCTTCTTTCTCAGGGTTGTCAAAACTAGTGAGTTAAACCCCTATAAAGTACAAAAGGCGGAAAAAATATTTACCATTACTTAGCATTTTGACTAAATTCCACCATTAATCTGTGTTCTGAATCATAACATGTGGTTCTTTTTCCCCCCACCTCCATGGAAGAAAACCTAATGAATTTATAATTCTTGTTTTATGGAAGGAACTAATAATAAAGTCCCAAAATAGATTTCAAAACTAACTTATAAAGACGCGTAATTTGCATAACGCAGAGCTATATTTATTAATTCTGTCAAAACTTTGAGGAATGAAGTTCCTAGAAAATTTTACATCAAATATTTTTAGATATTCATAGTTCGTGTTTATGTCAAATACTCGTCATAGTTCTCAGTTAATCAGACTCTTACAAGGATGAATTTTTTTGCTTAATCTAATCAAGTAATAACCTTTTAGGCATTTTTTTTAAACCTTTGCTTTTTCAACTCTTAACTCTTTACCAAACCACAAAATTTTAGACTGGTCTAAAGTGAAAGCATTTGTAGACGTCAATGTGGCTCATTTGATAGAATTTTTGCTGATAGAGAAAACATTGAGGAAAAAGGAGAAAATGCTGGTTACCAGCATTTTCTCCTTTTCCAACAATGTTTTCCAAAGGCCTCTTCTCCAGAGTCGTGAAATCTTGTGGTTGTTGGTGAATGGTTAACCCATTACCACACAATCCAAACGTTAACAACCCTGAGAGAGAAGGCTTTTGAAAACATTACGGGAAATGGAGAAATTGCTGGTAATCGGCATGTTCTCCTTCCCAACAATGTTTTCTGCCCTATGAAAGACAAGTTTCATGTTTTTGTTGCGTTTAATTTGTTGTCTGCAAAATTAATGCTTTCAATGTGGACAAGGGTAAAATTTTGTCATCCGTAAAAAATTATACAGAATATATTGAAGTTGATTCGTCTGAAAGGTGTTTTATAACATTTTCAACCCTAAAGGTGCCATGTAAAACCAGGAGACATTTACAGTCTAGAAATAAGACCCAAGTAACTGCAATTTCAAAATTACTTTTTTGCAGAATGTCGTGGCAAAACAGATTGGATCAAAGAAAGATTGTAAGTTTGATGCAGTCAGGGTCCAATTCACCAACCATTCTTAAGAACATTCTTAAGTCTTATTCTCCAAGATTTTCTTAATATGAAAGTAATAAAACTTCTGATTGGCTAAACCAAATGGTTTAGCCAATCATAAGTTTGGTTACGTTCAAATTTAGAAAATTCTGGAGGAAAAGACAAAGAATGTTCTTAACTGTGGTTGTTGAATACAGACTTTGATGTTTGGTCCTTTTTTGCCCCAAAGTCAGTGAAAGTTGTGAAAGGCATTATAAGGGTTAGACTTTAACCACATGACTAAATTTTAGACTTGTCCAAAATAAAGGTATTTGCAGAGGACAAATTCATTGCGGCTTAAATGATTAGGTTTATTTTTGAAAGGACAGAAATATTTTGGGAAGTGGAGAAAATGCTAGTAAACAGCATTTTCTTGATATCTCACAGTGTTTTTCAAAAGCTGTCTTTTTCAGGTTTGTTGGGGTCCTGTGTTGCTCAGTGGTAAAGTGTAGGACTGGTAACCTGGAGACCCCTGTTTCGAGCCTCACAGGATCCACATGGTTTTTCTTGGGAGTGCCCTTGGGTAAGAGCCCTAAGCCTAGTACTGGTAGAACCCAGGAGATACATGAATATGTGAACTATCTCCGTGATATGACTGAAATAATGTTGAAAGTGGCGTAAAACACCCTTCAATCAATCAATCAGTTCTCATGTTGGTTAAAACTCAGGGTTGTGTAGTGAAGGGTTAGCAATATTGCATCCATATCATTGCAGCATTTCACTGGGGGCATCTCACTTTCCTCGTGTGTCTCTTCTAGTACAAAGGGTGATGATCACTATATTGCTCTATTCACCTGTGGCTGATTAAGTCAAGTAGTCCCCAAGATACTCGTAATCACTGGATGCAGTCTCTTTAAAAAGCACCAATCAAATAACATTTCTCAAGAAATGCAGAAAGATATACAGAAGACAAATAGATGTTCAATTTGTTGACTCGGCAGTCACAGGGTAGACCTATATCCCTTCACCAAACAATCTTGAGTTTCAATGAGCCTTAGAAAAAAGACTTTTGAAAACATTGTGAGAAAGGGAAAAAATGCTGGTTACCAGCATTTTTTTTCCTTTCCCCTCAGTGTGTTCAAACTTTTCAAAGATAAATTTCATCATTTTAGCCAGCTTTATTTTGGAATCTGCAAATGCTATAAGTTTGAAAAATCTAAAATTTTGTCATCTGATAAAAGGCTTGATATAAAAACAAGTAATGTCAGTTGATAATTTTGGAAAAAAAAATATTGAGAAAAGAACTTCTGCTTGTGACATTGACTTGCTCCTTTTTCCTCCATGTTTGTGTTGTATTTAAAAAAAAAGTCACATGTCATTCTTTCAAATATTGGTGTTTATCTCTTTTACTTCCAAGAGGTATGTTTCAGGACAGTGTTGCAAGGGGTTAAATGAGTGAAAGTTTTTATGTTTGTTTCCTATTAAAGGCATGCTAGCCGCTAAAAGTAAAAATTTGGGAGTCAAAATACAAATTAATACCATACCATTTAAAAATATGGATATTGTTATGGATCTCACAGTATGTTTCACTATGGCCAGTCAAAGTTCCATTTACTGGCAGAAAGATGTATTGTAAAACGAGAACAGAAGTTGCCAACTTTTGTTCTAGTTTTCCAATACATTTTTCTGCCAGTGACTGGAACTTTGACAGATTGCTTTGTGACACATTAGCGGACCCATAATATTAGATCCATACATTTAAATGGTATGAACTAAATTTGTCTGCAATTTGAACCCCAAATCATTTACATTTGGAAACTAGTGGGCCCTTAAATCAGTTTTGCGACAAAAATCTCATTTGCCTGAAAGAGATAATGTGGCAGAGAAGTATAGTGCATGAAACTGACAGCTTCTTTCCAGGTTACCAGAAATTTGAATTTCAAATTAGTTTCTGCTGTTTTATTTTACTGTTGGGGTGTCCAATAAATGGGGAAAAAAAGAAGACATTTCAATCGAAAAACCCAGATATTGTAATTTCAAGGCTGTTTTGGTCCAACTGTCTCTATACAGTAATGGACAGTGTAGGTCAGTGATCAGACAGTACATCATTTGCACATTGATGTTTTAAAGCCCCAATAGCAGTCAAAAGTAAACAAAGAGGGTGCTAAAAAGCATTTGAATTTATATCATGCCTTTTAAAAGTATGAAAATTATTTTGAGGATGACATTCTACTATTGTAGAGTTTGTCTAAGTGTTAGTCGCTGGTGAAAAATGAATTTTAAAATCAGCTAAAAAGTAAACAGAAGATGGAGCAACCAGGCAACTGTTGACCCAAGTTTAAAATTCATTTTTCTACCAGCTACCAACATGTGTACTGACTGTATAATAATAGATTGTCACCTTTACAATAATTTCCATACTTTAAATTGGTATGATTTAAATTTCACAGCATTTTAACACATGCATTGTTTATGTTTGGATGCTATTGGGACTTCATTTTTTTTTTTTAAAGAAAGTCTGTTTTTAGTAATCAAACTTATTTTCCAGGAATTTTTAAGCTGTTGTATTCACTAGAATATCTTCCAAAATAGCAGACAGTGTAGAACAATGATCAAACTGCACATTTTTTGCAGTCTGATCTTGATCTGCATTGTCTACCCCCACAGTACCAGAATGTGCACTCTTATTTTGAACTTCATTGTCTGTTAAAGTACCTTATGATGCTTTTACTATGATAAGAATTAATCTTTTAACTACACTGTCTGCAAAAATCAGTTAAGTTCTATGTTGCTCTGTAACTCTTTACCAAACGACAAAATTTTTAACGACCAAATTTAAAGCATTAAAATTTTGCAGACGAGAAATGAAATGTTGTTAAAATGAGGATTTCTCTCTTTGATCGGGCAGAAAACATTCTGGTCACTAGATTTTTTCATGTTCCACAATATTTTAAAAAGCCTTCTTTTGTAGGGTTGTTAAAAGTCTGGATTGTGTAGTAAAGGGTTAAGGTTTCTTGGTAGTGGTGTGACAGTTGTCTGTAAAAATCATAGAATTATTTGTTGTCTTTATTAATTTGCATTGTCGGATAGAGATATTGATTGCAACAAACTTGAAAAAATGTTGCAATTGTTTTTTTATTATTAACAAATTGGTATTCTAATTTTTTGGGGGAGTTAACGGAGATTACATTTTTTTTCTCATGTCTTTGTTTCTTGTATGGCAAGTTTAGAATTCTATCATCTGGTATATAAACTGCATGTCCAGTGGAACCCAAAATCTTGGTCTGCATTTCGTGATATGTGAAATGGACATTTTCAGTTAGTAAATAAAGTACTGCGAACAATAAGATGTGACATTAAGTTGACATATGAGACAAAATTTCATTAACATGCTCTTGAAAACATTGTGGGGAAAAGAGAAAATACTGGTTACCAGAATTTTCTAATTTTCCCACAATGTATTCTACTCTTTCAAAGACAACTACCCCACTTTGAGTCATTCTGAAATAATTTCCAACAAAATGCTTTCAGAATGGATGAATCTAAAAGTTTTTTGTGTGGTAAAGAGTAAAAATGGTATTATGTGATCCTGTGACCTAGCAGACAGTGTAGATCCAAGATCGGATTGCCCATTTTTTTTTTTTTGCAGTCAGATCTTGATCTGAACTCCTGGCACAAGTATCAATATTTGTGCTTAATACACCCTATGGGATATTTTTTTCGTTTCATGAACAAACAGTTTCTGATGATTGAATACCTGACGATGAAAAACATGAGCACATAAACAGTCTGGGATATGCTAGCGTGACCGTGACTGTTTTAAGAAATTTCAAGAGAATTTCAAGAGAATTAAATTTGTCTGTTTACAAACAATGTTGTGAATATATCAGATTGTTTGACCGAGTGGTTCCCATGGGATGATGTTGTGTCCAGACAGAATAGTGTTTTTAATCCTTTTTTAGCTCACCTAGCAAGAAACTAACCCTTTACCACACAATCCTGACTTTTAACGACCCAGATGAAAAAGCCTTTAGAAAACATTTTGGGAAAAGGAGAAAATGCTGGTAACCAGCATTTTCTCCTCTTCCCACAATGTTTTCTATCCTATCAAAGACAAATTCCATCATTTGAGCCACATTTAAATTGTTGTTTGCAAATGCGTTCAATTTGCACAAGTCTCCATTTTTGTCGCGTGGTAAAGAGATAATTCATTACCTATCATACTAAGATAATGTGTAAATCTTTTATCAAACAATCTCTAGTTTTAATAATCTTGCAGAAAATGGCTTTCGGAAACATTGTAGGAAAAGGAGAACGTGCTGGTAATCAGCATTTTCTCCTTTTTTCCACAATGTTTTCTTCCCTTTCGAAGACAATCCCTATCATACAAGCAATTAAGTTATTTGTTGGTGTCTGCAAATACTTTGAATTATGACATGCCTAAAATTTTGTTTTCTGGTAAAGAGTTAAAGGCCCAGTGCAGAAATATTGAATTTTAAAACAAGGTAAAAAGTAAACAAAAGATAGAGCAACTTTTAACCTACTATTAAAATTCAGTTTTCTACCAGCAACTAACACTTACATTGACCATACAAAAACAGATTGTCATCTTCACAATAATTTCCATACTTTAAATGTTATGATTTATTTGTATATGGAATTTTAACACTCACTGTTTACTTTTGGCTTCTACTGGGTCATTAAATTAACAGTATTTTGTAGATTAAATTGTATGGGAATTTAAAAAAACTTACCACTACAAATATATAGAGAAGAGAAACTTAGTTTGGAATGGTTGTATCTTCAGACGAAATAGAACCATCTACATTATAAATATATTGGTAAATAGACTGATTTTCGAATTGTATACAAATGTTGTATCTAAATGAAACAAAATAGAGCTATCTCGTTACATGATCAGTCTTAAATCTCAGGATAGCATTTTCATCCTTGGCTAACACTGCAGGAAAATAACCCATTTATCAAAATGAGAAACAGGTTCATTTCATGCCTTCATATTTTCGTTGACACATTGCAATAGTTTAAAATGATTGAAGAGATCTAGTTCTCAGAATGATGTCTCTGCTTGTCTAATGTTTGGATTGATGGCACAATTTCATGTTTCAGTGGAACATCTTTACAATGTAATTTAGCACTTTTCCTTACAATGTCTGTTCTGTTTATTGCTTTTGAAAACATGATGACAAAGGGAGAATTTTCTCAAAATGTATTGTTTGTTGTCCCTGTAATGTTTTTATTTTAATGTTTTATTGATCTTTCTAATAGGGTATTTCAAAAGTTTTGTTAAACCCTTTACCACACAATCCCGACTTTTAAGGACCCTGAAAGAGAAGGCTTTTGAAAACACTGTGGGAAATGGAGAAAATGCTGATAATTGGCATTTTCTCCTTTTCCCACACATTTTTCTAGCCAATCAAAGACAGAAATCACCATTTTAGCAACATTTGATATGTCATCTGCAAATGCTTTTAATTTGATCAGGTCCAAAAATTTGTCGTTTGATAAAGGGTTAACTCTTTAGTACACAGTCCCAAGTTTTAACGACCCTGTAGAAGAAGCCTTTTGAAAACACTGTGGGGAAAAAGGAGAAAATACTGGTAACCAGCATTTTCTCCTTTTCTCACAATGTTTTCTACCTTTCCCAATACAAATTTCAATTTTTGAGCCACATTTGATTTGTCGTCTGCAGATGCTTTCAATTTGGACCAGACTAAAATTTTGTCATTTGGTAATAGAGAGTTAACTCTTTACCAGATGAGAAAATGCTGTAGACAAATTAAACATGGCTCAAATTATAGGATCTTTTTCTGCAATGTATCATGGATATAACTTTCTCTTGAAGAGTTGAGGAAAGCTAAACTGTCATTCTAGTGTATGTATTGTACACCTAAGCCACGGCGAAAATGCCAAAATTGACCATAGAAGTTTGGGGACTTGCAGTAATGGACTGCTGCAACCTGGCCAGTCTAACCGACAGGTAGCTCATGCCCATAACTGCGCACCTTCTACAATAGCCAGATTTTAGAGAAAATTGAATCAAACAGGTACGCAAGATTTGTTTTTGTGAAACCGCTTTAACTTGTCACTTCTTTGTTTCCGTGACCATGTTCGGTTTTCCAATATTTGCCTTGTTCAGCTGGACACACGATCCAGAAGTGAACTTCCTATAAAATCATATATTTATCGGAGATCTGTAAATGGTTCATGTAAAAAAGATGAAATGTTCATTAACTGACAAGCTAAAGCGGTTTCACTATATCTCTGTTTGCTGATGGAAAAGGAAACAAAACAAAAAATCTTTCACTCAGACATACCTGTTTGATTAAATGTTCTCAAAAATCTGGCAGTCATAGAAGGGGCGCAGTTAAGGGCTGGTGCACGACATTTCGTTGAAAAGGTGTTTCGTTGAAATCCGTGTATGTTTCAAAATACCGCTTGCTAAAGTGCTAGATTTAATTCATGAAAAGCTCTATCTGGGAGGAAGATTTGAGCCACAATTCATCTGGGTTACGGTATGGTTCAGGGCTAGGGATCGTTTTCGATGGACATAGTTTTCGACAAAATGTTGCGGATCCATTAAGGGCACAAGATACCAGTTACTTAGACTGGCCAGCTTGCAGCAGTGTAATAGCTTGTCTCTCGACTAAAATTCTTTGGTCAATCCTGGCATTTTCGACATGGCTTATGTGTACAATACATGAGCTAAAATGATGGTCAAGCTTTCCTCAACTCGCCAAGAGAAAGTGATAACCACTAACAATCACATGCAGCATATGGAACTCACTTGGAGCCAAACATGTGTGTTGAACATTTGTTCAGTTGACTGTGACAGAAATTCAATAAGATTTACAGGCCGAATTTCACATGTGCTCGGGGAATTGGTTGTGAAATGTTTATGCCCTACAAATTAAATTTGAAAAAAATATCACATAATTTTGGTGTTGCGTTGGAGGTTTGGTATTGTTTATTTTGTCATAGAGTTGAAACTAGATCAAATTCAAAGAAAATCTTGTATAGATGCAAAGGTAGTATCTTTCATCCAGTATTCATGACACATTGTCTTTCTCGGCTGAATTATCTAGGCCAAGGTCAAAAACTTGTTTATAAAAAGTGAAAAAGTAGGTTTTTTTTTAGGTGATGAATTTTGATAAAAATTTTTAAAAAGAATGCTCCAACCTGCCAGTAATGTTTTGTGTATTCCATAGGTGTTTTATAGATAAAAGTTGTCTGCATCAGGGACATAAAAAGTTGTAATTTCGTGGTAGAGGGTTGAGCCCCCCCAAAACAGACTTAGATGTCTTTGTGATCTGATAGGGTGAATGCCTTATAAACTAACATGGAATATAGCGTGTCTTTAACAGATAAGACACAAGTAATGGCTGTTGAAAAATAGGATATCTTGAATGCCTAATTTGTTCATCTGTTCAATTTAAGTGTTTCTATCAATTTTGCTGTTAAACAGAAATGTGATGTAAGAGATAACAATTTTTGAAAATAGTTTTTCATCCCTTTACAGGATTCAGAACTTTTGGTCTTTTCTAAAGGTGAACATTGTTATATGAGGATTAGAAAATATTGTATCATCAACTTATTAACAGACAATCGCATCTTCATGACTTTGTGAGGAAGAAGCCTATTAAAATCATTGTATGAAAAGGAAAAAATGCTGGTAACCAGCATTTCCTCCTTTTCCCGCAATATTTTCTAACCTTTCACAGACAAATCCCATCATTTGAGATACATTCAATAAACACTCTCATTTTTATGACTGAGGAAGAAGCCTTTAAAAGCATTGTGTGAAAAGGAGAAAATGCTGGTAGCCAGCTCTTTCTCCTTTTCCCACAATATTTTCTATCCTTTCACAGACAAATCCCATCATTTGAGTTACATTGTCATTTGCAAATGCTTTCAACATGGGGAAGTCTAACATTTTGCAATGTGGTAAAGCCACACGTCTTGGTCTGTTAGGCACATCATCAGGTGCTTTTAATTTATAATGTAGATCTAGATCAGAGATGTTGAATATTTCTTGAGATACTGTATGTCTAACAACAACAATATTGAAATCAAAAGATTGTTCAATAACAATATTGAAATTGAAAGATTATGGAATTATTTTACAAACTCTCTTTGTGTAGTGTAGTTTAGTAAATGAATTTACTTTTGGAAGGTTAGTCAAGATTTTAGACTTGTCACATTGGCTTATTTTGACCTCCCTTTAATCCTTTACCCAAAAAAAATCTTGAGTTTTAAGGTGAAAATACTGGAAACTAGCATTTTCTCCTTAACTCTTTACCACAAAATGATGAGTTTTAATGCCTCTGGGAAATTAGACTTTTGAAAACATCATGGGAAACCAGCATTTTCTCCTTTTCCCATGATGTTTTCTAACATTTTAGAAACAAATCCTATCATTTGAGCCACATTTAATTTGTCATTCTGTAAATGCCTCGAATTTGGGCCAGGCTAAATGTTTTCGTTTGGTAAAGGGTTAACCTACAATGTTTTTTTATCCGTTCAAAGATGAATTCCATCATTTGCATCTGTTTTCATATTGTCTGTTTTCAATTTGCTCAAGTTTAGTCATCTAGTAATGGGTGAAAGTGTTTTTGAAATGGCTTTTTTTGTCTGCTTTAAAAGTAATATTAGACATGCAAGCTTAAATTGACATCTTTATGTTTTTTTGTCTACCTTTTTATCCCCCGCCGAAAAGGCGGCGGTATGGTAATAGTCACCGTCCGTCCTTCCGTCCTTCCATCATTCCGTCCGTCTGTCCTTCCGTCCTTCTGTCCCACATTTTTGTCCGGAGCATATCTCCAAAAGTATTTGAGATATCAACTTCAAACTTCACAAGTGGATAGATCTCATTAAGGAGGCGTGCAGTGTACAAGAACCATTACTCTATCTTCAGTATTTTTGGAGTTATTGCCCTTTGTACATTTTTTTCCTGGAATTTTTGTCCGGAGCATATCTCCAAAAGTATGAAAGCTAGGATCTTGAAACTTCACACACATATAGAACTCATTGAGGAGGCATGCAGTGCACAAGATCCATTACTCTGTCTTCAGTATTTTTGGAGTTATTGCCCTTTGTACATTTTTACTTTGAATTTTTGTCCAGAGCATATCTCCAAAAGTATAAAAGCTAGGAACTTGAAACTTCACACATATATAGAACTCATTGAGGAGAAGTGCAGTGCACAAAACCATAACTCTGTCTTCAGTATTTGTGGAGTTATTGCCCTTTGTAAATTTCAACTTTGGATTTTTGTCTGGAGCATATCTCCAAAAGTATAAAAGCTAGGAACTTGAAACATCACACGCATATAGAACTAATTAAGGAGAAGTGCAGTGCTAAAGAATCATAACTCTGTCTTCAGTAATTGTTGAGTTATTGCTCTTTGTAAATTTTCACTTTGGAATTTTGTCCGGAGCATATCTCCAAAAGTACAAAGGCTAGGAACTTCAAACTGTATACACTTATAGAATTCATTAAGGAGAAGTGCAGTTCACAAAAACCAAAACTCTGTCTTCAGTAATTTTTGAGTTATTGCCCTTTGTTAATTTTTACTTTGGATTTCTGTCTGGCGTATATCTCCAAAAGTATAAAAGCTAGGAACTTGAAACTTCACACACATATAGAACTAATTGAGGAGAAGTGCAGTGCACAAGAACCATAACTCTATCTTCAGTATTTTTGGAGTTATTGCCCTTTGTAAATTTTTACTTTGGATTTTTGTTCGCACATTTCCCATTCTTGGCCAAGTTTCATACTTATGGCATACACACAAAAAAGTTTTATAACTCTTGTATGCATTTTAAAAAGAAAAAGTGTCTTTTTTTCTTTTTCAGAAACTTCAATATTGATTAAGTTTTAATGTTTTGTAGTTATTATATCATGTTAATGCCAACTTTCATAACTTGGACCTGTATTTCAAAAAAGAAAATATGCTTGTTTTTTTATCTTCACTTCAAGCTCTTATTTTGGTGCTGTGCTAGAAAAAGCCCAATCGTCGGGGGATCTGGTGCTTGACAAGCACTTGTTTGAAATTTAAAATTGCCTGGAAAATTTGTTAAACCCTTTTTAATGTATTCTAATCTTTCAAAGACAAATTCCATGATATTATCCACATTTTATTTGTCCTATGCAAATGCATTCAACTTGGACAAATCTAAAATTTTGTCATTCAGTAAAGAGTTAAAAAGGTATTTGTCCAATTTTAAACCTTGCACAGACAAATACATAAAATTGGTAATTTCACAGAGATGTCAAAATTTTTACAAAGTAAATGACCAAGGCAGAGCAATATCTGGACTGTTTCAATTTAGAACATAGCACAAAGCATCAGACATTTGGGATCCAAGATCATACTGCACCTTCTGTGTGGTCTTGTCTTGATCTACATTGTATGCAAAGGCAATTGAAATGTTGTTGAGATCCTAAGGGTTAGCAGCTTTTGATATCAATTTTATGTCTGATGTTGTGTGATTATTTTACCTTTAATCCTGGATTTTATGATGATTAAAATTTTGTCTTGATTTGTATCTAAGGTTATGGTTGTATTTTAAGTCAAAGCAAGAGAAATGTGGCTAATATATCGTAACCATCTTCCTTGTTTGTATTTAGCCCTTCATGAGCTGCAAATATATTTTGGTGCAAAATTATGTTGCTTCCAGCTTTGATAAAATTAACTTTTTACAATAAAACCCTTTCAGCGTTGATAAAATTAACTTTTTACATTAACACCCTGAGTTTTAATGACCCCCAAGTAAAAGGCATTTGAAAACCATGTGGAACAAGGAGAAAATGCTGTTTACCAGCATTTTCTTGTTACCTACAATGGTTTCTATCCGATCAAAGACGCATCTGACCACTTTAGACATTTAAATTGTTGGGTACAAAAGCTTTCAAACTGTGCAAGTCTTAAATACTGTCATCTGGTAAAGAGTTAACTCTTAACCTCACAACATTTTAGATTTGTCATAATTGAAAGTATTTGCAGATGACAAAATAACTATGACTCAGAAATAGCAATTTGTTTTGGGAAGGGTAGAAAACATCGTGGAAAAAAGGAGAAAATGCTGGTAGCATTTTCTCCTTTTGCCACAATGTTTTTTCAAAAGCTCTCTTTGGGGGGTGGGGGGGGTCAATAAAAGTCGGGATTGTGTGGTAAAGAGTTAATACATTTAGTGGTTATGTTGCAGAATGTTCACTTTCAGTCCTTGGGCTTGTAGCTTATAGACTGCTTTGTACCTGTACAGATATTTTCGGTCAGTCAACAAAACTGGCCTCTAGTAATTTCAGGACTTCCTTGACCAGATATATCTCCAAGTATCAAATAGTGCACATAAATTATCAGACTGCATGTTTAGTGCAGTTTGTTCTTGGTCTATGCTGTTGGCAAACACTTGTGACCTTACTTGCCCATAGCTTGGTTACAATTCAGTTTGACAAAAAATGGAGAGATTGAATAAATCTGTTATTGTACTTTCAGGTTAGCCAACACCCTCATAATGGACTTAGGAACTGGGGAGCAGAGGCTATTACCTACCTTGTGAAAGCTGCTTTGGCATACAAACATGATCCACCACTTCATACAAATACAGTCAGTTGTCTCTTTTTTCTATATTTTTTCTTTCTTTATGTGTCTTTATTGTTATTAAAGCTAGCAACCTTATGTCATGCCCTGTGTCTGTAGTGCATCTGTCTATGTGTACGTCTCTGTGTATGTTAACTTTTATTTGAAATATCTCTGAAACCACATATCCAATTTTGGTGAAACTTCACATAAATGTTCCTGCCATAGCCCTCCTGAAAATATTTTCAAAGAATTTGATTCCAGTGAAGAACTCTGGTTGCCATGGCAACAAAACTGAAAAGTATGGAAAATCTTTTAAAATCTTCTTGTCCGAAACCATCAGGCCTAGGGATACCAAATTTGGTATGTAGCTTTATCTAATACACCTCTACCAGGTTTCTTCAAATTATAGCCCTGGGGGTCTGAAGTTTTTCATGGGCTAATATAGTCAAAATTTTGAAAATCTTGTAGTTCTTCAACATAAAACATAGTGCTACAAAATTTGGCAAGTAGCTTTATCAATTGAAAACCTACTGAGGTAATTCAAATTACAGCCCTGTGGTCAAAATTGGCCCGGCCCTAGGGGTCACAAGTTTAACATGGGCTTATATAGTGAAAACTTAAAAAATCCTCTTAACCATAAGACCTGGGGCTACCAAGTTTGGCATGCAGCTTCATCCAATAGACCTCTACCGAGGTCCCGGATATAGCCCTGGGGTCAAAATTGGCCCCACCCTGTGGGGGGGGGGGGTCACAAGTTTTATATGGTAGTACATGAAGTCAACATGACTTATATACTAATCAAGAGAAATAACCCCTGTTGACTTATAACAGAAACATCTTAGTTTGTCACTATTAACCTCTTTTGATAATCGAACTGCATTATTACATAGTTGGTGTTAGATATTCAAGTGTTTGGGATAGAAAAAGTTCAGTTTTCCGTTAGAGTGATTTACTTTGATATTAATTGTTATGCTCAGATGAGTTGAATATTTGATATGAAGTGAGATTTGTATCATTAAGTTTTTTTGGTCCAGAAATAAATGGAACTTTTCTATTCATGCTATTGAAAAATGTCTTCTGCTACTGAAGTTTTTGAAATCTTCTTGTCAAAGCACTTTTTGTTGAAGTACACTGATATTTGGTATGAATGATACTTGATTAGACCTGCTTGTATTCATTGACACCATCTTTGCATTTGAAAAAGAGATGACTTATGTGTGGGGTTGGAGACTAGATTATTTCCCCAGTGAAAGGATATTGCAGTACAAACTTCTTACGATTCATGTCTCTGTAATTTCCAATTAAGTGCATTATACATAGATTTTATTTGAAAGGCAGTGGAGCGATACAGGGCCATTTATGGCCAACTTGTTTTTGCTGTCTTTGCCTGCTATCTTTTGTTGTCTAGTAATAAAAACCCTTATGTCTATACTTGCACTATGCCAAGCACAAGGTTCTAGGTGGTAATGGTCTTGGTTGTAAAATAATCAAGACTGTTGTTTATATGCACTAAGCCAAGCAATAGATACTCTGTGGTGAGTGGAATGTTTGTTATACAGAAGTGGAGGGTTTGCATCCTTGCCTGGCAAAAATTCTTTCCATGGATTGATGAAAGTCAAAGCTACAAGCTTCATTCCATTTGTTCTTCAAGGTACTTTTTCAGATCTTTTTGTGGGAAAGCAGCCATAGGCATGGAATGTAGTGTATAGTACTGGTGACTGTAGGGCCTGTATTCACCAACTATTTGAAATTGCACTCTTGGTCTTATTCTCACAGTTTTTTTAAGTTTGAAAGTAATGCAATTTCTGATTAGCTAAACCAAATAGTTTAGCCGATCAGATATTGTGCATATTTCTAAATTTGTCTTAAACTAGGAATGCAATTAAGAAAGATTGGTAAATAGAGCCCTGGAATGCTTTGCTAGGTGCACTTGAATAATGCTTCTTCGACATAACTGGATTGAATACATACATTATTATTTAGATGTAATTTTTAGCTCCAATTGTCAAGGACTAGCAAGATAATGTCATGGCCCTGTGACTGCCATGTGTGCATCCTTGCATGCCACTATGTGGGTGTTAACTTTTGTTTCAAACATTTTCTTTTCTAAAACTACCTGTCAAATTTTGACCAAACTTCACAGAAATGATCCTGTTCATCTTCAGAATTCCTTTAAAGAATTTGATTCCATTAAAAGCTCTTGTAAATGGCCACAAAACTGAAAAAAATTTTGAAGATTTTTTAAGATCTTCTTTAAAAAACAACAGCTTCGAATTCTCTACAAATTGGCATAAATGGTCTATTGGTAGACCGCTTTTAGATTTCATGACATAACTTTGATCTGGCAAAGAACATGGCTGCTGTGGGTTTTAATTAAATGTAGTTCATAACAAGCTATAGTTAAAGTTCTAATACTAAGGGAAGTAACTTGTTTTCTCATTACATAGTATGTTACCATTTATTATGCCCCCCTTCGAAGAAGCGGGGGTATATTGCTTTGCACTTGTCGGTCGGTCCGTCGGTCGGTCTGTAGACCACATTTTTGTCCGGAGCATAACTCAAGAAGTATTTCAGGTATCATCTTGAAACTACATAGGTGGATAGATCTCATTAAGGAGAAGTGCAGTGCACAAGAATCATAACTCTGCCCATCATCTTTATGGAGTTATTGCCCTTTGTTGATTTTCATACTTAATTTTTGTCCGGAGCATAACTCTAAAAGTATTTCAGGTATCATCTTGAAACCTCATAGGTGGATAGATCTCATTAAGGAGAAGTGCAGTGCACAAGTACCATAACTCTGCCCATCATATTTTTGGAGTTATTGCCCTTTGTTGATTTTCATACTTAATTTTTGACCGGAGCATAACTCAAAAGGTATTTCAGATATCACCTTGAAACCTCATAGGTGGATTAATCTTATTAAGGAGAAGTGCAGTGCACAAGAACCATAACTCTGCCCATCATATTTTTGGAGTTATTGCCCTTTGTTGATTTTCATACTTAATTTTTGTCCGGAGCATAACTCAAAAGGTTTTTCAGATATCATCTTGAAACTTTACATATGGATAGATCTTATTCAGGAGAAGTGCAATGCACTAGAACCATAACTCTGCCCATTATATTTTTGCAGTTATTGCCCTTTGTTGATTTTCGTACTTAATTTTTTTCTGGAGCATAATTCAAAAAGTATGTGAGGTAAAATCATGAAACCTTATAAGTTGATAATTCACATAAATGGGAAGTGCAGTGCCCAAGAATTGTTAATTTATCATTAATAATTTTTGAGTAATTACCCTTTGTTCGTTTTTACACTTTGAACTTAACAGTTTATAATCACATGTTATATTTAGAATTGGATGCCATTAGGGGGGCATACATGTTTTACAAACATCTCTTGTTTCCCTTGATTATCATACTTCACTTAAAATGGTTGCTATTCCATTCAAGTTTTTTGGATAGAAAGTCTTTACTTTTCAGTGATGATGATTTTTGTTTATGTTAATGGTTATGCTTATCTGACTTAAATACATACTGTGCAGTGAGATTTGTATCCTTGTGTTTTTTGTTCCAGAACATTACAATTGGTGCAAAAAAAAAAAAAGTTTTTTTCTGATACTGAAGTTTGAAAATCTTCTTTTGTGATCTCTTTATAATACTGGTATCTGCAGTAGAACCTTGCATTTGCCCTAGCATGCAAAGAATAAATGTGATGATTCCCTTGTTTTCAGCAAATCAAAGTTTGCACAATACAAGTACCAGGTTTGTATCTTTTCCACTTTTCAGAAACTACAGGCTAGCATCCTGGCACCACTGCAAGATCTATCCACAATCACACATCCTGATATAAGACAAAAACAGCTGGAGTGTGTTTTCCAAATATTGCACAATAATGGGGATTCCCTGAATCATGGCTGGCCCCTTATTTTAGGCGTCATTGGGGCAGTAACAAATGACCAAGGGTAAGAAGAAAGTTCTATTACAAGATATGCTTGATTTATTTGCCCCCCTCCCCCCATGCCAAGTTTTACATTTTCTGAAAGGGAGGTTATGATTAGGGGTAAAATTATTATGAATTTTCCAAGGACAGCATGGACATTGTCCAACTAAGAAGCCTACAATCTGTAGTGAAGGTTGAAAGATGTTGAATTGTGAAGTAATAAAGACATGTTAATGTCTGATTTTTTATGCTGGTTTGTCATGATGAACCTTGGTTTATTTGAAGCTGAATTATTTCAGTATGATAGATAGATGGGGCTTTGAGGTGTAAACATACACTTTGGATAACATTTTACACTTCTGATAACATTAAACTGCCAACAAAATAGTAAGAATTATTGGTAAAATTCTTTAAAATGCAGTGTTCCTGATTAATCAGGCATGCTATTTAACTCTTTACCAGATAACAAGATTTTTGATGGGTCCAAA
Source organism: Tridacna gigas (assembly GCA_945859785.2). Lineage (NCBI taxonomy): Eukaryota > Metazoa > Mollusca > Bivalvia > Cardiida > Cardiidae > Tridacna > Tridacna gigas. The sequence goes on along the minus strand of OX244036.2, from coordinate 31,298,803 downwards.
TTGAAAGCATATGCAGAAGACAAGTGTTGCTCAAATGCAATCTTTTGTTTGCAAAAAAAGGTAAAAAACATAAGGGAAAGGGAAAAAATTCTTGTTACCAGTATGATTTCAAAAGGCCTCGTCCTCAGGGTCGTGAAAAGTTGGGATGGTTTGGAAAAGGTTTAATGTCCAGGACTGTCAGAATTTGAGGTAAAATTATTAGAAATTGCTGGCAGTCTCTACATTACAGAAAATACAATGGCATAAAAAGGTATTAATGTCTTCCTTTGAAAATTCTTGGTAATTTTACCTCTATTTATAGTTACTTCTCTGTAGAAAATGTAACATGGGGGGCATTCAATGGAGAATATCTGGTATTGAAAATTTCTGGCATGCACAAAAGAAATGAGTAAGGACAAGCAGAATATGAATCACATGACAATGATGATTTTTTTTCTCCATTTGTCTAAATGTTTTCAGAAGGCTTCATCTGCAGCTGTTTCAAGTAGAGCTGTGTGTAGGAGGTAGGGGATTAACACAAATCAAGTATTTTGGTGGTTTCTCTGTGGGCTTTGACAAATTTATGACTGTAAAAATGTTTTACTGATTCAGCTGAAATTCAATATCTTTAACCCATAAACAAACAATCCCAAGTTGTAATGACTCTGAATAAGAAGACTTTTTAAATAGTGCAGAAGAGGAGAAAATGCTGGTACCCAGCATTTTCTCCTTTGCACACAATGTTTTCAACTCTTCCAAATACAAATTTTAATTTTTGAGGCTCTTATTCTATCCTCTGTAAATATTTTTCATTTAGATACATCTGAAATTTTATTTTTGATAAAGATGTAAGATATTTTCAACATTATAAGCTGCAGCAGAAGCCAGCCTTTTTACAACATTGTCGGAAAAGGAGTAAATAGGTTTTTTACAAGAACATGATCATATACCCACAATGCCTGTCATACATTTCAAGAAAAGTGACTTCTTGTGACTCTGTGACATATTTTTTGTTTGTCTGATTAGACTGCTTTTTAGCAATGTAAATTAGGATGGAATCATAGGCTTACCATCTTGATTCCATCAAGTGCCAGTGATGATAGGAGGACCTTGTGTAATTCTTATTCAAGGTTATGGAAAACATTGAGGCAAATGGAGAAATTGCTTTTCTTTAGTATTTCTTTAAGATTATTTTATGGTATGAATTTGATATTAGCTTCCTCAAAAACCTGTAAAGTAGGGTGTATATAGTTGATAGACTGAATATGGGGCAGTAGGCTAAGAAATGGGCATGAACTGAAGGGTAAGATGGCAGTCTGAAAATTTATTGTTCTTTCACTGGCAAAAAAGCAAGTCTGCAAGCATAGAGGCTTTGGAAAATTGATAACTATTGTAAAACCTGAACCTGCGAAATTCAATTTTTCAGACAAAATATTCGTGAAATATGACTTGTGTTTAATCATAAATGTACGCTACTGCCATCGAGGAAATCTACTACATGTAATTCTAATAATTCAAGAAAATTTATGCATATTTTTGTTTCAGGGAAAAATTGGTGCAGACGGCATTTCAGAGTTTGCAATTGGTCGTCACTGACTTTTTACCCATAATTCCTGGTTGTTATTTACCCGTTGTTGTGGATGTGGCGGCGAAATTTGGCCTCCAAAAACAGGAATTGAATGTTAGCTTGACAGCCATTGGACTTCTGGTGAATTTAAATAATAAACATTTTTCATACTAGCCCTTTAACTCTACCGGACTTTGGAACTTGTCCAAATTGAATGCAGTCATGGACTACAAAGAAATTGTGGACCAAATGATAGGATTTGTGTTTGAAAGAGTGGGACATATTGTCAGAAAAGAGAAAATATTGGTTACCATCTTTTTATCCTTTTCCCATAATATTCTCACAAGCTTTGTTCCTCAGGATCTTAGAAATATGGGATTGTCTGTTAGAGAGTAAACTTAATAGGGTAAACTTAATTCCCATGAAACAAACTTGCAATTTTGACTCATTACCAAACAAAGAAATTTTAGACTTGTCAAAATTGAAAGCTTTTGCAGACAAAAAAATTATTGGTTGCTCAAATTGTGGAATTTGTCTCTGGAAGGGTAGAAAACACTGTCAGAAAAGGAGAAAATGCTGGTTACCCACATTTTCTTCTTCTCCCACAATGTTTTCAAAAGGCTTTTTCCTCAAGGTTGTTTAATTTTGGGATTGTGTGGTAAAGTGTTAAAATAATCATTATAAAGTAAGGATGATCAACAGAAAATGAATATTGATGTACACCTTTACCACACAATCCAACTTTTAATGACCCTGAAAGAAAAGGCTTTTGAAAACATTGTGGGAAAAGGAGAAAATGCTGGTAACCAGCATTTTCTCCTTTTCCCACAGAGTCTTCTGCCCTATCAAAAAGACAAATCATCATTTTAGCAAGATTTAATTTGTTGTCTACAAATGCTTTCAATTTGGATTTGGTCCATTCCAAAATTTTGTCATTTGGTAAAGAGTTAAAGACATTGGTGCAAAAGAAGAAACTGCTCCTTATTAGCAATTTAAGCTTTTGGCATATTTTGATACCCCCCCTTTACGTAGTAGAGGGGGTATGCTGGTTTCACCATGTCTGTCCGTCCGTCAATCTGTCCATCTTTTCGTTTTCATGCTCTAACTCAAAAGCCATTGGACCTAGGACCCTGAAACTTTATACAAGTGTTCCTCATGACCCAAGGAGCTGCCGTATTGTTTTTGGATCACATGGGTTGAAGGTCAAGGTCTTAGGTGAACTCTGTTTTCTCTGATAATGCTGCTTCAGTGACAAGATGCCAGTGGGGGGTATTTTTGTCCACTTTGCAATAGTTCTAGTTTTCAAAAGTGGTGTGCTGTAAAATGGAAAAGAAAATGATGACATAGTTGTGTCAGAATTTCTGGAAGTAAATGAATAAAACATATTGTTGAATTAATTACAGTTGTTGAATATATTACAAGAAATATTTCTGTTGCTCAGGACAGAAAAGGTGAATGTATTACAAGGAATATTTCTGTTATTTATGACGAAAAAGGAAGCATGTGTATATCTATTTCCATGACAGAATATCTAAACATGTAAGACCGAGATCAGACTACATTATAATGTGTATTCTGATCTTAATCTATGCTGTCAGTGAAAAGCACCTAAAGTTTCTCTTGGTACCGTAGGGGTCACTTCAATGCTTTCTTGCATGAGTTCAAGATATTTGTTATAGAAATAGATTAAAGTTTAAGTCACTGAAATGAACCCTTTCAGAACTTTTGGCAAAATGAGGGGCTTTTGTGAATGTTACGGATCAAGATCAGAGTGAAGTCTGGGTCCATATTCACCAGCCATTCTTAAGAATGTTCTCAGTCTTATTCTCCAAGATTCTGTAAATTTGAAATTAACACAACTTCTGATTAGCTAAACCATTTGGTTCAGAAATCAGAAGTTGTGTTTCTTTCAAATTTAGAAATTTCTAAAGAATAAGATTAAGAACATTCTTGGTGAATACGGACCCTGATCTTGGATCTTTACCATCTGCTTGCTTCAGTCAAGTCCATTTGATAAAAAACTCTCTGAGTTTCTGTGGATTGTATTTGCAAGTGTTCAAAGAGGTCTAACTTACATATTTGGCACTGAAAGAGTTGACCCTTTACACACAATCCCAAATTTTAGTGACTGTGAGAAAGATAGCTTTTGAAAACATTGTGGGTAAAGGAGAAAATGCTGGTAACCAGCATTTTCTCCTTTTCCCACAATGTTTTCTACTTGGCTGGGTAACTCAGAAGTTAGCGTATCTGACTTGTGACCTGGTGGTTGTGGGTTCGATGCCGGGTTGCGGAATACTATCTTTCTGGTGATTTTTCTCTTCTCACCTAATGCATTTGAGAAAAGTAGCTAGTGGCTTTGGAAGAAACTTGTGTCAGTACTGGTGTGAGGAAGCCAGGAAACACATGAGTAGGTGTGCTGACCCCCTTTGATAAGCTGTTAAAACGGTGTTAAACTCCAATACAAACAAACAAGCAAATAAATCATTTGTAACAACCCATTACTTCATTGATAGACCAGTACCATTTTAAGCCTGGCTGTTTTCCAGTAAACATCCAGGTATTGTCATTATAGCCCTGTCTTTGCCAGTGTTGTTGTTGTTCAAAATCTGTGAGATTTTCCGATATGTGTGTCATTAGTGAAGGTATTTACTTAGAACTGGAGCTAGCAGTCATTTGTCAAAAGGGAACCCATTCCAGAAGGGCAGATAACACTTAAATATTTTTGATGCAGTTTTCTTCTTTCATTGGAAAAGCAAGTACAGCAAAGCTTTTGCACCCACATGAGGTACTATAAGCCTGTGGTTGATTGCTTCTTTTCACCTGATGTTTACCAAACTGATAAAAAATGACAGTTTCTTCTCCTTTCCTGTGTGTAATTTGTTATTGTTTAAGTCTGTCTTTACAGTAATAGGTAAATTGCAATCCTTTTGTAAGCATATTTCAACCCCTCTGTGCTTTCGTCAGTCTACCACATTGGCTTTTGAAAGCATTGCTGCAAAGTTAGAATTTGCTCTGACTGAGCAAAAACGCAAACATTTTTTATGTTTTCTTATAATGCAATTGTTTTTGGTTTATTTACAGTGGAATATTTCCGACTACTTTTACCAAAATCGTGAAAGAATTAAAAATGACCTGAAAACTACAGCAAAGTCACCTGATAAGTCAGACAAACCAGAGGAAATTTCACCTTTTGATGCATTGTGGATGTGTCTGTTTACAAGGCTAGGTGATCTTTGTGTTGACCATCGACCAGCGGTCAGAAAGAGTGCCGGACAAACACTGTTTTCAACAATATCTGGACATGGTGGGCTGTTACAGCAAGGGTCATGGAAAAAAGTTCTCTGGCAGGTAATTCAAAGGAATAAAAGTGGTCTCAGAGAGTTATTGTAGAAATCTTTCCTTCTCTTCAGCCTTAATTTACCAAATGATCCTGTGTTTTAATGACCTGATGAAAAAGGTTTATGAAAACATTATGGGAAAAGAAGAAAATGCTAGTAACCAGCATTTCCTTCTTTTTCCACAATGTTTTCTAGCCTTTCTAATACAAATGCCATTTTATGTCATCTTTGATTTGTTGTCAATCATTGCATTCAAAATGCAGAAGTCAAACATTTTGTCTTCTGGTGAAGAGTTAAGCTCACATTGACTATAGGCCATGTGACCATTATTTATCACTTTTTATAAGTAAAAGGGGAAAAAAGGGTTTTTGTTGTAATCATATCTCAGGTGAGACATGTCAGGTTCTTTTGGAATCTCTTACCTCACAGTGTTTTCAAAAGAATTCAAGGAAGGTGATTTCTTTTTTTCTGAATTTTTAGGCAGTATGAAATTGACTTTTGTGGTAATGTTAAGGGTGGACCATGCTACTGGAAGTATAGGCTTTCAACAGAAATATTTTGTGGACAATAAAAAGAGTTTTTGCCAAAGATTCTTATTTTGCTCAGCTGTTCTTAAGACAACATTGAGATCTTGTCATTGTCTGCGAAAAACTGACATTTTTTAATGTCTCTGTCATTACTGATGTAATTTACCTACACTTGCTATTTTCTTCAAACTTGCTAGTTGTTAACCATCAAACATTTATTAATATCTCTGTCATTACTGAAATAATTTACCTCAAACTTGCTATTGTCTTCAGATTTGCTAGTTGTTAACTATCAAACATTTTTTAATATCTCTCTCATTACTGAAGTAATTTGCCTCAAACTTGCTATTTTCTTCAAATTTGCTAGTTGTTAACTATCAACCTTTTTTTAATATCTCTCTCATTACTGAACTAATTTACCTCAAACTTGCTATTTTCTTCAAACTTGCTAGTTGTTAACTATCATAACTTAGACCCGCACGGGTAGCTCAGTGGTTAGCGTATCTGACTTGTGACCTGGTGGTTGTGAGTTTTATACCCGGTTGCGGCAAACTTTGTTTCCAGCGATTTTTCGCCTCTCACCTCTGATGCAAATGAGAAAAGTAGTCAGTGGCTTTGGAAAGAAAGTTGTGTTCAGTACTGCTCTGAGAAAGCCAGGAAACACATGGGACTGTCACTGACTACCATGATATGACCTGAGCAGTTAAAATGCCATTAAACTCCAATACAAACAAACAGTCAAAACTCAGGTTAGTTTTCAACTATCAAAAGAGCATAAGATAGTTCTCTTCTCTTTGACTAATATATCTCATCATTTAAGCAGCATCTTACTTGTTTCTTGCAAAATATAATCCTCTCAGTTTGACAAGTCTTAGATTTTGTAGTTTGGTAAAGAGTTAACTCTTAAAATTTTGAGTCATCCAAATTGAAAGCATTTGCAGATGATGATTTAGATGCTATTGAAATTTTGGTCTTTGATTCTGAAAGGATAGAAAACATTGTGGGAAAAAGAGAAAATGCTGGTTACCAGCATTTTCTCCTTTTTCCTCAATGTTTTCAAAAGCTTTCTTTCTCAGGGTCATTAAAAGTCGGGACTGTGTGGTAAAGAGTTAAATAGAACACTAAGTGCATTCAGCAGGCTGAGATGTCTGAAATTTCAATATCAATTCTAAATATAGATGGAAAGATACACAATAACATCAAAAAAAAGTTTAATTAAGTTACTGCTAAGTTCTCTCATATTTTGCCATTTAGCTTCCTTAGGGATATAAAATAATTTTCTAAATATAAATGCTTTAAACAGAGCTCCTATCTGCATCAGATATTTTGACACTGTGTACCAGTAGAACTTGCTCTGCTGTGCTTGCATAAAATGGTCTTTGCAAGAAGGAGATTAGAATGAGGGCAATAGCACTGTAAATCCAAGATGAAATGCAGGTTTCTTGCAATTCGATCTTAATATACACTGTCCACAAAGTGCTTCTAAACTTTCTTCTTGCATACTTTAGAATAGTGCAGGGGAAGCATGAGAAACCTTGGTACAGAAATATTTTCAGAAGCCCTTTTGAATTTGAACAATGATACCACCAGACTAAGCAAATTAAAGATAGCCGTTACCAGACAAATAGAAGAATGGTACACAACATCATGGGACCTCTGCATTGAATTCATATGGAAGAGCAAATTGAAAGGATTGAAAGCCAGTCCAACAAGCAAGGGAATGCTGTTTTATGAATATGAATGACTTGGCAATGAACCCTGGCTATATGCAATTTGTTTTTGAAAGTACAGTCAATCCTGTTTTAAACAACCACCCAAGGGAATGAAAACAACCTAGGCTCTTAACTCATTACTAGAAGGCAAAATTGTAGGCATGTCTAAATTGAAAGCATTTGCCCACAACAAATTAAATATGACTAAAACATTGAGATTTGTCTTTGAAAGAGTAGAAAAAATGTTTAAGGGGCTTTTTCCTTGGAGTTGTTAAAATGCAGATTGTGTGATAAAGGATTAAATAACCTTATGATATTTGTTACAACACTGTCCTCATGGCTTCTAATTTTGTTTGCTCACCTGATCACAAAATTTCTCAGAGGAGGTGGGGGATGGCTTTTCCATAAAGTGAACTTTGTGTTAGAAAGGGAGTAAACATTGTGGGAAAAGGAGAAAATGCTGGTTACCAGCAATTGCTCCTTTCTCCACAAAGTTTTTAAAAAGCTTTTTCCTCAGGATCATTAAAATTTGGGATTATGTGATGAAAGATTAAATAACCTCAACACTCTTCCCATGGCTCCCAATTTCATTTGCTCACCTGATCACAAAATTTTGCAGAGGAGGTGGGGATGGCTTTTCTGTAAATATCTTCACATCATGACTGTTTACCAAGCAGTCACATATTTTCACAATTCTCTAGAATGAGGATCTTTAAAACATCACGGTAACTATCATTTTCTCCCATGTTTTCTACCCTTTCAAAGACAAATACCATCATTTGAGGCACATATATTTTGTCATCTGTAAATAGTTTAATCCTTTACCAAACCACAAAATGTTAGACCTGTCCAAATTGAAACTATTTGCAGACAACCAATAGGAAGTGGCTTGCTTATATTATGGAATTTTCTTTAATAGAGTAGAAATATTGTTGGGGAAAAGCAGATAATGCTGGTTAGCAGTTTTTGGTTTTTGAGTCACATTTACTTTGTTGTCTGCAAATGCTTTCAATTTAGACAAGTCCATAATTTTGTTGTCTGGTAAAGACCTAATTGATAACTTATTTTATGTTGATCCAGATGATTGATGTCTTTCTGGAAAAAAATTCTAGATTATGGTAAAAGTCTACAATTTATCCAGGCAAGATTGTTTGGTACTAACTTATTCATGTCTAGAAAACCAATTCCCTTTGTAAACCTTTAACAAAACAATCCTATGTTTTTATGACCCTGAGAAAGTAGACCTTTGGAAACATTTTGAGAAAAAGAGAAAATGCAGCATTTTCTCCTTGCCCAACAATGTTTTCTACCCTTTTGAATACAAGTTCCAACATTTTATCCATGTTTTTCATTTGTTGTCTGCAAATACTTGCAATTTGGATAAGTCTTCTGTTGGGTGAAGAGTTAACAGCTTGTTGCATACCTAGGGAAATTAGAGACCATTACTCTATTGTGAACACCAAACATCACAATGCAACCAAATTAAGATGGGCTCAAATGAGGTTACAACCTCTGATGGTCAAATCTTCTCTCGAGAGTTAGGTTCGCTTTGACCCTTAAAGCACCTTTTTGCAATAATAGTTGCCTTTGTGGCCAGTGTAGATAAAGATCAGACTGCACAAAATGTACAGTCTGATCTTTGATCTATGCTTTATGCTCTGGTGAAACACTCTAGACAAAAGTTACAATGAAACTGTAATTTATTTGGATCTTATTCCTAGCCTGAAAATGTCTGCAGACTTTATTCGGCACTCTTAAGTGTTAAGATGTTCTACTTTTGAGAGTTCTGGAAGTGGAAAATTACACCTTGAAATATAAGATAATCATGAGGTACATGTAAATGTGAACACTATCTAATCTTTGGGGACTGAGATCCTAAAATGGGGTAACATATGCTAGAAGTTTGTCAATTTGTATGCGTGACTTTAAGGTGTTTGTGTTTCACATTTACTTATGTTTTTTGTTTTGTCTAAGATTATTCTGTATAGTAATTGGTGTAAAAAAGTACTTTAAACCTTTACCATACAATCCCAAGTTTTAATTACCCTTAGATGGGAGCCTTGGGAAATATTGTGGCAAAAGAAGAAAATGCTGCTAACCAGCATTTCCTCCTTTTCTCACAGTATTTTCTACCAAGTCAAAGATAGATAATTATTATCATTTCAGCTACAAATAATTTTCATCTGCAAAGGCTTTAAAATTTGGTTTATTCCAAAATTTTGTTGTTTGGTAAAAGAGTTAACCCTTTACCAAACAATCCCCAGTTGTAATGATTCTGAGGAAGTAAACCTATGAAAATTTTTCTACTTTTCCCACAATGTTTTCTACCCTTTCAAATATGACCTCCACAATTTAAGAGGCATTTGTTTTCTGTAAGTGTTTTCACTCTAGATGTCTGAAATTTTGTCATCTGGTCAAGAGACAAACAGTATTTGAAAAGACTATTGTAAATCGCATTGACAAAAATGTGAAATACAGATCAAAAAGGTATTTTGCTGTTTCTCCATATTGTTTTCTACGTAATCAAAGGAATAAATCTCATCATTCAAGCCACATTTTACTCTTTACCAGAGGACAAGATATTAAATTTGTCCAAACTCAAAGCAACTGCAGATGATGTAAATGTGGCTCAAAAATGAAATTGTTTGTGATTACCAGTGTTTTCTCCATTACTCTTGATTTACCGTAAAAGTTCATTGACTTTGTTTCATAAGTTTTTTAGTTTCACTGTTTCATAAACCTAACTACTTAAAAAAAAAAGCAAGAGAGCCATTGGCCCTAAAGCGCTCACCTGAGTAAAGTCATCTACAGTTGATAAAGCTAAAGAGAGCCCGGTTTTAATGATGTAAACCACATGAGTGTAAGTGACTGCTTTTTGAAACAATGTGATCCAATTTCAAACTTGTCCAAGATATCATTGAGGAAAAACATTCTGACCAAGTTTCATGAGTATCAGGCTGAAATGTGGCCTGTATGATGCACACAAGGTTTTTCTGTGGTTTGGTCCAGTGACCTAGTTTGTGACTAGATGTGACCCACTTTGGAACTTGTCCAAGATATCACAAAGACAGACATTCTGACCAAGTTTCATGAGAATCAGGCTGAAATGTGGCCTCTATGGTGCACACAAGGTTTATCTAAGATTTTTGCCCAGTGACCTACTTTTTGACCAGACATGAAGCAATTTCAAACTTGTCAAAGATATCATCAAGACAAATATTCTGACCAAGTTTCAAGAGTATCACACTGAAAATGTGGCCTCAAGAGTGCACACAAGGTTTTTCTAAGATTTAGCCCTTTAACCTACTTTTTGACCAGGCATGACTCAGTTTTAAAAGTAGTCCAAGATATCTTCAAGACAAACATTCTGACAATGTTACAAGAGATTCAGACTGAAAATGTGGCCTCTAGAGTGCACACAAAGTTTTTCTAAGATATTGTCCAGTGACCTACTTTTTGCCCAAATTACCCAATTTTGAATTTGTTGAAGATATCATCAAGACAAACATTCAGACCAAGTTTTAAGAGTTTTAGGCTGAAAATGTGGCCTAAAGAGCGCACACAAGGTTTTTGTAAGATTTAGCCTAGTGTCCTACTTTTTTAACCTACATGACCCAATTTCGAACTTGTCTGAGATATTATCAAAACAAATATTCTGAGCAATTTTCATGAGTATCAGACTGAAAATGTGGCTTCTAGAGTACACACAAGGTAAATGTTGACAACTGCACTACGGATGACGGACACAGCACAATCACAATAGCTCACCTTGAGCACTTCGTGCTCATGTGAGCTAAAAAAAGAAAGAGCTAATTTTCACATCTAAACCCTCCCCCCTTTTGTGTAATAACCTAGAATAAAAACTGTATTGTTGGGATTGTCAGGTGCTAAGGGAGATATTTTGATTGATTCAGGATTTAAAAACTTAAATTTTCTTTCATAAGTTACTCAGCTTTACTGTTACATAAGCTTTATTATTTGAAAAGAAAGAGCTATCTTTCCACACTCCCTCCTGCCTCCAGTGTGATAACTGGGAACAAATATCCTATTGTTAGGATTGTCAAGTGCTAAACAAAAGGCATTTTGATTGATTCAGGACAAAAAACAAAAATTATTTTTACATTAGTCTGGCTTAAGTCCCTAGATGGACATCCCTTTAAAAAGCTAATGGCGAGTTATATCCAAAGGTTGTGAAACCAGTGAACCCTTTACCACACAGTCCCAGGTTTTAATGACCCAGAAGGAGAAGGCTTTTGAAAACATTGTAGGAAAGGAGAAAATGCTGGTAACCAGCTTTTTCACCTTTTCCCATAATGTTTTCTGCCCTATCAAAGACAGAAATCATTATTTGAGCTACATTCAATTTGTCACCGCAAATGCTGTCAATTTGAACCAGTCTAGAATTTTGTGGTATGGTAAAGAGTTGACTCTTTACCGAATGACAAAATTGTAGGTTTTGGGCAAATTGAAAGCATTTGCAGACAACAAATTTTTTGTAGCTCAGGTGCTAGAATTTGTCTTTGTCAGAGTAGAAAACATTGTGGGAAAAGAAAAAGATGCTGTTTACCAGTATTTTCTCCTTTTTGCACAATGTTTTCCAAAGCCTTCTTCCCCAGGGTCGTTTAAACTTGGGATTGTTTGGTGAAGGGTTGAAAAGTTTTCAGCACATGACTGATTGGGAAAATATAGAGATTACAGAACCTCTAAGTCTTTTCAAAAGCCTTTCTCTTCAGGGTCGTTAAAACTTGGGATTGTGTGGTAAAGGGCTAACCTAAGTACAAGATCTTTTAACCAATTTAGGTCTAATATAAATCACTAATGACAAAACATTTGAAGGGGGGGGGGGGGAGTTTTTTTTGATGATTTTGAGATAATGTTGGAAAAGAAGAAATTGCTTGCTGCAAGGTGTTTTATGTCATGGACTGAAAAAGTTGTACTTGTAAAATGTGTGGTTAAATGATATAACAAGATGAAATGGATGTTTTTGTTGTTGAAAAAAAACCTTAAAGTGGTAGATCAAGGCTGACTTATGCAGATAATTAAAAAAGATACGGAACAGTATAGATCAAACAATAAGTTTCTCCTTTTAGCAGAATGTTTTCACTCACATGTAGTTAAATGTTTAACCTTTTACCACAAAATCCCAACTATTAACGACCCTGAGAAAGAAGCCTTCTGAAAACATTGTGGGAAGAGAAGAAAATGCTAGTAACCAGCATTTTCACCTTTTCTCACATGTTTTCTATCCTTCCCTAAATAAACCTCAATTTTTGAGCCAAATTTATTTTGTTGTCTGCAAATTCTTTCAATTTGGACTAGTGTAAAATTTTGTTGTATGCTAAAAGAGTCAATCGGACCTTTTGATTTTCTTTATTTCACAAAGGATGTTTTCATGATCACCTGCTTTTGCAAAGTCTGAAACATTCGTTTTCATTATATAGCGTTAATTTTAAAGATGACAAAATTTAATGAGCTCAGCCTTCTACCATACAATCCTGTGTGTTAGTGATCCTGAGTAAGAACGCTTTTTAAAACTTACGGGAACAGGAGGAAACACTGGGAACAAGCATTTTTTTTCTTTTCCCACTATGTTTTCTACTTTTTGAAAGATATTTCCCAGTGTTGAAGCCACATTATATTTGTAGTCTGCTAATGCCTTCATTTTGAGCAAGTCTAAAATTTTGTAGTCTGGAAGAGTTAGTTGATTGGATTTCTCTATGAAAAGTGTCATCAGTATTTTTACCTTTCCCCACATTGTTTTCAAAAGCCATCTTCTTGTATAAACATGGGGTTTAGAAAAAGCTTCAGCTGATGATTATGAGGGTTAAAATACTTTCTATGTTTTTTGTTCCAGGTTTTATTCCCCTTGCTTGACAATGTGAAGAAACTTTCAAGTACAGCGCCTAATACCAAAGATGAAACCACAAGTGGAAATATTTTGATTCACCATTCTCGTGACACGGCAGAGAAACAATGGGCAGAGACTCGAGTTTTAACTCTGGCTGGGGTGGCGAGAACTTTCACAGCACAGCGCATTGTCTTGCAGACATTTTACAGTAAGTTTATTACATTCTTACTGCAATTCTGTACCTGTGTTTTATCAGGGCTAGCCATATTCTTTTTTTTTCCTCATCTGTCTGTTTTAAGCTCGCCAGAGCAAGAAGTGCTGACGGTGAGCTATCATGATTGTCCATCATCAAGTTTTACGTTGTGTACACTCTAGAGGTCATATTTTCAGTCCAATACTCATGAAACATGGTCAGAATGTTTGTCAAGATGATAGAGGAGTTCAGAAATAGGTCACAAAGGGTCAAATAGTAGGACAAATCCTAGAAAAAGTTATGTACATTTCATAGGCCTTATTTTCAGTCCAATATTCATGAAGCTTGGTCATATGTTAAAATTTTGATGATATCTTTCAGGGGTTGGAATATGGAATTTCTAAATGTAGGTCACCAGCTCAAATGGTAGAAAAATCTTGAGCCCTCTTTAGGCCGCATTTGTAGTCTAGTGGGCATGAATATTATATCTGACATAAGTTTGGAAATGTGTGACCTCAAGTCAAAAAGTATGTCATAGGACAGATTCAGAGAAAAAAAACTTGTGTGCACTCTTGAGGGAAGCTTATCAGTTCATTACTTATGAAACTTTGCCAGAATGTTGGCTGTTACGTATCTAAAACAGTTTTGAAAATGGGTCAGCTGGGATTAAAAACTGGGTCACTGCATACATCATATCCAAGAAAAACATTGAGTATACTTAGTATAATTCTCTCAGTGGTTAGTAAGCGATTTGGGGCCATCTTGGCCCTCTTGGTCCTGCCGTTGCCCCTCTTGCTCTGTGTCTGTCTTTGACTCTATTACTGTTTTTCTTTTTGTCTGTGACTTTTCTTAAAGAAATGTCTATTTACCATTCATACCCATTGCTCCATTGGGTTTTTCCTAGGAGTGTCCCTGGGAGATGTTTCAGAGCCCTAGTCTAGTACTGCTGAAACCCAGGAATTACATGATTATGTGAGCTGTGGCTGTGATATGACTAAAAATAATGTTTATAGTAGCTTAAAACACCATTAAATTAATCAATCATTCATACCCATTCCAGCTCTTCTTTAACCCTTTACCTAATAATCATGTGATTTAACAACCCTGAAGAAAAACAGCTTTTGAAAAACACTGTGGGAACAGGAGAAAATTCTGGTAACCAAGTTTTTCTCCTTTTCCCATTATGTTTTCTCCTCTTTGTCAGATAAGTCCCATACTGTAGGCTACATCCATTTGTCATCAGCAAATGCTTTCAGTATGGACTTGTCTATGATTTTTTTGTTTGGTTAACCCTTTACCACACAATTCCGGGTTTTATAGACACTACAGAAAAAGCCTTTTTGAAAACACTATGGGAAAAGAAGAAAATACTGGTTACTAGCATTTTCTTCTTTTCCTACAATGTTTTCTACTGTTTCAAAAACAAATTTCAATTTTTTAGTCATTTATTTTGTCATCTGCAAAAAATGCTTTGAATTTGTACCAGTCTAAAATTTTGTTGTTTGGCAAAGAGTTCAGTCAAAAAGTTAATGTAATACAAAAGATAGTTTTCTGAAATTTTTCTATAAGAAGTCTGCTGGGTGATGCAAAAAAAATAATCTTTTCAATCATCTTTACTGTAAAATATGTGTCTCTCTGCAGAAGACTTTCCTCATGCTTGGGCACTTCTGCTGGATCATATAGAAGGTGCTGCGCTGAGTCAAAGTGCTGAAATTTCTATTGCTGCAATCAAAAGTTTCCAAGAAATGCTTCTCATCAGTAACAAAGACAAAGACGACATCAACTTTAGCCCCGTCAAAATTGTCCCTGTTACACCTCCAACCCCAGAAATGATCGATAGAACTGGAGAAGTACACCAAACCAGCCCTGTCAGTGATAGAAGAGACGCAGTAGAATCAGGAGACAATGATGATGTTGGAAAATCGGATTATGATATTGCACTGTGGTCTGCAGCTTGGAAAGTTTGGTTGAATATTGGGACAAACTCCACAAAGCCTCCAGAAGATTCGATGTCCCTTTATGTCCCCTCGCAGCCCTTTTTGACAGCTCTCATACAGACTTTCCCACCATTGTTAGACCACATAAAAGTTCGATTTTCTGGTGCAGATCTGCAGAAACTATCTGAGGTCCTTAAACGAGCCCTTACTGTTCCTGTTCAAGGGGACATGTCGCCATTTATTATTCCGTCATTCCCAGATGTAACGACTACGCCATTACAGGAAGCAACTTTACAGGCAGTAGAGGCAATAGTAAAGGTTTGCTACCTCATTTTGCCCCTTCATATGTATGCATGATGTATAATATAAACTGTATGCAGGTTGGAGAGGGGGAGGTTATGAAAATATTGTAACAAGTGATGAAATCACTGGTTTAGAGCAGTTTTATCAGAGTGTCTGATACTGTAGATCCAGGGTCAGACTGTATATTCTTTGCAGTCTGATCTTAATGTATCTTGCCTATTTTGTCTGTAGAAGATTGTTTTTTCCAAGCATCAAATTTTTAGACTTGTCCATTTCGAAAGCATTTGCAGACAACAAATGAATTGCTCGGATTTGTCCTTTAAAAAGTAGAAAATATTGCGGGAAAAGGAGCAATGCAGTTTAACAGCATTTTTTGCCTTTTACCCACAGTGTTTCCAAAAGCCTTCTCCTTTAGGAGTATTATAACTCGGAATAATTGTTTTGTTTTCTTTCATTTTCTGACTTTATGTAAGAAAGCTTTAGCTCTTTATCATGCCTGCAGGTCTTTTCTAACCACTACCTTTGTTTCAACAGACTGTGAGAGAAGGACCAGAGTCCATGCACAACATGTACCCAGATATATATGACCAGTTATTGACCTACGTAGATTACGGGGTCAGGGTCCCCAAATTTGGCAAGATAGAAACCAAACAGTTTGGATCTGTTAAAGGGCCACAGGTAAATTTTATTTACCACTCCTAGAATAGTTCTTAGATTTTGAAAAAATTGTGTGTGTGTGTGCCATTGACCTAATTAAAGCTCCCTCCCAAATAAAAGCACCCCCACTACATTACTTACACTAGAGGCCTCCGTACAATGCCCACCCACACCCAACCTTAGCTTAAAATTGACTGGAATGACAAACTTCCAAATGCAAGGTAACTTCACTAAAAATTTTCAAACTTAGACAAATGGAAATTATTGATGACCAATATTTTATAAATAAACTTACAGGTATGGCATCAACATAATCCTAATTACTTCACAAATCATTGTCATTTACACCTGACTATCTGAATGTACTTATACTTCCAATAACGTAAACTTCCGGTAACACTAAATTTGTCTACTAACTTTGAAAAATTTAAGAAAGTGAAGCATCGAAGATCTATGTCCCATATTAATAATGAATGCCATTTTATGCCCAAATGAATCATGATTGGTGGTAAAATCGATATTCTGCATTAATACAGTGAGTTTTTTGAATGGCGACAGCTTGGCAGTCAGTGCTGACTAAAACCCGGATCAAAGTACTATACTACTCTACTATATAATTATTGGCACTTAAATTTCAGGAAATTGGCTATGAAATAATAGCACCCTGTTGGTCTTTTTGCATTGTGCTTGAGCGCATTAATATTGTGAAATATGGTATGGTAACTCTTAAGCTGCTAAGTGCAACTTGCTGACCTTTTGCAGACACTGAGGATCAAGATCAGACCACACAGAATGTGCAGTCTGATCCTGGATCTACTCTGTACAATAAGGAGATCCAAAGAGTAAGTTTAACATCATTCTGGTTTTTACCGTTGGCTTGAAAGTTTAATTTAACCCTTTACCACACAATTGTGAGTTTTAACAATCCTGAAGAAAAAGCCTTTTGAAAACATTGCGGGAAAAGAAGAAAATGTTGGTAACCAGCATTTTCTCCTTTTCCCACTATGTTTTCTACAAATCACAGACAAATTTTATTAATTGAGCTACATTTGAATTGTCGTCTGCAAATGCTTTGAATTTGGGCAAGTCTACATTTTTGTCATGTGGTAAAGACTTAACTTATTTAGAAGGATTAGGGTTTTATAAGAGCCTTTCTGTATCAGTGATATGTATAAACAGGCTCTCTCTGTATCTGTCGCACTCTCTCTCTGTCTCTGTCTCTGTCTCTGTCTCTCTCTCTCTCTCTCGCTTTATCTTGTCTTCTCTTGATACCTCTTTCTGTTTTTCCGTCTGTCTCTCTGTTGCTCTCTTTCAAAAATAAGTCAAGAGATTTGTTTGATACAGTTGACAGACACATTGATTGCTTAACTCATTCCCTCTTGAAAATAAATCGCAAGGGTTGACTTCAAAAATATCCTGGTAAAATTGGCTGTCAGCGTTAAATAAGGTTTAAACCTTTACAGAAAATCTATTGTTTCCAATGACTCTGAGGAAAAGGGCTTTTTGAAAACTTTGTGGTAGCTAGCATTTTCTCCTTTTTCTACAATGGTTTCTATCCATATCGAGACAACTCTCATCATCTGAGCCACAATTAATTTGTCTGCAACTGCTTTCAAGTCTGACCTGTCTAAAATTTTGTCATATGGTAAAGAGTTAATACACTATTGTAAGTGTGTGAAAAACTTTGTAGCAAAAGGAGAAAATGCATCTGTTATGGGAGACCTCTACCTGCTTTCATAGTCAAATAACTGCTTTTGTTCATGGCCATCAAGCCTTTACCAAACAATCCCTAGTTTATACAAAACTGAGGAAGAAGGCTTTTGAAAACATTGTGGGAAAAGGAGAAAGTGCTGGTAACCAGCATTTTCTCCTTTTCTCACTATGTTCTCTAACCTTTTAAGGATAAATCCCATTTTATAAGCCATATTCAGATTATTGTCTGTAAAATGATCTGTATGTGCACTTGTCCAAAACTTTGTTGTTTGATAAAGAGTTAAAATACAGGATTTTTTTGGTAAACAATTAACACTTTGAGTGCCAAACGAACCCAACAGACATTTTCAGTCCAGAAATAAGACGAAAAGAACTGCAATTTCAATGTTGTTTTTTCCAGAAAGGCTCAGCTATAGTGAACAGTGTAGATCAAAGATCAGACTACATGTTTTGTGCAGTCTGATCTTGATCTGCACTGGCCACCAAGGCAACTATAGTTGTGAAGGGTGCTTTAAGGATTAATTATAGTATTCATTTTCTCATTCCAGGTTGATTGGGTAACAATGAATTTTGTCCCTTTTGCTGAACGTTGTGTAGAGATGGTTGTAGACTTGTATAAAAGTACAGCTAGTCATTCCACTGTGGTGAATGCAAAGATACTTCAAAACATTATCAAAGTAAGTGATTGTAACATTCTTATTGCATTACTTTATTATTGTATGATTGGATTACAATGAACTTTGTCCCATTCACTTAACACTTTACCAAGCGACAAAATTTTAGCCTTGTCCAAATTGAAGGCATTTGTAGACGACAATTTCATTGTGGTGCAAATTGTGCAATTTGTCTTTGATAGGGAAGAAAACATTGTGGGAAAAGGAGAAAATGCTGGTTACCACCATTTTCTCCTTTTCCCACACTGTTTTCAAAAGGCATTTTCTTCATCGTTGTTAAACTCATGATTGTGTGGTAAAGGGTTAAAGTTGTGCAGAGATAGTTGTAGACTTGTATAAAAAAGTACCTTGCAAAGATCTTACAAAACATTATCAGAGTAAGCATTTGATGTACATGCCCTGTTTGCTAAATCTTGTCAAATGCTCTGAATGTTATGTAGAGATGGTTGCAGACTTGTATTAACCTTTTACCAAACAGTCCCGACTTTTAACAACCCTTAGGAAGAAGGCTTTTGAAAACATTGTGAGAAAAGAAGAAAATGCTGGTAACCAGCATTTTCTTCTTTTCCCACAATGTTTTCTGCCCTTTGAGAGACAAATTTAATGTTTTTCGTAACATTAAAAATGTTGTCTGCAAATGCTTTCAATTTGAACCAGTCTAAAATTTTGTCGTTTGGTAAAGAGGTAATGTGCAGCTAATCATTCCATTGTATTTAGTGCAAAGTTACTACAAATTGTCATCAAAGTAAGTGATTTTTCACATGCTTAATCCATCATTTTATGGTATTACTGAGAAATAACAAAGTTTGTCCCATTTGCTAAAATCTGTGTAGAGATGGTCACTGTGTAGAGATAGTTTTGTATTTGAAGAAAAGTTTAGCTAGTCATTCCAGTGTAATTACAGCAATAATCTAAATGAACATTATAAACGTAGGTGATTAACTCTTTACCAAATGACTAAATTTTATACTAGTCCAAATTCAAAGCATTTGCAGATGACAAAATAGGTGTGGCTCAAAAATTGAAGTTTGTTTTGGGAAAGGTAGAAAACGAGGGAAAAGGAGAAAATGCTGGTTACCATTATTTTCTCCCACAGTGTTTTCAAAAGCCTTCCTCCCAAAGGTCGTTAAAACTCGGAATTGTGTGGTTAAGGGTTAATATGTTATGGGGGGGGGGGTATGCTTCATGGTTAAACTTTTTACAAATGAAATGTGGCTCAAATTATGGGGTCTGTATCTATAGGTTGAAAGCATTGTATGGAAAGAAAAGAATTGTTGGTTACCAGCATTTTCTCCTTTTTCCACAATTTTTTTCTCGAAAAATCCTTTTCAGGATCTTGAAAGAAAAACTTTTTTTTTTTTTCCTGAACTTTTCACCACACAATCCCGAGTTTTAACGACCCAGAAAAAAAAGCCTTTTAAAAACATTGTGGGAAAAGGAGAAAATGCTGGTTACCATTATTTTCTCCTTTTCCTGCAATGTTTTCTACCCTTCCCATAACAAATTTCAATTTTTGAGTCCCATTTCTTTTGTCTTCTGCCATGCTTTGAATTTGGACCAGTCTAAAATTTTGTAGTTTGATAAAAGGTTGAAGGTTTAAAGCTTTAGCTTTGTAATCCTGAGGTTGTAGTCCTGGACAGGTCATACATAGCCCCAGTCTAGCACTAGTGTAACACAAGAAAGACACAAATGAATGAGCTGTTACAGTGATAGTGTAGAATTCCAATGGAAGTGTTGTAAAATACAATTCAGATATGAAATATAAATGCTGACTTTGCTTTGATTGGCTTTCTTTTTGTCAAAGAATAGTTGTGGGGCATTACTGAATAAAGATTCTATTGTCTACACACTTGAAAACTCCAAGGGAAATAAGTCTTGATGTTCATATTTCAATTGTCAAGACCAAAGTTACATCCCTTGTATGAGTGTGTTGCCCATAGGCTGTTTACTCATTACCAGACGACATCTTAAACTTGTCCAAATTGGAAGCAAATGCAGACAACAAATTAGATATGACTGATGATGCAATTTGCCTTTGAAGTAATTGGGAATATTGTGGGAAAGGGAGAAAATGCAGGTAATCTCCATTTTCTCCTTTTCCCACAAAGTTTTCGTAACTCTATAACACACGACAAAAATGTAGACTTGTCCAAATTGAAAGCTTTTGCAGACGACAATTTAAATGTTACTCAAATTGTGGAAGTTGTCTTTGATAGGGTAGAAATCATTGTGGGAAAAGAAGAAAATGCACCAGCATTTTCTCCTTTTCCCACATTGTTTTCAAAAGCTGTCTTTCTCAGGGTTGTTGAACCTCGGGATTGTGTGGTAAAGGGTTACACCTCTGTCCACAAGATTGTTCTTGATCTGTTCTTGCTACAAAGGCAGATAAGCTCAATTCTGAGCTCTAACATATTAAATAATGATTTTGAATGCTAATTACTTGTGCGCACCCCTCTCTTGGTAACTCTGAAAACAAAATTCTCTCTCATTTACTGATAAGCTGCTTTTTATTTCAACTTGGGTCAAGTTTTTCTAAAATAAGAAATGAAAATAAAAAAAGATTGCCAATAAAACTAAATTATTCAGAATTCTGATACAAGATTTAATTGTCTTCGCTATGACTAATGTTTGAGGTATGAACATGTTGACACTTTCTGGCTCAGAACCCTAAATTAGCCCTGTAGTCTCTTCCCCTCCCTTAGCTGTATCCCCTTTCATGATTGATTAGCAATCTGGGTAATTACAGACAAAACAGGGAAACCAGGTGTTTTCACAGGGCTGTACCTGACACCAGGAACAAACCCAACCCTTTTTCTGCCACATTCTTTTTTTTTCTGGTTTCTATAAATTCACTCTACATGTCTATACTTGACATTATAGACAAAATTATAAATTGTTAAAACTGAAAGCAGTAGCAGATTGCAAATTTAATATGAATCTAGTTCGGTTTGTGGACTGTTAAAAAGTTAAAAACGTTGTTAACCCTTTACCACACAATCCCGACTTTCAACAAACCTGAAATAGAAGGCTTTTAAAAACATTGGGGGAAAAGGAGAAAATGCTGGTAACCAGCATTTTATCCTTTTACCACAATATTTTCTACTGATCAAAGACAGAAACCATCATTTGAACTATACTTAATTTGCCGTCTGCAAATGCTTTCAGTTTGGTCCAGTCCAAAATTTTGTTGTTTGGTAAAGGGTTGAGACTGCTGAACAGCTCTATGACTTTTTGGACTATAAGGTATAAAACTTTAGAAAACACCATGAGAAAAGAAGAAGGGTTGCTAACCACAATGTTTTCTATCCTTGTAAATAAAAATCCCATATCATTTGAGAAATATTAAGGGCAATTTTTCTTCCTTTTGCCCTAATGTTTTCACCTGCAGTTTTTCGCGAAAGGTAAAGTCGTCTGAAGATGGTAATGTTTCAGGCAAGGTGGGGTATACCTCTGATGGAAGAGATGGGATCACCAAGGAAGAAGTGAGCTCTTTACCGAAAACAACATTGTGGACTTGTTCAAATTGAAACCATTTGCAGGCGACAAAATGAATGTGGCAATATGGAAATTATTTTTTGAAATGGAAGAGAACACTGTTGGAAAAGGAGAAAATGTTAGCTAACAGCATTTTCTCCTTTTCCCAAAATGTTTTCAGAAGCCAACTTGGTCAGGATCAAGAAAAAAAGGAGATTGCCTAGTAAAGGATTAATGTGGTCATTATCCACTTGATGATGCAGTGGGGCAGGGAGAAAAACTGTGTCCCAATCCATTCATAACAACCATAATTACCAGCCTGGGTTTCTATGAGAGATTTTCATGGGGTGCTATATTTAAATGTCATTAACCCTTTGATGAATGTTTTTTTATATCTGTCGGATGGGACACAAGTACTGTAAATCTGAGGTCCATATAGAGTAAATTGGATATTCTTTTTGTCCAAATGTTACCTCAAAAAAATATTGATCCGTGTGGTCTTGCGTTCATTGTAGTCCGATCTTGGTCTACATTATCTGTTGATGTCACTAAATGTATCCTGCTGCATGCTAAGAGTAGGATGCCTGTAACTCAGTACCAGATGACAAAGTTTTTACTCTTATCCATATCACAAGCAATTAACCCTGCACCACCCGAATTCCATATGTAGACAATCCTGAAGTCGGCTTTTAAAAATCAAGTGGGTAAAGGAGGAAATGCTGGTAACCAGCATTTTCTCCCTTTCTCACAATATTTTCTTTCCTTTCACAGACACATCTCACTACCTGAACCCTTAGGCTGCTAAGCACGACTCACTGACCTTTTGCAGACAGCGTAGATCAAGATCAGACTGCACAGAATGTGCAGTCTGATCTATGACCTACACTGTCTGATAAGGAGATACCTGTCCTCCAAAAATACCTTTGATACAGCAAAATTTGGGATTTTTCTATCGGCTTGAAAGTTTCATTTCTTATATTTAGCAGGATAAGGGTTAATTTGTCAGGCAAATGTTTTCATTTGGGACTAGCCTAAAATTTTGGCCTTTGGTTAAGAGATGAATGTGGCTTAAGTGTTGGGATTTGTCTGTGGAAAGATAGAATGTGTGTAGGTAAAGGAGAAAAAATTCTTGTTACCAGCATTTTACCCATATCTGACAATGTTTTGAAACATGTTCGTCCTTAGGTGTGAAAAAAGAATTTGGATGTCTTTGTTAAGGGTCAAGATTCCGTAGATGATTAATCTCGGGTCTTGGAATGGCTGTCATCTGAACATTTGGGTTGAAATATCAAATGACCAAGACATGTATTTTGAATTACGTTCACATATTTTCTTCTTAATCTCATGCTACAATTTGAAGCACCAATCTGTCCTTTTAAATTGTTAAAGATGTAATTTATCCAAGATTTACAATGAAGTATTGTTTTTTGGGTATTAACATTCCTTAGATCCTTCAGGTATGTCCTTCCAAAGGTTTTGGAGACCTTCCTTCTGCTCAGGCTTCAATAACTAACCTGGGACCCTGCATGTGTTTATTCACAAAAAAACTCTACCTGATCCCAAAAGTAGAACCTAGTTATTCATAAAAAATATATTTGGCATAATGGTTTCTTGAATACCATTGGGTTTTGATATCATTTTGTCATTTTTGTGGTGTTTTCTTCAAAGCGCCATTTCAGGAGCTGGAAGAAAATGAAGGGGACCAAATCGGCTGAGTGACTTTACAAGTACCATTTTGGACTTTCTGATAAGGCCTTAATGCCAAATTTAACACTGTAATTGGCAATCCACATGGGACTCTTTGACTTTTGACCCTTTCATTTGAATTGAAACTTTTTCAATACGCTGCACAAGAAAGTTTTCAATCTTGTGTAGCATAACCATAGAATAAGAAGTTAGTGGCTTCTAAATGTTTCTTGCATTTCCTAGAAAAAGTTTTGTATCTTTTTTTTAAATCTTTATAAATTTCAAAGAAAAGAATGTAAGATTTTACATTAGAAAAGAAAAACTTCAACTTAGAGGCCAACAAATTACCTGTGTGGCCTCCTACACTCCCATAATGCCCTCGGCTTCCTGTTGTAAATTATCCAGTCAGAGAACAACAGTATTTTTTGACAGTGGTCAGAATTGGAATGTTTTAGTAGGCTTTGTACAAGTTAACATGGTCATATGCTGTCTTTGCACTTTTTTCTGTAAATTACATATTCTGTAAAAGAAAAATTACAGTTGTGGTTACTTTTGCTGGATGACATGCATGGTTACTGCCTGAAACTTGATTTTAATCTTTTACCAAATTACACCATTTTAGATTGTTGAAATTGAATGCATTTGAAGACAACAATTTAAATTTGACTCAGATGGTGGAACTTGTCTCTGATAGGGTATAAAACATTATGGGAAATGGGGAAAATACTGGTAACCAGCATTTTCATGTTTTCCCATATTTTCTTAAAGCTTCTTCCTCAGGGTAGTTAAAACTCTGGGATAATGGTAAAGGGTTTATGATCTTTTACCAAACAGTCCTGTTTCAATGACTCTCAGAAAGGCATATTTTGAAAACTTTGTTGGAAAAGGACACGAGATAAGGCTGGTTTATACTAATGTTTTCTCCCTTTCCTACAACAAGTTTGACCCTGTCATAGACAAATCTCACAATTTGAGCCACAGTTAACCCATAGAACGCCAAATAAACCAAAGAGACATTTTCAGCCCAGTAGTAAGAGCCATTTTTTCGCAATTTCAGGGTCATTTTGTCCAAAATGGTCAAACAAAGCGGACACTGTAGATCAAAGATCAGACTGCATGTTTTGTGTAGTCTGATCTTGATCTACTCTGACCACAAAGGCAATAATAGTCATGAAAGGGGCTTCAACTTGGACAAGTCTAAAATTGTTTTCATTTGGCTGCATTTCAGTGTTTTTAACCCTTCCAAAGCCAAATCCAATTAACTGAGCTACATTTATCACGCTATCTGCAAAAAAATATCACACAGTGAGTCTTCCAGCTTATGTGAAAGGTTTGTTTGGGAACTGCCAACTTTGTTGCCACATGTTCAAGCCTGAGAAATCAACAGTTTAAAGCCTTACCCTTGTTTACCTTCATAAAAGCTTTACCCTATACCACACAATGCTACCTTTTAACGACCCCAGGAAAGAAGCCTTTTAAAAACATTGTGGGAAAAGGAGAAAATGGTGGTAACCAGCATTTTGTCCTTTTCCCACAATGTTTTCTACCCTATCAAAGAAAAATTGCACCATTTGAGCCACATTAAAATTGTCGTCTGCAAATGCTCTCAATTTGGACAAGGCTAAAATTTTGTCACCTGGTAAAGGGTTAAGCTGGCAAGAGATCTGTGAAACTATACAGAAAAATTAAGAAATTTTTGTCCTGTTAACTCTTTACCACACAATCCGAGTTTTAATGACCCCAGTTTTAATGACCCCAAGGAGGAAGGCTTTTGAAAACATTGTGGAATACGGAAAAAAATGCTGGTAGCAAGGGTTTTCTTCTCTTCCCAAAATGTGTTCTGCCTTTTCTAAGAAAAATACTATTGTTTTAGCATCAATTTATAACTCTCAAATTCTTTCAGTATTGACGAGTCTTAATTTTTTGTTTGTTTTGTAAAGAGTTAAACTCTTTACCACATGACAAAATGTTAGCCTGGTCCAAATCGAAAGCAATTGCAGACGACAAATTAAATGTGACTCAAAAATTGAAATTTGTTTTGGGAAAGGTAGAAAACATTGTGGGAAAAGGAGAAAATGCTGGTTACCAGCATTTTCTCCTTTTCCCACAATGTTTTCAAAAGGCTTCTTTCTCAGGGTCATTAAAAGTTGGGATTATGTGGTAAAGAGTAAAGGGTTTTCTTAAATCCAACAGTGTCTCCTCCAAACTGTGGCTATATCTGGCATTCAGTTGTTAGCATTTTCTCATCTCATTTCCAAATACTTGGGTTAACTCTTTACCAAACAACAAAATTTTGGACTGGACCAAATTGAAAGCATTTGCAGACGACAAATTAAAGGTTGATAGAATAGTGATTTCTGTTTTGGATAGGGTCGAAAACATTGTGGTAAAAGGAGAAAATGCTGGTTACCAGCATTTTCTCCTTTTCCCACAATGTTTTCAAAAGCCTTCTTCTTCTGGGTCATTAAAACTTGGGATTGTGTGGTAAAGAGTTAAGCTTGGTGCAAACACTATTTAATGAGAACCACATAGGATTTTATATGACCTGTAAAGGACCTTGTTCTTTCAAATATGGTGGAAAAAGAAGTAATAACTTATTACAATCAAAATTGTCCTTTCTCCACAGACTTTCCATATCATTCAAAAAAAAAAGCTTTTTTGTTCTCTACCCCTCAGATATTGTCATTTTAAGTTTGTTTGGTATTCAATGCCATTTTCAATATTATTTTAGTTATATCTTGGCAGCCATTGCACCTATAATGCTTTCCTTGAATTTCTTTTACCATTTCTTTTCATGACATTCTTTGAAAACAACTGGCTGTTTTATTTCACGTAAATGTTGCTGAAACAGTGAAAGAGAAATAGTTATTATTGCGATGACTGGCATCTATCCTTGGATAGAATCTGAGAGATTTGGGAATAACACCAGCAACCATGGTGGTTTCAAGTCCTCTTCATTTCCTACTTAGCCGAGCCCCGGTAGGGCAGTGAGTAGCGTACAGGATTTGAAAAAGGAGTCGCTGGTTTGAATCCCTAGCCCAGCAAGTTTCTTTCCAAGGATTGATGATAGTCATTGTGACAAGATGCATTTCTCTATCAGTGCTGATCATTGTTTCAATGATAATTAAGTGGAGAAGGGACAGTGGATTGGGATGAAAATTGTGCGAAGTACCAGTAAAAAGAACCTCCAGGAAAGTATGCCTATGTGCACTGTCCATTGTGATATTACTAATATTATGTTGAAAAGGGTGTTAAACACCAGACAATCGATCAGTCATTCATTTCATCCTGCGATATGGGGCTCAGCCTTTTTCTCTGGTTAAACATAGACTGTGATAGACAGGATTACCTATTTACCAGACAACAAATTTTAGACTTGCCCATATTCAAAGCATATGCAAACAACATGTCAGATATTGCACAAATGATTGGATTTGTCTGTTACGGGTAGAAAACATGGTGGAAAAGAGAGAAAAGCGTTTCAAGGAGTAATAAACATTTTGAGAAAAGGAGAAAATGCTGGTTACTAGCATTTTCTACTTTTCCGATTATGTTTTCAAAAGCCTTCTTAACCTGAGAGTTGTTTAAACTTGGGATTTTCTGGTAAAGGTTTAACCCTTCCCCAATCATACCGTCTTTAACAGCTCTGAGACAGAGGGCTTATGAAAACATTGTGGGGAAAGGTGAACATGCTGGTACGTTTTCAGCTCTTTGATAGATATGATGTATTCAGTTATGTCTGCCAATACTTTGAATTTAGACAAGGCTATAATTTTGTTGTTTGGTAAAGGTTTAAGGGAAAAACTTGTAACAATAAGGGTATTAGAGATTTGCAGTTTCTTTTGTATTATTGCACAATGTATTTTTTTATTTTTTTCTCTCTTACTGTGCAGCTAAGTCCAGAGAGTGCTTGATAAGATTTAACTCTTTACCAAACGACAAAATTTTTGACACTGTCAAATTGAAAGCATTTGCAGACCACAAAATGAAAGTAGCTCAAGTGTTGGTTTCTGTCTTTGATAGGGTAGAAAACATGGTGGGATAGGCAGTAAATGCTGGTTACCAGCATTTTCTCCTTTTCCCACAATATTTTCCAAAGCCATCTTCTTCAGGGTCATTAAAACTAAGGATTTTGTGGTAAAGGGTTGACTCTATACCACACAGTCCCGACTTTTAATGACCCTGAGAAAAATGCAATTGAAAACATTTTGGGGAAAGGAGAAAATGCTAGAAACCAGCATTTTCTCCCTTTTCCCACAATGTTCTTCCCTGTGGAGGACAAAAATTATCATCTAAGCTACATTTATTTTGTTGCCTGTAAAATGCTTTCAATTTGGACCAGTCTAAAATTCTGTCATGTGGTAAAGAGTTGACCCTTTACTGCAAGCACAAAGTTTAGAGTCATCCATATTGAAGGAATTTACAAA
This sequence comes from Tridacna gigas, assembly GCA_945859785.2. Lineage (NCBI taxonomy): Eukaryota > Metazoa > Mollusca > Bivalvia > Cardiida > Cardiidae > Tridacna > Tridacna gigas. The sequence continues at coordinate 31,270,768 of OX244036.2, read as the reverse complement.
TGGAAATTCAGATGTTTTCAGGTGATAGTGTTTGTCATTGAGTTGGTAGAAAACATTATGGGAAATGCAGAAAATGCTGGTTACCAGCATTTTGTCGTTTTCCCAAATTGTTTTCAGAAGCCTTCTTCCTCTGGGTCATTAAAAATCAGGATTGTGTGGTAAAATGTTAACTCCTCTTCAGAGACAACACAATTTCTTCATAATTTTCTTCTTTTCCCACAGTGCTTTCAAAAGCCTTCTTCATTGTTGTAAAAGAAAGGCATGTCTGTGAAGGGTTTAAAACATTGACATATCAATGTGATCTCTCACCTCTGTTGTTGATAGCTTCTCACAAACATTTTGAAAAAAGGAGCTGTAGTTGATGGCTTTTCACAAATGATAAGGGAAAAGGACACACAGAGAATTGTTTTTGCCCTTTTTTTCAGTGTATTTCATTTGACCAGGAGAATCATTTTGTGTTCATTTCATTTTTTGGCATTATTTGTGCCACATTTTTGAAGACTTTGGCTATTATATGGACACTTTACCAAACAACAAATTTTGGAATTTTCTGAATTGAAAGCACTTGCAGACAACAAAATAAATGACTCAGACGATGAAATTTCTTTTAAGTAGGGTGGAAACCCTTGTGGGAAAAGGAAACAAAAAATATCTTTAAAAACGATAGACAGCGTAAGAGATACTGGAATATGAATATTGAAACTCTTCTGTGGCTCAATATGAAATAAAATGATGAAAATTAATTTTTCGAAAAATTGCCTCTTTTTCCTCACCATCTTTCATTTTATTGCTAAGGAATGCTTATTGGGTTATTGAAAAATGCTTCTGGAATATTAAATTTCCAAATAGAACAAAAAAAAGGGCATTCTTTATTACATTAATTTGCTACCTTATGAATCAAGGCCCTGGGGTATTGATTAGCGGTAGCAACACTTGTAAATAGTGTTTTCATAAATGTGCAAGCAAATATGCAAACAGGAGCCGGCCGAATAAACATGCTCATTTTTTTTTTACCAAAAGCAAATTACCATAGATTCATTCTTTATCAGTACCAAGAATTGGGTCAAAAGCAAGCACATTCAGCTACACAGAAAAATACTGGTTACCAGCATTTTGTCCTTTTCCCACAATGTTTTCAAAAGATTTTTTTCGGGGTCATTAAATTTTGGATTCTGTGGAAAAGGGTTAAACAAGTATTAACCCATTGGATGTTAAAAGAAACCCAACAGATATATCTAGTATAGAAGTACCACACAAAAATTGCAATTTCAAGGTGGCTGTTGTCCAGAATATATCAGCAAAGTGGACAGTACGTATCAAAGATCAGATGACACATTTTGTACAGTCTGGCCTTGATCTAAACTGGGTGAAAAGACAATTGTAGTTGTGAATTGTGCTTTTAACCCGCTGAGCCCCAGTAGCTCAGTTGGTAGCATACAGGGTTTAAGAACAGGGGGTCCCTGATTCGATTCACAGCTCGTCCAATTTCTTTCCGAGGATTGATGATAGTCATTACCACTGGATTCATTCCTCTCTCACCACTGACCATTGTCAAGACGATGGTTATTTTGGAAAGCAGCCAGTGGCTTGGAAGGAATATTGCTTGTAGAACTGGTGAAAGAAGCTCCAGGAAAGCATAGATAGGTGCACTGGCCACCTAAATATACCCAAGATAATGTTGAAAACGGCGTTAAACGCCATATGATCAGTTTAAGTCATTGCCACACAATCCCAAGTTTTAACAACACTGAAGAGGAAGGCTTTTGAAAACATTGTGGAAAAAAGAAGAATATGCTGGTAATCAGCGTTCTCCCACAATGCTATCTACCCTATGAAAGACAGAAATCATGTTAGCTACATTTATATTGCCATCTGCAAATGCTTTCAATTTTGTCTGGTCCAAAATTATGATACTTTGGTAAAGAATTAGGTGAACAGAAAATCTCCCTGGTCCCAAAAATAGATTTGATAATCAGAGATTTAAGTACCATTCTTTCATGAATTTATAAGTTAAGAAGCTGTCCAATTTTATAATAGAAGGTTTGAGTTTCTTCTTTAGGTCAAATGGTAGTAGTAGATTAAAGGCATGAATAATTTGGTATTTAGTGTCAAACACATTTAGGCCTTATTCATGAAACTATGAAGAGCTCTTGTTGTCTGTAGAACATAATTAATGCAATTGACAAAGATATTAAAGGGTGATAGAAATCAATAATCATGAATAAGTCATTATACAATGGTTGTTTTCAATCTGAAAAAAAAACAACATCGAAATTGTCAAAGAAATGTGTCATAAACATGGTTTTGTTACCAATCTCTCCCTTATTCCTTTCATCAAAACCCTCCATCAAACATTTGGGACCTCCACGAAGGAAGTTTTGGAAAACATTTTTGGAAAAGTCTTGGAAAATGTTGTGGGAAAAGGAATAAATACCGAAAAACCACTTATTTTTGTTGAAGGTGAAGAGTTAATAGAAGAGCTCTACATACAATGACTAACCAGTCACATGTCATTGTGACTTCTAATGTATAAGCTGGCCTTCATTCTGATTGGCTGAGGCACCCAGTTGGAAGGTGCTTCTGGGGTTCTCACACATGAATACTACTTCAAGTATTTTGTGAATATCTTTCCTGAACCAAAGGATCCTCTGATTTAACCATTAACCACACAATCCTGACTTTTAACAACCCTGCAAGAGAAGCCTTTGGAAAACATTGTGGGAAAAGGATAAAATGCTGGTAACCCTTCCCAAAACAAATTTTAATATTTGAGTCTCACTTCTATTGTTGTCTTCAAATACTTTCAATTTGGACAAGTTCAAAATTTTTTTCGTTTGGTAAAGAGTTAACAACACTGAGGATGAGGATACTTGGAAACTATGTAGGAAAAATACAAAATGTTGGTTACTTAATACTAAGATGCCAAGTGTGAAGTTGTGTCTGGAGTTCTCACACAAGCAGACTACTAAGAGAACTTTGTGGAAATGAACCCTGGATGTCTGCCACATGACAGTCATTTTTGACATAAGTTTGATTTTTATTTGACCTTTTGATGATAAGAAAAAGCCATCTTGAGATTTGACCTTTTAATTTTAGGTCAGTTTCCACTTTGGTCTGATAATCATGCCACAAGATAAGGTAGTTGTAGAACTATGGTGTCAAGCATGATCTTACCATTTGACTTTAATGACTTATCCCAAGTTTTAATGACCCAGACAAAGAAAGCTTTTGAAAACATTGTGAGAAAAGGAGAAAATGCTTGTTACCAACATTTTCTCCTTTACCCAAGGTTTTTTCCACCTTCAAAAACATCCCACCCCTTTCCAAACAATTCCAAGTTCTATGGACCCCGAAGAAGAAGGCTTTAAAATGAAAGCTTTGTAGGAAAAGGAGAAAATGTTGGTAACTGGCAATTTCTCCTTTCTGACTGTGTTTTTTCTCCATTCACAGACAAATCCCATCATTTTAGCCCAATAATTTGTTGTCTGAAAGTGCTTTCAACTTGGATAAGTTTAAAAGAGATGTATCGTCTCTTGGAAAAAAGTTAAGTATTTGTTGGATATCAAGAATTAGAGCAAGGCTTTTCTTTCTTGCTATTTATTATTAAGTAAACTGTCTTGACTATTTACCTGTAAATTTATTTTTGGTATATTTTTTTTTTATTCTGTAATAAATCATAAAATAACAGATGTATAGCAATTCACAGGTTATTATGTAAAGAGCATAAATTTATCCATAATTCACAGTTTAACCCTTTACCACACAATCTGGACTTTTAACAACCCTGAGACAGAGGCCTTTTGAAAACATTGTAGGAAAAGGAGAAAATGCCGGTTAACAGCATTTTCTCCTTTTCCGATATTGTTTTCTATCCTTCCCAAAACAAACTTCAATTTTTGAGTCACATTAACTTTGTCTTCTGCAAATGCTTTCAGTTTGGACAAGTCTGGAACTTTGTTACAGGAGACATGAACCTACATGTATTACAGAATGAATACACTTTATAATTAGACATAGCATAGACATAAAAAAGAGGCAATTGCTTGTAACTGGCAATATCTCCTTAAAGTGGGTTTAAAACTGAGTGTAAAAAATAAATGGGGCATGCTCTGGCAAAAGGGGGCTTAGTGTGTCTCCATGATGCATGACACCAAGCAAGTCATCACATACTTACGGATCAATAAACTTCATTTTGTATAACAACCAACTGATTCATGAGGTACCTTGGCATGCAGAAAATTAACTGATAGCAAAGGTTCGGCCAAGGTCTTTGTAGGCTGACCTGGTTTGATACTTTTGGCAGATGATTTAAAGCCCCCTTTTCAAAGAGCATGGCTCAGATATGTAATCAATACTGTTGTGAAATTGAGCAAGAAAATTCTGATATAACAATGAAAATATAACACAAGTTACATGTACCCGTATCAACGAACTTGCTGGCCATTTTTTCATAGAAATGTTACATGACATGAAAATAATATCCATAGTAAATTTTACATACAACAATATTTACAGTCAGAGGCTTTGTTTTCTGTGGATTATTTCTTTGCATAAAAAGATGCTTGATGGACTGATTATATGGTGTTTAATCCATGTTTCCAATGTTTTTTCAGCCATGTCATGGCAAGTGCACCTGTCCATGTTTGGAGTTTCTTTCACCTTTGACCCTTTCCCAAACGACAAATTTTAGACTGGTCCAGATTGAAAGAGTTTGCAGACAACAATTTTAAATTTGATGAAAATGGCAGAAAGTTCTCAAAAAGGGTAGAAAACACTGTGGGAAAAGGAGAAATTGCTCATTACGAGCAATTTCTCCTTTTCCCACAGTGTTTTCAAAAGACTTGTACTGCAGACATGTGAAAACCAGGGCTTGTTTGGGAAAGGGTTAATTAGCACAATATTCTTTCAAAGCCACTAGCTGTTTTCCAGCATAACCCTTGTGGAAACAGTGATTGGCAGTGAGAGAGGGATGAATCCTGTTGCAGTGACTGTCATCAGTCTTTGGTTAGATATTCTCCAATAGATGTATAATTTTTGTAAGAAAAAATTGAGTCTTTACTAGAAAGATTGAAGTTTGGACTTGTCCAAATTGACAGCATTTGCAGACAGGTTGAATTACTTTAAATTATCAGATTTGTCCTGTAGAAGAGAGGAAAACTTTGTGAAAAAAAGAGAAAATGCTGGTTACCAGTATTTTCTCCTTTTCTGCCTTGTAAACATAAGAGGAGTTGAAACACTGTTTGGTAAAGGATATTACCAAACAATTCTGAGCTTTTGCAAACTTAAGGAAAAAGACTTCTGAAAGGAGAAAATGCTGGAAACTAGCATTTTCACCTTTCCCACAATGTTTTCAAAAGTCCTCTTCTTTGGGTCATTAAATCTTGGGATTGTGTGGTAACGGTTTAAATGGGTCTTTTTTCTTTACCAAAGGACAAAATTTTAGACCAGTACAAATTGAAAGCTTTTGCAGACGACAAAATAAATGTGATTGAAAAATGGAAATTTGTTTTGGAAAGGATAGAAAACATTGTGGGAAAAGGAGAAAATGCTGGTTACCAGCATTTTCTCCTTTTCCCACAATGTTTTAAAAAGGCCTCTTTCTCAGCGTCGTTAAAACTCAGGATTATGTAGTAAAGAGCTAATGAAAAAAAAATGTCTGGTAGGTTTATGTGGTACTCTTAGATCCGACTTGTTGATTTTTCCTCTATTTTGTTAGGATACTTTCAGAATCCTCTGCTGCCAATCTGTTTCAAGATAAACATAAATATTTTGAGTATCATATAATACAGATCCCTGAGAAAATTGTTTTTACTGTACACTGAAATAGTGAAACTCATGTACAATGTTTTTAGCCCTATACTGAACAAAAACAAATAGACTTGTTCATGTTGAAAACTTTTGCAGAGGAGAAATTTACAGTGGCTTTAGATTAAGAAATTATATGAGAAAGTTTAGAAAAAACTGTGACAAAAAGTAGAAAATGCTGGTTTCCAGCATTTCTCTTTTTCCCATAATGTTTTCAAAAGTCTTCTTCCTCAGGGTAGCAAAAAATTTTGGATTGTCTGGTAAAGGATTCAACCATTTTTCTGTTGAAAAACGGCTGTTTCACTACCATAAACATAGATTCCATTCCAGTTTAATTAAGACATATACAGAGAAGTTACAGAAGACCAAGATCAGACTGCACCTATCTGCTAGCTGATCTTTGTCTAATTTTTCTACAAAATACATGCTTGGTCATGTGCAATAAAAGTTAAACTTGTGACTGCTGGATAAAAAAGATTTGAATAAATGTGTCAAGTTTTAAATACAGATAGATATAAAGAATGCAATGCTCAGGGTGGTTAGGCTTGACAGTGAATGGCAGTCAACCCAAGATCAGACTGCATGTTCTCTATGTTCAGTTTCCTGATTCATCTGCCATACTAAAATTTATTAACCTACCTATTTTTTTAATTCAGAATGTAATACAATATCTGATTGGCTCAAGCATTTGGTTCAGCCAATCAAATATTGTGTTCCCTTGAAAATTAGAAAATTCTTGAGAACTAGAATCAGAATACTATTTAGGATGTTTGGTGAATATGGCTCATAGTTTTCAAAATTCACAAAGTGCATGGTGTCTCTTGATCCTTTATTTCACAATCACATACTTTAATGACCTAAGAGAAGACTTTTGAAAACCTTGTTGAAAAAGGAGAAAGTGCTTGTGACCAGTAATGTTTTCTACCCTTCTATAAACAAAGTGAAATTTTTGAGACACTTTTATCTGTTCGTCTGCAGATACTTTCAATTTGAACAAGTCAAAAACTTTGATGTTTGTTACAGAGCTATAGTATGTTTCTGTTGGTCAGATTTATTTTACATACGTGTTTGTGTGCATGTGTGTGTAAAAAAAAAAAAGTCACACATGGAAAGGGATTATTATTATATACATTATCATGGATTAACTACATGTATTTTCACCGGTAATACTATGACACAAAAAAATCTGAGATAATCTCAGTAAAATATTGAGATAATCTCTCTTAGTTTTAACAAGAAATATAAACCTTTACTAAACCTTTACTGACTCAAAGAAGATGGCTTTTGAGAACATTGTGGGAATAGTAGAAAACTCTATTATCTAGCATTTTCTTCTTTTCCAAGAATGTCTCTGTAAATAATGTGGCAGAAGGAGAAACTGATTATAGTGTTTTAATGTGCGTTTGTGTAATTAGTCCTATTTCAAGTGTAATATTCATGTTTTACAAGGAAAATAATTTAACTCTTTACCAAACAACAAAATTTTACACTTGTCCAAATTCAAAGCTTTTGCAGACGACAAAATAAATGTGGCTGAGTTGATGAAACCTGACTCTAAAAGGATAGAAAACACTGTAGGAAAAGGAGAAAATGCTGGTTACTAGCATTTTCTCCTTTTCCCCAGGATGTTTTCAAAATTTTCTTTCTACAGGGTTCTTAAAACATGGGATTGTGTGGTGAAGGTTTATAATTTAGATTTTCCTGTAATTATATAATATAGAATTATACATCTCTGCATTTATTTCAATGAAATTAAGCTAAAATGCACACCACATTTACTCTTTTCTAAACAGTCATGTGTTAAATGACCAAGAGGAAGAAGCCTTTTGAAAACATTATAGAAAAGGAGAATGGCTGGTGATCAGCATTTTCTCCTTTTCCTATAATGTTTTCTACCTTGTCAAAGATTGAAATATCATTTGGGCCCAGTTCAGTGTGTCATCTGCAAATGTTTTCAATTTCGAGAAGTCCTAAGTTTTGTTAATTGGTAGAGAGCTAAAAAAAAAAAGTATTGCTAAATAAATTGTAAATACAAATATGTATAAATGTATATAAAAACAATTCCTGAGAAGACATATTTTATCCCTGAGAATTATGAACAAAATCAAAAAATGATGACAAAGGTAGTCCTTGATCAGGACGACACCAAACTTTGTCAAAGGTCAACATACTTTGTCAGACTGCAAAATTATAGACTTCACCAAATTGACAATGTTTGCAGATGATAAAAATGGCTCAGTTACTGGTATTTTCCCTTGAACAGTTAGAAAAGCATTGTGGGGAAAGGACAAAATGCTGGTTAAACTTTTGGAAATTCCTGAGAAAAGATTTTGTTGTCCCTGAGAATTATAGATCAACAGCATTTCCAAAAAATGGTATGCTTTGCAAGTAATGACATTGGCTCTCAATGGTTTTACTCTTTACTAAACAATGGAATTTTTTACTGGTCCAATTTCAAAGCATTTGCAATTTTGTGTGGTTCAAATGTTGGAAGTTGTGGAAAAAAAGGACTGTAAATTTGTGGAAAAAGGAGAAAAATGCTGGTTACCAGCATTTTCTCCTTTTCCGACAATGGCTTTCAAAGCCTTCTCAGTAGGGTCGTTAAAACTTGGGATTGTGCAGTAAAGGGTTTATCCTGTATGAAAATATTCCTTTTTTTAAGAACCCTGAAAATGGAAAATGTGGCTCAAAGATGGAATTTTTGTTTGAAAGAGGAAAGAACATTCTGGGAAAAGGGAAAAGAACTAGCATTTTCTCCTGTTCCCATGATGTTTTCACAGGCTCTTTTCCATAGGAATCATGAACTCTTCACCACACAATCGGGAGTTTAAAGAACTCTGAAGAAAAACAAACCTGAAAACATTGTGGAAAAAGGAGAAAATACTGATAACCAGCATTTTCTCCTTTTCCCACAATGTTTTCTACCCATTCTAAAACAAATTTCAATTTTTAAGTCACATCTATTTTATTGTCTGCAAATGCTTTGAATTTGGACAAGTCTAGAATTTGGTCGTTTGGTAAAGAGTTAAATGTGGGATTGCTTAGTAGATGGCTCAGTTTTTTCTATACATATGAATGAATAAAATTTTTACTTTTTGGACATGATGCATCCCCCAAAAAATAATGCACATAATTCAAACAAAACTGTAACAATTTTAAATCTAAGAAACATATCTGACATTCAAGTTGATTAACTTACAAACGAATATCCAATGATTTAAAAACAATCAAGAATTGTATAGCATGCATCGGAGTTTTTCAATTTCACTCTTAAGTAATGACACTTCAGTTCTAAGCTGTAGATTCTCTTGTTCAAGATAAACTACTCTCAAAGCTATCTGCTCTTCTTTCATTCTTCTTGCTTCCCTGGACCGCTTGGCAGATTCATTGTTTTTCTTACGTTTTTCCCAGTATAAATTATCTCTTTGGTCGAAAGGTACTGTATGTAAACGTTTCTTAGGTGGTATCCCCGATGAATCGTCGTCAGTGTTGTCACGCTTTTCTGAGTCACTTGAGTTTGAATTATGCTCACGCTTTACGCTGGTTGAATCACTTGGTGATGGACTAGACATTTGACTTTGGTTTTGACCTTCGGGTGACATACTTATACGACTAGATGAAGATGGCATGGGTGAGGATAAGTCTGAGAGATTTCCCATTCCTGCCCCTGAAGACGGGGAAGTTTGAGTATGTGTTATTGTATGAGTAGTTGGATTAATTCGTGAAAGTCCATTATTGCCTTGATTGAGTGGATTCGGTGAACCCATGTGAGCAGGTAGGGGAGCAAACTCTTGAGCGATTCCCGACGCCATTGCCATTGATTGCTGGTAACTATCTGGAGGAGGATTGGTGAAGGAGGAGCCATAAGACAGGCCATAGTATGTTGAGGTCGTTGATGTATTTGGAGGCATAGAAGACCCATTGCCCCTGTTGGGTGTGGAGTAGGCTTTGAAGGGATCTTGTCTTTGTTGGGCTCCCATGATGGCAGCATAAGGGTCCTGCATAGTGGTGGTGAGCTTATATCTGTCTGGCACTTCCAACCTCAAGAGAGGTTCATCAGTTAAATCTGCAAGATAGGAAAGTAGTTTAACCTTTTCCCACACAACCTCAAGTTTTTACGACCCTGATAGAGATTGCTTTTGAAAACATTGTGGAAAAAAGACAAAATGCAGGCAACCCTTTACCACACAATCCTGAGTTTTAACGGCCCTTAGAAAGAAACCTATTGAAAACATTGTGGGAAAAGAAGAAAATGCTGGTAAGCAGCATTTTCTCCTTTTCCCACAATGTTTTTACCCTTCAAAAGACAATTTCCACTCCTTGAGTCACATTTAATTTGTTGTCTGCAAATTCTTCAGATTAGGACGAGTCTAAAATTTCATCATGTAGTAGAGAGTTGAGACATATTTTAATTAATTACCATAAGCTGATGTGTTTTTAACCCTTTCCCAAACAAGCCCTGGTTTTCACGTGTCTGCAGTACAAGTCTTTTGAAAACACTGTGGGAAAAGGAGAAATTGCTCGTAACGAGCAATTTCTCCTTTTCCCACAGTGTTTTCTCCCCTTTTTGATAACTTTCTGCCATTTTCATCAAATTTTAAAATTGTTGTCTGCAAACTCTTTCAATTTGGACCAGTCCAAAATTTGTCATCTGGGAAAGGGTTAAGACCATGAGTAAAGTGCTTTCTTACCAGCATTTTCTTGTTTTTCTACAATGTTTCCAAAAGGCCTTTCCTCCTCAAAGTTGGGCGCGACAATTTTAAATTTGATGAAAATGACAGAAAGTTCTCCAAAATGGTATAAAACACTGTGGGAAAAGGAGAAATTGCTCGTTACGAGCAATTTCTCCTTTTCCCACAGTGTTTTCAAAAGACTTGTACTGCAGACACGTGAAAACCAGGGCTTGTTTGGGAAAGGGTTAAGCTGAGTGATATTGATGTTACAACAATAACTTTATAATGTACAAAATTCCAAACAAAAAAAAATAAATACAAAATTCACGTTACCATAGTACATGCAAGTTATTATTTTTGGTGTACAAAAATGAAACTGGTCAAGCAGACTTTATCAATACTGGTAAAGAAAAATCTTTCTAAAAAAAATAAAATCGTTTACTTTTTTTTTAAACATGAAAATTATTGATTGATTGAATGGTGTTTTACACTGCTATCAACATTATTTCTGTCATATCACAGCGACAGATAACATATTCATGTATTTCCTGGGTTTCACCAGTACTACGCTGTTGCTCTGAGGTGTCTTGCCCAAGGACACTTCAATGATAAACCTGTGCAGCTCCAACCCAGAGTCTCCAGTCCAGGTCATGAGTCCTACACCTCACCACATGAAAATTAAAAAAGTAATGATTTATAACTAGGAGAAAAAGTTTGCTTAGTATTTCAACTTTTGAATATGATTGTAAAGTTTTTCAAGTTCAAAAAATTTTATTGTTTGGCTTAAAGTATGATTGTTAGTATTTCAATTTTAGAAAATTAAATCCCAGTAAATATTTCAAAATTAGAAAATAAGTGTTTGGTTTTTCAAGTTAGGAATTGATTGTTTGGTATTTCAAGTTTCAAATATAATTGTTAGGTAGTTCAAGTTTCAAATATGATTGTCAAATAATTCATGTTTAACCTTTAACCCTTTCCCAAACGACAAATTTTGGACTGGTCCAAATTGAAAGAGTTTGCAGACGACAATTTCAAATTTGATGAAAAAGGCAGAAAGGTCTCAAAAAAGGTAGAAAACGCTGTGGGAAAAGGAGAAATTGCTTGTTACAAGCAATTTCTCCTTGTCCCACAGTGTTTTCAGAAGACTTGTACTGCAGACACGTGAAAATCAGGGCTTGTTTGGGAAAGGGTTAAACAAACAACAGAACTTTATGCTAACCTAACTTGAATAAATCATAAATTATGGGATTTGTACCAGAAAGGGTAGAAAACATTGTTGGATAAGGAGAAAATGCTGGTTACCATAATTTTCTCCTTTTCTCACAGTATTTTCCAACCCCCCCCCCCTTTCAGGGTTGTTCAAACTCGGGATTGTGTGGTAAAGATACATGTATAAACTCTTTACAGACAAAAATTTAGACGGGTCCAAATTGAATGCATTTACAAACAACAAACAAAATGTTGCACAGATAAGGAAATTTTTTCTTTAAAATGGTAGAAAACATTACAGGAAAAGGAGAAAATGTCTGGTTACCAGCAAAAGAAGTTTTCCTTTTGATTAAAATTCAGGATTGTGTGGCTTAACCCTTTCCCAAACAAGCCCTGTGTCTGCAGTACACAAGTTTTTTGAAAACACTGGGACAAGGAGAAATTGGTCGTAACGAGCAATTTCTCCTTTTCCCACAGTGTCTTCTCCCCTTTTTGATAACTTTCTGCCATTTTCATCAAATTTAAAATTGTTGTCTGCAAACTCTTTCAATTTGAACCAGTCCAAAATTTGTCGTTTGGGAAAGGGTTAATAAGGGTTTAAATATGATTGTCAGATTTTTAATATATAAATTGGAAAATTCTTTTCAAAATGACTGCAGATAGTTTCTCCAAATATAAAATAATTTCCTGGTTGTATGACCATAATACTTTTAACTCTTTACCTAACGACAAAATTTTAGACGTTCGAAATTTGAAAGCATTTGCAGACGACAAATTGAATATTGCTAAAATGACAGGACTGTTCTTTTAACTCTTTACCAAACAGCAAAATTTTAGACTAGTCCAAATTGAAAGCAATTACAGACGAGAAATTAAATGTGGCTCAAATGATGGAACTTGTCTTGACAAGGTAGAAAACACTGCGGGAAAAGAAGAAAATGCTGGTTTCAAAATGCTTTTTTATCAGGGTCGTTAAAATTTGGGATTGCATGGTAAAGGGTTACAGGAGAGGAAACATTGTGGGAAAATAAGAAAATGCTGGTAAACAGTATTTTCTTCTTTTCGCACAATGTTTTCAAGAGAGCTATTCTTCAGGGTCGTTTAGTCACTGGATTATCTGGTAAAGGGTTAATACCCACAGTATACAAGAAGATGCTGGCAAGATTGTATAATTTAGTTGAGCAGTTTGCAATATGATGTTATCTGTCTGGTCTACATAATTTTGCAACTTTTAATGTCACAGCCATCTGCACCTCCTATTTTTAAGCTGCCTTGAAAATCAAATGCAGTAACCTCAAAATTAATGTTAATCTTAAATTGACTACCATGAAACAAATATAGCATGTGTAAAAAATTGAGTAAGGTAGTGGTTAGTGGTTATTTGTAAAGAAACATTATGTATGTAATCACAAAATTACCGTCTATCACTTTGACCTTGTCTGACCTTAGTCATGTTGCCATGACATCATATTGCATATCTGTAAACAAGTGATTATCCCAAAATGCAATCTGATGTCATATTGTGTTAATTTGATAATATGACATCATATAGTGTATCCCTGGTCTATTTATGACATCATAATGAGACATAGGCATGCATTCTGTCTATTTGACCTAAAATCAGTATCCTGACCCCATTCAGAATGTGGGTTTGAGGAAGCAGATTCAGTTATTTCATGTATTTCAGAAGACTTCAGTAGATTGAAATACTTATTTTTCTGAAAATTTATTGATATTTTACCACAAAATCCCAGCTTTTAATGACCCCAAGGAAGAACACTTTCATAAACATTTTGGGAAAAGGAGAAAATGGTGGTACCAAGAAGACTGTTGAAAACATTATAGTAAAAGGAGAAGATGTTGGTTGCCACCATTTTCTCCTTTTCCCACAATGTTTTCATCCCTTTCAAAAACAAGTTTAAATTTTTGAGTCGCATTTATTTTGTCGTCAGCAAATGCTTTCAATATGTGGACAAGTCTAAAATTTTTTGTTTGGTAAAGAGTTACTGGTGCTCATTTTCAAGTGTGTCCATTACCAGCCCTTTTTCCATTTCCCACAATGTTTTCTACCTGTTAAATGACAAATCACATCATATAAGCCATATCTAATTATTTTGCAGTCATCAAATGCTTCTCATTTGGACAGGTCTGAAATTTTGTCATCCAGTAACACGCAAAACATTTTTGGAAGCCATGATGAAGCTTAAATTCATAAAAAAATAAATCGAATTTTCCAAGTTTTCTTCAAGTTTGTCAAATATGACCAAATTGACAACGTTGTAATGTTGTATAATGAAAGAAAGTTTTATGACAAAAATTTGTCCCCTTTTGTCCGATACAAAATTTGGAGTGTATGGGTCTGGTATTTCTACATTAACCCTTTACCAAACAATCTAGAGTTTTAATTTTACTATTGAGGACACCTAGAATGAAGCCTTTTGAAAACATTGTGGGAAAAGGAGAAAATGTTGGTCACCAGCATTTTCTCCTTTTTCCACAATGTTTTCCACCCTTCTCCCTACAACTTTAAGTTTTTCAGACACCTTTATTTGGTTGTATGTGAATGCTTTCAATTTTGACTAGCCTAAAATTTTGTCACTAGGTAAAGGGTTAGAGAAAAAGTGTTATGAAAACATTGTTTGAAAAGGACAAAATGCTGAAAACCAACCTTATCACGCATTGTTTTCTAACCCTTTAACAGACAAATCCTATCATTTGAGGTACATTTAATCAGCTGTTTACAATCGCTTTCAATTTTGGCAAGACTAGAAATCTACCGTCTACTGAACAGAAAAAAATGAAATTGTTGCTGTAGTAACTAAAATTGGTCCCCTTTTCAGATGCACTGTGTGTAACTGGTACATTCCACAATAATGTATGAAATAGAATCGTAGGTTTTCACACTCTTTTAAGAACACCCATTGTCATTCCAAATACTCCCACCACTTTGATTTTGTTTGTTAATGCCATTTTTATCCATCAGAAATGTGTCAGATATGTGATTTAACTCTTTACCAAACAATAAAACTTTAGATTAGTCCAAATTGAAGGCGTTTGCAGATGACAAATTAAACATGACTTAAAAATTGAAATTTGTTATGGGACGGTTAGAAAACATTGTGGGAAAAGGAGAAAATGCTGGTTACCAGCATTTCCTCCTTTTCCCACAATGTTTTCAAAAGGCTTTTTTCTCAGAGTCGTTAAAAGTCGGAATCATGTGGTAAAGGGTTAACCATTTACCGAGCAATTAGCTACTGGTGAAAAATTAGTTTTGATGTTTATTGAAGGAGACTGTATTTAGTTCTTACATGGAAACTAACAGTTATCTTCTGTATAATGCACATGACCGGTGAAAGTTTTATGAGAATCATTTTGAAATTATTGGAATTATAATATTTGCCTTTTTTTTTTTTCTAAGGACTAGATACAAGCATTTCATACATCCAAATTTACTGTCAGACTTTCTGTTTGTTTTAAGTAGGTTTAAGTCTTTCATCATAACACAAACAAACTGTTAATTTTATAAAAAAGATTTGTTGGAAAAAACTTTAAAAAAAAACATGTGATTCACATTTACAGAGAAATTTAGAAGTTCAAATGACTTCCATTTCCAAGCAACTCTTTTGCCAGTGTTCATTTTCTGGTATATCCTAAGCTCATGATTGAACAAATGGTATGTGTAGGTTTCAGTAGAAGTAGATTGTAAATACCAACTTCTATTACAGTTTTGTTTTAATTTACAAGAACTTTGAACTACATTTATATCTGTTATCTCAATTTTTTATTTCAAATCACTTATTCATGCTAATTTACATGTGCATTTCAAAATTTTTTTTATACAGATTAATGGTGGAACAAATTCATGCAAGTTTTGAAAACTGCACATGGAAAGTAACCAGCATTTTCTTCTTTTCCCACAATATTTTCAAAAGCTTAATCTCTCAGGGTTGTGAAAACTTGTTATTGTGTGATGAAGGGTAAATTATACTAATTTCCTTTTTTTTTTTCGCTGTTTTTAGTTTTTGAAATAAATGCTAAACATTTTATCCAACAAAATTATTTTTTCAAGAGATAAACTAGCTATTATAACATAATTATGTTATTATTATGCTATGTCAACAGTAAAGACATTCTTGCTATAAAATCATGGAAATTGCAATGACTGTTGTTCTGTCACTGACAAAGCACCCTAAAGGGTTAGGACTATAAAGAAAGCAAGTGTCAAACACCATAAGTACCAATCAAATTGTTGATAAACAAATACTGGATAAACACTGCCATTTTAACACTAATCCCAGGCCTTTTAACCCTTTACTAAACAGTCCCCTTTATCTGTGTTCCTGAAGAAGGAGGCTATGGAAAACACTTTTGAAAAAAGGGGGAAAAACTCTGGTTACCAGCATTTTCCCGTAATGTTTTTTTTTTTTCCAGTTTGAAAACAACCATCATCAATAGAATCAAATTTGCTTCTGCATATCTTTTAAACTTAGACAAGTACAAGTCTTAAATTTTGTCCTTTTGTAAAAAGCTTATTTTAAGTTTTAACCCTCACACTTATTTCCCCCCCCCCCCTTTTTTTATTAAGTTTTCCTTTGATCAATTTGAAATAGAGGAATTTCAGCCACTTTTTTTTGTGGCATTATTAGTTAAATCTTATGACAAGTTGGTACTTTTTACATGAAATTTTATTTGAAATTTGACCCATGTCCCAATGGAAAGCTGTAGCAATGACAGCTTATCTTGACTTGAAGCAATGGGGCCAATAAAAGTGCCAGTCTGTCAGTTTTATACTTACCCATCCTGGTAAGGAAACTAGGGATGCATGGTTTGGTGAACTGGATGCTGTGGTATAGTCTACTACTGTTGAAAAGATGATATTTTACACACACACGCACACACACACAGGAAAAAAAAAAACGTACAAGTGGAGAAAAAATTTCTTTGTATAATTTCTTGCAGTCACAACTCTTTCAAAATGATCTGGGTGTAGAGGAAGTTATCTTCTTTCACCAGACAACGAAATCTGTATGATTGTGCATTTCAAATGTAATCACAGAATCTGATCTCAAAATTTAATATGGATCTAGAAATAAAAGCCATGTTTATAAGGGTAGAAAACATCATAAAAAAGGGAGAAAATGCAACCTACAGCATTTTCTCCTTTCTCCACAGTGTTTCTAGAAGTATTCTTCCTTGCTGTCATAAAACATGGGATCTACTACATTTCTAAAAATTGGACTTGTGATTATTAAGGGCCTTTTGCAACTTAGTTGCTTTTGAGGCCAGAATAGATGTGATCATGCTGCACAAAATGTTCAGTCTGATCCTCTATATATACTGTTCCTTTTGCAGACACACTCTGGAGAACATATTGTATTATTTGGGTTCTATTTGTAGTCTGAAAAAAAAAAAATAGTTGGGTTCCTCTGGTGATCTTTGAGTTATCCTTTTGACCAAACAGTCCAGTTTTCAATGACCCTGAGAAAGAGGCTTGAGAAAACATGAGAAAAGGAGAAATTGCTAGTAGTCAGCATTTTTTTCCTCATTCCCATGATATTTTTTGCACTACCAAAGACAAATCTCAGAATTTGTGTCACTTATGTCACCTGCAAATACTTTAAATTTGACTAGTCTTCTGTCTTCTAAAAGAGAGAGTTATTATACACAGTTGGATCTTGGTCATCAGGTAGAAAAGATGTTTACTAGTTCTAGTGCAGTAAGCTGGCAGTCTGCCCACTACTTTGTTTACCCAAGAAAAGTGAACCCACTCTAGAGTTCATTTATGAATGAAAGTAAAATAGTAATCAAAATACCTTACTGATTCTTGGGTAAGAAAATCCAATTGCCACCAACACAGGATGTCCTGACTTTTCTTCTGTAACAAGTGCACTATTACAGTATCTTGTGTGTAATTAAAAAGTTTTATCTCATAGAGTGATGGTCAAAGATAGCCAGTGGTCATTTCCCATGTAAGACTGCCCAACAGTTAACAGATAACCTGCCAATCTTACACAAGCCTGTTCAACACATACACCAATGGTTTTCAATTGTTACGACCCCATGACCTTGCATATTATTACTGACTAGGGTCATGTGATCCACTATTGACCAATCTTAGGTAATGTTACATAATCTCACTACACAATATTGGCAAATGAATACCTACTTCATATCTTGTGTATGCCTGTAGGGCTTAAGATGGCTCTGATTAGGAAATTCTCAAAAATAATCTTTGCAATTATTGTTAACAAGTTACACAGACCTATAGATCTATTAGCAGTATGATAATTTACTGAGAAGAATGTTGTAGTTCCTATGAATATACATGTATTTTCTTTCTTATTACTCCACCCATTATCTGTCAAATGAAACTACACAAGGGAATATGACTGAATATAAAAAAAAAAACAGCAGTTGAAAAGTAACAATAAATCATAATATTTGTATATAATGTACTTCATATGGATGGCAAAATTTTATATCAAGAGGTCTTGGAGCTTTTAAAACTCTTTACCAAACAACAAAGTTTTACACGTGTCCAAATTGAAAGCATTTGCAGACGACAATAAATGTGACTCAAAAATAGAAATTTGTGTTGGGAAAGGTAGAAAACATCGTGGGAAATGGAGAAAATGCTGGTTACCAGGATTTTCTTCTTTTCCCACAATGTTTTCAAAAAGGTTTTTTGTTGAGGGTCGTTAAAACCCGTGATTGTGTGGTAAACAGTTAAACTCTATACTAAAAAACAAAATTTTAGACTCTTCCATATATTGGGACCAATTGCAGACAAGAAATTAAATATTAGTATGCTTAACTCTTTACCAAATGACAAAATTTTTGACAGGTCCTAATTGAAAGCATTTGCAGACGACAAATTAAATGCTGCATAAATCATGAAATTTGTCTTTGAAAGGGTAGAAAACATTGTGGGAAAAGGAGAAAATGCTGGTTACCAGCATTTTCTCCATTTCCCACTATGTTTTCAAAGGCCTTCTTCCTCAGGGCTGTTAAAAGTCGGGATTGTGTGGTAAAGGGTTAAATGATGACACTTTTGTTTGTAAGGATAGAAATCATCGTGGGAAAAAGAGAAAATGCTAGATAGCAGCAATTTCTCCTTTACTCACCATGTTTTCACGAGCCGCCTTCTTCAGGTTTAACATAAAAAGTGATTTTTAAAAAAGGTAGAAAAGAATGTGCATGAAATTTGAAAATCAAGAGGTTTCGGACCTACATTGTATTTGAAAGTGCCTTACCCAACTTTCTTTGTTTTTGGGCTCAGTTTAGATAAGGATCAGATTGTGCAGAACTCGCAGTTTGATCTTTGATCTACTCCTATCTCAGTTTAGAGAAACTTTGGCTCAAGAGCAGCTTAAAAGATTGCAGTATTTTTTTCTTCTGATTGCAAAATGTTTATTTTGTATACTTTTGTCATCTAATGGGTCAAAAACTCTTTATGACAATTTCAAATTTAATGTTCAGTGTTCAGTTTCCTAAGCACATACCACATAAGAAAGAGCAATTAACTAGAAAACAAAGCTGAAAAACAGTAGATTTCGCATCTGATTGATTGTATGGTGTTTAATGCCGTTTTTTTTTTCACTTATATCGCGGCAGCCAGTGCACCTATCCATACTTTCCCGGAGTTTATTTAGTACTCCACACAGTATTCTTTCCAAGCCACTGGCTGCTTTCTCACATAAACATTGTCAAAACCATGGTCATCAATCATCAGAAAGAAATTGGCCGAGTGGGGATTGAACCAACGACCCCCTTTTCTCAAGTCCTGTATGCTATTGACTGAGCTAACGAGGCTCAGCAGATTTCGCATCTTATAAAGATTCTTCCATAGCTATATGGGTTACACATTGTTTCCATGTTTGGAATTCTAATTTTCCTCGGTTACTGGTATCTATATTTTACATGGATGTTTTCAAAGTTGTCTGCTGCATGTTTGCTTCAGGAGTTAATGGGTTAAACCTTTACCACACCACAAAATTTTGGGCTGGACCAAATTGAAAGAACTTGCAGAGGAAAAATCAAATGTAGTTTAAATAGTGATTTGTGTCTTTAGTAGAGCAGGAAACATTGTGGGTAAAGGAGAAAATGATGGTTACCTGCATTTTCTCCTTTTCCCACAATGTTTTCCAAAGCCTTCTCTTTCAGGGTCGTTAAAACTCAGGATTGTGTGGTAAAGAGTTAACCATTTACCCAAAAATCCGGTGTTTAAAAAAAACCCTGAACAAGAATGCTTTTGAAAACAATGTGGTAAAAGGAGAAAATGCTGGTAACCAGCACTTTCTCCAGTTTCTACATTGTTTTGTACCCCGCCAAAAACAATTATGATTTTTTTGAGTCACAGTTATTCTGTTGTCTGTAAATGCTTTTAGTTTTGGCTAGTGTAAGAATTTGTCTGGTAAAGGATTAATCCTCTACCACACGATCCCGACTTTTAACGGCCCTTAGAAAAAAAACATTTGAAAAAACTTTGTGGAGTAAGGAGAAAATGCTGGTAACCAGCATTTTCTCCTTTTCCCACAATGTTTTCTACCCTTCCAAAACAAATTTCCATTTTTGAGTACCATTTAGTTTGTTGTCTGCAATTGCTTTCAATTTGGACAAGTCTTAGATTTTGTTGTTTAGTAAAGAGTTAATATGAGAAAGTGCCATCAGGTTATGAACTTATCTACAGAGGTGATAGTACCAAATGCCATGGGCTAATGATAAGATATCTTGTCCAATTTGGAAAACCAAAGCAACAGAATAGGTTGGGTTGGGGGTGAATCCTCGGTGGTAAATGTACTGCATCTGTATTATGTAAATCCTAGTTTGATCCCTGCAGTCTGATAATCCATCTGTCAGCTTGCTTGCTTGGTTATCACTTTACCACACAATCCAGACTTTCAACGATGCTGAGAAAGAACCCTTCTGAAAACATTGTTGGAAAAGGAGGAAAGGCTGGTAACCAGCATTTTCTCCTTTTCCACAAAGTTTTCTATTTTTGCCAAAACAAATACAGTAAAACCTCTCCTCACGACCACCCCGGCAATATGAGTAACCCGCTATTACGAACGATTTCTGTCAGAACGGAATTTTTCCTTCTTCATAATCAGTGACCACAACCCCGGAAATACAGGCACCATGCTATTCTGAAATTATGACCACCATTTTCAGTACATATGAGAAATTACCAATAGCTTTTAAACCCCTGAAACGACCACTAATTTTCACAACTTCTTTACGACCGGTTAATTTTCACGTGTCCATAATCGACGTAGGCTGTTCTTCATGTACAAACATTCTTGGGTCCGATGGAATCGACAATCAATTATCGGTCTTTTGTTTCCCTGTCGACTATTGTAACACGCTGGTGTTTAGTGATCAAGGTGTTACCTTACATAATCAAATGACCAATGAACTGATAAGAATTAATTTGGCTTTTATGCGGTAATCAAGCGTTTATCACACATTGCTGACACTGGTTAAAAACATGTCGTCATCCGGGTAATTACGATTTGTTTTTTGCTTCCAGCTGTTGTAATTTGAGAAGCTTTGGTTAATATCTAGTGATCGAGATGGGCTAATTATTTTGTTTTTGTTGCCAATAAAATTAAAGCCATACCTATATCGTACAGAATATGCGATTTGTAAACTGGTGAACACTTCAACTGTGCGATCAACGATTAGAAGGACTGTTCGATCATTCAACTCGAATCAAAATGGGGAAAAAAAAACGAAAAGGAAAAAGATAAACTCTAAATGTCAGGCTGTTCAATAATTAGTACTTATGTGAAATTCTTTGCTCAAAAATGAAAACCTGCATGTTAAATATGAGTTCTTGAGACTACACAAAACAAAAAAGCAGACCAAAACAGGAAATATGACAAGTTCTATCAGTAACATTAAATTTTGTAGACTTTAAGTTCAGTCTCCTAATTTATGTACATATCTGAGTGTAAGAGTTTAAATAGGCAATTATGAGTGGACATGCATTTACATGTGGATCTACTCATAAAATTCAAGAAACATATCAACTGTTCAATAAACTTGAAAATTTCTTGTTATCATTTTCATGTGCTGGCATAGACTTCCCTGACTAACATACACGAATATTACTTTAAACATACATGTAATTTAAATCTACATATGTCTACATAGAGTCCGGGTTCGATTCAAAATCTAGGTGGGTGAAACCCAGAAATCAGACCACCCTGCTAATAAGACCAGTTTTCAAAAGTACCACAGGTGGTCTTAATAGAGGGTTTTTACTGTATCAGTTTTTTAGCCACATTTATTCTGTCTTTTTGAAACACCTTCAATGTGGACAAGTAAAAAATTTTGTCGTTCGCTAAAGAGTTAATTGAATTGCGCCACTTTTGGGTACCCCCACTTTTGATATTATTGCAGTCTTTTCACACCAATAGCTCACTTATTCATGTTTATCTGAGCATCAAGATCAGGCAGCACAAAACCTGCAGTAAACTTTTTTTTTGTGGCTGCCGGATGTGTTTAAATATTCTTACCTCAAAGTACCAGCCTTGCAACTGCAGAAATTGCCCATTTCATTCTGAGGGATGAATGTCCATTTTATGTATAAATATAGCTTTATCATCAGCTTTGGGAGTAACAATTGCTTACATTTCCTTAACCGTGTACCAAACAAAATCACAGCTTTTAACATCCCTGTGTGAGAAAGCTTTTGAAAACAATGTGTGAAAAGGAGAAAATGTTAGTAACCAGCATTTTCTCTTTTTCTCACGATGTTTTCTACCCTATCAGAGACCTTATGCTCATTTTTACCGGTTTTGAATATGTATGCAGAATGTTTTAATTTGGATGAGTCTGTATTTTGTTGTGTGGTAGATACCAGTAGTTAACTCCTATTTTATGGTAGCCAGTACATGAAATAAAATTGAGAAAAAGTAAGATGAAATTTCCCAACAACTTTATCTTTTCTCCTCTTTTCACCTTTCCTCCTTCTGCTACAATATTCTCACATGTATTCATAGTTCCAAGCCTTAACCCTTAAAGCGCTGGAACCAACTTAACTTGTTTTTGCTGACAGTGTAGATCAAGATCAGACTGCACAGAATGTGCAGTCTGATCTTTGATCTACACTGTCAGCTGTTTCAATACCATTATCTCCCGCTAGATGGCATTCTACAAATAGACATCTATCTAATTTGGGCATCCTGGGTACAGTAGCGGAGTAATTTTTCAAAACAACAACCGTGACTTTGAATTTCAAATGAAATAAACGTTTACTCAATAAAACGCTACCTGGTGCCAATCATTCAGCTATGATCGGCTAGCATGTAACCTATGCACCGACCATTTATTTAAACAGCCCCTACATGCTTTGGTAATAGGCTAATAGCTTCAATATAAGCCCTACTTTTCCGTGGTATAGGGGGATGGGTGATGCGTCATAGCAGACAGGTGGAATCTTCGAAGAATATGACATGCGCAGACAATGATTTCAATACACCTTCTGGCTACAACAACCTTGAAATGACAATATTTCGGATGATTTTCTTCACTGAAAAGGTTTATTTCATAAATTCAGCGCTCTAAGGGTTAATATGAGTTTACTTCAGTTTCACTTGATTTCTATAGTGCCACTTTCAAGACAAATTTACTTTCATCCAACTTTCAAAAATTCCATTGCAGTGTAGAAAGAGGTCAAATGTAGGGGATTTTAACCACAAAAATTTGACTTCCTTTGACATTGTATTTTATTTGTTAACCATATGACAAGATTTCGGACCGTCGAAATTGAAAGCCATTGCAAAGGACAAATAAAATGTGGCTAAACTAATATGATTTGTCATTCAAGGGGTAACTCATTTTCGGTAAAGGTGACAGTGCTGGTTATTAGCATTTTCTTCTATTTCCATAATATTTTCAAAATCTATTTCTTTAGCGTTATTTCAGCAAAGGATTGTCTGGTAAAAGAGTATAGATTTAAATGCTTCTTTATAGGTTTGATCAACTAGAAATTTTCTTTTAATAAACATTTTATAAAAGAATTTTTAATTTCATTTTTATAAAAGAAATGACGCTTCGGTATTTGGATTTTTTCCCTCTGTACCTGTACAGCATGTGTGGAGTGTCCTTTGGCAAGGCACTGCTTAGCATCAGGCTAGCAAAAGCATGAAGAATCAAGCTATGACTGAAATAAAGTTGAAAGCTGCATAAAACAAACAAATCCTCAGCCTATCTCAAGAACTCAAGGAAGTTACAAAAAATTTAGAAAACAGTACAATCATTTTATGACAAACTTTTTAACCCATGATCACACAGTCCCGACCTTTAGTGACCCATAGGAAGAAGGCCTTTGAAAATACTGTGGGATAGAAGAAAATGCTGGTAACACACATTTTCTTCTAATCTTTTCCCTCAATGTTTTCCTCACTTTGAAAAATGATTTCAACTATTTGAGCCAAATCTAATTAAAATGGTTTTCGACTGCAAATGCTTTGGATTTGTATGAGACCAAAATTTTGTCATCTGGTAAACAGTTAACTCTTAACCATAAAATCTCAATTTTAACCAGCTTGAGGAAGAAGGCTTTGAAAACGTTGGTGGAAAAGTGGAAAATGCTGGTTACTAGCATTTTCTCTTTTTCCAACAATGTTTTGTACCCTTTGAGATAATTGCAAATTCAATTTAGATGAGGCTAGACTTGTCATTTTGTAAAGAGTAAACATATTACTGGTACCGCCTGATGAAACTTGGGATTGTGTGGTAAAGGATTAATCCTTTACCACACGACAAAATTTCAGACTTGTCCAAATTGAAAGCATTTGCAGACGACTAAATAAATATGACTCAAAAACTGAAATTTGTGTTGGAAGGGTAGAAAACAATGTGGAAAAAGGAGAAAATGCTGGTTACCAGCATTTTCTCCTTTTCCCACAATGTTTTCAAAAGGCTTTTTGTTCAGGGTTGTTAAAACCCGTGATTGTGTGGTAAAGAGTTAAGTATTAGACACTTGTGTTTTAAAAATGAGACTGCCATCCTTAGGCAGAGAAGAAGGCTACAAGGATGTTTTTGGCTGAAAGTCTCTCAAAAAATTTGTCTCTGTAGATTCATTTCTGATCTTAATCTACTTAATCTATGCTATTCAGAAAACTTTCACTTGCTAAGACTGTAAGGGTGTAATTACTATACCCTCAAGGCAAAATAGGAAATAGTTTTGAAAATCAAAGGGAAGTAAAAAGATGTGAAAATAAGTGCCCGGTATTTCATTGTATTGTTATTTTTTACCTCATTTGTTAGCAATTTGTTGATAAAAGTCAAAATGTAAATTGGTTTTCTATTTTTTTTTTTTCTTCTTCATGTCTTTAATTTTGTTGAAGCTTTAAATGGCTGAATAAATCCATTG
Organism: Tridacna gigas; assembly: GCA_945859785.2. Classification (NCBI taxonomy): domain Eukaryota; kingdom Metazoa; phylum Mollusca; class Bivalvia; order Cardiida; family Cardiidae; genus Tridacna; species Tridacna gigas. The sequence goes on along the minus strand of OX244036.2, from coordinate 31,245,697 downwards.
CCCTATATGCAATTTTGGGACTCTTTCAAAATTTTGTATTAACCCTTGAATCACCTTTGAAGCTTTCACTACTAAAGTTGCCTTTGTTGACAATGTAGATTAAATATCAGACTGCACAAAACATGCAGTCTGATCTTTGATCTACTCTGTTGGCTTTGATAAGAAATTTTGGACTGTTAGTTATCCATACAAGGCCAATATTGTTTGAAAAATTAAACATTCCTAAATCCAAAATTAGAACAGTGTATATCCAGGATCAGGCTGCATTTTCATTGCAGTCTGATCTTGTTTCTGTCTTTCTGAAAAAGAAATAATTGCTCCCTATTGCATGATGGTGGTTCAATGTTGATTCATTTATTCATATCAGCAAATCTACCTTGAAAAACGACCTGGCAAAATATGAATGATCAACAGGAATTAAAGTTCAGTAAAGCTTATCATGTGAAATATTGATGCAATTGGAATCGTTGATCATTGGAAGCAATTTCTTCTTTTGCTCCAATGTTTTAAAAAATATCTACGTTTGGACAAACTAAGCTCATCATCAGACTGAGGGTAATGGATGAGTTATAACCCTTTACCAAACAAGGGGAGTTAACAACCCCTAAGTGAAACACCTTCAAAAACATTGTGAGAAAAGGAGAAAATGCTGGTAAACACAATGTTTTCTACCCTTTCAAAGAGAAATCTTATAATTTGAGATAAATATAATTTCTTATAAACAAATGCTTTGAATTCAGACCAGTGTAAGGTTTTTTGGTCTGGTAAAGAGTTACCCATCAAGATACAGTATGATTGACATAAAACAGGTTGAAGTGAAAGCATTTTGCTCAGTGGTCATTTCCTGTCCACATCAAAAAACTGACCATTACAGATCTGTTTCAGTTAACATTATGGCCTTTGGTCATTTGAACATTAATTGAAATAAAACGGACAGAGCCATTTGAAAAAGGGGTACTGGACAACTTAAGTGGAATTTTTTTCTAATTGTTCAATTTATTGCCATGTATTTCTATTCCTAGCTTTCAACACCATAATGATAATTACATAAATCATGTATGATGTAATTATGTTTCCTCAATTTTTAACATATTTTACTGAGAAATATGTTACTGTTGTGGATGATGGAGAAATTTGCCATCCTTTTAGCACGTTCTGAGATTCTACTAAATCACAAGATCTTATTTTTTTTTCGGTAGAATCTTTATTGATTATGTGACTTGACAGACATACAGAGCTGTTTTGCCATTTGGAGTACTGGAAAGATGTCTTCAGCTGTATGGAAAAATGATAATGGAACAGGAGGGATTGCTGTTAACAGCTATTGTGCCCGTTTCTCACTGTGTTTTCAAAAGCCATCTACCTCAAGGAGTTGAATAGGGTTACTCATTCTTTGAATGGTACATCTCGGAAAAAAAATTACTGCAGGCAACTTTAAAAGCTTTAACCCTTTACCGCACAATGATGCCTTTTAACAGTCTGGGAAAGAAGCCGTTTGAAAACATTGTGGGAAAAGGAGAAAATGCTAGTAACCAGCATTTTCTCCTTTTCCCACAATGTTTTCTGCCGTACTTAAGAAAAATTTCACCATTTGAGCCACATTGAAAGGCTAAAATTTTGTTGTCTGGTAAAGAGTTAGTATTATATAATACCGGTACAGGTTATGAAAACTATGAAAATGTTGTGGCCAGAAGAGAAATGGCTCGTTATGAGCAGTTTCTTCCTTCAGCACAGTGTTTTCTACATTGTTTTTTTTGCAAGATGTAAAAGGCAGTTGTAGTTGGAGGTAATGTTTGAAAGCTCCCTTTTATCCTGACAGGTTATAAAACTGAAAATGAAATGTCCTGCAAAACAGTTTGAATTGAAAAGTTAATGTTAGGTGCTTTGTGCAGCTGTCAGATAAATAATGAATTTAATTGTATTTTAAGTTTAATACAAAGAGAATTATGGCAATAAAAGCAGGATGTTTGGTCAATTAATATGATGAATTAATTACATTAATGACTTGACCTCACTTTTGTAAACTTCCCACTATCTTGTAAACTTTGACAAGGGATGCCAGACTAACCTTTGGAAAAAAAAGTTGTTGCCATAGCAGCAGCCATAACAACAATATCAGCAGTGGCAGCATCAGTAATAAGAGGAGGATCATGATATTGTTGATCTTAACCCATTCCCAAACAATAAGATTTTAGACTTGTTCAAATCGAAAGCACTTGAAGACAACAAATTAAATGCAGCTGCGATGATGGTAATTGTTTATGAAAGTAGAAAACACCTTGTGGGAAAAGGAGAAAATGCTGGTAACCAGCATTTTCTCCTTTTCTCACAAGGTTTTCAAAAGGCTATTTCCTCAGGGTTGTTAAAAATTGGGATTGTGTGGTAAAGAGTTCATACAAAAATTCCCATACTTCAAAAAAAAAATTTTGTTAGTTTCAGTAGGCTTTACAGTAGTAAGGCTTACCCATTGAATACTTTATAAAATCTGAAACTGGTAGAAAAATGACATTTCGTCGAAAATCACATTCGTTGAAAATAATCCCTCGCCCTGACCCTTACCATAACTCAGACAAATTGTGGCTGAAATCTTCCCCCCAGACAGAGCTTTTCATGACATAAATCTTGGAATTTGGCAATCAGTATTTTAAAACATACATGGATTTCGACACCTTTTTCACCTAAAAGTCATGCACAGAGTTCCCATACTTCAAAAAGAAATTTTTGTTTGTGTTACGTAGCCTTTACAATAGTAAGGCTTACCCATAGAATGCTTCATAAAATGTGTAACTGGTAGGAAAATATACTTCTGCATCTCTCTTTCTTACCCCCCTACAAAAAAATGAAGATGAAAGAATGAATAAATGAAGGGAAAAAAAAACAAATCAATGAAGTAATAAAAATATAGATAAGCAATTTAGATTCACCCTTTTAGCCACAACAAATATATATTTAGTTCAAGAGCAGATGGCACATTTTGCAGTCTGATTCTCATCTACTCTGTCATTCAAGTTGCCACTTATATTATGGATAAATTTGTCTAAAACTAGCAGAATGATTAGGTACAATAAGCCTTTTTCAGTACGGACATGAAAACACGTTAGGTAGAGCGTCAAGGAGAACTGATTTTGGACTTGTGATTGTTCTGGCTGGTGAAATAGAAAGCACTTTGCACAGAAATGGTGGCATTGACCACTCTTGCTATGTTATTCATACCCAGTTTGTAGTGTATTGGCTTGACCCTGTACCAAATAAGCCTTCCTTGCAACAACTCTGAGGAAGAAGTCTTTTGAAAAGATGGTGGGAAAAGGAGAAATTGTTGTAACCAACTTTTTCTCATTTTCCCACAATGTTCTCTATCTTTTGACAGACCAATTAAAATTTTTTAGTAACATCTAATTTGCTGTCTGCAAATGTTTTCAATTTGACCGAGGCTAGAATTTTGCTGTGTGGTAAAGAGTTAATGCTTTACCACACAATCCCCAGTTTTGATGACTCTGGGAAAAAAAAAATCTGTGCAAGATACTGTGAGAAATGGAGAAAAGGTTGGTAACAAGCATTTTCTCCTTTTTCCACAATGTTTTCTATCATAGAAAAAACAGTCCTTTGAGCTAAACTTAAATTGTTGTCCCCAAATGGTTTCAATTTGGGCAAGTCTAAAAATTTTTCACTTGGTACAGAGTAAAGACCTTTTTTTTTTATTCATGACATACGTTTTGACCAATGTAATGTCCAGCTATTGGTCAAGATGGCATAACAACCATTATGTCACAAATCTCTGGATAATCCCTTTAATAACCTGTGGTAAACAACCATCCTATGAGAGTAACTACTTGACCCTTCTTTTTTTCTTCTCTCTCTCTCTCCTTCCAATTTTGTCTTTTCGAAAAAATGAATATGGAATGTCCCAGGGGTGATGAATGGTAATACGAGGGTGGCATTACGGAGATGCATTAAACCCCCTTTTCCCAATTTATTTTGTATGATTCTTATGAAAAGAAGGGAAAAATTTTGTCAGAAAGATGTCTTGTGCAGTATGTTAACCCTATTCCAAACAATCCTGTTTTTTCACAACCCAGAGGAAGATGATTATAAAAACTTTGTGTGAAAAGGAGAAAATGCTGATATCCAGAATTTTCTCTCAATTTTTTGTACTTTTTGGAAGGCAATACTCATCATTTTAGCCATATTTAACTCTTAACCAAATGATGAAACTTTGGACCAGTCCAAACTGAAAGCATTTGCAGACGACAAAATAAAAGTGACTTAAATATTAAATTTTGTGTTTGGAAGGGTAGAAGACATTGCCGGAAAAGGAGAAAGTGATGGTTACCAGCATTTTCTCCACTTCTCAGTCTGTTTTCAAAAGATTTCTTTCTCAGGGTCATTAAAAACTGGGGATTGTGTATTAAAGGGTTAATTAGTGGTCTGCAAATGCTTTCAGAATGGAGAGATTCAAATTTTGTCATCAGATAAAGTCCTCAGTTAACCCTTTACCACACAATGCCGACTTTTAACGACCCTGAGATGGAAGCCTTTTGAAAACATTGTGGGAAAAGGAGAAAATGCTGGTAACCAGCATTTTCTCCTTTTTCCACAATTTTTTCTACCTTTCCCAAAACAAATTTCAATTTTTGAGTCACATTAAATTTGTCGTCTGCAGATGCTTTCAATTTGGACCAGTCTAAAATTTTGTTGTGTGGTAAAGAGTTAAACACTTCTTTATACCAAAGGACAATATTTTGTTGTTTGATTGATTGCTTAATTGTTTGACTGTATGGTGTTCATTGAAACAATGATCAGCAGTGAGAGAGCAATGATTCCTGTCACAATGACTATCACCAGTCCTTGGGAAGAAATTACCCTAGCTGGAGGATTCAACCAGCTATTCTCAAGTCCATTATGCTACCAATTTTGTCAATAGGGGCTGGGCACAAAATTTTCGACTCAAGCCAATTGAAAGCATTTGCAGATGAAAAGTAGACATAGCTTAAAATATGACTTCTGTCTTGTTAGGATAGAAGAAATTCAGGGAAAAGGAGAAAATGATGGTAACCAGCATTTTATCCTTTTCTCCCAATAATTTCAAAAGCCTTGTTCTTTCAGGGTCTTCAAAACATAATGGTTTGTGTGGTAAAGGGTTAAACCATTTGTGTGCTCTGCAAATGAAATACCTAGCAATTATGTACAATATATGGCCTTTTTTAAGTTAGTTTTTATTCTCGTCTCAAATATCCCAAAAACTATCTTCTCATGTAGACCAAGATCAGACTGCACATTGTGTTCTGACCTTAGTCTTTACTGTATTAAAGTAACCTGTAAAGGGTTAAAAATATTTGCCTAAGGGTTATTTTCATATTGTTATCATTTTCAGTAAAGACTTTTCCCAAGGTATTGTGGCAAACTAACTTTTCTATCAAAACCAAAAAAAATTGAGCTACACCAGTCCTGAAATAGCCTAATGCTGTTGCATACTATTGTGCAATAATCTCTTTATAATTGTGCACATTCTTTATTGAAAACACAACATAATCTGTTCTTTCAACTGGAAAGTTAATCCTGGCTACCTCAAAAGAAAATTTCAAAACATTGGAAACATAAAAAAATGTTGTCATTTCAATACTTTGCATGTACATGTATTTGTTTGTTTTTCTCCCTTTGCCACAATGTTTGAAAGTAATCCCATGCAGACCATAGATAAAACAAGTCTTGTGCCAAAGACAAATCCCTGTATCTTAGCCATGTGTTATTTGCTGTCTGCAAATGCTTTCAAAATGCACAAGTCTAAAATTTTCGGTAAATAACATTTCGTCAAAAGTGTGTTTCATCAAAATCCAAGCTCTCTCTGGGAGGAAATTTTGAACCACAATTCGTCTGGGTTAGGGTTAGGGTCAGGGTTATGGATCGTTTTCGACGAACGTGGTTTTTGACGAAATGCCACACACCCTAAAATTTTGTCCTTTACTTAAGAGAACAAAGTATGGTAAGACCCAAATATAACAAAAATGTTATGAAATTTTTCAAGTCTGATCCTGATCAACACTGGCTGCAAATAGTTCCTTGTTTTGCCTCTTGGATGCTCAGAAATAAAAAAGAATCAAGAGCAGTATTGACCAGCAATACTGTATAAGCAGAAATTTTTGAAATGTGGAAATTTTTGCGATTTCATGAAATTGAAAAATTTGCAATTTTTTGTTTCGCGTATTTTACCACAAATGTGCCAGCAAATAATGAGTGTCTTGAATTTGCAAACATTTCCATACGCAAAATGTCTGTAAACGGTAATATGCAAATTTTGCGACATACATAATTATATATCCATGTATACAGTATATAACACAATTTCTGATTGGCTAAACTATTTTGTCTAGCCATCAGAAATTGTGTTCCTTTTCAAATGTAGAAAATTTTTGAAAATTTAAGTTGAAAGAATAGAATTGTTGGTAAATACAGTACAGAAAAAAACGTCAACAAATCTTTCCACTGGCATCTCATTACTTTTGTTTGTATTTTATAGACATTCCGCCAGCCATTAAACCTGAAGTATGGCTGCCCGTCACAAAGTACCTGGATGTTGGTAATCAATTCCTTACTCACAGTTCTCAATGTGGGTCTGCCTGTTGCTAGAAAAAATGGTTAGTATTTCTGTTGGTCATTACCTTCATGACCCTTTACCGAACAAAGAAGACTTTTGAAAACATTGTGGGAAAAGAAGAAAATGCTGGTAACCAGCATTTTCTTCTTTTTCCACAATGTTTTCTACCCTTTCAAAGACAGATCCCATGATTTGAGCTACACCGAATTTGTGGTCTTCAAATGCTTTCAGTTTGAACAGGTTTAAAAAAAATCTTTTTTCGGTAAAGAGTTAAACATACTTGTTGCAGGGAACTTGAAAATACATGTATCCTTGTAAAATACGGGTAATCAACTTAAAGCTCCAATAGCAGCCAAAAGTAAACAACGCAGGTGTTAAAACACATTTAGATTTAAATCATACCATTTTATAGCATGGAAATTATTTTTAGGACAAAAATCTGTTGTACAGTCGATCCAAGCAGTAGTCACTGGCAGAAAAATGAGTTTTGGAAGTACTGGTAGGTCAAAAGTTGTCAGGTCTCTCGACTTTTTGTTTACTTTTTACCTGGTTTTGAAATGCATTTCTTTGCCAGCAACTAACACTTGGACCAACTGCAGAATAACTGATTGTCATCTTCACTATAATTTCCATACTTTTAAATGATATGATTTAAATTCAAATGCATTTTAACACCCTCATTGTTAACTTTTGGCCCCAAAAGAACATCTTGTAGTTAGGAATTTCTTCTGTTTACCACCTCGTTTTAAAAATGGTGATCCAAGATGGAGATAGTTGTTTGTCAGAGATGTGTTTGTTTCAATATGTGATTGAAATTTCTTTCATCAAGTGAAAAGTAAAGGCTATACATGTATTTTCACAAGTGGCAAAGCCACAAGTGAAAATATGGCCTTTGCTTTTCATGAGATGAAAGAAATTTTGATCACACACTGAAACAACCGCTTATCCTTTTTGTGGAATTTGTCGAAGACAGTGTCACTATGAGTTCAATACAGCATTTTGAAAATCAAGTCTACTATGTCTCATTAAATCAGACAGTTTGGATACATTTTAGATTGGTTTACACTCTTTGTACAGCAATGCAATTATAGTTGTAACAGGCACCTTACAGGTTTAACATTGTCTGTTTTAGCTGCAATAAATTGGTGATAGTCTTCTAATCAGAAAAAGGTTTGCTCATATCAATATCACTCTGTTGCTTTATTTTGTCCTTCCAGCCTCTGTTAGCCAGTCTATGTGGTCAGAGTTGGGAATCACATTAGAGGATTTTCTCTTCTCTAAAAAGTAAGTGTAAATACATTGGTGTATATATATAGAACCTTTCCATCAAGTAGCATTGTTAATTCCATAGTTTTGTCATACATGATCAATTTCTCGAAAGATTAAAGAAGGGAATTAACTCTGTCATGTAAGTTGAAGATGTACATGAGTTACATCCCCTGATTTCGAACTTTTGGCAGTGAACAACTTCAAATCTTATGTCAATCAATATCAACCATGCACAGCCTTTTCTTTTCTGGATAATTTACTCTTGATGTTTATAGAATATGTCTGTGAAGCTTATCAACAGAAATGCAATAATGGAGGACATGACTGAAGAGATTTCACTGTTTTATATTTCAGTCCTACCCCACCCACTTTGTCCATTGAAGAATTTCAAAGAGATGAAGCAATAGACTGTAAAGTAAGTTTTCATGACTCTCTAACCACATTTGTATTTCAACTTTACTTGTTAAAACAAAATTTCATAACTTGACTAGGAATGTATGAAAGCAGATTATCTTTGTTACAAAAGAGAAAACGTGCAAGATATATTGCTTTCTCATATATCTAAATGAATCCTAAACCTACTACATTTACAGCATATGCCTATGAGTGATTCATTTGTTACAACATTACAGTAGTTTAGTTATTTTCTGTAGATTTGTTTCAATTTGACAGTTTGAATCATCAGAGTGTGTATCATATTCTGAGCTGCTTTTGTTTTTTGTGGCAATCAAGATCAGACCAAAGAATGTGCAGTCTGATCTTTGATGTATACTGTTCCATACTTTGTGAGTGGTATATTCTGATCAAAACAGAATCAAAACTGCAATATCTGCCTAACGATTTATGATCAGGATTATTTTTACTTGCATCTGATCCATTTATGTAGCATTCCATGGATTAATCCATTACCACACAATCCGGACTTTAACAATCCTGACAAAGAAGCCTTTTGAAAACATTGTGGGGAAAGGAGAAAATGCTGATAACCAGCATTTTCTCCTTTTCCCACAATGTTTTCTACTCTATCAATGACAAATTTCGTCATCTGAGCCATCGTCAATGTGTCATCTGCAAATGTTTTCAATTTGGACCAGTCTAAAATTTTGTCATTTGGTAAAGAGTTAACTGTTTAGCAGACAACAAAAATTTAGGCTGGCCCAAAATGAAAGAGCCTGCTGACAACAAACCAAATTTAACTTAAATTGATGGGATTTGTATTTGAAGAAATAGAAAACATTTTTGGAAGAGGAGACAATGCTGGTTACGAGCATTCTTAGCTCGGCCATTTTCGAAGAAAATGATATATTGTTGTGGCCCTGGTGTCGTCGTCTGCACCTTCATGCGAAAACTTTGACATTTTATAATATTTCTGTTATTACTGAAGATATTTGCTTCAAACTTGGACAAGTTCTTTATTATCAAAAGGGGAATCTGTAAAAGTATTTTTAACACAGTCATGCCCCTTTTGCAACTTAGAATGTTTACTGAAAATCAAGCAACCACAGCCAAGCATTGGCTCCAGCATGCTTTGTCTTGTTCTCCTTTTCTTTCTGTGTATAAAAAATCTTTTTCTACAGGGTTGTTTAAACACAGAATTGTTTGGTAAATTGTTCAGCAAGAAGTATCTACTTTCAGTACTGTACATGCTGGTAATTAATATGTTTGGATTAAAGTAGTGTTTTTATGCACTTTGCCAAGCCCCATTGTGTAGTTGGTAGCATACAGGGCTTGAGACCAGGAGGTCTCTAGTGTGAATCCCAAGCTTTTTGAATTTTCAGCTCCACTGGCCAAAGGCCAGCGGGCTTATGTCATGGCCCGGTGTCCGTCGTGCATCCGTCCATCTGTCCGTCCGTGCGTGTGTGCGTCCGTCCATCTGTGCGTTAACTTTTATTTCAAACATCTTCTTCTCTGAAACTACCCATCCAATTTTCATGAAACTTCACAGAAATGATCCTGCCATGGTCCTCTTCAGAATTCCTTGAAAGAATTTGATTCCTTCAAAAACTCTGGTTGCCATGGCAACAAAACTGAAAAATATTGGAAATCTTTAAAAATCTTCTTGTCTGAAACCATAAGGCATAGGGCTACCAAATTTGGCATGTAGCTTTATGTAGTAGACCTCTATCATGTTTCTTTAAATTATAGCCCTGGGGTCAACATTGGCTCTGCCCCAGGGGTCACAAGTTTTACATGGGCTTATATACAGAAAACTTTAAAAATCTTCTTGTCTGAAACCATAAGGCATAGGGCTACCAAATTTGGCATGTAGCTTTATGTAGTAGACCTCTATCATATTTCTTGAAATTATAGCCCTGGGGTCAAAATTTGCTCAGCCCCAGGGGTCACAAGTTTTACATAGGCTTATATAGAGAAAACTTTAAAAATCTTCCTGTACCTAGCCATAAGGCCTAGAACTACCAAATTTTGCATTTAACTTGATCTAGTTGGGGTCTACCAAAAGTGCCCAAATTATAGTCCTGGGGTCGGTTTGGCCTCATGCCTGGGGGGGGGTCACAAGATTTACATAGGCTTACATAGGGAAAACTTTTAAATCTTGGTGTACATAGCCATAAGGCTTAGGCTACCAAATTTTGCATAATTATAGCATTATCTAGTGGACAACTACAAAGAGGGCCCAAGTTACAGCCCTAGGATCAAGTTTGGCCCTGCACCAGGGGTCAGAAGTTTTACATGGGTTTATGGAGTGAAAAGTTCAGAAACCGTCTTGTTACTAGCCATAAGGCCAAGAACTCCCAAATTTGGCATGTTATTCTTCTAATACACATATTCCCCATTTAGTCCGACTGTAGCCCTGGGGTCAGAGTTTTATAAGGGCTTATATAGTGAAGACTTCTCTTCATGGTTTATATTTATAAGCCAGTGGAGCGATACAGGGCCATCATGGCCCTCTTGTTATCCAAGGATTGATGATAGTCATTGTGACAGGAAGTGTTCTTCTCTCACCCATGATCATTGTTTCAACAATGGTTGTGTGGGAAAGCAGCCTGTGGCTGGGGAAGAATATTTTGCAAAGTACTGGAGAAAATAAAATCCAGGAAAGCATGGATAGGTGCACTGGCTGCCCCACATAACTGAAATAACGTTGAAAATGGAGCTAAACACAATACAATCATTCAATCATTTTATGCACTTTATTTTGTAGGTGATCTATATGATAAGAGATGACATTTTACCACATGCCAGTAATGTTCCAAAAGACTTTGTGGAGAAGGTGATGTCCATTCTGAATAGAGGTTCCATACATTCAACAACCTCTGATACATTCATAGGTAATAATTGTTTATGATAAAATACATGCACTTAACCTTCTACCAAAGTGTATGCAGGTATATATAACAAGAAAACATTATACATGCACAATGCCTTTTACAGGATGAACATGAAGAAGACATGCTTGAGCCTTATGATCATGGATCATTTCTAATATGACATACTGATCCTGATACGTGAAATATGCAAAATTACTATTAATGATTTTTAATGCCATTTAAAGGGAGAGACCCTTACCAGAAGGGAGGTAACTCTAAACACATATGTGACACACTTTTGCCCCTGTTCAACTTTAATAGAATTTTCACTGAAAAAGTACCTGTAGCTTAATGTTGACACCTGCTTATAACGTCTAAAAATATATATGACACAATTTCAGACACAGATTCTAGTCGCAAACTTCGGGAGGAATTTGCAAAGACATGCTTTGAGACACTTCTCCAGTTTTCATACATAAACAGATCTAAGACAGATGAAGGTTCGATTACAAAGCTGGCAGTTCTATCGCTTCTACAAAGATGTCAGGAGGTGGTGAAAAAATATGTAGAGGATGAAAAACTGAGCGGAAAATGTCCTTTACCCAGGTATCTCGTCAGTCTTTTACCAAACAATCTTGTGTTTTAATGACCTTGCAGCTAAAGGCTTTAGAAAACATAGTTGGAAAAGGAGAAAATGCTAGTAACCAGCATTTTCTCCTTTTCCCACGAATGTTCTCCACCCTTTCAAGGAGAAATCCCATCATTTTAGTCCCATTTAATTTGCGGTCTGCAAATGCTTTCCGAAATGGACAATTCTAAGAATTTGTCTTCTTGCAATGAATTAATATTAACCCTTTCCCAAACGATGAATTTTAGATTGGTCCAAATTGAAAGAGTTTGCAGACCACAATTTTAAATTTGATGAAAATGACAGAAAGTTCTCCAAATGGGTAGAAAACACTGTGGGAAAAGGAGAAATTGCTCGTCATGAGCAATTTCTCCTTTTTCCACAGTGTTTTCAAAAGACTTGTACTGCAGACACGTGAAAACCAGGGCTTGTTTGGGAAAGGATTAAACAGTCATGGAAACAGTTTAACCTGTAACATGTAGTGTTGCAAAGGGTTAAAACACGTTGTGTTGCAAAGGGTTAAAACACTTAGTGTTGCAAAAACTCTTTATAAGACTAAAAAATTTTGACTTGTCAACATTGAAAGCATTTTCAAATTCAGTTCGGTTCAAGTTTTGGGATTCGTCTTTTAAAGGGTAGAAAACATAAAGAGAGAAGGAAATAATGCTGGAATTGTTTGAGATTCTTGAAGGTTGAGCTGTCTGTGCAATCTTGGAGATACACTTTATTTGAGCTTTTAAATATCTCGTCTTGTGCGTAGAGTTCATTTGTCGGCAATCATATACTTGGTTTGTAAATATGTTGGACTACAATTCAGGGATGTTTTCACAGATACTTTGAATGAAGTCCTTGAACAGTTTTATTTGGATTACCGGTAATTCAAGTTTTATGAGCGTTATAACAAGAAATGGTAGTCAAGTAAGTTACACGGTCCTTGATCTAAGAAAAACATAAGTTTGGCATGAATAGCTGTCCTTTCTGTCAGAGAACTTGGCATTCATGTCAACTGATATTTTCAGACCCAGGCTCGCAGAGATGTCATCAGTACTGAAGGCTGTCACAACGCTGATTGCATCATTGAAAAGGGCTCCACAGGCCAATGGTAATATAAGTAGTGTACAGTATTTGATAGTGATATTGTGATAATTCCCATTTTTGTTAACCTTTTAACTCTTTACCAAATGACAAAATTTTAGACGGGTCCAAATTTTAAATATTTGTGGTCGACAATTTAAATGTGGTTTAAATGATGGGATGTGATAGTGAAGGTTAGAAAACATTGTGGGAAAAGGAGAAAATGCTGGTAACCAACATTTTCTCCTTCTCCTACAATGTTTTTGAAAGCCTTTTTCCCAAGGGTGATCAAACATGGTATCATTTTTTAAATGGTGAAAGCACAATCCTGCTTTTAGTGACTCTTGAGGAAAGAGACTTTTGAAAACATTGGGCGAAAAGGAGAAAATTTGGAAAATGGAGCAGTTGCGTGTAAAAATCAATTATTTCTTTTCCCTCTTTGTTTTTTAAAAGTTCTCAACTACAGGGTGACAAAAATTCATATTTTCTCACTAAAGAGATGTCAGGGAAAGCTGGCAAGAAATTGGCAAAAATAGAAACTGAAGATATCTCCTATGTACCTGTCATATTTACTTTATAAGAATATGGCATTTATTTGTTCCACATCAATTGTGAAACAAGTTCTTACACCTTATATTAATCAATCTCAATGATAGCTCACAGGAAACCTTAACCAGTACTTGCTCCATGATGTGGGTAGTTCAAAAGGTTTACTCCACTCATCATGGGATTCGAACCCAGAACCTTTGATGTGAGAGGCAGACACTGTACCACTACACCACTGTCAGTCACTTACCTGTCAAATTACATCAATTCATAAATACAAGGGGTGTTCAATAAATACGCTGAAAAGTACTGTCATTCTCTCAAATATTTCTTAAATACATCACAATAATTTATTGATACATATTGTAGACAAATCAATTCTGTATTGACAACATAAATTTCATGTCAGTATTTCAACAGCTTAAAAAGATGTGGTTGCTTTAGCAATGTCAACGCTCAAAAACCAGCCCAACATCATCCAGCGTCAATTTTACGTCGCTTTATTTGCATTACTTATAAATTGTTTCTTTCACATTCCTAAAAGAGATAACTTTCTAAAGAATTTCATCGTTTTCAACGTACTCTCCTTGAACTGTAGTACACTTTTTGCATCGTTTCACCCATGAATAGAAGCTTTTCCTGTTAACACCAGACTCAAAGGAAACAATCGTGGATTGCACTGCACTCTTTACGTTGTGTTATCAATGGCGACTGTCAGCTCCTCTAGTCATCTACCACACTTTCATGACTGTCTTCATAACACCCATACCATTTGTATAAAACCATTTTCTTCATTGCTGAAACGCCGTATGCCTTGATTAACATTTCCATTGTTTCTTTTCTGGATTTTCCATTTAAATCACAAAATTTAACTGCCGTTCTCTGTTCGGTACTCATTCTGACGCACGTGAATAAACAATATGGCCGCCAAACACTCAAATGACATCAGACGTATATGTGACTTCATGAACATCATACCAAGACTCGGTGCCAAATCATGATAAAATTTGGTGAAGATATCTGATCAGACACAAAAGAGAAACGTCGTTTTCCAAACGGCAAACGGTTTTGATTTATTGTATTTTGGGCCGGGTTTTGGAACATGACGTTGCCATAACTACCATATCTTCATAAGATGTTGAAAAAATAACTTAAAATTCCTTCTTTCAGTATAGTATTAATTTGTCTGCAATATGTGTAAATTTCGCTGTATTCAAGCAATATTTGAGAGAATTACTGTACTTTTCTGCGTATTTTTTTAACAGCCCTCGTACATGATCTGAGTTCTGTGAAGAGGGGGTTCTTTGCATCTACAAAAAGTATCAACAGAGGTCTGTGCCTCATTACTCAGCTGGTTGTCATACAAAACAGATTTTATGGATCCATAGTCATGTGATGACTTGCTTGGTATAATGTATAATGGAGATGCATTAAACCTCCTTTCACGAGAGCATGGCTCCCACGTAATGGCATATTTTGTTCTAAACTCTGTGAATTTCATGACAGTTTAAGATACTGTCTTGGAGTCTGGTCTGTTCACTTCAAGTTGAGTTTTTTGAGTTAAACTACTCCATGCTTGTACAGAAATAAAAACTTGATGTAAGGAGTGTTATTATCAGTATGATTTATGTTATTAATTCATATTCTTTTGTCCTTACAGTAGAGGTAACAGTGTGGCAGCAGGTTATACAGCTGTACCCGTACCTGGTTGATTGTACCACCTCGCCCTCTCCCAGTGTGTGTAAAGCTCTACGAGATGCTCTCAAGGAATATAGAGACCTCCTAGCTCCACCCACCGCCATGTTACAGAATGGGAGATAACATCCAACACAATGTAACAGAACGGGATATAACAGATTTGGTGTCCCAGACAGTTTACCAAACAATGTTTATATGATAGTCGGGAGAACGGCCTTTGAAAACATAGTGGGAAAAGGAGAAAATGACAGTAACCTGTATTTTCCACTTTTCCCAGGATGTTTTCTACACTTTCAACATTAAACTCTAGCGCTGAAGTCATGTTTAATTTGTCATCTGCAAATTCTTTCAATATTGAAAAGTCTAAAATTTTGGTTTCTAGTAAAGAGTTATGAAAATATAAGACTTCTTATCTGTGTTTTACTTCACTTCTGTGGTTGTTATAGTTAAACATAAAGACCAAGATGGACGCTTTAACCTTTTACCAAACAATACCATAGCGAGTGCTTTTAAAAACATGGTGAAAAAGAGGAGAAAATACTGGTAACCACCCTTTTCTCCTTTTCCAGTGCTGTTTTCCAGAGCCTTCTTCCCCAGGGTCATATGAAGGCAGGATAATTTGGTAAAGAGTGAAACCTTTACCACACAGTCCTGACTTTTATAAACCCTGAGAAAGAAGGCTTTTGAAAACATTGTGGAAAAGGAGAAAATGCTGGTAACCAGCATTTTCTCCTTTTCCCACAATGTTTTGTACCCTTTGAATGACTAATTCCATGTTTTCAGTAACATCTAATTTGTTTTCTGCAAATGCTTTCAGTTTTGACAAGGCTAAAATTGTCTCGTCATGTAAAGGGTTACCCGAAGAAGATATGTTACATAAACCAGATATGAATTTATTGTTTGATATGTCCATAGGGCCAATGACTAAAAGACAAACTAGGAGTAGGAAGCTTTTAAACATACCTAACCCCCTGAAAATAATTTTCACTGACAATTTTTATTTTGGCAAATCAACATTAATTAACATTTAATGCATTAGTGCATATTAAAGTATTTTAACAAAAGGAGAAATTGCTCATGACAAGTAATTTCGCCATCGGTTACCAGCATTTCCTTTTTAGCTCACCTGAGCACGAAGTGCTCAAGGTGAGCTTTTGTGATCGCCCAATGTCCGTCGTCCGTCGTGCGACGTCCGTCGTCCACGATTTCTTTAAACATCTTCTCCTCCTAAACCACTGGGCCAATCTTGATGAAACTTGGCAGGGATGTTCCTCAGGTGAAGCTCTACCAAAGTTATTCAAGAGGTTGAATTCCACCCATAACTCTGGTTGCCATGGCAACCAAAAGGAAAAAAATAGCAAAATCTTTAAAAATCTTCTTCTCTGAAACTAGAAGGTGTAGAGCTTTGATATTTGGTATGTAGCATCTTCTAGTGGACCTCTACCAAGTTTGTTCATATGTTGTCCCTGGGGTCAAAACTGGCCCCGCCCCGGGGGTCACAAGTTCAAACGTAGGAACAAAGAAGGAAAACTTTAAAATTCTTCTTCTCTGAAACTGGAGGGCGTGGAGCTTTGATATTTGGCATGTAGCATCTCCTAGTGGACCTCTACCAAGTTTGTTCATATGATGTCCCTGGGGTCAAAACTGGCCCCGTCCCGGGGGTCACAAGTTTCGAACATAGGAACAAAGAATGAAAACTTTAAAATTCTTCTTCTCTGAAACTGGAAAGCGTGGAGCTTTGATATTTGGCATGTAGCATCTCCTAGTGGACCTCTACCAAGTTTGTTCATATGACGCCCCTGGGGTCAAAATTGGCCCTGCCCCTGGGGTCACAAGTTTCAAACATAGGAACAAAGAAGGAAAACTTTAAAATTCTTCTTCTCTGAAACTGGAAAGCGTGAAGCTTTGATATTTGGCATGTAGCATCTCCTAGTGGACCTCTACCAAGTTTGTTCATATGACGCCCCTGGGGTCAAAACTGGCCCCGCCCCTGGGGTCACAAGTTTCGAACATAGGAACAAAGAATGAAAACTTTAAAATTCTTCTTCTCTGAAACTGGAAGGCGTGGAGCTTTGATATTTGGCATGTAGCATCTCCTAGTGGACCTCTACCAAGTTTGTTCATATGACGCCCCTGGGGTCAAAACTGGCCCCGCCCCTGGGGTCACAAGTTTCGAACATAGGAACAAAGAATGAAAACTTTAAAATTCTTCTTCTCTGAAACTGGAAGGCGTGGAGCTTTGATATTTGGCATGTAGCATCTCCTAGTGGACCTCTACCAAGTTTGTTCATATGATGTCCCTGGGGTCAAAACTGGCCCCGCCCCGGGGGTCACAAGTTTCAAACATGGGAACAAAGAAAGAAAACTTTGAAATTCTTCTTCTCTGAAACTGGAAGGCGTGGAGCTTTGATATTTGGCATGTAGCATCTCCTAGTGGACTTCTACCAAATTTGTTCATATGACATCCCTGGGGTCAAAACTGGCCCCGCCCCGGGGGTCACAAATTTCAAACATAGGAACAAAGAATGAAAATTTTAAAATTCTTCTTCTCTGAAACTGGAAGGCGTAGAGCTTTGATATTTAGTATGTAGCATCTCCTAGTGGACCTCTACCAAGTTTGTTCATATAATGTCCCTGGGGTCAAAACTGGCCCCGCCCCTGGGGTCACAAGTTTCGAACATAGGAACAAAGAAGGAAAACTTTAAAATTCTTCTTCTCTGAAACTGGAAGGCGTGGAGCTTTGATATTTGGCATGTAGCATCTCCTAGTGGACCTCTACCAAGTTTGTTCATATGATGTCCCTGGGGTCAAAACTGGCCCCGCCCCGGGGGTCACAAGTTTCGAACATAGGAACAAAGAAGGAAAACTTTAAAATTCTTCTTCTCTGAAACTGGAAGGTGTGGAGCTTTGATATTTGGCATGTAGCATCTCCTAGTGGACCTCTACCAAGTTTGTTCATATGACGTCCCTGGGGTCAAAACTGGCCCCGCCCCTGGGGTCACAAGTTTCGAACATAGGAACAAAGAAGGAAAACTTTAAAATTCTTCTTCTCTGAAACTGGAAGGCGTGGAGCTTTGATATTTGGCATGTAGCATCTCCTAGTGGACTTCTACCAAATTTGTTCATATGACACCCCTGGGGTCAAAACTGGCCCCGCCCCTGGGGTCACAAGTTTCGAACATAGGAACAAAGAATGAAAACTTTAAAATTCTTCTTCTCTGAAACCGGAAGGCGTAGAGCTTTGATATTTGGCATGTAGCATCTCCTAGTGGACCTCTACCAAGTTTGTTCATATGATGTCCCTGGGGTCAAAACTGGCCCCGCCCCTGGGGTCACAAATTTCGAACATAGGAACAAAGAAGGAAAACTTTAAAGTTCTTCTTCTCTGAAACTGGAAGGCGTGGAGCTTTGATATTTGGCATGTAGTATCTCTTAGTGGACCTCTACCAAGTTTGTTCATCAATTGACCTGACAATTGGTCAGAAATTGGATTATGCACGTTGAGTGAATTTTGCCTATTGACTCAGGTGAGCGACCCAGAGCCATCATGGCCCTCTTGTTAACTCTATACCATACAATCCTGAGTTTTCCCCATATTTAAAATCATGGATGATTTGAATGCTGCTTATATTATACAAACATTTTTCTTTTCCTGAAAATTAGTATATCTGTGACAACTATTTTTTTTTTATCAGTTTTATGACAGTCTTTGTAAGATGTGTAAAACTGGAATAATTCATCTTTTAGCACTTTCATCAATCGATCCTGTGTTTTACTAACAAGGGAAAGAGGCTTTGAAAAAATTCTGAGAAAAGGAGAAAATTCTGGCAACCAGCATTTTATCCTTTTTCCACAATGTTTTCTACCCTATCAAAGACAATTTCCTTGCTTTGAGCATCTTTTAGTGTGCCTATAAAAGTTTTCATTTTGGAAAGTTTTCATTTTGGACAAGTCTTAAATTTTGTGATGTGCTAAGTGGTACAGGGTTAAGTTAGAAATAATAATTGTAGTAATAAAAATTTGTTGTACAAGTAGTTGCCCCTTTATCTTCTGAAACAAATTTGCTACAGATGACTTTGAAAATATCCTTATTTAAAAAAAAAAATGGCTGAAGATTTGATACATTAATATGAGTTAAAACATGTGACAAATTGAGAAATTTCTTGATACAAGCAATTTCTTCTGTTGCCAGTGTTTTTTTAAAGTGGTCTGCTGCAAAACTACAAAAGCCTTGCCTATGGGGTAGCTTTGTAACTTATCTACCTGGTATCATTGCCATCCAAAACCTTTGTCTCTCCTTTCCTGGCCATGGGAAATTTGGCAGCTGAAATCTCACTACAAAAGTGACAGCTCAAACAATCAAAACTTGTGTTACAATTTTACCCTTGACCACACAATCCCAGGTTTTAATGACCCTGAGGAAAAAAGCTTTTCAAAAACAGTCTAAACCTAGTAACCAGCATTTTCTCCTTCTCCCACAATATTTATTACCCGGTGAAAGAGCAGAAAGACACAGTCCATCATTTAAACCACATTTGAATTGTCATTTGCAAATGCTTTCAGTGTGGACATTTTTGTCATCTGGTAAAGAGTTAAAAGTCTTTAACATGGAATCTAGCCATGACAGCAAATTGGAGATCTTATTACTCATTTTGGGATTTTTTTTTCTAAAAGTTAGAATAGGAAGATTCTTATGTTCTAGTGCTTTAAAACATGTCAGTATACAGGTCAAACTTTCCACAAAATGTCATTATGGAACTGCTTGGATGCTTCACTGATTATTCATGAGATCAAGATTTTTGTCAAATATTTTATGGTGCATGAAGTTTCATGTTATCAGAGTAACATGGCAAACTGAAGTTGACCAGGGCCGATATTCATCAACCATTCTTAACCCTTAAAGCGCCAAATAAACCTATCAGACATTTTCAACCTTGTAATACAACCCAAATAATTGCAGTTTCATGGTTGCTTTATGTCTACAGAGTTTCAGCTAAACGAACAATGTAGATCAAAGATCAGGCTGCACATTCTGTGCAGCTTGATCTTGATCTACACTGGCCGCAAAGGCAACTGTAGTTGTTAAAGGTGCTTTAAGAGTTAATTGCATTCTTAGTCTTGTCCTACTGTTAGAAGTGACTCAATATCTAACTGGCTACTAAGAATGGTTGGTGAATGGGGGCCTCGGTATTAGAATTAGAAATACTGTAAATTTGTCATGCATTTGGATGCATAATTTTTAGGTCAGTGTTCTCTTTTTAGCTCACCTGAGCACGAAGTGCTAAGGTTAGGTATAGTGATGGGTTGTTGTCCGGCGTCCATCTGCCCGTCTGTCCACAATTCCTTTAAACATCTTCTCCTCTTAAACCGCTGGGCCAATCTTGATGAAACTTAGCAGGGATGTTCCTTGGGTGAAGCTCTACCAAAGTTGTTCAAGAGATTGAATTCCACCCAAAACTCTGGTTGCCATGGCAACAGAAAGGAAAAAAATAGGAAAATCTTTGAAAATCTTCTTCTCTGATTCTAGAAGGCATAGAGCTTTGATATTTGGTATGTAGCATCTCCTAGTGGACCTCTACCAAGTTTGTTCATATGATGCCCCTGGGGTCAAAACTGGCCCCGCCCCGGGGGTCACAAGTTTGAACATAGGAACAAAGAAGGAAAACTTTAAAATTCTTCTTCTCTGAAACTGGAAGGCGTGGAGCTTTGATATTTGGCATGTAGCATCTCCTAGTGGACCTCTACCAAGTTTGTTCATATGATGCCCCTGGGGTCAAAACTGGCCCCGCCCTGGGGGTCACAAGTTTTGAACATAGGAACAAAGAAGGAAAATCTTTGAAAATCTTCTTCTCTGATTCTAGAAGGTGTAGAGCTTTGATATTTGGTATGTAGCATCTCCTAGTGGACCTCTACCAAGTTTGTTCATATGATGCCCCTGGGGTCAAAACTGGCCCCGCCCCGGGGGTAACAAATTCGAACATAGGAACAAAGAAGGAAAACTTTAAAATTCTTCTTCTCTGAAACTGGAAAGCGTGGAGCTTTGATATTTGACATCTAGCATCTCCTCATGGACCTCTACCAAGTTTGTTCATATGATGCCCCTGGAGTCAAAACTGGCCCTGCCCCGGGGGTCGCAATTTTTGAACATAGGAACAAAGAAGGAAAACTTTAAAATTCTTCTTCTCTAAAATTGGAAGGCGTATGATGCCCCTGGGGTCAAAACGGGCCCCGCTCCGGGGGTTCACAAGTTTCGAACACAGGAACAAAGAAGGAAAACTTTAAAATTCTTCTTCTCTGAAACTGGAAGGCATAGAGCTTTGATATTTGGCATGTAGCATCTCCTAGTGGACCTCTACCAAGTTTGTTCATATGATGTCCCTGGGGTCAAAACTGGCCCTGCCCTGGGGGTCACAGGTTTCAATAATAGGAACAAAGAAGGAAAACTTTAAAAATCTTCTTTTCTAAACCTTGAAGGCAAAGAGCTTTGTTATTTGGTATGTAGTGAACCTGTTCTAAATTTGTTAGCCCACCTGAGCACAACATGTTCAGTCAGTTCGAAATTGGGTCACCTGGGGTGATAAAGTATGTCACTAGGTCAAATTAAAGAAATACCTTGTGGGCTCACAAGTTCTAACATAGGAACAAAGAAGGAAAACTTTAAAATTCTTCTTCTCTGAAACTGGAAGGCGTAGAGCTTTGATATTTGGTATGTAGCATCTCCTAGTGGACTTATACCAAGTTTGTTCATACGATGCCCCTGGGGTCAAAACTGGCCCTGCCCCGGGGGTCACAAGTTCTAACATAGGAACAAAGAAGGAAAACTTTAAAATTCTTCTTTTCTAAACCTTGAAGGCATAGAGCTTTGTTATTTGGTATGTAGTGAACCTGTTCTAAATTTGTTAGCCCACCTGAGCACAACATCTTCAGTCAGTTCGAAATTGGGTCACCTGGGGTCATAAACTAGGTCACTAGGTCAAATTAAAGAAATACCTTGTGGGCACTCTAGAGGCCACATTTATTGCTCAAATGACCTGAAATTTGGTCAGAATGTTTGTCTTGATAAAATCTCGGATGAGTGTGGATTTGGGTCACCTGGGATCATAAACTAGGTCACTAGTTAAAATTAAAGTAATACCTTGTGGGCACTCTAGAGGCCACATTTTTGGCTCAATTGACTTGAAAATTGGTCAGAATGTTTGTCTTGATAAAATCTCACAAATTTGGGTCATGTGGGGTCTTAAATTAGGTCACTAGGTCAAATTAAAGAAATACTTTGTGTGCACTCTAGAGGCCACATTTATTGTTCAATTGATTCGAAAATTGGTCAAAATGTTTGTCTTGATGAATCTAGGATGACTTCAAAATTGGGTCACATGGGCTCATAATCTAGGTCACTAGGTCTAATTAAAGAAATACCTTTAGGGCACTCTAGAGGTCACATTTCTTGCTCAATTGACTTGAAAGTTGGTCAGAATGTTTGTCTTGATGAAATATTGGGTGAGTTTGAAATTGGGTCAGCTGGGGTCATAAACTAGGTTACTGGGTCAAATTTAAGAAACACTTTGTGGGCACTCTAGAGGCCACATTTATTGCTCAATTAACTTGAAAACTCTTCAGAATGTTTGTCTTGATGAATTTTTTGATGAGTTCTAAATTGGGTCACATGGGGTGATGAATTAGGTCACTAGGTCAACTTAAGGAAATTCCTTGTTGACGCTCTAGAGGCCACATTTTAAGCTCAACTGACTTGACAATTGGTCAGAAATTGAATTATGCATGTTGAGTGAATTTCGCCTATTGACTCAGGTGAGCGATCCAGGGCCATCATGGCCCTCTTGTTTTTTTGTATATAATGTACAAGTTGATAGATTAGTATATGACTGAATGGGATTTATAGGTATGCTTGTTTAAAATGTATATGAATTAAATATGTTTAGAAAATATGTGTATGCAATCTTTTCTGGAAAGCGTTACATGTTAATCCAGTCAACTGTATATTTCTGACCCAGTACTACACAGTCCTGAGTTTTAGCCACTCCAGGGTGGAAGGCTTTTGAAAGCATTGTGGTAAAGGGAAAATTTCTTGTAACAAGCAATTTTTCCTTTTCCCATAATATTTTCTACTCTTTCAAGAACAAGTCCTATCTTTTGAGCCATGTTTGATCTGTCTTCTGCAAATGCTTTCAATATGGATGAGTCTAATATCTTGCTGTCTGGTGAAGAGTTAACTGGTAGCCTTAATTCTTTACCAAGCAAAATTTTAGACTGGTCCAAATTGAAAGCAATTGCAGACGACAAATTAAATGTGGCTCAAATGAGAGAAATTGTGTCTGAAAGAGTAGAAAGCATTGTGGAAAAAGAAGAAAATGCTGGTTACCAGCATTTTCTCCTTTTCCTACAATGTTTTCAATAGCCTTCTTTCTACAGAGTAGTTAAAAGTCAGGATTGTGTGGTAAAGGGTTAAGGGTGCTAAATAGAATGAAGTCTTGGTAAGGAAAGCATGGTATTATTCAAACAGTACTGTTTGACCCATTATCACACAATATAATTTATTACATGTCCATGTCAAAAGCATTTGTGGACGATGAATACGGAGGACACATATGTTTGGATTTGTCTTTGGAAAGGGTAGAAAACATTTTGAAAAATGGTGAAAATGTAGTAAATAGCACGAAGTGCTCAAGATGAGCTTTTGTGATCATACAGTGTCTGTTTTGTGTTATCAACTTTGTGTATGCTCTAGAAGCCACTTTTTCAGTCAGATACTCCTGAAACTTGGCCAGACTGTTTATCTTAATGATATCTCGGGCAAGTTCGACAATGGTCACATCAGGTAAAAACTGTGTCACTTGGACAGATCTTTAGAAAAACCTTGTGTACACTCTAGAGGCCACCTTATCAGTTGAATACCCTTGAAAATTGGTCAGAATGTTTGTCTTAATGATGTCTCAGATGAGATTAGAAAATGGTAACATGGGGTAAAAAACTTGGTCACTGGGACAAATCTTTGAAAAACCTCTTATACACTCTAGTGGCCATATTTTCAGTCCAATACTCATGAAAGTTAGTCACAATTGTTTTTTTTTTTTTTGGATGATATCTAGGATGAGTTTGAAAATGGGTTACATCATGTCAAAAACTACATCACCAGGTCAGATTGTTGAAAAACCTTGTGTATGCTCTAGAGGCCTTCTTTTCTGTCCAGTACACATGAAAGTTGGTCATAATTTTTGCCCTGATGATATCTCGAACAAGTCTGAAAATGGGTCACAATAGGTCAAAAACTAGCTCCCCGTTTCAAATAAAAAAAGAAAACTTTGAGTACACGTAAGAGGCCACATTTTCAGTCTAATACTCATGAAAGGTGGTCAGAATGTCTTGTCTTGATGATATCTTGGATGAGGTTGATAAAGGATCATGTTGGGTCAAATCTAGGTCACTAGGTCAAATCTTTGATATACCACTTGAGGCCACATTTTCTGTCTAATACTTATGAAAATTGGTAAGAATGTTTGTCTTGATGATAATCTTGAAGAGTTTGAAAATGGGTCACATTGGGTCAAAAGCTAGATTACTGGGTTAAAACTTAGAAAAACTTGTGTACTCTCTAGAGGCCATATTTTCTGTCCAAACACATGAAACTTGGTCAGAATGTTTGTCCTGATAATATCTTGGAAATGCCTGAAAATGGGTCACGTCACGTCAAAAACTAGGTCACTAGGTCATGTCTTAGAAATTCACACATACACTCTAGAGGCAGCATTTTCTGCCCAATACTCGTGAAAAGTGGTCTGAATGTTTGTCTTGATAATATCTACAATGAGTTTGAAGGTGGGCTATGTTGGGCAAAAAAGTAGATTATTAAGATAAATTCTAGTAAAAGCATTTTTACATCCTAGAGGCCACATTTTCATTCCAATACTCATGGTAACCAGCATTTTCTCCTTTTCCCACAATGTTTTTAACCTATCAAGAGCAAAATTTGTCATTTTGGCCACCTTTAATCTGTGGTCTGCAAATGCTTTGAAATTGGACCAGTCAAAAATTTTGTTGTTTGGTAAAGAGCTAACAAGAATGTTGACTAATTACCTCCTGAAACATACATTTTGCAGACAATTTCGAAAACACCCTTATGAATTAGGAATTGTCCTTATGAAAAAAAATTTACCTCATGCGAAAACACTGGCAAAGAAAAGAGAATGTTCATTAGTTTAGATATAAGTTTATTTATTTTACATTGATCATGAAACAATACTAATATTGATAATTCATGATGACTGTTACCTCTAAATCTTACCTAACTTGTGCCATAATGTTGATTACTCCAAAGGTTAACCCCACTCATCATGGGATTCAAATCCAGAACAGCTAATGTAAGAGGCAGACTTCTGCTCAGTATGACTAGTTTCTTTCTGTAAAGCACCAGTTGTGCTCTTGCATTTAGAACGTCGTTTTACCATATGAACTAAGTAAAGATGAGCCATGCTGAGAGAAAAGAGAGTTTAACCCTTTACCAGACGACAAAATTTTAGCCTTGTCCAAATTGAAAGCATTTGCAGATGACAATTTCTGTGTGGCTCAAATGGTGCAACTTTTCTTTGATAGGGTAGAAAACATTGTGGGAAAAGGAGAAAATGCTGGTTTCAAAAGGCTTCTTTCTCAGGGGCGTCGAAAGGCGGCATTGTGCGGTAAAGGGTTAACGCAACTCTGTGATGTATTATACTGAGCAAGTCATCACTTAATTATGGATCCATAAAATCCATATTTTCAAACAACCAGCTGAATCCTGAGGTAAGATGGTCCTTGGACATGCAGAAAATTTAACAAAAGCAGGCTTCCATGTTTTTATTAGCTCACCTGAGCACAAAGTACTCAAGGTGAGCTTTTGTGATCGTGCTATGTCTGTCGTCCGCCGTGCGGTCGTCAACATTTACCTTGTGTGCACTCGGGGGTCATATTTTTCGGCCTGATACTCATGAAACTTGGTCAGAATGTTTCTCTGGATGAAATCTCGGACAACTTCGAAATTGGGTCACTTTGGGTCAAAAAGTAGGTCACTGGGCTAAATCTTAGAAAAACCTTGTGTGCACTGTAAAGGCCACATTTTGAGCCAGATTCAAAATTTAAAAACTGGTCAAGTCGATCTGAAAGTAGATCACTTGAACTCGTGTGTTTTACATCATCACGACCACGATCTTTTAAACCTTATCAATCCTATATTACCTTACTCAGGTGAGCGCTTTAGGGCCAATGGCCTTCATGTTAAACTGAAGTGACTATAGATAATTCATAAGAAAAAAGAAACATGTGGTGGATCGGATGGTTTCACTAATGGTAGTGACTTCCGGCGGAAGACATTTGAGTTGGCTGATCGTTTTTTGGGCGATTAACAAATCTATTTTCTCTGTTTCGGATATCTTAAAATGAGGAACGAAATGGGGTTAAAACCACGACATAATTATAATGTTGAACGGGGGTGAGTTGAAATGAGCAGAGTTAAGGGTTTATCATTTCGTCTGAGAGTGCTTTGTATCGTCACCTAGAGAACATGAAGATATGTATCACTGAGCATTAGGCCGAACCCTGTAACCAAGAGTCCTCAATACAGTGGGCTTGAAATCCGGGGGTTGATGTTCGATTCCCAGTTCGGCCAAACTCTTTCAGGGGATTGATGATAATCATTGGAACAGAATAAATCTTGTTACTAGCGCTGAACATTGTTTTAATCCTTAAAGTGCAAAGCGCGACTCACTGACCTCTTTCGGACAGTGCAGATGAAGATCAGACTGCACAGAACGTGCAGTCTGATCTTAGATCAACACAGTCCGCTACTTTGTGATAATATTCTTTAATAGCATGAACGGAGACAAGTGAAAAGTGCCAACCATTCCGCAACACTGTCCGCAAAAGGTTGTCTGATCTTGATGTACAATGTGTTCAAAAACAACTTGTGCGGAAGGCTCTAAGTGATCTAGCGCGCTTATTTAGTGGAGTGTTTTAGGCCCACTTGTCATCTCCAGTACTTTTGACATTTAGACTGTTAGGACTTTGATTTATTGTCATTGTGCCCAGGAATTCTTGTCCATGTCTTTTTTCACATAAAACAATCAGAAAAGGAGTCAACTGTCAAGAAACGTCTTCTGTCTTGTAGCCACATCAACCTCGGTAACAGTTAAGAGCAGACTCATTGTAAGTGAAAAACTTATGCTCGTATGGAAACAGGAATACAAATGTTGGAATGCCACAGCCGCCTTTCGTCAACATACCTCCCAAAATAGAATAGATTAAATACTGAAGATCCAAGATCATTCGCCGGTTTCTTTGCAGTCTTATCTTGAGCTACATTGTCAGCAAAAGTTGTGATGGGGGGAGGGGTTAGTTGCTGAACCATCTACGTTCGCAGTGATAGCCGTAGGGCTTAATTGTGGACTACCAAACGACAAAACTTTGAACTAGACTAAATTGAAAGCATTTGCAGACGACAAATTAAATGTGACGCAAATTATGGGATTTGGCGGTGAAAGGACAAAAGATTGCGGGACGGAAAGGAGAAAATGCTGGTTCCCAGCATTTCCTCCTTTTCCCACATTGTTTTCAAAAGGCTTCTACCTTAGGGTCGTTGAAACTCGGGATTGTGTGGTAGTGGGTTAACTTACTGCTAAACGACAAACTTTTAGACTTGTCCAGATCCAAAGCATCTGCAAGTGACAAATGAACGGTGGCTAAACGATGGAATTCGTGTAGAAAAAATAGAAAAATGGTGAGGAAAGGAGAAATTGCTGAGAACCAACATTTTCTCCTTTTCCAATCATATTTTCAAAAGCCTTTTTTCTCAAGGTCGTTAAAACTTCTGGGTCATGTTAGTAAAGGGTTATAAGAGCGAAGGGAAACCAGATATAATGAGATAGGGCAAATATAGATATTCGATTCCAATCAGAAAACCACAAATTCCCTATAGATGGATTCTGAAACTTGGCTCATTTTGTATACATAGCACGATATTCTCTGGGTGATGGTCAAGAAAACACTGTGGTAAATAGATAGAATTGTTTCATTATTGGCCAGTTGTCCAAGACTATCTGTCACGGTGTTTTCAAGATTGTTTGCAGTGGGTATGTCAAAACAGGCGATGCTTGATTGAAAAATATTGGTAATATGGCTAATGAGGAATGGTGTTATGTTCTTGTTATAACCTTTCGTGTATACTACACGTCAACTTGTTTTAGACTTGTACAAATCAACAGAACTATGCGGCTTACAATTTTCATAGAATAGTAAAATCCCAAATATTGCGATTTCAATGTTCTTGTCGCCGCAAGAAAATGTCACCGTATCGGACAGTGTGGATCCAAAACCAGACCCCACGTTCTGCGTTGTCTGATCTAGGATCCACAGTCGCGCTTAGCGGCCCGAAGGGTTATCACTGGTCCTCAGGGGAAATTTTGAGCCTAATTGAATAGTAACTGTTACTCTTGTAATGTATTTGTGTTTTTACTCTATGACTTGAAAACTGACACTCATTCTCCTTTTCTCAAACCAGTATCTAACTTGGCTCACTAGCTACAGTTCCACTACAGTTGCAACGGAATAGCACTACCCTGTCCGAAAATCTAAAGTAAAAATACACTTTCACGGTAAAAGATGAACACCTAACGGTAGGCTAAATTTAAGAAGGAGACTTACTGAAGCTAGCCAGGGTTCCAATCTGACTATTGTTTCCTTTTATATGTTCGGGCGTTACTTTTTAAAAGATGACATAATTATAGAATTTATCGCCACAGAACAATAGAGATCGTCATATGGAGACAGTGATAAAGAAGTGATTATTCTTTACAAAACGAAAACATTTTGGGTTTGTTAAAATTGAAAGCATTTGCAAAAGACAAATTAATCCTTAGGCTGCTAAGAGCGACTCATTGACCTTTTGCGGAGAATGTAGATCAAGATCAGACTGCAGAGAAAGTGCAGTTTGATCTTGGATTTACACTGTCCGATAAGGAGATTTCTTTCCCCCAAAACATACATTTGAAATAGCAAATTCTTGGTTTTTACTAGTCTATAGGCATCATGATTGACCCAGAGTCAAAGTAAACAAAAAAAAACAAAAAACACAGTTGCCAAATACTGCTTCACAGTAAAATACTCCTTTCTGTTAGAAATCCTAATTCTGTTATATATGACAATTTTGACAAAAACCACTAAATCTCTACCACTACAATTTGAACATGTCTTCTTAAAGAGTAATAGACTGAACAAGATGTCTTCTTAAGCCTGTCTCATACAGAGCACGGTTGGGCACACGGTTCCAATACGGTATACTCGGTTATACACGGGTTGACTAGTACGAGTATTGAGCTCCAACCGTGCCTGGGGATGAGTTGGTACGATTTAGACTCGAATGTAGCACGAGTATGTACGAACAAAGCACGGATATACTCGGTCAAGCAAGGTTTGTCACGGTTTGAACACGATTTGCAAACGATTTTCATACTATTGTTGTACTGTTCCAAGTACGGTCTAGTACGGTCTGTTACGGCCTAGTACGATTAAACACGACTTTTACTCGATTAACTGGACATTTACAGGGTTTACATACGGTCCCACCGACTTTTGTTCGAGTTATGCTCGAATTATCACACATTCGTGTATGTTTTGATATAAATTGACTCGTTTTGATGGCTTGGCTTCATAAATTTTCGAACTTTCAACGGAGAAGTTATAAAAATGGCAGATGACAGAATAAGGGAATTAGAATCATGATAAGACTGATAGACATTGAGATTATTTTGGCCAGAAGGCGTGAGGGGAGACAAGAACAAGCCAACAGAAGGAGAAGAAGAAGGAGGCAAGTTTGGACAAGAGAATGGCTCAACAGAAGGGTCATGTTTGGTCAATATGATACTCTGTTACATGAACTAAACAGAGAGGACCCCAGGTGTTACAAGAACTTCCTCCGTGTTGATGCCGACTTGTTTCAGGAGTTTGTGAGACGTGTCGGGCCACAAATAACCAAGAAAACAACCAATTGGAGGTAAACAATAATATCTATTTTTAAGGGAAAAAGCAACATATCCAATAATAAATCTAAATATGAGAACTGTAAAACACATGTCGATGTATATACGGTCTCGCACGGTCTCTCACGGTCTTGTACGATCGCTAATACGATCATACACGGACATGGCACCCGTGCCAGTTTTTTAAAAGTTTTAAAAATCATACACGGCTTTCACGGATACACTCGAATGGCCCGAATGTAACTCGGATAAGGCCACGGTTGGTTCGGTTGTATGTACGGTTTACATGGGTGGCCAACCGTATAAGCCGTGTGTTCTGTGTGAGACAGGCTTTACCGAGTAATAGACGGAACAAGATGTCATTTATAAGGTACAAGATCTTTGCTTATATGTAAATTAAGTGACCTATGCAAAGCAGGCTATTATCAGTTATTCCTACACCACTGTAACATTATGAATGAATCTAAAAATAGATACACCTAGGTAACTTGTAGCAAATCCCAGCTGCATTAACTCTCTGGACAGGGAACCCTTATCATTCCTTCAGTCATTCATTATTTCGTTCATCGTGTACAGTTAAACTGTTATGTTAAACTGTTATTTTACGTCTTGAATATTAATCCTTTACCACACAATCCGGAGTTTTAATGACACTGGGAAAAAATCCCAGGTAACCCGCATTTTCTCCTTTTCCCACATTGTTTTCTGCCCTTTTGGAATCAGGTTTCATCATTTCAGCCTCATTTAATTTGTGGTCTGTAACAGCTTTGAATTTCGTTTCGTAAAGAGGTAAATAGTTAACTACATCTTGATCTATTGGATATTGACTTATTGGTTGTATGGTGTTTAACGCCGTTTTCAACATTATTTCGGTGATATTATGAAGACCAGTGCACCTATCCATGCTTTCCTGGAGTTTCTTTTACCAGCACCACCGCGACTCGGTGACCTTTTGTGGACAGTGTGGATTAAGATCAGACTGCACAGAACGTGCAGTCTTTACTTGGATCTACACAGTCCGATAAGAGGATATATTTTCTCCAAAATGTAAGTTCGAAATAGCAATATTCAGGTCTTTACCATTGGCTTGAAAGTTTCATTTAATTTTTCTAGCAGGTTAAGGGTTAAACTTAAACTGGATTATAATCAACCAATAGCATGCATAGCATCGGTAGCTCAGTCGGATAGCATACAGGACATGAGAACAGGAGGTCGCTGGTTCGATCCCCGGCTCAGCCAATTTCTTTCCGAGGATTGATGATAGTCATTGCGACAGGATTCATTCCTCTCTCAAGTTTCGACGGTGGTTATGTGGGAAAGCAGCCAGTGGCTTGGAAAGAACATTGTGCGGAGTACTGGTAAAAGATACTCCAGGAAAGCATAGATATGTGCACTGGCCGCCGCTATATAACTAAAATAATGTTGAAAATAGGGTTAAATACCATACAACCAATCATATATGCTAGTCTGTGAGTACTTTCAGTACTTTGATTACTATCGGCATGAAAGTTTTATTTCACTTATTCAGCAAGGTAAGGGGTAAAGGTGAATCCAAAACATGGAATTTATTTTAGAAAGGGTAGTGAATATTGTGGGAAAAGGAGAAAATGCTTGTTACCAATATCTCTGACAGAGATTTTGGAGGTATAAACTGTATTTCAGTCATATTTCAGTGTTAGGGTACATTCATCCATCCTTCTTGGGACATCTACAGGTACATAAATACCTGTACTTGGATATAGAAATAGATGTCCCCAAAAAATACGCCTTACTTCTTACGATATACGATAA
Source organism: Tridacna gigas (assembly GCA_945859785.2). NCBI lineage: Eukaryota > Metazoa > Mollusca > Bivalvia > Cardiida > Cardiidae > Tridacna > Tridacna gigas. The sequence continues at coordinate 31,213,813 of OX244036.2, read as the reverse complement.
GAGATTATGTCTCGGACATGACAGTAACGTTAGTGGTGTCGATTTTGAATACTGCATGTCGATCTTAGACTTCCTCGGTCGCTTTTCTTCCAGGATATATACTTGAACAATCCCGTGTTTTATATCTATAACTTTTCTTTTATCAAGTAAGTTTTTATTTCTTCCGTAAAGTTGGTTGAGCAAAGCTTTACTAAACAAACAGGGACGACGGTTTACAAATATATTCAGTTCTCTCCTACAGAGCACATGAGCATGAATCTGCGCGCGGAGAATTTTCGGAAAGGACTCATGATGATGACAATGATAGCGGAAATATCCGAAGTGAGTTTGCTTGCGACTCGGATATTTTCGGTTATGCACTTAAAAACAACCGATGATTAATTGTTCTAGAAAAAGTTTGTGTTATCTTGGTGCAGTTTGTCATATACAGGAGAGACGAAAACACGCGAGTTTGTAAAATACGTTTTTCTTCATTTTGATTTTGATAATATCACTTTAAAATAGCGTTCATTTAGGTCCATATTTTCCTTAAAAATGCTGAATTACTCGCTGATAGTTTTTGGTTTTCTGTCAAGCTGCCCTCGATGTACACACATGTTGCTAATTTACCAGCTTTAATGTGGGAGAAGGGGTATGTTTTGAAACTTGTGATAATTTCGTTTATTTTTTACTATTCAATCTCCGGAGATAGGGGATAGTTTTGTTGCCGTATTCGCAAATCGTTCTAAAATTTAATTATAATACTAAATTCTAAGACTAGCTATCTGACTGGTTGAAACAATAAGACTCAGCCAATCAGATCGATAGTATTTAAACTTGAGCCATACTCGGGTAAAAGGGGACTTAATGCATGTCCGTGATCCCCCTATACCATGCATATGCAAGATATTACATAAATATAGATCCATAAAATCCATTTTGTCTAACAATCAACTGAGTCATAAGGTAAACTGGTCCTTGGACATACAGAAAATTGACCATTAGCGGAAAGTTTCGGCCCACGACTGCGCAGGCTGACCTGGGTCGATGCTTTTGGCAGGTGCCCCCGTTTCACAGACCGTAGCTCATTTAGAATATTTAGAACCAGTGGGTGAAAACGGGCCTAGCTTTCTATTCGCAAAATTTACATTATCGGCTATATTTGTACGCAATAACCTTCTAGTATTCGTATCGTAATTCCAGCATTCAATATTTCCTTATCTTATCTTTCATCTTTACTCTGTATATGTAACATTTATTTGGCCCATTCCTCCAGCAGAATAATTTCTACGTTTCGAAGCGGAAAAGTTTTGGAATATTGTTGCGAAAGGGCAAATTGCCCGTTAAGAGCAATTTCACTGTTGGCCACAATCTTTTCACTTAATATAGTCAATGATCAAACAATAATTCATGTTGATTATCTATAGTTTACAAGGATATTTTCAAAAGTGTCTGTAACAATTTTTGTTTCAGATGGTAAAATAAACCATTTGCCAAATAAGTTCTTGCTTTGTTTTAAGGAAATGGGCTTTTGGAAATATTGTGTGAACGGGAGAAAATGCTGAAAATTTCTGTCCTTTCGAAGACAAATCCAATCATTTGAGCCACATTTAATTTGTCGTCTGCATTAGCTTTCAGTTTCCAAAATTTTGCCATCTGGTGAAGAGTTTACGCGTTACCCAATCAAAGAAGCAATAACTTGGGGTTTACGGGGCTGCGCTGTATTGGAAATTAATTTTGACAGGAGGAATTTGGTCGGCAGAATTATTTTTAGATTATGATTGTGTGTTGCAGACGAAATAGTTATCGGCGGGAATTCGGAATTACTGGGAAATATATATATATAAACTGTCAGAGTTTGTTGTTGTTTTTGTAGAGAAATAACTACAAGAGAAACTCGTCGGATTTTTTTTTTTCAGTAAAGTAATTATGTGGAATAGAGGAACTCGAGTTTTGTGCTGGTTTGTACTTTATGGAATTTGGGTTACGTGTATCAACGGTAAGTATTTTCAGTCTTATTTATTTATTTATTTATTTATCAAACATCTCATTTTTTGTTTGTTTCGGCGACCCGCATTTTTCATACTGATTAGTGGAACCGCCATTCTCACAAAGCAAGTGTCGGCTTGACCATTCGTCTCAAATCCATTTTATCAATCCGCGGAAAGAAGTAGAAATGGACTACAACTACATTATGGTTGAATAATTACTGATTCATTTGAAAGCATATCGGAAAATGCAGAAATTACAATCAATATTCTCTTTTGTCGCAGTATTTTCAAATCATTAATTCCTGCCTGGAAAAGTCGTCATCGGGAGGTATCCTAAGGATTTAATGTTTTACTTGAGTTATTTACCCCGAGGAAAGAATGCTTTTGAAAATATTGTGGAAAACGACGAGAATGCTGGTAACCAGCATTTCTCTAATTTTCCCACAATGTCTTCAACCTTTTTAAAGACCAATTCCATCAATTCAGCCACATTTGGTTTGTCGCTTGCAAATGCTTTCAATTTGGACAAGTCTGAAATTCTGTCGTCTGGTAAATAGGTAACGCTTTACCACACGACAAAAATGTAGACTTGTCGAAATTGAAAGCAATTTAGATGTAGCTAAAATGATTTTCGTCTCTGGTAGGGTAGAAATATGTGGGAAAAGCAGAAAATGCTGGTTACCAGGATTTTCTCCATTTCTCACAATGTTTCCAAAAGCCTTCTCTGTCATGGTCGTTAAAACTCGGGTTTGTGTGAATAATGGTTAAATTTAACAAGTTGACTGTCGTCAGTATATTTATCTTGATCAACACAAAATGTCTACTTCTGAGCATATCCGCGATATCGAAATTTGTACATGAATAATTTATCAAACCTTGGAGCGCAAAAATAAATTAATGGTAGGTCTACAGTTTCAGCCAGGAAATCTCATCTTGAAGGCTTTTTGGTCTTAAAATCCGTAAAGCATTCGATAGCGTAGATCCAAGATAAAAATGCACGTTCTGTACAGTCTGATCTTGATCTACATCATCCGTCACGGCCATTGACCAGTCAGGCCATATCCTCGGGGTTTTTTTTTTTTTGTCTTAATGTTATATGTCCCTTGCGAGGAGTGTCGAAGAAGATCAGTCCCTACCCCCTGATCTGGCCTGCTCTTTTCCATAATAATTTCGTTTTATTTCTTTACCAAACAATCCTGTGTTTGCACAACCTTGATGAAAGAGGCCTTTGAAAACATTTGGGGAAAAGGAGAACATGCTGGGAACAATCATATTCTACTCTTTCCATGTTTTCTACCATGTCAGAGTCGAATCCCGTTATTTGAGCTACATTAAATCTTGCATCTGCAAATGGTTTCAATTTGAACAGTTCCCTAAATTTTATCCTCTGGTAAAGATTTCAGCGTTAAGTAGAGGCATTTGAGAACAGTCTGTAGATTCAGGGACCCTGGTACATTCTATCAATGAATGTTTTCGTTAACCCATAAGCTGCTGATCGCGACCCACTGACCTTTTGCGGACAGTGTAGATCAAGATCAGACTGCACAGAACGTGCAGTCTGATCTTTGATCTACACAGTCCGATACTGTATTTTCTTTCCGGTGAAATCAACTTTGAAACTGCAATGTTTGGGCTCTTAGTATTGAGTAGAAATTTGGGTTTCATTTGTTCAGCAGTTTAAGTGTTATTAACCTTTACTCAGCAGGATCAAAGATGAGAGAAATGATTGTGTAAGAAATTGAGTTGTTTTTTTTTTTTCACGTTCATCCCAGGGGTATGTAAAAAAAAAATAAGAGGAAAACATGATTCCCGTATAGTCACTAATTCTCAGCTTCGTTAAAGAAACCCCAAATGTTGATATTTGAAAGTTATGGGGGTTTGGGAAATAATTCCTTATCGGACAGTGTAGATCCAAGATCAGACTGCACGTTCTGTGCAGTCTGATCTTGATCTACACTGTTCGCAAAAAGTCCGTGAGTCGCACTTAAAAGCTTAAGGGTAACATTAGCGTATGGAAGGCAACTTTATGACTGATGTAAAGCTGATCCAAATTAACATTCATTAAATGTCGGACAATCTTAAAACATATTTCTGTTGTATTTTTTTCCCTCGACTTGCCACCGGCCCATTCCCAACATTCGTCAACATTCATCGAAATTTTGTAAGTTCAGAGCACTAGATGACCTGTGATCTCAGCCTCCAACTAACGTACCTGTTACCATCCACGATGACGTCATTGATACTAATTGTCTTTGATGATTTCATTGTTTTCTAGATACCGTCTGCGTACTTTACGCCAACATATTTGTAGGGGCCGTTATCCTTATGGTATTCATCCTTAACTTTTCTGCTACCAAATAGACTGATTGATTGATTTTCTTTTATTCATCGTCGCCACACCGGTTGCCTATATGGGCGACGTCCCCAGGAGGCAGTTATGTTACGAGGGATAGTGCAGGACACAGGACTAAACACATCCTAAGTTAACCCGAGTCCATATTAAACCATTTGGTTTAGCCAATCAGAAGTTGTGTTGCTTTCAAATTCAGAAAATCTTGGAGATTTAGACTAAGAACGTTCTTAAGAATGGTTGGTGAATACGGGCCCTGGTACTTTCGATAACTTGGTCGGTGGATGGCACCGTCTCACGGGACAAAGGTTTTCCGTCTCATCCGTAAGACTTATAGTAACTTTTAGATGGCAAGTCGTGGGAATCGAACCCACGCCCTCAAATGGCCCTTAACTTTCCGCTCTATCATTTGAGGTATTCGGCTGGCCTGTGGTCCTGACCAAATAGATAAATGTAGTCTTTCTCTTTTTTCAATGGCCACAAGCACAGTTCCGCTGCCAGATGAAGGGTTAGTTCGGTGATCAGTCTGCACCTTGCAGGTTGATCCTAGTATTCTATGTCAACAGAAGCTCCTTAGATCGTTTATGGTAAGCGAAGAATTAAAGCGTTAAATGAATAAGATGGACTTTCCAGTCTTGGAAAGAAGACAAAATCATTATATGCCTAAAGGTAGGGGTCCATTTTGCCGGAATGTATTACAAAATAGTGGACAGTGTAGATTCGGATAGGATTGCAGGTTCTGTTTGCCAAAAAGACCCTGACAGGCTAACTGCAACTTGACATGATTAGCTAGAACTGCTCGCAGATTTAGGGCAGCGTACATTAAAGATGAAACGTGCTTCGCGTTTGCGTTTGGCAGTCTGAGCATGTTTACTAACCATTTAAATTGCTTTTCAGTCTCATTCTGAATCTAGAAAGGAACATAATTTCTGATTGGCTAAACCATTTGGTGTTGCGTATCAGAAGTTTTGTTACTATGAAAGGAAGGAAATTCTTGATAATGAGACTTAGAATCCAATACAGAATGGTTGTTGAATACGGTCCCTCATACCCCTAAGGCCAGCAAATATCGGACAATATAAATCCTAGGTCTGTATTCACCGACCATACGGATTTCATTTTAAGTCTAATTCTAAATTTAGAAAGTAACGTGACTTCTTATTGGCTAAACCATACGGTTCAGCCACTCGGAATTTGCGTTACGTTCAATTTTGAAAATCTTTGAGGAGACAAACAAAAAAAGGAGAACGTTCTTAAGGATGGTTGGTAGATACAAGTCCTAGATGAGACTTTATTTGTAGTCGGATCTTGGTTTATTATATAAATCCTAAGTCTGTATTCCCCGACCATTCGGATTTCATTTTAAGTCTAATTCTAAATTTAGAAAGTAACACGACTTCTGCTTGGCTAAACCATACGGTTCAGCCAGTCGCAATTTGCGTTACTTCAACTTTTGAAAATCTTTAAGGAGATAAAAAAAAAGAATGTTCTAAGGATGGTTGGTGGATACAAGCCTTAGATGAGACTTCGCATTATTTGTAGTCGGATCTTCATTTATTCTGTCTGCAAAAGCAACAAAAGTGGTCCATAGCGCTGGGAATGCTTTATAATTTTGATACCTGATACAGAAAGTAAGGCGTGGCTTTTCGCTTTTTGGGGTGCGTGCGGAGCTTTGATATTCACCGCTGAAGTTACGACGCGGGATATGGCCAATGATTAAATTGGTAAAACCCTGTTTTAATAAGGTTTAACAAACGGTAGGCATTCCATCAGAAAGCACAGGTTTTTTTTTTAAGCACAGAGACTTAAAAATGTTTGGAATTCGATCTAATTGAAGAATTACAAATGTGTTTCTCTCATGATTATCAAATGAATTTACCTCATCATACTCAATTTGGCGCTTGACACAATTAAGGGGTTTGTAGTGGGGCAAATTTTAATGTAATGAATGAAAAATTATCTATAATGAATCGCTTGTGAAAATCTCTACTGCCACTTTATAATTTATTTAACTACTTATAGACCTACCTCATTGAGGAACAGTTATATTTGTTGTTAAATTAATACCAAATAGGAAAGATATGGATTAATAAACCTTACCATTCACCTTGAATCCCTGTAGAGCGCCCCCCCCCCCCTTGTGCAGGATAATAAATTCACGTGTACTTTTTGATGTAGATATGCTCGGTATGGATAATAGAACCAGGTGAGAGAAAGTCAGCTAAACGTAAATAAATAGACTTTGAACAGGTAAGATGCAGCTAAATGCATATGGGTTGACAGTTTCAATTATTCTAGTCTTGCGTAAATTTATATCAAAATGCAACTTGAACGTAATTTTGAGCTTGCAGAAATCAAAGAAGGTGAAACAAATATGGCGTCGTCACCTTGTGCAGACGATTGTTTGCATCTCATTTGACGATTATGATGTTAACTTTTTACCACACGACAAAAATGTAGACTTGTCCAAATTTACAGAATACGCAGATGACAATTTGAATGTGTCTCAAATAATGGAATTTATTTTTGATAGGGTAGAAAGCATTGTGGGAAAACGAGAAAATACTGGTTACCAGCATTTTCTCCTTTTCCCACAACTTTTTCAGAAGGCTTCTTCCTCAGGGTTGGAAAGACTCAGGATTGTGTGGTAAAGGGTTAATAGTTTACAAGTTAATGTAGCCTGTAACATCTGAGATCAAGGTCGAACTCTACAGATATTTTGCTGTCTGACCGTGGATAGATATTCGCTTTCCACTATTTTGTGAAATGTTTCTGCAAAAAACATCCTCAAAAATGCAATGTTTTGTTCTGTGTTCCTGGTTGAGAAAAGTCAATATGATTTATTTAGCTCTACAAGGATTGACAATTAAAATGCCTTTCATGACTATAGTTGCCTTTGTGTGCAGAAAAAATACAGTCTGATCTTTGATCTACAGTGGCTTCTTATTTGAAGCAATATAAACCAAAGAAATGATGAAATTGAAATATTTTGTATCCTATTTCTAGACTGAAAATGTCTAGTAGATTTATTTGGTGCTTTACCCTTTACCACACCATCCTGAATTTTAACAATCCTAAAAAAGAAGGCTTATATAAACATTGAAAGAAAAGGAGAAAATGCTTTTAGCCAGCATTTCCTTCTGTTTTCACAATGTTTTATATCCATTCAAAGAAAATCCTAACTGTTGAGCCACACTGATTTTGTGGTCTGCAAATGCTTTTAATTTGAACAAGTCCAAAATTTTGTCGTCTGGTAAAGATTTAAGGATTAAAATGAGGTTCTGGCCTGTTTTAACTCTTTACCAAACAACAAAATAGTAGACTAGGTCAATAGGAAAGCATTTGCAGATGAGAAATTAGATATTGCTGAAATAGTTAAATTTGTCTGGGTACCAGCATTTTATCCTTTTCTCACAGTGTTTTCAAAAAACCTTGCTTGAAGTTGGGATTGTTTGGTAACGGGTTAATCTTGAGCAAACAATAACTTTAAACTACTTGGGTATTGAAAGCATTTGCATATGACTTATGCAGTGCTGAGCAAATGCTGATTTTTGTCTTGGAAAGGATAGAAAACATGGTTAGGGAGAAGATGCTGGTTACCAGCATTCTCTCCATTTCCCACTTTGTTTTTAGCTCACCTGAGCATGAAATGCTAAAGGTGAGCTTTGTGGTCATGCTGTGTCCGGCATCCACGTCCGTCGTCCAGGTGTCAACAATTACCTTGTGTTTAGAGGCTATATTTTCAATCATATACTCATGAAACTTGCACATATTGTTTGTCTTGATAATATTTTGGACAATTTTGAAACTAGGTCATGTCAGGTCAAAAAGTGGGTCACTGGGCAACTTTAGAAAAACCTTGTATGCACTTTAGAGGCCACATTTTAAGCCTGAAACTTATGAATCTTGGACAGAATGTTTGTCTTGATAAAATCTTGGACAAGTTTGAAATTCAGTCATGTGGTGTCAAAAAGTAGGTCACTGGGCCAAATCTTAGAAAAACCTTTGGTGCACTGTAGAGGCCACATTTTCAGCCTGAAACACATGAAAGTTGGGTAGAATGTTTGTCTTGATAATATCTCAGACAAGTATGAGATTGGGTCATGTTGGGTCAAAAAGTATGTCACTGGGCCAAATCTTAGAGAAAAACCTTGTGTACACTGTAGAGGCCACATTTTCAGCCTGAAACTCATGAAAGTAGGGTGGAATGGTTGTCTTGATAATATCTTGGACAAGTTTGAAATTGGGTCATGTTCGGTCAGAAAGTAGGTCACAGGGCAAAATCTTAGAAAAACCGTGTGTGCACTCTAGAGGCCACATTTACAGTTGGATACTCATGAAACTATGTCAGATTGTCTGTCTTGATGATATCTCAGACCAGTTTGAAATTGGATCATGTTGGCTGAAAAAGTAGGTCACTGGGCCGAATCTTTGGAAAAGTAGGTGTTCCATAGAGACCACATTTTCAGCCTTATACTGATAAAGATTGGTCAGAATGTTAATCTTGTTGATATCTCAGACAAGTTTTAAAGTGATCAGCTCGGGGCAAAAAGGTCACATGGTTAAATCATAGATAAACCTTGTGTGCACTCAAGAGGCTACATTTTCAGCCTGAGTTTCATGAAACTTGATCGGAAAGTTTGCTTTGATGATATCTTGGGCAAGTTTCAAATTGGGTCACACCTAGTCAAAATGTAGGTCACTGGACCAAATCTTAGAAAAACCTTGTGTGCACCGTAGAGGCCACATTTCAGTCTAATACTCATGAAACTTGGTCAGAATGTTTTTTCAAGTAATATCTTGGACAAGTTTGGAATTTAGTCACATTGGTTAAAAAAGTAGGTCACTTACACTCATGTGTTTTACATCATTAAAACCAGGTTCTTTTCAGCTTTGTCAACTGTAGATAGCTTTACTCAGGTGAGGGCTTTAGGGTCAATGGCCCTCTTGTTTAAAGCTTATTTCTTCACAACTGCTGAAATATCATATTGTTTGGAACATGGATAACCTGAGGGAGGGAGATGCACCTATGCACAAAATCTGTTAATCAAATTGAAATTGGCCTGTAATATATCAATCCCAACACTTGGTCTGTGAGAAAATGATATGATTTGTCTTGAACTCTTTACCACACAATCCTGACTTTTAACGACCTTACAAAAGAAGGCTTATGAAAACATTGTGGGAAAAGCAGAAAATGCTGGTAACCAGCATTTTCTCCTTCTCTCACAATGTTTTCTACCCTATCAAAGAGAGAAATCCTCATTTTAACAACATTTAATTTGTCGTCTGCAAATGCTTTCAGTTTGTTCAGGTCCAAAATTTTGTCGTTTTGTAAAGAGTTAATAGGGTTTGCAAAAACTCTCTTCCTTGATGTCGTTAAAGGTGGGGTTGTGTGGTAAAGGGTAAATGAAAACACTTTACAAAGTGGAGAAACTCTTTGTTCATTTTATCCTTTTGACACAATTTTTTGAAAAAAAAAAAGGTGTGGTGCAAGGCTTTCTTTGTATTGGAGTTAATACCGTTTTAACAGCTTAGGTCACATGGTGGTCAGTGCACCTATGCGTGTGTTTCCTGGCCTTCTTACACCAAGACGGACACACTTTCCTTCCAAATCACTGATTTTTTTTCTCACATGCATCAGAGATGAGACGTAAAATGTTGTGGAGTGAAAGTTTGCCTCAACTGGTGCTTACCTGCAACCACCAAGTTATGAGTCAGATACGCTAACCACTGAGCTACCCAGTTCGGCTGTGGTGCAAGGCAAAGAAAAAAAAAACATATCAGCAGGAAGTAATGAGTTAAAAATGCCCTTGTCAGTCATGTCAGTGTTTTAGCAGATGGTTGGAGAGATGACATTCAATTCTTACCAAGATTAGATTTTGAAAATGCATATATCATATTTGTATGTTTTAGGATGACTGATAGATGTATTTTTCTGAAAGGTCAGCTTGACATTAAGCATGGAGTTTTATGACTGATGGGACCTTCATGGTTTATGGAACATATGATATCACTGTTTTTGCTTAACCCTTTACCACACAGTCCCAAGTTTAAACAAACACTAGGAAAAAACTTTTTTCTCCTTTTTAGCTCCACTGGCCAAAGGCCAGCGGGCTTATGTCATGGCCCGGTGTCCGTCGTGCATCCATGCGTGCGTGCGTGCGTGCGTCCGTCCGTCCGTTAACTTTTACTTCAAACATCTTCTCTGAAACTACCCATCCAATTTTCATGAAACTTCACAGAAATGATCCTGCCATGGTCCTCTTCAGAATTTCTTGAAAGAATTTGATTCCTTCAAAAACTCTGGTTGCCATGGCAACAAAACTGAAAAATATTGGAAATCTTTAAAAATCTTCTTGTCTGAAACCATAAGGCATAGGGCTACCAAATTTGGCATGTAGCTTTATGTAGTAGACCTCTATCAAGTTTCTTGAAATTATAGCCCTGGAGTCAAAATTGGCTCAGCCCCAGGGGTCACAAGTTTTACATAGGCTTATATAGAGAAAACTTTAAAAATCTTCGTCTGAAACCATAAGGCATAGGGCTACCAAATTTGGCATGTAGCTTTATGTAGTAAACCTCTTATCATGTTTCTTGAAATTATAGCCCTGGGGTCAAAATTGGCTCTGCCCCAGGGGTCACAAGTTTTACATAGGCTTATATAGAGAAAACTTTAAAAATCTTCCTGTACCTAGCCAGAAAGCCTAGAGCTACCAAATTTTGCATTTAGCTTGATCTAGTTGGGGTCTACCAAAAGTGCCCAAATTATAGTCCTGGGGTCAATTTGGCCTCATGCTGGGTGGGGGGGGGTAACAAGATTTACATAGGCTTACATAGGGGAAACTTTTAAATCTTGGTGTACATAGCCATAAGGCTTAGGCTACCAAATTTTGCATAATTATAGCATTATCTAGTGGACAACTACAAAGAGGGCCCAAGTTACAGCCCTAGGATCAAGTTTGGCCCTGCACCAGGGGTCACAAGTTTTACATGGGTTTATGGAGTGAAAAGTTCAGAAACCGTCTTGTTACTAGCCATAAGGCCAAGAACTCCCAAAGTTGGCATGTTATTCTTCTAATACACATATTCCCCATTTAGTCCGACTGTAGCCCTGGGGGTTAAAGTTTTATAAGGGCTTATATAGTGAAGACTTCTCTTCATGGTTTATATTTATAAGCCAGTGGAGCGATACAGGGCCATCATGGCCCTCTTGTTATTCAATGTTTTCTACCCAAACACAAAATTCAATTAACTCTGTACCATACAACAAAATTTTAGACTGAACAAAATTGAAATCATTTGCAGATGACAAAATACATGGTACTAAAATGATGATTTCTGTTATTGAAAGGGTAGAAAGCATTGTTGGAGAAGGAGAAAATGCTGATTACCAGCATTTTCTCCTTTTCCCACAATGTTTTCAAAATACTGCTCTGTCAGGATCGTTAAAAGTGGATTGTGTGGTAAAGTGTTAACTCTTTTCCAAACCACAAAATTTTAGACTGGTCTATTCTGAAAGTGTTTGACATATTCACTGATGCTGGAATGATAGGATTTGTCTTTGAAAAGCTAGAAAACATTGGTGGAAAAGATGAAAATGCTAGTTACCAGCCAAAGCAGTTATAAATATTTATGGTAATCAGCATTTCCTCCTATTCACACACCATTTTCTACCCTTTCAGAGACAAATGCGATTATTTGATTTTTGCTAGCGCTTTTACTTTAACCCCTTACCTCACAATCCCCAGTTTTAACAACCCCAACTGAGAATGGTAGAAAACATTGTGAGAAAAGAAGAAAATACTGGTTACCAGCATTTTCTCCTTTTTCCCACAATGTTTTCGAGATCTGTCCTTTCAAAGACAAATTCCATAATTTCAACTGCATTTTTTTATGTCCTCTACTTTCGTTATGTCATCTGCAAATGCTTTCAATATGGACAAGTCTAAAATTTTGTGGTCTGGTAAAAGCCTCAGTTAAAGACATCAATGTAAAATAAGGATAATCAACTTTAAGTTTTAAACAGATGAGTCAAGCTTTGTAAAAATGGGGCTTCTGCATCTGTGAAAAGTATTGACTCGGGTCAGCCTGCCCAGCCTGCGCAGGCTGACATGGGCTGAAACTTTTTTTTGCTATCTTTAAATTTTCTGCATGTCAAAGGACCAGTCTACATGATGTTTCAGTCGATTGTTATACAAAACGGATTTTAGGGGATCCATAATTATGTGATATCTTGCTTCGTATCATTCATCACAGAGATGCATTAAGCCCCCTTTTGCCAGAGCATGGCTCATTTTTATTTTAGAACAAATGAGAAACAAGTTCTTGCAACTGATACTAATCTCTCTCGATTCTGCTTCCTGGAAATTACACCAGTACTCATGCTGAGTACTAGTATGTGGGCCAATGAACAGTTCCAAAGTTGATACCTGCTTACGGGTATCAATCTCGGGACCTTCTAGCTACAAGGCAGACGTCGACACTCTACCTCACAATGACAGACACCGTCAATTAATCAATATTAGCAGTTAAACCTTCAGCACACAATCCTGAGTTTTAATGACCCTGATGAGGAAGACATTTGAAAACATTTTGGTAAAAGGAGAAAATGCTGGTAACCAGCATTTTTTCCTTTGTCCACAATGTTTGCTACCATATCAAAGAAAATTTTCTACATTTGGGCCAGCTTTAATTTGTCTTCTGCAAATGTTTTCAATATGGACTAGTCTTAAATTTTGTTGTTCAGTAAAGTGTTAACGCATAATAATTCAGTGCATGTGAAAACCCTGGCTAAAGGAAAGCAATTTCTCCATATCCCTCATCTTTTTAACTTTTATTCTTCCGATCACAAACATAAAATGTATTTTGCGAAGAACGTAAACCAAGATCAGCCTGCACATACATGTAGGCTGATCTTTCTCTACACTCTGCTGCTCTTTGTCTCAGTCATGTAAACCCCTTATATTATGTCAAATAATGTAACACATTCTTTTTTTATTATTGTCAACAACTTAAATTGGCAGGATAAGAGTTAAGTAGTCTGCTTAACCCTTTACCGCACAATGCTGCCTTTTAACAACTTTGGGAAAGAAGCCTTTTGAAAACATTGTGCGAAAAGGAGAAAATGCTGGTAACCAGCATTTTCTCCTTTTCCTGCAGTGTTTTCTACCCCGTCAAAGAAAAGTCGCATCATTTTAGCCACATTGAAATCGTCATCTGCAAATGCTTTCAATATGGACAGGTTCAAAATTTTGTTGTGTGGTAAAGGGTTAATGAAATATTGTATGCAAGAGGTAATTGGTAAAAAAAAGTAGAAATTTTATTGACCAGTAAAAACCCAGGGAATATGATAAAATATAAATACTGGCTGACCTCATCTTAAACTGGCCTGTAAAAGCAATATAAATCAAGAAACAAATGAAATGATTGCTCAAGTGGGAATAACCTAAAGAAATTGGAAAATGATGGGATAGAAGCAATATAAATATCCTAATACAGCCAGATAAACTGATATCCCATGGGAGAAATTTTTCTTGTTTGAAGGATTCTGAGTTTATGGTGAGATTAGCCATGGTAAGACGCTAAGATATCCTCAACTGTTATGTTACAAGGAACAGTATTACCGGTATGTGTTTTTGCAGGCAGTTTAGATCAAAATCAGGCTGTGCAGAAAGTGGTTTGATCTTAAATCTACTCTGTCCAATACTTTCTGAGAAGTATTAGCCCAACTAGCCTTAACCTTTTACCACATGATCTGGAGTTTTTGTTACCCAGAGAAAGAAAGGCATTTGAAAACATTATGGGTAAATGAGAAAATTCTGGTTATCAGTATTTACTCCTTTTTCTAAAATGTTTTCTGCTCCTTCAGAAATAAATACCTTTTGAGCCACATCTAAATTGTAGTCTGCACATGCTGTTAATTTGGAGAGGGGTTAAATTTTGTCATTTGGTAAAGAATTAAACTTTTGCAGCTGCTAAATAACTTAACTCTATACCACATGACAAAAATGTCATGTCCATTGCATCAAGCAAGTTATAGGGATATTAACGCTGTATCAAATGATAAATTTTTGGACTGGACCAAATTCAAAGCATTTGCAGACAACAAATATTGCTAAAATGATGATTTGTGTCTTTGATAGGGTAGAAAACGACGTTGGAAAAGGAGAAAATGCTGGTTACCTGCATTTTCTCCTTTTCCCACAATGTTTTCAAAGGCCCTTTTCTTCAGGGTTGTTAAAACTTGGGATTGTATGATAAAGGGTTAATTCCTTACCAGGTGGCAAAATTTTCGACCAGTCCAAATTCACAGTATTTGCAGATGAACAGTTAGAAATGACTCAAATGATGAAATTTCTCTGGTTTGGTTGAAAACGTGGGAGAAGCAGAAAATGCTGGTTTCCAGCATTTTTAGCTCCACTGGCGGAAGGCCAGCAGGCTTATGTCATGGCCCGGTGTCCGTCGTACGTCCGTGCGTCCATCCGTGCGTCCGTCCGTCCGTGCGTTAACTTTTATTTCAAACATCTTCTTCTCTGAAACTACCCATCCAATTTTCATGAAACTTCACAGAAATGATCCTGCCATGGTCCTCTTCAGACTTTCTTGAAAGAATTTGATTCCTTCAAAAACTCTGGTTGCCATGGCAACAAAACTGAAAAATATGGGAAATCTTTAAAAATCTTCTTGTCGGAAACCATAAGGCATAGGGCTACCAAATTTGGCATGTAGCTTTATGTAGTAGACCTCTATCAAGTTTCTTCAAATTATAGCCCTGGGGTCACAAGTTTTACATAGGCTTATATAGAGAAAACTTTAAAAATCTTCCTTTACCTAGCCATAAGGTCTAGAGCTACCAAATTTTGCATGTAGCTACATCTAGTGGGCCTCAACCAAGCAGGCCAAAATTTTAGCTCTGGGGTCAAAATTGGCCCCGCCACAGGGGTCACAAGTTTTACATGGGCTTACATAGTGACAACTTAAGAAATCTTCCTGTTTTGATCTTTTTTTTTGAAATTAGCCTTGCATCAGGGGTCTTATGTTTTACAGAGGCTTCATATGGACAAAACTTGAAAATCACCTTATTTATAACCATACAGCATAGACTTGTATTATTTTGGCATGTGGCTTTATCTTGTGGACCTCTACCAGGGTTCAAGTAATTATAGCTCTAGGATCAAAAATGGTTTTGCCCTACGGGTCTCAATTTCCACATGGGCTTTTACAGAGAAAACTTTGTAAGTCTTCATTTTGAAACCATTTGGCTTAGAATTGAAATGTTTAGTATTTATGGTTTATATTCATAAGCCAGTGGAGCGATACAGGGCCATCATGGCCCTCTTGTTTCCTTCTCCCACAATATTTTCAAAAAGCTTTCTTCTTTAGGGTTGATAGAAAGAACGCTGGATTGTTTGGTAAAGAGTGAAAGCTATTTATGATTAAAGAACAGTAATTGCAATACTGGTGTTTACTTTTATTGTAGGGGAGTTTTCATGCTTCCGCAAATTCAGAAAAGGGAAACAGTCTTGTGGAGGGTTACTGCGCAAGAAAGGCATTGATACAGCCGAACAGTGCTGTGTGTGGAAAGGTCAAGGTTTTAGCATCCAAACACTGGTAAGTTTGTCACTGATATGCTCAGTATATTACCATCTTCAGACAACCATGTTCTCTTGCACCTGTTTACTGTCACTGGCATTGTGGTAAAAGAAGAAATCGCTCGTAATGAGCAATTTCTCCTTTTGCTACAATGTATCCAAATGTAATCATGTATTAGATCTCGGTGCAAACTGTCCAAAGAATGTTGAAAGGCTTGCACTTGTTCTACCCTAGATTACATGCTGGTTTTTTTTTTAACCCTTTCTCAAATGACAGATTTTAGTCCCTTCCAAATTGAGAAGATCTTCAGAAAACAAACTTGAAAGTGGTACAAAATTAATAGACTTGAATTCTTTGACGTTAAAAAACATCATGGGAAAAGGAGAAAATGCTAGGGACCATTGTACTACATAAAGGCCGCTTCCTCAATGTTGAGAAGAAAGGGAATTGATTGGTGAAGGGTGAACCCTTTACCACACAATGCCGCCTTTTTGCGCCCCTTGGAAAGAAACCTTTTGAAAACATGGTGGGAAAAGGAGAAAATGCTGGTAACCAGCATCTTCTCCTTTTCCCACAATGTTTTCAACCCTATCAAAGAAAATTTGCAACATTTGAGCCACATTGAAATTGTCGTCTGCAAATGCTTTCAATTTGGACAAGGCTAAAAGTTTGTCTTCTGGTAAAGGGTTAAGTAAGCTGTTGGCTTGAAATGACTGAAATAATGCAGAAAGTGTAAAACACCTTTCAATCACTCAAGTATTTTGTTAGACTTTATGTTGATCTTTTCTCAAAAGTGTTTGTTTGAAATCTTTGTATTGCTTATTCTGTTTCCAATGTGGCCCCAGGACAAGATTGGTAAAAATAAATACAGATGTGTGTCCTGCACTGACTGGGAAAAACAGAAGAATGAGCCTGGGACCAGTCTAACAGAAGTCACAACTCCTGTACAACCAGGTATACCTCAACTTACCAGCAGAATTGTCCACATTTGAACACCTTTTCCACACAATTCCCAGTGTTAACATTCTTAAGAAAGAAGGTTTTTCAAAACATGGGAAAAGAGAAAAACACTGATAACTAACATTGTCTCCTCTTCCCACAAAGTATTTCTTTAGCAATAGCCTGAGTGGTTTATTCATTGT
This sequence comes from Tridacna gigas, assembly GCA_945859785.2. Taxonomy (NCBI): domain Eukaryota; kingdom Metazoa; phylum Mollusca; class Bivalvia; order Cardiida; family Cardiidae; genus Tridacna; species Tridacna gigas. Next base: position 31,196,756 of record OX244036.2, on the reverse strand, counting down.
GCCTCATAACTCACAACTGTGGTTTATTGAATGATAAGCCATGATAGAAGATTATTTCGATTCTAACATGACCAGCTCTTTACAAAAGGAAAACAAGGTCATACTTGGTATGCGGATGCAGATTGATTCTTACTTTACATAGAATATAGAATGATGTCAATTTTACCACATTTCCGTTGTACTGTTTATAGAGCTGAATTCACATTTCATGTTAGAATTCAAATTTAACCCTGCAACATCTTTTTATGACAATGTCAAGCTTATCAAGACACTGTGAGGAAATATTGGTTACCAGCATTTTCTTCCTTATCCACAATATTTTCTACTTTATGTAAGGCCAATATCAGTGTGAGACACATTCAATATGCTGTCTGCAAATGCTTTCAATATGGGTAAGTCTAAAATTTCATCTTCTTTTAACCCTTTACCAGATGACAGAATTTTAGCCTTGTCAAAATTGAAAGCATTTGCAGACAACAATTTCAATGTGGCTAAAATGAGGCAATTTTTCTTTGATAGGGTAGAAAATATGGTGGGAAAAGGAGAAAATGGTGATCACCAGCATTTTCTCCTTTTCCCACAATGTTTTCAAAGGCTTCTTTCTCAGGGTCGTTAAAAGGCGGCACTGAATGGTGAAGGGTTAAAAGAGTTAACCATTAAGGTGTCTTTCATTATAATAGTTGCCTTTGCTGCAAGTATAGATCAAGATCAGACAGCACAATACATGCCATCTGATCTTTGATCTACACTGACCGATTTGCTGAAAAATTCTGGACAGAATCGTCCTTAAAATTGCAGTTACTTGTATTTGGGTCTTATACCTTTACCAGACAACAAAATTTTAGCCTGGCCAAAATTAAAAGCATTTGCAGACGACAAATCAAATGTTACTCAGAACATAAGATTTGTCCATCATAGGGTAGAAAACATTGTGGGAAAAGGAGAAAACGCTGGTTACCAGCATTTTCTGGTTTTCCCACAGTGTTTTCAAAAAGCTTCTTTCCAAGGGTCGTTAAAAGGCAGCATTGTGCGGTAAAGAGTTATTTAGAGACTGAAAATGTCTGTTGGGTTTATTTGGTACACTGAAAACTTTATAAGAATTTTTGTCCAGAGACTGCATAGGGACTTGCCCTAGAATTCTTTTGCATAGTCAATCCTGTAAGAATATAGTTTTACCAAGAAAGTTGTTAAGTAAGTGAAAATAATGTAAGCTACACAAATATGTGGCAACATTTCAAAATATACAGCAAATTGCTTGTAAAGTGATCCTTGCTGCATTTGATATGAAAGTCGTATTTCTTAATTAACTCTTTACCACATGACAGTGTTTTATACTGGTCCAAACTTAGGACAAATGCAGATGACAAATGAAATGTAGTCTAAATGATTAGATTTGTTTCAGAAAGGCTAGAAAACATTGCGGGAAAAGGAGAAAATGCTGGTTACCAGCATTTTCTCCTTTTCCTGCAATGTTTTCAAAGGTCTTACGTCCCTCATTAAAACGCTGGATTGTGCGATAATGGTTTAATACAAGCTAAAGAATGTCACAGTTCATTAGCATATGATATTTACATGACCATTTTGCTTTCAGAATTTGTTTGTTTCCGGAAATTCAGAACAAAGGGTGAGCAGTGTGGCGGACCAAAAACAAAACCATCCACTTCTACGCCAGACTCCTGTTGCCAGCAATATACTTATGGAGGATTTTCACAAAAGGGGCTGGTAGGTTCCTAATTCTTTTTAGGTCAGCTGGCTAGAGTCTAGGAGGGGCTATTGCACTACCAACTGTGTCAGGGTTAGCATTGGCATTGGAGTTGGCATCCACAATTATGTCAAAATTCTTGAAGAGCTAATTTTCTGAACCATATGATGGATTTAATTCATATTTGGTATGATGATTAATATAGGTCCATAGTATCTTTCAGCCGTACCCCTGCCCATGATCTTAAGATCTTCACAAAGACTTCCCAATTTTTTCAACAGCTACCAATGATATCATACAGTGATTCCCAGCACATTGATGGCATGAAACAACTGTTGCTTAGTGTTACTTAAGCTGAATATGGTTTCCGAAAATTCAGCATTTTTTTTTCACAAGGGTTTGAGATATTAACTGATGATTTATGCAGATAAATATTGTACTAAGAAGAACTTAATGGGAACCCAACTTTTTCAGTAAGACAGAGTCCAATGGACTAAAAAAGTAGGCAAATGGAACTTAGAGAGTTCAATTCAGGTAATTGGTTAACTATTTACCACACAATCACAAGTTCTAATGACCCCGAGCAAAATGCTTTTTGAAAACATTGTGTGAAAAGGAGAAAAAGGTGGTAACCAGCATTTTCTCCTTTTCCCACAACCTTTTCTACCCTTTCAAAAACAAATTACATATTTTGAGTCACATTTGATTTGTCATCTGCAAATGCTATCAATTTGGACCAATCTATAATTTGGTCATGTGGTAAAGAATTAAGTCTTGACTCAGTGTATATTGTACATGCAGAACAAGGAAGGTAAAAACAAGTACACATGTTCATCTTGTGTGGCATGGCAGAAAGAGAAGAACAAAGTGACACTAGAAACAACTACCCCTGGAAGAGAAGGTAGGTCAATCTACAAACTCTTCTGACTCATTTCCAAATAGTGCTGTGTTTAAAAAACCTGGGAAAGTATGCTTTATAGAACATTGTCGAAAAAGGAGAAAATGCTGGTTACCAGCATTTTCTCATTTTCCCACAATGTTTCCTACTCTGTCACTGACAAGTCCATGCTGTCTGCAAGGGCTTATAATTTAGACCAGTTAAAATTTTGTCCTGTTGTGATTAGTTAAAGTATGGGAATTTATTCAGAGGAGGGGGGATAGTTGTTCAATGACCTTACAGAAATAGGAGCATTTTCAAAATAAATGAGACAAATCCTTTCAAGATTTATTCTTAAATAAATTTGAAATGGACCTAGTCTCACCTGTGTGCATTATGAAGGGACATTAATCTTATGGTACAATGTCTAAGAGACCTTAAACTTGGTAGAACACTAATTACGTGTTGGGTTTGATTCCAAACACCCTTATTCTTTGGCTGCCAGTTTAAAAAGATAAAACAAAAATTAATGAGCCATGCTCTGGCAAAAGGATACGTAATGCATCTCCATTTTGCATTGTACCAAGTTAGTCATCACAGTACTGTACACCCCTAAAATCTGTTTTCTTTAACAGCCTACTGAATCATGAGTAACACTGGTGCTTTGACATGCAGAAAATTGACCAAAATCAAAAAGTTTTGGCCCTGCATTCTGCGTAGGCTGACCTGGGTCAATACTTTTTGAAAATGCATTAAGCCCCCTTTTTGCTGAGCATGGTTCTCATGATTTTGTTTTCAGAATGGGGAGAGTGGAGTGAGTGTCAAACTACTTGTGGCCAGGGGTTGAAAGTGCGATACTCCAAGTGTGACAGCTGTCGTCAGCCATACAAACCAAAGGTTGAACATCAGCCATGCATAATCAATTACTATTGTCCAGGTATTATTTATGTTTTGTTCATTAGCTCACCTGAGCACAAAGTGCTCAAGGTGAGCTTTTGTGATCGCCCAATGTCCGTCGTCCACAATTTCTTTAAACATCTTCTCCTCCTAAACCACAGGGCCAATCTTGATGAAACTTGGCAGGGATGTTCCTCAGGTGAAGCTCTACCAAAGTTGTTCAAGAGATTGAATTCCACCCATAACTCTGGTTGCCATGGCAACCAAAAGGAAAAAAATAGCAAAATCTTTAAAAATCTTCTTCTCTGAAACTAGAAGGCGTAGAGCTTTGATATTTGGTATGTAGCATCTTCTAGTGGACCGCTACCAAGTTTGTTCATATGATGTCCCTGGGGTCAAAACTGGCCCCGCCCCGGGGGTCACAAGTTCAAACATAGGAACAAAGAAGGAAAACTTTAAAATTCTTCTTCTCTGAAACTGGAAGGCGTGGAGCTTTGATATTTGGCATGTAGCATCTCCTAGTGGACCTCTACCAAGTTTGTTCATATGATGTCCCTGGGGTCAAAACTGGCCCCGCCCCGGGGGTCACAAGTTTCGAACAGGAACAAAGAAGGAAAACTTTAAAATTCTTCTTCTCTGAAACTGGAAGGCATGGAGCTTTGATATTTGGCATGTAGCATCTCCTAGTGGACCTCTACCAAGTTTGTTCATATGACGCCCCTGGGGTCAAAACTGGCCCCGCCCCGGGGGTCACAAGTTTCGAACATAGGAACAAAGAATGAAAACTTTAAAATTCTTCTTCTCTGAAACTGGAAGGCATGGAGCTTTGATATTTGGCATGTAGCATCTCCTAGTGGACCTCTACCAAGTTTGTTCATATGATGCCCCTGGGGTCAAAACTGGCCCCGCCCCGGGGGTCACAAGTTTCAAACATAGGAACAAAGAATGAAAAATTTAAAATTCTTCTTCTCTGAAACTGGAAGGCGTAGAGCTTTGATATTTAGTATGTAGCATCTCCTAGTGGACCTCTACCAAGTTTGTTCATATGATGTCCCTGGGGTCAAAACTGGCCCCGCCTCGGGGGTCAAAACTGGCCCCGCCCTGGGGGTAACAAGTTTCAAACATAGGAACAAAGAATGAAAACTTTAAAATTCTTCTTCTCTGAAACTGGAAGGCGTAGAGCTTTGATATTTGGCATGTAGTATCTCCTAGCAGACCTGTACCAAGTTTGTTCATATGATGTCCCTGGGGTCAAAACTGGCCCCGCCCCGGGGGGTCACAAGTTTCAAACATAGGAACAAAGAATGAAAACTTTAAAATTCTTCTTCCCTAAAACTGGAAGGCGTGGAGCTTTGATACTTGGCGTGTAGCATCTCCTAGTGGACCTCTACCAAATGTGTTCATATGATGTCCCTGGGGTCAAAACTGGCCCCGCCCCGGGGGTCACAAGTTTCGAACATAGGAACAAAGAAGGAAAACTTTAAAATTCTTCTTCTCTGAAACTGGAAGGTGTGGAGCTTTGATATTTGGCATGTAGCATCTCCTAGTGGACCTCTACCAAGTTTGTTCATATGATGTCCCTTGTGTCAAAACTGGCCCCGCCCCAGGGGTCACAAGTTTCGAACATAGGAACAAAGAATGAAAACTTTAAAATTCTTCTTCTCTGAAACTGGAAGGCGTGGAGCTTTGATATTTGGCATGTAGCATCTCCTAGTGGACCTCTACCAAGTTTGTTCATATGACGCCCCTGGGGTCAAAACTGGCCCCGCCCCAGGGGTCACAAGTTTCGAACATAGGAACAAAGAAGGAAAACTTTAAAGTTCTTCTTCTCTGAAACTGGAAGGTGTGGAGCTTTGATATTTGGCATGTAGCATCTCCTAGTGGACCTCTACAAAGTTTGTTCATCAAATGACCTGACAATTGGTCAGAAATTGGATTATGCACGTTGAGTGAATTTTGCCTATTGACTCAGGTGAGTGACCCAGGGCCATCATGGCCCTCTTGTTAGAATTTTTATATTGCTTACCACTTCATTAAACAAAGTTGCAGTTCCCACAATGTTTTCTGCCTTATCAAGGACAGAAATCATCATGTGAGCTTCACTTAATTTGTCGTCTGTAAATGCTTTTAATTTAGTCCAGTCCAAAATTTTGTTGTTTTGTAAAGAGTTAAAGGGAGCTATTATGATTAATTGCACTCGTTGATTACATGATTTGTACTCAAATTGGAATGATGACGTCATACCTGATGGAATAAAAATAGAGTTACCAATGGCAAAACCACCATCCTGTTAAAAAATGTCCAAATCTCACCTTTTTACTGAATGTAACCAAATAGTTCCATGCCTTTGCAAAGAAAAATATAATTGAGCTGTGCTCTGTGAAAAGGGGGCTTAATGCATCTGCGAACAGTATTGACGCAGGTCAGCCTGCGCTGCCCTCGCAGGCTGACCTGGGCCGAAACTTCACTATTGTTCAATTTCCTGTATGTCAAAGGACCATTCTACCTTATGATACAGTTGGTTGTTAGACATAATGGATTTTATTGATCACTAATTGTGTGATGACTTGTTGGGTTTAATGCAGTACGGGGATGCATTAAGTCCCCTTTTACCAGAGCATGGTTCAATTATATTTATAAGTGTTACACAAGAAATTTTGATTAAAACTAATTGGGCCCCTTTAAAAAGATCTACTTTTAAGTGAATTTTGTGTAGTTGAAGCTAACAAAAAAATTAAAAAGAAAACTTTATTTTGACCAAAAAAATCAGAGTATTCTCCAAGAAGAATGTGCAACATCTATCCCTAATCTATTTGGTCAGATTGGTCATTTTTACGAGTCTCAAATGACACATTATTGATTTGTGGTGGGGTAAAATGTAATTACAGAGCACCTATATCTTAATTAAGGAGATATAAAGTGACAGTGATGTTGGCAGTTAAGGAAATCGTAAAATAACCTAGAACAACACAAAACAAACTTTATTGAACCCTTTCTACCCCTCGTAAAGCTTTCGGGAATAACAAGAAAGCAAGCTGTTTGGAACACTGATTAATATTATCTCTTAGGCTGCTAAGCTTGACTCAGAGACCTTTTGCACACAGTGTAGATCAAGATCAGACCTTACAAAATGTGCAGTCTGATCTTAAATCTACACTGTCTGTTCCAAAAATACCATTGTAATAGTAGAATTTGGGTTTTTACCATGGGCTTGAAGATTTCGTTTCACTTACTTAAGGGTTAAACAATCACATGTTTTCAGGACTCTGAGGTAGAAGGCTTTGAAAACATCATGAAAAAAGAGAAAAATGCTCGTAACCAGTATCTCCTTTTCCCAATCACAGCATTTAAATTAAATTTGTCGTCTACAAATACTCATGATGAGTTTAGAATTGTTTTGTCTGACAAAGAGTTAAGCGAACATCTTCTGAATAGTAAATGGTCTGGGAATAATAAGAAAGCAAACTGTTCTTAACAATTAACTCTGACATATGAAACCTTTGTTTATTTTCAACCATTTGTTTGTACACACAGATACTACATGCCAAGCCTTGTACATGTAGGTTAGTTAACAACATACAAGGCTTGAAACCAGGGGGTCACAAGTTCAAATCTACAGCTTGGCTGATCTCTTTTCTGAAGATTGATAATAGTTATTATACCCCCACCTACGAAGTTTCACCATGTCTGTCTGTCCTCCCGTCCATCAATCCGTCCGTTGTGTTTTTGTTTCCATGCTCTAACTCAATAGCTGTTTGACCTAGGACCCTCAAACTTCATACAAGTGTTGCTCAGACCCAAGGAGGTGCCCTATTGTTTTTGAATCACATGGGTCAAGGTCAGTGGTGATCTTTGTTTTTAAAATCATTGGCTGCTTCAGTGACATGGTACTGGTGGGGAATTTGTCCGCTTTGGATCCATTCCTCTCTCACCACTGTTGATTGTTTTGATGATGGTTATGTGGGAAAGCAGTGGATGGCTTGGAAAGAATATGAAACAGTGTGAAACACTGGTAAAAAACTTTTGTAATGCAGGGATAGGTGCACTGGTCAATGCAGTGTAACCACAATAATGTTGAAAATGATGTTTAATACTTTACAGACATTAAAGATAAAGCATTTAAACACAGTTGAATCTCCCTTATAGGCCACCTGAATTAGGCAATCCATTGCCTTTTGAGACCACAGTTTTGTCCTACAGCCCTTTTTGAATTATTCTTTCTCGAAATAACCCTTTTACAAATAAGCTGTCTTTTACTGACCCAAGGAATCTGGCTTTTGAAAACTTGAGGGAAAAGGAGAAAATGCTGGTAACCAGTTTTTTTCTCTTTTTCCCACAAGGTTTTCTACTTTCCAAAGATCCATCATGTGAGCCATATTTGTCATCTGCAAATGGGTAGCAAGGAAAAGAAGGTACACAAACATTTGAAACACACTAGACAGTTGTGCAGGTAACTCAGTGAGAAATGTCCCTCAACTTTTATTTTGAAGGTCACAGGTTTTAATCCAGGCAATTGCAAAAATAATTTTTAGCTCTACTGGCTGTAAGCCAGCAGAGTTGATGTCATGGTATGGTTTCCATCGTCCGTCAGTCTGTCCATCAGTCTGTTAGTCTTTTTCTTGTTTACGCGATAAAGTCTGCATTTGTGGTCGGATTTTCATGAAACTGCACAGTTTGTTTATCTCATCAATACCTTGAAGCCTATTCATTTTGAAAAATATCTGACAATAAGTGTGGGAAAAGTAGCCATTTAAAGTTCAAAATTTCAATTGCTTGTTTACACGATAAAGTCTCCATTTGTGGTCGGATTTTCATGAAACTTGCACAGTTTATCTCCTCAATAGCTTGAACCCTATTGATTTTGATATAACACTGACTATCGGTATGGGAAAAGTAGCCATTTGGATTTTCATGAAACTTGCACAGTTGCTTTTTATAATCAACAGCTTGAGCCCTATTGACTTCGAAAAAAAAATTGACAATCAGTATGGGAAATGTAGCCATTTAAATCTGAAAATTTATATTTCTTGTTACGCGATAACGACTTGGCATTTGTGGTCGAATTTTCCTGAAACTTGCATGGTTGCTTTATATGTTATCAATAGCTTGAGCCCTATTGGTTTTGAAAAACATTCGACTATCAGTATCGGAAAAGGAGCCACTTAAAGTTGGAAATTTACATTTTTTATTTATGCAGTTAAGTCTGCATATTTGATCCAATTCTTTTGAAACTTGCAAAGATTATTTGTATCATCAAGGATCTGAACTCTAATTAAAGTGAAGAAAATCTGGCTATCATTTTAAGAAAAGCAGTCATTTGAGGACTTAGTATTATTTAATAAGCACAGTCTATATTATTAGTCGCATTTCTTTGAAACTTGCAGGGATTGTTTGATACAATGAGTACTGAAACCTTTTCAAATTTGGCTGGATTCCAAACAATTGTTTTTGAGAAATTGTTTTTTAGCTCACCTGAGCATGAAGTGCTGAAGGTGAGTTTTTGTGATCATGCTGTGTCCATCGTCCGTCGTCCAGGCGTCAACAATTACCTTGTGTGCTCTCTAGAGGCCACATTTTCAGTCAAATACTCATGAATCTTGATTAGAATCTTTGTCTTGATAGTATCTCAGACAGGTTCGAAATTGGTTCATGTCGGGTCAAAAAGTAGGTCACCAAATAAAAATTTAGCAAAAACCTTGTGTGCACTCTAGAGGCCACATTTTTAGTCCAATACACGAGAAACTTGGTCAGAATATTTGTGCTAATCAAATCTTGGACAAGTTTGAAATAGCGTCATGCCAGGTCAAAAAGTAGGTCACCAGATTAAATTTTAGAAAAACCTTGTGTGCACTCTAGAGGCCATGTTTTTAGTCTAATACTTATGGAACTTGGTCAGAACACTTGTCTTGATGATGTCTCAGACAAGTTTGAAACTGGGTCATGTTGGATCAAAAAGTGGGTCACTGGGACAAATCTTAGAAAAACCATATGTGCACTTTAGAGGTCACATTTTCAGCAAGAAACTCATGACACTTACTCAGAATGTTTGTCTGGATAAAATCTCAGACAAGTTTGAAATTGGGTCACATCAGGTCAAAAAGTAGGTTACTGGGCCAAATCTTAGGAAAACCTTGTGTGCATTCTAAAGGCTACATTTTCCACCTGATACTCATGAAACTTAGAATTTTTGTCCGCATAAAATCTTGGACAAATGTGACATTGTGTCATGTGGGCTCAAAAAGTAGGTCACAGGGCCAAATCTTAGAAAAATGTGTGCACTCTAGAGGCAACATTTTCAGCCTGATACTCATGGAACTTGGTCAGAATGTGTGTCTGAATGAATTCTTGGACATGTAGAAAATTGGGTTGTGTCAAATAAAAAAGTAGGTCAGGCTGCCAAATCTTAGAAAAACCCTGTGTGCAGTCTAGAGGCCAAATTTTCAGCCTGATACTCATGAAACTTGATCAGAATGTTTGTTTGGATGAAATCTCAAACAAGTTTGAAATTGAGTCCAAAAGTAGGTCACAGGACCAAATCTTAGAAAAACCTTGAGTGCAGTCTAGAGGCCACCTTTTCAGCTGGATGCTTATAAACTTTGAATGTTTGTCTGGATGAAATCTAGGAAAAGTTTAAAACTGGGTCACATGGGGTCAAAATGTAGGTCACAGGGCCAAATCTTAGAAAAAGTTTTGTGTGCACTCTAGAGGCCAGAATTTCAGCCTCATACTCATGAAACTTGGTGAGAACGTTTCTCTTGATAAATTCTTTGACAATTAAAGTTGGGTCACATCTGTTAAAAAAGTAGGTCACTTGGCCACCTCTTCAAAAAAACTTGTGTGCACTGCAGAGGCCACATTTTGAGCCGGATTCAAAATTCAAAAATAGGTCAAATGAGTTAAAAAGCAGATCACTTACAATCATGCGTTTTACATCATCACGACCAGAATCTTTTCAGCCTTATCAATCCTAGATGACCTTACTCAGGTGAGCGCTTTAGGGCCGATGGCAGTCTTGTTTTTTTTTTTTCACTGTTTGTTCAATTCACCATGCCTACATGTACTGTCTTAGTAAGTGGGTTCAAGCCCAATTGCAACCCCCCCCTTTTTTTTCCCGGGGGGGGGGGTGCATCATCATGAATTCATGTATGCTAGCAAAAAAGCAAAATCACTGCCAGAAGAGCAATTCAGGCCATCTAGTTGTGGTATTTTTGTGGGTTTTTTTTTCCACATACTAAGAGTAAACAGTCGTGTCCAAACATTTGTTCTTACAAAATAACAAGTTTCTTCTAATAAAAATTAAGTTGGTCAAAATTTAGTTTTATGCAACTTTTTAGCTGAATTTTGCTTTTTCTTACAACAAAAAAGAAAGCTGGCACATTAGCTGTCTTGGATTTTGAGAGAAATCAAGATTCTAAAGAATGGAAACTGTTGTGACAGGAGGTGGGGTAATAATTCAACTGTAGTTCTCCACAGGGAAGCATCAGATGACTTCATATATTCTGGTAAATGCCCTTAGACACTTTGGGTACTGAGGAAGTTTTTTTGTTGACACTTTTCTCTGGGAAAAAAAGAGATCATAAATCAAAGCGCTTGAGGCACTGAGATACTCCCTGCATTTTACTCTGTACCAGATGAAATTTTTTCTCACTCATTCAAATTGAAAGCATTTAAAGATGACAAATTTTCTGTGGCTCAGATGATGGGACTTTGAGTGAAAGGGTAAAAAACATTGTGGGAAAAAAAGTACTCCTGGTTACCACATTTTTCTACTTTATCCAGAAAGATTTTAAAAGCTTCTTCCCCAGTGTCATAAAAAAATGATTGTTTGGTACAGGATGAACAGATTGTTACAAGCATCTTTCCTGGAGACAGTTTATGAAATCTCTTAGGGAAAGGAGCAATGTAGTATTATCAGAATCAACAATATTTTACAATGATGGTTTGGAATTGACCTGCCACAAATTTGTTTAAAACCTTTTCCACACAACAAATTTTAGGCTCTTTCAAATTCAAAACATCTGCAGACAATAAATTCAAAATTGGTATAAATGTACATATTAAGCTCTCTGGTAGAGAAAACATTTTCTCCTTTTCCCACAATGTTTATGAAAGCCTTCTTTCCAAGGGTTGTGAAATCCTGGGATTGCTTGGTAAAGGGTTAAATTTTGTTTATGCAAGAAGTATTCCATTGTCATTTTAGTGGATGGAAATTGGGGGCAATGGGAGCCATGGAAACCTTGTTCGGTATCCTGTAATGGAGGCATTCGACTGAGAGACAGAAACTGTGATTCTCCTGCTCCTAGACATGGAGGAAAGGAATGTGAAGGAACTGCACAGGAAAAGGAGCCTTGCAATAAGCAACAGTGTGCTGGTATGTACTTGCTCAGTGACTTTTAATTTTTTACCAGACTACAAGATTTTGACTGTTTATCCTGTTGTTTTTTATCTTTATTCTGTCCAACATCTTCTAAAAATAAAAAAGCATTATTAAAAATATTTTTGCAGATATGTCTGTTATTAACCATGAGGATGCTATGCTGGTACTGCAATTAGTGGCGTGCAGGACTTTAGACCCAGTAGGTTGCTGGTTTGAATTTCCAGCACAGACAATTTCTTTCTGAGGATTGATGATAGTCATTTTGATAGGATTCATTCTTCTCACACTTCTGATCATTGTTTCAAAGATTGATATGCAGGAAAGCAGCCATTGGCTTTGGAACAATATTGTGCAAAGTACTGGTAAAAGAACTCCAGGAAAGCAATGATAGGTGCACTAGCCATCACATTATAATTGAAATAATGTTGAAGACAGTGTTAAACACTATACAAACATACAAACAAAATTGTCACCAAAGCTTCAACAACTCTTTTCAGTGGATGGTGATTGGGGTCCATGGTCAAGATTTGGTAGGTGTAGCCAAACTTGTGGGCGGGGCACTATGACACGAACACGTGAGTGCAATAGACCTGCCCCTTCAGGTGGAGGAAAACCATGTCGAGGTTCTTCAACTAACACAAGGAGGTGTGAACATAGGAAATGTCCAGGTAAATTGCAGTTGTATTTAACTTTTAACTCTTTACCAAACAACAGAATTTTAGACTTGCCCAAATTGAAAGTATTTGCAGATGACAAAAAAAAAAGATATGACTCAGAAATTGAAATTAGTTGTTGGAAGGGTAGAAAACATTGTTAGAAAAGGAGGAAATGCTGGTTATTAGCATTTCCTCTTTTTCCCACAATATTTTCAAAAGCCTTCTCCATCAGGATCATTAAAACTTGGGACTTTGTGGTAAAGGGTTTGAAGTGGTTTAGAACCCTTTACAACACAATCCCAACCTTTAACAACCCTGAAGAAGAAGGCTTTTGAAAACATTGTGGGAAAAAGAGAAAATGCTGTTAACCATGCTAAAAAATTGCGGGAAAAGGAACAATGCTGGTAACCAGTATTTCCTCCTTTTCCCACAATGTTTCTTTACTCTATCAAAAATAGAAGTCATCATTTGCAATATTTAATTTGTTGTCTGCAAATGCTTTCATTTTGGCCAAGTTCTAAATTTTTGTCAGTTTGGCAGAGTTAAATGATGGGATTAGAAGTGGACAGATCAAAAAAGATTGTAAGAAAAGGAGAAAATGCTGGTTACCATGTTTCTATGACTCTAAGGAAGAAAGCTTTCGAAAGTTGAAAACTTACGATGAGAAAGGAGAAAATGCTGGTAACGGATGGTAACCAGCAGGTATGATCATGAAACAAAACAGAACAGGTAAAAGTAGCTAATGATAAGAAGTACTATTGAAAACATAGCACAGTTAACTCATGGAACACTGAATTAATGAAAAAGACCTGTTTGTGTAGTAAAAACAGTGGAAATATTGCTATTTCAAGTTCATTTTGCTCAGAATGTGTTACCAAGTAGGGACAAATATGTAACAAAGTAACAGAAAGCCTTCATCTTAGATTAACAAGCCTTGTAAGTTGGTACTGGTAATGCACCCACAAATAGGCCTTTGGAGGTCCCCAGAATAATCATGTTCTCATTGTTTACCAATTGCAATTTACTATTTAATAATTCTAGACTAATACTAAGACATAGGTCAGAAGTCACCTTATACAGCTATGGTGAAAAATGGCATTGCACACAAACATTAATGCTGTGTAAAAAGGAGGCTTAATACATTTAAAAAAAAGAAAAAAAAAAGGCACTGATCTAGGTCAGCCTGCAAAGTCCACGCAGGCTGAAACTTTTTGCTTTTGGTCAATTTTCTGCATGTCATAGGACCAGTATACCTTAAGATTCACTGGATTGTTATACAAAACAGATATTAAAGATCTATAATACTTGCTTAGTATTCATGCATTGTGGAGATGCATTAAGGCCCCTTTTCACAGAGCATGGCACATTCACTTTACTGAGCTGTGTAACCTTCAGTTCATGGAGGCTGGTCAGTGTGGGGCCCCTGGTCAGAGTGTCCTGTTACCTGTGGGACCGGAACTATAACAAGGACCCGGGCGTGTAACAGACCTAAACCTTTCTTTGGTGGGAGACCCTGTGAGGGGTCAGGCACAGAAACTACTGTGTGTACATCAGGACCTCCTTGTCCAAGTAAGTCTTTCTTCTTCTATGTACCCTCTACCACACAATCCTGATTTTTAACGACCCTGACAAAGGGAGTTTGTGAAAACATTGTGGGGAAAAAGAGAAAATGGTGCTATGCAGTATTTTCTCCTTTTCCCATGATGTTTTTGTTTGGTAAAGTCAGTTACAATCAAACTATAGTGAAAGACAGTGATGTAGAGGTAGAGTGTTGGCCTTTCACATTAACCCTTTACCACACAATCCCAACTTTTAATGACCCTGAGATAGAAACCTTTTGAAAACATTGTGGGAAAAGAAGAAAATGCTGGTAACCAGCATTTTCTCCTTTTCCCACAATGTTTTCTACCATTTCCAAAACAAATTTCAATTTTTCAGTCACATTTATTTTGTTGTCTGCAAATGCTTTCAGTTTGGACCAGTCTAAAATTTTATCGTTTGGTAAAGAGTTAAACTATTTTAAACCATAATAGTCCTGAGTGATCAGCTTAATTCTTTACCAAATTACAAAGTGCTAGATTCAACCAAGTTGAAAGCATTGGCAGAGAACATATAAATGTGGCTAACAAATCTATGATGGAATTTTTTTATTGAACAGCTAGAAACAGTTTTGGAAAAGGAGGAAATGCTGGTTCTTCTCTTCCACAATGTTTTCAAAAGTCTTCTCCCTTAGGGTCATTAAAACAGGAATTATTTGATAAAGGGTCAAAACAACAGGCCAACAGTTTGGTTCCTAAGTGTGATAGAGAAAAGAAATTAACTTGTATTCAGCAAGCACCTGATTTAAATTTTGCAATAAGATCCCATGTTGCTTTGACTCTGTGGAAATAGGCTTTTGGAAATGTGGGAAAAAAGACAGGATTCTGGTAAGCCAGATTTTCTTCTTTTCCCACATTGTTTTCTATCTTTATTAAGACAAATTCCATTATTTTAGCCATTTTTGGTTATTTGAAAAATTTTTCATTTCCTTTTTATGTGGATACTTTCGACATATGACAAAGAATCAAATTGATGTGTATGTACTGTTTAAAATGCTCCTTTTTTTACAATATTTACCCTATCATGAAAAAAAAAAAACTTGACTTAACCCTGAAGCCTTGACTTAACGATTCCAAGCTTAAACGACTCTGAGAGAGAAAGCTTTTAAAAATGTTGTGAGAAAAGGTGGAGAAAATATTGGTAACTGGCATTTTTCTCTTTTTCCCACAATGCTTGCTAATCAAGTGAAAGCAAGTTTCATCATTTGAGCCACCCATGATTTTTTTGTCTGTAAATACTTATATTATCGGACAAGCCTTCAACTTTGTTATGTGGTAAAGATTTAAGGACCTTTTTAACCCTTTACCACACAATTCCAAGTTTTAACGACCCTGAGACCACACAATTCCAAGTTTTAACGACCCTGAGCAAGAAGCCTTTTGAAAACATTGTGGGAAAAGGAGAAAATGCTGGTAACCAGCATTTTCTCCTTTTCTTACAATGTTTTCTACCCTTCCACAACCAAAAAGCATAATTTCAGCCACATCTAAATTGTCGTCTGCAAATGCTTTAATTTGGACCAGTCTAAAATTTTGTTGTGTGGTAAAGAATTAACTGACTGTAAGAATTAATTTCATTTCTTTTGGAATTCAAGGGTTCATTGTTATTGTTTTGTTTGTGTGCTGTAGTTCATGGTGGATGGTCAGAGTGGACAAGTTATGGACGATGTCGTGCTCCTGAACCCTGTTCACATGGTCTCCGGCTTCGATCTCGTGTTTGTAACAGTCCACGCCCACAACACAGAGGGCGATTGTGTCGGGGTAAACGAGTGGAAAGGGTGAAGTGTTTTGATCAAGAGACTTGTCCCGGTAAGAAAAATTTTAATGCTGTCATATCAGCATCATCCTGTGAACTAGTGCTAGAATTTGGACCACAGTCTGCTGTTCTTGTACATCATTCTGTGAACAAGCGCTAGAATTTGGACCACAGTCTGCTATTCTTGTACATCATTCTGTGAACTAGCGCTAGAATTAGGACCACAGTCTGCTGTTCTTGTACATCATTCTGTGAACTAGCACTAGAATTTGGACCACAGTCTGCTGTTCTTGTACATCATTCTGTGAACTAGCGCTAGAATTTGGACCACAGTCTGCTGTTCTTGTACATCATCCTGTGAACTAGCGCTAGAATTTGGACCACAGTCCGGGAGTCATGCTTAACAGCCAAAGGGTTAATATAATTTTACCTCAAAAGGCAATGAATGTCAGATTCTTTTTATCATACAGCCATCTCTCAAGAATTATAGGATGTTAAAACATATACATAATACATGTAAATGTGTATTGAAATCTATGTACAGCATATTTACTTCTTTGACAGGTGCGTACATCACACACGAAAAGTGGTTCCAATGAAACTTACACGAGATGATAAAATTTGCAGCTTTGTCACTATCAACAGTCTTGACACTTAAAAAAATCTTTTAGAAATAAAGCATATGAGTACAGAATGTTGACCAATAAGGCACAATTTACTTATCTCGATGTTTGTATGCTGAAAAAGTTTGTACTGGCTGTATTAGATTCAGAACAAGTGTAATTATGTGATAAATACATGATACTCATTGTGACAGGGAAGGTTTTGTAAAAATAGATTTTGTTACACCTTTATTATCAAAGTGAAAAGTTTTCATAACATTTTTAAAGTGGACGGAGGGTGGTGTGAATACAAGGAATGGTCAAGATGCAGTGCAACCTGTATAGGATTCTCCTCAACACAGACCAGATTCCGGGCTTGCCAATGTCCCCCAACCAAAAATGGTGGGAAACATTGCTCAGGTTAGTAAATTTGAGTTGTTAATCCCTATACTCCTACATTAGCCTGAAAAAATATTTGAGCCTTCTTAAAGGTTGTTAAAACATTGTTGTTGTTTTTTAAAGGCTTTTAACTGAAAGATCTATCAGTTCTGTAATATATTTTCAGGGGACCATATAGAGACCCGTACATGTGAAGGCACACAGACGTGTGAGGAGATCTCGGTTAGCTTTGAAGATGGAAGCTGAGGAAACAGGAAAATAAATCCTTAAAACCACTTTTCTTTGATATAATTACTAACCCATAGATTTCTAACCACAACTTATATTGCTTTTGTGGAGGGTGAAGGTCAACATCAGAGTGTACAGAAGGTGCAATTTGATCTGGGGTCTTTAATGTCCTCTACTTTGTAATATGTTGTGGCCAACTCAACCTTGAAATTGCAATGTTTTGGCTAATTTTCATAATTAAAAAAAAATCATTTTGATTCAGGGCTGTATGGGTTAGTTAACTGATCATGACACATACTTTTTTAAGACAATCTTCACACTTGAGAGGTAAATATAGAATGAACATGGGTGAGAGTAAAATTTTTAATTTTGTATGTAGAAATAGATAATGGCTGTGATCCAGCAATTTGATTTGAATTTAAAAAAAAAGAAACTGATGAAATGTTATCATATATAATTTTTTGTAATGTTTTTCACTGTGTTTGATGTGTTGTAAAATGTAAACAGATACATATGATGTTTATAATGAGCCTTGCTCTGGCAAAGGGGAGTTTAGTGCTCCTCAGTGATGCATTATTTCAAGCAAGAAATCACATAATTATGGATCCGTAAAATGAATTTTCTCCAACAACCAACTGAATCATGAGGTAGTATGGTCCCTGGACATACAGAATATATACATAGAGCAAAAGGTTTCGACCCATGTTAGCCTGTGTGGACTGTGCAGTCTGACATGGGTCGATATTTTGTGCAGATGCATTAAACCCCCTTCTAACAGAGCATGGCTCATATCATTTATTCATGCATGTTGCTTATAGGTGGCTTCCTTCAGTCTGTTTAATGTAAATAACATTTTCAATTCATATCTCCTCAGGTTGTTTATATATGAACTGAAATTTTTAGCTTGGCTGTTTTCTAAGGAAACATCCAGTTATTGTCGTAGACCTAGCATTGTAGGTGTTTTCCTCGTCATGCAAAAACTTTGACATTTTATAATACCTCTGCTATTAGAGAAGGTATTTACTTCAAACTTGGAAAAGATGTTAACTATTAAAAGGGGAACCTACACAACAAGGGCATCTAACTATCAAAGTACTTTTGACACAGTTATGCCCCTTTTTTGACTGAAAATCAAACAACTGCAGCTGAGCATTTGGACCCACATGCAGTGCTCTTATGTTACTACAGATACCAACGTTTGAGGTTTTGGAAAATGCCTTTTTTGAAAGATTTGGAAAACCTGGGAGACAGAACAATTGCTTGTTTGGAGCAATTGCTCTTTTTCCCACATTTTCATACAAGAGTATAAGATAGGGGTAAGAATAATACCATTTTTTATGCTGTAAAGTTAACGCTTTCCTAAACCACAGATTGTAGACTTTTTCAGATTCAAAATATATGCAGACAACACTACTAAAATATATAAAAATGAACTTCTGATAAGGTAGAAAATGTTACGGGAAAAGGAGAAAATGCTGGTTACCAGCATTTTATCCCTTTTCCAAAATGTTTTCAAAAGCCTACTTCTGAAAAACACATCGATTGGTTAAATCGCAAAGATATTTGATTGGTAAATTGGGTTTCCCAAGTTTGTTCTTTTCTCTTGAGCTTATTATGGTTAAAGTGTTGCTGGGTAAGACATTGTCCTCTTAGCCTTAGTACTGATAACATTTAGGAAGTATGGATCCATGCAGTGTTGCCTTATGGTGGTAATAATTAATACTGTTGAAAGAAGCATGAACTTTAACTCTTTACCACACAATCAGGGGTTTTAATGACCCTGAAGAAAAAGCCTTTTGAAAACATTGTGGGAAAAGGAGAAAATACTGGTAACCAGCATTTTCTCCTTTTCCTACAATTTTTCTAACCTTCCCAAAACAAATTTCGATTTTTGAGTCACATTTATTTTGTCATCTGCAAATGCTTGTAATTTGGACAAGTCAAAAATTTTGTCATTTGGTAAAGAGTTAAAACTCCTGTGCCTGACTTTATGTGCTTCTGTTGCTAATGGAGGAATGAGTACATTACATGTATTCATATTGTAAACATTAATCCATATTTTAAAATCCGATTGCTGCAAATATATTTCAGGAGAAAGTCATTCTTTTTCCATCAAATCCAGTAAAACAAATAGGTCTTTTGCTCATTATGATGAATCTAACTCCTCCCACATCG
Organism: Tridacna gigas; assembly: GCA_945859785.2. Classification (NCBI taxonomy): domain Eukaryota; kingdom Metazoa; phylum Mollusca; class Bivalvia; order Cardiida; family Cardiidae; genus Tridacna; species Tridacna gigas. Next base: position 31,177,489 of record OX244036.2, on the reverse strand, counting down.
GCTTTGATAAGGCATATCACTTGCTTTTGCCAGAGACTCCATGGAGAAATAGGTTGGAGAAGGGAAAGTTTACTTTTCTAACCCTTAACCTGTCAAATTTAAATTATTGACAGTTTAAAAAAAAAAATTTTGTTAAGTTTATTGGCATTCAATTGGATTCACATGACCAAAAGCCCATTCTTGAAGCCCTACTAAGAGCAAGATCAAACTGCATGTATGTAAAGGCTGATGTTGCTCTATACTCTTTGCAAAATACATCTATGGTAGCAGGCAGCAGAGGAGTTAGCCTTTTATGACATATTCTAAAGTTTTAACAAGCCTTGAGGAAGACATTGTATCCAAAAACATCGAGGAGAAAGAGACTGTAACCAGCATTTTCTCATTTATCCTCAATGTTTTTGTACCTTAACCCTTTACCACACAATCCCGACTTTTAATGACCCTGAGAAAGAAGCCTTTTGAAAGCATTGTGGGAAAAAGAGAAAATGCTGGTAACCAGCATTTTCTCCTTTTCCCACAATGTTTTCTACCTAATCAAAACGAGAAATCATCATTTTAGTAACATTAACTTTGTCGTCTGCAAATGCTTTAAGTTTGGTCCAGTCCAAATTTTGTTGTTTGGTAAAGAGTTAAGAAGACAGTGTTCATAGTTTGAGCTGTTTTTCAATTGCTATCTGCAGTTGCTTTTGATTAGGAAGTCTTTTTCTTTTTCATTGGGTAAATAGTTAATGATAATGGAATATGAGGTTTAAAAAATAAGCAGTAGCCTGTAATAATTGTAATTTCAAGGTTATTCTTGTCCATAATGATTATCTGGGCAAAGAGGAAACTGTAGATCAAAGATCAGATTTCACATTTTTGTACAATCTGGTCTTTATCTGCACTGGCCGCCAAAACAATTATTGCTCAGATATTATGGACAAAAATAACCGTGAAATTACATATTCAGCGTCAATTTTTTCCAGACTGAAAACCTGTTTTTCAGTATGTTGTAATGTATGATTGAAAAACATATTTCTGTTGTATATGTACAGGTATATGAGCCATGCTCTGTGAAAAGGGGGCTTAATGCATTTGCAAAAAGTATTGACCCAGGTCAGACTGTGCTCTCTGCGCAGGCTGACCTGTGTCGAAACTTTTTGTTTTTTGTCAATTTTCTACATATCAGAGGACCAGTCTACCTTATGATTCAGTCGGTTGTTATATAAAATGGATTTCAGGGATCCATCAGCATGTGATGACTTGCTTGGTATCACAGATTATGGTGATACATTAAGCCTCCTTTTGCCAGATCATGAGTCATATATGTAATTTTTTTTTTTCAAAGAATTGCTGTAAATCGTGTCATTTGTAATTTTCTAATTGTGTTCCTAATACTCTACCTTATGATTCAGTTGGTTGTTATATAAAATGGATTTCAGGGATCCATCAGCATGTGATGACTTGCTTGGTATCACGGATTATGGTGATGCATTAAGCCTCCTTTTGCCAGATCATGGGTCATATATGTAATGTTTTTTTTTTTCAAAGAATTGCTGTAAATCGTGTCATTTGTAATTTGCTAATTGTGTTCCTAATCTATGGTTTTCACAAGCATATTACATTGAATTAACATTTTATCACACAGTCCTGAATTTTAGCAGCCTTTACTGAAGGAGGTTTTTGAAAACATTGTGGGAAAAGGAGGAAATGCTTTTGTTTACATGAGTTCTGTTGACACTATTTCAAAACTTGCACTTAACAGAAGGTTAAGCTTAACTCTATACCAGACACCGAAATTGTAGACTTATCCAAATTGTAAGCATTTACATAGAACTAATTAGAGGTGGACAAAGTGGTGAGATTTGTCTTTGAAAGGGTAGGAAACATTGTTATTTTTTCCTTTTCCGAGAATGTTTTCTAAGGCCTTCTTCCTCATGATTATTAAAACTCAGGATTGTTTGGCTAGTCGACTTTAAGGAAAAAAAAACACTCATTGATGTCAACAAGGGTCCCAGTCAATCACTGCCACATGACTTGGTGTCTTGGTAAAATCTACCTTAATATAGCTTAAATTTATGCTGGTGGATATCTTCGTATGCGACGATTGTGAAGATTTCCATGACACTAACATTTCCGCTTTTACAGTATGTTCTCAAAAGTGTTACTTCTCTGGGTTTTGAAAACAGGATTATTTGTTAAAGGTTTAATCCTTTATCACACAATTCCCCTGACTTTTAATTGCCTTGAGAAAGCAGACTTTTGAAAACATTGTTGGAAAAGAAGAAAATACTGGTATCAGGATTTTTTTCCTTTTCCCTGCAGTATTTTTGTCTTTTTTACAGCCAAATCTCACCTGTCGCATTTTAATTTTTGTCTGCAAGTGCTTTCCATTTGTAAAAAAGATGCAATATTTTGCAAAGTACTAAAAAAGGAAACTCATGAAGCATGGCAAGGTGCACTGGCCTCTGCAATATAGTGTTGAAATCTGTGTTAACTCTTTACTAAACAGTAATTTCTAGATTCATTCAAATTGAAAGCATCTTGCAGACACCAAATTTGAAAGGGATGCCAATGAACAGAAGTTCTTTGACAGGGTAGAAAATATGGTGGGAAAAGAAAAAAATATGGTTATAAGCTTTTATTCTTATTCCAATCATGTTTTCAAAAAACATTCTCCTTAACTCTTTACTACACAATCCTGACTTTTAACAACTCTGAAAAAAAAAAAAAAGCCTTTTGAAAACAATGGGAATAGGAGAAAAATGCTGGGAACCAGCATTTTCTTATTTTTCCACAACCAGGTTTTTCTCCTTTTCCCACAATGTTTTTACCCTTCCAAAAACAAATTTCAATTTTTGAGCCACATTTGATTTGTAGAAAATGGAGAAAATGTTGCTTGCCACCATTTTTCTTTTCTCGCAATATTTTAAAAAGCTTACTTTCTAAGGGTTGTTTAAACATAGTATTGTTAGAAAATAAGTTTAGTCTATTTTTGCCAAAGGAGAAAGGTATTTTATGGTGCAAGGGAAGTAACTCCTATTTAACTAATACACATGCTTGTAAGATTTATCTCCCTTGTGCTTGTCTCTCAACTGCTGCATCTTCAAAAATAGTGTCTCAGGGTTGTTTTTATCATATGGCAAAATTTTAGACATCCAATTCTAAGATGCCAAATCAAATGCCTGTAATAGGAAAGAAAACATTGTGGTTTAAGTAGAAAATGCTGGTGTCCAATATCTTCCCCTGTTCCAAAAAGGATTTAACTTTTCTTTTAAACGGGGTTGTTGAAATAAAAGAATGTTAAGTAAGGGTACACAAGAGTGTTTGGTAAAGGGTTCAGCATGGCGTAGTTTGATACAGGGATAAAAAGGTTATAATGATTTTTAGAAAGAACCAAGACATTTTATGGTTGAAGGGAAATAACTCCTGTTTTACTATATCACATGCTTGAACCATTTATCTCCCTTCTGCAAGAACACTATATTCGATCAGCAGTCATAGATTTTGCAAGTGGTACATCTTAAAGCCTGCCTGGGATGTCCATTACCTATTTGTTAAAGGTTATTAGGACTTGGGTTTGTTTTGTAAAGGGTGAAACATAAAAAAAAAGAAGTACTGCCAAAAACTACCCTATTACAAATTACTCGGAAGACAAAGGTTAAAAAAACAAAATGGCATGGATAGCATTGTTGCATCAAAGTTAAAATGGCTTTTTATAGGTAGTTGCTCCTTTTGCCACAATGTTTTCCATATGAATGGAGAGGCATGAAAAGTTGAATTTATATAGAAACAGGTTTTAAGATATGTATGTTTGTTTGCATTTGTTGTATGGCTATTTAATTTTTTATTTGATGACCAAGTTTAAGATTGTCCATTTTAAAAACATTGGTTGACAGTTTATTACTGAATATATTTGAAAGTACAGAAAGCATTATAGAAAATGGAGAAAATAATTGTTATCACCATTTTCCCTTTTCTAAAAATATTTCAAAAGCTTACTTTCAAAGGGTTGTTTTAAACATAGCATCGTTGTATAATTATAAAGTTTAGTCTATCTTAACCAAGGGGAAAAAAAAGTATTTTATGGTGCAAGGGAAATAACTCCTATTTAACTATTATACATGTTTGTAAGATTTATCTCCCTTCGTCCTTTTTCTCTCAACTGGTGCATCTTCAAAAACAGTCCGTCTCAGGGTTGTTTTACTTTCTATCATATGGCAAAATTTTAGACTTTACCTATTCTTAGATGATAAATGTGGTACAAATGATAAGTTACGCCTCTGGTAGGAAAGAAAACATTGTGGTTAAAATAGAAAACGCAGGTGACCAATATCTACTTTTCCAAAAACAATTTAATTTTTTTGTTAAAAAGGGTTGTTGAAATATATGTTCAAGAATGTTAAGTACGGTTACATGAGAGTGTTTGGTAAAGGGTTTATCAAGCATGACAAAGTTCGATACAGAAATAAAAAACTTAAAATGATATCTAGAAAGAACCAAAATATTTTATGGTCTAAGGGATATAACTCCTCTTTTACTATATCATATGCTTGAAGCATTTATCCCTCTTGTACAAGAGCTATATTCAATCATCAGTCATGGATTTTGCAAGGGGTGCATTGTGCAGCCTGCCTTGGATGTTCAGTTACCTTGTGGTTAACCCTTTACCAAATCCCGGCTTTTAACAACCATGAAGAAAAAGCCTTTTGAAAACATAGGTTGAAAAAGGAGACAGTGCTAGTAACCAGCATTTTCTCCTTTTTCCACAATGTTATTATCCCTTACAAAAACAAATTTCAATTTTTGAGCTACATTTTATTTGTTGTCTGCAGATGCTTTCAATTTGGACCAGTCTAAAATTTTGTTGTTTGATAAAATAGTTAAGGGTTGGTATAACTTGGGGTTGTGTGGTAAAGGATTAAACACTAGAAAGACAAACAACTGCTGTGAAAAACTCTCGTATTATAAATTACTCAGAAGACAAACGTTTAAAAAACATTGTTGCATCAAAGATGAAATGGCTTGTTATAGGTGTTGCTCCTTTTGCCACTATGTTTTCAAAGATAAAATGGCTTGTTATAGGTATTGCTCCTTTTACCACAATGTGTTACATATGAATGAAGGGATATGAAAAGTTGTATTTATATAGAAACAGATTATAATATATGTATGTTTGTTTGCATTTGTTGTAGTGCTATTTAATCCTTTATTCAATGACCAAGTTTTAGGCTTGTCCATTAAGAATGCATTGGTAGACAATTAATTACTAAATATACTTGAAAATGCAGAAAGCATTGTAGAAAACGGAGAAAATGTTGGTTACCACCATTTTTCTTTTCTCACAATATTATAAAAAGCTTACTTTCTTAGGGTTGTTTAAGCACAGCATTGTTAGATCATTTATAAGTTTAGTCTATCTTTGCCAAAGAAGAAAAGTAATTTATGGTACAAGGGAAATAACTCCTATTTAACTGTTACACATACTTGTAAGATTTATATCCCTTTTGCATGTCTCTCAACTGGTGCATCTTCAAAAACATAGTGTCTCAGGGTTGTTTTACTCTTTATCATAAGGCAAAAATTTAGACTTTTCCAATTCTTAGATGACAAATCAAATGTGGTTCAAATGATGAGATATGCCTGTGAAAGAAAGAAAAAAACATTGTGGTTAAAGTAGAAAATGCAGATGTCCAATTATCTTCTTTTCCAAAAACAGGTAAATTTGTCTTTTAAAAATGGTTGTTAAAATACAAGAATGTTATGTAACGGTACACAAGAGTGTATGGTAAAGGCCTAAACATGACATAGTTTGATACAGGGATAAAGAAAGCTTATAATAAATTCCAGAAAGAATGAAAATATTTTTATGGTCAAAGGGAAATAACTTCTGTTTTGCTATACCACATGCTTGAAGCATTTATCCCCCTTGTACAAGACCTATATTCAATCAGTTGTCATGGATTTTGCAAGGGGTGCATATTGCAGCCTGTCTGGGATGTTCCATTACCTATTTGTTAACCCTTTACCACACAATCCTGACTTTAAACAACCCTGAAAAGAAAGTCTTTGAAAACATTGTAGGAAAAGGAGAAAATGCTAGTAACCAGCATTTTCTCCTCTTTCCACAGTGGTATTTTCCCTTCCCAAAACAAATTTCAATTTTTGAGCCACATTTGATTAGTCGTCTGCAAATGCATTCAATTTGGACCAGTCTAAAATTCTGTTCTTTTGTAAAGAGTTAAGAGTTGTTAGAACTCAGGATTGTGTAGTAAAGGGTTAAACACCAGAAAGACAAATGACTGCTGCCAAAAATTACCATATTATAAATTTGTCAGAATACAAAGGTTTAAAAAACAAAATGGCATGGATAACATTGTTGCATCGTAAATAACATGGTTTGTTACAGGTAGTTGCTCCTTTTGCCACAATGTTTTCCATATGAAGGGGCATAAAAAAGTTGTGTTTATATAGAAAAAAGTTTTAAGATATGTATGTTTGTTTGCATTTGTTGTAATTTAAAAATCCTTTATTCGATGACCAAGTTTTAGACTTGTCCATTTGGAATGCATTGGTAGACAATTAATTATTGGATATATTTGAAAAGTAGAGAAAGCATTTTAGAAAATGGAGAAAATGCAGGTTATCACCATTTTCCCTTTTCTCACAGTATTTTAAAAAGCTTACTTTTGAAGGGTTGTTTAAATAAAGCATCGTTAGATAATAAGTATAGTCTACCTTTGCCAATAAAGAAAAGCATTTCATGGTGCAAGGTAAGTAACTCTTAAACTGTTACACATGCTTGTAAGATTTATCTCCCTTCTGCATATCTCAACTGGTGCATCTTCAAGAACATGCTTTTTCAGGGTTGCTTAACTCTTTATCACATCTCAAAATTTTAGACTTTTCCATTTCTTCGGTGACAAATGTTGTTCAAATGAGGAGATATGTCTGTGATAGAAAAGAAAACATAGTGATGAAAGTAGAAAATGCTGCTCTCCAACATCTCCTTTTCCAAAAACAATTCAATTTTTCTTTCAAAAGTGGTCGTTAAAATACAAGGAGGTTAAGTAAGGGTACACAAGAGTGTTTGGTAAAGGGTTAAGCATGACATAGTTGATATTGGGGGGGGAAAAAAGCTTTTTTCCCCAGAAAGAACCAATATATCTATGGTCAAAAGGAAGTAACTCCTGTTTTACTATATCACATGCTTGAAGAATTTATCCCCCTTATGCAAGACCCTGTATTCAATCAGCAATCATAGATTGTGCAAGGGATGCATCTTGCAGCCTATCTGAGATGTTCCATTACCTATTGGTTAACCCTTTACCACATATTGTTGAAAAAGGAGTAAATGCTGGTAACCAGCATTTTCTCCTTTTCCCACAATGTTATTTTCCCTTCCCCAAACCAATTTCAAGTTTTGAGTCACGTTTGATTTGTCATCTGCAAATGCTTTCAATTTGGACCAGTCTAAATTTTTGTTGTTTGGAAAAGGGCAAAGGGTTGTTAGAGCTCGCAATTGTGTGGTAAAGGGTTAAACACCAGAAAGTCAGTCAACTGCTGTGAAAAACTCCCATATTATAAATTACTCAGATGACAAAGGTTTAAAAAACAAAATGGCATGGATAACATTGTTGCATTAAAGATAAAATGGCTTGTTATAGGTATTGCTCCTTTTGCCACAATGTTTTCCTTATGAATGAAGGGGATATGAAAAGTTGTATTTATATAGAAAGAGGTTTTAAGATATGTATGTTTGTTTGCATTTGTTGTACTGCTATTTAATCCTTTATTCAATGACCACATTTTAGACTTGTCCATTTTGAAAACATTGGCAATTAATTATTGGGATAAATTTGAAAAGTACAGAAATTATTGTAGAAAATGCAGGATATCACAACTTTCCCTTTTCTCACAATATTATAAAAAGCTTACATTCTAAGGGTTGTTGAAACATAGCATCGTTAGAACATTAATAAGTTTAGTCTATCTTTGCCAAAGAAGAAAAGTACTAGTATTTTATGGTCCAAGGGAAATAACTCCTATTTAACTATTACACATGCTTGTAAGATTTATCTCCCTTTTGCATGTCTCTCAACTGGTGCACCTTCAAGAACATGCTTTCTCAGTGTGGTTTTACTCTTTATTATAATGTCAAAATTTTAGACTTTTCCAAGTCTTAGATGACAAATGTGGTTCAAATGGTGAGTTATGCCTGTTATAGGAAGGAAAACATTGTGGTTAATGTAGAAAATGCTGGAGTCCAATATTTTCTCTTTTTCCAAAAACAATTTAATTTTTCTTATAAAAGTGGTTGTTAAAATAGAAGATTGTTATGCAAGGGCACATGGGAGTGTTTGGTAAAGGCTTAAGCATGATATAGTTCGATATAGCTTACAATTAATCCTGGAAAGAACCAAGATATTTTATGGTCAAAGGGAGATAACTCCAGTTTTACTATATCACAATGTAATGAAGCAATGTGTTTAACCTGTCCTACCTTTTATGTGTTTGTTTTGTTATATTGTGTATGTCAACAAAGGCTAAAATAATCATCTGAGGGTAATGCAAGGTAGTTTTTGAATCATTTATGCTTGGTTATCTGTTTTCTTCCATTTTACAATTTAAAGTTTTTATAGGATTTTAGTGAAAGAAATTTGTTTGGGAAATTATTTCCAGTTGAGGTTAAGATTTTTTGTCCTTGTTGTTGTCTCCATTTATTTTCTTTTTCATTTTTGCTCTGCTGTATAGTGTTTTTATTGTTATCCAAATTGAAAGCATTTGCAGACGACAAAGTAAATGTGACTCAAAACTGAAATTGCTCTTTGAAAGGGTAGACAACAATGTCAGAAAAGGAGAAAATGCTGGTTACCAGCATTTTCCCCATTTCCCACAATGTTTTCAGAAGGCTTCTTTCTCAGGGTCATTACAACGTAGGGTTGTGTGGTAAATGGTTAATTAACCCTTTACCACACAGTCCTGACTTTTAACGACCCCAAGAAAGAAGCCTTTTGAAAACATTGTGGATTTTCTGCTTTTCCCTCGATGTTTGCTGCCCTTTGAGAGACAAATATACTGTTTTGAGCTACATTTAAAATGTCATCTGCAAATACTTTCAATTTGGACTTGTCCAACATTTTTGTCATATGGTAAGGAGTTAAAGACTCAAGGTCCACTTTCAACTAGAAATTCTGCTTTGTGACATCAGTGACGGGATTTAACCTTTAGCCCTAGTCCTGCATCTGTACGACCTCCATAAGGAAACCCTTGGAACACATTGTTGGAAAACAAGAAAATGGTTGAAAACATTTTCTGCTTTCCCCACATTGCTGTCTTTCCTTCCATGACAACTTGAATCATTTGACCGATATTTGTTGTTTGCAAATGCTGTGAAAATGGACAAGTCTGAAATTGCGTTGTCTTGTAAGAATCATGCATGTTATGTCCAGATTAGTTTAGATATTCTTAGCTAATTCAAAGATGAGATTATCAATGAGTCTCCCATTTTTTTCCCAAAATTCAATTATAAAATTGAGCACAGTACAATAAAGAATTTTGGAAATAACTTGTTTTCTCATCATTTTCAGAACTGATGTTTGACTTCCTGTTTTTAGTTATTTTTGGAGAAAGTTGTTTTGAAATATTAACTTCAACCTCACATCATCATGAGTAGTAATAGCCTAATGGTTAAGATGATGGCCTATGATAAAAGCAAACCTGGTTCAATTCCCTACAGTTACTGGTCAAATTTCAGTGGTGATATAAAGTAATATGGAAATGCTCAAATACAGGAAGAGTGTTGCTAACAACCCAAGATCGATACCAGAGGAGTTTTACTTTTTTATTATGGAAAAAAAAAAAGAAATACAAAAAAAAAAAAATTCTTACAAAAAGGCCATGTGACCAAGTGCCAATGCCAAGGGAGGTAATCCCAGCCTGAGCAAGATCTCCAGTGATTATTCCCCTTGTATGACTGTGTTCTCTTATCAAATTTGCTCATGGAGAATCTGGTTTTTGAAGTGATGTTTTCTTTTACACAACAATATGCACTTCAAGTGAACTCCAACAAGGATCAAACTCTGAATTGTCAGGCAGAGCCAACAATAGATACGGAGTCAAATATAAATGTCAAGTTTTGCACTTAAAGTACAAAGACACAATCCTACCCAGAAACAAACAGGCAATATTACAAGCTCAGATTGAAAATGTACTTATTTACTTTTTTCCATAAATCCAACTCATGCTATCATGTTAATTTTTTGACAAAGATATCAAAGAGACTGGGTAAGCCATTCAACTTTCTTCCATGTTGGGATGCATTAAACAGTGGTAATACCAGTTATTTATATACTCCTTACTCCCCTTTCTCCTACAAAACTACTTCTGCTATTTTGTCAAGATTTCAAGGTATCACAGACACAGGTCACATGGTTCATGTTTCTTGGTGCTAACAAATGTTAGCTCTCAGCATGACTGATGTTTTCTGGATTCAAACTTGGGCCTCTGGCCTATGTTATGTACACCTGATGCAAACCATCCTAACTTAAATTATTTTTCAATGAAATTCATTTTGCTGTTAAAAATGGTTTTGAAGCAGTCAATTAACCTATTTGATTTTTCTCTCTTTTTCTAAAACCTGTTTTAGGAAATCAATAATCCTACATTTGTTCACTATTTCTTTCACAGGTAATTGTGTACAATGTTAATTCACCCAACAAAATGCAATGCAGAAACAAAATTACTAAGGAAAGTTCTTCAACCGAAGACAAAGTGGACAAGACACTATAACTGCAGATCAGATTTCCCGTTTTATTTCAGGAATAAATTTTGTAATCTTTACAATTCAATGATTCACATTCAAACAAAAGAAGAAGAGAAACCAGACAAGAGAAACCAATTTTCCTCTTGTCACAATGTTATCCTAACCTCCACAAAGCCCTTCCTCTTATTTTCTTAGGTGCACACATGTACCTAAAGCCTTCAGTCTATACAACAACAAAGTACTACAGGGCTTGTTTTCATAAGACATCCTCAACTTGTTTGTGTAACCCTACACCATACAACAAAATTTTAGGCCTGTCCATATTGAAAGCAGACAACAATTTTAATGTGGATCAAATGATGCAATTTTTCTTTGATACAGTAGAAAACATGGGAAAGGGAGAGAATGCTGGTTACCAGCATTTTCTCCTTTTCCCACAACGGTTTCAAAAGTCTTTTCTCTCAGAGTTGTTAAAACTTGGGATTGTGTGGTAAGAGTTACTCAACAGGTTGTAAAATGTTGACCCTTGGGCAATACTGATAGCCATCCTTTAATTCTATCTATACTGAAAACTTGACTATTGCTTGAATATATTACTGAAAAGGGCCAAAACCGAGCAAGTATCCCAAAAACATCTAAATAAGATCTGATGTTAGGAGGGTATAGTAAATCTGAAACATATAATTAGCTAGCAAAGAAAGATCAGACCAAAATCAGACAACAATTCATGGTATCAAAGAAAGATCACACAAAGAACAGACTGCAATTAATGATGTCAAAGAAAGATCAAACCAAAACATGACTGGAATTAATTTGGTATCAAGAAAAGATCAGTCCAAGATAAGGCTGCAATTAATTGGGTATCAAAGATCACACCAAAATTAGATTGCAATTAATTGGGTATATACAAAAAATCAGACCCAGATCGGACTGCAATTAATTGGATATCAATGAAAGATTGGACCAAGGTCAGACTGCAATTTATTTGGCATCAAAGAAATACCTGACCAAGATTGATTTGCAAAAAGGTAGGATATGGGTTAGGACTGAAATACAAGAATACATCTCCAACATAGTTTCAGGTCTCAGCAATGCAGTGTTGAACTAGTGAACTTGGAAATGGGAATGGAGACTTATCACAAGACCATCAGAAGAGACAGATTGAAAAAAAGGTTTTCTGCACTGCATCCTAGAAAACTGATTTTTTTTTTCCCAAATAATGCAAATTGCATTGTTCAAAATGTCCAACAAATGTACCTGACATTTGGTTAAAATTATTTAGGATTCTAAATATTGCAAATTTAAATTTGATAAATTTGTCAAATAATGAGAATTTTTTTTCCAAATGATTATCCTGGAGATATCTGACAATACACGACCCTACAAAATATTAAAGAATGTTAAAGAAAGTTTATTCTCAGTTTGTGTTCAGTATGCTAAATGTTGTTTTTGTAGACAAGGTGCATGTGCATCAAGATAAAGACATGGAACTTGCAGTCTGATCTTTATCTACACTATCTGATACATGTTTTTCAGCTAAATCATTTGTAAAGCATGTTATCCAATCTTTTCTACTGAATGAAAAAGTTTTGTTTAACATTTGAGCCTCATTTAAATTGTTATATGTGATGCTTTCAGGATGGACTTTAATGCTTTTCAAACAATCAAAAGAGTTTTTTAATTACAGAGGGAGAAGACTCCTGTAAACATTGTAGGAAAAAGGAGAAAATGCTTATGCCTCACAAGATTAAACCTATTGGAAATTCGGAAATACTTTCTTAAGCATTACAGTCAGGCAAAGCTTAATATGTAAATATAAAGATGTTTCATCACTTTATATGAAGTTTTACCAGTTTAGTTTAGGTCTCAAGCCAATCTAATTGAGCCATGCACTGTGGAAACGGGGTTTAAATGCATTTGAAAAAAGGTATCGACCCAGGTCAGCCTGCATAGTCTGCACAGGCAGACTTGTGTCAATACTTTTTGCTTTTGGTCAATTTTCTGCCTGTCATAGGACCAGTCTACCTTACGATTCAGTGGTTTGTTGGACAAAGTGGATTTTATGGATCTATAGTTATATAACTTGCTTATACTACATCATGGAAATGCATTAAAACCCTTTGTCCCAGAGCATCGCACCATTACATGTACTGTTTCGGATTCTATCCCATCCTCGTACATCTTTCCCTGAAAACTGTCTTAGATAAGACTCAGAAGGTTATACGTCAGGATACCATTTATGAATTAAACAAAAATTTTTGCACTGAAATTTCTAAGATTACTGTAAAATCTTCTCTAAAAATTTGAATGCATGATTAACTTCAATGTTTATTTGAAGATTTTTTTTCTTATGCTGAATATATCTAAACACTAAATTGCCAAAGAATAATTCTTATGTTCTTCTCTCCTGTATATCCTAAAGCCAGTGATTACATAGAGCGATGTGACATTAGGAAACAATTTAATAATATATGTAGTTATTCCAACATCAAGGTATTGACTTTCTATGTGATAGTTACATTAGAAAAGTTAAAATAATAGGAACTGTATTGTCAAATATCTCTTAGTTAAAACAATGTACACAATTATCTTCAATTTTTAAATTGGATTTTTCGTAAGTATGAAAAATTTCAAAATATTTACCACTACCATGTTTGCATCAGGTATCCATGTTACATAAACACAGAGTGCCGTGTAACAGAAGTAGCTACAGTAAGAGATAAAGTAAAACGTAGCAAATGGCGGTCATCAGCACTGTTTGTCCATAGATAAACACACTCCGAGACAGCACAAGTAAGAATTACTTCATAAAAGCAAATAAGTATATTGTAAACCCAAAGTCACAATACTGCATGTGGCTGTTCCTGGGTAGGATCATATCAAAGTACTGTAAATTCAAAACCATTTATTGACATTTTTTAACTCTGTATCTATCACTATCCAAAGAGCTAAAACCTTTCTTAAAGTTCACAATGAAAGCACATATCATTTTGTACAAAAATACATCACTACTATCATAAAAAACCAGTTTCCATGCACAAATTCAACCAGAGAACGTGTCAAAGAGGGGAATAAATCAACAGAGATCTCACCCAGACTGAGAATTGCCTCCCTTGGCATTGGCACTCAGTCACATGACCCTTTTGTTTACATAAATTTTTGTAAGCTGTATTCATCTTTATATTTGATAATTATACACTAAAGACAGCAAACAGGGTACCAGTACAGTGACAATCTTAAGACTACCAAACAATCACAAATTTTATCACCTGCCTGAAGAAGGCTTTTGAAAACCTGGTGGAAAATGGAGAAAATGCTGGTAACCAGCATTTTCTTCATTTCCGACAATGTTATCTACTATTTCTGAAAACAAATCCTAATATAAGAGCCATATCGAATCTTGTGTCTGCCATTGCATTTACTATGAGCAGATTCTAATTTTTTGTTATCTGGCAAACAGATAACCAAACTGGACAGCGAAGACCCAGGATCAGATTGCATGATTTATGTAGTCGGATGTTTTTCTACACTGTCCAAACATAACAGAGTAACGATCTACTTTCTAAAGATTAGCAAACACAGTTACATTACATCACATTTGGGTAAAAAATGAAGTTAACACTTTACCGAACGACAAAATTTAAGACTGGTTCAAACTGAAAGCATTTGCAGATGACAAATTATATGTGGTACAAATAATGAAATTTGTCTCTGAAAGATAAGAAAACATTGTTGAAAAAGGAGAAAATGCTGGATACCAGCATTTTCTCCTTTTCCCACAACGTTTTCAAAAGCCCTTTTCCGTCGGGCTTGTTAAAAGTCGTAATTGTGTGGTAAAGGGTTAAAAATGGTGAAAAGAGCATTGAACTCTACGGAAAACAGTAAGGGCAAAGGTGCAATCACACATTACAAGCATTGCTACTTTCCCCTTAACATTTTCACATAAGGTCTGAAACATGAATGGATTATCTACCTTTAACAAAATTGTTCTAGAATACAGGGAGACCCTTCAACGATTTTGTTTACTTCTTTACCACACATTCCTGAGTTTTAATGACCCTGAGAAAGAAGCCTTTTAAAAGCATTGTGGGTAAAGCTTTTTGAAAGCATTGTGGTAACCAGCATTTTCTCCTTTACCCACAATGTTTTCTACCCTACTTAAGACGAATTTCATCATCTGAGCCACATTTGTATCGTAATCTACCAATAATTCCAATTTTGACAAGTGTACATTTTTGTCATGTGGTAAAGAGTTAACCAGATGACAAAATTTAGGACATTTGCAGACAAATACAATTTTGTTTAGATGAAGAAATTTGTCTTTTAGAGTAGAAAACATTGTGGACAAAATGCTAGTTTTCAGCATTTTCTTCATTTCCCACAATTTTTATAAAAGCTTTCATTTTCTGAGAAATAACAGCATGTTTTTCAGTACAGAGTTGTAAAGATATTTAAATATTTCTAAGCAATAGCACTTAACCTGGCACCCTGTTTCTATCACTATGATAATACATGTTCATATGCATGCGTAGATAACAAAGAGAATATTAACCCATTTCTGACAAAGAACTTTGAAAGTATTAGAAAATACACACAACTGCATCCTGTTGACCCTGACATAACTTATTGATCATGATTAATTCAGGTACTGTAGACTCTCAATCATATTGCACATTCTATGAAGTCTGATCTTGATCTACACCATGTAGTCTGATCTTTATCTACCTGTCTAAAAACTGAGGAGGAAAAAAAATGAAAGTGTCCAAAAGGTTAAAGAACAGTCTAGTATTTCATTCCTTTACCGCATTTTTTCATCCATGCATGTTAACCCTTTACCACACAATCCAGTTTTAACAACCCTGAAGAAGGCTTTTGAAAACACTGTGGGAAAAGGAGAAAATGCTGGTAACCAGAATTTTCTCCTTTTCCAACAATGTTTTCTACACTATCCAAGACTGAACTCATCATTTGAGCTACAATTATATAGAGTCCAAATTTTTTTGTTTGGCAAAGAGTTAAGCAATCAAAAATGCACACTTCTGTCATGATTTTCTTGTCTATAATTGCTCAAACCCAACTGGACAGTGTAGAAAAAGATATACATAACTGCATGTTCTTTGAAATCTGATCTTGTTCTGAATTGTCTGCAAAAGCACCTACATATTCCCTAAAGCAAGTAAAGATTTAATGCCATAAGCCTGAATAATCAAGCTTCAAAATGTGTGGAACAAAGCTGTATCAAATATAAATCTTCCAATGAAAGTCGCCACAGACAGAAACTGATTCAAAGAGCAATATCTATTTTTCCTGGTAATTTTGATTTGTTAGTCTCAGTTCAATGTAAAAGTATTTTGGTGAAAGTCTGTACCTTTTAGACTTAACATTTTTCCCCCTGAACTGCACAAAAGACACATATACATAGTAAAATTAGTGTTGCAACCCCTGTGTTTTTAATGTGTTTAATTTTCTGGCGTGAATGATATGAAATGGGTTGGAAATTAGAATCTGGCTTCTGTATACAAGAACAAATAAGTCTGTTGTCTCTGAAATGGAATGAACTGAGGTATCCCTTAACCTCATGGCAGCAGCTACTGATCAAGCTGTTTCAACCTCTCGTGAAAGGTGTGAGACAAAGACTGCAAGCTGTTTTGCATGCCCCGGGCGGAAGTACGCAATATTGCCTGATTTTGTGTGTCCATTCTCTGCAGGTCACTTTCAACGTGTCGTAAGTTTTGTTTCGACATTAAATTCCCTGTTTTAACCAAACTTAACGCTTCTCGTTTTTCTTAAATTTGAAAGCAACATCTAGGCAAAAGGTTCCCACTTACCATGAGGTCAAGGGATACCTCAGTTCAGTTCATTTTATGGGCAAAAGACGAGTCTGTTGGTGTATGCAGCAGCCGAATTCTTATTTCGACCCAATTTTATCTCATTCACGTCAGAAAGTCAAACCCGGTAAAAAACACAGGGGGTGCAACACTAATTTTACTATGTATATTTAAAGGAAGGAAAAGGGGTTTGGAAAACATTGTATGAGAAGCAAAAATTGCCTGTTAAAAGCATATTATTAATTCTTTTCCAACTATGTTTCCTGTAATTTTCAACCTTCAATCTAGACTAAAAACAAATTGCTAAAGGGAGCACTGCCTAAGAGTTCCAAACCTGTTTCCAATAAAGCGTTCACATTCTTCTAATTCATTCAAGTAAATTGACTTTTAGAGGGTCAAAAATGGGTTAAAATAATGACAAAAATATCTCAAGGACTAGCAATCATGTCAATTACATAATTCAGCTATGCTCTGTGAAAAGAGGGTTGAATGCATTTGCTGTCAGCGCAGGCAGATCTGGGCCGAAACTTTTTGCGTTTGGTCAATTTTCTGCATGTCGAAGGATCAGTGTACCTCATGATTCAGTAGATTGTTATACAAAACGGAATTTAGGAATGTATAATACTGTGATGACTGGTTTGGTATCAGAGACACATTAAGCCCCCTTTTGCCAGAGCATGGCTCAGATGTAACTCTTTTTTTTCAAACTGCAGAACGTAAGACATGTTCCTTTTAACACATAACAAGTACATGTGGATCACATTATTGGATTTGCCTTTGAAAGGATAGAAAACATTGTAGGAAAAGGAAATTCTTCTCTTCTTTTGACTTGGAAAAAATCTGTTCACAGGGTTGTAAAACACAGAGTACTGTTTGGTAAAGAGTCACGTCACATCATGTTTATCCAGCAAATTTCACAACCTACCAACACACTGGTATCAGCAAACAACTTTTCTTGGACAAGGGCTCCTGAGCCATGTTTTTGTCCATAAATTGTGTTTGACTTGGATAAAGAGGGTTGCCTGTACTTATACAACACACAACTTCCTTTTTAGCTTTTTAAGTCTTTTAAAAATTTTCAAAACCCTCTGTAGCTCACTGAATATCGATAAATGCTTTACCAAGCAAGAAAAATTTAGACTTGTCCAAAATGGACATATATACAGACAATAAATTAAACGTGGCTCAAACAGTGTCAATATGTCATTAAAAAGGTAGA
Organism: Tridacna gigas; assembly: GCA_945859785.2. Lineage (NCBI taxonomy): Eukaryota > Metazoa > Mollusca > Bivalvia > Cardiida > Cardiidae > Tridacna > Tridacna gigas. The sequence continues at coordinate 31,159,698 of OX244036.2, read as the reverse complement.
AAAAAAATGTAGGAAAAGGAGAAATTGCTGTTTTCTGCAATGTTTTCAAAAGCTTTATTCCTCAAGGTCGTCATTGCACTGAATCGTTTGGTAAAGGGTTGAAGAAATGGTCAAAAAGCAACCTATGAATCTTCCCCCCTCATTCCAGAATTTATGTTATAAACGATAGATCTCTCTCATGATTAGAACTTTCTGTAGACTTTCTTTTCTTTCTCGGAAAGCATGATTTCTGGGTCTATTTTCACCAGATATTCTCTAAAAATCACATTTACAAGTTATTTAACATTCCAGGACAAGCCATCCGACTTGCTGATATATTCTGTCTCGGCCAATAAGATGAGTATTCTTACATTCTAACCCTTTACCAAACAAGAAAATTTTAGGCTTGTCCTTATCCAATGCATTTGCAGATCATACAGTAAATATGGTTTGTCTTTGAAACAATGGTGTTTACCAGCATTTTCACCTTTTCCCAAAATGTGTCCATTCATCAAAGTTATTCAGAATCAACAACTAGGATAGTTGGCATTACAAGAGGGGCATTGGCCCTAAAGCGCTCACTTGAGTGAAGCCATCTAGGATTGATAAAGTTGAAGACATCCTGGTTGTGATGATGTAAACACATGAGTGATAGTGACCTACCTTTTGATCTAACGTGACCCAGTTTAAAACTTGTCCAAGATATCAATGCAATCATTCAGATCAATTTCATAAGTCTGGAACTGAAAATTTGCCCTCTAGAGTCCTACTTTTTCACCCAATGTCACCCAGTTTTACACTCGTCTAAGATATTATTAAGAACAACATTCTGACCATTTTTCAGGAGAATTTGATTCAAAATGTGGCCTTTAGAGTGCAAACAGGGTCTTTCTTAGATTTGTCCCAGGGACCTACTTTTTGACTTGACATGATTAATTTTCAAACTTGTCTGAGATTTTATCATGAGAAACATTCAGACTAAGTTTCATGAGTATTTGACTGAAAATGTGGCCTCTGGAGTGCACACAAGGTTTAATAAGGATTTGTCCAGTGACCTGCTTTTCGAGATATTATCAAGACAAACATTCTGACCAGTTTTCATGAGTATCTGACTGAAAAATGTGGCCTCTAGTGTGCACAAAGGAATTCTTGATGACCTCATGACAGACGACAGACAATGGACACAGAACAAGCACAAATGCTCAGCTTGAGCACTTTGTGCTCATGTGAGCTGAAAAGGCTGGATTAACATAACATGACTGTACAATCATATATTGACATCTAGATGATACACAAACGATTCGAAGATGCATGTGATATGGAAATCGCTAAAAAAAACCAGTACAACAAAAGTTCTGAACTGCTGTTACACAGTTATCTAAAGAAAAAAACTGTCAAGTATCAACCATGTTTGAATGAAGACCAATGGACAGATATACACGTACTTATCCATTTTAGGCATAAACAGTTATAACCCCTACAGCGCCGAATAAACCAAACAGATATTTTCAGTGTAGAACAGGTCCTAGATAATTATGTTTCATGGTTGCTTTTGTCTATGGTGTTTCGGCAAAGCGGATAAAGTAGATCAGAGATCAGCCTGCGCATTTTGTGCAGTCTGACCCCAATCTACACAGTCTGCAAAGGCAACTATGGTTGTGAAAGGTGCTTTAAAGGTCAACTCTTTATCATACAACAAAATTTCAGACCTGTCCGCATAAGCATATCACTAATTAACTCTTTACCTGACAACAAAATTTTTGACTTGTTCATATTGAGAATATTGACAGAAAATATTTTGTATTCCACTAAAATGATTATGTTTGTCTTTAAAAAGTTAAAAAACAATGTAGGAAAAGAACCAACATTTTTCTCTTGTCCCACAATGTATTCAAAAGCTTCCTTCCTCAGAGTCATTAAAACATGGGATTGTGTGGTAAAGGGTTCCATGCTACTGATATAATGAGATTTGTCTGGTTACAACATTTTCTCCTTTGCCCACCATGTTCTCAAGAGCTTACATACACAGGGTTGTGAAAACATTGATTTAATACGTATAGGATTAAAATGTAACATCTGATTTCCACAAGGGTGTAGCAGGATTAATGCACTATATAACATAATTCAAATTTAACATTAACAGATTCCATGTGTCATAAACATAAACAAAAACATGGGAAAAGCGAACAAAAAGAAAGCGAAAGAGAGAGCCTCTTACAGATCTTTCACTCTAAGAGACAAATACATGAAAATACATTCTGTTTACTTCTTGGAAATTTAGCAATTATGAAAGTCAAGTTGAACACTGTAAATGTCTACTAGTGACTATTGAATTTTTACTATTTCCATCATTTTTTAAATCAATAAAGAAATACTGACAAAATGATTCAAGAGAGAGCATTGTTTTCTAACCTTCCTAGAACAACTTTAGTTTTTAAGTCACATTTATTTTGTCGCCTGCAAATGCTTTCAATTTGGACTAGTCTAAGATTTTGTCGTTTGGTAAAGAGTTAATTTTTTACTATACTAAACAATTTTAGACTCCTCTATATTGAATGCATTTGCAGATGACATACCAAATGAAGTTATGGGATTTGTCCAAGAAGAAAAACTTGTGGGAAAAGAAGACGTGAGTCCCAAAGGTTGACTCCATCCACCAAGTGATTTTAATTTATACCACAACATTTCCCACAACATTTTCTAGGTTCTTCATCATAAGAGTCGTTTAACACAGCATTGTTTTGTAAAGGGTTATATGACTAATGACTCTTCTTTCATGATACTTCCAGATATTTAAGTCGCCTATTCATGTAAAAGACAACTTTTAGAAAACATTCAGAAACGAGATGGCCACTGGACCTAAGGCGCTCACCTGAGTAAGGTCATCCAGTATTGATCAGGCTGAAAAGATCCTGGTCATGATGATGTAAAACACATAAGTGTAAGTGATCTACTCTTTGACCAATTTAGCCTATTATTGAATTTAGAATCTGGCTCAAAACCTGGCCTCTGGTGTCACACAAGTTTTTCTACGATTTGGCCCATTGACCTACTTTTTAACCTGACGTGACTTGATATCATTCTTTCCGAGATTTTATCCAGACAATGAATGAATGAATGGTATTTTATGGCGCATCGACAGCTTTGGTCATTTAGCGCACATATCTGTATGAGCAATATCTGCCTACTCAAAATTTTAAATGAAAAGTTAAGACCATGAATAGTATCTTTTAGGAAATGATAGCTAGACAAACATTCTGACCAAGTTTCATGAGTATAAGCTGAAAATGTGGTCCATAGAGTGTACACAAGGTTTTTGTAAGATATGACCTATGACCTACTTTTTGACCTGATGTGACCCAATTTTAAACCTGTCCAAGATTTTATCAAGACAAACATTCTGATCATGTTTCATAAAGATCAGGCTAAAAATGTAGTCTCTAGAGTACACACAAGGTTTTTCAAAGATTTGAGCGATCTACTTTTTGACTCAAAGTTACCAAATTTCGCAGTTGTCCGTGATTTTGTCCAGACAAACATTCTGACCAAGTTTCATGAGTATCAGACTGAAAATGTGGCCTCTAGAGTGCACACAGGTCATAACAGCCCACTTCCAAAACTACCCAGTCGAAAACTGTCCACTTTACCTAGTCTAAGACTACTGTTATCGCTAAGAATTTTATCAAATTAATTTTATAACTGTCTTACTCTTATTCATTTTCAAAAATTAATCTTTAAAGAAGGATATTCCAGAATCTATCTTTTGATATGTAAACAGGTAAATAAGTCTACTGTATAGTCTTGGACAGAAATGAATGTCTATCATATGAGCTATATGTTTTCTGCCTATTGGAAAATTGTCCCACCTATTTTTTGAAAATCTTATTTTTTAAACGGGGGGGGGGGGGGGGGGGGGGGGGGGGGGGGGGGGGGCGGCGGGAATTCCACCCCCCCCTTTTCAGTTTCTAGAATAGACACTGAAGTAATAGTGCTTTTTCTCACAATGTTTTTTAAGTCATAATAATAAAAAAGAAACAAAAAAAACTGCTGTTGCTTCATACAAAGTAGTCTATATGATAATGGATAACACCACAATTAAAGAAAGCCTTTACCTCATATGCAGATTTGTTTGTATTGGGAGTTAAACGCTATTTTAACAGCTTCAGATACGCTGACCAATGAGCTACCTGGCCGGCCTCATTTTCAGAATTTAGACTTTTCCCATTACAAGGCATGCAATAAGAACTGTTGTACAGGAAAGTCTTGAATAAACATGAAAATGGTTAACACATCAGGTAAAGCCCAGTATTTAAAGGAAACGTGCTTTAAAAATACAGTGTAGTACCATCTTTTACTACCCGTATGGTTATCCAAGACTGCTGTTAAACTGCTCTATCTGGATTTAGGGAGAGAGCAACAACATGTGACAAATTGGAAAATCTGTTCTCTCAACTCTCCTTTTATCAGAATTTTTTTTTGGGTTTCTAAATAAAAATATGCTGCAAAATACATGCAACAATACAATCCTGCATGAGGTAAAAGGTAGGCAGAAATTTAATCCTTAACTCTTTAATCACATGACAAAAGTTCAGACTTGTCCATATCAAAAACATTTGCAGACCAATTTAATGTCACTCAAAATTACAAAGTATGTTTTTGAATGGGTAGAAGATATTGTGGAAAATGTAGAAAATGCCGATTACCAGCATTTTCTCCTTTTTCCAAAATGTTCATGAAAGTCCTCTTCCTCGGGGCTCACTGAAACTCAGAATGGAGTGGAAAAGCGTTACTAATTACTAAGTATAACTAAAGTTACTTTTGCAGACAATGTAGACCAAGATCAGACTGTGCTGACCATTACAATGCAACAACCTTGCCAAAACAACCTTGAATTTGCAACATTTCTGACTGAAACGGTCTCCTTAAATATATACCAGATAAATCATATTAGACTCAACCATATTGACAGCATTTGCGAAATATGCCGCCCGCTCTTAGATCTACTGTCCACTTCTTTATAAAATGTGTCTTTCTTTGGAAATCTTATGCTGATTGTAGAAATATCTTCCTTGAAACTTCATGCTGCTGTAGAAACATCTTGAAAACCTAATGCTGTTGTAGAAATATCTTCTTAGAAAAATCATGCCAGTGTGTAGAACTGTCATCCTGGAAACTTCACACTGTATGTGGAAACATCTTCCTGGTATTATCATGCAGAGTGTAGACACATCTCCCTGTAAAAATAGGAAGACTTCATGATGCCTCTACCAATGACTTCTTTACCAGATGACAAAATTTTATACCAGTCCAAATTGAAGGATTTCAAGACTACATATTAACCCTTTACCACACAATCCCAATGGTTAATGACCTTAAAAGAGAAGGCTTTTGAAAACATTGTGGGAAAAGGAGAAAATGCTGGTAACCAGCATTTTCTCCTTTTCCCACTATGTTTTCTACCCTATCAGAGACAGAAATTATCATTCTGGCAACATTTGTCGTCTGCAAATGCTTTGAATTTGGTCTGGTCCAAAAATGTGTCGTTTGGAAAAGTGTTAAATGTGGCTAGCTCAAATGACAAGATTTGGCTGGAAGGTTGGAAAATATTGTGGGAAAAAGAAAAAAAATGCTGGTTAACAGCATTTTCTCCTTTTCCACAATGTTTTCCAAAGCAGTGTTTCAGCTAGGATTGCTCAGAAGGGGGCCAGTTGGCCCCCTTGAGTCGTAAATAGGGGCCAATCACCTGTGTCATGGGGGGAGGGAGGGGGGGGGGGTGTTAAACATTTTTCTCTTTGTCATAATCGAGCCATGGGTATTGGCGTTACCACGATTCTTGGAATTAGTGAGCATACTGTTTTTTTCCGTGCTGAACTTTCGTTGTGTCACAAGACTGATTTGATGTTCCATCTTGATCTCCGGTGGTTTTTGCTACTTTGCTGGGACTGGCAGTTGAAGGTTCTGTCTGCTCCTCACCCTGATTCGGGCAAGGGAAAAGTCAGTGATTCTTTTTTTCATTTTTGTAAAATTTTTACGAAGAGAAAATCGTCTGAAAAGCGTTGCGTAGATATAATTACCAGCTTTAGATCACATTCACATAGCAACAACATATAATTCGGGAACCAGGAATGAAAATTCCAGACTGGTTTAGTGAAGTAAATAAAGATTTGATGCAAAATGTTTAATTTTCAATACTGCTTGTAACCCAGTCATATATATTTTTCGTCCTCCTACTTTTCGTACCAATATGATTTGTCCCACAATCTTTCATACCCTGGCGCGTTTATATACGTGAAAATGAATTTTTGGGAACAGACAGAATTTTTTTGCGCCAGTTTTGGCGTACCATTGTTGGAAATGTGCGGGAATCGTTATTTTTTTGCAGGAATCCAGCGATGGCGCGTCCTGGCTGAAACACTGCCAAAGTGTCTTTACTCAGGGTCGTTAAAGCTCTGGATTGTTTGGTAAAAGTTAAATAAGTGTGAACACACTATTATTATCTAATACAGTTAATTTTTTCCATCTTGCAGGGGTCAACTTTGCTCATACATGAGGACCATGATGGTCCTACATCGCTCACCTGAGTACCAAGCAGTAGAGGTCTACATTGAAGATAAATACCAAATATCGAAGTGCAAGGCCAAATGATAATGAAACAAAGAGAAATCTTACAACTGTTATAGAGGTCTAGGCCCTTAGGCTACCCAGAGAAATTTTTAATAATTGCCTGACATAAAGCTACATACAAGCATGTGAGCCCTGGGGCAGGGCCTGTAATGATCCCAGGCTCATGTTATGTTCAGAATTTGAAAAGGTCTACAAGGTGATGCTTCATGCAAAGTATCACAGCTCTAGGTCATCTTGGTTCAGACAAGAAGATAATCTTTCTTAACCAAACCCGGTTATATAAATATTTGTGAGAAGTTTGAATGATATTTGTCCAATAGTTGTTGAAAAATAGGGAGTACAGGAAAATCAAGGATCCCACAACATAGGGCAAACTTCCATCCAACGTCCATATTTCAAGGTATTTTGGTAGATGTCTAATAGACAATGCTAAATGCAAAATATGACTGTTCTAGCCCTTACGGTTCAGGACAAGATGATTTTTTAAGATTTCCTGCTTTATCTCTTTGTAAAATCCTGAACCCCACAACAGCGGGCCAATTTTATCCCTGGACCAAAATTTGTAGCATTTTGGTACAGATCCACTAGACAAAGCTACAACCCAAATATGAAAGCTTTAGCCTTTACAGTTTGGGACAAAAAGATTTTAAAAAAATTTCCTTCGTTATCTCTATGTAAAATCTGGGAACCAACAACATAGGGCTCATTATGACACTATGGTTATAATTTGAAGTCTTTTAGAAGGGGTCCACCAGACAATGCTACATGCCATATATGAGAGCTCTAGCCCTTAAGATTCGGGACAAGATTTTTAAAGATTTCCTTCTTTATCTCTATGAAAATCCGTGACCCCACAACAAAGGGCCAATTTTCACACAAGGGCCATCATTTGAAGTATTTCGGTAGAGGTCCACTAGATGATGCTACATGCCAAATATGAAAGCTGTAGCCCTGAGGATTTAGGACAAGAAGATTTTTAAAGTTTTTTCTTTCTTTATCTCTTTGTGAAATCCGAGACCCCACAACATAGGGCCAATTTCCACAACAGGGCCATAATTTGAAGTATTTTGGTAGAGGGTCACTAGATGATGTTACATGCCATATATAAAAGCTCTAGCCCTTACAGTTTGGGATAAGAAGATTTTTAAAGTTTTTTCTTTCCATTGCCATGGCAACCAGAGTCTTCAGGGAATTAAAATCTTTGAAGTATTCTTAAAGTGCATCACCTAAGGATCATTTATGTGAAGTTTCATTGAAATCTGTTTGCCGGTTTCAGAGAAGATTTTTTAAGTAATTGTTCACGGACGGACGGACAGATGGACGCCGGACAACAACTGATCACAATACCTTACCTTAGCACTTTGTGCTCAGGTGAGCTAAAAATGGATTTCGATTTGAGCCCATCAGAAAAGATGCCACTAAAGAATTTCAGATGGACAAACCAGTAAAAAAAATGTCAAAAACTCAAAAAACATGATCTGGAGGAAACACTGTGTCAAATATATACAGTACTTCAACCCTTTACCACACAATCCTGAGTTTTAAAGCCCCCCCCACCCCCCAACTTCTAAGAACATTGTTGGAAAAGGACAAAATGCTGGTAACCAGCATTTTTTTTTCCCAAAAATGTTTTCAACCTTTTCCAAATATTTTTCTAATTTGTGAAGCATTTAGTTTGTCGTCTGCAAGTGCTTTCAATTCGGACCAGTCTAAATTTGGTCATGTGGTAAAGAGTTAAAGGTTGTCAGCTGCAAAACTGTTTCATGGTTACAAGGGGCAATGCGCTAATAAGTTTATTGAGTCTTTCACCATTGACAAGCAATCTCAGCTCTAGGACCCTGAAGAAGGCCACTTCAGAAAACACTGTGGGCAAAAGGAGAAAATGCTGATGACAGAAATCATCTTTAGGGTTGCACTTGATTAATTATCTGCCAATGCTCTCAATTTGGCAGAGTCTCGCATTTTATTATTTGGTAATAATTTAGCCCTTTATCAAACATACCTCTGATTTTTTTTTTGGGGGGGGGGGGGAAAGAGACCTTGCAGAAGAGGGCTTTTGAAATCGGCAAATATCTCAATTTCACAGTATGTTTTTCTATTGTTTCAAAGACAAATCCCAACATTTTAATCCTTTATCAAATAATCCCAACTTTTAATGACCCTGGAAAAAGCTTTCAAAAAAATTGTGGGTAAAGGAGAAAATGCTGTAACTAGCATTTTCTCCTTTTCCTACAATGTTTTCTAACCTTTCAAAGACAAACTTATAATCTGAGCCATTTCTAATGTGTCACCTGCAAATACTTTCCATTTAGACAAGTCTAAAGTTTTGTCAGCTGGTACAGAGTTAACTAAGTTTTAATCTGATGCATGAAAATGCATTTAATATGGACAAAGTGTTCAAACATGATTCATGAACACCAGGACTTCTAACTTTCTTAAAAATCTTGTTTGCAAGATTAGCCATCTGATTAGTTGAGACAGACTGTCTTAGCCAATCAGCTTGCTGTCTTGCAAATATGAATAGGAATGGTTGTAGGATACAGCCCAGTATCATCAAATACCTTCTAACTCAGCAATTGTGAAATAAATAAAATTAACTTTTACAGCAATGGATAAATGAAATTGACTTTTTCTGTCAAGAGGAAGTATTACTGAATTGTTAACCCTTTACCAAACGACAAAATTTTAGACTGGTCTAAATTGAAAGCATTTGCAGACGACAAAATAAATGTTACCAAAAAAATGGAAGTTTGTTTTGGGAAGGGCAGAAAACACTGTGGGAAAGGAGAAAATGCTGGTTACCAGCATTTTCTCCTTTTCCCACAATGTTTTCAAAAGGCTTCTTTCTCAGGGTCGTTAAAAGTCGGGATTGTGTGGTAAAGAGTAAATGCCTTTTCTTCCAGAGTACACTAGAAAAGATCCAAAATCAGACTGTAACTTTACCAAGCAATCCCAAGTTTTAACGACCTTGAGGAGGAAAGCTGTAGAAAACATTGTGGAGAAAGAAGAAAATGTTGTTAACCAGCATTTTGTCTTTTTCCCCACAATGTTTTCTACCCTTTCCAAAACAAATTCCACCATTTCAGCCAAATTTAATTGCTTGTCTGCAAACACTTTCAAGTAGGACAAGCCCCACCTTATGTTGTTTGATAGGGAGTTAACTTTTTACCACACAAAACGTTAGACTGGTCCAATTTGAAAGTATTCGCAGAAGACAAATGTAACTCAAAACATAAAATTTGTCTTTCACGGAGTAGACAATATTGTGGGAAAGGGAGAACATGCTGGTTACCAGCATTTTCTCCTTTTTCCACAATGTTTTCAAACGCCTTCTTCCTCCAGGTTGATAAAAAGTCAGTATTGTATGGTGAAGGGTTAAGAGCCTATACAGACCTTACTCTAAGGTGGCATGCATAAGATGGTATTCTGCTGTATACCTCTCAGCCTACAGGTGTCACACCACTGGTTTTTTGCCATATTGAAAATAGAGTGAAATTGACCATCTTTGAAGCTTCACAAATCGCTTAATGGCAAAACTTTGGCTTTACCGTCTCTTGCTCTCAAAAGTACAGTCATAGTCCTTCAAAAAAATGCATAAAAAACATGTCAACCGATTGCGTTTTTCGCTAAATCCCAATCAATACAGGCACCCTAGAAATTGTCCTCTCAAAAATGCCTGTTCACCGCCATGACCCCAAGTTTTTGGCCCTCCACTGACATAAAATAGTCCAATCAATATATGATAAAATCTAAATGGTTCCCCACTACCTAAATTTGAAGCAAATCTAAATTATATACCACCAAGCCCTCTCAGCTCCACGAAACAGTGCAACAAAAGTGATACTGCAAAATGTCACATCGGACTACTTTTGACTACTATGACCCGGAAGCAAACTCGCAGTGGTGCAACACCCTTACAACACATGGAATGGCACACTTGTTTTCCAGGGTCTAAAGAATTAGTCTGAAATGATAAAATCATTTAAATCAGGGCTCTATCCAGTGATTTTGGGTAAATGACTCTGGCCAAACTGAGTATAATTTTTTTTTTTTCTTGGGGGAAGGACAAAACAGAAAAAGTCAGGAAGGCATTTATTCTTATAATAATTCACAAGTATCAGGCTGAAAATGTAGCTTCTATGGTGCACACAAGGTTTATCTAAAATTTGGCCCAGTGACCTACTTTTTGACCCAATGTAACCCAATTTCACACTTGTCCAAGATGTCATCAAGACAAACATTCTACCCAAATTTCATGAGTATCTGGCTGAAAATGTGGCCTCTAATGTGCACAAAAGGTTTTTCAAAGAATTGGCCCAGTGATCTACGTTTTGACATGACATGACCCACTTTCAGTCTCGTCCAAGAAACCACAAAGAAATACATTCTGACCAAATTTCATAAGTATCAGGCTGAAAATGTGGCCTCAAGAGTGCACACAAGATTTTTTCCAAGATTTGGCCAAGTGACCTACTTTTTGACCCAACATGACCCTATTCGGCACTTGTCCAAGATATCATCAAGAAATACATTCTGACCAAGTTTTTGTGTGTATCAGGCTAAAAATGTAGCCTCTAGAGTGCAAACAAGGTTTTTCTAAGATTGGCCAAGTGACCTACTTTTTGACCTAATGTGACCCAATTTCAAACTTGTCCAAGATATCATCAAAGCAAATATTCTGGCCAAGTTTCATGTGTATCTGACTGAAAATGTGGCCTCTAGAAAGAACACATGGTAAATGTTGATGACCGCACGACTGACGATGCATGATGGACGCTGGACACAGCGTGATCACGATAGCTCACCATGAGCACTTTGTCTCCTAACTAGGAATCATGATCCTTTGCTAGGACAAGTGAAAATCTGTGATGTACAAATGGTTTCACAGACTTCTTGCCCACATGATCCAGTTGATCAAAATGTTAATGTTCAGCCCTGAGAGATTATTTAAATTAATACTTTTCTTACAGTATCAGCGTTTTTTTTTTTTCCCTTCTTTGTATGGGTTTGTTTCACAGACTTGTTCCGAATCCAAAAAAGTTACCATATTTCCCAAAATTGCCCATGAAAAAATTCCTAAAATGAATTGTGTTTCTCACTGCATAATGGACCTATTACAAATCAAGGGCAGGGTATCGGTTTTCCAAAGGATGGAGTGAAATTCTAAGAAGTAATCAACCGAACAAAAGGGCCATTGGCCCTAAAGCGCTCACCTGAATAGAGTCATCTACAGTTCATATAGCTGAAGAGATCCTGGTTTTAATGATGTAAAACACATGAGTGTAAGTGACCTACTTTTGGAACCAATGTGACCCAATTTCAAAATTGTCCAAGATATCATTTAGACAAGCATTATGACCAAGTCTCGTGATTATCAGGCTGAAAATGTGGCCTCTATGGTGCATAGAAGCTTTTTCTAAGATTTGGTCCAGTGACCTACTTTGTGACCAGATGTGACCCACTTTGGAACTTGTCCAAGATATTATCAAGACGAACTTTCTGACCAAGTTTCATGAGAATCAGGCTAAAAAATATGGCCTCTAGGGTGCATACAAGATTTCCTCTTTAAGATTTTGTCCTGTGACCTACTTTTTGGCCCAAAGTGACCCTATTTCTGATTTGTCCCAGATATCATCAAGAGAAACTTTCTAACCAAGTTTCATGGCCTATAGAGTGTACACAAGGTTTTTCTTAGATGTGTCCCAGTGACCTACTTTTTGATCCAACATGACCCTATTTGGATCATGTCAAAGATATTACTCAAATAATCTAAGTTTCAAGAGTATCGGGCTGAAAATGTGGCCTCTAGATTGCACACAAGGTTTTTCTAAGATCTGACCCTGTGACTTTTTGAAGCGACATGACCCAATTTCACACTTGTCTGAGATAGCAACAAGATAAAAATTCTGACAAATCTTCATCAGTATAAGGCTGAAAATGTTGCCTCCATGGTGCATGCATGGTTTTCCTAAGATTTAGCCCTGTGACCTACTTTTTGATCCGACATGACCCAATTTCAAACTTGTCTGAGATATCATCAAGACAGACAATCTGACTCAGTGTCATTAGGATCAGGCTAAAAATGTGGCCTCTACAGTTCACGCAAGGTTTCTCTATGACTTAGCCCAGTGACCTACTTTTTGACCCGGCATGACTACATTTCTAACTTGTACAAGATATGTAAACAGACAATCTGACCTAGTTTCATGAGTATAAGGCTAAAAATGTGGCCTCTGGAGTGCACACAAGGTTTTTCTAATATTTAGCCCAGTGACCTACTTTTTGACCTGACATGACCTAATTTCAAACTTGTTTGAGCTATCATCAAAACAAACATTCTAAACAACTTTCATGAGTTTCAGGCTGAAAATGTGGCCTCTAGAGTGCACACAAGGTTTTTCTAAGATTTTGCCCAGTGACCTACGTTTTGACCTGACATGACCCAATTTCAAATTTGTCCAAGATTTTATCCAGACAAACATTCTGACCAAGTTTCACGAGTATCAGGTTGAAATTTGTGGCCTCTGAAGTGCACACAAGGTTTTCCGAAGATTTGTCCCAGTGATCTACTTTTTTACCCAATGTAACCCAATTTCAAACTTGTCTGAGATTTTATCAAGAAAAACATTCTGACCAAGTTTCATGAGGATCTGGCTGAAATGTGGCCTTTACAGTGCACAAAGGTAAATGCTGACGCCGCATGACGGACAAAGCGTGATCACAAAAGCTCACCATGAACACTTTGTGCTCAGGTGAGCTAATAAAAAACCAAGGACATTTATTTCATTAAACTGGTCCCAGAGGTTTGATAATCAAGTTTAAGCCTATAACGAATGGAGACCGGTGTCCAGTGTGTTTCAGGAGACTCCATAGCGATCCTCAAATAAAATGCAGGTGCACTGTATATGTTTTTGTATAGCAATAACCTAGCAATTTGTTGGTATTCTCAAGGCCATGTATTTCTAGAAAATTCTTTCCTTAAGAATCGTACTACGAAATGAGCCATAATAGCAAATACTACTTAAAGAATATCAAACCGATGGTTTCAACACTCCCTACAGAGTTCTGTTTTAAGAAGACTAACAAGTCCAGTCAAGTCGAAGATGAATGTAAGCATCATAATGCAACAATTAGCTTGTCTGAAATGGATATTAAATCCGACATTCCATCAAGCCTGTATTCAAATGTAGAGTATACGACAGTTTTTAAAGAAAAACAAATAAACCCTACTAACAGCAAGTAAAAAAAGACATTTTTAGTCCAACAGAAAAACAAATAAAGACCCCACGACTGCAATTTGAATTCCTCTTGATTTAGATATCTCACAACCCATTGGACAGTGAAGATCAAAGATCAGACTGCACAACCTGGGTCCATATCCACCAATTTTCTTAAAACATTCTCTGTCGTATTCTCAATCATTTTCTAAATTTGCAAGTAATCATGATTTATGCAACTTCTGACTGGCTAAATTATTTGGTTTAGCCAATTAGAAGTTGTATTACTTTACTAAATCTAGAATTAAGACTCAAAATGAAATTAACAATGGTTGATGAATACAGACCTTGATCTCCACCATTCTGAGAAAAAACACTCAAGATATGATTTGCATATAAAGGACTGACCGAGATTTCTATGACATAACAGCTACAAAATATTTTGCTTCTATAACTGTACCTCAACCATTCATCTCTTAGTAGGTGACCAATCTGTACTTCATAGTTCTTCCATCTGCAATCACGTTTAAGCCCATCTGCTGTGGGTTGCATATCAATCTTTATATCCATTTGTGGTTCCAGTCAATGAATATGTACATAATCCATCTGTGGTTCTGATCCATAAACAAGTACATTATCCATCTGTGGTTCTGATCCATAAACAAGTACATTATCCATCTGTGGTTCTGATCTATAAACAAGAGGATCCATCTGTGGTGTGCTGATGAAAAAAAAAAAAACTCACAAGTTGTCATGGAGAAATATTTCTAGCTGTGGTACACCACTTTTACAGACTTGTCCATGTTGAAAGCAGTTTATAGCAGACAAAAAAAAAAAAGGCTGAAATGGTGGGAGCTGTCATTTTGGAAACAAGAGCAATACTTGTTTCTGCATGTAGCATTTTCTTCCCTTTCCAGTGTTTTTAAAAGCTGTCTCCCCCAGGGTTGTTAAACTACACACTGATAAAGCAAGGTTTAATTTCTAAAAGGCAATATTTGCAAAGATCTTTAAAAAATAAGTTCTCTCAATTAAGAAAACTCTAATTAACAATCATTGCAGGTGGCTTGACTCTTCACCACAGGACAAATTTCTAGCTTAGTTAAAATTGTAAGCATTTGCAGACCACAATAAAACATGGTCTAAATGTTAATATTTGTCTTTTTGTCTAAATGTTAATATTTGTCTTTTTTAAATTTAAGTATTAGAAATCATCGTGGGAAAAGAAGAAAATTCAGGTATCATTATCTTCTCCTGCTCCACAAAGTTTTCGAAAGCCTTTTACTTGAGGGTAATTAAGACAGTGGATTGTTTGGTAAAGGGTTTGCAGGTTGTTAACTCTAAAATGTTTAGGGGGAGATAATTTTTCAATGCTTCTAGCTAGACATCTGAAAACTATGTTATGCATACCAATTATGTTGTTTATATTAGTTTCAAAACAATGACAGAGGAAACAATGACAGAAGAACTGCTGGGGTTTGTACCTGTCAGTGTCTATTCTAGAAACTAAAAATAATGGGGGGGAATTTCCCCCCTCCATCTGAAAAATAGGGGGTATTTTCAAAACATAGGCGGGAAAAACTTCCAACAAATAGAAAAAAATATCACAGATTTATTACTGTCCAAACTTACATGTCAAAGGAAGTTTCTGGAATATCCTTGTCTTGAAATTAAATTCATTTCTGCAAAACAGATGAGAGTAAGACAGTTGTTAAATTTATTCTGATTGATTTTCTGATAAAAATTCATTACAATAACAGTGGTCCAAGACGATGTAAAGTGAACCATTTTAGACCAGGTCGTTTTGGAAGTGGGCCGTTCTAACCCACTTCTTCTCAAGGGAGGTAACTTTGATGGGCATCATATGTTTCTATATAGCTTTGGCAATGATGTTGTTTTATTCAAAACTGCAATATTTTCTGCGAGGCATAAGTCATTTCTTTAGTTTGTGCATTTTTCATTGTTTATTTTTTATGCGGGACTGTCACGCATTGGGTCTAAATTTATTCGAGATCTGGTGAAAATTATCTTGAATCCCACAATCCTGCTACCTAGAATAGACACTGACCTGTATGTACATAGATCTGAAAAAATGGTGTGACTGGCCATTTCACTTCATTTGAACCACATTTTAAATGCCAAATAAATGCTAAACCCTTTACCAAAAAATCACACATTTTAAAAAACCTGAAATAGGCTGACAGAGATATTGTGGGGAAATGGAGTAAATCAGGGGTGTGAAAATCTTAGAATTTCTACTTGTCCGTGGACAAGTAAATTATAAAAATCTACTTGTCTGCCAGTGAGCTCACTTGTCCAAAACAAAACAATTTTAATTGGCATGCATAAAGTGGCATGTCAGCAATATGGGGATACTCTCGACAAACCTTACAAAAAATACTGTTACGATCGTCCGCATTCAAGCACAGAATTCTTTCAACAACGCCTTGTTAAAAAACATTATTTTTGTCATATGTCACAGTCCATTTTAGATTTACGTTTGGACCCGCCAAATGGTTCCAGATTCTCAGACTTCTCACCTTCCGCTTGCTTCGAAGATTTAATAAAAGAAACCAAACCATTTTCTCGTACTTTACACATCAACTGATCGCTGAAACGAAAAATGTTTTGGTTTGACTAGAGACAGTTTCCGGCATAGGAGATAACAGCAAAATCATGGCCCATGTGGCTCTGAAGTGGTTTAAAATCAGATTGAAAACTTTCACGTTGCGACATTGTCGTCAAAGATCCTTGAATCAGTGCTAAGTGATACTAGTAATTAGTCTTATAAACTACAGTCGAATATCCATACCTCGAAGTTCAGGGGACTACCAAAAAAGTTCGAGGTATAGAAAGTTCGACGTGCAGAGATTCTTCAGACGAGTGTGTCAGGTACCGGAAGTAGGTAACCGGAGCATACTTCGTTCACAGGCCGTACATTACCTTGTTCCCTCTATAGTTAACCTATCATTGTTTTGAAAATTAATGAGTAAAGGATGCATACTGTTTATTTTCTTTTATTAACATGTTTTTCTTTAATTC
This sequence comes from Tridacna gigas, assembly GCA_945859785.2. Taxonomy (NCBI): domain Eukaryota; kingdom Metazoa; phylum Mollusca; class Bivalvia; order Cardiida; family Cardiidae; genus Tridacna; species Tridacna gigas. Next base: position 31,142,839 of record OX244036.2, on the reverse strand, counting down.
TGTTTGGAAGAACGATACTGAAAATTGTGAAATTAAAAAAGCATTTCGTCAGCCGAAGTTGCTGGCTATCTCCCGGACTTTACCGGGTTTCTTTCACCAAACAAGTCCTCAGGAGCGAGGATATTTGTATTTTCGGTCGACAACGAAATGCCCAGTCTTTCTATATAGCCACGGCCAAAATCACACTGTATGGTATGGAAATCTCAGTCCAAACATTTCTAATCGAACCAATTACCGATAATTATCTGCAAGTCAAGATCACTGGCACGTTAACACCCGAGCTGACATAAGCCAATGATCGAAAATGTGCGAAAAACATACCGTCGTTGTATCCGGCATTTCTATTTATTATGTATAACACCTTAGTTTATAATTAAAGTCAATTAAAATGTGTGAAAATTCTGTACTGTGTTCGAAGTAAAGATGTGTAAATTAACTGGATCATTGAAGTTCGGACCTGAAATTAGGTTCGACGTATGGAGAAACTTCGAGATATGGACTTCGACGTGCGGATAGTACTTTATATAGAAAAATAGAGCAATTCAATCCGGACTTTAAATTTACTTCGACGCATAGAGAACTTCGAGGAGTAGACGTTCGAGCAATGGACATTCGACTGTATTTTAATCCACAGGGTTCCCATTCACGCACATATGTGCGTGATTCACGCACTGAATTGAATAATCACGCACAAAAATATGAAGTGAAACGTGCATCCACGCACAGGTTTCAGGGCTCCCATTGTCGATCACCAGTGGTGCCAGTTGGGACAAGTTATCAAGTGTGAAAGTCACTGTTTATCACCGCTAATCAATCTTGGTATCAATCTGCTTTTCTAGTGTAAAATTAAAGGTTTTGAGGTTATATGCTATTCTTATTGACAAATTTATGTCAAATCACGCGGAAATACTACTCCAAAACTTAACAGGCATGAACAAAAGATCGCTGCAAGAAACGCGAAAACAGCCATGACACAACAAAAATTGGCTTGACATCATCTGATCAAAGGCATTTCAAACTGTCTATTCAGCTTTATCAATGACTTTAACCCTTTCCCAAACGACAAATTTTGGACTGGTCCAAATTGAAAGAGTTTGCAGATGACAATTTTAAATTTGATGAAAATGGCAGAAAGTTCTCAAAAAGGGTAGAAAACACTGTGGGAAAATGAGAAACTGCTCGTTACGAGCAATTTCTCCTTTTCCCACAGTGTTTTCAAAAGACTTGTACTGCAGACACGTGAAAACCAGGGCTTGTTTGGGAAAGGGTTAAACAGTAAATTTACATAAATATCTCTATAAAACAATAAGTGAAAGCTAATTAGTGTCTGAAATTGACAGTGAAATGGAAAATTCTACGGGCTGTCAGGCTGTAAGCTGTCCCTCTGAAACTGGTCCTGTGGGTAAGGAAATTATAACAAGCATCTTCTTTTTTTAAATTACCCATATTGTTTTCAAGAGCAGCTGACTGCAGAGTTAAATTCCTCAAAACAAATTTTTCAATACAACAGACCCTTACTGTCCACCATAGATGCTCTATAATTGTCAATATTAAGTGCACTCCTAGAATTTCTCTTGTACTCCCAAACTTGTATTCTAGGGAGCGCATGCACTCCCCAAAAGAGATGTGAGTGGGAACACTGATCCATATTAATGATCTGGAAGCTGTTCAAACATTTTACAAAGCAATAAAACTGACGTGCTACAACAGCCATATTTTATACCGATCATGTATGTGGTGAATGTGGAGGTACACCAAATGTCTATTTCGGGTCTCCAGAAATCAGGAATCGTCTCAAGCTGCTGTTTATCATTCGAAATGTCATTTTTTGTTAGAAGTGAGAACATATGTATTTCACTGGATAAATATGCAACAGATCTTTGTTTCAAAATTTTCCTCTGATTTTCTACTTGTCCGTTGACAACTAGACTGACAAAAAGTCACTTGTCTGGAGCCAAATTTTCCAGAGTCAGACGAGACAGGCATAGTATTTCCACACCCCTGTAAATGCTAGTAATAAACAGTGACACTTTGCAAGTCAAATTTTATCATCTGGATCATGTTATGTTAGCCTTCTGCAAATGGTGTTCAGCTGGACAAATTTAAAACATGTTCAATTGGAATTATGTAGATCTACATGTATCAGCAAATCTATATCTGTTTTCAAATATGGGACAATATAAAACGCAGACAATATAGAACATAGAGTTAAGCAGACAATATTCACAATGAAAGTTATTAGAAAAGGGGATAAAATAATTTTCCATACTGATTGAATCATATGATTTCAGTTTCAGAACAAACTACCTGTATACATTTTTGTGAATTTCACTAAACACAATTTCTTCGTTTCTTTTAGGGAAGAAAGAAAAGAATGAGGGAAGGAGGCAAGGAGGGATGGATTAAAAGAGAAAGAAAAGAAAAGGAAAGAAAAACAGACTTAGAGAAAGAATGAAAAAAAGAAAGAGAGGGACAAAGAGAGAGAGAGAGAGTGGATGGTTAAGGGAGATCCAACATGGTGGTTTCTCCAGAGCATGCTCTTTGCCCCTTAATCCGGCACGTATTTTGCTCACATCCCTCCGAAATTATATATGTGTGTCTTTTCTGATGCCCTTTTAAATAAAAAAATGATCCAAAAATGTTGGTGACGAATCTGAATGATAAATTCATGTGATCTCTGCAATGATCTGCTGCAAAAGTAGGGACCAGTTATTTCGGTATCCAATTCTGAGAGCAAATATTTTACAACAGGCTATTAACTGGAAACCGATTTAGTATAATTTCAAGCATCGAAAAGTCCTTGACTAATCCTCGACATAAAATGTCGCCTGTACCAAAAGTAACAGTAACTTTTGACATGATTTTCAGCACCAGAAAGCAAACAAGGTAAACTTGATAGTAAATCCAACAAAAATCAATTCAAGTCAACATTCTTGACTTATGTATGTCAAAATGTCTTTTGGACCGATCGACTGATTGATTGATTGATTGATTGTATGGTGTTTAACGCCGTTTTCAACCTTTTGGACCGAACAAAAAGGCACTGTGACTTTTTTTTTTTTTTATAAAGTCTATCATTTCCCACAGTATGGTAACTAAGTTCATCGTATGTATGGCTGAACAATATTGATATTCAGTAATGTCAAGAAAACACTGTACAATATTGAAAATTTGTTTATTCATCACTTGTTTGAAACATCACACAAAGAAATTTTACCCAAAGCTTTGACTTTTGACGACCAAATTTCTGGATAGGGCAGGGCTCGAAATTAGCAGTAGCAAGTATCAAATTTTGCTACCTGAAAAATAAATTTTGCTACCTTGGCACTACCTGGGCACAAAGGCAGTAGCAAAAGGTTGCTACCTGGTAAAGCTGTCTGCTTCAAGTGTTTTGCCAATTTTCAATGAAATAATCTTCCATTTGTTTATTTCGAAATATGTTGAAATGATCTATGCAATTATCCGCATTGGTAAAATTGCAAGCATCACTGAGTCATGCAGTGGAACACATCTGTGCTAGATGACAACTTCATATTTTACATCTATATTTATACCTTCATGAATCTTTGCTAATTTCCATTTGAAAGCGGTCTGCATTGTAACTTATGGGCAAAAACATACAAGTATAAATGAGCCACCTGAAATGGAAATTGCCAAACAGCAGAGTCTCTTTGCCCATGTCTTTAAGATGTCTTGCTTTTACTTCAACCAAGCAATTTGTGTGCAAAGGCAGTAATTCAAGCATCATTTTATTGATGGGAAGAAGGGCCATTATTTGCTACCAGGAACATTCCCTTTGCTACCTTATTTTTAGCCAGGTAGCAAGTACTTGCTACCTGCAAAATATGTTAATTTCCAACACTGTAGGGGGGGGTCAAAAATGACCCACAAAATTTTACGTATGGAGAAGACACTGTCCAGTGGGTACTAGTTTCCATTATCCACTCATATAGATATTTCACCGAAATAATCTAAGAAAATGTATAAAAGTTTAAATGTAGATCTAAGTACATCCAATTCTGGTTTAAACCAGATATTTAGACAAAAGACCAATAAAATCATTCATTTCAAATTCTGAACACCTCAACTTGTGTTTTCCATACTGCCCTTCTTTATTTTGTCTGCATTTTATCCCTTGTAACCCTTTCCCAAACAAGCCTTGGTTTTCACGTGTCTGCAGTACAAGTCTTTTGAAAACACTGTGGGAAAAGGAGAAATTGCTCGTAATGAGCAATTTCTCCTTTTCCCACAGTGTTTTCTACTCTTTTTGATAACTTTCTGCCATTTTCATCAAATTTAAAATTGTCGTCTGCAAACTCTTTCAATTTGGACCAGTCCAAAATTGGTCGTTTGGGAAAGGGTTGATATTCAATACCCTTCTTTAAGTGTATTGTCTGCTTAAGTTCTTGCGCTATTTTGACTGCATTTTATGCCATCCCCGCAAATATAACTAGAGCTATCACTAAAGCTGATTAATACCCCTCACCAGCGCTTTGTCCCAAAACAGTTTCAAATTCTTAGCTTTTATCCTTTGGGAGTTATGCTCTGGACAAAAATCCAAAGCTAAAATTTACAAAGGGCAGTAACTCAAAAAATACTGAAGATAGAGTTATGGTTCTTGTGCACTGCACTTGTCCTCAATGTGATCTATCTGTGTATAAACTTTCAAGTTCCTAGCTTTTATCCTTTGGGAGTTATGCTCTGGTCAAAAATCCAAAGCTAAAATTTACAAAGGGCAATAACTCCAAAAGTACTGAAGATAGAGTTATGGTTCCTGTGCACTGCACTTGTCCTCAATGTGATCTGTGTATGAGGTTTGAAGTCCCTAGCTTTTATCCTTTGGAAGTTATGCTTCGGACAAGATTTCGTGACGCAGACAGACAGGGTGCCTCCAGTATAGCCCCACAAACTTTATGAATATGAAGGAAAATGCAAAATTTGCAAAACAATTAAGGACATATGCCAGAGTTTTCCCTGCTTACCAGTTTGTGCATGTTTTTTGTAAACTCTATTATATTCTACCATAAAAGTATGACAGTATATACTTACCTGTAATATGTTGGTTACCTTTTAAATATCTGGAAATTAGATGCGGAAGAAAAGCACGAGTTTTATAAATGATTGGGATGCCAGATCACCCCAAAAAGATGTTTCTTACAAAGAGAGGTGATTCATTGTCAATAACTTTAAAAAAAAGCACATATCTCTCAAAAAATACCCCAATTCATATAGAGCTCTACTTTATTTTTTTTTAAACAAGATTTTAGAAAGTACAATTTTTGTAAATTTTTTTTTTTTTCTAAAAATCTGTCCACTGAAATTTTTTCTATTGCAAAAAACTGATCAGAAAATCAGTCCTTGTTCAAATGTAGATCTAAGACCATTTCTAATTCATACCAAGATCGGTCTAGTTCCTTAAAATTCTTTCGGTTTATCCTTTTTACTATTTGCAAACATCAACTTTTCTGAGAATAATTATTCAGGCTATTGGAGCAGTATTTTTATTCAAGAACCTTTTTCTTTGGTTTGAAATAAATGCCTTTTTTCTGAAATTTTACAAGTTACTCCCTAAGATGAACTGGATCTTCATATGATTTTCTTTTCATTTTTTCTTAAACTTTGCACAGACATTAAATTATCATCGGAGTGAAAATGATAAAAAAAAAAACCACTGTCCATACTCAGTAGGGAAAAAAACACAAACTAGATCTAGATCTATGGCAATATAATCTGGATCTGCATGTCTTTAAGAGAGCCGTGGAATTTGAATGAACCATGGTCTTTGCGACTTTAATCTTGGAATCAATAGCTCCAGATTCGTGAAACGGAACACATCTACTTGAGCGTTCCCTCGTAAACAGCGCCCTAACGAACGTGCTTTCCTTATTCATGTTTATTTATTCTTCCTTCGATGGGGCTGCCGCCCCACACCCTCGCTTGCCATGCAAGTCTTTAGCGGGTCCTTAAATGCAGATTCTGTCCAGTGAAATTCATCATTTAGTTTAAGACAGGTTATTTTAGTGGTATAATCTACGTGAATCAATCTCTTCATTTCATTTCAAACTAGATTTTGCACGTGACATGGCGTCCATTTCGATTCCACGTAAACATACAGTCTAACTGTTCGTTTACTTCTTACAACTTACATCTATCGTCATAATCGTTAAAAAGTGTGACTAGCAATGTCTGTTTGTAGACCTATGAATGGGGATATATGTCTGACTTGGAGAGGATGAAGCTAGATTTTTCTGTTCATCGTGCTATCAGACAATTTACATTTCCCTCGTTTTCGATTCCCCAACTGATGACGTCATTAAATTCAAACCACTGCGAGTACTTTCATGTAACGTAACCTGAGCAATGATACTGACTGGCAACATCCATTTAACAAACAACCCCATGTCCTAATGACACTGAGGATTTTTAAAACATTGTAGGAAACGGTGAAAATGTTGATAATATGAACTTGTCTCCATTTCCCAAAAGTTTTCTGTGCTTTTAAAAATAAAAATATTTTTGACACATCTGATGTTGTATGCAAATGCTTAAGGTTGTACAACCTTAAAATTTTGTTCTTTGGTACAGAGATCAGACATGAAAGAGTTTGGACATTCATTTTTATAAAGCTTGGTTAAAATGGTTCTGTAACTTGCGAGATGTTGGTAAATGCCCCTAACAAGAAATGAATTTTGATGGAAAAATATCAATACATTTTGTTGATGGGAAATAGTAATGGATTGATACCATTGCATAGCGTTAAATGCCATGGATGAATTTCAGGATGATATCAGTTGTATTGCTCCAGCCAGTACACCTATCCAGGCTTTCTTTTAGCTGTACCTCACACAATATTCTTCCCAAACCACTGACCGCTTTCCCACATAAGCAACATCAAAATGATGATCAGCAGAGAGAGAGGGATTTGAATTTACACATTTTTTGAGATAATTTTACCATTGTAGACTTAAAATTGCAATGTATACTATAGCAAACTTGCAGGCAACACTAAAGTTTAGATGCTTGATATTTTTTTCAAAAGACAATGAATGTTTTATTGTTCATTTATTTACATGAAATGTAACGTAACAATACTGTCAACAGCTGTTAACAGAGATACTGAATCATTGCGTACCTATTTGATTGAATTTTCTCTCAAATCTGGCAATCATAGAAGGAGGTGCACTTAACCCTTTACCAGACAACAAAATTTTGGCCTTGTCCAAATTGAAATCATTTGCAGTCGACAATTTCTATTTGGTTCAAATGGTGCAATTTTTCTTTGATAGGGTAGAAAACATTGTGGAAAAAGGAGAAAATGCTGGTTACCAGCATTTTCTCCTTTTCCCACAATGTTTTCAAAATGTTTCTTTCCCAGGGGCGTCAAAAGGCGGCATCATGCTGTAAAGGGTTAAGGGCATGAGCAACCTGTCGCTTAAAAGACACTGCCCAACTTTCAGCAATCCAGTTGACTGCCCCCGGCTTTCTATGATCCATCTCGGCATCTTTAATGTGGCTTAGCTGTACAATTCAAGGGCTGTTTGATAAATTTGTGGCGGTTTTTTTTCTAAAAATAAAACTAGGAGACCACATTTTCCATGGAGAATTACAGAACATTATTCAAATGTACATTGCCAGGCTCTGGATTTAAAAAAATAATGTCATTACAAGTCAAGAGATCAGCATACTTTTTCCACAAAATCCCCTCAAAAACCCAGTGCTTGCTCAGTACAGACATTTCTAAATCCTGTGTACGGAATTACTTGTACTGTGAAACAAGACATCTCTAAGTTGTCCAATATGACATGCATTGTAAGCCGCCGGTCTCTATTCACCTCATCAAGCACTGTAGCCAAAATTGACACTGTTAGGCTAACCGGTTATCCTTTATGAAGATCATCTTCAGGCGATGTTCTCCCATTCTTGAATTGCTCATGCCACTTGGAGACAAATAAAATTCCACAGGAACTTGAAAATGTCGACTCCTAACTCCATTCTATGGTCTGTTTAAATGTTTTGCCGAGTCCAACACATAAGTTTATTGATGCACATAAATCAACATCCAATGCAGATGTCATTGCGTCAAAAATTGCCAGGCACTGACGACACTAAAACTATGTTATTACAGTAACCATAAGTGCCACAGAAATTGATGTTTTGCAGAAATTTTACTATTACATCATTTGACCATGTGCACTATTGGCAGCATTTTTTACACATTTCTGAATGTTTGTTTTACACAAAATTACGTGTTTGGAATCGAGCAATGTGCCCGGCAATGCGCAATACATGGGTTACTATGACTTAACATATATCACGTTTAAAATGTTTTTAAACAAAATTTGTGTATCAAATTTATATGTTTATGCCATTATAGGCAGTTTTTTACCGTAAAATATTGAGAAATGTGGTTTTAACAATAAAATTCCACAAATTTCTCAAACAGCCCTCGCCTCGTACATGCACTGAAATGTAAGACAAACTTTCCTAAAATTGCCAAGACAGAAAGTGATATCCACAGATAAACTTATGCTGCACGTAGAACTCACTTGGTGCCAAACATGTTTTGTCATTTGTTCATTCAACTGTGACAAAAAATCAATAAAATATACTTGGTAAATTAGTTGAGGAGGAATTAGTTGTGCGATGATTTTGCCCTAGAAATTAAATTTAAAAAAAAAAACAAACCTGTAATTCTAGTGCTGACTTGAAAGTTTGGTATACCGTACATGTATATAAAACTTCACTATGGACTTTGCTGTCTGGTCTTATTAACACTCTCTCCAGAAATGACTTTACCAGACAATCCCATGTTTTAATGACACTGAGGAAGTAAGCTTTTGAAAACAATGTGAGAAAAGGAGAAAATGCTGAAAACCATGATTTTTCTCCATTTCCAACAGTGTGTCTGCCCTTTCTAAGACAGATCCTATTATTTTAACCCAACTGAATGTGTCATCTGCAATATGGACCCATCTAAAATTTTGTCATCTGATAAAGAGATACTAGTAAGTTGCAATCATGGCAAGCTAAAGACTAGCTCTTAGGCTGTTAAGCCCAGATCAAGGACCTTTTGCTGACAGTGTAGATAAAGATCAGAATCCACAGAACATGCAGTCTGATCTTGAATCTACTCCATCCAATAAGGCCATATCTTTCCCCCAAAAATACCTTTGAAATTGCAGAATTTTAGTTTTTACTATCAGTCTGACAATTTCATTTCATTTATTTAACAGGTTAAGGGTTATGCATTTTCAGATGAACATTTTGACAACAATAATAATGAACAAGAAAACTGAGACATGTATAATTTGCTCTTTTTATTTAAGTCTGAGCATAAACAGTACATTCATGAAATACAACACATCAGTCTCTGAAAAGTAAAAGCCTGTGATCTGTCTTTATATTAGAAGACGTTAACCCTTTACCACACTACCCCGAGTTTTAACGACCCTGATGGAGACGCCTTGTAAACATATTGTGAGTGAAGGAGAAAATGCTGGGAACCAGCATTTTCTCCTTTTCCCACAATGTTTTCTACCTTTTCAACAATGGATTCAATCATTTTGTTTTGTCGTTTGAAAATGCTTTCAATTTGGACAAGCCTAATATCATGGTGTTTGGTAAACATTTAACCCTTTACCACACAATCCTGTGCTTAAATGACCCGAAGCCTTTGTGGTATAAAAGAAAATGCTGGTTGCTGGCATTTTCTCCTTTTCCCGAAATGCTTTCTATCCTATCCATTATTTGAATAACCTCTAATTTGTCATCTGCAAATGTTTTTATTCTGGACAAGTCTTAAATTTTTTTTTGTCTGGTAAGGAATTAACTCTTTACTGAACAATGACAAGTTTTAACGACCCCAAGGGAAAAGGCTATTGGAAATATTGTTGGAAAAGGAGAAAATGCAAGTAATCAGCATTTTCTCCTTATTCTCTAATGTTCTTCTACCCTTTGAAAGAAAAATTTTGTAACATTTGATTTGTCCTCTGCAAACGATTTCAATTTGGGCTACAAGGTGTTATTAACCTTATACCCCACAATGCTGTCTTTTAATGCCCCGAGACAATGGCTTTTGAAAACACTGTAGGAAAAGGAGAAAAAGGAGAGAACACTGTAGGAAAAGGAAAAGGATAAAATGCTGGTAACCAGCATTTTTTCCTCTCTCCACAATGTTTTCTACCCTATGACAGCCAAATTTTATGTTTTGAGTAACATTTAATTTGTCATCTGCAAATGCTTTCACATTGGGCCAGACTAAAATTTGTCACCTGGTAAAGGGTTGAATGATTATCTCCTTGAACACAGTTGCAGCAGTCAATTTTTGGGACTAGTAACTCTTAACCCTTTCCCAAACAACAAATTTTGGACTGGTCCAAATTCAAAGAGTTTGCAGACGACAATTTTAAATTTGATGAAAATGGCAGAAAGTTATCAAAATGGGTAGAAAATACTGTGGGAAAAGGAGAAATTGCTCGTTACGAGCAATTTCTCCTTTTCCCACAGTGTTTTCAAAAGACTGGTACAGCAGACAAGTGAAAACCAGGGCTTGTTTGGGAAAGGGTTAAACACACTGCAAAATTTTGGACTTGTCCAAATTGAAAGCATTCACAGAAGATAATTTAGATGTGGCTGGAATTCTGCCCTTTGGCCTTGAGAGGGCAGAAAACATGGGAAAACGGGAGAAAGTTGGTTACATTTTACTCCTTTTATATTTTCTCCTGGTAACAGTGTTTTCAAAAGCTTTCTTCATGAGGTTTGTTAAAACTCTGGATTGTGTGGTAAAGGGTTTACTCTTTACCACACAGTAAAAATTTTGGACTTGTCTAAATTGAAAGCATTTGCCAAACAAAACTTATACGTGGCATGTATATGGCTAAAGTGAAGTGATTTATAGAAAATATGGGAAAAGGAGAAATGCTGCTGACCAGCATTTCCTCCTTTTCCAAGAATGTATTCAAATGCCCTTTTCCTAGAGGCTGATAAAGTTCAGGATTTTGCAGTAAGGGGTCAAAATATTATTTTGATGAGGCTTGTAACACTGAAGCAAACACAATGATTGCATCTAAGTATTTTTTTTTGTGGCTGGAAAGACTGTATCAAAACCATTATGGTTTTTTAAACCCTTAGAGTGCCAAATTGATTTGAAGGTTGCTGTTGTCCAGAATATCTCAGTGAAGTCAAAAGTGTTGATCAGAGATCAGACTGCACCTTTTGTCAGCCTGATCTTGATCTAACCTGGCCGCAAAGACAAATAAAGTAGTGAAAGGCGCTCAAAGGTTTACACTTTCCCAGACAACTAACTACAGACGTGTCTGTATTGAAAGAATTTGCAGACGACAAACTAACTGGTTCAATTGATGTTGATAGGGTAGAAAATGTTGCGGGAAAAGGAGCAATGTAGCAATATTTTCCAGATTGCCATAATTATAATCTACTATGTTAATTCCAGGAGTGCCAAATAAGTAAGACATTTTCAGTACAGGAACGAAATATAAAAAAATTGCAAATTCAGTGCAACTTTGGGTAGAAAGTATCAACAAAGCAGACAGCATAGGTTACAGATCAGTCTACACATTTTGTGCTGTCTGATCTTGATTCACATTGTCAACAAAAGCAACCAAGTTTTGAAAAATATTGTATGGATAATTCTTTTCATTGCAAGGTTTTAACCCTTTACCACACAATCACAAGTTTTTAATGACCTCAACGAAGAAAGCTTTTGAAAACATTGTAGGAAAAGGAGAAAATGCTAGAAACCAGTGTTTTCTCCTTTTCCCACAATGTTTTCTATTCTATCAAAGACAGAAATCATTATTTGAGCAGCATTTAATTTGTCGTTTGCAAATGCTTTCAATTTGGTCAAGTCCAAAATTTTGTCTTCTGGTAAAGAGTTAAGTTAAATCATGATACATATACAATAATAGCTTTACCCTTTCCAGAAACAACAAATCATAAACTCTTCTGAAATCAAACAATCTGCAGACAGCAAAACTGATTCAGCATAAATGAGCCTTAGTTCTCTGATTGGGTAGAAAACATTATGGATATAGGAGAAAATGCTGGTCTACAGCATTTTCTTGTATTCCCACAATGTTTTCAAAAGCTTTCTGCCTGAGAGTCACTAAAATTTGGGGTTGTTGATAAAGGGCTGACTCTTTACCAAATAATCCCTTACCACCTTGTAGAAGACTGCTTACCAAAATATTGTAGACAAAGGAGAATGTGCCTGTTACAAGAATTTTTTCCTTTTCTCAAGTGATTTCTACCTCTTTAGGATTCTCTATGGCTAAGTAGTTTAGACACTGGATCTGAAATCCAGAGGCTTCAGGTTTGAAAACATTGTGGGAAAAGGAGAAAATGCCGGTAACCAGCATTTTCTCCTTTTCCCACAATGTTTTCTACACTTCCAAGAAAATTCAATTCTTGAGACAGTTACTTTGTCGTCTGCAAATGCTTTGAATTTGGACAAGTGTACATTTTTGTTGTGTGTTACAGAGTTAACCCTTTCCCAAACAAGCCCTGGTTTTCACGTGTCTGTAACGAGCAATTTCTCCTTTTCCCACAGTGTTTTCTACCTTTTTTGAGACCTTTCTGCCATTTTCATTAAATTTAAAATTGTCGTCTGCAAACTCTTTCAATTTGGACCAGTCCAAAATTTGTCGTCTGGGAAAAGGTTAACAAAATGTACAAATACTGAATAAGAAAGTACTGAATATATAGTCTCCAACTATTTATCAGCCCAGTCATGGGTATACAGCAACATTTTGACAAGATAACTCTTTACTAGACTAGGAAATTTACGCTCTTCTACACTGAAAAGCATTTGCAGATGAATAAATCAAAAATAACTCAAATGATTAGGCTTTTGACAGGGTAGAAAACATTGTGGGGAATGTAAGAAAATGCTGGTTACCGGCATTTTCTCCTGTTCCAGCAAATTTCTGCACAAGCATCTTGGGGTGGCTAACAAGGGATCATTTGGTGACAAGTTATAATGGCAGAGTCACTAATTTTTCTTGATTGGTATACTTATTGATATAAAACTCGATACATATTAAAATTCACACCAGTCATACAGATACTTAGTATATTGCTTTTGAGTACAGAGATCTACAAAATAATTTATAAAGCCTTTAACTTGCAACTGGTTTGAGGTAGTTTACGCTTTACTTTGCATTAACTGTTTCTTTTGCTCTCAATTAATCCTTTACCACAATTCCGAATTTTAAAGACCCTGAGGAAGAGGTATTTTGATAACATTGTGGGAAAAGGGAGAAAATGCTGGTAACCAGCATTTTCTCCTTTTTCAAGAGTGTTTTCTACCCTATCAATGACAAATTCTATCAGCTGAGCTATGAGGGCTGAGCAAAAAGTTTGTGGAATATGTTACTTAAGGCAAAATGACTAGTGCTATAACACTTAAATTTTCATATGTTTAAGTTCCCTTCATAACGGACAAAATTGGAAATGTTTCAGACAAATTGATCTAAAAGCGTAGTTGCTATGACCCCTTTTACAATGATCACAAGAGCTACCCGTAGCACGCCATGACCTTAATGTCATTTAGCTAGAATGTTATTTAATGTTATGTCGGTACTCTCTGCTGTATCATTTTCAATACTCCTTCGTCGTTTCTTGCATTGCCCGTTACTGTAACCCTATACCACACAACCCCAAATTTTAACGACCCTGAGAAAGAAGCCTTTTGAAAAGATTGTGGGAAAAGGAGAAAATGCTGGTAACCAACATTTTTTTCTCCTTTTCCCACAATGTTTTCAATCCTTCCCAAAACAAACTTAAATTTTTCAGTCATATTTATTTTGTCGTCTGCAACTGCTTTCAATTTGGACTGGTCTAAAATTGTGTTGTTTGGTAAAGACTTAATTCATCATTACTTTTCCTTTGGTAAGTTTCACAAAACTATCAGACTAACACTGTCTTTTAGAAGCGACATCATAAATTTCCCATAAAACTTTAAATTGAGACATCCATTACACTGACGTAATTTTAGGAGATTTGAATCAGACAATTTTGAATATAAGTGTTTTTAAAAGCATGACAACAGTGATTTTAAAGCTTGCTCCAGGGCAGCAAACCTTACGCTTTTTAGGATGAAAATAAATATACCTAAGGTGCAATCAGACTGGTGATTTTTTACCTAGAAATTGATATAAGACCATGATTATACATGCGAAAATCTGAAAACAATCAGACATCAAACCTAAAGGTAATGAAGAAATTCCGCTAACTTTTTGCTCAGCCCTCGTACAGTTAAATTGTCATATGCAAAGGTTTTCAATGTACAAGTCTACATTTTGCTTGTTTGTTAGAAAGTTAATACCTACCACATTATTTAAAGCAAAAACTATCAAGTTCTACTCTCCACATTCCAACAGTTTGATTTTTGAAGCAATTGCTTGGCTCAATGTTCTTCCACTTTAGAAACGACAAGCAACAATGCTCTTCCACTAAAGAATTGACTCTGATACCTTTATTTATCTTGTTGCAGTGTTTGAACACATTTTGATAAATGAAGTAATTACACCTAATAATGTATCAACTCTTTACCACATGAGAAAAATGTAGACTTGTCCAAATTAAAAGCATTTGCGGACAACAATTTAAATGAGGCTTAAATCAAAAAAATTGTCTTTGATAGTGCAGAAAACACTGTGGGAAAAGGAGAAAATGCTGGGATCAGTATTTTCTCCTTTTCCCACAATGTTTTCATAGGCTTTTTTCCTTCCTCAGGGTCTTTAAAACTCATGATTGTGTGGTAAAGGGTTAATCTATGAAACCTTAACCCTTTCCCAAACAAGCCCTGGTTTTCACGTGTCTGCAATACAAGTCTTTTGAAAACACTGTGGGAAAAGGAGAAATTGCTTGTAACGAGCAATTTCTCCTTTTCCCACAATGTTTTCTAGCCTTTTTGAGACCTTTCTGCCATTTTCATCAAATTTAAAATTGTCGTCTGCAAACTCTTTCAATTTGGACCAGTCCAAACTTTGTCGTTTGGGAAAGGGTTAATTCATGATATCACTAATTTACTGAGGACTTTTTCACCAAATACGTGTGCTGCAATTGGTTGATGAAACCTTGTAAGGGCCTACCCCTCTTAAACCTTTACCAAACAATCTGTGTTTAAAAGACCCAGAGGAAGTAGCCTTTTGAAAACATTGTAAGGAAAAAGAAGAAAATGCTGATAACTAGCATTTTCATCTCTTCCCACAATATTTTTGGCTCCTTCAGAGACAAGGATGAGTCTAAATTTTTGTAGTTTGGTAAAGAATAAAAAGAGCAGACTTAGCTGGACAATAAACTTTACCTAAAATTCATTAACTCTTTACCACACGACAAAAAATTAAGACTGATCCAAAATGAAAGCATTTGCAGACGACAATTCAAATATACACATGTAGTTCAAAAGATGGAATTTGTCTTAGATAGGATAGAAAACATTGTGGGAAAAAGAGAAAATGTTGATTACCAGCATTTTCTCCCTTTCCCACAGTGTTTTCAAAGCCATCTTTTTTAGGGTTGTAAAAACTCGTCACTGTGTGCCATAGTGCTGGCATTTCCTCCCTTTCCCGCAACATTTTCCAAAAGCTTGTTTCTGTAGGTTATAAAAACAGGGATTTGTTTGGTAAGGGTTAAACTAGACAGTAATGTAGATTAAGCATTCACCACACATTCCCAACTTTTAACTTTTTAACACACAGCAAAATTTAGACTGGCCCAAATTGGGAGCATATGCAGACTACAAATTAAATGTTACTCAAATGAAAGTTTTTGTATGTAAAAGGGTAGAAAATGTTGTGGAAAAAGAATAAAATGCTAGTTAACAGCATTTTCTCCTTTTTCCATGATGTTTTCAAAAGCCCTTTGCATAAGGGTTGTTAAGTCAGGATTGTGTGGTAAAGGGTTAATGACCCTGAGAGAGAGAGCTTTTCAACAGGTTTTCTACTCTTTGAAAAACAAATTTCATAGGTTCAGTAACATTTAATATGTTGTCTGCAAATGCTTTCAATTTTGACAAGTCTAAAATTTTGTTTTTTGGCAATGGGGTACAGCTTCACTTTTTCAACCACATTACACACATAGTTACTATTATGAGCGCCACAGGTGACCCAAAACGCTTGGCTGCATGTCCCCTCTGTGTGAAAATTCTAAGTAGAGGAAAGGGCATGAATGCATTGAAAATGTGTTCAGAGTTGTTTGCCCGTCTGTTATGCGTTCTCACTTTGATGGTAAATAATTGGCCCAAGTTTGAAGTACATATGAGGGCTGTTAAAAAATATCCGGAAAAGTACAGTAATTCTCTCAAATATTGCTTGAATACAGCGAACTTGATACATGCTGTAGACAAATTAATACTGTCCCAAAAGAATAAATTCCAAAT
The DNA here is from genome assembly GCA_945859785.2 of Tridacna gigas. NCBI lineage: Eukaryota > Metazoa > Mollusca > Bivalvia > Cardiida > Cardiidae > Tridacna > Tridacna gigas. Next base: position 31,126,437 of record OX244036.2, on the reverse strand, counting down.
TATTAATTCAGCATCTTATGAAGACATGGTAGTTATGGCAACGTCATGTTCCAAAACCCAGCCCAAAATGCAAACGAACAAGAGCATTCGCCGCTTGGAAAACAATGTGTCTCTTTTGTATCTGATCAGATATCTTCACCAAATTTTGTCATGATATGGAACCAACTCTTGCTATGACGTTTATGAAGTCATATTTATGTCTGACGTCATCTGAGCGTTTGGCGGCCATATTGTTTATTCATGTGCATCAAAATGAGTACTGAAGAGAGAACTGCAGTTAAATTTTGTGTTTTAAATGCAAAATCCAGAAAAGAAACACTGGAAATGTTAATCAAGGCATATGGCGATTCAGCAGTGAAGAAAATGGCTTTATACAAACTGTATGTGCATTATGAAGATGGTCATGAAAGTGTAACAAATGACCAGAGGAGCGGACAGTCAGGTTGATAACACAACATAAAGAGTGCAGCACAGTCCCTGATTGCTTCCGTTGAGTCTATTACTGACAGGAAAATCTTATTCTATTCTGGGTGAAACAATGCAAAAAGTGTACTTCATTTCGAGGGGAATATTTTGAAAAAGATGAAATTCTTTAGACGGTTATCTCATCTAGGTATGTGAAAGAAACGATTAATAAGTAATGCAAATAAAGCGATTTAAAATTGACACTGGATGACGTTGGGCCGGTTTTTGAGCAATGCTGTTGCTACAACAACCATATCTCAAGTTTTCGAGATACTGGCATGAAATTTATACTGTCAATACAGAATTAATTTGTCAACAATATGTATCAATTATGCTGTTTTAAAGCAATATTTGAGAAAATGACAGTACTTTTCCACATATTTATGGAACACTCCTCATATCTAAAGTAGTTAAAGAGATACGAGAAGATGTCAATGTTTTCAACCACTGCAATGACAACAACAGAGCTATGGCAATATCTTGACATTTTCTTTAAAAACAGCTGAGGTAAAAAAAAAACCCACAGGTAATACACTGCTCCTCCAAGAGCAATCAAGTTTAGTTGTTACGCAGACTTGGTGACATTTCACTTCAATTCTATTTTATGTAGTGGTCTAGCTTTCTGCCTAATATGACCTGTATTTAAACTCATCTTAAATATATATTACGATAAACATTCAAAGTAAGATTTATTACAACTGGGGCAAAATATGGCCTCTACATTGATGAAAAGGTTGTATGATCTAGTTTTTGATCCACATTCAAAGTCATCCCGGATATAGGAGAGAAAAATATTATGACTAGTTTTAGTTAAGATTGGGGTACATCATAGGGCTAGACTCATGCTCAAAATTATTTTAAATACTGCTGTGACAAAAGTTTGACAAAAATTTGTGAAAATAGGGGCCAAAAAATTTATTACATTTACAGTGATAGCAAAAGTACATGTGGATAAACACTGTAAAAAACCCACAATATAACAGCTCACACTAAACAAGAGCACAGCATGTGCATGCCAACACTCTGCTGCAGTTGCTTTTTTGGCGAAAATTCCTTGTCAAAAACTGGGGGATAGCTGTGTCAAAAATATGATGGTTATCTGCCCTATTGGTATGGGTACCCCTTTTCACCGTTAAAGCACCTGTCACAACTGTGATTGCCTTTGCAGCCAGTGTAGATCAAGATCAGAGTGCACAAAACATGCAGTCTGAACTTTGATCTACACTGTCTGCAGTCTTGAAATACTACAGACAGAAACAACCATGATCTTGCAATTCTTTGGGTCTTATTTCCGCACAATGCTGCCTTTTAACGACCCTCAGAAAGAAGCCTTTGAAAACACTGTGGGAAAGGGAGAAAATACTGGTAGCATTTTCTCCTTTTCCCACAATGTTTTCTACCCTATGGCAGACAAATTTTATGTTTTGAGTAACATTTAATAAGTCATCTGCAAATGCTTTCAATTTGGGCCAGGCTAAAACTTTGTAGTCTGATAAAGGGTTAAAAAGTCTCTGGGGTTATTGGTTAACAGTAAACAAGGATCCTAAGTTTGAAGTAAATATCTGTGGTAATGTCAGAGACATTGCAAGATGTCACTTTCCAACGACAATGGGCTATAACAATAACACAACCTTTTTCTTCAATAAGACTGAGCTAAAAATCAACAATGAAAAAAATATCTGATAGTCAACAAATACACCTCTTATTACACTTAACCCTTTACCACACAATGCCGACTTTTAATCACCCTGAGGAGGAAGCCTTTTGAAAACATTGTGGGAAAAGGAGAAAATGCTGATAACCAGCATTTTCTCCTTTTCCCACAATGTTTTCTATCATATCAAAGAAAAATCACATTATTTTAGCCGCACTGAAATTGTCATCTGCAAATGCTTTCAAATTGGACAGGTCTAAACTTTTATCGTGTGGTAAAGAGTTAATCGCTCATTTGGCAGCAAGACTTTGAAAGCTCTTTTAAAGCTTACATGATTTAGTCTACACACTGTGCTCTAGTGAACATTACAGACCAAGATCAGGTTGCAGTCTAATCCTTGATCCACATTGTCCCATATTTTGTGAGGTAGTCAAGCCAAAATGAAAATGAGGCATGCTCTGTGAAAACAGGGCTTAATGCATCTGCTAAAAGTACCAACCCAGAACAGCCTGAACCACAGACTGAACTGAGTTGTCACTTTTTGCATTTGGTAAATATTCTGCATGTCAAAGGACCAGCGTGATTCATGATTCAATTGGCTTTTAGACAAAATGGATTTTATGGATCCATAATCACGTGACGACTTGCTTCGCATAATGCATGACGGAGATGCATTAACCCTTTTCCAAACGACAAATTTTGGACTGGTCCAAATTGAAAGAGTTTGCAGACGACAATTTTAAATTTGATGAAAATGGCAGAAAGGTCTCAAAAAGGGTAGAAAACACTGTGGGAAAAGGAGAAACTGCTCGTTACGAGCAATTTCTCCTTTTCCCACAGTGTTTTCTAAAGACTTGTACTGCAGACACGTGGAAACCAGGGCTTGTTTGGGAAAGGGTTAAGCCCCCTTTTGCCAGAGCATGGCTCACATGGCATTGTAATACTTTGGACCATACTAAAAAGGTGTATTTCATTTTACATAGCACTCTTTGGATATAAGATGGCACATTTGATACAATTAACCTTTTCCCAAACAAAAAATTTTATACCCTTCCAAATTGAAAGCATCTGCAGACAACAAATTCAGAAGTGGTACAAATGAACTTAAGTGTTTTGATAGGGTAGAATACATTGTGCGAAAAGTAGAAAATGCTGTATAACAGCATTTTCTCCTTTAAGCACAATGTTTTCAAAAGGCCACTTCCTCAGGGTCATGAAAACAGCGGATTGTTTGGTAAAAGGTTAACTCTTTACCATACAATCCCGAATTTTAACAACCCAGAGAAAGAGGCCTTTTGAAAACATTGTGGGAAAGAGAGAAAATGCTGGTAACCAGCATTTTCTCCTTTTCCCACAATTTTTTCTGTCCTTTCACAGACCAATCTCACCATATGAGCCTTGTCTAATTTCTTGTCTGCAAATGCTTTCAATTTGAACAAGTGTCAATTTTGCAGTGTGGTAAAGGGTTATACATGTGCATCTGTTCCTTCCCTTCTAAACTTTTTTCATCTCAACTATGCGGCTGGATCTTTTGCCATCGACAGACCTGAAAAAAAGGAAAGAGAATTATTTCAATATGTTCCTCTATTTGGTGTCAATTGGTGTCAGTTTTTCCCCAGCAGCCGATACAACCGTCCATGTGTTCATGGAGTTTCCTTATCACTACAATACGCAACTCTCTTTCCGAGTAGTTTGCTGCCATGTTGAGTAATGGGAGTGGGATGAATCCTTTCACTATGATTTTCATCAAAGTTTAGACAAAATATATTGGCCATGTAGGATTTTTGGGATTTACACCAATACACCACGCGGTCCCACATTTTAATGGCCTTGAGCATGACAGCTCTTAAAAAACATTGTGGTAAAAAGGAGAAAATGCTGCCAACCAGCATTTTCTCCTTTTCCCACAATGTTTTCCAGTCTTTCTGATAATGGTCTCATTGTGCAACATTAAATTTGTTGTCTGCATATGCTTTCAATATGGACCAGTCTAAAATTTTGTTGTTGTGTGGAAGAGAGTGAAACAGTGAACTCCTGCCATGTTTTCTAGGAGACTTTTAGCCAGAACTTTATCACTAATAGTCCATATATCAGAAAGTAGTAATTTTCATGTGTTTTGATGCTATTTTCAAGAGCATTTTCAGTTATGTCCCAGCAGCAAGAGAAACTTCTAATCTGACAATGACTTTCTTTTATCAATACTTTGTAAATCACTTTTTGAAAGTCACTAACAGCTTTCTCAAACAAACAAATTGAAAACAATACTCAGCCATAGCAAAAGCAATACTCTAGTTCCAATAACTTTTATTAGTCCCTGGAGAGAGTATTTGCAAAGGTCCAAACTTGGTTGTGTAGATTAAATCCTTGTGCTACAAAATTTGCAGACAAACTTGACTTTTGGGTTTTGTTGCAATCTGCAGTAAACATCTCTTGTACTGATATTTGATGTAATGATATAATGCTTAACCGTTTGCTTACCAGATGACAAAATTTTAGGCTTGTCCAAATTCAGAGCATTTGCAGATGACAATTTCAAATGTGGCTCAAATGGTGCAGTTTTCTTTGATAGGGTACAAAACATTGTGGGAAAAGGAGAAAATGCTGGTTACCAGCATTTTCTCCTTTTCCCACAATGTTTTCAAAAGGCTTCTTTTGCAGAGTTGTTAAAAGGCGGCATTATGTGGTAAAGGGTTAATAAAAAACGGATTTGCAGCATCTGGTGAATTCTTACACATTTCATTGTAATTAAAGATGGGTTGAAAAGATTTTGCTCTATGCAACATTTTCCAGGTATTATATCTTCATTTTTAAGTCTGAGTATTGTTTTCTCAACTATTTAGCATTACATAGTGACTTCTAATTACTTAACAAAGGTATCAACATCAAGTGACAATAAGAGTGTGCACTATATAAGGATGGTCACCACCCGATCAATGATTTGGCTCTGAATCATTTCATTTATATTTCATGTGCTCAGCTGGCATAACAAACCCTAAAAAGGAAGCCTTTTAAAAACATTGTGGGAAAAGGAGAAAATGCTGGTAACCAGTATTTTCTCCTTTTCCCACAATGTTTTCTACCTGCCCCATGGTAAATTTCAATTCTTAAAATAAGTTTTATTTGTCGTCTGTATATGCTTTCAATTTGGACTAGTCTAAAATTTTTTGTCATTTGGTAAAGAGTTAAGGCGTAAAATGAAGTGCATGATTTAAATAAGGTCCTTTTAAAAGACATATCTGAATGCAGTGCACTGTTTACTCTTTACCCAATAACAAAAATTTTGATCCGTTCATATTGGTATCATATAAAGGTGAAAAATAATATGTAGCTTAAATAATCAAACTTATCTTTGAAAAACTGGAAAACATTGTGGGAAAAGGAGAAAATGCTGGTTACCAGCATTTTCTTCTTTTCCTGCAATGTTTTCAAAAGGCTTTCTTGCTGACATTAACACTTGGAATTGAGTGGTAAAAGGTTAAATAAAATCATTTAGAAAAGACACATCTGATTAAATTAAGATTAGTTTTTTCTTCATGCATAGTTTCAAATGGATTTTAAAACCCTCAAATCTGCAGAATTATTTACTTAGATGGGGTATATTTTTGAAAACCTAGATTAAATGTAACATATTTTCGCCAACATCCAATTAGATGATATTCTAAAATAACAATGTTTTCTTTTGGTGCCACGAATATCTGTTATGTACTTGACTCCTTGTAGATCACAAATCTTCATAATGTGTATAAAGAATTTAGACAGTTCAGAAAATATTATACATTTCCCACCTTGTGCACAGCAGTAACCCTTTTTCCAGATCCGCTTCTATTTTACTGTTGTATTCTGACCAAGTTACACCTCCATCTTTGCTGTAGTATATAGGTAAGCCTGGATAAGCACTGTTTAGCTCTACTTTCCCATCTTCTGAACTAATTGGCAAGTAAGAAAAAAATCTATTCCTTTCACATGTAATTATCAAATCCTTTCAGCCGACATTAGATAGGTATTGACAAAAATGGAGATTCTCGTAACAAAGACTGACATTAAACAACCAGTCTAAATTAGTTTCAAATTCCAAACTCCTAAAGTAGCCACCTAATTTTCCAAGACATTCTCTCTGTGCCAATCAGATGACTAGTCTGGAGATTTAGAATCTGAGCAATATTTAGAATGGTTGCTGAGCACATCTCCATATAATAGGAAAGCCTCTGACTCTTTAATTAACACTTAAGCTGCTGAATAAATGAAACACAAATTTCCATTCAATACTAGAAGCCCAAACATTGCGGTTTCAAAGTTGATTTCACCGGAAAGAAAATACCATATCGGACAGTGTAGATCAAAGATCAGACTGCATGTTCTGTGCAGTCTGATCTTAATCTACACTGTCTGCAAAAGGTCAGTGGGTCGTGATTAGCAGCTTAAGGGTTAACCCTTTATCACACAATCCCGAGTTTTAACGACCCTGAAGAAGAAGGCTTTTGAAAACATTGTGGTAAAAGAAGAAAATGCTGGTAACCAGCATTTTCTCCTTTTACCACAATGTTTTCTGCCCTATTCCACAATATTTCCATCATTTGTGGCACTTTTTATTTGTCGTAGTAACCAGCATTTTTTCCTTTTTCCCACAATGTTTTCTGCCCTATTCCACAATATTTTCATCATTTGAGACACTTTTTATTTGTCGTGTGCAAATGCTTTAAATTTGGAAGAGCCTTAAATTTTGTCGTGTGGTAAAGAGTTACGTTATACATAACTACTAACTATTACAATTTTAACTCTAGAGTAAAGAGTCTTTACCAATCAATCCCTTGTTTTAAAGATCCTGAAGGTAACCAGCAGTTTCTCCTTTTCTACCCTTTCAAAGACAAATTCATTAGCAAGAGCTATATTTTGGAAGTCATCTGCAAGTCAGGGTTGTAAAAACATGGTACACTTTGGTAAAGGTTGGTTAACAACATACATGTATTTTATTTCATGAACTAGTATATTACCTGCATTGACCACCAGGCGGAGGCAAGTGGTAGGCAACACTTTTTTCATCTAATCTTGTCAGCTCTTTATGGCCCAGGTGATGTGCAAATCTAGCCCAGTCCAATGACTGTCGATCATGCAGTTTGTCCTTATCTGTCTCTGCCTCCCAGTCAGCTTTGTGCCACGCCCTTTCTGCCACACATAATAACCGTGGAAATATCATATTATCCATCTGGTCAGCTGTCCGTACCAATTCAGTCCATAACTGGCCTTGTATACCTGTTATATACGAATTGACTAAACCATTAGAACAACGCTATCTTTAACATTCCACTAACTGGTAAAAATGACTTAAAAGAGAAATGTTTTATGAAAAGAAATGTACTTTTTTTAAGCCTTTACCAAACAATCAAGCATACTTTTACATTATTTCTCCAATGGAAACTGTGTCTTAAAAACTTGTGGGAAAACGAGAAAATGCTGTTAGACAGCACTTTCACCTTTCTCTGTGATCTTTTATTTTTACCCTTGCAAAGACAAAATCCATTACACGAGCCAAACTTAATTTGTTGTCTAAAAATACTTTAAATTTCTACCAATGTTAGTTTGATGTTGGTGGTAAAGAATTGATTAAAGCAACTGCTCCTTTTTCCACTATGCTTTCAAATTGTTTACAGTAAGAACATAGGAATATCATTGAGTTTATATAGTAAGAAAGCTTTTATGTTCATGTTTACACATATTCATGCAGGGAGGGGAAATTTCCTTTTTCATTATTTTGAGCACACAGTGGGAAAAGGAGCAATTGCAGGGAAAATGTATATGAATTATTGATACTTTATTGTAATTACAAACTTAAATTGTCCCTGTCCATTCTCTACTTTTCCTCTTCTTCTTTCCTATGTCTTGTTACAGCATTTGATCATTAATACTCATTATCTGAAATGACCTATCAATTTGTAACATGAATGTGTATGATACAAATTACATGTGTACGCATAAGTAATGAATGAAATATTGAATCTCTCTCAATACAAAAAATTGCTCCTTTTCCCATTATGCTTTTGAAAAAGTAGTCTATACCTATGGCATGAAAAACCATATTAGGAGTGTAAATGTTTAGCTCATTACCAAATGACAAAATTTTGGACGTGTCTAGTTTGACAGCATTGGAGGACAATACATCAAATGGGGCTCAAGTGATAGGATTTGTTTTTTAACTGGGTAGAAAACATTGTCGAAAATGGAGAAAATACTGGTATCCTTTGTCCACAATGTTTTTGCCCTTTCAAAGACAAACGCTATGTCAAGTACCAAATCCAAGTTTTTTATGTTTTTTTTTTTTTTTTTTTTTAACCCTTTAAAAGGCAAACGCCAGTTCATGTGCCAAATTTAATTTGTCGTCATCAAATACTAGGAATTTCAACCAGTCTAAATATTGTGTCTAGAAAAAACTCTGAAAAAGGAGTAATTGCTTATTATAAGCAACTGCTCCACTTCCCATCATATTTTCAAAAAGACTATACAGCCGAAACATACAACAACCATTGAGTTCACGCAGTAAGAAAGTTTTCATCCACATGTTTATGCAAATTCAAACAGGAAGGGAAATATTACGTTAACACTAATTTCTCCTTTAGCCACAAAGCTTTAGAAAAGCAATCTTGCCTGTGGAATGTAAAACCACATTTGGAGAATTATCGCTTAACCAAATGACAAAGTTTTCAACTTGCTTACTTTGAAAACACTGGTCGACGACACACAAAATAAGATTTACCTTTGAATGCGTAAAAAACATTTTTGGTATAGGAGGAAATGCTGATTGCCAGCATTTTCACCTTGAAATGTTTTAACTCTTTACCAAGCAACAGAACTTTGCACCCATCCATATTGAAAGCATTTGCAAACGATAATTTAAACATGCCTCAAACAATACATTTTGTCTTAGTAAGGGTCAAAAATAGTTTGGGAAAAGGAGAAAATAATGATTACCAGCTTTTCTCCTTTTCCCAAAATGTTTTCAAAAGCTTTCTACTCCTGGGTCATTAAAAATTGGGGCTGTGTGGTAAAGAGTTAATAATGTAATGATCAACTGTATGGTATTGTATGGTGTTATATGCAGTTTTCAACATTATTTCAGTTATAGCCTGGCTGCCAGTGCACCTATCCATACTTTCCTGGAGTTTCTTTTACCAGTACACAGCAAAATATTCTTTCCAAGCCACTGGCTGTTTCCCCACATGATGATTGTCGAAACAATGGTCATTGGTGAGAGAGGGATGAATCCTGTCACAATGACTATCATAAATCCTCAGAAAGAAATTGGTCGAGCCTGGGATCAAACCAGCAATCTCCTGTTCTCACGTCCTGTATGCTACCAACTGAGCTACTGGGGCTTGGCAAAGAGTTAATAAGCCCTCTTCTTTAGGGTAGTTTTTTAAAATTCAGGATTGATTAATACAAGGTTAATTATTTACCTATCACATTTTCTGGTTTAACCAAATCATCATGATCTTCTTTGTGTTTCTCAATATAGTTCTCAGACAAAGGTTCCCCGGTTAGTTTGGCATCAGCATTTGCGTAGATATTGTCTGGCATGAAAGTGAACACTTTGTGGGTATCCATGAACCTGCAAGCCCAGTACAGCCCTCTCTCCTCAGGGTCAGGCTCATAGGGATGGTCAAAGTAAAGGTGGGTCCCATGTGCCATCACAACCTATGGTAAAAATTACTTGTATTACAATTCCAAGTTTTAACTATGCTGAAGAATAAAGCTTTTCAGTTTATTTTAGGAAGAGGAGAAAATGCTGGAAACCAGCATTTTCCCCTTTTCCCACAATGCTTTCTGCCTTTCGAAGGAAAGTCCCATCACTTGAGCCACTCTGAATTTGTTGTAGATCTATGCAAATGCTTTCAATATGGATCAGTCTATACATTTGTCGTCTGGTATAGAGTTTACCCCACTATCGGACAAATATGACTTTTCGTCATTCACCTACTCATCCAAGGGATTTATCATTAAATTTTGGAAATGCCACGGAGTAACCTTTAAGAAACAATATTAGTTTTACTGACAACAAGGGAGAATGCTTCAGAAACAGTGTTGGAAAAGGAGAAAATGTGGGTAGCCAGCATTTTCTTCTATATCCCACAACGTTTTCTGTCTTTTCGAAAACAAATCTTATCATTTCAAGATCATTTAAACTGTAATCTGCTACGGTTTTCATCTTGGACAAGCCAAACTTTTTTTTTCAATTGGGTTAAATCATTATTATATCTAATAACAATATCACTTTTACTCTGAAGCTATCATTTATGTCAGACCTACATTTTTTGCATAAATAAAAAAGATGGACAATGCAATAGATAGTTATTTGCAAATCATTGTGTCTGCAAATCCTTCCAAAATGGAACTGGAAATTCTGTTATCTGGTAAAGAATCTGTTAAAGTCTAAACAATAACTTTGAAGGATAAAAAAAAAAAAGAAGTTACCTTGTAGCCAGCATTGGCAAGTCTGTAAGAACATCCAGCTAGCCCAGATTCCCATACATTCTGCCATGCATAGACTGTGACATTTTTACTCTTAAACTTTTCTCTGTAAAATATGAATAAATGAGTAAATGCTGATTTTATGGTGCATTGACGGCTAAGGTTATTGACACACATGACACCTAATATAGTATTAAAAGAATCTTAATGTCGATCAAGAGCACCCAATTGGGGTGCCAATGCCTGGCTGCATTTGCTTTTAAAAGCGAAAATTCCAGGTCCCAAAAAGGGACATAAGAGTCAAAAATATTTTGATGGCTACCTGCCCCTGGTGTAAATGATCCCCTTTAGATAGTTAACAACTATTCCAAGTCTGAAGTAAATATCTTTAGAATGTCAGAGTAATGACAGAGATATCATAAAATGACAACAGGGCTATGACAAAACCTCAACATTTTCGTACGAAACAGCCAAGCTAGAAATGTTTATGCTTCAAAGGAAGGTGTAAACAAAAACAAGAGCGGCAAATTGTCGCAAGATACGCCCGTCTTACCCCAAGTTGTAAAGTTGGGGCATAATAATGATAAAGGGGAGGTATAGAAAAATAGTAGTGCAGAATATTTTTTTTTACTGTTGATTGAAGATAATGGCAGTGTATTTGTGTTGACGGAACTCTTGTTTATACACTTTATGTTGATATCCATAGATACGATAGTGTTGAATTTAAGCCTGAAAAATGACTAAGGACAATAAGAAAAAGTTAAGGAAGCAATAGTTATGTTTCTAATAATCTGAGATGTATGCATCACTGAAATTTCATATACATAGGTAGTGTAGTAAGAGAGATATGCTGCTGACAAAATTTAAGTATGAAAAAGAAGAAAGGGCAATTACTCATAAGGAAGGAAGATTTATTCTTTGTGTACACTGCACCCCATATGATTACAACAAACACAACTGTCAAATTTAAAGTTAATAGGTTTTAAGATGTGTAAGTTATGCTACCTGGATGCCTGTACGCCATGGCTGATCCCATAATACATCCTGTCTTGAAAGGGTGCATAAAAAATAAGCAATTTATATTTCATGTGCACTGCACTACCCCTTGATGAGATGTATCCAGCCCTAAAATTTCATAACCCGAGGTAGTATAGTTTGAGAGATATGCATCATACAAAATTCAAGTTCGAAAAAAAAACGAGAAAGGGCAATAACTGAAAAATTAAGCAAGCAAGAGTTGAAATTTATATGCACAGCACTTCCCATTCATGGAATGTATCCACGCATCAAATTTCATATCCTTAGCTAGTATAGTTCTGAAGATATGCACTGGACAAAATTAAAGTTTCAAAATAAAGAAAGAGCAATAAGTCAAAAATTAAGCAAGAGTTATGGTTCATGTGCACTGCACTCCCAGTTGATGAGATCTATCTACGCATGAAATTTCATAGCCATAGGTAGTATAGTTTTGGAGATATGCTCGAGACAAAATTCAAGTATGAAAATAAGTCAAAAATTAAGGAAGGAAGAGTTATGATTCCTGTGCACTGCACTCCCCCTTAATGAGATGTATGCAGGCATGAAATTTCATAACCCTAGGTAGTATAGTTTTGGAGATATTCACCGGAGAAAATGCAAGTATGAAAAAGAAGAAAGGGCAATAACTGAAAAATTGAGGAAGCAAGAGTTATGATTCCTGTGCACTGCACTCCCCCTTAATGAGATGTCTGCAGACATGAAATTTCATAACCGTAGGTAGTATAGTATTGGAGATATTCACCGGACAAAATTCAAGTATGAAAAACAAGAAAGGGCAATAACTCAAAAATTAAGGAAGCAAGAGTTATGATTCCTGTGCACTGCACTCCCCCTTGATGAGATCTATCCATGCATGAAATTTCATAACCGTAGGTAGTATAGTTTTGGAGATATGCTCCGGACAAAATTCAAGTATGAAAAACAACAAAGGGCAATAAGTCAAAAATTAAGGAAGCAAGAGTTATGATTCCTGTGCACTGCACTCCCCCTTGATGAGATCTATCCACTCATGAAATTTCATAACCCTAGGTAGTATAGTATTGGAGATATTCACCGGACAAAATTCAAGTATGAAAAACAAGAAAGGGCAATAACTGAAATATTAAGGAAGCAAGAGTTATGATTCCTGTGCACTGCACTCCCCCTTGATGAGATCTATCCATGCATGAAATTTCATAACCGTAGGTAGTATAGTTTTGGAGATATGCTCCGGACAAAGAACTGGACGCCCGCCACGGGTGATCCCATAATACGTCCCGTCTTCGACGGGCGTATAAAAAAGTAATCCACAGTAAAAAGATAGATAATGAAAATGGAAGAGATACATAAAAGTAATAAACATGATTATCACTCCTTTAACAAACAAGAGGGCCATGTTGGCCCTGGATCGCTCACCTGAGTCAATAGGCAAAATTTCACTCCATGGTCATAATGACCCAATTTAAAACTCATCTGAGACATTATTAAGACAAACATTCTGACCAATTGTCAGGTCAACTGAGCTGAAAATGGCCTCCAGAGTGTCCAAAATGTATTTCTTCAATCTGACCTAGTGACCTAGTTTATGAACCTATGTGACCATATTTCAAACTCATCCAAGATATTATCAAGACAAACACGCTGACCTATTTTCAGGGCAATTGAGCAAGAATTGTGGCCACTAGAGCGCCCACAAGATATTTCTTTAAATCTGACCTAGAGACCTAGTTTATGACCCTACGTGACCCAATTTTGAACTCCTCCAAGATTTTATCAAGACAAATGTGCTGATCAATTTTCAGGTCAATTGAGTAAGAATTGTAGCCTCTTGAGCGCCCACAAAAAATTTCTTTTAGCTGACCTAGTTTTTGACCCAAGGTGACCAAAATTCAAACTCTTCTGAAATTTCATCAAGAAAACATTCTGACCAATTTTTAAGTTAATTCAGCAATAAATGTGGCCTCTAAAGTGCCCACAAGGTATTTCTTTAATTTGACCTTGCGACCTACTTTATGACCCAAGGTATCCCAAATTCAAACTCATCCAAGATTTTATTTAGACAAAGATTCTGACCAATTTTCAAGACAACTGAGCAATAAATGTGGCCTCTAGACTGCCCACAAGGTATTTCTTTAATTTGACCTAGTGACTTAGATTATGTCCCCAGGTGACCCAATTTTGAAGTTATCGAAGACTTCATCAAGACAAACATTCTGACCGATTTTTGGGTCATTTGAGCAATAAATGTGGCCTCTAAAGTGCCCACAAGGTATTTCTTTAATTTGACCTAGTGACCTAGTTTATGACCCCAACCCGTCAGAGATTTAATCAAGACAAACATTCTGACCAATTTTCAAGTCAATAGAGCAAACAATGTGGCCTCTAGAATGTCCACATGGTATTTCATTCTGACCAATTTTCAAGTCAATAGAGCAAACAATGTGGCCTCTAGAATGTCCACATGGTATTTCTTTGATTCGACCTAGTGACCTAGTTTATGACCCCAGGTGACCCAATTTCAAACTTATCCGAGCTTTAATTAAGGCAAACATTCTGACCAATTTTCAAGTCAATCGAGCAAAAAATGTGGCCTCTAGAGTGCCCACAAGGTATTTCTTTAATTTGACCTAGTGACCTACTTTATGACCCCAGATGACCCAATTTCAAAGCCATCTGAGATTTAATTAAGACAAACATTCTGACCAATTTTCAAGTCAATTGAGCGAAAAATGTGGCTTCTAGAGTGCCTACATAGTATTTCTAAGATTTGACCTAGTGACCTAGTTTTCGACCCAACATGACCCAATTTCAAACTCGTACGAGATTTTATCAAGACAAACATTCTGACCAAATTTCACAAATATCTGACGGAAAATGTGGCCTATAGAGTGCACACAAGGTTTTTCTAAGATTTGACCTAGTGACCTAGTTTTTGACCCCACATGACCCAATTTCAAACTCGTACGAGATTTTATCAAGACAAATATTCTGACCAAGTTTCACAAGTATCTGATTGAAAATGTGGCCTCTAGAGCGCACACATAGTATTTCTAAGATTTGAGCTAGTGACCTAGTTTTCGACTCCACATGACCCAATTTCAAACTCGTCTGAGATTTTATCAAGACAAACATTCTGACCAAGTTTCATGAGGATCGGACTGAAAATGTGGCCTCTAGAGTGTACACAAGGTAAAAAGTTGACGACGGACGCCAGACACTGGGCACAGCACGATCACAATAGCTCACCATGAGCACTTTGTGCTCAGATGAGCTAAAAATTCAATGTTTCTACAATCCAGATGAAGTTTTTGAAAAACATAGTGGGAAATGGAAAAAATGCTGGTGGTATTTCTGAGCCATATTCAATGTGATGTCTACAAATACTTCCTATTTTGAGTCTTAACATTTAGTCATCCTGTAAAGGGTAACCCTGTTTCTCTTGTGAAAATTGCCCTATACATATGAGGCATGCTCTGTGAAAAGGGGGCTTAATGCATCTGCCAAAAGTATCGACCCAGGTCAGCCTGCGCGGACGGCGCAGGCTGACCTGGGCCGAAACTTTTCGCTAATGGTCAATTTTCTGTATGTCAAAGGACCATATTACCTCATAATTATGTTGGTTGTTAAAAAAAGGGACTATTATGGATTCATAATTATATGATGGCTCGACAGGTATCACTCATCATGGATATGCATTAAGCCCCCTTTTCACAGGGCATGGCTCATATGACTTTCATAATTTTGCCGCATTTTACTTTTGAAATCATTGTCACCAAAGAGAAACTGCTCACAACAAAATTTCTCCTTTTGCCAAACCTGGTTTTACATCTATCAAGCCAATGCCTCACTATCCAGAGTTTTAATGACCCTGAATGAGGAGGCTTTTGAAAAACATGGTGAGAAAAGGAGAAAATGCCGGTAACCAGCATTTTCCCCTTTTTCCACAATGTTTTCTACCCTATCAAAGACAGAAAATATCATTTCAGCAACAGTTTATTATTATTTGTCCTTTGCAAATGCTTTCACATTTAGATCAGTCCAAAATTTTTTAATTTGGTAAAAGGTTAATTTATCAAAATTGAAGTTGATTAGCCTTAATTATTTAACACAAATGTGCCTTGTTTTTACAGCATGTTCTCCTGTTCCCACAATATTTGATACCCATTCCAAGACAAATTTGCATTTTACAGACATAACCAAACTTTCCTGTTTTTTTTCCCTATCATCCTAAGGAAGAAAACATTTGAAGGCAATGTGGGAATAGGGTGAAAATGCTGATACACAGCTTTTCCTCCTTTTCTCACAATGTTTTCTGACCTTTCAAAGGCAAACCCCATCATTACAGCAACATTTTCTATCTGAAAATACTTTATAAATGAACAATCCAAACTGTTCTCATCTAGTAGGGAGTTAACAAACCTTGCAATAGGCTCTAGGTCCATTTCATCCGGAATGATCCCATCTTGCCAGGCTCCAGTATCCAAACCATATTCTGCAATAATATCTGCTGTACTCGTCACAAAATACTCCATCAAGTCCTGGGGGCCAGCAATTTTACCCAAGTCAACTAGATCTTTACAAGCTTCTGAACCCTCCCAGGCTTCGTACGGCACCTCATCTCCCCCAAAGTGGAATGTTTTCAATGGCATAATATCAGCATGCATCTGCTGTACTTCAGACACGACTTTTTTAACAAAGCGGTATGTCGACTCAAGTCCAGGATTCATGGCATTTTCAGAGAACATCTGAACGGAATGTGAACCATGATTTTTATCACGTTCCAAATCAGTTAGGAGGTATTCCTTGGCTTTCTTTTCATCATTTAGTTTCATAAAATTGTGATATCTCGCCTTCATTGAGCGAATGGCTGCGTGACTGTGGCCTGGCATGTCTATTTCTGGAATGACTTCAATGTGATGTTTTTTGGCAAATTCTAAAATCTCCTTGTAGTCTTTGACACTGTAATATCCAGTTCCGGAGGAATCAAATCCTGGACCGGAACCCAGTAGAGGTAGTAAAGAGGTAATGTTCTTTGTGTCTTTTATATCACTGACATGGCCTCGCTGAGAACCAACCTTTAGTATAAAGAAATAGAAGCAGATGGAATCAGTATATGATTTTATTGTTGTTTTCATCTGCTAATATTAAGCCTTTACCACACAATATCAAGTTTTAACGACCCTGAAGTGGAAGCTTTTTGAAAAACATTGTGGGAAAAGGAGAAAATGCTGGTAACCAGCATTTCCTCCTTTTCTCACTATGTTTTCTACCTGATCAAAGACAACTCCCACTATTAGAGCCAAATTTGAATTGTCATCTGCAAATGCTTTCAATTTGGACAAGTCTAAATTTTTTCTCGTGTGCTAAAAAGTTAAAAAGGCAGAAATATGAGTCATGCTCTGGCAAAGGGGGCTTAATGCACTCTGTGATGCATGAAACCAAGTGAGACATTACATAAGTATGGATCCATAATAGTCATTTTTTTTTTCCCAACCAACTGAATCATGAGGTAGAAGGTCCTTTGACATACAGAAAATTGACCAATAGCGAAAAGTTTCGGCCCAGATCAGCCTGCACGGACTGCACAAATTGACCTGGATTAATACTTCTCGCAGATGCATTAAGCCCCCTTTTCACAGCGCATGGCTCATATCTGTTAATTGCCTAGCGAGTATCCATACAATTCTACAATTGATCAACACAAAATGAAGTTGCCAACTATTTTTGAGCTGTGCAAAGTGGAAAATTTTAAAAGTTTAAAAATCTATAGAATTCTAGAATAGTCCTGCAATTCTAGAATTATTGCTACTGCACCAAGTAGGAATATCTGATTAACTCTTTCCCAAACGATAAATTTTAGACTGGTCCAAATTGAAAGAGGTTGCAGATGACAATTTAAAATTTGATGAAAATGGCAGAATGTTCTCCAAAAGGGTAGAAAACACTGTGGGAAAAGGAGAAATTGCTCGTTACGAGCAATTTCTCCTTTTCCCACAGTGTTTTCAAAAGACTTGTACTACAGACACGTGAAAACCAGGGCTTGTTTGGGAAAGGGTTAAGTAAAAATCTTGTGAGTTTTACCTACTGTTGTACTTGGTTCAGCAATTTCTATGCTATAAACCAAGACTTAAATACATTGTTAGTATATGCAAATGCCAATGCATGCAGGAAAATGGAGTTTGACATCTAAATGCCTAAGCCAGTAAATTTTTTGCAGATGGTGAAATTTCAAACTTGTTCATATTGAAAGCATTTGCAGATGAAAAAAATTTATTAAGTGTGGCTAAAATGATGGAATGATATTGTCACAGAAAGGTTCGAAAACATTGTTGGAATAGGAGCAAAGCTTTCATCTTCAAGGTTCTAAAAACACAAGCTAACCTGGTCAAGGGTTAACCCTTTACTGCACAATGTCACCTTTTAATGACCCTGAGAAAGAAGCCTTTTGAAAACATTGTGGGAAAGAAGAAAATGCTGGTAACCAGCATTTTCTCCTTTTCCCACAATGTTTTCTACTCTATCAAAGAAAAATTGCACCATTTGAGCCACACAGAAGTTGTCATCTACAAATGCTTTCAATTTTCAATAAGGCTAAAATTTTGTTGTCTGGTCAAGGGTTAACCAATCACATAATGTTATCAACAATAAAAGTTGACTCAAGATAGTAAATACAATCTATACTAACTGTTACCAGCTCTTCCAGACCAGGAATTTCTAATCTCCATCCCTCATCATCTGTCAAGTGGAAGTGGAATTTGTTCATCTTATACATAGCCATGATTTCTAACAACTTTAACACTTCTGCTTTTGTATGGAAGTTTCTGGATACATCGAGATGCATGCCCCGGTATGGATATCTTGGCGAGTCATTGACAGAACAGGCAGGAACTGTTTCTTTATCACTCAGTAAACTCAGGAAAGTTTGAATCCCATAGAAAAGACCAGCTTGGTCTTGCGCTGTAAAAAAATAAAGCACTGAAATGTCATGGTATACCTTTGAAAGTCTTACAGGGACCTTTAAACATTTAAGCCATGCTCTGTGAAAAAGGGGCTTAATGCCTTTGCGAAAAGTATCGACCCATGTCAGCCTGCACAGGCTGACCTGGGTCGCAACTTTTTGCTTTTGGTCAATTTTCTGTATGTCAAAGGACCAGTCTACCTTATGATACAGTTGGTTGTTAGACATAATGGATTTTATGGTTTCCTAATTATGTGATGACTTGATTGGTACCATGCACTACGGAGATGCATTAATCCCCCTTTTGCCAGAGCATGGTTCATTTTTTATTGATGAAAACCTATCTGTGCACACTGTTAAAGTAGCTGTAATCTCACTAGTATAACAAATTATGACAAAGTTTAACAACAAAGTACATGGGTCTGACCGTTAGTCTGTAACACCACAATTCCATGCCTTTACGACTATGAGATACAAGACTTTTGAAAACATTCTGGGAACAGGAGAAAATGACACCAAGCATTTTCTGTTTTTCCCATACTGTTTTGTAAGGTTTTAACCCTTGATCTGCTAAACAAGTTAAATAAAACTTTCAAGCTGATAGTAAAAGCCAAAATGTTGCTATTTCTGAGTTATTTTCTGGGGAAAAATATCTCCTTATCAGGCAAAGTAAATCCTTGATTAGACTGCAGATCACCAAAGGTCCTTGATTTGCCCTTAGCAGCCTAAGGGTTAATTACGAATCTCATCATTTGATACTCAATGAATTTCAGCTTTCAGTTTGTACAAGTCTAAAATTTTGCCAACTGTAAACAGTCAACCCTTTATTTGTCTTTCAAAATGTTGAAAACATTGTGAGAAAAGGAGAAAATACCGGTATTTTTTCCTTTTCTAATAATGTTTTCAAAATCTCTAATCTTCAAGGTTGTTTAAACTCGGGATTGTGTGGTAAAAACCTAAGCTGGTGACACAGTTCTTGCTCACAACACTTTATCTAACAATGATGATTATTTGTACCAAATTATTTCGAAATCCAGCCATTCACATCAAACTTATTGGTGGGAAATCATACCTCATCATCATAAAATATAGCAAATATTGATAAAGTTCAAATGAACAATGTGACCTTAACCTTTAGGCAGGCAACAAAATTGTTGCACCATTCATGTTGTCTGTCCATAGATATTGCCCTAATGCCTTTCAAAATTGTAATTGTATGGGCCAGAAAGTCAAACATCCCTTTACCAAATGACCATTGACCAATTGACCATTTTGTACCATTTGCAGATGAAAAATCTAATGTTACTAATGTGAGGGAATTTTTCTGAGATAAGATAGAAAACATTGTGGGAAAAGGAGAAAATGCTGGTAACCAGCATTTTCTCTTTTTACCACAATGTTTTCAAAAGTATTTTTCTTGGGACTGTTCGGTAAAGAGATACTAGTATACAGTGATGATTATTTCAACCAAAGTGCCTGCTTACCTGTGATACATATGGATGGTGGAGAAGATTTTATCACAAGTGAATAAGACTCATCGCAAGCTTTTCCGTCTCCAACTCGAAAGTCTGTTGAGAGCTTAAGCATTATCGTATTCCTCTCAGCATTGTCTCCCACAGGTATACTGGTTTTATCTGAATTAAAAAAAAAAAAGACAAAGATTTAACCCTTTGCTATACAAAGCCACCTTTCAACAAGTTGAGGAAGGAGACATTTGAAAACACTGTGAAAAGGAGAAATTGCTGGTAACCAAAATGTTTGGTGTCTACAAATGCATTCAGCTTGAACATCAGTAAGTCTAGAAAAGTTTGACTGGTACAGATTTAACCCCAATGCTGTCAGTTTCCTATTATTGACAATTACTTAACAATCCTGTGTTTCAATGACCCTGGGGAAAAAGGCTTCTGAAGACATTGCAGAAAAGGAAAAAAAATGCTGGTTTCTAGCATTTTTGCCTTTTCCCAGGTTTTGCACCTTTTTAAATCTTCACAAAAAAGAAGAAAAAATTAAGATGTCCAAATTGAAGGCATTTGCAGATGACGATTTGAGTGTGGCTAAACTGATTGTATTTGTCTTTGAAAGGTTAGAAAACATTGTGGAAAGAGGGTACAAATACTGGTTATCAGCATTTTCTCCTTTTCCAAAATGATTTCAAAAGCCTTCACCTTACTGGTACTTTAAAGTCAGGATTGTGCAGTAAGGAGTTAAGGACAAATCTAATCATTTGAGCTACATTTAATCTGTCGTCTACTAATTCTTTCAATTTAGATAAATCTTAAATGTCTTGGTAGAGACTTTATTCATACCTGACAAATATTGGGCCTTCTCTGCACAACTGTCATCTCCCATAATTGTCCATTCATCTGCTTTAACACTGATAATTTCCTCCTCCAACTTCATGTGTAAAGGTGTTGGTATGACAGACTTTTTGAAATCAGTTTGCTTACTATCAAAACATTTATTTCTTTCAAACCGTTCCTCCACACTGAAAGGGTTATAATAGTCAAACCGTCTGGAACCTTCTGAAAGCATATAATCAAACCTTTTCCAGGCCTCCGGTCTATCAAACTTTTCAACAAAGGACAATTCTTCCCCACTTGTAGAGCAGATAACCACAGGCTCTAGTTTGGGATATGTCATGTACCAATTGGGTAAAAAATCAGACCTAGCAATGGAATAATACTGAGCTTTGAACTTAATTTCCACCTTTTCACCTTTCTTCAACCTCTTAAAAGATTTCATTGGGGCCAACTTGAACATGCCTCCATTTATATGTGTAAATAGTATCCCAGCATCATGATTTTTGTGAGTATCTGACTTAGGAAGGTGACTGGGTTCTATCATTCGTATATGGCAGAAATGTATTTCCCAATCATCAAAACCAAGTACATGATCACTTTGATTGGTCAAGGTGATGCTAGCGCGATAGGTTTTCTTCCCATCCTTTAAATTGTCAATGACTTTGTAGGACACCTGAAGACTTCTTGCCAAGTCATCCAAAATTTCCTGATTCATTGCTGAACTGTTATCTGAAATAGATGATAGTAAAACAATTGTGTAACAATTAGTTGAAAAAAAAAAGGCCCTTGAGGGCCTGAGTCACTCTTCTGGCAGTAATTTCGCTCATTTTCTAACACAGATCATGAAACCATGATGCAAAAAGAAAAAAGACAAACACACACAAAATGGGGGGGGGGGTTGTTGTAACTTGGTTTGAACCCATTAAGACAGCATAATAAGTAGCAATTATTTTAATTTCTTAAAACAAATTGTTTACTATCAAGCCAAATTAGATAGGGTATTAGTGCTCATTGCATTAAGCAATCCCTTCAAGTTTCAAAGAAATGGGACCAATAATGTAGACTTTGTGGAGTACACATGAGTAAGTCAATGAATTGCCACTTTTCCTAAACTGATGGCTAGATTTTCTTCGGTTTCAATAGGTCCCAATCACAATACAAATAATCTGAGCAAGTTTCAAAAGAATTGCATAAAAAAAAATATGGACTTTATCATGTAAAAAAAAAGTGTAACTTAACAACTTTAAATGGCTAATCTTCTCTTACCAATTGTTGCATTTTTCTCAATATCAAGACTCAAAAGGGCTCAAACTTTTAACAATACAGCATAAAGAAACTGCAAGATTTTTGAAAATGTGACTACAAATGCAGATTTTATTGTATAAACAAAGCATGAAAATTTTCAACTTTAAATGGCTACTTTTCCCATACTATTTGTTGGATTTTTTTTTTTCAAAATCAAAACAGTTCAAGCTTTTGATGACATAAAGGAACTGTGCAAGATTCATGAAAATCCGACCACAAATGCAGACTCTATCATGTAAACAAGACAAGAGGGCCATTATGGCCCTAAAGTCGCTCACCTGAGTCTTTTGACCAAATTAATCCATTTTCTATTGTACACAAGTTTTTCTAAGATTTGACCTTTTGACCTAGTTTTTAACCCAACATGACCAATTATTGTATTGGTCTGAGATACCACTAAGACAAACGTTCTCACCAATTTTCAAGAGTTTTTTTCAGTTTTTTTGCTAGTAGTATGTGGGTACAGATCCACTAGACAAAGCTACAACCCAAATATGAAAGCTTTAGCCTTTACAGTTTGGGACAAAAAGATTTTAAAAAAATTTCCTTCGTTTTTTCTATGTAAAATCTGGGAACCCACAACATAGGGCTAATTATGACACTATGGTTATAATTTGAAGTCTTTTAGAAGGGGTCCACCAGACAATGCTACATGCCATATATGAAAGCTCTAGCCCTTAAGGATCTGGACAAGAAAATTCTTAAAGATTTTCTTCTTTATCTCTATGAAAATCCGTGACCCCACAACAAAGGGCCAATTTCCACACAAGGGCCATCATTTGAAGTATTTCAGTAGAGGTCCACTAGATGATGCTACATGCCAAATATGAAAGCTGCAGCCCTGAGGATTTAGGACAAGAAGATTTTTAAAGATTTCCTTCTTTATCTCTATGTGAAATCTGAGACCCCACAACATAGGGCTAATTTCCACACCAGGGCCATAATTTGAAGTATTTTGGTAGAGGGTCACTTGATGCTACATGCCATATATGAAAGCTCTAGCCCTTACGGTTTGGGACAAGAAGATTTTAAAGGATTTTTCTTTCGGTTGCCATGGCAACCAGAGTTCTTCACGGAATTCAAATCTTTGAAGTATTCTTAAAGTGCATTACCTAAGGATCATTTCTGTGAAGTTTCATTGAAATCTGTTCACCGGTTTCAGAGGAGAAGATTTTTTAAGTAATTGTTCACGGACGGACGGATGGACGGACAGACAGACGTACGGACGCAGGACGGTGATCAATCACAATAGCTCACCCTGAGCACTAGGTGCTCAGGTGAGCTAAAAAGTAACTTAATAACTTTGAATGGCTACATTTCCCTGACTAAATGCTGAATGTCTTCCAAAATTAATAGGATTCAAGCTATTGATGATAGAAACTGTGTAAGTTTCACAAAAATCTAACCACAATTATGGACTCTAGAAATACAAATTTTCAACTTTAAATGGCTGCTTTTCCCTTTCTTATACTCAGACTTCTTTCAAATTCAATATGCTTCAAGCTATTGATGATATAAAGAAACTGTGCAAGTTTCCCAAAGATCTAACCTAAGTTGCAGAAATTATAGTGCAAGCAAGAAAAAGACTAATGGATGGACAGACAGATGGGTGGATGGTCTTTTTATTTTTCCTAATTTTTACTGGTGCACAAAGTAATGCTTTGTTTACAAAATGACAGGGAGTATTTAGTTACATTTATTACTCAAAATTCTTGATAAAATCATGTCAACACTTTGAAAATAATTTAATTTTCATTTGCAAAAGTTTTGAACATAAATAAGATGAGCATGTACATATTCCTGGGCTTCATCTCAATGTCACGAAAAGTAGTTCTTTTTGAAAGTTGGTCAGTGCTGTCCCCTGGTTTGTGTTGATTAAGAATAGTTAACTGACAAACAGAAAATGAGTTATCATAGAAATATACATTTCGGTCCGACGAATCACCGAAATACCGAAATGCCACCGAAACACCGAAATACCCCTATTTTTTTTTTTTTTCAATATTAAGTTCAGACAACTGATATTAGTTTGCAGTATTTTTCTTTCTTTCTTTTCTCTTTAACTGAAAATGCGTTCAATGAAAGTATCAGTCATTAATGAGAAGAATGATGTTGTTAATATATTCATCATTAATTTACGTGGAGAACAATCACCGAAACACTCACGTGTCTGGTCTGTTACACACCAAAATACCCGATCTTGATTACGCCAATCTAGACCCGAAGAATTATCAGTATCATATGATCACATGAATTTATTATTTCTTTGAATGATAAACAAACATACAAAATCATTTGCGGACGAAGTAGACCCAAATCAGAATGCAGGTCTCTGATCCATCAAAACGCACAAATAGCTCGGTTCTCTTCTGTTCTGTTAAAGTGATGCAATCGTAATTGAAGGCGTTCGGCTGATATGATCAAACTTATTTTGTGTAAGTTTGTCACTGTGATATTTAAAATGGCATGGTTATCATTAATGATCTTATCGGTGGAATTATAATTGTCTTATCAATTTACGCCTGGTAACGTGTTAACCACAGATTTAAAATGGCTGCCGATTTTCCGATTTGGTGATTTTTAATTTCATCTACATCCAACATAAAAGTGAAAACTATTTTTGCCAGTATAGTTATGGATAAAAATCAGACACATCAACCTTGTGCACAAGCACAGCTACTGTAGTTAGATTGCGGATATAGAATCCCTGAATCGACAAATTTTACTACACCGGGCGGGTATTTCTGTGAACATTTACAGTACCGGTGGGATATTCCGGTGCACATTCTTCACGTCGGGCTTCAATGGCATGTTGTTATTTTGTCATTAGGTTTTAAACTAACCCTCCTTCATCAGTATGATTACAATTTGTGTCAAACACCACAACTTCAGTTGTTTGAAATCAAAAATAAACAAAAAATCTGGTGTATTTCGGTGTTTTGGTGGCATTTCGGTATTTCGGTGATTCGTCGAACCCACTTATGAGATATCATTGCATGTTTTTTTGCAACAGAAAAATATCAGGCAAGACACTAATTTTTCTACACAGACTGGAATGTTTTAGTATCATGATAATAGAATCCAACTAAGATCTACAATGGTTTCGCTATCAGTTTTGGTTTAGGTTGGATACTGTCACAGTGAAGAGTTTATACGTTAAGATATTTTCTAAATTAGCATTGGTCTGTCGGGTATGCAGTCACTTCGTACAATAACCATTTCGTACCAATTAGTTTATGACCATTTCATACCACTTGATTTACCACTTCGTACTATGAATTTGCCATTTCGTACCATAGCGTTACCACTTCATACCATGATAATATCATCTTGTACTATGACCAAACATATCAATGAATGTGACAAAAAGTGGTATTTTATATATTCATTTTGTATAAACCAGTGCTTTGGTTACCTCATTTACGGGATATTATCATAAATCATACATAAAGGAATCAGTTAGTATGTGACTAAGAAGATACATAATTGGTCTGTTTGTCTGTAATGTTTGTTGGATAATTAGAACTGGGAATAAGCAGATTACATTAAATTGAACATTTAATCGAAGAATTATAACTGTTTGATTACCCGTGATTGTAGATTGTTTATTATTCTTTTTGTCCTCCTTTTTGTATGTTTGTTTATGGGTATGTTTTGAAATAAGCTGAGCCTTGTATGATGCCAAGACAAGGACAGGGTCAAATGTCAAGGTCAATATGACAATTTTTTTTCTTGTAAATACATCATTTTCCACAATATTCACTTACTAAATTATACACCTTACGAAAGCAAATCATTCTTAATGACCCTTGGAGGAACAGCTTTAAATACATAGTGGGAAAAGGAGATAATCAGAAAGTGCAATTTTCATAATTTCTTTGATGAATAGTTAACTTGAATAAATAGCGTTTTTGTTTTCGTCTTTTAATACCGTCATAACGATAGTTTTTAATAGTCAAAAATTTGTCATAATTCCCAAAATACATGGTACGAAATTTTATGACTATGGTACAATGTAGTACAATTATGGTACGAAATGGTATGAAGTATGGTACGAAATGGTAAAATTGTGGTACGAAGTGACTAGTACGAAATGGTTATGGTACGAAACGTCTGTAATTCGTCTGTCGCTAACTATACCAGTTATACATCATGCAAGCTCAAAAAGATAAAACTTTTTTTTTGAATACAGACCACTCCAATTCGAATCTAGCTAACGGCACGGTACTTTCGTTTTTCTTCCGGTAACCACCCGTCAATCAGCACGTCGTTGTGGGTATGACTAGATACCGAAAATAGCCTATTTTCGCGAAAATAGCTACCCCTGTACGTAAATATCTTCCGCTAAATGATATATGGATACATGTTTGAGTATATTGCTTTTATTTGTCATTTTCATGTACTATCTTTCGTAATATATCGATAACGTGCTGAAAAAGGGCGAAATTGTAATTGATCGGTCTTAAAGTTTTTATACGACCGGACCATGCATATATACAGCCTATTTTCGTGAAAATAGAGCTCTGCCATTAACTGATAAATGTATATGGATACAGGTTTGAATATATTGCTTTTATTTGTCATTTTCATGAACTATCTTTCGTAATATATCGATAAAGTGCTGAAAAAAGGTGAATTGTAATTAATAGATCTTAATAAAGTTTCTATACGACCGGACAACGAATATACAGCCTATTTTCGTGAAAATAGCTTTCCCTTTACGAAAATAGCTTCCATTAATTGATTTATGTATACATGTTTGAATATACATATTGCTTTTATTTGTCATTTTCATGTACTATCTTTCGTAATATATCGATAACGTGCTGAAAAAGGGTGAATTGTAATAAATCGATCTTGATAAAGTTTTTATACGACCAGACCATGCATATACAGCCTATTTTCGTGAAAATAGCTTTCCCTCCACGAAAATAGCTTCCATTAATTGAGATATGGATACATATTTGAATATATCGCTTCTTTTTTTCATTTTTATGTACTATCTTTCATAATATATACATGTATTGATAACGTGTTGAAAAGGGGGATCTTGAAATTTATCGATCCTTATCAAGTTTTCATACGACCGGACCATGCATATATAAACTATTTTCAAGTCGTGAAAATAGCTTTCCCTCTACGAAAATAGCCTCCGTTAATTGATACATATACATGTACTATCTTCCACCATGTACTAGAAACGTTTTAAAAAGGCGTGATTTCTTTGTGTTTGTTCGGGTTTTGTAAAAACAAATTATTCATTGAACAACAATACAGAAAATAAAGAGGAAATTTATAATCTATTTCGCTGTACCAAAGCGCCAAATAGAAGACCGACACCGATTATCGCAAGTGTGACATCGATAATACATCATTATCAGAGGTGTTATAATCCAATCAAGCTATTTTTGTATATTCATGTGACAAAACTATTTTCGTGGTAGCTTAAACTGTTAACATCAGCTATTTTCGTTAGGTTGCCATTTTTGTATCGTAATCGGGAAAAAAATCTCAGAGGAAAGAAACGTTGTGGAAAGAGACTGCAATCACACGCTATTTTCGTTATATTTTTAGAGGGGCCAAGTCCGGTAGAAATCATCCTGGGAAAAAGGAGAAAATGCCGATAACCAGCATTTTCACCTTTTCACAGAATGTTTTGTACCCTTTCTTCCGAAAGTTGCATAAATTTAGCAACCGACAGACAGATATGGATGATATTTATGTCGAGATTTTTGATACGCTGGTTCAGCCATGCTTTACCTGTATCAGATAATCACGATCGCGTGTTGCAGGAAAGTGAGCTATTTCAATAATGAAAATGTACGTGAAATCGTGAAATGTTGATCAATTTTCTTAAAAAAAAAAAGAAAATCTCATACTATGTATGGCATTACTTGACGACTAACGCGGCCTGTTTGCTTGCATGGTGCCTTGTTTTCGGGTATATATATAATTCCATAAAATCTCTATTGTTGAGCCTACCACGACCACAAAACTAATGGAAAGCAAATATTTCTTAGAGCAGAACAGTGTGACTACCTGCAACTCATTCTCCGTTCTTAAATTTTCGGTTTCTGGCATTTTCTCGCAGAAACGTTATTTCAACTCGCAGAAACATTATTTCAAACCCAACAACCCGCAACCATGCTAACAAACCATGCCAGTTTCCAGTATAAAAACAATATATATGTTCTTGTGACTGTATTTTGTAGCAGGTGCATGCATACGAATTGCTTATCAAATTAAAGTGCAGTTTTTGATCTTTACAAGGATACCAAATATAAATGGTTTGCTACATGGGCAATCGCCACAGATGAACTTTTCAAATGGCCCTCGTACAGGGTCGCGTCAAGTACAATCAATATGCGCGACAAGCAAATACACCAGCTCAGCCTCCGTATTTATAGTCAGAGTCTGTCATAGTCTTTGGTGGTCGCTTGAAGTAGAGTTGGGTCCTTTTGCTATCAATAGAGCGGTCATTGTTGAAGACACTGATCTAAATGAATAGGCTGATCTTAACAGGATGCACATGTAAACTGTAGAATTTGTTAGGGGTGATAATATCAACTTATCGGGTTTTGTGTAGCTTGATCTTAATCTACACTGTCCGCAGAGATCTTTGAGTCGCGCTTAGCAGCCTAAGGGTTAACACAATCTATTTTGGTACAAAGGTTTCTATTTTCGTATCCAATGGGACAGAGGGGCCAAGTCAAGTAGGGCAGTCCACAGCGCACAAGACTGTAAAACATTGGGCCGCTTGTTTTGAATCCCCAGATTGGACAATTTCTTTCCGAGGATTGTTGCTACTCCTGATATTTCAGCACAAAATATAACAAAAATCCACTGAAAAGCATAAGGCTCTTTTTCTACTGGAAAAAACGAGCGGACGGTAAAGATCAAGATCAGACTGAACATAGATTTTGAATCTTTCGATCCAAAATATAAAATCATGTGAAGAAACTGCTTGCAATAGCCCATCCTGCCCTTTCCAACATTTACGTCATTTGGTTTTTGTCTAGAAATTAGATTGAGATAGATAAATGTCCAGTCTTTACCACATAATTCCGAGATTAAATGACAAAGACGAATAATGCTTTCAAAACATGGTAAGAAAATGCTGATATCCCAAAATTTTTTCTTAGTCCGAAAAAAAAAAAAAAAAAACATTCATCTTTTGAGATACATTTGAAGTCCATCTTATATATCAATAAATTAAAGTAAAACGCCAAAGAACCTATTAAAGGAATACCGAAAAGGATTGCCGCATAAAAAGAATGTGCGAAACAAAGAAGGAAATATTAGTAGAGGTGTTATAATCTAATTATACGTGATTAGTGTAGTTTGTACATGTGCTAATCGCTTCAAAGCTGACTGACCGATCCTGAAATTGCCCCCTACCAAAAAATGTGATCAGTCATGGAGTAAGACCTGATTAATGATAGCACACATGTGTTTCAAAAAATCTGTAAATAAGAAATAACTCGGATCAAGAAGTGTATAAGAAATAAATAATCAAAGGTTATTTTCGATGTGTCAGGCGATCATAGACTATTTTCGATTTGTCAGGTGATAAAACTATTTTTGGTAACTGGTTTTCAGCTATTTTCGTTTTGTCAGATGAGAAAACTATTTTCGTGAAAACTGGATACGGACACACCAATGATATTTTGCACCGAAATAAATATTCAAATAAATATTCAAAGGTTATTTTCGTATTATCATGTGATAAAACTATTTTCGTTGTTGATTTCAAGCTATTTTCGTTAAAACTGGATACAGGCACAAGCTATTTTCGCACAAAGAATGCGAGAAGCAAACATTTAATTTTACAATAAAAGTTATTTCTTTTTACCTTTCAAAAGTTGATGTTCATAAAAAGTTAAATTAACATGTTCTTTGAACCCTAATTCTGCAATAAGAAAAATATTTTTTACTTAAGAAATGTTTCCATTGCTGCAATCACTGGGTATTTTCATAAGAAGAAAGCTATTTTCGGAGAAAATAATTATTTCTATCTCTCACGAAATAGCCCCTACTACCATTCTTTTGTTCATATTCAGTATTGATGATAAATATAACAAAACTAAATAAAAAGCTAAATGAGTCTCGAGAGAAAGAAAATAGTAACATCGATTTAATGGTATTTTCGTACTGTCAATTTATTTTCGAAGTTAAATAGAAAAATAAATAAATTGCTCAATGAAATTAATCCTGTCTAGAAATGAGAAAATAGGGATAGTCTTAATATTTTTAGTATTCTATACAATAAATATGCAACGAAAATGGTCTTCGATACACGACCATGCCACACGAAAAGCTATTTTCGCGAAAATAGGCTATATGTGCATGGTCCGGTCATATAAAACTATATAAAAATAGCTCATATAAAAATTAAGGTCGATTAATTTCAATTCACCCTTTTTCAACCCGTTATCAATATATACTATGAAAGACAGTACATGAAAATGACAAATAAAAGCAATATATTCCAACATGTTTCCATGTATCAATTAGTGGACACTATTTTCGTAGAGGGGAAGCTATTTTCGCGAAAATAGGCTATTTTCGGTATCTACCGCGTTGTTGTTGTCGTCGCTAGAGGTTGTTGTTGTTGTCCGGCTTCAGCCGACATATCCCGGGACACCATGGCACTGCATATGTTATCCCGGAAACTCATATTTGGTTTTTTTCTTGGTAACATATATATACTTTTTTTCTGTGAATGCTGCCCCAAAGAGTAAAACATTTAAACTAATATGGTATACAAAACTGTAGATAATACATTATTTTTGTAAACACTGGTAAACAAGTTAGTCCACCAGTCTCGATATAAATTTCATGCAGGGATGGAAATCCAATCCCTGTTTCAGGGGGTCTTACCAAATACACCACAAAGAACCTCTAA
Organism: Tridacna gigas; assembly: GCA_945859785.2. Classification (NCBI taxonomy): domain Eukaryota; kingdom Metazoa; phylum Mollusca; class Bivalvia; order Cardiida; family Cardiidae; genus Tridacna; species Tridacna gigas. The sequence continues at coordinate 31,095,373 of OX244036.2, read as the reverse complement.
ATACCACAAAGACACACAAAGATGCAAAAAATCACATGAGACACCACGAAGAAGCACAAATACACACAAAGACACCACAAAGTGTATGTAAGACGCTTGGCTTGAAAGTAACTTTAAATGTTTGGGTAACAACCCATCACAATTAATATATACCCTTTTGGAAAATGAATTAAAATCAATGGCATCACTTGGCAGATTGTCAATGTCCACTTCACACATAATGCACAAGTAATGAATATTCTGTACAATCTTATGTGATTTTTTCTTAGACGTGGAAGAAAATTCTATTTTGTTTTTTCTTGCATGTTTAGATATTTTGCTAAGTGTAATGAAGCATGTGTATGTGCATACAGAATACCATTAGGGCCCTCACCTTTAAATGTGTTAATTTGAAATCCAATACTTGATAGTACAATGATGATAATGCAAAATCATGAAACTACAATGATGAAAACACGTTAATACAAGGACAATAGTGCAATATTATGATGGAGAAAACGCGACAATGTGATAGTACGATGATGATAGTGCGATATATTGTCACGTTTTCACCATTGTAGTATCATAGTATTGCATCATCACTATCATACTATCGTGTTTTCACCATTGTAATTTCGCATTTTCACCATCGCACTATCGTGTTTTCATCATTGTACTATTGTGTTTTCACCATCATACTATTGTGTTTTCATCATCATACTATCGCGTTTTCACCATCATACTATCGTATTTTCACCATCGCACTATCATGTTTTCACCATTGTACATGTACTTTCACATTTTCATCATTGCACTATCACATTTTCATCATCATACTGTCCCATTATCACCATCATACTATTGTGTTATTATCCTCGTACTATTGCCTTCCGGTGTGCATGCGCATACACATTCAATGGCGATTGACCCAACGGTATTCTGTACTCATCAGCCATGTAATAACCTCTAAGAATCAGACTGCATAAAATATGCAGTCTGATCTTTAATTAATACTGATTGCTTTGCAGAGACATTATGTACAAAGCCAATCTTGAGGTTGCTTTCATTTGTGTCTTATTCCTTTATTTCTAGAATGAAAATGTCCATTTGGTTTATTGGCAATCTAACGGTTAAAAATCGACCATGTTTTTTTTAAACTCACAGAGTGCTAGACTGGACATTTACTCTCACGTTACCAATGGACAAAACTTTATACTTGTCTAAACTGAAAACATTTGCAGACGACAAATTAATTGTGGTTCAAATGGGCATATTTGTCTTAGAACGGGTAAAAAATATTATGGGAAAAGGAAAAAATGCTGGTCACTAGCATTTCTTCCTTTTCCCACAATGTTTTCCAAATTCTTATTTCTAAGAGTCATTTAAACTCAGGATTTTATAGTACTTGAGGAGGTGAAATCGACACTGTAGGTCAAGATCAGACTGTAACGGACATGCTTAGTGATCTTGAGTCTTCATTGTTGGTTATTCTGTGAGACATTACCTGAGATGAGACAGTTTGAGCCAAAATATCTCACAACACACGGATGGGGTAGAATTAGATCACACTACACATTTTGTTGAGTTCCATCTTAACTCTTTACCAACCGACAAAATTTTTGACTCGATCAAATAGAAAGAATTTGCAGACGACAACTAAAATGTAGCTCAAAATTTTACTTATGTCCTTTATAGGGTAGAAAAAATTCTGGGAAATGGAGAAAATGCTGGTTATCAGCTTGGAAATGATATTCTGCAATGTACTGGTAAATGAAACTCCAAGAAATCATTTATATGTGCACTGTCCATTGCAATATAGCTGAAATAATGTTGAAAACAGCATTAAATACCAAAAAACAAACCGCACATTCTTTGGATATAATAATTTTAAAAAATGACACTTCAAAGTTTGGCAAATGGAACACATCAAATAACATTTATTTTCCCAGCAAAATTGATTAAAAAAGGTCTCCGTCAAAAATTCAGATGTATTAACCCTTATCCCGCCAAATTTAAATTGTTGGCAATTACACAGATTTCAATTGGTTACATGGCAACAGGTGGGGTTCCATTGACAGAAATTAATGATAGAGCAGCAGAGAGTGCAGAGCAAGATCAGGCTGCACGTATATGCAGCCTGATCTTGTGCTACATTCTCTGCAAAGTAAATTCATTATTGCAATCGGCAGGATAAGGACTTATGCACTAATCTTCTTATATTTCTACAAACAAACAAGTTAACCTTTTCCTCCACAACAACAAACAGATTTAAGGATCTTAAGGAAGAGGGCTTTTGCAAACCTTGAGAGAAATAAGAAAATGCTGGTAACCAGAATTTTCTCATTTTCCTGTAAAGTTTTCTGCGTGGCAAAAAAATTGCAGTCTAGTAGAGTTATACAGAATACCGTTAGGGCAATTGCCTTTGAATGCGCACTGGAAGGTGATAGTACAATGGTGAAAAAGCGAAAGCATGATGGTGATAATGCAACAGTACGATGATGAAAATATGATTGTGCGATGGTGAAAACACGATAGTACGATGATGATGATGACACGACAGTATGATGATGAAATCACGATAGTATGATGGTGACAATATCATATTGTCATAAAAGTACAATGATGAAAACACGATAGTGCGATGATGATAACAAGACAGAACGATGGTGATAACGCAATACTACAATACTAGGATGATGAAAACGCAACAGTGCAATGGTGAAAACACGATATTAGATCGAACTTTCATCATCCCAATATCATATTGTCATGTTTTCACCATCACAGTATCGCGTTATCATCATCGCACTGTCGCGTTTCCATCATCATAGTTTCGTGATTTCGCATTATCATCATCGTACTATCGAATATCTCATTTTAAATTAACACATTCTAAGGCTATGGTCCTGACAGTATTCTGTAATGTACATGTAGCTCGAAAAATTACCTACAGTAATACCACTTGCATATTTTCACAGCAAAAGCAAAGCATTGTTAATACAGTCTTAGTATTCTTAAATCAGAATTTAATATCAAGAGTAAATAAATAATCCACAAGAATTAAACATGTCACTTATGGTAAAATTTCACAACATATAGATTCTATCTAAACATTCCATAACATATGTAATGACATGCCTCTCTTTCAATAAGAATTATTTACTCGTAATCCTTTTTAGTATAATTTCTCTTTATTCTCTTTCATCTTGAACTTTGCCTCTACACACCAGTCAAGACAATTTGTCAAACTGTTAACCATACGAAATGAGATTATCCAGGTAATTAATGTCAAAGAACATACAATGTCATTAATTATAATTTGGTCTTAAACAGAAGTTTTTACAGTGCTGAACAGACAAAAGGTATCAAAAGACAACATAGGACAATGCTTTTAAATTATCAGAGATTAACTTATTAACAGGAAAAAAAAAAATAGCATGAAACATTTTATTTACAGTGGAAAATTGAAACTGTACATAACAGTTTGATTATGTTTTGAACAAATTTTAATGATAATGTTTACTTGAAACAGTTATTGTTTGGTTAAGCCCCCATTTCTCTAAACACAAGCATACAGGACTTGAGAACAGGAGGTCACTGGTTCGATCCCCGGCTCGGCCAATTTCTTTCCAAGGATTGATGATAGTCATTGTGACAGGATTCATTCCTCTCTCACTGCTGAACATTGTTTCAACGATGGTTATGTGGGAAAGCAGCCAGTGGCTTGGAAAGAATATTGTGCATAGTACTGGTAAAAGAAACTCCAGGAAAGCATGGATAGGTGCACTGGCTGCCATGATATAACTGAAATAATGTTGAAAACAGCGTTAAACACCATACAATCAACTAAACACAAGCGTAAATATGTAAATTTATACAAGGCATACAAAGATGGCTTTGCTGACATACAGGTGTAGTATTTTCATTTTCTAAGCACCTTTTGGTGTTTTTGTGCATTGTTGTGCAACTTTTTGGTGTCTTTGAGCATCTTTGTGGTGTCTTTGTTTGTCTTTGTGGTATTTAGTAGGACCAGCTTCAGTTGAAAAGCTTTTTATGATGGGAAGGTTTCCTTGAAAATTTCATGATTGATTGATTGAATGGTGTTTTACACTGCTTTCAACATTATTTCAGCTATATCACAGGGACTTGAAAATTTCAGCAAAAGTGGTTGAAAACTGTTGGAGGAAAAGAGGATTGGAAATCACATCTTCAAAATGAGGATTTGACAGATAACTAGTTCTAGCATAACCACCTAATTTATGAAAATCATTACCATTCAGGCCCAGTCCTCTCTCAATGCCTAGCATTGTTACGAGGATGTTTATGTGTGAAAGTATCCAGCAGGTGGGAGAGAGTATTATGCAAACTGCGACAAAAAGACACCACAAGGACACTGATAGGTGCACTAGCTGACAAGATATGACTGAAAAAAAGTGTTGACTACATACAAATAATCATCAAACAAAACTATACAGGTTAGTCTTTGACTTCCTAGTTCAAGTAACAAAAAGAAAAGCATGTGAAGGCTAAAAGGGAAATGTTTTTGTTTGAAGAGAAACAAATTGCTTGCATTGTTGGAGTTATACAAAAAATACTGTGGGAAAAGAAACAATTGCTTCTGTAAGGTACTTGCTCCTTTCTGTCTGTATTCAAAAGCTGTCTCCTGCAGGGCTATAGAGAGTCAATATCTATCTTGGAAAGAGGTGAACCTTTAACCAAACAATCACAATTAACATTTTAACAACCTCAAGAAAAAAGAATTGGAAGACATTGTGCAAAAAGGAGGAAATGTTGGTCACCAGCATTTACTCCCTTTTCAACATGGTCAGCTACTATTTCTAAGACAAATCCTACATTTATACAGACAAGTTTGTTTTTCTGGCAAAGAATTGACCCTTTACCAAACGACAAAATTTTAGAGCAGTCCAAACTGAAAGTATTTGCAGATGACAAATTAAGTGTGCAGGCTCAAATAATGGAATTTGTCTATGAAAGGTAAGAAAACATTGAGGAAAAAGGAGAAAATGCTGATTACCAGCATTTTCTCCTTTTCTCACAATGTTTTCAAAAGTCTGTTCTGTCAGTATCGTTAAAACTCGGGATTATGTGGTAAGGGGTTAAAAATCACTCTTTGACATGCTAATGACAAAATCAGTAGTATGTTATGCCATAGGGCCATATTCACACAGCCCTTTTTTATAATGTTTTAACTCTGAATTTTATGAAAGACCACCTGATTTGCTGAAACAGAATTTGTTATCAGACAGAATATGATTTTTGTGGCATTTGTCGAAGACAATGCCACTATGAGTTTAATATGGTATTTTGAAAATCATGTATCGTAGTTTATGCAGAACCGAAGGAAGTAAACCCAACTAAACTCAATTTTTCTGAGAGAAATAAGTTGTTCGATAGCACTCAAATATATAATTAACAATGGTGTATTAAAATAAACTGGATTAGGCCATCGATCATGGGAATGTTTCTCTTGAAATTATCTATATCCGCTATGGCCTTCTATTGGTGCATTGATACACACAATCTTTGTCTCCTGACCGTGTTTGTCCCAAAAATTGTTCGTCCCTGGGCTTGTTCGTCCCAAATTATTGTTTGGTTTTTTTTTTTTCAAATTATTAATTCAAAACAATGGCTCCCTTGACAAATACCACTCCAGTGCTTTCAATGCTTTGATTTTTTTTACAAAACAGAGCCAAGACAAAAGGAGGCACTGCCTGCATTATATTTCTCAATGCACTCTATGTACATTCATACATGAAGAGTCATAATTACAGATGTGACAGCAGGTAAAATGAAACACTTTAATTAACTATTCAACCCATCATAAACAGGCTATTTTTTACCACACAACAAAGTTTAAGCATGGTCCAAATTGAAAGCATTGGCAGACTACATATTATTTGTCACTTAAGACATAAAATTTGTTTTTCAAAGGTAAGAAAACATTGTGCGGAAAGGAGAAAATGCTGGTTACCACAATGTTTTCAAAAGCTGTATTCCTCAGGGTCGTTAAAAGTCAGGATTGTGTGAGAAAGGATTAAACCTTACAGTGATGGATGAAATAAATGGATGTTGTAAGAAAGAAAAAGAGACCCAAAAATTGCAATTTCCAGGGTGTTTTTGTCTGAATATTTCACAAAAGAGCAGATAGAGTAGATCTAAGATCAGACTACATGTTCTGTGCACTCTGATCATGACCTTTGCAGCCTGCAAAAAAGGCAGTCTTACTGTTTACCAAGCACCAAAATTTAGACTACCGGTAGCTGAAATTGATAGCATTTGCAGACAACATACTGAATTTGCATCAGATGATGTTTTGGGTTTAAAAGGTTAGAAAACATTGTGGGAAAAGAAGAAAATGCTTGTTGCATTTCCTTCTTTTCACACAATGTTTTCAAATGCACTCTGCCGCAGGGTCATTAAAGTCAAGGGTTAACATACTTGAAACATGTGGCACTTAGATACAAAGAAATACATATGAACCATACTCTGTGAAAGGGGGCTTAATTCATCAGTAAAAGGAGTGCAGGTAAAAAGCCCACCAGGTGAAAAGCCTACTAGGTAAAACCCCCTTTGGACAAAAGCCTCCTGGTAAATGAAAAGTGGACAAAAGCCCACCATTACTACAAAATGATTATATATTAAATGGATTTATGAATTTATAACCTGTTTCATTCATGCAATATTGTGAGTACACATGTAGTGATTTTGAAATGTTGACTTTATGAAGCATTTTTGTGAGAGAATAAAATTTACTAATTTTATTATTGATGATATAAAAAAATATATATATATTTAACATTAAATGGGTCTGTTATTTGTAAACTATATAAATATATGGGTGTGTTTTTTTTTTTAAATATGGCTTTCGTTTTGTATGCAGTTTGCAAATTTTATTGTTTATTATGAAAATTGAAATACAAAAGAAAGGGAAGATCTCAAGACTGAAGAATGCACCAGTTAAAGTCAACTATAGTTGACTCTTTACTACACGACAAAATTTTAGCATATGGTCCAAATTAACTCTTTACCAAACAACAAAATTTTAAACTGGTCCAAACTGAAGGCATTTGCAGATGACAAACTCAATACTGATCGAATGGTAAGATTTGTCTGTGATAGGATAGAAAACATTGTAGGAAAAGGAGAAAATACTGGTTACAAGTATTAATTTTCTACTTTTCCCACAATGTCTTCAAAGGCCTTCTTCAAAGCCGTTAAACGTCGGGATTGTGTGGTTAAGAGTTAAATAAGGAAGCATGCATAGCTTTGTTTCTGTCTTTCATATTGCATTAATAGTCTGCAAGCCATGATGATTACATCTACACTTTCAGAATCTAACCAATTAAAGGCAATTAAGGTAAAAGGTATAACAAGTCAAGTTACAAGTTTTCTCAGCTTAATGAAATTTTTAGGACCCTTAGAAATATTGTGATAATTTCTCCTTTTCCTACAATGATTTCTAATACAATTTTTCCCTGCTTTACAAAGTTTTTTAGGACCCTGAGAAATAAGGTTTTGAAACATTGTAACGAAAGGTGAAATAAGGTTAGGAAACATTGTGATAAAAGGTGCAATGCCACTTTCCAGCAATTCCCACTTTTCCCACAATTTTTTGTTATAAAAGTCCTATAGCAAGATTTCTTTTTTCTAAGAAATTTTTCAATGTATACCATCAATTCATATAGGAGAGGGCTTTTCACCTTCTGGGCATTTTACCTTGTGGGCTTTTGTCTGGTGGGCTCTTCACTTAGTGGGCTTTTGAGAACATGCACACAAATGTAGATATGACCAATGCGCAGTCCAAAAAATTTTGATTTCAGCAGCGATAATTGTCACATGCCACTTGTGACAGATGTTGAAAAAGATGACATTAACAGATAACTGCTTACTGTATAAACACACCCTTAACTCTTTACCACACAATGATGAGTTTAAACGTCTCTGGGAAATAAGATTTTTGAAAACATTGTGGGAAATGGAGAAAATGCTGGTCACCAGCATTTTCCAACAATGTTTTCTAACCTTTCAGAGACAAATTCTATCATTTGAGCCACATTTAATTTGTCATCTATAAATGCTTTGAATTTGGGTCAGTCTGAAATTTTGTCGTCTCGATAAGAGTACCACACATCAAAATTTTTTATTCATCCCATAATGAAAGCAATTGAAGAGAAAAACTAAATATATTTCAAATGATGAGATTTGTTTCTAAAAGGTGAGAAAACATTTGGGGAAAAGGAGAAAATGCTGGTAACCAGCATTTTCTCCTTTCCCCAAAATGTTTTCAAAAGCCTTTTTCATCACGGTCATTTAAAGTCAGGATTGCTTGGTAAAGGATTAAACATCCCTGAAGTTGACAGATTTGGAAAATATTGTGGGAGAAGGAGCAATTGCTTGTAGAAAAATCCAAGTACTTGGACCAAACTTACTTTATAATCTGTATATATATCCTTGACAAAAACTAATGCCTAAATATGTCTTTCTTGTTTCATTCCTGTTAATTTTTTTTTCTCCTTGATTTCCATTCCCCCCCCCCCCAAAAAAAAAGCTTTGTCACCACATATATTACAAACTGTTTTGTTTTTGTGTACATACGTAATATGTTTGGATATATACATTATGTGCGTTTATTAACCCGTTACCAAACAATCCCATGTTTTCATGTCCCTGAGGAAGAGGCCTTTTGAAAACATTGTGGGAAAAGGTAACCAGCATTTTCTCCATTTCCCAAAATGTTTTCTACCCTATCACAGATAAATTCCATCATTTAAGTTGCATGTAATTTGTCGTCTGCAAATGCTTTCAATTTGGACAAGTCTAAAATTTTTTATCGTTTGGTAAAGAGTTAAATTGTAAGGTAATGAGGGATGGCTACAACCCTCATATACCAATGGGTGTGGCTTATAAAGGTGAAAAAAAAGAGTTAGGAAAAAAACGTTTGATCTTCAAACGTTTTTTTACCGGACAAGTCCAATTTTTGTCTTCTCAGGGTTACTTCTTTACCAGACAACAAAAATTTGAGGCTTATCCGAATTGAAAGCATTTTGTAGATAATAAATAAAATGAGGCTCAAATAATGCTAATTGTTGTTGAAAGGATAAAAAGCATTATTAAAAGGGAAAAAAATGCCGGTTAACATTTTTTTTCCCCTTTTTTCAACCATCTTTTTAAGAAACCTTCTGTCACCAAAGGTTGTGACAACATATGAATATTTACCACACAATCCTAAGTTTTAACGACCCCGATTGAGGATAGTCATCTTGACAGGATTCATTCCTCTCTCACCACTGACCGTTGTTTCGACGATGGTTACGTGGGAAAGCAGCCAGTGGCTTGGAAAGAATATTATGCGGAGTACTGGTAAAAGAAACTTCAGGAAAGCATGGATAGGTGCACTGGCCGCCGTGATATAACTGAAATAATGTTGAAAATGGCGTTAAATACCACACAATCAATCATTTAATGACCCCAAGGAAAAGGACTTTTGAAAACATTGTGGGAAAAGGAGAAAATGCTGGTAACCAGCATTTCCTCCTTTTCCCACAATGTTTTCTTCCCTTTCAAAGAAAAATTTCCTAATTTGTGCAACACTTAGTTTGTTGTCTGCAAATGCTTTCAGTTTGGACCGGTCTAAAATTCTGTTGTTTGTTAATGAGTTAAGGATTAAACGTTGATCGACACCTGTTTTTCTCATCAATTTGCTATGATTGTTATGATAAAACAAATCTAGCTATTGCTTGCAACAGATAATTACAGACATTGTGTTGAACGGTGTACGACATTTCGTCAAAAGTGTGTTTCATCGAAATCCACGTATGTTTTAAAATACTGATTGCTAAATACCTAGATTTATTTCATGAAAAGATCTGTCTGGGAGGAAGATTTAAGCCACAATTTGTCTGGGTTACTGTAAGGATCAGGGCTAGGGATCGTTTTTGACAAACATGGTTTTCAACGAAATGTCAAACACCTGTGTTAAAGAGATTTAGGTAAATTTGTGTTTAGGAAAGCAATAAACATGCAGTTGCATTCCATTTTAACAAAAGTACTAACTTTATCAGCACCAATTAACTCTTAACCAGACGATAAAATTTTAGATCAGTCCAAATTGAAAGGTGTTGCAGACGACAAAAATAAATGTGAATCAGAAATTGAAATTTGTTTTTGGAAGAGTAGAAAACGTTATGAGAAAAGAAGAAAATGCTGGCTACCAGCATTTTTTCCTTTTCCCACAATGTTTTCAAAAAGCTTCTTCTTCAGGGTCATTAAAAGTTGGGATTGTGTGGCAAAGGGTTAAATTGACATGACCTCTTTCGACAGCTGAAAATACAAAACACTGAAACTCAGAAAGAATTCTATCTTATATGCTTGAATAGATAGGTTGATGGTATATAGATTAACATTCTGTGCAGTCTGATCTTGATCTTTGCTATATACTAAAGTCCCTGTTTTCTTCTTTGGCACAGAGAGGTTAAACCTTCGACCCCTAAGAGCGACAAGGGGCGCTTTTGCGGGAAGAATAGATCAAGATCAGACTGCACAAAGCGTGCAGTCTGGTCTTGGATGTACATTGTTCAGTACATTTTTTTACCTTAATTAATTTTGAAATTTGGACATTTGGGTTTTTACTGTAGAATGGAAATTTTCGTTTTATTATATTTAGCAGCTTGAAGGTTAATACATGTAGCTTCTCCTTAATATGGACTTCCCTGTTATAGATCATATTTCAACTTTCTGAGGAATCCAAGGCCAATTTAATTCATATCTCCATGGTTAAAGGTACGTTAATCTTTTCTAATTCCATTTTTCCCTTCAATATTTGATTATCTCGAATAATGGATTTGAATTAATTCATTTCTAATTTTGACCATTAAGATAGAGACTAATTAGTAATCTACCATAAGCTGTAGGAAATATGGTGATGGATAAACACCTAGCTTTTTACCCTTCATGCACTGAACCTAGCTTCAGATTTTCTGGCTCAAACAACCATGAAATAGCTGAGCTATGCTCTGTGACAAGAGGGCTTAATGCATCTGCGAAAAGTACTGACCCACATTAGCTTGCGCAGTCTGTGCAGACTGACCTGGGCCGAAACTTTTTGCTATTGGTCAATTTTCTGTATGGTCAAGGGTCATTCTGCAGCATGATTAAGTTGGTTGTTAAAAAAGTGGCTTTTATTGATCCATACTTATCTGATGATTTTGAGATATACTCCTTCAAAGAAAGGCATTAAGTCCCCTTTTAACAGAGTGTGGTTCAGTTATATTTACCCAATTAAAAATGATGTTTCATTCATTCAGTGCTCAAATGGTCAACCTGAAGTTGCTTTTGCTTGCAATGTAGAGTAAGAATAGACTAAAAAAAAAACTAGCAGTCGGAGTTGCTTGTGCCACCCACATAAATCTTCAAAGAACAAGTAGTCTAGGATGTTTTTGCCAACAATATGAATCAAGATATGACTTCAAAGAACATGCAGTCTAGGTTATTTTTGCCATTGATATTCACCAAGAAAGGACTTCAAAGAATGTGCAGTCTAGGTTGTTTTTGCCAACAATATTGATTAAGAAAAGACTTCAAAGAACATGCAGTCCGGGTTATTTTTGCCAACAAAATGGTTCGAGACAGGACTCCAAAAAACATGCAGTCTGGGTTGCTTATGCCAATGATCTATACCAAGGTAAGACTCCAAAGAATTTGCCTCTAGGTTGCTATTACCACAAATATAAGTCAAGATTAGACTCTAAAGAATTTGCACTTTCGATTGATTTTGCCAAAAATATAAATCAAGATATTACTCAACAGAACATGCAGTCTGGGTTGCTTTTGCCAGAAATATAAATCGGGTAGATACTCCATAGAACATGCACCTGGGTTGCTTTTGCCGGCAATATAAATCGGGTAGATACTCCATAGAACATGCAGCCAGGATTGCTTTTGCCAGAAATATAAATGGGGTAGATGCTCCCTAAAAAAATGCAGTCTGGATTCCTTTTGCTGGCAATATAAATCAGGTAGATTATACTCCATAGAACATACAGTGTGGGTTGCTTCTGCTAGAAATATAAATCAGGTAGATACTCCATAGAACATGCATTCTGGGTTGCTTTTGCCAGAAATATAAATCAGGTAGATACTCCAGAGAACATGCATTCTGGTTATCTTTTGCCAGAAATATAAATCAGGTAGATACTCCATAGAACATGCATTCTGGATTGCTTTTGCCAGAGATATAAACCAGGTAGATACTCCATAGAACATGCATTCTGAATTGCTTTTGCCAGAAATATAAATCAGGTAGATACTCCATAGAACATGCAGTCTGGGTTGCTTTTGCCAGAAATATAAATCAGGTAGATACTCCATAGAACATGCAGTCTGCGTTGCTTTTGCCAGAGATATTAATCAGGTAGATACTCCATAGAACATGCAATCTGGGTTGCTTTTTCCAGAAATATAGTTCAGAAAGAATACACCATAGAACATGCATTCTGGATTGCTTTTGCCAGAAATATACATCAGGTAGATACTCCATAGAACATGCAATCCCCAATCTGGATTGCTTTTGCCAGAAATATAATTCAGAAAGAATACCCCACAGAACATGAAGTCTGGGTTGCTTTTGCCAGAAAAATAAATCAAGTAAATACTCCATAGAACATGCAGTCTGGGTTGCTTTTTTCCACAAATATAAATCAGGTAGATACTCCATAGAACATATAGTCTAGGTTGTTTTTGGCAACAATATAAACCAAGATGATACTCAATAGAACATACAGTCTAGTTGTTTTTGCTAACATTTGGACTGAAATACAAATGTATGCCTAGAGCACAGAGGGACCTAAATCCTACAAAGGAGCCATGCTCTGGCTAAAGGGAGGCTTAATGCATCTCCATAATGCATAATACCAAGCAAGCCATTACATAACTATGGATCCATAATAGCCACTCTTTTCAACATTTGACTGAATCATCAGGTAGACTGGTCCTTTGGCATACAGAAAATTGACCAATAGCGAAAAGTTTAGGCCCAGGTTGGCCTGCACAGAGCATGGCTCAGTTATAAGGTCCCTCCCATTGACTGAGCGCAAAAAAAGTTTCATAAACACTTGTTCTTGAGTTCTAAATATGAGTCATGTTCTGTAAGAAGTGTAATTAACTCTTTACCAAACGACAAAAATTTAGACTTGTACAAATTGAAAGCATTTGCAGACAACAATTTATATGTTACTCAAATGATGGAAATTGTCATTGATAGGGTAGAAAATATTGTGGGAAAAGGAGAAAATGCGGGTTACCAGCATTTTCTTCTTTTCCCACAATGTTTTCCAAAGGCCTCTTTCTCTGGGTCATTAAAAGTCGGGATTGTGCGGTAAAGGGTTAATGCACTTGCAAAAAGTATCAATCCAGGTCAGACTGTGCAGTCTGCACAGGCTGCCCAGGGTCGAAACCTTTTGCCCTTGGTCAATTTTTGGCATGCCCAAGGACCATTCTACTCATGACGTTTGTTAGCCAAAATGGACTTTATGGACCCATCATTTTGTGGCAACATGCTTGGTATAATGCATTAGAGATGCATCAAACCCCTTTTCCCAGAACATGGCTCATAAGGTCCCTCCCATTGACTGAGCTCAAAACAATGGTTTTATGACCACTAGCTCTTGACCTCTCAATATGATTATGTCATGGGTGAAAGTAAGATTTTTTTTGAAATCCCTCCTAAAACTTTAACCCTTAAAGCACCAATCACAGCTATAGTTGCCTCTGCAGCCAGTGTAAATCAAAGATCAGGCTGCAAAAAATGTGCAGCCTGATCTTTGATCTACACTGTCCACTTTGCTGAAACACTGTAGACAAAAGCAACCATGAAATTGCGCTTATTTGGGACACATTGCTAGGATGAAAATGTCTGACAGGTTTATTCGACGTTCTAAGGGCTAATAAAGATAATGAAGGAAAACTGGCTTGTAACCTAAAAACCTGAAATCATACAGGAATAAAAAACTTTCATCCATGTCAATAGGTCCCTCCTTTGAACTGAGCACAAAAAGGTTCTATTAATACTAGTCATAGACATGCGAATATGAATATTACTCCATTTGACTGAATGCCAAAATGTTTTATAAGCACTGCCCCTTGACTTCTCAACATTATTTTTATGTCCCTCCTTTGGACTGAGCACATAATAGATTTCTGAGCACAAGTCCTAGGCATGTGAATATGATTATAAGGTCCCTCCCATAGACTAAGCACACAAAAAAGTTTTATAAGCACTATGCCTTGTCCTCTAAATCATAACTTTATGTCCTTTGTTTGCACCCGACACAAAATGTTTTGCAAGCAAAGCCCCCTGACATCTCAGTAGAAATACCAGGTCTGTCCCCTAGACTATGCACAAAAAAAGGTTTTATTCACAGTCTTGCCTTTGACTTCTCAAGATGATTATTAGGTCTCTTTCATGGACTAAGCACAAAAAGTTTTAAAAGCACTCACCTTTGCTCTCTAAATTTTAATATTAGGTCTCTCCAATGGGCAGAGTACCAAAAAGTTTCATAAGCACTAGCCTTTGTCTTGATTCAATACATCTTTTATATTTAGTTCTCTCCCATGGACTGAAAACAATTTTTTTTGTCATTCAGCAGAACAATGATTTCAACCATTAATTTGGCAACTAAGCTGAGCATACTGTGTAGAATATTGACTGGAACTGCTGTCGCTCTATTGGTGTTGCTTTATATGAAATTCTGCTATTTTGAAGGTAATACATCATTTGATTCTATTACACTCTATTTCTTTGAAACACATCTTTGCTAGCCAGGTGACGATCACTACGCTGCTCTGTTCACCCATGGCTGATTGAGTCAAAAGATATAATCCCGCAGATACACATATTCAATGGCTGCAGTCTCTTCTAAAAGCACCAATCAAATAGCACATCACATTTGCTATCCATCATCAGCAAAACATAAATATAAAAGCAAACACAGGTGATAATCATTGTCAGATATGCTTGGAATCATTACCTAAAAGATATGGATAGACAATATTCACTTCAACATTCACTGTAACAAATCAGTTAAATAAAGTATTAAGTTATATCCCAACACTCGATGATGGGCTATGAAAATATGAGACCGTGGATTTTGCCAAAAGGATTATGCTATGCGACAACTGATTGGTTTGGCAACATATCTCGGGGATTACAAATTTCGATTTGATCAGCCAAGGGTGAACAGAGCACCATACTTGATTATCACCCTTGGCTAACAAAGATGATTAACATATTACCTGAAGCAGACAATTTTTTGACTAGCGAAGCTAGTCTATAGGCATCAAGACTGACCTAGATTCAAAGTAAACAAAAAAACCCACAGTTGCCAAATACTGCCTCACAGAAAATACTTCTTTCTGTTAGAAATCTTAATTCTGTTATATATGACAATTTAGACAAAAACAAGTAAATCTCTACCTCTCTAAGTTGAACATGTTGTCTTACAAAGTAACTGAGTAAACAAGATGTCATTTATAAGGAACATGACCATGTAAATTAAGTGACCTATGCAAAGCAGAGAATCACTTATTCCTACACCATTGTAACATTATGAATGAATCTATTAATGGATACACCTAGGTATTAACTTGTAGCAAATGCCAGGCTATATCAACCCTCACTGGACAGAGAACCCATGTCATTCATTATTTAGACCATTGTGTACAGTTAAAATGTTATGCTGAACTGTTATTTTACCTCTTGTATATTAACCCTTTACCAAACAATTCCAAGTTTTAATGACACTGGGGAAGAATCCCTTTGAAAATATAGCGGGAAAAGGAGAAAATGCTGATAACCACCATTTTCTTCTTTTCTAACATTTTTTTCTGCCCTCTTGGAATCACATTTCATCAGTTCAGCTGCATTTAATTTATGGTCTGCAATAGCTTTGAATTTGGACGAGTGTAAAAATTTCTGGTTTTGTAAAGAGAGTTAAATAGTTAACTACACCTTGTGCTACTGGATATTGACTCATTGATTGTATGGTGTTTAATGCCGTTTTCAATATTATTTCAGTGATATTGTGGCCGCCAGAGCACCTATCCATGCTTTCCTGGAGTTTCTTTTACCAGCACTACTGCAACTCAATGACTATTTGCGGACAGTGTGGATTAAGATCAGACAGCACAGAGCATGCAGTCTGATCTTCAATCTACACTGTCCAATAAGAGGATATTTTTTTCCAAAATGTAACTTTGAAACGGCAATATTCAGATGTTTACCATCGGCTTGAAAGTTTCAATTAACATTTCTAACAGGTTACTTGTTAAACTTATACTGGATTATAGTTAAACAATAGCACACATAGCTCCAGCAGCTCAGTCGGTAGTGTACAGGACTTGAGAACAGAAGGCCGCTGGTTCGATCCCCAACTCTGCAAATTTCTTTCTGAGGACTGATGATGATAGTCATTGCGACAGGATTCATTTCTCTCTCACATTTTGACGATAGTTATGTGGAAAGCAGCCAGTGGCTTGGAAAGAATATTGTGCGGAGTATTGGTTGAAGAAACTCAAGGAAAGCATGGATATGTGCACTGTCCACCGCTACATAACTGAAATAATGTTGAAAACAGGGTCAAACACCATACAAACAATCAATCAGTCAAATTCACTAGTCTGTCAGTACTTTCTGTACTTTGATTAGACTAGGGAAATACTGCCAAAAGACTTATTTCACACTTATATATGAGCTATGCTCTATAACTGTGGATCCATAAAATCCATGTTCACCAACAACACTTCTAGATCATGAGGAACATTGGTCCTTGGACACACAGAAAATCGACCAATAGCACAAAGTTTTGGCCCAGGTCAGCCTGCACAGACTGCGAAAGCTGACTTGAGTTGATACTTTTCTCAGATGCATTAAACTCCCTTTCACAGAGCATGGCTGCTTTTCTTTTGAGGGGTGGGGGTTCTTTTTTAATTTTTGGACAATTTCTTATGTGCTAGCTTACTCTACACAAAAAAATTAATTTTTCACAGTTTGGTAGGATGAAACCCAGATACCCCCTTTAACCTTACTCAAAATCCTAAGTTTCAACTACTTAGAGGAAGCAGAAATCAATAAGAGAAAATGCTGCTAACAAGCAATTTCTTTTCTTCCTAAAATGTTTTCTACCCATTTCGATACGAATCCCATCATTTGAACCAGGTTTGTCTTCTGCATTCCGATTTCATTTAGTACAAGTCTAAAAATTTGTCGTGTGGTAAAGAGTTAAAGAACACAGATATTGCAATTTCAAGGTTATAAATGTCCAAATATGGAATTAAGTAAAACCAAGATCATACTGAAGCTTTGCGCCGTCTTATCTTGATCTGGACTATCCTTTTGTAACCAGGTGTGACATACAATACTTATTAACATATAGAACTCGGTATAGTGTTTGGCTTTAACTCTTTGCCAAACAGTCCCGAGTTTTAATGACCCTGAGGAAGAAGCCTTTTGAAAACATTGTGGAAAAAGGAGAAAATGCTGGTAAGCAGCATTTTCTTCTTTTCCCACAATGTTTTCTAACCTGTCACAGACAAATTTTACCATACGATCAATATTTAATTTGTCAGTTTAATGTTGTCAGTTTGGACCAGTCTGAAATTTTGTTGTTTGGTAAAGAGTTAATTGATGGATTCTAGGCAGGATTTTAGCCTTTTGGCATGATTTTTCAAAAGGTGTTGATCTGCAATATGATAAGAAAAAAAAGAGAAGTTCTTTGCAGCTGGGTATGTGTTTAAAATGTCCTGAATCATACATGTATTTTCTAAATTGAAGGAAGTATGACTGTTACAGCAGTGGAGATGCTGAGTGTTCCAGAACAAAGACAAGCTGGTGAGCTGAGGAAAAATTCAACAGGTAAGTGTTTAACCCTTTACCAAATGACACAAATTTCAACTTGTTAAAATCAAAAGCATTTGAAGATGATAAGCTATAGTGATAGCATACCACATTATAACGGTTGAACTATGTGATCCTCCAGTAGAGAAAAGACAAAAATAGAAATGAGCCTTTGCTCTGGCAAAAGGAGGCTTAATACATCTCCTTGATACATTATACCATGCAGGTCATCACATAATTATGGATCCATTAAATTCTTTTTGTGTAACAACCGATTGAATCCTGAGGTAGACTGGCCCTTTGACATGCAGAAAATTGACAAACAGCAAAAAGTTTTGGCCCAGGTCAACCTGCATGGATTGGGTAGGCTAACCTGGCTCAATACTTTTTGCAGATACATTAACTCTTTACCAAACAACAAAATTTTAGCCTTGTCCAAATTGAAAGCATTTGCAGACTACAAAATGAACATGACGCAAAACTTAAAATTTGTATTGGGAAGGGTAGAAAACATCTTTTTCCCACAATGTTTTCAAAATGCTTCTCTTGTAGAGTTGTTAAAAGTCGGGATTGTGTTGTAAATGGTTAAGCCCCCCTTT
Source organism: Tridacna gigas (assembly GCA_945859785.2). Lineage (NCBI taxonomy): Eukaryota > Metazoa > Mollusca > Bivalvia > Cardiida > Cardiidae > Tridacna > Tridacna gigas. Next base: position 31,076,887 of record OX244036.2, on the reverse strand, counting down.
TCACAGAGTATGGCAAAAATAGAAATCTAATGAAAATTCCTTATACTCATTCTGCGTCATTGTTTGGATCTTTTTGTGTATATACCAGCGACAAAATATTGATTCTGATATAATACAGAACTATAGTGTAGGTAGCGGGTAACTTTAATCAGATAATCTTGTATTTTGATGACTCTGACAAGGAAGGCTTTTGAAAAAACTGTGAGAAAAGTACTTTATCCCTTCCTCACAATGTTTTCAAAAGCCTTCTTCATCAGGGTCATAAAAACAATCACTGCAGGGCCTATATATTTCAGAAATATCCATTTATGGGCCTGTTCAAGTCTTGCATGACTACAGTAAATGTAAATCATCCTGTTGCTGAAGGACTATCTATTTCATAAACATGCACACTACAGCCTATTTCCGTATCACCCACACAAGGGCTATCTCATGTCTGTCGAAAGACTTTCGTGAGAAATATTTAAACATGCTTTAAATATTGCCATAAATACATGTTTAACCTTTTACCACACAATCCCGACTTTTAACGCCCCTAAGTAATCTGAAGCTTTTTGAAAACATTGTGGGAAAAAGAGAAAATGCTGGTAACCAGCATTTTCTCCTTCTCCCACAATGTATTTTACACTTCCATAGAGAAATTTCAGTGTATGAATCACATTTACCATGTTGTCTGCAAATGCTTTCAATTTGGACCAGTCTGATATTTTGTTGTTTGCTAAAGAGTTAATACATAAACACATATAACTTCAAATACATATTTGGGTTCTACAAGTATGTTGGCAAGGGGCTCTAGTCACAAGTTCTCACTAGTTAGGTTTGGCTATTTCCCTGCTCTATACAAGCTAGCGGTATTATCAGACACGGGGCCTTATGAAACATTAACCCCAACAAGATCCTCCTTTTATCAGTCTGATCTGCTTTCATAAGAAGTGGATTTCTCTTCTTGATGATCAATTTAGTAATACCCACACCAGGGCCTTTCTATTTCAGAAACACTTGCACAAGGACCTTTTCATATCCTACTGAAAGCTCACACAAGAAAGTGGATCATGCAATACTTGCCAGTCTATCTCAGAAACACTCACACCCGGCCTTCTCGTGTTATGCTGACATTAGGAAATGTTCATCTTGTACTGAATGATCTATGTTAGAAACACCAGGGCCTATCTATGTCAGAAACACCCATGCAAGGGCCTTCGTATGTTTTTAACCCTTAGGCTGCTAAGCGCAACTCACAGACCTTTTGCGGACAGTGTAGATCCAAGATCAGACTGCACAGAATACGCAGTCTGATCTTGGATCTACACTGTCCGATAAAGAGATATCTTTCCTTCAAAACTACCTTTGAAATAGAAAAATTTGGGTTCATGCTATAGGTCTGAAATCTTCATTTCATTTCTTTTTTTTTTTGTAGGATAGGGGTTAAACTGAATGTTTGTGTGAGAAATTATTCATCCTAAACTCAACTTTCTATTTTAGAAATACCTAGGCAAGGGCCTTTCAATTCCAAGAACCCTTCCACCAGGACTAACTCATATTTACCCAAACTACAGCCTTTTCATGTCCTACTGAACGCTTACCACAGAGGTGGGTCATCTTATACTGGAAGATTACTGAGTCTTCATGATGATACATTTTACTGGTTTGAGCCTCTTCAAACAACAATAAGAGAAAGGTACTACACCAAAAATGGATCAATATGCAGTCTAATAAGTCCTGGGTGCGAGGGCTTGTAAGTAATTTACCAGATTATCTTGTCAACCATTTACTGAATAAACCTGTCCTTTAACAACCTTGAGGAAGAGCTTTTAACTCTTTATCAGACGACATAATTTTAGACTGTCTACTAGCACTTTCTCCTTTTCCCAAAATCTTTTCAAAATATTCTTTCACAGGGTTGTTAAAAGTCGGGATTGTGTGGTAAAGGGTTAAAAATGTCTTGGGTAAATAAACAAATGTTGGTAACCGCCATTTTCTCGATTTCCAATATATTATATAGATGAATCATGCACTGTAAAAAGGGGGCTTAATGCATCTGTGAAATGTATCGACCCAGGTCTGCCTGGGCAGTCCGTGCAGGCTGACCTAGGCCAAAACTTTTCGCTATGTGACTATTTTCTGTATGTCCAAGGACCAGTGTACATAATACATCATCTGGTTGTTAGACAAAATGGATTTTACAGATAGATGACTTGCTTGGTATCATGGATCCTGGGGATGCATTAAGCCCCCTTTTGCCAGAGCATGTCTCACATACAAATGTTTCTTATCCCTTCATAGACTTGGGATTTTGTGGTTTTTAGAACATCTAGGCAGTGAGATTGTTGGAATCCAATATTCTTTTTTAACTCTTTACCAAACGACAAAATTTCAGACTAGGTCAAATTGAAAGCATCTGCAGATGACAAACTAAATGTTGCACAAATGAGGAAATTTTACTTTGAAAGGATAGAAAACATTGTGGGAAAAGGAGAAATGCTGGTTACCAGCATTTTCACCTTTTCCGACAATGTTTTCAAAAGTCTCTCTCCTTGGGGTCATTAACACTTGGGATTGTGTGGTAAAGGGTTAAAATCCCAATATTTTGTGATAATGTGCAGGCAAAGACCCCCACCAAAATTGTTATCAGAATTATCGACTTAACCCTTTCCCAAACAAGCCCTGGTTTTTACGTGTCTGCAGTACAAGTCTTTTGAAAACACTGTGGGAAAAGGAGAAATTGCTCGTAACAAGCAATTTCTCCTTTTCCCAGTGTTTTCTACCCATTTGGAGAACTTTCTGCCATTTTCATAAAATTTAAAATTGTCGTCTGCAAACTCTTTTAATTTGGACCAGTCTAAAATTTGTCGTTTTGGAAAGGGTTAACAGAAGAACACTACTAATTACATATTTGCCAGTAAGAAAAGTTTGATGAGTTTCCATACCTGATACTGTATACGTGGATATACATGTATGTATTATATGCTTGTCGAAAAATTTGCGAAATACCGATTACAGATATTTTTCGCACAGGAATGTTTTCAAATTCAAGACACTTGTTATTTGTTGGTATACTTGTGGTAAAGTACACAAACAGAAAAGTTCGCAAATTTTTCAAATTTGAGAAATTGCAAAAATTTCCATGTCACAAAAATTTCCACGTATACAGTATATTTAGGACATTGTGTCAACAGAATTGACTTGTGCCCATTTCCATAAGATGATTATTTCAATTCAGAACCTGTGCAGTACTGTTGTACAACGTACAATTTTGAACCAAAAATACAAAACATCCGGTTGATATTTAATTGCAAATATTTTTCCAACTTGAAGTTGATAAATCATGGAACAAAGTATGAAATAGTGTATGCATCAAGTTTTCTCTTTACACTGAATGACTATATGTAAGTGTTCACTTGTTGTTATCTACCAGTATAAAAAAAAAACATGAACATTTTCTAAGCATTTAAACTTTTTTTTTTTTTAAAATCCCCCACTTTTTAATAGTGTGGGGCCAATATTGTACTTTGTTTAACACTATAGTAAAGGTTTAGGTAATGAATTATTCCAGGGATAACCATGATTTCAAGTCATTAAACAGTAGCCTGGAGTTCTTGGTTGACCTTTACAGCTGTGACCTTGACAAACACTTTAATAGATTTTGTGACAACTTAATGAAAAGCGTAGGTAAGTGTGGTTGCTGAGCGATTTGACTGAGACTTTTTGGATTGCTTGGTTGCTTTAACCCTTTACCACACAGTCCAAACTTTTAACAACCCTGGGAAAAAAAGCTTCTGAAAACATTGTGGGAAAAGGAGAAAATTCTGGTAAACAATGTTTTCTACCCTTCCAAATGAAAAATATTTTTCTATTCTTGAATCACTTTTTTTTTTGTCATCTGCAAATGCTCTCAGTTTGGAAGAATCTAAAATTTTGTTGTTTTGTACAGATTTAACAAGTCCATGTTCTGACAACCTTGAAGAAGGGGGCTTTTGAGGATGCTGGTAACTAGCATTTTCTCCTTTTCCCACAATGCTTTCTACTTTCAAGAACAAATACCATGATTTAAACCTCATTTGTCATCTGCAAATGCTTTGAATATTGACCAGTCCAAATATTGACCAAATTCTGTTGTTTTGTGGAGTTATTACTATTTGGACTTACCTAGCAGTTTTCTCCCATTTTCCACATTTTTGAGACTGTTTTCCAGGGTTGGGGAACAGAAATTACGGTAAGTAAAAGTGGCTTGGGGAGGTGGGGTCTTTGAACTATTCCGATTGTGTTGGTTGGTGGGGAAGGGGTGGTGGTGTCTAATTCTGTTGGTTAGGGGGTCATTTGATTGGCTGTTATTTCTGAAATTTTCACCAAAATCTTCTAAAAACACAGTTTTGGTCCAGAGTGGGAAGCTGGGGGTGGAAATGCGGAGGTGGGAGAGAGAGGAGAAATATATTGAGACAACTGAAATCAGCAACATCCTGATCACATATTAACCCTTACAGCACCGAATAAACCTATCAGACATTTTCATCCTAGAAATACAACCCAAATAATTGCAATTTCATGGTTGCTTTTGTCTACAGTGATACAGCAAAGCGGACAGTGTAGATCAAAGATCAAGCTGCACATTTTGTGCAGCCTGATCTTGATCTACACTGGCCACAAACGCAACTATAGTCGTGAAAGGGGCTTTAAGGGTTAATCTATTACAGGGACGTCTTCATGATTGTATACAGAAAATCTGGGATTTTACCCATATACTAACAAGTTGGCTTCTTTAAAAAAGAAGCCAGGAGAGGTCAGCATCGATGTTTTCAAATAGCTTACTGCTTTTAATTTCAATATATTTTGGTACATAAATTATTATAAACAAATATTTAAGGCATTACATGATCGCCACTGTGTAAAAAGGAGAAACCTCTTATGTATTACATGACTGACACGTGACATTTTTCCCATGTTTTCAAGTCATGTAATCTTTTCCCGTGGTGTTCTCTTTTATAACGAATTCCTTTTTTTGTGTGTGTAGCTTTATTTCTTTAATGAAAAATTACAACCACTGGAAAGGTCATTTGCAATCAAATCAATATAACAGATCCTTTTTGAAATCCATCATATAAAAACAAAACATGTCTATTTCCTATTTCAGTTTTTTTATTTCGGTTTATTTATAAAACCATGACGAAATAGACTGTGTATCAGAACGATTTCGCAGAAAAGCATGGAGTTAGGCAGCAATTTCTGAGGCAGTCTGCCTTTTAAACTCACCACTGTTGGAGAGGCCGTCACATCAGTTTTTGGCATGACAGATTCAAGCACTAAGATTGATGGTTGATTACAATCTTGATTCCTGCTTTACCAAAATCAAAAAAATTTGCTTGTTTTTAGTTTGTGGATGAACAGGGTCTCTTCTTTTTATGTTTTATGTTCTCCAAAGCAAATTTAACTCCTTACAGGACAATAAAATTTAATACCGACCCATATTGAAAGCTTTTGAAGATGACAAAATAATTGTATCTCAAATGATGATTTCTGTCTTTTATAGGGTAGAATACATATTGGGAAAAGGAAAAATGCTGGTTACCAGCATTTTCCCACAAAAGCTTCTAAGTTGGGGTTGTCAGAAGTTGGCATTGTATGGTACAGGGTTAAGACGGTAATTTATCCTTAACTCTTTACCAAACAATCCCGACTTCTAACGACCCTGAGAAAGAAGCCTTTTGAAAACATTGTGGGAAAAGGAGAAAATGCTGGTAACCAGCATTTTCTTCTTTTCCCACAATGTTTTCTATCCTTCCCAAAATAAGTTTCTATTTTTCAGCCATATTTATTTTGTCGTCTGCAAATGCTTTCAATTTGGAAAGGTCTGAAATTTTGTCATTTGGTAAAGGGTTAATGATTTACCAGACTTGTGACAAAATTTTAGCCTTGTCTAAATTAAAACAATTTGCAGTAAACAAATTTAATGCTAGATCTACTCAAAGCATGAAATTTGTCTTCCATAAGGTAGAAAAGCATTATGGGAAGAGAAAAAAATACTGGTAACCAGCATTTTCTTCTTTTCCCACAATGTTTTCTATCCTTCCCAAAACAAGTTTCTATTTTTCAGCCATATTTATTTTGTCGTCTGCAAATGCTTTCAATTTGGAAAGGTCTGAAATTTTGTCATTTGGTAAAGGGTTAATGATTTACCAGACTTGTGACAAAATTTTAGCCTTGTCTAAATTAAAACAATTTGCAGTAAACAAATTTAATGCTAGATCTACTCAAAGCATGAAATTTGTCTTCCATAAGATAGAAAAGCATTATGGGAAGAGAAAAAAATACTGGTGACCAGCATTTTCCCCTTTTCCCACAATGTTTTCATAAGCCTTCTTCCTGAGATTAGTAAAAGATTAGTATTAAGATGGGAAGAACTTGTCCCTTGGAGAATTATGTACCCAAGAAGATTTGGAGACCTTTAACTGGGAGAATTTATAGCTCTCAGTCCTCAGTCCATGAATTTTATATATGCCCCTCATATTAACTCTTACCCTGCTGTTTGTGAGTATGGGTGAGTTTTGCGGAGAGTATAGAACAAGATCAACTTGTACATACATTCACTCTCCCCTGCTCTGTCTGTACTTCCAATCATATAAACCCAAACCAATTCTGATAAACTTAAAGAAATTTATTTTTTGTAATAGTCAACAAATTATGTTTGGCAGGAGAAGGGTTAACCACCCCCAATGATCACTTTCTTGTAACCTAACAAGAGTCACCAACCAACAGATCCACCAACCATTCTTTAGAACATTTTTAGTCTTATTTGGAAGAATTTTCTAAATTTGAAAGTAACACATCTTCTGTTTGGCTAAACCAAATGATTTAGCCAATCAAAAGTTGCATTAATTTCTGAATTCAGAATAAGACAAAGAATGACACAAAGAATGAACGGTGAATAATCAGAAAGTAACCCATCTTCTGACTGGCTAAACCAAATAGTTTAGTGAATAAAAAGTTGTGTTACTTTCTAAATTCAGAATAAGACAAAGAATGGTTGGTGAATACAGGCCCAGTACACACTCTGTAATGTAGGTTGCTTGAAAGGTTGACCCTGCTCATCCTGGGATTCAAACCCATGAAGAGGCACTTGCTCTTACCCCTACACCACTGTCTCATAATTATTGTGAAATGTATGGCTTTAACTTGTCACTACTTTGTTTCAGTGACAGTGTTCGGTTTTCCGATATTTGTCTCATTCTAATTACTGTGCCCATGGTGTAGAGGGAAAATACCAGCACATATGAAGTAAATGTCCCGTAAAATCGTAAATTTATTGGAGATCTATAAATAGTTCATGTAAAAAGATGGAATCTTCATTAAGTGACAAGTCAAAGTAGTTTCACTATACTGTAGCCACTAAGCTTACAAACCTTGAAAATTCGTTGCAAATGACTTTGAAAACATCCTTGTAAAATAGGGATAATCCACATGAGTTAGGGATTAACTCTTACCAAACGACAAAATTTTAGACTAGTTCGAATTGAAAGCATTGACAGACGACAAAATAAATTTGACTGAAACATTGAAATTTATTTTGGGAAGGGTAGAAAACATTGTAGAAAAAGGAGAAAATGCTGGTTACCAGCAGTTTCTCCTTTTCCCACAATGTTTTCAAAAGGCTTCTTTTTCAGGCCCGTTAAAAGTTGGAATTGTGTGGTGAAGGGTTGAAACCTAAATTCATAGAGAATGTTATTGGAACAGAAGAAGTTGCTTCTTACAAACAATTTCTCCTATTCCTACAATTTTCCTTATAGGTGTACTGCGAGACCTATGAAAGTGATCCATAGAAACCACTGCAAGACCAACAAAGGTGGTCAGCAGGAAGAGATCCAATGAACAATTACAGACAACAAATTGTTAGACTTTAAGCTTTTGCCCCACAATGCCGACTTTTAATGACCCTGTGAAAGAAGGCTCTTGAAAACATTGCAGGAAAAGGAGAAAATGCTGGTAACTAGCATTTTCTCCTAAGGTTTTCTACCCTATGAAAGACAATTTTATGTTTAGAGTAACATTTGCTCTGAATTTGGACAATTCCGAAATTTTGTCGTCTGGTAAAGAATTAACTCTTTACCACACAATCCCGACTTTTAACGACCCTGAGAAAGAAGGCTTTTGAAAACATTGTGGGAAAAGGAGAAAATGCTAGTAACCAGCATTTTCTCCTTTTCCCACAATGTTTTCTACCCTTCCCAAAACAAATTTCCATTTTTCAATCACATTTATTTTGTAGTCTGCATATGCTTTCAATTTGGACCAGTCTAAATTTTTGTCGTTTGGTAAGGAGTTAAATACTGAAGCATTAGCAGAGAACAAATCAAGCCTAGTTCGTTCAAATAAAGGAAACAGTCTTTGAAAGGACAGAAAGTGTTGTGGGAAAAGGAGACAATGTTGGTTACCAGCATTTCTTCTTTTCTCATAATGCTTTCAAGTGATCTTCCAAAGGGATGTAAAAGCACGGGATTTTTCGGCTCAGGATTACGACTTTCAACCCTTATCATGCTGAATAAGTTAAACAGCTTTAAATTGACAGTAAAAACCCAGATGTTGCTATTTCAAAGTTATCTTTTTGGGAGAAATATCTCCTAAGCGGACAGTGTAGATCCAACATCAGACTGCATGTTCTATGCAGTCTGATCTTGATCTACACTGTCTGCAATAGGTCCTTGAGTCACGTTTAGCAGCCTAAGGGTTAAATCATTTTGACAGCATTCCAGGCAGATGCAGCTTACAGACGTTGTAGAGTGTCTGGTGATCAACAAAAATGCTATCTGGCATATGCCAAAAGTTGTGTAAAAGCAAAAAATATAGTGACCAAAATTGTTCGCCTTGACATACATCACACAAAAGTACTTTTACAAAAATATCCTATGTTAAAAGTGTTACAACTCATGAGAGACCCAAGAGGCATTGTCAACTGTCGGTTATCCCACACCTTATGGTACCCAATTTCTGATCAATCTAAAGATAGGAAAAAGATAGAAGATAATGTCAAAATTTTATGCAGCAAAATGAGAAGTGATATGGAGGGTGCTAGACAACTTGCAAGAGAGTTTCCAAACAGAGTTCGGATAATTCAATATGAAGACATAGTAAGAGGACAAGAAAAACAAGATGCTCTGTACAGATATCTTGGTGCAGCTGTTCTTAAAGGAAACAATCATATTCCACAACTTGGTGGTAAAAATCATACATTAGGCCTATACTCTTTTAGAAATCAATTACATCGACGTACTCTGGACATAGTGCAGGGGCATTGTTCCGATATCATAGAAATGCTTGGTCTACGGGTGTTTAGTAGTTATGATGAAATGAGAAACATGAGTGTACAGGTTGAAATGAGGAAAGAATTTCCTTTTTCAATCTAATGTAAAATCATTTAACCCTTTCCCAAACAAGCCCTGGTTTTCATGTGTCTGCAGTACAAGTCTTTTGAAAACACTGTGGAAAAAGGAGAAATTGCTCGTAATGAGCAATTTCTCCTTTTCCCAGTGTTTTCTACCCTTTTTGGAGAACTTTCCACCATTTTCATCAAATTTAAAATTGTCGTCTGCAAACTCTTTCAGTTTGGAAGGGTCTAAAATTTGTCGTTTGGGAAAGGGTTAACCCTTAACTCTTTACCACACAACAAAATTTTGGACTTGTCCAAATTGAAAGCATTTGCAAAAGACAAAATAATCGTGACTGAAAAAGTTAATTCTGATTTGGGAAGGGTGGAAAACATTGTGTGAAAAGGAGAAAATGCTGGTTACCAGCATTTTCTCCTTTTCCCACAATTTTTTCAAAAGTTTTCTTTCTTGGGGTCGTTAAAAGTCGGGATTGTGTGGTAAAGGGTTAAAGCACCTTTCATGACTATAGCTGCCTCTGCAGCCAGGGTAGATCAAGATCAGGCTGCACAAAACATGCAGTCTGATCTTTGATCTACCGGTATACTGTCCACTTTGCTGAAACATAGTAGACAAAAGCAGACATGAAAATGCAATTATTTGGGTCGTATTTCTGGGACGAAAATGTCCAATAGGTTTATTCGGCGCTCTAAGGGTCAAGTGTGATACATACCAGTTCCCAAGTGACTGATCTGTCATCAGCCACACAGTTTATCTGAACAATGACAAGAATTGCTGTTGCACAGTTTTTCAGAATCATGTTGACTGTAGTCTATAATTCAAATTAGCCAATACATATTTCAAGGTTAACCCCTTACCACACAATCCAGAGTTTTAATGACTCTTAAAAAGAAGCTTCTTGGAAACACTGTGGGAAAAGGAAAAATGCTGGTAACCAGCATTTTCTCCTTTGCCCACAATGTTTTCTACCCTATCAAACAAGGTTCCAATCATTTGAGCACAATTAACCCTTTCCCGAACGACAGATTTTGGACTTGTCCAAATTGAAAGAGTTTGCAGACAACAATGTCAAATTTGATGAAAATGGCAGAAAGGTCTCAAAAAGGGTAGACAACACTGAGGTAAAAGGAGAAATTGCTCGTCACGAGCAATTTCTCCTTTTCCCACAGTGTTTTCAAAAGACTTGTACTGCAGACACGTGAAAAGCAGGGCTTGTTTGGGAAAGGATTAAAGTGTTGTCTGTAAATGCTCTCAATTTTGATTTGTGTAAGATTTTGTTGTGTGGTAAACAGGTAACCCTTTTTTAAAAGGGGCATGTTTTGGTTTTTTCTTTAACAAAATTTCTTGTGAAATACTAAAAAACACTATACACTGTACATGTAAATTATTGGGAACATCTGTGTGCGACTTGTTCCTTTGGTAGAGTTGCCAGAGCTTACCAGGAAAACTACGCCAAAAGAACAAGTCCATCAGAATATATTCCCATACAAATCCAATAACCTTTTTATTAATATGTACTTTCATAGTTGATTGACTGTATGGTGTTTAACGCTGTTTTCAACATTATTTCAGTTATATCACGGCGGCCAGTGCACATACTGATGCTTCTTGGAGTTTCTTTTTACCAGTGCTCTGCACAATATTCTCTCAAAGCCACTGGCTACTTTCTCACACGACCATCGTCGAAATGATGGTCAGTGGTGAAAGAGGAATGAATCCTGTCGCAATGACTATCCTGTCTTTGGAAAGAAATTGGCCAAGCTGGGGATCGAACTTGCGACCTCCTGTTCTCAAGTCCTATACGCTATCGACTGAGCTACGGGGTCTTGGCTACTTTGATAGTACTGAAATTATTTCATATGATTCAACAGAAATGATCCTGTTATATTAATGTATTCTCATGTTTTTCTATTCATTTCAAGAGTGATTAGACAATTATTTCCACTTACTATCTTTTTGTTGAATTTTTCATCCCAGCGATTGATTACTAAGGGTATAAGGGTATGTAAACAAGTCAGAAGGCAAGCATGCATAATTTCCCTCACTAGAAATTTTCAATAAGGTGTTATATTGCAGATATCTTGTTAATGGTTTTAACAGAAGGTTACATAAAACTCACATTCTTGTTATTTTTTTCTTACTCCATGTAGGTTCAAATGGTCTTTGGACTGTTTATTCTGTTTGATCTGCCTGGCTGAGAGAGAGAGAGTGAGAGAGAGAGAGAGGGAGGGACAGACAGAGAGACAGAGAAGAGGGAGAAAGCTAGGATTACCCTTGTACCAAACAACACAAGTTTAGACTTGTCAAAATCAAAAGCATTTGCAGACAACACATCAAATGTGATTCAAATTGTGGATTGTTTTTCTGAAAGAGTAGAAAAACAATGTGGGAAAAATATTGCTGAAAGACACCTTGGACCTATATCTATCATCAAGCTAAATATGAACAAAACCCATCATTTAGTTTGGAAAATCTGAGCTCTATAAACACTTCAACATAAAACTTTAGTGCAAAATACCAGTATCTAAGTCGACAACCATGACCTTAACCCTTTCCCAAACAAGCCCTGGTTTTCACGTGTCTGCAGTACAAGTCTTTTGAAAACACTGTGGGAAAAGGAGAAATTGCTCGTAACGAGCAATTTCTCCTTTTCCCACAGTGTTTTCTACCCTTTTTGAGAACTTTCTGCCATTTTCATCAAATTCAAAATTGTCGTCTGCAAACTCATTAAATTTGGACCAGTCCAAAATTTGTCGTTTGGGATAGGGTTAAGTTCATAGGCCTGGGCAGGGATGATGCTGAAAGAGAATCTTTGGACCTTTATCTATCTTCATACTAAATATGAAGCAAATCCTTCATGTGGTTTGGAAAATTTGAGTTCTTCAAAAACTTTAATCTAAACTATGGATGGCGACTCCATTGCCAATACCGACACTTAACCCTTTATCACACAATCCCGACTTTTAACAACCCCGTGAAAGAAGCCTTTTGAAAACCTTATAGGGAAAGGAGATAATGCTGGTAATCAGCATTTTCTCCTTTTCCAACAATGTTTTCTACCCACCCCTAAACAAGTTTCAATTTTTAAATCACATTTATTTTGTTGTCTGCAAATGCTTTCAATTTTGGCCAGTCTAAAATTTTGTAATTTGGTAAAGAGTTAAACCCTAATGCCATCAGTAGAACAATAGCTCCTCCTGGACTTCATCCACATGAACTAAAAATGTACATGCCTAACATAGGTGCCTCTTTAGTACAAGGGCACTACTCACCAACCATTCTTAAGAATACTTTTGTCTAATTCTAGATTTAGAAAGTAATGCAAGTTCTGATTGGCTAAAACAAATGGTATGTGTTACTTTCAAATTAAGAAAATTCTTAAGAATAAGACTAAGAATGGTCTTAAACATGGTAGGTCTATTTCAACATGCTCGCCTCCTCTGGGAACTCAGTATATGCTAGCTTAACTCTCTACCAAATGACAAAATTTTAGATTAGTCCATTTTGAAAGCATTTGCAGATGACAAAATAAATGTGACTACAAAAATGAATTTTGACTTGGGAAGGGTAGAAAACATTGTGGGAAAAGGAGAAAATGCTGGTTACCAGCATTTTCTCCTTTTCCCACAATGTTTTCAAAGGCTTTCTTTCTAATGGTCGTAAAAAGTTGGGATTGTGTGGTAAAGTGTTTATATACAAGTTGCTTGCCTAACCATTTACCAAATGACAAATGTTAGACTCTTCCAACTTGAAAGCATACATCAATGACAAATCTGAAAGTGGTGTGATTGAACTGAAGTTCTTTGACAGAGTAGAAAACATTGTGGGAAAAGGAAAAATTGGTGGTTATCAGCATTTTCTCCTTTTTCCACAATGTTTTTTAAAAGGCCTCTACCAGAGGTTGGTTAAACTCAGGACTGTTTGGTAAAGGATAAATAGCCACTACCACAGGTTTCAATGTAACAACAGTATACATAATGGAATCCACAATTTTCTATCTTTCACATCTTTTGTTTGACACTGTTTAACATTTTACTGAATGACTAAATTTTGGCCTCGATGAAAGAGTTTCAAAAAAAAAAAGCTTAGTTCAAATGATGATTTCTGTGTTTGATTTAGGTGAAAACATTGTGGGAAAAGGAGAGTGGCTGGTTTCCAGCATTTTCTCCTTTTCCTACATTAATTTCAGCATGCCATCTTCTTCAGGGTCATTCAAAGTCAGGACTGTGTGGTAAAGGGTAAAGACATTGCAAACAGAGGTTGTTCCTTACCATAGATCTGTACCAGTATGCTCAAATGATAACAATTCAGCAATTTGCCCATCACTCAACAAAAACAACATCTAATGCTCCTGTAGTTGATCACTTAACTCTTTACCAAACAATCCTAAGTTTTATTGACCCTGAGGACTACCATCAGTCCTTGCAAAGAATTTTGTCAAACTTGGAATCAAACCAGTGAACCCTGGGTTTTTACCCTTTACCACACAATCTTGAGTTTTAATGACCCTGAGGAAGAAGCCTTGTGAAAGCATTGTGGGAGAAAATGCCGGTAACCAATTTTTTAAAATCCTATCAAAGAGAAATTTCATCAGTTGAGCCACATTCAAATTGCCTTCTGCAAATGCTTTCAATTTGGATAAGTCTGAATTGTTGTTGTGTGGTAAAGTGTTAATCCTTTTCCAAATAATCCCAAGTTTTAATGACTGTGAGAAAAGAAGCTTTTGAAAATATTGTGGGAAAAGGAGAAAATGCTGGTAACCAACATTTTCTCCTTTTTCCACAATTTTTTCTCACCTTTCGCAGACGAATCCCATTATTTATTTTGTCATATGCAAATACTTTCCATTCAGACCAGTCTTAAATTTTGTTGTTTGGTAAAGTGTGAAAACACAGGATTGTATGGTTATAGGTTATCACAACAGCTATACTGAAACAAATTCCACTAAGGACAAGATATACAAAGGATGGGAAATAAACTGTCTTAGATTATTTAAAAGCCAATTAAATCTTTCACTTATTCCTTAACCCAACAATACCATGTTTTAACGATCTTGAAATAATGGGCTTCTAAAAACTCATGAGAAAAAGCATTTTCTCCTTTTTCAACAATGATTTATATCCATTCTAAGACAACAACTATCATTTGAGCCACTTTTGATTTGTTGTCTGCAAATGCTTTCAGTTAAGACAAGTCTACACTTTGTAGTTTGGTACAGAGTCCTGAGTTTTACCAACCCTAAAGAAAGGAGGCTTTTGAAAACATTGTGGGAAAGGAAGAAAATGCTGGCCACCAGCATTTTCTCCCTTACCCACAATGTTCTCTACCCTATCAAAAACAGAAATCATAATTTGAGTCACATTTATTTTGACATCGTCTGCACATGCTCTAAATTTGGTCCAGTCCAAAATTTTGTCGTGTGGTAAAGAGTTAGGTACATTCTGGAAATTTCATTGATCTTAGTGATCATTGTTCAACCATTTGAATTACCTTTATTTTGCTCATTTAGAAAATGGACATGGATAGATAGATTGATGATTAATCTTTAAATTCAAATCCAAATAACTGAACATTTCAATCAATATTGCAGCATGTTATTTTTTTTTCACAACATGAAAATCTGGTTACTTCATAAACAACAAAATGATTCTGAAAGGACATCCACTCTAAACTTAGTGTAACTGTTTACCACACAATCCCGATTTTTAACGACCCTGAGAAGGAAGCCTTTTGAAAAGATTGTGGGAAAAGGAGACAAGAGGGCCATGATGGCCCTGGAGTCGTTCACCTGAGCCTTTTGACCAAGCACAACCAATTTCCAACATCTTGTGAGATATATGTATGACCAAACAATAAAATTTTAAACTCATCAGTCTGAACCTTCTGCATAAAACAAATAATATGTGGATCAAGCTATGGGACTGGTCTCTCAAAGGGGTAGAAAACATTGTGAAAAAGGGAAAAAATGCTGGATACCAGCATTTTCTCATTTTCAAAGAGTGTTTTCAAAAGGCTTCTTTCTGAGAGTCATTCATACACTAGGTTTTTCTAAGATTTCACCTAGTGACCTAGTTTTTCAGCCAACATAACACATTTTCAAACTGGTCCAAGATATCATTAGGACAAACATTCTTACCAAATTTCAAGAGTATTGGACTGAAAATGTGGCCTCTAGAGCGTACACAAGGTTTTTCTAAGATCTGACGTAGTGACCTTGACCCAACATGACCTATTTTCAAACTCATCCAAGATATTACCAAGGCAAACATTCTGAGCAACTTTAAAAGAGTATTGAACAAAAAACGTAGCCACAACAGTGTACACATGGTTTTTCTAAGATATGACCAGGTGACCTAGTTTTTGACCCCACATGACCCATTTTCAAATGCTACTGAGATATCATCGAGACAAACATTCTGACCAACTTTCAAGAGTATTAGACAGAAAATGTGGCTTCTGGAGCTTACACAAGGTTTTTCTAAGATTTGACCTAGTGACCTAGTTTTTCACCCGTCATGACCCATTTTCAAACTAGTCAGAGATATTATCAAAGCAAACATTCTGACCAACTTTCAAGAGTACTGGACAGAAAATATGGCCTCTAGAGCATACACGACGTTTTTCTTAGATTTGACCTGGTGACTTAGTTTTTGACCCAACATGGCACATTTTCGTACTATTTCAAGATATAATCAAGACAAACATTCTGACCATTTTTCAAGAGTATTGGACTGAAAATGTGGCCTCTATAGTGTACAAAAGGTTTTTCTAAGATTTGACCTAGTGACCTAGTTTTTGACCCCACATGACCCAATTTGGAACTCGTCTGAGACTTTATCAAGACAAACATTCTGACCAAATTTCACAAGTATCTGACTGAAAATGTGGCCTCTACAGCACACACAAGGTTTTTCTAAGATTTGACCTAGTGACCTAGTTTTTGACCCCACATGACCCAATTTCGAACTCGTCCGAGATTTTATCAAGACAAACATTCAAACCACATTTCACAAGTATCTGACTGAAAATGTGGCATCTAGAGAGTACACAAGGTTTTTCTAAGATTTGACCTAGTGACCTAGTTTTTGACCCCACATGACCCAATTTCGAACTCGTCCGAGATTTTATCAAGACAAACATTCTGACTAAGTTTCATGAGGATCGGACCGAAAATGTGGCCTCTAGAGCGTACACAAGATTTTTCTAAGATTTGACCTAGTGACCTAGTTTTTGACCCCACATGACCCAATTTTGAACTCGACCGAGATTTTATCAAGACAAACATTCTGACCAAGTTTCATGAGGATCGGACTGAAAATGTGGCCTATAGAGCGTACACAAGGTTTTTCTAAGATTTGACCTAGTGACCTAGTTTTTGACCCCACATGACCCAATTTCGAACTTGTCCGAGATTTTATCAAGACAAACATTCGGACCAAATTTCACAAGTATCTGACTGAAAATGTGGCATCTAGAGCATACACAAGGTTTTTCTAAGATTTGACCTAGTGACCTAGTTTTTGACCCCACATGACCCAATTTCGAATTCGTCCGAGATTTCATCAAGACAAACATTCTGACCAAGTTTCATGAGGATCGGACTGAAACTGTGGCCTCTAGAGCGTACACAAGGTTTTTCTAAGATTTGACCTAGTGACCTAGTTTTTGACCCCACATGACCAAATTTCAAACTCGTCCGAGATTTCATCAAGACAAACATTCTGACCAAGTTTCATGAGGATCGGACTGAAAATGTGGCCTCTAGAGTGTACACAAGGTTTTTCTAAGATTTGACCTAGTGACCTAGTTTTTGACCCCACATGACCAAATTTCAAACTCGTACGAGATTTTATTGAGACAAACATTCTGACCAAGTTTCATGAGGATTGGACTGAAAATGTGGCCTCTAGAGCGTACACAAGGTAAAAAGTTGACGACTGACGACGGACGACGCACGACGCACACCGCACGACGGACGACGGACACAGCACGATCACAATAGCTCACCATGAGCACTTCGTGATCAGGTGAGCTAAAAATGCTGGTAACCAGAATTTTCTCCTTTTCCCACAATGTTTTCCACCTTTCCTAAACAAATTTCAATTTTCAATCACATTTAATGTGTTGTCTGCAACTGCTTTCAATTTGGATTTGTTGTTTGGTTAAGAGTTAACAATACAGTGCACATGTTGTATAACACACTTGTAAAATAAGTTATATGAATCATTCTTTGTCTAGTGTAATGTATCTAACTCTATACCACACGACAAAATTTTAGACCTGTCCAAATTGAAAGCATTTGCAGACAACAATTTCAATATGACTCAAGTGATGCAATTTGTCTTTGATAGTATAAAACATTGTGAGAAAAGAAGAAAATGCTGGTTAATAGCATTTTCTCCTTTTCCCAACATGTTTTCAAAAGGCTTCTTTCCCGGGATCGGAATTAGCAGGCAATTTTGTCAGATGGCTCAAGTCTTCTCTGATCCCACAGCCTGAGACTCGTGAGTTTTATATGCACCCTACACAAAAGCAATATTTTCTGATGGTTAGAGTATTAAACAGCTTCATGACTGAAGACACCAGTAAGTTCTTGATGGATTTTGAGTCTCACCTCATACTAATGAATAAAAACTCCAGTATAACTGAAATTTCTACTCAAACCGCAAGTGAATATTTTGTCCAAATATTGAGCAGTCCAAAGAAGGCAAAGCTGGTGAAGCAAAATTTACATGTCAGTTTCATTTGTTGGAAATTATTGTTACAGAAGTGTGTTAGAGGAATAGAATTGTGATTCTATCAAATCATGTGTTTCTTAGGTTTCAACGAGAGAAGAGCCCCTGAAGGTCAATGACATTACGGTTTTCTGCTTGGAATTGGTCATTCGACGAGGAGATATGTGCGATAAAATAATATTATAAACTTGATAATTGTAGAAGTTCATGTGTTTCAATTTTGATAATTTTTTGTACTGATAGTTGCTGAACAATTACAACCTCTGATAATACGACTGAGGAGTGCATTTTTGCGATTCTACGGACATTAATTACTAAGAAATCTGATAATCTCCAATTCCTTTGTTTGGATGGGTCTTGGAGTGGTGGTGAACGTGAGTTCCTTCAGAACTAATAGCGGAGCTATGGAGGATAATCAGGAATCTTATTCTCGCCAGAGTCCTGAAAAGGACAAGAGAATTGGCGAGGATAGACGCTGGGAAAGCTAGCGAAACGCCAGGAAATCTGGAAAGATCTAACCAAACTGAAGGGGGAAATCCCCAAACTGGAATAGCTGACGGCGTGAGAGACGCTGTGCAAGACGTACCCGTTTCTAGCAATTCAGCGCAGGGCAGAAAAGGAAATGA
This sequence comes from Tridacna gigas, assembly GCA_945859785.2. NCBI lineage: Eukaryota > Metazoa > Mollusca > Bivalvia > Cardiida > Cardiidae > Tridacna > Tridacna gigas. Next base: position 31,058,155 of record OX244036.2, on the reverse strand, counting down.
GGCGTTGTGGGAAAAAATCTCCAATATGGACGCAAATAGAAAACAGGTTGAGGCAGAGCAAACAGAATTACTGTCTAACCTGGTTTTTAATGTTGCACAGTTGCAACAACGACTCGAAAAACGAGTAGAGATGGAAAGTGAAGGTGACGAGGAGGTCCGGGCCGAAATATCGTCCCCTGATAACAATATTCCAGACGATTTAAGCGACATTTTTCCCATTGATGATCAGCAGAAATGTGAAACTGACGGCTCTTTTTTGAGCAATGTTGAAGGCTTGTACCAGGAGAACAAGCAGTTCGGTGAAAAAATTGATGAACAATTGGCACAATTAGTCAATAAAGCAATCGACAAGCCTCTATCGGAGGAACTAGCAAAGGAGCTCTCTGTGAAATATATGACGCCGGTAAACTGTCAAAGACAGGAAGTGCCGGCAGTCAACAAGGAACTTTGGTCTGCTTTAAAGGACAAATGTGAAGGGGACCTGGCGTTACAATCTGTCCAGAAACATTTGAAGTTGGCAATTGTGCCAACGCTACATGCTTTGGACATTCTGAAAAACAATGGAAGACAAAACAAAATTGCAAACACTTCTTAAAGACAGCTTTAAGATACTTGCAAATGCAATCCATATGTGTTCTAGGAAAAGGAAGGCCATGATCAAGCCAGGAATACCAAGCAAATACAGGGAGGTTTGCGATATGGAAACTCCAGTCACAGGAAATTTGTTTGGGGATGACCTGGATGCCAAGGTTGATGGAATCGAACGAAAAGAGAGAAGGATCAATAAATTAGGAGGGTTTAAAGCTCCTTTTTTATGGGAAAAGAGTGCCCAAATGGGCACAGGATATCAATTCTGAAGGGACGAGAAAAGATATCAAAGTCAAAGGAGCATGAATCAGGGAACATGGCACAAAGGGCAAAGTTATCAAGGGAAATCCTCAGCTCCGCCAATGGGAAGCAAAAAGCCATATTAACTGTAAGTAAACACTTCAATATTGCAAATACACCAGAAACTTTTATGGGTGGAAAATTACAACAGTTCCTCCCTGATTGGAAATCAATTACATGTACATCGGATTCATGGATATTGGAAACAATTACTGGTTATCGATTAGAAATAATTGAACAACCATGGCAACCTTTTATCCCATGGCCTGTTGTGTTCAACCTACAAGAAACGCTATTAATCAGTGATGAAATTGAAAAATTCCTAAAAAAGGGAATTATTGAAGCAGTTACAACTTGTGACACAGGTGAATTCTATTCTAATATATTCATATGCCCCAAGAAAGATGGTACTGTACGAGTCATTTTGAATTTGAAAAAATTCAATGATTATGTGGAAAAAATTCATTTCAAGATGGGAACATTAGAATCGGCTATCACAAATGTACAGCAGGATGATTTCTTTGGTTCAATAGATCTGAAAGATGCATACTTCAGCGTGCCAGTGGCAAAATCTGACAGGAAATTCCTGAGATTCATATGGAATGATACAAGATACCTATTCTGTACACTGCCCCAAGGATATTCGGGCAGCCCTACAGTATTCACCAGAATAATGAAACCTATTTTTGCCTTGCTTCAGAAGGTCGGTCATTTCAGTGCTCCATACATTGATGACAGCTTGCTGAAAGGGCAAAGCTATCAAGATCGTCTAGAAAACATAAATGACACCGTAACACTTGTTGACAAATTAGGATTCACAGTACATCCAGAAAAATCAGTGTTTATACCCACTCAAGTTATAGTTTTTCTAGGTTTTCTGATCAACTCGGTTGACATGACTGTGAGATTGACACCGGAGCGGACAAACAATTTAACTGAATTATGCATTGCAATGTCAAAATGCACTGCATAACTATTCATGAGTTCAGTCAGATAATTGGCAAAATGGTGGCCAGTGAACCAGGGGTACAGTTGGGACCGTTATGTTAAAGATCTAGAACACATAGAAGGATAAAGAATTACTAAGGCAGAAGAAGGGTAATTTCAATGCTAGGATGAAGGTTTCTCAAAAAATCAAACAAAATTTACAATGGTGGATAGACAATCTTGCTACTAGTTATAAGCCAATTCATAGATGTGAACCATTGGTCATTTGCCATTGTGATGCTAGTAAAAAAAGGGTATGGTGGAGTAAGTAATATTACAGGAGAAACAGTTGAAGGTAGATGGTTGGAATCAGACTGTAATGAGCACACAAATTACTTAGAGTTAAAAGGGGCGGCGATCGTTCTTAAGGCGTTACTTACTCAAGTCAAAAATTGCCATGCGAGAATATATTTGGATAACACTGTAGCCGTTATCATATATTAATAATTTTGGGGGACATGTTGAATCACTGCATAACTTGAGCAAAGACCTATGGTGTTGGGCAAGAGATAAGGGTTTGTGGATCAGTGCTGCACATGTTGCAGGCATTGATAATTACGAAGCCGATCATGTGTCAAGGAATTTGAACAATGATATGGAATGGAGATTAAAACCTCATGTTTTCAAAGCAGTGGAAAGGATTTATGGAAAAACTGAAATTGACTTGTTCACATCAAAATTCAATCATCAAACAGAACAACCTATCTCATTTACTCCTGATAAGTCCACCTTGGCTGTAGATGCATTCGCTTTCAACTGGAATAATTACAACAATATGTATTTGTTTCCACCTTTCAGTGTCTTGGGACAAGTGCTCCAGAAAGTAGCAGTGGAGAAGGTTCACAGAATTCTGTTAGTAACCCCAATTTGGCCAACACAAGTATGGTTCACAACTCTGTTACATCAGATAGCAGGTCAGTCGTTCATTCTACCAGCCAATTGTCTGAAATTACCCATGGACATCAACAGGAAACATCCCATAATGAGCCTTTGTCTTGGAGTTTTTCTTCTATCGGGGAAATCCTCAGAAATAAAGGCTTATCAGAAGAGGCTGTTACAGTCATCTTACAATCCTGGCGAAAGTCAACATGTAAGCAGTATGGGACATATATCAACAGATGGATGTGTTTTTCAAATAAAGAACAGGTTGATTTGTTTAATTCACCTATTAATCTAGTGTTACACTTCTTGGCCAAGCTATATGAAGATGATTTGAGTTATAGTTCAATTAATACAGCCAAGTCAGCCATTTCATCCGTGTCCAAGCTTCTCCACAACTGGGATATAGGAAATGGTGTCTAGTTCAGCGCTTTATGCGAGGAGTGTTCATGTCTAGACCTAGTCTACCAAAGTACAGCGCAATATGGGATGTGAATATGGTGTTTAAATACATTTCTTCTTTGGCCACAAATGAAAATCTTACATTGCTACAGTTGTCTGAAAAATTAGTTATTCTTTTCATGTTGTTGAGTGGGCAAAGGACACAAACTGTACACCTTAGTGATATACAATTGGAAAGTAACAAGATCACAATTAAATTCACAAGTATTTTAAAACATACAAAACCAAATAAACATTTACAGCCATTGGTGATAGAAAGCTATCAATTAGATGATAAATTATGTATTGTAAAAACATTGAAAGATTACATTGCTCGAACGTCTTGCCTTAGGAATTCGGAGGAGGCGCTGCTGATATCAACAGTTCCTCCTCATCAAGGTGTTTCTAAAAGTACTATAGCTCGATGGCTGAAGAGCATCATGCGGAAGTCAGGGACTGACATCAGAGTTTTTCAGCCACTTAGTTGTAGGGCTGCATCTACCTCAGCTGCAGGGGAAAAAGGTCTTCAGATTACCTCCATACTAAAGGCAGCTGGATGGAGTTCAGCAAAAACATATTACAAGTACTACAAGAAAATAATTCAGGAAGAGTCATATAGTAGAAGTATATTGAATCAATAAACTGTAGTGAAGCAATGTGGTAAGATAACATTTCCAGAACATGGTTAGTGTGTAGACATTTATGTATGTACATTATGAGTTCAGTTACATATTCGAAATGAATTACAGCTCTATGTTGCTTGTGGATTGTTATGAAAATTTGTTGTAAATGATGACTGTGATGCTCTGAAATCTCGTGGAAACCTAAGAAACACATGGTTTGATAGAATGGATAAATTAATCGAGACTTGATGAAGATCGATTAATATTCTATCAAGCCAGTGTTTCATAGGGTTTACATGTCCACCCTAAATTGGTAATGCCAATAAACCTACCCGAATATTTGCAAGGCAAAATCAGTCATCATTTACCCTCTAAAGAATGACCTTGACCTTCAGGGGCTGTTCTCTTGTATAAACCCTAAGAAACACTGGCTTGATAGAATATTAATCAATCTTCATCAAGTCTTGATTAATTTATCCATTACCGCAAGTGGAATCTATAGATTTAAAAGGATATAAATCTTGAACGAGAGCACCACATGCAGGTGCCAATGCTCTGCTGCAGCTGCTTGATTTTCAGAGAAAATTCTAATTCAAAACAAAAGGGCCATTGGCCCTAAGGTGCTCACCTGAGTAAAGTCATCTAGGACTGATAAAGCTGAAGAAATCCTGGTTGTAATGATGAGTGTTAGTGATCTACTTTTTGACCAACTTGACCTATATTTGAACTTGTTAGAGATATCATCAAGAAAAACATTCTGACAATATTTCATGTGTATCAAATGGAAAATGTGGCCTCCAGATTACACACAAGATTTTTCCAAGATTTGTTCCAGTGACCTACCTTTTGACCTGACATGACCCAATTTTGAACTTGTCTGATATACATCAAGACAAACATTCTGACCAATTTCCATGAGAACCTGCCTGAAAATGTGGCCTCGATAGTGCACACTGGGTTTTTCTAAGATTTGTCCCAATGACCTACTTTTTGAACTGACATGACCCAATGTTGAAGTTGTACTAGATTTTATCACGACAAACTTTCTGACCAAGTCTCATGGGTATCTGGATGAAAATGTTGCCTCTAGAGTGCACACAAGGTTTTACTTAGATTTGGTCCAGTGACCAAACATGACCCAATTTTGTTCTGGTCTGATAGAACATCAAGACAAACATTTTTGAACAGTTTCATGAGTATTAGGCTGAAAATGTAGCCTCTACAGTGTTCACAAGGTTTTCTTTGGACTTGTCCCAATAACCTGCTTTTAGAACTGACATAACCTGATGTTTAACTTGTCCGAGATTTCATCAAGACAAACTTTCTGACCAAGTTTCATGGGTATACAGTTGAAATTGTTGCCTCTAGAGTGCACATGAGGTGCCTCTAGAGTGCACATGAGGTTTTTCTAAGATTTTGCCCAGTGATCTACTTTTTGATCCTACGTGACCCAATTTCAAACTTGTCAGTTGATTGATTGTATGGTGTTTAATGCTGTTTTCAACATTATTTCAGTCATATCGCGGCGGCCAGTGCACCTATCCATTCTTCCCAGGAGTTCCTTTTACCAGTACTCCACACAGTATTCTTTCCAAGCCACTGGCTGCTTTCCCACATAATCATCGTCGAAACAACGGTCAGCAGTGGGAGAGGAATGTCAAACTTGTCCAAGTTATCATCAAGACAAACATTCTGAAAAGGTTTCATGTGTTTCAGGCTGAAAATGTGGCCTCTGGAGTGTACACAAAATTTTTCTAAGATATGGCCCAGTGACCTACTTTTTGACCCAATTTTAAAACCTGTCTGAGATACCATTAAAAAAAAAAAGATTTTGACTAAGTTTCATGTGTATTGGACTGAAAATGTAGCCTCTGGGTGCACACAAGTTTTGTCTAAGATTTAACCTTGTAACCTACCTTTTGATCTAATGTGACCAAATTTCAAACTTGTCTGAGATATTATCAAAACAAACAATCTGATCAAGTTTCACATTTTCTAAGATTTGGCCCAGTGACCTACATTTTTACCCAAAATGACCCAATTTCAAACCTGTCCATGTTATCATCGAGATAACGATCCTATGTTTTATGAGTACTGGGCTGAAAATGTGGCCTCTAGAAAGCACACAAGGATTATCTAAGATCTGACCTGGTGACCTACCTTTTGACCTAACATGACCGAGTTTTGAACTTACCCGAGATATTATCAAGACAAACAATCTGAGCAGGTTTCACAGGTATTTGACTAAATGTGGCAACTAGAGTGCATGCAAGGTTTTTCTAAAATTTGACCTATTTTTTGACCCGACATGACACAATTTCAAACACGTCTGACATATAATCAAGACAAACATTCTGAACAAGTTTCATGAGCATTGGACTAAAAATGTGGCCTCTAGAGTGCACACAAGGTTTTTTCTAAAATCTGACCAGATACTTTTTGACCTGACATGACCCAATTTCGAACTTGTCCAAGATATTACCAAGGCAAACATTCTGACCAAGTTTCATGAGTATTTGACTTAAAATGTGACATCTTCAGTGCACACAAGGTAATTGTTGATGCCTGGACAAGGGACGGCGGACACAGCACTATCACAAAAGCTCACCTTGAGCACTTCGTGCTCCTGTGAGCTAAAAAGGGGCATGATTGTGTCAATAATATTTTGATGGTTATCTGCCCTTCTTGTATAGGTTTCCCTTTTGGTGGTCAACAACTTAAAGCAAGTTTGAAGAAAATATCTTAAGTAGCAATAGAGATATTCTGAAATGTCGGTCTTTGCACTACGATGCAGATGGCGTTGACAATGACAACAGGGCTATGACAATACCTCAATGATTTCTTCAAGCTAATAAATGGACTACAGCTTTGTGCCTGATTTGTGGAAAATTAAAGGAGAATAAATTAAATCTGTTGGAAATAATTGTTATGGTAGTGTAAAGATGGATAACATTACGATTATAGAAAGTGGCATCTTAGATTTGAAATGATATAAACCTTGAATACCGTGAAACCTCAATATTTCCAGTCTCGAACATTCGAGAACCCCGCATTTTTCAAGGAATTTCCATAGTCCTGACAAAAATTCCACTATATTGCACCAAAAGCAGATCAGTAATTTTGAGTCTCAATAATTTGAAAATTCAAACACGTGTGTTGGTCCCTGTCATCATTTTGCTTCTTTAAATTGATTGTCAATTCAAACACAATACTTTCTCACCTCTTGAGTAATTGTTTTCACACCTTTCCGAGCAAAGGATTTGGCAAGTCGGCCCGAGTACAGTGTGGTGTAATTTTTACAATCCATGACAATTACTACAGGGGATTCATCCTATCCAATAGTTTGGGAAGGAATAGACATTGATTTGATGATGAGAGGTTAATGATGAGAAGTTGTTATGACCTCCCCATCTCATTTATATTGTCTGATATTTCATCTTATAAAATTCACAAAAGTATTTTATTCCTGATTAAACAAGTGATTTAATCTCCCGACTAAAATTTTTTGCAGTTTGTTCTTACATCAACTCTTCAAAGTGATTGTTGATGCTATAAAGACAGTTTGAAGCATTTGTGTTCGCACATTGTCTAATTTCTTATCAGTTTTCGTGTCTATCTATTTATAGACCTTTATCTGTTGCTATTTTTAACCTTGGAAAATTCCAATAATCTATCCCAGAAACACTTCAAGTTGTGCATGCGCAGTTAACGTAGGGCAAAAAAGTATTGAACTACAGAGCAATCAAATGAAAAATTATTTGACACCTCCCACAAAGAAAACAAGATTTTATCATGCCTACCAGTTGCTGTTGTATTGGCTGTACCAATCAACAATTTAGGGAAAGTGTAATTGAATTCTTCCGTTTCCCGGAGGATGAAACGCTTAGAAATAAATGGTTTGCCGCGATCAAGCGTGAAAACTGGACACTCACTGAGCATTTGAGGATATGCAGTCAACATTTCATTAAAGGTTGGTCCATTATCTGTGAATATTTTTTTAAATTTTCCACATTAGTAATCCTATAATTACAGTTGTTGGTTAAGGGGGTTGATACAATTTCTATAAGGGGTTTGAATTTGGCATATTTATTCGAACCAAGCTATCCTTACCCTCGATTTGGAGGCTTGCTCTGAAGTTATTTTTTTCTCCGGAGCCGAGAAACAATCACAGAATAACATTGGAGCAACACATCAGACTGAAGGTAGGCTATTCTCAATCCCTTCTCTTACAATTTTTTCCCCCTTTCTCAGTTTCTGAGTACAAATCCCATCATTTGGGCCATAGGTAATTTTTCGTCTGCAGACGCTATTAATTTTGATAAGTTTGATTTTATTATGTGGCAAGTGTTAAGTGGGTAACTGGGTTTTAGTCCTTTTTGCAGACAGCACAAATTAAGGGCATTTGCAGACTACCTATAACTAGGCACATAAAGATAAAGCGATGCAAATTATCAGGAGTGGTGGAAACATTATGGGAAAAGAAGAAAATTCTGGGTACCTGCACTCTCTCATCTTGTCTTAGTATATTTAAAAGTTTATGTACATCCTCCATACACAAAAGTTACAAGCATGATATTTATCATATTTTATTCAATGTCAGGTTGTCCTGTTAGAGATCCAACAGACCCAGATTTTGTGCCATCTCTGTTTTCCTTTATACCAGTCACAAAGAAGAATGAAAGGGTGATAAAAAAAGCAAAGTTGACAGACAAGAAAGGCTTCAATGAGAACACACCAAAGGAATAGAAAAGTTGCAGCTGCTGCTCTTTTGAACCTTTTCATTGAGGATGAAAACACTGTGCCTGGTGTTTGTACACAGACCACTTTTACTACGAAGACAGAGAGTAAGGGGACACAGACTGGCTTGACCTATCCTCTCATCAAAGGTATTCTACTGACAAATAATCTTTTGAAGAGTCAGCAAGACATTTTAAAACATGAAATTGTGGAAAACGAACAGGATTTGGATAGGCAAAGAGTTCAAAATTTAATATCTGCTATGGAATTGGAATTAGAAAATTTAAAAGATAACCCCTCTGAATTAGAACATCTGAAAGAAGAAAATAAATTGCTGATTGAGATGCTACAGACAAAGACACTGTCCTTCACATCTTTATCAGAGAGCAACAAAAAGATGAAGTTCTACACAGGTCTTCCAAACACCAGCACATTTATTACAGTGTTTGAAACAGCAAAGGTTCACGCCAAAAGAAAAAACACCAAACTTGACCGGAAGGATGAACTCCTATTAAATCTTTTCAAATTAAGACGAAACCTAGCCATGGAAGACATAGCTTCATGGACACGGATTCAATACGAGTACTTCCCAGGGTTTTCCAAGTCGCTTTGTCATAAACAAAAAAAAAAACAACGTTTGATCACATTTTTTTCCCATCTTGTTACGGTGACGTCGTGTTTCAAGTTTGCGTGAATACCACTGGTATGTCACAAAAAATTTCCTGATTTTGACACTGACAGGTTAATGTCATTTTTCAGGAGTGTGTAGATATCATTGTGCGTTCTGGTTTCATGGACATTGGTAATGAGAAAAACACCATAGTTACACAGAACCGCTTGTGAATGTTTACATGTATTGACACCAAAATAACTTTTCCAAGCATTCCTGGGTTTTAGCGAAAAATGATTCCCACATTCTGTTTCTGTATCGCCAAGAGTTATACCTAAAATATTGTTATCAAACAAAGATCTAAAATTCATTTGTTGATATATTGATGAAATTATCAAATTAATATTTCGTCTGTTATAGTTTATCATTTCATCTAATCCAGTATCACGATTTTCATCATCCATTTTGCATATTTTCAAATGCATATTTACTGTTTATTGGTCAAAAACTTTGACATGTCTTTTTATAGTAAATTCACACGAGTTAAAATTCGATACGTCATAATGAATTGTGTGACGTCAGCGCATGGCGATCTGGAAAATGTAGAATCTTTTCAAATTTTTTAAGATCAGAGATATTACTTGATCCCAAGAGTCGTTTGGAACTTTCGAAGGTCAGGGTACAAAAGAAAAATCATTTGTGAATCCATCTGCAACGGTAACTAGGTTTATTTTTCTGTTTTTGGTTAAATATTATCTCTGAAAGGGGACAGGGGTAAAAATTTTCTTCGATTTCGTTGCACACCTTGTCTTATTATATACAATATAGAGGCAGTTGCCAATGTGCTATTTATAGTAATGGTGTCCGATAAGGAAAATTTTGTTGTCCAGTAATACACCAATGGAGTTTCAGTGGCCTATGCTAGTACCCACTAGAAAGGTAATATGCCCATATAAATATAAAGAATACATCAACATCTTAGTGCCATATCTCACTCCCATTAGGCCAGCTCTCAGACACATCAGTTCTGACCATTATGGCAGGTGTAGGATGAAAGTCAGGGAAAATTATGGTGGTTTGAAAGATGTCATACAGACTGTTGGTTTACCTCACTAGTTTTAGAGTTTGTTGTTAAGGTATTGAGATAAAAAAAAAAATCTCTTTTTTTTTTTTTTTAATTGACTGAACATTTTTAGCGCTTTTTAATTTTTTTCCGTCCCCCCAACCGTTAATCTGAAAAAAAAAAGAAATCCCATAAATCAACTAATAAAATTCTGGCCCATATTAAAAACTAGTTATGACAGGAAAATAAGCCCTACATCATATTTAATTGCAACATCATGCACATGGTTCAAGTAAACTAGAGGCGCTTGAGCGCCTGTATCGCTCCACAGGCCTGATATTTCTATAATGGCGAAAAGAAGTTTTTAACAATTACCATTCAATCCTGCATTTTAGCTCACTGAAGAAAAAAGGTTTGGAAAAAACTTGTGAGAAAAGAAGAAAAAAATGGTAACCAGCATTTTCTTAGTTTCCCACAATAATTTCTATCCTTTTTTATATATGTCTTACTAATTTGAAGATATGTTGTCTGCAACAGGTCCTTTCACAAACCATTTTGGGTGGGGAAACATCAAAATATAGAAAATATGTCTTTCTCAGGGTCGTTAAAAGTTGTGATTGTGTGGTAAAGGGGTAATCTAAAAGAACAGCTAGGAGGGCAAATGAATGAATGTTATAGCAATATAGATCAACTTACATCAATACACCAGATAGAATGAAATATGCTGGCATACAATGAACACCTAATCCCTAATAATTAACTTTTCACAGTCACAGTTAGAATGTCTTCTGTGGCAAACAACACAAAATGGTCTACAAATGCATTCACATAAATCAAATATCCTGCTCCAGGGCACAGATTAATTCTGGTGTACTGAAGCTGCGGGATCAGTTTGACTGGATAACATTAATGCCTTATCACAAATGTAAAGCCCTGTCCCACTTTGTACCAGGTCACCAGGATTTACACCCCTTCTGTCCACTCTGCATTTACTCATTAGTAGGTCAACAAACCTTTACCAGAACTAATAAAAGTGCAAAGGTTCTCTTGTTCTATATCAAAAGGACTATAAGTACCTACAACATGGGGGTTTTGTTATTAAAATACTTTTTCTTTTTTATCTTGGCATGGTTACTCAGGCTTAGTAATAAGGCAAAATTGAAAAGCTCAAGTTGTGAAAGGTGCTCAAGCTTTTATCTTATTTATGGCCAGTGATATTTTATTACTAGTACTAACTAATAGCATATCATTGGAGTAAATTGTGATCTTAATACCAAGGAAAATGTGTGGGCTTAAATAGGACAGCCCTGACTAGGTCAAGTCAATCCAATTTTCTTCCTTTTTCTTTGTTAGTCGATAAAACTAACACAATAAATAGGCTTGGAGAAGAACATTTTTTTGAAATATAAGCCTTGTCTATAAAAATATGTGTTTTTAGGTGTATCATTTTTTTAAAAGGAATTTGGTATACAACCACCATAGAAACAATTTGGCAGACAACCACCATAGGAACCTACCTGCAAAACAACAATGAAATCCAGTGAATAGTTTTAGAGAAGAAATTTTTCAAAGATTTTACTTTATACCATAAAAGGAAAATGAGTCTCCCATAAAAGCCATGTTTTTTGACAGATCATTTTTTTTTAAAGGAATTCTGTAAACCTGTATCTAAGGAACATTCCTGCAAAATAATAATGCTATCCAAATAGCAGTTTGGGAGGAGAAGATTTTTAAAGGTTTTTTACTTTGGTTGCCATGGCTACCAGAATTCTTCATGGAACACAATTATTTGAAGGAATTTGAAAGAGGACCACCAAAGGAACATTCCTGTGAAATTTGGTAAAAATCCAGTCAATAGTTTCTGAGGAGAAGTTTTTTGAAGAAAAAGTTTACGGACGCACGCACGGATGAACGGACGCACGACGGACACAACGCCATGACAATAGCTCGCTGGCCTTCTGCCAGTGGAGCTAAAAATCAACAAATTTGAGCTCTCCTTGTTAAATTTGTATGACTTTATTCTGACCAACTACATCATCTACACTGGCACTTTGAACGATAGACTAGCAACATCTGCTCATGATGTTGTGCCTGCCTATAACTGTTCGAGATACAGGTTAGTTATCACAGCGTTCACAGTTTTTCAAAATATTCACACACTGTCACCACACATTTCTGATATCTTTCCAAGTACTTCTTCTAGATTTCCCTGTACCATGATGCTGGATATATCTTCTTACAGTGATCCTCAATGCAATTCTAAGTTAATGGATATATATTTATACCTATGCCCCATAAATCTCCTTTCAGTCGAGGAAAAACCCAAGTCCATAGGGGCAAGGTCTGGGCTGTTGGGGGGGGGGGGGGTTGGATAAGTCTTTCATGACCCCCAAAAATTCAAAGGTTTCCAATGTCCCTTCAGCTCGATGAGATAGCGCATAATCTTAATGGAATATAGCGCATAATCTTGATGGAATATCAAGCTATCAATTTCCTAGTTTGGTTGCTTTTTTGTGGATCGCTAGATCGTGGGTCGCCTTCTCTTCTACAGAAAGTAGACGGGTATTCATCTTGCACCGACTTAATTTCGTCCTCCATAATGGAATAAACAGTCCCATGGCTAACTCCAACATCATCTGCTATGCTGTCAACGGATTTTCTCCGGTCCGAAGAAATGACGTCAAGCACTTTTTTAACATTTTTGCATTTGTTCCTAAGCCTCCTAGATCTCTTATCACCAGTAAATTCTATGCCACATTCCTTCAATCTTTTGTGTCATTCAAAAACTGATGTCCTTGAACAAGCATATCCCTCACTTGATCTGTTCGTTAAATTCTGTGTATCTGTAGGAGCCATCCCCACCTTGACACAGAATTTGATCACAGATCTCTGCTCCATATGTTGTCTGACATCAACATTTTTGCACTCAATTTTTCTGACCCGTTGGCTTAGATTTTGACTTGTAATGTTGTTGAACATGTAACATCAAAAATTGTGCTATTTTCTTACAGTTATAAGATACGGATGTCACATCAATGTTTGCAAACATACTACAAAGAAAACTGGCAAGCCAAAAGAATATAAGTAGCTCCTTGACTTTGAAAATGACAGTAATTCAAAGTGCTCCATTGCTTGGAACTGAAAAATGGATCACCATTAATTTGGCTACAGAAGTAATTGTCCAAAAATGTACACAGATGTCCAGTTTGTCACATCTCTCTTATGCACAAAATTTTAGAAGCGTTGAACGTTTTGGCTTATTATTAATTACAGTGACAGTCCAGGAAGTTATTGCCTATACCTTAAAAATATGCAAATAGAAGCATGAGTGTTAAGTGTGAGTGGAGTGAACATCTGAAAAATCATAAGAAAGTTTGAAGAATTCAGGACCGTAAAAGATGCTCTAAAGTCAGGTTCACTAAAGACCAGTAGAAGTGACAAAAATGTTTGGGCACTACAAGACATGCTACAACAAAATGCTGAAAAATCCATGAGGTGCATATCATCAGAGACAGGTATTTCCAAATCATATGTATTTCCCACTGCCCGAGACTACAATGGTAACAATGGCAGATGGAAACAAAGAAATCAACGAAGCGTGCAAAAATAATGGCAATTTAGATCAGTTTAAGAAACTGGAGCTGCAAATTTTTTCAGTGCAACGCAAACAGAACATACCAGGAAATAAATTAGACTTAACTGATCACGTGAAAGGTACACACAAATTGACATTATTGGAAGAATCTACACTGGACGCTGCAGACAAAGATGTAAAGAATTGTCAACAAACATGGCGGTTCACAACACCTGGGGGTGAAACAGTTGCAAGACTAGAGATGCTCAAAGATTGGATTGATAAATTAACAACAATTCATTTTCCTGCGTTTACATGCAGAGACATTTATAATTACATAGTGTTGAAAAAGAATGCTAAAAAACAACTCAAGTCAAAGGTGTTTTCAAGGACAGTCACGTTCACAACATACAGGTAAAATTTGTTTTTCTGTCTTTTAGTGTCCACCTGGAAGCAGTTTATTACATATATAATCGATATGCTTTATCATGATTTTTGGCTTTCAACCTAGCACACTTCTATACAAACTTGTTTTGAGAATAAATGTTTCTGACATTTTCCAACTATATAATTCTCATTCAGATTCAAGCACTTGGATGGTGGATACTGACTTCAAATCAGGAGTCTTGAAAATTTAGATCCTCAGTTTTTCTTCTCATTTCTTTACAACTTTTTGTGGGTATCGAATGAGAATGTCCCAGTAAGCTTATTCTTACAGGCAAGTAACCACATTGAATGAAGTTTTTTATACGCACAATTCGAGGGTTTACACAACAAAGTTTTAAGTGCATATAAAATTATAATGTACAGGCAAAGAAAGGATTCAGAACTGTTCCCATATAAAATACAAATTATGCAAAGCTTATCTGTAACTGAAAAATCAATGACTTGTGTGAGAATGTTTTGTCCATAAAACTTCCCTGTAACAGAAATGGGAACTAGTCTTTGAAGAACAGTGGCTCTTGAATGGAAGAAAATCCCATATAACATGCAATTTGAGGTCTTATGTTGGCGAGCTATAATAGGTCTTTCACTGTCACGAATAATGCAAACCTTATTCTTAGGCTTATACTCAATTGACATTGATTGATTGATTAAATGGTGTTTTACACGGGTTTCAACATTATTTCAGTCATATCACGGCCACAGCTCACATATTCATGTATTTCCTGGGTTTCACCAGTACTAAGCCAGGGCTCTGAAGTGTCTTGCCCAAGGACACTCCTACAAAAAACCCAGTGGATCCAGTGAGGCTCGAACCAGGGCCTCAAGGTTACAAGTTCTACATTTTACCACCGAGCCACGCAGGACCCCTTCTATGACAGAGTGAGGTCACGGTGTAGGACCGGAAGTGTACAGTGTTTGAGATTGTATGTCACTTGGGAGTCTGTACAGTGGCGAAATGTCACTTGATTCTTGAAAATTGAGTTTACACGGTAAGTGAAGTTAATGTTTTTTCGTTTATTTTTGTAATTAATTGAAATCTTTCCATCCACTTGTACTTTTGATATATATTAAACATACCAGGCACCTGATCCTGCGATGCGCAACCTCCTTATAGCAATAAGAATGTCTTGATCAGCTTGACGTGAGAAAACTGAAATGATTTTCGACTACAAAAAATACCAGAATTTTCGCTTTAGCGCACACGAGAGAGTTCTTTCTACGATATAAAGGTCTGTCCGTGTTTATGCTTCTTCTCTTCATCAACAAGTTCCAAGTTGTGACCTTAAAAGCGATGAAAATGACGAAATTCCTGTATGTTTACTAACACAATTTTGTACAGTCTCTTGAAAACCAATATTTTAGGTTTGTACTGTCACTTGATACGACTTTGTACGGTCACTTGAATCCGTTCTCAAAATTATTTTGTTCTTACATAAGGAATTTTGACATTTTACAACAAAATCTTGTTTGCTTTGATCCCGTATTTTGACCTACATGATGGAAACAGAGAAATGAAATCGACATATAAAGTATTATTGCTCTTGTGTTGTGTCCTCTGGCTGAAAATGGATTATATTTCAATTGTGGCTTCATACGCTTTAAACACAGAAAAAGATTAGCCAGCGTAGAATACAAATTGAAGATACTACTAATGTGTACCAATTTTTAAAGTAGATAGAGATTATGATGACGCATTTCGTGTCACAAACATTCAACTATGCCAACTGTTGACTGGCATCATAGGTTTGGTTTCTTGATTTTGTGGTGATATTAGGAGCTAATTTATAGCACCATGATGTAGTAGAAAAATAAATACTTCCCTTGCAAGAGCTTAAACAATCTAAAGAAATCCATATTAAATCTGATTTTTGGCTCTATGTCATTATTACCCCACCGATTCCAAAATGATAATGGCACTTTTATTTGATTTAATTATTTTGGGGGTTTATTTTTTTCTTTCTCATTTGGTGCTGCATTAAATAGATAAGTTTTAATAAGGCTGTGTCGTCTGCTCATGGTAGAATTCAAAGTGTTGCATAGTAAGCAGCGACTGGTGGGGACGCAGATAGGCCTTGTATATTTCAGTACATGTAGTTTTGACAAATTAGGATATCTGCAATGCCACATTTATATTATCCCTAGTTATGGCCTTAGTAGCAATAAAATGTGGCTGAAAATAATTATTCTGTTTTTGTCCCTATACCATATTTTGACTTCTATTGAAACAACTTTTTACGCCCCTGAAGCTGATATCTTCAAAAGTAGATATGGCTCGTAATTTATGTTGACTTCATATCATCCTATTATGTTTGATGCCGCTGAAAAAAGCATATTTTTACTTTGCTATAAGTATGCGTCATGTGTAGGCCTAACTTGTACTGAAGTTAGGTAAGTCTAAAATATTTTGACTTTGGACAAATCCAACGTTTTGTCGCGTGGTAAAGAGTTGAAGCGTTGACGTGAAGCATTCTTGTACTAGACAAATCACGTCATGAGCACGACGTAATTGATAATTTACCATTAACTGCTTTTGGTAAAAAACTGACAACTTCCTTTTTTGAAGAATTGTCATTCCATATTCACAGGGTATATTCTTGACGTGTAGGCATATCCAATTTATGGATAACATACTATAATTTTTTACCACACATGGTCAATACAGTCTACAGTCAATGACACAAACAAGTTGGCTTCTTTACAAAAGAAGCCAGGAGAAGTCAGCATCAGTCTTTTCAAATACTTTATTGGCTTTTAATATCAATATATTTTGGTATATGTAAACAAACAAGCAAAAAAGCCACCGCGTAGAAGCATCTTATGCTTTACATGACGGTCATTTGACCTTCTTCCTGCGTGGGCAAGTTGCATGATCTTGTCCAGCGGTCTTCTTTCTCTCTTTTTTATTAAACAAAATTCTTCTTATTTTTTCTTCTGCCTAGATATATTTGCTTAATGAAAAATTACAATTACTATAGAGGTCATTTGCAACCATGGCAAATATAATATAACAAATCTTTACTAAAATTAGTCATATAAAAATAAACCTTGTCTATTTCGTGTTTCGGTTTTTTGATTTCGCTTTATTTACAAAACCATGACGAAACAGACTGTGTATTAGAACAATTTCCCAAGAAAAATGGATTTAATCAGCAAATTCTGCAGCAGTCTGCATTTTAAACTCACCACTACTGGAGAGGTCTGATGATCTCGTAAAATAAATGAACATGACCACACGTTATTTAATATTGGGATACTGTCGCGTGACACCATTTCTTACCTTAAATTCCGATTAATAAGCGTCATATTACTAACAGAATCTTATACCAAGGTCATTTTTTTTTAAATTTATGAAACTCGCCAAAGGCTCGCTTCATGAGTTTCATATGTATGAATTGAGTACTCGTGTAAAATCCTTTATTTTCTGATGTTCATCTAAGTTTGAACGACACTGGGTCGCGTGCAAAGTTTAGTTTTAGTTTAGTTTAAACATATTTATTTTACATTGATTGAGAAACAAGTTCTTAAAACTTAAACTAATCTCTCTCGATTCTGCTTCCTGGGAACTACACCAGTACTCGCGCCGAATGTGTGGGCCAATGAAAAATCCCAAAGTTGACATCCACTCCCAGGTATCGATCTCAGGACATTTAGGTTATAAGGCCAACGCTTTACCTCACGACCACGGACACCACCAAAGTAAATGCAGCCCAAGGGGCTTCGTGTATTCTTTGCTAGAGACCCGGTGTTGTTTGGTAAAGGGTTAAAGGTGGGTATTCAGATTTTTCACATCTCGCCGATTAAAAAATATAAAATATAAATATCACTGAAAATTATATGAAAAAACAATACAAATCATCAATAATTAAGAATCATAAAATTACAAAAGCGAAATTGTGTTACCTTAAAAGGCTACGTAGCCTCTTCAGGTATTTTTAGATTTCGCGCCAGAAATCAAAGAAGCATTGTGGGAATGTCTGGTGACTGGCATGTGACTAATGACGCTTTAATTCCATAACATAACAAACGTGTGATTATTTTCCATGTCTTCCTGGAACGCTATGATTGAAGCTTCGTCTGTGTATTTCTGGTATGTCAATGAGCGAGTTGCTCATGTAAAAATAGACCATGTTTCCCGTCGGTGTAGACCTGTAATTCTCTGATTTCTCATGTTGTCGGATGGTTTTTGGATACCGGGGTTTTATGAACGAAAATTAAAAGGCTTTCAGAGTATAAGAATGATTTTTTTTGTATATTGTAAAATTTTCGTCGCAAAATCTGAAAGGCCACCTTTAAACCAGTCAAATTCTATTCTCGTTTAGGTGTTCTCGCTGAGCCCAGGTAGTTCAGTAGGTAGCGTACAGGAGTTGAAAACAGGGGGGTCGTAGTCTCGATCCGGGGCTCGGCCAATTCCTTTCCGAGGATTGAAGATAGTCATTGCGACAGGATTCATTCCTCTCCCACCGTTGACCATTGTTTTGATGATGGTTTTGTGAGAAAGCAGCCAGTGGCTTGGAAAGAATATTGTGCGAGTACTGATAAAAGAGAAACCAGGAAATCATGGACAGGTGCACTTGCCGCCGCGTTTTCATTTCTCCGCGATATAACTGAAATGGTGTGGAAAACGGTGCTAAATAATCAATCAATTAGGTGTCCTCATGCATAAACAAAGCTTTGCGATCTATATCAAAGCGCGCTTTTATGCAGCAAGGTACAAGACGGTATTAGTCAGTTACAGAACTTGAAACTTGCTCCTATTTCCTTGGTACATTATCTTACTGGGATTTTCAGTGTCTAATAAAGTAATCGAATATTATAGCAAGTACAACCAACATTTCAGGGAGCATCTGTCAAATCAATCTACTTTAAAGTAGGTCAAACAAGTCAGAGTCTCATATCACTTCAAATAAACAACTTTCTGTCGAATTTCCCTTTTCATTCTTCGTAATAAAAGACATGCTCTTCAAGTCACTGTACAAAATAAAATATTGCAGATCTCAAGCGACTGTACAACAGCTTATCAAGTGACTGTACAAATTCCTTTTGTCGACATGCCATTTTAAACGAATGATTATGAGGATTGTAGTCGATTTTGTCACCAAACCTTTACATGTTTTCAAAAAAAAGTGAATAAAGAAAATATCTATACATTTTCCGTTCAGCAAAAAAGCTTTTAAGGATGGTTAATCAAACAAAATACCTCGTTGTTTTGAGGCAAAATCATCTGTATTTTAGTATGGTTACATGATCAAGGCATCCCCATTCCTCCAAGAAAGATTTACAGAGCACATGGGTGTTCCTGATACGGTCTATAATTAACAAACAAAAAACTGGATATGAAGGTTTTATATTATCTATCAAAATAAATGACAAATCACCAGCTTGACTTACCATGTCATAGCAGTTTACAACGACCAAGTGACATTTCGCCACTGTACAGACTCCCAAGTGACATACAATCTCAAACACTGTACACTTACGGTCCTACACTGTGGAGGTGGGCCTCTCTTTGGGTCATTTTCAATTGACCCCTGACCTCCTTTAAAATGCCAGACCTATTTACAAACTGTACCAAACTTTAATGCATCCTCTCCATAGACTTTGTCCAAATCGACATTAATTTCTACCAACAGATATCCAAGCTGTGCCCAAATTTTACAGTATACCCTCTGTTCAGACTTAAAAGTGGTAATTCCACCTAGTGTATATAACCACCTGAGGACCACAAGTATCATTAACATGTACCTTGACACCAATCAGCAGAGGAATGTTTACACTAGTGCAGTGTAAAAAATCATGTAGTTTCATAGTCGCATTAACGAGTTACTGTAAAAGTGAATATTGTTACAGGTCTAAAATTTCACAAATTACCAAATACTGACCTTATGCATGTTTTGATTTCTGCGAAACCTGCAACACATGACACATGATCATGCATGTGAAATACACAATGTAAGATTCACTCAGCTTCCAATCTTGTATGTAAAATGCACATTGTAAGAATCACTCTGCTTCTGACCCCCAGTCCCATGCCCCATTCCACACACACACAAATGACAAATGAGAAACAGATTAACGATAAATTGATTGGTAAGTTTTTGTTTTTGTGTTCATTCAAATCAACTAGTTTGTATGAACTGATATCTGGGCATGTAATTAGTGAGTTAGTAACAAATTGAAGCAGTGTTTGGTAGTATTATGGAAGTTGGTTTATTTGTCTTTTGTTGCCCTACGTCTGCACATTGGTCATGTTTAAGTGGCTTCGGGGAGCAAGCTCAAATCGGCATTACATCTAGCGTTACAATCATGCTTTTCACACAAATTAACAAACATTTTGATAATTATTGTATCAGGTGTAAAAAGATTCTTCTATCTATGCATACTGGTGTGATTTGTCTGTCAATCACCTCGATGCGATTCCAAACATAGTCTTTAAGGACGACTTAAAGACAGAGTTTCAAAATTTCTACTTTGTGTTGCCCTAAACCTAAACAAGAGGGCCATCATGGGCCCTGGATCGCTCACCTGAGTCAATAGGCGAAATATCACCCCAGGATCATAATGACCCAATTTAAAACTCATCTGAGATATTATTAAGACAAACATTCTGGTCAATTGAGCTGAAAATGTGGCCTTTGGAATGTCCAAAATGTATTTCTTCAATCTGACCTAGTGACCTAGTTTATGACCCTATGTGACCATATTTCAAACTCATCCAAGATATCAAGACAAACTTGTTAACCAAGGTTCAGGTGAATTGGGCATCAATTGCCACCTCTAGAGTGCCCACAAGTGTAATTTGACCTAGTGACCTAGATTATGACCCTATGTGACCCAATTTCAAACCCATTCAAGATATCATCAAGTCATACATGCTGAAAAATTTTCAAGTCAGTTGAGCAAAACGTGTGGCCTCTAGAACGCCCACAATACATTTCTTTAATTTGACCTAGTGACCTAGTTTATGACCCTATGAGACCCAATTTCTGACTGATCCGAGATATCATCAAGTCAAACATGTAAACTAATTTTCAGGTCAATTTAGCTAGAATTGTGGGCTCTAGAGTGCCCACTAGGTATTTCTTCAGTGTGACCCAGTTACCTTGTTTATGACCCCATGTGACCCAATTCTGAACTCATCAGAGATATCATTAAGACAAACATGCTGACCAATTTTCAGGTCAACTGAGCAAGAACTGTGGCCGCTACAGCGCCCACAAGATATTTCTTTAAATTTGACCTAGTGACCTAGTTTATGACCCTATGTAACCCAATTTTGAACTTATCCAAGATTTTATCAAGACAAACATGCCGATGAATTTTCAGGTCAATTGAGTAAAAATTGTAGCCTCTACAGCGCCCACAAGGAATTTTTGTAAGTTGATCTAGTGAGACCTAATTTATGACCCTAGGTGACCCAAATTCAGACTCATCCGAGATTTAATTAAGACAAACATTCCGACACATTTTCAAGTCAATTGAGCAAAAAATGTGGCCTCCAAAATGTCCAAAAGGAATTTCTTTAATTTGACCTAGTGACCTAGTTTATGACCCTAGGTGACCCAAATTTGAACTCATTCGAGATTTTATCAAGACAAACAATCTGACCAATTTTGAGGTTTACTGAGTAAGAAATGTGGTCTCAAGAGTGTCCACAAGGTATTTCTTTAATCTGACCCAGTGACCTATTTTATGACCCTAGGTGACCTAATTTCAAACTCATCCAAGATTTAAATTATGACAAACATTCTGACCAATTTTCAAGTCAATTGAGCAAAACATTTTGCCTCTAGAGCACCCACAAGGTATTTCTTTAATTTGATCTAGTGACCTAATTTATGACCGTACGTGACCCACTTTTGAACTCATCCGAGATTCCATCAAGACAAACATTCTGACCAAGTTTCAGGTGAATTGAGTAAGAAATGTGGCCTCTAGAGTGTCCACAAGATATTTCTTCAATTCGACCTAGTGACCTAGTTTATGACCGCAGGTGACCCAATTTCAAACTAATCAGAGATTTATTTATGACAAACATTCTGACCAATTTTCAAGTCATTTGAGCAAAAAATGTGGCCTCTAGAGTGCCAACAAGGTATTTCTTTAATTTGACCTAGTGACCTAGTGTATGACCCTAGATGACCCAAATTCAAACCCATCTGAGATTACATCAAAACAAACATTCTGACCAATTTTGAGGTTAATTGAGTAGGAAATGTGGTCTCAAGAGTGTTCACAAGGTATTTCTTTAATTTGACCTAATGACCTAGTTTATGACCCTGGGTGATCCAATTTCAAACTCATCCAAGATTTAAATTAGGACAAACATTCTGACCACTTTTTAAGTCAATTGAGCACAAAATGTGGCCTCTAGAGCGCCTACAAGGTATTTTTTTAATTTGACCTAGTGACCTAGTTTATGACCGTAGGTGACCCACTTTTGAACTCATCTGAGATTCCATCAAGACAAACATTCTGACCAATTTTCAAGTCAATTGAGTAAGAAATGTTGCCTCTGGAGTGTCCACAAATGTTTCTTTAATTTGACATAGTGACCTAGTTTATGACCCCAGGTGACCCAATTTCAAACTCATCTAAGATTTAAGACAAACATTCTGACCAATTTTCAAGTCAATTGAGTAAGAAATGTGGCCTCTAGAGTGTCCACAAGGTAAATGTTGACGACGGACGACGCACAAAGGACAACGGACATTGGACAATCACCTTGAGCATGTGGTGCTCAGGTGAGCTAAAAATATAGAGGACATAAGTAATATTGATTTAAGAACAAGTCAAATAAAACCCATACATGCCATATGGTTAATGAAGACACATGATGCTGTGGACGTAAGACTGAACTCATTCAGTCGGCTTTTAAAAAATGTGGCATCTTGGGGGACAAGGTCTTATACACTTTTCCAATTTTGACTTTTTCTCATGCATTTTTCTGGACACCTTCAGTTTTGCATTTCACATTTTTCCCTTTCACACAGAATAAAGTATTTGCACTGTAAAACCAAAATCTTATTCAATTTAATAAATCTTAATTTTTTACTTTGATAACAGGTGTTTAACTTGGCTGTATTAACTGCTACTAGACTGGTATTTTACCTTGACACTAAACTGGCAGCCTATTATCGATCTTCGTACCAGACGGTTACGGAAGATACAACGGGTACCAGTTTACCTTGACACTGGGTCCCGGTCAATCGCTCCTGATATGACAGGTAAAATATACGTTAATGTAGCTTAAATTTACGACGGCAGATATCTTCACGATTTTTATCAATACACGTAAATCGCAAAGATTTCCACAACACGAACATTTCCAGTTTTACAGTATGCACTTACTCTACAACCATAAAAAATGGCCCTTGTACATTATGAGAGGTAAAAATTATGGCAATTATTTGAAATAATGTTTAGAATCTAGTAATGGTATCCTTTTATGCTAGAAAATATTGCATAATGTCCAGTATAAAAAATAAACAGTATATTTTAGTTTGAAGAAAATAAATGGATTATTTCTCTGTTCTCATTGTTTTAATTACTGTCCATTTTTACAAAAATAATACAGTTCCCTTAAATGTTATTTCATTTATGCTCTGTGTGTTGTGGGGGTGGGGGAGAAAGGTTGAGGGTTGAGTGTGAATATCTTCAGTGTCATTATTGATCCACTGCATAATAAAGAGAATGTGATTCTTTTTTCAGAATATCAGAGTCTTGAAGATGCCAAGGGAAGTATGAAGAAAAAATTTCACTGGCATGTGTCTAAATCATTTTCAGAACATAATGAATAAGGCTCAAATTGTGGATTTGCCTGTTAATGGGTAGAAATCATTAAGAATAAAGGAGAAAATGCCAGCACTATTTTTTTCCACAATTTTTTCTGAAAGCTTTCTTTCTCAGAGTCATTAAAACTTGGGATTGTATGGTAAGCAGTTGAAATCTACTTGATTACTGAAATCAATTTCACATTTCACTATTTCCTTATCATTGTACTAATTCACATTCATATCTTAGTCTGCCTTGCCCTGAAACAAAATTGTTCCATGGATGCTACAACTGAGACAGTGCAAAAGAAACATCCCCAAGGCTTGAAGCCCATTTAAGGACTGAATAGTTTATGGCATCACAAAATATTGCAAACAGGAAATTTCTTGACTTGATGTAGTTTCAGTGCACTTATTTGGGGGGGGGGGTGTTAACCTGGCTCACAAAAAAATCAAGTTCGACTGTGACAATTCAGCCATCGTTCATATTCTGAGTTCTACTTCTTCTAAATCTGACAGGGTTATGAATCTAATAAGACTCCTTGTACTCAAATGCTTGCCAACATAACATCGTGCTGAGAGCAAAGCATGTTGCAGGCGTATCTAACTCTGTGTGCAATGTTTTCAGGTCACCAGGTTCAGAGCTCTTGCACCGGACTCTGATCTGGATCCCACACCAGTCCCAGAATACCTTTGACAAATCTTCAAAGTGGAGCCCAGCAACTACTTAAAGCAGGCCTTGCAATGAATTCGAGATTAACTTACAGCACAGCTATCAATGCTTATTCTAAATTCCACAGCAATTACAATTTGGTAGCAGCATGGTCAGTGGAGCTAGGTCAAATACTTCAGCAAAGGGTTTTCTCCCCATACAATTCAAACCTATGTAGCAGGTATTAATTACTGGCACAAAATGTGTGGCTGATGGGATAAAAGTCAAGTTTTTATAATTGGAAAGATGTTGGAAGGCTGTTCCCGATTACATAAAAGGTCGATGACAGGGCACCTATTACTGTGAGTATGGTGAGCCATCTTGGATCAGTTAAGCTATCTTTTTTACGATTCCTACGAGATCAAGTTGTTCACGGCTTTGTGGACTTCAGCTTACTATGGTTTATTTCAGGTGAGCTAATTAGTTTTAACCAATAGGCAGATGCCAAACGTTCATCTCCAGCAGTCAGATGTAACCTTTTCCGTGAATTGTAAGTTCATTGCTGTAAAATTCAGTAAGAGTAAAACCAACCAAATTGGCCTTCCCACTACCTTAAAAATCCCTGCTGAAAATTCCAGTCTTTGCCCTATACAGTCTCTGAAAGCATACTTAAATGTAAGAGTTAAGGGCAAGGTTCCTTTTTCTGTCATGCAGATGCTTTATCCGTCACCCGCAGTCAATTCGCGGCAGTACCCGCCAAATGCATTTCGCGAACAGCGTACAGACTCGACTCATATAAGACCCACTTTTCTTATCAGACATGCGTCTGACTTGGCTCTTGCAAGTTTAAGCAGTGATTCAATCATGGCATTAGGTAGACTGAAATCAAATGTTTACAGATTTTATATTCGTTAAGAAATGTATTATTATGTTTTCAACTTCAGACATATGGATTGTCAGCGATTCCATACCGCATTGGGCTAGAATAAGAGCTCACCAAACTGCTAGAGATCATTTTAAGCTGCCCAATGAGATGCGGGTTGCCTTATGGTGCTGTAGGGGTATGGGTTGATGGCAGTTCTGGCATGATGTGGAATGCCATCTTCTGTTGAGCCCACAGCCTAAAATTATTGTTTCACATTTGGGAGGTAATGACCTGGTGTTTTCATCATCACCGTCCATACGCAGCATAATGGAGCGGGAATTCACTTACCTTTATGAGGTAATTTCATTTGGGTCGACATTTTGCAAAGATGTAAATAGAATACACCAAATTATTCCACGGCGATAATGGAAAGGAAGAGTAAACGGATAAATCGGTTTGGTTGACAACAAGCTTCCTAACATCCACATTTCGACTTGCTGAGTGTGGACGTGGACATGGAGATGCCAGGTTTTTACTATTCCAATGGTGTTCACCTGTCAGATGTGGGTCTGAAAATGCATCTTTTTTTCACTTCAAGAGGCTTTATGAAAATATTGCTAAACCATAATTACATTTAAACTGCAGATTATGCCATATATGTCTAATATGTCATCGTCTACGTGTCTTCTTATGCGAGGTTTGGTGGATAAATTTCGTGCATTGAGCAGAAATTCATTGTGGCAGAAACTCGCTTTGAGAAGTAATAAAACCGTTGGGGGTGTTCTGGCGTGATTTGTGCGGGTACAGTTTAATATTTTCTTGGAGATCTCAGCTCACAGCAGGGCTGGTAACACCCCACTGTGCTGCTGATCTAAGCCACAATCTTTACGCCACCTTTATGCTTTATCATTATATTGCTAGTTTTTACATTGGAAGTTAAGTAAAATAAATTTGTTTTTGTACTGCTTGTCAGCCTTATTGTCGAGTCATGAATAATTTATTTTTCAAATGTGTACATAAAAGAAGGGCCTTATTTTCAAGTAACAAAATCAAAACAACATAGATATTCTAGTAAAATAAAAGAGCTCTAGCATGTAATGCTTTTTTTTTTTACCTCCCGTATGTGGTCTTCTGAAAACTATATTATTCTTTAGAATCCTAAGTTTTGTGTGCCTAAAAAAACACTTATACTGAGACAAATGCTTTGTTACTCATAAAATAAGTTTGGTTGTAAGTGAAATATTTGGAAAAAGCTTTTACTTTCAAACTACTCTGATATGCAAGAAGGTAAAAATTACTTGTGTCTACTTTTTTCTGTCTTTGTTTGTAGAACAATCATTTATCCACTGATCCATGACCTTGTAATTAGCAAAGACCAATGACATGTAAAGCTATTTGAGACAAAGCTTGTAAGATACATTTTTTTTCCAGACTTGAACTATGAACTATTGCTCAGCAGAGTGCAGTAGCATGTTTTTTGGCCAGAAAATTGTACCAAATATCTGAAAAAGTAGACCAGGGTCAGACTGTACATTCTTCACAGTCTGATCTTGATCTTAACTGTCCACAAATGCACTAAAGGTTATCTTTACCATGCAAAGAGTTTATCATGGCTGTCCTTCTTTCAATTCATAAAGTGCTAGATACAACTTATGGTACTTTTGCAAAGTGTATATAAAGATTACAATTAAAAACTGTGCAGGCTGATCTGTGATCTACACTACCAGCTACTTTGTAGTATTTTCTAGTGAAAGCAACCTTAAAACTACAATGTTATTTTGTAACTGAAGAAGTCCATTTCCTTAATTAAGCAACCTATGGATAAAAAAACGTTTCAAAACCAATGACAACTTATACAAAGAAAAATACATATATAGGAAAGATAAATATATGAGCCAAGCTCTGGCAAAAGCGGGCTAAATGCATCTCCATGATGCATTATACCAACCAAATCAGCTCATGGTTATGGCTCCATAAAGTCCATTTTGTCTGAGAACTGGCCAAATCATGAGGTCGACTGGTCCTTGGATATGCAGAAAATTGACCAACAACAAGTTTCGGCCCAGGTCAGCCAGTGTGGGCTGTCATGGGTCGATACTTTTAGCAGATGCATTAAGCACCTTTTCACAGAGTATGGCTCTTATGCATTGTTTTCCTAAAATATCTCTTTACCACATGACAAAAATGTAGACTGGTCCAAATTGAAAGCATTGGCATCATAAAACAGTAAATTGGACTCAAAAATTGAAATCTGCTTTTGGAAGGATAAACAACATGGCAGAACAAGGAGAAACTGCTGGTTACCAGCATTTTCTACTTTTCACATCATGTTTTCAATAGCCTTCTTCCTTAGAGTTGTTGTTGTGGTAAAGGGGGTATTCCCTGTGACTTCTTTTCCTATTTCTTTCTTCCAAAAATGAATAAAACAGGGAGGGGAATAAGTAAGTGCCCATATTTGTAAAAAAAAAATTGCTGCAAGTATCAAATGAAATAAAAATGATTAAATACCATTACTAAACTCTTTACCACACAACAAAAATTTAGACCAGACCAAGCTGAAAGCATTTGCAGACGACATATTAAAAGTGGTCAAAAAGATGAAATTTGACCTTATTGGGGTAGAAAACATAATGGGAAAATGCTGGTAACCAGCTTTTCTCCTTTTCCCAAAATATTTTTGGGAGCATTCTTCCACAGGGTTGTTAAAAATTGTAATTGTGTGATGAAGGCATATACCATGTCACTTCTTTTCCCATTCTTTTTTCAAAATCATTACAAAAGGGGAGATGTAAATGGTCACATTTGTGCAAAAATCCTTGAAATATCAAACAAAATAAAAATCAGTAAATAGCTCTACCTAAGCTTTTATCAAAAGATAAAATTTTAGACTAGATCAAATTGAAAGCATTTGCAGACAACAAATTAAATGAATGAATGAATGAATGTTGTTTTATGGCGACAACAAATTAAAGGTGGCCCAAATGATGAGATTTGATCTTGATAGAGTTGGAAACATTGTAGTAAAAGGAGAGAATATGCTGGCTACCAGGATTTTCTCCTTTTCCAACAATGTTTTCAAAAGCCCTCTTTCTGAGGGTCGTTAAAACTCAGGATTGTGAGGTAAAGGGTTAATTACAAATGAGTAGATATTCTTAAGTTTAACAACCTTAGCCAAATGAAAGTATTTCTAAACTCCAAAAACATAACATGCTTTTCACTCTCATACTACAAACTGGCCTTTTTTCCTCCCTGTGTGTCAACCAAAAGAATTCTCTTGTAAAAATGTCTGTAAACAAAGTGTTAAAAAACTGGCCAGTTCCTGTGGAATGCATCTACCACACAGGCTGTACAGAAAACTATCTGCAGACAGTGATGATTTCATCATGTGTCACAGTATTTTCTTGATTCTCACTACACCTTCTTTCTGCAACTACTTTTATACTGAATAATCTAAAATTTCTCTATCCAAAAATAATAAGTAAACCACTGATCTACATCTCTATGCTAAGCTTCATGTAGATATACATTAACCACAGATACCTGCACTTGTGAAAACATTAAGTAACTTTTCTTTTAAATGTCTTTAACATTCAAATGCAGCACAAATTCTGTCAGTTTTGTAGACAAAGTAGATCAGATCAGATCTTATGAGGATAATGCAGATCAGCATCAGGCAAAACAGAACTGATCTTGGATATACAGTGTCCACTATTTGGTGGAATATTCTAGCTCAATACACCCATGAAAATGCAATGTTTTGTTTGTGAGGTAGAGCATCGATCTTGTAACTATAAGGTCCCAAGTTCAATACCCGGGAGCTGGTGTCAACTTCGGGATTGTTCATCAACCCATGAATTTGGAACAAGTACTAGTGTAGTTCCCAGAATGCAGAATTGAAAGGGATTAGTTTTAAGTTGTAAAAACATTTTTCTCAATAGATGTAAAATAAAAATGAGCCATGCTCTGTCATAAGGGGGCTTAATGCATCTCCGTGATGCATTATACCAACCAAGCCATCACGTAATTATGGATCTATGAAAGCCACTTTTTTTTTTAATCATCGCCTTAACCCGTTACCAGACGACAAAATTTTAGCCTTGTTCAAATTGAAAGCGCATGCAGACGACAATTTCAGTGTGGCTCAAATGGTGCGATTTTGCTTTGATAGGGTAGAAAACATTGTGGGAAAAGGAGAAAATGCTGGTTACCAGCATTTTCTCCTTTTCTCACAATGTTTTCAAAAGCCTTCTTTCCCAGGGGCGTTAAAAGGCGGCATTGTAAAGGGTTAATCATGACCTAAACTGGTCCTTGGACACACACAAAATTGACCAATATCGAAAAGTTTCAACCTAGGTCAGCCTGTGCAGACTGCACAGTCTGACCTGGGTCGATACTTTTCGCAGATGATTAAGTCCCCTTTTCACAGAGCATGGCTCATATATTTAAATTAAAAAGATTAACATGGAGTTACACATGTCTGCTTAAATACACTCAGGGCTCAAGGTAAGAGGGAAAGATGGTATTCTAAACCCATTATTTCTCTTCCAAACCCTATGTTGTGTGTACTCATTAGAATCGTCTTGATAAGACGATTCTAATGAGTATTCATAACATACGGTTTAGTGGAGAATAACTAATACTTTCAATTTTGAAATCAAAATCACTCCCTCTATCTGGAACTCTGTACACTGTTATGAAGAAAAGAGATGGCCCTTAAACCCATCACTGTACAATCTACTTTCAGACCTACAAAATCCTTTTTTCTACTTAAACAAAGGTTAATCATTTGGAGGGCAAAAGAATAACCTGAAAACATTCGAGGAAAAGGAGCCATTTCTTATTACAAGCAATTGCTGCCTTCCCCATTTTTTTTTTTCCAAAAGTGTAATAGTGACAACTAGTATATATCCAGTTCTGGGTTAAAGTGTGAAATAAAATGGGAAAAAAAAAATTAATTCATCTAGTAGATAAGAGAACAAAAAAAAATAGCGCAGTTTAATATATCTGTAGGTCAAAGTACTTCGTAGATCAAAGACCTCACTGCACATTCTGTGTACCCTGAATCTTGATTTACACTTGCCATAAAATCACCTGCTTGTTTACAGCTTAACCCCTTTACCAAACAATCCACAGAATTGGACTAGTCTAAAATTTTGTTGTTCCGTAAAAAGTCAACTCCCTACCAGACAATATAATTTAGAATATACCAAAAGCACACACAGATGATAATTCAACTTTACCAAACAATCTGAGAAAGACGCCTTGGGAAACACTGTTGGAAAAGGAAAATTCACATTTTTTCTTTTGTATGACAATGTTTTCTAAAATTTCAAAAATAAATTAATCTCAAAACTTGAGCCAAATTTAATTTGTAGTATGCAAAATTAATGTTTTCAATTGGGCAAGTCCAAACTTTATATCTGGTAAAAAGTAAAACCATGGCACAGTATTGAAATTTTCTACTGCAGGTTACATCAATACTGAATAAGTATATTTTAGCAGCTGGCAAACAGCATCAGTCACTATATCATAATTGAGCCATGCTTTGTGAAAAGGGGGCTTAATGCATATGCAAAAAGTATCAACCCAAGTCAGCCTGCGCAGGCTGACCTGGGCTGGAACTTTTCCCTATTGGTCAATTTTCTGCATGTCCAAGGACCAGTCTACCTCATGATTCAGTTGGTTGTTCAAAAAAGTGGCTATTATGGATCCATAATCATGTAATGGCTTGATTGGTACAATGCATCACGGATATGCATTAAGCCCCCTTTTGCAAGAGCATGGTTCATATATAATCATTATATCAATGCCTGGGCAGTTCACAGAGAGACAGACCTATCACAGTTAATTCACAAATAACTGATGTTTTAGGCATCAATATATCTTGGAGGATTGTCTCATGGTTTAACAGCATTATCATTCAGCATGAGGAGTTCCTGAATTCAGAACTGTTTGGTGGAGTGGATGCTTAATGAGGTAATCAGTTGATGTGTTGTTGTTACTCAGATCATGATATTGAATAGGTATGTTCCCGCCACAACCCAGTGGCTTAGGTAGTTTAATGAAGACCACTTCTGTAAGGTATGCTCCATACTGTAACCCTGAAAATAATACTTACATCTTGCATATTGCTGCACAGAAACAGATGAAAATACATGTACAAGCAAAAGTGGGCTGATTTGCTTATTTAGTTACAAAAAATTAATGATGTTTACAACACTATTTCAGTTATATGGCTGCAGCCAATGCACATATCCATGCCTTCCTGGAGTTTTTTTTTAACCAGAACTTCTCATTATATACATTCCAAACCAAGGGCTGCTTTCCCAAATAAACATCCTTAAAAACGATGTTCAGCAGTGAGAGGAACGAATCCTGTATGGAAAATATTGTGAGAAATGGATCAATAGCTTATTACAGTCTACTACTCCTTTGTCTACAAAGTTTTCCAAAGTAATATACAGCAGAGGTATGGAATTTCTGATTTTTACCATAAAGAGTTATTTCAAGAACTCAAACAAATCTTTCATATTTTAGATAATTGACTTTAAGTACTAACATTTTGCTTAACCCTTTACCATACAATCCCAACTTATAACGATCCCAAGGAAAAAGACTTTTGAAAACATTCTGGAAAAGGGGAAAATACTGGTAACCAACATTTTCTTCTTTTCCCACAATATTTTCGACCCTTTCAAAGACAGACTTCTTAATTTGTGGAACCATTTAATTTGTTGTTTGCAAATGCTCCCAATCTGGACAACTCCCAATTTTTGTTTGGTACAGATTTAAAGACTGTTCAATGAATAAACATATAGCTTGAATGCATAGAGTCAAGGGTATAGTGCATGGTCCCAGCTGTCAATACTTTAATTCATTTTGTGTGGCTATGCCAAACAGATCTATTTTACAATCAATCCCTTACTGTTATCTTATTTAAGAGACTATTTTCTTTCTCTAAATTTCATATCTTGCACATTGAAAATTAGAATCAGTTTAACTGATTCTAATTTTCTATGTGCAAGATATGAAATTTAGAGAAAGAAAATAGTCTCTTAAATAAGATACCAGTAAGGGATTGATGGTAATATAGATCTGTTTGGCATAGCCACAAAAAATGAATTAAACCTAAACATTCAAACTTCAAAGGCTGCTCTGTCCATAATATATCTCAACATACTGGACAATGTATATCCAAGATCAGACTGCACAGAATAAGCAGTATGATCTTGACCAATACTTTTCATAAAAGTATATAAAAGTTTACCCTCAGCAACCTAAGGGTTAAAATCATATCATCTTTGAACATTATTTCAAACATCTGAGAGATAACTGTAAAATCAAGAATACTTACAACCTCCTCCTGCGGGCTGTTGTCAAACATTAGCCCAAGATAGGCAAGATGAAACATGGCTAGAAAACTGAAGGCTAGGTTGGCAGCTAAAACATATGGATGTGTCTGCAAAAGGGAATACAGATTAAAAATAGCACTAATTCATGTCCTGTAAATGTTACTCAGTGCTTCTATTAACTGAACATAGATATGAATCACATCCTTAAATTCCCGAAAATATATGGAAAAATCACACTTTTGCACATCCAGAATTTTACAAAAACATTTGCTAATTTTTACCTGGACGTATACAGAAAGTCATAATAATCAACACCTACTATCCATATGGTTATATAATGATAGGGTAAGACACCTGTCCATTTTTCGCACATGCTTCATCACCTGTGCAGTCCACACAGGCTGACCTGGACCGAAACTTTTCGCTATTGGTCAGTTTTCTGCATGTTCAAGGACCAGTCTACCTTATGTTACAGTCAGTTGTTAAAAAGAGAGGCTATTATTGATCCATAATTATATGATGGCTTGGTTGGTTACAGAGATGCATTAAGCCCCCTTTTGCCAGAGCAAGACTTAATTATAAACTTCCAGACTCATGTGCCATAAAACTTTTGTTGTTTCCTTTTTTGCATGACTTTTCTTCCGGTGCTCTGTAAATACTTATTGTACTTATTGTACCAAAACGTAATGTTAAATTTTCATTGATGAGTGTGCATCTGTCAATTTTAACCAAAAATTACTTGACATGGAAATAGACATGAAAAGCCATGACAAAACAGGTGTCACATTGATCAGAGAACCTTCAAACTGTCTACTTTAAACACAATGACACTATGAATTCCTCTGGGAATGAATGAAACACTATGAAAAACAGCACTCTATTGTTCACCATTGCCTTTTTCAAGAGTTTGAAAAACAATAAAAGGATTATAAAAAAAAAATTATGTATAGTACTGATCAAGATCAATGTCATCCAATTTCAAATCTGTCTGAGATTTCAACCAGACCATCATTTTGACCAAGTTTCATGAGTATCAGGCTGAAAATGTGGCCTCTAAAGTGCACAAAAGCTTTTTCTAAGATTTTGCCCAGTGACCTACTTTTGGACCAAACATGACCCAATTTCAAACTAAACTCAGATTTTATCCTGTCAAACATTCTGACCAAGTTTCATGAGTATCTGCCTGGAAATGTGGCCTCTAGAGTCAACACGAGCTTTTTCTAAGATCTGGGCCAGTGACCTACTTTTTGACCCAATATTACCCAATTTCAAACCTGTCTGAGATTTTATCCAGACAAACATTTTGACCAAGTGTCATGCATATCAGGCTGAAAATGTGATAGGACCCAGAGTAATACAATCTAGAGTGCACAGAAGCCTTTTCTAAGATTTGACCCCATGACCTAGTTTTTGATCCCACATGACCCAATTTTGAACTTGTCCGAGATTTTATCCAGACAAACATTCTAACAAAGTTTCATGAGTATCAGGCTGAAAATGTGACCTCTAGAGTGCACACAAGCTTTTTCGAAGATTTGGCCCCTTGACCTACTTTTTGATCCGACATGACCCAATTTCAAAATTGTTTGAGACTTTATCCAGACAAACATTCTGACCAAGTTTCATGAGTATCAGGCTGAAAATGTAGCCTCTAGAGTGAACACAAGGTTTTTCTAAGATCTTGCCCTGTGACCTACTTTTTGCCCCCATGAGACCCAATTTTGGACTTGTCCAAGATTTTAAACATTCTGACCAAGTTTCATGAGGATCTTGCTAAAAATGTGGCTTCTAGAGTGCACACAAGGTAAATGTTGACGACCCCACAACAGACGACGGACGACGCACGATGGTCGCCGGACACAGTACGATCACAAAAGCTCACCTTGAGCACTTTGTGCTCAGATGAGCTAAAAATGCTCTAGAGGAAAAAGTGTTTTGAACTCTTGAAAAAGGCAATAGCAGAAATATTGAACAACAGCATGCTGTTTTTCATAGTGTCTTTTTTCAGTCTTGATAATGACTTTAAATAGCTAATTTGCATACACGTCCTAAAAATCATGGTGCCAGAATCTAAATTTAATGACCATGGAAAAAGTCAGATGATTTCTACGTTATCTAGAAACTATGTTATCTACAAAGGGGGGGGGGGGGAATTTACCTGTCAGGGTAAGAGCTCTGACATGAGTGCAAAGGACAATTGTATAGGATATTCATACAAATGTTAAAGACTAAAAAAAAAAATTACAATGAAACAGACTCAAATGGATACAATTTCAGTGTTTTCAAAGGTGGGAACAATGTAACTGAAACAATTAATTGTATAAATTGTTTTATTTGTGTAATGAAATGCATGTTACTGCATTTTCTCTTTTTCGCACAATATTTTCAAAAAGCTTTGTCCTCAAGGTTGCTCTACAAAGCATGCTTTTTTGTAAAAGGGTAACCCCCAATTTTACATATTTCAGTTATGTCATGGCAAAAAAAATCCAAGCTGTGGGTTCCTTTAGGTTTTTACAACATTCTATCCAAGCCACTTGCTGATTTAATACATAGCTGAATCGATTTCTAGCTCCAAGGTGAAAATGAATCTTGTGTCAATGACCTCTATTAACACTATGAAAGAATTTTGGCTAGACTGCAATTTTGAATGGGCAACCATGGATTACTCATGCTCCATGTTATCCATCAGATACTGGGGCAAAGCCAGTAAAGCAACCTAACTCTTTACCGAACAAGAAAAATTTTAGCCTCGTTAAAACTGATAGCTTTCGCAGACAAAAAATTACAGGTGGTATAAAAGGTGAATTTTGTTTGTGAAAGGATAGAAAACATTGTGGAAAAAGTAGAAAATGCTGGTTACCAGCACTTTCTTCTTTTCCCATAATGTTTTCAAAAGTCTCTCTGTTGAGGGTCGTTATAACTTGTGTTTGTGTGGTAAAGGGTTAATTTATTACCGGCATCATAAGGCTGCAACAAAGAACAAAGATACTCACATATTTATAAGTATGACAACAAACTCCTTTACAACGTCGGGCTTGAATACAGGCATCAAATATAAAGGCTAGTTTATTTCTGAAAACTAGAAACACACAGGTTTTTAACTTCATGTTGGAAGGTTCTTCTGTAATAACCTTTTTTCTCTTGAATAATTTTTTCTCTTGAACTCTTTATAAAACAGTTAAAGTCTAGACTTGTCAATTTTGACAGCATTTGCATATGACAAATCAAATGTGGCTCGATGGATAGAAATTCTTCATGGAAGGGTAGAAAATAGAGCGAAAAAAATGAGAAAATACTGGTTACCATCATTTTCTCCTTTTCCAACAATGTTTCCAAAAGACTTCTTCTGGTTCTTCAAATTCAGATTTGTGAGGTAAGGGTTCAGAAACAGGAATATTATAAAGTTATCTGCTTTCAGAGGAGATGAATAAGTTGTTTGACATACTGCTCTAGAAAAGTTTGTTTATGTATAGAGGTGAAAGTTGTCCAAGTATTCCATAGCAGGTGAATCTGAAAACATTTTTACTAATTTACACAGAAGAAAGACCACATAACAGCCAAGGTCGTCACTTTAAATTCAATTACTTTGAAAATGTAATCCATATATACTGTATGTAAATGGATTTCATTTGTACAATAAAATTGATAAATGTAGAACTGGTCATATACAAAAAATAACAACAATCAAAATCTTGCATATTCAAGGTTTTTTGACAAGAATCTCTTACAAAATATTGGACAGCGTAGATCCAAGATCAAATTGCAAGCTCTGTACTGCTTGATCTTGACCTACACTGTCTGCAATTGAGCGCATTCCTCTAAGAATTCAAACTTCATGTGACAAAAAAAAAAAAAAAGAAATAAACAGTTACTTACCATATTCTACATAAGTATAAACACCTAGAGATAGTAATACAGCAGCTAGTTGAAAATTTAAACCCTGTATGAAGAGAAAAGGACAACTCCAACATAATAATTGTACAAAAGTATGAGGTATCTGTTTTGCACCTAGGCCTTTACCACACAACCCCTTGGGAAGAACAAATTTGAAAACATTGTGGGAAAAGGGGAAAATGCTGGTAACCAGCATTTTCTCCATTTCCCACAATGTCTTCTACCCTATTTTCATGACAAATTTCATATTTTAGGCAATATTTGATCTGTCGTCTGCAAATGCTTTCAATGTGGACAAGTCCAAAATTCTGTCATTTGGTAAAGAGTTAAATAGATTCACAAAGAAAATTACTTGACTGCTCAACTCACTTAACATCTAGACATTGAACTACTAATCAGGAAAAGTTTACCTATTCCTGTTTCTACATTTCATTTACTTTATCTGTCAAGTTGTCATTGATTGTTTGTACAGCGTTCTACACCATTTTTGACAATATTCCTGTTTCGTAATGACGACAGCACTTATCCTACAGTTTGTCATGATTTTCTCAATCACTTCTATTACAGTTCTTAAAGCATAAGCTACTTTCTGACATGAACAAACACTTTTGTCAAGTTTGTTTGTTTGGTGTTTCTATGTTGTTTTCAACAGCATTTCATTTTCTCTAGTATAACTTATGGAATGTTATGGTGTGCATTTGCACCAACAATTAGCATAATACAGAAAGAGGAAATATTTAAGGGAAAGGAATTTGTCTTTTTTTCCATTTCATGGAAAATACTATGGGAAAGCTAGCAACTGCTTGATGGAAGTATTTGCTCCTTTTCCAACAATCTTTTTCAAAAGCTTACTGCCGAAGCTCAAGCATTGCCACTCACATTTGTATGATAATAACTTTCAACTACTTACATGTAAAAGAGCACTTGCAATGTATGTTAAAAAAACAGCAGCAAAATTTCCTAATGGACGGGCAGATTTGAATACATCTGAAAACAATTCAATAAATGAGTTATGCTCTGTGAATGGGGGGGCTTAATACATCAGCAAAAAAGTATTGACCCATATCAGCCTGTGCAGACTGCGCAGGCTGACATGGGCCAACACTTTTTGCCACTGGTTAATTTAGGCATGTCAAACAACCAGTCGATCGTTAGCTTGGCGTTATGCATCATGGAGATGCATTAAGCCCCCTTTTGCCAGAGCATGGCTCAATTCTATCTGTATCAAATAATTGTAACTGGAGGAATTTGAAGGAAAATGTCTTCCATAAATTGTATAAAGACGATGATGGAAATTGTGCCAATGCTCATAATTAGTAAACACTCCTTTTTCTAATGTTGGAAACTGCAGCGGTGAAAAAATAATGTATTTGTACAGTAATGAATTAACCCTTTACCGCACAATGCCGCGTTTTAAGAGCATTTTCTCCTTTTCCAACAATGTTTTCTACTATATCAAAGAAAAACTGCACCATTTGAGCCATAATGAAATTGTCATCTGCAAATGCTTTCAATTTGGACAAGGTTAAACACAGTGTTTCCTGCAGATTGTGCAGTTTTCTTTTATGTGTAGATCTAAGATCTTGAAGGACATAAATAAAAAAAGACTTCACTTTAAGAAACACATAATCTGTTGACTCTCTTCCTGT
This sequence comes from Tridacna gigas, assembly GCA_945859785.2. Classification (NCBI taxonomy): domain Eukaryota; kingdom Metazoa; phylum Mollusca; class Bivalvia; order Cardiida; family Cardiidae; genus Tridacna; species Tridacna gigas. Next base: position 31,019,724 of record OX244036.2, on the reverse strand, counting down.
AGTACTAAAAGGTAAAACGCTTTCAAAAATATTGGGGATAAAAGAGAAGTGGTGGTCACCACTATTTTCTCTTTTTTCCTCAATGTTTTTTCTGGAAATGTTTTCAACAATAACAACTCTAAAATTCTGTGCTCTAGTACATAGTTTGTAATTATAGATGTATATGTATCCTGAACATAATAAAAATAGATGTATATGTATCCTGAATATAATAAAAAGTAACATTTACATGTTTTTAACCAGGTGTGCATAGGGAGATTCCAATTGGTGACCACCTCCACAAGAGATCTTGGAAACTCTATCTGTAATGGCTTACTTACACGAAGGTCCCTGAAAATATGGAGATACAACACTAGAATCACATACAATTCACAGAATTATACATAAAATATAACATTTACATAGATGTTTTCATAGGCAGATGTTATATTTATACCTGTAACCCCTAAATTATAATAGACGATCATTCAAACAATAAATTAAGCCATTAACATACAATATGCCACTATACTTCCCTAAAGTAGACAGATTTTGAAAATACTTTGGTGAAAGGAGCAATTGCTCTCACAAACAAAAGCGCCTCCTAACCCTGTGTTTTCCATACAATTCCTGGAGAGTCTTTTCCTTCCAAAAGTTTCCTTTTCTTCAATTTGAAAAGTTTGATGGGGTTCTTATATCATCCTGTGCAGTAATAGGTTAACAGAGGTTCCGTTCACTCCAAAACAACTTAATCTTTTGACAGAAATTAGCATGTTCTTTTTTTTCCACAATGTTTTCTACCCTTTCTGGGCCAAATCAAATAATTTGAGCAGTACATTTTTGTCATAGGAAAATTCTTTCTATTTGGAACAACCTAAAATTTGATTATCTGCTAAAGAGTTAAACCTTGTGTGTACCTTTGGTAAAGAAACTCTATGAATGCATGGATATGTGCATTGGTTGCTGATTTATTTGACTGTTTGGTATTTTACTGGTATACTGTTTTCAATTTTATTCTATTTTGTTTCGAAAGTCATTGCATCTATCTATGCAGCAACTTTGCTGGAGTTTCTTTAACAAGCCCTTTGCATAACCTTCTTTCAAAGCCACTGGATGCTTTCTCCAAAAAACATTGCTAAAACAATGTTCAGCTAGGTGAGAGAAATGAATACTGTTGCACTGACTATCATTTAATCCTTGGAATGAAGTTGGGAGAGCATGGAATCCAACCATCGTCCACAGTTTTTCAAGCCCTTTACCTTACTGACTGAGCCATCAGGCTCAACTGCTATGTGATAACTAGATCAATTTTAAAAAGGCCTGACTGAATCATAAGGTAGTGTAGTCCTCTGACATGCAGAAAATTTACAAGTAAAGAAAAGTTTTGATCCATGGGTCAACACCTTTTGCAGATGCATTTAACCTACTTTTAAAAGAACATGACTCACATATGTGTAAAACTATTTTCAACTTACCATCGAACTTCCTCCGATGTGTTTGTAGCCCCTAAACCACATAGTATGATGGTGACTTCAGAGAGAAAACTTATGAAATAATGACTAAATCTAAATGACTGAGCGTCTCTATATGCCACAACCCACCTGGAAATTCAAACAAAATCTAAATTGAAATCATCAATCTGAATTGTCCTGAAATTTTCATTCAATCTCTGAGTATTCACTGGAACTGTCTGGATGAAACAAATGAGAAAACTGTATACAGAGAACAAATAAAAGATAGGGTCAAAAAAAAAATAACTATGTTAGATTGCCGGCAAAAACATATGAAAAAAAATGATGAATATAACAGCCAAAGGGCATTAATTCAAATGCCCACTGAAATGTGCTGGATTAAACTTTATCAATCTGGTTAGCAAATTCTATCAAATTTACCACTACAGGGCTAAGCACAATTTAACTCCTTACTAAGGACAAAACTTTAGAATTGTCGAAAGTCAGGAAATGTGTAGATGATAAATTCAATTTACACAAATGACCTGATTTATCTTTGAAAAGGTAGAAAATATTGTGGGAAAAGGAGAAAATGGAAAACGTGTCGTCTAATCTTGGATCCAGAATGTCCATTACTTTTGTAAAATATTCTGGCAAAAACGTCCTTGCAATGAAATGCTTGGGTATGTGTTCCTGATGGAGGAAGTCCATTTAACTCTTTACCAAACGACAGAATTTTAGACCTAAATTTAAGATGACAAATCAAATACTTCTCAAAAAATGGGATACTTCTTTAACTGGATAAAAAACGTTGTGGGAAAAGGAGAAAATGCTGGTTACCAGTATTTTCTCCTTTTCCCCCAAGATGTTTTTAAAAGCTTTGTTTCACAGGGTCGTTAAAACTCCGCATTCCGTGTTAAAGGGTTAATTCATGAATTTTAGCACTTTAAAGGTGAAGAAATGCAAACATGGGGCAGCTGCATGTGGTAAAGTGTCAATCAAACACTTACAGCTCAGTTTTTGGTCTATACTTACTTAAAGCTACTATCCAGAATCAGCCAATGTATTATACAAGTTGAGCACACAACACATATCAGAGCACTCACTAAACTAAACAGCACTTTTAGGATCCAAAATATTTTCTGTACAATGAAGAAGAACAGCATGTAAGTAACTCTTTCCAAAACTCTTTACCAGACAGCAAAATTTTACACTTCTCCAAGTTTAAGATGAAGAATCAAAAACAGACTCATAATTTATCATGATCAGGTTTCTGTATGATGACCTCATATCTGATGTAATATAACTACACACAGATACCGACTGCAAAATGACAATCCCTTTAATCTCAAACCCCAAAATTGCACATTTTTACTGAGAGTATCTTTATAGTTTATGTGGCTACAAAGAAAAATATATGTACATTTAGGTTTGTTAATTGGTGTTTTACAAGAAATTTTCATTTATGGAATAATAACTAAATAGGCCCCTTTAAAGAAAGATAATTAAATATAAAAAAAAAAAAAAAACATAGATTTTTTTCTTCTTTCATGATGCTATTTCTTTTTGTTTAGCTGAATGCTGTTTCAAGCAGTTTTTCCTTTATTTCAGCCATGACAGCAAACTGCTTTTCAATACCTCTCTTACTCCTTCAAGTGCTACATACAGAAGGTCAGGGGAGTATTTATGATTTACTCTTTACCAAATAACAAAATTTTAGACTTGTCAAATTGAAAGCATTTGCAGAGGCAAATTTAATGAAGCCCAAAATGTAGTTTCTGTGTTTGAAATGGTAGAACACATTGTGGAAAAAGGAATAAATGCTGGTTACCAGCATTTTCTGCTTTTCTGACAATGTTTTCAAAAGCCTCTGTCTTCAGGGTCATTAAAATCACTGGATTATATAGGGTTAAGATAGCAACATAAACATCCTTTCTGAAACCTTAAGTTTCAATGCCATCTATTGTAACCCTCTTAAGGAAAACAGATTTCCAAGTTTTCAGTTCCATGCAGGTGCTAAATTGGTCACATGCTCTACATTTCTTGAATATTCCATTTTTTTTGTCGGGAAAAGAGCAAGGCTGCACATGAAATTTTAGCCTGATTAGCCAAGTACAAAGTGTCTGAGGAGAAAATCTTTGAAACTTTTAGCCCTTTATCAAACAAACCCATGTTTTCATGACCCTAAGGAAGAAGGCTACTGAAAACATTGGGGGCAAAGGGAGAAAATATTGGTTACAAGCATTTTCTCTGTTTCCCCACAATGTCTTCAACCCCCTCAAAGACAAATCAAAACATTCTATTTGCTGTTTGCAAATTGTTTCAACTTGGAGAAGTTTACAAAATATCTATGGAAAGATAAGGAACATTAACCTTAAAAAAAAAGATACTCTCTGTTACAAAATCAATAATAATTGTAGCAATTAGCTTAAGATTTTAGCACTTTACCAAATGTAAAAATTTAAGATTCACCAAACCAGGTTCATGAAAAATGTTATTGTCTGGTGAAATCTAGATTAACTCTTCACCAGATGTCAAAATTTCAGACTTGTCCAATTTGAAAATATAAAATTTTGCATCAGAAAAATTGCGGGTGGCTGAAATTATGGTGTTTATCTTTGAGAGGGTAGAAAACATTGTGGGAAAAGGAGAAAATGTTGTTTACCAGCATCTTCTTCTTTTCCCACAATGTTTTCTGAAGCTTTCTTTGTCAAGGTTGTTAAATTTTGGATTGTGTGGTAAAGGTAAACAAAATTCTTAAAAATCTGACACAATAATTCTACATACTGCACTATCATTGAAGTTATCTAGCGACAATCTTGTACACCTGGCTACAAAAAAAAAAAAGAGTCAACGTTTAAAAGAGCCTTTGATTCAAGGTTTTCAATTCTGCCTAAACCACTAGTATCTGTAAGACCCAGAAGTTATTTACCATTGGTCTTTTATGCTGAGATAAAATATGTTTATATTCCTGAAAGCTGATCCACGGCCCAAATATCACAGTACCCACACAAAAACTGTAGCCATAGTAGGCAAAGATGTTGGGAAATTCTATCATTGTGCCATTGCTCAAGTCAAATGCTATTCCAATAATCTTCATTGATAATATAATTTGTGCTCCTGAAATAGACAAAAAGGATCATGGAGCTACTATGCATAAAATCAACTGTTCCCACTAAATTCCATATATGGTGTTTAATGCAGCTTTCAATATCATTCTAGTATGTTGCATATATTTCGGCAGCAGCAATGGAAGAGTCTTTCATCTTCATTTTGCACAAAATTCCTTCAAGGTCACTGGCTGCTGTCCCACATAAACATAATACACAGGTATAAACAAGAGCACAGTATGCAGGTGCCAACCCTCGGCTGCAGATGTTTGATTTTCACTGAAAATTATAGGTTGAAAAAGGAGCATAACTCTGCCCTTGTTGCACAGGTTCCCCTTTTGATAATTAACAACTTGTCCAAGTTGGTAGCTAATATCTTCCGAAATAACAAAGATATTATAAATTGTCAAAGTTTTCGCACGATGATGCAGACAACAATGACACCAGGGCTATGACAATACCTTAATGTTTTTTCCAAAAACAGCCAAGCTAATGATGTAAAATTTTGCTACTAAGGGTATCCATTTTCATCAATGTCCAAGATTTCCTAAGTATTTATAAAGGCCAAGTAAAAGAAAACCTTGAGTACCATATACATATCAAATCTGCAGTTTTCCAAGTCACAGAAATCCTACAGAAGATTCTAGCATTAATATAGGTCCATCATAGTCATCTCTTTTTCACTCATTTATTATCTTTTGCAGACAAATTGTTTGGCCCTGCAGACACTTATTGACATCAAAGTGGCAGAGTAGAAATTCATTTGACTGATTTCTCATTTTGCCACCATGTTTTCACGTGCATCAATTTATTGGACCTCCATTCATGTTGATTATCTCTATTATACAATGAAGCTCCTGAAGATTTCTGCTACAAATTTGTTTTTTCTTTAACCCTTTCCCAAACAACAAATTTTAGCCCCTCCCAAATTGAAAGCATCTGCAGACGACAAATTTGAACGAGGTACATAGGAACTTAAGGTTTTTGACAGGGTACAAAACATTGTGGGAAAAGGAGAAAATGCTGGTTACCAGCATTTTCTGCTTTTCCCACAATATTTTCAAAAGGCCTCTTCCTCAGGGACGTAAAAACACAGGACTGTTTGGTAAAGAGTTAAATCTTCTGACTATAAAATTTGAATTAGTTTAGCAATCTGTATTTCTTTTGAAATAAGAAAATCAAGAGGGTAGTTTTTTACCTCTGATATTGTGCCAGACAACTTTATCCATAAATATTTCACTGAAATGAAAGATATGATAACGATTAATCAGACATTAACCTAACCTTCCACACAAGTGCCTTTTTATGTCTCTGAATAAAAAGGCTTTTTAGTTGTTACCTGATGACAAAATTTTAGACTCAAACTTGAGGACATTTGCAAACAACATTACAATTGTAGCTAAAATGATGGATACTGTCTCTGAAAGATTAGAAACATTTTGGGAACAGAAGAAAATGCAGGTTACCAGCATTTTCTCCTTTTCCCACAATGTTTTCAAAAGCTTACTTCTTCAGGGTTGCTAAAACATGAGATTGTTTGATAAAGAGTTTACTCTTTCAGCACCACATGTACATGTATAAACTCAATCTCTTTCTAGATGGCTAAAAATACAATCTACAGACACTCAGACAGAAATTTTATATTATACATTTGACTAAACAAGGAGACAGTATAGATCCATGAACAGACTGCACAGAATCTGACCTTGATCTTTGCTATCGTAAAAAGTCTCTGTTTTTGTTCATTATGGGCAATCTCTCCCTTTGCCCATATGTTTCCTGATATAACCATGTATCTATGATCAGACAGTAAGATATGTTGATTGTATTTATTTTTTAAAGGATGTTTTCAAATTTGTCACCTGCAACTGTCTGCTATTTCAGGGAGTAAGGGAAAGGATAAATAGACAACTTACCATGCAACCAAATATAATGCTATAAAACACGACATAGAAATTCCGCAGTAATCACGATTCCGCCAATTTGTCATCACCAGAACAGCGTAACCAAGAAAGCTGCACAAGATCAAGTAAAAAAGGTTTCTTTGGAAGAACATGTGTAAAGCTAGTAGACCAAACATCAAACTGGATAAATGTATAAGCCATGGTGGTATATCCTGGTCATCTGATCCTAAAAATGGGAAACAATGTTCATGAAATAATATAACTCTTACAGTGTAATGGAAAATGGGTTGATTTTTCTGCAAGTGTATAACAAGATCTCAATACACAAAATGTGCCATCCGATCAAGATCTTTGCTGCAGGGCTTGACACTAACTTTAAGTGCAGGTGTTCTGCTATCCTTATCTAGGTCAGGAAACCTCACTCACCCAACTGCTAGCCTTCAAGTGTCCATTCAAAAATTTTGGTGTCGCTGGGATTATAAGACACTATCAGCATCCCATATCAGACCTAAACAGTTGCAGATTGAAATATTTGGACCTTTTCTGTACACTGCAGTAGTTAAATTTGCTTCTTTGAAGCACTATTAGGGTACAAATAATGCATAGGTGTTATCAATGACTCAGTGGTAATGGGATTGGTTTTGTTATTAGTATATCCATATCCTAGTTTTATTCCGGGTGGCAGTACTGGTAACATGGAATTCTCCTGGGCAAGGATCAGCAGAGTCCCAGCCTAGTATTATGAAAGCGAGTAAAGAAATAAGTGGATAAGTGAGCTGTCTCTATGATTTAACTCTTTACCACACAACAAAATTTTAGACTGGTCCAAATTGAAAGTGTTTGCAGACGACAAAATAAATTCTAATGAAAAATTAAAACTTGTTTTGGAAAGGGTAGAAAACATTGTGGGAAAAGGAGAAAATGCTGGTTACCAGCATTTTCTCCTTTTCCCACATTGTTTCCAAATGGCTTCTTTCTCAGCGTCGTTAAAACTCAGGATTGTGTGGTAAAGAGTTAAATGACAGTCTGTGTGCCTTTATACCAAATAATCCTGGGTTTTAACCCTGAGAAATAAAGCTTTTAAAAGGAAAAAATGATGGTGACTAGCACTTTCTCTTTTTCCCCACAATGTTTGCTTTCCTCTACAAGATGATTCCATCATTTCAGCTGCATCTGATTTGTTGTCTGCTAATGCTTTCAATTCAGATAGGTTGAACATTTTGCTGTCGTAAAGAGTAAAAGAAGCATAAAATTCCGTTCAAAATCTAACAAACATTCCAAAAGATTTCAAAGGAGAAAATCAATCTGACAGTCTCAGAAAATTTATACCTGTTCTTGAGAATGAACATATTAGTTTAAATACAAAGCACAGGAGCAGCAGTGGGATGAGATTCTCGATGGTTTGTGAAAATGTTGGACTCAAACAGTTTTCCCATAACTCCTTGATCGTCACCCTGGAGAGAGTATCCGGTGCCTCCTGCGCATATGCTGTAAAGAGAGAAAGCAAACATAATGCTCCCTGAGGCACTTTACCCAATTTACTACCGGTACATACCTTTTCATACACATTTTAACAGGTAGACCACTCTTGAAATCACTGTGTATAAAAGAGCAATTGCATGTTACAAATAATTGCTCCTTTTGTATAAGCATTTGGTAGTTTAAAGTCAGTTTTACAGAGGACTGCTGCTATACTGTGTTAAACAAAAAATTACCAGAACACTTGAGCCGTGTCAGTCCACACGTACCTAGTAAGATTTATTGACATGGTCATTTGGAACAATGTATGACGAAATTAATGAGTGAAATGTTTACATTAACTCTACCCAACAACACGCTTTGCCCAGATCGAACGCATTTGCAGATGACAAATTTTATTCAAAACATAAAACTTGTCTTTCATGGTGTAGAAAACATTTTGGGAAAAGATGAAAATGGTGGTTACCAGCATTTTTTCCTTTTCCCACAATGTTTTCTAAAGCCTTCTTTCTCAGGCTCATTTAAAGTCCACATTGTGCTGTATGGGATTGACACCATACTCATGATACTTACATCAGTGTATGATTTATGCGGTTGAACAGGCTCTAAAAGTCTACCAAACCAATAAGTCATATGTTTATTTTCTGTACCTTTAATTACAACTTGTTGAAATACACTTATGTGACAAGTGACAGTATTAAGAATCTGAACCATACTAGTTCCAGTGAATCAACTCGAGTTTGTTGTTTTGCAGAAGGTTGCAAGGGTCTGCTACTGCTGGTCAAATATTGTCATCAGTACATGGATTTGAATTTTTAGTGATAAACAAGCTATAGGTACATAGTTTCTGAATTAAACAAACAGAAACCCTAGATAAAGATAGGTTTAGCTTCTTGTTACAGAGTTATTGATTCGAAAGCAAGCTTTCCAAATCAACAGAAAAAAATAATACATAAAAAGTTCACTCCCTATGAAATATTTACATATAACAAATTTTTGGATGACCAAAGTCTGGCTTTACAATGCTGAATTGTATGATACCTAAACCAGATACATAATATATAGACATTAATACTTTTGAATTACATATTCAACAATTGGACACTGCAGTGATTTCATTATATTCCAAATATAGTTAATAAACAGATGTAAGTTTAATGTAATTCATACCCGAGTTATCAAGAAAGAGTGTTACAAAGTTACAAAGAAAAGAGTGCAAGGTTTTACAAACCCTGTAGAAGTTCCTCTAGCTCTGGATTCATTTCTCCATTTTCTAGATAAGCTCTAAGCATATCCTCGTCTATCTCTCCCAAATCTGGGAACTCCTCCTCGAACATGTCCATTTTGACATCAGTCCCTCCTCTTGTCTATCTTAAATCTTCTCCTTTTTGTCTCCTGTTTTACTCTTTTGTGGATACCCTCTGGTATATATAAATTCTAGAAATATAATGATATTTACTAAAAAAAAAAAAATATATGTTTTGACAGTTGTAAACAGAATCCTGCATGCAAACAAGATATTGAACATCCGAGGCTTGAATATTCTGCTTGTCATGATGAGTGAACTCTAGGTCCGGACGAGTAGCTTTTTGCCGTCATCATGTCTGACCATTGAAAAATAAAGAGACCTGACAATTAAACAATCATGGTCAAGGCAAATTAAGTAATTAAAGAAATCAAACATTACTCTCTATTAAAGTGTGACAAAACATGAAGGACAGTGTTTCAATTCACTCATCCTACTGGAGGAATTGGCCTTGAAAAAAATTCAAGCTCTCATTTTTACACTGAAAATGAAACACAATTACTTTAAGAATGAGAAAACTAAATAGGAAAGCCAAATACTTCTTTCATTTCATTTTCACTGTATTATGTTGTCTGCAAGAGCTTTAAAGTCAGGCAAAAAATCAACTTTTGCCTTCTAGTAAATAGTAAGCAAAATTATAGTCGCTTCCGGTATTATCGTGGGTTCTTCAATATCATGGTATTTACAATTTCCGAAAGTGAGGCTGAAATGCGCCTCCTTGAGGATGTCCTCACGTGAGCATTTGTAGGTCAGATACAGTCAACAGACTTTGCAAATTTACTTCGGCAAATTTTCCGAAAATGGTAGGCAGAATCGAGTTTTCATCCGAATAGTAAGAAAACTTGGCTCTTTGCAAAATCACTCCATCCCTTAGATGAAGTTGGTGATCTTCTCAGCGTAACAAAATCAATATCATTATAACAGTCCTGTAAAATTTGTTTTCCTGTCACTGAACTTTATCAAACCGGAAAGTAAATTTCAGACGACTGTTAAATGATGACGTCACCACTTTCCAAATATGGTAATGAAAATAAGAAGCCCTGACAAAATTTTTGACCTGCTAATTATAAAAATCTTCTCAAAGCACTACATTTTTTTAATTAAGTTCCCTGATCTATTGAGATGAAAGAACACTCTACAAACTATATATTCACTTTTTTTTTTTAATCCACAAAAGAGGTCCAAAATGGGGTATTTGATGCTATTTTAATCAAAGATCTGTAGACGTTGTTTTTCCCTCCGTTTTTTACAGGTGCGCAAAGTAAAACCTCGCTTACAAAATGACAGGGAGAATTTATTTATATATGTTGCTCAAAATTCTCGATAAAATCATGTCAACACTTTGAAAATAACTTGATTTTCATTTGTCAAAGTTTTGAACATAAATAGGGCGAGCATGTAAATCTTCCAGGGCCTCATCTCAGTGCCACGATAATACCGGAAGTAAGCCTTTTTAAAAGTTGGTAAATGCTGTCCCCTGCTTTGCCTTGATTTAAAATCGTTAACCGACAAAAGGAAAATCAGTTATCGTAGAAATATGCATGAGGTATCATCGCATGATTTTTCCAACAGAAAAATAGCAGGCAAGACACTATTTTTTCTTCACACAGTGGAATGTTTTAGTACCACGATAATATGGAATTCAATCCTAAGGGATGTTCTTACCAATACAAGGGTCGTTTAGCCCAAGTGGCGTTTCACAATACGGTATATAACTATCTTAACCTTGTATTTTGATTCATAAGAAAACAAATGAATGGTTTTATTGTTTTGTTTTCTATTTGTTGGAGGAACGGGTTGAGACATATCAAAGTCGCGGAAAAATACGCGTCAATTCAACTGTGTCGCAAACTGTTTTCGAAAACTTGGCGACAGTTGAAACTCGGACTCTACTTATTTGATCGGTTGGTTCAAGTGTTCAAAACGGTTGTTTTACGTTTGAATTAAGGTACATACAATAACCTCTATTTCAAAAGTGTATTCTTGAAAAATAATGTAGTTCAACAAGGCTACCAAACGACAAACACGATCCTACAAAGTTGTCAAATGATTGAAATTCCATATAATTCGGGATTTAACTCCAAAGAGGGAAAACAAGTGAGGAATCCGAATAGCAAAATTTGTTATTTATCCCAATTAAATTTAAAAAGCGAAAAGGACTTAAAATTCATGATTGATTACTGATGCTACTAGTATTTGAGTATGAAGCCCTATTTGATTCGTTGTAACAAATTGAAATTTTGATTCCCCCCTTTTTTTCAATAATAAAATTATTCAAACAAATGGATTAATTTCAATACACATATAGACTTGAGCATGTGAATTGTCAATATACCCAATGAATATTTGAAGTGATCTATACAGTGGATCTTCGACATAGGCCTATATTTAGATCGCCAAGTGGCTGAGCATTATCAGTGTCTGTCAGTTGTTACGACGGTTCAACTACCTTTTTTTTCTAAACCTAGATAAACATAATTCAGAATTTCAGTTGTCAGCAAAAGTACTTAAAACCTTTTACCCTTTACCACAAAATCCCGATTTTTCATGAACATAAGAACGAAGCCTTCTGCAAACATTGTGGGAAAAGGAGAAAATTCTGGTAACCAGCATTTTCTCCTTTTCCTACATTTCATAACGAAGACAAATTTCATCATTTGAATCAAACTTAAATTGTCGACTGTAATGCTTTCAATTTGGACACGTCTAAAATTTTGCCGTCGGGTAAAGACGAAATATTAAAGAGTAAAGTTTAAAACGCTGGATCAATGAAATGGTCCTATCCAGTTAGGAAAACGGTCGAAATATGGCGATGTCAAGGTTGTTTTGAACGGTCATTGCTGACTGTTCACACAGGCAGCTAATGTCGGGTTTGAGCACTTTATCCCTTTACCAAACAATCCCTTGTTTGAAAGACCCAGAGGAAACCGGCTTTTGAAAACATTGTGGCCTGCCGTTTCTACCCCCTTTTCGCACAATGTATTCCATCTCTCACAAACAAATAGCGTCTCTTAAATCACGTTTAATTTGTTGTTTAAAATGTTTTCAATTTGGTCGTCTGTTAAAGAGTCAAACAGATTACAGTCTCCGTAGGGTACTATTTTTAAGGACTAACCGGTCCGAATAGCTGAAAAAGTTGGCTTGGTTTAACAGAAAGCAAAACCGGTCGGTATTGTAAGCGAAAAGTCTCGGGATACTTGAGGGTGTTGGTGCGAGCCCCAAGGCTGGAAAAAGATGAGAAATCAAACCGCGGCCCCGTGTGATGGTGTAGCGCCTACACGTTAAAGGACCGAGCGTAACTTTGGATAGACTTTGCCATGTACCTTGCACTATCCCACGTATTATGACAAACAGCGCCTACACGTTAAAGGACCGAGCGTAACTTTGGATAGACTTTGCCATGTACCTTGCACTATCCCACGTATTATGACAAACAGCCTCCTGGGATGTCGCCCATATGGGAAACCGCAAACGACGGTGATTAAACGGAGCAGTCAATCAGTCATAGGATACTAAGAGTTCAAGCTTTGTTCATGACCTACAGACGAGATTCAAACATGACAAAGACAATGCAACAAATCAAGACATCAGTTGCAACAAGCAATTTCTCCTTTTGACACAATGCATTCAGTTCCATTCATACGATTAATCTTAATTCAAGTTCATTGTACATATCTTACAAAATTTCATGAAGCATACTGAAAGAAATATTGTCCTCACATCGAATCCAAAAGTTAGGGAACACCTATATATATACCGAGCGCGTAAGAACTACAAGAGAGCTTACTCAAGCCGGTAAATCTATTAGAATCAATTTCAGTGTTCCCCCCTTAGACTATACCGTAGGCGTTCGATCATATTTAGCTACATGAGATTTTTCATACGAAGTTTTAAATTATTAAATACAACTTATTTCTAAGGAAGGAACGAGAAAATGACAAAATATGCCACAGCCAGACAGACAGACAGGCTGGCTTGCAGGCAGGTAGGATATTTCTTCGAATTACGGACAGTGTAGATCTAAGATCATACTGCAAAGTTTGTACAGTCTGATCTTGCATCTACATTGGCTGCAACTAAATCTGCGAAAGAGACTCTTCACTAATCCGAGTCTAGACAGCTTAACTTTAAGAGGAAAACCCGGGTACAAGGGCTTGCTTTGCTGCTTTTGCAACAATATTTTTCATTTCAACAAAATCACCACTTTCTTTTTTTAATAAATTTGTTCTTTTTTTGTGAGTCATACCCTGATTTGTTTGGTGAGTTTCTAACCAAAGTTATACAAAAGTAGGATTATACAAAGTTACTTCCCTTGTTTTAGAAAAATTCGTAACTTCGTGGGCCACATTATGATTTCAGAGATGTCAAATATGTGCACATTAATGTGAAACCTCTAGGTAAGTGTGTTGTTGCATACCCTTGTCGAAAATTTTAATAAATACAGTTTAAGAGAAAGCAAACCGGTCGGTATTGTCTCTTCAAATGAGCGTTAAAATGCTAATTCATCCCATGACAGTTTCACGACAGAATACCCAAGACAGTGTCAACAAGAACCATAGTAAATATTAGGTATTTAGCTTCCAATATTGTTTTAGCTAGACAAGAGGGAAGAAAAACAGTAAACTACGTGACAAGTTTCTTTACGAAATCTTCGGATTGGGTATTTGTAAAAGTAATGAAAATGCATGTTATGAAAGAACGAAAATTAAGATCTGGAAATTGTGCTTTCCTGGCATCATTCAAACACTTCCCAGGGTTTACGTCACAATTACAGACAAAATTGCAGAATTGTTTTTGACCCTTTACCCAACAATCCTATGTTTTAATGACGCTGAGGAACAAGGCTTTTGAAAACATTGTGGGAAAAGGAGAATGCTGGTTTCCAGCAATTTTTCCTTTTCTCACAATGTTAGCTACCCTTCCCACAATGTTTTCTACCCTTCAAATAGCAAATCGCATTATCTGACCAGCGTTGAAATCATTTTCTGCAAATGTTTTGAATGTGGAGCAGTCTGACCTTTTATGGTTTAGTAGTAAAGGGTTAAAACATGGAAAGGTAACATAAATTGCTGTCTGATACATAAATGGTACTGAAAACATATTGGCAAAGGAGTGATTGCTAATTACTCACAATAATTCCTACTGTCATTATGTTTTCAAAAGAGGTATGCTGCATGATTAAAAAAAGGTTATTGTACCAGTAAGGTAGTAATAGCACAGATAACTGTCCCCAAATGCAATTTTAGGTTTTGACTGGACCCATCTGGGTTCAGAGGCAATTGCAAAAACAATGGGAAAAATCTCTGCACAGATTTTGTATGCATGTTTAAACTCTCTTTTTCCACAATGTTTTCCACCCATTCTGACACAAATTCCAACATTTGAGCAGTATTTGATTTGTCATCTGCAGATGCACTCAAATTGGACAAGTCTAAAGTTTTGCCATCTGGTAAAGATTTAAATATTTTTTTTTTTATTCCACAGAAATAGTGATGTACAAGAAAGTTGTAAGCAAAGGTCATTTAGACTACTGCTTCCTAAAGATTCGACTGTAAGTGTCATCTTTTTGTAATTTTTTGCAAATTATCTTTTTTTCTCATCAGGTATCATTCAAGCACTTTTTTATTGATATTTTTTTGTAACTCTTTGTCCATACAAGAAAATTTTAGACTTGTCCTTGTTTAAAAAAGCATTTCCATTTTGAAAGCATATGCAGATGTTGAATTAAATGTGACTTCAATAAAGGTATTTATCTGTGAAATGCTCTGTCTTCAAAGTATCCCTTACCCCGGTCATAAAAGCACAGGATTGTTTGGTCAAAGGTGTACTGAACCATGCAGCCCATTAACCCTGTACCACACAGTTCCAAGTTTTAAGGACCCTAAAAGAGAGGGCTTTTGAAAACATTGTTGGGAGGAGAAATCCTGGTAACTAGCATTTTCTCCTTTTCCCACTATGTTTTCTACTCTATCAAACTATTCAAACTATTCAAAGACAAAAATCATGGTTGTAGAGAAAACATTGCAACAAAAGGACCTTTTGCTTTTAAAAGGCTGCTACACTTTTACTCCAATGACATTATTGTTCAGCTAGTGCACTTTACTTTGAATTATCATTATGTCCATCAGTTTAGTACCTTCTGGAACAAATTTACAGCAGACGACTTGTCCAAACAAAATATGGTCAATCAACACAAATTTTAAAATTTGTTTAATACACATGAAAAAATAGTAGCACAAGGAGAAATGGCTTGTTGTGGGCAATTTCTTCTTTTGTTACAGTGTTTTCAAAATTGTCAGGAAGATTTTTTTGTGTGTGTGTGTATGTAACTTCAGGGACTTTGAAGAGGACATAGAAACCCACAACACAGATACAGAATTGGTTCCATTTAAGTCCATTCTTGTGAAGGCAGTCACCAGTTTGTATGGTCTGGTAAGATGTATTTCACAGTTGTGGTTTGAATTCTTTAATTCTTTAGACATGCTCAAAGGCATTTTTACATTACTTGTCCACACCTACCTGTGCAAGTTTAAAAAGTTCGCAGCTGATCAGTTTCAACGAAGGTTGTTTGAGAAAGCAGCCAGTGGCTTGGGAAGAATATTTTGTGAAATACTGGTTAAAAAAAAACTCAAGGAAAGCATGGATAGATGTACTGGCTGCAGCAAAATAATGTTGAAATAAGAGCGTTTAACACCATACAATCAATCAGTTATGTAGTTTGCAACTTTTGGTGCAGTAGACATCTTTTGAAAGCATTAGGGGAACAGGAGCAGTTACAATATGGATACTCATTGCCATACGACTATCTGCATAGCATAACTAGAAGAAGAAAAAACTTTTGGCAAAATACATTGTAAAATGCTGTCTTTGATTTATATGGAGAAAACAGGTAGAAAGAAACCAGATCCATTGCTTGTGACAAGGAATGCTCATTTCCCAACTTAGTCCACTGAAGGGGAACAAAAAGTTGTCTTTGTGTGATGATGGGTCAACTCTTTCCCAAACCATAAAATCTGAGACAAGTCCAGATTGAAAGCATTTGAAGAAGACAAAGTAAATGTAGCTCAAATAATCAATTCTGTCTTTGATAGGGTAGAAAACATTGTGGGAAAATGAGAAAATGCTGGTTACCATCATGCTGTGATCATGCTCATGTTCTGCAGCTTCAACATTTACCTTGTGTGCCCTGTAGAGGCCATATTCTTAGTCAGATACTCATGAAACTTGGTCAGAATCTTTGATAAAATCTTGGACAAGTCTGAATTTGGGTCATGTTGGGTTGAAAAGTAGGTCACTATGCTAAATCTTAGAAAAACTTTGTGTGCACTCTAGGGGCCTCACTTTCAGCCTGGTACTCTTGAAACTTGGTCAGAATGTTTTTCTTGATAATATCTCGGACAAGTTCAAAATTGGGTCTTGTCAGGTCAAAAAATAGGTCCCTGGACCAAATCTTAGAAAACCTTGTATGCACTCTAGAGGCCACAATTTCTGCCTGAAACTTTTAAAAGTTGGTTGGAATGTGTGTCTTGATGATATCTCGGATGAGTGTGAAATTGGGTCACGTAGGGTCAAAATGTAGGTCACTGGGCTCAATCTTAGAAAAACCTTGTGTGCACTCCAGAGACCACATTTTCAGCCTGGTAACCATGAAACTTGGTCAGATTGTTTGTCTTGATAATATCTTGGACAAGTTCGAAATTGAGTCATGTAGAGTCAAAAAGTAGGTCACTGGACCAAATCTTAGAAAAACCTTGTGTGCACTCTAGAGGCCACATTCTAAGCCTAGGCTCAATCTTAGGAAAATGTTGTGTGCTCCACAGAGGCCACACTTTCAGCCTTATACTCTTGAAACTTATTGAGAATGTTTGTCTTGATGATATCTTGGACAGGATCCAAATTGGGTCATGTCACGTCAAAAAGTAGGTCACTGGGCCAAATCCTAGAAAAACCTTGTGTTCACTCTATATGCTACATTTTTAGCCTGGAATGCATGAAACTTGGTCAGAAAATTTGACAAGTTTGGAATTGGGTCACATTGGGTCAAAAAATAGGTCAAGGGGCCACATTTTCAGCCTGATTCTCATAAAACTTGGTCAGAAAGTTTGTCTTGATGATATCTTGGACAAGTTCCAAAGTGGGTCACATTTGCTCACTAAGTAGGTCACACAACCAAATCTTAGAAAAACTTGTGTGCATCGTAGTGGCCACATTGTCATACTGATACTCATGAAACGTGGTCAGAATGTTTGTCTTAATGATATCTTGGACTGGTTTGAAATTGGGTCACATTGGTTTAAAAAGTAGCTCACTTACACTCATATGTTTTACATTATTACAACCAGGATTTCTTCAGCTTTATCAACTGTATATGACTTTGCTCAGGTGAGCACTTTAGGACCAATGGCCCTCTTGTTTTAACCACTTTCTGTTTTCAGTATTTTGATTTTACAGACTGGAGCAGCTTCACAGATTGATGTGTTAAAATACAACTCAACAAACAGGGAAGCCATTATTAGGATACATTCAGAGTAAGTTTTGTTTTGTTAAAACCTTTTGGAAACAATCCTCTTTTTTGTGACCCTGAGAAGTAGGCTTTTGAAAACAATATGGGTAAATGAGAAAATACAGATAACTAGGATATTTTCTCCTCTTTGCCATAATGTTTTATACCTTTTAGACACAAGTCCCATCGTTTGAGCCACATGTAATTTGTCTTCTAAAAAAAATTTAAATATCAAATTTTATACAATTTTCTCATTTTGTAAAGATTTTTCTTTACAGCTTTGCTGTAAAAACCAATTGAGATCAAACTGCAGATACCATGCTATCTGATCTTGAGCTGCCCATCCAGCATAAGCAACTTATATCAAAATTGTTGGGAATGGACAAACTCTTTATCAAACGACAAATTCCAAACTGAAAGCAGCTGCAAACGACAACTTCCAAAGTGTCACAAATTAACTGAATCTCTTTTATAATGTAGAAAGCATTGTGGAAAATGTTGAAAATGCTGCAATTTCTCCTTTTCCCATTATGTTTTCAAAAGCGCTCTCCTTCAGGGTATTAAAACACAGGATTGTGT
This sequence comes from Tridacna gigas, assembly GCA_945859785.2. Classification (NCBI taxonomy): domain Eukaryota; kingdom Metazoa; phylum Mollusca; class Bivalvia; order Cardiida; family Cardiidae; genus Tridacna; species Tridacna gigas. The sequence continues at coordinate 31,001,413 of OX244036.2, read as the reverse complement.
GGTAAAGGGTTAATAGATATGTTTAATTAAATCTTGTGTTTTGTGATTAGTGAATTTTTTTTTATTTGATGGAATTCAGAAAGTGCTGTTGTATTTTCAGATTTCTCACCAAATTCTGGTCAGCTATCACACTATACAGTCAACACAACCAACAAAGCTGTGCTTTCAGAGTGATTCAGGTAAATATGTTAACCCTGGGAGACCATAATGCTAAATATCATGAAGAACCTCTGGAAAGCACTGATAGGTACTCTAGCAAGCATGTCCATGTATTTGAGCTGTACTGTGTGGAAAGAGGGTTTAATGAATTTGCAAAAAGTATTGACTCATGTCAACCTGTGCAGTCCACGCAGGCTGATCTGCATCAAACTTTTTGCTATTGGTCAATTTTCTGCATATCAAAGGACCAGTCTACCTCATAATCAAGTCAGTTACTAGACTTAATGTTTGTTATGGATCCACGATTATGTGATGACTTGCTTGGGGTAAAATGGATCACAGAGATGCATTAAGCTCCTTTTTGCCAGACCATGGCTCACACATATTTTAGCCAGCTCTGGCAAAAGGGGGTTTAATGCATCTTTGTGTTGCATTATACCAAGCAAGTCATTAAATAATTAGGGATCTATAAAATTCAGTTTGTCTAATAACTGGATGAATCATGAGTTAGACTAGTCCCTGGAAAATCGACCAAAACAAAAAAGTTTTAACACAGTTCAGCCTTTTTGACCTGCACAGGCTGACCAGGGTCAATAATTTTTGCAGATGCATGAAACCTTTTCACAGAGCATAGCTCATTTGTATGTTATTGTGTTATTGTGTCAGCTATAAATATGCTGGTCCTGTTTTAATGATATATTGTGTTTTGTCTATTACATACATTTTACTGAAATACCATGGAGAAACATCAAAGAAATGAAGACAAGTTGTATACTGTAAACACATACATATTTTATAGGTATCGTCCCATTTGATGGCTATGGCAAATAACAGTAGGACTATGAACATAGAGGTAGAAGAGAGCTGAGTTTTAAATCGCAAGCATTTAATAGATAAAAGTAAGTGTGCTGAATAAATGATATAGACTCTTTCAGTCAGTTAACTCTTTACCATAAGATCCCAACTTTTAAAGACCCTAGAAAAAAAAGCCTTTGAACACACTGGTAACCAGCATTTTCTCCTTTTTCCCATAATGTTTTCTACCCTTGCAACTAAAAGTTTCAATTTCAATTTTTTAGTCATATTTATTTTGTTGTCTGGAAAGGCTTTCAATTTGAAGAAGTCTGAAATTTTGTCATTTAGTAAAGAGTTACCAGTTGTCAAACTGTTCAACCATTCATCAGACTTTCATATATTTAATGACCCTGAGGAAAACAACACTTTTGAAAACATTGTGGGAAAAGTAACCAGCATTTTCTCCTTTTGCTGCAATGTAATCTACCCTATCAGAGACAAATTTCACCATTTGAGCCACATTATAATTTCTCATCTGCATATGCTATGAATTGGGTTTTCTCCTTTTGCCGCAATGTAATCTACCCTTTTGGAACAAATTTCACTATTTGAGCCACATTATAATTGCTCATCTGCATATGAGTCATGCTCTGGCAAAAGGAGACACAATGTGTGTGTGTGTGTGTGTGTGTGTGTGTGTGTGTGTGTGTGTGTGTGAGAAAAAATGCATGATACCAAGCAAGTCATATATATCCATAAAATCTGTTTTGTATCACAACATACTGAATCATGATGTACACTGGTCTTTTGACATGCAGAAAATTGACCAAAAGCAAAAAGTTTTGTCCCAGGTCAGCCTGTGCGGACTCACAGGCTGACCTGGGTCGATACATTTTGCCAATGCATTAAGCCTCCTTTTTGCAGAGCATGGCTCATATGTGTTTTTCAATTGGAATTAGTTAATTTGTGATCAGGTAAAGAGTTAAGCCATTATGATTAGAAATTCTTAAAAGACAGCAGACTGTGAAGATCAAAGATCTTGTTTTGTGTTTGCTGATTTTGATCTATTCGCTCCACAAATTTGCAGAAATTGCATAGAACATCCTTTTACAAAACAGTCTTTAGTTTTAACAATGCTGTGGAAGAAGGTTTTTGAAAATATTTTTGGATAAAGGAAAAAATGCGGGGCTGGTCCTTTGACATGCAGAATATTGACCAATAGCAAAAAGTTTTGACACAGGTCAACCTGCATGGACTGCCCAGGCTGACCTGATTTGATACCTTCTGCAGATGCATTGATCCCCCGTTTCACAGAGCATGGCTCATATACTATATAGGCAGATTTTCAATCAATCAAGACCTTATATCAACTCAAAATTAGCAAAAATGATTCAAAGCGACAACAGACAAAATCTTTCTTGAATTATATGCAAAAAAACGTTTGGGGGGAAAAAGAGGCTATTGCTCATTTTTTTTTTTTTTTTTTAAGTTTTTGAATGCAGGGGATGAGACTGAAGTGTTTATACAGAATTGGAGTGTGAGCATTGCTCTAGATGTAGATGTATGCTTTTGATTCAGACAAGTCTGTTGTCTGTTAAAGTTAATTATTATTGAGGCTTGTTTATATAAACACAAGTTTTCTATTTCTTTATTTCTTCAGAGAGGATGACATTATACCAGTCTTACTTGGATGAGAGAACATTTGAAAGATGGAAGACACTGATATCACAACATCTAGGTCCAAGAGTTGGAAGAAAAACTCAGAATTTGATGTTTGACATAGTTTCCGTGGATACTGGAATTAAGCCATGCTATCTTTATGATAAAGGGTTCTCTGAACCTGAAAACCTGAAAACTTTTATTCAAAGTTTAGAAGAAGAGAATTTGATCTGTAATGGTTTGAATCTGTTAGTGATTGGACTTGATTGTTTGATTGTTAATGTAGAGGAAGTACTTAAACTCTGTTTAAAGGAGGAATGTTCTATATGTTTGATTAATGTTTCATCATCTTTGAAGAAAGGTCCGGCATTTCATTATAGTTCCTGTGTGGCAAATAATATTTTAGATGTTGTCAAAGTTGTAGGAAATAATCTTTCTTTAGATGCAGTCAAGACAATTGAAATCCCACAAGATGAAATTTGTTGTAATATAACAAGTCTGTTTGGTTTCCTGCTTGATTATCCACTGATATATTGGTTTGAGGAAGGAACCAGTAATGGAGAAAATTGCTTATCATTTGAAAAATTGATTGTTGTGCAAGTTTTTGTTGGTTATAAATATACAGTAAAGGAAAAGGATTCAAACTCTACTAATGTGCAAGAGAGGGAGCACTGTCTGTTTTCTTTTAGTTATCCATGCTGTTTGAAAGATGCGGCAGCTGAAAAAGTAACAAACTGGTTTAAAGATATAGAGACCAGTGTGAACAAGTGTACGTTGTTCTGTAATGCTAGAATTCATTATGAGGAGAAAATTCTGGAAGCTGTATCATTGTAAAAAATGACTACCATACTTAATCAAAATGTTTCCTTAAAGCTTAAATATCTGAAACCATCAGGGGAAAAGGAGAAAATGCTGATGACTAGCACTTTCTCCTTTCCTCACAGTGTTTCTATTTTTTCAAAGACACGTCTCACTATTTCAGCTTTATTGGTTGTCTGCAAATGCTTTCAAGTTGGACAAGTCTAATGGATTGTCATGTGGTAAAGAGTTGAAATGTATAATTAAACCATAGGAAAAGTGCATGCTAAATCTGAACATGTTTTATATATGCAGAATAATGCATTCTCCTCAACCTTTTACCAAACTATCCTGGTTTTTATGGCCCTGGGGATGAAGATCTTTGAATACATTGCGTGAAAAGAAGAAAATGCTAATAACCAACATTTTCTCTTTTTCCCAAAAATGTTTTCTACCTTCCCAAAAACAAATCCCATGATTTTAGTCATACTTGAGTTGTTGTCTGCAGGTGCTTTCAATCTGGAAAACTTTCAATTCTTGTATTTGGTAAAGAGTTATTTAAATAGTCAACCCTTTACCACGCAATCCCGAGTTTTAACGACCCCAACAGAAAATGCTTCTGAAAATATTGTTGGAAAAGGAGAAAGTGCTGGAAATCAGCATTTTCTCCTTTTCCCACAATGTTTTATTACCTTTCAGAGACAAATTTCATGATTTAAGCTACATTCAATTTGTTTTCTGCAAATGCTTTCAATTTGGACCAGTCTAAAATTTTGTTGTTTGGTAAAGAGTGAAATCTTACTGGTAAAGGTCAGGATGAATCGGTATGAAGAAATATAATTATGCCTCTGAGACTTCATAAGGGGAATATACTGTGATTGATTAAAATTGTATAAATGATTAGAGTTAGTTCCCTTATATATACCTCTGTGCCAAAGCATAGTAGCTCCCAAACAGGTTAGGGGTTGTAAGTTTGAACCCAGGCACAGGCAAAACTATCTATGACAGCATTATGGCAAATGAAGGAATTGCTCATAACGTGCAATCCAGGTGATGCAATGCTGTCAGTTGCATTCATGAATTAAACCCGTATTTGATTTTTGTTGGGAAGGATTTTTCAAAGTTGCCTGCAGCAGTTTAACCCTTTACCTCACAATCCCATGTTTTAATGACCCTGGTAAGGAAGGCTTCTGAAAACTTAGTGGGAAAAGGAGAAAATGCTGGTAACTAGCATTTTCTCCATTTCCACAGTGTTTTCTATCCTGTCAAAGGCAAAGTCCATTTTTTGAACAATATAAAATTTCTGCTCAGCAAATGCAAATTTAGTAGGGTGTAAAATTTTATAGTTTAGTAAAGAGTTTCGAGATCTATGAATACTATTAGAAGTACCAAAGCATCCTTATTACAGCTTCCAAAAATCCTGAATTCTTGCTCAGTCTCCCCTGACTGCACTGGTTAAGTCAGTCAGACTTTGGACTAGGCATTGCAGAGACCCAGACGAATAGTGAAACCATTGAAATACATGAATAAGTAAAATACTGAAGTGGCTATGACTAAATACTGTAAAAAGGTGTGTAAATCAAGTTGAACTTGCCTCACTTGCTCAAGGCAAGCAACTTTGCTGCTACCCAGACATCTTAACTGATAAAGTAAGGACAGACATCAATGTCTTTAACTCTTTACCAAACGACAAAATTCTGGACTTCTCCAAATTGAGAGCAATTGCAGACGACAATTAAAATGTGGTTCAAATGATAGAATTTGTCTTTATAGGGTAGAAAACGTTGTGTGAAAGGAGAAATGCTGGTTACCAGCATTTTCTCCTTTTCCCACAATATTTTTAAAAGGTTTTTTTTCTTAGGGATTAAGTGGTAAAGAGTTACCTGTTACTTACGGAGACAAAACGCAGCAGACATCTTTGAAAACATCGTTGTAAAGTAGTACTAAATAAGCAAAGATTTAAAATAACACAAGTGAAAATATTGTGATAGAAGGAGAAGTTACTTTTTGGGCATTTTTTTCTTGCCACAATCGATATTGATCTAAGCTGTACAGTGGAGGTTGAACCCTGTACCAAACAATCCAGTATTATTGCCCGAGGAAAAAGAATTTTGAGAGCATTGCAGGATCGGGAGAAATTACACCGTTTTCCATGTTTTCTTCTCTTTCAACGAATAAAACACGTTGTTTGAGACACATTTGTTGTCTGCAAATCGTTACGATTTAGTCAAGAGTAGAGTCTTCGATGTATATTAGCCCTTATGCTGCTAATTGCGAATCAAGAAACTGCACAGAACATGCAGTCTGATCTTAGATCTACACAGTCCGATAAGGAGATATTCCCCCCACCCCCACCCCCACACACACGACCTTTCAAATAACAAAATTTGAGTTTGTACATATCGGCTTGAAAGTTTCATTTCATTTATTCAGCAGGATAAGAGTAAATTTCATTTAGGTGAAAGGTGGTAGATCTATATTACTGCGTAGTATAATCTTGATCGACTTTCTTTTTTCAAAGGAAGCGCAGGCCAATTGATCAAGGATTAAAGTTTAAACAAAAAGATGATTATTATAATCGTGAAGTGCTGTTTTGAACTTGGAGAATCTTTCATGTGTACTGTTTCCCATACATGTAAAATGTGACAGATCTATATCATATATGTGAGAGGCGATAGATCTATAGTGTAAGCGCAGTCTAATCTTCATCTACCCTTTTAGCAAAATTTATCCAAGTCACTAAACGAAGGAACAGACTTTCAAAGAAAAAAAAAAAGACCTTTAAATGCCGATTTTTACATGTAGAATCCTCATTCTATATCACTTTCCTACAGGCTATTGTTTTATATCCGCAGTCTAATCTTGGTCTATACTTTTCGCAAAATCCATCCAGTGCTAATTAACGAAGGCTAGAGGTTTTAAAACTAAACTTGAAAAACCGTGAAACGCCGATTTTTACATGTATAGTCTTCAGTGTGTATTAATTTCATACAGGTGAAAGGCGATAGATCTATATATACAATGACATGTTCAATACTTGGGGTAGTTTTTGAGTGGAAATTATAATGTGTTTATTTTGTGCCTAAGGAATCGTAGGGGTGAAAAATGATTTAGATCACTTGGATAAAAATTAGAATTAAAGTGGTTTTGATGTGTTTACTTGTGTTTCAGTAATTTGAAAGTGCTAGTTTCTGTGTGTGTTTTTAGTATTCATTATTTGATGATGTAAAATCATGCCACACAAACAAGTAAGTAATGTTAAATAACGATTTTCTTTTCTGTTTTTTAATAAGATTTCTTACTAGTTTAGAGATACATTTGCTTCCTTAAAACAAACACAATTCATTTTGTGACACTTTCATTTTAAAACCAGTGCCATGGATCGATCTTATATAGCGGACTTTACTTTGTACCGTCATATTACTCTTCATTTTAAACTTATTTGAGCCATGCTCTGTGAAAAGGGAGTTTAATACATCTGCAAAAAGTATCGACTGATACTGATTGAGGTCAGCCTGTGCAGTCCACGTAGGCTGACCTGGGTAGAAACTTTCAGTCGATGGTAAATTTTCAGCATGTCAAAGGACCGTTCTTATACTAGTATTAACACTTAAGCTGCTGAATAAATGAAACGCAAATTTCTACTCAATACTAAAAGCCCAAACATTGCAGTTTCAAAGTTGATTTCGCCGGAAAGAAAATACCGTATCGGACAATGTGGATCAAAAATCAGGCTGCACGTTTTGTGCAGTCTGATCTTGATCTACACTGTCCGCAAATGGTCGGTGGGTCGCGATCAGCAGCTTAAGGGTTAACCAGTCTATTTATCAACTTGAAAGTGCCAAATAAACTCAACAAATATTATAAGTCTAAATATACGACCAAAACAATTGCAGTATCAAATCGCTTCTATCCAGAATGTTTCAGCAAAGCGGACAACGTAGATCAAAGGTCAGACTGCACGTTTGTGCAGTCTAATCAAGATTTGATCTACGGTGACCGAAAAGGTAACTCTAATTTTGAAAAGCACTTCATGGGCTGAAAACTTAAAGGAGAATTACGTCGCCTGCGTTTCGTTGAAAATTTATGCTGGCATCTAAAAATAAATTCTTAAACTACCCAATGAATTCTGTCAACAAAATTTTTCCAAACAAAAGTAAAAAGCCAAATAATTGCGATTAAAAAGTTCCTTTCGCGACAAAACTCGTACGGTGTAGAGTTCTCTACCTGCCGACCGACCAACCGTGACAAAAAGTTCAGAAAATCATTGATATGAGCACTGGCCGCCGTGATATATCTGAAATCATGTTGAACACGGCATTGGACAACAAACAAACAAAAGATTATGCGCCAAACAAATATCTGTATAAATAGAAATTAATTTGTTAAAGTACAAATTTGATCCAACCTCTTCATTTGTATTAAAGGATTATAGAAGATTAACCCATTTTAATTCACCTGAAATGTATCTTTTATTAGACGTAGCGATTGGGTTTTCAACGTAATCTTAATTTCTAGGTGACATGATTAACTCTTAACCTCACAAACCCGAGTTTTAACGACCTTAAGGAAGAAGGCTTTTGAAAACCACAGATTTTTTACACATGTCGAAATTGACGGCATTTGCAGAGCAAACTAAATATGGCACAAGTAATGGAAACTGTCTGTAATAGGATAGAAAACATTGAGGGCAAAGGAAATAGACAACAGGCCTGTTCTCCTTTTGCCCCTGTATGTATTAACTCTTTACCAAACGACAAAACTTTAGACTGGTCCAAATTGAAAGCATTTGCAGACGACAAAATAAAGGTGATTCAAATTAAAAATTTGATCTGGGAAGGGTAGAAAACATTGTGGGAAAAGGCTTCTTTCTCAGGGTCGTTCATAGTCGGGTTTGTGTGGTAAAGGGTTAAAAGGGCTGTTTCCTCGGGGTCGTTGCTTGGGCTTGTTTTGAAAAGGGTTTACGGATCCATTTTTTTTTACCCAGCTTTTTTTCAGTTATAAACCACACTACAAAAGTTTACACTCCTCCAAATTGAAACAATTTGCAGACGAAAAGGTTTGTTCAAATGATCGGATATGTGTTTGAAGAGAGAGAAAACATTTTAGAGAAAGGAGAAAACGCTGGTAATTGCTTTATGTCTTATGCAGGTTGCTAACTTGACTAGGGAAGTGCATTTTTACCTTTTTTCCGGTGCCTAATGTGCCTAATGATAATTCGGATCGCATCAGAAGGTGAAATACTCGTCTGATAAACAACACACAATAACCGTTGTAGATTTTGATTGAAACTTAAACCGAGAACGTTAAAGCCCAGTTGGTTTTACTCCAGTTTTTGGCATTTTCTCCTTTTCCCAAATCGTTTTTTATATTTCCAAATACAATTTCAAACTGTTGTGCCACAGATTATTTTGTCGTAGATATTTTTATTAGCCTGTACAAATGTGGTAGCAGTTTCAAGCTAAATATGATAGCAGTTTTGAGCTTGAGCTTGAGCTCTGGTGGGCCTGTTCTTCCTACTTCTTCACTCCTTCTGATACCCAGGCCTTCAGCGCCTTCAGTGCTTTGATTTTTTATTGTACCCCCATGTGATAAGATAGACAGGCGAACAGACAAACGGACGGGCGGACAAAGTGAAAGAACACGTGCCACAATATGAGTTGCAAGAGTGGACGTTCAACTCTTTCAATGCCATATACATGTATATGAATTGACCCATGCTCTGGCAAAAGGGGGCTTAATGTATCTCCGTGATCCATGACACCAAGCAAGTCATCACATAACTATGGATCCATAAAATCCATTTTGTCTAACAACCAACTGAATCCTGAGGTAGAATGGTTCTTTGATATGCAGAAAATTTACCAAAAACACAATAAAATTTCAAGGCGGTCCAGGTCAGTCTGCGGGGACTGCGTAGGCTGACTTAGGTCGATACTTTTCGCAGATGGACCTCTTTCGATGGCTGGAATACAGTCCACTGAAACTCACTTTTTTATCTTGTAGGATTGATTAACTCTTTACCAAACTTCAAAAGTTTAGACTGGTGCAAATTGAAAGCATTTGCAGACGACAAGTTAAATGTGGCTCAAATTATGGAATTTGTGTCCGAAAGAGTAGAAAACATTGTGGGAAAAGGAGAAGATGCTGGTTACCAGCATTTTCTTCTTTTCCCACAATGTTTTCAAAAGCTTTCTCTCCACAGGGTCGTTAAAACTCGGGACTGTGTGGTAAAGAGTTAACAGTATAGATCAAAGCTCAGAATGTACAGTACAGTCTGATCTTTGATCTATCCCGTTCGCAGAAGCCTCTGTTGTCGCCGTTGGTACTAAATAGGGTTACACCATATCCCACTGAATTCAAATTGTCGGTTCTAGCAAACTACATAATATAGATTTCGTTAAGTTTATCAGGCAATGTTAGGATAATGAATCATGCCTGAGAAAATAGGCAGAAGAGGATAGTGTAGAACAAGATCGGGCTATGTGAAGAACGTATGTGCAGACTGATCTTGATATTCACTATCCGCAAAACACGTCCCTATGAAACTTAATTTGGTAGATACAAACTACTGATCTTAAGGAGGGATAAACCCCATTTACCGGACAACAAACTTTAAGACTTGTCCTCATTGAAAGCATTCGCTCAAACGATGGAACTTATCTCTTAAAAAATCAGAAAACTTTGTAGGAAAAGGAGAAAATGCTGGTTACCGGCATTTCCATCCTTTCTTTCAATGTTTGCGAAAGTTTTCCTCCAATGCGTCGTAAAAAACAAGGGATTGTTTGATAAAGAGTGCGACGGAAAAGTTTTATTGGTGTTTAACTACCACTGCGCACAAACAATTCAAAATGTCTCCGGGTGAAAGGAAAATAAAAGGACTGACGGCACCGATAAACGTGCGTACAATCTGATAGACTGATCCGTGTCAGAGGTCAATACACGAGTATATGTTGTAATAGATTTCTGACTGGTTTATAATCACACTAGTTTTTCATTGAGAATATCCGTGTGGTAGGTTAAATATAAATGAGCCATGCTCTGGCAAAAGGGGGCTTAACGCATCTCCGCTGTGCATGATACCAGTCAAGTAATCACAAAATAATAAATCCATAAAATCCATTTTGTCCAATAACCGAATGAATCATGAGATACACTAGTCATTTGACATGCAGAAAATTTACCAAAGGCAAAAAGTTTCGGTTCAGGTCAGCCTGCGCGGACTGCGCAGGCTGACCTGAGTCGATACTTTTTGCAGATGCAATAAACCTCCTTTTCACAGAGCATAGCTCAAATATTGCAATAAACTTCTTACTGGTTTATAATCAGCAATACTAGATTTTCATTGAGAATATTACTTTTTCAATGCATGGACGTCTAAAGTTGTGTCACTAATCGAGTTCATTCCCTTTTTTTTTCCCCATTGCAAGATGGAGACCAGAAGTAGCAAAACATCATATTGTCACAGTAATTTATATTCCTTTGTTTTTACCTTCGATCTGAAATGAGATGTTGCAAGAGATATGAGCCAAGCTCTGTGAAAAGGGGGCTTAATGCATTTGCGAAAAGTATCCATCCAGGTCGGCCTGCACGGTCCACGGAGGCTGACCTGGACCGAAACTTTTCGCTATTGGTCAATTTTCTGTATGTCTAAGGACCAGTCTACCTCATGATTCAATTGGTTACTAAAAAAGTGGCTATTCTGGGTCCATAGTTATGTAATGGCTTGATTGGTGCAATGCACCGCGGAGATGCATTAAGCCCCCTTTTGCCAGAGATGGCTCATATAATGCCATACTGCTTTAATTTAGTACGTATATATCTATAAGGACCCCGTGTAGTTAAAATGAAGTCTGTACTCAGTCAGCAAAGAAGTAAATATTTACAGATTTTCTTAACAACCATTTTAGATTTGATTTAGATTTAAGGTGAGATGTCTGTGTAGTGAAAAGAACGTTAATCATACATTATAAAGCAATGCCAAATTCAGGACCGATATACTGTGTTTATGTGTGGAAGCAGTCATTGACTTGGAAAGAAAACAAGTTGGCTTCTTTAAAAAAGAAGCCAGGAGAGGTCGGCATCGATGTTTTCAAATAGTTTATTGGCTTTTGATTTCAATATATTTTGGTAGAAGTAAACAAACAAGTTTGGCATTAAATGAATGAGAAAAAACATTTTTTTTTTCCAATCTTGCTGGTGTAAAGGCACAAAACAGTACATGTTCCACATTGTTATAATATTCAAGGAATTGGAGGCCATATGCTATTAACATGCTCAGAAATGCATATTTTTTTTTCAAAATTAAAGGACACAAAACCGAAGATGATTATCCAATTTAGCTCATTTTCAAAAGGAACAACCCTCTAATGAATGTTTGTAATGTGTGCTCAGATAAGCCAATTTTTTTTTTTTTTTTTTTGGAAAGGAGAAATCGTTCAATTAAAATTTGATACAATATGCTAATTCCACTGAGGAGGCAAGAATCTTACCTGATAACAACAAATAAAGGTGGCCTATACATAATACTAGTACCAGACATGTTAAAAATAAATGTAACATTTTTTAATCTTTTAACAAACAACAATTTTTTGACTGTCCCAAACAGAAAAATCATGCAGACGACAATTTAAACTTTGATAATTGATTTGGAAGATGGTGCTTTGATGTGATGGAAACCATTGTGACAAAAGGAGAAAGTGCAGTGACTAACAGCTTCTCCTCCTTCCACAATATTTTGAAAAGTTGTCTGCTGCAAACATGTAAAATGAAGAGGTTGTTTGTCTAAACGTTAAAAATTTAAGAAAGTAGATAAATGAGCTATGCTCTGAGAAAAGGGTGCTTAATGCATCTGCAAAAAGTATCGACCCATGTCAGCCTGCGCAATCCGCCCAAAACTAAAGGACCACGGACTCTCTTGAGGTGTGCGGTACGTACGGCGAAGAGGCACGACTTTCTTTCGCGCTCATAAGTTGATTTCCGCAGGATTCTCGCAATCCCGCATTATAGAAGCAGCTCTGTGTGTTATTTCATCAAATCTATATCATTATAAATCCATAGAATTTTTGAATAAAACAGAAAAAAGCTAGAATCTAGTTAGTTTTGAAAAATAGAACTTGAAAACATACTGATCAACCTATTTCTATCTATTTGTGGGGTACGAGTTCTCCAGGGAACACGTGCTCTCGAGATTAGGGTACGAGTTCTCCAGGGTACGAATTCTCCAAATAGTATCAAGTCACGTGATCTTTTCCCGCGGTGTTCTTTCTCTTTTTTTTTTAAACGAATTTTTTTTTTTCTCTCTGCTTAGATTTATTTGTTTAAGGATAATTGCAATTATTGGAGAGATAATTTACTATCAATATAGTATAATAAATCTTTTTGGAAAGCCGTCATATAAAAGAAAACGTTTATTTCCTATTTCAGTTTTTTGATTTCGGTTTGTTTATAAAACCATGACGAAATAGACTGTGTATCAGAACAATTTCGCAAAAACAAATGGATTTAGACAGCGATTTCTGTGGCAGTCTGCCTTTTAAACTCACCATTGTTGGAGAGGTCTGATGACCTCTCCAATTAATGTAGTAAAGATACTCAAGAAGAGGATGGACAGATGTACCGGGCACTGTGATGTAAACTTCAATACTGTTCAAAACCTTGTCAACAATGTTTTTATTTCCTATACATGTATACATCTAGCACATGCTTACAAGAATAATTCTTAGGGAAGATACTGTATATCCGAATTAGACGGCATGTTTTTGTAGCGTCTGATCCTGGACCAAAGTGGATGTCATACCCCTTTATACAGAAATTGGGCGTTGATGAATTAACTCTTTACCATACAACAATATTTAGACTTGTCCAAATTAAAAGCGTTTGCAGACGATAAATTAAACATGCCTCCAATGACAAGATTTGTTTTAGAGGATATAAAACATTGCAGGAAAGGAGAAAGTTCTTCCTGGTATTGCCCCAAGCAGTACAATATAAGCGCATCGCTCCTTCATAGATATTACTAGTAGCAGCTGTTACTGAAAGGACCAAGCAAATGTTTGCAAAAATTTGTTCTACAGTTTAATGGCGGAAACTGGTAAATTTCCAAGGGAATAAATTGTGGAGAATTTTATGTGGGTCTGTCAATAGAAATATAGAAATAATAATAATGAAATTAATGAATTGTGTAAGAAAACACTGAAATTGTGATAAAATATTGATAAAACTGGGAATGTAATTGTCACTTGATAGGCATTTACCCCACCCCTTGTGACATGTCTATTGTATCTTAATTGGATAATATAGACAGTGGATGGTTCAGAGACAACATCACGTCATTTGCTGTCTTTTCTCTCTCTCTCTCTCTCTATCAGGCCGTTCAGACCTAAATATAAATGAAGGGCGCTATGGTGAAAGGGGGTTTAATGCATCTCCATGATGCATTGAACCAGGCAAGTCATCACATAATTATGGATCCATAAAATCTATTTGGTCTTACAGCCGACTGTATACTGACGAAGACTGGTTCTTTGACATGCAGATAATTTACCAAAAGCAAAAAGTTTCGATACAGGTCAGCCCGCTCAGTCCGTGCAGGATGACCTGTGTCGAAAATTTTTGCAGGTGCATTAAACCCCCTTTTCACAGAGCATGGCTCATATACTGACCCCCAAACACATATGTGGTGTTAGCCCTAAATATTCTGATGTTTTCTAATGTTAAATGGACAGGTTAGATCAAAGATCAGCCTGCATGTTCTGTGTTCAGCGGGCATGTTATCTCCTTTTGCATGTTTCAAAACAATGAAATTAATACATGTGAGCCATGCTCTGTGGAAAAGGAGCTTGATGCATCTGCGAAAAGTTTAGACCATTGTCAGCCTATACAGTCTGACATGAGTCGAATCTATTTGTCATTGGTCAATTTTCTGCATGTCACAGGACAAGTCTACCTCCAGATCTACTTGGATGTTAGACTAAATGTATTTTATGTATCCATATTTATGTGATCACTGGCTCGGTATCATGCATAACGAAGATCAATTAAACCCCCTTTTGCCAGAGCATGGCTCATTTGTATACCGCAGGGGAAAATGTAGGCTACCTCTCTCTCTCTCCCTCTTTCACTCTCTCAATTCAAACTTGATCTCGAATCCATCTTAAATGTCGTAAAACTCTCGGGAGGACGAGGAGTGTGCACACAATCAATAATCAATCAGAGAGAACATCATTAAGTTGGAATTATCTTTCATCCTCTTTCGTTGAAATTCTATACAGTGCAGAAGAAATTATTTCCGAACCAACAACGCGGAGTAAATTGATTCGAGACTAATAAATCCGTCCAATAAAGCTTTTCAAAAAGGCGCTATGGACAGGTGTTTTTCCTTACGAGAATCGCCGTGAATTTGTATGTTTTTTTTTTTCCTAAAAAAAATATAGTGATTTTACTCATATTTTGTCCGTTTAACTATTTTCAGTAGTATTTCATAAAGCTTTTCAAAAAGCCGCTACGGATAGGTGTTTGTCTTTCGAGAACTGCCAGAAAATTATCCCTTTCTTTTTAAGGAAAAAAAAAACATTACGTGATTTTATTCCTTCCACCTTTTTTGCGCCAGTTTAACTATTCAATATACTATTTTCAGTAGTATTTCAGTTATGTCACCAAAGCCACTGTGCTTATCTGCACATCCCTGTGTTTGAATTCTAAATATTGTCTTAATTCTTAACCCTTTACCAAAACAACGTGGGAAAAGGAGAAAATGCTGGTACCCAACATTTTCCTTCTTTTGCGCCCGACGTTTTCTTCCCTGTCAGACAATTTTTCCCATTTGTGCCACATGCTTTTTGTTGTCTGCAAACGGCGTCTTTTAAATGTGACCAGAAAAAAAAAAATGTTGAGTGGTAAATGAAAGTAAATTCCAAGACTAGACATCCGATTTGCTGAGATATTCTATGACGGTAAATCAGGTGATAGTATCCTGAATTTAGAAATAGGGCTAACTTAGAACAATTGCATTCGGCAAACCTCGGGTGATCCGTTGATAAAATGTAGTTACGGAATCAGCCGAGTTGTGACGAGTGGAACTTAATTGTTGAATAAGGTGCCTTTTGTTTCCACAATTCACAAAAATTTTCTTAGCACAATGTCTTCTTTTCCTGAAGCTTTCAGCTCCAAATCAACTCACCTCTTTCAACAGTTGGAAATACAAACCAATAAAACTCAGAAAGACTATTATCTTATAGGCTTTACTATACAAGCGGAAGATACAGATCCAAGATCAGACTGTTCCACAGGTGCATCCTGACCTTGATCTTTGCCTTCGGCAAAAGTCCCCTGTGACACTGAAAGGGTGAAACACAAAACGTGTTTAAAAAGTTTAGCGGCGGGAGAGGAGTGATGCCTGTGATTGCTGTCGGAAAAGCACTATATGATAACAAGTTGGCTTCTTTAAAAAAGAAGCCAGGAGAGGTCAGCATCAATGTTTTCAAATAGCCTACTGCTCTTAATTTCAATATATTTTGGTACATATAAACAAATAAGTAAGGCATTATATGATCGCGGCTGTGTAAAAAGAAGAAACCTCTTCTGCATTACATGACAGACACGTGACCTTTTTCCCACGTTTTCAAGTCGCGTGATCTTTTCCCGCGGTGTTCTCTTTTTCAACGAAATTCTTTTTTTTTTGTGTGTAGCTTTATTTGTTTAAAGAAAAATTACAACCACTGGAAAGGTCATTTGCAATCAAGTCAATATAACAATTCCTTTTTGAAATCCGTCAAATAAAAACAAAACACGTCTATTTCCTATTTCAGTTTTTTTATTTCGGTTTATTTATAAAACCATGACGAAATAGACTGTGTATCAGAACGATTTCGCAGAAAAGCACGGAGTTAGGCAGCAATTTCTGAGGCAGTCTGCCTTTTAAACTCACCACTGTTGGAGAGGTCTGATGACCTCTCCAATTAGCCTTCAGAAAGAATCTTAAAAAGCTCCGGATATTCTTTTTAGTCGGCGTTGCTTATTACTCTGGCTCTTCAACCACGTCCTGGTATTGATATACTCGAATGAATAAATAGTGGTTTGCGATTGGTAAAAATATTGAGATGTTTCTTCAGCGGGTTCCTGCCTATTTGCGGGCCCACTAATGACACCGATATACATGTACAAGTATTTGCTACCCCTAATCGATCCCCCGGGGTGCTTATTCACACCATAGCGAACTAATATGAGAGGGGACAATCCCTTTCTTGTACTTATATTGGTAATTTAATTTTTGACCCATGCTCTGGCAAAGAGGGGCTTAATGCTTCTCCGTGATGCCTTGTACCAATCAAGCCATAACTAAGGATCCATAAAGGCCACTTTTTTAACAACTGACTGAATCATGAGATAGACTGGTCCTCTGACATGCAGAAAATTTACCAATAGCGAAAAGATTCGGCCCAGGTCAGCCTGCGCGGACTGCGCAGGCTGACCTGGGTCGATTCTTTTCGCAGATGCAGTTAACCCCCTTTTAACAGAGCATAGCTCATTTTTAAGCTTTAAGGTATATTCACATGTATTTTCAGACACGTAATTTTAGCAGCAACTTCACTTTTCCAAAAATGATTTGCAACAGCGTCAAACATTGAAAAATAAAATATAGACTAAATCTATCAAATTGTAAAAAAGTCACTTTTTCAACAATTTATGCAAAACAACGAGGAAAATGAGGCAATTGTTTGCGAGTTTACGTTTCATTATTTTTCTTCATATTGAATCACAAAGGAGTCAGTTGAATAATTGGGCCATGCTCTCGCAAAAGTGGGCTCACTGATGCATCTCCGTGATGCATGATACCTAGCCAGTCATCACATGATCATGGATCCATAAAGTCCATCTTGTCTAACAACCGACTGAATCATGAAGTAGACTGGTCCTTTGACATACAGAAAATTGACCAGTAGTGAAAAGTTTCGGCCCACGTCAGCATGCACGGACTGCGCAGGCTGACCTGAGTCAATTTTTTTTTTTCGCAGATGCACTAAGCTCCCTTTTCACAGAGCATGGCTCAATTATATCATGTACCTCTTACGCCGTCTTTCTTTAGTTAAGGACATTTCCTGTTTCATATGTATCATTCTGTCTTACAGAGGCACGGTTTTGGCGTAGCCCAGCCAAACGAGTTCGAGAGACTGTACCGTCCAACAGCCATTCAGCATCTCCCACCCCTCAGTGCCAGACAGGTCAGTGCATGTACAATTTATTCGGTTCATTTCCAATCATTTCTTACATCCTATGTCTTACAGCGTATCATTTTTTAAAGAAATGTGTCAAAAGGTGCTATTAATCGCACTGAGCACTTTCCTCTTTTTCTACAATATTTTTGCTCGTATATTCGTATCAAAGGCTAATTCGTGTTTCAGTATTTATATTTTACAATCATGATTTCAAAGTTGAAAACAGCACGACTCCTTTAGGGGTTTATGTGATAGATCTACCCTAAAAAGAGCCTTAACTCTTTCGGCGCCAAATAAATAAACTCGACTTCTTTCACTGGCTGTAAATGCAATCCACAGAGACCCAGAAAGATTTTTATCGTAGGGGCTTGACTAATTAAGCGGACGGTACAGATCAAAGATCAGACTGCACGATCTGTGCAGTCTGATCTTGATCTGTGCCGTCCGCAAAAGTCCCTGTTTTCGCCTATGGCGCTGAAAGGGTTAATAGATAAAACTGTAAATTTATTTTTTGTCATTTAAAAAGGATCTAACTACATGTATTACATTTCCCGTTTTTGGCCAATTTCTGGCCTGTTTCACAAAACTATGGACATTGCAGCACCTGATTTTGGCGTTATCATGCTTTGGCATCTAACGAAAGCTAGGGATATAACACGATTAACTCTACGTGAAGAATCAAGTAAAAGAACCAATAAAAAGTGATATATCTATGCCGGAAGATCCCGGGGTTTTATGACCTTAGGCTTTTGAAAACATTGTGGGAAAGGGATTAAATGCTGGTAACCAGCATTTTCTCCTTTTTCCCCACAATCTTTTCTACCCTTTGAAAGACAGATTACACCATTTGGGTCAAATCTCATTTGTCGTCTGTACATGCTTTCAATATGGACGGGTTTAAAATTTTGTCGTCTAGTAAAGAGTTCAGTTCAAGATAAAAGGAAAGTAAAATGTTTGCGATCAAGTCGGCACAAGATCTTTAACAATAAAAGATCAATATTTGTGTTGTACAAACATCTATTTATTATCTATTGTGGTAATCTTCTCTATTCTACCTAACGATCGGCAACTGGGCGGAGTGGGGGGGGGGGGGGTTCTTTGACTCTTTCACTGCTAATGTCGCCTTCGATAACTTCTGAGGACGGCGTATATCAAGATCAGGCTGCACAAAACGTGCAGTCTGATCTCGATCGAAACGAAAAAGATACTAAGCCCTTTACCACACAATCCTGAGTTTGAACGACCTAGTAGGAGAAAGTCTTTGAAAACATTGTGGGTAATCAGCATTTTCTCCTTTTCCCACAATGTTTTCTAGTCTTTCATAGAAAATCCTGTCATTTGAGCCACATTTAACTCGTCACTCTGCAAATGCTTTCATTTAGTCGAGTATAGTATTTTATCGTTTGGTAAAGAGCGAAAGACCTCGGGAAATGTCGGCTCCATTTAGTTGGCAGCAAACTGAGAGTAAACCACAATCCCGACTTTTAACGACGAAGGGAGAAAGCTTTTGAAAACATTTTGAAAATGCTGATAACCAGCATTTTCTCCTCTTCCCACAATGTTTTCTACCATATCAAGAACAAGGTTCGTCATTTGGACCACCTTTATTAAATAATTTGTCGCCTGCAAAAGCTTTCAATTTGGACTAAATCTAAAATTTTGTCCTCTGGTAAAGAATTAAAGCTTTCAATATGTACTGGTCCAATTTTGTCGTCTGGTAAAGAGTTAGGAGTAACTGTAATCATTATCTTGGTATTTATATGACAAAAACTTCAACAGAGGAGGCAGAAAAAGACCTATTCATTACCGTTTGTATTTATTGCCTTCACAAATTGAAAATAAAGAGTAAAAAACCTCATTGTGTTAAATTCTTTACCAAACGATAAAGTTTTAGACCATTCGAAATGGAAAGCATTTGCAGACGACAAATCAAATATGGCTCAAATAATTGGATTCGTTTCTTAACCATTTACCACACGACAAAATTTTAGCCTTGTCCAAATTGAAAGAATTTGCAGATGACAATTTCAGTGTGGTTCAAATGGTGCAATTTTTCTTTGATAGGGTAGAAAACATTGTGCGAAAAGGAGAAAATACTCAGGGTTACCAGCATTTTCTCCTTTTCCCGCAATGTTTTCAAAAGGTTAATTCTTCAGGGGCGTTAACAGGCGGCATTGTGCGGTAAAGGGTTAAAGTGTAGATATGGTTCCGGGAAAAGGAGAAATGTTGTTTTCAAGCATTTTCTGCTTTTTCCAAAATCTTTTGAAAGGCTTTCTTCTCTGGGGGTCGTTAAAATTCGGGATTGTATGGTAAAAGGTTTAGACCATACGAATAGGGGTTTTGTTATTTATTGGGCTTTAGAAGAAAGTTGAACAATTGAGCGTTTCCGATAATAAAATTTAAGTAGCGGAAAAAATAAGATTACGGTTCAATATAAACCTTGCCGCTCTGTCTTGTTGCTATTTACAAATACTTTCATGCAAAATTAACACCCCTTCGGGCGTAATAAAAAATTAATTGAAGAAACTGATGCCTAAAAGAGGCAGTTGTATCTCTCCATTCTATCTCCTGTCACTCTGTTTGTCCGTCTGTCTGCATGTATGTATGTATGTATGTCTACAAGGCTGTCTGTCTGTCTCCCCCCTCTCTCTCTGTCTGTCTCCTTCTTTCTACCCCTATCACTCTATCACCCTCTCCTCTCCCGTCCCTCCCTCTTTCTGTCTTTCTGCCTTCTCTCTCTCTCTCCCTCTCTGTCCTCACCTTCAACTCTTTTTCTTTTTACTATTCATTATTATTCTCTCTTTGGCGAAAAAGTGACCGATGGCTAGAAAAGAATTTTGTTCGTAGATCTGGTTCGGAAATACCCGGAAATAAGAATTGATGCATCGGCCTTCATGACACATCTTCACTTGAAAAAGGCGTTCACTCATATCTAGACCACAAATTTTTTAATTCATCCGCATCGATACCGAATTATTCGAATTTTCTTTAAAAAAATCGCGATATCCATTTAAAGTAGACCTTAAACCTTCAGCTGCCAAGTTCGATTCAATGCATTTTTGCCGACAATGCAGTAACAACAGAGTGCACAAAACGTGCAGTCTGATCTTGAATCAACACTGTCCGATAGGGTGAAATTTATCCGCCGAAAAGAACTTTGAGATCGCAATATGTGTCTGCTTATTCTACCGGCTGGAAATTTGCTTTTCATTTATTTAGCATTTCTACCGGCTGGAAATTTGCTTTTCATTTATTTAGCATTTCTACCGGCTGGAAATTTGCTTTTCATTAATTTAGCATTTCAACCGGCTGGAAATTTGCTTTTCATTTATTTAGCAATACAAGGGTTTATAATGTCAAGGTCGCTTGTTGGGTTACGAATTAAGTTTTGGGCTTCGCAGTTTTCTCGAATCATTTATGAAAAAAGCAAACCACTTTAGGAATATTGTTAAGGCAAAACCTTAACATAATATTTGCTTAACACGGTAAGAGTAGGTCGAACAAATTTACATGCCAATTCTTTGAACCCATCTCTTTGATATAGACCTGTTGTAATGAATTTTCTGTTGACTAGTCAGAGTTGACATATTGTGACAATATATTAGCAATGATTTTCTCCATTTGTCAGAATGTTTTGTAGACTCTCTCTCTATAAATGCATCCACGTGTATAGCTTATATATATCTGTTTAGATATGACATGGTCCGAAAAAAACTGTTGGGTAATGTCTGATCCCTACAGCGCCGAAATACTAGTACATGTAATTGAAACGAACTTTGTGCTATGGACAGAAAAATTGTCGGCCTTTAAATATGAAAATAAGATGAGCTAGTCAAAATATCTGAGTTTGCGTGTAGATATTATAGTCTAAGGCGGAAAAAAACAAGTACATGTAGTAACCCTTTACCACACAATCACGTGTTTTAACGACCCTTAACAAAAAAAGCCTTTTGAAAACATTGTGGGAAAAGGAGAAAATGCTGGTAACCAGCATTTTCTCCTTTTCCCACAATGTTTTCTATCCTTCCCAACACAAATTTCAGTTTTTGACTCACATTTATTTTGTCGTCTGCAAATGCTTTCAATTTGGACAAGGCTTGAATTTTGCCGTTTGGTAAAGAAATAATCTGCTAGTTGCCTCTGTCTGGTTCTCTGTGGGCTGCTGAGTGTAGGAACGTTCGCTGGATATTTGCAGGATCTCAAGTGTACCTTATTGCCACTTTCTACTTGGAAAGCTGTAGTGATAGTAAAAAGTAGTATTCAAATATTTTTGGCCAAAATAAATCACAAAGCTGTAAGACATTGTATATAAAATATTTGACTTCTTCTACTGGGTGCAAAAGTTGTTTATAAAAACATGAAGGAAAATGTATCAACTGCTTTTCTAAAAAAAAATTACTCGACTCCACATTTTCTTTCAAAAGCTGTCAGATGCAGTAAGAAGTAAAGTATTGGAACTATGCAGTAATGCTTTATGGATTCAAAACGTACAAATAATGTAATGAATGACAGTGTTTAATATTGCAAGAGACATCTTTTAATGTCAGTTAGCCGTCTTTGATGCTTTGGATATTCAAGATTAATTAAACTCATTCGATTTATAAAATGGTTGACTTCCCTTTTATATTCTTTTCTTAATATTGGAATGAATATGAGCTGTGCTCTGTGAAAAGGGGGCTTAATGCATCTGCAAGAACTATCGACCTGGGCCGAAACATTTTATAATATCAACAGCTAGACCTGTAGCTTATACAACCAACACTAAATTAGTGAAACCTACGCAATAAAACGGGTAACCCTTCACCATACATTCCCATGCTGAAAAGGCCTGATTAAAGGGGGAATTTCAAGTTAGGTAATTTTCAAGTTCTAAGTTTCACAGCTCTGTCGTTCTCGTTTTGCTGATGGTCAAAGGTGTTTGGACACCGAAGCTTGGAACATTAGGCAAATAGACTGCACGTTTTCTACTCTTTTACATTCAAGTTTTACGATTTTAACCACATTTAATTTGTCGTTTGGAAATCTTTTAAATGTTTGTAAGTCTAAAGGTTTTGTCCTCTGGTAAATAGTTGACGATTATTACATTTCGATTGACGTAGATGAAATATCATAAACTTAATTCTGTAGTTTAATATCAGAATCAAAATTAGAATAATTCTCGAGTATTCAAACTTTCACCAAACAAACTCAAATTTTAATGACCCTAACGAAGAAGGGTTTAACCCTTTACCAAACAATCCCGTGTTTCAAAGACCCGACGGAAAAGTCTATTGTTGACAGTGAACATCAAGATTAGATACACAGTCTGTACAATCTGATGTTTGACCCACCGTGGCCATTTCGTTGTTGTTGTTGTTGTGTGTGTGTTCTTATTTTTGTTGTGTGTGACATTTTACGCTGAAAAAAGCATTTGAACAACAATAATTCGGGTATTATCTTAGTGAGCAAACTGTTTAGCGCATGAGGTGTCAATTTGTGAAAAGTTTACTTGGTTTATGTACATACCATAAAAGAGATCAAAACCTAAGTTACCTTGTAATTAAAATCTATTTCTTAAAACCGAGTCCTTGGTTGCATTTTTTGTTGTACAGGGGTGAACGTGGTGGAAAATGTGCAAAGGAGAAAAAATCCAATTCTGAACACTGTCCGATTCTGTCCTTGGGGAACAGCTTCTGAATTTATGTTCTTTTTCTTCTGATTTTACTCTTTGCCAGACAATACAGTGTTCTATGAATAACGAGGGAGAGAGCTTTTGAAAACATTGTAAGAAAATGAGAAACGC
This sequence comes from Tridacna gigas, assembly GCA_945859785.2. Taxonomy (NCBI): domain Eukaryota; kingdom Metazoa; phylum Mollusca; class Bivalvia; order Cardiida; family Cardiidae; genus Tridacna; species Tridacna gigas. Next base: position 30,978,004 of record OX244036.2, on the reverse strand, counting down.
TGGTAACCAGCAATTTCTACTTTTCCCATAATATTTCCTACCCCTTCAAAGCCTGACAAATCCCATCATTTCAGCCATATGTAAATTATTGTCTGTAAAACTTTGAATTAGGGCAAGTCTGAGATTTTTGTCGTCTGCTAAAGCTCCAACACAAGGAAGAAAGATCCAAAAGCCGAATGCTTGTTCTACTGTGTCCGGTCTTGATGAAGTGACTTTATTCAGATTTGTATCTTGAGGGTTTACAGGGAAAAAAAGAGCTCTTTGTATAGAATCATGTTTTGCATGTTTTCGAAAAAGAAAAACGTTGTAAAAGATGACATTTTACTCCCTTTCTCGTGTTGCTTTCAAATTCATCTGGCATGTAAGTGGGCGAAAATAAGGAACTGCAAGCTGATCAATAAATTTATTATTTCTTTTTTAATTACAGCCAGCCTATAGTGAAAAACCCCAGATCTTAGAGCGAGGCTCATGGACTAAAGCTGCACCAATCAAAGAGAAGAAAAACTTCTGTCATGTGAGCGATTCGATTGGCAACAATTACAGTCCGTCAGCGCGACATTTGACGTCATCATGCATCTATGATACTTTGAAATTCTGTAAGTCTTTGTTTTTGGTTATTTGGCTTCATTTGTCTTAATATTTTAGTTTTATAATAATCTAAGACTAAATGCACTTAGCAACAACAACAACAAAAACACGACCGACACATCCATAGAATAGGCACAAAAAAGGATTTCTTGTCCTTAACTGATTGGGCTGCTGATCCCGAAAAACAAGCATGCTCGCGGCAGCAGTCAACTTTGGATTCCGAATTGTAAAAGACTGTTGACGATCAACGAAAATTACTGGCTAATGCATTTGAGATCATTACGGTGCCACGAGCGAAATTGCGAGTCGTGCATTTTCAAAAGAGGTCCGCTGCTAAATGAAAAACGTCTGCAGGTGGAGATATAACTTACAAAAAAAAAAAATCACCATTGAAGAGATCTGCTGCATCTGTGTGTAAGGGCGTTGGAATATGGTCGGCCCCTGCACCAATAATTTTGGCTGATAATACGGGAGGGGGTGGGTAAGGGGGTATTTTCTTTTACAACGGTTTCACAAGTTTGATATTTTTCTTTTAAATATGTTTTTGAAAAAGTCCTCAAATATTGGAAAGTATATATCAAGATCTGACTGCGTTTTTAGTCTGATTGTGATAGATCTATACCATCAGCAAGTTAAACATTTCTCGATTGGAGTTCGAAAACGTCGTTTTGAAATAACAGCGTTTACAGCACTTTGATTGCTATGAAAATCGTCACTATTTTAAGAATTGCATTTTTGTCCTGTTTTCATCCTGTTGCTTTTAACTTGGAACTGTTTCGTTGGGCTAATCGGCAGAACTTGTAACGCTTACAACTTATTAATTTTGAATGAAGAATTAGGGCGAATGAAATGCATGCGTGGTTCTGTAATATCCATAAAGCAATGCTAATTAGAAATCGAGAAATCGTTTGTTATGTACGGCTAAACCGATTATAATTTACCTTTGCAATTTTACGACATTCTTCTTTGTAGAGAGTACCACTGTTTTCCGGCTTGTATTTGCGCGAAAGTCAAAGCTGGACCCATTACCAAGAAAAATCTATGTTGCGGGTCTTTAGGAAATATGGCGGCTGATCTTTATTCTGCTGCCCTGTTAAGCCACATGAGGTTAAAGCACTGCTATTTACTATGATTCTTGCTGAGCAAGAAATAGTATACATGTGCTGATCTTTATTCTGCTGCCCTGTTAAGCCAAATGAGGTTAAAGCACTGCTATTTACTATGATTCTTGCTGAACAAGAAATAGTATACACGTGCCAACTAATATAAATGAGAGAAATACATCATGATGTTTGATGGTTTCTCTATAAAAGTTTGATGTAAAATGTCTTGAATAAAACATGCAACTACATGTACATGTATCATCAAACAAGATAGATCTATATTTATACAAACAATTTTCATAATGATAAATGATGGTCATTACAAACTACAGCTTTCAAGGGCATAGTTATCTCTCAATTCTTCAGAATCAATAGGGAGTCAAGGTTGCAGCTGGCATACCCAGAAAAAACTGTAGTGCTTGAGTGCATTCTGGTGTACTCTGGGCTGCTGTATTTTACTCCCCTTTGCAGATTTCTTGTTGGGCAAAGTCACCTCCATGTTATCAAAATTGTTCGAAAAATATGTGAAAACGTACATTGTCTGTAAAACTGTAAACATTTCTTTCATATTCTAAACCACATTGAAATTTGCATTCTACTTTCAGTGGCTCTGCTGTCAAACACTTTTGCAAACATCATGGGGTAGGGAGCAGTTGTCTGTTGCTAGAATTTGTTCCATTTCCTACATTATCTATTTGATTATTTTAACCTTTAGAGCCATGAATTACTGAAATGCATTTCTTCAATTGGGAAAAATTGTTTTTGGCCAGAATATGTATCAAATTAACAGTGTAGATCTAAGACCAGACTGCAAAATCTGTACAGTCTGATCTTGGTCTACAAAGTTTGCACTAGCAAGCAGCTTGAGCCAGTTTCAATGCTTTATGGACCCTTCAGTCTTTTCTTCTATGCGTAATTTGCACTTTCAAATAGCATGTCTAAAAAGGCTTGTGATGATGTTACATGTAATTGCACCAAAAATCATGGAAAAAAAAATCACAAAAACTTCTGCATTGATTTATTACCCTCTTCAAAACTAGAGGTTGTGTACTTGTGTCTTGTTTACATTGGATGTTAAAATTTGCTCTAGTCATGTAACATACAAATTTGTCTGTATAGTTTAAATGCTATAGAGTGTCACCTGAGATGGTTTAACAAGCTGGACTCTGCATACAGCATGTGCAAAATAGCACTAAAATAAATGTTGTATAATAATATGATTCCGAAATATTCATATACAAATATTCTGAATTTTGCAACACCCACTTCATATTGGAACTGTTTTTATGAAAGTGACAGGATATTGTCTTTGAACTCTTTACCAAACGGCAAAAACGTAGATGTGTCCAAATTGAAAGGAACTGCAGACATCAAATTAAATCTGGCTCAAATGATTGAATCTGTTTCTGAAAGGTTAGAAAACATTATGGAAAAAGGAGAAAATGCTGGTTACCAGCATTTTCTCCTTTTCCCTCAAAGTTTTCAAAAGGCTTTTTCATCAGGGTCGTTAAAAGTCATGATTGTGCGGTAAAGAGTTAAGTATACTGTGTACCTATCCTTAGTATCTTAGACCCAAACAGGAGTATGAATGGTATGCTGGTAACCAGCAGTTTCTCCTCTTCCAACAATGTATTCTATCCTTTCAAAGACCATTCCATTTGATTTGTCATCAGTATTATCTTAACTCATTACCAGACAACAAAATTTTATACTTGTCCGATTTGGTAGGATTCGCATGCGACAAATAAAATTTGGCTCAAAGAATAGGATTTGCCTATGAAAGAGTTGAAAACTGTATGAGAAAAGGAAAAAAATGCTTATAGCCAGCATTTTCTCAGTGTCTCTACTTTGTTTTCAAAAGGCATCTTCCTCAGGTTGCTAAACAGACATCTAAATTTTACTCTTGTCCAAATTGAAAGCCTTTACAGACAACTAGTTAACAACTCTTTACCGAACGATAAAATTTTGGACTCGACCGAATTGAAAACATTTGCAGGCGATAAATATATTGAAATTATGATTGTTGTCTACGATGGGGTAGAAAACATTGTGGGAATTGGAGGAAATGCTGGTAACCAGCATTTTCTCCTTTTCCCATAATGTTTTCAAAAGCCTTCTTCGTCAGGGTCGTCAAAACCCGGGACTGTGTGGTAAGGGGTTAAGTGAGTCTCAAATGATGGGGGTTGGTCTGTGAAAGGACAGAAAAGATTGCAGGAAAAGGAGAAAATGCTGATAACCAATCTTAATCTCCATTTCTCAAAATGTTTTCTACCTTATCTAAAAAAAAAATCCCATTACCTGAGCAACAACTAATGTGTTGTGTTCTTCATATGACCCATTTTAAAATTTTGTGATATGGTAATGAGTCGTCCTGTCATAGTAATAGGCATATTAGTCAGTGTTTTCTCTTTTTCCCACACTGTTTAATCATTTACCACAAAATCCCAAGCTTTAACGACCCTGACAAAGAAGCCTTTTGAAAGCATTGTGGGAAAAAGAGAGAGAAAATGCTGGTGACTAGCATTTTCTCCTTTTCCCACAATGTTTTCTACCCATTATTCGAGCCACATATGAATTGCCCTCTGCAAATGCTTTCAATTTGGACAAGTCTACCTTCTTGGTCATTAGGTAAAGAGTTAAATAAATCCAATCGTTTGAGCCATATCTAATGTGTTGTCTGCAAACGCTTTCCCAAAAGATGAATTTTAGACTGGTCCAAATTGAAAGAGTTTGCAGATGACAATTTTAAATTTGATGAAAATGACAGAAAGTTCTCCAAATGGGTAGAAAACACTGTGGGAAAAGGAGAAATTGCTCGTTAACGAGCAATTTCTCCTTTTCCCACAGTGTTTTCAAAAGACTTGTACTGCAGACAAGTGAAAACCAGGGCTTGTTTGGGAAAGGGTTAATTATGGACAAGTCCAAAAATTCTTTGTCTGGTAAAGAGCTATCATGTCATGGTAACAGGGTATCATTACAGTATTTTGTGTATTTATGAACCTTTTGCTGTTTTCTATAAGTGAATTTACATCAAATGGAGAAGACTGTAAAATGTCAATTGACAAATGTAAATAAATTTAAAAGTTTAAATCATGACTTGACCCCCCTGTTAGTGGTTTCAAGTGGTTTAATCTATTGATAGAGGTGGCTTCTTATAAGGATTGAAAACCTGCGTTCTACTGTGAAGATTTGAAATTAACATATAATGACACAGAACTACCAGTATGTGTATTATCTGAACGCGTACCAGCATGCAATTTCATTTTCATACTGCTGATGAAAAGTATGTAAGATAATTTCTTTACTCTTTACCAAACCACAATATTGTAAACTAGAGCTTGGACGAGCATTCGCGTACCCGGGTATCGGGTAGGGTACCGCCAGTACGCGGGTACTAAATCATTACCCGGGTACCCGATAATTATATAGTGACTTATTAAGTAAAGCTATAATTTTGAAGTTCCAATGAAATAATTTGATCTTAATTTAAATACAAGCAAAAAACATGTTACCCACTCCTGTACATGAACCGGAAGTCGAAATAGCTTGAAATAAGGCTGTACCACTTATATCCCCAGTCAGTAATGGGTAAACATTGTTATATATTTGCCCATTCAGCATTTTAGGTTTATTTGACATAGACAATGGTAATTTCAATTAAAAGCAAAACATGCGTGCGTATTTTGTGATTTATTTATAACAGCTAAAATCATCACGGAAAACTCATTACAATCAAAGGCCTATTCAACAGTAATAAGAAAGAGTCTATCCAGAGAATAATCCGCATTTTGCAGGTGTTGCATGTTGCATGATCATGACAATCTGGCGCTTAGTTTTTGATACAATCATTGTTATTAAAGGTCCTTAAGACAATATGAAACAATTTAAATGACAAAATTTATTTAGCGACTAGGAACGAACTGCTGCTAACTAGTAACTAATTCTAATCACCGCAAGCAAAAGTACACACAACTCAAGTTGACATTTCTGGCAAAGAAGGGAGTAGAGGTTCGATATCCTGTCCCCACTCTGCACTGGGTATTTCTACATGTACATGTTGATCAGACGGCTCATCTTTTATGGCAACTAATGGCTCTGGCACGGGAGAACTAATATTGGAAGTAATGACATCGGGTATCCGAGTACCCGCGGGTAATACGGCCACGGGGGTACCCGGGTATAAAATTTCTACCCGTCCCAGCTCTATTGTAAACTTGAACAAATTGAAAGCATTTTCACACAAATTCAATAAAGCTCAAATGATAATTTCTGTCTTTTGACTATTTACAAGACAACAAAGTTTCAGTCTTGTTTGAATTGAAAATAAAATACTGACAACCAACTAAATGTAAATCGTAACATGAAATTTGTCTATTACGGGGTAGAAACCATCATGGGAAAAGGAGAAAATGCTGGTTACCAGCATTTTGTCCTTTTCCCATAATGTTTTCAAAAGCCTTCTTCCTCGGGGTTATTTAAAGTTGATCCCGAATATGTGGTAAAGATTTAAATGGTAGAAAATGTTGGGAAAAAGGGAGAAAATGCTGGTTACCAGCACCATCATTTAGCCCTTTACCAAACCATCCTGAGTTTTTATAACCTTGGTAAGAAAGCTTTTACAAAAATTCTGGGAAAAGGCAAAAATGCTGATAACAAGCATTGTCTACTTTTCTTGGAATGTTTTACACCTTATCTTGAATCTACACTGTCAGATAAGGAGACATATTTCCTCCAAAAATACCTTTAGAATAGAAAACTTTTGAACCCATAGTTTCATTTTATTTATTTAGCAGGATAAGGGGTAAAACTTAGAGAGAAATACAGCCCCATGAATAAAACCAACAAAAATGTTCATCCTAGAAATATGTCAAGAAAAATTTCATTGTTGCTTTTGTTTACAGTGTTTCAGCAAAGCAAACAGTATACCGGTAGATCAAAGATCAGGCTGCACATGTTGTGCAGCCTGATCTTGATCTACACTGGCCACAAAGGCAACTGAAGTCATGAAAGGCACTTTAAGGGTTAAGAGGTGATGAGTAAGGATAGTAAAGATAATAAATTGATGGCTCTCTATCACTCAGGAATGTGCCATCTCTTCACATTCTATTGGGCAAGATTGAATCAGGTGGGAGATCATCCATGCTTCAACTCTTTACCACCTGACAATATTTTAGACTCACCCAAATTAAAAGCATTTGCAGATGACAAATTAAACATGGATCAAACAATGGGATCTGTCATCAATAGGGTAGAAAACACTGTGGGAAAAGGAGAAGAATCTGATGCTGAATACCAGCATTTTCTCCTTTCCTGCAATATTTCCAAAAGCCCTCTTATTTAAGGATGCTAAGCTTTTTGCACTGTAATATTTTCAGAAAATATTGTAACCAAGGTCTTTAAAAAATTATTTTTTGTTTGTTTGACCATATTTGCATGTTTTGGGCAGCGTGGTCTTTTCCTGCACTTGCCAAATAAGCAACTTTAGCCTTTACAATGGAAAATCTCATACAACTTAAATCTAGGTCTGACTGCACATTCTTTGCAGTAAGATCTTGTTTTATGCTGTGTCAAACTTAGCAGCCTGTGGGTGACTCTCGATTTGGGTTCTGTAATGATTCTTAATTAACCCCTGGTTACGTCCATGCTGGCGATACTTCAGTAAGATATGAATAAAAAAGCTGATGATATGATAAGACTGAAATACTGTTGAAAGATTGTTAACCCTTATCCTGCAAAAAAAGTTAAATGAAACTTTCAAGCCAATAGTATAAAACCAGAATAATGCTACTTCAAACTTATTTTTGAAGAAAAGTATCTCCCTATTGGACAGTGTAGATCTAAGATCACATTCTGCCAGCATTTTTCTCCTTTTCCCACAAGTTTTTTTACATTTCAAATACAGAAATCATCTTTTGAACTACAATGAATTTCTCTTCTGAAGTCTTTCAATTTGGATGAGCCTAAAATTTTGTTGTGTGTTAAGGAAGTTACTCTTTATCAGACAAATTTAACCCTTAAGCTGCTAAGCGCGACTCACTGACCTTTTGCGGACAGTGTAGATCAAGATCAGATGCACATAATGTGCAGTTTGAGCTTTATCTACACTGTGAGATAAGATTTTGTTCCCCAAAAAAATAAGTTTGAAATAATATTATCTGGGTTTTTGCTATTGGCTTGAAACTTTTATTTGATTTATTTAGCAGGATACAGGTTAAAACATTTTATATGACAGCGCTTGCAAATAACAAATTATGCTTAAATGACAGGACTTGTCTTTCATAGGATAGAAAACTTTGTAAGAAAAGGAGAACATACTGGTCACCAGCATTTTCTCCTTTTCCCACATTGTTTTCAAAAGACATCCTCTTCAAGGTGGTAACATTATCGGAATCTTTTGTAAGAGGTTGTAACAATAAAGTTTTTCATTTTACTTAATCAAATACCGACATGTACAAAAGCAAGTCACAACAAAATATTTGGATAACAACATATAATGTGAGATCTCATAAACCATATTAAATACAAAATCCCCTGAAATATTTTTTCTTGGCGCATCCTAGTGCTTACAGGATAAGAGGTTTCACCACTTCAACACTACCAGCACAAGATTATAAAGATCTGCACTTTAACTTAAAAGGAATAAGTAAGCTGTTACTGAGATATACCTGTAATTAAAATGGTTGAAAGTACATGTATTCTTAAACAATTCAAATAAGATAATAACTTCAGTCTAGGAGCTTTATTGAATTTCAGATGAGCACTATTGAAGCACTTTTACTGGTCAAACCCTTACCAAACAATGAGAAAAAAAATGCTTGATACCAGCATTTTCTCCTTTTCCCACAATGTTTTCTACCCTGCAAAGACAAATCGGATCATTTGAGCCACATTTAAAATGCCATCTGAAACTATTTCAATAGGGTCAAGTCAAATTTATTGTTGTTTGATAGAGTCTTATCTCCTAATCACATGCCAAAATTTTGGAATTGTCAATTTGGAAGAATTTGCAGACGACAAGAAAAACATGAATCAGAAACTAAAAGGCTTTCTGTTGAAGGAGAAAACATTGTTGGGAAAAGAAAAATGCTGCTTACCAGCATTTTCTCCATTTGCCACAATGTTTTCTAAAACCTTTTTCCCCAGGGTCGTTAAAACTTGGGATTGTGTGGTAATGGGATAATAACCTGTGACCCCTTATGTATAAATTGGAGCAAACATCCGATAATATACATGTTGATAAATACCTTTGTGTGAAGGTAAACGTGTCAGAATTAATCATTAATACAAACGATTGTTAATACAAGCCACTTATTTTATATTAAAGTTCAAATGGAATGTAGAATTCGGTAATCAGTTTTAGTCATACGAGTACATTGCAGTAAACCAATCACCTGCAATAGTATTTTCAGATCAAATTAAAGTTTTTTCTATTACTTGCTTTCTTTATCAAGTCTGCATTAATCCGCACACAATCCTGAGTTTTAACGACCCCAAAGAAAAGGACTTTTGAAAACATTATGGGAAAAGGAGAAAATGCTGGTAACCAGCAATTTCTTCTTTCCCCACAATGTTGTCTACCCTTTTGCAGAAAAATTTCATAATTTGTGCATTTACTTTGTGTTCTGCTAACGCTTTCATTTTGGACCAGTCTAAAATTTTGATTACAGAGTTAAACTGCATTTGAAGCAGCAGGGTATTTCTGCAAAAATTGATACAACTACCAAAAAATGATTATAATGAAAAGAAAAAAGTGTTTGCATAAAATTAAGTTTAAATTTCCAGAAAACTTTTTTGACTGTTTTGAATATTTACTTATCGACAAAATTATAGACCTGTCTGTACTGAAAATACAGGCATCTGATCATTGCAATGTGTCTTAAGTGATCTGATTTTCTATTTATGTATTTTGTTATTTCTAAAATATTATAAAGAGAATGTTTTTAACTCTTTACCACAGGACAAAATTTTAGATTTGTCAAATTGAAAGCATTTACAGATGACAAATCTAACATACCTAAAAAGATGGAATTTCTGTTTGAAAGGGTGGAAAACATTTTGGAAAAAAGAGAAAATGCTGGTTATCAGCATTTTTAGCCTGGCTGTTTTCGAAGAAATGGTCGAGGTATGGCTGTAGCCCTAGCGGCGTCCCCGTCTGCATCATTGTGCGAAAACTTTGACATTTTATAATATCTGTCTTATTACTGAAGATATTTGCTTCAAACTTGGGCAAGTTATTAATTATCGAAAGAGGAACCTAAACAACAAAGGGAGGTAACTATCAAAGTACTTTTTGACAGAGTTGTGCCCCTTCTCACAAAAAATGAAGCATCCGTAGCTGAGCATGCGGAGCTCTTGTTTTCTTTTCCCACAATGTTTTCAAAGGCCTCTTTTCCCCTGGGTAGGTAGAACATGGGATTGTTTGGTAAAGGGTTAAACTGATAAATGCCAATACAATGCAAGCAAAATGCCTACACAAAAATAAAGAGTAATTCATAAATCATACAATTGGGTTATGTACTGTAGGCATTTTCTTTACCCATTACCAAAACATCTCAAGTTTTGACGACCCTAATGAGAACCAACATTTGAAAACATTGTAGGTAAAGGAAAAAATGCTGGTATCTAGAGTTTTCTCCTTTTCCAACATTGTTTTCTACCCTTTCAAAGGCAAATCTCATTCACATTTAATGTGTTGTCTTCAAAATGCTGTCAACCAAGTCTAAAATTTTGTTATATGGTAAAGGGTGAAGTTCCAACTTGTCAACATGAGGGTATGCCATTCACTAGATTCAGAAAAAAGCAAGTCTTTTCAAACCTTCAAAACTCATGTTAATATACAGTTAATTGTAATGAGATTTTCCTTTTCACATGTTGAATATAATTATGCAAATATTTCGCACTGGGAGACCATAGTGACACAGTGAAATCATAATTATACCATACCTTTTCATTTTTTTTTTACTACCGCCTTTTGAAATTGTGGATTGTGAGCTATATATAAATTGAACTTACTGTAAACAGAATTTGTTTATTGGAATACCTGGCAAATATTATTGTAGGTTAGGACTTTTGAAAGGACATCTTTCTTGCCCCCCCCCCCCCCCCCCCCCCCCCCCCCCCCCCCCCCCACCACCACCACCACCTTGATTAGCCCTGCAATGCGAGTGCTTTTCTTGTCTTTCATGGACAGTGGTTAACACTGCCTTTAACTCTTTAACATACAACAAAAATTTAGACCCGACCAAATTAACAACAAATAGAATGTAGCTCAAACTGTTACTGGTCCTTGTGGGAAAAGTGAGAAAATGTTGGTTACCAGCATTTTCTCCTTTTACCCACGATGTGGGTATATTCATTAATGTAATAAAAAAAGAGAGCACCGCTGGCAGGGTGCTTCCAGGTTAGAACTAAACATATCACTGCCGTTAGGTACCAGGACAAAGTGCAGCACACTATGAAACACAGTATGAAACACACAGCTATTACATAAGAATTGAAATAATCACAAATGCTGATAGGGCTAAAGACATTTTTTGTAAAGTAGTACTGCATTTGCAGTACATTTGTAGGAAACATTGTGGGAAAAGGATAAAATGCTGGTAATCAGCATTTTCTCCTTTTCCCACAATGTTTTCAAAACCTTCTTTCTACAGGGTCGTTAAAAGTCGGGATTGGGTGGTAAAGGATTAATTATCGAGTCAGGATTGTGCGGTAAAGGGTTAATTAAACAACCCTAAAGAAAGAAGGCTTTTGGAAATATTGTGGAAAAAGAAGAAAATGCTGGTAACCATCATTTTCTCCATTCCCACAGTGTTTTCTACTCTTTCGGACACACATCCATCATTTGAGCTACATTAAATTTGTCGTCTGCAAATGCTTTTAATTTGGACCAGTCTAAAATTTTGTCATTTGGTAAAGAGTTAAGACATTATTTAACCCTTTACCAAATACTATCATGTTTTGGTGACCCAGACAAAAAAGACATCTGAAACCATGATTGTGTGAAAAGGAGAAAATGCTGGTAACCAGCATTTTCTCTTTTTCCAAAATTGTTTTCTACCTGCTAAAGTCGAATTCCATCACATATCTAAATTGCCCGCTGCAAATGCTTTCGATTTGAAAAATTCTAAGATTTTGTCATTTGGTTAAGACTTCAAAATACATGTAATAATGTAAAAGGCAATTTGCTCATCCAGCGCAACTTTTTTACAGTAAGTGGATTGTTTTTGTTGGACCAGATTTCTTTAACTCTTTATCAAACAGTCCCGAGTTTTAACAACCCTGAAAACATTGCAGAAAAAGGAGGAAATGCAGGTAACCAACATTCTTTCCTTTTCCCACAATGTTTTCAACTGCATCAGAAACAAATTTTGCCATTTGAATCATATTTAATTTGTCGTCTGCGAATGCTTAGAATTTAGACCAGTCTTCAATTTTATTGTTTCAAACAACAAATTTTAGACTTTTCAAAATTGAAAGCATCAAGACAACAAATATGAAAGTGGTACAAATGAACTGAAAGTCTTTGACAGGGCAGAAAACATTTTGGGAAAAGTAGAAAATGCTGGTTACCAGCATTTTCTACCTTTCCCTTGATGTTTTTAAAAGGCCTCTACCTCAGTGTCATTAAAATCCTAAATTGTTTGGTAAGGAATCAATAAATTCTCTCATTTGCCAATGATTACAAAATCTCACCAGAAGTTTTAAAATTCAAGAGGGCCTGATAATAGTTTATACTAGAAATAGACTGAAACACCTGTTACATTAATTCTAGTCTGAAGAGGTTCTGTGAATCATAATACCAATTGAAATCTGAAAAGGTCATTAATCAACCTAACTAATATCAACTCTTAGCACAGTCTGGCCAACACTGACTCCCAAGACCAGATTATGATTGGACTGGAGTGAACATACAGTATGATCTTGGATTTACATTTTTTAAGGAACTTTTAATATATTTTCTAGTCCAAAACAGCATTGAGACTGCAATACCAGTACATTGTATTTTGGTCTCTTTTGATTGACTACTAAGTCTCCATTTACCGGTAATTCACTTTGCAGCATTACTCTTTAACTCTTTACCAAACGACAAATTTTTGTAGTGGATCACATTCAAAACATATTGCACACGACAAATTAAATGTTGCCAAAATGATAATTTCTGTCTCTGATAGGGTAGAAAACATTGTGGGAAAAGGAGAAAATGCTGGTTACCAGCATTTTCTCCTTTTCCCACAATGTTTTCAAAAGGCTTCTTCGTCAGGGTCGTTAAAACTCGGGATTGTGTGGTAGAGTTGACTCTTTACCACACGACCAAAATATAGACAGGCCCAAATTCAAACCATTTGCAGACGACAAAATAAATGTGACTGAAAAATTGAAATTTGCTTTGGAAAGGGTAGAAAACATTGTGGGAAAAGGAGAAAATGCTGGTTACCAAAATTTTCTCCTTTTCTCACAATGTTTTTAAAAGGCTTCTTTCACAGGGTCATAAAAAAGTCGGGACTGTGTGGTAAAGGGTTAACAGATAATCACATCTGCTTATGACCCTAAGGAGGAGCGCTTTTGAAATCATTGTGGGAAGAGAAGAAAATGCTCATCATCACCATTTACTCCTTTTTCCACAATGTTTTCTACCCTAACAAAGATAAATCACGTCATTTCAATAACATCTACTTTGTTTTTAACAAAAGCTTTCAAAATGGATAAGTATAAGATTTTGTCACATATAGTAAACAGTTACATGTAACTCTTAACCAAATGGCAAGAATGTAGACTTGTCCGGATTCAAAGCATTTGCAGACGACAGTTTAAAGGTGGCTCAAATGATGGAATTTGTCTTTGATAGGGAAGAAAACATTGTGGGAAAAGGAGAAAATGCTGGTTACCAGCATTTTCTCCTCTTCCAACAATGTTTTCAAAAGTTTTTTTTTTCACCAGAATCATTAAAGCTGCATTAAGGCATAATTATGCTATGCATGCACCTGTTACACTGCATTTTCTGTCCTCAAAATCTGTGGTTTGATAATTTCAGGTTAACTTCAACCCTTGATCAAACAGCCCTCTGTTTGAACAACTCTGGGGATAATATGGTGTTTGAAAAATTGTGGAAAAAGGAGAAAATGCCGGTAACCAGCATTTCCTCTTTTTCTACAATGTTTTCAACCTCTCATAAACATATGCCATCACTGTAGGCCAAGTAGCTTATGAGGTTCATCATAGGCTACTGGTGTAGGAACATTTGTCAGCTGGGATTGCTTTCAATTTGGTCTAAATTTGTCATTTTGTGAAGAGGTAATCAATTGTAAACTATTCAATTAACTCTTTACCTAACGGAAAAATTTTAGACTGGTCCAATTTGAAAGGATCTGCAGACAACAAATCAAATGTGGCTCAAATGATGATTTCTGTTTTGGATAGGGTAGAAAACATTGTGGGAAAAGGAGAAAATGATTGCTACCAGCATTTTCTCCTTTTCCCACAATGTTTTCAAAACCCCTTTCTTTCAGGGTAGTTAAAACTCAGGATTGTTTGGTAATGGGTTAATTAAAAGCTCAAAATAAATGCGGATGAAACAAAAAAAGGGCTTTTATCAATAAAGCAGGGATTATAGTTGACATTTTGTATTGCATGATCCTCTAATAAAGATATAAAGTAATTGGTTTACGCTGTCGGACTGATTTGAATTCTTTTCCAGAAGACAAAATTTTAACCCTTAGGCTGCTGATCGCGACTCACCGACCTTTTGCGGACAGCATAGATCAGATCAGACTGCACAGTCTAATCTTTGATCTACACTGTACAATAAGAAGATGTCTTTCCCCCCAAAATACCTTTGAAATAACAAAATTTGGGTTTTTACTATAAGCTTGAAAGTTTCATTTCACTTATTTAGCAGGTTTAAATGGTCAGAACTGAAATCCTTTAAACCCTGTAAAAGAAGCCTTTTGAAAAAATTGTGGGAAAAGGAGAAAATGCTGGTAACCAGCATTTTCTCCTTTTCCCACAATGTTTTCTACTCTTCCCAAAACAAATTTCAATTTTTGAGTCACATTAAATTTGTCATCTGCAAAAGCTTTCAATTTGGTCTGGTCTAAAATTTTGTCGTTTGGTAAAGAGTTAAAAAAGCTTTCTTGCTCAGAAGAATGGTTAAAGTTGAAATGATTTTCAGATAGTAAATTCAAGGTGGCTCAAACGACGGAAGTTGTCTTTCCAAAATTAGAAAACCTCAAGGGAAAAGAGAAAATGCTGATCAGTCATTCCTGTTTTCCATGTACTTTTTCCATTTTTTAGTGTCGCTGCCGAATTATTGACACCATTAGCGAACGAGAGTACAATAATCAAGCTATTTTCGATACATGGACCATACAGAAACCATATACAGAGTTGTACATTCTCATGTTCACTTAAAAAGTCTTGAAAATTAGCTTATTATGTCAAGAAATGTGCTTTTTTTCTGTGTCCCTCTGTTGGGGGAATGATTTTGAAACTTTACAGAAAGTATACTGTTTGATATTTCACTGTTCTTTCTTGCACAAAACATACCAATCTGGTATGCTTACAGATGTATTAATAACACATGAAGACACATGCAACAGAATTTTGAAATATCAATGGTTTAGTGGTGTCGCCGAAAAGGCATTAACATCCGTTACTGCTTTTTATCTCGTGCTGGGATGGTCAAACTTAGAACTGTTTGTCCAGAGATCACTGTCGGACTATTCTTTTATGCTTGATATTGAGGATTTTAGAGCCTAAGAATCACCAAAACCAATGTCATTTGAAAAAAATACATTATTGATATCAAAGATAGCATTCAGACAAAAAGTTGTTTAACCTCTGTTACCAAGGATTTAGCAAAACCATTATTGGTTGATTTGTATTGAACGTAATGCTTAAAGAAGAATGCCAACTAAGAATAAAAAAATATGGATCATTCTCGTAACAACCAGAAAAAGGACACTTTCTGATCCAAACGATATGCCAATTTTAACATCCGTGACTAACTTCAATACTTTTTGACTGCCGTTTGTAGACTACCTAAAATACACCTATCTGAGGTTTATCCACTATCAAACTGACTCGCCAACCTCACAGCAATGAAACAAAAGTAGTTCAAAGTTTGTAACTGTTCAAACACAATGCTTTGTTCGGTTTTGAATGCAAGATGGTACTACTTAAAAGCAAAATATACAGAAAATGGCAATTGTGAGTTCACAGATAATATTGTTTTAGATTTTGTTGAGTTTTGTGTTGCTATGTTTTATGGGGAATGGTATATTTGCACATTTACAGAGAACTGATCTGGTGCAATTAAGATCAATTTCATAGATGAGGTAGGAACGTTGGATAAAATGGCCTGTAAAACGTGATGAAGTTTGAGTACCTGAAAAGGATAATATCATTTAAAGCATGTTTCACAACTGTTGTTGCTTTTTCGACCAGTGTAGATCAAGATCAGACTGCACAAAATGAGCTGTCAGGTTTCTGATTTGCACAGTGAGTTGAGTATCAGCTTTGCTGGAACACTGTTGACTACAGCCATCATTCATAATGTTGCAATTATTCTGGTCTTACAACTTAACTAAAAATGTCTGTTAGGTTTATTCGGCACCCTAAGGGTTATGATGGAAATAACGGACCCTGTATCCTCAGGGAAGAGAAAGCCAATTCTTCAAGTAAGGCCTTGAAATAGTTGACATGATTGAGAGTATGTATGAAGGCAAAGTGTGACTTGAAGCGCCAGAGGATTCAGTAATATAGTTAGTTTAACTTCCGTTACCAGGATTAGAAACTCTTTCAAGCAATCAAATAGAATGGCAGATTGTGAAGCATTCTATTAGAACAGTGTCTACTTTTGCTTTAAAGAAATCAATAAGTTGATGTAGGTGTATTAACTTTAGCTTTGATTGATTTCTTTCATTTTTTTTGTGTCTAAAATTTGCAGGATTTATTTCTAAAATCTGGGTCATTGTTTTTCAAAAGACCTACATTTTTTAATGTTATAGTTCTTCAAGTTGAGTAAAGTTATCTTACTTCTGAGTCATTTCATAACTTCATCATTTCAGTAATATGTGAAAATTGGGATATTTTGTCATATGGAATTTTCTTTTTAACATCCGTTACAATCTTAATTGGTATTTGAACATTTTAAGTTAGAGAATCATGGTTGAAATTATGCTAGGAAAATTATCAGTGATACATTCATTGATATAACTAAGAATAATGGTCATTCAAATCCCCAATCATAGAAGTACATACAGATATTTTAAACGAAAGTATTTCGAAATCTGAGAATCAGTTTGAAGAATAAGGTATAGCTACGATTTTGTGTCTCAATTTTCAAAAAATGCAATACGATCCAAAAGTTTTGGCTTATTTCCTTACCATATGCTTATATCTTCAATGAATTTATGTGTTTATGTAAGTTTTGTTGATGGTTTTCACACCATGGATGATAGAAAACTTGAACTTAATAACTTAACCTCCGTTACTTCAAGATACAGTCAATCACTTAAAACATTTACAACAAGAAAACGGTTGATTATCATGAAGTGTAAATTCAGAATTTCATTATACTGGGGTAAATTTTTGTTGTAACACTTTTTTCATCAAAATTCCATGATATGGATTTTTCTTGTTTTTGGCAATCATAGAAGTACATAAAAAATAGGAATGACTGTGATAACAAGCATCTTCTCCTTTTCCCAATATGTTTTCAAAAGCCTTGTACCTCATGTTTGTTAGAAGACCAGATTTTTTGGTAAAAGGTGAACAAACTCTAAGGGAATGATTTAATTAACCCTTTACCAGACGACAAAATTTTAGTCTTGTCCAAATTGAAAGCATTTGCAGACAACAATTTCATTGTGGCTCAAATGGTGCAGTTTTTCTTTGACAGGGTTCAAAACATTGTGGGAAATGTTGGTTTCCAGCATTTTCTCTTTTTCCCATGATGTTCTCAAAAGGTTTCTTTCTCAGTGTCGTTAAAAGGCGGCACTGTACAGTAAAGAGTTAATTAAACTATCGTAACTTACTAAATTAATTAAAAGCATGGAATAATTACGAATAAAACCAAAATAAGGATCATTATCAATAAAGCAAGGATTATTTTTTCATGATTCTCTAATAAAGAAATAAAGTTATTGATTTATAGATTTTTTTACTTGACACTTTACTGAATACAAAATTCTAGACTCATCTGTACTGTAGAGCTTTTGCAGATGACAAATCAAATGTTGTTCAAATGATGGGATTTGTGTTTTTAAAAAAAAAAAACATTTTGGGAAAAGGAGAAAATGCTGGTTACCAGCATTTTCTCCTTTTCCAACAATGTTTTCCGTTGCCATCAACTCAGAGTCTTTAAAACCTTGAATATTTCAGAAAAGTGTTTAATCGTAATAAGCACCAAGGCAAAGTAATACCACCCACTTGTGTCTATTTACATATTACTTGTCAACGCTTTCACCTCACAACCATTCTACATATAAGATTCTATTAGAAATCTGAAGACCAGCCATCTGATTTTCTAATAAAGAATGTCTCGGGCAAACAGACGGCCAGTCTTGCAATTTAGAATAGAAGCAATATTTAGGCTTCTTGAATTAGATCATACTGAACCTTCTTCTTCCTAACTCTTTACCATACAACAAAATATTGGACTTGCCTGCAGTCGACAAATCAAATTTCTTTGAAAAGGTAGAAAACATTGTACGAAAAGGATTTGTTTGTATTGGAGTTTAACGCCATTTTAACAGCTTAGGTCATATCATGGCGGTCAGTGATGCACCAATGGGTTTCCTGGCTTTCTCACACCAGTACTGACACAACTTCCTTTCCAAAGCCACTGACTACTTTTGTCACATGCATCAGAGGTGAAAGGCAAAAAATCGCCGGAAAGGAAGTTTGCCTCAACCAGGTATCGAACTCGCAACCATCAGGTCTATACGGAAAGGAAGAAATGCTGGTGACCATCATTTTCTCCTTTTCTGACAATTTTTTGAGGGGTGTTCTTTTTCAGGGTTGTTAAACCTCAGGATTGTGTGTTAAAGTGTGTTAATTCACAGGCCTATGAAGCTCCATCTTTCTATCAACAAATACCGAAATTTTCATTGCTCCATCATCGAACACTGTTATGTGTAATAATATTATACACGATAAAGAGGCGATGTGCCAATGTGATTTTTCTTGTAACAGTGTTCGATGATGGAGCAATGAAAATTTCGGTGTTCGTTGATTAGCCATGCTCTACGAAAAAAGGGAGTTTAATGCATCTGCAAAAAGTAACGATCCAAGTCAGCCTGCGCTGTCCACGCAGGCTGACCTGGGCTGAAACTTTTTGTTTTTGGACAATTTTTCTGTATGTCCAAGGACCAGTCTATCTCATGATTCAGTCAGTTGTTAGGCAAAATGGATTTTATGAATCCACAATCATATGATGACTTGCTTGGTATCATGGATCACGGAGATGCATTAAGCCCCCTTTTGCCAGAACATGGCTCATATACAATATAGAGGCAATGTGCCATTATGCTATTTTTAGTAACAGTGTCTGATGATCCAGAAACGAAAATTTTGGTGTTCCATGATAGACCAATGGAGTTTTAGTGGCCCGTGGTTAACTCATTAAATCTTCAAACACTTAGATAATTTTGACATCCTTGTTACACAGGGATAATGAAAATAACCTAAGATGTATTAATGAATTTATGTTAAATATTGTGACAACAATTTAGGTTATATTGCTTGTTACAAGCAACTACTTTTTTTGTTACAATATTTTTAAATGTGGTCTTTTGCATGACAAATAAAATTTTCTGCAGAAAGTTACGAGGATCTCATTTCTTATTATCTTATACAATAACTAGAGAGCTCCATTGCTGAGAGTTCTAATGGCCTGTGAGTTGTTTGGCAGTATCTACCAGTTGCCATCATGTTCATCAGTATTTCCTGAATGGCAGCTAGAAGTGCAGGGGTTCAAAGTTCAATATCATCCCATGGCAAATGAAAAATAGAATGAAACAGAGAATTTGTTGACTCTTTACCAAAGAACAAAATTTAAGACTGGTCCAATATGAAAGCATTGTGGAAGACAAATTGAATATCGATTGGGTGGTCAGATTTGTCTGTGCTAGGATGGTAAACATTGTGGGAAAAGGAGAAAATGATGGTTACCAGTATTTTGGCCTTTTCCCGCTATTTTTTTAAAAGCTTTTTTCTTCGGCAGGTTTGTGTGGTAAATGATAAAAGGTAGTGTTCAGGGCTACTACTCTGGGGGTTTATGGTTTCAAAACCATTGTTCAGCAGAAATATTTTCCATGGATAATTGATTGTCTTTGCTACAGAATTCATTTCTATCCAATAATTACTTAACATCTTTGAATATGTTGGAAAGTGCCACAAGCTAAAGAAAATTGTTTTTGTGAGTAAAGAAACACTAAGGAAACTTGGACTGGTGGACACTTTGCTTGGTATAAATGAAATACTTTTGGAAATGGTGCTAAACACCAAGCAAACAAATGTCTTTTTCCGAAAATCAGAGTACTCCAAAAATTACATATGGGGTAAAGAATCAATAATCTACTGCTATCATTAATTTTTTAGCCTTAAATCTGATTTAGAATAAATCCATGGGGACCCATGAGATTAAGATAAATAAATCAATTATCAATCAATCTCACTTTTAATTCCTTTTTCTTGTAAATGATCAATACTGAATTTAATAAATGTGCAGGATTTTGCTTATCATACAGCAAGATCAGAGCTAAACAAGGGATATTATTTCCTCCTTGACAAAGATAAAAAAACAATCACTGTCTCTGGATTATGTTAACCCTTCAACTACCAAATAAATAGAATGAAAATTTCCAACCAATAGTATATACCTAAACATTACAACTACAAAGTTATTGTTACTTAAAAAAAAACTCACTGTATCGGACAATGTAGATCCAAGATCAGACTACACATTCAAAAGAGCACTGAGTCGCGTTTAGCACTCTAAGGGTTAATAAAAGTTCTTACCCATTTACCACTTAAATATTACTTTTCATGTCAATGAATTTAAGGCTTTTGAAAACACTGAAGAAAAAGGAGCAACTGCTTGTGACAAGCACTTTTCCCTCAATGTTTTCCGTATAAATCAAGAGATGTGTTTTTATTTGTTTGAAGTGTGACTGATAAAGTACTATTTCAAACTGATTCAAGAAAAACGAAAATCATTCTGTAAACTGTTGTTTCTAAATACAGTAAAACTCCTTAGCAGTAAAACTTTTATTAGCTAGCAACCTGTATTAATTCTTATCCAGAGGACAATGTCCAAAGTGGAAGCAATTGCAGATGACATATGAATGTTTTCAAATGATGGCAGATCTCTGTTAAAGAGTTGAAAACATTGTGTAACCAGCGTTTTTTCTTTTCCCACAAAGTTTTCAAAAGTCTTCTTTCCCTGGGCCATTTAACCCTTTCCCAAACAAGCCTTGGTTTTCATGTGTCTGCAATACAAGTCTTTTGAAAACACCGTGGGAAAAGGAGAAATTGCTCGTAACGAGCAATTTCTCCTTTTCCCACAGTGTTTTCTACCCTTTTTGAGACCTTTCTGCCATTTTCATCAAATTTAAAATTGTCATCTGCAAACTCTTTCAATTTGGACCAGTCCAAAATTTGTCGTTTGGGAAAGGGTTAAACTCAGTTTTTTGTGGTAAAGAGTTAAACATATAAAGTTTCAAAGACAAGGCATTGACTGATTGATTGAATGGTGTTTTACACTGCTTTCAATGTTATATCACGTCACATATTCATGTATCTCCTAGGTTTCACCTACACTAGGCTTGGGCTCTGAAGTGTTTTTGCCCAATTACACTCCCACGAAAATTCCAGTGCTTCCTAACCCTAACCCGAAGAAGGCTTTTTAAATGCTAGCCACATGCATTTTCCACATTTCCCATAATGTTTCTACCCTTTCAAAGACACATCCCATTACTTGAGCCTCATTTAATTTGTTGCCTGCAAATGCTTTCAATTTGATCCAGTCTAAAAAATTTTTTGTTTGATAAAAGAGTTAACCCTTACTAAACAATCCTGACTTTTTACAACCCTTAGAAAGAAAGCTTTTGAAAACAGTGTGGGAAAAGCAGAAAATACTGCTTACCAACATTTTCTCGTTTTCGCACAATGTTTCTACCCTATAGAAGACAAATTCTATCATTTGAGCCATATTGGAATGGTTGTCTGCAAATGCATTCAAATTGGAACGGTCTGAAATTGTGTCATTTGGAAAACAGTATAAATACAGATTTGACTGTAATGGAAACAATGTTGATCCAATAAACCAAACAATGACAATAACACTACCTGATACTTTACTTTGGACCATCCAAATGCAAGTAATCTGCAGCTGAAAAGAGACCAACAAAATAAAGTAGAAATTTAACTGGAAAACATTTTTTTTTCTTTTTTTGAATAAGTTTACACTTTCTTTGCTTTCAAGGATGTTTATAGCCCTTGGATTCTGAGGACAAATAAAGTACTTTTATGGACATTGTTGCAGTGTCGATCGAGATCAGACTGATCTTGTATCTAATTTTGTCTTGTATTTGGTAACATATTTTGCCCAAAAAGTCACGACACTGTAATACTAGTGCTCTGGGTTTTCTTCAACTCTGAAATATGGTATCATTAACTGAGCTCTTTAACATTCTTACCAACAGAATATTACACTTGTCCAAACTGAAAGCACTTGCAGGTGACCAATAAGGCTCAAATGATGAGTTTTGTCCTTGATGTAAATAGAAAACATTGTGGAAAATTTTCTCCTTTTCCTACATTTTCCAGAGCTAGTCTTTAACCCTTGACCAAACAATCACAGTTTTAAACCCTTTACCACACAATTCAGAGTTTAAACTACCTTGGGGAAAAGGCCTCTTGATATCATTGTGGGGAAAGGAGAAAATGCTGGTTACCAGCATGCATGTTTTTGCCCTTTCAAAGATGACACCCATCATTTGAACCACATTTAGGTTGTCATCTGCAAATGCTTTCGGTTTGAACATGTCTAGAATTTTTTCATCTGGTACAGGGTTAAAGACCTTGAGGAAGAAAGCTATTGAAAACATTGTGGGAAAAAGACAAACTGCTGTTTAGTTAAGGGTTGATACATCAACAAGGAATCAGCATTAATCCAGTTATCTTGCTTTCTCTTTCTAGCATACACTGGAGAAGAGAAATTTTATCTGACTCCAAGATTCAGAAGTTCATCCCCACCACTAGAACGTGAAGGTGCCTTTCTTGCAGTCCGGGCACCAAAAAATGTGTAAGTAATTTTTAACTCTTTACCGAACAACAAAATGTCAGTGCAGTGTAAATTGAAAGCATTTGCAGATGACAAAGAAAAAGTGTCTCGCATGATTAATTTCATCTCTGAAAGCAAAGAAAACATCCTGGGAAAGGGAGAAATTGCTGGTTTCCAGCATTTTCTCCTTTTCCCACAATGTTTTTGAAAGCTGAATTCTGCAGGGGCTTTCAAACTCGGAATTGTGTAATGAAAAGGGTTAAAAAATAAGGGTTTACTTAATAGTGCAGACACAAACTTTTAATAATTGTATTCCACAAGTGAAAGATTAGTACCTTATTTTTTAGTGACAATAAAGCATTATGGGAAGAGGTTTGGTTATGGGAATGAAGCAATTGCTTGCTGCAAGCACTGGCTTAATTTCCTTCAAAAACTGATGTATAGAAGCATTCCTTCTTATTTGTTTAACCCTTTACTAAACAACAAAATTTTAGACTTGTCCAAATCGAAAGCATTTGCAGTCGATGAAACAAATGTGGCCTAAAAATTAAAATTTGTTTTGGAAAGGTAGAAAACATTGTGGGAAAAGGAGAAAATGCTGGTTACCAGCATTTTCCCCCTTTTCTGTAATGTTTTTTAAAAGCCGTCTCCCTCAGGGTGGGATTGTGTGGTAAAGGGTTAATGATATTTTCTGTAATTATACAGAAAACTCATTTCTCTTTTTCTCCTGTTGCTGACATTACCTGTCAGCAGTTGCTTCCAAATTAAGAAAGTTAAAGCTAGAGTCACACTGGACCTAGACACTTGCAAGGCTGACATTGCTATCTTGAAAAATGATTAAACTTCCAGTTTTTATTTACTTGTCATTATGAAGTCATCATTCCTTACCTCCTAAGGGTGGATTCTATCTTGTGCCCAAAAACTCAAGTACATTTGACAAGCCTACATCTGCTTGGCTTGGCAAGGCTGACATAAAAATGATAAATGAATTAACAATGTGAATCATGCTTGCACAAAATAAAAATATTCCTGCAAGGTCTACATTATGGGTTATGTTCATGATCACAAATTTGTGGTAAAAATTGTCAAATATGAAAAACTTGACAACTGAAACATTTATGTAGAAGGCAGGTCAGATAAATTCATAAATTACTGTTGCAGTAGATCTAAATTTATCATAATTTTGTTGAAAAAGTTATAAATACACCTTTCCATGGAAATATATTAAAGCACTTTCACTGAACCAGTGTTCAAACTGACTATAAATTTTGTTTTTCACCCTTAAGTTTCTGTCTTCT
The DNA here is from genome assembly GCA_945859785.2 of Tridacna gigas. Taxonomy (NCBI): domain Eukaryota; kingdom Metazoa; phylum Mollusca; class Bivalvia; order Cardiida; family Cardiidae; genus Tridacna; species Tridacna gigas. The sequence continues at coordinate 30,953,726 of OX244036.2, read as the reverse complement.
CGCTGTTCAAAGGAGAAGGTCTAAGGAATGTCACAGCTATATTATAGGATTTATTATAAATCTTAAAATCCCAGAGTCAGTAAATTTGTTTTTCGGTATCATGGTATAAAAAATTTACTTTTTTAATCAATAAATGTCTCGGATTATCAATCGTAATCTTTTGCAGGATTTCCTTCTTACGATTTTCATGTTTACGCCGTGTTGTCAGACCGACCCTGTCTTAATTCGAAAATGGATCGCTTCTTTCAACGTTCTTTTCTTTTAAAACACGAATGAAGAGAGCACACCTTTTCGATTAAAATAAAATGTGGCGAAATTATTGTTGAACGCTTTTGTTAAAAGCATAACTATCAGTTTATCTAATGTAAAAAGTCACCAAGGATTCTGTCAGAGCAGGTATCAATCGACAAAAATCATTGTTATATATACGATCCCTGTCAGAGCGCACTAAATTACATGTTTCAGTTAGCAAGGAAAGAAACAGAGTACAGCCAAATGGAGAGTCAATTAAGATATAGCCAATCACAATCATGTGTTCAATTTTACCGCCAAGAAAGTTTTTAACGAAGCGTTAATTTGTGTCCCCAAGAAGAGCTCGTAACTAAGAACTATCAACGTATAATTACTTTAAATGATCGTTATTGTTAATTTTTCAGGATCCCAGAGTACATCAATATTGAAACAACATCATGGTTGTATGGAAGTGGTCGACGTAAATCAGCACCAATCGTTGTTTTCAATTCGGAACCAAATTTTCACTTCAATAATGGCGTTACTTCACTTCCTCCAATTCAAAGTACCTCTGGTATTGAAAGTGAACTTGAGTCTACAGCAGTCACAGGTAGATTATTTTCATCTCAGATTACTTCTCTACTGTAGCACCGTCATATATAATTGTCAGTTTGGTTTGCTTTCTGAATTTAAATTTTTTTATTTGGTGAAATATTCTTATATTTTTGTATTCGATGCATTAACAGATCTGGTTGACAAGTGTTGGTTAACATACAAGTTCGGTTTTTAGACTTACATAGTAAACCAACGGGAAACAGCATTTTCTCCTCTTCCCACAACATTTTTCATCACTCCACTGACAATTTTTATCAACTGAACTACACATAATTTGTTGTCTGCAAAAGCTTTGAATTTGGGCAAGTTTAGAATTTTGTCCTTGCAATTAATGCAGTGAAATGGGAACAGAAGGCTATGCAAAGTTTTTTCATACCCATATCTACAGGCTTGTGCCAAACGCAACGATATTTTTTATTTGTTATTCATGACATAGAAGCAATCTAAAAAAAGAAAGCGATGCAGCTCCCAAAAGAAGTGTAGAGATCTATCACCTTTTAAGTTTGATCCTTTACCAATGGCAAAGTTTTAGACTTGTCCACTTTTAAAGCAAGTGCAGACAAATAACCCTTTACCACTCAATCCTTGGATATAAAGACCCTGACAAAGTTAGCTTACAAAAAAACACATAGCGGGAAAAGAGAAAATGGTCTGAACCAGAACTTTCTCTTTTTCCCCACAATGTTTTCTACTCTGTCAAAGATTATCCATTTCTCTGAGTCACATCAAAATTTTCTTTTGCAGTCTTTCAGTTTTGACAAGTCTAAAATTTTCTTGTCTGGTAAAGTGTTTGGAGTTGCTCAAATGATGGGATATGCCTTTGAATCAGTAGATCCAGAAGAAGTTGTGGAAATAGGAGATAATGCTGTTTAGCCGCATTTTCTCTATCTCACATTTTTTTAAGGTCTTCTAACACAGGGTCATTTACTCACAAAATAGTCTAGTAATCGGTTTACCCTTTCTTAAATGACAAATTTTTGACTCCTCAAAAATAAAAGCATTAGCACAAACGAACTAAAGTTCTTTGAGCAGAAAACTGGTTAATACCAGTATTTTCTTCTTTTTCCACAGTGTTGTTCTCAGGGTGGCTAAGACGTGGGATTTGCTTGGTAAAGGGTTATACAAAGAAATATAAATACTGGTACATATTAATAAAGCGTTGAAGATCTCAGACATATTTCCTATTTAGGGATTTCTGTATTGTAGTGACAGTGAAAAGAGAGCTTTCATTCTGATAATAGAGACCACATAATTCTTCTTCGATGTTTAATTTGATGTGGTTGTGTGATCACTATTAGTTTGATGTGTAATTTGGAAGGATTTAACTTTTTACCAAACAATCCTGAGTTTTAACCCTTTACCACACAGTCCCGACTTTTAACAACCCTGAGAAAGAAACCTTTTGAAAACACTGTGGGAAAAGGAGAAAATGCTGGTAACCAGCATTTTCTTTTTCCCACAGTGTTTTCTACCCTTCCAAAAACAAATTTTGAATTTTCAGCCGCTTTTTTTTCTTGTCATCTGCAGCTGTTTTCAATTAGGACCAGTCTAAAATTTCAGTGTTCGGTAAAGAGTTAATGACCTTGAGGAAGGGGCCTTTTGAAAACAATTTGGGAAAAATAAATGCTGGTAACCAGCATTTTTTTTCTTTTTTCCACAATATTTTCTACCTAATCGAAGACAAAATCCGTAATCAATCTACATTTAATTTGTCGTCTGCAAACCTCTTTAATTTGGACAAGTCTATAATTTTGTCGTTTAGTAAAGGGTTTATCTTTACAGCACTAGGTAGCACTTTAAATCTTTACTAATCAACATGATAGTAGACTAGTCCAAATTGACAGCATTTGCAGACTACATTTTTATTTGGCTTAAATGATTGGGTTTGTGTTAGACAGGGTAGTAAACATTGTAAGAAAAGGAGAAAATGCTTGCTTGTACAAGCATTTTTTTTGTTTGTTCTCACAATGTTTTCAAAAGACTTCTTCCTAGAGGTCATTAATACTCAGGGTTGTGTGGTAAAAGGTTACAGGTCAGAGAGGTAGGAAGAATAGGTGTATACTGATTTCCATGCACTAATTACAAAACAAATTATTTAGGAAAGCAAGGAATACTTGTAAATACCTGATAAACAAAAAGAAGGGGCCTGATAAAATGATAAAGAAGTAATTACGGAAAAAGGAGCAATCATGATCATAATGAACAATTGTCTCCTTAACTCTTTACCAAATGACAAAATTTTTGACTTGTGGAAATTGAAAGCATTTGCAGATGACAAAACAAATGACTAATAATTGAAATTTATTTTTGGAAGGCTAGAAAACATTGCAGGAAAAGGAGAAAATGCTGGCTGCCAGCATTTTCTCCTTTTCCCACAATGTTTTCAAAAGGCCTCTTTCTTAGGGTCGTGAAAACACAGGATTGTTTGGTAAAGGGTTAAGTCCTCCAATCTAGTAAAATGAGTGGAAAACTTGTACATGTAGATCTACTTTTTCAAACCTTTACCAGCTGGAAAAAATTTAGGCTTACCTAAAATGAAAGCATTTGTAGGCAACAAGTTTAGTATGGCTAAAACACTGAAATTTGTCTTTGTAAGGATAGTAAACATGGAAAATGAAGAAAATGGTGGTTACCAATATTGCTCCTTTTTCCACAATGTTTTCAAAAGCCATTTTCCTGAGAGTCGATAAAAAACGCGATGTATTTGTATTCTGTTATAATGGATTATTGCTTATACCAATAGATTGTTGACACATGGGGAAATTTGATCATGCCTTACAGGCGAAAGATTAATTCATTTATTATTTGTGAATCACAAATTGAAACGAATACCTGCCTTTCTCTGTGACCTTAATCCTTAGTTTCCCCCCAAAAGAGACCATTTAACCCTTCACCAAATAATCTTGTGTTTTAAAGACCTTTATACAGAAGCCTTTTGAAAGTACAGTGTATTATTCGAAATTTTTAGAAAATTTAAAATATCATTTTCTCCATTCTTCCATGATGTTTACTTCCCTTTAACTCTTTACCAAACAACAAAATCTCAGACTAGTGAAAGCATTTGCAGACGACAAATGTGACCGAAAAATTGTAATTTGTTTTGGGAAGGGTAGAAAACTTTGTGGGAAAAGGAGAAAATGCTCAACTTACCAGCATTTTCTCCTTTTCCCACAATGTTTTCAAAAGGCTTCTTTCTCGGGGTTGTTAAAAGTCAGGATTGTGTGGTAAAGGGTTAAAAGACAACTATCATTTAACCCTGTGCCGCACAATTCTGACTTTTAACGACCCTGAGGGACCAGCCTTTTGAAAACATAATGGGAAAAGGAGAAAATACTTGTAAACAGAATTTCTCCTTTTCCCATAATGTCTCCTCTTTGATTGACAAATTACATGTGTTAATTAACATTTAATTTGTTGTCTGCAAAATGCTTTCAATTTGGACAAGGCTAAAATTGTGTCTAGTGGCAAAGAGTCAACTCTTTACCAAATGACAAAATTTTGGACTCAACCAAATTCAAAGCATTTGCAGACGACAAATTAATTCTAGCTCATATGATGATGATATGTGTTTGATAGGGTAGAAAACATTGTGGGAAAAGGAGAAAATGCTGGTAACCAGCATTTTCTCCTTTTCCCACAATGTTTTCAAAAGCTTTCTTTCTAGGGGCTGTTAAAAGTTGGGGCTGTGGTAAAGCGTTAAGACATACTGGTATTTGAATTGTCCTCTGCAAATGCTTCATAAATGGACCAGTCTAAGAGGGTGTGCGACATTTCGGCAAAAACCATGTTCGTCGAAAACGATCCCTAGCCCCTGACCCTTATCCTAACTTTGATGTTTTGTAAATTCTCTGTCATGACCGAAGATATTTACTTTAAACTGGACTAGATGTCAACTATCAAAAGGGGAACCCATACCAGTAGGGCAGGTAACGATCAAACTATTTTTGTACAGTTATTCCCCCATTTTTGACTTGGACTTTTCACTGAAAATCAGTCTGTTTCTAAAAGCAACTCTAGCCAAGTGTTAGCACCCGCATGAATTGCTCTTGTTATATAAAACATAGAGGGAAAATGAGCACTTGCATGGAAAAGTGTCTTTTTTTTTTTTTAAGAAAGCCATGATCTACTGCAGGGCAGTTGGGAGCCATAATGTTGATCCCATAGTTTGCTCATGATCTAGCAGTTTTGATTGAAATAGACAGACTCTAGCTGACATCAATTTGTAATAATAAATTTTAATTTCATGAATAAGCACTTAGAATATCCCCCATCAAAAGCTAAAATAGACAATACCTCCTGCTCCTGGCCCTAAATAAAACTCCTGTACAGAGGCATGAAAAGCTGTGTTTGTATTGTAAGGATGTAGTGATCAAACTCCCATTTATCCAAATCAAATTTTCACCCCGTCATTCTTATGGCACTGTATAATTACCCATTGAACTGTCTATTCAAATATTCCTTTGAAAAACCAGTGAAAAAAGTTGTCAGTAGATTAGAATGAACAACTATGATAGTGGTTTTACCCTTAATTTTTTACCAATGAACAAAATTTTAGCCTGGTCCAAATGAAAAGCACTTGCAGAAGACAAATACAGTAAAACCTCGATAATTCGAAGTCCCACGGGGACAAGCAAAATGCTCGAATTATCGCAGTTCTCGAATTATCCAAAATATCAGTGAAAACAAAGTTGCATTCCGTTTAAGATCGGCAATCAAAGTATACTTCCCCGAGCAATACAACCGAATTTCTGTTATTTTTTTTCCCTGACATTCAAAGAATATCACATCGAGTGATTATTTTTGTAAATTCATGTGTTTTGATTGTATGAGTTCTTGGAAATTAATCACTCTAAGTCACCTTTTTTCCAGGAAGGTCGGTACTGTAGTTTTTACGAAATCGTAAAATTTCGCCTGTTGTATTCGCCCCCAATAACTGTCACCCCACAGGAAAGTATGCAAACTTTTATTTGTTTACTGAGAAAACGTCAGAAAGTAATATTGATATGGTGCTTGCACTATTCTAGAAAATAAAAATTCGAAAATTTACACTAGTATCTTCCTCCAACACTGGTGTTTCCCTGAAATATATTTGAATACGGTGACATGCAACTAGAAATGAGTTGAAAACGATCGAAGAATGAAAGCGGGCAAGATGTCAAAAAATTTATAAAAAGAGAGAATGTGCGATTTACTTCTCGCTATAACTCAAGAATGTAAGGAAAAGTTATTTTGGTGTCGATATATGTAAACGTTTACAAGCGGTTCTGTGTTCCACGGTGCTTTTCAATGTCCATGAAAGAAGAACGCACCACGATATCTACGCACCTGTGAAAAATAACATTAACCTGTCAAAGTCAGGAAAATTTCTGTGACATGTAAATAAACCAATGGTATTCACGCAAACTTGAAACACGACGTCATCGTAACAAGATGGGGAAAAATGTGATCAGACTTTTTTTTTTTTATTTTGTGACGAAGCAACTTGGGAAAACCCTGATGCTATAAATAGATAGACACGAAAACGGATAAGAAATTAAACATCGTCCGATCACAAACGCTTCAAACTGTCTTTTTAGCGTCAACAATGACTTTGAACCGTTGATGTATGACCATACTACAGAAAATTGTAGTCGGGAGATAAAATCACTTGTTTAATCAGGAATAAAATATTTTTGTGAATTTTATAAGACGAAATATATCAGACAACCTAAATGAGATGGGGAGGTCATCACAACTTGTCATCATTAATCTCTCATCATCAAATCAATGTCAATTTCTTCCAAAATTTTTGGGTAATGTGAATCCCCTGTAGTAATTGTCATGGACTGTAAAACTTACACCACACCGTACACGGGCCGACTCACCAAATCCTTTGAGCAGAAAAGGTGTGAAAACAATTACTCGAGAGGTGAGAAAGCATTGTGTTCGAATTAACAATCAATTTAAAGAAGCAAAATGATGACAGGGACCAACATACGTGTTCGAATTTCCAGATTATCGAGACTCGAAATTACCGATCTGCTTTTGGTGCAATATAGTGGAGTTTTTGCCGGGACTATGGAAATTCCTCGAATAATGCGGGGTTCTCGAATTTTCGAGACTGGAAATATCGAGGTTTTACTGTATAGTCGTACTCAGGTCATGGGATTTATCTTCAAAAGGATAGGAAACAATAGAGGAAAAGGAGAAAGTGCTGATTATCAGTATTTTCTCTTTTTCCAACAATATTTTTAAAAAGCTTTTTATTTCAGAGTCTTTAAAACACAGGATTGTTTGGTAAAGGGTTAAAGTGCCCATGACAGCTATACTTGCTTGGATGGCCAGCATTGGTCAAGATCAGACTTCACAGAATGCTGATACATTCTAATGATTGGTTGCCTTGAAAAAACAGATACTAGTATTCGAGTTCTTTTTTCAAATAAAAAATTCTGAAAGCATTGTGGACAAAATGAGGAAACTGTTGGTAACCACCATGTTTTCCACCCTTTCAGCATCCGTTGAACAACATTAATTTGTTGCCTGCAGAGCCAATGCTTTTGAGATGGACAAGTTTAAAATTTTGTCATCTGGTAAAGAGTTTAATCTTGGAAAACTTCATGAAATGAATCATGCTGTGTGAAAAGGGGGTTTAATGTATCTACACAAAGTATCAATTCACGTCAGCCTGTGCAGTCTGACAAGGGTCAAACTTTTTGCTCTTTGTAAATTTTCTTTATGTCCAAGAACCATTCTACCTTATGATTTTGTCATTTGTTTATAGGTGAAATTTATTTTATGATTCCATAATTATGTAATGTCTTGCTTGGTATAATGCATTATGGAGGTGTATTAAAACCCCTTTTGCCAGAGCATGGCTCAAAATATATTTTCAGTCAGTAGACCTGGGTCCGTATTCACCAACCATTCTTAAGAACATTCTTTGTCTTATTTTTCAAGATTTTCTAAATTTGAATGTAACACAGCTTCTGATTGGCTAAACTATTTGGTTTAGCCAATCAGAAGTTGTGTAACATTCAAATTTAGAAAATCTTTGAGAATAAGACTAAGAATATTCTCAAGAATGGTTGGTGAATACGGACCCTGTTTGCGGCATTTCAAGATTATCTATCAATACGTTTGACAGTCTAGATCAATGATCAGGCTGCACAGAACATGTAGGATAATCTTGGATCTACATTCTCCAATATTTCATGTGACAGTTTTACCCAATTTGCCTTAATTAACCCTTTCCCACACAATTCCGAGTTTTAACGACCCAGAGAAAAGAGGCCTTTTGAAAACATTGTGGGAAAAGGAGAAAATGCTGGTTACCAGCATTTTCTCCTTTTCCCACAATGTTTTCTACCCTTTCAAAGACAGAAATCATCATTTGACCTCCTTTCAATTTGTCGTCTGCAAATGCTTTCAAATTGGACCAATCCAAAATTTTGTTGTTTGGTAAAGAGTTAAAAGAATGATCTCTGGGTTCTGTGTACTGCTTTTAACCCTTTCAGTGCTATAATATATAGAAACTCTAGTGCTTTTAACAGTTTAACCCTTTACCACACAGTGCCACCTTTTAACAAACCTGGGAAAGAGGCTTTTTGAAAACATTGTGGGAAAAGGAGAAAATGCTGGTAACCAGCATTTCCTCCTTTTTCCGCAATGTTTTCTTGCCTATCAAAGACTACTTTCCTCATTTGAGTCACATTTAAGTTGTCATCTCAGCAAAAGCTTTCAATTTGGACAAGTCTACATTTTTGTTGTGTGATAAAGAGTTAAAGTACAATCAATACATTGAAGCTCCAAAAGGTTTTTATCTCACAGGTTTAGACTGCACAAGCAGATGGTATTGATGCAAGATCAAGCTGCTGGTTTTGTGCAGTCCAATCTTGATCTGTGTTATCCCCACTGAAAGGGTTTAAAATGTCAAGTTTTTCTATTTCCAAGAAGAAAAAAAAAAATTTAGTAATGACCTTAGAAAAGGGCAAGAGAGTATTGGAAATGCACTGAAGTTGGAGAAATCACTAAATCTGAATAATTTGTCTATATGCCATGATGTTTTCAAAAGGAATCAATGGTAGAAGCACAAACATTCATCTACATGGAGTTAAGAGTCAAATATAGATGTTGTAAATATTCCATGACTTCATTGAAATTCCTCCTTTCAATTCTCCTTTTATCCAGTGATATATGGTTTTCACCCATAGTAAATAACATGAAAACTTGCTATCTTTTTTTACTCTTGCAGCACAGAGTATAACTTTTTTTGTTTATGCAAACATCGTAGATCAAGATCAGACTGTACAGAATGTGCAGCCTGATCTTGGACCTACACTACCTGATTCCTGACATTCCTTCATGATTTAGATCTTTTACACCAACGAGGAATATTCTTTGTTGTTTGTTGAGCAATCTTAAAGATACATGTACATCTATACTCGTTTTCAGGTAGTTTTTAACCCATTTCATCTGTACTTTATGAAACCATCATCATTCTTGTATCTTCATGCCAAATGTTGCCCCTGACGGCTGTGAGGTTATGCTGATTACAACAGATAGAAAATATGTTTTATTTTTTGGCAGCCTTCAAAGAAATCACTGGTATCATTGTCGGTGTTAAACTGGGACAAATCCTTTGAGTTTCTCTATCCATTACACAGTATATATTGGTAATTTATCTCTGATTACACAACTGACCAAACTCAGAGCCATTCTACACACCTTCAAGTTTCAATAGTGTTTTTTTCTCACTGGCAGTAAAGATGTATAAAACATGGATTTAATTAGTTATTTCTCTTTTTCTTTGTAGTTACAAAAGAGGAAATGAAATAGAAATTGCTGTAGAGACAGTTTTAAGTTAAACCTTTTCTAATCATTCCCTTATTTCAATGGCCCTGAGGAAGGAAGCATTTGAAAACTTTGTTGGAAATGGAGAAAATACAAGTAACACACAGTTTTTGAATACTTTTGCTGAAAACTTTTTTCAATTTTTAACCCTTTACCACACACTTTTGAACTTTAACAACCTTTTACCATGCACCCTTGAGGTTAAGCAACCCTGGTTGAGATGGCTTTTGTAAACATTGTGGAAAAAGGAGAAAATGCTGGTTACAGCATTTTCTCCTTTTTCCATAATATTTTATACCCTTTCACAGACAGATCCCATAAATTGAGCAAGATTTGTCATCTGCAAAAGTTTTGAATATGGATGAGTCTAAAAGTTTTGTTGTCAGATAATGAGCTAGCCAAATACTGTAAAAGTCTATTTAACACCAACAAAAAAATAATTACAAGTTAACAAAAAGGACAAAAATTTGAATGAAAGGATTTTTTTTTTTTACAGAAATTAAATTATTGACTTGGTACAAGCTCTTGCTTCTTTTCTTAAGATAGAAAGCTGTCATGTCACAGAGGTGTAAAATACTTGTGAGGTAATGTTTATCAAATCTTATCCCATAAGGCCAATTTAATTTTTGAAGAAAGAATATCAAAGTAGCAGTATGTAGACAGATAATGAAAGTGAATTCTGTCAAGAAATGAATTAGATGAAGGTATTGCTGATACTAAGCAATGTCTCTTTTTTGAAAATTTGCTGTCATTGAATGAATCTGTTTTATAGATACTGTTAAAAAGGTACCACAAGAAGTAAAGCGTAAAGAAATGATACGGCATTTCGATGAAAGAGTTGAATAATTTCTATCATATTTTATTGCCTTCTGATTGAAATTTAAACGATTTGAACCTATTGAGATGTAATTGATTCAAGTTTAGCCCTTCACTTGATGTAAAATATTTAACTCTTAAGCTGCTAAGCGTGACTCACTGACCTTTTGTGGACAGTGTAGATCAAGATCAGACTGTACAAAATGTACTGTCAGATCTTAGATCTACAGTGCCCAATAAGGAGATATTATTCTCAAACAAAAAAGTTTGGAATAACACTATTCAGGTTTTTTACTACCATCTTGAACATCTTATTTAACTTATTTAGCAGGATAAGGGTTAACTCTTAACCAAATGGCAATAATTTAGACCTATTCAGACTTAAAGCATTTGCAGATGACAAATCAGTTGTGGTTCAAATGAGGGAATTTGTCTCAGAAGGATAGAAAACATTGGAGAAAAGCAGAAAATGCTGGAATTCAGTATTTTCTCCTTTTCCCCCAGTGTTTTCAAAAGTGTATTTTATCATAGTCATTGAAAACTTGGGACTGCTTAGTAAAGGGTTGAGACCTACCATATTCTAATTTTGGAAAAAAGTGCAAGAGCATGCCATGTAAATGTGAATAGAAATAAAAATAGACTATAAGAAGATTTTTATCCATTGAGTAACATTCTCCTGATTAGTTTTAATATTTGCCATTTGTCACAATTTTTGTTCATAGCATTCAAGGCAACTGCATGAAAAGCATAGGAGAAACAGTTCATGTGGAAAAAATTTAATTCTACCTTTCAATATGACAAGATGTGTGGTATAATGTAGCCAACTATAAATACGGTATTCTAAGATTGACTATGTTTTGTAGAGTGTGGGTCAAGATCAGATTATAGAACACTTTTAACCCTTTACCACACACTCCCAACTTTTAACAACCCTGAAGAAGAAGGCTTTTGAAAACATTGTGGGAAAAAGAGAAAATTCTGGTAACCAGCATTTTCTCCTTTTCCCACAATGTTTTGCTACCCTTTTAACCATAAATTTTGTAATTTGGGCTACCTTTAATTTGTCACCAGCATTTTCTCCTTTTCTCAAAATGTTTTTTACCTTTCCAATAACAAAGTCCAATATTTTAGCCACATATAATTTGTTATCTACAAATGCTTTCACTTTGGACAATTTGGACGGTTTGGTAAGCATTAAAAAATTGTATTGATACAAGCGGCCACTTAAATTGAAGGAAATTAGGTCAAAGGCCGTGGTAATATCAGTTATTTGATATTCATAATGTAAACAAATTAATTCTGTTAAAATATGCCCTTTGAATTGATATTGAAACATTCAAAAGTAGGATAAAGTAGCAGAAATTCCAGCTTGAGTTTTTTATAATGACTCTCAGCTAGTTTTACAAGTACAGTATATTAAAAATTATTACTAATGCAATTTAGAGCTTTTAACCCCTGAAAGGCTGAGTAAATAAAATGGGCATTTTTTGTCTTGGTTTTGAAGGCTTTCTTGGGTTGGGTACTTTTAAAAAAGTGTTGGATAGTTTGAACCCAAGATAAGACTGCACATTCTGTTTGGTACAATCTGGACCTGCACCATCTGCACATGCAACCAACCTTTTGCCTAGCACTTCAAGGGTTTAGTAATTACCAGTATTGCAGTACCACAGGCTACATGTAATTTAGTCATTAACTATTTACCAGACAGTATAATTGTAGACTTGTCCATTTTCAAAAGCATTTGTAGATGACAAATGAAGTGTTGCGTATTATCAGATTCTTTTCTGTAAAAGAGTAAAAAATATTTTGGAAAAGAAGATGGTGGTATCCTATGGAGGGGAATATCCGCCAAAATTCTATGGGTCTAGATGACATTCTTATTTGTGAACATTAGATGTCTATTCGTCTTCTTTCTTACATCTTACATGCATATTGCATCGCATGTGTCATTATTACTAGTGCATACTGTTTGGTGCTAATTGCCTGCATCATTATTATAACTTGATCATATTTACTATTGTGTTTTTGTTGATTATGAATGATTAATTCTTCCTGATTACTTCCTACTGCGTCATTGCATTTGTCTTTTTTCCAAGTGCTTGCTGCATGTTTCTAGTAGCATTTTACTTCCTTCTAAATACATTTTATATTTGTTATACTTCCTTCTCCAGTATTGAAATTTTCCTAATTGCAGACGAGAAGTATAATGGGTGGTAAATATTTCGGTAACAGACAAGTTCTGTAAATTGAACTTATAATAGTACATCTATCAAATGTTTCGGTAAAAAGGTAATTATATAGTGTTTAATGCACCGTGATGTTTTTCACACCAAGTAAAGTCTTGGCTCTCATTTGTTCAAGGGTTCTTTTTTCCACACGCTTTCAGACATAATAATTTCGTTATGTTGCTCCTGCCATGCTGTATGTAAAATAATATACCTGAAATCACTATCACATCTTACTTTCGATATTCCAACCATATAGTTGAGGTGATGAATAACACCCAATCCTAACCTAGTACCCGATGTATCTTCCTTTAAAATGTTTTTATGAATATTTCATTGAGAAAATATTTTTTTCCAAACTCCCAAACCAGCCATTAACCCTAAGAGCGCCTGTCACTACTTTAGTTGCCTTTGCGGCCAGTGCAGATCAAGATCACAATACGCCAAACACCGAGTCTGAACTTTGATCTTCACATGCTGCTTTTCCAAAAATTCTGAACGGAAAAAACCTTGAAATCGCTAAAATTAAGGTTTTATTTCTACATTGAAAATGGCAGGTTTATTCGAAGCTCTTAGAGTTAAACTTATGGATAATTCAATTCTTTCCAGAAAGATGGCTAATACAAAAAAAAAAAAAATATTGTGGCAAATGAAGAGAGGGGGTGAGAGAGATAGATAGATAGTGACATATACTCTTTTGACAAATACTTTTTTCAAACAACATGAGCAGTGTGTAATCTGAACATGCCCAATCCCCTTAACTTTTATGTGTGCAGTCTGATCTGCGAATTTCTCCTCGTCTATTAATGTTTCAGGGACATAAAAATGAGTTTTAGGGTTTTTGTTTTTAATTTTTCATACAAATTCTAAATAGCCACCTTAAAACCCAGGTTAATCTCTAAGATCTATGGGAATCTTCTTTATCTTGTTGGTAATGGGATGTATGAAAACAGGCCCTTAAAGAATTCGCGTTTATTTATCGGCGCCACCGGTTTCCCATATGGGCGACGGCTCCTGTAGGCTATTAGTTATGTTACAGGGATGGTGCAAGATACAGGACGAAACCTATCACAAGTTACGCCTGGTTCTTTGACGTGCTCGGTGTATAGCACTGTCACACGAGACCTCGGTTTAACGTCTCATCTGGAAAACTGTTGGTAATTGTAGATGGTTAGCCGAGGGAATCGAACCCACACCCTCAAGTGTCCCGACACATGGCGTTTACTAGCCCTACGCTCTACCACATGAGCTACACAGGCTGGTATAGGCTGTTAAAGACACATGTCCATACATGTATATAGTATACAGTACTCCTTTCGCTCTCGAAAAGTTCGTACAGGGACCTTATATGATTTTTTTATGCCGTGATGTCCGTGTTGTATTGATGAACACACTTTAAAACCTGCGGACGACGACTTGTGTGCACCAGACCAGATTCATTTAAAAACATTGTGGAGGCAGGAGAGGAACAAAACAGAACATTTTTTCTAGACAAGCACATAGTCAAAATTACAAGAAGTATGCAAGAAAGCATTGTCAAGGCCTCTCTTTCTCTCTCTCTCTCTCCCCTCTCTTCATTTGCTACAATGTTTCACCTGTAATATCTTTATTAATTCGCACTGATTAACCATAATTTCAACCCTTAGAACATCGAATAAACCAAACGGCCATTTTCATTTTACAAAAAGAACATCTACTATTAATGATTTCAAGGTTGTCCTTATTCATAATGTATTAGAAAAACAGACAGAGTAAATCTACGATCAGTCTCCATGTTTTGTGTAGTCTGATCTTGATCTGAATTGGCTGCAAGCGTGAAAGGTGCTCTAAGGGTAAATGGCTGGTTTGCAAGCCGGCCATTTTGTTCCCAAAAGAAAATATTTTCACAAATGAAATGTTAACAAAGACAGTGCCTTTTTGATAAAACATATTTATAAAACTTGAGAATTGGCTTAAGCTGGGAGTCTATTATCTGTAGGACGATTACAATGGGTACAGGTTTAGGATTGTGTATTATTGATTAAATCAACTAAGGGTGAAAGGGTGAAAACCTAAAATAAGATATGGTGATCAGAATTTATCAATTTCAGGTATTTATAAACAGCATGGAAGGTACAACATAACAAATATTATTATGTCAGAAAACGAGCTGCAATCGCAAATTAAAAAAAAAAAAGGTTTGCACAGAAAGCTATGTATTGGGTGTGAGAAACATCAGGGCACTGCGTTGTTACAGAACATCCAATTGATTTATTTATAAGTCCAATTTACCGAACTTGTCTGTTACCGAATAATGTATATGAAAGCGCCATCTGGTATCATAATATGACTTGTCGTATTCGTGTAAATGCCATTCTTGTTAGTGCATACTTCGTTCGTCTTAATTCAGCTACCTATCATAGCGTCAATTTAACTCTTTACCAAACGAAAACAATTTAGACTGGTCCAAATTGAAAGCATTTGCAGACGACAATTTAAATGTTGCTCAAATTGTGGAAGTTGTCTTTGATAGGGTAGAAAACATTGTAGGAAAAGGAGAAAATGCTGGTGACCAGCATTTTCTCCTTTCCCACAATGTTTTCAAAAGGCTTCTTTCTCAGGGTCGTTAAAAGTCGGGATTGTGTGATAAAGGGTTAATATAACAAAAGCCCATAGTTTTTGCCAGAATATGCATAAACAAGAATGTAGCACTTTAATGATAAGCTATACAGACATGGGAAATGGGGGGAAAAAATCAGGATAAGTAAGTAAGATGGATGAAATCACAATGTCAAAAGAGGCATAAAGAACAGAAGCACACGCTACTAAATAACAATTTTATGGCATACAAGTGGAAGAAGAAAAATGGAATTAGCATCAAGCAACATGCACTAGTAATAATGAAACATGAAATGTTATATGCACGTAAGATGTAAGAAAGAGGACAAATAGACATCTAATGTTCATAAATAAGAATGTCATCTAGACACATAGAGTTTTGGCGGATATTCCCCTCCATAGTATCCTGCATTTTCTCCATTTCGCAGAATGTTTCCAAAAACCTTTTAGTGCAGGGTTTTCAAAACACATGGTCGTTTGGTATAGGAAACCTTGATGTTTTTGGCCTTTATCTCTTTACTACACAATCCTGTGTCTTGATAACCCTATTGAAAAGCGCTTTGTAGGACATTAGGGAAAACGGGAAAATGCTGGTAAGCAACATTTTCTCATTTTCCCACAATGCTTTCTACCCTTTCAAAGACAAATATTTTAATAAGAGCCATTTTAACATTTAGCTCGGCTATTTTAGAAGAAAACATCAAGGAATTATCATAACCGTGTTGTCTTCTGCATCATCATCTGCATTGTCAATGTGCAAAAACTTTGACATTTTATAATATCTCTGTCATTTCTGAAGGTATTTACCTTCGAACTCGGACTAGTTGTTAACTATCAAAAGATGAACCCACACAACAAGGGCAGGTAATCATCAAAATATTTTGAGACAGTTATGCCTTTTTTGACTTATATTGATTTTTATTAGCACAATGTTCACTAAAAATCAGTCCATTTCTAAATGGTACTGCAGCCAGTCATTGGCACCCACATGCAGTGCTCTTGTTTACTCTACAAATGCTTTCAATCAAAACAAGTCTAAAATTTTGTCTGGTGAAGAGTTAAGGTTCTCGATGCACGCAGTTACGAAAGTTTCTTTGTTGCACAGAAGTTAGAGAGAGATACTGGATTTACTTGGCAAATAAAACCAACATAAATGAGACAGAAAACAGAGGCTAATATGTCTGACAAAAAGGATAAGGTTTCATTAGTAATTATATTGACATTCAGCGTGTCACGATTTATTTAGTTTTTTCAATTCAAACACAAGATCGTGCATTCTACCATAGCAATGTCTCTTAGACAGTGGACCTTCAGTACTCTAAGAGCGATACCATGTGCCTTTTTTTTAGAAAACATGAATTAAGATTGGTTTGCACAGGATGTGTAGTCTTATCTTAGATTTACACTCTTTTATTGTAGGGATATATTTTTTATCAACCCCCCCCTCCCAAATTTGAATGTTCAATAGTTTACCTGTTTGAGCCCTTGAACCAGTGATCCCTTGCTTTTAAAACCCATTAGGAAGCCATTTACCCTGATGAAGAAGGCTTTTGAAAACATTGCTGGGGACATTTCAACTGTCATCAGCGATTGCTTACAGTATGGACCAGTTCAAAATCTTGTTGTTTTATTAACTCTTTACCAAGCGACAAAATTTTAGCCTCGTCCAAATTGAAAGCATTTGCAGACGACAAAATAAATGTGACTCAAAAACTGAAATTTGTATTGGGAAGGGTAGAAAACACCGTGGGAAAAGGAGAAAATGCTGGTTACCAGCATTTTCTCCTTTTCCCGCAATGTTTTCATAAGGCTTCTTTCTCAGGGTCGTGAAAACCCGGGATTTTTGGTAAAGGGTTAAAGGTCAAAGGATACAAATAAAGCTAAATTTCATTATTCATCATTACCATGTGAAAATATACTCCCTTTCTTTACAAACATTTGCCTACCTTTGTATAACTTTTGAAAATGCAAAAAGAAACCAAGACATCTGAAATAGATGCCAATCATCATCTGTCAACCTACGGTATCCATATTTTTTTTTTATTTAGAAAGCCAAATAACTCTTTACCAAACAAGAAACTTTTGGGCTAGACCAAATTAAAAGCATTTGCAGATGACAAAATCTGTGTAGCTCAAATGATGATTTTTGTCTTTAATAAGATAGAAAACATTATCGCAAAAGGAGAAAAAGCTGCTTAATGGCATTTTCTCCTTTTCCCACAATGTTTTCAAAGGCCATTTACTTCTGACTTGTTAAAACTATGGATTATGTTGTAAAGGGAAAAAAGAAGTGGACATGTAAAAGTCAGTTTTAAATGTCCGGCAATTTTAGGGCTAGAATATTGTACAAAATACCAGATTGTACGGCTAAGTGGATCATTTGTGCACTGCTTTTAATTCTAACCTTTGGAGTCTCAAATAAACTAAATACATATTTAGAAATAATATCTAGAAGTAAGACTCTAATAAGGGCAATTTCATGATTGCTTTTGTCTATGGTGTTTCAGAAAAGTGGGCAGTGTAATTAAAGATCAGATTGCATATTTTATGGAGTCTGATCTTGATCTACACTGGCCACAATGGCAACTATAGTTGTGGAATGTGCTTTGAAGGTAACTTAATGTACCTACTCTTTGTGCAGAAATAAGAATAGGTTAGTGCTTCTAAGGGTCCATCATCTTTGATGCATGATTTTTTAACAAGATTTCTAAGTTTTAGTTTGTATTTTATCTAATTTCAGGAAAGGAATCAACACAAAATGGCCATTCCTCGGTGAAATTTTCTGGAAAAGGTGTTGGTTCATCCAGTGTCACCGACAGTGTCGACTCTGGTGTTGGTGTGTCAGGATCGTATGTGCCAGGGATGAAAACTGTCCTGGAGGAGGAGTCAGAAAATGGTAAGCATACACTGTTCTTGAAATCTTTTGAAATATTAATCCTTTCCTAAACCAAAGAATCTTGGACAAGTCCAAATCTGAAAAATTTGCAGACAACATGACTAAGATGTGGCTAAATTGGTGGGATTTGTCTTTGAAAGGTAGAAAGCCTTGTGTTAAAAGTAGAAAATGCTGGTTACCAGCATTTTCTCTTTTTTCAACAAGGTTTTCAAAAGCTTCCTCCTGAAGGTTCATAGAACCTGTAATTGTGTGGTAAAGGTTTACAGAACTAAATAAGTCCAACACACATTTTCAGCCTAGAATAAAAACCATGATATATAAAAGCAATATCAAGGGTGCTCTTATCTAGAATGTCTCAGCAAAGCAGACAGTGTAACTTAAAGATTAGACTACTCATTTTGTGCAGTCTAATCTTGATCTACTCTGGATACAAAGGCTACTGGAGTTGTGAGAGGTGCTTTTACCCTATACCACACAATCCTGACTTATAACCACTGTCTTTTTCCCCACAATGTTTTCTACCCTTCTCAAACCAAATTGAAATTATATAGTCAACATTTATTTTGTAGTCTGCAAATGCTTTCAATTTGGATTAGTTTAAAATTTTGTCGTTTGGTAAAGAGTTAAGGGGGGGTGTTAATCTGAATATTTTTACACAGAACATATTTATTGGCCATGGGAAATACATTGAACCCTGCTATAGTGCTCTAGTTGCGAGCCATGATCGACAACAGCCTTATATCCGGGGTCAAAAATATAATGCTGTTCCCCCCATGTCCCAGCCACCCACCCACTCACAGACATGCACATTACCAGCGACCAATTCACGGACCAATGCCAGAGTTACAGCATTACCCAGAATTAATTACTGTTAATTGCCAATATTTTTGGACAAAAATAAATTATCAATTTTTTTTTTTTTTACTCTTTTGGAAATTACCCATTTTGAAAAATACAAGGTAGCTGAAAAAGTTAGTTTTAACTTGTTTGTGGAGTGTGTCCAAAATAATAAGGGTACTACAAATGTTTTCCACAATCTATATTGTAGGTCATTGTGAGCCCATTGAAGAAACAGATAAAGAATCCAGCATGGAATCTGGGATTGCAGAACAAAGTGATGATGATGATGACTTTAGTGATGATGGGGGGTATTGTGAGCAGTATGATAAAGAAACAAGATCCGTCTTGAAGGTGGAGTTTCCTCCATTTTATTACTCCACCCATGGACTCTCTCGGCTGAGTACACCAGTAGAAGAAGATATTGGAAGGTAATGATATTTCATGGTCTGAGAATTTTTTTTCGCTCATCATGTATAAGTGTTTAAATTTATCACTGTTCAGAATTGCTCTTCATTGAGTTTCAATATTTATATTGTAGTACCGTGTAAGCCATCAGTGCTTTTTTAACTCTTTATCATACAACAGAACTTCGGACCAGACTAAATTCAAAGCATTTACAGATGACAAAATAAATGTAGCTCAAATGATGATTTCTATCTTTGAAAGAGTACTAGAAAACATGGTGGGAAAAGGAGAAAATGCTGGTTACCAGCATTTTCTCCTTTTCTCACAATGTCTTCAAAAGCCGTCTTTTTTTAGGGTCATTAAAACATTAAAACTCAGGATTGTGTAAAGTTTAAATGATCTTTCTTGTTATGTATAAATTTCAGATACTATGGTTTGGTGGACAAAGCCATTGAGCCATTCATGGTGTCTCCAGTTGAGCAAGAAACATTGAAAGGTATCTACAGATTTGTGCCAAAACAACTGAGAACATCTTTACCACAGGCAACCAAACAATTTTTATCTGTAAGTTAACAGAACAGACATTTTATTCAGAAGAATACATAGTACATGGCCTTGTTAAAATATAAGGTTTTCAATGTACATGCATATTGCCACATGTGTATATACATGTACATATTAAAGATGAAATAACAAAACTGTAGAAGAGAGTGACTACCTATAGTTACCAATCAGATGAAGAAATACAAAAATACTCATAAAAAGAAAAATAACCTTAATTAGTGAAACCAGAATCTAAGGAGAAAAGAAATACATAAGAGAAATAACATATAATAAGTCAGAGATGATCAAAAGTCTAGTCATGGTAGTATTCAAAAGGAAATTGTTTCAACCCCTTGGTTGATAAAAGTGCATGATATGAAAGAATAACATTTTTCTTATGAAAAGCTATAAAAGAATTAGGTTAAAAGAAGCTTTGTACATCTTGAGTAATGGCATTGAAATTGCAGCTATGGTTTTGAGCCAAGCTCTAACTTAACTCTGTTTTTTTTTCCAAAATTATTGTACTGTACCAAATTAAGAAATTAATCCTGAAACCATAGATAAGATACAGCTGCAGTTTTATTAAGGCTTGTTGGAAAGTCACACATGTAAACTGAACCAGATATTATCAGTCATTTGAAAATGTGTCATTATTGCAATAGATTTCTCTTTTTTCTGCAGAAACTCTCACAAAATACCGGACTGTACAGATCTAGGATCTGAGCTTTCTGTTAACATTGACAGCAATGAGGCAAATAGTGGACTTTTTCACTTTGGAGAACTCAACATGTCTCAATGCCTCACGTCTCAAGAAAATTTCAAAAAGAGAGTCATTTTCCCAAAATGCCTCAGAGAGTAATAGTGCAAGCATTGACTCTAGACTAAACAACAAAATTTTGGACTTGTCCTAATTGAAAGCAATTGCAGATGACAAATAAATGTGACTCATATATTGAAATTTGTTAGTCAAAAGGTAGTAAACATTGTTGAAAAAGGAGAAAATGCTGGTTACTATCACTTTCTCAGCTTTTTCAGCTATGTTTTCAAGGGGCCTCTTCTACGGGGCGTCAAAAGCCAGCAGTGTAGTAAAGGGCTTATTTTATTGAAATTGTTTGCTTACAGGAGATGGATGATGATCGTAGGTTTGCCATTAAAAAAGCAATTTTAGACTATGTTCTACTAGACGAGAAAGAACAAGAGAGGCTTGGTGTCCCTATACCACCAAAGGTAGGGATACTAGTTTCACTGTTGTATTTTTATTTCTCTTATATCCTTATTTACCAAAACAAGCTGTGGAGACAATTTTCAAAGCATTCTTGTGTAACTCTTTACCACACAACACAAAATGTTAAGTTACTCAAATTGAAAGCGCTTGCAGACAACAATTTGAATGTGGCTCTGATGATGCAATTTTTCTTTGATAGGGTAGAAAACATTGTGGGAAAAGGAGAAAAGCTGGTTACCTGCATTTTCTCGTTTTCCCACAGTGTTTTCAAAAGCCTTCTTCCTCAGGGTTGTTAAAAGTTGGGACTGTGTGGTAAAGGGTTAAGAAATGATAATTGACAAGAATAAGGTTTGATGCAGGAATGATTTTAGATTATGGTGGCTGGTTGTGAGTAATTTTTACGTCTGCCACAATTTTTCTGGAAATGGCCTGCTGGAAGATGAAAAAAAAAGATATGTGCAGGGAGCAAATTGTTAGCCCATTACCATACAAGTAATACACCTACGGTTGATGCACCTATGGTTGACAGCTCTTAAAAAAAATTGTGAGAAAAGGAGCAGTTTCTTGATATCCTTCATTTCAATAATTCAATAAATTGTTTTATATATAAATTATTGCATTTATTATTGTTTTAAGATTACAACTTTACTTCACACAGAAACAAAAGGCAATTCTATTGTAGCACTCTCTGCTGAAAAATGGCTTCGAAAAAGCAAGATTTACTGTCAGAGTATGTCAAAAATGAATTATGTGCTTCAATTTACACAAGCACAGTCTAACATAATTTCTGGGATAGTAGTTGGTGCTTCTCAACTTCTTGGATAATGCAAAATATTCAAAATACAGCCAAACTTGCCTTAAGCAACCACCCAAAGAAACAAACGAAAACAGACCTCCCGAGGCAAGTGGTTTCTGAATACAAAACCTTGTTTATTTCAAAAGTGGATTTCAAACTTAAAATGACTGGCTGTTTTATGTATGTTGCTCATTAACAGTAGTGACTGTCTTACAAGGTTCTGACTGAACTTGTTCCAGGTTGCGTAACAAAAACAAACAGTTGTCACAAATAATCAGTGACATTCAGTGACGTGTAGTTACTCATTGCTACTTCAGATTGCATTTAAATATATGCCTTTCTCTGAAATAATAGATAACTATTTAGATACTTTTGAATCCTTACTGAATTTAATCCATTCACAGCCCTCAAACACTGCTGGCAGACTTGGTTACCCATGGCATCAGTCGGTGAATGATGTTCGAGATTTCATGAAGGCTGATTTATATGTCACACACCCTGTCATGTACACCATTTTGTACCATTTCCAAGCACAGTAAGTCCTAATGTAATCTTTTCAAGTGTTCTGTAACTCATCACAATTCATGTTACAATGACTATAGGGAAGATGGCTTTTGAAAATGCCATGAAAAATGAGAAAGAGCTGGTCATCAACATTTTTTCCTTTTTCCATTTTGAGTCTTATTCAGTTCATGGTCCACAAATGCTTTCAATATGGATGAGTCTAAAATACTGTCTTTGGCAAAGGTAAGAGACTGATGAATTGAACTACTGTATTTATTTTGATATAATGATAATATATTTTATATATATAGAAATTTGTCAGGTGGCCATACCATGAATAGATACTCTTGTGTTTTATATTTTTGTGAATTTGCCACAATTTGGTCTCGATTTCTTTCTGCATTTTGTTTCGACATTTATGTAAATGATTTACTTACTAGTATTATGGCCTCACACATTATTATGGAATACTAATAGGCATAGCTGAAGGGTCACTTTGACTGTTACCAATTCTTAAAAATATGGAAGTCTATAGAATTAAGACAAGTATGATTCATCTTCAAAAGGAGCTCCTCTTGGATGAGTAGCTGAGGTGTTAGATCTGTTATCTGTAATCAGACACTTGTGGCTCAATGCTCTCTGGTTGTGTTGGCCAAGTAGGGTGTCTTGGTGTTAGGCACTGTAGAATCTCAACCTAGCAGCAGTGAAACTCAGGGACAAAAAAGAATAAGTAAGTTACTGCTGTGATATGACTGAAATATTGTTGAAAGCAGCATAAAACCCCATTTAAACAAATAGGCAAACACTGTGGTACTCCTTGATCAAAATTTCCAATTTTTGACAAAGCATAAATGAAATTTTGACAAAAGATATAAAAGAAGGAAAATATTTTAAAGTACAGACATCTTATTGTGGGATTTAGAGAAAGGGAAGAAAACAGTGTGGTAAATTGAATAAATGCTCACTTTAGTATATTAGTAGATGAATAGATTTCAAAAGTGGATGCAGCAAGACTGTCTGTCAGAGGTATTGAGTTGAGCAACATCTGTTTTAGGTATGGGACATTCAGACTGATAGATATACCTGGATTACGGAAGATCATGCCAGTCACTATGGAAGATTTCCTTAAACATGTACAAAAATCAGCACAAGCTGGTCTTGAAAAGCTGAGATATGACTGGTTACCAGAATGCTGTGCAATCATTGACATGCGCAGAGATGAAGTGGAGAAATGGATGCCCCAAGATGATGAGGTAAACTGGTGATATGCATGTTAGATTGCTTGCATACATGTACCTCTTCCTCTGCCAATGGCAACTTGAATAACTTCTGCTGATGGCATAGTTCAAGATAAGCCTGCACAGAATGCAAAGTCTGATCTTTGATCTACAGTTTCCACTATTTTATGGTGAACTATGATCAAATTCATCTTTAAATCACAGTTGAAATCTACCTATAGACCTCTTCAAATATAGTAGACTTTATTTTTTTGCTAGCAAAAAGGCAACATTTTAGACAGGTTTTTCTTTTATTGATTTCATTCAAATGAAACATATCACTTTTTAGCAACTACATAACTCACTGCCAGCTGATTTTCAGAAACCTTGACCTCCAATTATGGTATCCAAGGTCAAAGGTAAAGGTCACTTTACAATGATTGGTTGAATGTCTTATTACTGTATGTAGGTTGTACTTTGCACTAAAAGGTAGTTCTAGGTTGCTGTTCATTCCAGGAGTTGAGATTAGAGAAAATGGACCACTTTTTCAACAGTGTTGCTCAGCTGATGTCAAATTTACTGCGAAGCTGTGTTGAAAATTCTATACAAGACTTGGTCGACATTGTGGAGGAGTATTTTGAAGGAAACACTTATGAAGGGGAATATGACATTATGAAAGGGCTGGCCCTCCCCATCAAAATACATCCTGTAAAGTTCTTTATGGTGAGTCCAAGTTGTTGCATTTATTTGGCCCTTTAACAAATAGTTCTGTGTTTTAACAACCCTTGGGAAAACAGCTTTTGAAAACATTTTGGGAAAAGGAAAAAATCCTGGTAACAAGCATTTTCTATTTTTCCCATGGTGTTTTCAAACCTATCAAAGAGAAATCCTATCATTTGTTGGACATTCAATTTGTCATCTGCAAATGCTTCACTTTGGACAATTTTAAATTTTGTCGCTTGGTAAAGAGTTAACCCTTTACCAAACAATCCCATTTCTTAACCACCCTGAGGGAAATATCTTTTGAAAACATTTTGGGAAAAGGAGAAAATGCTGGTTACCAGCATTTCTTCTTTTTCCACAATTTTTTCTACCCTTTCAAACACAAATTTTATTATTTGAGTGCATTGAATTTGTCATCTGCAAATGCTTTGGATTTGGTCAAGTTTAGTATTTTGTCATTTGTTAACTCTTTACCACACAACCCCGACTTTTAACAACCCTGAGAAAGAAGCCTTTTGAAACATTGTGGGAAAGGGAGAAAATGCTGGTAACCCTACCCAAAACAAATATTAATTTTTCAGTCACATTTATTTTGTCGTCTGCAACTGCTTTCAATTTGGACCAGTCTAAAATTTTGTCATTTGGTTAAGAGTTAAAGAGTTAGCTTTTTAGTATTGAACTTTGTCGTAGAAAGTGTCCATAATGAATGTGGTTTGAATGAGATTTTTATGAGAAAGTATATAAAACTTCGTGGAAAAAGAAGAAAATGCAGGTTACCAGGAAAACAAAATCAAGCAGAAAAATGTGTACCATTTTGAATGTATTTCAACTTGGCTGGTTTTGAAGAAACCCATAGGTACATAGCCCTAATATCTGTTATGTGTTTTGTCATCTGTGTCATTTCTGAAGATATTTACATCAAACTTGAGCTAGTTATAAATTAATGCATGGGGAACCCATACTACCTGGGCAGATAACACCGATATATTTTTGACAAATTATGCCCCTTTTTCAATTTAGAATTAGCCCATTACCATACAAGTAATACACCTACGGTTGATGCACCTATGGTTGACAGCTCTTAAAAAAAATTGTGAGAAAAGGAGCAGTTTCTTGATATCCTTCATTTCAATAATTCAATAAATTGTTTTATATATAAATTATTGCATTTATTATTGTATTAAGATTACAACTTTACTTCACACAGAAACAAAAGGCAATTCTATTGTAGTGCTCTCTGCTGAAAAATGGCTTCGAAAAAGCACCTGCAGCTGAGCATTGGCACTTGCATACAATGGTTTTGTTTTATTACTTGTCTTTAAAGATAGAACTTAGCATGGGATAAATAATTACAGGACAATTCATAAATTATTAGTCACCTTAACCCTTTAACGCACAGTGCCGCCTTTTAACGACCCTGAGAGAGAAGCCTTTTAAAAACATTGTGGGAAAAGGAGAAAATGCTGGTAACCAGCATTTTCTCCTTTTCCCACAATGTTTTCTACCCTATCAAAGAAAAATTGCACCATTAGAGGCACATTGAAATTGTCGTCTGCAGATGCTTTCAGTTTAGACAAGGCTAAAATTTTGTTGTCTGGTAAAGAGTTAATGATTTTATCGTTGAATAGAAAGAAGATATGGACAAGGCAGAGGTGACCTTTCGACCTTCATTTGAGGAAATATGTGAATTTTTTTGTGCAATCATTGACATGATGGTGATTAGTGTTCAGGAGCTACCAAGGATCGAACATCTTCTGTTTGAGGCTGTAGAAAACCTGGAGATGACCTTGATACGTTCAGTACAGCTCGAAGAAGAACTGGTTCTTGTTGCCAAAGGAAAGATTAAAACTGTTGTGTATGCAAACAGTCACGGACCAATCAAGTTTGTATACACTTTATACAATCATATGTTTATGTAGATACATTCTGTCGTTACATACTTGTATCATCCTCATTAAACCTTAGAATGTCAATTAAACAAATTCAAAATTTTCTGTCTTTGGAAAAACACCCAAATAACCTTTTCAAGGTTGCTTTTAACCTGGTTACAGTGTAGATCCAAGATCAGACCTATCATTTATGTAGTCTTGATCTAAACTTGCAGCAAGATTAGCTATAGTTGTGGAAGGCAGTCAAAGGGTTGAACTTTTTAGTAAATGAAGAGGACATTTCTATTTATTTAAAATGAACAAGACATTGCAATGTTAAGGCGGCTTTTGTCAGAGTGCATGTATTGTGAAAAAGATCAGACAGTGAAGATCCAAGATCAGACTACAAATTTTTTTGCAGTCTGTGCTTGTCCTTCACTGACTGCAAAAGCATTTATAGTTTCGAGAGGCACTATGAGGGATAACCTTTGCAACAGATTCAAGTCGGTCAAAATGACCAAAACATTGTGATAGCCAGGCAGTTTTTAGTAAGAGTACTTTACATTGTACAAAAGATTTGACAATGTTGATGTAAGATCAGACTAGATTTACGGCATAGAAACTAAAAAGCCTCTTTAACCTTAGAGCGCTGAATTAATGAAATGAACCTTTACGTTTTTGGAAAAAAAAAAAAACCCGGCCAAGATATTGCAAATTTCATGGTTGTTTTGGACCAAGTATGATGCAAAGTGGAGGACAGTATAAATCCAAGATCAGATTGCACAGGAAATGCAGTCTGATCTTGATCTACACTCTCCATTAAAGTAGCATAAGTTGTGCTTAGTGCTTCAAGGATTAAATAAATAAAAGGAGTTTGTTTGGATGATAGATATTATTTCTTTTAACCAGTTTGGATGATTTTATAACCATGTATAAACATTATCAATTTTTTGCTTGGCTGTTTTAGAAGAAAACCTCGAGGTACTGTCATAGCCCTGGTGTCATTGTCTTTGTCTATGTTGTCGTGCAAAAAGTTTGACATTCTATAATTTCTCTGTCATTACTGAAGATATTTACTTCAAACTTATACAAGTTCTTAACAAGTAAAAATGGAACCTATAAAACAAGGGCAGGTCACTATCAAAGTATTTTTGACACAGTTCTGCCTCTTTTTTGACCTAGAATTTTCACTGAAAATTAAGCAACTGCAGCTGAAGGTTGGCAACTGCATGTGGTGCTCTTGTTCTTTAAGGTACCGCTCAGTTTATGTTCCATACAAGCACCTGCTGTCTGAGGAAGCGGACAGGAAAGTTGATAAATTTCTTAGTCGAGATCGTTCATTACGTGAATACACACAAGAGATTGAGAAGTTGAAGAAAATGGAGGATGATATCGCATCTTTCCCTGTGTTTATTCCAATGCATTTTTTCTTGTTGGATTGTACATACATCAATCAGGTAATGCTGTGATACATCAATCTTTTACCATTCGAAACTCGGGTTTTATCATAAATTTGAAGGCTAGCAATCTGATTGGCTGAGATGTTCTTCCTCAATCAATCCAATGGGCAGCCTTCAAATTTACAGTAAGACCAGTTGTTGAAGAGGTCCCTGTTGACATGTTTTTTATCATTGAGCAACAAGCACAATTTAGTTGCCTTTTGGGGACATTGTAAGTCAAGATCACACTTCACAGAATTTATAGTCTTATCTTGATTTATTCTACCCATTTTTTAGAGATATGATTCATGTTTTCTTTTTCTAAATTGAATATCCAATAAATGGCTGTCTCTCTCTGCTTGCAAATAACCATTTGGTGTTTACTCAGCAATCTATGAGAGTGAAAAATGTGTATATAGTATTTGATTCCATGCATTCAGCTATTGTATTTTTCAAAGAGTAGATTTTTAAACCAGTTTTAGATCTCAAAGCACAACTATATAAGCTTCTGAAAGTTCAGTTTTGGCTTTACGTTAGTTTATCATTCTACAGATCTCTTTCTGTATATTTTAATAGTGGATGATAGACAGAGCTCGTCATCTTGTGAAGAGGATGGTGGACAACATTATGACAACCAGTGAGAAGTTTAACCGTGGTATTTGTAAACAGTATGACATCATTGTGAAGAATATCACAAAGCAGTCTGAGAAAACGGATGAACTTGTTGCTCAGATGAAATATGTGGAGAATCTGCACACAGGAGAACTGTTGAAATTGAAGGTCGGTGACATTGTTTTCATGTTTTCTATGAGAAAATACAGTCAAAACTGTCTTAACAGTTTACCGAGCATTACAGTTTTACCCTTATCACCTGTTCTAATGACCCATATACCAGGGTAGAAAGGCTTTTGAAAACATAAAAAAAATTTTAACCCTTTACTGCACAATGCCGCATTTTAACGACCCTGGGAAAGAAGCATTTTGAAAACATAGTGGGAAAAGGAGAAAATGCTGGTAACCAGCATTTTCTCCTTTTCCCACAATGTTTTCTACCCTACCAAAGAAAAATTGCACCATTTGAGCCACATTGAAATTGTCATCTGCAAATGCTTTGAGTTTAGACAAGGCTAAAATTCTGTTGTCTGGTAAAGGGTTAAGCCTTTGCAGATGAGAAATAAAATGTGGCCAGAATAATGAGATTTGTCTTTGAAAAGGTAGAAGATTGTCTGTACATGTTTTTTTGGGGGGAAAGCAGCAAGTGGCTTGGAAAGAAGATTACTGGGTATGATGCTGATAAAAGAATTATAAGGAATGGATGGATAGCTTCACTGGCTACAAGGACATGACACAAATACCTTTGAAAAAGGCATTATTCAAAAGAGAACCAAATTTTTGTTTTGTAGGAGAAGCAAGAGGTAGCTGGAGGCAATCTGATGTTTCTAATGAACTATGCCTATCTACCAAAAGATGACATTTTGTTGAATAATAACACTTTCTCCTGGGCAGAGAGAATTGTACCCATGATAACCAGCACGTAAGTCGGTTTTCAGATTCATTTCTACCAAAAGACAAAATTATAAAACTTGTCCAAATAAGCATTTGCAGACAACATAAAAACTGTAGCTCAAATGATGGAATTAATCTTTCAAAAGGTAGAAAACTAGGCGGGGGCTCAGTTAGTGGGATTTGTGTTTGAAATGCTTGTTGTTGTTGGTTGTATTGGGGGTTTTAACGTCACTTTAACAGCTAAGGTCATATCATGGTGGTCCGTGACGCACATGTGTTTCCTGGCTTTCTCACACCACTACTAACACAACTTTCTTTCCAAAGCCACCGACTACTTTTCTCACATGCTTCAGCAGAGGTGGTTTGAAATGGTAGAAAACATTGTGGGAAAAGGTGAAAATGCTGTTTACAATCATTTTCACCTTTTCCAACAATGTTTTCAAAGGTCTTTTTCCTCATGGTCATTAAAACAAGGGATTGTTTGGTAAAGAGTTAAAGAAGTAGTTATTCTGTTTCTTTTATGTAGGGGCCTATATGGCTCATTTGTTTAACCCTTTACAAAAGAGTTCTTTTTTTGCACCATTGATGAAGACTGCTTTGAGAAATATTGTGAGAAAAGAAGACAATGCATATAACCATCATTTTCTGCTTTTCTCACACTATTTTCAACCATTTCAAAGACAAATTTATATTATTTTAGCCACATAAGATATTCATCCACAATTATGTTAAATATGGAAGTAGTCCAAAATTTTGTTGTCTCACAGAGATTTAACATTTACCAAACAATAAAATTATGGACTTGTCCAAATTGAAAACATTTGCAGATTAGAAATTAAATGTAGCACAAATGATGGGATTTGATTCACATGGGTAGAAAACATTTTGGGAAAAGAAATAGTTGGTAACCAGCATGTTCTCCTATTCTTCTTTTCCCACAATGTTTTGTCTTTCTCAAGGTTGTTAAAGGTAGGAATTGTTTGATAAAGGTCTCAGGCTTTTGATTTGTTATCACGAAATCTTAGTACATTTGCTGCTGATAATAGTGGTGAGATAGTAGAGGTACAGGTAAAATCCTGGGAAAGAATGTGTATAGATGGCTTGTTGCTGCAGCATGACTTACATATTTTTATAAATATTTTTTTTTACATAATAATTATATATCATGTTCATTCTTGTCCATCTGTCTATCGGTCTATACTTATGTCTTATGACAAATGTTTTCTGCTGTGTCCATCAGAAACTTTTTATTGCTATGTGCTATAATCCAAGAAAGAACCCAATTGACCTTAGTTTTAAAAGCAAGGTCGCTTTGGGTAAAACTTTTGACCGCAGGGCTAAATGAGTGCTTGAGAACAGTCTTTTTTTCAAGGACTAATGTTCTCTTCTGCTTCACGAGGTAACAAAATTTAGACACTTATAATTTCAAAACTTTCTTCGATCTTCCACTGGGTTGTTACACCTTATGATTGTTTTGTAAAGGTTGAATCTATTCTGAATTCAAATACTGATGAAAACTTTATTTTAGAGAGGCCAAGTTGAATAGAGAACATGACTACTACACAAACAAACTACTGGAATGGCAGAAAAGGTTCCAGGGCCAGTTAGATGCTGTTGCTAAGCAACTGAAGGACTTCTCTAGCAAAGACAGAATGTCAGAGGCTGATGCATACAAGGCTGAATTAGATGATATTCAGGCCAAGATTGAAGGATTCCAAGAGGAGGTGGGTGTTTTCCTTTCAGGGATTGTACTACACAAAGTTTGGGGCTGAATGTTGTCTCTTGGATAAAATTCCCCAAAACAGGTTCTCCTTTTCCCACAAAGTTTTCTACTTTTCCAAAGAGAAATCTGAATTTTTGAGTCATATTTAATTTTTGCCTGCAAATGCTGTCAAATTTGGACAGGTCTAAAATTTGATTGTTTGGTAAAGAGTTAATATGGTTATGTTGAATTGACTGTTTCAGAAACTGCTCATAAACCGAGAGGAACAGATGTTAGGAATGGAGCAGATAACTCCGTATATACAGATTCAAGAGTTTGCCGTCATCAAAGAGCCATATGACAAACTGTGGACCACTGCTGTACACTTCCACCAACAGTATGACAAGTGGATGAATGGACCCATATTGAATGTGAATGCTGAAGTTGTAGAGGAAGAGGTAGGTGTCACTTGTTAGCCGATGGATTTT
The DNA here is from genome assembly GCA_945859785.2 of Tridacna gigas. NCBI lineage: Eukaryota > Metazoa > Mollusca > Bivalvia > Cardiida > Cardiidae > Tridacna > Tridacna gigas. Next base: position 30,922,260 of record OX244036.2, on the reverse strand, counting down.
TTTTTACATCTCATTTCCTTCTTCAGATATATAATTTTTCTTGCCGCCGATCACATCATCAAATGAAAGATTTTGTTTGTGAAAGGGTACAAACTGTGGAAAAGGGAGAAAATGCTTGTTAGCAGCATTTGTTCGTTTTCCTACAATGTTTTCAACAACCCTTTCTTATTAGTGCTGTTTAAATTCAGGTTTATGTGGTAAACACTTAAGGATTGATCTACTCTTATGGATGTTGGACTAAGAGACCATCAACCATGTGCAAATAAGATTTTGATGTAAAAACAACAAAGACAATCATTCTAATGAGTGAAGAAATACGGTTTTGTCAGGAAACATAGTGAGGAAAGGAACAATTCATAAACTCATTTCCCACAATGTTTTCCTTTTCATATCAATAAAGAGGTTTTCCTTTTCCATAATTTTTTCTTTATACAAGTTACTCTGATCCTGTTACTGTAGAGACTATTATTGGTCCTACCAGAAACTACAGATACCAATCTTAATAAGAACAAACACAGAGTTTCAGATAGAGGGAGTGATTTTGATTTCAAAATTGAAAATATTAGTTATTCTCCTCTAAACCCTATGTTATGGGTACTCATTAGAATCGTCTTATTGAGATGATTCTAATGAGTACCCACAACATAGGGTTTGGAAGAGAAATAATGGACATCACTCCCTCTTATCTGGAGCTCTGCAAACATTAAATTTTTTCTTGAACTGCAGGGAAATATCATTTTTTTCGAAGGTACACAAAGTATGTTGTCAGAAGAATACAAGTATTTGTTCTTTTTCCCACAGAGTTTAAAAGCAATCAATTGCAGGGACTGAAAAAGTTGTGTTTGTACAGAAATGAGTAAAGGCTAAAAATGGCCTATTAAAATGTAAATGGGTTATTTATCCATTTATTATATTTTCATTACAGGTTCAAGCCTTATGGAAGACAGTGTACAGACTGATGAAGAACTTCATGCAGAAAGACGTTCGAGGTCCAATGAGAGCTGCAGCAACAATCAAGAGCAAACTTCAAAAATTCCAGATAAATCTACCTCTGATAAATGCTTTATGTAATCCGGGTATTAAACAGAGACATTGGGACATGATGTCAGAGAAAGTTGGTTTCAACATGACCCCAACTGAGGAGACACCATTGATTGAGGTCCTACAGCTGCCCTTAGAGAAATACCTTGATAAGCTGCAATCCATTAGTTCTCAGGCTAGCAAGGAGTATGCTTTAGAAAATGTAAGAAAACTACTCTGTAAAAATTCTAAGTTAGTTGATGTATCATTGTGATGTATCATTCAAAGCAGTTATTTTGATCTCATCGATCATCTGACTTCAAGTTTGAATAAAGCTTTTTATTTTTATCTTTGTTGATAGAATTAATTTCATTGAATATTATAAAGAATGAATAATATCTGACTTCAAAAAATTGTTCAGCTACATAAATCTGCAAATTAACTCTGTACAAGCTAGGATTTAAGAATCATGCAAATTGAAAGCATTTGCAGATGACAAATGCAGTTGGGATGGCAGTAATTGTCTGTTGTTGAAAAGCAGAAAATGCTTGTTACCAGCATTTTCTCCTTTTCCTACAAGGTTGTCAAAAGCCGTCTTCCTCTGGGTCAATTAAAGTCAGGTTTGTGGGGTAAAAGGTTTGAAGAAATCAATTCTCTTCGACATTACAGGTTGCATGCAAATTGAATACTTTCCCCTCATCGCAGTATACATTAAGACAAAAGGAGAAATTGCTCATTTGAGCAAGTTCACTTTATGCCAAAATGTCATGAAATTTTGTCTTCTATAAGATGAAAACTGTTGTCTTCAGGTTGCAATGAATTAAAGAAATTTATTGTTAAACCATTTTTTTTATATCTTACAACTCTAGGCTCTGAAGAAGATGAAGAATGACTGGAAGAATATGCATTTTAATTTTGTGCCTTATAAAGATACTAACATCAAGATTTTGGCTGCACCAGATGACATTCAGGTATAAAACCAGCTTCTTACCCAATCTAAACCCTTTACCATACAGTCCTGTGTTTTTACGACCCAGTTTAAGAAGGCTTTTGAAAACACTATTGAAAAAGAGAAAATGCTTTAAACCCACATTTTTCTCCATTTCTAACAACATTATCATTATCTACCCTTCCAAAGAATCTTATCATTTGAGACTCATCTTATTTGCTGTCTTCAAATGCTTCCAAAATGGACTAGTCTAAAATACCTAACGATTACAAGTGAGACAAAGGACAAACATTTGATGTAATGGAAGATATCCTTTTTGTGAACGATGTTGACAGAAAAAAACACAACTGCATGACTGCATGTTACAAGCAATAAGTTCTTTTCAGATACGTTTTCAGAAGCTCCCTGCTGCAATGACATGTGGCAAGGGGTTGAAAGTAACAGTTGTATTTAAATCACATAAACATTTTGATGACAAGAAAACATTGTTCTAAACGTAGACATGTCTTGTCTGCCTTGTCTTAGGTTAAAAAATTATCATTGAAAGCTGAATGGTATTAAGTTCGAGAGAATTGGAAATCAGTATTTTTTGTTGAGATCTTAAATTCATAAATTGATCTTCTCATGAAATTTATGAAAGTAAATACCCAACAAAAAGAACTGCTTTGATAGATTAATGTGAAATACTTGTATTAAACTGGAAAACATACTATGAATAGATAGTGGGAAATATATATGAGCCATGCTCTGTGAAAAAGGGCATAATGCATTTGCGAGAAGTATCGGCCCAGGTCAGCCTGCTCATTCCGCGCAGGCTGACCTGAGCCAAAACTTTTCGCGATAGGTCAATTTTCTGTATGTCCAAGTAACAGTCTACCTCATGATTCAATCAGTTGTTAAAAAAAGTGGCTATTATGGGTCCATAAATATTTGATAGCTTGATCGGTAAAATGCATTAAAGAGATGCATTAAGCCCACCTTTGCCAGAACATGGCTCATCTAAATTTTATTTGGGGTAAAACAAAACCCTGATATTGCTATGTGACACCTTATCTTGTTCTAAAAAAGTGATTCAATTTGCCACAGACATTCAAGGACTTCAGAAAGATAATCAGCCCTTTCCAAAAGTATAGCCTCTATGCATTAGCATTAGCTGTATGAGTAAATTTTTAAAAAAATTGTTGCTGTAGGTTAAATGAATAAAAGAGATCAGACTACAAGTATTATTTTTAAAGAATTATTTTAATCCGAGTTAGTTTTGGTTATTTTAAGCCTTTATCAAAGGACATATTGTTTATTATTATGAATGTTATGGTTTTAGGTTCTACTTGATGACCATATTGTCAAAACAACAACAATGAAAGGATCTCCATTTATTGGACCTTTTGAGGAGGAAGTCAATGAATGGGATTTGAAACTGGTAAGCTGAAAAAAAAATTCATCTTCATATGGTTTATCTTTTTTTTTTTTGAAAACCCAAATCTGTATTATTTTATCAATGAAATAGATCTGAAGGGGGGGCTTTTTCACTCAGTAGAAATGCTTCACATAAAATAACATGTTTTTTATTATCATTAATGTGAAAATTACTTCATTTGTGTTGTGATTTTATTTCCACCTTTGGAATGTTGAAGCCTGACATGATTCTGTGGAATATTTATATCACTTTATGTTTCTGTTAGTTGTCCTTGGAAAAATAATAAAATGGAATCCTTGTTACTACTTGCTGTTAAAAGGCAGTCTTTCTCAAGCAGCATTGAGCTTTGTGATTTTCTTCTTTCCTGATCTTCATGTATATCTAAGAAATGCTTCCAGCTGAAATTGTGATAGGTCATAGGGAGATAACTGAGGTAAACAAAAATAATTTTGTTAAATATACAGGATTCTATATTCCATTATGAAAGTTCTTGGTTATTATTCAATAACATAATTGTTCTCTCTGATTTTAGCATAGAATGAAGGACACAATGGACTCCTGGTTGAAGGTCCAAGCAGGTTGGTTGTACTTGGAGCCTATATTTGGCTCCGAGGACATCCGCAGTCAGATACCAGTGGAAGGAGAAATGTTTGTTGAAGTGGATGGCCATTGGTAAATCATACTTCTATCCTGCTCTCTGTATAATTTAACCCTTTACCACACAAATCCTTTTAAAACTTTTAAAACCCTGAGGTAATAGACTTTTGAAACATTGTGAGAAAAGGAGAAAATGCTGGTAAGCAGCATTTCCTCCTTTTCTCACAATGGTTTCTGACCTTCCAAATATAGATTTCAATTTTTGAGTCAAATTCATTTAGTCGTGTGCAAATGCTTTCAATTAGGACCTGTCTAAAATTTTGTCGTTTGGTAAAGAGTTAATTATTTATTCGAAGTCCTGAAATAATGTCAGCAAGCTAACAAGTCAAATTTAAAAATTCCAAGACATATTGTCTCCTTCCTGGCTAGCAGAACACATATATAATTTCTATGACATTTCTGGAATATTTATGTGTGGCTAGTTAGCAAAGCAACATGAGTGACAACTCAGACTACATTATGCTACACATACTGTACATACATCTGGAACTACATGTACTAACCCTTAACAGCACAATGCCATGTTTTAACAACCCTGGGAAAGAAGCCTTTGAAACATTGTGGAGAAAAGGAGAAAGTGCTGGTAACCAGCATTTTCTCCTTTTCTCACAATGTTTTCAACCATATCAAAGAAAAATTGCACCATTTTAGCCACATTGAAATTGCCATCTGCAAATTATTTCAATTTGGACAAGGCTAAAATTTTGTTGTCTGGTAAAGGGTTAACTATGTTTATCAACAGGAGAACCATAATGGAGAATGCTGTAAAGAACACAGAGGCAATGGTGGTTGTGTCACAAGATCAGATGCTGGAAAAACTGCAACATTCAGAGGTAAACACACACTCTTGGCAAGATAATACAACAGTCATCATGATGGGGGACTTGTGTTGATCAAAGATCATACTGCTCTGAAACTAGTCGGATCTTTCATTGACACTGCCTAATATTTTGTCAGACACTCTGGTCAAATATGCTTGGAGAATTTCAGTGTTTAGACCTTTCCTATCCAGAGCAGACCACTACAATTACTTGAAATCCAATTGCAAGACTATGTCCATATACTTGAATATTGTCAAAATATACATTTAACTTGTGCCTGGGTGTGAATTCCTCATTCACTTACAGCCTCCTAAAGATGGTTATTTCCATAATGCATGTAACAGACAACTGTTGAAAACATAATGGCAAAAGGAGACATTTACAAAGAAATTTTAAGAAATTTCATATGTTTCATTTATCAAACTCTCTATTCAATGGTTATCCCACTTTTACATGATTGGTTTGCAAATTATCTCTTGCAACTTTAACTTTTTTTCCTGGGGTTATAACTAATTAGTCCCTTACCAAACAATCCTGGGTTTTAAAAATCCTAAGGAAGAAGCTTTAGAAAACATTGTGGGAAAAGAAAATGCTGGTAACCCACATTTTGTTCCTTTCCAACAATGTTTTCTACCTCTTCAGAGGCATATTTAACCATTTGAGCCACTCTGAATCTTTCATTTGCAAACTGCTTTCATTTTGGATAAGTCAAATACCTTTATTTATTGTCTGGTAAAGACTTAATTTTTGTGGTGTTTTTTGTACTAGTCTATGCTGGATGACATTCAGAGGGGACTAAATGATTACCTAGAAAAGAAAAGGTTGTTCTTCCCAAGGTAAGTTTGTTACTTGTTACAGAATACCTTCTTCTTTATTTCACCATCAGAAATTTTTATCAGTAATCTGCAAATGTTAACCCTTTCCCAAACAAGCCCTGGTTTTCACGTGTCTGCAGTACAAGTCTTTTTAAAACACTGTGGGAAAAGGAGAAATTGCTTGTAACGAGCAATTTCTCCTTTTCCCACAGTGTTTTCTACCCTTTTTGATAACTTTCTGCTATTTTCATCAAATTTAAAATTGTCGTCTGCAAACTCTTTCAAATTGGACCAGTCCAAAATTTGTCATTTGGGAAAGGGTTAAAGTATGCAGGTGTGCAGGCCTGAGATTTTTTCTTCTTTCAGAGGGTTTCCTCCCTTTGATGCTGAAACTGTAAATTCAATCTGTCCCAGCTCATAGAGATGTGCTCAGAAATTAAGTATTTACTGAAGGATGCGGTGGAGGAAGGGGGCGAGGGATGAGGAGTTTTGGCATCGCCCCCTCCAATATTTCATCAATCACACCCTTAGTTTTAGTTAGTTGTCAAAGTTTCTTGAACCTTTGAATATCAAGGACAAATTTGGCTATTTTTATGGACAGTATAGATTCAGATCAAACTGCCTAGTGTTAAACCTGCACAGTTGATTATTTTTTTTAAATATTTTGACCAAATAAGCTAAGAAATTGCAGCCTGATCTTGCATCAAGAGAGTCTGATGCTCTGTTAGATACCTTTGCTTATGCCAGCAAGGAAATTTCAGGATCGTTTTTACAACATTCAGGTTCTTCTTCCTGTCCAATGATGAGTTACTGGAAATCTTATCAGAAACCAAAGACCCACTCCGTGTACAGCCTCATCTCAAGAAATGCTTCGAGGGTATTGCCCAGTTGTCTTTCACACCAGATAAAATTATCACGGCCATGGAATCTGCTGAAAAGGAAGTTGTTGATTTCCCACAAACCATTGTACCAGCAGATGCTAAAGGTTTAGTGGAACGCTGGCTTTTACAGGTAAACAAGTTTTGTGTGCACTTCAGAAGTTTTGTTAATTTTCATGTGTTCTTGTAGATATTTCAAGAATTTTCTTTTTTACCTTTAAAGTAAGTCTAGTATTTATTTAACCCTTTCCCAAACGACAGATTTTGGACTGGTCCAAATTGAAAGAGTTTGCAGATGACAATTTTAGATTTGATGAAAATAGCAGAAAGTTATCAAAAAGGGTAGAAAACACTGTGGGAAAAGGAGAAATTGCTCGTTACGAGCAATTTCTCCTTTTCCCACGGTGTTTTCAAAAGACTTGTAATGCAGACACGTGAAAACCAGGGCTTGTTTGGGAAAGGGTTAAAGAAATGGCTTGTAGTCATTTTGAAATTTGCTCTGGCAAAATGGGATTTAATGCATCTCTGTGATGCATGTTACTAAGCAAGTCATCATATAATTATAGATCCATAAAATCCATTTTGTCTAACAACCAGTTCACTCCTAAGGTAGAAAAGTCCTTGGACATGCAGAAAATTGAGCAAAAACAAAAAGTTTCAACCCAAGTCAGCTTATGCAAGCTGACCTGGGTCCATACTTGTTGCAGATGTATTAAACCCCCTTTTTACGGAGCATGACTCATTTGTATTCATAGTTGGGCTGTTTTCAAAGAAAAATCTAAGGTATTGTCATAGCCCTTTCATTGACTGTCGGTATTGTTGTCATGCAATGACTGATATTTTCTCATGACTGTTGTTACTGATGTTATTTACTTCATTCTTACCTTTCACCATACAATCCTGAGTTTTAACAACTCTGAGAAAAACAGGTTTTGAAAACATTGTGGGAAAAGGAGAACATCCTGATAACCAGCATTTTCTTCTTTGTCCACATTTTTTTCCTTACCTCTTGAATACAAATCAATAAATGTCTGCCAAATTGATTTTGTCCCCTGCAAATGCATTCAGTTTGGACGGGTAGAAAATGTTGTGAGGCAAAGTGTCAAGCTAAATGTAAACTATCAAAAAGTAAACCCATAAAACAAGGGCAGGTAACCTTGAAATATTTTTGAATCAATTATAACCCTTTTTCAACATCAAATTTTCACTGAACAAACAACTGCAGGTTAGCATCCACATGCAGTGCTCTTGTTGTATTTGAATGACTTGGTTGATTAATCTTCCCGCACACTCTCAGATTTTGCTGACAAATTCTATGTTGATATATTTACTGTTTTTTGCAGAAGTATTTGATACTGACAACTGTGACAACATAAAGTTGTTTTCAGATTTTTGATTAGATTATATTATACTTTTATAAATAGGTTGAAGAGGTGATGAAGTTGAGTCTGAAAGAAGTCAGTATAAAAGCTGTTGATGCTTACACAAAGATACCTCGTGGTGAGTGGGTGCTTCAGTGGCCTGGTCAAGTTGTCCTTGCAGCATCACAGATTCACTGGACAGCCGAAGTCACTCAGGTATGTTTCATAGGCTTTTTACATCAAGAAACCTTGTCACAACTTTAGAAATGATTTGTAGTTTTCTCTGTCATGGATGCAGAAACTGTATTTGTTTGAGTTAATTTATGAAAATACTCTGAAACTTTTCGAACAAGGGTATAAACCTGTTCATTTGTATTTTCAATGAAATTTTGAATGACTATCTAAAAGTGAACCTTTTAATTGGTATGAATGTCAAGTTCATGAAAGTTTTGTGAAGCATGTAAAATTTTTAGAACATCAGCAGATAAAATTTTAGAGGGGTTGCATGTTTATGTTCCCACTATGTTATTGAAATTGTTCAGAAATGCAATATTCTTTTTTGTAGGATTATTTAATTCTTGTACTTTTTATCTTTTAACAGATTATCAGTTTAACCCTTTACCAGACGACATAATTTTAACCTTGTCCAAATTGAAAGCATTTGCAGATGACAATCTCAATGTGGCTGAAAAGGTGCAAATTTTCTTTGATAGGGTAGAAAACATTGTGGGAAAAGGAGAAAATGCTGGTTACCAGCATTTTCTCCTTTTCCCACAATGTTTTCAAAAGGCTCCTTTACCAGGGGCGTCAAAAGGCGTCATTGTGTGGTAAAGGGTTAAACAAATTTACAGCAGACATCAAAGAAAGCAACCCTGTTAATTGTTGATGATAAACATTAAATACAGTAGTAATACATGAAAACAATTGAAAACTGTCAAAAGGAGCAATTGCTCTATATAATCAGTCATTCCTAGCATCACATTGTTTTCAAATGTCTGTCAGAGGTAACTTGTCCAATAACAGATCTTACTTTTGGCGGGAAAACCAACATCCCTTACATTGTTTGAATGCATTTATATCAATAGGCTATAAAGACCAACTTTCTTGGACCCTATCTGCAAAAGAGTAACAAACAAATAGAAGAAATAGTAACCATGGTGAGGGGCTCCCTATCCAAGATGGCAAGAATTACTCTTGGTGCTTTGATTGTGATTGACGTACATGGTAGGTCACAGTTTATGTAACCCAGTACTTTATACAGATACTTAACCCATAGGCTGCTAAGCGTGACTCAAGGACCTTTTGCAGAGAGTGTAGATCAAGATCAGACTGCACAGAATGTGCAGTCTGATCTTTGATCTACACTGTCCTATAACCTTCAGAATAGCAAAATCTGGGTTTTTACTACTGGCTTGAAAGTTTCATTTCACTTATTTAGCAGGGCAAAGTTTAAATTATTGCAGAGGGTCAGTATTTGTAAATAGTGAAACAAACTGAGTGACAAATGATACTTGTTTCAAATTTTGTCAAGCTCAAGAAAGGATTTTGGTAAAGCAAGGGATTTAAATCAGTGCAATTTTGCAGGGAATGGGCTGTGTCTTCCTTTTGTTGCAGTATTTTATATATTCCCTGTATTACAGTTGAAATTTCACAAAATACATAATATTTTCTACAGGCTCTTTTTAATTCAAGCTGTACAGTCATTTTGCCAATAGGTAATACCATTGAAAACTGTTTGCTTATTTTTGCCTCAGTTACAGACCTTTCTAACTTTAGACCATTATATTTTTTACGATATACTGTATTTGCTCTTTCTCAAGATGTGTGACACAAACTGTTTCCTCGTTTACAGCTAGAGATGTCATACAAAAGCTGGAAGATGTTGGGACAAAAAGTCCTACAGATTTCTCTTGGATATCGGAACTGAGATACTATAGGGAAGAGAGCAGTATTTTTGTGAGAATGATCACCACAACCGTTGCCTATGGTTACGAGTACCTTGGCAACACAGGTCGTCTTGTGATAACCCCTCTGACAGATAGATGTTACAGAACTCTTATGGGTGCTTTATTGTTGAATCTTGGAGGGGCCCCTGAAGGGCCTGCAGGAACAGGAAAGACAGAGACATCAAAAGATTTAGCCAAAGCTGTTGCTAAACAGGTAAAAATTGTGTAAGTTTAATGTCTGCCTTTAACCCTTTACCACACAATCCCGACATTTAACGACCCTGAGAAAGAAGCCTTTTGAAAACATTGTGGGAAAAGGAGAAAATGCTGGTACCCAGCATTTTCTCCTTTTCCCACAATGTTTTCTACTATATCAAGGAAAAATGTTGTCATTTGAGCCACCTTTAATTTGTCATCTGCCACTGCTTTCAATTTTGACCAGTCTAAATTATTGTCGTTTGGTAAAGGGTTAAAAGAGTTTTATTGAAATATGTCAATCGTACTGTGTTCTGTTCCAATTTCATTCAGAAGTGCTAAGACATACAAAAACTGCTTTTGAGAAGTTAAGAAAAATGGAGAAATTATTCAATTTCTGTGTTGTTCATAAGAGTTATTTTTGATGCTTAAGGTTGTATTTTTGATACATAACTTACGGCTTTGCACACACGATGTGTGCAATTATGCCCAACATTTTTGTATTTGCAGACCACTGACAGAGGGCCCAGATACAATACAAAGTTTTAGGATATCTAAATTGTGTTACACAGCTTTTGCAGGTGTTATTGTCTTTTTAACCCTTTCCCAAATGACAAATTTTGGACTGGTCCAAATTCAAAGAGTTTGCAGACGACAATTTTAAATTTGATGAAAATGGCAGAAAGTTCTCAGAAAGGGTAAAAAACACTGTGGGAAAAGGAGAAATTGCTCGTTACGAGCAGTTTCTCCTTTTCCCACAGTGTTTTCAAAAGACTTGTACTGCAGACATGTGAAAACAAGGGTTTGTTTGGGAAAGGGTTAAAGTGCTCATAAATTTTTCAGTGTGTTGTGTTCAACTGTTCAGATGGACTGGACTATAAGGCGATGGGAAAGTTTTTCAAAGGTCTGGCACAGTCTGGAGCCTGGGCTTGTTTTGATGAATTCAACAGGATTGAACTTGAGGTCAGTGTGAAAGTGATGCATTGCACTTATCATATTTATCAACCATCCTAGAGTCATGTTCTTTGTTCCTGAACAAATTAAAAATTAGCCGTCTTATTTCCTGTGAGACTTTTTGTAAGCCAGCCAATCAGATGGCTAGTCTTCTATTTATAGAATTTCATTTCAATTAGGGTGGTTGATGAGTATGGCCAAAGATCTCTTGTATAGAAAAAAAAAGAAATACTAGTACCATTATTTAATCTTAACTTGTTACCAGACCACAAAATTCTAGACTTGTCCAAATTGAAAGCACATGCAGACAGAAAATTAAAGGTAGCTCTAAGTACAAAATTTGTTCTTGTGGAATAGAAACACTGTGCAACAAAAGTTACCAGCATTTTCTCCTTTTCCTTCATTGTTTTAAAAAAACTTTTCCCTCAGGGTGGTTATATTTGGAATTGTGTGGTAAAGGGTTAATTTTCTTCAAACAAGTATTTTTTTCACAGACAGTCACAGACATGTATATTTTTTCCTGTTATTTTTTATATTTCTAGTTTTAATAGATGCTTTTGATAGTATTTCTTGCATCAAACCATTTTTTAAGCATGGGGGTAAGCATTTCTAGTCACTGACATTTTCTCCTTTTGCCAAGGTGTTTTCATATCTGTCCAATTAATTTTTGTATTGAAGAAAGATGTTTTCAAAATTGCCTACCATAGACATATTTAAAGAAGTTGCAGTAATACATGTGCTAATTTGTTCTTTTTCACATTTGGCAGGTTTCTTTTTACTCTTTCCTGACACATGATGCTTTGTTATTTATTCAAATCTGTAAGGATTACCTTTTTACCAGTTGACAAAATTATAGATTCACCCAAACTGATAGCATTTGCAGATGACATATTTGGCTCAACTGACGAGATTGGTGTTTGAAAATATTAGAAAACATTGAGAGAAAAGGGGAAGTGCTGGTCACCAGCATTTCTTTCTTTACCCACTTTTTCAAATGCCTTCTTCCTCAGGGTTTTGAAACATGGGATGCTTTGGTAAAGGGTTAAAGATAGATCATGTTTCTGAATGCAGGTATTGTCAGTGATAGCCCAGCAGGTACAGACAATCCAGAGGGCGATTGCAGAGCAACTAAAACTGTTTGTGTTTGAAGGCACAGAAATCTCATTGGATCCCACCTGTACAATATTCATCACCATGAACCCTGGCTATGCAGGAAGGGCGGAGCTTCCAGATAATCTAAAGGTGGGTAGGGTAAAATGTTTTTCAAACCTAATACCTATTAACCCTTTACCAGACAGCAAAATTTTAGCTTAGTCCAAATTGAAAGCATTTGCAGACAACATATGATTGTGACCGAAAAAATGAAATTTGTGCTGGGAAGGGTAGAAAACATTGTGGGAAAAGGAGAAAATGCTGGTTACCAGCATTTTCTCCTTTTCCCACAATGTTTTCAGAATGTTTCTTTCTCAGGGTCATTAAAAGTCGGATTGTGTGGTAAAAAGGGTTAATTTAATTTGCATACTGTATACTGTTCTAATTCTATTGATGTAACTAAATAGATTCTGAAACAAGTGGTTAACTCTTTCACATTCCTGGGAAATTAGATATTTGAAAACATGGGAAAAAGGGAAAATGCTGATAGCCAGCATTTCTCCTTTTCCCACGATGTTTTCTTACCTTTCAGAAATAATTCCTATCATTTTAGCCACATTTAATTTGTCATCTGCAAATTGCTTGAATTTGGGCCTGTCTAAAATTTTGTGGTATGGTAAAGAGTTAGCTGTTGTTTCAAAGGACTTAACTCTTTACACAAATGAAAACCACTTCAAATGATGCAATTTGTCTGAGAAAGAGTAGAAAATGTCACTAGAAAGAAGAGAAAATACTGATTGCCAGCACTTTTTCTTTTTCATCCAATGTTTTCAGAGGTCTGCTCAATCATTGTCTTGATCTATGAAATTGTCCTTTTTCTTACAGGTGCTTTTCAGAACAGTGGCTATGATGATACCCAATTATACGATGATTGCAGAGATCTCACTTTACTCAATGGGTTTTGTCGAGGCAAGAAGTCTGTCGACAAAAATTACCGCCACATACAGATTATGTTCAGAGCAGCTGTCTTCCCAACATCATTATGATTATGGTATGAGAGCCGTCAAATCTGTGCTTACTGCTGCTGGAAATCTGAAGATTAAATATCCGGAACAAAGGGAGGATGTACTAGTCTTGAGATCCATAAATGATGTCAATTTACCCAAGGTAGGCCCTCATTAACATCAAATCCTAAAGAGTATTTCAATTTTTTTTTTCAGTCAATTTTGATGTCTAGTTTGAAAGCTTACATTTAAAAAAAAGAATAAACATATGATGTTTCAGTATCAGAATAGTGAAATGGTTTGTAAAGACAGCCCCTAATATATCAGTAACTTGCTGTTAAATGCTTGCTGTTAGCTTTTTTTGTTTTGTAGTAGATGACATTTGTGAAGATAGAGGCAAAAGGAGAATTTGCTGGTACTCATCATTTTTAAGTTTTGCCTCTATAGTACTTCATGTTGATTAGCCATGTTTAACAGTAATGTTTTCAAAGTGGTACACCAGTCCTATATCTTCTGCAATTTTGTTTCAGGAGATAATGTAATATCTTACACATAACCCTGTATCACACAATCCCAAGTTTTAATGACTCTAAGGAAAGGACTTTTGAAAACATTGTGGGTAAAGGAGAAAATGCGGGTACCCAGCATTTCTCCTTTTCCCACAATGTTTTCTACCCTATCAAAGACAAAAATCATCGTTTGAATTACATTCATTTTGCTGTCTGCAAAGCTTTCAATTATGTCGAGTCCTGGATTTTGTTGTTTTGTGAAGAGATAACTAGCTCAATTTTCTCTTTATTTCAGTTTCTGTCCCATGATATTCCACTGTTTGAGGGGATTATATCAGATCTGTTCCCTGGGGTAGAACTCCCTAAACCAGACTATGATGCCCTGGAACAAGCATTAATCAAACGAATGACAAAGAGGAACCTACAACCAGTCTCATACTCACTGGAAAAAATTGTTCAGGTAAGAGCAATGATCTGATTGCTACAAGTATGTTTCTTTTTACTTTTTACCAAACAATCTCAATTTTTAACAACTGTCAGGAAGAGGCCTTTCAAAAACATTGTAGGAAAAGGAGAAACTGCTGGTAAACCAGCATTTTTTTTTTCCACAAATTTTTCTTCCCTTTCATTGACAGCAATCATCCTTTTAGCTACATGTTAATTGTTGTCTGCATATACTTTAAGTGTTTGAGAGTCTATTTTTTGTGTTTGGTAAAGGATTAATCCTTTCTAGACAACAAAATTTTGAACCTGTCCAAATTGAAAGCATTCACAGATAGCATATTAAATGACTCTCAAATGATGTGATTTGTCTTTGAAAGGGTAGAAAACATTGTTGGAAAAAGCAGAAAATGCTGGTTACCATCATTTTCTCACAATGTTTTCAAAGCCTTCTTCTTAGGCTAATAAAAACAAATCTGCTTGATAAACTGTTAAAAGATTGTTTAGAATAAGACCAGAAAACAATTCAGTCATTCTGTAAAAATTTTTGGTATCCACTTCACAACCTTTAGGGTCTTTCCTGCAGTAATCCACATTTGAATACATTGTGCAAAATTTTATGTGTGTGTACAGTGTAGTAGTGTTTTCTCTTTTATTTTGTTCCTGAGCATGTTCTATCAGGTTCGACAGACCTTTTTAGTATTCGAAAATTTTACAAAGACATGCATTCGAATCAGTTATTTATAGAATATCGAATCAAATTGATAATTCATATTTTAAAAAGATGTTATCAAGTTAGCTTATTGCTACTGTTTGGAGGTATTGAGATGATCTTGATTCACTGATTCTTATGGAACTCTTTACTAAATGACAGAATCTAAGACTTGACCAAATTGAAAGCATTAATTTGCAGACGACAAAATAAAAGTGACTCAAAAATTGAAATTTGTTTTTGGAAGAGTAGAAAACATTGTGGGAAAAGGAGAAAATGCTGGCTATCAGCATTTTCTCCTTTTCCAACAATGTTTTCAAAAGGCTTCTTTCTCAGGGTCGTTTAAAGTCTGGATTGTGACAGCATTTTCTCCTTTTCCAACAATGTTTTCAGAAGGCTTCTTTCTTAGGGTTGTTTAAAGTCTGGATTGTGTGGTAAAGGGTTATTCCCTAATCTTTCTTGCATTCAGATTATGTAGGTTATATACCTTTATTGCCATGACATCAGTTGATTTGTTTCTTTGTTTCATAGATCTATGACATGATTCTTGTAAGACATGGTCTGATGATAGTTGGTGATCCCCTGGCTGGAAAAACATCCTCATTTAAGGTCTTATCTGAGGCACTAGGAGATTTACATGAACAAGGACTTATGGAAGAGTTTGGGGTATAGTATATATTTATATGAGCCATGCTGTGTGAAAAGGGGGCTTATTGCATCTGCGAAACGTATTGACCCAGGTCACCCTCTGCAGTCTGCGCAGAATCACCTGGTCCGAAACTTTTCGCTAATGGTCAATTTTCTGTATGTCAAAGGACCAGTCTACCTCATGATTTAGTAGGTTGTTAAAAAAAGTGGCTATTATGGATTCATGATTATGTGATGTCTTGATTGGTATCATGCATAATGGAGATGCATCAAGCCCCCTTTTGCCAGAGCATGGCTCAATTACAAGTATATAGATTCTGGTTTTTTTTTTTACCCTTGTTGCGTTGCTGTTGTAATTTTTTACATTGAAATAACAGTTTTTTTCTTTGATACAGTCATGCTGTTCTGTGAAATAGAATGATTTTGCAATAAATTTTTATTTTATGATTTTATTGCAAAAGTTATGTTGTCACAGTGCATTTTATAAACATTAATTTACTGCTTCTGTAACTCGGTTATTAACCATTAAGCCACCTTCACAACTTTACTTGCCTTTGCAGCCAGTGTAGATCACAATCAAACTGCATAAGAGGTGGAGATCTGATCTTTGATCTACACTGTCAGCTGGGACATTCTGATTAGGGGCAGCCTTGAAAATGCTCAAATTAGGGTCCTGTTTCTAAAATGAAAATACAACCAGGTTTTATTTGGTACTGAAAGGGCTAAAGAGGTCACATAAATCCAATGGAATCACTGTTCATGATATTAGACTGATGTTATCCTGCATAAATACATTTAATTCATAGGATAAAAAATTCAGTTTTGACTGTTCTTTGATATCTAAGAAAAACAGTTTGTTTTGATGGAAGGTGGAGATATGTTTTTTTCAACACAAAATGAAATAGTTCTACTCAGGCTAGGTAGAAATACCAGTTTTGGTATTCACTTAGTGAAATACCCTCTCAATCTTATTACAAAAAATCCTTTATGACTTCATTACACTATCCCAAGTTTAAATGACCCTGATAAAGTCAGCTTTTGAAAACATTGTTGGAAATGAAGAAAATGCTGAAAATGCTGGTAACAAGCATTTTCTCTTTTTCCCACGTTTTCTGCCCTTCCAAGGACAAATTTTAGTTTTGTGTCACATTTACTTTGTCTTTTGTAAAGGCTTTCAATTTGGACTAGTCGAAAATTTTTATCATTATTCTGTTGAAGCGTTAAAGAAATAACCATTCATAATTCTTTAATGTATAGGTTTGGTATAGTATAATCAACCCTAAAGCTGTAACCATGGGACAGTTATACGGAAGATTTGATCCAGTATCTCATGAATGGACAGATGGTAAGATATCTGATAGGTTTTTTTGGGGGGTGGGGCGGAGAATAAACTTCAATTATTTTTTTAAGGAATATACCTACTATTGCACAAGCTTATTCTAGACTTGTAAAAATGAACACAAGAAAGAAACATTTGAAGAGCATTATGACAATTGACAAAAGTTGGCTATGTATCTCATGACTGATTTTTCCTCATTTTACCACTTATCTTATACCTAGTATCAATAAAACAGATATTTTGCATTGAATTTTGAAACAATAGCTTGGAGATATAAAGATAAGTTAAATGCTGTAGCCATTCTTTGTAAAAAGGGGGTTTAATGATCCACAAAACGTACTGACCCATGTCAGCCTGCACAAAATGGGTTTTATGGATCGTTAGTTATATGATGACATGCCTGGTATAATGCATCATAGATATGCATTAAATCCCCTTTGCCATAGCCCGGCTTGTTCATATTGTTTATTTTCTAGTTTGGATCTTCATTCATTCATCTCTTTACCAAATGATCCCGTGTTTTCACTTACCTAAGGATGAAGGCTTGTGAAATCCTGTCAAATTCAACATGCATAATATGAGCCACATTTAATTTGTTGTCTGCCAATGCTTTGAATATAGACAAGTCTGTAAATTTGTCATAAGGTCAAGATCTGTCCACTTGGTCATTATATTAACAACCATCATTTTTCTTTTCCAGGTGTCCTGGCCAATACATTCAGAGAGCATGCCTCTAGTACCACCCATCACAGAAAGTGGATAATATTTGACGGACCTGTGGATGCTGTGTGGATTGAAAACATGAACACTGTGCTGGATGACAATAAAAAAGTCTGATTTGATACTCTGTCAAATGTCAAATTCATCAAGTTTTAACCATCCTGAGAAGGAAAGCTTTTAAAAGCTTTGTTGAAAAGGGAGAAAATGCTGGTTACCAGCATTTTCTCCTTTTCTTGCAATGTTTTCTACCCTTCCCAAAACAAATGTCAATTTTTTTGTCACACTGATTTTATCATCTGCAAATGCTTTGAATTTTGGCTAGTCTAAAATTCTGTCATTCTGTAAGGAGTTAATTCAATTGATCAAAAATGAATTTTTTTGCCAAAACTTTAAGAAATTCACCAAAATCTGTAGAAGTATGAAATATACAGGGCCAACAGAAAAAAATGTGGAAGTTATAGCATAGTAACTTGATTCTTGTATATATACACTTAAAGTTTGATCAAACATTTCACAGTTTTATGTTTTAGGTAATATCTGACAAGTAGTCCATTGCATTTTTCTCTTTACACATGAAAATGAATCTGTGTCTTTCGAGTGGCCTTTCCTTTTTCTGGATATAGAAAAGGAAACACTTAACATTCTAGTACTTGTTCTTTTTCTATAGCAAAGAGAAAACACATTTATAAGGCAGTGGTTTTCCTTAAATCTCATTTCAGAAGGCCTCTCACTAGCAACACGGTGCTCAATCATTATTGTCTGTCCACCATGTCTGCAAAAAAGCAATTATAAATATTGTCTACATAACAATCCCTGCTTTTCTCTACATAAAATCCCTGTTGTCCCATATATATTTGTAAAGGAAAGCATAGCAATTTTAAGGTTTATGCTTGAAATGGCAGGTGATACACAGACAAAACAGAATTTGATCAAACTTCTGAAATTCTGTAATCTGCCAAAGAATTAATGTTTATTTTTCTATTATTGTACCTATTGTTTAGCTCTGCCTGATGAGTGGGGAGATAATACAGATGAGCAATAAACAAAACATGATTTTTGAGCCCCAGGATCTGGAGCAAGCCTCACCTGCCACTGTCAGTAGGTAGGTAGTTTGTGTACCATGGACAGGAGGTGATTGGTTTGAGCAGTGTTCTGGCATTTATCCCATTATTGTACAGGTTCTTTATTTATGATAAAGAAATCTGCCAAAGAAAGCCTTTTCTTACTGATATGGAAAATGCAGTGGAATAACAAGCATTAGCTAAATACAAGCATGCTTGTTTAGTGTTTAATTTTGTTTTCAACATTACTTCAGTTGTATCACAGCTGGCAGTTATCCTATCAATTTTTCAACAGTTTCTTACAACAGCTTTTTGCACAACATTCTTTTCCAGCCACTGGCTTCTTTCCCACCCATAACAAGCAAGTACTCCATATTACTTTATTAGTAGTCTTTTCCAGGGAGCATCAAATGACATAATATTTGAGCCATCATGCATTTACATATATAATATGTATATTTATTTTGTTATTGTGAAAAAATTGTAACTAAAGTATTGAAAAAAAATGTATAGAATTGACAAATAGATAGTGAAGAAAAGTTAGTGTGAAATAACGATGTTTAACTATATGTTAGTTGACTATTTTGTCATCCACAATTGACCTTTTTCTGAACAATTATATGTTTTAACAACCCCGAGGGAGAAGGCGTTTGAAAACACTGTGGGAAAGGGATAATGGTAACCAGCATTCTCTTCTATTCCCACAATTAATTTCTACCCTTTTAAGTCTATACCAGATGACAAAATGTTAGGCCAAATTAAAAGCAATGCAGATGACAGAGTAAATGTGACTCGATCAAAACCCGAAAATTGGCCGTGGAAGAAAAGACAACACTTTAGGAAAAGGAAAAAAATGCTGCTATCTAGCATTTTCTCCTTTTTTCCCATTATGTTTCAAAAGCCTTTTTCCACAGAATGATTTTAACTCAGGATTTTCTGGAAAAGGGTTAATGAGAAATCCCATCATTTTAGTCACATTTACTTTATTGTCTGCAAAATCCTTTCAATTTGGACTTATCTAAAATTTTTTGTCTGTTAAAGAGTTAAAGTCTGTTCTTTTTTGAGACTGTTTGAAAAAAAAATCCATTTCATTCATCTAGCTTTCTGTAAAAGTTTAACTTTACAATTAACAGGTGCGGTATGATCTACATGGACCCTCTTCAGCTTGGCTGGGAACCTCTAGTGAAGTCCTGGATGGCAACTAGTGTACCAGAGAAATTTACAGCAGAGCAAAAAAATATGATTCAGGTGAGATAGTTTCTGAAATGTAATACAGGAAAAAAGGTGTCAAACAGAAATCTTGATCATTCTTTTAACAGATGAATGCTAATTCAGAAAATATCATTGTGACCTTGTGTAATACTGTTGCAAAGTAGTGACCTTGGTTAACTTCGAAAATACTCATATGACGCCAATGATTTATTTCTTGCTGAAACAAACTTGCAGCAGATGATTTTGGAAAACCTTTGTGTGTCCTGGCCTTAATGACCATGGGGAAAATAGGCTGTTGAAAACATTGTGGGTAAAAAGGAGAAAATGATGGTAACCAGCCTGTTTTTCGACAAGGTTTTCTACCCTATTAGAGAGCTTAAGTTCATTTTACCAATTTTGAATTTGTTGGCCGCAGATGTTTTGAATTTGCAAGAGTTTTAAACATGTTTGGTAAAGGGTTAAGTAGGAATACTCAACATGAATTAGGGTTAATACATCAGTGCATGTGAAAACATTGTAGATGAGAAGTTGCTTGTGATGAGCATTTTTATGCTCCCCAAAAGAATTTTGACAGAGCATTATAACAGCTGCATTGTCCATTTGTGTGTCTGTGCAACCATGATTATGTTACTAATTGAGAAGCATCCCTTGTTTCATTTTACCACAATGTTTTCACATTTATGTACATTATCAAACATTCTTGTATGCTGATTATACATTTTTGTCAGAATATATTTGATTTTTTTTCTGCTACAGATTTGTTATAGAAGTAAGGAGTTAACCCTTCACAAGACAATCACATGTTTTTACAATGCCAAGGAAGAGGGCTCTTGAAAACATTGTAGGAAATGGAGACAATGTTGATAACCAGCATTTTCTACTTCCCCATAATGCTTTCTACCCTTTCACAAGTCCACATTTAATTTGCCATATGCAAATGCTTTTAATACATGTATTGACAAGTATTAAATTTTAGTATCAGGAAAAGAATTAGGAGACAATATTTCTTCTTTGTGTTACTTGTAGTATTTGTTGATCCTTACATAACATGGTTAAAACCTAACAGATACTTTCAGTCTAGAAAGAAACACCTATTAATTACAGTTTCAAGGTTGCTCTTGTCCAGAATGTCCCAGGTAAGCAGACAGTGTGGATCAAAGATCAGACTGTATGTTATCAGCTGTCTAATCTTAATGTACAATGGCCACAAAGGCAAGTATAGTTGTGAAAGGCACTTTAATGGTTAAGATTATCTGTTGTTTAACTCTTTACCACATGACAATACTTTAGTCTGGTCCAGATTGTAAGCAATTGCAGATAGCAAATTAAGTGTGGCTCAAATGATTATATTTGTTTCTGAAAGATTAGAAAACATTGTGGGAGAAAGCTGAGCATTTTCTCCTTTTTCCACAATGATTTCAAAAGTCTAATCACCTGGGGTTGGTAATACTCAGGATTGTGTGGTAAAGGGTTTATGAACCTGTGAGGTTCTTTTTATATGCAGATGCTGTTTGAGTGGTTGCTGCCACCCTGTTTGAACTATGTGACAAAGCACTGTAAACATGTGCAGGCCTGTCACCCACTACATCTAACTGTTAGTATGTTGACGTTGTATGCCTGTATGATGGAAGATATCAAGTGAGTATATCTTTGGATGATTTGCTGATTTTTTAAAACTTATTAAATCCTCCTTACAACTAGGTTTCTGGAGGCTTTGTCAAATTCTGTTATAGGAAATTTAAGGAGTTAAAAGACTATTCCAAGTATAGAAGTTATTTAAGTGAACAAAAGAGGGAACACTTAGTAAATAATCCAGAAATAAAAGATAAATTAATCTTTTAGCTACATATGAGCCATGCTCTGGCAAAAGCAGGCTTGATGCACCTCCATGATACATTATACCAAGGGAGTCATCACATAATGGTGAATCCATAATAGCCACTGTTTTAACAACCGGCTTAATCATTACGTAGACTTGTCCTTGGACATACAGAAAATTCATTAATGGCGAAAAGTTTTGGCCCAGGTCAGCCTGCGCGGACCACGCAGGCTGGCCTGGGTTGATAATTTTTGCAGATGCATTAAACACCCTTTTCACAGAGCAAGGCTCATATGATTTATGTGTATGTAACATTGATTCCAGAAAAATTGGCGAAGACGACGAAGATGAGGACATATTTGAGGAGATTGATGTGGAAGGTGGAGAGCAGAAAGAACCGGAACCAGTCAGCCTTACAGACCAGAAAATCATTGAAGAGAGAACTAACATGTTGTTTTGTTACTTTCTGTTTTCTCTGGTCTGGTCAGTAGGGGCAACCTTGGATGATAACTCAAGGATAAAGTTTGATGAGTTTTTCCGCTCCCTCTGTGACATGGAAGGAGCAAAGGACAAACATCCCAAGTAAGTTGTACCAGAGTTAGAGTTAGTGAGTGTTGAATTATAAAATTCAAAAGGCAATAATAGTATATAAAATTGTATTTTATCTCAGTTTTGAAGAGCTCATGGGAATTGTCTCATTGTGAAATATTAAATGTTAAAAGGAATACACTAACTTAGGGACCTTTAGTGAGCTGTGTTCCTTGCAGTCTGTATAGTGATATAAATCTGTGATAATGTTGCATCTTTATTCAATGAAAAAAAAAAATGCAAAAAAACTTTTGAGGGTTCTATGTCTGCTCTTTAAGTCATATGGGAAGATCTTATTTGGGTCACATTAGGTGCTAAGTTAAGAAGTAAAAATCCTTTACTCATATATCTAGATAGCGATTAACAGATGGAAATAAGAGACATTTAATGTGACAAAAAAGGTGTTAGTCTACATGTATCTTCCTTTGTACGCATAAAAAAAAACAATATCAGGGTTAGCCTATAATAAATTGAAGATTCTTCAATAGGATAAACTTGTGTATCTGTATTTGAAAGTCATTTTACAGAAGGCCGTGTCATCTTACAAAGTATGTTTTAAACCGTTACCACAAAGAAAGTAACTTTTAGCATGCTGGTGGTAGAGAGCTTTTGAGAACATCAAGGGAGACGAAACAATGTTTTTCTTATGTCATTCAGTAAAAGTATTGAAATGGATGAAAAATATTGAAGGCAATATTGCTTGTCACAATCACCTGCTCCTTTTCCTTGCAATGTTTTACATGAATTGTACATAGGTCCCTTAAAAAAAAAACCCACATATATTTGTGGTCATTTTTAAATGACCTAAGACTTTTCTAACAACTTTCCAAATATTTAGGGATGCAGATAAGGATAAGCCCCTGAGGTAAGTCTAGGCTATGCCGGAAATAACCCCAGAGTTTTTTTTTTTTACCAGAGAGAGAAAGACCTTATTTAATACATTAGTCGTTTAACAATCAGATTTTCTGTACAGACATGCAGGTTTCTATATGTAGGAACAGTTTCTAGTTTATGGATCTTCCCAAAGTATGCATTATACAATTTAAACCATGTATCAAGTGAAATTTAGATAATTTCATTTAAAAGTTGCAGCTGTCTGTAGGAAAACTTAACCCTTTCCCAAACAAGCCCTGGTTTTCATGTGTCTGCAGTACAAGTCTTTTGGAAACACTGTTGGAAACGAGCAATTTCTCCTTTTCCCACAGTGTTTTCTACCCTTTTTGAGACCTTTCTGCCATTTTCATCAAATTTAAAATTGTCATCTGCAAACTCTTTCAATTTGGACCAGTCCAAAATTTGTCGTTTGGGAAGGGGTTAAATCAAGCAGCTGTGTTATGTAAAACATGAAGTGAGGAGCAATGTAGAGTAAAACATGTCATGCATAAAGATTTAACAAAACAGCTTTGTGGCAAAAAAGTTGAATTAACCCTTTACCACACAATCCCAACTTTTAACAACCCTGAAAGAGAAGGCTTTTGAAAACATTGTGGGAAAAGGAGAAAATGCTGGTAACCATCATTTTCTCTTTTCCCCACAGTGTTTTCTACCCTATCAAATACAGAAATTGCCATTTAAGCAACATTTATTTTGTCATCTGCAAATGCTCTCAATTTGGTCCAGTCCAAAATTTTGTCATTCGGTAAAGAGTTAAGCAGCTGACTCATATATTGAACTTGAACAGAGCAAATGTGTTCCATAAAACTTGAAACAAGCAGATATCTGGAGAAAAACTTAACCAAGCAGCTATCTTGAGAAAAAATTGAACCAAACAGCCATCTGAAAACTTGAACCAAGAAACTGTTTTGCATAAAACATGAAACATGTGGTTATTCCATATAAAACTTGAATCATGTAGCTGTCTCACCTAAAATTTTAACCATACAACTACATCCCATTAAACTTTAACCATGCAACTTTCTCACATAAAACTTGAAACTTGCTGCTATATAACATAAACCTTGAATGATGCCACTAAAACTTTAATCATACAGCTATCTTACATAAAACTTGAGCCTAGCAACTGTCTAATACAAGCTTGAACAATGCAGTAATCTCTTAAAACTTGAACCATGTAACTTTCTCACATAAACTTGAACCATGCAACTATCTCATTTAAAACTTGAACCAAGTAACTTTCTCGCATAAAACATGAACTGTGTAGTTATCTCAATTCAAACATTAGAATTTGAAGTAACCTCATATAAAACATGAACATACGCAGTTACCTCAAATAAACATTGAGTCATGCAACTACCTCAGATAAGATTAGAACTATGCAGCAATCTCACATGAACCAAGCAAGTGTCTCACATAAAATGTGAAATGTGCAATTTTCTCACATAAAACTTGAACCATGCAGCTATCTTGCACAAACCTTTATTCAAATAGCTATCTTGAGTAAAACTTGAATTACGCAGCTATCTCACATAAAACTTCAACCATACAGCTACCTTACATACCACTTGAACCATGCAGCTGTCTCAGTAATGCTTGAACCAAGCAGCTATCAAAATGTAACTAGAGCTTAGAAGCCATCTTAATAAAGATTGAACCAAGCAGCTATCTCAAATAAAACTTTGAACCAAGCAGCTATCTCACATAAAACTTGAACCATACAACTATCTTGCATAAAACTTGAACCATGCAACTATCTCGCATAAAACTTGAACTTTCTTACTATCTCATATGAAACCAAAACCATGCAGGCATCTCACATAAACTTTGAACCTTACAGGTATCCAACATAAAACTTGAACCATGCTGTTGTCTCGCACAAAACCTTGAACCTCAAAGCGATCTCACATAAAATTTAAACCATGCAGCTGTCTGACATAATAAAAAACCATGCAGCAATCTCCCATAAAACTTTGAACCACATAGTTATGTCACATAAAACTTAAAACATGAAGCTATCTCATATTAACCTTGAATTGTGCAACTGCCTCTCATAAAACATGACCATGAAGCTATCTCTCTTAACTTTGAACCTTGACGCTATCTCACATTAAACTTGAACTATTCAGCTAACATAGACTTTGAAGAATACAGCTGTCTCACATAAAACTTAAACCATACAGCTATCTCACATAAACCTAGAACTTTGCTGCTACCCCACATGAGACTTGAACCTTGCAGCTATCTCACATAAAACCTTGACTGTGCAGCTGTCTCACATGAAACCAGAACCGACATCAGCAGTTTATGTTTAGTGTTGAGAATGAGAGGCAATGTCAGAATTTAAAAATTAAGTTTTGCAAGACCACTATGTCATTATTCTGTTCAGTCAGTACCTCTTAAAGATAACTTTTTGTTCAAATACAGAAGCAGACCAGGTTAAGCAAATAGAAACCAAGAAAGAAAAATTCCATCTATGTCGTGATTTCTCCTATTACTATTCTTTATACATCCCTCTATGACATAGATATTTTCAAACTTGTATGGTGCAAAACTGTCAAAGCATAATGATTTGAATGGAAAATTAGAAGAACCTGCATGTCAGTACAAAAAAGCCTATTTTATAATGAACCATCACCTTTCCTAGTCACATTCTGACATACCTACAGCAAATAATACTGGGAGATTTCCCCATTTGGTACAATTATGTATCAGTGTGCTTATTTAACATAATTTTCATCATTTCTATATTTTGTTGATATTTGATACTTTGCAGAATTTTAGTCTAAAGCTTGCATTCAACTCTTTCACTGCCAATGGAGATTCACACAGTTTTGGTAGATGGCCTTGATGAACATCAGACTGCACAGAATGTTCAATCTGATCTTGGATCTATCCCATCTGCTACCTCATGCTTAACCACAACCAAAATCTTCACATTGATTTTGCAGTGGACAACTACTTTCAGCACTTGAGAAAAGTCAAATATATCTTATAAAATACTTATTGGCAGTGTAAGAATTAATGAGTTGCAAATAACTTCAACAGAGCTTCATGAAGAGAGATAGTGGTTTAACTCTTTACCAGATGACAAAATTCTAGAATTATCCATACTCAAAGAATTTGCAAACTGACAATATATATGGGTTTTAAATGATTTTATCTGTCAATGAAAGGATGGGAAAACATTGTGGAAAAAGGAGAAAATGTTGGTTATCCTTTTGCCATAATGTTGTCACAGGCTCTCTTTCTCTGAGTCATAACTAACATGGTTTGTTTGGTAAAGGGTTAACCAGAAATAGTTTTGGAAAAGTCAAGATATAACAGAACTGCACATTTAACCCTTAGGCTGCTAAGTGCGACTCAAGGGCCTTTTGTAGACAGTGTAGATCAAGATCAGACTGCACAGAATATGCAGTCTGCACAGAATGTGCAGTCTGATTTTGGATCTGCACTATCTGATAAGAAGAAGTTTTCCCCTGAAAATGACTTTGAAATAGCAACATTTGAAATTTTTACTATCGGCTTTAACCCTTTACCACTCAATCCCGACTTTTAACGACCGTACAGAAAAAGCCTATTGAAAACATTGTGGGAAAGGAGAAAATGCTGGTAACCAGTATTTTCGCTTTTTCCCACAATGTTTTCTACCTTTTCAAAAACAAATTTCAATTTTTGAGTCACATTTATTTTGTCGTCTACAAATGGTTTGAATTTTGACAAGTCTGAAATTTTGCTATTTGGTAAAGAGTTAAAGATTCATTTAACTTATTTAATAGCAGGTTAAGAGTTACCCTTCACTAGAGCACAAAGATTTAGTTTTAGAAAGGATTTGCAGACAGTGAATTATATTGGTCAACTTCAGTGCAAAAAATTTTTTTTCAAAATCAGATAAAACTATGCTAGAGTAAGTTAACAAAGAAAATTCTAGTGTTCTGTGATGCGAATATTGCGAGAAATAGAGTTTCAATCGTTTGATTTTCACTTGTCTGAATATTGAAACTCATGAAAATCCTGACTCCCAATAAAAGCTAAATATATGAACCATGCTCTGGAAAAAGAGGGTTTAACTCTTTACCACACAATCCCGACTTTTAACGACCCTGAGAAAGAAACCTTTTGAAAACATTGTGGGAAAAGGAGAAAATGCTGATAACCAGCATTTTCTCCTTTTCCCACAATGTTTTCTACCCTATCCAATACATAAATCATCATATAAGCTACACTTAATATGTCGTCTGCAAATACTTTCCATTTGGTCCTGTCTAAAATTTTGCCGTTTGGTAGAGAGTTAACACACCTCCGTTGTGCATTGTACCAAGCAAGACATCACATTCTTATAGATACATAAAAAACATTTTCTTTAACAAATGACTGACTCATGAGTTAGACTGGTTCTTTGCCATGCAGAAAATTGACCAATAGCAAAAATTATCAACCCATGTCAGTCTGCATGGACTGCGCAGGCTGACATGGATTGATACTCATTACAGATGCATTAAGCCCCCTTTTCACAGAGCATGGCTCATATATATATATGTGTGTAGTCTACTGTGATGGCAATGGATTTGAGAGGTTTTTGGGATAACCTGTATACAGCGATAAACTTATTCTAAAATCTTTGTGCTGATCGTGACTGAGTTACCAGGATTTACTGTATACATGTTTGTTACCAGGATTTACTGTATACATGTGTTTTGTATGGTCATGCTTAGCTTTAGCAACTGTTAACCCTTTACCAAACATCAAAATGTAGACTGGTCCAAAAACTTGTCCTGTGACTATAATAAAGCATATACAGAAGACAATTTAAACGTGGCTCAAATGATGGAATTTGTCTTCTGTAGGATAGAAAACATTGTGGGAGAAGGAGAAAATGCTGGCAAGTTTTTCTAAAGACTTCTTCATCAGGGTTGTTAAAAGTCGGGATTGTGTGGTAAAGGGTTAATAAACTTAAATAGATGTTTTCAGTCAGAAAGCTTATTTCTTTTACACAGAATACCTGAAAATGTTGATTTGAGATCAGAAAGTAAATTTTATGCACTCTGATCTTGATACATGTTGCACCCCCTGTTGCTTTTATATGAAATAATAAGATGTACTCTTTACCAAATGACAAAATTTTACACTCGTCCAAATTGAAAGCAATTGCAGACAACACAATAAATGTGACTCAAAAATTAATATTCGTTTTGGGAAGGGTAGAAAACATTGTGGGAAAAGGAGAAAATGCTGGTTACCAGCATTTTCTCCCTTTCCCACAATGTTTTCTAAAGGCTTTCTTCATTAGGGTTGTTAAAAGTCAGAATTGTGTGGTAAAAGGTTAATGAAGTTCTGGTCTTATATCCTTGTTCCACTATTTTGTCTCGGTGCTAAGTCTTGTCTCATTACAATACGTTGTCCAAAACCAGTTATCTTTTTTACCAAACAACAAAATTGTGGACTCGACCAAGTTGCAAAAGCTTTCAATATGGACAAGTCTTAAGATTGTGTTTTCTTCTTTTTTTTTTTTTTTTTTAATGAGCTGTACTCTGTGAAAAGGGGGCTTAATGCATCTGCAAAGGCTGACCTGGGCCAAAACCTTTTTGCTACTGGTCAATTTTCTGCATGTCCATGGACCAATTTACCTCATGATTCAGTCAGTTGTTAGACAAAATGGACTTTATGGGTCCATGATCATGTGATGACTTGCTTGGTATCATGCATCACAGAGATGCATTAAGCCCCCTTTTGCCAGAACATGGCTTAAATATTACCTTTCATATGCTTATGAAGCAGCCCTGGCTTGGAAAAAGATTGTGAAAAGTATATTGTTAACTCTTAGAGTGAAGTAACAAGTTGTTGTCAGTACAGATCAAAATTGAACTGCAAAGAACATCCAGTCTGATCTTTGATCTCAGTAGTCTTGACTAAAACAACTTTGAAATTTTGATTTCTAGAATGAAAATGTCCCTGGTTTTTATTTGACCCCGTAAAGGTTTAGACTTATTCTCTAGCTCCAAAAAGTCATTCACTACAACATACAGCTAGACCAAATGTACTATATTTCAATAATTATTTTGTCCATATCACCCAAAGTTACATACATTTTCAATAATCATTTTATCTATATCACTGTAAACTCTTTATCAGATAGTCTTGGGTTTTAGGATCCTTCATTTCCAGAGAAAGGTTAATTATTCTTGCATATCTTTCTTCCAGACCTAAAGATTTGAAATTTTCACGTGGTCTTTTAATCCCGAAGAAAGGGCTGATCTACGACCATGTTTATATTCGACGACAGTATGGTTCATGGTATCAGTGGAGCTCTCTTCTTAACAACATTGACATTGATGAAAAGACTAAGGTTTGTACTGATAGTTTTTCTTTCTTTCCTTTTCTCCACTTGTCACAGTGTTAGACCCATTACTGTACAAAATATACAACTTTTCAGTCCCTCACAAAGCTGTTGTCAGTTTTTCTAAAACATTATTGAAAAAGGAGCAATAGTTTTTAGCTCCACTGGCCAAAGGCCAGCGGGCTTATGTCATGGCCCGGTGTCCGTCGTACGTCCGTCCGTCTGTCCGTGCGTTAACTTTTATTTCAAACATCTTCTTCTCTGAAACTACCCATCCAATTTTCATGAAACTTCACAGAAATGATCCTGCCATGGTCCTCTTCAGAATTTCTTGAAAGAATTTGATTCCTTCAAAAACTCTGGTTGCC
Organism: Tridacna gigas; assembly: GCA_945859785.2. Lineage (NCBI taxonomy): Eukaryota > Metazoa > Mollusca > Bivalvia > Cardiida > Cardiidae > Tridacna > Tridacna gigas. The sequence continues at coordinate 30,892,503 of OX244036.2, read as the reverse complement.
ATGGCAACAAAACTGAAAAATATTGGAAATCTTTAAAAATCTTCTTGTCTGAAACCATAAGGCATAGGACTACCAAATTTGGCATGTAGCTTTATGTAGTAGACCTCTATCATGTTTCTTCAAATTATAGCCCTGGGGTCAAAATTGGCTCTGCCCCAGGGGTCACAAGTTTTACATAGGCTTATATAGAGAAACCTTTAAAAATCTTCCTGTACCTAGCCATAAGGCGTAGAGCTACCAAATTTTGCATGTAGCTATATCTAGTGGGCCTCTACCAAGTGGGCCAAAATTTTAGCCCTGGGGTCAAAATTGGCCCTGCCGCAGGGGTCACAAGTTTTACATGGGCTTACATAGTGACAACTTAAGAAATCTTCCTGTACCTAGCCATAAGGCCTAGAGCTACCAAATTTTGCATTTAGCTTGATCTAGTGGGGTTCTACCAAAAGTGCCCAAATTACAGTCCTGGGGTCAATTTGGCCTCATGGTGGGGGGGGGGGTTCACAAGATTTACATGGGCTTATATAGGGAAAACTTTTAAATCTTGGTGTACATAGCCATAAGCTTAGGGCTACCAAATTTTGCATAATTATAGCATTATCTAGTGGACAACTACAAAGAGGGCCCAAGTTACAGCTCTAGGATCAAGTTTGGCCCTGCACCAGGGGTCACAAGTTTTACATGGGTTTATGGAGTGAAAACTTCAGAAACCATCTTGTTACTAGCCATAAGGCCAAGAACTCCCAAATTTGGCATGTTATTCTTCTAATACACATATTCCCCATTTAGTCCGACTGTAGCCCGGGGGTCAAAGTTTTATAAGGGCTTATATAGTGAAGACTTCTCGACAATCTTCTTGTTTCTAACCATAAAGCATAGGACTAACAAATTTGGCATGTTTTGAGCCTTGGGATCAAAATTTGTCCCACTCCAGGGTTCACAAATTTTAGAAAGGCTTACATAGTGAAAACTTAAGATATCTTTTTTTATCCTTACTGTAAGGCCTAGGGCTATAAAAATTTGGCATGCCAATTCATATTGTAGATTTCTACCAAGATTGTTCCATCTTTTACATTGAAACCACTCTTCCAATTTTGACCAAACTTTACAGATATCATCTTGCCATGATGTTCTTCAGAATGTCAGAATTAAGTTCTGTGTAAAGATATGGTTGCTATGGCTACAAAACTGAAAAGTATTAAAAAACCTTTAAAAATCTTTTCCAATACCTTGTATTTACTAACGTCATTGTAGCTCATGAAGAGATACTGCTTTTTAGCTCCACAGGCCAAAGGCAATCAAGCTTATCGTCTCTGAAACTGCTTCACCCAATAAGTCACAAGCTTTACATAGGGGTCTTATGTTTTACAGAGGCTTCATATGGATGAAACTTGAAAATCACCTTATTTATAACCATACAGCATAGACTTGTATTATATTGGCATGTCGCTTTATCTTGTGGACCTCTACCAGGGTTCAAGTAATTATAGCTTTGGGATCAAAAATGGGTTTAACCTGCGGGTCTCAACTTTCACATGGGCTTTTACAGAGAAAACTTTGTAAGTCTTCATTTTGAAACCATTTGGCTCAGAAATTGGAATGTTTAGTATTTATGGTTTATATTTATAAGCCAGTGGAGCGATACAGGGCTGTCATGGCCCTCTTGTTAACAAGCATATGCACCTTTTCCACAATTGTTTTTGTTTTCCACGCTATGAAAAGCATATATTCCTTTTTTTGTTTTAAATAGATTGCTTTCTCTAATGAGGACTTACTGCCTGTATATCTAAATTATTCACAACTGTTATTGTTCATTGTAAGTTTTTGACTTTATGTAGCCGGAGTATTTTCTTTTGAAAAAAAAAATGAGCCATGCTGTGGCAAAAGGGGGTTTTATGCTTCTCCTTGACGCATTATATCAAGCAATTCATCACATAAGTATGAGTCTGTAAAATTAATTTTGTCTAACACTCAACTAGATCTGGAGGTAGAATGTCCTATGACATGCAGAAAATTGACCAATAGCCAAAGATATCAACCATGTCCTTTTTCACAGAGAATGCCTCAAATATTATAATATGCACAGTTGAAGGGGCATCATACCAAATTTTGACCAATAGCAAATGCTTGGACTCATGTCAGCATTAAGCCCCCTTTTCACAGAGAATGCCTCAAATATTACAATATAATGTGCAGTTAAAGAGGCATCAAACAAGATTTTGATCCAACTGTTTTTTTTTGGGGGGGGGGGGTGCTCAGAAAAGAAAAGTCATAAAGACGAGACTTTATACCCTTAGATGGGGAAAATAATATGTTGGAAAAGGAATTGCCACCAGTAGGACCAGAACTCATGATCTTCAAAATCAGATCTGGGGCTCTGGGCACTGCACTATGGAATGAACCAATTTGTAATGGTGTTCAAAATGTACTTATTCCATGTTATGCAAAAATGTGTTATCCGTTACCAAGGGTAAAGAAATTCTGTCACTATGATTAAACAGTAAATATCTAAAAATCTCTTGTTATTCCTTGTGTTTTCTGCGTATACTTCTATGTATGGTTTTATCTAAAAGCCATTTTTGCTTGCAAATGAAAGTAAGCCATCATTGTTAAGATTTTCTAAAAAACTTGCAAAACAAAATCTGGTTTAATGCCCCTTTAACATTAATGATGCTTAATCTGAAAACATACAGAAAACTTGCTTATGATTAAAAATGATTACCTCCTGAAAAAGATTTGCAGCAGATGACTTTGGAAACTTCTAAATAGATATGAAAATTGCAACATGAGTAAATACTCATGAAAACATAGTGGTTAAAGGTGAAATTGATCAGTGGAAGCAACATCACTTTTTGTGGCAAGGTTTTCAAGAGAGATCTGCTGCAAGATGAAAATAGTTGTCTGCAGGAGGTAGCATCATTTCAGTTAGTCTTTCCTTTTTGTCCTGTGACTATGATATAGCTTATGAATGAAATTACTTGATTAATTTATTAATTACTAAGATTATTTGTATCAAAATTTAGCCTATCTGAGCTTATTTCTATAAAACCTAACCTACCTGAGTTTCTGTGATTACACATATCAAAATCTAGCCTGTCTTACATTACTGTTATCAAAATCTAGCCTTTCTGAGATAACTAGATAACTTGTATCAAAATCTAGCCTATCTGAGATTAGATTTATCAAAATCAGGAATAACTTGTATAATAAAAAATCTAGCCTATCTGAGATGACTTGTATAAAAAGCTAGCTAATCTGAGATAACATGTATAAGGACTACTAGTACCGGTATCAAAGTTGAGCATGTATGGGATCACAGTGTAGGACTGGAAGTGTACAGTGTTTGAGATTGTATGTCACTTGGGAGTCTGTACAGTGGCGAAATGTCACTTGATTCTTGAAAATTGAGTTTACACGGTAAGTGAAGTTAATGTTTTTTTCGTTTATTTTTGTAATTAATTGAAATCTTTCCATCCACTTGTACTTTTGATATATATTAAACATACCAGGCACCTGATCGTGTGATGCGCAACCTCCTTATAGCAATAAGAATGTCTTGATCAGCTTGACGTGAGAAAATTGAAATGATTTTCGACTACAAAAAATACCAGAATTTTCGCTTTAGCGCACACGAGAGAGTTCTTTCTACGATATAAAGGTCTGTCCGTGTTTATGCTTCTTCTCTTCATCAACAAGTTCCAAGTTGTGACCTTAAAAGCGATGAAAATGACGAAATTCCTGTATGTTTACTAACACAATTTTGTACAGTCACTTGAAAACCAATATTTTAGGTTTGTACTGTCACTTGATACGACTTTGTACGGTCACTTGAATCCGTTCTCAAAATTATTTTGTTCTTACATAAGGAATTTTGACACTTTACAACAAAATCTTGTTTGCTTTGATCCCGTATTTTGACCTACATGATGGAAACTGAGAAATGAAATCGACATATATAGTATTATTGCTCTTGTGTTGTGTCCTCTGGCTGAAAATGGATTATATTTCAATTGTGGCTTCATACGCTTTAAACACAGAAAAAGATTAGCCAGCGTAGAATACAAATTGAAGATACTACTAATGTGTACCAATTTTTAAAGTGGATGGAGATTATGATGACGCATTTCGTGTCACAAACAATCAACTATGCCAACTGTTGACTGGCATGATAGGTTTGGTTTCTTGATTTTTGTGGTGATATTAGGAGCTAATTTATAGCACCATGATGTATTAGAAAAATAAATACTTCCCTTGCAAGAGCTTAAACAATCTAAAAAAATCCATATTAAATCTGATTTTTGGCTCTATGTCATTATTACCCCACCGATTCCAAAATGATAATGGCACTTTTAGTTGATTTAATTATTTTGGGGGTTTATTTTTTTCTTTCTCATTTGGTGCTGCATTAAATAGATAAGTTTTAATAAGGCTGTGTCATCTGCTCATGGTAGAATTTGACAAAGTGTTGCATAGTAAGCAGCGACTGGTGGGGACAAGATAGGGCTAGGCGGATATGCAGATAGGCCTTGTATATTTCAGTACATGTAGTTTTGACAAATTAGGATATCTGCAATGCCACATTTATATTATCCCTAGTTATGGCCTTAGTAGCAATAAAATGTGGCTGAAAATAATTATTCTGTTTTTGTCCCTATACCACATTTTGACTTCTATTGAAACAACTTTTTACGCCCCTGAAGTTGATATCTTCAAAAGTAGATATGGCTCGTAATTTATGTTGACTTCATATCATCCTATTATGTTTGATGCCGCTGAAAAAAGCATATTTTTACTTTGTTATAAGTATGCGTCCTGTGTAGGACTAACTTGTACTGAAGTTAGGTAAGTCTAAAATATTTTGACTTTGGACAAGTCCAACGTTTTGTTGTGTGGTAAAGAGTTGAAGCATTGACGTGAAGCATTCTTGTACTAGACAAATCACATCATGAGCACGACGTAATTGATAATTTACCATTAACTGCCTTTGGTAAAAAACTGACAACTTCCTTTTTTGAAGAAGTGTCATTCCATATTCACAGGGTATATTCTAGACGTGTATGCATATCCAATTTATGGATAACATACTATAATGTTTTACCACACACAGTCAATACAGTCTACAGTCAGTGACACAAACAAGTTGGCTTCTTTACGAAAGAAGCCAGGAGAAGTCAGCATCAATCTTTTCAAATACTTTATTGGCTTTTAATATCAATATATTTTGGTATATGTAAACAAACAAGCAAAAAAGCCGCCGCGTAGAAGCATCTTATGCTTTACATGACGGTCATTTGACCTTCTTCCTGCGTGGGCAAGTTGCATGATCTTGTCCAGCGGTCTTCTTTCTCTCTTTTTTATTAAACAAAATTCTTCTTATTTTTTCTTCTGCCTAGATATATTTGCTTAATGAAAAATTACAATTACTATAGAGGTCATTTGCAACCATGGCAAATATAACAAATCTTTACTAAAATTAGTCATGTAAAAATAAACCTCGTCTATTTTGTGTTTCGGTTTTTTGATTTCGCTTTATTTACAAAACCATGATGAAACAGACTGTGTATTAGAACAATTTCCCAAGAAAAATGGATTTAATCAGCAAATTCTGCAGCAGTCTGCATTTTATATTGATCATAACAAGTTAATGATACGGCCAAGTATTCATAGGGTTCAACTATAATTGCTGATGGTGAAATAAGTCTGAAGGAGTAAGGCTGACTATTAAAACTTGTTTACAAAGAATGAATCTTTAATATACAGTTGAGTATACAAGGATATAATTAAAAATAAAACATTCATAATACACAATATATTTGGCTTTTGAGAGTCACCTCCAGATAAAATTTTTGTGACACATTCTCGAGGGAGAATGTGTCCCTAAACAGGTAAGAATCTCTCTCCAGCAACTAATATAGACAAGTAACAGAGATAGGGATGGCGAGAGCCATAGAAGCCCGAAGGGGCAGAGACAGGGGATGGCGGGAGCCATCTAAGAAGCCCGAGGGGGCAGAAACCCGATAGGGTTTAGGTAACTATCAGGCTATTCGAACTCGGGGAGTATGGAATACCTGAAGCAAAAACAAGGAGCCCGTGGGGGCTCAAGTAACCAGTTGCTCACTGAGCATGGAAAAGCATGCAAAGAGTAGCCCGAGGGGGCTGAGGTAACCATCAGGCTGTCCGAGCTCGGGGGAGCCGCAACACCTGAGACACTATTACTGGAGCCCGGGGGGGGCTTTATTAACCAGCTACTTAATGAGCGTAGAACAATGATGTTCTAAAGTGAGAGTGAGGTGGCGGGGGCCACCGAAGCAGAGCCCATGGGGGCTAAGGTAACCATCAGGCTGTTCGAGCTCGGGGGAGCCATAACAACCTGAGACACTAAAACTGAAGCCCGGGGGGGCTTTAGTAACCAGCTACTTATTGAGCGTAGAACAGTGATGTTCTAAAGTGCGAGTGGATGGCGAGGGCCATCAGTGCCCGAGGGGGGCTGAAGGTAGGATTAATTGCTGGAGAAGATAATGAAGCATTTTTATGCCTTGAAGATGTATAACAAATTTTCTATACTTAATGTGTATATACAAACAGCATATGTATAGAAAGTTTGGGAGGTAAGTACCCTATGACTCTCTAAAATAATGGATTGTTTGATCATTGAAACCAAAGGTGAGTGGAGGGGATGGTGGTGGTTAGCATAGAACTGAACTGCTCCAAACTTAATGCAAGACTGAAGGTGCATCTAAAACAGAGATCACATGATGCCAAATTTACTTTCTGATTGGCTAGAAACTTTAACAATCTCTTTGACTAATCCAACCAGTCTCCCATATATCTGATAAAACAAAGATATGATGAGCTTGGCTGTTGATTAGTGCCATGTATGGCATGAGGTTCAGTAAGGGTAATTCTGGATATGCAAAGGGGATCTGTGCGGGTAAATTAACAGTAGAATAGTCAGCCTTGAAATTATATCTCAATATAAACTAAATTATGTATTTCTTACATAATTAAAATTTTATATTGATCATAACTAGTTAATGATACGGCCAAGTATTCATAGGGTTCAACTATAATTGCTGATGGTGAAATAAGTCTGAAGGAGTAAGGCTGACTATTAAAACTTGTTTACAAAGAATGAATCTTTAATATACAGTTGAGTATACAAGGATATAATTAAAAATAAAACATTCATAATACACAATATATTTGGCTCTTGAGAGTCACCTCCAGATAAAATTTTTGTGACACATTCTCGAGGGAGAATGTGTCCCTAAACAGGTAAGAATCTCTCTCCAGCAACTAATATAGACAAGTAACAGAGATAGGGATGGCGAGAGCCATAGAAGCCCGAAGGGGCAGAGACAGGGGATGGCGGGAGCCATCTAAGAAGCCCGAGGGGGCAGAAACCCGATAGGGTTTAGGTAACTATCAGGCTATTCGAACTCGGGGGAGTATGGAATACCTGAAGCAAAAACAAGGAGCCCGTGGGGGCTCAAGTAACCAGTTGCTCACTGAGCATGGAAAGCATGCAAAGAGTAGCCCGAGGGGGCTGAGGTAACCATCAGGCTGTCCGAGCTCAGGGGAGCCGCAACACCTGAGACACTATTACTGGAGCCCGGGGGGGCTTTATTAACCAGCTACTTAATGAGCGTAGAACAATGATGTTCTAAAGTGAGAGTGAGGTGGCGGGGGCCACCGAAGCAGAGCCCATGGGGGCTAAGGTAACCATCAGGCTGTTCGAGCTCGGGGGAGCCGTAACAACCTGAGACACTAAAACTGAAGCCCGGGGGGGCTTTAGTAACCAGCTACTTATTGAGCGTAGAACAGTGATGTTCTAAAGTGCGAGTGGATGGCGAGGGCCATCAGTGCCCGAGGGGGGCTGAAGGTAGGATTAATTGCTGGAGAAGATAATGAAGCATTTTTATGCCTTGAAGATGTATAACAAATTTTCTATACTTAATGTGTATATACAAACAGCATATGTATAGAAAGTTTGGGGGATAAGTACCCAAAGAAACTCAGCAAAGAAAGGGCTGAGTTGATGCCCAAGGGATAAAAATGGTGGAAAGAGGGAGGTTACAAACAGTAGAGCCATGTACCAATGTCTGGTATTAGTTAGCTGAAACATTGTCAATATGTTAAGAGTGAAATGTCTAATAAATTGGTATTAAAGTACAAAATATGACAATATTTACTAGAGAACACATAGGTTGGGCTTATATAGATGTCCATAAAATGAAAGGCTTTGCATAAAATTCTTGAATATAGATCTACCTGAAGAATATGATAAATCATGCTGCTAACAAGCCATGGGATTCCAATGTTCCAGCTGGTCAAGTTAATGGCATTTTTATCTGCTGTAAATTCCTTGACTGGACATTTAGTACCAATTACCTGAGGTGATAGTCTGGCAGGCATAAAGTACTAATTGATTGCCATGATAACCTGTCAAGCTTAACTACAGTTAGAAATTGATGGTGGATTGGGAAGCCATTGGAGTGTGTAAATACTGTAGTCTGATCTTTTTGTTTTTAGAGTTCATGTGACCAATAGATTCTTGTCTTCAAATCATTGTGTCCATGTGTTTTCATAAGACAAAATTTCACCCTTTTCCTTGATTCTAACAAACCATGGTACAAAAGATGGAGCTATAAACAAGTTATACACCATTGCTATCAAATCATAAAGTGAACAAATATATGTTAAAAACATGAATAATATACAACTATTTACATTGAGGCAGTTATGAATTTCTTGAGTTTAGCAGTAAGTTAGGTGTTGAATACATTGTATGGAAAAGAGCTACGGCTCATAATTCACAGCTGAAGCAAAACCTCACTTAAAGCTTTCTCTCCATACAGTTTACTTTCCCTATCAGAAGCTTAACTGATCAGTTAGCAGGTGAAACTTCCATAAACTTTGTTAGAATGAAGTGATCTTGACCCTGTTCGCATTCTTGAACTTTTTAAAGTGCACCTTAAAGTGTCATAACTAGAAGGGGGCATATAACCATGCTGAAGTTTTGTAGCAGAGGTGGAACTTCACACTGAATCAAGTTAAAAATTAGAAAATGGAATATAAAATGACTCTACATGTTTTATTAATAACACAGTTTTTGTTGAGCTCGACTAATACTGAATGATGATGTACGAATGTATCTACAATAACTGTCCGAATTCCATCGGCCAAGTGTCTTAATCATGTGGTCTTCAATCCCTTTTTGTCCAGCACTGGTAGCAGCACCAATTCGAAAGGAATGTCCCTTGTATTTTTTTGAGTCATAACCGCATGAATCCAGAACTATTTTTAAGTAATTTATAAATGTAGATCTATCTAAAGCGGCATGGCAGTCAGTGATGAATAAAGGATCTTTGGGACTACAGCGTATGTTAGAAAGTTTCCTCAGTTTTAAGTAGTTTTTTAAAGCTATGTACGGACATAGACCAGTATTAGTTTGATGCAGTTGAATATCAATTCCCTTCCTAAAAGGGTCAGTTTTAGATTCCTTGAGATGAAGAATACAAAATTTTGTATACAGACTAACATCTTCCAAGCATAAATGTCGACTTGCATCAAACTTTTTGTTATCTGCCACTGTAAATTCCCCACACCTTAGGAATCCGAAAAAGGCCACTACACAAGCACATTCCATCATCATGTTAACATGTTTGGAAAAAACACCTTTACGTAATCTTATAACTATGTTGTGTAGAATATCTGTTGTAATAGGTAGTCTGATCCCAGGATTTGCACATTGACTTCTTTTCACAGCTCTTAGAACTAATGATAATCTAGGGGTCGGATGTAAGTCTAGTCTCTCTAAAGGTGATGGTATGTTCGCTTGCAAATAAGTGAAACGCACACCAGTTAGATAGAGTTTGATAGTTGCATGCTGCAGCTTCAGAAATTTAAAGCAGTAAGCCACAAAAAACACCAGAATATCTTCAGAAATAGGAGGTAATTTGTTTGAATCCCACTGGAAACCATTCAACAGCATGAATCGCTTGAAATGATTATAACCTGTTGTGTATGAATTTCTAGTTCTGTCGGCTAATGAATTGGACCAGAGTTCATTTACTGCGTGTTAAGTTCCATATTACATCTGAGTGCTTGGGGCACTGATGTGGCTCTTTCTCGGCACTTGGAGCTAATGATCGGAAACGAGTGATCTGTAATCGAGAGAGAGAGTCACTTATTACATTAAACCTTCCTGGAACATGAGTACTTTTGAAATTAAAGTTGTACATACAGGCACACCATGTCAGTCTTTGCATCAGTTGCATTATGTGCAAGCACTTCGACCGTCCTTTATTTATAATTGCTACAGTTGCTTCATTGTCACACCAAAAAACTATCTGTCTTTTTGACCAGTTTTTCCCCCAGAGAATAGCAGCTACTACTATTGGGTATAACTCTTTGTAAGCAATAGATAGGTCCTTTTCCCCAATAGAAGGAATATGATCAGGCCATGCCGAAGAAAACCATTTCCCTTGAAAATATCCTCCGAACCCCCGCGTGGCTGATGCATCGGTGTAAAGGTCAAATTTGTCACTAGATACGAAACCTCTGTAGTGAAATAAAGTAACCCCATTCCATTGGTCCAGAAAGGTTTGCCAGAAAACTAAATCTGTTCTACATTCATTGTTTAAGTAAATAGTGTCATGGAGATTTTTAACTGTAGTTGACAGAGAGATTAAGTAGGAAACAAACGAACGGCCTGGAAGTATGACTCGAGAGGCAAAATTAAGGTGACCTAATAATTGTAATAGTTCTCTTTTGGTACAAAAGTTTTTCCCAAGAAGATTTTGTATGAACAGGCTGATGCGTTTTACTTTATCCAAAGGTAGTCTTGCTTCCATTTTTTCTGAATCGAGAATAATTCCTAAATATTCCAGGCATGTGGTAGGTCCAGCAGTTTTACTTTCAGATAATGGTATATTGAGTTTTTTGGAAATCATAGTCATGATAGCCATATTCCTTTCTCCAATGTTTCCAGCAAAGTCTATGGTAAGGAAGTCATCAAGAAGATGAAGGATGTTTTTAACACTATAATTATGCTTAGCAATGTGACAAACAGCTTGAGAAAGTGTATCAAAGATTATAGGACTTGATCTACAACCAAAGCTTAGACGTACCCAAAAGTAATATAAGGATCTCCACTTAACACAGTATAGAGGCCAATGGCTAGGTTTAATTGGACATATCTTAAAAGCATCAGAAATATCAAATTTACACAGCCATGCTCCTTTTCCACATTCCATTATTACTTTTATTGCATCATCAATCTTTACGTAGGACATCGAGCATGATTCTTTGTTTATGAGTTCGTTCACACTAACATTCTTCTCATCGTGTGGGGCCGATAAATCTAAAATCAGTCTCTCTTTCCCTGAATATTTCCCTGTTGCTATTCCTAAGGGACTCACTCTGTAGCTGTTGAAAGGTAAAATGTCAAATGGGCCGTACATAAACCCTTTTTTACATTCCTGACTCAAAAGATAGTCTACGCTGCTTGGCTTTTTCCTTGCAGAAAGATTGTTTTTACATTCTAAAACAGGTAGGTTATGTGTTTCTACTTTTGTATCAAAGCCAGTTCTCAGTCCTGAACATAGATATTGAACAAATTCTTTCTTTGGGTAAGTTGAGAGTTCCTTTTCTAAATTTTCTACATTTATGGGTGTGGTAGCTTCCCAGATATAGTCATTAATGCTTTCAAGTCATTTTTCATGTCTTTTTGTCTGTGGACTACCCATTACTGGAGAGGGTGTTGTATTTTGTGTTGTGGGTTTACTCCCTTTATTTGTGCAAGAATAGGCTGGATGGTTGAAAGAGCGGCATTTTGAACAAACATGTTTAAGTGGACACTGATTCCTAGAACAACCCTGAACAGTATTGTAATTGTTACAAATTTCCCTTCCTTCATGATAAAGACGAGACCGTCCTTGCCTATCCAAATGTCTGAAATTCCTTCCCTGCTGACCAAAGACATTTTTTGTATCATTACACTGCAAGGGGCAAAATTGAGTGGAATGGTCGATCATGTGACAAACTTGACATGCACGTACCTCTGCACCAGCAATAACCAAGGCCAAAAGATCCCTATCGCGTAGGGCCCAATCAACCTTAATATGTTTTTCGCGTAGGAGTGCTGCTGCCTTGGCACTAAACATTTTATGGTAGTCATAGAACTTGGCACCATAGAAATTTGAAATTTCTACAATATCTTCCTGGTAACGGTCCAATTCATCCTTTCTTTCTGAAAAGGCTGAGCACATAATTCGTTTATACTTCCCGAAGGCTCGAATAAATTGTGGTAAAGTTAGGTGTCGGTTCAAGCGTGGGTCAGGTCGCCCTAACACATTCAGTTCAAAATTGTCAGCAATCAAGGTGTGTGTTTGAGGGCTGTCAAAATTAGGAATAAGCAGAGACGCTAAATTTATGTCCCTACCTTCAATGATCTGTCTTTGTAGGTTAGGAGATACTATATCCACAGTAGAAACAGAGTCTGATCGAATTCCGGAATCATGAGTTATACAGATAATTGATTGGTTATTGCCATTGCTGGTTTCCTGCGGTTGGTTGTGTCGGTTGTACCAGCTTCCCAGGTTATAGGGGCTAACATTGCTGCTTGGTTCATTTTTGGTTGTGATCAGTTGTGTCACGGTTGTCTGAAGAGACTGAAAACACTGAGTGACACTGTTAAGTGTTGAGAGCACCGATGCCATGTTGGTATTGTCACTCCCGTGATTAGTAGGCAACTCCATGGATGTGCTTTCCTCCAGGACAGCAGAATCATTAGATGATGTTGAACTGTTATCAAGGCGTGATGACAAAGAAGATCCCAAATTGTCAGTGTACAGTTGCTTCAAGAATGTTTTAGTTACATTTTTGGATGGAGCTTTTATTCCAAGGTCTTTCCAAAGCCTTTCTCTCAATTCTTTTATTGTCCAATTTGAGGGATTCTCAGGATCCCATGTTGAATATGGGTGCATTCTTTGTGTGCCAGTAGGTGTAGGGCCTGCTGCTGTTACATCAGAAACATGTATCGGAAGATAGACTGGAGACTGATTTACATTAGAGTTTGTTTCAGAGCGAGCTGATGATGACTGTTTTCTCCTGTTCCTCGGCATTCTTGAAGTACAATCCTTGACACACAGGTATCCTCACACGAGACAAAGGAAAATTTTTCAAAACACCACAATACTAGCAGAAATGTGTTTTAGAACTTGAGTTTAGTAAATGTTAATTGTAATTAAATAGAAAAACATCCACAGATACACATGTAATTTATGTCCAGTCAATTTAATGCTTATTATGGTTTATGTCCACTAGATATAAATAATAACAGTAAATTAAATGTATTAGCATAGAACTGAACTGCTCCAAACTTAATGCAAGACTGAAGGTGCATCTAAAACAGAGATCACATGATGCCAAATTTACTTTCTGATTGGCTAGAAACTTTAACAATCTCTTTGACTAATCCAACCAGTCTCCCATATATCTGATAAAACAAAGATATGATGAGCTTGGCTGTTGATTAGTGCCATGTATGGCATGAGGTTCAGTAAGGGTAATTCTGGATATGCAAAGGGGATCTGTGTGGGTAAATTAACAGTAGAATAGTCAGCCTTGAAATTATATCTCAATATAAACTAAATTATGTATTTCTTACATAATTAAAATTTTAAACTCACCACTACTGGAGAGGTCTGATGATCTCGTAAAATAAATGAATATGACCACACGTTATTTAATATTGGGATACTGTCGCGTGACACCATTTCTTACCTTAAATTCCGATTAATTAGCGTCATATTACTAACAGAATCTTATACCAAGGTCATTTTTTTTAAATTTACGAAACTCGCCAAAGGCTCGCTTCATGAGTTTCATATGTATGAATTGAGCACTCGTGTAAAATCCTTTATTTTCTGATGTTCATCTAAGTTTGAACGACACTGGGTCGTGTGCAAAGTTTAGTTTTAGTTTAGTTTAAACATATTTATTTTACATTGATCGAGAAACAAGTTCTTAAAACTTAAACTAATCTCTCTCGATTCTGCTTCCTGGGAACTACACCAGTACTCGCGCCGAATGTGTGGGCCACTGAAAAATCCCAAAGTTGACATCCACTCCCGGGTATTGATCTCAGGACCTTTAGGTTGTAAGGCCAATGCTCTACCTCACGACCACGGACACCACCAAAGTAAATGCAGCCCAAGGGCTTCGTGTATTCTTTGCTAGCGACCCGGTGTCGCTCATTCTTCGATAAAAATCTAGGCCCAGTTGTTTAAAGCATCGTTACCTTAATGAGTTCGTTTTAGTTTCAGTTGGCTTACTGTTTGAGCGAAACCTGTATCAAATACCTTGATATGCTATGCTGAAAAGAAAAAGCTCCTCAAATTTTTTTCAGCCCAGATATCACAGTATATGCGTATAAAACTTCACATTTCGTTGACAAACAACGTCATGGTTCTACATTTAAATCACAGAAAAAGTTGAAAGATTTGTTTGTTTGAGCAGCTTAACATCGTGAACTCTGTCAAAGTGAAATTAGATTCTCGGGATCAATTGTTTATACTGGCCAAAATTTACATAAGGTGATACCGCGTGACCCGATTGATGTATTCAAACCAGTATGTTCTGAAGGATTACATAAAGCATTTTATTCGTTGTGCTTGTGGCTTTTGTGTCGTTTGTGGCAATGGATTTTTCATTATTTTTTTATTTTAGCTCACCTGAGCACGAAGTGCTCAAGATGAGCTTTTGTGATCGTGCTATGTCTGTCGTCCGTCGTCCGTCGTCCAGGCGTCAACATTTACCTTGTTTGCACTCTATAGACCACAGTGTCAGGTAGTCATAAAACTTGGTCGGATTGTTTGTTTCGATGATATCGCGGACAAGTTCGAAATTGTGGGCTAAATATTTAAAGAAGCTTGTGTGCACCCTTTAGACCACTTTTCTCAGCCCGATACGCTTGAAACTTGATCAGGATGTTTGTCTTGTTAATATCTTGGAAAAGTTGGAAAACGGGTCGTGTCACTCTGTCAGTTACTCATAAAACTTGGACAGATTGTTTGTCATGATGATATCTTGGACAAGTTTAGTATTGGGTCATGCCAAGTCAAAAAGTAGGTCATAGGGCTAAAGCCTATAAAATCCTTTTGTGCACTCTTTCTGAGGCCACATTTTCGGCCTGGGGCTGTTAAAGATATGTCAGAATATCTGTCTTGATGATAGCAAAGACAATCACGAACTTGGATATTGCGGGGTCAAAAAGTAGCTCACAGGGCTAAATCTTAGAAAAACCTTGTTTGTAGTCTACAGGGCACAATGTCAGCCTCATACTCATGAAACTTGGTCAGAATATTTGTCTTGATAATATGTAAGATATCTTTGAAATTGAAAGTAGGTCACCGAGTCAAACCTAACAAAAACATTGTTTGCACTCTAGAGGCCACATTTTCAGCCTGATATTCATTGAACCTATTCTGTAAACAAAATTCATCAAGAAAGACATACAGATATTGTAACGAGAGCTGTCAATAGACAGCACAGCTCGCTTGGACGTTAAGAGTAATGTTTTCAAAAGGCTTTATTTTCAGGCCCGTAAAAACCAGGGATTGTTTGGTAAAGGGTTAAAGGTGGGTATTCAGATTTTTCACATCTCGCCAATTAAAAAATATAAAATATAAATATCACTGAAAATTATATGAAAAAACAATACAAATCATCAATAATTAAGAATCATAAAATTACAAAAACGAAATTGTGTTACCTAAAAAGGCTACGTAGCCTCTTCAGGTATTTTTAGATTTCGCGCGAGAAATCAAAGAAGCATTGTGGGAATGTCTGGTGACTGGCACGTGACTAATGACGCTTTAATTCCATAACATATAACAAACTTGTAATTATTTTCCATAATGTCTTCCTGGAACTCTATGATTGAAGCTTCGTCTGTGTATTTCTGGTATGTCAATGAGCGAGTTGCTCAAGTAAAAATAGACCGTGTTTCCCGTCGGTGTAGACCTGTAATTCTCTAATTTCTCATGTTGTCAGATGGTTTTTGGATACTGGGGTTTTATGAACGAAAATTAAAAGGCTTTCAGAGTATAAGAATGATTTTTTTTGTATATTGTAAAATTTTCGTCGCAAAATCTGAAGGGCCACCTTTAAACCAGTCAAATTCTATTCTCGTTTAGGTGTTCTCGCTGAGCCCCGGTAGTTCAGTAGGTAGCGTACAGGAGTTGAAAACAGGGGGTTGTAGTCTCGATCCGGGGCTCGGCCAATTCCTTTCTGAGGATTGAAGATAGTCATTGTGACAGGATTCATTCCTCTCCCACCGTTGACCATTGTTTTGATGATGGTTTTGTGAGAAAGCAGCCAGTGGCTTGGAAAGAATATTGTGCGAGTACTGATAAAAGAGAAACCAGGAAATCATGGACAGGTGCACTGGCCGCCGCGTTTTCATTTCTCCGCGATATAACTGAAATGATGTGGAAAACGGTGCTAAATAATCAATCAATTAGGTGTTCTCATGCACAAACAAAGCTTTGCGATCTATATCAAAGCGCGCTTTTATGCAGCAGGGTACAAGATGGTATTAGTCAGTTACAGAACTTGAAACTTGCTCCTATTTCCTTGGTACATTATCTTACTTGGATTTTCAGTGTCTAATAAAGTAATCGAATATTATAGCAAGTACAACCAACATTTCAGGGAGCATCTGTCAAATCAATGTACTTTAAAGTAGGTCAAAGAAGTCAGAGTCTCATATCACTTCAAATAAACAACTTTCTGTCAAATTTCCCTTTTCATTCTTCGTAATAAAAGACATGCTCTTCAAGTCACTGTACAAAATAAAATATTGCAGATCTCAAGCGACTGTAGAACAGCTTATCAAGTGACTGTACAAATTCCTTTTGTCAACATGCCATTTTAAACGAACGATTATGAGGATTGTAGTCGATTTTGTCACCAAACCTTTACATGTTTTCAAAAAAAAGTGAATAAAGAAAATATCTATACATTTTCCATTCACCAAAAAAGCTTTTAAGGATGGTTAATCAAACAAAATACCTCGTTGTTTTGAGGCAAAATCATCTGTATTTTAGTATGGTTACATGATCAAGGCATCCCCATTCCTCCAAGAAAGATTTACAGAGCACATGGGTGTTCCTGATACGATCTATAATTAACAAACAAAAAACTGGATATGAAGGTTTTATAATATCTATCAAAATAAATGAAAACTCACCAGCTTGGCTTACCGTGTCATAGCAGTTTACAACGACCAAATGACATTTCGCCACTGTACAGACTCCCAAGTGACATACAATCTCAAACACTGTACACTTCCGGTCCTACACTGTGGGAATTACTTGTATCAAAATCTAGCCTGAGATATATTTTATCAAAATCTGAGATTACTTCTATATATAGAAGAGAATCTAACCTCTCTGAGGTAATGTGTATCAAAGTCTAGCCTATCTAGAATTACTTGTATCAAAAGCTAGGTTATCTGAGATATATCTTGAATCAAAATCTTAGATAACTTTTATGGAAAAAAAAACCCTAGCTTGTTTGAGATGTCTTGTATAAAAATATAGCCCATGATAAATTATATCAAAATCTAGTGTATCTGAGGTAACTGATATCAACACTCTTTTAATTTAGAGAAAAATAGAGTAGTTTATAACAGTTTATTTTATGAATAGCTTCATTATGTAACTTTTTTATGAATAGCTTCATTATGTAAACTTTTTTAGGGAGATTCCAAGCAGGTGAGATTTCGTTTCTAAAACTGGAAACCCTCCAATAGCTTTCTTTAACCCTTTACCAGATGGTCCCATTTTGTATGATTCTTGAGGTTTTTGAAAACATGGTGGAAAATAAGGAATATACTTGTTACTACCATTTTTTCCTTTTCTTATATAGTGTTTTCTACCCTTTGGTAGACCAGTCCCATCATTTGAGCTTCATTTGTCATTGGCAAATACTTTCACTGTGGAAAAAATTTAAATTTTTGTCATCTGGTAAAGAACCACCAAGGGAAATAGTCTTCCTTAACACTTTTTTTTTTCTTATTAAATTTTGAGTATTTGACTTTCACTTTTACTTATAACAGCATAACAGATTTTCTGGTAATTTATTTACATATGACAGCATAACAGTTTTTCTGGTGTTTTATATTTTTTACTTACAACAAACAGAATAGTGGTTTTTCTGGTGATTTATGTTAACCATTTACCACAACAATTTTTTTTACTCCTCCACATTGAGAGCATCTGCAAACAAACTAAAAATTGCTAGAAATTAGCCAAAGATCTCTGGTAAGGTAGAAAACAGTATGGGGGGGGGGGGGGGGGGGGAGAGGAAAAAATGTTGGTTACCAGCATTTTTACTTTTTCCCAAAATGTTTTCAAAAGCTGTCTTCTGCATGGTCAATAAAACTCAGAAATGTTTGGTAAAGGTTTAATGGTTTTGTAGCTAACATACATGTTTATGTTGTAACCCAGACTTGAATCTAGGCTGATCCAGCCTAGACCAAATTGGAATTCTGTTTTGGTCTAGACCTGTCTTGAATCTGCCTAGACCAAACAACAAATATGACATATACATAACCTTCTAAGATCTAAAACACTAGATATTTTATATATTGCAAACATAACATGAAATAGTAGTCTTTGCAACCCATTATGCCTTATGGCTGTAAAAATCTGCAATGGAAAACATAGTAGACCCAAATCAAGTGCCACAAAGTATTGTGTCTGATCTTGGTCCATGGCATTTTTGTTTTACTAGGAATACAGAAATTTGTGTGCATAATGCCACCATTTTACACTAACATCTCTTTTAAACATATATGATTATTTTTTAATTATTATGAATGGTTCTGTGTTTTTCTAAAAATTGTTTCTATAAGTAATACTGCTGCTTGCTAATACCTCCTCAGAGGTTGAAGGAGATCAAGCAAGATTTGCTTCTTAAATTTATTATTGGACAGAGAGAGTGTTGCTATTATATACCATTATGGTATGTGGTCCTGGTATTTATAGCTGAACCTGAAGGTGGTGCCAGTGGGTGACATTATATTAGTTTATACATATTGTATGGTGCTTATTTTATGACTCTTAAATAAACTGCTGACATAACACTGTTTTGGATCTACCAACTCCATCTGGATGGAATTTACATTCCAGAACAACCTGGAAATATGCACTCGGCCAATATCTCTCTCATACTCAGTTGTCATTATATTTGGGCCATGCTTTGGTAAAAGGGGGCTTAATACATCTCCGTAATGCATTAGACCCAGCAAGTCATCTCATGATTAGGGATCCATAAAATCCATTTTGTCTAAGAACCAACTGTATCCTTTGACATACAGAAATTGACCAATAGACTGCACAGGCTGACCTGGGTCGATACTTTTTTGCAGATGCATTAAGCCCCCTTTTCACAGAGCATGGCTTGATTTCACATGATATTGATTTCAGATTTATCAAAATAAATGAACAAGAAAAACAGATTTGGATATTATGTATCTTATCATGAACTAATTTTTTGTTTTCTTTTTGTTTCTATTTGATTTATTTATCTAGGAATTGAGGGTAATTATCTTTTGATTATATGCATGTTAGTTATCTCCCTTTGATAAGTTGATCATTCATGTCATACATTGTAGAATATCAGTAGTTAGTTCCTTTCAGCAACAACAGCCTTGCAGCTGCATAAGTACATTTATACAAGTATACCTACTGTAACAATGATCTAAATGTTCAACTCAGATTTGTAAAAGTTTAACGTACATTGTATTTTATTATCCTGAGATTTGTAAAAGTTTAATATACACTGTATTTTATTATTCTGTTATTACTAAGTTCTATAATCATTTACTGGTGTACTGTGATATTGATATATATTGGCTAATCTGTTTTAGATATTTTTGTTCCAGCCTCTCCTTGTTTAATTAATGTGAACCCATTGGCTACAAATTACTTCACCACTAAAAAATAAATATTTATCAAAAGTACAAAAGAATCACATGATGAAATAAAAAAATAGAGAAGTAACACTAGTTTCATGTTTATTGATAGGAGTTCAATGAGGAAATTCCAGATGTTACAGAATATCTCCCTGTAGAATTAGATTTAGATCATGTAAGAGGATGCACTGTGGAATTGTGGGATAGGTCAGGGTTTTTTAAAGCCCCATGGTTTGGGTTTCGCACAGTATGCACTTTTGTCATTTGATAAGCTTTTGTTGGTGTTGGAATTAAATGAAAATTGGATAGTTTATTCGGTAGCAATTCGAATCTTAGCATCTCAAGTTGTCTGCAATAGGATAGATTCCCAGTCATTTTTCTTTAGGCCATAACAGAACAACCTTTTGTGATAAGAACCCTGAGAGAGGGAACTTACTTAACATCATGGGAAAAGGAAAAGTGCTGGTTATGTACAGAGGAGGGAGTGTATGCTATGACAAAAAGTCAGTCTTGTGTAAATTGTAAATATATAACTTATTTAATTGCCAAGGTATGCCCAACTGGTCCGGGTATGGAAGAAATGGTAAGATCTGTAGTTCACCCACGTTCTGTAGTCACTCTGTTAG
Organism: Tridacna gigas; assembly: GCA_945859785.2. Lineage (NCBI taxonomy): Eukaryota > Metazoa > Mollusca > Bivalvia > Cardiida > Cardiidae > Tridacna > Tridacna gigas. Next base: position 30,871,893 of record OX244036.2, on the reverse strand, counting down.
GGCTTTGGCCTTGACCAATTCCAAAAAATACTTTCGTGACAACTTCAACTCTTAAAATAGGCTCAACAACAGTTGCTCTTCATGGAAACCTAGATCTAGATCAGGCAGGCTGACTTTAAGGCAGAGAATGTAAAATTCTCGTCTGTGGTGTACACAGAATGGCTAGCTTGTGAAATGTGCGAAAACACACTTTTAACCCTTTACCACACAATCCTGGGGTTTAATGAAGCTGAGGAAGAACCCTTTTGAAAACATTGCGTTTAAAGATGAAAATGCTGGTAACCAGCATTTTATCCTTTTCCCGCAATGTTTTCCACTCTATCAGATAAATTCATCATATGAGCCACATTCATGTTATTGTGTGCAAATGCTTACAATTTTGAAAAGATCTAAATTTTGCTTTTGTGGTAAAGAGTTAACTCTACACCAAACAATGAAATTACAGACTTGTCCGAATTGAAAGCATTTGATTTTGAAAGGGTAGAAACCATTGTTGGAAAAAGAGAAAATGATATTTACCAGCATTTTTCTACTTTTTCTGTGGTGCTTTCAAGAGGCCACTTCCTCAGGTCATTAAAAATGATTGTTTGGTAGAGTGTTAAATTGCAAAATTTCGATGCATTTTTTGGTTGACTGAAATGTCTATTCATGTAAGTTACGCTTTGCTCTGATGGTTAAAACAATATGAATGCTCTGGTTGAGTAATTCTATTCAAACCACGATTCAGTGTAAAAATTTGCATAACTTGGCCGCATTAGTGAGATAGTACAGTATAGCACCTGTTGGCCTGCATTATTTGAGTTATATAGGAATCATTAAAATGATATTGTTATACTGAAAAAAAATGAACATTTATTTTGATGAGATCACGACATGATATCTTGATATGAAAAAAGCTTAGCTAATTACAGGGAAGATGATCTTGAACACTTTTTGTTATCACAAATTGATATCTTTATATTTTAAATTACTGTATGAAGAGGTTCTTTCACAATATGTGTATGTTTAGGTATTGTAACATTGGTTGAGAACCAAATACATTGTATCATCTTGAAAAACAGATCTGATAATCGTCCGCTTGGGTAGCTCAGTGGTTAGCATTTCTGACTTGTGACCTTGTGGTTGTGAGTTCGATACCTGGTTGAGACAAACTTTCTTTCCTGCTATTTTTCGCCTCTCACCTCTGATGCATGTGAGAAAAGTAATCAGTGGCTTTGGAAAGAAAGTAATGTGTCAGTACTGGTGTGAGAAAGCCATGATATGACCTGAGCTGTTAAAATGGCATTAAAATCCAATACAAACCAAACCAAAAGATATGATAATCACTCAGTTTAAGGGGATGTTTGTATATTTTAATGACTTTCCCATCATTGATGATCATTAGAATTCAGTGTATATATATATTATGTACCTAGTTGTTCTCTTTTGATTGGCTAGAATGAATTATTCATTTTAATTCAAACTTTGGTGTCTCCCATTTTTAAGTTGTAGAATATCCTGCATGCCATTCATAAGCATGAACTATACATGCATAGAATATATCATAGATGTAAACTTATTTTTTTCATAATGACTATTGATTTACATGTATACTGGCAGTAGTTTTTTACCTATAGCTAAAGTAATTTTGTCCTTTCTGTATCCTTAAGTGTTATTCTTTTTTAGTATGTAATGAAAGCAATGAAGGCATTTATCAAATTTGTATAAAGTACATCTAGTCTTTTTCTTATGCACTTCTTATCCAAAAATTGGTACCTATCAGCTTCAGGAGTGAAAACAAGGCAATACCGTTATTGTGACCTTTGTCATATTGCCAAGGAATTAATGTTGGTAAAATTCAACAAAACTCACTCTTTTTGACAGAGTTGATTAACTCTTTACCACACAATCCAAGTTTAATGACCCAAAAGGAGAAGGCTTTTGAAAACATTAAGGGAATTGGAGAAAATGCTGTAACCAGCATTTTGTCCTTTTCCATTAATGTTTTTTACTCTTTCAAAGACAAATTCTGTTTGGGTCACAGTTGAAATGTCCTTCAACTTGGGCAAGTCTAAAGTTATGTTGTCAGGTAGAGTTAATAAAGTTTTGTATGATACCCTTGAAAATGCTGTAAATGCTGAAAGAATTAACCCTGAAGAAGAAGACTTAAAAATCATGGGAAGAGAAGAAAATGCAGGTAACCAGTGCTTCCTTCCTTTCCCCTAATGTTTGCCCTTTTAATGACAATTCCATCATATGACTCACTTTATGATTAGTAGAGTGGTAATGATTTCCATATACGGTAGATGAGCCTGAATTTTTTTTTTGACCGGTAAAGTTTATTGATTTAGCATTCCTGTGATTTTTATGCGAGAAATATATTTTTTTTACTGGTTCTTTTGGAGACAATACAATATATAGATATATATACATTGATAAACCTTGTAATATATTGACAACAATGATTGTAATTTTAAATTTTTAATAATGCACAGCATAGTATGTGTTTCATATAATTATGTATGTTATTGAAATATGATAATTGCATGATATGGTGTATATGCATGTTACATTGCATGCTAAGTGCTTGTCTATCCTTTATGTATAGAAGATTTATAAGCCATAATAATGACCTGTCTGTAAACAATATATTATAGCCCATGTTTATCTTCATGCTTCATTAACTTTTATTTTGTGTTTGGTTTTTTAGCTCGGCTGTTTTCAAAGAAAACATTGAGGTATTGTCATAACACTGGCAATGTTGCCTGCCTTGTTGTTTGAAAACTTTGACATTATATCATATCTCTGTTATTACCAAAGATATTTGCCTCAAACTTGGACAAGTTGTTAATTATTAAAAGGGGGACCTGTACTACAAAGGCAGGTAACCATAAAAATATTTTTGACAGCATTATGCCCCTTTTTCGACTCAGAATTTTCACTGAAAATCAAACATCCGCAGCCAAGTGTTGGGAATGGCACCCACGTACAGTGCTCTTGTCAGTAGATACACTATGTAATGATGTTACATTAATTTTAAAAACAGCAGTTCCATAAATGGAATATAAATGTACACAATTACTTACAATTTCAGTAGCTCTGGCAATTACATACAGGGCTTTTGATGGAGGGATTGCAAGTTTGATTCCCTATTGGTCAGATCTCTTGGTTTTGTGAGAAAATAACCAGTTACTTAGAAAAAAGAAAGTACTGTACCCATTTAGGTATTGCGCTATGTGGCATGTATGAAAAGGTGCACTGGCTGCATCATAATTGAAATTCTGTTACAAAAATAGCACCAAACAACAAAAACATTATTGCTTGTTCAGCTTTTGGGCTTTTCAAAGTAGTGAACATCTAACAAAAGAAAGTAAATGCTGACAAAATGCAAGGCAAAAACTAGAAGTTAATATAAAGGAAAAAAAACAGTGCAAAATTAGGAAAATTTTGTTGCATAAAAAAGTGTTCAAAAGAAGTTATCATTATTATATGGCTGACAAAATCTTATTCTCATGAATAATTCTTGAAGCATTCATAGGTACCAGGTTGACATTTTTTGAAACTTTTGACCAGTGAATTGAAATGTTACAAATCACCTGTACAAAACATGATAGGATTCTCTTGGTCTGAATTTAGTAACAAAATCTTCATTTTTTAGTGATGAAATCTCCTTTTTTAAAACAATATTCATGTACCAGTACCCAATTTTGTCATCATAGGTACCTAGATTCAATGTTAAAGGCCTTGAAATTGAAATTTGAGTATATAAGTTTGTTTGGAAAGCCATTTTGTTGCTCATGAATATTTTAGGAAAGCAAGATTTTGATAGTCAAATCTCCCATGACTACAAATGGAGTGTATACATAGAGAATAAAATTGTGGCCAATAATGATCTTAACCTTGTAGATTTTATCTTTTCCTATGTTGTGTATGTCTATCTGTTAAAATTCTTCCTGGTGCATGACATTTCTTTAAAAACCATTTTGCCAAAAAACATTTTTGTCAAAAACCCATCTTGCTGTAAATGACCAAATTTTGATTGTAGTAATGATATTTAATTGAAATGTATTAATTGTTACTACTTTTTCAACTGTTTGATTTTTTAACCACTACAGACTATTCACTATATGTTTATCATTATTTACCGCGTACTATTGTTGAGGCGTACTCAATTCATCACATTAAGTGATAGTGTGGCAGAAAAATGAATTAAAATTATGCAAAAAGTAACAAAAGATGGAGTAACCTTGCAACATTTAACCTTTGAAATTAATTTCTCTGCCAGCAACTAACACTTGACTTAGACCAAACAAACAATAACAGATTGTCATTTTCACAATAATTTCCATACTTTTAAATGACATTATTTAAATTTTAAATGCATTTCAACACCTGCTTTGTTTACTTTTGGCAGCTATTGTTGCTTTAAAATGTGACAGTTATGGATTTATTGTGAGATTCTATGTAAATGTTCCTGTGGTCTATCATACATCTGGATTTTTTGGGGGGGGGGGGGAGAGGGAATCTGACATAATTGGTCAAAGTTTGGAAAAGTATCACTTAAGCTCATAATTTGCAAACATTTCTTGTTGGCAAGAATCAGTCCTAGATAAAATGGTTTTTGACAAAATGTTATGGATTCCACATTTACCAGCCTTTCTAAAGTCAATTTCAGTGAATTTTAAAAGAAGCAATCAGACAATGAATCAGATGGCAAGTCAAGGACTTCAGAATTGAAACAGTATTAATTCTTTACCATACAACAAAATTTTAGATTTGTCCAAATAGCATTTGCAGATGACAAAATAAATGTCTGTCAAAAGGGCATGTCTGTTTTGGAAATGGTAGAAAACATAGGTGGAAAGGAGAAAATGCTGGTTAACAATGCTGGTTACCAGGATTTTCTCCTGTTACCTGAGCTTTTTCAAAAGCTATATTCCTCAGGGTCATTAAAACACAGGATTTGTGGTAAAGGGTTAAGAAATGCTCACGAATATGGTTCCTGCATGTTAGGTACAGGTTGGTGGCTTATAAGTCAGCCAAAACAATGCTAGTTTTGGAATTTTAATCCTTTACCACACAATCACAAGTTTTAACAACCTTGAGAAGGAAGACTTTTGAAAATATTATGGGAAGCATTTTCTGCTGTCCCAACAATGTTTTCTACCCTATTCAAGACAAATTCTGTCATTTGAGCCACATTTAATTTGTCGTCTGCAAATGTTTTGAGTTTGGACCAGTCTAAAATTTTGTCGTGTGGTAAAAAGTTAATCTGAAAAAGGTTTTGCATCAGATGATGACTCTTGCAAGCCCTTAATTGATATTTTCTCTGATTTCAAATCCTGAGTTGCTTTGCAATCCAACATAGTCTTTAGAATAAGAGTAATAGGTAATTTTGAATGGTTGGTGCATATGGACCCTGATCAGTTTGTAAATCAAACAGTACAAACCCTGTGAACTGAAGTGAATCCTGACATTAATTTTTAAGATGGGACAAACAGTGTTGAGAATAAGTGTCCCATCTGAAAATAGTCAATCCTGCCATGTTGGACAGCTCCAGAAAGCATTCAGTGACCAATGTTTAACCCTTTACCAAACATTCCCGGGTTTTAATGACCCTAAAAGCATTGAAAACATTGTGGGAAAAGGAGAAAGTGCTGGAACCGGCATTGTTTTCTACACTGTCTGGTACAATTTTCATCACAAGCATGCCACATTCAATTTTTGTCTGCAAGTGCTTTGAATTTGAACCAGTCAAAAATTTTGTCGTTTGGTAAAGAGTTCTGAAAATTTATAGAAGAAACTTTCTTGTATTCAGCAAGCATGTATTATTCAATGCTTGCGTAACACAAATTTGGTTGAATTTTGAAAGAATGCTAAGTTTTACCTTTTTATTATGAAAATATGGCATATAAAGTATATACATCTCCCTCCTTATATTGAATAGCTTGAGCTAGTTACTCTGCTAGATCCCATACTGCTTGGTGTGAGTGCAGAAAGAAGACATCTGCTTCTTTTTGGCAAACACACCTGTCTCCATACTGCAATGACCTTGCATGAATATTAGAAACCTTTAGGCATGCCTGACTTGAGCCTCGTAGTCTTGACATAATTTCTATTGCAGAGCTCTTCAAATCGATCTTGTTTCCTCAAAATATGAAGGAATAAACTGTTTTTCAAACAATTTGGTGTTTTTATTATCCTGACATAGAAAACTTTTAAGAAAATGGTGAAAAAAGGATGAAAGACTGGTATCTATTTTGTTCAAGACTCATAGGGTGAAAACCATACATTGTAACTCTATTAGTAAATGTCTTATGCATGAAAACATGTAGAATGCTCTTTTGACAGGGTCAGCTATTTCTTTGTGTTTACATTCATAAATTCATACAAAAGTTAATGTAAACATTTTTGTACTATATGAAAATAGTCATATAAAGAAATGATAGTTGTATAATCTTCATATTTTTCTAACACATGTATCTAATTTGCAAGAGTATTTTGTCAACCTGGATAATACAGCAAGAAAAATACATTGTTTGTAAATCCTTATCATTCAAGAATTGAAAGGAACATATTACAGGATCATTTATTGAGAAAATACAAATTAGAATGCAAAAATAAAAAGAAAATAGAAACTTAGAGCTAGGAAGAAATTGTTGATTTTGTTAATGAGAAAAAAAAATCTTAAAACAGCATGTAGAATGATTCCATTCTAGATCCCACAATATTTTAGTGCATGGTTGCAATATTCTCCTTGCTTTATCAACTCTTAGGTGAATCCTACATTAGAGTTTGTCTATGCTTCCAAAGCACTTACTGGTATTTTTAGCTCACCTGAGCACAAAGTGCTCAAGGTGAGCTATTGTGATCATTTGCATTGTGCACTGTCCGTCATGCGGTCGTCAACATTTACCTTGTGTGCACTATAGAGGCAACATTTTCTGTCAGATACTCATGAAACTTGGTCATAATGTTTGTCTTGATAAAATATCGGTCATGTTGGGTCAAAAAGTAGGTCACTGGTCTAAATCTTAAAAAAATTTGTGTGCACTCTAGAGGCCACATTTTCAGCCTGATACTCTTGAAACTTTGTCAGAATGTTTGTCTTGATAATATCTTGGACAAGATTGAAATTGGGTCACATTGGGTTGAAAAGTAGGCCACTAGACCAAATTTTAGAAAAACCTTGTGTGCACTCTAGAGGCCACATTTTTAGCCTGAGACTCATGGAAGTTGGTTGGAATGTTTGCCTTGATATCTCGGACAAGTTTAAAATTGAATCATGTCTGGTCACAAAGTAGGTCACTAGACCAAATCATAGAAAAACCTTGTGTGCATTCTAGAGGCCACATTTTCAGCCTGATACTCTTGAAACTTTAAATTCTTATCTTGATGATATCTTGTACAGGATCAAAATTGGGTCATTTTGGGTCAAAAAGTAGGTCACTGGGCCAAATCTTAGAAAAACCTCGTATAAGCTCTATAGGTCACATTTTCAGCCTGAAATGCATGAAACTTGGTCAGAAAGTTTGTCTTGATGATATATTTGACAAGTTCAAATTTGGTTTACATTGGGTAAAAAAGTAGGTCATCGGGCCAGATCTTAGAAAAACTTTGTGTACACCGTAGAGGCCACATTTTCAGCCTGATTCTTCTGAAGCTTGGTCACAAAGTTTGTCTTGATGATATCTTGGTCAAGTACCAAACTGGGTCACATCTGGTGACAAAGTAGGCCACTGGACTAAATTTTTGAAAAACCCTGTGTGCAATGTAGAGGCCACATTTCCAGCCTAATACTTATGAAACTTAGTCAGAATGTTTGTCTTATGTTTGAAATGGGGTCACATTGGTTAAAAAAGTAGGGCACTTACTCTCATGTGTTTTACATTATTAAAACCAAGATTGTTTCACCTTTATCAACTGTTGATGACTTTACTAATGTGAGTGCTTTAGGGCCAATGGCCCTCTTGTTTATTTCAATATATTTATAATAAAGATTCTTTAAATACTAATTTAAGCTTTTGTAAGTAAAAAAGAAAAGATTTTCAATATTCTTCTAAATTCAGATAAACAGATACATGTTTAGTCCCATTCCATATAATCAATTTTTGTTCCAGTTTTCTATTTTTTCAATGATTTTTTGAAGTTTGATCAGTACAAACAAAACAATATTCTTTATCCAAGAAATCAACCAGATTATAATCGGTATCATAGCTGTTATTTATTTTTCATTCATCTGCATTTTCATGTTTGACTGTTATATTTCTCTTTGCTTTTTCGGGCTTGTTACCTCTTTAGAGAGACAGAGAGCTACGTATTCTGGTAAGAGATTCATCTTGACAGATTTATGAACTGTATTTCATCGATTGAGTAATGTAATGTCACAGACCCTCATGTTTATCAGTATTAGATTGTAATGTTACAACCATTTGGGCCAGGATGGTTGTGAGATACTATGACATACTAAATATAATGATATAAACAGATGACTTCAAGTAACTTCATTTTGTAGAAACATTGTAGCAAATGGAGAAATTGCTTGGACTGTCTACCAAGCCGCAAAATGTCCATATCAAAAGCATTTTGTAGACAACACACTTTGAAAGGGTAGAAAACTTTGTGGGAAAAGGAGCTAATGCTAGCAGCCAGCATTTTCTCTTTTTCCCACAATGTTTTCTAACCATTTACAAACATATCCAATTATTTGAGTGATTCTGTCATCTGCAAATGCTTTCAATTTGGACCAGTGTAAGATATTGTCTTTTGGTAAAGAGTTAAAGAGGTAATGCACCAATGATATTCAAGAAGGAAAAAAAAAAAACTGTAAGAAAAATGGATGAGAATAACCCTTACATTTGAGAATTATGAAATTTAAATGCTTTCGAACAGCTCTTCAAAATCAACAACAAGACATTGTCACAAAAAAAGGCTGTTACATTACATTACTAAAAAAATTATACATTTGTTGAATTGTTGGATATAATGTTTTTTTTTACTGTGAGAATTGTGATTGTGTCAACTCTTAAAAAAAAGAAATTGAAAGTGTCAGACAAGAGATAATGAGAATTTAAAGAAATCTTCTGTATCACCAAAACCATTTCAGGAAAAGGGATGGAGCATTGATGATTGAAATGCTTGATTATTATAGACAACATATTTATAAATAGTAAAACTGTATTTTTGTACAACTATTGTGATGCACCTACTTCAGAATGGCTGTTGACAACAATGTGGCAAAGATAGAGAATATTTATAATGGCCAATGAAGCATTAATGATTGATACACTTGATTTTTAACTCTTTACCAAATGACAAACTTTTGGACTCGACCAAATTGAAAGCATTTGCAGAGGACAAAGTAAATGTAGCCTAAATGATGATTTTTGTCTTTGATAGAGTAGAAAACATTGCAGGAAAAGGAGAAAATACTGGTTACCAACATTTTCTCCTTTTCCCACAATGTTTTCAAAAGCCTTCTCTCTCAGGGTTGTTAAAATTTAGGATTGTGTTGTAAATGGTTAAATACATCATATTTATGATAAACCTATATTTTTGTACAAATATTGTGATGCATTGACTCTAGAATTGCAGTTGACAACAATGTCAACAATGTGGCAAAGATAGAAAATATTCATAATGGCCAATATCTCCATATGTTTTAATATCTTGGCTCTCTACCCAAAGATTACCCACAAGTATTAATTTTCATACTTCTACAAAAAATGGTTTTGGAGACATTGTGGAAAAAGAATCATTTGCTTGTTACCAGCAAATACAGTTTTTCCAAAATGTTGTCCAAATTTTTCGATACTATCAGTTTCCTTTTCTTGAAGTATATCTCCTTTATCTCTTTACCACATCCCAAAATTTCAAGACTAGTCCGAATTGAAAGCATTTGCAGACTACAAATTGTATAAGGCTAAAATTATAACACTTTCCTTTGAAAGGGTAGTAAACAGTGTGGTAAAAGAAGAAAATGCTAGTTACCTGCATTTTTTTCCTTTTCCCACAATGTTTCCAAGTCTTCTTCCTCGTGGTTGTTAAATCTCGGGATTGTGTTGTAAAGGGCTATATCTTGCTTGTGTAATGGTAGGCCAAAATATAGCATGTATGGTAGCAGGTTAATTTTCTTTAAACCAACATCATACAGATACAGCCCCAGTAACATGACTAATATGATGCTAAATATGGCTTTAAAAATTCAACTATGTCATGTTTCTAGTAGACAGATTTTAACCCTTTATCACACGACAAAATTTCAGCCTTGTGCAATTTGAAAGCATTTGCAGATGACAAAATAAATGTTACTCAAAAATAGAAATTTGTTTTAGAAAGGGTAGAAAACATTGTGGGCAAGGGAGAAAATGCTGGTTACCAGCATTTTCTCCTTTGCCCACAATGTTTTCAAAAGCTTTCTTTTTCAGGGTCATTAAAAGTCGGGATTGTGTGGTAAAGGGTTAACCCTTTACCATGCAATCCTGTGTTTTCATGATTTCCATTCTCTGATTGTGGTGATTCAGTGACAATGTGCTGGTGGGGGGGTATTTGTCCGCATTGCGACAGTTCTAGTTCAAGACAATTTTAGCTGTATTTGTGTGGTGTTTGCATTAGAATGCTTGTATTTGTCACTGGTTTAACTCTTTACCACACAGACCCGGGTTTTAATGACCCTAAGAAAGAAAGCTTATCAAAACATTGTAGGAAAAGGAGAAAATGCTGGTGACCAGCATTTTCTCCTTTTTCCCACAATGTTTTCTACTCTTTCAAAGAGAAATTTCATGATTTGTGGCACATTTAATTTGTCATCTGCAAATGCTTTTGATTTGGACAAGTCCAATATTGTGTTGTTTGGTAAAGAGTTATTAGGACTATAGAAGAGTGTCCTCCTTCACTTGACATCTTCAGGCTGGTAAATTTGCTGGTAATAAAGTGTGATATATTTTACTTGTTTAACCCTTTACCACACAATCCCGACTTTTAACGACCCTGAAAAAGAAAGCTTTTGAAAACATTGTGGGAAAAGGAGAAAATGCTGGTAACCAGCATTTTCTCCTTTTCCCACAATGTTTTCTCCCCTTCCCAAATCAAAATTCTATTTTTGAGTCACCTTGGTTTTTTCATCTGCAAATGCTTTCCATTTGGACCAGTCTAAAATTTTGTTGTTTGGTAAAGAGTTAAGCTAAGTTTGGGTGAATAGTATAATTGTATGCACAAGATTTTGAGCTTTGAAAGTAAAGAGAATAAGCTTACGGAACAAAATGGCCAAGAAAAATGCATTTCGATGCCACCACAGGTAACATCACTCGGTAAATATGGGTGAAGAGAAGCAAATGCATGTGTCAAACAATTGTTCCTTTTTCCATAGTGTTTTCCATTAGCAGGTTAAAGAAGGTTGTGAATCTTGTATGCTTTCGTATGATTGTAACTTTCATGAGTTTTGAAAATTTGTTAAGTTTATCATAAAAAAGAAAAGATGATAATAGATTTTAATTTCTATTTCCAACTTGATAATTGTTGCAGATCAATGAACTCATCATCAACACCATAGAAACAGAGAAACAACGATACTTCTTAGACCGGCTGATTCTCCAGGACAAGCCATTGCTGTTTGTCGGGCCGACAGGGACAGGGAAAAGTGCCATAACCAATAACTTCCTATCCTGTCTACCAAAAGACAAGTACATCATCAATAATGTGAACTTCTCAGCTCAGACCTCAGCCAATCAGACTCAAGATATCATTTTCTCCAAACTGGACAGGTGAGCCTACTTATATTTTTTGAACAACATGAGAAAAACAAGGCATGTTACATTAGGTTGTACTGATCAACATCGCTGAATATTATTCTAATTTCTAAGACTGTCCATCTGATTGGCTGAGATGTTCTGTCTGAGCCAATCAGTTAGTTTGTCTTGGATTTTAAAACTAGAAAGGCTAGATAAATATCAATATTATTTCAGCTTCCAAAGCTTTAATCTATAGTAGCAAATTTACAGCACAAAATTCTGACTTAACCCTTTACCACACAATCCCGACTTTTAACGACCCTGAGAAAGAAGCCTTTTGAAAACATTGTGGGAAAAGGAGAAAATGCTGGTAACCAGCATTTTCTCCTTTTCCCACAATGTTTTCTACACTTCCCAAAACAAATTTCAGCTTTTGAGCCACATTTATTATGTCGTCTGCAAATGCTTTCAATTTGGACTGGTCTAGAATATTGTCGTTTGGTAAAGAGTTAACCCTTTTCTGCACAATGCCAACTTTTAATGAACCTGAGAATGAAGCCTTTTGAAAGCATTGTGGAAAAGAGAGAAAATGCTGGTAACCAGCTTTTCTCCTTTTCCCACAATGTTTTCTACGTGACCGTATCCCAAAACAAGTTTCAATTTTTCCTTCAGATTTATTTTGTCATCTGCAATTACTTTCAATTTGGACCAGTCTAAAATTGTGTTGTCTGGTAAAGGGTTAAAGGTGCCTTTCAATAGATTTTGCTTTGAATAGAAAATTTTTGTTAAATGCTGATAAATACTGCAAAATATGCTTTTCCTTGCAAGCATAAAGAAACTGCACTTACATGCAGTAAAAAGGTGCGAATTTGGCACTCAAATAATGGGTTGGTAGCTTTCTCTTATGAGATGGTATCTCTTATGAGATCAAATATGGTATCATTGTACTTATTTTAAAATGATCCCACATAACCCATGTGTGTAATCAATCATGTGGCATTCCTACATACCTTTGCCAAATTCTGGCACTAGATATAAAATTACCTTAAGAGGCAACATAGCCCATAAAGGAAATGCCACTGAATTTTTTTAAATTACATTTATTCTTTTTCTTTAACGAGGGTTTGCCAGCTATCTTCTTTGCGAATGCATTGATGAATCATTTTTAAAGTTTGGTGAGATGATAAATATCTGAATAGCTCCCTTTAAGAAGAATGTTTAATATATGAGCCATGCTCTGTGAAAAGGAGCCCTATTGCAAAATCTCTTTTGTCTAACAACAAACTGGTAAAAAGGTAGAATGGTCCTTTGACGTGCAGAAAATAGCCCAAAGCAAAAAGTTTCGTCACAGGTCAGTCTGTGCAGGCCGACCTGGGTAGATACATTTTGCATATGCATTAAACACCCTTTTCACAGGGTATTCCTCATATGTATCATTGTACCTATACAAAGGTCACTGGATATTGCTTTTGCATTTTTTGTCCATACATAATATTATGTTTTTCCTTCCATCCATTGGTTGATCTAGTCTTGCTCTCCAATTCTGAAGAGGATATCATTTTAATGCAATCATTTATTTTCTAATATTTTTCAAAGAAAGAAACACTCATTTTCTTGTAACCCTTTACCACACAATCCCACCTTTTTATGACCCTGAGGAAGAAGGCTTTTGAAAACATTGTGGGAAAAGGAGAAAATGCTGGTAACCAGCATTTTCTCCTTTTATCACAATGTTTTTTCACCCTTTGATGGAAACATTTTGTCATTTTGGCAACCTTTATCTTGTCGTCTGCAAATGTTTTCAATTTGGAACAGTCTGAAATTCTGTCGTCTGGTAAAGAGTTAATCAAGATGTAAGTAGAGGAGTGCTGTAAGCTGTTGTACCTATTTTGACTTGACATTCCAGACGTAAGAAGAACGTATACGGTCCCACGCCTGGTAAACGCCTTGTTGTATTTGTTGATGACCTCAACATGCCAGCCAAGGAGAAGTATGGAGCCCAACCACCCATAGAAGTGCTACGTCAGTGGAAGGATCATGGATACTGGTTTGACAGGTGAGTTGGTGGCATTGTTACGAGAAATCAGTGATTTTTAACATTTGATACAAGTTGTCTTTTGAAATAAGAATTCATTAAAGGCCTGGTAATGGCCAACAGTAAACATGGGTTTGTAAAGATGCATTTGAATTTAAATCATGTAGAGTTTCCCTACCACATAAATATGGATATGGAAAAGCATACACATGTTGTGCATGCAGAAATTTCTGTTAGTGAGACAATATTTTTCTTTGACATACTGGTTTCCTTGTGTGCAAAATTGTTTCATAGAAGCCTACATGTATGCAACTAGTTGATTTTAAATCAAGGGAAATAAGGATAAACATGGTCTTAAATATGTACTAGTCTTTAGTACATGTTACCTCCTTTAACTCTTTACCAAACAACAAAATGTTAGACTGGTCTAAATTGAAGGCATTTGCAGGCGACAAAATAATTGAGAAAAGGAGAAATACTGGTTACAAGCATTTTCTCATTTTCCAATGATGTTTACAAAAGGCTTCTTTCTCAGGGTTGTTAAAAGTCAGGACGGTGTGGTAAAGGGTTAAATATTTCTCTTGTCTTGCAGTAAACCATTTTGGAAAAACTGTGGTGATAGGAGAAATTACTGTATCATTTTCTTTCATTGCTACAGTGTGTTCACTTGTATTTGTGCATGAAATCTTTACTACACAATCCCAAGTTTAAACAACCTTGAGGAAATAGCCATTTTGAAACCTTGTGGGAAAAGGGAAAAAAAAAATGGTGGTAAATAGCATTTTCTGCTTTTCCCACAACATTTTCCACACTTTCACAGACAATTACCATCATTTCAGTTAAATTCAGAATGTCATCTGCATATAATTTCAGTTTTGAGTAGTTTAAGATTTTGTTGTTTGGTTGTAGAGTTAAGCTTAATTTTAATTATCCAATCTATATAAGTAATTTTTTCAAAGTTACCTGTTACAGAATTGATTTCAGGAGGCAGTAAGTTAAGATTAAAAAGTGACATAGCATATATTTACAGGAAAGACACAACAATTCTACATCTTGTTGACATCAGCATGTTGTGTGCAATGGGCCCACCTGGTGGTGGTCGAAACAATGTCACTCCGAGATTTCTACGCCATTTCAATGTGATCGGAATGCTCTCATTTGATGAGGATACCATGAAAAATATTTTCTCACCCATCGTAGACTGGCATTTTAAATCATTTGAAACAAACCATAGAAGATGGTCTAGGGTAAGATTATTTGATATTTTGTGAAGCTAAGATAAGAATGCATATTTTTCGCAGTTAACTCTAGCACTTTCAGAAACCTAGACTTGTCAAAACTGAAAGCAATCACAGACAACAATTTAAGATTGATTCAAATGGTGGAATTTGTCTTGATAGGGTAGAAGACATTGTGAGAAAAGGAGAAATTGCTTGTTACCTGATTCAAATGGTGGAATTTGTCTTTGATAGGGTAGAAGACATTGTGAGAAAAGGAGAAAATGCTGGTTACAAGCATTTTCTACTTTTCCCGCTATGTTTTCAAAAGAATTCTTTTTAAGAGCCGTTAAAACTCACATTGTGAATTTGAAAAGGGTTAACTCTTGACCACACTATCCCATGTTTGACAGCCTTTACAGAGATGGCTTGTGAAAACTTTGTGTAAAAGGGAGAAAATGTTGGAAACAGAATTTTACCCTTTTTCCAACAATGTTTTCAACTCCTTCACAGACAAACTCCTTAATTTAAGCCATGTCTTATCTGCTGCCTTCAAGTACAGACAAATCTAACACATTATTGTCTGGCAACAGCTAACTTAGTCATCAGTACATACATTTTGAACTGTCTGCTCCATGCTACCTTCGAAACAATCTGACAAGAGAAACTGTTCTGTAAATAAATAGTACTTAAACCTTTTACCAAAACATTCCATTTTTAGCTTGGCTGTTTTCGAAGAAAACATCAAAGTATTGTCGTAACCCTGGAATTCTTGTGTGCGTTGTTGTACAAAAACTTTTACATTTTATAATATCGCTATTATTACTGAAGATTTTTGCTTCAAACTTGGCCAAGTTGTTAATTATCAAAGGGGGAACTTATACAAAAAGGGCAGGTAACTATCAAAGTATTTTTGATACAGTTTTGCCCCTTTTTTGACTGAAAATCTAACAAGCACTGCCAAGCATTGCCACCCACATGCAGTGTTCTTGTTTTTGAACCAAATGATGAAGGCATTTATGAGAAAAAGAAACATTCTATAATTTGCATATTCTCAGTTCCCCACATTTTCTACCTTTGTAAACAAAAAATTCATCATTTAAGATGTGAAAAGAGTCTTAGCACTAGAGGAATAAACCATTTGGTTTGATCAATCAGAAATGCTATTTTGAAATTTAGAAAATTCTTGACAATTATCTCATGTTTTAACAACCCTTAGGAAGAAGGCTTTACAAGCCATTGTGGGAAAAGGAGAAAAAAGCTGGTAACCAGCAATTTCTCCTTTTCTTATAGTGTTTTCTACCCTTTCCAGCCAAATCCCATTATTTCAGTGGCATTCAATTTTTCATTTGAAAAATTCAATGCTGTCACTGAGGACCAGTCTAAAATATTGCCGTCTCGTATAGAGAAATGAATAGTTGATGAGTAACTTTCTGTATTTTTTCAGACTACAGTTTTCACTTTTTGTTCATCATTTCAGATTATTGTTACTGCAACGCTAGAAATTTATCAGAAGGCAATTACTAACTTCCTACCATCTCCGTCCAGGTCACACTATGTGTTCAATCTCAGGGACTTTGCAAGGGTTGTACAGGTATGAAAATATTTATAGTGAAATAGCAATTCTCCCAGATGAGAACCCCTCCCCCCCCCAAAAAAAAAACAAAAAAAAAACTATTAAACTTTGTGGCAGATCACTTTAAAAATCATTGTTGTGAAAGGAGAATTTGCTCATACTGGTTACCAGCATTTTCTCCTTTCCCATGATGTTTTCAAAGGCTTTCTTCTTTAGGGTTGTTAAAACACATTTTTTGGTAAAGTGTTAAGGACGTAATGAGTTATTCAGACAAATATATAAGTAGATATGAATGACTTTTCCACTGATACATGGAGTGTTCAAATATGAATGCATCTAATCACCTAAAATTTGATTCTTCATGGGTTTCACTGAAATTTTTATTTTGTTCTTTCAAAGTATTCACCTCCAACAAATATACAAAGTTTCAGTCTCCAAATCCAATCTTTGAAGGCATTTTCATAGTCTTTTTTAGGTAAACTATGAAGAAATTTGAATATTGCAGAACCAATTTGTTTGCACTGAACAAATTTTCGACCTGAAAGGTACTTTTTTAGCTTTGGAAACAAAAAGAAGTCACAAGGGGCAAGGTTAGGCGAATATGGAGGGTTGGGCAGCACAACAACTTTTTCCTGCTGCAGAGTCTTACGCTATAGACGCCTTGTGCAATGACGTGTTGTCCGACATTGGCCAAACCTGTTGCGGGTCTTAGTTTTTGAAAGTATTTCTTCAGTTTTCGAAGAACTTTTGTCTGGTAAAATTCCACATTAACAGATTGGCCTTTAGGCACAGCAACTTGAAAGGCGGAACCCTGAGTTGTAAAGAAAATGGCTTATATTACCTTCTTTATCCTGATGGTCCTTTCTGCAATGCATGGTCTTTTGCCAGACTTTGTAGCCCAAATCATGTTTTGGTATTTTCGTTTTGCTTCATAAAAATGAACCCATGTTTCGTCTCAAGTGACATTTGCAAAAGATCATGCATTGTAATTTGTATACTGTTTAAGCAACAATTAAGTGCATTGCTTGCAAGCCTTTTTCTGCTTATCCCATTTGGCACAGATTTTTCTCATTTTCAAATCACGTTGGAAAATAGTATGAGCTGCTCCTAATGAGATGCCAAGAATATTAGCTATTTGCCTAGTGGTGTATCATGCATCAGTATTAACTATTTCTTTCACTTTAGCAACCATATTTGCAGACATTGTTATTTTAGGCTGACGGGCATGGGGTACATCTTCAGTCAAAATTAACCCACATTTGAATTTATTAAACCAACGAATAACTGATGAAAAAGACATTTCATTTTGTCCATAAACAGAACAGATTTCATCCAAAATGTCTATACACCCTCAGCCAAGGAGACAACGATTCTTGATATGAGACCGTATTTCAATGGCATACTCTGATTTTCTACTTACCTATTTTTGTACTAGTATATATGGAGTAGACAATGTATAGCAAGCTATACACACAGCTATAGTGAATGGATTTTCATGAATTGGTATCAGTGTAAAGCTAACATGTATATCTACCCAATAACCTTTATTTCCACATGTTTTTCGCAATATTGAACAGAATAACGTTCTAGATGCACTCATATTTGAACACCTCTCATAATTCTAGTCGTTTCTTTTTTATCCTTTATACTACTGCATCATAACAATACAAACAGAGAACTTCAGGAAAACAATTAGTTGTATGTTGAAGCAGTTTGTAGTTGAAACAAGTTTTTTTTTTCTTAATATGAACACATGTTTTAAATTCATTCAGTCTTCAATCAAGTCATGAAGGCATTTACCTTTGGAGAAGTCGGTCAAATGTTTTAGTCCCATTTGGGAGTGTCCAGGTTGTTTTGATAAGGCTGGTTGCTGGGTCTCCAGCTAGTTAAAAAGCAATGCTGATTGACTGCCTGCTTGTTATTGTGACACAAAAAGTTAAGGACGTAGTTGTAAACATGCCAAACGGAGGTATCTCATATGTCAGAATTTTGATGGTCTTTCAGTAAAGAGGCAACAACGTGACACACAGTCACTTCTTTAATCTTTTTCTGTTTCCAGGGTGTTTTATTGTTAAAACCAGAAGTGGTACCAGAAGGACAGGAAGGAAACCAGAAAATCATGAGATTGTGGATTCATGAGGTGTACAGAGTGTTTTATGATAGATTAGTGGATGAAAATGACAGAGATTTGTTCTTCCATATGGTCAAAGTAAGTGTTGGAAAATTTGTGTGTAGCTTAACCTGTTATTATAACACACAATTTTAGGCTACTCTAAATTAAATGCATTTGCAGATGACAGTTTAAATGTGGTTCAAATGATAACATTTGTTTAGGAAAGGTATTTAACATTGTTAACTCTTTACCACACAATCCCGAATTTTTAACGACCCTGAGAAAGAAGCCTTTAGAAAACATTAAGGGAAAAGGAGAAAATGCTAGTAACCAGCATTTTCTCCTTTTCCCACAATGTTTTCTACCTTTCCCAATACATGTTACAAATTTTCAGTCACATTTATTATGTCGTCTTCAAATCCTTTCAATTTGGACCAGACTAAAATTTTGTCGTTTTGTAAAGAGTTAATAAAGGAGAAAATTCTGGTTGAAAGCTTTTTCTCTTTTTCCAATGCTGTTTTTTAAAAGACTTCTTCAGGATTGTTGGGTAAAGAGTAAATAGCAATATCAGTAGAATCTCTGCTGTTGCATGGCAAGAATTGCAAATACTGGTTTGATCTTTTGTTTCAAACTAGTCATGTCAAATCTGTCTTAGCAGCCAGCTGAAGGAACAAACAATACTGGCAGCATATGGCAAATTGCTGTTTAACAAAGGGACTATTGAACTGAAAATTGCAAAATTAAGTATAGAATCCATTTGTTTAACTTTGTATAGCCTATGGCTTTAATTGCCATATTTCAATTGCTAAAATAGATGACATATTTGATTTTATTTGTTTACTTCAGGATATTTCCTTGTGATAAGTCACACTAATTACATTCATTTTGAAGTCACGATTTTGAATATTGCATCATTACTGCCAAAATGCACTTGTGCATTAAAAACAGTTACTGTATTGGTTACAACTTACTAAATTCTATAATCCTCTGCTGGTACTTACCAGACTCAATGATATCATACACTGAATAATTTCTACAATCCACTGATGGTGTGTAGGCAATGATGATATCATGCTCTGAATAATTTTTTAATCGACCAAATTACTTGCATGAAAGTAATGACTCCCCCTTATTTTGAAAGATGCTTCTGAAAACTAACAGACTTGAATTGTTACTATTTCAATGTGCAGAGTTGTGTGGAATCCCAGTTTAAAGACAGAATGAACAATTTATTCTCACACATCACTGGAGATCCAAAGACTGATGTGACCGATGACAACATTCGTAGTCTCATGTTTGGAGATTACCTGAATCGAGGGAAGTCAGAAAAACTTTACGATGAGATGCAAAACTTGGATGAGCTGAGACAGGTTTGTACATGTTTTATGTGGACTTAACATAAAATTGGAAAATTTACATGTGTGAAAGGAGAAATATGGCCCAACTGTGTAAGTGCTTTTCCAAATAAGCTTGTCATGTCCTGCCCATCCTGCTGTTACTTTAAGCCTTCACCAAAAACAAAATTTTTGACCTGTCTTAATGGAAAGCATTTGCAGACAACAAATAATAAATGTTTCAAATGATAATATTATTCTCTGAAAGGTTAGAAAACATTGTGGGAACAAGAGAAAATTCTGGTTACCAACAATTACTCCTTTTTTCAGTGTTTTCAAATGTTGTTTTTCTCAGGGTTGTTAAAATTCCAAGTTAAGCCTTTTAAGAAATAGACAGCCCCAGTAAAGTCTCTCCCTGCATTTCAGTGCACATCTTGTTATACTGCTAATTACTTAGTCCATATCTCATCAGTAACAGTGTGGCTGATAATGCAGAGCACGGAAGGTACCTGGATGCAAAAAATGTACTGGCTTGACCTGAATTTGAACCAGGGACCCTTCACCCATAGTGCTAGTGCCCTACCAAGTAAGCTATTGGGACAAATCTGACCCTGCCACATGTATCTATGTAAAATTGGTAACTGGCACTTTCTCCTTGACCCTCAAAATTTTCGAAAGCTTACTTGTGTTTGAAAAGCAGTCAGAACTTGAATGTTAATATTTTATTGATAACTTGTGTGCAGAGCTGTATTGGTGATCCTTCCAACCCTTAAAGCGCCTTTCAGAACTACAGTTGCCTTTGAAGCCAGTGTAGATCAAGATCAGACTGCACAAAACAGGCAATCAGATCTTTGATCTAAACTGTCGGCTTTGCCAAGACATACTGCATAATAGCAACCCTTGAACTTTGATATTGCTCATATCAGATTCTATTTCCTAGATTGTCATTTGGGTTTATTTCAGCGCTCTAGGGGTTAATGTTGTGTTTGTTGACAGAACTTTTTTTATGTATATTTTAGATGATTGAGTCCAACCTTGAGGAGTATAACACAATGAGTAAAGCCCCCATGGATCTGGTTATGTTTAGATTTGCTATAGAACATATATCTCGCATCAGTCGTGTGTTAAAACAACCAAATGGTCACTGTCTACTGGTCGGTGAGTTGTCATGTTTCTGTTTGGGGTTGTGCACTGTTTTATGAATCAGTTTTATAATAGTTACATTTAAAAAATATCAATTTTTTTTCATGATCTTTTTTTTGCCAAAATATCATTTGGACACTGTTTTCTGTTTTCCTTCTACAAATTCATAAAGGGTATCTGGTGGAAGGCTTGGAAAACAATGTGTGAGATAATGTAATTACTCATTAAAAGCAATTTTTCAACAACTACACATTGTTTTTTGACTCTACATTCAGGTTGTGATATTTCATATGGACTACTAAATTTTTCTCATAAATTTTTCATGCCTGATGTACAATGCATTATGATACAGAATGGTTCACACGAGACAACTAAAGCTGCTCTCTGTTCTACAGGTATTGGTGGAAGTGGCCGTCAGAGTGCCACAAGAATGGCTGCATTTATGTCTGACTTTGAGCTCTTCTCCATAGAGATAACAAAGAATTACAACATGCCAGAGTGGCGTGAGGATTTACGTCGTATGATGAGACGGGCTGGGGATGAGGGCATTTCAATGGTGTTTCTGTTTGGAGACCATCAGATAAAGGTTTCATGTAGTATTAATTTGATATAGATATTTTACCAGATTACATAATAAGATATGTTGTATGCCTATGATCTTGCTGAAATACAGACATTATCTAAAACACATATACAACAGACCAGAATACATTTTCCATATGCATGTACATGAACTCTGTGTAGATTTTTCTATGTAAAACATGTACTCTCTGTAGAACATGGTCACGTTCTCATGTTCACAGACTACTATCTACTTATGTTTGGCTC
The DNA here is from genome assembly GCA_945859785.2 of Tridacna gigas. Taxonomy (NCBI): domain Eukaryota; kingdom Metazoa; phylum Mollusca; class Bivalvia; order Cardiida; family Cardiidae; genus Tridacna; species Tridacna gigas. Next base: position 30,849,939 of record OX244036.2, on the reverse strand, counting down.
TTTCTGTCAAATCCTGAGAATGTGTGTCTCTCTGATCTTTTTGTTATTTGTTTTGTGACATTTTTTTAACATTTAAAAGGGAAGCTATAAAATAAAAGGAACAGTCTGCATAAATTTTTGTGTGGTCGGATAAGGTCTTGTTGCGTGTGTAAAGAGGTTTGCATCAAATGAGACCTAAGGTCTCATCTGATACCAACCTCTTTACAAACACAACTCGACCTGATCTAACCTCACAGAAATGCAGACTTATATTTTTCCACATTTTTTTCCCCCACGTTTCATAGGAAGATCTTGGAAGATGAAATAAAATGATTGTGTGCTAAAAAACCTGATGATGGGAATTAAGAATCTCTTAATAATTAACATGTGAATCTGTTGTTGTTATCATCCATTTTTGTCTTCTTTTTCTTCTTCTTCTTCCTCTTCTTCATCTTAATTTTGATCAATTGCATCATCACTGTTTTACAGGATGAATCATTCCTAGAAGATGTAAACATGATACTGAACACAGGAGATATCCCCAACCTGTATGACAATGAGGAGAGATTGGAGATCATTGAAAAGGTACCAGAAACCCTGTCAAAATTAACTCTATACCAAACGACAAAATTTTGGACTAGACTGAATTCAAAGCTTTTGCAGACGACAAATTAAATGTAACTTAAATGATGTTTTTTGAAAGTGTTAGGTTAGAAAACGTTGTGGGAAAAGGAGAAAATGCTGGTTACCAGCATTTTCTCCTTTTCCCACAATGCTTTCAAAAGGCTTCTTTCTCAGGGTCGTTAAAAGTCGAGATTGTGTGGTAAAGGTTTAACATAGATTTGATTTTTTTTTGCTGGGAAAGCAACAAAGGGCTTAAAGAGAGTGTTTTGCATCTGCATACAATTAATTAATGAAACTTATATGATGGGATATGTTTATAAAAAGGGTAGAACATATTCAAGGGAAAAAGAGAAAGTGCTGGTTACCAATTTTTCTCCCTTTTCCATGATGTTTAAAAGTCTTTTACCCAAGGGTCATGAAATTATGGAGTTGTGTAGTAAAAGGGCTAACACAGCAATGATCAAATACAATTTTCATTTTTCTTTCAGATTGTTTGGTAAAGGGCTATCAGCTCAAAAAACACATATAAACTTTTCACATTTTCTTTCTGTCTCAGATGCAGATTGTTTGTCAGAATGAAAACTCCCAGATTGAGAGAACTCCTCTGAACATGTACAACAAGTTTGTTGAGAGAATACGCAGAAATCTTCATGTTGTTCTGGCCTTCAGTCCCATTGGTGATGCATTTAGAAACAGAATTAGGATGTTTCCCTCACTGATCAACTGTTGCACAATAGACTGGTTCAAGGTAAGTCAAAGAATTGTAATAATAACCACCCCACCCCAACCACTCCTGTTGAAAGATATCATATTGGCACTGTCCATCTGTTCCTCTGTAGAACCTGCTGTGCTTAATTCATCAGTCCCCACTTTCAGTCTAATTATATTTTTTGTACAAAATATATTTTTGTACAAAAGTATTCCCTCTCCCCTTTTTAAAGGGGATATCAGTTGAATGAGTTACTTGTTCTCTTGCATTTTAACCTATTATTGCAAATACAGCTTTTTATGTCCTTAAAAGTTATTCTTATTCTAAATGCATTTTAACATATTATTGCACAAATACAGCTTTTATGCCCCTAAAGGTTATTCCTATTTAAGTTATAAGTTATGAATTAGTTTGGGAAAGACCTATACGACATAGGGCTAGGGTCCGTATTCACCAACCATTCTTGAGAATGTTCTTAGTCTTATTCTCAAAGATTTTCTAAATTTGAAAGTAACACGACTTCTGATTGGCTAAACCAAATGGTTTAGCCAATCAGAAGTTGTGTTACTTTCAAATGAAGAAAATCCCAGATATAAAGACTCAGAATATTCTTAAGAATGGTTGGTGAATATGGCTCCAGGTGTTATTGTTTTTTCTGTCTTTGTTGTTGATACATTTTTTCACACCTGTTTGCTAATTTATGTGATATTCAAATGTACCTACCTATTAATTTTTGCAGGCATGGCCTGAGGATGCATTAGAACTGGTGGCTAACAAATTCCTGGATGAGATAGAGATGACCGATGAAGTGAGAAAGGAGACAGTAGTCATGTGTAAACACTTTCATGAAAGTGTGAGAGCTCTGTCCGAAAAGTAAGTTATCAATATGTTGTGTGGAAGCAAGATTCTGGAGAGAAAGTATTTAACATTGTGGTAAAGGAGAAATAATAAGTAATTTTTCTTTTTGCTCCAATGATTTTTTCAAGTATGCATGTAAACACTCTTTACCACATAGCAAAATGTAACTCTTTACCGAAAAATAAAATTTTAGACTGGTCCAAATTGATAGAATTTTCAGATGACAGATCAAAAGAGGATCTAATAATGTGATTTTTTTTAAAAAAGATAGAAAACATTGTGGGAAAAGGAGAAAATCCTGGTTACCAGCATTTTCTCTTTGTTTGCACAGTGTTTTGAAAAGCCTTCTACCCCAGGGTCATTAAATCAGTATTGTTTGGTAAAGGGTTAAGACACTTCCATATTGAAAGCATCTGAAGGTGACAGATTGTGGCTGTAATTATGGGATTTGATGGGACTTGTCCTTAAACGGATAAAAAACATTGTGGGAAAAAAAGAAAATAACAAAAAACAGATGTTTTCTCTTTTTCCAAGGATTGTTTTCAAAAGTGTTTTACCACCTAGTTGTAAAAATGCTGATCATTTTGTAAGAAGTTTACTTTTTACCAAGCAAATTTTAGGAACACTTAGAAGGAAGGCTTTGAAAACATTGTTGGAAAAGAAGAAAATGCTGGTTACCAAGATTTTCTCTTTTTGTTACAATGCTTTCTGCTGTTGCAAAGAAAAATTCCATACTTTTACCCAAATTCGATTTGTTTCAAAATTCTTGCTCTATGAAAAAGTCTGAAAGTTTTTCATCTGGGAAAGGGTTAAGCAGCCATCAAAGGGAGGAAACAAAAAATTGGAAATGGATTTTTAGCTCACCTGAGCACATAGTGCTCAGGGTGAGCTATTGTGATCGATCGTTGTCCGGCGTCTGTCCGTCCGTGTGTCCGTCTGTCCGTCCGTCCGTGAACAATTACTTAAAAAATCTTCTCCTCTGAAACCACCCAACAGATTTCAATGAAACTTCACAGAAATGATCCTTAGTTGATGCACTTTCAGAATACTTCAAAGATTTGAATTCCATGAAGAACTCTGGTTGCCATGGCAACCAAGAGAAAAAACTTTAAAAATCTTCTTGTCCCAAACTGTAAGGGCTAGAGCTTTCATATTTGGCATGTAGCATCATCTAATAGCCCTCTACCAAAATACTTCAAATTATGGTGCTGTTGTTGAAATTGGCCCTATGTTGTGGGTTCTTGGATTTCACATAGAGATAAAGAGGGAAATCTTTAAAAATCATCTTGTTTACACTCTAGCATCTACAGATATTGACCAATCAGTACCAAACTTGGCCACAATGTATATGCCCATAAGGTCTCGGATGAGTTCGCAATCCAATCAGAACATCAGGAGTTATTTGCCCTTGAATTTGCAAAAATTACTGAATCTGACTTTGTTTACACTCTAGCATCTACAAATATTACTCAATCAGCACCAAACATTGTCAAAGTGTGTGTGATCATAAGATCTCAGATTAGTTCAATTATGGATCTAATCGGACCAGAACTGTCTGAGTTGTTTGCCCTTGAATTAGAAAATTTGCCATATTTGACTTTGTTTACACTCTAGCATCTGCAAATATTGACCAATCAGTACCAAACTTGGTCAAAATATATATTCCCATAAGGTCTCGAAAGTGTTCAGTTATGGGTCAAATTGAACCAGAACATCCAGAGTTATTTGCCCTTGAATTGGACAAAATTTCCATATTTGACTTTGTTTACACTCTAGCATCTACAAATATATACCAATCAGTACCAAACTTGGTAAAAATTTATATGACCATAAGATCTTGGATGGGTTTTGATTATGGGTCTTATTAGACCCAAACAACATGAGTTATTTGCCCTTCAATTAGAGTTGCTGTATTTGACTTGGTTTACTCTGTAGCATCTACATGTATATATAATGCAAACTGAAAAATCTTTATGTTTAAACCCAAAATGCCTAGAGCTATGATACTTTGCATGAAGCATCACCTTGTGGACCTCAAGAAATTTTGCACACAAGATGCCCCTGGGATCATTACAGGTCCAGCCACGGGGCTTAGACGTTTGTACTTAGGTATCTTTCGTGCAATTATAAGAAAATTTTCTGGGTAACCAAAGGCCTAGACCTCTGTTAAAGTTGTGAGTTGTCTCTCTTTCATAATCATTTGGCCTTGAACTTCAGTATTTGGTATTTATCTTCATTGTTAACCTGTACTGCTTAGTACTCAGGTGAGCGATATAGGACCATCATGGTCCTCTTGTTTATGGCAGATGTCTATCTGTAACACTAGAAGAAAAAATGTCTAACATACAACATATTATGAATATCAACATTATTCTTAATCCTTTACCACACAATCCCGACTTTTGACGATCCTGAGAAAGAAGCCTTCGGAAAACATCATGGGAAAAGGAGAAAATGCTGGTAACCAGCATTTTCTTCTTTTCCCACGATGTTTTCTAACCTTCCAAAAACAATATAATCTTTTCTGTCAAATTCATTTTGTCGTCTTCAAATGCTTTCAATTTGGACCAGTCTAAAATTTTGTCGTTTGGTAAAGAGTTAATAAAGTCAAGTGGAATATTTTGGAGCTCAAAGAGCAGTATCTTCTACTTTTTCTCCAAAGCCTGTGCTGTGTATATTCATTAGAAATGTTTCAATGAGACAGTTCTAAGTATCCATAATATAGGTTTTAGTGCAGAAATAATGTTTTTAGGATTTGAATACCCAACACTTGTTTAAACATCAGGCAACATGTTTTATTTTTGGCTTAGAACATTTTTTTTTATTTTGTTTTAGATTTTACGAGACAATGAGAAGAAGGAACTATGTAACTCCCACATCTTACTTAGAACTGATCAAAACTTTCAAAACCCTGCTAAATAAGAAACGACTTGAGCTACTTACCTTGAAGAACAGATATCAAGTGGGGCTTGAAAAGTTAGATTTCTCTGAGCAACAGGTTTGTAGATTTCCAGTGTGATGGTTCAGTGATGTATTCTACCTATGTTGGCCCAACCTTGTTTAGAGATTCACTTTATTCCAGTTATCCTTTTACCTTGTATTGAGGAACTTTTGATTAAATATTAAATTTTGCTTTGATGCTAAGTGGAATTTCATAATGAAGGATTTACTTTAATTGGTCAAAGCCTGGTAGCTTAATTGCATTACTCAGTCTGGGCAATGCAATTTCTTTTACCTCTTTAATTGATAACTTTTGAAAAGTTTAACTCTTTACCAGACAGCAAAATTTTGAACTTCTATACTGAAAGCATTCACAGAATGACAACTTCATTGAGTCTTCAATGATGAGGTTTGTATTTGGAAGGATAGAAAACATTGTGGGAAATTGTGTGGATTTTCTCCTTTTCTCGCAATATTTTCAAAAGCCCTTCTTCTATAGGATCTCAAATATGGGGTTGCTCCCTAAAGACTTCAGAAGGGATAATTAGCCATTACAAGCAATAATTGCTCCTCTTTTTTCCACAATGTACCAGCAGTTTTCTTCTTCAGGATCACAGAAAGGTGTGTGTATCTGGTAAAAGATCAAACTGAACCAAGTCATTTCTGTCCATTTTAGATCAATATCATGCAGAAAGAGCTAATAGAATTACAGCCTCAGTTAATACAGACAAGCAAAGAAACAGAGGAACTGATTGTCTACATAGAAAAAGAAAGGATAGAAGTTCAGCAGGTCAAACAGGTTGTAGAGGTGGACGAGGCTGCAGCTACAAAGTCAGCCGATGCTGCTAAAGCTATTAAGGTTTGTAGTCTGCAATTTCTTGTATCAATCTTTACCCATCAAGCCCCAAATGATAAAAAAAAAAAAAATCACAGACAAAATCTTTTGTTTTGCTTTTCATTTATTTATCATTGCCATCCTTTACCCATGTAGGCAACATCCCCAGAAGGCTGTTATGTAGTTACTAGGGATAGTGCAAGATACAGGATGAAAACCATCCTAATATAATTGTTCTTACATTAAAAAAAAAGAATAATATCCTTGTCTACAAGTAATGACAGACAAATTTTTTGGCAGTCTACATGGCTTACTTGCCGTTTGACCATACATACAAAGAGGAATCTTCTTTGAATGCTGATCAATGAACCCTAAATATTAACCTTTTCCCGAACGACAAAGTTTAGACTCTTTTTTCAAATTCAAAGCATCTGCAGATGACAAATTGGAAATTGGTACTAATGAGCTCGAACTCTGACAGGGTAGAAAACATTGTTGGAAAAGGAGAAAATGCTGGTTACCAGCATTTTCTCCTTTTGCCATAATGCTTTCAAAAGTCTTTTTTCCCAGGGCCGTGAAAACCTGGGATTGTTTGGTAAAGGGTTGAGCAATAAAAAATAGAAAAAAGACCATATAACTGTTGTGTCTTTGAATTTTGAATTTACTTTTAAATATTAATTGGTCAGTCCTGTAAAATTCATTGATCCATTGCCATCTGAAAAACATTTACAACATTATGGTTTTCAAAAAAAAAAAAATCCTTTTAAAATAAGAATAACCGACAAGAATTATGGTTTACTTGACAATTTCCCTATTTGCGACAATGATTCAGTGTAATATTTATGATCTGCAATAAGACAAAAAATTGTCTTCAGTTTGTAATGGATTGATAACATTTTTATCTCTTAAAGTATTTTATTTTGTTTCCCTTAAAATGATTGAAAATATAAGTTTTGTATGAAATTCCAACAGTATTAACCCTTATAGAGCCAAATAAACTCAACAGACATTTTCAGTCTAGAAATAAGACCCAAATAATGGCAATTTCATGGTTGCTTTTGTTTATGAAGATTTAGCAAAGCAGACAGTGTAGATCAAAGATCAGACTGCATGTTTTGTGCTGTCTGATCTTGATCTACACTGGCCACACAGGTAACTATAGCTGTGAAAGGCATTTTAGGGGTTACGATATTTCTGTTTTACTACATTCCTTCAGGAAGAGTGTGAGGAAAAGTTAGCCATTGCCATGCCTGCCATGAATGCTGCAATTGCTGCACTTGACACACTAAAACAGAATGACATCAGTTTGGTGAAGACTATGACCAACCCACCAGCAGGTGTCCGACTGGTTATGGAGGCTGTATGTATCATGAAGGGGTTGAAACCAGAGAAGAAAGTGGATGGTAGTGGGAAAGTAATTGAAGATTTCTGGCCAACCTCCAAAAAGGTTTGTTTTCAACAATTAAGACTTTACTTCAATGTTGTGTATTTCTAGTATTTCTGCAGCAGATTGATTGATTGATTGTATAGTGTTAAATAACTTTTTTTCAACATTATTTCAGTTACATCGCGGTGGCCAGTGCACCTACCCATGCTTTCCTGGAGTTCTTTTTACCGGTACTTAGCGCAATATTCTTCCCAAACCAGTGGCTGCTTTCCCAGATAAACATTGTCAGTGATAGCGGTGAGAGAGGAATAAATCCTTTCACAATGACTGTCATCAGTCCTCTGAAAGAAACTGACTGAACCTGGATTCGAACCAGTGACCCCCCTGTTCTGAAGTCCTGTAAGCTCCCAGCTGCGCTACTGTGGCTGGGCTTTCTGCAGCAGGAGGGATGTTAAAATATTGAAAAAGAAGAGAAATTGTGAAATAATAGGTTTTTTGATATGGAAGTTTTGTGCAACAGTTTTGTTATGATAGTCTTGTTTTGCATTTTTCTTTTTAAAGAAAGAAATGCTTTTTTTGAATTTTATTGATAACACTGATGGAAAAGAAGGTTTTGAAACCAATCTTGAACTGTTTTCCAACTAATACAGTGTTTTCAAGAACCAAAGAAAATGCTTCTGAAAAGATTGTGGGAAAAGGAGAAAATAATAGGTTTTTATATGAAAGTTTTGTGCAAAAGTTCTGTTATGATAGTCTTGTTTTGCATTTTTCTTTTTAAAGAAAGAAATGCTTTTTTTGAATTTTATTGATAACACTGATGGAAAAGAAGGATTTGAAACCCATCTGGAACTGTTTTCCAACTAATACAGTGTTTTCAAGAACCAGGGAAAATGCTTCTGAAAAGATTGTGGGAAAAGGAGAAAATAATAGGTTTTTACATGAAAGTTTTGTGCAACAGTTCTGTTATGATAGTCTTGTTTTTCATTTTTCTTTTTAAAGAAAGAAATGCTTTTTTTGAATTTTATTGATAACACTGATGGAAAAGAAGGATTTGAAACCCATCTGGAACTGTTTTCCAACTAATTCAGTGTTATCAAGAACCAGGGAAAATGCTTCTGAAAAGATTGTGGGAAAAGGAGAAAATGCTGGTAAACAACATTTCCATGCAATATTCTCAGTCTGGTCAAAGAAAGTTCCGGCATTTGATTTGTTTTCTGAAAACCTCTCAATTTGGATGAGTCTACACTTTCATCTGTAGAGGACTGATTTCTGTAAACAGTGCAATGGAGAAGCATATAAATATGAGCCATGCTCTGTGAAAGGGGGGCTTAATGCATATGCGAAAAAGTTTCAACCCAGGTCAGCCTGCGCAGTCCACGCAGGCTGACCTAGGCCAAATTTCTTTGCTATTGGTCATTTTTCTGTATGTCAAAGGACCATTCTACCTCATGATTCAGCTGGTTATTAGACAAAATGGATTTTATGGATCCAAAAGTATGTTAAATATTGCTTGGTATAATGCATCACGGAGATGCACTAAGCCCCCCTTTGCCAGAGCATGGCTCATATCCTCTTTGAATGATATGGAAAAGTTTTTGGGGAAGAAAGGAACAGTTGCTTGCTATAAAGCTGTCTACAGCAGGGATATATTAACCCTTTACCGCCCAATGCCACCTTTTAAACACCCTGGGAAAAAAGCCTTTTAAAAACATTGTGGGAAAAGGAGAAAATGCTGGTAACCAGCATTTTCTCCTTTTCCCACAATGTTTTCTACCCTATCAAATAAATATTGCACCAATTGAGTGGCACTGAAATTGTCGTCTGCAAATGCTTTCAATTTGGACCAGGCTAAAATTTTGTCTGGTAAAAGGTTAAGTCTTATGTCTAAGTAAAGAGTGATGCTTTCTAAGGCTACCAACAGCAGGATTTACACTGTAGTTGTGTAGTACTTGATCAAATATTATGAAAAAATTTATTTCAGATGCTTGGAGATTTAAGATTTCTGGAGTCATTAAAGGAGTATGATAAAGACAACATACCTGTAGCACTGATGAAGAGAATTCGAGATAAGTACATCAACAATCCTGACTTTGATCCAGCATTGATCAGAAATTCCTCCTCGGCCTGTGAGGGTCTATGTAAATGGGTGCGTGCAATAGAGGTGTATGATGGAGTAGCAAAGGTCGTTGCACCAAAACGTGAGAGTCTGGAAAATGCAGAGAGAGAACTTGCCGAACAGATGGCGAAGCTGAATGAGAAGAGAGCGGAGCTGCAGGAGGTGACGGATAAACTGAATGGTCTGGAGGAGAATTTAGCAAGGAAGCAAGAGGAACAGAAGGTCCATATAGATTTCCTTTTCACTCGTCCTTTTCAAAGAATTGTTTAACTCTTTACGACACAAAACGAGTTTTAACCAGCATTTTCTCCTTTTCCCACAATATTTTCTACACTTTCACAGATACCATCATTTTAGCTTAATTTAGAATGTCGTCCGCAAATGCTTTCAATTTAGACCACTGTAAAATTTTGTTGTTTGGTAAAGACTTAAATTTTTACCAAGCAACAAATTCTAGACTCTTCAAAATTTAAAGCATCTGAAAATACAAATTTGAAAGTATTTCAGATGAACCCAAGCTCTTTGAAAAATTTGAAAACATTGTAGGAAAAGGAGAAAATGCCAGATGCCGGCAATTCCTCTTTTTTCCACAATGTTTTTAAAAGCCGTCTCCTTCAGGGTTGTTCAAACTCGGGATTTCTGGTAAAGGCATTTATAGGTCTCTGTATATTTAACGCATTACCTCCTGCAGAGTTGTGCAGCTATCTGCTCCTCCAGTTTTAAAACTTACGCTGCTAAGTGCAACTAACTGACCATCTGCAGACAGTGTAGATCAAGATCAGACTGCACAGAACGTGCAGTCTGATCTTGGATCTACACTGTCTGATAAGGAGATATTTTTCTCCAAAAAATAAGTTTGAAGCAGCATTATTGGGGTTTTTACTATCGGCTTGAATGCTTAATTTAACATATTCAGCAGGATAAGGGTTAAAACTCACCACAATGTATTACCATAACATGTAGTTATGCACCTCCTATTTGTTGCAGTCAGTGATGCCATGAATTTAGTAATAAGCAACTTTATGTGACAAGTACCTTTTATAGAGGTATATGTGTTGCCCTGCATAGCTCTTGTCAAAGTATGAGTCCAAACAGAGAAATTCCTCTTGACAAGCAGTATTTCCTTCCATCAGTAAACCTTAGTCAATTTTTCACATGAATGTTTTCAAATTAATCTACTACAAACTCGTTTTGGAAGGAAATGACTTGAAGGACAGCAGAAGAAACAGAAGATAGTCATATTTGTAGTAACTCTGTAACAACAAGTAGATATTGTTTGCATTGATAAATTTCTTGATTTATTACCCGCTTTCAGAATTTATGTGTTGCAGGTCTTTATTTTGCTGTATGTTGTTTTTTTCAGAATCTTGAGGACAACATTGCACTGACAAAAGTGAAGATAGAGAGAGCAGAGAAGCTGATCAGTGGACTGGGTGGAGAGAAAGATAGATGGACAAAGGTAGATGATATAGAAATATCTTTCTTGTAGTAGATATCATTTTAGGAGGAACCCAATGGCATTGGCAACCACTTCTTGGACTTGCTGAGTGGTAGTTAGTGGTATTGGAAATTCTAGACCAATTAGTCGTTAAAGTGGCTTTAGTATAATTTACCAAAGGAATTAGCCAGAGTGATATTACTAGGTCCTGAGTTGAAGAATGGCTGATTTTGAAACTTTGAAAAGTGTAGATGCCTATCCCTTAGAGCCTTTGCAATGTCTGTCATAACAATGATTACTTTTTGAGATAATGCAGATCAAGATTGGACTACACAAAACATGCAATTTCATATGCATCTACACTGTCAAAAATTATGTCACATTTTGGTAGATAAAGACCTATGATAGCAAATGATAGTACATTCGGAGCAATTGCTCCTTAACCCTTTCCCAAACAAGCCCTGGTTTTCACGTGTCTGCGGTACAAGTCTTTTGAAAACACTGGGGGAAAAGGAGAAATTGCTTGTAACAAGCAATTTCTCCTTTTCCCACAGTGTTTTCTACCCTTTTTGAGACCTTTCTGCCATTTTCATCAAATTTAAAATTGTCGTCTGCAAACTCTTTGAATTTGGACCAGTCCAGAATTTGTCGTTTGGGAAAGGGTTAACCCAATACTTCATGAAACAATTTTACAGCAGAAAATAGCCTTGTAAAATGTTGTTTATCAACATGAAAGGAGGCTTTGGTTGATACAAGTAAACACATTTTGACAAGTGTGGCTACCTTTTAGATCAAAAAGTCAAAAGTTGGTGTTAAAGTTTTTAGATATTGTTATCTAGATTAATCGAAAAATTTTGTTGTTTATTTATTACAGAATGTTGAAGACCTGACAGAAACCTATGATAACATTATTGGAGATGTATTACTGTCCGCCAGTGTTGTGGCCTATCTAGGTCCTTTTATATTGTCGTACAGACAGGTAATTTAAGTTTATTTCAGCTAGTATTGTGGCCTGTCCAAGTCTGTTTATGTTGTTTAACTCTTTACCAAACGACAAAATTTTAGACTGGTTCAAATTGAAAGCATCTGCAGACAACAAATCAAATATGGCTCAAGAATTCAAATTTGATTGGGAAGGGTAGAAAACATTGTGGGAAAAGGAGAAAATGCTGTTTACCAGCATTTTCTCTTTTTCCCACTATGTTTTCTATAGACTTTTTCTTCAAAAAAAGTCAGGATTGTGTGTTAAAAGTAGGGATTGTGTGGTAAAGGGTTAACTCTTTACCAAATGACAAAATTTTAGACTGGTCCAAATTGAAAGCATTTTGCAGACGACAAAATGAATGTGATTGAAAAATTAAAATTTGGTTTGGGAAGGGTAAAAAACATTGTGGGAAAAGGAGAAAACACTGGTTACCAGCATTTTCTCCTTTTCCCACAATGTTTTCAAAAGACTTTTTCTTCAGGGTCGTTAAACCTGTGACTGTGTGGTAAAGCATTAAAGAAAGTTTAATTTACTTTCAGCTAGTGGCATGGCCTATCTAGTTAATGATTTGTCAAATAGACAGGTATGTTCACTGTCAGCCAGTGATATCTATGGTGCCTACCTAGACCCATTTATATTGTCATATAAACAGGTAACTTTACTATTAGCCAGTGTTGTAGCTTATCTAGGCACACTTTCAAACAGACATGAAAGTTAATTGTCAGCTGGTATTGCGGCCTATCAAGGCAGTCCACCGATATGTCAGTTTGTCCATCACTTAATCAGCCATTTGATTGATTATTCAGTCAATAATTCATTTTTTCATTAACTCATCCATCCATTTGATAGGGTATTATCTACTCAAAATTGTTGATAAATATTATGGACTGCACTTTGGCAAAAGGGGGTTTAATGCATCTTTGTGATTCATTGTACCACACAAGTCATCATATCGTTGTGGACCCATAAAATGCATTTTGTCTAACAACAGGCTGAATCATGAGGTATATTAGTCCTTTGACATGCAGAAAATTTACTAATAGCAAAAAGTTTCGAACCAGGTCAGCTTGCGTAGACTGCACAGGCTGACCTCAGTCAATACATTTTGCAGATGCATTAAACCTACTTTCCACAGAGCATTGTTTGTATGTGTTTTGATTTCAGGATTGTATAAAAGAATGGTATGATATGTGTAAAGCCAAGGAAATCCCTGTTTCTGAAGTGTTTTCTCTCCATGGTACTTTGGGAGATCCTGTCAAAATCAGGGACTGGCAGATTGCAGGACTGCCTGTTGATAAGTATGTATTCTATCTGCATTCTATATGGTATGTTCATTTACTTCTGACATGGTCTTACCGCAATATTAAAGATATGTGAGACAGAAAAATTCATGAGCATTGTCAGTGAATTTCCATTATCAAAAGATCTCTCAAAAGTTATTTATGTGTTCAACCCTTTACCACACAATCTAGACTTTCATTGACCCTGAGAAAAGAAGGTATTTAAAAACAAGATGGGAAGGTAGAAAATGCTGGTAACCAGCATTTTCTCCTTTTCCCACGTTTCCTACTCTTTCAGAAAATAAAACTGTCATTAGAGCCCTATTTGAACTATCATCTGCAAAATGGTTTCAGTTTGGACAAGTCTAAAATTTTGTCATTTGGGAAAGAGTTAAGTTAAAGTGCACATATCTATCATGTCATTTGGGTGTCCATATGAATAGGATGAGATTTTTTTTTTGAAGAGAAAGCAGCATTTTGAGTGTATTTTGATTTGGAAATCATGATATTTGTACACACTTGTGAATTTAATTTATCCGTGTCCCTCATGCACATGATATATGACTCTAAATTGATGCAATCTGAATTGAAACCTGTTACAGTAATCATTTAACAATTTAACAATTGTTTATTTTTTCACAGTTTTTCAGTCGACAATGCCCTCATATCCCTGAATGCTAACAGATGGCCATTGATGATAGATCCCCAGGGTCAGGCAAACAAATGGATCAAAAACATGGAAAAGCAGAATAAACTAGAGGTGGTGAAACAGTCTGATGTAAACTTTACACGCTCCTTAGAAAATTGTGTACAGGTATTGTGTTTACTATAGAATGTTCAATAAATGAAACATATAATGCTGTCCTATAGACAAAACCCACACATGGCAATAACAAACTCTATTATTTGAGCTACAGTTTGTTTGTTGTCTACAAACACTTTCAATTTGGACCAGTCTAAAACGTGCAGACGGTAAGTTGACTGTAGCTCATAAGATTATTTCTAACATTGAAATGGTAGAAAACATTGTTGGAAAAGGCGAAAATGCTGCTTACAAGCATTTTCTCCTCTTCCTGCTATGTTTCCTACTAAGAGTTCTTAAGAGTCGTTACAATTCATGATTGTGTGGTAAAGGATTAAAACTTTGTTGACAATAGCATCACAAAAATTAAAAGTGTAGAACGATCATGGGACTCCATATTCATGTATTTTTGATCGTGATGTACATGTAATTATCGTGTTGACAGGTATTCTTGCCGTACAGTCATGTTCTTGAAGAAATCAATAGTTTTCCATCAAAACATCTTTACCGCTAACCAGCGTTTTCTCTTTTTCCCCGAAATGTTTTCTGCTTCTACGCAGAAGGATTTCTGTATAAGCACAATTCATTTATGGTCTGCAAATGCTGTAACCCTTTACAACACAATCCCAAGTTTTAATGACCCCAGGAAAAAAGCTTTTTTTAAATCATTGGGGGAAAAGGAGAAAATGCTGGTGACCAGCATTTTCTCCTTTTCCCTCAGTGTTTTCAGCCCTTTAAGGTACAAACCTTATCATTTGAGCTACATTTGTCTATTGTAAATGCTTTCAATTTGAACAAGTCCAAAATTTTGCCATTTGGTAAAGAGTTAACCCTGTACCAAATGCCAAATTTAAGACTGGTCAAATTTGAAAGCATTTGCAGACAACAAATTAATTTTTGCTCAAGTAGTAAGATTTGTCATTGATAGTAAAAAAATTCTTTGGGAAAAGGAGAAAATGCTGGTCACCAGCATTTTCTCCTTTTCGCACAATGTCTTCAAAAGGCTTCTTCGTCAGAGTTGTCAAAACTTGGGATTATGTAGAAAAGGGTTAGGTATCGACAGGTCCAAAAGAGTTAATGGATACTACTATCAACCCGTAATTTCAGTTTGGAAATCCCTGTTTGTTGGAAAATGTTGGAGAGGAACTAGACCCTATATTAGACACAATACTGCTGAAACAGACATTTAAACAAGGGGGACTGGACTATATGAGGATAGGGGACCAAGTGGTGGAGTACAGTAAAGATTTTAAACTGTACATAACATCTAGACTGAGAAACCCCCACTATCTACCTGATGTGTCTGTCAAGGTTTGTTCTTTATTAATCTTGGTTCATCTCACTTCTTTTGCATTCCTACATTTTTCAGTGATGGAAATGTAGCAATTGCTTGCTGTTTTTCATTCAATGTTTTCCTCACTATTCAATAAAAAATGCTTTTCTCTCAAACATGTTTCCTTTTCTTCATGTGCACAAGCTTCATACTGACTAAAATAAGTCTGTGTATGTACTACCATTAATTTGTTAGACTAGCTCTCTTGATATTTATAGCTTTTGAGTCAGCTGATGAGTACATATACATGCATTTGTTAATTCCAAATTTGATCTGGCTTATCATATTTAAACCTAGAACTGGTATGGCAGGCTCTTCCTTGGTCATATTTAATTATTTAATTGAAAGACAAGATTAAAGAGAATTCGATTTATTGAAAAATTATGAAATTGTATATTCAATTACTGGTATATTATTTCTTGGAGAATCTGATGATTTAAATGCAATTATCTTACACAGGTAACCTTAGTGAACTTTATGATTACTCCACTTGGCCTTGACGACCAGTTGCTAGGTATTGTCGCAGCTAAAGAGAAGCCAGAATTAGAAGAGACAAAGAACCAGCTAATTTTAGAAAGTGCTCAGAATAAACGTCAGCTGAAGGAGATTGAGGATAAAATTTTGGAAGTTCTCTCAGAGTCTGAGGTATGTAGACTCTCCATTTTCACCCAGGATTTGTTTTCCCTCAATATTTGTTAGACATTGGTGTATGTATATACATGTCAGCAAGGCTTGATTGCCATATTTTGAAGGAATTCTCTTGCTATGTGACTAGCTGTCCCACAAAGTACTAGTAGTTGCAAATTGACTTATCAGTATATCCCTTAGATTTATGATTAGCTAATGTGGACATTTCCAATTCTAAAAACAACCTCAAATACCAGACTCAATCATTACATGGCCTTATATATCTAAAGCTGTTTATGCTGAAGGCAAAAAATCAAAATCAGGCTATTCAAAATGTGCAGTCTAATTTTGTTTGCATACTGTCTGCTGTAATGATAATATATGCCATGCTCTGTGAAAAGGGGTATTAATGCATCTGTGAAAAGTATCGATCCAGGTCAGCCTGCTCAGTTCAGGCAGGCTGACCTGGGCCAAAACTTTCCGCTATCGGTCAATTTTCTGCGTGTCAAAGGACCAGTGTACCCCATGAATCAGTCGGTTGTTATACAAAATGAATTTTATGGATCAAGAATTATGCAATGACTGCCTGGTATCATGGATCACAGAGATGCATTAAGACCCCTTTTGCCAGTGCATGGCTCATATATATTTACCAAAAGTATCATTGAAATTGCAAGGCTTTGGATCTGATTCTGTAGAACAAAATTGTCTGTTTTATTTATTTGGTACTATAGTATAGGGGTTGAAGATAATTTTGCAAGTATGGCCTGATCACTGATGAATAGTGTAAATCTAGAATAGGTCCCCTTTTTATGTCTTTTTTTTCTTTCTCCTTCATCTAGGGTAATATTCTAGAGGATGAAAGAGCCATTGAAATCTTGTCTTCCAGTAAAGTGTTGTCAATAGAGATTTCCAAGAAGCAACAGATTGCTTCTAAAACAGAGGAGGAAATAGACACAGTTAGAAACGGATATAGACCTGTAAGTTCTTAATATATTGATTCCAGTAAATAATATGAGTAAAGTAGCAGTCACCAATTGGAAAATATAAATTTTGTGAGTCATAGAATACTTTTGTTTGGCAAGGCAAATGTTAAATGTTTTTCCCAAAGGAAGATATTGCCTCTATTCCCATAGGATTACATTGCCTTTGTTGCCCATACAAGAGATTTTGTTTCCATTGCCCATAGGAAAATATTGCAACTATTTCCTGTCGGAGAATGCTGCCTCTGTTGCCGATAGGAAAAGATTGCTTCTTTTGCCGATAGGAAAGATTGCTTTTTAGCTCACCTGAGCACGAAGTGCTAAGGTGAGGTATTGTGATGGGTCGTTGTCCGGCGTCCATCTGTCCGTCTGTCTGTGTGTCCACAATTCCTTTAAACATCTTCTCCTCCTAAACCGCTGGGCCAATCCTCATGAAACTTGGCAGGGATGTTCCTTGGGTGAAGCTTTACCAAAGTTGTTCAAGAGATTGAATTTCACCCAAAACTCTGGTTGCCATGGCAACAGAAAGGAAAAAAATAGGAAAATCTTTGAAAATCTTCTTCTCTGATTCTAGAAGGCGTAGAGCTTTGATATTTGGTATGTAGCATCTCCTAGTGGACCTCTACCAAGTTTGTTCATATGATGCCCCTGGGGTCAAAACTGGCCCCGCCCCAGGGGTCACAAGTTCGAACATAGGAACAAAGAAGGAAAACTTTAAAGTTCGTCTTCTCTGAAACTGGAAGGCATGGAGCTTTGATATTTGGCATCTAGCATCTCCTAGTGGACCTCTACCAAGTTTGTTCATATGATGCCCCTGGGGTCAAAACTGGCCCCGCCCCAGGGGTCACAAGTTCGAACATAGGAACAAAGAAGGAAAACTTTAAAATTCTTCTTCTCTGAAACTGGAAGGCATAGAGCTTTGATATTTAGCATTTAGCATCTCCTAGTGGACCTCTACCAATTTTGTTCATATAATGCCCCTGGGGTCAAAACTGGCCCCGCCCCGGGGGCCACCAGTTTTGAACATAGGAACAAAGAAGGAAAACTTTAAAATTCTTCTTCTCTGAAACTGGAAGGCGTGGAGCTTTGATATTTGTTATCTAGCATCTCCTAGTGGACCTCTACCAAGTTTGTTCATATGATGCCCCTGGGGTCAAAACTGGCCCCACCTGGGGGATCACAAGTTTTGAACATAGGAACAAAGAAGGAAAACTTTAAAAATCTTCTTCTTTGATTCTAGAAGGCGTAGAGCTTTGATATTTGGTATGTAGCATTTCCTAGTGGACCTCTACCAAGTTTGTTCATATGATCCCCCTAGGGTCAAAACCGACCCCGCCCTGGGGGTCACAAGTTCTAACATGGGAACAAAGAAGGAAAACTCTAAAATTCGTCTTCTCTGAAACTGGAAGGCGTGGAGCTTTGATATTTGGTATGTAGCATCTCCTAGTGGACCTCTACCAAATTTGTTCATACAATGCCCCTGGGGTCAAAACTGGCCCTGCCCTGGGGGTCACAAGTTCTAACATAGGAACAAAGAAGGAAAACTTTAAAATTTGTCTTCTCTGAAATTGGAAGGGATAGAGCTTTGTTATTTGGTATGTAGTGAACCTGTTTTAAGTTTGTTAGCCCACCTGAGCACATGTTCAGTCAGTTCAAAATTGGGTCACCTGGGGTCATAAACTAGGTCACTAGGTCAAAGAAATACCTTGTGTGCACTCTAGAGGCCACATTCATTGCTCAAATGACCTGAAATTTGGTCAGAATGTTTGTCTTGATAAAATCTCGGATGAGTTTGGATTTGAGTCAGCTGGGATCATAAACTAGGTCACTAGTTCAAATTAAAGTAATACCTTGTGGGCACTCTAGAGGCCACATTTTTGGCTCAATTGACTTGAAAATTGGTCAGAATGTTTGTCTTGATAAAATCTCACATAAGTCAGAATTTGGGTCATGTGGGGTCTTAAATTAGGTCACTAGGTCAAATTAAAGAAATACCTTGTGTGCACTCTAGAGGCCACATTTATTGTTCAATTGATTTGAGAATTGGTTAAATGTTTGTCTTGATGAAATCTAGGATGACTTCAAAATTGGGTCACCTGGGCTCATAATCTAGGTCACTAGGTCTAATTAAAAAAATACCTTTAGGGCACCCTAGAGGTCACATTTCTTGCTCATTTGACTTGAAAGTTGGTCAGAATGTTTGTCTTGATGAAATATTGGGTGAGTTTGAAATTGGGTCAGCTGGGGTCATAAACTAGGTTACTGGGTCAAATTTAAGAAACACTTTGTGGGCACTCTAGAGGCCACATTTATTGCTCAATTAACTTGAAAACTGTTCAGAATGTTTGTCTTGATAAATTTTTTGGTGAGTTCTAAATTGGGTCATGTGGGGTGATAAATTAGGTCACTAGGTCAACTTACGGAAATTTCTTTTGGATGCTCTAGAGGCCACATTTTAAGCTCAATTGACCTGACAATTGGTCAGAAATTGAATTATGCACATTGAGTGAATTTCGCCTATTGACTCAGGTGAGCGATCCAGTGCCATCATGGCCCTCTTGTTTACATATCAGGAATGATTACTTTAGTTATCCATATAATAGGATATGATTTGTGTCCCAAATGTTTACTGTGTCAACTACTCAAACAGTCTATGTCCATTTCAGGTTGCAAAACATGGCAGTATACTGTTCTTTACTATCTCAGACCTGGCTAACATAGAACCCATGTATCAGTACTCCCTGACTTGGTTCATCAATCTGTACTTACAGGTAAGTAAGCTTGTAAGTGGATTGTATACATATGTATATATTATATGATGTAATGGAAAAATAAGATGATATTTTGACTAATGTGTATTTAACACTTTTACCAAATAATTGATAGAATTAAGATAACAAAGACCAAACTGATGCAATTATCTGATTGTTCAACCCAGGCACATGAACCAAATATATACTCTGAAAGGAGTGTACATTTCAACCTATATCAAATCTGTACCTGCACAATCCAGACTTTTAGGATCCTGATGAAGAAGGCTTTTGAAAACATTGTGGGAAATAGAGAAAATTGTCCAAGTTGAAAGTTCTTGCAAACAGCAAATTAAACATAGTTCAAAAGATGATTTCTTTCCTTGATATGGTATAAAACAGTGTTGGAAAAGGAGAAAAGGAAGGATTTTTAAAACATTCAGAGAAAAAGGAAAAAAGTTCTTGTTACCAGCATATTTTTCCTTTTTCCACAATTCTTTCAAAAGCTTTCCTCCTCAGGGTTGTTAAAACATGAGACAATTTGGGAAAGACTTGAAGCACCTATGGGATAATCAAAATGTGCGTGTTTAAACTCTTTACCACACAACAAAAATGTAGACTTGTCCAAATTCAAAACATTTGCAGTCGACAATTTAGATGTTGCTCTAATTGTGGAAGTTGTCTTTGATAGGGTAGAAAACATTGTTGGAAAAGAAGAAGATACTGGTTACCAGCATTTTACTTTTTCTACAGTGTTTTCAAAAGGCTTCTTTCTCAGAGTTGTTAAAAGTCGGGATTGTGTGGTAAAGGGTTAACTCTGTACTAGATAATAAAATTTCAGCCTTGTCCGAGTTATAAGTATTTTCAGACAAAATATCAAACATAGCTCAAAAGATTATTTCTGTTCCTGAATTGGTATAAATTTAACCCTTAAAGTGCCAAATAGAACCCATTAGATATTTTCATTCTACAATAACACCAAGATAATTGCATTTTCGTGGCTCCTTTTGTTTGTACTAAATCAGCAAAGCGGACAGTGTAGATCGAAGATGAGACTGCACGTTTTGTGTAGTCTGATCTTAATCTACACTTGCCGCAAAGGCAACTATACTAGTGAAAGGTGCTTTAAGGGTTAAGCATTGTGAAAAAAATGAAAAATGCTGGTTACCAGGACTTTTTTTTCCTTTTTCTCAGAATGTTTTAAAAAGCCTTCCTCCTCAGGATTGTTATAAATCAAGATTGTTTGGTTAGAGGTTAAGATAGGTGCTTGCTTATCTAGCTACATATTTAGGTATAATTTATTGTAGTTTGGGGAATATCACACTCTGGTGATCATTGGGTTGATTGGGTATTGTTGCAAATCAACTCCTAATCTCCTGCAGACAGCTAATCGCAGTTTTGAGCAGACTATTTTTGAAAACATTGTGGCAAAAGATAAGTTGCTTTATAACAAGTAATTTCTTCTTTTTTCTCATATTAAAAACCCAATGCATGTGGATTATGCATAGTTTCAAAGTCAAATGCAATTGAGCCATGTTCTGGCAAAAGGGGGCTTAAGGCATCTCAGTGATAAATGATACCAAGCAAGCCATCACATAATTATGGATCCATAATAGCCACTTTTTCTAACAACAAACTGAATCAAGAGGTAGAATGGTCCTTTGACATGTAGAAAATTGACCAAGAGCAAAAAGTTTCGGCCCAGGTCAGCCTGTGCAGACTTCAATACTTTTCGCAGATGCATTATGCCCCCTTTTCACAGGGCATGTCTCAATTTTGTTTTAGAAGGTAATGAGTTAACCCTGTAGTGAATCATCCAGTGTTTCTTTGTCCCTGAATGCTTTTGGAAACATCACCTAAATAGCAGAAAATGCAGCCCTTTTCCATACTATTTTGTATCCTTTTAAACTTTTACCAAACAATCTCTTGTTTTCACGACTCTGAGGAAGAGGCTTTTGAAAACATTGTGGGAAAAGGAGAAAATGCTGGTAACCAGCATTTTCTCCTTTTCCCACAATGTTTTCTACCCTGTCAAAAAACTATAGTTTATTTGTACCACTTTCAAATTTTGTCATCTGCAGATGCTTTCAATCTGGAAGGGTCTGAAATGTGTCGCTTGGGAAAGGGTTAAGGACAAATTCAATTGAGACATAATTTTGTTTTCTGCAAATGCAATCAAAATGGGCAAGTTTAAAATCTGATTGTCTGGTTAGGAGTTTACAGACTTGCTCATGTATACATTATTAGTTGACTGGCCAGGTGGCAGGGCACTTGGAAACTTGTTCACAGTGGAGGCAAGTCATGTTGCTCCAAGCGAATTTATTATTCTGCAATGTTTTACCATTCCAACATGTATTCAAGTGAAATTTCCCTGTTTTATGGTCTCACAAATTGAGTACACTTTCGATGTAGAATATTCCTTCTGAGTGCCCATACACACTGAAAAATGACGTCACTGAAAACTGACATCATTGAAACCTAGGTAAAACATGCAATTATTTGGTGCATGAAGTCACTGCGATAGATATTTGATGTATTTTTATTTCAAAATGGATTTAAAAAACTCGAAGGTAAGTAACTATTCATTTCATGATTTGTTGGCAAAAGTAGATGACCATTAGTTGTTTCAAACGACTATTAGTTTATCATTATATTTTTAATGTAACAATGCATGACCTTTAACACTGCATGTTTTTTTGCATGAGAATTCAATGCTGCCATTTTGAACTTTGGGTTGAAGTGTATAAGTTTTTACGGGGCTCCTGATAGGGAAACTGTTCTGTACCTAGGGAGCTGCCAGTGTACAGCAATATATATTTGCAGCATATTATCCAATCAGATTGCAAGAAATTTCTTTGTAGTATAATAAGTATTTCTACATCTTTCAGAGAAGGACATGGTATATCATCTGTACATTTTGTATCTCTTTTCAGTCAATTGTAAATAGTAAACCATCACCAGACTTGGAAGAGAGAATTTCCAATCTGAATGATCATTTCACGTATAGCATTTACAAGAATGTATGTCGATCATTGTTTGAGAAGGACAAACTACTGTTTTCATTCCTCTTGTGTATTGGAATTTCAAAGTCACAGTAAGTTGATTCTTTTTTTGACGTCTCATTCTTTTACAGGGTTTCAATTCTAATTAGCCCTTACAGTACCATAGGCAAAAACTGTTGCTTTTGCGGATGGCAAAGATCAAGATCAGACTGCATTGAACATAGATTTTTGACATCAGGTGATTGACACTGCATGTTAATATTGTCCTAGCGAGATTCAGCTGTATTTTTTTATTATACCCCCCAAAACTCTGTTTGGGGGGTATATAGGAGTCAGCTTGTCGGTCGGTCGGTCCGTCCGTCCGTCCGTCCGTCCGTCGGTCGGTTGGTCGGTCTGTAGCTTTTTGTCCGCTCTATTTCTCATAAACTACTGGACGAATTTTATTCAAACTTCACAGGTACACTCAGTATCAAGCAGAGATGTGCATATGAAATGTTGGTTATGGTTCATTGATTTTTCACTGAGTTATGGCCCTTTCATGAAATTTCTTGTCCGCTCTTTTTCTCATCAACTATTGGACAGATTTGCTTCAAACTACACAAGTACACTCAGTATAAAGCAGAGATGTGCATATCCTATTTTGGTTATGGTTTATTTAGGTTTCATGGAGTTATGGCCCTTTGATGATTCTGGACACCGTCGGTCGGTCTGTAGCTTTTTGTCCGCTCTATTTCTCATAAACTACTGGACGAATTTTATTCAAACTTCACAGGTACACTCAGTATCAAGCAGAGATGTGCATATGAAATGTTGGTTATGGTTCATTGATTTTTCACTGAGTTATGGCCCTTTCATGAAATTTCTTGTCCGCTCCTTTCCTCATCAACTATTACACAGATTTGGTTCAAACTACACAAATAGACTCAGTATCAAGCAGAGATGTGCATATCCTATTTTGGTTATGGTTTATTCAGGTTTCATGGAGTTATGGCCCTTTGATGATTCTGGACAAATTTCTTTCAAACTTCATGGATAGACTTTGCACTCAGCAAAGATGTGCATATCATAAATTGTTCTTAGTTAATTAAATAAAATTTCCAAGAGCTAAGCCCTTTTTTGTCGTTCTCTTTATGACGGTGCCCTTGCTGAATTGATGAAAATAAATTATACTTTTGATAGAATACTTTTAACACAGCTGTCTGTCTGTTGGTCGGTCTGTAGCTTTTTGTCCGCTCTATTTCTCATAAACTATTGGACGAATCTTATTCAAACTTCACAGGTAGACTCAGTATCAAGCAGAGATGTGCATATGAAATGTTGGTTATGGTTCATTGATTTTTCACTGAGTTATGGCCCTTTCATGAAATTTCTTGTCCGCTCTTTTCCTCATCAACTATTACACAGATTTGGTTCAAACTACACAAATAGACTCAGTATCAAGCAGAGATGTGCATATCCTATTTTGGTTATGGTTTATTCAGGTTTCATGGAGTTATGGCCCTTTGATGATTCTGGACAAATTTCTTTCAAACTTCATGGATAGATTTTGCACTCAGCAAAGATGTGCATATCATAAATTGTTCTTAGTTAATTAAATAAAATTTCCAAGAGCTAAGCCCTTTTTTGTCGTTCTCTTATGATAGATTCCTACACCTGTAGATAGTTAACAGTAGACTTACCATCACTAACCATCACTAGTAAGTTTTCATGTCACTTCACTTATGTCATGTCATGTCAATTTCATCTTTTCATCGGAAGTTTACTCAAATATAAGACAGATTAATCTTTCAGATATGTTTGGAAAAGGAGAAAATGCTGATTACCACCACTTACTACTTTCTACACAAAATTGGAAAGATTAATCTTTGCAGTTACTTGGGAAAAAAATGAAATGATGATTACAAGCATTTACTACGTTCTCCACAACTATTCCAAGTCTTCAACTTGTGATGTGTTAAAATAGATACCAATACCGTACGGAAACTAACGAAAGCAACATTTTTTGCGGTTCCGCTTCGGCTTCGCTGCGGTTTCAGTTCATTCCGTATTATATGACTAAAAAGGAAAACATTGTAAACATCGTGAGCAATGGCTTCTGTATTTACAATGTTTTCTTAAGTTTATTACTTTCGGTTCAGTTCAGTTACTATTACGGTTCCGATTCGGTTCGGAGGTTGCTTTCGTTAGTTTCCGTACTGTATAAGTAAGATGTACAATCTGGTCAAAAACATTGCATGAAAAGACATTTGTTGTCTGCAAAACCTTTTCATTTAAACCAATCTCAATTTGTCCAGCTGGTAAAAAAAAATGTATCAAGTAAGTTTTATTCTCTCCAAGTCTTTAGTCTGTAACAAAGAGTAATTCTTTGGCAAGAAGCCATTGCAGGATATTCATCACCTTCAGTGATAGCTCTGGTATAATTGACTCTCCAGTCACTTATTTTGCATTCCTGTGACATTAATCTGTTTTGTGACAAGGAGCTGTTGGGGGGTATGATCACGTTTAGTGATAGCTCTAGTTTGATAAAGTTGCACCTTTACTTTGACTGTGAAAAACGTTGATATTTGTCATCCATTAAGTGCCTCGAATAAACAGTTTGATCCAAGATCTATATCTGCAATGCAACAGAAGTTGTGCTTTACCCCACAACGCCATGTTTTGACAACCTTCAGAAAGAAAGCTTTTAAAAACATCATGAGAAAAGGAGGAAATGCTGGTAAGCAGCATTTTCTCCTTTGTCCACAGTGTTTTTACCCATTAAGGAACAATTTTCATCATAGACCAGTCTAAATTTTATAGTCTTGTAAAGAATTAAGGGTTTGTGATTGAAAATCAAATCATGCTGAGTGTGTGGTCAGTCTGTTCAGTCTTGACTTGATCTAAAGTCTCATATCTCATATACAATTTGTTTAACCAAACTTTGATTTAGGCACAGACAACATGACTTTTCTTTCAAAAAATTGTTCGTTGAGACAGAAAAGGGTAAAAAAAAAAATTATGTTCTTCATAAACAGAGTTTAATGTTTACAACTTTTGCAGCTTCTTTTCTTGAAAATCTTATGTTATGCTAAAAACAAATGAGCCATGCTCTGTGAAAAGAGGGCTTAACTCTTTACCAAACGACAAAAATGTAGACTGGTCCAAATTGAAAGCATATGCAGGCAACAAAATAAATGTGAATCAAATGATGTCAGTTGTCTTTGATAGGGTAGAAAACATTGTGGGAAAAGGAGAAAATGCTGGTTACCGGCATTTTCTCCTTTACCCATAATGTTTTCAAAAGGCCTCTTCCTCAGGGTCGTTAAAACTCGAGAATGTGTGGTAAAGAGTTAATGCATCTGCCAAAAGTATTGACTCATGTCAGCCTGCACAGGCTTATGAGGGTGGAAACTTTTTACTATATGTAAATTTTTTGCATGTTGAAGGGCCATTCTACCTTCAGATGCAGTCAACTGTTAGACTAAATGGATTTTATGGATCCGTAATCAACTGATGACTTACTTGGTATAATGCATCACGGAGATGCTTTAGATCCCCTTTTGCTAGAGCATGGCTTGCAAATGCTTTAGAGCATTTATCTAGGAGTTGATGTCTCATACAAATCTGTTTCAGAGGGAAAATTGATGACCAAGAATGGAGATTCTTGTTGACAGGGGGCGTGGCGTTGGAGAATCCATTTGCAAACCCCGCCCCTCTGTGGTTACCAGACAAATCATGGGCAGAGATTGTAAGAGCATCAGATCTACCTGCCTTCCAAGGTTTTATGGAACATGTGAGGGGTAATGTAAGTTCAGTGTTTTATCAAACTTTTTAAATCTTTATCACATTACAAAATTTTAGATTTGTCCATATTGAAAGCCTTTGCTCTTGCTGAATTAACCCTCTACCAAACAATCCCGGGTTTTCACGACCCTGAGAAAGAAGCCTTTTGAAAACATTGTGGGAAAAGGAGAAAATGCTGGTAACCAGCATTTTCTCCTTTTCCCACAATGTTTTCTTCCCTTCTCAAAAAATATTTCAATTTTTGAGTAGCATTAAATTTGTTGTCTGCAAATGCTATAGATTTGAACAAGTCTAAATTTTTGTCGTTTGGTAAAGAGTTAAATGTGGTTTCATATGGAGAGATTTTTATTTTGGATGACTGAGGAAATGGGTTATTAGCATTGAATCTTAACAAACTAGTAAGTTTTTTTATTCTCTCAGATTCCAAAATGGAAAAAGATTTATGACTCCCCCAGCCCAGAGACTGAGGTCTACCCAGAGCCTTGGAATACACAATTATCAAAGCTTCAGCAGCTGATTGTGTTGAGATGTTTACGGTCAGATAAAGTAAGTATATAAGCATTTTTTCCACTTTTTGCTGCTTGACTGCTTTTTGCAGAAAAAGGCAAGGTATTGTCAAAACCATGTCATTGTTAGGTAATAACTTTGACACTTTCTTGTATCTCTGTCATTACTCAAGATATTTTCTTTAGACATGGGTTGTTAACTATCAAAAGGGGAACCCATACCTTAACTCCTTATCAAATGACAAATTTTAGACTGGTCCAAATTGAAAGCATTTGCAGACGACAAAATATATGTGATTCAAAAATTAAAATTTGATTTGGTAAGGGTAGAAAACTTTGTGGGAAAAAGAAAAAATGCTGGTTACCAGCTTTTTCTCCTTTTTCCCCACAATCTTTTCAAAAGGCTTCTTCCTCAGGGTTGTTAAAACTCGGGATTGTGTGATAAAGTGTTAAAGGCAGGTAGCCTTTGAATATTTTTGACTCGGAGTTTTCACTGTAAATGCATTTGCAGCTGAGCATTGGTACTGTATGAGGTGCTCTAGTTTCAGTAGTGATCTGGTGAAAGATGAAAAAGTGATGTTGAAGTATTAAGTTTATTTATTTGTAGATTTCCTAAAATTGTTTTCATAATTATTTTACCTGTCCTGTTTAAATATGTGAACTGTTGATTGATCTGTTATACACAGGATAGCTACAAGTAGCGTAAAGCATGGGTAAGGACATTAAATTTCAGATGGGAGGCCTGAGGTTCAGTATTTGAGTCATGCTCTGACAAAAGAGGGCTTAATGCATCTCTGTGATGCATGATATCTAGCAAGTCATCAAAGTATTATAGATCCACAAAATTGGCCCAGGTTAGCGCACACAGACTGCGCAGGCTGATTTGGGTTGATATTTTTTTGCAGATGCAATAAGCCCCCTTTTCACAGAACATGGCTCATTTTTTTTTGTCCCTATCACATGTTTATTGCAATTCAATTATAACATTCGAATTAGCAAGGTGTCCTTAATTTGCCTACATAGTGGCTTCCTGGTGGCTGTCGTAAAAGTTAGTACAAAGTATTGTCTCTGCTGAAAAAGAATATCAGAGATATAATTAAATAATGGTTGTTACATTGACAAAAGAAATAATATTTTGGGAATGCATTTTGGTTTATTTATTTCTTTTTAACAATGCTCCAAAAGTTGTTTATCTCAGAGGCACCAATAGACACTTATTTGAGGAAGTGGGCAATGACAGAACCAAGATTTTTTAGAAGTAATTAACTGAAATACAATCTATCATTTACCAGATGGTACCTGCAGTCCAGACATATATACTGGATGCTATGGGTCAGCAGTATATAGAACCACCAACCTTTGACCTTTCACTCAGCTACGAGGATTCCAACTTCGCATCACCACTCATCTTTGTCTTATCACCTGGAGCCGACCCAATGGCAGGTCTTTTTAGATTTGCAGAAGAGAAGGGTATGTATGATTGATATTCATTGCCCATGAGCAGTTTTTAATAAGCTATCTGTGTTTGAGTTTGCTGTGAATAGGCTTTTTTCCTGACTATTTGGGACTATATGGAATAAGATCATGTATTGTGGTTTGTAGGAGGTGATGACTTAAGATGGGTTAAATGAATGATAACTGTTTACCACTCAACAAAATTTTAGACTGGTCCAAATTGAAAACATTTGCAGACAACAAATTGAATGTGGCTCAAATGATTGGATTTGTGTCTGAAAGGCGAGAAAACATTGTGAGAAAAGGAGAAAATGCTGGGTCCCAAAATGTTTTCAAACATCTAATTTCCCAATGCCGTTAAAACTCAGGATTGTGTGGTACTGGGTTAACAAAGTTATGAGTAATTATTACCAACCAACACCCCTCCCCACTTTCCCTATGTGGACATTGTGCAAAGCATCATCTTTAAATTGTGGTGTTTTTTTTCCCCCATTTTGTTTTCATTAAAAACCTGCACATTAACTTTTGAATCAAACAAGCTAGTAACAGGCAATAACAATTTTTCTGTTTCCAGTTGGTAGTTCTGTATTTTATTTTTTGATTTTTTGACAGCACTGTTTTGAT
Organism: Tridacna gigas; assembly: GCA_945859785.2. Taxonomy (NCBI): domain Eukaryota; kingdom Metazoa; phylum Mollusca; class Bivalvia; order Cardiida; family Cardiidae; genus Tridacna; species Tridacna gigas. Next base: position 30,820,923 of record OX244036.2, on the reverse strand, counting down.
TTTTCCATTTTTTTTCTTTTCATTTTCTGTAATATTTGTCTTGCTGTGCACATTCTGTTTTACTGACAACTTTTTTTTTTTCATATTTTATTTTCATCCCACAAATTTACTAATTGTTTTTACTAGATGTTTGATGCATGGATGATACCATTTTTTTCTCTTTGATCTTTTATAAGTCAGTACTTCCATAGACCAGTTGGATAACCACTATATAACTATATAATGGCCATTTTAAAAAGGTTTGAAATGATGAATATAATCAAGAGGCAAAACATTTTTTTTTTTCTAAATGTATTACTTTGATCAAAAAATTATTTTGTTGGGGAGTTCAATCAATTTAAAATGGAATGAAAATAAAAGTTTTGTCAAGAAGATACTGACAAAAATATCCCTGAATTGTCAGATACAATATTTGATAGACATTTTCAGCATATACAACATTGTTTGCAGTAAGAGACTCTGCCAACTCACTCTAAGGTTCTTTGGATAATTTACTATAATGATGGGTCCTGTTCATTGTATAAAGGGATAATCCTTTATAATACCGAACAGTCCCCAGTTTTAAGGACCTTAGAAAGAAGGCTTTGAAAAGATTGTGGATAAAGGAAAAACCAGCATTTTCTCCTTTTCCCACAAAGTTTTTGACCCTTCAAAAATCATATTTTAATATTTGACTCGGATGTATTTTGGCGTGAATGCTTTCAATTCGGACAAGATTAAAATCTCATTTTTTGGTAAGGAGTTAATTAGAATGAGAAAACAGAATGCTAGACTAGAATTTTGTTAGATTGCATGTTAGAAATTTGAATGTTCTGGAAATGCATGCAAAATACACTAGTACTGAAATTTGTTTAGTGCAGATTTTCCTAGCATTATTTGTGTTTTCATTAAGGTATGATTTTTAAATACCCAGAGCAGATAATTGTTTCAATTGACAATTAAGAATTTTTTATGGCATTTTGCTAAAATCTTTTCTTCAATGATTGTTCTAACATCAAGTTTTCTGAGTGAAGATAATTAGATTAACCCTTTCCCAAATGACAAAATCTTTTGACTCGTCCAAATTGAAAGCATTCTGCAGGCAAAATTAAATATTGCTGAAATAATTGGATTTCTCTGTGAAATGTTAGAAAACATTGTGGGAAAAGGAGAAAATGCTGAATTCCAGCATTTTCTCCTTTTCCCACAATGTTTTCAAAAGGCTTTTTTCTTTGGGGTTGTTAAAACCTGGGATTGTTTGGCAAAGGGTTATGTCCAAGAAATGATGCTTTCATCCATTTTGGTTTGTATTGTTTTGTCTAACTCAAGGTACCATGGTATTTTTATTCAACAATTTACTTCATTATCCATGAAAAATATCCATCGAATGTTTCTGAAAAAAAGAAAAAAGGAAGTGAAAACCTCGAAACAAAACCATCTTTTGGAATTCTTGTGACTGTTCAACTTATGTTTATTGGAATATACAAGATGAAATAAAAGAATAAACTCACAGGATAGAATTATAAAGGGTGCCCATAAAGAAAGTTTACAGTTTTAATGTCTGTTTATTTCATGTTTATGTTCTGCTATAACAATGAAAACTTACACATGTACAGACGATACATATAAGTTTTACCGAAATCATTTGTAAGATCAGTACACAAATATTTTTTCAGAAAAATGTAATTCTACTAGAGTTACATTATTTTGTCATGACTTAAGTTCAATCATTTGTGACATCGTCAAGATGCCTGACCTTTTGAAGCCTCCCTTGTTGCACCGGCTCTTTGAAAATTGTGATCACATTTACACAAGTTTCTATTTCTCAACTTCTCTCCTGATGTTTCTGAGGAACATGGATGTGTCCGTTGGATTTAGTTTGTACTGAACAAAATCAGATAGCCCAACAGAAAGGAATCAAAAGTATTGAGATCTAGGCTGTGGGGCTATCCATGTCACACCACAGTGCTTTACATCTGGGTATTTCCTGGAGAGTACTCTTTATCACGGAACTTCATCATTACAATGCATCTAATCCCTTACTTGATTATGACTTTTACCTATTGTCTATATACATGTGCAAGATTTATTGTTATAGCAGAACAAAAACATGCAAGAAACAGAAATTAAATCTGCCAACTTTCTTTTTGGACACCCTGTACATTGTCTTTTTGGTTTAACTCTTTACAGCACAATGCCGCCTTTTAACGACCCTGGGAAAGAAGCCTTTTGAAAACATTGTGGGAAAAGGAGAAAATGCCATTAACCAGCATTTTCTCCTTTTCCTACATTGTTTTCTATCCTATCAAAGAAAAAATGCACCATTTGAGCCACATTGAAATTGTCCTCTGCGGATGCTTTCACTATGGACAGTGCCAAAATTTTGTCGTCTTGCAAAGATTCAAACAAAAAATGATATTATTCAAAAACAGTATAACAGAAAACTGTATGTACTTAGAGCACAAACTGTGGCTTCTATCAAATCTTCAGTGTCTTTCTTTAAATTTTTACATCATGTTTTTTTTACCCATGTAGTTTTGGATTCTTCACAACAAAGAAAACACCCACATTCAAAGCGCTTTTTCATGTTCATTTTCAAGCGCAGGTATTTTAACTTACAATTTTTATTTTGCCTACTGCTTGAAGTTGTCACATGGAGTTTTGTTCAGTAAATTGAATAGTTTAATATTGACCAATGGATAATGAAGTAACCATTTTTTTGTAGGGGTACTTTTGGTGATGTTTTGAATAACCATTTTCTCTCCTACTTATTACCATAATTTAGGTGTTATCTCACGACTAATCTCCCGTCAGTCCACAGTACTTAGCGGACTTGGAGACAAAGAAAAGTCAGACATGAGACAACAAAAATCTTTTAGTTCCCATGGTAACAGGAGATCATCAGGTGTCCAAGGTCATTTGACAAATGCAGAAAGAAGGAGAAGGGTGTCCACAATTTTTGGGGCAAATACTGACACCCTTGAAAAACAGGATCGGTTAACTCGTATGTTTATGTCTGTAGAGATATATATTTGTGGTGACCAACCTTGGAATATTAATATATTTTAAGAAACTAACTTTTCATAAGCATGTCTACTGATACGTAGTCATTTTATCAGAAATTTTATTTCATGAGTACCTTTTGCACTGTTCTATGCTGTTCAGTTGATTCCCTCTCTCATTGATCCCCTCAGGCATTGTTGCATAGATGTATTCTGTAGACCCTGTTAACTCTTTGCCAAACAACAGAAATTTAAACAAGTCCAAATTGAAGGCAATTTGCAGAAATTAAGTAAAACCCATACGATGACTCTGATAGTGGAGAAAATGTTGTGGGAAAAGGAGGAAATGTTAGTTATGTACATATTCTCCTTTTCCAACAATGTTTTCAAAAGACTTTTCCCTCAGAGTTTGTTCAGTCTTCACTAGATAACCTCAAGTTTTAACGACACTGAGGACAAAGCCTTTTGAAAATACTGCAGAAAAAAGGAGACAGTGCTGGTAACCAATGTTTTTCTCCTTTTCCCACCCTGTCAAAAAAAAATGTCCTAATTTGTGCAACATTTCATTTGTGGTCTGCTTTTGCTTTCAATTTGGACCAGTCTAAAGATTTGTCGTTTGGTAAGGAGTAAAAGCAAGATTGTATGGTAAAGGGTTGATGTAGAGCAGTCTATAAACACTGTATGGCCATTGACATTTAAGGGTGGTAATCAATTTGTAACATTGTCAAAAGTTGGAAATAACTAAGTTAAATACTGATATTTATATCTGTGGGAATGCAGGACTGTGCTGATGATATTCTGAGGTTGTTCACCCAGTATGAATGTTTAAACAAACGGTATAGTCACTGTTCTTTACGCAAGCACTGTTTACATTAATACAGCATTTCAAGCTCTTAGTAGTTGCTGTGAAATTGACCTACATGGCTATTAAGCTTGAATTCAATCTTTTTACAAATATATTAGTTTTAGATGTTATTTTCTTTTTTATTTCTTTTTCATTCTTTAGCAAGTTATATTTCAAATGTCAGAAATACTATATTACAGTAAGAGAAAAAGAACATTTTACTGGTTATTTACAAGTACAACATATATGCTGTAGAAGACATCTTTCAGTGATGCTCAGGCTTAAGCTGCACAGAATATACAGTCTTATGTTGATCTGCAGTGTCTGATGGTTTGTGAGATACTTTTGGCAAAACAACTTTGAGAAGAAAGTCCTTCTGACAGAAAATATCTTGTTATCAGTATAAGGTTTCTATACAACATCAATTTTTATTAGCTTGGCTGTTTTCAAGAAAATGTTGAGGTATTGTTGTAGCCTTGGCATCATCGTAGTCTGCGTTGTCATGCGAAACTGACATTTTATAGGTCTGTATTGTCCCTTACTATCGCTCTTCCCCTAAATAACGCTCCCCAAGCTTTTTCCTCACTAAAAATAAGCTTACCAGATGGTGAACCCATCAAAAAAGATCGGCTGGAATACACTTATGGCATCAACATAATCTCAACAAGATGTCTGTTTGTAAAACAGTCATGCCCCCCTACTGCCACATTGATACAGGAAGTGGCACAGTTCATAAACTGATATCAATCGCCGAAAAACATCCACATAATTTGATCCTTTAATTGCCGATAATTTGTTGACAAGTTATCTTTAATTGGAGATGGGTCAAAGTACCCACAAGCATCGGCAATAATCACTAATCAAGTAATTAACATCCTTTAATTGTCTGATTTATAGTCCACTTCAATTGTTAAACGTGATAATCTGTCAACAGTTCGCATAATTATACACACCGCCGTGTGTATACATACAAGATTGTAAACAGTTGCTGATATACAGACTGGGTTATTGATTTTCTTCTTGGCACGCGCGTTCGACTTCCACTTTTTCCCAGTCAACTTCGATGCTTACTACGTCCGCAATAATACACGAATAAAATGTTGGAGCCACAAGTTGAGCCACATATGATGATTTTTGAGACACTTTAATTTTTTTTTTTAGCAAATGGCTCAAGTGGCAAATGGCAGCGTGGGCCCTGAATCATCTGGTGGTCACTGTGACCTTGACCTTTCACGGATTAACCTTAAAATCGATGGGGATCATTTACACTCCAAAATGAATATCTGTACAGAATTTGAGGGACCTAGGTCAATTCTGTGTGTAGTTATCATCTGTACAAGGTTTGGTCTATGTATCATTAAGTTGAAGGCCACTGTGACCTTGACCTTTGATGGATTAATCTCAAAATCGATGGGGATCATTTACACTCCAAGATGAATATATGTACAGAATTTGAAGAACCTATGTCAATTCTGTGTCTAGTTATCATCTGGACAAGGTTTGGTCTATGTATCATTAAGTTGAGGGCCACTGTGACCTTGACCTTTGATGGATTAATCTCGAAACCAATAGGGATCATCTATACCGGTACTCTGAGACAAATGTCTGTGCCAAATTTGACAAACCTAGGTCAATTCTGTGTCTAGTTATCATCCAGACAAGGTTTTGTCTATATATCAACATGTTGATGGTCACTGTGACCTTGACATTTAATCAATTGACCTCAAAATCAATAGGCATCATCAACACTCCAAGACAAATGTCTGTGCCAAATTTGACGAACCTAGGTCAATTCTGTGTCTAGTTATCATCCAGACAAGGTTTGGTCTATATATCAACATGTTGACGGCCACTGTGACCTTGACCTTTGACCGATTGACCTCAAAATCAATAGGGATCATCTACACTCTAAGACACATGTCTGTGCCAAATTTGACGAAACTAGGTCAACTCTGTGTCTAGTTATTATCCAGACAAGCTAAGGTCTACCGACCGACGTGTGCAAAGCAATATACCCCCACTTCGTTGAAGGGGGGCATAATTACTTCACAAATCAATGTCACTAACACCTGAATATCCGAATATTTTGACCAGAACAGTGTCAAATTGGCAAGCCTTTCTGTTTGTTTATATTGACTTAAAATATCCATGTCTTATAGTTAGCTTTCAAGGGGTTAACTCTCACCAAACAAGTCAGGGTTTTAACAAAGAAAGCTTTTGAAAACATGGTGTGAATAGGAGAAAATGCTGGAAACCACCAATTTCACCTTTGTTCACAATGTTTTCTAAACTTTCAAAGAAAAATCACGTCATTTTAAGCCATATTTGAATTATGGTCCAGGACAGGACTTAAATTTTGTCATCTAGTAAACAGTTAAATCATGTAGAACTAGATTTCAGACTATTATCATTTTCTTCTTTTTTTCCCCCCATCATTTTTTAGCTCCACTGGCCGAAGGCCAGCGGGCTTATGTCATGGCCCAGTGTCCGTCGTGCGTCCGTCCGTCCGGTCGTCCGTCCGTCCGTCCGTGCGTTAACTTTTATTTCAAACATCTTCTTCTCTGAAACTACCCATCCGATTTTCACGAAACTTCACAGAAATGATCCTGACATGGTCCTCTTCAGAATTTCTTGAAAGAATTTGATTCCTTCAAAAACTCTGGTTGCCATGGCAACAAAACTGAAAAATATTGGAAATCTTTAAAAATCTTCTTGTCTGAAACCATAAGGCATAGGGCTACCAAATTTGGCATGTAGCTTTATGTAGTAGACCTCTATCAAGTTTCTTCAAATTATAGCCCTGGAGTCAAAATTGGCTCTTCCCCAGGGGTCACAAGTTTTACATAGGCTTATATAGAGAAAACTTTAAAAATCTTCTTGTCTGAAACCATAAGGCATAGGGCTACCAAATTTGGCATGTAGCTTTATGTAGTAGACCTCTATCATGTTTCTTGAAATTATAGCCCTGGGGTCAAAATTGGCTCTTCCCCAGGGGTCACAAGTTTTATACATAGGCTTATATAGAGAAAACTTTAAATATCTTCTTGTCTGAAACCATAAGGCCTAGAGCTACCAAATTTGGCATTTAGCTTGATCTAGTTGGAGTCTACCAAAAGTGCCCAAAGTATAGTCCTGGGGTCAATTTGGCCTCATACTTGGAGGGGGGGGGTTCACAAGATTTACATAGGCTTACATAGGGAAAACTTTTAAATCTTGGTGTACATAGCCATAAGGCTTAGGCTACCAAATTTTGCATATAATTATAGCATTATTTAGTGGACAGTTACAAAGAGGGCCCAAGTTACAGCTCTAGGATCAAGTTTGGCCCTGCACCAGGGATCACAAGTTTTACATGGGTTTATGGAGTGAAAAGTTCAGAAACCATCTTGTTACCAGCGATAAGGCCAAGAACTCCCACATTTGGCATGTTATTCTTCTAATACAATATTCCTTATTTAGTCAGACTGTAGCCATGAGGTCAAAGTTTTATAAGGGCTTATATAGTGAAGACTTTTCTTCGTGGTTTATATTTATAAGCCAGTGGAGCGATACAGGGCCATCATGGCCCTCTTGTCTTTTATAGAGCTATTCATATGCATATATTATGTTTTTTGTTACTTAAAAAATGCTGAAATTAGCTCAAAATATAAATTTTGCACCATAGAACTTGTCTAATTCAGTTACATCATATGTGTATAAAGTTGTATATATAGTTTGTTCTATAGGCTTACATCTCAAAGCTTATTACTAGTAGCAAAATTAGCTGTAGCATTATCTTTTCCACACAATGTTTTAGATGGCTTTGTTTTTTTCTTTCCTTTCTATGAACAAACTTCTGTTTCTAAAGAACATGGTAAAAGTTTTCTTTGGGTTTCAGGCAGTGCAATATTAACCAGAATATTGCATGAAAATGTACACTGAAAACTGCAAACTGCATGCTCTTCCCAGTCTGATCTTGATCTACAGTGTCTTCAAAATCATCAAGGGTCAGTGTCAACTTTTAAGAGTCTAAATCTATTCAGACAAGAATTATTTCTTTAGGTTGAAAATTCTTTTTACTCTATATATAGCAGAAAAGTAACTTGTGGCTCGGAGAGAGTTCTGTGAATGGTACTAGTAAAGTACTGTTAGAAATGATGCTTAGCCTTAGAGACGCTGTGGAAAGATGGAGAAAATACCAGAAACCTGTGATTTTGTCTGCAAGTGTTTCCAAATGCAATTTCAAGAGTTTTTTTTCCAGGATTTTTCTCAAAATAATTAGCAGAACAGTGTAGATCAAAGATCAGACTGCAGTCTGTTATACTGTCTGAAAAGCCAAAGAAAGTTATGGTCAACACTCCAAGAGTTAAATTTCAGCTAAATACCAGACAGCAGAACTGTAGACTTGTCCAAACTAACTCTTGACCAAAGGACAAAATTTTAGACTTGTCCAGATTGAAAACAACTGTTGACCAAAGGATAAAATTGTAGACTTCACATAGTGAGCATTGCAAACAACAATTCAAATTTTGTCTAATTATGGCATTTGTTTTTAAAAGGACATAAAACATTGTGAGAAAAAAGAGAATATGCTGATCACCAGCATTTTCTCCTTTCTTCTTAATTTTTTTCCAAAGCCTCTTTTCTCATGGTTGTTATAACACAGGATTGTTTGGTAAAGGGTTAAAGCACTTGTTGATGACATATTAAATCTGGCTGCAATGTTTGGACTTGTATTTTAACCCTTTACCACACAATCCCAATTTTTAATGACCCTGAGAAAGAAGCCTTTTGAAAACATTGTGGGAAAAGGAGAAATCCTGATAACCAGCATTTTCTCCTTTTCTTACAATGTTTTCTATCCTTTCCAAAACAAATTTCAATTTTCCAGTCACCTTTATGTTGTCGTCTGCAAATGCTTTCAATTTGGATAGGTCTAAAATTTGTTGTTTGGTAAAGAGTTAAAGGTTAGAAAACATTCTTGGATAAGTCAAAATCAGTAATTTTGCCTCTTTAACAATGTATTGAAAAGCTCTCTTCCTCAGGGTCATTGAAACATGAATTTGTTTGGTAAACAAATTTATCCCTAAAAAAAGCACTAGAGTATTGTATGCAAAATGTATTCTGTGACTGTCATCCTTTCCAAAATTGGGAGATTATATTTAATCGTTGATAAATGATCTCTTTGCTTAACCCCTTATGAAATGACAGAATTTTTAAATTGCCCAGATCAAAAGCACTGGCAGACCACATATTGAATGTGGCTCAAATGACGAAATTTGTTTCGGAAAAGATAGAAAACTTTGTGGGGAAAAGAGAAAATGCTGGTTACCAGCATTTTCTCCTTTTGCTACAATTTTTTCAATTGGCTTCTGCCTCAGGGTTGTTAAAAGTCAGGATTGTGTGGAAAAGGGTTAGCTATTGTCACTGATCCTGCACTGTTCTCACAATGAAAAGAGCTTCTTATGTTTCACATCAGATCATTGCAGATAAATATCAGGATCTGTATTGGCTGTATAGCATGCTTTCCTGTTTTGGTCATAAGTATTTGTGTAGAATGTACTATTTGTGTAGAATTCACTGTATGCTTGTCTGTACAGGAAATCTATTGCAGGCTTCATTATAACCCTTAACTTGCTAAATAAGTGAAATGACAATTTCAAACCTATAGTAAAAACCTAAATTTTGCTATTTCAGAGGTATTTTTGAGGGAAAAAATCTCCTTAACTGAGTTTTGTGCATTCTGCTCTTGATCTACAATGTCTACAAATTAAGAAGCACTTAGCAGCCCGAGGGCTATAAATCACTTAGCAGCCTGACAGTTAATACTTCAGGCTGAGTTGTGCATTAAGTTCACTGAACTCATGTGAAAAGCAAAAAAAAAAGGAATTTATAAACATTAACACATGGAATGCTGAAGAAATGAAATAAACTTGAACCAAACAACAAAAGTTTTGGCTTGTCTATATTTAAAGCATTTGCTGAAAACAAATCATTGCAGACATCCTATAGTTTCTGTACAAATGTTTTGTACTAAACACTTTTTAAGTCAGTGGCAGCTTTCCAAGAAAAACAAGTATAGATTTAAATGTGGATCAGATGATGGAATATTTTTTTGAAATTATAGGAAATGCTGAGAAAATGTGAATTTTCTTCATTTCCCACAATGTTTCTTTAGGTTTTTTCCTTAGCGTTGTAAAACCAGGATTGTTCTTAAAGGTTTAGTAGATTTCTACTAGATTTCTATTGTTAACTCTTAGTATATGTTGGGCAACTTTTGCCACCTAAACAGTAGATTAAAATATATGATAAAAATCATTGTGTGTATTTGTCTGATGTCATATTCTGCCTACTTTGAATTTGCAATATTTGGCAGAGCTTTAGTTAAATATTCGCAGTCTTGAAACACTGCCTTTCACAGACTATGGTAAATGGGGCATGCTGTCCAGTTTTTAGCTTGCCTGGATGGAGAACAAGAGGCGCTATAGCACTACCCCTGGTGTTTGATTTGTCATCCTGGTGTCCACATTTAAGTAAAAGTCTTTTTAAGAGCTCACATTTTTCAAACCATATGATGGATTTGGTTCATCATTAGGTGTTGATAGATATAATTTCAAAGTTTCTTTCAGCAATACCCCTTCCTTCTCATGCCAATGATCTTAAGGTCAAGATCATAGACTTTGATGTTTTATGTAGAAGTTTTACATTAATTTCTTTTTAAGAGCTCATATTTTCCAAACTAAATTATGAATGTGGTTCACACTTGGCTTGATGCCTATGTCCATGGTCTAGAGGTCAAGGTAACAGATTTTGGAATTTTATGGTTTTCTAGAACTCTGATTTTTCAGGCCTAATGATTGATTTAGTTCATATCTGGTATGATGATGGATATGGGTCCACAGATTCATTCAGCTATACCCCTGCCAAAGTGTGGCCAAAAGGTCAAGGTCACAGACATTTGCTAGGACACAGTCCAGGAAGAGATTCATTCACTTGTACAATACAAGCACCAGCAAAGTTACTACAAAATGATATTCCATATATGTGTTGATCTTCTGATAAATGACTGATTTTAATTTATATATAAAAAAAAAAAGGCATTGTGGAAATCACAATGACAATTTGCCTGTTTTTAGTTATTTCTCTTTTTGTCAGGATGTTTTCAAAAAGCCTTCTACTTCAGAGGTGTCAAAAGGTACCTGCATAACTGAAAGGTTTAGGATATTCTTCATTATTTGTTGGGATTTATTAACTTATTTGTTTCTTTCACAGCTAATTGAAAAGTTCAAGTAGGGTTTTTCCACTCAGTCAATTATCATATTTCAGTTGATAAGGTGTTGCATGTTTGCATGTATTCTTATTCTCTTTAACCCTTTACCATACAATGAAAATTTTGATTTGTCCAAATCAAAAGCATTTGCAGATGACGATTAATTGTGGCTCAAATGATTTGATTTGTCTTTGAAGGGTCAAAAACATCTTTCTCGGGGGTCATTAAAACTAGCAGTTGTTTGGTAAATGGTTCATGATATTCTCTGAAATGTAAAGTATTTTCAGTATTCATAGAAAGTATGATGTAGGTATAGATAGCATAAATATGACATAGATTTGACTCTAAAATTACATCATATCTATTTTTAGGAACAGGAAGTAAGGCTCTGCAGACGATATCTCTTGGTCAAGGTCAAGGACCTATAGCAGAAAAGATGATATTAGAGGCAGTAGAGGCAGGAACTTGGGTTGTACTTCAAAACTGTCATCTTGCTGCATCCTGGTTACCAGAATTGGAACGTATATGTGAAACGGTGATTCTTTTAGCCTTTTGTCTTTGATCGAGGGGCCCTTCAGGGTAGCTCAATGGTCAGCGTAGCCGACTCTTGACCTTTTCGGTGATTTTTCACCTCTCACCTCTGGTGCATGTGAGAAAAGTAGTCAGTGACTTGAAAGGAAAGATGTGTGAGTACTGGTGTAAGAAAGCCAGGAAACACATGAGTAGGTGCACCACCGTGATGTAACCTATGCTGTTAAAACAGTATTAGACTCAAATACGAATACATATTCAAATGAGGGTTGGACCACAGGATTTGATTATTCTTAGACAAAAAAGTTTGACCCTTTACCAAGCAGTTTGGTGTTTCAAATTGGATAAGACCAAAATTTTGTCATCTGGTAAAGAGTTAAGTGAACAACACATTAAAGGTTATATTTTATTTCAAAATTTTAGCAATAAAAAGGTTATGAACAGCTTTGTAAATATTTTATCAACCGATTTCCACATGGACTAACTTTATACCTACCAAAATCCAGCACAGCTTGATTAGAAAAAAAAACATAAAGAAGGGCAAACTTCATTGCACAATAAGAAAAATGTTGCTGGGAAACATGAATAATTTCTTATTTTTTCATCTGCTGTTTCAAAAGCTGTTCGCAGAGAGATATGAAAATATGGCTGGGTAAAAAGCACAGTAATTACAGTATGTAGTATACTGGTCTATCACACAGATAGACAGAAATGTATAGCTTGTGTTTGTATAACCCTTTACAACATGACAAAACTTTAGACTTGTCCAAATTGAAAGCATTTGCAGATGACAAATGTGACTCAAAAATTGAAATATGATATGGAAAGAGTAGAAAACATTGTGGGAAAAGGAGAAAATGCTGGTTACCAGCATTTTCTCCTTTTCCCACAATGTTTTCAAAGGGCCTTCAGCTTAGGGTTGTTAAAACTCGGGATTGTGTGATAAAGGGTTAAGGGGACACTTGTACTGCCTTGCTAGAGAGCTAGCTTTTGTAGCAATGTGGTAGAGCATTTGCATTGGGACCGTGAAGTCCTGAGTTTAATCCCTGCCTCAGGATGTCATTTGTCAGAACTGTTACAATAAAATACAAGATTTTTAACCCTTTACCACACAATCCCAAGTGTTGAAAACCCCTAGGAAAAGGACTTTTGAAAACATTGTGGGAAAAGAAGAAAGTGCTGGTAGCCAGTATCATCTCCTTTTCCCACAATGTTTTCTGTCCTTTCAAAGAAAAGTTTTCTAATTTATGCAACATTAAGTTTGTTGTCTGCAAATGTTTTAAATTTGGACCAGTCTTAAATTTTGTTGTTTGATAAAGAGTTAATGGAGGGGTTGTGTACCCCTTTACTAAATAATCCTATGTTTGACTGATCCTGGAAAATATTACTTTGGAAAACATGGTGAGAAAAGGAGAAATTGCTTGTATTGAGCAATTTCATTCTTTTCCCACAATGTTTTTTTATCTCTTCAAAGGCAAATCTCCCTCTGAGAGTTACTTTTGAATTGTCCTTTACAAATGCTTTCAGTATAACTGAGTTTTATATTTTGTTATCTGGCAATCAAATTCTTAATTAAAAAAAAACTGATGTATCAAATTCTTTCTGAGGACTGGGGAAAGTCATAGAGACAATATTTGTTCTTCTTCCACTGCATATAATGGTAGTGCAACTGTGGAAAAGCAGCCTGAATGGTTAGGAAAGAGTGTTGGTGGCACTTGTAAAGAAAAATCAGGAAAACTTGGATTGGTGCACTGGCCACTGTGACACCCATAATCCTTAATTAACCCTGCCCAAACAATCCCTGGTTATAATGACCAGAGGAAGAAGACATTTGAAAACAATTTTAGAAAAGGACTAAATGCTGATAACCAGCATTTTCTCCTTTTTCTAGAATATTTTCTACCCTTTCCATACAAATTCCATCACTTAGGTCACTTTTAATGTTTACTTTAAGGCTTATCAACACATTTCCTATTTTAATGACCCCAAAATAGAATGCTTTTGAAAACACTGCAGGAAAATGAGAAAATGCTTGTAACAGGCATTTTTCTCCTTTTCCCACCATGTCTTCAACCCTGTTTGTGACAAATCCCATCGTTTAGGTCATATTTAATTTGTTGTCTGCAAATGGTTTCAGTTTGGACACATCTGAAGTTTTGTCAAAAGGTAAAGAGTTAATTCTTTACTGATTGATAAAATTTAAGTTATGTCCAAATTCAAAGCATTTGTAGACAACAAACTAAATGGGAATGAAAAAAGGAAATTTGTTTTTGGAAGGGTAGAGAACATGGTGGGAAAAATGCTGGTAACCAGCATTTTTTTTCTTTTCCCACATTAAATGCTTTTAAATGCCAATGTCCTCAAGTTGGTTAAATCTTGGGATTGTCTGGTAAAGGGTTAAACAGTAGGCAAACAAAGAATCAAGAACATTTTTGCATTTTACAGATTATAACTGACACCACTCGGACAAAAGAGACATTCAGACTATGGCTGACCAGTTATCCTTCGCCTGATTTTCCAGTGTCTGTCTTACAAAATGGGGTCAAAATGACAAATGAACCCCCTAAAGGATTAAGGGCCAATTTACTAAGGTCGTATCTGAATGATCCCATTTCCGACCCCACTTTCTTTACTTCCTGCAACAAGCCAGCTGTAAGTATATTGACATTTAGATCTGCTGGTTTTATTTTTTGTTTAACCCTTATCCTGCTAAGTAAGTTAAATGAAATTTTCAAGTCGATAGTAGAAAACCAGAACAACACTATTTCATGCTTATTTTTTGGAGAAAAATATCTCCCTATCAGACAGTTTAGATCCTAGATCAGACTGCATGTTCTGTGCAGTCTGATATTAATCCACTTTGTCTGCAAAAGGTCAGCGAGTTGTGCTTAGCAGCCTAAGAGTTAAATATTATAAGATTTATTGAAATGAAACGATTATTTTCAAAGCTGTAAATCATTTGTTGAAAACATTTTCAAAATCGTAATATCTAGTTGTATTTGTATATCTGTTTTAGTGTGTTTTACCATAATTTCAAAAATATCCTGAAGTCAGACTCATTTTTTGTTGCATTTACTACATATCAATGTTTCATCAGTGCTATTAGGCAACTATCAGCCCATTATCTTACATACTTTGCAAGCCCATAGGAAAAGCTGAGATTTTATTTTTTGTATTATCTCTTAACAGAATGACAATTTTGGACTAGTCAAAATTAAAAGCATTTCAAACAACAGTTTAATTGTAGCGCATATTATGGTTTCTGTCTTTGACCGGGTAGAAAACATAGTGGGAAAAGGAGAAAATGCTGGTTATCAGCATTTTCTCCTTTTCCTACTATGTTTTCAATAGCCTTCCTTATTGGGGTCGTTAAAAGTCAGGGTTATGTGGTAAAGACTTATTTGATATTACACCTAGCAATACCTCAAGTCCATGCTGTACTCACAAAATGTGAGGAATACATAGAATATTAAAAAATATAGTGTGAAAACATTATCAGAAAAGGAAAAAAGGCTGGAAACCATTTTCTCCTTTTCCCACAATGCTTTCTACCATTTCAAAGGCAAATGCCACTACTTTCAGGTTTAACAAAAGTAAAATTAACTTTTTTGTCATGAGTTACTTTAAGTAATAGAAATCTAGGAAATATAATTTCATTTCTATTTTTCAGGTGTTTGAGAAACTTCTGTTTGGGTTGTGCTTCTTCCATGCTTTGGTACAAGAGAGACGTAAATTTGGACCTTTAGGCTGGAATATTCCATATGAGTTCAACGAGTCTGACCTCCGTATATCGGTCAGACAGCTTGAGGTAAACATTAACCTTTAGGCTGCTAAGCGCACCTAGGGGTGTTTTTGCGGACAGTGTAGAGCAAGATCAGACTGCACAAAACGTGCAGTCTGATCTTTGATCCACACTGTCCGATATGGTATTTTCTTTCCAGTGAAATCAACTCTGGAACCACAATACTTGGGTTTGTTACTATTGCGTGGAAAATTTCATTTCATTTATTCAGAACTTTAACGGTTAACCCTATAGATAAAATGGACATTCTAGAGTAGTGAGCAAATAAACGCGGAAATAACAAAATCAGAACACATTCTTAATCATGGTTAACTACTGCATAACAAAATCAAGACGACAAATCAAAGGGGGGGGGGGGGGCTCAAATGATGAAACTTGCCTTTCATTGAGTAGAGAACATTGTGGGAAAGGGGGGAAATGCAGGTTGCCAGGAATGTTTTCAAAAGCTTTCTTTCTCCGGGTCATTAAAATAGGATTGTGGGGCAAAGGGTTCAGCATTCAATCCAGTTTTAATGAACATTATGAGGAAGACTATTGAAAACATGGTGGGAAAAGGAGAAAATGCTGGTAACCAGCATTTTCTCCTTTTCCCACTATGTTTTCAACTCTTTCAGAGACAAATTCCATGAAATGCTTTCAATGTGGACAAGTCTACATTTTGTGTGTGGCTAAGAGTTAAGAATTACTTCCCCTCCAACTTAAGCTTTTTATTGTGCACAACACATGTTAGATTTAACCTTTTGCCACACAATCCAGAGTTTTATCAACCCTGATCAAGAAAACTTTTGAAAACATTGTTGGAAAAGGAGAAAATTGTGATCACAAGAATTTTCTGCTGTTCCCAAAATGTCTTCCAACATCTATCACAGCCAAAATTCATAATTTCAGCCACATTTAAATTGTTAAGTGCAAATGCTTTCAGTTTGAATGACTCGTAATTGTTGCCATTTGGTAAAGACTTAGACATAATTTTCTCTATCAAAACACTTGGTAAGGGTATTAACTCACTACCCTGTCTGAATTGAAAGCATTAAATTTTGCAGATGGCACTTTAAATATAGCACAAGTAATGATAATTGTCTTCAAAAGGTTAGAAAACATTGTTGGAAAAGGAGAAAATGTTGGGGCACTTACTCCTTTTCCAACACTGTTTTCACGTTTTCCCCTTCAAGGTTGTTTCAACACAGCAGTGTTTGGTAAAGGGTTAACTAGTTACTAGACACCAAAATTTTAGACTTGAGCCCATTAATTTGCAGACAGCAAATTAAATGTAACTATAGGAAACTTGTCTATCATAGAGTAGATCATTGCAGGAAAGGAGAAATTGCTGGTTACCAGCATTTTCTCCTTTTCATACAATGTTTTTAAAAGCCTTCTTCCTCAGAGTCGTTAAAGGTTGGGATTGTGGTAAAGGGTTAATGCACCCTCTGTGACTGTTCTAGTTATGTTTGTTTTTCAGATGTTTATCAATGACTATGATGCCCCACCATTGGAAGCACTCATTTATCTGACGGGAGAGTGTAACTATGGGGGAAGAGTCACAGACGACCAGGACAGGATCTTGATTATAAGTCTACTGAAGATTTTCTATTGCAAAGATGTCATTGACAAATCTGACTACAGGTTCTCAGAGAGTGGGACGTATTTTGCTCCTCCGAAGGGATCATACGACAGCTACGTGAAATATATTCGAAGTCTTCCATTAATCCCACATCCAGAGGTAAGTGTGTCCTTTACTAGATAACAAAATTTCGGATTTTTCCATATTGGAGGCATTTGGGGGCCGATGATGGATCCGATGTGGGTAAAATGATGGTAAATGTCTTTGAAAGGGTAATATAGATTGTGAGAAAAGGAGGAAGTGCTGGTCTCAAGCACTTTATTCTTTTCCATTAATGTTTTCAGAAGCCTTCTTTCTGTGGGCAGAAAAAATATGGGATCAATTTATAAGGTTTAACTCTTAGACTGCTGAAGAAAGGTAATGGTTGTTTCCTACTTGTGGAAAAAGACCTGTTTAACTCTTTATCGCACAATCGAAATTTTTAACCACTCTGAGGAAGAAGACCTGAAAACATAGTGAGAAAAGAATAAAATGCTGTTGACCAGCAGGTTTTGCTATTCCCATGATTTTTAGCTCCACTGGCCAAAGGCCAGCGGGCTTATGTCATGGCCTGGTGTCCGTCGTCCGTCCGTCCATCTGTCTGTCCGTGCGTGCGTCCGTCCGTGCGTTAACTTTTACTTCAAACATCTTCTTCTCTGAAACTACCCATCCAATTTTCATGAAACTTCACAGAAATGATCCTGCCACGGTCTTCTTCAGAATTTCTTGAAAGAATTTGATTCCTTCAAAAACTCTGGTTGCCATGGCAACAAAACTGAAAAATATTGGAAATCTTTAAAAATCTTCTTGTCTGAAACCATAAGGCATAGGGCTACCAAATTTGGCATGTAGCTTTATGTAGTAGACATCTATCAAGTTTCTTCAAATTATAGCCCTGGGGTCAAAATTGGCTGTGCCCCAGGGGTCACAAGTTTTACATAGGCTTATATAGAGAAAACTTTAAAAATCTTCCTGTACCTAGCCATAAGGCCTAGAGCTACCAAATTTTGCATGTAGCTATATCTAGTGGGCCTCTGCCAAGCGGGCCAAAAGTTTAGCCCTGGGGTCAAAATTGGCCCTGCCGCAGGGGTCACAAGTTTTACATGGGCTTACATAGTGACAACTCAAGAAATCTTCCTGTTTTTTTTTTTTTTTTGAAATTAGCCTTGCATCAGGGGTCTTATGTTTTACAGAGGCTTCATATGGACAAAACTTGAAAATCACCTTATTTATAACCATACAGCATAGACTTGTATTATTTTGGCACGTGGCTTTATCTTGTGGACCTCTACCAGGGTTCAAGTAATTATAGCTCTGGGATCAAAAATGGCTTTGCCCTGCAGGTCTCAACTTTCACATGGGCTTTTACAGAGAAAACTTTGTAAGTCTTCATTTTGAAACCATTTGGCTCAAAATTGAAATGTTTAGTATTTATAGTTTATATTTATAAGCAAGTGGAGCGATACAGGGCCATCATGGCCCTCTTGTTTCTACCCTTTCTGAGATGAATCCTATCATTTGAGCTGCTTTCATTTTGTTGTCGCAAATGCTTTCGATATGGACAACCCTAAAATTACTTGTCTGGTAGAGCCAACCAACAATTCTAAATACTTAAATGCAAACACTTCAAAATGCTTAAATTCTTTATTCCAAAACTAGATGTCTAATTGGCTTAGAGGTCTTGTCTAAGCTGATCAGATGACTTGTCTTTAACTTTAGAATAATTAAAGTACCCTATGTTTGCAATTCTCAATGCTGTTTTTGTAAGTATCTCCAAAAATATCACACAGTTTAGACTGCTTAATCTTTTATCAGTTTCCCTGAAGTTTAGACTACATAATCTCTTCATCAGTTTCCCTGAAGTTTAACCCTTTCCCAAACAAGCCCTGTTTTTCACAGTCCTGGAAAGGAAGGCTTTTGAAAACATTGTGGGAAAAGGAGAAAATGCTGGTAACCAGCATTTTCTCCTTTTCCCGCAATGTTTTCTACCCTATCAGAGACAGAGATCATTATTTGAGCTGCATTTAGTATGTCTTCCGCAAATTGCTAGAGTCCAAAATTTCGTTGTTTGGTAAAGGGTTAAACTGCATAATCCTATTCATTAGTTTCTCAGAAGTTAAGACTGCATACATTCTTCAACAGTTTGCCTGAATTTTAGACTCTATAAACTTCGATCAGCTTCCCTAAAGTTTGACTGTGTAATCTTTTCATAAGTTTCCCTTAAGTTTGACTGCATAGTCTTTTTACCAGTTTCCCTGAAGTTTGACTGCATAGTCTTATCAGTTTCCCTGAAGTTTGACTGCAGTCTTTTTATCAGTTTCCCTGAAGTTTGACTGCATAACAGGATTGTTTGGTAAATGGTTAATGCTATGAAAAGTATTGTGGGAAAAGGAGCAATGACTATCAACAAAAAGTTGCTCCTTCTCACTTGTATTATCTGAAGCTTTTTACTGAAGCAAAATACTTTTCTTCTGCTATTTTTTAGGTTTTTGGTCTGCATGAAAATGCAGACATCACAAAAGACCAACAAGAAACACAGCAGTTGTTCGATGGCATTCTGCTTACACTTCCTAGACAGGTAAAGTCTGGCCTCTTCTCTGATTCTAAATTCTCAGGTTTTAGATAATGCATTTTATGAATATTGTGAAAGTTTTAGTTTGCATGCTATCCTTAATCCTTTCCTTCATTTAGATAATTATAGATTTTGAAACTATTTTGACAAATGGCAAGATTGCTCATTATGAGCAAATTCTTCTGTTTGCCAAAATCCTACCTTTTATCTTAATGTAACAAATTGTCTTCTTAAATTCTATTTATTTGTGATTTTCTTTTTCTTCCTTTCATTATTATCAGATGCGGAAGTCAAAACCTTTGCTATCTTTTTCTCTTCTTGTCAGATTTTTTTTCCGCCAATTCAAGTTGGGCTCTTTTCAAAGAAGACAGAGTGTATTGTTAAAGTCCTGTCATTGTCTAAATTGTCAGATGGTAAAAATTTTGAATTTTTCCTCATGTCTCTGTCATTATTGATGATATTTATGAGGGCTACTTGTTAACTATCAAATGAAGAACCCATATCACAAGGGCAGGTAACCCTCCAAATATTTTTTCAAACAGTAATGACCCCTTTTTGTCTCAGAATTTTTACTGGAAAAGCAATTGTAGTTGAGATTCTAGAGGCATGCACACATGGTGCTCTTGTTACTGCAAATCATCACTAAGTTATCAATGTTTAGTCATGTTTGAAAACACAGAAACAATTTAACCATTACCATACAGGTTACTTGTAGGCACATCTGCCTGTGACATGTGACACAGGAAAATACCAAATGATATTCTGTTAACCCTTTCTCAAACAAGCCCTGGTTTTCACGTGTCTGCAGTACAAGTCTTTTGAAAACACTGTGGGAAAAGGAGAAATTGCTCGTAACGAGCAATTTCTCCTTTTCCCAAAGTGTTTTCTACCCGTTTGGAGAACTTTCCGCCATTTTCATCAAATTTGAAATTGTCGTCTGCAAACTCTTTCAGTTTGGAAGGGTCTAAAATTTGTTGTTTGGGAAAGGGTTAACTCTTTACCAAACAACAGTATTCTAGACCTGTCCAAATTGAAAGCATTTGCAGACAAAAAATTAAAGGTGGCTCAAATGATAAAATTTGTCCATGATATGGTAGAAAACATTGTGGGAAAAGGAGAAAATGCTGGTTACCAGCATTTTCTCCTTTTCCCACAATGTTTTCAAAAGGCCTTCTTCCTCAGGGTCGTTAAAAGTCGGGAATGTGTGGTAAAGGGTTAATGACCCCAAGGAAGAGGACTACTGAAAACATGAAGAGAAAATGAGAAAATGCTGGTAATCAGCATATACTCCTTTTCCACAATGTTTTCTAAACCTTTCATAGACAAAACAACCATTGGATCCATAATTGGATCTTTGTCTGGAAATGCTTCTAAAATGGACAAGCATTAATCCTTTAGCAGGCAATCCTCAGATATCATGATACTGAAATACATAATTTTACTGTAGATCTGTACTATTTTAAACTTATGTACATTTTTATTGTAATTTTAGGGTAGTAAAAAGGTAGAAAGTTTCTTGTTATATCTAGTAATATGCTTAAAGAAATCACTGTTTTTATCACATTGTTTTATATTAACATAACATGATCACAAGCTATATGGTAAGGAGTTAGTTACAGCAAAGACCTGTTATCTTGTGTATGTGTTATGAATTTAGTTTTCTTTTAACCCTTTACCACACAATCCTGACTTTTAATGAAGCCTTTTGAAAACATTGACTGGAAAAAAGGAGAAAATGATGGTAACCAGCATTTTCTCCTTTTCTCACAATGTTTTCTACCCTTTCAAGGACAAATATCATAATTTGTGCAACATTTAATTTGTCGTCTGAAAATGCTTTCCAATTTGGACTAGTCTAAAATGTTGTCTTTCGGTAAAGAGTTAAACAAATACCTAAATTTTGAATGTATCAATTTTTAGCTCTGACAGAAACTGTGATCATGTTAATGTGTGCGCCTTTTGCTGTACATTTGAAATTTGTTACTGGAATGATAATATACAGCTTCACTGATGCTACAAGCAGATTCTACATTTCTTAAGTTAACCCTTTACCAATCAATCTCACATTTTCACCACCATGATGAAGAAATCTTTAATAAAAGGTAGTGAGAAAAGGAGAAAATACAAGTTATCAACATTTTCTTCTTTTCCCACTATTTATCTAGTCCCTTTCCAAAACAGATCCCATAATATCAGCTACGTTTAATTTGCTGTCTGCAAATGCTTTCAGTATAGATGAGTCTAAAATTTTGCCATCTAGGAAAGGAATTATAAGCTCAAATGCCAGTATGTATGGACTGTCTGTACACACTGCACATTCTGTGCAGTCTGATCGTGATTGAAATGGCCCACCAAAACACAGAAATGTGTCATCTATGTCTCCAAGGTTAGAATGTTGATTTTGGGGAGCACATGTACTCAACAACCTAAGCAGCTGATCGGCCATTTAACAACATTTAACTCTTTACCAAACAACAAAATTTTAGATTTGTCCAAATTGAAAGCATTTGCAGACGACTATATAAGTGTGACTCAAAAATTGAAATTGTTTTGGGAAGGGTAGAGAACATTGTAGGAAAAGGAGAAAATGCTGGTTACCAGCATTTTCTCCTTTTCCCACAATGTTTTCAAAAGGCTTCTTTCTCAGGGTCGTTAAAAGTCAGGATTGTGTGGTAAAGAGTTAATATGTCATAAAATGATGACAAAAGTTCAAAATATTCTATTTTGAAAGGATTTGTAGATGACCAGTTGAAAGTCAACCCAAAAAACAGGATACTTCTTCAAAGGCTAGAAAACATTGTGGCAACAGAAGCAAGTGCTGGTTACCAGTATTTCTCTTTTTCCCACAATGCTCTTTACTCTATGAAGGACAAATGATTTAATTTGAGCCACATCTGATGTGTCGTCTGCAAATGCTTTTAATATGGGTAAGTCAACCATTTCTTGCATCTGACATAGAGTGTAGGACTGTAGCTAATATCTTTTTTCAGCCATTACAGACTGACAGCTGGAGTATTTACAATGCTTCCAAATTTGAAGCTGATAGCAGTAAATTCAGAAAAGTACACAGAAATAAAACCTTGCATGCCATTATTGTGGACTGTACTTCTTGATTCCGTTTCTGACTTGTGTATTCACATTATGTATAATCGGCACCGAGTCAAAATGCTGTCAACACCGAGTCTTGTGTATATGTATAATATCTGTATGCATTCTTGTGTTCTGTCCTTATGAAATTGTATATCCTTTGTTGCTGTTCCGTGACTTTTTACCGCTAAATCCAGACTTGAAACAACCATATGGTAGAAGGCTTTTGGAAACATCATGGGAAAAGTATAAAATGCTGGTAACCACAGTGTTTTCTACAGTTTCTAATACAAATTGTATCATTGGAGCCACGTTTAATTTGTTGTCTTAAATGTTTTCAAAATGTAAGTGTTTAATATTTTGTGGCTTGGTTAAGCCTTTACCACACAATCCCGACTTTTAACAATCCTGAGAAAGAAAGCCTTTGAAAACATTGTGGGAAAAGGAGAAAATGCTTGTAACCAGCATTTTCTCTTTTTCCCACAATGTTTTCTACCCTTCCAAAAATAAATTTCACTGTTTTAGTCATGTTTATTTCGTCATCTGCCAATGCTTCCAATTTGAACTAGTCTACATTCTGGCGTTTGGTAAAGAGTTAAGAGTTAAGTCTTGTGGACATTCTCAGTCAGTACTAAAGAAGCAGATAGATCTGTTGCACTTTCAAAGCTGTTATGATCAGAATAATCCTCATAGTAGTGGACAGTGTAGGTCCAAGATCAGGCAGCATGTTCACATAAGCAATTAAATCAAAGTTCATCACTACAAAGGCTATTCCTTGGAGTATCAAATAAATGCACCAGACATTTTCTGTCTAGGAGGAAGACAGAAATAATTGTGATTTTAAGGTTACTCTGGTCTAAAATGTCTCAGACAGACAGTGTAGGTCAAAGATCACACTGCAAGTTTTGTGTTGTCTTGATCTGGCTGCAAAAGGCAACCTTAAGGCTAATTTACATGGTATGTTTAAACAGAATGATAATGTGGGTCTAATTTCAAGCATATCTGTATTTTACCTTTACATGGTATGTTCAGAAGATCTGTTTCCTATTATCTATTTTACACCCTCAATGGGATAAATCACCACCTGTCAGTTGTGTAATTGTATGTGACTTTCCTCAAGATAAGGGTCTGTTTAGAGTATAGAAAACAAAAGTAATCATTTGGATAGTACTTAAGGTATCCAGATAAAGGGCTGGAATTTACCACACTGAGCACTGATTGGTCCGTTCTTTCTGAAAAAACAAGGAAAATAGAATATGTCCTATTTGCTCTATTACAATTTTGCTTGCAAATCTCCCATTAAAAGATGGTTTACACGATGTGTTCTAGCACATGTGTTGCAACAGATTTGAAAAAAGCAAGTTGTGTAAATTCACGGGTAGGAAGCTTCATATTCGGAGCCAATGGCTCTGAGCGGAAAATGTTGTGTTGGTCTTCAGGTTCCGAAATTGTCAGCTCAAAAACAACTGAAAACTTGTCATTCTTTATAATTATTTGTTCTTGCGTCTTTGAAATTCCGAAAAAGGAGAATGTCATGCAATGCTCAAGTCTTTCAACTTGTTTTCTACATTACGGAAAGCCGTGGATTGTGTACAGTATTGTCTGAATCATTTGTGCCGTGGGTTGACTGTAGCCGAAATAATACGTCAAGAACCTAGATATAGTCTTTTTTTGCCATTAAATCAGCAAATAAGAGAGAGGTTTGCTGCCTAAAAGCGTGAATTAGTAGTTTGAACAGCTATAATCGCTGCTGGTAAAAAATTGAACAGAAATAGCGTGAATATGATAAAAACAAAGAAGGGCTCCGATTATGTGAACTGGCTCTGAATATGTAAGTCGGAATCGATCGATGAGGGCTTCCTTTCACAAATTTAGTTTTATTTTAGAAATTACTTAAAATTGCTGAAAATACATAAGCTTTGTTCAGTCCAAAATTTCATTCATTTGTTCTATGGAACGAGACAGAATTTAATTTATGGCAATACTCCTGAAGGACTGATATTGTCAGAATTGAAAAACACTGTCTAACATTTGTCTATCTAAATTTTGAAAATAGTTTTGTGTAGCTTTTGATTAATTGAATGGTCTATATATTACATTTGAAATGCTTCCGTCGTAAGTGCAGCCAACACATAAACTCATAAAATGAAAAATATTTGGCATTTTAGGAATGCTATGTGGTCTTCCAACAGTCATTCAAAAGCTAAATAGAAAATGGATCGCACCTATCGTAGCAGAGATATTGAATGAAAAGAATGAGTCTGCAAAGAATATTTGATTTTTTTGCGAAACAAAAATCTTATCCAACTACACATGCGTATTTCAGAAGCCTGATTACTCTGGGATTAAATACCATTCTTTTACAAGTAAGAGGAGAGAAGAAAATATAAGCAACACATTTGAATGGTCTACATACCTACATGAATATATAATGTATTATACAATTTATAATGCATTCATCAACATAAAATATAAAATGAAAAAAGAGTAAGTGCAAAAATTTTGTATCAAATTTAAGATATCACAATTAATTAATTCATTCATTCATTCAAGCGGTCGTGCATTCATTCAGTCATTAGTTCATTGCCCGTTTGTATATCTTATGTTCTCTATCTCTGTTACCTTGAAAATAGGCCGGAGTGAGTGAGTGAGTGAGTGAGTGATAATGGGAACAGGCTGATGTGGTAAAACTGAAACGTACTGTCTTATACATAAACATTTCAGGTAAAAATTTTATGTTTAGGCGTAAGTTACAAAAAAAGAACAACAAACTCAAACTTAGACGTGTAAGCAAACCAACAATATACGCATTGTAAATGCTACATGACACCATTTTTCCAATGAATGCTATATCAATTTTGAAAAAGCAATAAAATCTGCAATGGTTGGAAAAATGATGTGTCACATTTACAATGTGTCCGTCATTAGTTTGCTTACACACAATCAATTACACTGCAATATTGAACTTCCCGTTCACAAACGCGACCCCTAACCCTTAGCTTCTTTGGTAAGATAGTGGGCAACGAATATTGATTGATTTGAGGTCCAAATTACAACTTTACCGCTCGTACCAGAGATTGTGAAGAAGACAACATTGTTCTTTTTTTGTAATTTATGCCTAAGCGTAAAATTGTTATCCGAAATGTTTATGTATAAGACATTACGTTTCAGTTTAACCATATCAGCCTGTTCTCCCTATATATACGGTGATCACTCACCCACCCACTCACTCAGTCGCCCACTCCCACCAACGCAAGAGATAGAAAACAAAAGATACACAAATGGACAATGAACTAATGACTGAATGAATGCACGGATGCTTGAATGAAAGAATGAATTAATAGCTATAACTTAAGTTTGATACATATTGTTACACCTACACTTTTCATGTTACTGTATCAAGTGTAAACAACTACAGGTACATTGATGAATGCGTAATGAATTGCATAATGCAAGTGTTTGTATGTAGACATTTTCTTATATTCTCTTACTTGTAAAGGAACAGTGCTTATTGCCAGAGTAATCAGGCTTCTGTAATATGCATGTGTAGTTTGGAAAAAAATCAAATATTCTATGCAGACTCATTTTTTTATTCAATATTTCTGCTACAATAGGTGCATTACATTTTCTGTTTAGCTTTAGAATGACTATTTGAAGACCACACAATGTTCCGAAGATGCAAAATAGTTTTCATTATACGTGTCTATGTGTTGGCTGCACTTATGACGAAAGCATTACAAATGTAACATACCTGTAAAGACTATACGGTTAATCAAAAGCTACACAAAAGCACATGTATTTTCAAAATTTAGATAGACTAATGTTAGACAGTATTTTTCAATTGTGACAATATCACTCATTTGTATTGTTATAAATTCGGTCACGTTCCATCAACAAATGAATTAAATTTTGGGCTGAAGGATATTTCTGGGAAAACAGAGCTTATGTATTTAGTAATTTCTAGCAGAAAACTAAATTTGTGAAAGGAAGCCCTCATCAATCGGTGCCGACTTACATATTCAGAGCCGGTTCACATAATCAGAGCCCTTCTTTGTTTTTATCATTTTCGCGTTATTTCTTTTCATTTTTTTTACCAGCAGCGATTATAACTGTTCAAAATATTAATTCATGCTTTTAAGACAGCAAATCCCTCTCTTAATTTGCTAATTTAATGGCAATAACAGACTGAATCTAGGTTCTTGATGTATTATTTCGGCTACGGTCAACCCACGGCACAAATGATTCAGACAATACTGTACACATTCCACGGCTTTCCGTAGAGTAGAAAACACGTTGAAAGACTTGAGCACTGCATGACATTCTCCTTTTTTGGAATTTCAAAGACGTAAGAACACATAATTACAAAGAATGACAAGTTTACCTGTTTTTCAGTTGTTTTTGGGCCGACAATTTCGGAACCGGAAGACCAACACAACATTTTCCGCTCGGAGCCATTGGCTCCGAATATGAAGTTTCCTACCCGTGAAATTGGCCTTCAGTTGTGAAATGTGCTTCAAGGGCTAATTTATTTATGGATAAGATAAAAGAGCTTAGCAATTTGTATTTCAGTGTCACTTTTCTGTGATGCTGGAGATTTGTTAACTTTTATCCGTGTACTGTACCTTTGGATATCAGGCTGATAAAATAATTGTTCTCATGAATAATTATGAAGAATTTCATTCATTCTTGAACCCTTTACCAAACAGTCCAGTGTTAATGACCCTTTTGAAACCGTCATGGGAACAGGAGAAAATGTGGTTTAACACTTTACCAAAGACAAAATTTTAGACTGGTTGAAATCGAAAGCACTTGCATACGACAAAATAAATGTGACTTTAAAACTGAAATTTGTTTTGGGAAGTGTAGAAAGCATTGTGGGAAAAGGAGAAAATGCTGGTTACCAGCATTTTCTCCTTTTCCCACAATGTTTTCAAAAGGCTCCTTTCTCAGGGTCATTAAAAGTTAGTATTGTGTGGTAAAGGTTTAGCTCTTTACCACGTAATCCCGACTTTTAATGACCCTGAGGAGGAAAGCTTTTGAAAAGATTGTAAAAACACCATTCAATCAATCACAGTTTTTTTGACACATTATTACAGTTTTAAGCAGAGTAATTCCCTCTTACATGTTATTGATCGGTTCTTAAATTACTTCCCTTTGTGAAGACATGCATACCACTGTTATGCTATTCACTGTGACTCACCAAACAAAAGTAATGCCCATTGTGCTTTTGTATTGTTTAAACATGGTCACAAGGTATCACAATCTGCAAATGTTTGTCTCTCATTTCATTAATGTTTGATACATTGTTATACATAAGCAGTTATATTTACTTGCTCTTACAAGGTTTTGATCAATTATGAATTGCCTTCCTTTATAAAGACATGCATGCCACTTTTATTCACCTTGACTCACCAAACCAAGTTATTGCCTGTTGTGCTTTTGTATTGTATAAACATGATCACCAGCTATCACAATCTTCAAATACATAATATATTGGTCTCTTTTCTTGTAAGCACTTTCTTTTGCTACACAAAAATACATTATGTCTTTATTCAAATTTTAAACATTTATTAGACAATCACAGGCATTTACAGGTTAATGGAAGAACAATTTTGGAAACCTTTGTTGAAAAAGGAGAAAATTTTTGTTACAAGAATATTCTCCTTTTGTTACAAATGTGTTCTATCCTTTTACAGACAGGTCACATCTCACTTGTCATTTACTTATGCCTTCAATATGAATGAGACTAAAATTTTGTGGATTGGCACAGAGTTAAAGGCTAACTTCCAATCTGGGTCCTTTGGCTGATTGCTCAGGGCTATTCAGTATTGCTGCAGTAACTTAGTTGGTAACATATAGGGCTGGTAATTCAGGGATTGTGAATTCTGAGCCAAATTCTTTGCAAAAATTTAATGATTTTTATTGTGACAGGACTCATTTCTCTCTCACAGCTGAACATCATTTTGATGATGCCTAGCTGGGAAAGCAGCAAGTGGCTTGGGAGCAGTATTGCACAAAGTACTTGAAGAATTCCATGAATGCATGGATCCGTAGATGCAGCAGCACCTGTATTACAACTGAAATAATTTTGAAAGTAATAAGAGACAATAGAAACTAAAATCAAACAAAACAAGTACAGATATTTCCTTTTTTGCAGTTGCTTTGTGAAATCTTGCCACAACCACACACCAAGCTTTGTATTAGTATTTTCATCAAGCATATATATGCATTTATGTTGTGAATGAACTGGTTATCTATTGAAACGCCTATGGTGTGTAGAATGAACCATTTACCAAACAACCCCAAGTTTTAACGACCCTGAGAAAGAAAGGTTTTGAAAACATTGTTGGAAATGGAGAAAATGCTTGTTACCAACATTTTCTCTTTTTCCAACAATATTTCCATTCTTTCACAAAGTTCATCAATGGAGCCAAATTAGAACTGTGGTCTGTAAACTTTTTCAAAGATGACAAGTCCAAAATTTTGTCATCTGCTTAAGAAATAAGTTAGTATGTTCAAGTGAAATAGTTGTATGGTCCAAGGCCAGTGCACCATGTTTCTTTACATTTCATGACTGTTTCTTAGTTCTGTTCCACTATGGCTCATAATATTATGTTCATTTTACTTTTTGTCCTATAAATTCTGCATATACTGGTCAAATACTGATTCTGTAGAATAAAAGAAGCTGTCTGATAGGCTTGAGCAAAAATATCTTGCCAATCAAAAAACTTGTTATTGAATCAGTGTTATAAGAATGGCTGGTGAATGTGGATTACCTAATGGCAACAAATTTTAGCTGACATGATTTTTCTACCCTATTTCAGTTGAGTGGAGGAGGGAAATCATCACAAGATTTGATTGAAGAACTAGCCAGTGACATCCTAACAAAAATTCCACCAGATTTTAATTTAGAGGAAGTGCAGGTGAGATTACATGTCGGATTTGTGATATTTATATATCTTGAAATTAGAACAGCACAGTATTTTTTTAACATTCGGTTACACAGCAGTCCGAAGTCTTTGTCTTTTTTTATGGCTATATAAAGATATTTTCATGAGCAGCATTCTTTTTTTTCTAATTTTCAATCCCACAGCAATCAATGTTTTGGTTCATTTGACAGATATTTTTTGGATTCTTTGCTAAGTAGAATGAGGCTTCTTGTATTCGCCAACTCCTCAGCTGATCAGATGACTAGACATAGACTTAGAATTACTATATATAGAATGGTTGCTGAATAAACTCTTTGTTTTTGGCTTCATATTCTCAAAAAGAGAAAATTTCAGTGTCAATGTCCAATTTTGGTTAAGAACATGACCACAGGGCATATATCCTATCCATTAAGCACAATACGCACGTGAATATAAGAAAGAGAGGTCAAAATAGTTTTTCTTAACCCTTTACCACACATTTCCCAAGTTTTAACGACCCTGAGGGAAGAGCTTTTTGAAAACATTGTGGGAAAAGGAGAAAATGCTGGTTACCAGCATTTTCTCCTTTTCCCACAAAGTTTTCCAACCTTTCAGAGGTAAGTTGCATCATTTGAGACAAATTTTGATCGTTCTCAGCAAATGACTTTCAATTTAGACAAGTCTAAAATTTTGTTGTGAGGTAAAGAGTTAAATAGTAATATTAGTGACGAATTATTTTCAAGGAAGATGCAGCAAAAACATGCCAGAAGCCATCATTTTGCATCTAAATTCTCAAACACACACATATCTTTTTTCCACAAGAAAGAGCTTGCATTACACTTTCATAGCAAATTAACTGTTTTGCCATCAGTTTGAATGAAGTAGCAGATGATGTAGATCAAAGATCAGACTGCACATTTTTTTCTAGTTTGATCTTGATCATACACCATCCAAAAAATTAAAAAAAAAAAAAACTGCTTTATGTCAGTGAAAGCATAAAGAAATTTGTGTCAAATTTGGGGGCCTTTTTCCAGGCCATCTTCTTATAGTCCTCTTGAATCTTTATTTACTGGTACACATTTTATTTGTCACTTGTTTCTTGTATTCCCAAAAGGCATTGGGTTGGGAAATGTGACATGATCTAAAACAAAAAATGCAATGGATGAGCAATGTCATTTATTCACTGTCTATTTTCCATTTCAGGCAAAATATCCAGTGAGATACGAGGAATCCATGAACACTGTGCTTGTACAAGAACTGATCAGATTTAACCGACTGATACAAGTCGTAAGAACAAGTCTGATAGACATACGGAAAGCTATTAAAGGTTTAGTGCTGATGTCTGCAGAATTGGAGGACATGTTTGATAGTATGATGGTGGGCAAGGTATGTATACAAATAGTTGGATTCTATCCCAAAATGTTGTAAAAAATTGAAAATGTTTGTGTTGCATATACCCAATATAAATAGTTTTAACAGACACACACCCAATAGAATATAAATAAAAGATTTTTATACCCCTGCAAAATGAATGTTTTCGGGGGTATACTGGAATCAGCCTGTCTGTCTGTCCGTGTGTCCGTCTGTGTACAAAACACTAGCAATTTTGTGTCGCGAAATCCTCCTAGAGTTTTCCTTCAATTGCATTGAAACTTTGCACATATATTGATCATATATTAAAGATTTGCAAGACGTAATTTTCAAGTGTCAACTCCCCCTGGTTGAGGAATTATCTCCCCTTGAACTTGACACTTTTTTTCTGTCATAGCGCTGGCGGGGGTATTAAGTCACATTCAGTGACAGCCCTGGTTTTTTCTACCAAAGCAAAAAAATATTTCAAATACATGTGTGTGGAGAGTTGAGAATCCAGCAGCTATACATTTTCACAAACTGATTTCTGTTCTAACACGACCCTTCCCCAGGCCTTTCTTCATACAATAATCCTAAGGACTAATAATTGACTATATATTTATTTGCATTTATATTGTTGTTTGGAGGCTTACTTGTAACCAGCATTGTCTCTTTTTTCCACTATTTTCTACCTTTTCAAAAACAAATTTCTTGACACATGTAATTTGGCATCAGCAAATGCATTCAATTTGGACACATCTACATTTTTGTCATCTGATAGAGAGTTGAGAAATATTGGTGCAAACAGCTCCTGAAAATGACCTGGATCTATTTAGACTGTTATTCCTTATCCTGCTAAATAAAAGCAATGAAACTTTTAAGCAGATATCAAAACCCCAAATTTTCCTATTACAAAGGTGTTTTTGGAGGAAAGATATTTCTCTCTCAGACAGTGTAGATCCAAGATCAGACTGCACATTCTGTGCAGTCTGATCTTGATCTACACTGTCCACATAAGGTCAGCAAGTCATGCTTAGCAGCTTAAGGGTTAAGAAAGATATCTTAACACTCCATTAAAAAAGAAATATTTTTCATACATTGGTTCTGAATATCTTTCTTCTCAATAATAGCCCTTTGCTGAGGTATGAAGTCACCAATTACATGTATGACACATGACAGTTTTTGGTTTTTCTTTTGTTTTCAGGTACCAGCAATGTGGGCTGCCAAGTCTTACCCATCCTTAAAACCTCTTGGTAGTTATATCACAGACCTTCTTGCCCGACTTCAGTTCTTTAAAGACTGGATTTATGCAGGTACACCTGTTGTTTTCATCATCACAATTCACCTTTACCCTTAAAATGCCTTTCACAACTATATTAGCCTTTGTGGCCACTGTAGATCAAGATCAGACTGCATAAAATGTGCACTCTGATGTTGGATCTATACTGTCTGCTTTGATTGAACTGTACACACAAAAGCCACTGTGATATTGTTATTATTTGGGTCTTAATTCTACATTGAAAATGCGTGTTGGACTTACTTAGCACTCAGAGGGTTAACTTACTACCTCTTGCAGACAATATTTTAGCTAAGTTGGTGTTCTGGGCAAGCTTATGCAACCTCTTGCAATGTGTTGTCAGTGACCATCTACGAGATCTCCAAAGCCATTGGGAACTTTATTGAATAGTCTGCGTTGGTAGTTAGGGGCAAAGGTTGAACAAATTGTAAAGGTCATGTGACTAGTATGGGAGCAAGTGTTAAAAAAAAAAAAGAATGCATGCTGAACAAGGTTTTACATTGTTGGCCATATTTCTGGCAAAAAGTAAACCTTCAACTAGCAGTAGGTGGGCATTCTTTTTTCATTTTGTTTATTTGTGGTATATAGGTTAAGTTACTGTTCTTTTTTCTTACAGGAAGTCCAGTAGTGAAGTGGTTGTCAGGGTTCTATTTTACCCAATCTTTCCTGACGGGCGTGTTGCAGAATTACGCAAGACGTTACCATGTACCCATAGATCATTTGGGCTTTGAGTATCAAATTATGGGACATGACACTACTATGGCAACCAAACCTGTGATTATCTCTTTTTTTTTTTCCCCATTCAGATTTAATTGTTTTCTTGGTGTTAAAATGTTGTTTGTTCTTTAACAGATGACAAAATTGTAGGCTCTTCGACATTGAAAGCTTTTGTAGATGATAAACCTAGCTGAAATGAAGAAATGTCCTTTGAAAAAGTAGAAAATTTTGTGGGAAAAGGAGAAAGCATTATTTTTCAGGGTTATTGAAACTCAAGATTATTTGGAAAACAATATTTCAGTTATTTAGCCAGTGCACCTGTCCATGTGTTTCTGGAGTTTCTCTCTCGGTACTTTGCAAAAGGTTCTCTCAAAGCCACTGGCTGATTTCCCACATAACCAGTATCACTGGTGAGACTACAGAGTATGTATGGTTAGTGTTTTGGATTGGAAAAGTTTATGGAGCAAAGCGTATGAAATTTATTTTTAAAATGAGCCAAATGCAAATTGTATAAAATTCCTCAGCAGCCCAATGAACTATTAACTCTACCAAACAACAAAATTTTAAACTAGTCCAAATTGAAAGCATTTGCAGATGACAAAATAAATGTGACTCAAAAATTGAGATTTGTTTTGGAAAGGATAGAAAACCTTGTGGGAAAAGGAGAAAATGCTGGTTACCAGCATTTTCTCCTTTTCCCACAATGTTTTCAAAAGGCTTCTTTCCCAGGGTTGTTAAAACACAGGATTGTGTGGTAAAGGGTTAAAGTAAAAATGAAGAACTAGGTAAAGTATCCTTGTACTGTATATGCAGCTGCAATAATGACATGAATGATATTGATTGTATCATAAACTTGATGTTTCCCCATGGAAAACATTGTCAGAGCTGAAGGAAGACAAAGATTTTCTGTTTTCAGTGTTTATATGTGAGAAAAAAACAAGCAGGTTTACATGTTGATAATATATACAGATAGTTAACATTCAAGGATAGTTTTTGCTGATGATACTTACATTGAATCATTGAGCTGCTTCTTTAACCCCAAAAATGGCAAAGTTTATACAAGGTCAGATGAAAAACATATGAAAACAACACATTTGAAATTGGCACAAATGTCACTGAAGTTCTTTGACAGAAGAGAAAACATTTTGGTAAAAGGAGAAAATGCTGGTCACCAGCATTTTCTCCTTTTCCTATAATGTTTTCAAAAGGCTCCTTCTTCAGGTCCATTAAAATTAGGGATTGTTTGGTAAAGCGTTAAAGTAGTTTCAGTTTGCAGTTGTGCACTTTCACAGTCACATGACCAACTGCTGGATTACAAAAATGATAAATATGTCACCCTATTATTGAGTCGAAGTTCTTGCAAGTGACAGGATAAATTGAACTCAGTTGCTCTGACTTTTGATAGATTCTTGGAATGTTTTTTTGCTGACCACAATTTCTCAGCCAGCCAGCACAATTTCTCAGCCAGCCAGATGACTCCTATTGGAATTTAGAATTAGAATTTTTTTTTTCAGAATGGTTGATACTAATGTCAGATCCAGTTTTACATTATCCTATTTTTACAGAAATTTCTATTTGCTTATTTCAACAGAGTAATGGTGCATATGTTCGAGGTTTATTCATGGAAGGTGCTAGATGGGATAGAAAGAAGAAGTACATAGAAGAATCTCAACCCAAAATATTGTATGATATCGTACCTGTTGTATCCTTGAATGTTGGGTTGTCTTTCCCATAGCATTTACACTGTTTTTTACCCTCTACCAAACAACCCCAGATTTTAACAAACCTGAGAAAAAAAGCCTTTTAAAAACATTGTATGAAAAGGCGAAAATGCTATGTATAGATACTGGATATTACTTCAGAAACAACAACAACAATAAACCTTTTATCACATAATCCCAAGTTTTACTACCTTCAAGAAAAGACTGATATAAAACATTGTGATCACCAGTGTTTTCTTCTTTTCAGACAGTGTTTTCTACTCTGTGAAAGACAAATCCCATTATTTGAGTCACATTTAACCCTTAGGCTGCTAAGCACATCATAAGGACCTTTTGTGGACAGTGTAGATCAAGATAAGACTGCACAGAACATGCAGTCTTATCTTCAATCTACTTTGTCCAATAAGGAGATTTTTATGTTCCCAAAAGTACCTTTGAAATAGCAAAGTTTCGGTTTTGACCATTGGCTTGAAAGTTGCATTTCATTTATTTAGCAGGTTAAGGGCTAGTATATCATCTGCAAATTCTTCCAATATGGACTAGTCCAAAATTTTGCTGTTTTGTAAAGAGTTAAATACAGAACTTTAAAGGGGTATATTCAGATTTTTTGGTATGTATTAAAAAAAAAAAAAATGTAAAACAGAAACAAATACAACTAAATATATTTATCTTTTCAAGCAAAGAGATGGAAGCTTTTGTTCAGTTAAGGTGCGCATTTTATCTTTCAAACAAGGGATGGCCGTTTGCAGTCAGTAACTTTGTCGGCTTTAGTTTTCATCAGAATTCCTTGAAACTCATCTGTATATCTTTGTGACATGTGGTTGTGTCTGGTGTGTTTTTTGTTTTTGCCAGTGACGGTTTTCAAGAGTTATAATAATGCACCTGGATCTTAATTAAGCAATCTCTTACAAGCCCCTTCAGGCACATTTTTGTTGCTCTGCATAACTACTAGTATTTGTCATTGTGATAAACCTTAACCTCACAACACAGATATGGTTGAAGCCTGGAAAGTCTGCAGACTTTGAAGTCAAAGAGGTGTATGACTGCCCAGGTAAGTTATGAGTAATTTTGTTGGGTTTTTTTTTTCACCTTTTGACCCCCTGAGAGAAATTTGCTTGAAACTCTCTTGACACAGATTTACATTTTAGTCCCTAACCAAACAATCCCATATTTTAATGACCATGTGGAAGAGGCTTTTTGAAAAGATTGAGGATAAAGAAAAAATGCTGGTAACCTACCAGGGTCTGTATTCACCAACCCTTTTTAAGGATATTCTTTGTCTTATTCTCAAGAATTTTCTAAATTTGAAAGTAAAAAAAACTTCTGATTGGCTAAACCAAATGGCCAAATGATTTTGCCAGTCAGAAGCTATGTTACTTTCTAGATCTAGAATAAGACCAAGAATAGAGTCATAAGAATTGTTGGTGACTACGGACTCGGCCTTTTTCTCCTTTTCCCAGCAATTTCATTGTAATTGGTATTTTCCCCTATTTTTCCACAATGTTTTCCACCCTTGAAGAGACAAAGTGCATCATTTGAGCCACATCAATTTTGTCCTCTGCTAAAACTTACAATAAAGACAAATTAAAAATTCTGTTGTCATGGAAAAAGACTCAGCTGATATAATTATTTAAATCATTGTATGTTTGAGAAACAAGATTTTTTTTTACATTTATTTCTATGCAGTTTATAAAACAAGTGCTCGAAGAGGAATCTTATCCACTACTGGACACTCAACAAATTTTGTGATGAACATCAAACTTCCATCGAACAAACCACAGAGTTATTGGATAAACAGGGGTGTGGCCTGTCTCTGCCAGCTTGACAACTAATTTTGAATATTTGTGACAACTAATACTGTCAGCAGGAGCCTGACCTGTCTCTGCAAGCTTAACTAATTTTGAATATTCATTATTTATCATGCCAGCTTGACAGTTAACCCTTTACCACACCATCCCGACTTTAAACGACTCAGAGAGAGAAGCCTTTTGAAAACATTGTGGGAAAAGGAGAAAATGCTGGTAACCAGCATTTTCTCCTTTTCCCACAATGTTTTATACTCTTCTCAAAATGAATTTCAAATTTTCAGTCACATTTATTTTGTCGTCTGCAACTGCTTTCAATTTGGACTAGTCTAAAATTTTGTCATTTGGTAAAGGGTTAATCTGGAATCATGACTTGATCAGCAGGGGCATTGCCTGTCTCTGCCTTCTTTACAACTAGATTGAATATTCATGAGGATAAGTAGAGGACACGAGAGACTTTACCTGTCTCTACCAGCTTGACAACTACTTTTGAATAACCATGTACCTTACTGTATCTACAGTGGCATGGAAAGAAGCTACAGGTAATCAGAATATTCTGGATTTGTTCAGAGTAATATATTGTACAGAAATGGATTTTTGTGTATGAACTTGTGCTTGTTTCATCTATCTGTACCAATGTAACAGTTGTTTTGTTTTCCTAAAGATTAAAAGTACACTCCAGGTTAACAGTCAATGGAAAGATGTTGGGTGAAATAAAACTTGACTTTGTTTTTCAAAAATTTCTGTAAATTGTTAGTAAATTTTGAAATGACATAACTGCTGCAATGTTTCTGTGATATTGTCTTCAGTCCGTATCTGTGATATTTTCTTAGATGTTATGTATAGATTTATCTTATCATGTAATTATAATTATTATTATGGCAACAGTTGTTTTTTTTTTTTCAAGATTATTGTTTAGTTTTATATATTAAAACACAATTGATATAAAAGTAAGCATATTGTAATTTAAGCTTGACTAAACAATATTTCTGTTAAATTCCAATTAAAAAACAGTTTTATTTCTTTTTCCAGAGCTCCAGATAGAGGAAGTGATTTTGATTTCGAAATTTAAAATATTAATTTCTCCACTAAACCCTGTGTTGTGGGTACTCATTAGAATTGTCTTATTGAGACGATTCTAATGAGTACCCACAACATAGGGTTTGGAAGAGAAATAATGGATTTAGAATATTATCACCCCCTCTTATCTGGAGGTCTGTTTATCCTTATGTTATTTTTGTGATAGGCAAGCTTGGCAAAATGTTTAGAAAAAAAAGGAAAAAAGAAGAAATCATGTACCGTACATGTATTGGGGAGGAGTCATCCATTTGACATTGTTCATTACAGGTTTATTTTGGTTTGCATTATCCTTTTACCACACAATCCTGACTTTTAAGGACCCTGAGAAAGAAGCCTTTTCCCACACTATTTTCTGCCCTAACAAAGATAGAAGTCGCCGCCATTTTAGCAACATTTAATTTGTTGTCTGCAAATGCTTAAATTCGAATATGTCTAAAATTTTGTCGTTTGGTAAAGAGTTACGTAAGTATTTTTCTCTGAAAGAGCCTCACAAAAATAGGAGTTTTTGTTAGCTGTTTTACAGCCTGTATAACCATATTTCAGTTGTATTATGGCAGCCAGTGTAACTGTTGATACATTCCTTCACTAATATTACAAACAACACTTTTTCCAATCTACTGGTTGTATTCCCACACAAAAAAGAGCTGAAATGATGTTCAGCTTTCAGAGTGGAATTAAAACTTTTTACAACAACTTCCATTAGTCCTTTTATCAATCAATAAATATTTTCTGCCAGGCTAGGATTCAAACTCACAACCCCTGTAATACTAGCTATGTTTCCATATAAGTTACCAGAGCTTTGCCAGAAATGTAGATACTACTCTAATCATTATGCGCTACATTCATCAATGGTTCAAAATTGCATTCTAACTCTCAAAAATTTCCTAAAATAAAAAGTATGCAACCTCTGATAGGTTAAAACCAATGGTTAAACCAAATTGTTTAGCCTGTCAGAAATACAGTTCCTTTGAAATTTTATATTGGACTAAGAATACTGGTATTATTTAGAATGGTTGATGAATGCAGAGTGACTGATCCCTGCTCTATCAATTTCCTCCCTTTTAACTCTTTACCAGAGGAAAAAAGTCTTTGCATTATCCAAATTAAAACCGCTTGCAGACGACAAACTAATTGTAACCCAAATCATGGGATTTGTTCGTGAAAGGGTAGAAAACATCGTGGGAAAAGCAAAAACTGCTTGTAACCAGTATTTTCTCTTTTTCCCACAATGATTTCAAAATTTGTCTTCCCCAGGGTTGTTTAAAATTCAGTTTATTTTCACATTTTATTTACATGGTGTTTGTATTTACTTTCCATGGTGATATGAATAATAGCCCCTTTCATCATGCTGTCGATGTTTTTGTTTCATTTTTAGCTCACCTGAGCACGAAGTGCTTATGGTGAGCTATTGTGATCGTGCTGTGTCCGTCGTCCGTCGTCAACTTTTTACCTTGTGTACACTCCAGAGGCCACATTTTCAGTCCGATCCTCATGAAACTTGGTCAGAATGTTTGTCTTGATAAAATCTCGGACGAGTTCGAAATTGGGTCATGTGGGGTCAAAAACTAGGTCACTAGGTCAAATCTTAGAAAAACCTTGTGTACGCTCTAGAGGCCACATTTTCAGTCAGATCCTCATGAAACTTGGTCAGAATGTTTGTCTTGATAAAATCTGGGACGAGTTTGAAATTGGGTCACGTGGGGTCAAAAACTAGGTCACTAGGTCAAATCTTAGATAAACCTTGTGTACGCTCTAGAGGCCACATTTTCAGTCAGATCCTCATGAAACTTGGTCAGAATGTTTGTCTTGATAAAATCTGGGACGAGTTTGAAATTGGGTCATGTGGGGTCAAAAACTAAGTCACTAAGTCAAATCTTTGAAAAACTTTATGTACGCTCAAGAGGCCACATTTTCAGTTAGATACTTGTGAAATTTGGTCAGAATGTTTGTCTTGATGAAATCTCGGACGAGTTTGAAATTGGGTCATGTGGGATCAAAAACTAGGTCACTAGGTCTAATCTTGGAAAAACCTTGTGTGCGCTCTAGAGGCCACATTTTCAGTCAGATACTTGTGAAATTTGGTCAGAATGTTTGTCTTGATAAAATCTGAGACGGCTTTGAAATTGGGTCATGTAGGGTCAAAAACTAGGTCAAATCTTAGAAAAACCTTGTTTACGCTCTAGAGGCCACATTTTCAGTCTAATCCTCATGAAACTTGGTCAGAATGTTTGTCTTGATAAAATCTCGGACGAGTTTGAAATTGGGTCTTGTGGAGTCAAAAACTAAGTCACTAGGTCAAATCTTCGAAAAACCTTGTGTGTGCTCTAGAGGCCACATTTTCAGTCAGATACTTGTCAAATTTGGTCAGAATGTTTGTCTTGATAAAATCTCGGAAGAGTTCGAAATTGGGTCATGCAGGGTCAAAAACTAGGTCACTAGGTCAGATCTTCAAAAAACCTTGTGTACGCTCTAGAGGCCACATTTTTAGTCAAATACTTATGAAATTTCGTCAGAATGTTTGCCTTGATAAAATCTCACACGAGTTCAAAATTGGGTCACGTGGGGTCAAAAACTAGGTCACTAGGTCAAATCATCAAAAAACCTTGTGCACGCTATAGAGGCCACATTTTCAGTCAGATACTTCTGAAATTTGGTCAGAATGTTTGGCCTATTGACTCAGGTGAGCGATCCAGGGCCATCATGGCCCTCTTGTTTTAAATTATTATCAAATTAATCCTTAAAGTGCCTTTCATGACAATAGTTGCTTTTGTGGCCAATGTAGATTAAGATCAGTCTGCACTAAAAGTGCAGTCAGATCTTCTATGAACTACACTGTCCGCTTTGCTCAACTTTTTACCACACAATCCCGACTTTTAACGACCCTGAGAAAGAAGCCTTTTGAAAACATTGTGGGAAAAGGAGAAAATGCTGGTAACCAGCATTTTCTCCTTTTCCCACTATGTTTTCTACCCTTCTGAAAACAGATTTCATATTTTCAGTCAAATTTTGTTTGTCGTCTGCAAGTGTTTTCAACTTGGACTAGCCTGAAATTTTGTTGTTTGGTAAAGAGTTAAAGGTTCTAGACAAAAGCAATAAACTGCAATTATTTGGATCTTACTTGCTTGGTTTATTTGGCATCCTAATGATTAATTACTGTTCATTTTCTGATCCCCCAGGAGACAGGTTTTGAAGACATTGTTGCAAAAGGAGCTATTGCTTTTTGGAATCAATTATCCCTTTTCCAATAATGTTATCCATAAAAATCAACCTTTAAAGTGCCTTTCACGGCTATAGTTGCCTTTGCTGCCAATGTAGATCAAGATCAGACTGCACAAAATGTGCAACCTGATCTTTAAACTGCACTGTCCGCTTAACTGAAACACCAAGCGGTGTTAATGAGAAACCATGAAATTGCAATTATCTGGGTCTTATTTCTAAGTTGAAAATATCTGATAGGTTTATTTGGCACCCTAAAGGTATTTACCTTTCCTTCTGATGTTTCTCCTTTACACCACTTGTATTTTTGCATTTGATCTGAAGTTAGCAAGTGCATGAGAAGATAAACCCTTTACCAAACAATCCTGTTTTGTTGCTACCCTGGGGTAGAAGATTTTTGTAATCATTGTGAGAAAAAGGGTAAAATGATGGTAATCAGCATTTTCCCATCTTCCCACATTGATCTCTTCCCTTTC
Organism: Tridacna gigas; assembly: GCA_945859785.2. NCBI lineage: Eukaryota > Metazoa > Mollusca > Bivalvia > Cardiida > Cardiidae > Tridacna > Tridacna gigas. The sequence continues at coordinate 30,779,687 of OX244036.2, read as the reverse complement.
AAAGACAAATTCGTTCATTTGAGCGGCATTTTAGTTGTTTTCTGCGAATGCTTTTATAATGGATGAGTTTCAAATTTTGTTTTCTGGTAAAGAGTCAGTCAGAAATAAGCATGTGCAGTAATAATTAGTTGTCATTGTTACAGGTTAAAATTAATCATATAGGTAAATTTTAATAGATTATTTACACGGTTTTCAGTTTATTTTCATTTTATTAACTTCTTTATTATTAATATTATTTATCTTATGTTTTTGATAGATTTTGAAAACTTTAAATAAACTTCATGAAAAAAATAGTGTTTGTCTGAATATTTCCATTAGTTTTTTTTTTTGTTACTGTTGAAACATATTTTTATCACATAACTACTGAGGTCAGCCTGCGAATGCTGACCTGTGTCCATACATGTTGCATATACATTAAACCCAATTTTCGCAAAGCATGGCTCAGATTATACTTCGACACAACACAACTCTCACTATGAAATAAAAAAAATTGCATTTTTAGCTTGGCTGTTTTAAAAGATAATGTTGAGATATTGCCATAGTTGTGGCATTGTCGTCATGCAAAAACTTTGACATTTTATAATACAGTATGTCTAAGTTGTTTCAAAAGGGGAACACATACAACAGGACCAGGTAATCATCGAAATATTTTTGACACATTTATGCCCCTTGTTAGACTTAAAATTTTCAAAAACTTTGACATTTTATAATATCTCTATCATTACTGAAGACACTTACTTCAAACTTAGACCAGTTGTTAAGTACCAAATGGGGAACACGTACAATAAGGGCAGGAAACCATCAATACATTTTTGAGACAGTAATCCCCCTTTTTCAATCTACAATTTTCACTAAAAGCAACTGCAGCTGAGCGTTTGCACCTGCATGCAGTGCTATTGTTTCAAGGGAAACAGATACACGTCTGCTGCAAGATGAATAGATAGTTCAGTCAAAATCTAGAACAAAATACAATCGATAGACACTTTCTTGCAGTCTGATCTTGATCTTCACTGTCTACAAAAGCTTCTTATGTAGTCTAGGGTGAGGAAAGCATTAAAGAAAAGACCTTTAGTCTTTTAATCTTTGGCCTGTTATTTCAGTTGTGAAAGGTCTTTGGAGCTCTAAACTGGTACCTGTTGTATCTCTTGCAACTGTCTGATAGACATACGAAGATTGATAACAGGCTGTCAGTATATTGGAGCTCAAACCTGGGACGGTATAGAATGTTGACAACATAAAGCATAGAGTTAAGCAGAAAATACCCTTCTTTGTGTATATTGTCTGCTTAACCCTTTACTGCACAATGCTGCCTTTTGACGCCCCTGGGAGAGAAGCCTTTTGTAAACATTGTGGAAAAAGGAGAATATGCTGGTAACCAGCATTTTCTCCTTTTCCCACAATGTTTTCTACCCTATCAAAGAAAATTTGCACCATTTGAGCCACACTGAAATTGGTGTCTGTAAATGCTCTGAATTTAGACAGGGCTAAAATTTTGTTGTCTGGTAAAGGGCTAACTTATAAATGTTATATATTGGCTGCGTTTTATACCAGCCTCTCCTGCCAACTGGTAATTGGACAGCATTAAAGTCTGTTCTATACGACGAAAAAACTATGTATAAACTAGTGTGTGTTTGGATAATGGTGTCGCTGTGTTTCAAGATTTAATTGTTGAAAGCAAACTTTTACACTCCTTAATTCCTAGACCCACTACATTTGATATGGAAGTAAATTTTCAGTGAAAAGACAAAATCCTCTACCTGGAATTTCGAGGCAATTATTGACCAGAATAATAACAAGTGTAGATCAATGATCATTCGGCAAATACTATGCGGTTAGTGATCTGCAATGCCTGTAACAACACTGTTGACCTAAGCAAGATAACGACGGAGTAACGCGAAAACGAAATATAGTGTAGGGGAGGTAACTGTTACTTAATTTTGATTAAATTTCTACGATATTATTCTCCCTTGGTCCGTCAGGATTGACCTCCTGCGTGAAAAAAAAATTCTCCTGAAAAACTTAGCGAGTATAAAAGTATGGTGTAATTCAATTCCTACTCAAAGTTTCTGATATGACTATCAGTTATGTTACCAGATATGAACTGCAGATTGTTCTGGTAAAAATGCATCAGATTATCGAACTGGGCAGTGTAGCTTGCTTTTAATCTATATAGGATTGTTGTTCTCTAACATTGCAGCCCTAGAGTTCGAAATCGAGTATCTTCATATCAAAATATTGCTAATCTTGTGGTCTTTAGGGAAAAAAATGCAAGTCGCCTAAATGCCCCCCCCCCCCCCCGGACAAAAGTAAAAAAAAAAATTAGATCTACATATGCTTTTTACACGTGCGTTTCTTCGTTAGCGCTTCATTTGGTGTCTGGAATTTGTCTTGTCATACATGTCTTCGGTAAAATTAAACATGTTGAATGTGGACTTTAAGCCAAATCAAGAGTAAAAGAGCACGAATCGTCCATATACGATCGCTGTTGGTCCGAGTCTGTTCATATAAAGAATTTATCTAAAGAAACAGATGAGTATCACACACTGTTTTAACCCTTTACTGAACAATCCCGAGTTTTAACGACCCTGGCGAATAAGGTTTTTGAAAACATCGTTGGAAAAGAAGAAAATGTTTGTAACCTGCATTCTCCTTTCCCTACAATGTTTTTCTACCATGCCTATCAAACACAAATCCCTTTCGCCGTTTGGGCTACGTTTGATTTGTCGTCTGCAAATACTTTGAGTTCGAACAAATCCTAAAATATTGTTGTCTGGTAAAGGGTAAATTTATGATACAGTACTTTATACAGATTACACTTCGATGGCAACTTATCTTTCCCCGACACGCTTTTTTTAGATCAGGTCTTATCCCCATGGCTATATAATATGTACCTCCCCTGAGTAATTTTCATGATGTTCAGTGCTATAGAGACTCGAAGGTTTTCTTTTCAAAGGGATGTTGGAAATCTATATGTTGCATAGAACTTCGTATTTAGACGATTAAAGAAAACTGAGAGGAAAAAGTCTAGCATACATAAATTATTCAGCCGAGAGGGAAGGAAAATATTGATAACACGCTGAATATATATTACGTTGCATTTTTTTCACAATTTAACTCCTAGGCTGCTAAGCGCGAGTCACTGACCTTTACCGGACAATGTAGATCAAGATCAGACTGCACAGAACGTGCAGTCTGATCTTGGATTTACACTGTCCCATAAAGAGATAGATCTATTGTTCACTGAAAATAAGTTTGAAATAACATTATTCGGGCCTTTACTATCGGCTTGAAAGTTTAACCTAATGTAGAGGGATAAGGGTTAAACGCAGAAAGAAGAGTAAGCATTAGGCTACTAAGCGCGTCTCACTGACCTTTTGCGGACAGCGTAGATCAAGATCAGACTGCACAGAACGTGCAATCTGATCTTCAGTCTAAACTGTCCGATAAGGAAATATCTTTCCTCCGGAAAAAAAAAAAAAAACGTTTGAAATAGGAAAATTTGGGGTTTTGCGATCGGCTTGAAAGTTTCATTTTCTTTATTTAGCAGGATAAGGGTTGACTATTTTATGAGACATAGTTCATATACAGTTAGGGTACATCTACAAGTAAAAAAAATAAAGACGAACACGTCTGGAAGTTTGTCATGTAATAGAAACGCGAAAAATAAGACGAGGGAAAAAATTGTCATTGTACCGACTTTCACCATTTGTAAACATACATGTACGTGCGAATTAAATAGTCTATAATGTGTGAAAAAAGATAGATCTATCTGGGATCTCTTTATTTTTATCATGGTGTCAGAAGAATTTAAAAATACAGATTTCTGCTAAGTCTGTTCAAGGTTCGTAAACAACGAAATCCAGAACATAATTATGGAAATTATATCAAACTCGTTTCCAGAACTAACATCATATGATTTCCCCTTTGCGACCAAAGTTAAAGGTTGCAGCCGAAGTGCGCATGCGCAATTGGCAAGTGTTGCCATTTTGCTTGATGTGAAACTAGAAACTGAAATTTGGAGAAAAACTGAAATTAAAAAGTCTAAACTCGACCGAGGTAAGAGAAACAGCCTGTGAATGCTTTAAACATATTTTCCTACAGCTATTGATATGTTTTTTCCTTAATTAAGTCTCCTGGATGAAGTAAAAAACGGAAATTATGTTTAAGTTTCTGGGTCGTTTCGGCGTATTTGCAGGCAGACGAATTCATACACAACCGACAAGTTGGCTTCTCTAATGGTCAAATGCATACTTGTCAGTAGTTCAGTGCCATGGCACTCAAACCGTTCATAAATAATGATTTTTTTCAAGTAACAGATTATGATAAACACAATTTTCATGCAGAAATTATGAAATTAGACGCTGTCATTCAGCTAAAATGGCGGAACGAGTTTATGTATGCGTGTTGAATTTGAGGTTTCCAGTGGGAGAAAATAGGAACCATTTTTTTGCCATTTCCACTTAGTTCCTCCTTGACATTTGAAAGTTGCTTAAAAAAAAACATGGCTTTTTTTCAAAGGATTGTTTTTTTTTTTAGCTCCTTATGGACAGGAAATGTAAGTTATGTAAGTCACCATTTTTCTTTTTCTTTTTGAATTTTGAAATGAGAAAGCAGAGCTGATGATATTTTGACATACTTGAAACACCCCAAATAAGCCTGAAATAGTGAAAAGAAGTTCTGTGTAGTTTCTTATCCTCAAAAGGTCATAATCACAATACATTAACTTATCAATTCATTCATTATCAGCTTTGTTAAGTAATTTTTTTATCAATACTGAAATGACTCAAAGCAGTAGATTAGATAATGAACCTTAACCCTTTACTACACAAGATTTCCTGACTTTTCACAACCCTAAAAAAAAACCTTTGAAAACATTGTGGGAAATGCTGGTGTTTGGTAAAGAGTTAACTCTTTCCCAAATGACAAAACTTTACATAATGTTCTAATTGAAAGATGATTGTGACTCAAAAACTGAAAACTTGTTTTTGGTAGGGTAGAAATCATTGCAGGAAATGGAGAAAATGCTGGTAACCAGCATTTTCTCCTTTTCCCACAATGTTTTCTACCCTTCACAAATATTTTTTTTATTATTGAACCAAATTTGATTTGTCATCTGCAAATGCTTTCAATTTGGACCATTCTTTATATATATGGTTCAGTAGAGTTAACCCTTCACCAAACGATCCTGTGTTTTAACAACCATAGGTTAGAAGACTTTCAGAAACATTGTTGATAACAGAAAAATGCTGGTAACCAGCTTGATTTTTTTTTTCACATTTTCTTCCTTTCAAAGGCAAACTCAATAATTTGAACCAACTTGTTGTCTTCAAATATTTTCAACTGATATATCCCTGATGAACAATTCAAAGATTTTATTGTCGACTAGATGTCCCCCCCCGACAACTTATATGAGACCATCAGTTGACCAAACTGAAAGCAGTTGTAGCGGACAAATAAAATGTAGCTCACATGACATATGTCTTTGAAAGGGTTCTTTGATTGATTGATTGGTGTTTAACGCCATTTCCAACATTGTTTCAGTTATATTGCAGCGGCCAGTTCACCTATCCATGCTTTTCCAGAGTTCCTTTTACCAGTACTACGCACAATATTCTTTCCAATCCACTGGCTACTTTCCCACATAACCATCATCAAAACAATGGTCAGAGGTGAGAGAGGAATGAAACCTGTCGCAATGACTATCATCACTCCTTGGAAAGAAATTGGCAGAGCTGGGGATTGAACCCTGTTCTCAAATCCTGTACGCTACCAACTGAGCTACTGGGACTCGGCTCTTTGACAGGGTAGAAAAAGTTGTAGGTATTCTTCCTCAGGGTTTTAAAACATGGAATTGGTTAAGAGTTAACCCTTTATCACAAAATTGGAAGACAGGTTTTGAAAAATTTTAGGAAAGGAGAAAATGCAGGTAACCAGTCATTTTCTCCTTTTCTCACAGTGTTTTCCATCCTGTCAAAGACAATTTCCATTATTCTAACCACTTTTAATTTTTTCCCACTGCAAATACTTTCAGTATAGACAAGTATAAAATTTAGTTTGGTAGAGTTAACCCTACACCACACAATCCCATGTTTTTATGATCCTGAAGAGAAAGCCTTTTGAAAACATTGTGGGAAAAGGAGAAATGCTGGTAACCTCTTTTTCCCACAATGATATCTACCCTTTCATGGACAAAAGTCTCATCATTTGAGCCACATTTGATTTGTCGTCTGCAAATGCTTTTAAGTTGGATGATTCTAAAATTTTGTCATCTGGTAAAGAGTTATCAATCATTATATAAAGGAAATTGACATTTTATGTTACGGAAAAAAAATGCATTATTTTATAAATTCAAGGAAAGCCTTCTTTAGAGAATTTCACAAATTAGCAGTCAGTAAAGATTCATGATCAGACATCACACTCTCTGCAGTTTTATCTTGATCTACACAAACTGTTACAGTAATTTTACCTTTTACCACACAATCCCAAGTTTTTAACGATCCTGAGGGAAAAACCTTTTGAAAACATTGTGGGTAAAAGAGAAAATGCTGGTAACCAGCATTTTGTCCCTTTCCCACAATGTGTTCTACCCTACCAAAAACAAGTTTCAATTTCTGAGTCACAATCATCTTTCAATTTGAACATGTGTAAAATTTTATCATTTGATAAGAGTTAACCCCTTACCGAACACCAGTATTGAAGATATCTCTATATTGGAAGCATTTGCAGACGACAAAATAAAGTTGACTCAAAAATTGGAAATTTTTTTCGGAAGGATGGAAAAAATTGTGGCAAAAGAAGAAAATGCTGGTTACCAACATTTTCTCCTTTTCCCACAATGTTTTCAAAGGCCTTCTCCATCAGGGTCATTAAAACTCATGATTGTGTGGTAAAGGGTTAATACACATTCAAACTTAACCCTTAAAGCTCCTTTCACCACTATATTTGCCTTTGCAGCTAGTGTAGATCAAGATCAGGCTGCACAAAACATGTAGTCTGATCTTTGATCTATACTGTTTGCTTTGCTGAGACATTCTGGTCAACAACAGTCTTAATAATGCTCTTATTATGCTTTTTTTTCTTAGAATGGAAATATCTGTTGGGTTTTATTTAGCATTCTAAGGGTTAATGTTTTCCCAGACAATAAATGAAATGTTGCATAAATGATTGAACATGTCTTTGAAAGGGCAAAAAGCACACTAGAAAAAGGATCAAATACCGGTTACTGGCATTTCTTCTTGTCCCATAACGTTTTAATCCTGAAGCACACAATTCTGACTTTTAACAACCTTGAGAAAGAAGACTTGAAACACTGTGGAAAAGCAGCATTTTCTCCTTTTCCCACAGTGTTTTTTTATCGTTGATTTTAGCCACTTGTGATTTGTTGTCTGTTAAGGCTTTCAGTTTGGATGGGTCTGAAATTTTGTTGTTAAGTACAGAGTTACAGTAAACAGGCCCTCTTTCACAATGTTTTAAAAATATTGGGTTGTATGGTAAAGTACCACATAAATAAGTTATGGTCTTCTGTTTTGGTGGAAGAAGAATTTTCAGATATTTAAATTTTGAGCACAAAGTGTTCAAGGTGAGTTTTTGTGATAGTGCCGAGTGCATTGTCTGTCGTGCGTCATCAGTTGTGCATCATCAGTTGTGTGTTGTCCAGGCTTCAACAATTACCTTGTGTGCACACTAGAGGCCACATTTTCAGTTAAATACTCATGAAACTTGGTCAGAATGTTTGTCTTGATAATATCTCAGACAAGTTAGAAATTGGGTCATGTCAGGTCAAAAAGTAGGTTGCCAGGTCAAATTATAGAGGCCACATTTTTAGTCTTATATTTATGAAACTTGGTCAGATTGTCTCGCACTAGTTTGAATCTGGGTCATGTTGGGTCAAAAAGTAGGTCACTGAGACAGATCTTAGAAAAACCTTGTGTGCATTCTAGAGGCTACATTTTCAGCCAGAAAACTTATGAAACTTGGTGAGAATGTTTGTCTTCATAAAATCTTGGACAAGTTTGAAATTGGGTCATGTTGGGTCAAAAAGTAGGTAAGTGGACGAAATCTTAGATAAACCTTGTGTGCACTCTAGAGGCCACATTTTCAGCCATATACTCATGAAATTCGGTCAGAATGTTTTGCCTACATAATACCTTGTACATTTTCAGCCGGAAACTTATGAAACTTGCTGAGAATGTTTGTCCTCATAAAATCTTGGACAAGTTTGAAATTGGGTCATTTCATGTCAAAAGTAGGTCACTGGGCCAAATTTTAGAAAAACCTTGTGTGCACTCTGGAGGCCACATTTTCAACTTGATACTCTTGAAAGGTGATCAGAGTATTTGTCTTGATGCTATCTCGGACAAGTTCGAAATTGGGTCATGTCGGGTCAAAAAGTAGGTCACTGGGCTAAATCTTAAAAAAAAAAACCTTGTGTGCGCTCTAGATGCCACATTTTCAGCCAGCTACTCACGAAACTAGGTCAGAGCATTTTCTTCTTTAACCATAATGTTTTCAAAAGCAGTTTTCCTCAGGGTTATACAAACATGGCATTGTTTTGTAAAGGGATAAATATTCCTGGCACTCAAAGAGTTGACATTTTATCAGAGGACATTATTGTAGACTGGTCCATATTGAAAGCATTTGCAGATGACTACATAAACTGAATGGCAAGAGTTGTCCTTGATAGGGTAGAAAACATTGTGAGAAAAGGAGAAAATGCTGGTCATCAACAATTTCTTGTTTTCCCCACAATGTTCTCAAAGGCTTTTTACATCAGGGTCATTAAAACCCAGAATTGTGTGGTAGCAGTTAAAACATTGTGGAGCTTGTGACCAGCACTTTTTTCTTTTACCACACTGTTAACTGCCATTCCATGGACAGGTTCCATCATTTAGGCCTTAAAGCACCTTTCACGTCTATAGCTGCCTTTGCAGACAGTGTGGACAAAACATGCACTGTCTGCTCTGCTGAAACATTTAACTCTTTACCACACAATCCCGACTTTTAACGACCCGAAAAAGGAAGCGTTTTAAAAATATTGTTTGAAAACCAGCATTTTCCCCTTTTCCCACGATGTTTTCTACCCGTCCCATAGCAAATTTCAATTCTTGAGTCACATTTTATTTGTCGTCTGCAAATGATTTCAATTTGGACTAGTCTAAAATTTTGTCGTTTGGTAAAGAATTAAGACCAATGCAACCATGTTATCTGTGTCTTGTTCTAGACTGAAAATGTCCTCTGACTTCATTTGGTGCTTAAAGGGTTAAACCACATTTAGCTTGTTTCTGTGGTAAAGAGTTAGATCATAAGCTCTTGCTGGCAACTTTCTGTTTTGTATTGAAACATTATTGCAGAGGGAGAAATTGCTTGTAAGGTGCCATTTCTCCTTTTATCACAATGATTTCAATTGTAGTTGTGTATTAACCCTTTACCACACAATCCTGAGTTTTAATGACCCTGAAAAAGAAGGCTAAAAAAAAAACATTGTGGGTAAAAGAGAAAATGCCAGTAACCAATATGTTCTCATTTTTTTCCCTCAATGTTTTCTTCTTTTCAAGCATAAATACTGTCATTTGAACAACATTTCAAACATGGTCTGTAATTCTTTCAATAATGTACAGGTCTAAAATTTTGCCATGTGGTAAAGGGTTAGCTCTTAACCAAGCAACAAAGTTTTAGGCTTTTGGATTCAATAATGTTTTCAAAAGTCTTTTTCTCAGGGCCACTTGAACATAGGATTGTCTAGTGAAGTGTTCAGCTCTTATTCATGTTGACTATCCCTTTTATTTTCAAGAATATATTCAAGTCGTTACCAAACAACAAAATTTTAGGCTGCTTCAAAGTGAAAGCATTTGCAGATGACAAAACGAAAGTGGATCAGATACAGGAATTTGCTTTTAAGAGAGTAGAAAACATTGTGGGAAAAGGAGAAAATGCTGGTTACCATCATTTTCTCCTTTTCCCACAATGTTTTCCAAAGCCTTCTTTGTCAAGGTCATTAAAACTTGGGATTGTGTGGGAAAGGGTTAAAGTTGACTGCTGAAAATTTGTTTCAGGATGTGATGATTTAAACTGATAAGCCATATAGAAGCCTGTACAGAACAGAAAGTTCATCATGAGTTCTCAACAGGGGTCATCTCGACCTCCACCCAGCCTGCAACCAAAGCCCATAGCCATAAGCCCAATACGTCAACCTGTACAGAATGTTGTTGGACGCCCACTGTTGGCTCCGATTGCTGCAAGAACAAGTTTTACTCCGCAGTCAGGTAAGTGTAAAATGAACTGCTGATATGCCTTCATGAAATGAGTCATGCTTTGTGAAAAGGGGGCTTGATGCATCTGTGAAAAGTATCGACCCAGGTCAGCCTGCATGGACTGTGCAGGCTGACCTGCGCCGAAACTTCCCGCTATTGGTCAATTTTGTGTATGTCCAAGGACAAGTCTACCTCATGATTAAGTCCGTTGTTAAATAAAGTGGCTATTAGGAATCCTTAATTATGTGATGGCTTGATTGGTATCATGGATCATGGAGCTTCATGAAGCCCCCTTTTGCCAGAGCATGGCTCAATTTTTTTTTTTTTTTTTTTTTTTTCACGTCCACTGTTGGCTGCGATTGCTGCCCGAAGAAATTTTACTCTGCAGTCTGGTAAGCGTCCAATGAATATTGTTATGCCTTCAAGTAATAGTGTTTAACACCCACTATTGACTCTGAGGAAATTTTACTCTGCAATTAAATAAGTGTTATATTAATTTTTGTAATACTGATGGTTTCAAAGTCTTCCAATTAAGCAGATGTGGCATGAATAATATCTTTTTCTACTAATGCACTGAATCTGAAACTTATTTACTTTTTATTTTTCCTGGACAAAATACAGACTTGGTATGAAAGTGTTCGTTGGGTTTGGCAAAATACAAGAAGGGTGAAATCTGTCACAGCAACGACCTATATGAAGCAAGCAACCTGAACCCTATACCACACAGTCCCAAGTTTGAACGACCTTGAAAGAGAAGGCTTCTGAAAACATGGTTTGAAAAGGAGGAAATGCTAGTAACAGGCATTTTCTCCTTTTCCCTTTAATGCTTTCTACCCTATCAAAGATGAATTCCATCATTTGAGCCAAGTTTTATATGTTGTCTGCAAAATGCTTTCAAATCAGACAAGTCTACATGCTTGTTGTATGGCATAGAGTTAAGCAAGCATAAAGTTGAGTTCCCAGAGAAGGCAATTACATTGAAATGTACCTCAACTAAGCAAGCACCCGTCTTATGCAAGCACTTTTTGGATGTCCCTTTCGTGCTAGCTTAATACAGGTTGGACTGATGATGAAAGGGTGAGGTCTTATAGCAGATAAGGATTTAACAGAATAATAAGTAAAATATGAAGAATTGGAGTTGTAGTTTGCTCCTAGTCTGTGAATAAAATTTACCTCTTTACCAGATGACAGTATTTTAGTATTTTCCAACTAATTGAAACATTTGCAGACAGAAAATTTTGATTTTAACTCAAATGATAGAAATGTTGATAGAAGAATAGAAAACACTATAGGAAAAGGAGAAAATGCTGGTTACCAGCAATTACTCTTTTTCCGAAATGTTTTCAAAAGCCGTTTTTTCTTGATTTCTTTAAACCTCTGAATTTTTTGGTAAAGAGTAAATATGTCATATAAGAATGTTTGAATTAGCTTCAAGATATATTTGAGCCATGCTCTGGCAAAAGAGGGCTTACTGCATCTCTGTGGTGCATTACACCAAGCAAGTAATCACATAACTATGGATCTACAAAATTTATTTTGTTTAAAAACCATCTGAATCATGAGGTAGAATGGTCCTTTCACAATAGCAAAAGTTGGAGCCCATGTCAGCCTGCACGGACTATGCAGGCTGACATGGGTTGATACTTTTTGCAGATACTTTATACATGTACTCTCTTTTCACAGAGCATGGCTCATTTATATTATAATCATTTTTGCTCAAGGTCAGCAATTTATGGTCGGAACAGTGGCAGGAACGATTCCGAGAATGACAGCCCAGATACTTCAACAGACATCTCGTATGGCAATGTATGTTCCCACACAGACACCAGGCAGTCCATTAACTCAGACTGTTCCAAAATTAGTAACAGGGGTTCCGATCTACCAAAATCCAATCAGGTTTCAACCTAGTACTGTGACCCCAGGTGGGGCAGTTGTAAGGACCATTTCTAGCTCTGCAATGCTTCCTGCTACCAACAAACCAGGTCAGCTAACTATTGTTCCGACTGGTAATGGCCAGCCTGTTATTCAGTCCCCAGGTGGTCAGTTTCAGCAAATTCAAGCTAGTCCGGTGGTAGCTTCTCAGCTTAGACCAACCAGCACTGGATTGACCAATCAAATTGCACTTCAGAAAGCCAATCAGATTCAAACATCTCAACTTAGATTTGCTGGAGGCAAGTATTAAAGAATTTGCAACATAAATAGAGGATCTCAATCTCAGATGAGTATTTATGTATTATTATCAAATAAATTGACTAAAATTACATAACGCAAGCCTTGGCAAGCATCATATACATTTTAGTCAAGAAGTTTGATAAAAATGATAATACATAAACACGACTGTGAGATTCTATTTATTACATCAAACAATTGACAGACATATAAGTATCCTGCATCATTGCCTTAGCCTGTATATCGTTCACGGGTCCATGTTTACAGACTTAGTTCGGTTTTAAATTTGCATATACACAAGGAGATAGTTCTGTGACATTTACATTGAAAATAGAATAAAACAGTTTTTAGAGGGAGTAAATCAAAATATTTCCTGAATTTGTTTACTTTAAATAACTTCTGCTGCATAACTCGTTATTAAACATGAAAATCATAACATTTTTTGCACATACACATCTTACCGACAACAACATCATTTTCCTGTGAAGTGACAAAGTTGTACAAATTCCAGCACGTGCTATGCTTTGTTTCGCCGGCTTTACATGCTCATGACTCAAAACATAACCAGAAACGATAATACACAAAAGTATTATCAAAAATAAGTCATGGATTTGATACACTGCTGGAGGTGGTTTTATGTGATAATTGTTTTTAAATCTTAATATCATATAGACGGTGTGTCACATATTTATTGAAAAAACCTTTATGGCAAATAAGGAAATTGTTCGAAATGCGCAATTCTGCATTTGTCACAAATACTTTTAAAAGATTTCTATAGCAATGTTTTTTCACCTTTTAAAGACAAGTCCCATCATTCGAGCCATATTTGTGTCTGCAAGTGCTTTCAATATTGGCAGTTCTAGAACTTATTTGTTTTGTATGAAATTTGGTCTTTCCATAATCATACTGTCAAATGTATGCATATCTAGATCTTTTTATTAGATATACCCTGTTTACCAGACTGTAAGCTTGCATGAGCAATATTTTTGGTAACTGTATGAAAGAATCTAATTATAAATGATTGGGTAATTCATTGTGTAGAGAAACGATCAAATATGATTGCATAGAGGCACATAAAAATTTATCCTGGATAGATTTCAATTAACCCTTTACCACACAACAAAATTTTTGGACCTGTCCAAATTGAAAACATTTGCAGATGGCAATTTCATTGTGGCTCAAGCAAAGGGTTTTTTCTTTGATAGGGTAGAAGACATTGTAGGAAAAGGAGAAAATGCTGGTTACCGGCATTTTCTCCTTTTCCCACAATGTTTCAAAAGGCATCTTCCTCAGGGTCGTTAAAAGTTGGCATTGTGTGGTAAAGAGTTTTTGAAGAATTTTGGCCTTGTAAAACTTTTGCAAAAACTGAATATAATATTTTCATTATGCCCATAAACAGAACAAATTTTGTATAAAATGGTCTTTACAGCCTGTGCCAAGAATACAATGATTCTTAACCCTATACCACACAATCCCGAGTTTTAATGACCCCAAGGAAAAGGGCTTTTGAAAAGATTGCAGAAAAAGGAGAAAATGCTGGTAACCAGCATTTTCTCCTTTCCTACAATGTTTTCTACTCTTTCAAAGAAAACTCTCCTTATTTTTGGAACATTCAGTTTGTCGTCTGCAAATGCCTTTAATTTGGACTGGTCTAAAATTTTGTCGTTTGGTAGAGTTAATATAGGACCATATGTCAATGGCATACTCTATCTTCTACAAGCATACCAGCAATTTTTGTATTAGTATACATGAGCAGTCAATATTTAGCGAGTTATAGACACAGGTCAAGTGAATGGATTTCAATGGATGTGGTATCAATGTAAAACTAACATGTATACCAACCCAATAATTTTGATTTCCCATCAATTTTTGCATTATTGCAGCAGATAACGTTCTAGATGCATTCATATTAGAACATTTCTTGTACTATGTTCTGCTTCACCAATATACAGGGGTACAGTTAAAAGAGATTAGACCTACAACCAGCATACAGCCAGGGATCAGTCCAAACCAATCATTCCATGGTACATCAACATCCAATGTTTGTTCATCTGCTGCAACTGTTACTACATCACAAGTAAGTTGTTTCCTCGCTTTAGTTCATCTCTTACTTTATTTGCCAGGTGTGGTCATTCATATGAAGTTCATAACAAGTTTGATACTGCTTTTTTTACATTAGCATTCCATGTAGAGTCCAACCTGTATTAACCCTTTACCAAACATTAAGATATTAGACTAGTCCAAATTGAAAGCTTTTGTAGATGACCGAATAAATGGGAATTAAAAATTTAGATTCCATTTGGGAAGGGTAGAAAACATTGTGAGAAAAGGAGGAAACACTTGTAACCAGCATTTTCTCCTTTTCACACAATGTTTTCAAAAGCTTTCTTTTTCAGGGTCGTTATAAGTTGGGATTGTGTGGTAAAGAGTTAATCAAATGCCAGGATACTCAAAATGTGCTTGCTTTGTAAGCCAGATTTCAATATATTTGCCCTCCTGTGGAACTTGTTGCTGGTTATCAAAATTTTCTCCTTTTCCCACAATGTTTTCAAAAGGTTTATTCCTCAGGGTGGTTAAAACTTGGGACTGTGTCGTAAAGGATTAATACAGGTTGCCTGCTGAATAGAAGTGATTAGATATCAACAGAAATTACTGTATTTTCTATGCTTAGTTGAATGAATGATTCATGTCACTGTGACTGCTGCTCATGTCTAACTTATATATAAGTATATAACTTATGTAAGATGATTGTTTTCTTCAGATTGTTGCCACAGTGACACAGATACCCTCACCAAGATTTTTTACCAATCCAACATCATCCCCTTTCTTGAACCCGCAGGCCAACCCCACGCCTCTCTCTCCACTGGTGCCTTTCAGTCCTAGAATGTATCAAGTAAGTCTGTGTTTTTTATTTTTCTCTTGACCCATAGAGTAGTGACCCAAATTTATATTGTTGCTAAATAGTCCTTTGATTTGGTGACCTTGAAGAAAAAGGCAATGGAAAACTTTGTTGGATAAGAAGAAAATGCAGGTAGCTATGTTTATTAAAATCTTTTCTACCATTCCAAAAGAAAATCCAGTTGTTTTGTTTTCCATCTACAAATTCTTCAAATTTGGACATGTCTAAAATTTTACTGTCTGGTAAAGAACTAATTTGTAGTGAGTTAATATGAGGAGTTTTCAAAAAGTATCAGGAAAGATGTCATTTTTGTTTTTTTTGAAAGCTGGTATTTTCATGTAAAGCTTGTACCAAAGATATTTGGTATGTGTTTGATATGATGAAATAGACCAAAGAAGCTGTAGTAAACCATTGCAAATTTCCTAGACCTGATGATTATGTCAGGTCATTTGTTAGCAAGGCTAGGCTAAGTATATCTATTGTATCATTATAAAAAAAAATATATCAAAGTATCTCTGTTCCAAGCTTTTTGGGAAAACAGTTTATTAAAAAAGTCTTAACACTTTTCTGGATACTTTGCAAACACTCCTTGTATATTGATTTATTTTTATTGTGTATTTCAATAAAAAAAAAAAGAAGGAAAAAAAAAAGACTTTAAGAAACTACTAGCATGTTCTTTAAATGCTGTCATTCACTTTATTGGAATAGGTTGCCAGACCAGTTGGAGCTCAAACTAGAGTACTCTCTCCTGCAAATATCCAACCAGTTTTAGGGTATGACAGCCAGCAGTGTACTATTTATAGCCATGGGCAGCCTGTCCCTACTCAAAAAGTGGTCCTTGTAAAAAGTGCTCCTTTAAGCACATCATCCCGACTAGTAGTAAGTATCCTCATGCAACAAATTGATATGTTGAAATCCTAAATATCTGAATATACTCCTAGATAACTCATTTTTTGTATCACTTTTGAGAATATTGAAGGAAAATGAGAAATTGCTCATTGTGAATAATGTAATGTCTCGGGTAGGATGGCATAAAAGTGGTAGCTCAGTCTGTCCAACAGTCCGTCCATCTATCTGTCCTGCCTGGCTTGTCCTCACAACTCGTAAACTTCATGTGGGATTGTGGGGTTATCAACTTTCACAGAATGATCTGTAGATCAAGTGTTGTAGCACATAATCTCTTGCTTTTGAAAAAAATACGACCCTTGTTTTGTCGTTGTTGGAGGGGGAGGGGCTAGGTTATTTTCTTCAGTGCATCTTTAACTCTTTACCGCTCGACAAAATTTTAGACTAGTCAGATTTGGAAAGCCTTTGCACAGACAACCAAAATAAATAAAATTCAAAAATTGAAATATGTTTTGGGAAAGGAAGAAAATATTGTGGGAAACTTAGAAAATGTTGATTTCTTGCATTTTCTCCTTTTGCCATGATGTTTACAAAAGCTTTCTTTCTAAGGGTCGTTTAAATTAACCTTTTCCCAAACAAGCCCTGGTTTTCACGTGTCTGCAGTACAAGTCTTTTGAAAACACTGTGGGAAAAGGACAAATTGCTCGTAACGAGCAATTTCTCCTTTTCCCACAGTGTTTTCTACCCTTTTTGATAACTTTCTGCCATTTTCATCAAATTTAAAATTGTCGTCTGCAAACTCTTTCAATTTGGACCAGTCCAAAATTTGTCGTTTGGGAAAGGGTTAAGGATTGTGTGGTAAAGGGTTAAAAGTAAGGCTGCAACCAAATAGCTGAGTCTTCTAAAAAGGGCCGAATGTTTGAATATGAATTTTGTATTCAAATATTCTTTTTGTTTTTTCTACAATGCCTAATAAACTGTCAGTCAAAGGAAAAAAACCGGTTTTAAACAATGATGTGAACACATGCTCTGTCACTCAGCTGTGTTTCTGTCGATGTGTTGTTTACATGTGTAAATGTTTAATCAGCCCTAGAATTAAAGCCTGAAATTTTTCACATGAGTTATTTATTTCAAGTTAATTATACTTCATTTTTATGGTGAGTGAAATTTTTATGGCGAGTGAGATGGCTGAATTTGTGATATTTTGATGTGCTCTTTCATTCTGATACTGGCAGAAGAAAAGTTCTCGCCATAAGAAAAGTAAATTATGCAAGACATCTGACTGGTTTTGCATTCATTGATGACCTTTCTCTATAAAGGTTAATCACCTACCTAGTGAAAGTATCGGATGAGCATATCTAATTTGATTTTGTTAGATCAACGTGTGGCGAAAAGTGTACCAGTATTTGGGCATTTCGGTCACTGAAACTTTTAATACCTGTTATTCTAGAATTCTATAATAGAATATTCTAATACATTTGAATACTAAAAAAAGAATGTTCGAATACCAGTATTTGTATTTGTTCCCATCCCTAGTTAAAAGCCATTGAAGCGGTACATCATGGCCTTCTTGTTCTTTTTTTCCCCCAATCAAAATTGATGTCTGCAGATTTTTGCTTTAAATTTACACAAAGCTTTAGTTTTCCAATTGATGAATTAGATTACAGTTTGGGCAACATGATGGAATTTGTTTCTATATAGGTGAAACATAATGTGGGAAAAATAAAAATTGCTGATTACAAATATTTTCTCCATTTCCCACCATGTATTCAAAGCCTTCTTTTCAGAATTGTTTAAACTTGTGATTATTTGGTAAAGGGTTAAAAGCTTTGTCAGTCACAACCAACAAGGTTGGTTGAGGTGGTTGAAAGTTGATTGGCAATCTTAGGATTTATAAATGATAATCTTTTTCCAGGTTCCACAGCCACCGGTTACTACTGCAAATGAAATCCCTAAAGACAATCAAAAGTCAACAGAAAATCAAGAATCATCCTCCAATCAGACATTGCCAAGTCCAACAAACCTCTCACAGACAGTGGATGAGACAGAAATAGACAAATCAAAGTCATCTACAGGTCAGGCAAAACCTGAGGCAGCCATTGTTTCACAGGCTGTTGGTGAGACAGTGATAGAAAAGGATAATATTGTTAATTACAAAGATTCTGTTGAATATGATAACACTGATAATAATGTTGATAATGTTTTTGATAAGAAGAATGATGATAATGATGATACTGTGAAAAACAATGAAGGAGATGATCTTGCAAAAGTGTCAGAAGTCGGAGAGGAAAAAGTAAGTGAAGAATCCGAAGAAAGTGCATATTCGATGGAGAAAGAGATGATAGAAAATGATCTTCAAATTATGGACAATTTTCAGGATGTTCTAAATCTAAGACCTATAAATGATCAGGACAGATTGAAGAAAACAGTTGAGAAACCAGTAGATAATGAGACAGATAAATACAAGTACATTCTTGGTGGTACCAGTATAGATATGTTGAATGGTGATGGAAGGACTGTAGATGATTCTTATGAATTCCCTGAAGGTAATATATATAAAATCCTGCAGCTGTATTAACCCTTTACTACATAATCTCAAGTTTTTAAGGACTCTGAGGAAGAAGCCTTTTGAAAACATTGTGGGAAAAGGAGAAAATGCTGGTAACCAGCATTTTCTCCTTTTCCCATGTTTTCTACCCTATTAGAAGCAGATTCCATCATATGAGCCACATTTGAATTGTAGCCTGAAAATGCTTCCAATTCGGACAAGTCTACATTTTTGTTGTGTGGTAAAGGGTACTAAACTTTCTACAATCAATTCTAACTCTTAGTTTTAAGACCAGCCATCTGATTGGCTGAGAACAATGCTGCAAAGCAAGACATAGTGTGTTGTGGCTAATACTGGTAAAAGAACTCCAGGAATACATGGATAGGTGCACAGTATTACTGACAGTATCAACCCATAACAAGCCATCAAAATTTTAGACGCTTCCTCTTGCAGATGACAAAGTAAGAATAGCTCATTTCATGGAATTTTTATTTGAAAGTGAAATAAAACATGTGGGGAAAAGGAGGAAATGCTACTTAGATCTGGGTTTGTATAAATTTATCAACAATTTCAATGAAAATTCTTTGTCTTACTCTCAAGATATTTTTAAATTTGAATTAGACTTAGAATGAAATTAAGAATGTTTGTGAATATGGATCCTGAAGAAAATGAAAGCACTAACTTTGCAGATGATAAATTAAACGTGGCGCAAATGATGGGATTTTAACTGAGTTGCAATGGCTTGTACAAATCTCACATGATCAAATACATGTGTCAGTTACGTGGGATCACATTCAGATAGGGACGATGATGTCGTATCTGATCCCACAAATTGAGACAGAGTTCCTGATTGCAAAACGACCACCTGTTATTCAAATGCTTATATCTCTATATTTTAAAGTAAAACATTAAGAGTAGTATTTATCAGTAATAAACTCTTCACCAGACAGTAAGATTTAAGACTTGTCCAGATTGAAAGCATTATTGAATATAGCTGAAGTAATGGTATTTGCATTTGGGACAGTAGAAAAAATTGTGGAAAAGGGAGAAAATACTGGTAGCAAGCATTTATTCTACTCCCACAATGTTTTCAACAGCTTTAGGGTCATCACAACATGCAACCATTTGGTAAAGGGTTAAAGAAAAATTTCAGTTTATGGTAAAAATATCTAATTAGACCCCTTTAACTCTTTATTGTACAACAAAATATTTAGACTTTTCTCCTTTTCCCACATTGCTTTCAATAGCCTTTTTTCTCAAGGTCATTAGAACTTGTGTGGTAAAGGGTTAAATGGTTAAAGTATATTCTATCACCTACAGAACCTAATCCCTATGATGTAAATGATGATGAAGACTTTATCTGGGAGGAATATTTAAAGGATGTTGGTGGCAAGGCTGTCCCTCATACAGCGTTTAAACATGTATGTTGTTCATTATTGTGATGTTTGTTTGATGTGTGATTAAAGCTGTTTCAACCCTTTACCTGTTTACCATATGACTAAATTTTAAACTGGTCCATTATGAAAGCATTTATAGATGGCAAATCCATTGTTGCTTTACTGATGGGATTTGTCTTTAAAATGTTACAAAACATTGTGGGAAAAGGAATAATTGCTGGTCACTAGCATTTCTCCTTCTCCCAGAATGTTTTCAAAAGTCTTTTTCTCCTTCTCCCAGAATGTTTTCAAAAGTCTTCATCTCTAGGGTCATTAAAGTTGGATATCGTTTTGTAAAGGATTAAACATTGATGCTCATCTTCTTACAACTGTCAGCCGGAAGAGTTTTGAAACTCGGCCACAAAAAAGAGAAAAATTTGGTAATTAGCCTTATCTCTTTTTTCCACAATGTTTCCTACAGTTTTGGAGAAAATTACCCATCATTTTAGCCATATCCAATTCATCATATCCAAATGCCTTCTATAAGATGGAGTCTCTAGAAGTTTTTTTTTTTGTTTGTTAATAGGGTTAGAACATATTCTTGTTCCGTATCAAAAGCAGTCAAAATCCCTGACCGTATCTGCCTGGCTCTATCTCTGTTTCTAAATGTCAATATGTTTTTCTGTCTGTCTCTTTTTCTGTCCCTGGGAGGATTATGTAGACAATATATGGTTGCTAGGGCAGATCCTCATGCAGTATTCCAACATGTTAATAATACATTTTTAGAATTTGTGTTCCTTCTCCCTTTACCACACAATCCCAAGTTTTAAATGGCCCTGATGTATAAGGCTGTTAAAAACATTTTCAGAAAAGGAGAAAATGTTGGTTACCAGTATTTTCTCCTTTTTCCCACTATGTTTTTAAAAGGATTTTCTCACAGGGTCATTAAAACTCAGGATTGTGTGGTAACGGCTTAATACACATGTCTTCATTTAATATTACAGGTAGAATACAGTCTCGCCAATGGTTTTGTGAAAGGTATGAAATTAGAAGTTCCTAATAAATGTGATCAGGAAACATACTGGGTTGCCACTGTTCTTAACACATGCGGGCCTCTTTTAAGACTACGATATGACGGTTATGATGAGGATTCTACAGGAGATTTCTGGTGTGACTTGGCTTCTGTGGAAATTCATGCCATTGGTTGGTGTGCAGAGAATGGGAAAAATTTACAGCCCCCTGAAGGTTAGAAATATTAATTACTTTGTACAGAGATAAAGTATAAATATATGACGTACTTCAAATCACTCTGTTTTGATATTTTATCAGTTGAGGTTATCAGGAAAGAAAAACTTATCAGAACTTCAGATATACATTGCTTGCCATTTTAAGCTCTAGTGGCCAAACAAAACCAACCTTTTAACTCTTTATTAAATGACAAAACGCAAGACTTGTCCAGATTGAAAGCATTTGAAGAGGACAAAAAAGAAAAAGGGACTAATAAATGAAGTTTGTTTGTGAAGGGTAGAAAACATAGTCAAAAAAGCAGAAGATGCTGGTTGCCATTTTTACCTTTTCCCAAAATGTTTCAAAAGCCCTTTTCATGGTTATTCAAAGTTCGGACTGGTTGGTGAAAGGTAGTTAAAAGTTGGGATTTTTTGGTAAAGGGTTTAACTCTTTACCACACAACAACATTTTAGATTGGTCCAAATTGAAAGCGTTTGCAGATGACAAAAAAAATTTGAATGAAAAATTAAACTTGTTTTGGGAAGGGTAGAAAACATTGTGGGAAAAGGAGAAAATGCTGGTTACCAGCATTTTCTCCTTTTCCTACAATATTTTCAAAAGGCTTCTTTCTCAGGGTCATTAAAAGTCGGGATTGTGTGGTAAAGAGTTAAGATATGCAGAAAAAATACTAAAAGGAATTGAGAAGAATGGCAGCATAAATTTTTGATTTACCAAATTTGTTGTAATGATGGATCGAATGTCTTGCTGTGTGAGGGTTAGCTATAAAGTTTATTTTAGCTCACCTGAGGATGAAGGGCTCAAGACAAGCTTTATTTGATTGTGACATGTTGTTTGTCCATTGTATACCTTGTCTGCAGTCTAGAGGCCATATAATCAGTCCATTACCCATGAAAATCGGTCAGAATGTTTGGCTTGATGATATCCTTGACACGTTTAAAGTTGGGTCACTCAAGGTCAAAAAATTGAACAAGTCTCAGAAAAACCTTGTTTGCATTCTAGGGGCCGTATTTTCTGTCTGATACCCATGAAAATTGAGTAGAATATTTGTCTTGATGGCATCTCAGGCAGGTTTGAAATTGGGTTATGTTTGGTCAAAAAGTAGGTCCGAGGGACAAAACTCAGAAAAACCTTGTGTGCTCTGTAGAGGCCACACTGAAAAATCAGTCAGAATGTTTGTCCTGATGACATCTTGGACAAGTTTGAAATTGGGTCATGTAGTATCGATAAGTAGGTCACTGAGACAAATATTAGAAAACCTTGTGTGGACTCTAGAGGCCACATTTTCAGTCCAGGACTTATGAAAACTGATCAGGATGTTTGTTTTGATAGTATCCTTATACGAGTTCAAAATTTGGTCACATTTGGTCAAAAAGTAGGTAACTGGGACAGTTCTCAGAAAAACCATATGTGCACTCTTAGAGGCCACATATTTAGTCCAATACTCATGAAAGTTTGTGAGGATGTTTATCCTGATAATATCTTGGACAAGTGAAAATGAGCACATTGGGTCAAAAAGTAGGTAACAGGGAAAAAACTCAGAAAAACCTTGTGTGCTCTCTAGAAGCCATGTTTTCTGTCATATACTCATGAAAGTTATTCAGAATGATTGCCTTGATGATATCTCAGACAAATTTGAAATTGGGTCACCTTAGGTCCAAAAGTACTGTTAGGTCACTGGGGCAGATCTGCAGAAAACCTTCTTTCAACTCAAGAGGCCATATATTTTGCTTGATACTAATGAAAATTGGTCAGAATATTTGTTATGATGTTGTCATGGATGACCTTGATTATGGGATATATTGGAAAAAAAGTATGTCATAGGGACAAATTTCAGAAAATTTAATGTTTGTGCTCAAGAGGCCACATTTTCAACCTAGTATTAATGAAAATTGATCAGAGTGTTTGTCATGATGATAATTCAGATGAGTTGAAAATGGGTGAAAGCAGGTCAAAAAGTCGGTCACAAATTGCAGAAAAGCCTTGCGTACACTCTAGAGGCCATGTTTAATGTCCAAACTCTTGAAAGAAGAGTTTGAAAATGGGTCAAATTTCATCAAAAAAGGGCTCAAGTCTAAGAAATACCTTGTGCACAGTCCGGAGACCTTATTTTCTGTCTTATTCTCATGACTGGTGGTCAGAATGTTTGTCTTGATAATATCTTGCACAATGTTGTGAACGGATCACATAGGGTTAAAAACTAGGTCACTGTAACATATCTTAAAAAAATCTTACATGCGCGCTAGAGGAGCCTTATTTTTCGTTTGTGCTTTTCCATCATTACCACTTGAATCTCTTTAACTCAATGAATCCTAGATCACTTTACACAGATGAGAGCTTTAGGGCTATTGGCCCCTTGTTTATTTCATTACAGAAATACAGAACAAAATGAAGAACAGAAAAGTAATTTTCCTGTTTGGCAGAATTAATATATTACATATAAAATGTCTTGCTGTTTGAGTGGTAGTGTTGCATTGTTTCTTCATTTCCTTACAGAAATACGGACCAAATATGAAGACTGGAAATCATTTCTGATGGACTCGTTGACAGGTGCTAGAACAGCTCCTTTGTACCTTCTAGATAAGGTAAACTAAAAGTGTTAGTTGTACTACAGAGATACACATTATGTAGGGATATTTGAATCCAAAAGACTTGATTTCCTCTAAAACAACTATGTTGTGGATTCTCATTTGAATGGCTTTATTCTACTGAATACCAACAACAGAGGTTTTAGTGAAGTATAGAGATGATATTACTCTGTGAGTCCAAATATACATGCATTCCTCTGTATTGAATCTTTGTACAACTGTTAACTAGAGACTGTAAATGTGCAACCTGCAATTTTCTGATGCCTACGCTTAAGCGATAGATGATTTTCTGTATTTGAACTTAGACACGTTAAATGCAACTCTAGGTTCTCTGTCAGAGCACTGGTTGGGGCATTAACTCTTTACCACACAACAACATTTTAGACTAGTCCAATTTAAAAGCATTTGCAGATGCCAAATTCATCTTTGGAACAAACCGGCTTAAGCTCTCTGATAGAGCAGAAAACAGTGTGGGAAAAGGAAAAAATGCTGGTTACCAGCATTTCCTTCTTTTCCCACAATGTTTTCAAAAGCCTTCTTTCCTAGGGTCGTGAAAACCCGGGATTGTTTGGTAAAGGGTGAAGTCATTTTCTATTACAGTTTACTTTTAACCTCTTTTACTGCAGAAGTATCATAATTTTTGCCCAGGAGCAAAGCAAATTTATTTGAGTCTACTCTATGAAAAGGTGGTTTATCACATAAAATTTCTCTGGCAGTGTGTTAAACCCATTTTTGATAATACACTGGTGTTTTATTGTTTTTGGGTCCCGGTTCTGATCAGTTTTAGTCATGAGCATATGAACCCGGAGAAGCAAACCACAGCACATGCCGGAATTTGTATGACTATGCCGTTTTGCGGGAGTATGACGTCATTGTTGCTAATACGTAAACATGTGGAAAGTTTTTGACTTTCATGTTTGATAAAAAACCAAGAGGTGCACCAAAGTCTTTTAAATCAACAAAATTGCGGAAATAGGTGGACTCACCCTCTGTAGAAACTGTTTTATTCTACTTTCGGAGTAAATGTCAAAGATCTATCTACTTGTGTATGTACACATTTGAAACTGAACTACAACTGTAAACATGGACTGGTGAATGGTATATAGGCTAAAAGTGATGACGCAGGATATTTTTTGACTGTCATTTGTTTTATGTGATAAATAGAATCTCACATTTGTGTTTATGTATTATCATTTTTATCAAAGTCGTTGACAAATGTTTTTGACGCTTGCCAAGGCTCGCATCATACATTTTTAGTCAACTTGTTTGATAAAAATGATAATACATAAACACTCTTGTAAGATCCTCTATTTAATGCACCTGCAAAAAGTATCAACGGAGGTCAGTATGCACAGGCTGATCTGGGTTGAAAATTTTTGTTAGCAGAAGACAACATTCTAGACTTTTCAAAATTGACTTCTTTGCCCACAACATTTTCAAAAGGCTTCTTTCTCAGGTTCGTTAAAACTCAGGATTGTGTGGTAAAGGGTTAATAAAGAGTGAAGCTTGAAAATCTATAATTTTCAGGAGACAGGTATTACGCCTATTGATCAGCTAAAGTGTGGTATGAGATTAGAATTACAAGATGCTACAAATCCGTTGGAGGTATGGTTAGTGCAGATTTTAGAAAATGTTGGGGGCCGCTTGTTTCTACGACTGGAGGGAACCTACTCAGCTTCAAAACACTTCTGGATGTTCTATTTGAATATTAGATTGCACAATGTTGGATGGGGAAAGGAAAATGGATGCACTTACAATCCCCCTAAAGGTGGGAATATTACTGTTTATAAAGCATGATTTTTATTCTCTAGTACTTTTACAACCTAGGGGAATTAATGCTTTTAAAACATTGTGGGAATAGGAGAAATGGTTGTAATCTACATTTTCTCCTTTCCTCTTGATATTGTTTGTTCTAACAATTGCAGATCCCATTAATTTGGCCAAACTCAAGCTGCCATCTGCAAATGCTTAAATATAAATAATCAACTACCTAGATTAAGCAGTTTTTGGACTGATCAGAAATGTTACTGTTTTTTTCTGTAATTATTACAACATTGTTTATACATGAAACTTATGAAAGTATAAAATAATGCTTTAGATATTCTGGGTATATTTCCCCTCTTTGCTTTACCTTCATGTCTTTTGATAGCAACTTTTACATGGAAAATTACATATGCATTAATTTTAACATAAAATCATCCTCTTCAGAAATTCAAGAGGAACATAGCCCAGATGAATGGGAAGAGATATTGAATGCAGCTATAAAGGAGAGTGAAGGATCAGCCCCTCCCCCAGATGTGTTCAAGGTCAGTCTGCTGTTGTTTGAAACAATGAGTAAAATCAGAGAACTCTTTACCAGATGACAAAACTTTAAGCTTGTCCAAATTGGAAACATTTGCTGATGAAAAATAGAATATGGCTGAAATGATCCAAGTTGGCTTTGAAAGGTTAGAAAAGGAGAAAGTGCTTGTTAACAGTATGTTCTCCTTTATCCTGAAATGTTTTCAATAGCTGTCTTTTTCAGGGTCTTCAAAACTTGGGACTGCGCAGTAAAGGTGTAATGCATTATTGAAATCAATCTTACACCCCACATACAGGTTGTAAAATTTGTAGAGCTAAATAGATGATATTACTTCTACAAGTTTAACCCTTTACCACACAATACCAAGTTTTAACTATACCCAAGAAAGAAGGCTTTTGAAATAATGTGGGAAAAGCGTATAATGCTGGTTACTGCTGGTAACCAGTATTTTGTGCTTTCCCCCCAAAATTTCCCTTTCTTAGGCAAATTCCAACATAAATTTTGGCAAGTTTAATATCTATCATTTTGTAAAGCATTTAAACAGAAAATGTAGTTTTACAGATCTGGTAGTCAAGGTCAAGTCAAAGGTATTCTGAATCTAAAATCAGACTGAATGTTTTGTACAGTCTGATATCAAGTTTTATTGGCCTTCATTTACCCTGTAATATTGCAAACTGCATGCTAAAAGGTAAACTTTCGACTGCATTTGTTCTTTTTGGACTTTTTCAGATTGAAAATATCTGTAAATTACATAAATAATGCCTTTGAAACAAGCTGACCAAGCTTAATGGAGAAATTTAGCCAAATAAATCTCCCTATCTCGACCCTTTACCAAACAAGCCCATGCTTTAATTACACAAGCCCATGCTTTAGAAAACCTTGTGGGAAAAAGGAGAAAATGCTGGTTACCAGCATTTTCACCTTTTCATACTATGTTTTCTACCCTTTCAAGGACAAATCCTATCATTTTAGCAACCTGTATTTTGTTCTCTGAAAATGCTTTTACTTTTGACCAGTCTTAAATTTTGTCTTCTAGTAAAATGTTAAAAGCATTTCCATTTGCAAACAGAGAGATTTTCACAGCAAAGTTTAGTATCAGATAGTAGTCAGTATTGATTCAAAGAATCAAACAGGTTCTGTCCAGTTTGATACTGATTAATTCCATTGACAGAAGCTACTTCTTGATAAAGTTTTCATTTCAGGCAGTATGTTTATCTACATGTAAAATGTCATTTTATTATCGACCTTTCAACAGGATCAAGCTGAGTTGAAAGACCACAAGTTTGAAGTTGGTATGAAGTTAGAAGCACTGAATCCAGCAGGTCACAATATGGTCAGCCCTGCTACAGTGAGAAAAGTTATCAGTAACAAATATTTTATCATTGAGATGGATGATCTTCGACCCAAAGAAGAAAGAAAAGTTGTCCGTGTGTGTTGTAGTACTGAATATCTGGGTATTTATCCTGCATCCTGGTGCCAGTGTAAAGGCATTAGACTGGTTCCCCCTCCAGGTATGTATGTGTTGTATTAAAAGCACTTGACCAATTCTGTAACTACATCTAACCTTGTCCGTATCAAGGAGGTTTCCATTTTGAAATAACGCCAGCCACATGATCTTAAGTATGGTGGCACCCATGTACATTAATTCGCAAGGGCAAAAAAAGCCACAGTAAAGTTATTCACATCTCTCAACCTGCTGCTGAAAAATGCTAACTGAATTGATAGACCCAGTTGAAAAATGAATGTACAGTGTTTGTCAGTGGAAATGTATTTAAAAAGATTCCGATAGAAAATTGTGTGACTAGGTCTAATGTTTTCTTTTCTTAGTTGCAATTTTAAGAACGGTAAAGCAGTGTATTTCTGGCGGAGAATTGTACCGTATAGGTGCATAATTATGGCCCATAATGATACAGCTGAGGGATTTGAAAAATGGATCACCCCAAATTTGCCAAATGATAATAAAGAATACCTGAGTATTTATCCTGTATCCTGGGGCCAGTATAAAGACATCAGACTGGTTCCCCATCCAAATTCTATTGTTATATTAATATTGTTATAACCAAGAATGCCTGTATGCCAGAATTTTTCCTATGTCCAGGTACAAGTGTTACGGTATAAGGCTGGTTACCCCTTCAGGGTTTAGTTTGTACTGTCATACAGAATTCCGTGGGATTTTTACCTGTGTCCTGGTGCCAGAGTAAAGACACATTGGTCAGTTTGCTACAGTTATAAGCATATTTAAAGTTCTATCTCTCCTGTGAGACAAATTGAAAACGTTGGAAAAATGTGAAGAACTTTTTAATGATGATGACCAACCAAAAAATACTATGGTATATAGAAAAATTACAAATTTTGTCAAACCAAAATCAAACAAGACGAAAAATATTTTATACAAACAAACAAAAAAACAGAGAGAAAAGCCCTAAATACCTCATTAATTGTAGATAAGTTCATGTATGGTAGATAAGTTACTACCCTTTAGAATCTTTATTTGAATATTTAGGTAAACAAAAAGAAGAAGGCATCCTTGACACAAGATTCAAATATCTTGCATATACAGTTAGTGGCCATAAATAATTCATCAGTCAGAATTCTTGTTGACTTCATGTATTCCCAACTTTACTTCTTAAGTTTTTGTGAATTATGAAGCAATCTTTACTTATGACAGTTATAATAAAGCAAAATAATATTACTTTGAAATACTGTATATATTTTCAGACTCAATACAATGCAGTGTGATAGAAATGTGGTCAAAATTTTTTGACATTTATGTTAGTGGCAATGTTGCAAAGATTTAACAGAATAGTAACAGATTTTAAAGAGCTAAAGCTGTGATGTCAGGCAATGAACACTAATAGCATATTAGTGTAAATAGCTCCAGTAACATTGATTTCTACTGGTATAGATTTCCTTATGATGGCATGATCAGGGGCAGCAATTTTCCTTCTCTCTGAAAAATGTGTGTAAGTGAACAGGAATTCGGAATTTGATGAAATTCTTTTGGCTGTCATCTGTTTGTAATGCATAAACACTTTCTCTCATATATAATGCAATCATCACTTTGTTTATAGGGAAAATGAAAGGATCTACATAGCTCTTTGTGAGACCAAAACGTTACCCTCTCACTTTTCAATAGGGATCAAACTCTTGACGTTACTCACCTAAAACCTGAATCTGTATCAGAAGATCACTCTCTCACTTAGACTGGTAACATTTTCACTCTGCCTTGCTTGAAATAAACTCAGTTTGCAATATACCTCGGACTGCAATCACCAAAAGTTTTCAAGGTTATTGTAAGAATAAATCCTATGTCTAGCCTGGTTATGTGGGAAAGCAGCCAGTGGCTTGGAAAGAATATTGTGCGGAGTACTGGTAAATGAAACTCCAGGAAAGCATGGATGGGTGCACTGGCCGCCGTGATATAACTGAAATAATGTTGAAAACGGTGTTAAACACCATACAATCAATCAATCAACCGAAATCTAGCCATCTGATCTGAAACGTTCTGTTTCAGCCGATCAGATTGCTAGGTTTTGAATTTGGAAATAGATAAATTGTTTGAATCGTTAGTTATTATTTACCCTGGACTATGATTTATTGAATCTCCTCGTCATTTTGTCTCAGGCGTCAAATAGTCAAGTTTTGAAATTCAGAATTTATAGAATTGTTGGTGAATGTGGACTATGGACTAGGATTTATAAGTCATTCTCACCATATTGTAGGTTGGAATCGGCAGGACTTCTTGTGGAATGAATATCTGTCATTTTGTGGAGCAAAGGCTGCCCCTGAGAGATTATTTAACACAGTAAGTGATTGTTTGTAATCTTTATTATGCTAGAGTTTGCTTGGTTTAACTCTGGAAAAAGTAGCCTGAATTGAAATAGCCTGAATAAAAAAGGAATCTAATGTCATTATGTAGGTTAAGTATACATATGCAAACCTTTTGCAGTCTTGTATTATGACATTCTATCTTTCACAAATGTTTACCTGCTTGGCTTTAAAGTAACATATCACACCTTTGAACTATTGTTATTTATCTTTAAATATTTTTATCATGTGACTTACAGCTTTCATCTACTAGGTTACTAATGGCAAAAAGTTTAGACCCAGGTCAGCTTGCATAAACTGTGCAGGCTGACCAGGAGTGATACTTTTTGCAGATGCATTAAACCACCTTTTCACAGAACATGACTCATGTGTAATTTACATCATTTAGTTAGGCAGGAATACCCAGATGACTGAAATTCAGAAGCTTTTTTGCTAGAATACATTACAAAATATTTGACAATGCAGGACCAAGATCACATGTCCTTTTTCACTGAAAAACCTGCTATTCTTGTTACCAAACTTTTGTTTGAATGCAATATGCAATACTTTCAAGTGCTTTATTTCTCAGGGTACAGATGACCATGAATTTGAGAGAGGCATGAAACTTGAGGCCGTCAATCCTGCTCATCCCAATCAAATTTGTGCCGCAACCATCACAAAAATTATTGGTCCTTTACTATGGATACATCTAGATAACACAAAAGATGTTCCAAGTCACATAGAGGATATTGACTCGCACAACTTGTTTCCTATTGGATGGTGTGAGAGTAATGGTGTAGAGCTGAAACCCCCCAGAAAGTCACGGTTTTCGAAGGGAAAATATCATCAGCAGTTGATGTGCTCTGAGTAAATTTTATATTTTTTAACTCTTTCCATATTTTTGGGATTTGTTGTGAGCCTTCTAGCTTTTTATTACAATTGGTGCAACAAAGTCCCATTGAAAGCATACATCTTTGTTGGAGTAAGCTATCTAAACTTCACAACAATTCCAATATTTCTTTAGCTTTGTGCAAGACAACAAAATTTTAGACTGGTCCATATTGAAAGCATTCAAACAAATTCAATGTAACTCAAGTGATGGGAGTTTCCAGCATTTTTTTCCTTTTCCACCATTGTTTTTAAAGGCATATTTTTTTTAGGGCCATTGGAACTTGGGCTTATGTAGTAAAAAGTTAGAAATTTTCTATAGAATTTATTTCAATACTTATTATCAGTCAGAATTATCTCTCTCTGAGTACTCTTCAATATGTTTGGTAAGAAAATGAACAAGTCTCATGAGACAATGCGATACTAGTAGGTCAGGTACAATGTATGTAATGTAGACAAAACATCAACCCTTTACCGCACAATGCAGCCTTTTAATGACCCTGGGAAAAAAGCCTTTTGAAAACATTGTGGGAAAAGGAGAATAACAAGTGAGGAATAAAAGCCTGAATATACTTACTAGAAGCTTTATGGCAATGAAATGTGCCTCCATTAGTGGAGATATTTGATTGTATTGTGTTTATGTAGCCACTGATTTTTGTTTTCCCATGGTCCTGGTAATAGGTCTAAATGCTTTTGAAGAGTTCCACTAATGGAAATAAGGAAGTAGTGTGTCCAAGAAAATGATACAGTACAACACATTTTATATGAGCCATGCTCTGGCAAAAGGGGGCTTATTGCATCTCCATGATGCATTATACCAAGCAAGCCATCACATACTTATTGATCCATAATAGCCACTTTTTTTTAACAACCAACTCAATCATGAGGTAGACTGGTCCTTTGACATACAGAAAATTGACCAATAGTGAAAAGTTTCGGCCTAGGTCAGCCTGCGCAGACTTCACAGGGTGACCTTGGTCGATACTTTTCGCAGATGCATTAAGCCCCCTTTTCACAGAGCATGGCCCATATATATATATATAAGTTGTTTGGGCAAATGATACTACATGAAATATGTATTCTTACAGTTTCAGGAAATGATAACTTTCTTTTTTGTTTTTACTAAACAGTAACTTAAATGGAGAAGCATACAGATCCCATACGTTTACCCATGTTAGGTCAGGATCCAACTGGGGTGAGTCAGTCTTGTTATCTCAAACTTTATCTTCTTGAAGCTCTTATTTATCACATATGATCTGAAGACCTCTTCCTGAGGACTGCAACTTCATTTTCATGTAGCCCAAAATGTTGTTACTATACAAATGAATTGATAAGGTGTAAATGTTGTTTTATATGTAAGTGAATTTATTATGTAGACTATTGGTTATTGATACATTCAGCTGGGTAGTTACCAGTTGTAATTTGACCCTTCAAAAACTATTTTTTCACATCAGACTACACAAAACATGCAGTCTTATCTTTGATCTGCAATGTCTGCTGTGCTGAAACACAATAGACAAGAATATGCAGGAAACTGGAATTATTTAGGTCTTACTTCCATACTGAAAATGTTGTTGGGTTTAAAACACATATGGGTTAAAACACTAGATAGTTGGGTAAAGGGTTAAGCAAATAAATTTCTGTTCTTTTATAGGCTCTTGGTGTCCAAAGTTGTTCATCAACCATCGTTGTTTCTCCGGTCCCTATCTCAGTAAGGGAAGGATTTCTGAGCTCCCTAGATCAGTCGGGCCTGGGCCAATGGGTCTCGTATTAAAGGAAGTGATTTCATTGTTGATCAATGTAGCTTATAAGTCATGTAGAGTTTTGAAAGAGTTACAGTTGGAAGGACCTCCAAATCCCAGAATGCAACGGCAGTTGCTCAAAGCTAAGTAAGGAATATTTCTTAGTATAAATTATGTTTGATGACAAGTGAGTTGACTTAGAGTCAGTGCTTTCTGAATATTGAGGGAGAAAATTGAAACGACAATGTAAATTTACTAAGGAAGACTAGTTGGCATAACGAATCTTTATGGTTTAACAAACTGCCTGTAATAGGTTTTTTTTTCATCTTGTGGCAAACAGCTTTTAAAATCATAGTGACAAAAGGAGAGATTGGTGATAATTAGCATTTCTGTACTAAACGTCAAGTCATCATTGATTACCACAAATTTATTTTGATGTTCTCCAAATGGACTGATGCAAATTTGTTTCAGGAGGTAATCTGCTAATATTTGCAAAATTGAGTACTTTATCAATAAATCTGCTGAGCTCAAGTAGTGCAGTTGGTAGCATATAGGACTTGGGGACAGGGCATAGCTGGTTTGAATCCCCAGCTCGTGCAAATTTATGTCCAAGGAATTATGATAGTCATTGCAACAGGATTCATTCCATACTTACTGCTGATAATTGTTTCCATAATAGTTATGTAGGAAAGCAGCCAGTGGCATACTAAGAATATTGTGCAAAGTACTGGTGAAAGAAACTCCAGGAAAGTGTAGATAGGTGAAGTGGCTGTGGCAATATAACTGTTGAAATGGCATCAAATACCATACAATCAATCAAATTATCAATAAATTTCTGAAAGCTGTGTATAGAGAAATTGTTGCAAGGGTTGAGTCATGGAAGTTTAGGGAGGGATAATCATTAGTTTAAAGTTGTTGTATTAATTTAACCGCACAATCCCAAGTTTTAGTGACCCTGAAAGAGAGGGTTTTTGAAAACATGGTGGGAAAAGGAGAAAATGTGGGTAACCAGCAATTTCTCCTTTACCCAATGTCTTCCCCTTTACTCACAATGTTATCTACCCAGTCAAAGAACTTTGGCTCATTCATATCACTTTTGAATTTTT
This sequence comes from Tridacna gigas, assembly GCA_945859785.2. Taxonomy (NCBI): domain Eukaryota; kingdom Metazoa; phylum Mollusca; class Bivalvia; order Cardiida; family Cardiidae; genus Tridacna; species Tridacna gigas. The sequence goes on along the minus strand of OX244036.2, from coordinate 30,745,921 downwards.
TGTCTGCAGATGATTTCAATTTGGAAGAGTCTAGATTTTGTTGTTTGGTGAAGAGTTAAGTTGAAGAAATGCAGTTTGTTATCGAACAAGAATCTTGTGAAAATTGGTCGCACCAAGAAATTTCACCTCTTGCCACACTATTTCACCTGTATTGTTTTTTCATAAACATGATTTATGCCCGGCTTCCCTGTTTCAAAAGTACTTTTTCGTAGCAGATAGGTGAGTCAACTCTTTACCACACAAACCTGTGACCTTAAAAAAGAATACCTTAATTTGAAAATGACCCAAACTAAGAAGACTTGAAAACATGGTGGGAAAATGAGAAAATGTTTGTTAACAGCATTTTCACCTTATTCCACGTTTTCTGCCCTATCAAAACAAATTCCATCATTTGAGCCATTCTTAATTTGTCACCTTCAAATGCTTTGAATTTGGACTAGTCTAAAAATCTGTTGTTTGGTAAAGAGTTAATTTGATTTAGGAGGACACTGTCAACATGACAACTGAAAAATGAATCATGTTACCTGTATATGAGCCATGCTTTAGCAAAAGGGGGCTTAATGCATCTCCGTGATGACTGATACCAAGCAAGTCATCACATGATTATGGATCAGTAGAATCCATTTTGTATAACAACCGACTGCTTTATGAGGTACACTGGCCCTATGACATGCAGAAAATTGACCAATAGCGAAAAGTTTCGGCCAAGGTCAGCCTGCACGGAATGTGCAGGCTGACCTGGGTCGATACTTTTTGCAGATGCATTAAGTGCCCTTTTCACAGAACATGGCTCATTTTTTTTTTTCTCCACATATTTTACAGATATAAAGGAAAAAGTTACAGGGCCTGTATTGAAGTGTGCCGTTACGATTCCCAGTTGGAAGAGTTTTGTCGTAACATTTGTATAAAACTAGAATGCTGTCCATATTTGTTTAGTGTCCTCCACGTGGTGGACAATTGTCCAGAAAACTGTCAACAGTTGACCAAAACAAAGTACAGTAAGTGGATACACATAAATAATAGTTCCAGAAACATAATTTGTGAATTGTAATTTTGTAAATATCCTTTTAAAGTATTTGTAATCAGCCGTAATTTTTCAATCATACATAAATAAATTGTAAAAGCATTGTTGTTAAAGTAGAAAATTATTATTACAAGAAAATCAAATCATTCTGTTAAAGCATGTAGTTTTTAGCTCCACTGGCCGAAGGCCAGCGAGCTATTGTCATGGCGTTGTGTCTGTCGTGCGTCCGTCCGTCCGTTCGTCCGTGCGTGCGTCCGTAAACTTTTTCTTTTAAAAACTTCTCCTCAGAAACTATTGACTGGATTTTTACCAAATTTCACAGGAATGTTCCTTTGGTGGTCCTCTTTCAAATTCCTTCAAATAATTGTGTTCCATGAAGAATTCTGGTTGCCATGGCAACCAAAGTAAAAAACCTTTAAAAATCTTCTCCTCCCAAACCGCTATTTGGATAGCATTATTATTTTGCAGGAATGTTCCTTAGATACAGGTTTACAGAATTCCTTTAAAAAAAAATGATCTGTCAAAAAACATGGCTTTTATGGGAGACTCATTTTCCTTTTATGGTATAAAGTAAAATCTTTGAAAAATTTCTTCTCTAAAACTATTCATTGGACTTCATTGTTGTTTTGCAGGTAAGTTCCTATGGTGGTTGTCTGCCAAATTGTTTCTATGGTGGTTGTATACCAAATTCCTTTGAAAAAAATGATACACCTAAAAACACATTTTTTTATAGACAAGGCTTATATTTCAAAAAAATGTTCTTCTCCAAAACTATTTATTGTGTTAGTTTTATCGACTAACAAAGAAAAAGGAAGAAAATTGGATTGACTTGACCTAGTCAGGGCTGTCCTATTTAAGCCCACACATTTTCCTTGGTATTAAGATCACAATTTACTCCAATGATATGCTATTAGTTAGTACTAGTAATGAAATATCACTGGCCATAAATAAGATAAAAGCTTGAGCACCTTTCACAACTTGAGCTTTTCAATTTTGCCTTATTACTAAGCCTGAGTAACCATGCCAAGATAAAAAAGAAAAAGTATTTTAATAACAAAACCCCCATGTTGTAGGTACTTTATAGTCCTTTTGATATAGAACAAGAGAACCTCTGCACTTTTATTAGTTCTGGTTGACCTACTAATGAGTAAATGCAGAGTGGACAGAGAAGGGGTGTAAATCCTGGTGACCTGGTACACAGTGGGACAGGGCTTTACATTTGTGATAAGGCATTAATGTTATCCAGTCAAACTGATCCCGCAACTTCAGTACACCAGAATTAATCTGTGCCCTGGAGCAGGATATTTGATTTATGTAAATGCATTTGTAGACCATTTTGTGTTGTTTGCCACAGAAGACATTCTAACTGTGAAAAGTTGATTATTAGGGATTAGGTGTTCATTGTATGCCAGCATATTTCATTCTATCTGGTGTATTGATGTAAGTTGATCTATATTGCTATAACATTCATTCATTTGCCCTCCTAGCTGTTCTTTTAGATTACCCCTTTACCACACAATCACAACTTTTAACGACCCTGAGAAAGACAGATTTTCTATATTTTGATGTTTCCCCACCCAAAATGGTTTGTGAAAGGACCTGTTGCAGACAACATATCTTCAAATTAGTAAGACATATATAAAAAAGGATAGAAATTATTGTGGGAAACTAAGAAAATGCTGGTTACCATTTTTTTCTTCTTTTCTCACAAGTTTTTTCCATACCTTTTTTCTTTAGTGAGCTAAAATGCAGGATTGAATGGTAATTGTTAAAAACTTCTTTTCGCCATTATAGAAATATCAGGCCTGTGGAGCGATACAGGCGCTCAAGCGCCTCTAGTTTAACTTTTAGCTCAGCTGTTTTTGAAAAAACATAGAGGTATTGTTGTACCCCTAGCGTTGTCGTCTGTGTTGCGCAAAAACTAACACATTTTCAAAAACTTTGACTGTTCATAATATCTCTGTCTTTACTGAAGATATTACTTCAAACTTGGACAAGTTGATCACCATCAAAAGGGAACTCATACAATAAGGTATTTTTGATACAGTTATGCCCTTTTGTTTACTTTGAATTTTCACTGAAAATCAAGTAACTGCAGCTGAGCATTGGCACCCGCCTGCGATGCTCTTGTTAGAATTTTATTTTGCTTAAAGTTACTGCAAATGCAGGACTAAGTACATAAATGTGGTAAATATTACTTCAGAACACAGATTTTTCTCATATACCATTCAATGTTATACATGTATTTAACATCAGTTTGTTGTGAAGGAATATTTGGATGAACTGTAGAGTGTCAAAGCAGGTTGTCATTGCTTTTTAGAATTGTGTAAGATGGGATTGTAATGCACATACATTCTGATTTTTTGATACACTTTGGAGACTTGCAATGTTGAAAAATACTGTTTTCAAAATAGCCTCAAAATTCACAATTTTAACATGCTTTTTACCAGATAGAAATACCATCAGGTGGGCACTTTCAGAGCTGTCATCTCTACATGGTGAGCAACCTGCTTTGACCCTTTACCATACAATCTGGTAATTTATCAACCCTACAAAACAAGACTGTTGAATACATTGTGGGGAAAAGGAGAAAATGCTGGTTACCAGCATTTTCTCACAATGTTTTCTACTCAGTTAAAAACAGAAATTGTATTTTGAGCTATATTTAAGTTGTCTTCTGGAAATGCTTTCAATTTAGTTGAGTCTAAAATTTTGTTGGTAGAGAGTAAAATTCTTTAGAAAGGTCCATTTTGTTGAAATGTGCTACCTTGGAAAAAGGAGAAGGTGCTGGATATAAGCATCTTCTACTTTTACGACAATGTTTTGTATCCTGTCAAAGACTAAGCCAGTCACATTGGACATGTTTAACCCTTTACCAAACAACAAATTTTAGCCCCTTCCAAATTGAAAGCATTTGCAGACGACAAATTTGAAAGTGAAACAAATGAACTTAAAGTTTTTTGACAGGGTAGAAAACATTGTTGGAAAAGGAGAAAATGCTGGTTACCAGCATTTTCTCCTTTTCCCACAATGTTTTGAAAAGGCCTCTTCCTTAAGGACGTGAAAACATGGGATTGTTTGATAAAGGGTTAAATTTTCTGCTTGCAAATGCTTTCTATATGGACATGTCTAAAATTATGCTTTCTATTGAACCGTAAAATTGTATTAATCTTTTACAGATTATAACTATGGAAAAAAGAAAAAGAAGCCAATCGGGAGACCTCCCTTATCCTCTACCTCTGATAAAGGACCAAAATTAGGATTGAAACGTGGACGCAAGAAAAAGAGATTTCATCTGATCCACAAAAAGTCTCACGGTCATTCCCCATACATTCCAAAACTTTTACGTGAGAACTCACACGGTGTGTTACAGAATGGCGACACTAAAGATGAAGGTTTCATTGACGATGAAGGGAGCTGGGTTGATGATGCAAGATACTGTGAGTTTGTGTTATAAGCGGCCAGAAATAAACAATTCAGGGGTTCAAATTACATGCAAATTTAGTTCATACCATTTAACTCTTTACCACATAACCCCGATATTTAACGATCCATGACAAAGATTTTTTTGAAAACATTACGGGAAAAGGAGAAAATGCTGGTAACCAGCATTTTCTCCTTTTCCCACAATGTTTTCTAACTTATCAAAGACAAATTCCATCATTTGAGCCACATTTAAAGTGTTGTCTGCAAATGCTTTCAATTTTGACAAGTCTACATTTTTGTCATGTGGTAAAGAGTTGAAAGCATGGGTATTATTAGGAGTCTGACAATGTGTTACAGTAGAGTTTGCAACTTTAATTCTAGTTTTACATGTCATTTTTCTGCTGGCTACTGGAGCTTTAACACTTGATAGTCAAACTAGTAATAATATCCACTCTTTTAAATGGTATGAATTAAATTTGCCTGCACTTTTACTCCCAAATTATTTTCTTTTTGCAGGTAGTGGGCCTTTAAGGGTCATCATGGATAGCATATATGAAAAAGAGTTTGTTGTTTATTGTACAAATATCATGTTTTATGCACCTGCCAATGACAGCTTTGGGAAATATTGTGAGAAATGGAGCAATAGCTTGTAACAAGCAATTGCTCTTTTTCCCTTAATGGTTTTCATACTGCTGAAAACCGTATTTTTCTTTTTTTAAAAATCCTTCTCTTTTGTGTAAATTGTAATAGTTTTTGTTTTGTTCAGATGAATGTCTGAGGAATGTTCAAGTACTTACATGTTGCCTATGTTTGAAATGCAGAAAGGTAAGCTGCCTCAAGTAGCTCAGTTGGTAATGTTTGAAACACCAACTTACCTAGTCAATTTCTTTCTGTGGAATGATGAGATTCAATGTGACATTATTCATTCATTTCTCACAGCTGATCATTGTTTCAATGATGGTTACCAGTATATGGAAAAACAGCTATTGGCTTTGGAAGAATATTGTGCTAAGTACTGGTAAAACAAACTCTAGGAAAGCATCAATAGGTGCAGTGGCTGCAGTGATATAACTGAAATAATGTGGAAAATGGTATTAAACACCATACAAAAGAAGAAAATCAGTGAGACAAGATCATTCAACCCATGGCATATCAGATAAATGAAATTGATATTGTAAGTTATTAAAAAGACAATACAGCACTGTCAAGGCTGTTTTTGTCTATCTTGGCAAAATAACAGATAGTGTAGAACCCAGATCAGATTGTATACTCTGTACAGTCTGATTCTGATCTACACTGTCAGCAAAAGCCCTTTACAGAACAAGAAATTTTTACACTTTTCCAAGTTGAGAGCATTTGCAGATGACAAAATGCATATTGCACAGATGAAGGAATTGAAGGGTAGAAAACATTTAAGTTAAAGGGGAAAATGCTGATTACCAGCATTTTCTCTTTTCTCTTAGTGTTTTCAAAAGCCCTTTTCTTCACACAGGATTTTTTGGTAAAGGGTCAACATGAGAAGCGTGAGATTAACTTAGGCTTGTTTTGAAACTAGTAACCTTATGCCCTTTTACTTGTCTTTTTAAAGTGACTCCCTCAAAGAAGAGAAAGTATACCCATCACATTCCACCACCGTCGGACATACAGACCCGTGGGGCTAAAGTTCCCAAGTATAGCTTTGAGAGAAAAACTCATAAAAAGATATTGTTGTCTTCTGCTAGTCCTCCATTGAAAAACAAACCAAAACTTAAACAGACCTCTGTAAGTGAATTTTTTACACACAAAGTAATTTTCTTATTTGAACTCTACAGCACTGGGTTAAACCCAACAGAAAATTTCATTGTAGAAATAAGACCCAAATAAGAGTATCTATTTAAAGTCTGTTTATGTCCAGGATGTCTCAGCAAAGCTGACAGTGTAGATCAAAGATCAGACCAAGTTTTGTTCCGTCTGATCTTGATTTACCTTGGCCACAAAGGTAACTAAAGTTGTGAAAGGTGTCATAACCCTTTACCAAACAGTCCCGACTAATGAGATTCATTGACTATTATTGGCATTTGTATGATTCTTTTTATGAGAATTATAGCATTATTTTTCACATTCTTATTGAGGCTCAGGGTTCATGGAGTCATCTACTTTGATGGAAATACGAAAGAAAAAGCTTTGTCTTGTAAATAGTATTTAACCCTTTTGCCGAACAACAACTTGTAAATATTTAAAGTGTTTGCAGATGACAAACTAAGTGTGTTTTAAATATTTGTCTTTGATAGAGAAAAAACATTATGGGAAAAGGAAAAATGCTGGTCACCAAAATCCTCCATTCTTACGGTCATTAAAACTCTTGATTGTTTGGTAAAGTATCTGACAGTGTAGTTCAAAGATCAAATTGAGTGTTCTTATCAGTATAATCTTGAGCTGTGCTGACCAAAACAGGAAAATGATTGGGCTTGACTTTGAAGATGTGTGTTTGTATCCATGAACTGTTTGAAACATTGTTCTACCTCACATGTATATTTCAAGACTAGACATCTGATTTTCTGAGCCATTTTTGCCCAACTAATCAGATTGCTACTTTTAGAATTTGAATTACATGTAGCTCTTCATCACACAGTCCTGAAGTTTTAGTTTAACTCTTTACCAAATGACTAAGATTTGGACACATTCAAATTGAAAGCATTTGCAGACGACAAATTAAAGGTGGCTTGCATGACGAAATGTCTCCTTGACAGAGTAGAAAACATTGTGGTTACCAGCATTTTCTCCTTTTCCACAATGTTTTCAAAAGGCTTCTTCCTCAGGGTCGTTAAAAGTCGGGATTGTGTGGTAAAGGGTTAAACATCTTTATTTTACATCAGTTGAGAAATAAGTTTTTACAAATTCTATTAGTCTCTCACAATTCTGCATCATGGGAACTACACCAGTACTCATGCTGAATGTGTGGGACAATGAACAATTCCAAAGTTTACACCCACTCACGGGTATCAAACTGGGGACGTTATGGTTATGAAGCTGACACTCTAACTCACAACCATGGACACCACATCAGTTTTAACGACCCTGAAAGAGAATGCTTTTGAAAACATTGGAAAAAGGAGAAACTGCTGGTAACCAGCATTTTCTCCTTTTCCCAGAATGTTTTCTACCGTATCAAAGACAGCAACCATCAGTTGAGCTACAGTCAAGTTTTTGTCTGCAAATGCTGTCACCTTAGTCAAGTTTACAGTTTAATTGTTTGGTAAAAATTTAAACCAAAATTAAGAATACTGTAGTTGGTGGATATAATTCCAGTGCAAAGGACCAACAAGTCTAGAAATGGTTGCATGAATCTTGCGAGTACTTTTTATAATTTTCAGGCTGAAGAGAAAGTAGACAGCTTTTATAATGGTCGAATATTGATGCCTAGAGAGGAATCTTTACGACTGGACAGTAATCCTCTTTACTGGTCAGTGGACAGAGTGGTCACTTTTATAAAGAGCACAGACTGTTCTCATCTGGCCAGAATTATCAAAGAGCAAGTAAGTGGACAGAATGATTGTAAATTGATGACTTAACTCTTTACCACACGAAAAAAATTCAGACTGGTCCAAATTGAAAGCAATTGCAGACAACAAATTCGGTGTGGCTCATATGATGGAATCTGTCTTTGATAGTGTAGAAAACATTGTGGAAAAAGGAGAAAATGCTGGTTACCAGCGTTCTCTCCTTTTTATACGCCCGTCGAAGACGGGACGTATTATGGGATCAACCGTGGCGGGCGGGAGGGCGGGTCGGTGGGCGGCGTCCAGTTCTTTGTCCGGAGCATATCTCCAAAACTATACTACCTACGGTTATGAAATTTCATGCGTGGATAGATCTCATCAAGGGGGAGTGCAGTGCACAGGAATCATAACTCTTGCTTCCTTAATTTTTAGCTCCACTGGCCGAAGGCCAGCGGGCTTATGTCATGGCCCGGTGTCCGTCGTGTGTCCGTCCGTCCGTCCGTCCGTCCGGTCGTCCGTCCATCCGTCCGTCCGTCCGTCCGTCCGTTAACTTTTATTTCAAACATCTTCTTCTCTGAAACTACCCATCCGATTTTCACGAAACTTCACAGAAATGATCCTGACATGGTCCTCTTCAGAATTTCTTGAAAGAATTTGATTCCTTCAAAGACTGTGGTTGCCATGGCAACAAAACTGAAAAATATTGGAAATCTTTAAAAATCTTCTTGTCTGAAACCATAAGGCATAGGGCTACCAAATTTGGCATGTAGCTTTATGTAGTAGACCTCTATCAAGTTTCTTCAAATTATAGCCCTGGGGTCAAAATTGGCTCTGCCCCAGGGGTCACAAGTTTTACATAGGCTTATATAGAGAAAACTTTAAAAATCTTCTTGTCTGAAACCATAAGGCATAGGGCTACCAAATTTGGCATGTAGCTTTATGTAGTAGACCTCTATCATGTTTCTTGAAATTATAGCCCTGGGGTCAAAATTGGCTCTGCCCCAGGGGTCACAAGTTTTACATAGGCTTATATAGAGAAAACTTTAAAAATCTTCTTGTCTGAAACCATAAGGCATAGGGCTACCAAATTTGGCATGTAGCTTTATGTAGTAGACCTCTATCATGTTTCTTGAAATTATAGCCCTGGGGTCAAAATTGGCTCTTCCCCAGGGGTCACAAGTTTTATACATAGGCTTATATAGAGAAAACTTTAAATATCTTCTTGTCTGAAACCATAAGGCCTAGAGCTATCAAATTTGGCATTTAGCTTGATCTAGTTGGAGTCTACCAAAAGTGCCCAAAGTATAGTCCTGGGGTCAATTTGGCCTCATACTTGGAGGGGGGGGGGGTTCACAAGATTTACATAGGCTTACATAGGGAAAACTTTTAAATCTTGGTGTACATAGCCATAAGGCTTAGGCTACCAAATTTTGCATATAATTATAGCATTATTTAGTGGACAGTTACAAAGAGGGCCCAAGTTACAGCTCTAGGATCAAGTTTGGCCCTGCACCAGGGATCACAAGTTTTACATGGGTTTATGGAGTGAAAAGTTCAGAAACCATCTTGTTACCAGCCATAAGGCCAAGAACTCCCACATTTGGCATGTTATTCTTCTAATACAATATTCCCCATTTAGTCAGACTGTAGCCATGAGGTCAAAGTTTTATAAGGGCTTATATAGTGAAGACTTTTCTTCGTGGTTTATATTTATAAGCCAGTGGAGCGATACAGGGCCATCATGGCCCTCTTGTTCAGTTATTGCCCTTTCTTGTTTTTCATACTTGAATTTTGTCCGGTGAATATCTCCAATACTATACTACCTAGGGTTATGAAATTTCATGAGTGGATAGATCTCATCAAGGGGGAGTGCAGTGCACAGGAATCATAACTCTTGCTTCCTTAATTTTTGACTTATTGCCCTTTGTTGTTTTTCAAACTTGAATTTTGTCCGGAGCATATCTCCAAAACTATACTACCTACGGTTATGAAATTTCATGCATGGATAGATCTCATCAAGGGGGAGTGCAGTGCACAGGAATCATAACTCTTGCTTCCTTAATTTTTCAGTTATTGCCCTTTCTTGTTTTTCATACTTGAATTTTGTCCGGTGAATATCTCCAATACTATACTACCTACGGTTATGAAATTTCATGTCTGCATACATCTCATTAAGGGGGAGTGCAGTGCACAGGAATCATAACTCTTGCTTCCTCAATTTTTCAGTTATTGCCCTTTCTTCTTTTTCATACTTGCATTTTCTCCGGTGAATATCTCCAAAACTATACTACCTAGGGTTATGAAATTTCATGCCTGCATACATCTCATTAAGGGGGAGTGCAGTGCACAGGAATCATAACTCTTCCTTCCTTAATTTTTGACTTATTTTCATACTTGAATTTTGTCTCGAGCATATCTCCAAAACTATACTACCTATGGCTATGAAATTTCATGCGTAGATAGATCTCATCAACTGGGAGTGCAGTGCACATGAACCATAACTCTTGCTTAATTTTTGACTTATTGCTCTTTCTTTATTTTGAAACTTTAATTTTGTCCAGTGCATATCTTCAGAACTATACTAGCTAAGGATATGAAATTTCATGCGTGGATACATTCCATCAACGGGAAGTGCTGTGCATATAAATTTCAACTCTTGCTTGCTTAATTTTTCAGTTATTGCCCTTTCTTGTTTTTTTTTCGAACTTGAATTTTGTATGATGCATATCTCTCAAACTATACTACCTCGGGTTATGAAATTTTAGGGCTGGATACATCTCATCAAGGGGTAGTGCAGTGCACATGAAATATAAATTGCTTATTTTTTATGCACCAGCATTTTCTCCTTTTCCCACAATGTTTTCTACCCTTTCCAAACCAAATTTCAATTTTTGAGTTACATTTAGTTTGTCAACTGCAAATGATTTCAATTTGGACTAGTCCAAACTTTTGCTGTGTGGTAAAGAGTTAATAGTAATACAATAATAAACAAGAGTTCCGTCAACACAAATACACTGCCATTATCTTCAATCAACAGTTAAAAAATAATATTCTGCACTACTATTTTTCTATACCTCCCCTTTATCATTATTATGCCCCAACTTTACAACTTGGGGTAAGACGGGCGTATCTTGCGACAATTTGCCGCTCTTGTTCTACATTGTTTTCAAAAGGTTTCTTTTTCAGGGGCGTCAAAACTCGGGATTGTGTGGTAAAGGGTTAATGTTCTTCTTGTGGTATTCAAAACTTTTAATTTTGAACCCTATACATTACAATCCTGAATTTTTTTGAAAAAGGACTTTTGAAAACATTGTAGGAAAAGGAGAAAATGCTGGTAATCAGCATTTTCTCCTTTTCCTGCAATGTTTTCTATCCTTTCAAAGACAAATTTTATAATTTGTCTGGCATTTAATTTGTTGTCTGCAAGTGCTTTCAAGTTGGACCAGTCTAAAATTTTGTTTGTTTGGTAAAGTATTAACCAGACATTTTAGACTAAGTCTCTTCCATATTAAAAGCACAAGGTAGATGACAAATTACGTAAGGCTAAAATGATGGGATTTTCTTTGGAAGGGTAGAAAACATTGCAAGTTAACTAATTTGACTTAACCCTTTCCCAAACAATAAATTTTAGACAATTTCAAATCCAAAACATTTGCAGACTGCAAATAAAAAAGTAGTACAAAAGGTCTCTGATAGGGTCGAAAACTGGTTACCAGCATTTTCTCCTTTTACTACATTGTTCCAAACGCATTTTTTCCCAGGGTCATGAAAACTTGGGATTGTTTGGTCAAGGTTTAAGGAGGTATGTAGCATCAAAATAGGTCTGTCAAAACAGTGTTAAGCGTAATATACTGTATACGTGGATATATGTGGTTGTCGAAAAATTTGCAACTTACCAATCACAGACATTTTGCAAATTATTTGTGAATAATAGACACTCGTTATTTGTTGGTATACTTGTTGTGAAATATGCAAACAGAAAGGTTTGTGAATTTTTGAAATTCGCGAAATTGCAAAAATTTCATCATCACAAAAATTTCCATTTATACAGCAAGCGGTCCCTTACATAGACTCTACTTTTTATATTTTTATTTTTCCTCTAGGAGATAGATGGCCAAGCCTTATTACTTCTGTCACTTCCTGTCATACAAGAACATCTGGAGCTGAAACTTGGACCTGCTGTAAAACTGTGTCACCTTATTGAACGCTTGAAAGTGTCATTCTATGAGAATTACGCGTAATATCCACACTTTTCTATGAGTGCCTATATCAGAAATCCTTACCATTGTTTGTCTATGTGTATTTTGTTCAGATATCAACTAAGCTAAGCTTCTTTCGATCAATTTGTAGTGCGCTGGACTTGTAATATGGGAATTGAGTATTCATATCTCTTTGTAGCCAGCTGTCTCTCAAAGGTTTAAATCTTTACCAGACGACAAAAATGTAGACTTGTCCAAATTGAAAGCATTTGCAGATGACAAATGTATCTCAAAGATGATTTCTGTTTTTGATAGGGTACAAAACATTGTGAGAAAAGGAGAAAATGTTGGTTACCAGCATTTTCTCTTTTTTCCACAATGTTTTCATAAGGCCGCTTTCTCATGGTCATGTGGTAAAGTGTTAAACTGTCATGGTACAAATGTGTTGTTAATGCACACTTGGTTGACAACTGTAAGGTTATTGACAGAACCAGATGAGCCTTAACTCTTTACTAAACAATCTCCTGTTTTCATGACCTTGAGGAAGTAGGCCTTTGAAATCATTATGGCAAAAGGAGAAAATGCTTTTAAACTCATTTTCTCCTTTTTCCCCCACAATGTTTTCTACTCTTCCACAGACAACTTCCATAATTTTAGGCATGTTGGTCATCTGCAACTGCTTTCAATAAGGAATAGCCTGAAATTTTAGTTGGCTAGTATAGAATTTATATGGAAACAACTACAGAAATTAGGTATGCAACTTAAGTCAGTCATAGAAAAGGTTTGAAATTTCATGGCCATCTTCACCTAAATGTCTTGCAAAAGGTTGTTTGATTTACACTGTCTTCAAAAGTAACCTATAACTGTTTACCAAACAACGAAATGTTAGACAAGTCCATATTGAAAGCATTTGCAGACAACAGAATATATCTACGAAAAAATTGAAACTGGGTTTGGAAAGGGTAGAAAACATTGTGGGAAAAGGAGAAAATGTTGGATACCAGCATTTTCTCCTTTTCCCACAATGCTTTCAAAAGCTTTCTTTCTCAGAGATGTTAATAGTCAGGATTGTGTGGTAAAGGGTTAAGTTGTGTAAAGACGCTTCTGGGTTTTGAGGTGAACATGCAGGATTGGTAATCTGGAGACCTCAGATTGGATCCTTCAGCAAGACCATTCAGAATACTGACCTAGCACTGGTGAAACCCAGGACACACATGGATGGGTGAGTTGTTGCCATGATGTGACTGAAATAATTTTGAAGGCTGTGTAAAAGAAATCAAACAATTAAGTTTTGCATTGTACTCCAAGGTTGAATAAGTTATTGTTTCTGTACAGGTTTTTATGTACAGAAGTAAAAGTGGAAAATTGAGGAAAATTGTTGCTATGTTTGTGAATGTTGGGTTTTATTTAACTCTTTCCAAATGATGAAAGTGTGCACTGTCCAAATCAAAAACATTAAATTTTGCAGACAATAAATTGAATGTGGCTCATATATGGAAATCATGTTTGAAAGGGTAGAAAATATTGTGGAAATAGGAGAAAATACTGGTTAACAGCATTTTCTCCTTTTTCCACAAAGTTTTCAAAATAAGCTGTCTTTTTAAAGGTCGTGAAACTCTGGGTTGTGTGGTAAGGTAAGATTTAAGCATGGTTTTTGTAGTTTTATATTTTGTACTGCCTATTTATAACTGGTTCTGCTCGATTTTTTGATCAGCAATAAAGCTAAGATAAAGAGCTTTTGTAGACTGTAGTCCAATATTTATCTGCACTGTGTGTTAATTAATTCTGGCAAAAAATTACATTTTAAATGACAGATGTTTGAATGTCTACAATTTTGTCGTTTGAAGAGTTAAGAAGCCATTGCTTGTGACACTCTACTGCTTCTTTTTCTGTGGTGTTCTCCGTAGTTTTAAAAGCATTGTACCTAAAGGAGAAATTGGTTCTTTTGAGTGATTTTTACATTGGCCATAATGTTTTTAAATGGTTCTATTTAAAGATTAAACAAAGATTGTGAAGGCAGGAATGTCTTTTACTCTTTACCAAATGACCAAATTTTTGACTCATACAAATTGAAAGCATTTGAAGAGGACAAATTTAATGTGGCAAAAGAGATGAGATGTGTAATTTGATAGGGTAGAAAACATTATGGGAAAAAAGAGAAAAATGCTGGTTCACAGCATTTTTCTTTTTCCCACAATATTTTTAAAAACTTTCATCCTTAGGATTGTGGTTAAAAGATTGAACCTTCCTGTGAGAAATAGCTAGCTAAACATGTATTGTTAGAACATTTGTTTTTGTTGTTTTGATATTTTGCAATATCTTGTGCAATGTTTTTTGTTATGAGCTTGTTTTTGAAGTTTGTTGTCTTGCCCAGATGAATCAGATTTTTTTGCCATTTTCTTTTGGATCTTTGTACATGTATTTTTTATGTTTATATCTGCAAAAATCAAGTCTTGTCATAGCAAAACAAGTCTTTTCTGTGCAGAAGAAATCTTTTTCATGCAGAAGAAATATATCTGGTGATATATTGTCAACAGATTGTCAGTACAACTGTTTGTCTGGCTATCCTAAACCATGTACAGGAAGATAAAAATTTAGACTATCCAGTTTGAAATAATTGGCAGAAGACAAATTTAACTACCACACAACAAAATTTTGGACTGGACCAAATTGAAAGTATTTGCAGAGGACACATCTTATGTTGCTAAAATGGTGATTTCTGCTTTTGATAGGGTAGAAAACATTGTGGGAAGAGGAGAAAATGCTGGTTACCAGCATTTTCTCCTTTTCCCATAATGTTGTTAAAAGCCTTCCCTTTCAGGATCGTTAAAACTCGGGTTTGTGTGGTAAAGAGTTAATGTGGCCGAAATGATGGAATTCATCTGTGAAAGAGTGAAAAAGGTTTTAAGAAAAGGAGAAAATACTTGTAACCAGGATTTTCTCCTTTTCTCACAATGTTTCAGAGTTTTGACAACCCTGGAAGAGAAGGCTTTTGAAAACATTTGTAACCAGCAATTTCTCCTTTCACCATAATGTTTCCTACCCTGTGAAAGACAGAAACCATCATTAAAACTTCTTTTAATGTGTATTATGCAAATACTTTCAATTTGATGGAGTTCAAAATTTTATCGTTTAGTAAAGGGTTGAAATCGGATTATTTTGGTAAAGTGTTGTTCTGAGACATTTACAGAGCATGCAGATGTGCAAGACAATTTTCTGCTTTCTGCCTATAGGTGTTCAAGAGTTGATCTTTGACTTTTTTGTCTACTGACCTTTTTGAAATGTTTTATAGAGCCATTTTTATGTCAATCTTTAACTCTGTACTGAAAAGTTACATGATGAAGAAAACTTTTGAACACATTTTTGGAAAAGGAGAAGAGCAGCATTTTCTCCTTTTCCCAAAATGTTTTCTACCCTTTCAAAGAGAAATGTAATGTATTGTGCCACATTTAATTTGTTGTCTGCAAATGCTCTGAATGTGGATCAGTCTGGAATTTATTCGTTGGTATCAAGTTAACTTTTCACTACACGACAAAAATGTGGACTTGAAAGCATTTACAGACAACAGTTTAAATGTAGCTCAATTGATGGATTGTGGGAACAGGAGAAAAACGCTGGTTACAAGCATTTTTTCCGTTTCCCACAATGTTTTCAAATGGCCTCTTTCTCAGGGTCGTTAAAACTCGGGATTGTGTGGTAAAGAGTTAATACATAACTGACTGAGTCAAAGAATGGTCATATTTGGTCTAGATGTACATGACTACTTCACATAAAAAATGAATTAGATAAGACAAGGAGGCTTTGAAAGAGAAATAAAAAATGGTCAAGCTTAATATGATATTTTGTTGCTTTGGATAATCCCCTACACTCATCTCATCTCCTACTTTCCTCCCTCCTCCATTCCCTTACTTACCTTAAACAATTCATATACAAGACTTTATTCCAATTTGAGAGAGAGAAAAATACCATAATAATTGAGCCATGCTTTGTAAAAAGGAGGTTTAATGCATCTGCGAAAAGTATTGACCCATGTCAGCCTGTGCAGTCTATGCAGGCTGACATGGGTCAAAACTTTCTGCTATTGTTAAATTTTCTGCATTTCAAACAATCATTTTGCTTTGAGGTCCAGCTGATTGTTAGACAAAATGGATTTTATGGATCCATAATTATATGACTTGCTTCACAGAGATGCATTAAGTCCCCTTCAGCCAGAGCAAGGCTCATAATTATACAAAGTTTATCCCTTTTTTTGCATCCTCTTGCCTTATCAAAATGCATTTTGAAAATGTAGGATTACCCTTTGCTGATTTTCCTTTGATTTGTCCTTTTGAAGCCACTTTTACATTTGAAAAAATGTTTCTTTGAACTGTAAGTACTTTATAATTGATAAACTGAACTGATGATCATTGTCTTAAATGGCAAGGCGCTCTTGTTAGGGCCCCAAGGTCAAGTGATAGGAAATGTCATGGCTGAAATACATTACATTTAAGTATGTTACATTTAGATATTTTAAACGAAAACTGGCAGATTTGTGATATAATGACAATATCAGGGTTCGCGCTGCCGATCGCCATTGTCGCCATTTGCGACAAAAATAAAAAATTGGCGCAAGATTTTTTCATTTGGCGAAAATGCGTGGCGACAACTTTTTACAAGCTGGCCCCAAAAAGAAATTCTTTTGAAATTCATTGTCGTAAGCGTCTGCAAGCTAAGCAAGTTCAAAGCAGGCCTTGGTCGAGTGGGCGAAGAAGTCGCCGGATTTCAAAAAACTTCGCTCATTTCGCCAAGAAAAGCGAAGTCCAAGTCGACTGAAAAAATCGGGAAGTCGCCTCGCGTATATTGACAAAGCGTCCTGTGTGTAATCTACCATATCCGCGTGTGCCGTACCTGATTTACAGTTAGTGCCCAATCAGCGAGTTTAATTAGTTTACAACATACCGAGAGTCTGATTGATAAGTCATTGTTAATTAACGTTTACAACACCATGGGATAATCCCATACTATTGACAAATATCAGCGCCGCCTATCGGTGTTTGTCGGACCTCTATTTTTGAAACACGGTTTGCTAAATTTAGTAACTGTATGAAAGTGAAAGTCCTACCCCGGATATCGGTCAATCTTCGTCAACCTTTATTTCCAAAGTTTAAATGGATTGAAATATCCCAGTTTTAAAAACCATGGAATCGGTACCTAATTGCTTATCACCATTTACTCCATCCTAATTAGTTATTAGACTCTAGTCGCATTTTCCTAACGAACAGATATGATGACGTACTTAGATCATCTAGATCATGTGGCAATATTTTCAAATCATGTGACTATAATTTGGCGCCAATGTAGTATCACGTTACAAGGCTTTCGGCGAATTTAGCGAAGTCACATGATTCAACTTCAAAATGGTAGCTCGTCACAGCCTTTGGATGAAATCGAATATATTCTATGACACTAACTAAAAGATAGAATTAAAAAAAAAGTTAATTGTCTTTGATTCTAGATAGATCTATAGTATTTCCTTGATTGGGCTGCGAACCGCAGATCTACAAGGCTTTGAAAGTAAATTAGGTGTTAGATTTAGTTGTTGAATGATGGTTTTATTTACGATTTATTCCATATTAATCAAAGACAAACGCTAATCAGACAGCTGTATTTTCGATGTCTCTCGCACTCTGGAACTGGGTCTAACTTATCAATAGGAAGTTGAAAACTTTGTGGCAATATGAGAAAATGCTGGAAGTAAACTTTTCTACATTTGACAGACTATATATTTTTTTTTTATATATACATGTATCTTTAAACATTAGTTACAGCCTTTGAGCGGTTATCTACCGGTATTTGCCTGCTGCAAATGCTGTCAATTTGATAGATTATAAATAGGTAACTTTTTAGCTCTTTCTTTCTATGTAAAAATGGATCGCTATGTTAATGTCTGTGAGAAAAAGTAAAGCCGATGCCTCCCATAATGAAAGTGAATCTAGCCAACTCGGCACGCCTTCGAAAGTTGCAAAACGATTATTTAAGAACTATTGGCTTTCTGACCCTGAATTTTCTAGCTTTCTCAAATACGATGCCTGCAAAAAGTCATGCTATGTAAAATGTGTCTACAATGTCAGTAAACAAACTCGTTCACCACTGGCTGCTCTGTCATGAAGAAAGAATCAATTATCAAACACGCAAAAAAAAAATTGGAAAACCTTGTTCATATGACCCTGAGAAAGTGTTACTTTTTCTTTTTCATAGATAATTCTCATTTTCTAACAAAGTTTTCTACCCCTTAACATACATTATACATTATGAATAGACTACAACTCCTTACAATTCCAACCAGTCTAAAATTTTGTCCAGCATGCTGCATTATGATATTCATCTGGCCCCAACTCCTGAAAATTTGGCCCCAACTGTCCCCAGATTGGCCCCAACTTTTTTCATTTGGCGAAAGAGCTGGCGACAACTTTTTTAGACCCAGAGCGAACCCTGGACATGCTGAAACACTATACTGCAATGGTTTTATACTTGCCAAACTTTTTTGTATGCAGAAAAGTGGGTAAACAGTCTGGCCTGTAATATGCAAGCGCCTAAGGGAGACTCAGTGTGCTTGCCTGAGACATGCGCATGCTTAGGTCAAGTACATTTCAATATACACTTTCTCTTTGAACTTAATGTATGCTTGTTCCTTCAGAACCAAAAGACAATTTTTTTACTCTATCAAATTGAAAGCATTAGCAGACAACAAAATAAATGTCACTCAAAAATTGTTTCTGAAAAGATAGAAACATAATGGGAAATGGAGAAAATGCTGGTTACCAGCATTTTATCCTTTTTCCCACAATGTTTTCCAGTCTTCTTCTTTAGGGTCGTTAAATGTTGGGATTGTGTGGTAAAGGGTTAAAACAGGTACTTGCTTAATCCTTACAACAAAATTACTAGTTTTAATGACCCTAACAGAGAAGGTTTTTTAACATTGTGGGAAATGCAGGTAATCAGCATTTTCTTCTTATCCCAAAATGTTTTCTTTCTTTTCAAAGACGAAACTTATCATTTTGAAAATGCCACTTCTGCAAACGCTTTCAATTTGTGCAAGTCTAAAATTTAGTTGTTTGGTAAAGAGTTAATGCAGATGGGAACTGGCTCTTTCCTCCCTGGTTTCGTTCACGCAGGCTTTTTTGTTCCAACTGAACTTAGCATAATATAAATAGATGTATCGAAGTTCCCGCCAACCTACTGTCTGTAACAGCCTTTTGAACAGCATAATCTATTCATCATTGCATGAATCCGGTACCGAGTTAGTATATGTTTGCTCACAGACCCGCCCCAAATTGGCATGCTGGTATCCTTCTTTTCTCATCCAGATATTTTGACAGCGTGGTAACAAATTGTAAAAACTAGCGCAAATGGGTATAGCTAAACAGCGAAAGGAACTTCCTTTCGCGAAAGGAGGATAGTGTCCACGAAAGGAAGATTATTTACTATGACATATGGGTTTTAATACTTAAAAGAAAGGTTTCTTTGTCACATTTAATATATTTTCTTGTATATGGATAAAATTTACACATTGAATTCAAGTATTTTAAACCAAATCGCCATGTATTTGCATCGCTCGAAGCCTTTACACAGCGTTGTTATTAGAGCGTTCAATTAGATATCGTGAAAGGAAGTTTCATTCAAAAGTAAAAAGTTTTTTTTTTGGTTCGGAAACGTATAAACTTAAAAAAATGAAAACTATGCCTATTATACTACACATTTACTGATGATGTATTTGAATACTGAGGGTTATTTTGTTACTGTTCGTGTTGTTTACTTTGTGGGGGGGGGGCAAGTGTTTTTCGTCCCTATTTTTTTCGTCACTTTAGACGTTTCGTCCAGTTTTATAATTGTAATATGTACTGTGTGTCCCAAATATTTTGTGGAAATGGAAAAAATAATTATTCTGGGTGTATTTCAGTTCTAAAGAGTAACCCTTTACCAAAAGACGATTTTATAGACTTGTCCAAATTCAAAGCATACATTTGCAGACGACAAATAAAAGTGGCTCAAATAATGAGATTTAGCTTTGAAATATGAGGAATCATAGTAGGAAAAGGAGAAAATGTCTTTCACCAGCAATGTTTTCCAGAGCCCTCTCATTCGGAATTTTGTATGAAAGGGTTCAATAGTCAAAGAATTTCGGGCAGATCGAAAGGAACCTTTCCTAAATTTTCTTCTCTTCCTACAGATCCTATAAATAGAACTTTCAGGGAGAAAAGCACACTTCAAGATTGGTTGGGAAAAAAGACACTTCAGGATTGGTTGGAGAAAAGTGGACTTCTCTCCTTAGCGAGTCTGTCTCTCTATCTGTCCCTCCTGTCAGTGTCTCTACCATATACGTTAGTTTTTAGCAAAATAAGATTAATCACTTTCTCTATACCCATGATCTAAATTGCAAGAAAGGAACAAACAAACAAACAAACTCTCTATCTCTCTCTCTCTCTCATGACAAACTTCGTAGCACTGCCTGGTGCTAGCCCACACAATTTACAGTATTTTTAGTTTTTGCACCTGAATATCATGAGGGAATGTTATGTGACCAATAACATAGGACGTGGGATCTTTATCAAATTAATTATACAATGACATATTCGATTTCACACACACCAAAAAACAGCAACAAACCTGTTATTCGAAAGCCAGTCTGTGTCCTTTTTACTGTGTATGTCCAAAAGTATATTTTGTTGTATTCATCAGTGTTAAATACATGACGAAATACGCCATATATCCATCTTTAGTGATTACTTTAATTGTATTTTGGCAACTTTAATTCATTCTAGTTTTACAATAGTTTCTCTGCCAGCGACTGGAACTGTGACAGACTGCATTGTAAACTTTAAATCATTAACAAAGTTTGTTTTCATGGATTCAAGATTAACAATGTTACAATATGTAAAGCGTATATGCTTTACAGTTGCCACACTTTTCCACAGTTAAGCTTTTAGATTCAAATGTGCGGTAATTAATGCCTTACCATAAGTATTTCACGGTGATAGCTCAGATATTCATGTTTCCTGACTTCTTTTAGACCATTTCTTAACCAATCACCAGAAACTTGCGGGGCAGTTGTTTCGTTACGCTGTCATCGCGACCGAAATGATAGTAATTAACAACAGTAATGATAGAAAAAGTAAATAATGAGAATATTTATATACGTAGTTTTATCTATTGCTTGAACTACGCCACCCTTTAAAACATTGTGGAAAAGGTAGCATTTGGTTCCATTAGGCGTTAATCGTCTGTAAAATGTTTCTTTCATTTATGAGTAATTTAATAAAGTAACAGTGGTTATAGCAACAAACCAGTCTTAGACACTATGGTTTTCATTACCGGGTTTGAGATTGCCGTGTGGGGAAATCTCATACATGAATCGCCGATTTAAAAACATCAACAGTACAAATATAACGACCCTGAAGTTGATTTCCTTTGAAAACATTCTGGATAAGGGAGTAATTACTCGTAACAGGTCCCGCAATTCCTCCTTTCCCCTCAATGTTTTAAATATCACCAATATCACCTAGCAGTGACCCCTTTCTTTCAAATGTTTTCCCATGTATTAATTGTTCAATGATCTAAAATTAGTCTATGCAGAAATGGGGTAATTTGAAGTTTTGTCCAAATTTAAAACAAAGTAACCTGCAAAAATGTGGTAATTGCAAAAAGAATGACTACTTATAGCTTGAAATTTACACAGACTCGGAACAAAGCGGAGGAAACGGGGGTGACACAAGCGATTTTATCTTTACCAGTGACTTCGAAAGTTGGCTACTGCATAATATATGTAGGCCTATATGTAAGCTTACAGAGCGATATCATGAGCAGGCTATGAGGTTTGTAGTCCAGAAACTCTAATTCTGACTTTTAACTCTACACACGTGGTAGGCAGTGAAACATAGATAGGCGAATTGTATGGCGAGTTCCTGTTTAGAATCGTTTAAAAGAAGGCAAACTTTGAAACAAGTGAAAATCACGAATGCGTACTGTAGCTATTTCGATGTCGTTAAGCAATCCACGTATGGTTACCTGAATTGACACCGTCTGCATCATACACAGATTTTGGAGGAAGGATTACTTAGTATCTTTTTCATCCCTATAGATGGCGAGATTCAGTTTGCACTGATCGAGCAGCCTAAGGGTTGATAGAATAATAGAAACATACCTGCTAGTAATAATGGTAAAATGGTAAATTCTCCGGGACAGCAGTAGAAATTGTGGGTTCCAGAAGGGAAATCGCTCGTCCACAAGTAGCGTGAACGAAAAGAAATCGACACCACAGAGTCAATGCATTATTCAGAACCAAACAAAAATCTCATTTTTTCGCCGAACAAAAGCAATGTTAGATAAATATCTGAACTGGCGGACGGACGTTTTGGCCATGGATGTTTTGGCCAACTGAAAGTACAAAAAAGGACGTTTTGGCCAAATGGTGTTTTAGAACAGAGAAATGCAATAAGTGAATTGTTTATGCTCTTTAGTACATGAATACATTTTTAGAAAAAGAAAAGCACTGGAAGTTCATTTATTACATTTTTCTGCTTTTAAATAACATTTGGCCATAACATACATACATGTAATTATAAATTATACTTTATTAGAAAAGAAACGTAACAAGAACTTCTCTTCATTTCAATATTACTCGATACCATATCATTATTATCATATTAAATCCAATAAATCCTAATTTTCCAAGGATATATTAATGTGATGACATAGAAATCATTGTGAGAAAAGGTGTAAATGCTTGTAAATTTTACCTTTTCCCATAATGACTTCTAATTTCTTAAGCTGCAGAAGAAAAAAGAATTTGCACATCCCAAGATTTTTTTTTTTTTTTTTTTATTTCCACCGATATTTTCAAATAATCTATACTTTAACATACGATTTCTCCATTTTTTTCAAAAGACACCCACGGCAGACACGTTGACATAACGTTTGGACCAAACTTCCAACTTTTTGCTTTCGGCTGGCCAAAACGTTCGTTGACAAAACGTCATGGCCCAAATGTCCTTACCAAAATATCCTTGGCCAAAACGTCATATATTCTCTGAATCTGTAACTTTTCGTGTGTATAAAATCATGTCCTTTAAACATTCTGTGCAGTATTCGAAATTAGCATGTGTTATACATGAATTTTGTTTTCTTCTCTCGTCCTTTTGCTAATACTGGGAAACTGTAAACGCTGTTTGCACAAATTAAATTGGTCAGCCTCTCTCGCAAGAACAGTACTCTCTAGATCCACGTGTACATAAATACATTTTTGAAATTCTGACTAAATTATCCTAGAATTTTTCAAAAACAATTACAGAGGACAAATTAAATGTGTCGTACAGATCTAGTATTTGTTTTTGAAACGGGTTGAACACGTTGAAAAATAGCAGATTGTCGATGACAAGCTTTCTCTCCTTTTTCCACGGTGTTTACAAAAGCCTACTTCCTCAGGGTCATAAAACAGAGACTGCTTACTAAAGGATTAAACTGCTACATAAATTAACATTTACAGCCAATAATTTCAACCAAAATATTACGATATTACGTAGATCAACATGTATTTGTTTTTTACCGAAAAAATATCGATCTATGGGACCGATGGGGTCAAAGATCAGACTGCTTTTATTTGGTACAGTCTGTTATTGATCTATACTGTCGGCAAAGTGCATTTAATCGCATTGATCAGCCTAAGCATGGATCGTAAATTACATCCCTGGCCTAAGGGTCAAACCACGGGGGTCAGTTAATGTATCAAATAATGAAAATCTAACCCTTAAACAGAAGAATAATTTGAAAATTCAACATTTCAAACCGGCAATTTCAGCTCAAATATTGCAATTTCAATTTTCTTTCGCAAAAAACATTCACCGTATCTAAAAGTGTAAATCATAGATAAGTAAGCTCGTTCTTTGCAGTCTGATGTTAATCTACACTGTTTTTAAAGTCATCCTGAGTCGCGTTTAGCGGACTAAGGGATGTGGCTAAAATACGAATAATCTGATTAGTGCCAGATATACAGTCTATATATAAAAGGATGGTCAATATACGTGTGATGGAAGCTGGGCTACTGATTGTTACGTAATGTTACATTTATCTTATCTTTCTTAGCCACGGGATATCGATTACACACGGTTTAGGTTCGCCAAACTCCGGAAACTGCCGAACCTGTACGAATGATAACGATAATTTTTATTGATTTATTGATACGCGAGGCTGCTGATAAGGCATGGCCGTAAAACTTGGCTATGCTTCTAAGCACTGATTAAAGCTCACGGAAAGTATAGACAGGTGCTCTGGCCGCCGCGATTTAATGGAAACCATTTTGAAAATGGCGTTAAACATCCTTCAAACAAACAGTTTGAGCACTAAGGTCATATAACGTCATACGTTGGCCAGATTCTGGGCCCGAACAGCCCATATATTGAACATTTGAAAACTAGTCGAACCCAGTATATAACAGAAACTACTTGTCGCCGATTTCAATAGTTTAATGTCAATGTAACACCCCGATTTGTAATTAATATTCAGCTGGTTGCAGAGAATTTATTATTATTATTATTATCATTATTATTGAACGGACATTATTTTAGGGTCCTGCATGCTTGTTTCTGTCTGAAGTCATTCAAAAACATTGCAGCTGCAGTTCTACTTCCTACACAGTCACAAGTGTTGTTAGACTGCAGTATTTTAAAAGTACATTTCAAAGCAATTATAGTCAGTATGCAAATTGACACCACAATACTCACTGGCGCTTCAGTTCGATTTATTAGTTTGTTCAAATTATTGAAAATCACTGTCCGGCGAATCTTAACCGATCATGAGAGGATAAAAGTACATTCGTATAAAATCATTTATTAAGGTCCCATTTGTAACATGATTTCTTTCTCAATGAAAAGTGGTTCAGAAGCATTTCTGACTGAACTTATGTCACGCTGTTTTCAAAAGACTCGTACCCGTACATATTATTGCTGTGAAGACTTAATTACACACGCACTTACCCCTTAAACGCATGCAGAAACTCCAAAGAGAGAATCCTTCTCAGCGATAGATAACGGGGTTTGAAAGTTTGAGAAAGAAGTTAGTCCTATTTTGCTGAAAATACTTACATTGTAGCGACACAAACAGGTGGAGGGACAACCGGAAAAAAAGACTGCAAGAGAGAGAGGTCCGAGTTTCTTTAACCAGTCCTTAAGTCCCCCCCCCCCCCCTTCTTGAAGTTCGATTCAGTTATCTTGGGTGGGAGGAGAACATCTTCGGAAAGGTTCCTTTCGTTCAATACGAGTGAAATTCACACACTTCGGAACTGAAATATATCTGGATTTTTTTTTCCACGGAATATTAATTAGGCATGAACAAGACGTGTAACAGGAATAAATCCGGACAGAAACGTCTATACGGAAAAATGACGGACGAAGAAAAACCCACCCACCCCCTGAAAGCTAACGTAGAAAAAGAAAATATCCAATGAATATCAAAACTCGCCATTAAATGTTTTTTTTTTTTTCAAAATTAGAGCTACTCGTTTCGGAAACTTAGAAGCTTTTTGTTATGAAATTCTTGAACTTTCTTTTACTAAAAGAACACTATAAATAGCAACATCATGTACCTTCGTAGCAAAAAACTTCCTTTTGTGGAAGGAATTTACCTTTACGGAAATGTCGCAATGAATCTAGCGTTCAACACAATACCGTACAATTACTTATGTATATTAATAC
This sequence comes from Tridacna gigas, assembly GCA_945859785.2. Lineage (NCBI taxonomy): Eukaryota > Metazoa > Mollusca > Bivalvia > Cardiida > Cardiidae > Tridacna > Tridacna gigas. Next base: position 30,720,069 of record OX244036.2, on the reverse strand, counting down.
GCAATGCTAAAATACATTTTTTGGTCTAAAACATTTCAACTCAACATTCAATTTTTATTCATAACGAGAAGATTTAGCCTACTAAGTTTGGCAAGGAAACTTCCTTTCGTTAGGAAAACACTTCTTATATAGCAAAACAATCTTCCTTTCGTAGACAAAATCTTTCTGTCGAGAAAGGAAGTTCCTTTCTTTCCTTTTTGTAAAGGAACGCTTCACCATTCACAGCAAATACTTCTTCGAACAGTTTCATTTAACCCTTAGGCTGCTAAGCGCGACTCAAGGACCTTTTGCAGACAGTGTAGATTAAGATCAGACCACAATGAACATGCAGTCTGATCTTGAATGTACACTGTCCGATAAGTGGGTATCCTTCCCCCAAAAATACCTTTGAAAAGCAAAATTTGGGGTTTTACTGGAGGCTTGAAAGTTTCATTTCACTTATTTAGCAGGATAAATAAATAAGTCGTAATTTAAAGTAAAATGTATTCATATCAAAAAGATAGCCTTAGGTTTAAAAAAAAAATCCTTCCGTAAACTAAACACTACTTTCGTAGCAAAAGTCTTCCTTTCGTGAAAAGAAATTACCTAACGCTATTTATAGTAACGCTATTTACTGTGATATGAAAACACGAGTTTTTCGGTCTAAAACACTTAAATTCAGCATTTCAATGTCATATATATCGAGAAGATGTACTGAGATGAACACGCAAACCTTCTTTTCGTAAGAAAAACACCTCTTTCATAGCAAAAAATCCTCCTTTCGTAGACGGAATCTTCCTTTCGCGAAAGGAAGTTCCTTTCGCTGTTTAGCTATACCGGCGCAAATTGGAGCAGGGAAGATGGAGACGTCGCAATTTAAAATCACGAATGCAGATGAATCCTGCATCATCGACTTAGATGTAACCCACTTGCGGTTTATTATGGATACAGGAATAACGATACAGGTATTGTTTAAATTTGGGAACCATGGCAACCTGATATACCTTCAAGACAAGCTTTAGTACCGTCAATATGTTGAAGGAGCGACGGCTAGTATTAAACAGACGAGATTCTTCTCGTATGATTTACTGGCAATCTATTGTAAAATAAAATAAATCTGCCGCGATTCAGTATGTTGCACACAGTATCGCGACCGAGCCCAACGATTGTTGGATTTCCTTGAAATATCGGCGATTGCCAAGTCCAATTTCCTGCGTGCGAGATCCAAAGGGGTCAAAACTGTCCTGTGCCGAAACGGCCCATTTCCATAATGGCCCACGTTTTTTTTTGTAATTAGATATAGTTAAAAATCTATAAAGTTCTTCACTGTCGATTGGATTACAAAATTGGTTTTTATACATTTTCACCGTGTATCATCGACTCCGGAACTTGGTACCAGCTGAAGCGGTGACAAACAATCAAAGTGCTGTAAGCACTGTAATCGGTCGACACTGAATAACTACAGTGGTTTTAAATCACAGATCAAATGGTATATGTTTGAACTATGTATGGGACAAAAAATCCTACACTTTATAAATGAGCCACATAGGAGCCCCCTCTTTTTTAAACTTGTCCTTTACAAATTAGTACAGAGTTCCCGATCACGCAAAATCGTGCGTGAAACACGTATAAATGAAATAAAACACGTACAAAATTACAAACCTATACGTGAAATCACGCACAAAAAATACAGAAGATCACACAAAAAAAGTAGGAAACACCTGCATAGAACAGCTCACGCAAGTGCGATTTGCAGAAAATATAAATCATCGGAAACATTTTGGATTTCCAGCTTTCTATTTATAGAATATTTACATGATCGGCGTACTCGGTATTTATTATCGCGATCAATAATATTGCAGACTGGGACTCATTTGTTTCCAAATAAATCCTTACTTCAGCTCTCCTTTGTTTAACGCAGTCGATAAAAAAGCGTTTTGTGGATGTCAACGTCTTTCATCTGAAAACCTGTATTTGGAATATCTCAGAAATATAGGCCTACTTTAGACGCTTTCGGAATTCAGAATTCGGGTTCCCGTAGGCGAGCAAGGTACACTAGTTGTAGAACCATTCAAAATGTAGAAAAAAGAATTCAATTCATGCAGAAAGACTTATCCATAAATGAACGGACATGAAAGATTGATCGGTCCATAAAACACGGAAACCCATGACACAACAAAATGCTCCATTTTACATTGTCCGATCACAGTCACTTTCTACTGTCTTTTCAGCTTTTAATAGGTGTAAGCTGTAAATTTCCACAAATATCTGATATAACGAACTTTTTTGGTGCAAATCATCTGTATCGATTGCTTTGAGAATCATTACTGTCATAATCTCAAAATCAAATATGAAATCTAGACCCCCCCCCCCCCCCCCCCCCCCCCACACACACACACACACACAACTCAAGGGGTAAGTGTGTACTCCTGAAATAAAAAGCTAGTGGGAACACTGCATATTGAATACAGCAGTCTTCAGTCAGACTTCTACAATGTTTAATGTAGATAAGGCATGTGAAAAGATGAGCATAAAGACTACTAGTTAACACTTTGACAAACAATTCTTTAAGTGTCAGTTACGTTTAAAAATGTATATTTACATAGTAGATCTATATGATTGTTCTGCATCTGATCGAAAATGAGGCATTAAGTAAACAATTTAGAGTTGTGGGCATATTAATTTTTCTCTTTCAATTTGTACCCCCATTTTTTTTCTTATACCCCCATTTTTCAATTGTAGGGGGTACAAAACCCCCAAATAAAATTTTCAGTGGGAACACTGTTAGTATTTTAACGATTGGTTAAAATATAGGCTGTGTTTGCCAGCCGACAGCAATAGAACGTAAAAATTATGTGACAGTTCTGATCAGCAATACCCATTATCAAGTTTTAGATATCACTCATCATGAACAGCAGTAGCTACCAATCCTTTAAAAGAGTTAAAAAATACAAGTATTCTTTTCTTTACCTTTGGCAACTTTGGTAACTGTATTGTAACATATAAAAGCCGTATAAAAATATGCCTGCATTATAACTTTGGAATTGTTTACTTTTGGCTGTTTGGGGGCCTTTCATTTTTCCATTTTTAACAAGACATCGTATTCATCTTGACCAATTGTCCTACCTATTTTTAGTGGACCAAATCGTCCAGTTCAAACGTCTGCTGGCAAATTTCTCCTACATCATACTTTCAAAGAATGTAGATACCCAATAGCTCCCTAACAGACAACTCTTTACCAAATGATAAAATTTTAGACTTGTCCAAATCAAAAGCATTTGCACATGACAAATTGAATGTAGACCAAATGATGAGTTGAATCGTTGAAAGGTTAAAAAAAAAAAGCATGGGAAAAGGAGAAAATGGTAACCTGTATTTTCCCCTTTTCTCACAATGTTTTCAACGTCTTTCTCATGGGCATTAAAAAAGGATAGCTTGGTTATGAGTTGAAACACTCAGTTAATCGACTAGCCTTTTACAGCCAGGAAAACAAAATAAAAAATTAGGCCACAATTTCATGGTCGGTTTTTTCCCACATACATCCCAAGTAAACAGACAATTAGATCTAGGTAATGAACGTCTGTGATCTTGAAAATTGCATTGCGTTCAAAGGACAGTCTGATCTTTATCTTTTATTGTCTTCAAAAGCGACATTACTTGTTCATAGCCAACGAAGGTCATTGTATTTGAGTCATTCTAATCAGCAAGAGCGGTAGCCTTGATCTCTTTATCTGAAATGTGGAAAGGATGAGAATCGACCAATATGGAATAGCTGATGAGACAAACATGTTGCTGACATTTGCACGCTTAGAGCGTTAAATTGTTAAAATAGACATATTAAGCTTGGAAAAGCAGCCTAAATATTGCAGGACCATTGCTGTCTTGAGTAGAATAACTCGGAAAACTGGCATGACAGATTCAAGATCTGACTGCATGTTCTGAGCAGTCTGGTCTGAATCTGCACTCTCTGCAAAGACTTCTTCCCTGGTCTGTTGATTCAGATATGGAGAATATAACAGTAAGTGAGCTTATTTGTGTTACAGTTTCAGGTTTTTTTATCCCTGATGAAAATGTTCTATTTGACAAAATTTTGAAAATCTTTCAAATGGGTGAAAAACGCTGTGGAAAAAAGAGAACATGCTGAATAACATGCAGTTTCTCCAACTATATTTTCAAAGCCTCACAGGATTGTTTGGTCAAGGGTTAACAGACTGATTCCAGTCTGTAGAAACTCACCAAGAAGAAACATGTTAGTGACTGTGTAAAATGGTAGTGCCATGGCTGGAAGGAGAGGAAGAGTGGCTGTGATAACAATTTACCCTTACCCTATTAAAACATAGAAATGAAATTTCAAACCAGTAGTAAAACCCGAATAATCCTATGTCAAACTTATTCTTTTTTGGAAAAAGAAATATCTCCTTATCGGACAGTATAGATCCAAGATCAGACTACACGTTCTGTGAAGTCTGATCTTGATCTATATTATCTGCAAAAAGGTCAGTGAGTCGCACTTAGCAGCCTAGGGTTAATACATCATACGCTGAAAGATGCATAATCATTCAGTATTGTGAATGGACAGTCTGGTTACTAAGGTTGCAAGCGGTGAATCGCCAGTCCATTCTGAAAATGTTTATGTAATGGCCTCTCCGCGAGGGCCATAACCTTTACACAACTCTATACCCTTTGTCCCCACAGCTTCATATACGATCCCTGCATTAAACAACCAATGGCCGGTTACTATTTTAAACTTACGGCTGTTACGAGTTGCATTTACATCAGTTTTCTCTTAGGCAGAGCAATCTAAATTTTCAAATTCTTTTCATGCAATGTTTCCTTACAAACTCCTTTCTGTTGGGATTTTATTCCTCTCAAGACCAAACTGACCTATTTTTATCTTTTCAACACCTGCTACATATACGGAGAGCACTCGTCACAACTCGGCCGATCCCGTAACTACGTATAACTATCAATGGATCACTCGAAATTTGCCGAATGATATGGACAGCAGACGACTACAAGATGTGTTCACATCACCCGATACACTTGATTCACACTCGTTTCATTCATAAAGTTGCTGCTAATCACTGACCCTATTTCTTATAATCGTGTTGTAAGTAAACTGCTCCAGTTTTTGCTGGCCAGAGATTTTGATAATACTGTAATTATGACATACTTCAATACTAAACAAATTATAACTGCCGTTTATTACATAATTTAAAAGTTATTATGGGATTTCTTGACATTACTTAACGCCTGTTTACCGCTAATTACTATTCCTGCGCTCATCTGGGTCAAAAGTGCTGTTATCTGGGTCAAAAGTAGTTTTTGTAATAAGGTCATCACAGCAGGTATGAGCGTTAAAACGCTGTAAGTAAAAGCTGTTACGAGTTGCAGTTACATCAGTTTGCCCTGAGCGGACGGGTTTCCGAAGTTTTCCATCTCTCTAATCGGTCTACCGACCGATTAAAAACTGGTCATGTCCAGGTTAAGAAAATTCTTTATTTTGATGTTATATGTCGCGATATTATGCGTCAGTGAGAATGTCTCCATTTACGGAACATATTTTCGTTTGAATTGCACACCCAGAAATAATATTAAAATGATTTTAAGTTCACTTTTTATTGTAAAACGAGGTGCCTGGTACTGCCGAAATTATGTGTCTTTGTCAAAACCCACCTGTTTATCATAAAAAGGGTTGTGACAATTTTCAGTCCATTATTATGCATATGCATTCCCATCACTGCTGCTTATATATAATCAATAGTTTTTCTGAAAACAATAATGGAACTGGATAAAAACATCATAAAACTCGGAAGGCTTGAGTACAGCAACTTGAGGCACTGCATAAAAATACTGGATGGCGTCTTGCTAGCTAACTGTACAGCAATTTATTGTGAAACTAATAGAATTTAATGCAGTGTAGCATGCGAAAGGGTATTATTTTCTAATTAGTACCATTTTCACAGTTGGCAGGCCGTGCGAGTAGTCTAGCTACAAAACTACCGAGTCGTATATCGGCCTGGGACAATAAGTTTATAATTCGGGAAATATTACCCGAGAGAAATATTTCCAGTATCTTGAGCTAAAGATGGATTCATTTATACGGGGGCCATTAATTTTGTAGGGTACATTGTGTTTATAGCAGAGACATAGTTTTAAATGGTGAACTCGTATAAAGGAAAGTTTGAACCTTTCTTAAAAAGATGGGGAAAAAACACAGTAGTATCATGGACACTGGCATGAATTTAGGGCAATAAAACGTGTCACAATCTGCAACAATATTGGTGGTATTATTTGAGATTATTTGAGCCATGCTTTATTATTTGAGCCATGCCTTATCTATATCAGATGATCATGAGTACATATTGTGGAAAAGTGAGCTGTTTCAATAATGAAATTGTACTTTAAAAGTTAATCAGTTTTCTTAAAAGAAACTGTCTTACTAAGTATGGCATTACTTGAAGACTCGCGCGCGCTGTTTCCGTGCATGATGTTCTGTTTCCGGGTATGTATATATGATTCCATAAAATCTCTATTGTTGACCCTACAACGACCACAAAACTAAAGGAAAGCAAATATTTCTTAAAGCAGAACACTGTGACGACCTGCGACTCATCCTTCGTTCTTAAATTTTCAGTGTGTGGCATTTTCTCGCAGAAACATTATTTCAAATTATTTCAATCCCCCCCCCCCCCCCCCTGTTTTCTGAACAGGGTGGGTTTGGTAACTGACCATTCAAGTTTCCAGTATAAAAAAAACAGTATATGTTCTTGTTATTGAATTTTGTAGCAGGTGCATGCATACGAATTGCGTATTAAATTAAAGTGTAGTTGTTGATCTTTACAATGATATCAAATATGAATTGTTTCCTTGGTGGGCAATCGCCACAGATGAACTTTTTCAAATGGCCCTGGTACCGGACCGCAGTAACTCGTACAACCAATATGCGCACCCAGCAAATACATTAGCTCAGCCTCCGTATCTATATAGTCAGAGTCTGGTCAGAGTCTTCGCTGGTCGCCTGAAGTAGGGTCAGGTCCTTAGCTATCAACAGAGTGGTCACTGAAGACACTGATCTAAATGAAGAGGCTGATCTTAGTAGGATGCACATGTAAACTGTAGAATTTGTTGTGCTTCGGCTCATTTATTAGCGTCCAACCACCAAAAATCTTGGACCACCATGAATCGTGGACAACTGCTTAGTACCACGAGAATGCAACCTTTTTTTCGACGTAGCTGAATGCGCTGGCTTTTGACCTACTTCTTGGTCTTAATAAAGAATGAATAGGTGATCATTTGCGATTGATAAAATATGTGCACATGTTCGGCGGGCCCCTGCTGGCATATTCCCTCGCACTTTATGATACCACTATCAACAAGTCTTGCTACTGCTAATCGATGACCCGAGCCTTGATTCATACCATAGCAGACTAATGTAGCAGGGAATAATTCTTTTCTTGTGCTATTTGGAAACTAAATATTTTCATGAGCGTCACCCAATAGCCTGATACTACTTTTTAACAAAATTAAAATCACTGAGGAGAAAGGGGAAACTTGCTTGTGAGGTACCCTTGTTAACCCAGGTGTGAAATATTACCATTCATCACCCCAGGGACACTCAACTGCGAAACCGTCGTTTCTATGAATATTCACAAGATTGCGAATTACACTCAACAGCCAATCAAATTGTCAATGACATAATGATACTCTCTTGTAGTGGAGGATAATCACATTTCTTCCGTTGTAATGAATAAACTGGGTAAAACCCACATCATTTTCAACGAATATGGTGGCGGCCGATGGGCCTTCCTTCTGTGGCATTTGCCCTACTACAATCCAGGGCAGACATGACAAATCCTTGTATACAAAGGCAAATATTCAGAAATACAGCGTGCTGTTGCGACCATAGGAGTATGTAGCAGGGGTGACGTAATCCTCGTTGAGCCAGTTCTGATGTATTCCGTAAGCTACATTCATCGATTTGATTGGTTGTAGACGAGGTAAAAATAGAAATGATGGCATATGGTTGATAAAAATAGATTAAATTTTCTCACTGAAAAACTGAGATTACCTATCAAAATGCCTCATGAATAATTCATGAGAACGAGAAAACATACGCGAGATAACCAAGGGGCGATGAATGTAGTTTACGGAATACATCGGAACTGGGTCAACGAGGATGCTTCTGAGGTTACTTTTCATTATTTTCATCATTTACTTAATATTGAGCCACAAAAGAGTTTCAATATTCATATTTCAGTATCTCTTACGCTGTCTATCTTTTTTAAAGATATTTCTAATTACTTTTCTAAATCCATTACTGCCGCGGTTAATGGTAGTCCCTTTCTATATTGTAACCAGACTGTTTTTACCTTTCTGCTAAATATGTTATTCGTCCTAATGTAGACGCCTCTTGGTATATTTATCCGCTAGCGAAGGGCATTAGAACCTGCAAAGGGATAAACAAATGCGTCAGAATAGCCACTTTTGCTGTATCATACCGATGCAAGTTGCCGTACAGTTAATTTACTAAAATTTTCATGTTGCCGTACACCAACTTTGCAAATTGCCGTACTCCCAAAGATTCTTGTTTTCGAGAATAATTCAATCAAATCTTGCTTGTTGCATATGAAACTTATACCGAAGTCATTTCCAAATGTCTGAACTATTTTGATATTAAAAACCAAGGGTAACAAGCTTTGTAACAAAGCAAAAAGAATGATTTTAAATGGGATATGGTGGTTTGAGCAGTACCAGCTGGTAGGATTTTGCTGTTTTTTGCAGCATGCATGAATAGTATTTTTGACTCATGATCATGGACAACAGTTAGACATCTCTAAACACTGATGCTTATCATTTGGTTGATAGACACTCATTAAAAACCATTTAAAAAAACGGTTGACTCACCCCACTACGTGCCATGACTACCTTTTGTGTCGACTCAGCTGGTACCAAGTTCCGGAGTCAATGATACACGGTGATTTTATTAATAATACAAGCTTTGATCATGTGAATCAAGAGAGATGGTTCCAGTTCAAATATCAGGAGCCGCATGTAGCTGGCCCAAAATAAAGTCTATATAAAAGATATAACGAAGGTATTACCAGAGGCGTGAATTACTGAGAGAGTGGAGGACCCAGTTCTTTTCTTCCCTTCAGAATATCTCTGTCCTTTTCCACTTGTAATTTGTGCACAACAGAAGGTGATCAGTCTTTAGCTCCACAGGCTGAAGGCCAGCAAGCTCATTTCATGGCCCTTTGTCTGTTGTGTGTGTCTGTGTGTTAACCTTCAAATATGTTCACTGGAACTACCCATCTGATTTTAATGAAACTTCACTGAAATGATCCTGCAATGGTCCTGTTCAAAGTTTCTTTAAAGAATTCCAGTAAAAACTCAGGTTGCCATGGCAACAAAACAGAAAATATTGAAAATCTTCTTGTACGAAACCATAAGGCCTATGATTACAAAATTTGGTCATAGCTTCATCTAATGGAACTCTACCAAAAGTCTTCCATTTACAGCCCTGGGGCCAAAAGTGGTTCCACTTCTGAGGTCACAAGTTTTACATGGGCTTATAGGGTGAAAACTTTAAAACTCTTCCAGTTTCTAACCATAAAGCATAGGCAGGGTTTTCCTTGACGCACGATTTTGTGCGTTTTGACGCATTTTTAAGGAAAATGACCCGGTTTTTTTTTTCAGTAGTGCGTCACTGTGGACGCACAAATTCAATAAAGGTTACTCACGATCAAAGTTACATCGCGAGTACATAAGAAAGCTTAAATACGAGAAGAAAAAGGGACGAAAATCTAGACTGTATTGATTTTACGAGAATACGGTCGGTCTTTAAACTCGTCTAAACAAAACCAATTGATCTCTAATGAAAACAATATGGCTCAGTCAAAATTAGCGTCATTCCTGCTGTCTGCAAGGAAAAGAGACCTTGAACAACGATCAGGTGATGATCGCCCGGTTCGAGTAACGAGAAAAATATTTGAAGGCCCCAAGGTTATACTGAAAATTGGTGAAAGACCTAGATCTATGCTTAATTTTCATTGAAAACGGCGGCATGAATGCGACCCGCGTATCAAAACTCAGGAATTGGCCGTTTAATTGGTAAAAATAGTTTGTTGTCGGATTGATACTCCCTATTAAAAAAACCCCACAAAATAGAGGTTATCAAATCCAGCCGACAACAAGCTATTTGTATCAATTAAACGGTTGATTCCTGTGACAAAAACAAAACACAATAACCCTTTTACCACAGAGAGTGGCTGCACAAACTTGCGCAATTCAACTCTAGCGTGCGTCCCCAAAACACTGTGGTCACATTGATGCCCTTCAAAGATTGAAATTACGTAAATAAATGACAGCTTGTCTGCAGCTAGAGCATTTTTTTGCCTGTTAAGACCAGGCTTTTGATAAAGCATACACAAGATACTCTATGAAAAAGAAGTTACCTAGACTGTAAGCCCCTCTATACAGAGAATCCCTACTGTTACAATGTATCTTACATCATTCAGTAATTCATAAATAGATTATACTAAATCTTTGGGATGAATAAGAAACACAAAAACACACATTGTTTCATACATAGTTGTCTTTAATGTTTAATCTAATTACATTTTTTGTGACCCCCTCAAAGTCCAGAATGACCCCCATTATTTATGACTAAGGGGTCACAATGACCCCCTATTTTTGTTGCTAAGGGAAAACCCTACATAGGGCTACCAAAACTGGCATGTATATAGCGAGGTTTTTATCATTCAGTTTTTTGTTTCAGAATTTTACCATTTATGCCATTGAAAAAGTTTTCTACTGCAAAAGTTTTGGAAATCTTTTGTCAAAGCACTCTGTTAGATTTCACTGACATTTGGTATGAACAATACTTTATTAGACCTGCTTGTATTCATTGACATCATCTTTGCATTAAAAAAAAACATGACCTTTTATGGGGGGGTAGGCAACTGAAAGTTAATTGCAATACAAACCTATAATGATTTAACCCTTTACCACACAATCCCGAGTTTTAACGATCCTGGGGAAGAAGTCTTCTGAAAACATTGTGTGAAAAGAAGAAAATGCTGGTAACCAGCATTTTCTCCTTTTCCCATAATGTTTTCATACCTTTCGTAGAAAAATTCAGTCATTGGATCCAGATTTAATTTGTCGTCAGCAACTGTTTTAAATTTGGATGAATCTAATACTTTGTCATTTGGTAAAGGGTTAATGTCTCTGTCAATGTCAGTTAAGCGCATGATACATTTATTTAAAAAAAGGCAGTGGTGTGACACAGGGCCTTCATGGCCCTCATGTTTAGAACACCCAAACATAATATACAATTATATATTTCAGGGTTCATTCTAGAAATCAAATCTTTGGGGCCAAGTGGCCCCATCATCAGAAAAAGTAGGGGCCATTAGAGAAATTTATGGGCCCACTAGAAAACTACCTTAATCAATGGATTTTGATTTTATCCTCCTGACCAAACATAAAGCCTCATGCATGTGTATGTGAGAAATTGTGTAAGTTTCAGTCAGCATATCTGTCTTTTGTGCTTATAATAGAACATAAAATACTGCATACTTCGTGTTTGGTTAAAATTGTTTAATGACGACAACAAAATAATGAGAAGACATGATAGTTAACATCTTACGGAAATGCAGAGTACAACCGACACAAGTATGGGCAGTCAAGGTCCAAATGAGCACACATGATACTTAACATCTTACAGAAATGCAGAGTACAACTGACACAAGTACGGGCAGTCAAGGTCCAAGTTCTAGAAATTAAATTCATCCTTTAAATAAGAGCAAGAAAGTTATTAAAACTTATTTTGTCAAAATTGATTGAAATAACAGTAAGTTGTATTTCAAGAGTGGGCTTTTTTGGTACCAGTAAAAGTAAAGTGGGCTGCTTCGAGTGGGCCTTTTTGGAACCAACAAAAGTAGGCTATTTTGGAATGGGCAGTTGCAGAGGTGGGCCACTTCGACACTGTCCCCTATATTTCCTATTTCTTTCCTTACTCGTCTCACTCAGTGACAAGTATCAGTTGATCTCTGATGTTTATTTTCCTATACAAGCAGTGTAGATATAGGATGGAATCTATATCTAATTTGATCATGATCTAGAAAAATATTGAGGGCAAAATTGCCAAAAGTATCTTAAATCTACGATCAGGGTGATGTTAATGTCAGTCTGTGACTTAGTGCCTTCAAAATTACCAACATGAAATACAAGGATTGTACTAATCGGCTAATTTTACAGGATTGCTCTTAGTTGAACAATGCAAACAGCAGCAATAGATGATCAGGGCTTTCATCGGCAATTCAGCTTGCCAGTGTTTGTTTGCTAGCACGACTCTTTACCTGATATGGTATTGAGAGCACCCCTTTTTGAATGGAAAATGTGTAGATTTATTCTAAAAGTTTGGAACCCTAAAATACCTTAACACTTTACAAAAATACAGTACCATACTTGATGGTAATTGTTTCTCACACTCACCAGCAAATGAATTGAATAGGCAATATGTATAGTATTGATTTTCCTACAAGGAACATTTTGCAGATTTTGTTTATTTCAGAGGCATCCCAAAAAAGCCTGAAAGAGTAGTGCAGAGGTATGAAGTATGCAGATTATGGCTGAACGAGAAATGATTGCTGTTCAACAATGAAGGAAACACCACGCTGATGATCTAAGAACAGGAACTTGATATCTGAAGTAAGGCAACACCCATCAACAAATCTGAATACGAAAATTAACTTTCTAAGTACTTTTCACAACAGTACTTGCTTTTGTGGTCTATGAAGATAGACATCAGACTGCACACATCGTGTGGTCTGATCTTGGAATTGCATAGTCAGCAATGCAGAGACATTCAGACTAAAAGCAACCAAAGGATTAATGTGCTAAGTTAGAATATACTGTACTTAAATTATTCTCATTAAGTGAAATAAAATAAACCAAGTTTCCTATTCCATCACTGTACACTCTATTGTTTTTTACGTGAAAACATGTCGGCTGTCCTAGTGTAACTCTGTACCAAACAACAAAATTATAGACTTGTACAACTTGAAAGCATATGCTTGAAAGCATATGCAGACAAAATAAATGTGGCTGAAAACTAGAAACTTGGTTTTGGAAGGGTAGAAAACATTGTCGAAAAAGGTGAACATGCTGGTTACCAGCATTTTCACCTTTTCCCAAAATGTTTTTAAAAGTTTCCTTTTGCAAGATCATTAGAATATGGGGTTGTGTGGTAAAGGGTTAACAAGAATGTTTTCCAGGTTGTCTGTTGCAAATTTGTCCTGGGACGTAAGGAGCTTACCCCATTCACACGATACTGATAACTTGACCTGTCTTGACTTGTCTGATGATAAAGACATCTGAAAAAGTAAAACTTCCACCTATCTGGAGACATTATGGAAATAATGTGACTAATTGGTAAAATGCTTCTAATAGTCTCTCTATTATTCTCAAGGTTTTCAAATATAATAAACCAGGTACATGTAAATGAGGATTTGGTTTACCCATTATCCATACAATCCTGTGGTTTAACGCTTTACCACACGACAAAAATGTAGACTTGTCTAAATTCAAAGCATTTGCAGACGACAATTTAAATGTGGCTCAAATCATGGAATTTGTCTTAGATAGGGTAGAAAACATTGTGAGAAAAGGAGAAAATGCTGGTTACCAGCATTTTCTCCTTTTCCCACAATGTTTTCAAAAGCCTTACCTTTCAGGGTTGTTAAAAGTTGGGATTGCTTGGTCAAAGGTTAATAACCCTAAGGAATGAGGTGACAAGATGACAAATTTTTGGACTAGTCTAAACTCAAGCATTTGCAGAAGACAAATGCCTCTAAAATGATAGAATTTGCTTTTTGAAATTGAGAAAAAAATTATGGGAAAGGGAGAAAAAGAAGAAACTTTCTTCACTGTCCTACAATATTTTCTACTCTTTGGAGATAAATCCAATTGTTTCAGGCCTGGTTGAATTTGTTGTGTGCAAAAACTTTCACTTTAGACATGATGTAAATGATGAAGTCTATAAAGATTCCAAAAAGTTTAGTCAGTTTCATTATTGTACTTTTAAGCCTGTCTATCATATACTTTATTGCAGTACCAAGGACGAATGAGTTTTGATAACTCCTATGGATGAAGCCGGTAGATGGGACACAGTTATACATGTGAGACTGAGGAAATGTTGAAAAGATGAAGGTTGCATTTTTTATTCTTTCATTTTTTACCACAACATATTATTGCCATCATTTCTGTCTTTTTGGGGCATTGCAAGTTTTTCTGGAAAAAATTTCATTTGGATCAGGGAGAAGGATATGAGTGACGCTCTACAAAAGGGCATTATACCATGCATGTCATCACATAATTGTGGATCCATAAGGTCCATTAACCCTTTACAGCACAATGCTGCCTTTTAACGACCCTGGGAAAGAAGCCTTTTGAGACCATTGTGGGAAAAGGAGAAAATGTTGGTAACCAGCATTTTCTCCTTTTCCCACAATGTTTTCTGTCCTATCAAAGAAAAATTGCTCCATTTGAGCCACATTGAAACTCATCTGCACATGCTTTCAATTTGGACAAAGCTAAATGTTGTTGTCTGGTAAAGGGTTAACAATTGGCAGAATCATGAGGTAGATTGAACCTTTGAACATGCTTTGTTTTCTTCTGTGATGATTAACCTCGTTACCAAAAGACAAGGCGTTCTTAATCTGGTAGGAAGAAGGCTTTGAAGACATTTTGGGAAAAGAACAAAGTGTTGGTAACCAGGTTTTTCCTGTAATGTTTTGTACCCTTACACTGACAAATCTCATCACTGGAGCCGCATTTGCTTTGTCGTCTGAAATGCCTTAATTTGGAGAAGTCTAAAATTGTGTCATATAGTAATAAGTTAGAGGAAACAGGCAAATTAATCATCATAATTATTACAGTGAATAATTCTTTTTCACAAGCTCTGTTTGTATCCAAGTGAAGGATTTTTTTTTTTTTTTTGTTTTTTTTTTTACAGCCAAGACCATTTGTGAAAATAGCAGGTTGATGCTCAGGCCACTTAACAGAAAGGATGTCCATTACAGAGAGGAAGTCAAGTCAAGGCCCCCTGTCCCACCCTTTTTTCCCATTGCCCCATTTTCCTATTGTACAAATAAAAGATAAACCCAGGCCCTTTCACCCACTTGCTGCAATTTACTTATTTAGCCCTTTCAGTGCTATAGGCAGATACAGGGGCTTATGCAGACTGCATAGATCAAGATTAAATTGCATAGAATGTGCTGTATGTTCTGGGATCTATACCATCAGCTTGTTAACCCTACACTACACGATGTTGACCTTTAACAATTGTGAGAAAGAGGCCTTTTGAAAACACTTTGGCAAAAGGAGAAAATGCTGGTAACAAGCATTTTCATTTTTCCCACAATGTTTTCTACCCTATCAAAGACAACTTTCATCATTTGAGCCACGTTTGAATTGTCATCTGCAAAAGCTTTCAAGTTGGAGCAGTCTCCATTCATCCTGTGGTAAAGAGTTTAATCAAGCCTATAAGATAAGACTTTTTGAGTTTCAATGGATTTTATTTTCAGCCATCAGACAAGGTTGGGTCTATACTTGTTTGGTGCTGAAAGAGTTGACTCTACCAAATGACAAAATTTTCCACTGGTCCAAATTGAAAGTATCTTCAGAATGTAGCTCATCTAAGGTATTTGACTTTGAAAGAGAAGAAAACATTTTGGGAAAAAGAGAAAATGCTGGTTACCAGCAATTTCTCCTTTTTCCAAAATGTTTTCAAAATGCCTCTCCGTTGGAGGTGTTAAAACTCGGGATTGTGTGGTAAAGGAATAATGATTGTACAGCAAAACATTTTGGAAAAAAGAGAAAATGCTGGTTACCAACAGTTTCTCCTTTTTTCCAAAATGTTTTCAAAAGGCCTCTCTGTCAGAGTTGTTTAAACATGGGATTGTGTGCTAGAAATTTCATTTGAAAATACATATACTTTAGAAATGTACATATTCCTATTCTTGGCTTTGGTATCTAAAGGAAGAGCACTGAATAATCATGCCTATTTTCACAGTGTTTTTTTCTCTCTGGTAAAAATTGGAACAAATATAATGGCAAACTCCTTATCTGCAGCAAAAAATAACAATGTGTCCACCATAATTTGTTATAAACTACTCAAAATTTGTTAGGGATCAGCATATTGCATTCAGCTGATAAATATGTGTGGCATGTATCAGGTATGGCTTTTCAATATGTTATATTGCCAATCTGATGAAATAAATTACCAGTGGAAATGGATGTTTTTAATTCAAAGCTGTATTATTGTAAGATATACCTGTATTGAAATACCTATATGATCCTTATCAAAGTTTGAGTAGTATATATTTTCATGTACTCTGTTCAAATTGATGAAGGAGCATTTACTCTGAAAATATGTAGATTTTTCACATTAACCCTTGAAGCGCCTTTCACTACTATATTTGCCTTATCGGCCAGTGTAGATCAAGATCAGACTGCACAAAATGTGCAGCCTTATCTTTGATCTACACTGTCCACTTGGCTTAAACAGTACAGACAAAATGCACCCACTTAATTGCTATTATCTGGGACTTATTCTAGAATGAAAATGTCCATGTGGTTTATTAGGGGCTTTAAGGGTTAACACAGATGCAAATAATCTTCTACTTGTCATATAAGTCCACCTATATCAAATTCAGGGCAATGTTATGCTTTAAGCTCAATTAGAAAACCTGTCGGCTTTGATTTAATAAGTCTCTTTGACATTCCACCTGGGCACATATAAGAATTAGACATTTCATTATGTACCCCTTTCTCGACATCAAATTATCAAAAGATACTGGAAAATCTAAAATGTTTGAAAAAAATACTTAAGAAAACTTTTTTTTTTTTGGCTTTACAGGATATGAAAACAATCAAACAAGAAAATGATTGTTTGTTTCGTTGGATTGGAAACAACTAAATTTAAAAACATGCGGAATGAATATTTAGCTGCGTGAAAGAAACAAATTTTGCCATGGTTTTTGCTCCTTTAATTTTTTTGAGCTGTTGTTTTTTTGATAATTTTTATTTAAGGATAGCCCAAAGTGAACTGTAATATGAGGGATGAAAGATTTTGGAAGTGTTCATGAGTCAAAAGAGATGCTAGCTTATGCTGTGGATTCTGTTATGCTGTAAGGAAGTTTTGATTGCATGATGCAGTGACTTAAAGCTGGAGAAACAAGAAATGTGATTTACAGTAAATGCAAATAGCCATGTTGGTGGGGGGCATAAGTTCTATATAATTACATAAATTTGTGTGTTTTTTAATGCAACTCTATACCTCCTGAAATAAGTTTGCCACAGAAAGCTTCAAAAACATTCTTTCAGAAAATTTATGATCAACATGAATTAATGTAACATAGATGTTTAAATGTGGTGAAAGGGGAAATTGCTTGTTATGAGCGGTAACTTATTTTTCTGTGGTGGTTTCATAAGTGTTTTGCTGTGAGATCCAAAGAGTTGGAGGTAATTAGATGACTCTTTACCAGAGGACAAAATTTTAGAAGCCTTCATATTGAAAGTATTTTCTACTGATGAAAATGTGACTGAAATTGAGATTTGTCTTTAACCCTTTACCAGACGACAAAATTTTAGCCTTGTCCAAATTGAAAGCAGTTGCAGACGACAATTTCAATGTGGCCCAAATGTTGCAATTTTTCTTTGCTAGGGTAGAAAACATTGTGGGAAAAGGAGAAAATGGTGCTAACTAGCATTTTCTCTTGTTCTCACTATGTTTTCAAAAGTCTTCTTTCTCAGGGTCATTAGTACTTGGAATTGTTTGCTAAAGTGTTCATATGAATGTACATTTATTTTGTATTTTTAATTGTGACATGTATGTTTTTCTTTTGTTGACCAAGTTTGCTGATTGCCACAAAAACTTTTCACCAATCATTCCATTAACTATTTTCCGAGAATTCGAAGTAAATTTAAGATAGTAATATCCCAAAAAAACCTTTTTTTTCCGAAAGAATGTCATAGGAGAGTTGAACTTTTGAAATTTGTGTGATACTTAGTATTGCCAGTCTGATAAAGTTATCTCGCTTTTGGAACTCTTGCGCATACATGGTAAAAAAATGAAGCTGTCTCACAAGATAGCGCAATATCATCCAAACCTACAGTGCGCGTAACATAGCCAAATCCCATCACTAACACGGCGGGGAAAAAAAAGGGAAATGAAAAACTCTTAGTACACTTGTAAGACAATGCATTGCAATGAAATGTGCCTGTGTTAGTACAGATGGCTGCATTTGATTGTACTGTATATATCATGCCATTAAATTTTGGTGTCGTGTGGTTCCAATAGTAGGTCTGAATGCTCTTTTGACTTGAAGAGTTCTGCTAATGATAATGGAAATAAAAAGTATTGAAAGCTGAAAGCCAAAAAAAATTCAACTGGTTGAGATAAAAGCCCCAGTGTGCACCCCTCCCCCTTTTACAATCAAATTTCTGTACTAAGGTAACAGAATAAGGTTATCTTTGGAAAGATAGATTTGAACAGATCTTCCAAACTGAACATTTCTTTTTTTTTTTTTTGAAAAAAGTGAACCCAGGAAAATGTTGAGATAACTGGTACCTTTGTGATCTTTTATCAGTATACATTTGCAGCCAGAAAAATATATGAAATGCTTCATATTCAAGACATAATCTGGGTATTTCACAAAATAATGGATAGTGTAGATCTAAGGTCAGACCGAACATTCTGAGCAGTTATCTTAATGTTCACTTTGCGGAAGTCCAAATCTTGTTTCTAGCGCTAAGCCCTGTAGCTCAGTTGGTGGGAACAGGAGGTCGCTGGTTCGATCCCCGGCTTGGCCAATTTCTTTCTGAGGATTGATGATTGTCATCGCGACAGGATTCCTTCAACTCTCACCGCTGACCATTGTTTCGACTATGGTTATGTGGGAAAGCAGCCAGTGGCTTGGAAAGAATATTGTGCGGAGTACTGGTAAATGAAACTCCAGGAAAGCATGGATAGGTGCACTGGCCGCCGTGATATAACTGAAATAATGTTGAAAACAGTGTTAAACACCATACAATCAATCGTTTCTAGCAATTTCACTGTGGCTTTTGACTGAACAGAGAAAATGGGAATTGACCACTTGCAGTGAGCTTGTGTTGTACTGGATGGGAGGCCAGGAAATATTTGCTCTTGTTGCTAAATGTTTTGTAACCTGAGACCTCAAGAGTACACACAGTTTAAATTAAAATCAGATAGCCTATTGTATGTATTCAGTGTAGATAAAGATCAGACCTTCTTTCTGCAGTGTTGTGAATCGATCTTGCTAAAGTACCCTTGAAATTAGTGTTTGAGACTTCTTTCCTGACTGGAGAAAGTCAATTTGTGGGCCACTCTTGGGGATAAAAATAAGGTTGTTCTGTATTGGCAGCCAGTGTAGATCAAGACAGACTACACAAAAGTAAATGCGACATTCTCTAACTTGGAAAATTCCTGTTACATTTATTTAGCGCTCCAAGATTTAAATAGCCATGTTCCCTTATTGGTCAATAAAAAGATGAAAGTTTTATTGGGCAAATTTGGTTTTATTCTTGTTTAAATTTAATGAAGTGACCTCAAGATAATAGCTGACAGACAAAATTAAGATGAGAATTGAATGGTGAAAAGTAACCCTAAATTAAGAAGATGGAGTACAAGGGATGTGATGATTGGACTTCAAAATTTTGCGTAAGAACATAGTCAAACTGTAAATATTTTGAGAAATTGCACATTAACTGCTTCTTACAAGTGTTACCATGTTAGATTGATTGTATTTTCTTCAAACAGTAATTGCTTTCTTTTTTCACATCTTGAAATGAAATAGTGGCAGACATCTTTGAAAACAACTTGATTTAACCCTTTACCAAACAGTCCTGATGTTAAATGATCCTATGGAAGAAAGCTTTGAAAACATTGTGGGAAAAGGAGAAAATGCTGGTATCCAGCATTTTATCCTTTTCCCACAATGTTTTGTACCCTATCTGAGAAATTAAGCTCATGTCTTTTGAGAAAAAAACATTGTAGCTAAAGGGGGAGATGCTTGTTCTCTTGAGCAATTTCTCCTTTTGTCACAATGTTTTCAGTAGTCTTGGGCAAGACAAACAAAAAAAATGTTTGCAAGAGGTAGCAAACGAATTGGGGATGAATATTGTGCAAAATACTACTAACAGAAACTTCAGGAAGGCATGGATAGGTGCACCGACCGCCTCGATATAACAAGTAATTTTGAAATTGGCATTAAATACCATTCAATCAGTCAATCTAACAGTTGATTTTAGATTGTCGGATTGCAATCTGAAAGTAGTGGTAGCCACTCTAACATGTCCTTTTACTCCAACTTCTGGTAAGATTTGATTAACCACATTCGGTCAGAATGTAGAAGAACTTGCATATTTAACTCAAACAACCATTTTTTTTTTTTGCAGCCCAAGGGAAGAGCGTCTTTAAATATATTGTTTGAAAGGAAGGAAATGCTGGTAACTAGCATTTTCTCCTTTATCAACAGTGTGCTTTACTCTTTTGTTTTTAAGGGTGAATTCCATGGCTTGGGCAAAATTTGGAGTCAGCAATTGAGTAAAATATGGACAAGTCCTACTTTTGACATTGGGTGGAGGGTTAAATTGTTAACAAAAGTTCATTAATGAGAAATAGCCAAGTTAATTTCGTAATATCCAAGTTGACAGGCAGTTAGAAATACAGCTAGAAAATAAGTTGTTACTTGTCATTAAGTAAGAATAATAGGCACTTTTATCCCTTCTATTGCTGGAACCATCTTAAGTTGCTTTTGCAGACAAGATCAGACTGCAAAGAACATGCAGCCTGATTTTAGATCTAAACTGTCTTCTACTTAATGTATGTACTCTGGTGTAAACAACCTTGAAAAAGCAATGTTTGGACTGGTTTTTTTCCCCCTAGTTTGGAATGCTGCAATTAATTAAATCAGAGCTCTAACCCTTTACCACACAATCCCAAGTTATAAAGACCTTTTGAGAACATGGTTGGAAGAGGAATTTCACCAATTCTCACATTTTTTCATCCTTGCATAGAAAATTCCCTCCATTTTAGCTATATTTGTCACCTGCAAATGCCATGGATATATAGAGGTTCAAAATACATATTGTGTGGTGAAGAGTTTGGGAACTGATAGTCTGTTTCAAATGATGTATTGCTCAACTGTGAAAATGGCTCCATTGCTTGTTATTGAAGCATGGGTAAATAGATGCTTTTTTACATCATTTTGTTGACTGCAAATCATCCTCTGTGGAAAGGTTTTCTTGCCAACATACATCAAAACTTTAGGTTAAATACTGCTACTCAAGGTTATGAGCTATCAACCTTTTTGACAGTTTACTAAGGACTTGTCAACTTAGATGTTACTGATTACCATACCATAAAATTTTAGACTTGTCCAAATTGAAAGGAATTCAGATGACAAATTCAAAGTGACTTAAATGATGGGTTATGTCACTTAAGGGGTAGAAAACATTGTGGAAAAGGGAGAAAATGCCGTTAACTTTCTTCAAACGACAAAATTTTAGACCACTCGAAATTGAAAGCATTATAGAAATGTGACTCGAATATTAAAATTTGTTTTGTGAAGAGCAGAAAACATTGTGGGAAAAGGGAGAAAATGCTGGTAAGCAGCATTTTCTCCTTTCCCCTCAATGTTTTCGGAAGGCTCCATTCTCACGGCCGTTAAAAGTCGGGATTGCGTGATAGAGAGTTAAAAAGCAATTTCTCCCTTTCCCACAATTTTTTCTACAAGCTTTCTCTTCAGGATAGTTTAAACTCGGGATTGTGTGGTTAAGGGAAAAAATAAGAAGTTAACTTGGCTATTTTTGAATGTGGACATCAGCAAACTTGGTCAATTTTTTGGGGAGAGGAAAGGCAAGTTATGGCAAGTTGGAAAATGAAATAAAAACGCTACAGGAGATTACTCTGTGTTGTTGAATTTATTGAAAGCAATTTAAAAAAAATTTGGAACTGAAAAAGCCCCACGACCACGTCGCCAGTGCCAAGGGAGGAAACTCAGTCCAGACAAGACTTTCAGTGGTTATTCCCCTTAAATGGCTCTCCAGCCAAATTTGTGTACAGGTAGCCGATTCCCGCTAGAATATTGTACATGATGCGTTCTTACTGCACAATACCAACATGCATTTCAAGTGAACTCTTGTAAAGTTTCAAGTCTTTTAGTAATAATGCGGCAACACAATGTTTCTAGAGAGAATGTATGTCCATGGCTTTGAAGTTATGAAACCCTCTAACCCAGAAACAACCACACACGGTATCCTGAATTCAGATTCAAAATGCAATTAATTGACCTTGAAAACCAGTCTTTACCTGTGCTATCATGCAAATATAAGCCCATTCAGAGACACAGATATCTATAACGGTGCTTATGACCTTTCATTTCAATGTCATTTTATACCTTGAGTTTCGCAATGATTACTTGTTAACTCGTTACTCCTGTACAAGTTTTTGATAAGTAAACTGCGAGACAAAATTGGAAAAAACAAAATGAGCAACCATTTTAAGCCATTTTGCCACAATGTTTCAAAAAGCTATGTATCACAGCAGAGTCCAAATGGACTTGTACAGAGGTAATCCAAGTTTGTTTACAACCCTAAGAGCACCTGATAAACCCAACAGCTATTTTCAGTCTGGCAATAAAACTCGAAGGAGAAAAAATGTCAAGGTTGCTGATGTCTGAAATCTCAGAAAGGTGGGCAGAGTAGATCAAAGATCAGCCTGCACATTTTGTGCAATCTGGTCTTATTCTACACTGGGCACAAAGCCAACTGAGGTAGTGAAAAGCACTCTTTAAATACTCTGAATACTTATTAACACACTGTCTTATGTTCATGTTAAATACCTGTTGCAAACCTTTGTTTACCCAAGAGTTATATTATGTATATAGAATTAAAGTATGAGGATTAAAAAGTTGAATACTTGAGACTTCCAGCCAAGAGTACTCAGTAGACACCCAAATATTGTGAATGATTCTTTTCCATGTGAAAATCTCAACATTTCTGATTGAAGACCCAAGATCAGACTGCATATCTTGTGCAAAAATGCCCTAAGTAAAGCTAGGTATTTCATAAACCAGTAATTCTTGTTGGTACATTGTGACAATTCAGAGCTTGTCCAAAAACAGGTATCCATCAGTTGCAGTGTTTTGTAAGTGGTGTCTACATGAATACATAGCTAGTTTTTTCCTCATTTACATTGCATTGGAAATTAAGTGGGGGGGGGGACGCGGGGCGGGAAATCTGTTAACCCTTTGCCACACAGTCCAGTGTTATGACAATCCCAATGACAACTGCTTTTAAAAACATTGTCTGAAAAGGACAAATTGTTGGTAACCAGAGTGTCTACTCTGTCGAAAACAAACTTCATAATCTGAGCAACATTCAATGGGTCATCTGCAAATGCTCTCGGTTTAAATCAGTCTAAAATTCTATCCTTTGGTGAAGAGTTAAAAGGTTCATACAAGGGCTAAAATTTCTTTGTATTATGGAGGACAATTTACATTATTTGATGAAGGAATGCAATGTTAAACCTTGATGATTACATGGTCAACTTCAATCCATCACTTTTTTTTGAGATTTTGACATTGTAGCAAATGGAGATTACAAAATTTTGGCCATGCACTTGTGGGACTTTTTGTGACTTGCAAGGCTTTGAGGGGCAGTATGCGTCGATCAAGACAAGATGAGACTGAACAGAATGTAGAGTCTGATCTTGGATCTACACTGATATTTTGTGAAATATGCTGGCCAAAGCAGGTTTGGAGTTGCATGTTTCAATTACTTTGCAGACTAATGGTTAAATATTCAAAGCTTTTCTTCGTGTTTTCTAAACTGATTTTATGTTTGGGCGAAAGGCCTAGAAAACAAAGACCCTACCATTCCTACCCTGTCTAGAAGTTATTTTTGATGATCAGTAATCCATAAAGTGACTATAAATTTCAATAAATTCAAATTAGTTCTTATTTATCATCAACAGATATCTACACTACACCACTTTATTCTCAATGACCTCCAATTTGACATGAAAACTCGTGCTGACTGAAGTAGACATATTCAGCTGCTACATAAATGCAAATTTCCAGCAAAAACTAACAGCCCAAATATTGCACTTTTAAAGTTATTTCTTTAAGACATATCTGCCTGTAACTATCAATGTATAATTTAGACTGCCTCAAAACACCCATGGAGTAGCACAAAGGAGCCCAAAAGTTGTAATAAATTGCAAAGACATTTGACACAGGGCACTTCCAAACTTTTTGTCAGACATCATTATAAAATTTGAATGTGTATGTCTTGTAGTCAGTGTTAATTCAATTGAAGCTCAGAAACACTGTGACAAAACCAACACTGGGTATCTTACAATAGGTGAACAATCTAAACACATACATTCAAATTTTGAAATGGTTCAGCATAGTTAAAGTTAAGGAAACAAGGACTTAAACAGTATGACAAAAGCCAAGATGGACACACTACCATCATAAGAGCTCCATATAAACAATTTACACTTTTGGTATGTCAGATTAGAATGTTAACATATCTTAAAGGAATCCCCAATTTACTTTTTGATTTAAAATGCTCCAGATACATATTGTTTAAGATCAGATGTTCCAGTAACCTTGCATAAACACCACACCACAAAATGTGTGGCTGCAGGGAACAAGTTTTCCAACCCTTTTAAACCCTGTCCTCTTAAAGATTAACCCTTTACTAAACAACCCTGTGTGTTTTAAACAACCCAGAGGAATATGGCTATTGTAAGCATTCAGGGCGAAAGACAATATGCTGGTAAACAGTATTTTCCTTCTCTTACATTTTCTATCCTTTTGAAGTCAGAACCCATCAACTGTGCCACATCAAACTTGTGTGAAAATGCTGTAAAATGGACAATCTAAAATTTTGTCTTCTGTTAAGGAGATGACCAACTTTCGCCATAACCAAGTAACAAATCATTGTAATGATAAGTAAAGGTCCTGTTTCTGCACTTGATCAAATTGTCGTCCCCTTTGAATGAGGACAAAAAAAGAAAATTGATCACCAAAAATACTTCCAGAGATTCGGCTCCTGAGCATTGCATTCCGTCAAAACACCTACCCTTTACTCAAAATTTTGTATATATTCTTTCTCAGTCAAAATCACACTTGTATGCCTTAGTTACTATTATTCTATTTCAATACATTTAATCCTATATAATAATAGATCTTTTCTATCTTTAGGCGTAAATATTCTGATGAACTGATTTTATGGCCCTTAAATTTATTAAAAAGGCTATTTTTCGGTCCAATATTTCCTCATTGTACAATCTTACCATAGCTTTTCTGTATGCTCAATTAAAATTTAGATCCACGTGAAACTTTAGAATGAACTGGAACAAACTATCTTTGTAACCTTGGGTTGTATATAATGAACATTTGTAAGTCAGTAATATGAACGATTTATCTAAATTTTTTTAAGTTTATATGCAGTTAGCATGATTATAAAAATGTTTGATTTGACAAGCATTTTCTATTCAGAAAATAATTATCTAATCAGAGTTAAAATGTCTGATATATGAAGTTTTATACACTATGTATGCGTATTTAGTACTATTTAACCCTTTACCACACAATCCCGATTTTTAACGACCCTGAAAAGGAAAGCTTTTGAAAACATTGTGGGAAATGGAGAAAATGCTGGTAACCAGCATTTTCTCCTTTTCTCACAATGTTTTTTACCCTTCCTGAAACAGATTTCAATTTTTGAGTAACATTTATTTTGTTGTCTGCAAATGCTTTCAAATTGGACATGGCTAAAATTTTGTCGTGCGGTAAAGGGATAAGAGGCATGTCTTTTTTTTGTAATTTTCAAAATCATTTATATCATCATCTAAAACAAATAATAGATCATTTACATATAAAAAGACAGTCTCTCTGGCAAATTTTTCACTGTATTCCTTTCTAAACATTCAATTTTGATAATCTAAGTGTCTAATTTACTCTAAAACACCACCCTGAGAATTTTATTCATTTAAGCTTCTGACTTTTTTAAAAATACTGCAATGAGATATTGTCTGATGTTTTCATGAAAAAATTCAAACATAAATTATCTATCTTTCATTCACCAGTATCTGGGTTTATATTAAATTATGAAACTCAATTTTACTATGTATTTCAAAACCTAGTCAATTTTGTCAAGTTCCTAATTGTCTAGTGTGAAAGCCTTTATTACAGAAACATTGACAGACAATTAAAAATGTAAGTAAACACTTTGAGTTAGTTTAATCCTATACGAAACTATCCCATGCTTGTAAGTACATGTATCTCAGGTACAAATTTTTTGAAAACATTTAGGGAAGAAGAGAAAATGCTGGTAAACAGCATTTTCTCCTTCTCCCTCAATGTTTTCTAACCTTTCAAAACAAGCTCCCAGCATCTGAGCCATATTTTGTGTCTACCAATTTGTTTAATACAGACAAATGTAAATGTTAGAGGTGATGAGGTAGAAACTAAACGAAGAATTATGTTTTTTACATATCCTCAAAAATTGTCAATAAATTTTGTTGACTAAGTAGGCCTACATGAAATATGGAAGGTAATCCTTAAATTAGCAGTTTTTAATGTACATTCTACTCCATATTTATTGTCAATGTTAAAGAAATCTTCCTATCTGCATTAAGGTTGCATCAGATTTTTATAAACTTTGTACATTAGACAGTGTGTGTTTGAAGTAATAAAAGTAATTATTGTCAAACATACATGAATAAATAGCATTCAAATGTGGTCATAAGCACCATTTGCAAATATATACATACATGGAGATAGCACAAGCAAAAATTGATTCCTAAAGCAAATAATTACACTTTAAACCCAAATCCAGAACACTGGGCGCAGATGTGTCAAGGCTAGATTGAATCAAAGTCATTTCCATTCAAAACCATAGAAATACATAAACTCCACAGTACTACTACAAGTACAGAGGATTTCCTTGTGAACTTCTGTTTTATACTGATGGTCCACACTGGTTAATCCATCATTATCACCAAAGGCCTTTACTTCCTTACAGGAGCTCACAATAAAATACACATTGTTATTGTGCAAGAACACATCATTACAATCCCAGCGGGAACCAGCTACCGATATGCAAACTTGGTTGAGGAGTCATTCAAGGGAAATAACTCACCAAAAGTCTCGTCCAGACCAAGTTACTCTCCCAACGGCACTGGCTCTGTGGTCATGGGGCCCTTTTGGTTCCCAGAATTTTGACAAACCTTAACACTATTCTAACAGTACGCAGACTTAATCAAAGATGGCAACAGGTAAACAGCACATTTATTTCAAAAAGTGTAGCATATGTTACATTAGTTTTCAGAAAAGTTTACACTAACTTTTTAAAACTTGAGTTTGGTTTAGAATTTGACACATGGAATGATATTCAAGTCCAAAACTATGAAAGAAAGAACTCATATTTATAACCCTCACAAGCTGTAGCATACAATACAAATTATAATATATAATCTCAAATGATATGAGAAAAAGATTGCTTTTGTTCACCAATGTAGCCTACAGGTAATTTGATGTTTTCTAATTTTGTTGTTGAAGTGCTGGTACACATTGTCATCTCTGTTATTCACAATGTATTAATATAATGGTACAATCAATATACAATGTTACAAACTACCTCCTGCACTGTGCATTTTAGTTTGTATGTGCTAGCATTACACCTGAAATCATTATGGTAAAATGAGATAATGCTCACAATGAGTATCTTCTTCATTTGCCACTTTGTTTTGTTTGGTTTTCATGTATCAAATCTTACTTTGTGATGATTGCTGCACAAGCTTAGCCAGCAAATGTCATGCCTTTGAATAATAAAGTCATGTTATCTATGACCTTATATGATGCAAACATGTCTGGAAATGGCATTTCAAGCTCTTCTATTCTATGGAAATTTTGTAAGAATAGGACCCTTTTAGGTTGACCAAAAAAGGCAGCAACAAGAGCCTTAAGTCATCAATCATCAAAAAAATATTTCTAGTTTTCTCAAAACAGTACTTTCTCCCTTATGACCTTGTCATTCAAAGGCACAGAGTTATCTACTACTAGCTTGCTTCAGGAGATAATGAGTACAAGAACATTTTGAACCACTTATATGCAGTTACAATTAAAATAAAAATCTCTGATTAGAAACGATACAGTATATCAACCCTCTTACAAAGAAGACTATTTCAATTTCTTTCAGCAACTGTACATCCAAGATCAGGCTGCACAGGATGAGTAGTCTGATCTTGGATTAACAGTCTAATTATAGCAAAAACGTTTTACCAAAACAGCCTTAATACAGAGTATTCATGTCTTTTTACACTTGCCATCTTGTCCACATGACTTATTTGCTACTCAATATATTAAGAGGACACAAAAATAATGCTACTTTCATCATGAAATTGATTAGAAAACACCTGAAGCAACCTGTACAAGTAGTTTTCAAATTACTTTTCATTGTGTTGTCTTCCAAATCAGTAAAACTCATTGATAGAAGATAAACTTTTTGTAATCAGATCTGCACCTCAAAATTTAATGCATTGACTCCTTGCAAAATTACCTAAGAAAATATGACATTGCTATGGAGCAATATCAACTCTTTTGAAAGTATTTTTGTGCAATATGAAACTGCATGTAAATGGTTTACAAATCATTTAAAAAGAAAGACATCAACCAAGTTCAAAATGGAAAAGATAGACAAGTATAAATGCATTGATAAACCCTGTACCACACAAAAAAATTATAGGCCCGGCCAAATTGAAAGCATTTGCAGACGAGAATTTCAATGTGGCTCAAATGATATAATTTTTCTCTGAATAGGATAGAAAACATTGTGGGAAAAGGAGAAAATGCTGGTTACCAGCATTTTCTCCTTTTCCAACAAGGTTTTCAAAAGGCTTCTTTCACAGAGTCATTAAAAATCGGGATTGTGTGGTAAAGGGTTAACTTTTAAAGACAGACTAAATTATTCCCTCCTAGCTTGCTATTCATCTTTATACAAAAGTGGACTCATAGCTTTTTGAGCATGCAGAGATAGCTGAAGCTTGAATCATTCATAACACACACAGCGCCATTGGCAAAAACAGCGACTTTGACATAGATCAAGATCAGACTGCACAGAACATGAAGTCTGATCTTGGCTCTATAAAGCCTGCTTGTTTGATCAAGCCTATAAGATAAGATTTTTCAGAGTTTCATATAAACCACTGAGTTTGTATATTTGGCACTGCAAAAGTTAAGTTTTTCACCTTTGCAGTATGTACTGCCTGTTATGCATTTGGGCCATGCTCTGGCAAAAAGGGGGCTTAACCCTTTCCCAAACAAGCCCTGGTTTTCACGTGTCTGTAGTACAAGTCTTTTGAAAACACTGTGGGAAAAGGAGAAATTGCTCCTAACGAGCAATTTCTCCTTTTCCCACAGTGTTTTCTACCCTCTTAGAGACCTTTCTGCCACTTTCATCAAATTTAAAATTGTCGTCTGCAAACTCTTTCAGTTTGGACCAGTCCAAAATCTGTCATGTGGGAAAGGGTTAATGCATCTTCATGATGCATGATAACAAGCAGGTCATCACATAATTATGGATTCATAAAGTCCATTTTATCTAACAACCGACTAAATCACGATGTAGACAGGTCCTTGGACATACAGAAAATTGACCAATAGCAAAAAGTTTTGGCCCATGTCAGCCTCAGAGACTGCGCAGGCTGACGTGGGTTGATACTTTTTGCACATGCATTAAGCCCCCTTTTCACAAAGCATGGCTCATTTATGTTGGAAAAATATATAACAGTCATTATGGACTCCACACAATTTGCTTTCGACACATTTTGAAAACAGAATAGCAAGTGGAAAAACTGCTCATGAAAAGCAGTATCTCCACTTGCCAGATTTTTCTTGGCTGTTTGTGAATAAGAAATATGTGTTGCTTGGGTACACAACTTTTTCAATTGCTGTGATTATCATTAATTTACATCATTAGCATTTCTTTTCTCAAAAACATTGAGACAAATGGAGATTTTCACCATTATCAGCAATTTTTCCATCCATCACAATGTTTGCATGGATTTTTTTCATACCATATTTTCATGCTTTGTTTAGCTAGGTGCTATTTCTCCATGTTTGCTAAGGAGATAATTTCCAACTCTACCTCGACAACATGATTCCTGCCTAGTCCAAAATTAAAGCATTATTTGCAGATGCCAAATCAAAAATTACTTAACCCTTAACCACACCATCCTAAATTTTAACGACCCTGAGAAAGAAGGCTTCTGAAAACATTGTAGGAAAAGGAGTAAATGCTGGTAACCAGCATTTTCTCCTTTTTCCACAATGTTTTCTACCTATTCCTGAGCAAATTCTATCATTTGAAAAACATTTCAATTGTCATGGGTCAATTTCTTCAACATGGATGGGTCTAAAATTTTGCTACGTGTTAAAAGATTAAACATGGTAGTCATGAATATAAAAAACATGAAATCTTGTATCTTACAAACAGGTAAAAAACGTCGTGGCAAAATGAGAAAATGCTGGTTATTTTCTCATTTTTCCCGTAACTTTTTCAAAGGCTTTCTTTTTCAGGGTCGTTAAGCCACATAATTGTTTAGTAAAGGATTAAAACGCAGAAAATACAAAAAAGAAATAACAAAAAATACATACAGATCACTGAGATAAAAGTAACCCACTACTTGCAACCAATATTTTGACAAGTTCTTGTTGCATAATATAAAGACAAGCAAGGGAATGTAACATTAACAGAATGTGTAATTATCACT
This sequence comes from Tridacna gigas, assembly GCA_945859785.2. Taxonomy (NCBI): domain Eukaryota; kingdom Metazoa; phylum Mollusca; class Bivalvia; order Cardiida; family Cardiidae; genus Tridacna; species Tridacna gigas. The sequence continues at coordinate 30,689,213 of OX244036.2, read as the reverse complement.
GAATAAAGCAGTGTTACCATTTGCTGCATATTTCCTCCAAAAAATTTCTTCTCTTAAAATATTGTATTCAAAGAATCTAGTAAAATCAAACTTCTGTACGGAAAACAAAGGGTTACTTATATCATACACAAATACGCATGTAGAAGTACTTTGTACTTTGTAACAGGAATAGAAACCAGTGGGAAAAAAAACAACAGATGTGAACTGCCATGTTAAAAGTTTGATTCTATTTGATAAAATTATTTCAAAATATTGCTTTTAACTACAAAAACAGAAGTCTAAGGATCCTAACTTTTTCTTCACCCCTTACCACAAAATACCAACATTTAAAAAGCCTTTTGAAAACATTGTGGGAAATGGAGAAAATACTGGTAACCAGCATTTTCTCCTTTTCCCACAATGTTTTCTACCCTATCAAAGTCAGAAATAATGATTTGAGGCTTAATTTTAATTTGTCATCTGCCAATGCTTTCAATTTGGTCCAGTCCAAAATTTTGTCATCTGGTAAAGGGTGAAACAAAAGTCTAAGGATCCTAACTTTTTCTTAAACAAAAACATACTTTTGTTCTTAAAATCATTTGAAAGTGCTTTTAGACATAATCTTTCTTTATACAAAATGTACTTTATGTTTACATTTACAGCAGTACCCATTTTCTATTCCTGTTACTTAAAGGGACTTGCTACTTTATCACAAACAGCCTAAAACAATGGTCCTCACAATCGAAAAAAAAAAGAGATTTTTTTGCAATGCAGATGCAGATCAAAATGATTTGAAAATTCTGCCTGTTTCATACATTCCTATCCCCCTTGTGCTAAATGGTTACACCTATGTTTAAACTTTAAAGTATTACACATTGAAGTATTGTTTGTTGAAGCAAAGTTTTGATCAAGCCGCAAGTCCTTTTATAGCCTATTTATGCACCCTTGTAGTGTTCACCAAATGAACCCTTTACTGCACAATGCTGCCTTTTCACGGCCCTGGGAAAAAAGCCTTCTGAAAACGTGGGAAATGGAGAAAATGCTGGTAACCTGCAATGTTTTCTACGCTATCAAAGAAAATTGCACCATTTGAGCCAAACTGAAGTTGTCGTCTGCAAATGCCTTCAATTTGGACAAGGGTAAAATTTTGTCGTCTGGTAAAGGGATAAATGAAATAGACATTCTCATTCAAGGCAAAAGATGCAGATGTTCCAATTTCAAAGCTGTTCTTGTCAGAATATCTGGAAAAGAAGGGGACAGTGTAGATACAAGCTAAGTCTGCTACCTGGTCTTGATCTAAACTGTATGCATGTGCAATTAAATCAAGGTTCAGGACTACAAGAGTTAACCCTATCCCAAACGACAAATTTTGGACTGGTCCAAATTCAAAGAGTTTGCAGACGACAATTTTAAATTTATGAAAATGGCAGAAAGTTGTCAAAAAGCGTAGAAAACACTGTGGGAAAAGGAGAAATTGCTCGTTATGAGCAATTTCTCCTTTTCCAACAGTGTTTTCAAAAGACTTGTACTGCAGAAACGTGAAAACCAGGGCTTATTTGGGAAAGGGTTAAAGGTACACTTATATACATTTAGAATACAAGAGTATTGTTAGCTGTATTTGAGATCAGTGTAGATCAAGATCAGACTGCAGAGAACTGCAGTCTGCTCTTTGATCCACACTGCTAAATATATTGTAAGACAGACTGATAAAAACAGCTTTGGAAAACACAACTGTCGTGGTAACATAAAAATCCATGAAAATCCTTAAGTACTTCATCCACAGTCCAAAGTTGTCCTAAATATTTTTATCTGCTGTCCACAAAGTACGTAGGAAAGTCTGTACATATCCTGTCTGTATAATTTGGTCATCTTCCTGCAATTTAAGGATATTTTCACCATTTGGATAAAAGTCCAACTAGGTGTGAATTTCTCAAAAGGAAATGAAATGAGAAGCAAAATTTGTGCAGTGAATGAGGAACTTTCCCAACATGTGCTTTTGGCTGTGGTTGAGTGTGGTTCAAATGATGCAAATTTTTTTTGAAAGGGTAGAAAATATTGTGGGAAAAGGAGAATTCTATTCTTCAGAATCAGTCTTTAATTGGACAAGGGGACAGCTAAGTCCAAATATATATTGGCTCTGCATTGTACAAATCTAAATGAATTGTACAAATCTAAATGAATTATGTATTGTTAGCATATAAATTGACCTCCTACATCTTGAATTAACGCTTTACCACACAATTCTGACCCTGAGAAAGAAGCCTTTTGAAAACAATGTTGGAAAAGGAGAAAATGCTGGTAACCAGCATTTTCTCCTTTTCCTGCAATATTTTCTACCCTTTCAAAAAAAAATTGCATCATCTGAACCACACTCAATTCGTCATCTATAATGACTTTCAATTTGGACTAGTGTAAAACTTTGTCGTCTGGTGAAACAACAAATATATGTACTATTTCATTTACTTAACCCTTTACTACATAACAGAATTTTAGATCTGTCCAAACCAAAAGCATATCCAGACGCAAAACTGAACAGGGTTTCTGTTTCTGTTTATGATGTAAAAAGTGTCTATATATGCACGAAAATCGGCTAGGATGCAAAATATCAAAGCTGATCGGCTCCCTTGGACGCAGTCAAAAATGAGTCAAAACCGTAATTTAACTAGACCTACACCAATAACGAAAACAACGCAAAAATACCGGTATAAAGATTTAAGATTTCTTGTACAAACTGACCATCGGAATTCCAAAGTGTATATAACTAGATCTTGGTATGCCAAAATATAATCAAGAGACATAAAAATAGATTTCATCGACTTTGGCTGGTTACTCGTGTTGAGCTCATATTGTCCTTTCCGGCGAAATGATCTTAAGAAAATAGCTGTTGTTTAGCATTATTTCCTGAAGATGGCTTCCCAGGCCAAAAAGAAAAAGAAATAAATTTGGCCTTCATAAACAGGCAATTTATGCAAGCGAAAATGGGACTCAGAAGGAATGCAATGGGACTCAACTTCTGCAGTTGCACTGGGTCCTATGGACTTAGTAAAATTTTATTCAAATGGAAACACTGATTGAATGTGGCTAAAATTGTGGAAGTAGTCTTTGAAAGGGTAGAAGGGGAAAGGAGATATTGCTGGTTACCAGCATTTTCTCCTTTTCCAATAATGTTTTCAACAGTATTCTTCCTCAAGGTCATTAAAAGTCGGCATTGTGTGGTAAAGGGTTAATCCAAATTGCAAAAACACTGGAGGATAGCTTATTTATAAAGGGCCTTGCTCTCAAAAATCTACTATTTAGGGCTTAACCCTTTACCACACAATCCAGACATTTAACAACCCCGAGAAAGAAGCCTTCTTTAAACACTGTGGGAAAAGGAGAAAATGCTGGTAACCAGCATTTTCTCCTTTTCCCACAATGTTTTCTACCCATCCCAAAACGAATTACAATTTTTGGGTCATGTTTATTTTGTCGTCTGCAAATGCTTTCAATGTGGAATGATCTTAAATGCTGTTGTTTGGTAAAGAGTAAACAGAGTTCAATATGAGTTATGATATTTGTGCTCAAATGATCATACTCATTTAATTGTGTTTTCAAGGCTGTTATATATAAGGGACGTAGTGGAAAAACAACGGTTCACACACAAAACCATATTGCTGCTTCCCCCGCATCGGCGAGCGCATCCCCCGCATCCTGTATTATTCAGGACTTGACACGAGTTCAATATGAATTACGATATTTGTACTCAAGTGATCATACTCATTTAGTTGTATTAAAGTGTTTTCAAGGCTTTTATATATAATGTAGGTGCATGGAGAAATTAATTGTTGGGGATGGCAATCATTCAGTCTGCAAAATAGGGAGCTCTAGAAAGACATTAACATGAACTTTTAAAATCCGTGACCTTGACCCTACGATCATAGCATGGCTTGGGTACTGCTCTATGAAACTTTGGACCTGTATCTGTCATCAAGTCAAATACGAGTCAAATCAATTTTGTGGTTCTGAAATATGTGAGCTCTTAGAAAAACTTTAATAATCAAAGTCTACAATCTTGACTTTAAGATCATGGGCTTGGGAAATTGCTGAAAGGAATTTTGAACCTATATCCATCATCATGCCAAATATGCATATGGTTTGGAAAATGCAGGCTCTTAACTCTTTACCACACAATCCCGACTTTTAACAACCCTGAGAAAGAGGCCTTTTGAAAACATTTTGGGAAAAGGAGAAAATGCTGGTAACCAGCATTTTCTCCTTTTCCCAAAATGTTTTCTATCCTATCAGAGAGCAAAAGCACATTTGTATTAATTTTGAATTTGTCGTCTGCTGATGGTTTGAATGTGGGGGAGTCTAAAATTTGTTGTGTGGTAAAGGGTTACAAGAAAAAAACCTGAATGTGGACCCATACGCGAACAACAGTGCCGATTTGAACGCCAACACCAACGCCAACAATAGTGCAATAGCTCTTCCTGGACTCCATCCAAGTGAGCCAAAAATCCGTTTGATACCATGTGTATATTCAAGAACATGCGGATACACCGTTCCCAAATGGGAAGGGAGAAATATATTGCCAAAACTTCTTACATTCTATATAACAGTCCAGATATGGTGTTCCAAAACCATTTTAAACTCCTTGTCACTGTAGTAACTCTTTACAAAATGACAAAATTCTGCACTAATTCAATTTCAAAGCATTCTCAGATGAGAAATTAAATGTGGCTCAAATGATGGAAGTTGTGAGTGAAAGGACAGAATACATTGTGGAAAAAGGAGAAAATGCTGGTAACCAGCATTTTCGCCTTTTCCCACAATGTTTTCAAAAGCCTTCTCTTTCAGGGTTGTTAAAACTCGGGATTGTGTGGTAAAGGGTTAAAATGTAACATTTACACACCTAGTTACCTGGCAGAGTCCAGAAGTCAGCTGGCAGAGTGATGTTGTATCTACCATGGTCTCTTCCTCTGACAGTCAGCCATCTGCAATATTGTGAAAGGCTATAGTACACATATGCAGATGACAAATTTGAAGTAACTTAACTCTATACCACATGATAAAATTTAAAACTTGCCAAAATTCGAAAGAATGCAGCTGACAAAATGAAAGCAGTTCAAATGATGAAATTTGTCTTTGGTAGAGTAGAAAACATTGTGGGAAAAGGAAAATAAATGCTGCTTATAAGCATATTTCTTTCCCTTTTCCAACAGTGTTTTCAAAAGCTGATCTCCATAGAGCTGCTAAAACTCAGGACTGTGCGGTAAAGGGTTAGAGGCTAATATTGTTTCAGAAAGAGTAGAACACATTGTGTGAAAAGGAGAATGACCCAAAGGACATTTTCAGTCTAGAAACAAGACCTAGACAAGTACCTTTTCAAGGTTATTTTAGTCCAGAATGTCACGGCAAAGTGGTCAGTGTAAATAAAAGATCAGATCAAAGCAACAAAAGTGAAAGGGTCTTTATGGGTTAAAAGCTTTCTTTCCAAGGATCATGAAATTGGTACAGGACACCTTATCCTCTCCTTCCCATATAAGTATCTTAAAACTTTGGATAAAGTATACCTGATGTAATCCTATTTAACCCTATACCACACAATCTCAAGTTTTATCAACTCTGAAAAATAAAACTTTTGAAAACATTATGGGAAAAGGAGAAAATGCTGGTAACAAGCATTCTCTCCTTTTCCTACAATGTTCTCTAGTCTTTCAGACACAATTTCCATTGTTTTTGGCAATTCTGTCATCTGCAAATGCTTTCAATTTGGACTAGTCTAAAATTTTGTCATTTTGGTAAAGACATAATACTGACAGTTAAATCTTGATTTTTCACACAAGTGACAAATTTGGGTTATGAAACAGTTACATTGTTTTTTTAAGAACTGTATATACTGATTAATTGAAATACAAATATGGAAGTTTCCTTTTCCCACAAATGCTTTAAATGGCAAATCTGAAACTTTGTCATCAGTTACATGTAACTATTCACCACATAAGACTTCTAGATTTTAAAACTAAAAGCATTACAAACAACAAACCAAATTTGGCAACATGGACTATTTATCCTTGTTGTGTAAGGAAACACTAAGAGAAAAGGAGAAATTCAAATGAGCGAGTTACAGATTAAATTTCTTTCCTCTAGCCAACTAGTTAATGTGGCAAAAACTAAGTTTAGGCCATGACAAATTTCATAAATATCCATCAAACTTGTTAATTCTACCTGTAAATGGACTCCTAAATTTCTGTCTTAGTGTGAACTGTTTACTGCATTTTCAGAATTCTGTATGCTGTACCCAGGCTTGTAAGTCATATACTGATTGTCTTCCATCTTAACCCACTGCTACTTGGATATTTTATCTATTACTGTATGACTGAACTTTTATGCTCCTGAAGTGGACAGTTTTAAAAGAACTCATGGGAAAAAGACCAACTGCTTGTACCAGGCCATTGCTCCTTTCTCCACACTGTTGTTCATATTTATGGGTAGTATTACTTATTTTTTCATTTTTTTATAAAATGATTGACCTTAGATCAAATTGTATAAGATTTTGTCTGAAAATGGCTTGTAGAGCAAAGGGTCAAAGCTCCTATTTAATAGACCACTACTGAGAAAAATAATTTAATCCAAGTACTGAAAGTACTGACAGACTAGCGAATTTGATTGATTGATTGTTTGTATGGTGTTTGACCCTGTTTTCAACATTATTTCAGTTATGCAGCAGTGGACAGTGCATATATCCATGCTTTCCTTGAGTTTCTTCTACCAATACTCAGCACAATATTATTTCCAAGCAACTGGCTGCTTTCCACATAACCATCGTCGAAATATGAGAGAGAAATGAATCCTGTTGCAATGACTATCATCAGTCCTCAGAAAGAAATATGCAGAGTCGGGGATCGAACCAGCGGCCTCCTGTTCTCAAGTCCTGTACGCTACCAAATGAGCTGCCCGGGCTAGGCGTGCTATTGTTTAACTATAATCCAGTATAAGTTTAACCATTAACCTGCTTAAAATGTTAAATGAAACTTTCAAGCTGATGGTAAACACCTGAATATTGCTATTTCAAAGTTACATTTTTGAAAAAAAAAAATCCTCTTATCGGACAGTGTAGATCCAAGATCAGACTGCACGCTCTGTGCTGTCTGATCTTAGTCCACACTGTCCGCAAAAGGTCATTGAGTTGCGGTAATGCTGGTTAAAGAAACTCCAGGAAAGCATGGATAGGTGCTCTGGCCGCCGCAATATCACTGAAATCATGTTGAAAACGGCTTTAAACACAATACAATCAATGAGTCAATATCCAGTAGCACGAGATGTAGTTAACTGTTTAACTCTCTTTACAAAACCAAAAATTTTACACTCATCCAAATTCAAAGTTGTTGCAGACCATAAATTAAATGCGGCTGAACTGATGAAACGTGATTCCAAAAGGGCAGGAAAAAAATGTGAGAAAAGGAGAAAATGATGGTGATTAGCATTTTCTCCTTTTCCCACAATATTTTCAGAGGGATTCTTCCCCAGTGTCATTAAAACATGGAATTCTTCGGTAAAGGGTTAATATTCAAGAGGTAGAATAATAGTTCAGTATAACAGTGTAACTATACACAATGATGTAAATAATGAATGACAAGGGTTCTCTGTCCAGTGAGGGTTGATATAGCCTGGCATTTGCTACAAGTTAATACCTAGGTGTATTCATTAATAGATTCATTCATAATGTTACAGTGGTGTAGGAATAAGTCATTCTCTGCTTTGCATAGGTCACTTAATTTACATATAAGCAAAGATCATGTACCTTATAAATGACATCTTGTTCACTTAATTACTTTGTAAGACAACATTTTCAACTTAGAGAGGTAGAGATTTAGTTGCTTTTGTCTAAATTGTCATATATTACAGAATTAAGATTTCTACCAGGAAGAAGTATTTTCTGTGAGGCAGCATTTGGCAACTGTGGGGTTTTTTGTTTACTCTGAATCTAGGTCAGTCTTGATGCCTATAGACTAGCTAAAAAACAAAGAAAAATAACCTATTCATAATTCAGCTATTGTTTTGCTTCTTTTCCCACAATTTCGACGTTCTACGTTTTCTGTATCTGTCATCCTTTTCATCAGTTCCTGTTCCTAGTTAGGGAGACAAATATAATCCAAGTGAGAATGGGTTAAGTGAATATCCAACATATTATCCTCAAGGGTTGTGGCACTTGTGGGGTCATCTGGTGAGTTTTGTCCTTGTCTCAACTTTAAGAAGTGTGTCTGAAGGGTAAGGCATTTATAGGGTCATTTTCTGAATACTGCTGTCATCTAAAGTGTTTTAAGTCCGTTGTTGTTGCAATCCCCAAGAATCTGATCTCATCCTCTCCTGAAATCTGTTGTCATCTTCTTAATTTCCTCAGGTCTATTTTCTTGTGAAGCTCTTGAATTCTGTATTAATGAAAAATCCAGAGCTGGAAACAAAAGCTCTCAGCCATGAAAAATACTATTTGACACACAGGTAGCCAAATACACTTTTTCATCTATCTGTGTTCACCAGCCAGTCTTTTCAGCAATTTCAGTCTAATTTTCACGAATTTTCTAAATATGAGAGTAACACAACTACCAGTAGGTTGTTTTTGAAATCAGAAGTTATGTTTCTGTCTAAATCTAGAGTCAGACTTACACTGATATTAAGAATGGTTGGTGAATATTAAAATTTTGCTTTTATCATGCAGAGCACTGAGCACATTGTCGTAATTTTTTCTTTCTTAGCTGACCAAAACTGAAGGAATATCATTTTCTACATGTAGATATTACCACTGACAATCTATACATAAGTGCTAATATGGAGAAAACATACAGCCTGCAATTCATCTGGAACAGGAGTAATGCAAGCTCAGTAAGATCACAGGGACACAATTTCTACTTTAACCCATTACCAAACAAGTCCCAGTTTTAGCAACTCTGAGGAAGGTAGCCTTTGTAAACATTGTTGCAAAAGGAGAAATTGCAGGCAACCAGTATTTTCCCACTTTCCTACAATGTTTTCTAACATTGGAAAGACAAATTTTCGTATCAAAAGTGGCATAATCATGGGAACTCCCCAACATAGATTTTGCCTGGCAATTTTAAGGATAAAGTGCAGGAAGAATACATAAATTGCAGAGCAAAATGCACCATGTAGAGTTCCCAGGATTATGCCTCAAAAGTACCATTTATTCTTCTTCATATGCTTGGAGTTCTGATGTCTGAATTTTTGTCATGTAGAGTTAGCTTATGACCTATGGAGTTACTGCCCTTAGAAAAGTGTCTGCATGAAGGAAGCTGGATGTTGAAATGCTGTTAACTCCCTCTTGTTACCCCCCTAAATGTTGTTATTCACAACACAAAATACGCCATGAACACAAATAAAAGCCATAAAACTGTTATCACACAACCCCGTGTTTTAACAATCCTGAGGTGGAAGGCTTTTGAAAATATTGTGGGAAAAGAAGAAAATGATGGTTACCGGCATTCCCTCCTTTGCCTAGAATGTTGTCCATCCTGGCCTATCAGAGACAGAAATTATGATTTGAACAGCATTACATTAGTCATCTGCAAATGTGTTCAATTCGGTACGCTCATGTATTTTGTCGTTTGGTAAAGACTTAAAGGATTGCAATTTCTAGTTATTCCTCTTTTCCCCGATATCGAGTAAAATGTCAAGCCCGGCTTCCAGGCTACCGTAAGTCTAGAAACATTTGTAGGTCTATTAAAATAAGGCAGATCTTCAGTGCTAGATCTATTTATGATAGAAATTGTGCAGATCAAACATGAGGACGATCTTGATTATCTTAGATCTTGGGTTATAAATTCCGTTTCGATAGTTTTAATAAAAATGCAATGTGGTCGCATTGAAATGCTAAATTACCTAGTTAAAATAATGATTTCTTGTATGTGAAAGTAACTAGATGAAATTTCATGACACGGCTGTTTTCTTGCACCGTGCTTTAGTTGGAAAATCTTTTGGTTTTTGTTGATGTCAAAGGATATTTTTTTCAACATGTGCAAATCTGCCTCCTCTTCAGATCGGCGCCATTTTCATTCCCATAATGCTTTCTTCCCCCCACTTTTTTCGCTTTCATTAAAGGGAGGCAACTGCTATAGTTTAGATCAATTAGTTTAGTACGAGTTACCTCCCTTGTACCGTCATATTCCACGCCTTAGTTATTCCGATATACAAGAATGAATAAAAGATAGTTCTTCAATTGGCACTTGCCCAGGACTACTCTCTCATACAATGAAATTAAGTTATTTACCTTCATAATGCAATATTTTAATGCCACTTTCTAGTTTTGTGTCTTGACAATTGATTTTATGTGGTTTCAACATTATGTAAGTCCTGTCAGTGTTACAGCTTATTTATTCAAGGCCGGATCAGTCAATGATTAAGGTTGATCTCATTGTCAAACTATAAGAGATTGACCTTTCAGTAAGGGTCGTTTATATTAACCGTTATCCTGCTTGATAGTGGGACGAAACTTTCAAACTGGTAGTAAAAACCTGAATAATGTTATTTCAAACTTATTTTTTGGAAAAAGAAAATATCTCCTTACTGGACAGTGTAGGTCTAAGATCAGACTGCACATTCTGTGCAGTCTGATCTTGATCTACACTGTGCACAAAAGGTCAGTGCGTTGGGCTTAGCAGCCTAAGGGTAAACTTTCACTTTCTTACTTCAACACTCTCAGACATAGATCTATGCTTTCAAGTTGTGTTGCCTTACTTTAGTGACCCTGGTAATCTTACTCTGATTGATTGGTGAAGTTCCTGCATGACTCAGTCATAAATTGTAGGGCTATAATCTGGAGGCATTGTGGGAAAAAGAGAAAATGCTGGTAACCAGCAGATTCTCCTTTTTCAACAATGTTTTCTTACCTTTCATAGACAAACTCCATTATTTTTGCCACAGTTTTTAATTCCTCAGCAGATGCCTTTAATTTTAACCAGTCTAAAATTTTTTCATGTGGTAAAGAGTTAACAAAGTGATTGGTCAATCTATTGTGAACTCTTTACCAAACAACAGAATATTAGACTCATCCAAATTAAAATCATTTGCAGACGAAAACTTGAATGTAGCTCTAATGATGATTTCTGTCTCTAATAGGGTAGAAAACATTGCGGGAAAAGGAGAAAATGCTTTCTCTTTTTCCCACAATCTTTTCTAAAGCCTTCTTCTTTAGGGTCGTTAAAACTGGAGTCGTTTGGAAAAGGGTTAAACCTTACAGCCCCAAATAAACTCTACAGACAGTTTCAGTCTAGAAATAAAACCCAAATTAATTACAGTTTCAAGGTTGCTTTTGTCCAGTAAGTATTAGGAAAGGGAACAGTGCAGATCAAAGATCAGACTGCACTTTGTATGGTGTCTGATCTATATGTACACTTGCTGCAAAAGTAATTGAAGTAGTCAATCGAGCACTAACTCTTTACCAGATAACAAAATTGCACACTTGTCTGCATTGGGAGCACTTGCAGATGACAAATTCAATTGGGCCAAGCTTATGCCATTTGTCTGTGAAAGGGTAGAAAACATTGTGGGTAAAGGAGAAAATGCTGGTTATCAGCATTTTCTCCTTTTCCCACATTGTTTTCAAAAAGCATTCTATGTCAGGTCATTAAATATTGGCATTGTCCAGTAAAGGATTAAAAGGTTAACTCTTTTCCACACTAAACAATTTTAGACTCACTTATATTGAAAGCAATGGCAGAAAATAAATTAGATGCAGCTCAAAGTATGGAACTTTCCTTTAACCCTATACCACACAATCCTGACTTTTAACAACTCTGATGAAGAAGCCTTTTGAAAACATTGTAGGAAATGGAGAATATGCTGGTAACCAGCATTTTCTCCTTTTCCCACAATGTTTTCTAACCTGTCAAAAAAAAAAAAAATCATATTATTTGAGCCCCATTAGAATTGTCGTCTGCAAATGCTTTCAATTTGGACAGGTATAAATTTTTGTTGTGTGGTAAAGAGTTAAAAGAACTTTGTTGTAAAAGGAGACACATCTGAAATTTGAGTTTTTGCAGATATATAGTTTGCATCTGGTCATTGTGCTAATTTCAATACAATGACTAATGGAGCTGTTAGCAATTCAAATATACCTATGTGAATGTCAACAGATAATAAGACAGACAAATAGTCAGACAGACTGTGCGACAGAAGGGCAGGTGATTCCTGTATATCACTGAGAACATTTTACTTTGTGTGGGTATAAAAACTACATACAACTGATTAGGATAAAATACTGTGGTATTATTCTGGATAAAAGCCAGAAGAGCACTGTATGTAGAAGTCAGCGCCCATATCAAGTTGCTCTTTCAGTGAATACTTCAAGAAGAAGATGGGGCATAACATAACTGCATCAAGAGTATTTTTAGAGTAACCTTCCATTCTGGTATTATTTCCCATTTAGATTTTTGACAAAAAGCACGAGTTTGAAGTAATATTGATGCTCAATATGACATCAGAAATTATCAAAGTTTTAACACAAAGACAATGCACATGCTGACAATCCTTTGATGTTTTCTTCCGAAACAGCCATGTTAAAAAAAAAAAACATAACAATAATTGTGAATGTAAATTCTAATTTTTCTCCAGGATTCACAAACAAGTCAACATTGTACTTGTTCAATATATCTCGAGGATAAAAACAATAGAATAAAACCTTAACATGATAAAATTTGTCAAAAAAAGTAAATATAACATCATATAGGACAATAAAAGGACCTTAGAACCCCCAAAATGTGACAATTGAATGAATTGGCTTTTACACAGTTTCCTTTCCTTGCTTTCAAACTATTGTTGACAGACATTGTGACAAAAGAACAATGCTTATTTCTTGCATTTAACCCTCATAACTCTTTACCAAACAACAAAATATTAGACTAGTACAAATTGAAAGCATTTGCAAAACAAAATGATTGTTACTGAAAAAATGAACTTTGTTCTGCGTAGGGTAGAAAACATTGTGGGAAAAGGAGAAATGCTGGTTACCAGCATTTTCTCCTTTTCCCACAATGTTTTCAAAAGGCTTCTTTCTCAAGTTCGTTAACAGTCAGTGTTGTGTGGTAAAGGGTTAAAGCCCTTTTCACAACTACTGTTGCCTTTGGGGGCCTGTGAAGTAGGTTAGACTGCACAATACATGCAGTATGACCTTTGATCTACAGTGTCCACTTTGCTAAGACGTTCTGGATATGAGCAAACTTGAAACACCACTTATTTGAGTCACACTTCTAGACTGAAAAAGCTTTTCATGTTGATTCTGCACTCTAGGGGTAAACCCTTTCCAACACGACAAAATTTTGGTCTTGTCTAAACTGGAAGCATTTTGAAGATGACAATTTATATGTGTCAAAAATTATGATATTTTTCTGTGGATGGGTAGAAAATGTCTAAAAAGGAAAAAAATGCTGGTTACCAGAATTTTCTCCTTTTCTAACAATATTTTGAAAACCTTCTTCCTCAATTTATGAAAACACAATAAAGGCTTACGAGTTGTGAAAACATTCTGGAAATCAAGACAGTCTCTTGTTAATTAATGCTTCTTTCCCTCAGTTTTTGGCATGGAAATTATTTTCCAATTTTTTCTTTAACAAACAACACGATTTTGGACTACACCAAACTGAAAGCATTTGCAAAGTATCAAATAAAGCTTAAATGGTGATTTCTGTATTTGATTAGGCAGAAAACATAGTGGGAAAAGGAGAAAATGCTGGTTCTCCTTTTCCCAAAATGTTTCCAAAACCCTTCCTTGTCAGGGTCATTAAATCTTGGGATTGTGTGGTTGATAGTTAAATGTTTCTTTTTTGTGATCCTTGAACTCTGTTTACAAAGGAAAAGTAGATCGATCTAGTTGAAGAAGAATCAGATACAGATTAAAAAAAAATCTGAAAAAGAAGCAAACTCTTGTCAAAGGCAATGCTGCTCCTTTTCCAACAATGATTTTTGTAGGTTTTTGGTGTGGGCTAGAACCACTGTACTTTTTCTTGCACCCGATCACTCTTTTCACTGTGTAAAAGCCACAACTGTCAGAAATACACTATAAAGGAATCATACACTTATACTACGATTTGTATACTGGAAAGGTGGAGAGGGAATCAACATTTTGAAAATATAAGAACATTGTATAATATAAATCCAATCACACAATAGACAAAGTAAAGTAATTCAGAATGGTCTTATTTTACTCTTTACCAAATGGCTTCCTTTTAGGCTTGTCCAAATTCAAAGCATTTGAAGACGACAAAATAAATGTGATGCAAAAATTGAAATTCATGTTGGAAGGGGTGGAAAACATTGTGGGAAAAGGCGAAAATGCTGTTACCAGCATTTTCTCCATTTACCACAATGTTTTCAAAAAGCTTTTTCTTCAAGGTCGTTAAAACTCTTCATTGTGTGGTAAGAAGTTCAATCTTAGGCTGCTAAGCACAATTTTAGTTTGTTTGGTAGAAAGTACATGTATAGATTCAAGATCAGGCTTCACAAAACATGAAGTCTGATCTTGGATTTAAATTTTTGTGAGATATTTTTGTGAAGAGATCTTCAATGTTGTGATAAATTGTGTTTTAAGATTTAACCCTTTACCACACAACAAGAAGTTAGAGTCGACCAAATTGAAAGGATTTGCAGACGACAAATAAAAGTTGCTCAAATGATGAGATTTGTTTTCGAATGGGTTGGAAACATTGTGGAAAAAGAAAAGAGTGCTAGTTACCAGCATTTTCTCCTTTCCCAACAATGTTTTCAACAGCTATCTATGTCAGGGTCATTAAAACTCTGGACTGTGTTGTAAAAACATAAAAATGCCTATCTCAACCCTTTCAGCTTACTCCAGATAATGTAGATGAAGATTCAACTGCCTTTTGTGCAGTGTAGATCAAGATCTGACTGCACGAGACCCACAGTCTGAACTCAAATCTACAAAGTCTGCTATTTAGAGATAACTTCTAACAAAAACATCCCTAGAATTGCAATATTGTGGCTGAATTTCCTTTTTGAAAAGGTAAATTTCAATTATTTAGTCTGAATAATTCACTCCTTGGTAAGCCACCAGGTTCCCAAACAAATAATATCAATATTTCAGTCCATAAAAAGGACTATTAACTCTTTACCAGAGGACAGAATTTTAGCTCAGTCCAAATTGAAAGTGTCTGAAGATGACAAAATAGTCACCAGGCTCAAATTATGTTATTTGTGCTTGAAAAGGAAGAAAACAATATTGGTAAAGGTGAAAATGCTGGTTTCCAGCATTTTGACCCTTTTCCTCTGTTTTCAAATGCCCCTTTCCAAGGGGTCATTTAGACATAGGATTGTTTGGTAAATACTTAAACTGCAACGTAAAGGGTATTTTCGTCAAAATATCTAAAAATGTGTCAAACTTTGCAGAATGATCTTGATCTTTACCGTCTGCAAAAAAGGCAACTTTAGTTGTGCTAATCAGTCCCAGGGTTTAGTAAGAATGTAGATTTCAGATCAAACACAGAAAATACACAAGAACTTACAAGCACTAGGCATACACACTAAACTAGTTTGAAGGAATTTATACACACAGGTGAGCTTTCACTGGATTCAATTACATTATGTTACATAATTTCATACATCCTTCATTAACAGTAATAATTCTGTTTTCTTTTACGCATTATCAATGAGACTCAGTATGAGTTTATATGCATACAGCTATTAATATTTATCTCTTCAACAAATGACAAAATTTTGGACTTGTCCGAATTGAAAGATTTGTAAACAACAAATTAAATGTGGCTCTGGTAATAACATTTGTTCCCTAAAGGATAAAAACATTGTGGGAATGGGACAAAACGCTGCATATCAGCATTTTCTCTACGCTAAGTATGTTTTCAAAAGCTTTCTTCTTCAGGTTCGTTAAATGGAGGGCTTGTTTGGTAAAGGATTAACTCTTTACCAGACCACAAAATTTTGAACTGATCAATATATAGAAAAAATTTGCAGACAACTAATCAAATGTAGCTCAAGCAATAAGACAGGCACTGAAAAGGTTGACAGCATTGTAGGGAAAAGGAAAAAAACACTATTCACCTGCATTTTCCCCTTAGCTCCAAAATGTCTTTAAAAGCCTTCTTCCTCGGGGCCAAAATGAAATGGAATCATTTAGTAAAGTTTAAAGTATAAATTCTTTCTTCTTTTTACTTCAAATATGTCAAGAAATTACAGATCTACCTCTACAAGAAACTGGCTTAAAGGCAAACTCTGTCTCCCTCTATCAGTCAGTCTGTCAGTCAGTCAGTCAGTCTGTCTGTCTGTCTGTCTGTCTGTCTGTTGCTCTCTCTCTCTCTCTCTCTCTCTGTGTGAAGATTTTTGGAAACATTGTGAAAAAGGTAACCAGCATTTTCCCATTTTATACAATGTATTTGATCCTCTTAAAGACAAACCAGTCATTCGAGCCAATTTTAATTTGTAGTATGAAAGGCTTCCAATATGTTCATATTATTATCTGTAAATCCACATTAGTATTGATAGCAAATTAAAAAATTGTTTTTTGCACATGTGATGACAAAAATATTAAATTTTCAGTAATTTTATGCTTCCATGAAAGTGTAATCAAAGGATCATAAGTAAAAGGTGGCATCTAAAAATGAATAAAAGAGGCAGATATTCATCTTTTACCTCTAACTCTTCAAAACATTATCAATGATGTCTTACATCCATTTGTTACATAATTACACATCCATAACATATCCACAATTTATTATGGCCAATTGTAAGATAATTTAACAATAACTTTCACAATAGAAAGTATCAAACAAAATGAAGAACAATTCTACATTCTAACACAGAAAAAAGTTTTATCACACTGAAAAGGGGAAAGTAAAACATGACTTCTGGGGTTAACTCTTTCCTTACCATAGACAACTCAAGAAGCTTTTGTGGACAGTGTAGATCAAGATCAGACTGCAGAGAATGTGCAGTCTGATCTCTGATCTACACTGTCCACTACGGTATTCTAGATAATGAACTAACTGTCTCTTCATCTTGCAGCAGACCTGTATATGTTGCCTTTGAAAAGTGTGATTTATCAAATTTGGTAGTGAAAGAGTTAAGACATACAAGTGAAGTGATATTCTAGTATTAGAGCCATGCTTTGGCAAAAGGGGGTTTAATGAATCTCCATGATACATAATACCAAGCAAAGTCATCACATGACCATAGATCTATAAAGTCCATTTTGCCTAACAGCCGACAGAATCATGAGCTAGGCTGCTCCTTTGACATACAAAAAATAGATTGATAGCGAAAAGTTTCAGCCCAGGTCAGCCTTTGTGGACTGCGCAGGCTGACCTGGGTCGATGCTTTTCACAGATGCATTAAGTCCCCCTTTCACAGAGCAAGGCTCATTTCTATAAACAAGATGAATAAGATAAAAAGGGGGAGTGAAAGATGATTGAATTGAAAGGGAAGGAAAAAAAATATAAAAAAAAAAGACACCATTTCACTTTTTATCTCTTACATCTTTTTACTCTCAAACGTGGCAAATTTTGACTTTTTTTTTTTTTAATCACCTTCAACATAATAAATTCATTAACCTCTCACCAACAATGAAATTTTTGACTTGTCCATATTAACTCTTATCCTGCCGTTCATGATCATAGATGCATTTTGCATAGAGTATAAAGCAAGAACAGCCTGCACATACATGCATTCAGATCTTGCTTACACTCTCCGCTGCTCTCAGTAGATTCAGCCATATGAAACCCATTCAATGATATTAAATGAAGAATTCTATTTTCATAATCAGGAACACTTTGAAATGGTAAAGGGTAAAAAGAATTTGCAGATGGAAAATTGGATGCTTCTAAAATGATGAAAGTTGTTGTTGGGAAGGTAAACAAAAACATTTTCTCCCTTTTCAATAATGTTTTCTACCCTTTCTAAGAATTCCTTCCTTTGAGCAACATTTGTCATCTGCAGTTACTCTCTACAAAGTGTAAAGTTTTGTTGTCTGGTAAAGACTTACCAGTTTAAGAATCAACATAATAAACTTGCATGCCAGACATCATTCCTGTTTCAACAAGGCTTGTCAAAAACTTTCAAAAGCAATATGAAAAATCCTTTCATTTTCATACTTTGGCTTTTTAAAACAAAATCCTCTTATCCCATGTCCAACATGAACAACTTTTCAACATGCTACATCCCTTGTATTCCATTATGCAACTCTTTACCAGACGACAAAATTTCAGACTTGTCTCTACTCCAAGTATTTACAGATGACAGACTAAATGTGCTTCAACCCTCTACCAAATAATCATGGGTTTTCACGACCCTGGGAAAGAAGGCATTTGAAACGTTATCGGAAAAGGAGAAAATGCTGGCAACCATCATTTTCTCCTTTTCCCACAATGTTTTCTACTCTATCAGAGAGCTTAAGCTCATTTGTACGAAAGTTGAATTTGTTGTCTGCAAAAGCTTTCAAATTGGTCAAGTCTAAAATTTTGTTATGTGGTAAAAGGTTAACCCTTCGCAAACTACAAATTATAGTCTCTTTCACTTTTAAAAACATCTGCAGATGACCAAAAAGACATTGGTGCAAATGAGCTGAAGTTTATAGGGTAGAAAACACTGTGGAAAAAGCAGAAAATGTTAGTAACCATCATTTTCTCATTTTCCAACAAAATTTTTCTATCCTCTGAAAACCCTTTCCCCTCAATGTTTTATAAAGGGCTGTTAAATCTTGGGATTGCTTGGTAACAGGTTAACACTTTCGCTGCCAAAAATATCAAACAGAAGTGAACAGACTTTGTTTGAGGCCTTATAATAGAGTTCCAATGTGAATCAATATGGTTTTTGTCTGTAGATTAGTGTCTGGCAGTAATCGTGTTGTAGATCCAAGATCAGGAAGCATGTTCTGTGTAGTCTGATCTTGTTCTGCGGCATTCGCAAATGGTTTACGACTCACTATTGGCAATGAAAGAGTTAATGATGGAATTTTTCTTCGAGTGAGGGAAAAAGGAGAAAATGCTGGATACCAGCATTTCTCCTTTTGGCAAAATATTTCAGTCTTCTTTCTCGGGTCATAAAATATGTGGTTACAGTTCTGGCAAAGGATTAACAGCAAATCATGTAATCAGACATAGATTCCACATAAAAAAACTCATGAACAATGAGCACAAGAAACGATAGAAAGTTTTGATAATTATCAACTGGGACATATTTAACACATATAAATAAATGTAATAATCATTCTCTTTATGTGTAATGGCCATTGTTTCCTTCTATTTGCTTTTTTTTTTTTTAAAAGCAAACAGAAATGAGAATCTTTGAAACAAAAAAAGTAATGTCACATAGGAAGAAAAACTTTAAGACAGCTTATGGTAAAGTGAATAGAGAAAGTAATCTAAGAACTGTTTGCCAGCACTGACTTAACCTTCCACCACACAATACCAAGATTTAACAACCCCTATAAAAATGGCTTTTAAAAACATTGTGGATAAAGGGGAAAATGCCGGTAATTAGCATTTTCTCCTTTTCTCACAATGTTTTCTAACCTTTGAACCTATAATTGTATCGGTTGCTTCCTAATTAATATGTAGTCTGCAAATACTTTCAATTTGGACAGGTCTAAAATTTTGTCGTTTGGGAAAAGAGTTAAACCTTTACCAAACAATCCCTAGTATTAACTCTTTACCAAACGACAAATTTTTGGACTAGACCAAATTCAAAGCATTTGCAGACGACAAATTAAATGTTGCCAAAATGATAATTTTTGTCTCTGATACGGTAGAAAACATTGTGGGAAAAGAAGAAAATGCTGGTTACCAACATTTTCTCCTTTTCCCACAATGTTTTCAAGAGCCTTCTCTTTTAGGGTCTTTAAAAGTCATGATTGTGTGGTAAAGAGTTAATGACCCCTGAAAAAGGAGGATTTTGAAAAGATTGCCGGAAAATGGGACAATGCTGATAACCAACATTTTCTCTTTTTCCAGAAAAGTTTTCTACCCTTGCTGATCATCATTATTGTGGCGAAAATTAAATTGTTCTCTGCAAATGCTTTCAAATTGGACCATTCTAAAATCCTGTTGTTGAGTTAACTCTTTACCAAATGACAAAATTCTAGAATTGTCTACATTGAAAGCCTTTACAGATGATAAATTAAAGATGATTAAACTATGAGACTTGTCTCTAAAAGGATAGAAAAAATTGTAGGAAAAGGAGAAAATGTTTATAACCAGCATTTTCTCCTTTTTCCTACAATGCTTTCAAAAGCCTTACTTCCAGAATGTTGTTGAATGTCAGGATTGTGTGGTAAAGGGTTAAACAAAGGCCAGGTTTTTTTCTTGAATTCATCAACAAATTTATGGCAGATGACTTTGAGGAAATGAATTTCCCCTTTACCCAATAATCCTAAGATATAACAACCTTGAAGAGCATGGCTATTGAAAACATTGTGAGAAAAGGAGAAAATGCTGGTAACCATCATTTCCTCAGTTTCCAACAATGTTTTCCATCTTTTTCAAGCCGCATCCCATCATTAGTATCATGTTAAATTTGTCATCTGCAAATGCTTTCAGTTTGGTCGAGTGTAAAATTTAGTTGTTTGGTAAAGGGTTAAATGTTAATATACATCTTTGAAAGGGCAAGAAAACATTATGGGAAAAAGAGAAAATGCTGGTTTCTCCTTTCCCACAATGTTTTCAAAAACCTTCTACCATCAGGGTTGTTAAAACTTGGGAATGCTTAGTAACAGGCATGTTTTTTTCTTAAATCCTTACCAAACGACAATTTTTAGGACTCATTCTAATCGAAAGCATTTGCAGATGACAAATTAAACAATGCTCAAATGATAAAATTTGTATCTGTAGCAAAAGTAAACATTGTGGGAAAAGCAGAAAATGCTTGCCATCATCGTTTTCTCTTTTTCCAACAATTTCCTGGCAAGAGGAGTTGCTCTTCATGCAAAGAACTTCCAACCTGCAATATTTTTATTGTTAATGGGAATATTTCATTTATTTCCCTTGGCAGAATAACTCTTTACCAGACGACAAAATTTCAGACTTGTCCAATTTGAAGGCATTTGCAGACAGCAAATTAAGATATTATTCAAATATGAGATATGCCTTTCAAAGAACAATAAACATTGTGGGAAAAGGATAAAATGCTGGTTACCAGCATTCTCTCCTTTTCCCACAACGTTTACAAAAGCCTTCTTCCTTATGGTCTTTAGCCCTTTACCACACAATCCCGACTTTTAACGACCCTGAGGAAAAAGCCTTTTGAAAACATTCTGGGAAAAGGAGAAAATGCTGGTAACCAGCATTTTATCCTTTTCCCACAATGTTTTCTACCCTATCTAAGACAAATTCTATTATTTGAGTCACATCTAAATTGTCGTCTGCAAGTGTTTTCAATTTGGACCAGTCTAAATTTTTCTTGTGTGGTAAAGAGTTAAAACACAGCATTGTGTGGTAAAATGGGTTAAAGTCACAGATTTTCCTCTAACAACCATAATTATATGGATATCATGCATACAACAGTATGAAAGTTAACAGACCTACATGAGCAAACAGAAATATCATTATGCCTGAATAGCATATTCTAAAAATATGACAAAAAATGAGCTATTGATTGAGAAAAAAATGAAAGAGAGGGGGTAAAAAGTATTTTTCTGCTCAAGTTCACTTCAAAAGAAAAAGAAATGCTATAATATATCTGAGGAAAAAGAGCCAAGTTTCTTTCAGCGCTTTGAACAGTTTCTGTAATAAAACACATTTATACTCGTATTGAACTAGGGCAGTTAAAAGCCTGTATTACAATGTCGATATGCGAACAACATTTGGATTTGGGTTGTGAGCCTGTGTTGGGGAGACTGCCCCCGTGCTGGTACTTTGTGTCCTTGTAGACTCGGTTTCCGGCGTGGTGCTCGGAGTTGACACATTTACCATGGCTTGGGTGACTGTGAGCGTATTGTTCGATTTATTATTCACATTTTCAACAGCGTTTAAACTGGAACGTGATGACCTATGTAGCGTAGGCAATCTTATCTGTATGTCGTTTAATTCATCCTGCCGACTTGTATGGCGATTTCTCGATCTCTGAAAAAAAAGCAAAAAAATAGATTTGTTATGGGGTAAAATATTACCTCTGCAATAGACTACACTTCTGCGCAATGATAATTCACTTATTGATCTTTTAGTCTTTCAGTGTCACCCGCAGGCAGAGTCATTTAGAGGAAGTAAAATAAATCTTAGATAAATGTATAATATTGAACCATGCTCTGTGAAAAGGAGGCTTAATGCATTTGCAAACAGTATCGACCAAGGTCAGCCTGCGCAGTCCGCGCAGGCTGACCTGAGCCAAAACTTTTTGCTATTGATCAATTTTCTGCATGTCAAAGGACCAGTCTACCACATTATTTAACCCTTTCCCAAACAAGCCCTGGTTTTCACGTGTCTGCAGTACAAGTCTTTTGAAAACACTGTGGGAAAAGGAGAAATTGCTCGTAACGAGCAATTTCTCCTTTTCCCACAGTGTTTTCTGCCCGTTTTGAGAACTTTCTGCCATTTTCATCAAATTCAAAATTGTCGTCTGCAAACTCTTACAATTTGGACCAGTCCAAAATTTGTCCTTTGGGAAAGGGTTAATCGGTTGTTCTACAACAGGGATTTTATGGATGCATAATTATGTGATGACTTGCTTGTGTGATGGATCATGGAGATGCACCAAGACCCCTTTTTCCAGGGCTTGGCTCATATATTAACTCTTTACCAGGAGAAAATATTTAGACTTGTCTAAATTGAAAGCATTAAAATTTTGCAGACAAAAAATCAAATGTGGATCAAATGATGAACTCTGTCTTTCAAATAGTAGGAAACATTGTGGAAAAAAGGAGAAAATGTTAGTTACTGGATTTTTTTCTTTCACCCACAATGGTTTTGTTTAAACATATTTATTTACATGGATTGAGGGACAAGTTCTTGCAACTTATACTAATCTCTCTCAATTCTTCTTCTTGGTGCTCGCATCGAAAGTGTGGGCCAATAAGCAGTCCCAATGTTGGCACCTGCTCCCAGGTATCAATCCCGGTTATCAAACTCGGGACCTTATGGTTACGAGGCCGACGCTCTACCTCACAGCCATGGACACCACACCCACAATGGTTTCAAACGACTTTGTTCTCATGGTCCTTAAAACTCAGGCCTATTTGGTAAAGGGTTAATTATTTACCAAACAATCCCTTGTTTAACTCTTTACCAAACAACAATATTTCGGACTAGTCCAAATTGAAAGCATTTGCAGACGACAAATTAAATGTGGCTAAAATGATTGCATTTGTTTCTAAAAAGTTAGAAAACATTGTGGGAAAAGGTAACCAGCATTTTCTCTTTTTCCCACAATGTTTTCAAAAGGCTTCTTTCTCAGGGTCTTTAAGAGTCGGGATTGTGTGGTAAAGGGTTAAAAACCCTTGGGTCAAAAGTTTTTTAAAACTGCTAGTATTTATCATTTTCTTCTTTTACCACATGTTTTCTATCCATCCAGAAAAAGTCGAGTTAAGATATTTTGCACTCATGATGATAAACCTTTCCCTAATGGATAAAGGAAATGAGTGGCGCTCTTGCAAAAGAGGTGTTCAATGAATCTATGTGATACATTACACCAAACAAGACATCACATAATTATGGATCCATATAATCCATTTTGTCTAATAAACGGCTGGATCATGAAGTAGACTGGTCATTTGACATGCACAAAATTGACCAACAACATAAAGTTTCGGCAGACTTGGCAGGCAGACATACCTGGTAGTTTGATACTTTTTGCAGATGCATTAACTCTTTACCAAACAAAAATTTTTTTTGACCAGTCCAAATCGAAAGCAGTTGCAGATGACAAAATAAATGTGACTGAAAATTTGAAATTCATTATGGGAAGGGTAGAAAACATTGCTGGAAAAGGAAAAAATTCTGGTTACCAGCATTTTCTCCTTTGCCCACAATGTTTTCAAAAGGCGTTTCCTTTAGGGTCGTTAAAAGTCTGGATTGGTAATGGGTTAAACCCCCTTTTAAAAGAACATGGCTCCAGTGGTAACAAATGTAGTAACTATGATTCAACTCTTTACCAAATAGTCCCATGTATTAACAACTAAGAGGATGAAGGTTTTAAAAAACAACATAGGAAAATGAGAAACCTCTTCTCCTTTGCCAACAATGTTTTCTCTACCTGCTGTTTTTACAAAATGAATCAGACTTTACAATTAATGCAGTCTGATCTTAATCTACACACTTTCCAGCTATGGCTGCTGATAGCTTGTCTTAACTCAATACCTCCTGAAATAAAGTGCAGCGGACAGCTTTGAAAACGACATGTTTGGACGCAATGACCCTTAGGCCACTAAGCCCGACTCACAGACGTTTTGCAGACAGTGCAGATCAAGAAAAGACTGCAGAGCACATAGAGTCTGATCTTTGATCTACATGGTCCGATAAGGAGATATTTCCACATCCTCGATAACTTTGAAACAGCAACATTTGGGGTTTTACCATTAGCTTGAAAGTTTCATTTAAGACTTAGTTATTTAGCAGATTAAGGGTTAACACTAAAGAAGCTATAACTCTAAGGATACCAAATGGCAATAAAACTCCTATGAACATTCTAATTCTCTGGATGTGTGGCATCTTCGTTTTTCTATGGCCAGCTACTTTCCCACATAAACAACACAGAAATAGTTTTCAATAGTGAGTAAGAAATGAATGCAGTTGGAATGACTATCATCAATCCTAGGTCGTAGAAAAAGATTTGGCCGAGATGGGAGTCAAGCCAGTGACCCCTGGGTTATGAGCCCTATATGATACCGATTGAGCTACTGGGCTCGGGACCATTTTACCATAGGAAACAAGAATTCCAACAGATTATAAACAAATAAAAACAGTTACATTTCCTACTAAAAATCCTCGATGGCTAGAAAAATTCCGTGCACAACATCCCAACTCGCCTCTTCGAGACCCAAGTGATGGGTCAGGTGATGGAGGTGGTGTCTCTGATGGTTTTTCATTTGGCGTAAACATATCCATCTCTACAAATTCTCGATCCTAGAATAAACACACATAATTATATCACACAGGTAAGTATAGATACAAAAGCTGAGCTTTTGAAAAGGGGGCTTAATGCATCATCGTAATGCATTATATGCATTTTATCACTAATATGGATCTGCTTTGTCTACTAGCTGAATTATGATATAAAATGTTCCTTTGACATACAGAAAATATACTGATAGCAAAAGGTTTTGACCTAGATCAGCCTGTGCAGACTGCACAGGCTGACAAGGGTCGATACTTTTTGCAGATGCATTTAACCACCTTTTCACAGAGCATTACCCACATGTTTTTTACAACAAGAGGGCCATGATGGCCCTATATCGCTCCACTGCTTAATGAATTACCTGTGCCACACACACTAACTACTGGCATCAACAGTCATCAAACTGTTAGAAATCTGATCTTAAAAGTGACTCTTTACCACACAGCAACCAACTGAATCATTAGGTAGACTGGTCCTTGGCCATGCAGAAAATTGACCAATAGCAAAAAGTGAGGACTGCGCAGGCTGACATGGGTCGATACTTTTCACAGATGATTAAGCCTCCTTTTCAAAGAGCATGGCTCATATATATTTCAAGATTACAAGTTAATCCCAATCATCCTTGAAAAAGAAAAGCAAAAATTACATATACAAGTTGTGTATTATGATAAACATCAGGACCTGGTCACCCATCCAAGCACTAACCTTACAACATGTTGCTTAACCCTTTGCCACACAATCCCGACTTTTAACGACCCTGAGAAAGAAGCCTTTTGAAAACATTGTGGGAAAAGGAGAAAATGCTCGTAGTCAGCATTTTCTCCTTTTCCCACAATGTTTTCAACCCTTCCTGAAACAAAATTCAATTTTTTAGTCACAGTTATTTTGTCGTCTGCAAATGCTTTCAATTTGGACAAGTCTTAAATTTTGTTGTTTGGTAAACAGTTAACTTGAATCACAAGAGAGTTGTGCATCATACTGCACTACTGTGGAAACTATATTTGAAACATATGTGCACTCGTTTGGCTGAGTCCGATTTCTGACGATGTTGGCCGATTTGTGTACATATATGAGTATGGTATATGTATTGGGTTATTGGGTAACGCAAAGAAAAATATTAAATTACCAAAAGGTACCACACTAGAGATAAAACTCTTCCAAAGTTTCAATTTAAAATTGATATTCTTGCTTGAAGTTTCTGATTCTTCTATGAATCATGGGTTAATGGGGCCTGTTCAGATTTCTTTGCTGTAAATCAAAATGTTTTCTTTAAACCATGACAAATACTACAAAACATATATGAGCAATGCTCTGTGAAAAGGGGCTTAATGCATCTGTGTAGTCCGCGCAGAGCCAAAACTTTTTGCTATTTCCCAATTTTCTGTATGTCAAAGGACCAGTCTATCTTATGATACAGTCGGTTGTTAGCGAAGCGAAACTGGATGGTTAAAGCCAGTAAAAATGTGCAATTTTGACAGTGTAATAACAGGATGTCCATGTCACAATCAGTAACTCCGTCTATTTTTATAAGATCAGATACAAATCATCATGCTTGTTTTGCAAAATACTGGTCCAAAATCTAAAAATACCTTCAAAAGCTATGTAGCCCATTAAGGAAATACCATACCATAGAAAAAAATGTTTGTACTTTTTATTCTTATTTATACATGATTTGCTAGCAATAGCCTCACTGAATTCAATATCTAAATCATTTTTGTAATTCTGTTTGATTGTTAAAATCTGAAAAGACCACTTTAACTCTCTACTTGACCATTTCATTTCTGACTTGCCTAAATTGAACACATTAGCAAAAGATAAATGAAATGTGGTCAGCATAATGTAACTTGTCTTTGAAAAGAAAAGAAAACATTGTGGGAAAAGGAGAAAATGCTGGTTATCAGCATTTTCTCCTTTTCCCACAATGTTTTCAAAAGCCTGTTTTTCTAAGGTCTTTAAAACTTGTGATTGTACAACTTACCGTTGTATTTTCTAAACAGTTCAACAAGTGATGATGTTGCATATTCAATATATCCTGGTCTTTATACAGAACTCCAATCTCTATACCACTTTCTTGAGCTATTGCGATCTCCTCCGCCCTCTTTTTGCTGTTAAGGAAAGCAGCTCCACTGGCATTCTTGGCCATTCTAATGCGGGCTTGGCGAGCTTTCTGCGTTATACAAAGAGTGAAAAAAAATACATAAATTAACTCTTTACCAAACAGCAAAATTTTAGTCTTGTCCGATTTGAAAGCATTAATTTGCAGAGGACAAAATATAACTATGACTCGAAAACATAAACTTGTTTTTGGAAGGATAGAAAACTTTGTGGAAAAAATGAGAAATGCTGGTTACCCACATTTTCTCTTTTTCCCACTATATTTCAAAAGTCTTCAAGATTACTCAGGGTCATCCAAAGTCATGATTGTGTGTTAAAGAGTTAAAAATCTTGATATTTCTTAACCCTTTCTTAAACAAAACATGTACTACCTTTTAACAACCCTGAGGAAGAAGACTTTTGAAATATTGTTGGCAAAGGGAGAAATGCCTGGAACCAGCACTCTCTCCATCTCCAACATTGTACGTATGCGTCCCAGTCGTACTCAAGCCATATCGTACCCAATCGTGTTCTTTCTTTACCAAGTGTAATTCCTTCGCTTACTCTCACAGAAAAACAATAAAACCGAATTCTGTATTCGTCATAAAGGTGGTGGATGGAATAATGTCTATATATTTTCATAACCGATTAGTCTTGTGAGAATAATAGAAAGAGGGTGAAAATACGTGTCAGAGATTACTTGCTGGCATCTTATTTCTATGCACGATATTTCATTTTCTACCCTAAATCTGATATCAGAGTAGTATAATGGTACATACATAATTAATTCATTACCAAATAATTCTGTGTTTTTACTTCCATAGGTAAAGAGGTAAAAAAGAAAAGCGTTGCCTGGACAGAAGAAGATGCTGGTAACCAGCATTTTCTCCTTTTCCCCACAATGTTTTCTACCAATGCAAAGCCATATCCCATCACTTAAACGATATTTTATTTGTCGTCTGCAAATGCTTTCAATTTAAACAAGTCTTATATGTTGTCGTCTGGGAAAGAGTTTATGGTACGTGCATTAGGCGGTGCAGTTTACAGTTGACAATCGATTGAAACAAGCTGGGCTTTTAGATTTAAACAAAATTGCTTACAGTCCATGAATAATATATAAACATGGTGCACTGTGAAAAAAGACATACCTATATTGTCAACTCATGAAACGCAATTAGCTCTGTAAATGCCGAGTGCGAATATTATTATTTTGCCTATAATGTAGGTCAAGACTAGGCTACAACGATCAGATACACCGCTCAAGAAACCGTTAAAAACCGAAGGAAGAAAGGCTGTCGAAAAATGATTGGAAGGAGAGAAAGCGGAAGCAAACAATAGTTTTTTCTCTTCTTCCTACAACATTTTCTTTCCTTTCAAAGACAATGATTGATTGGTTGCTTGTATGGTGTTTATGCCGTTTTCAACATTATTTCAGTTATATCACGGCGGCCTGGGCACCTATCCATGCTTTCCTGGAGTTTCTTTTACCAGTACTCCGCACAATATTCTTTCTAAGCCACTGGTTGCTTTCCCACTTTCACTGAAGACAAATCGTTTGTAAATAACTTCAACAAGGATGAGTCTAAAATTTTGATTTCTAGGAAACGACATACTTTTGTACAGGACCAAAATGAAAGCTATTACAGACGACAAATTAAGTGTAGCTTAAATGGTGATTTGAAAACATGGTGGGAATAGGTGAAAATGCTGGTTACCAGCATTTCCTCTTTATATCAAATTCTTTTTTTAAAAAGTCTTCTTTATCAGGGCTTTTAAAACTCGGGATTGTCTGGTAAAGAGTTAAGTTACACACAGAGTAGGCCAATTGTAGTTCAATATATCATTTACAGCAAGGTGAGCAGTGTGCACACCTATTCATTCGCTCCTGAAGTTCCTTTACATACGGAAGTATTGTGAAAAGCAATCTTCACTGGCTACTTGGCCAGATAATAAATTTCTAGCTTCGGCCATTACTGGAAGCATTTGCAGACTACAAATTAATAGTGGCCCGAATTATTTGTGTTTGTCGGGGTATTGTTTGGTAAAGGTTTAACCCTTTACCACACAATCCCTACTTTTAACAGGCCTGAGGGAGAAGGCTTTTGAAAACATTGTGGGAAAAGGAAAAAATGCTAGTAACCAGCATTTTCTCTCTTTTTTTACAGGGTTTTCTACCATATCAAGAACAAATTTTGTTAAAACAGCGACCTTTAATATGCCGTCTGCAAATGCTTTCAATTTGGACCAGTTTGGTAGAGTTAAACTTATAAAGAAATCCTTTAGGAAGGAGGAAACAAACAACAGCAACAACTACCTTTTGTGCTTTTCGTTTATCAGCTCGCTGGTTCTGATGATAAATACGACTAAAATTAGAGACAATGACGGGAACAGGAAGCGCTATGACAAGAACTCCGCTCAGAGAGCAAAGACCTCCGACTATTTTACCGGGCACAGTGTCTGGCGTCATATCACCATACCTGAAACGAGACCAAAAAATGAAATTATAACAATGAACAAGAAGTTCCGCAAGAGCCCTTATTGCTCATTTGTCAAAATGGTAACAACAAAGTTTCCAGGGGCGAAGAATCGGACGACGGACGTTGGAATACGCGAAGTGAAGGCCTAAAAGCCAGGGACCGTATTACCACAACGTACCAAATAAGTAATTCCCATCAATTTACTTAATTTAACGGAAACACAATTTCTGACTGGCTGTAAAAAAACAAAATAGTTCAGTCTATCAGAAATTGTGTTATTTTCCAAAATTAGACTAAAAATGCAATTAGAATTATTTCTCAGTACGGATCGTGGTCGAAACAGTCATGAGTTACGATTGGCTTCAGGAACTATAAACTGCTTTCTAGGGCGTTTCTACGGCGAAAGTTAAGGTACCGCACTGCACCAGATTCACAGGTAGTCAGTCATCTTCCCAAAGTACCTTTACCCTCGTTTTAATGAACCCTGGGGTAGGAGCCTTGAAAACAATAGCAGTTTCAACTTTTCTAGCAATGATTATTTTACTATTCAAGGATGAAATTTCATAATCTTAGCCACATTTAAATTGTCGTCAATGGATGCCTTCAGTATTGACAATTCTAAAATTTCGACGTCTCGTACGAGGGACACTTTTTAAGTTCGTAGAGTAAGCCTATAACTTTTGAACGCGATTATGAAGTTGCACGATTTTTTACACAGAACTTGCATAATCATTCCTCTCTCGAACGGTGTCACGGTATGCGGCACACGAGGTCCACGTGCGCGCTGCGCTGGGTATTTTCAGCACATGGTTTTATACACTATAGTAAAATATAGCGTTCAATATGGATGGAAAAATCTCGGAACAGAGGGTATATTGTAAGATTCGAGCACAGCTCGGGTTTCCGCCAACAGAAATTCATGCTGGTTTGCAAAAAGTTTATGGGAATGGTGCTTTAAAATATGCTACAGTTTGCAAGTGGGTACGTCGTTTTAATGATGGCCGGGAGTCAATTGAAAATGACCCTCGGGTGGGTAGGCTGGTTTCCGTTTTGACGGAAAAGAACGTTGCTACTGTGAAAACGTTAATTGAGGAAGACGCACGTTATACCGTGCAAGAGATAGAAGAATTAAGTGGCATTCATTCGTCAAGTGTTTTGAAGATCTTACGTGAACGACTTGGGCTACGTAAGATCTGCGAACGCTGGGTGCCCCATTTGCTCACTGACGAGCAGAAACAAAGTCGGGTTAGACTTGCATCGCAAGTTATAGAAAAATATGATAAATGTGACCCACGTCGTTTGGAAGAGATAGTTACAGGTGATGAAACCTGGATCTATCATTTTCAACCCGATTCTAAGGCTAAAAATAAGGTTTGGGTTTCATCTGAGGGCGACAGACCTGTCATTGCGCGCCGTTGCAAAACATCAAATCGCATGTTGTATGCAATATTCTTTGATTCGAAAGGTCCAGTCCTTCAAATTCCAGTCCTGAAAGATAGTTCTGTCACTGGAAAGTTTTACAGAGAAAGTGTTCTTACTCAACTTGTTGATTTCTATCAGAAACGCAGACCGCGCACCGGTGTCCGCGGCATCAAATTACTCCATGATAACGCACCGGCCCATAAATCCGCTACGGTACAGGAATATCTGAAAGAATCTGGGCTCGATGTCTTAGATCATCCCCCATACAGCCCTGACCTGTCCCCCTGTGACTTTTGGTTGTTCCCAAGACTAAAGGAAATGCTGGCAGGGCACCGTTTTGAATCCCGTTGTGGTATAGGCAGTGCGGTCTACCAGTGTCTGCAACATATACCTAAATAGGACTACCGGGCGGCGTCCCGGAAATGGGTAGATCGGTGTAAAATGTGTGTGGAAGCAGACGGGGTATATTTCGAAGGTCTTAGATAAATAAAATTTTGATATTTCAAGTGGTTTTAAAAAGACCGCCCTACTCTACGAACTTAAAAAGTGTCCCTCGTAACTCGTAACTCGAGTGTTAACTCATGAAGGCTGAATAGTTGAAGCATAAGAAAATATAGTTTTTACATACTACAAAAATTAAATGTTTAAAGGACCAATAGCGGCCAAAAGTAAACAATGCAGGTGATGAAATGCATTTAAATTCAATTTATGACGTTACCATTTAAAAGTATGGAAATTATTGTGAAGATGAAAATTTGATATTGTACGGTCGGTCCTTGTGTTAGTTGCCGGCAGAAAAATAAATTTTAAATCCAGGAAAAAAGTAAGCAAAAGATAGACTGACCTGGTAACTCTTGACCTAATTCTAAAATTCATTTTCCTACCAGCGACTAACACTTGGATCGATCGTACAATAAAATATTGCCATCTACCTTTTAATTTCCATACTTGAAACTCTTTACCAAACGACAAAATTTTAAACTTGTCCAAACTGAAAGCATTTGCAGACGACAAAATAAATGTGACTAAAAGAATGAAATCTGTCTTGTGAAGGGCAGAATACCTTATGGGAAAAGGAGAAAATGCTGGTTACCAGTGTTACAATGTTTTCAAAAACAGTCTTTCGTCAAGATCGTTAAAAGTCGGGATTGTGTGGTAAAGGGTTAACTGGTATGGGTTAAATTTAAATGCATCTTATCACTAGCATTGTTTATTTTTGGCCGCTACTTGGACTTTGACAGGGACAAGCACTTGATCCTTTTCCACCTAATATGCCAAATCTGTTGCCCAATTCCTTTGGTTAGATTGTGTTTCCTTCCTTCATTCCTTCCTTCCTTCATTCCTTCCTTCCTTTCCTTCTTTCTTTCTTTCTTTCTTTCTTTCTTTTCTTTTTTTTTTCTTTTTTACTTTCTTTTTTTCTTTCTTTCTTTCTTTTTAGAACAGAGGTTTTGCAAACGTTTTCTAGGTATGTACATGCAATAACCGATTTATAACCCGTTAGGTTCATTACAAACATAAATAAGTAAAATAAAATATATGAGCCCTGCTCTGTGAAAAGAGGCTTAATGCATCTGCAAAAAGTATCGACTCAGGTCAGCCTGCGCAATCCGCGGTCAATTTTCTGTATGTCCAAGGGCCAGTCTACCTCATGATTCAGTCGGTTGTTAAAAAAAAGTGGCTATTATGGATCCATGAATATATGATTACTTGCTTGGTACAAAGCATCAAGGAGATGCATTAAGCCCCCTTTTGCTAAAGCAAGACTCATATAAATAAACGATAATAATGATGACGAGAGCAACAACAACAACAAATGTGCCAAATGCCACGTTTAGTCACCGTCTCCAGGTATTGACCAGACTAGATTCATTTCATTGGTACCCAGTCAACTTCTCATAGTATATTTACCCTATGAATATTAATAATACCGTTTGGGGAATGCAGACGGCAACTTTTATTGCCCTATTGGGCAATTTTCCCTCCGTTGTAACTATAAATTGGTAGACTGAAACGGTTCTGTGACGTAAGGCGTTGCCATGGTATCCGGTATATATACATACACCACCCCTCTTGTGTGCTTCTTTATGTTTATAAATATTAATAGAAAACTAAAAGGATTTGTAGATTTATTTGACTCTTTACCTGACGACGAAATGTTAGACTTGTCCAAATTGAAAGATTTGCAGACAACAAATTAAACGTGAATGAAATGATGGGATGTGCCTTAACTCTTTACCACACGACAAAAATGTAGACTTCTCCAAATTTGCAGACGACAATTCAAATGTGGCTTAAATGATGAAATTTATCTTTGATAGGTCTGAAAACATTGTGGAAGAAGGAGAAAATGCTGGTTACCAGCATTTTCTCCTTTTCCTACAATGTTTTCAAAAGGCTTCTTCTTCAGGGACTCGAGATTGTGTGGTATACAGTTAAAGAGGGCTGAAAACATTGTTGGGGAAGAAAATATGCTGGTTACCATCATATTCGCCTTTTCCCACGATGTTTTCAAAACTCATCTAACTCAGCGTTACTAAAGACGGATTTGTCTGTTGAAGGGCTAATGCAACTCAGTAGGCCAGGAGACTTATGATAATTGAAAAAAAAAAGTACGTTTTTCACTTTTCACAGAATAATAAACATTGTTGGAAAACGAGCAATTCCTCGTCACATGCAAGTAGCCCCCTTTTCCCAAACTGCTTTGCAAAGCTGTCCAGCATGAAGATCTATACAGTCGAGCCATGCTGTGTGAAAAGGGGGCTTAAAGCTATAAATTTTCTGCGTGTCAAAGGACCATTATACCTCGTGACTCGGTCGGTTGAACAACAGTGATTTTAGAGGTTCCATAATTATGTGATGTCTCGCTTGGTATAATGCATCACGGAGGTGCACTGATCCCCCTTTTGCCAGAGCATGGCTACATTGTTTGTGTAATTGGTTTATGCCATACAAATCAGCTTCTTTTAAATATAAACAAAAAATACCAGCTACTTCCCTATATATGGGCCATACTCTTTGAAATATGGGCTTCAGGGCATATGCCAATTTTTTTTTTTACGATAATATAACGTATGCGGAGTAAAAACATGAAACCAAAATAAAAATACAAAATACAAAGACCCAGTTCTTCAACAGAGATAACTCATGTCAAATTTACAGAAAACAGGATTTAATTTAAACCTAAAAAAAAAAAAATCAACAAATACTGCTCAAATAAATGATTATTCCTAGAAATGTGATGTCTGCCAATAGTCAAAAGGATTAATTGAAAGAATTAAGGCACTGGACAGATCACAGTAGCAATTAGAAATGTTTTAACGTGTCAACAAAGACTTATTCCTGATCCTTTTTCTGCAATTAAATGCAATTAAAAAAAAATCTGCGGACAGATTTTTTTTTTTTTTCAAATTTGCAGACAAATAGTTCTTTCTATTTTTTTTTTAAGTCATTTATATCAAGTGGTGTATTTTGAAAGACACGGTGCATTTTTAAGAGCTATTGACAAGACAAATTACCTCCTTTTTACAATAAAACCTCTATTTTGGCGTGATTTTACATCTCGATCATTTATAAATCTCCCATTTTTCTTCCGCGTCAGTGACTTCCATATTTCTAAAAGGCAACCGACATATTACGGATAAAATATTATCTCATTTTCATAGCAACCCAGTGGAATATAATAAGAGTTACAATAAGGAAACATGCAAATACAGACGCCAAGGTAAAACTATATCGTATGCCTTTAGTGCATTTGCAAAGAGTATCGACCAAGGTCAACCTGCACAGACCTTGCAGGCTGACTTGGATCAAAACCTTTCGCAGAAGGTCAATTTTCTGCATGACAAAGGACCAATCTACCACCAGACCCAATCGATTGTTAGACAAAATGGATTTTATGAATCCATAGTTATATGATTACTTGCTTGGTATCATGCATCACGGAGATCTGTTACCCTTTTGCCAGAGCATTGCTCAAATACATTTGTTGGCTTATATGCTGTGCAACGTCGTTTTCGCGGTGACAATAGAAACAGTCAAAACAATGTTCAGGGGACAGAGAGGAATGATTCCTGTCGCAAAGACTATCACAAATTGTGTTTATTAAATTGTAAGGTTTGACGAGGGATGGCAACGGGCCTCAAACACCAATTGACGTTGCTCATAAAGCAAAATAAAACAAAACAAAAAAAGACTATCACTATCATCAATCCTCGTGGTAAAAAAAAATGCAGAGCAGGGAAGCGAACCAGCAACCGTTTGGTTTCAAGCCATGTACAGGGTGTCCCAAAATATATGTCCCAGTTTCAAAGTTCCATTTTGCTATTAAATATTCAACATAACTAGATAGCTCTTTCTAGTATTATGAAAAACATCAAAAACTTTTTATAAACAGTAATTTGAAGGACTAGTTTACCTTTGTTCTATCATAACACATGCTCTACATGTCTACCCATTGTCTGCTGTATGAGTCTAACATGACGTCGCAAATTGTTTATGACGTTTTGGCAAGTGCCCTTTGTAATCTTCTATATTTCCCTACGAATAGCAGTTCTGGGGTCAGTTAAACATGCTGCTTATAATCATACACCTTGTCTTTGATGAGTCACCATAGAAAAAAAATCTAACTGTTTAAATCGAGCCAGTCTGATGGCCACTTTACTGTGGACTTCATTGAAATCAACTGGCTTCCAAAAGTTCCGGTTAGAAAGCTCTACTTGTACTGGGTGCTGCTCCATCTTGTAGAAACCAACTATCATTTTAATAAGAAACATCTTTTTGAGAGTTCAGACACAAACTTATTTTTCAAAATACCAGTGTAGCGAATAGAGGTGGCTGTGACCGTCTCTCTGTCTTCCTTGAAGAAATAGGGCCTGGTGACGCCTTTCCTGCTTAAAGAAAGCCAAACCGTGACGTTTTCGTCGTGCATGGCAAGGTGTATGATTATAACCAGCATATTTGACTGAACTCAGAACTGGTATTCTAAAGGGAACACGGCAGTTACAAAGGTCACTTGCCAAAGAGCCATTAAAATTTTTGACGTCATGTCAGACTCGTAAAGCAGAAAATGGGTGGACATTTAGAGCATGTGTTATGACGGAGTAAAGGTAAACTAGTCCTTCAAATTTATGTTTATACAAAATTTTAGATGTTTTTAAGACATAGTATATAGAACCATCTAGTTATGTTGACTATTTAGTAGCAAAATTTAACTTTTATATTGGGACATATATTTTGGGACACCCTGTATGTCACCGAACTACGTGGCTCGACATGATAAGAACAAAAGACTGGGTTACTCCTGATATAAATAAAGAGTAATTGTAAGCTTCCTCCCTTTATATATATATAAAAAAAACCTCTATACTTTATCAAAATTTACAAGGCAATGACGTGATTTCCCATACAAACAAAAGTCACAATCCCGATTTTAATGACCCTGAGAAAGAAGGCATTTGAAAACATTGTGGGTAGAGAAGAAAAAGTTGGTAAGTCACCATATTAACAAAGAAACTGACTACTTTCTAACGATAATAAAAGACATGGAGTACGCCCCGAAATTAGCAAAGCAATTGACTGCTTTCCCATGTTGACCAAAATCAAGGGAGAACGTCCCGAAATTTACACAGCAAATGACTATTTTTCCCACGATAACCCAAACCATAGAGTACGTCCCGAAATTCGCGGCAGTTGACTACTTTCCTGTGTTAAGCAAAGCCATGGAGTACGTCCCGAAATTTACAAAGCAACTGACTACTTTCCCATGTTAACCAAAACCATCCAGTACGTCCCGAAATTAGCATAGCAGTTAGCTACTTTCCCATGTTAACCAAAATCTTGGAGTACGTCCCGAAACTAGCTAAGCATTCGATCACTTTCCAATGTTAACCAAAGCCATGGAGTGCGTCCAAAATTCACAAAGCAATGGATTACTTTTCTATGTTCACCGAAATCTAAAAAAAAAACAATTTGACTACTTTCTCTTGCTAACCAAAGCTATGGAATATGTCCCAAAATGAGCAAAACAATTGGTTACTACGCTGTGTTAAAACAGACTGAGTACTTCCCACTACTTGATCGACAAATAGACTACTTTCCCATACTCTTCCTGAAAACGCGTTTCACAGCTTTAGTTGCCTTTGCGGTCAGTGTGGGTCAAGATAAGACTGCAAAAGCTAGAATGTCCGCTTTGCCGAGACATTCTAGACAATAGCAATCTGTCCCTTCCCCTTACTTTCCGACAACAATTTATATGGCCTCTCTCTCTCTCTCTCTTCCATCTCTCCCTTCTTCTTATGAACATGGACAAGATTAATGCATTCTATCATGATAAAAAGCAATAATCCAAAGCAAAGCCATAATCCGGAGAGAAAAAAAACACCAAAAGTAAGAGGGTTGTTGCTCATGATAAATTCATTCTATCGCAACTAGAACACGTTTTCATGCATATTTTATGTGCAGGTTGGATTCAAACACAGGGGAAAAAATTAAACAAAATGTATCATTTTAAACCTCTTCGTAAAATGCTGAAACTAACAGCCCATGGTAGCTTGTTCATTTCTGTCTATTGTCTAAGAAAGTAGTATGTCCGAAATCGATCAAGGAGGAGTCCTTTCTTTTGCTTGTTTGTATGGTGTTTTCATCATTGTTTCAGTAATATTGCAGCAGTCAGAGCACATATCCATGCGTTCCTGGTGTTTCTTTTACCAGTAGTTCGCACAATTCTCCCCATGCCAATGGCTGCTTTCCCTCTCAAACATCGTCAAGACAATGTTCAGCGGTAAGAGAAGAATGAACTCGGAAAGAAATTGGTTGAGCTTGGGAATCGAAAGAGCGACCCCTGGTTTTAGGCCGCCTGCACATTACGACTGAGCTACACGGCTTAAAGACTCCCAAGTAATGAGTAAATTTACGTATATATTGTCTTTGTATGCCGTACGTATAGCAGCAGTATGAATATTCTTTGATGCAGGTTTGACATCTAACGTCTGAAAATAACTGACCAATGAAATGTTGATATCACCATCACGTGGGACAAATCTGTTACGAACTATGATTGACTAAAGTTGTCGCATTAACTTAATGATCAAATATGCACGGTGAAAATTTTAGTTTTCACTATATAGGACAATGTAAAACTTGTGACTGCTAGGGCGGGGCCAATTTTGACCTCAGGGCTATTATTTGGGCTATCTTGGTAGAGGCCAAGATAGTGAAAGCGTCACTAAAAGCGTTTGAAGACAAGAAACTATATTTTGTCCAAATCACGGAACTGGACTTTCAAAGAGTAAAATACACTGTGGGAAAAGGAGAAAATGTTCGGTACCAAAAATGTTTTCGAAATCCTTCTTAGGAAAAAAAAAAAACAATTCTTTGAAAATGTGTACAAAGTGTAATGTTTCATGTATTTTTCATCGAAAGAGATATGGGTATAGGGTCACTAAAGCCGGTAGTTCGCCGTACACCATTTAACTGCTAAATTAGACGTCTATTTATTCGGCGCTAAAATAGTTTTACTGCTAATCTTCGCCAGACAAACTGTTTAGAAGTTTTACAGACGTCAGCCCTTCCCTTGGGAAGTGAATTGTATATTTACAGATGTCAAGTCGACAATTATCTATCATCACAATACTTGAGATGTGTTTATATACAATAACGAATCCCTCTATAAGTCGAATACTGCTAACTCGAACTACAGATGAATATAGAATCATCGATATGTCGAATACTGCTATCTCGAGGTAAGTTCGAAAACACTATTTAACTAGCATCATCCAAGTGTACTGCATAGTTCTCACAGTCACAGGTTGAGACTCTGGTATGTCCCGTTTCAGTGAAAGACTGAGAAGAGCCAGGTCGAACCGGGATGATCCAAAATTATCCTGGTTACTGACTCGGTTGTTTAGGATTTTTTTATACAAACTGTAGTCACCAGAGGGATGATCAAACTCGGGCCATTGCCGGTGCAATGCGCGTACATACCAGTGTACATACCGGGTACATACCGGGTACATACCGCCTCATACGGTGAACACCTGGGGACAATACCGTAGTGAATTGGCATCGAATCGAACCGTCCTTGTTTTAATACCCTAGGGTGATAAGCGGGAAACAGCGGTGTTTCACCAGCGCACAACCGTAGTAAGACGGTACGTTGCCCGCAAACAACGGCACACAACCGGCGATCGACCAATTGCCCTGGGCTTCGTTTGCATCAGTCCGGAAAGGCGTTGTCATGACACTGTAGGCCAGCAAAACCTGGATAGTTCGACTTCTAAAAAGACAGCCAAACTTGAGCAACAACGATTACATTTTCTCAAGGGGAGCGGAGGCCAATACCGTGACTATGAGAGCTGGACTGTACTTTTTTGCCAGACAACAAAGTTTAAGACTGGTTCAAATAGGAAACATTTGCAGAAGACAGGAATGTGACACTGAAAGGGAAAAAAACATTGTAGGAAAAGGAGAAAATGTTGGTTACCAGCATTTTCTCCTTTTTCTACAATGTTTTCAAACTGAGCCATCTGTCTAAGCCTTGCAAACACGGAACTGTTCGGTGAAGGCTAAAGGAGAAAATTATGTTTTGAAACATTCCGAGCAATGCTGTTTTATACAGAATGATAGAAAACATGCCAAATAATCGATCAGTTGTCGAAATTCTGTCCAAAGAAAACATGTTTTGTGGTTTTCTTATTTTCTTTCACTGAGAATGAACTTTATATTCACAGTTCAGTTCGAATTAAAAAAAAAAAAAAAAAAAAAAAGAGCCATGGTCTGTGAAAAGGGGGCTTAATGCATCTGCAAAATGTATCGACCTATGTCAGCCTGCGCAGTCCGCGCAGGCTGAGACTGGTCGAAACTTTTTGCCATTTTGTAAATTTTATGCATGTCCAAGGACCACTCCACCCTTCTATCTAGTCAACTGTCAGACTTTAAATGGATTTTACGGATCCATGCCTCTGTGATGTCCTGCTTGGTATAATGCATTATGGAGATGCATTAAGCCCCTTTTGCCAGAGCATGGCTCATCTTGGATCAGCCTTCACATTTTGTGCATTCTGATACTAATCTACACTATCTGAAACAAACTCGTATTCTTCTTGCAATAAAGTGCTCTTTGGGTAAAGCTCAGCTCCTTTTTTTGTTTGAGAAACTTCGATTTCGAAACCTGTACCTACATAGAAGTAGGAGTACTGAGGGTGTGGGGCGCCAGGCCTCATCTCAGTCACGGACAAAAGTATATCTTCACTTGGAAACATCTGTGCTAAAAGGAGAATTCTAACATGACACGTGAATCCGGCTCAATAAACACAATGCGATGGAAGCGTGGTAAAATCGATGCCATTCTATATTCTATGTAAAGTAAGAATTGATCCGCATTCGCTTTTATACTAATTATAAACTTGTTCTTTTATCAAGAGTTGGTCAAGTTAGAATCGAAATAATTTTCTTTCTATCGTGGTTATAGTTCACTGATAAACCACGGTTGTGGGTTATGAGGCGCAATGAATAAACCACGGGCTCTCGCCCTCGTGGATTATTTATTGTGCCTCATAACTCACAACCGTGGTGTATTGAACGATAAACCACGATAGAAAGAATATTATATCTTGAATTGACTATAACTAACAATTTTACTCGATGAAATAATGTTTTCTAAAATCTGCAGCAAAAATCTCTGCAGGAATGGCAATACCTAAACTATTTTTTCATTTGATGTATTCGAATCCTGCTTCAAAAAGTCGCACTTTCTCTATACACCTAATTCATCACCTCAAATCAAATCATACAATTGTACAGGAACGGAAAAAATATCGAGGCAATCTATTTCTAAAGTTTCCAAAAATTTCGTAATGAAATCCAATAATGGCGCGGTTTCTCTATTGCCTAGAGACGGTGAAATGTTATATCAATCGCACCGTATAATTTGCCCGCTTTATGACATGTTAATGCTACACCGGCAGTCGAGAGTGTACAATTTTGGGATCATTATTACATTAATACTGCAGACGAAATTATAGGTCATCCAAAAAATCAGTAACTGTAACTAGGTACCCAGTTCCTTCAGCCATCGTCACAACCAAATATTAACTGTGTACAGTTCTTGCCCCCAACAGGGGTCGTATACATGTATAATACTCCCTGCCCCAAACCCTAAGAGGTAAACATAAAGTCGGGGCTCGTATTCACCAACCATTCTAAAATGCATTCTATTTCTGTCTTCCCAGAATTTTCTGTGATTCAAAGTAACCAAATGATTAAGTCAATCAGATATTGCGTTGCTTTGAAATTTAGAAAATTCTTAAGAATTTGCAATTCCCAATGGTTGGTGAGTAGGGTCCAAGGGCTACATATAAGCTCTTGGCCACTTGTTAACCGTCTGAAAAAGGACACCAGTATGTCGTGAGCAGCATGCATGTATTTTGTTTATATAGGCACATAGGCACAAACATAAATATTTTGCTTTGTGTATAAGTGACACCAATCTTTCAGTGAGCCATATCATCTATCATATGAGCCATATCTAATTGGTCGTCTGCAAATGCTTTCAATCTGGACAAGTATAAAATTTTGTCGTATGGTAAAGGGTTAAATTAAACTGCGGTAGAGGGTTTTTACGGGGGTTACGAAAAGTTATTCGATCCGATACTTTTACAAGGTCGAGGTTTGAAACGCGACAGTGTAAAATGCAGACGTTTGTATAGTGGTGGCAGTCCCAGTTTTGCTTGAGAAGAAAACTTTCCTGAGATTGTAGGGACTTCATAACTCTCCTTGTAGACACACACATTAAGTCAAAGCCTATTTAAATATCAACCTCAACTCGGAACTACGTATACACATCCACCGATATGCCTCTCTGTAAATGATGTATTTCCAGAAATACATCAATCGAATTGACCTGTGACTCGTGTAGAAATCTCGACATACTGTGCACCAAGGGGTAAATAATACATCTGTATTTTACTTTCCACATTTAGTTATCACGTTCGTGCGACTGGACCAATAATCAAAGTACTGATAGTACTGAAGGCCAGGAAATCTAGTGATCTGTAATCTCTAAGGAACGAAGGATACGAACTCACACGAGACCTCATTTTCTAATTATCACTACCATACAGACAGTCAGCCAATTCAATTATGCCAAAAGAATTCATTGGTAAAGGGGTACTGTCACGCATAATATGGAATAATACAATAATCAACAGGAAAAATTAAATTAATGAAAAAAAAAAAAAAAAAAACACTGCTCAGAAGCCAGATTCTATAATTAAACCGAAGCAAATAGTGGATACCAACGCTCGGCTATAGGGTGCATGATAATGGCTTTAAAAATTTCTAAGTCGAAAAGGGGCTTAAATCAAGCAAATTTATTTTTGAGTTATTTGCCTTATTGGTTAAAGTTGATCTTTACGATAATGCACATATATTCCAAGTTTCAAATAAATATCGTCAATGATAAGAAAGATAAGACACAATTTAAAATTGGACACAACGCGAATACCAACGCTTAATATCGCGAACGCAGGGCAGGGTGATGTCAATACATCCAGTTTTGTTCTCAAACAGTCGATCTAAATCTATTCTTTTGACTATATCATACAAAGACGTCTACTAGCCCTTCTCGTCCCATTAGAGAGAGAGAGAGAGAGATATATTCCAAAGACGGCTTCTGGCGCTTAAAATGAATTTGCACATTCGGGATGTATTTCAGAATAAATATTCTTAAACTTTCATTTCTCCTTTTCAAACAATGTTTCGGAAACTACCAGTTATGTGAATGAAACTCTAGGTATGTAAATGTGATGAATAACTGATAAATTAAAGCCTAATTTTTTAAACACACCTTTTATTTTCAAATTATTTTGCTTGAAAGTTAAAAAATGTACAAGGATCGCACAACACTTTCATGATTTCTAATCAATCAACAGTCGTCACAAAAAAAAAAGAATATAGGCAGATAACATGATTGATTATCGGAAAATGTAGATAGAACAAAAAATTCTTATTTTTCCATAATGTTTGCCTATTCCTCTGACAAAAAGAGAGATGTTTTAAATCGATTCACACAGAAAAAAGAGAGTATAATTTCTTTTAATTTCTGCATATTTCTTAATTCTATCGATTTTTTTTTTAAACATATAGAGAAAATCAAGTTCAGTTCTAAATGATTAAAAGAAACTGATATTAAATGCAGTTAATACACCAATAATCTCATTCAATTATCGACATTTCCATGGAAAATCGTATATCTCAATCTTTTCACCAGGCAGTCAAAGGAGATGCGGCGTGCGGTTCCCTTTGATCTTTATTTGAAACGCGGACAGTAACTAGCAAGTGACAATGGAAACTAAAAATAGAAAACTGGTTCTCGGGTTTTTCCCTCGGGCTAGTACACTAGAAAGTGATATCAGGGGCTGTAATCATGTCTATAATACGAGAGGATTTCAGTATCCAATCACAGTGATAGAAAAGTTGGTAGAGGTTAAATGTACACCGAATAAGTCTGTACACCGAATAAGTCTGATGTCAGTCATAATACGGCAACGCCTTAATGCACAGTTCCTGACAAGATTTGTGTAACTATAAACTCCGCCCATAGGCGGTATCGGATAAAAATAGACATCAGACTTAAACGGTGTACAGACTTATTCGGTGGACGTTTAACTTTTACCTGGAAAAGTTGTTGACCGTCTGTTGTGTATTCAACAGGGACACAACCCTTAAAACACACCCGTTGGTTATTAAAGGGCTGTAATACCCTTGCAATTCCATAGCACTATGCAGATGTCGGAAAGCTTTGAGGAAAGGGAAACATTCACGCCGTGTGATAAGCGATCTCTGTACTTACGAAACGAGTTGTTTTGGCGGACTCAGCGATATAGAGTAGACACACCGTACAACATTTTGTCTGAAAGTAGTCCGGAAAAGTCAGCTTACGATCGCTATAGGCAAAGGAATCCCTTGAGAGGGATTCCCTGGCCTAAAAATAGA
The DNA here is from genome assembly GCA_945859785.2 of Tridacna gigas. Taxonomy (NCBI): domain Eukaryota; kingdom Metazoa; phylum Mollusca; class Bivalvia; order Cardiida; family Cardiidae; genus Tridacna; species Tridacna gigas. The sequence goes on along the minus strand of OX244036.2, from coordinate 30,645,198 downwards.
AGCTCTGCTCCTTCTGATGGGGTTTTTGACATTCCATTGGTCAGTCATCTTTATGTTGTAGCAAGAAATTTGCGTTCATCACTCCAGTGCCTAGTCGTAAAGCCATTGCTATATATAGACACTGGGGGCTACCGCAGAACTTTTTCAAATAATAAATTGCGTTGCTTTAAAATTTAGAAGATTCGTGAGAATTGGAAACAGCAAACAAGTAAAGATGATTGGTGAATACAGCTTCAAATATAACCCGTTAAGTTTCTAGGTAAGACCAATCTTCCAGTCATGGCTTTAACGGATACAGTCGAATAAAGCACATCATATAGGCAAGATATATAAAATCATGTGTCAACTCGCACAGAAAATCCAGAAAGACAACAGATTGACTCTTTCTTTGAAAGGCGTATAAACATCGCGGAAATATAAAAAGAAGTTCCTAATCAGCATTAATTTTTCCACTTTTCCATGCTGTTTTCAAAAGCCATCTTCCTAATGGTCGTTAAAACTCGTTATTGTTTGGTTAAGGATTAAATTCAAGGGTGAGGCCTCCCATACAATGAACAGCAATGAGTGCAGTGTATACCAAATAATATTTGAGCTTTCATTCTTTTGAGAAAAAGTGCAATCTTGTTTCTAATTGTTTGTATGAAATGTTTCATCAAGACATTGCATCGCTTAAGATCAACTAATGTATTCTTATCACTAAATATTCAAATAATCGAAATTCTACCATATCTATCGATCACATGCTCTACCAAAGTATACTTCTGATCTTGCTCAGCGTAAACATAATTATAGCAGTAGCAGTATTTATAGATGATGATATTATTACACAATATCTTGTACTATTGCATAAAAATAAATGACCAATACAATGACAAATCATCGTCACATGGGACAAATCTGGTACAAAATTTTTAACTGGCTCATCCAATCACATGAGCCAAATGAACACTACAAGGTGTGTGTTTTACCCGAATTATAATATAATACATTCAGCTTTTCGTCGGCATAACCAAAGGTACTTCTTTTTTGGCCAAACTTCGCCCTTGGTAACCAAAATATCATGTGATCCATGCTCTGTGAAAAGGGGGCTTAATGCATCTTCGTGATGTTTTGTACGAAACAAGACATCACATAATTAGTGTTCAATAAAATCCACTTTGTCTTATAACCCACTAAATCATGAGGTAGACTGGTCCTTTGACTTGCAGAAAATTGACCGATGGCAGGTATCACCTGCAGACTATCTGTACAGATGTCCCAGTATCACCTACAGACTACCTCCACAGATGTTCCGGTATCATCTGCAGACCACCTGCACAGATGTTCCGGTATCATCTGCAGACTATCTGCACGGATGTTCCATTATTCTCTGCAGACTACCTGCCCAGATGTTCCGGTATCACCTGCAGACTATCTGTACCGATGCGCTAGTATCACCTGCAGAATATTTTCACAAATGTTCCAGTATCACCTGCAGGCTATTTCTATGGATGTTCCAGTATCACCTGCAGACTACCTGCACAAATGTTCCATTATCACCTGCAGTCTGTCTGCACAGATGTTCCAGTATCACCTGCAGACTACCTGCACAGATGTTCCAGTATCACCTGCAGTCTTTCTGCACGGATGTTCCAGTATCACCTGCAGACTATCTGCACAAATGTTCCAGTATTACCTGCAGTCTGTCTGCACGGATGTTCCAGTATCACCTGCAGACTACCTGCACAAATGTTCCAGTATCACCTGCAGTCTATCTGCACAAATGTTCCAGTATCACCTGCAGACTATCTGCTCAGATGTTCCGGTATCACCTGCAGTCTGTCTGCACAAATGTTCCGGTATCACCTGCAGACTACCTGCACAAATGTTCCAATATCACCTGCAGTCTATCTGCACAAATGTTCCAGTATCACCTGCAGACTATCTGCTCAGATGTTCCAGTATCACCTGCAGACTACCTGTACAAATGTTCCAGTATCACCTGCAGTCTGTCTGCACGGATGTTCCAGTATCATCTGCAGACTACCCGCACAAATGTTCCAATATCACCTGCAGACTACCCGCACAAATGTTCCAGTATCACCTGCAGACTACCCGCACAGATGTTCCGGTATCACCTGCAGTCTACCTGCACCTATGTTCCGGTATCACCTGCAGACTATTTGCACAGATGTTCCGGTATCTCCTGCAGACTATCTGCACAGATGTTCCGGTATCACCTGCAAACTATCTGCACAGATGTTCCGGTATCACCTGCAGACTACCTGCACAGATGTTCCGGTATCATCTGCAGACTATCTGCACAGATGTTCCGGTATCACCTGCAGACTATCTGCACGGATGTTCCCGTATCACCTGCAGACTATCTGCACGGATGTTCCAGTAACACCTGCAGACTATCTGCACGGATGTTTTAGTACAGCCCGCAGAATACTTTCAGTTCCCTTAGCAAATTAGTACTACTGTTTGAAACATTGTTGCGAAGTAACGAGCAGCCCTAAAATGATAGACGTAATCACTTTATAACTGACACAATGTTATTGGAGCGCAAAAAACAGTGCGACAAGGGTCCTGTGTGGCTCGTAACCTGGGCTGCGTTTCAATAAACTGCGTAGATTTACGCAAATTATTTTGAATTGTTTATATACACCTATGCGATCCCTGCTAGCCAAAACTATGAGCTGACGAAAATTTATATAAATATTTACTCAAACCGTTAAGTTATGCAGTTCAGTTTAACTTGTCTTCAGAGTCAATGCTTCCTTACCTAAACTGCGTACGCAAATTGTGTGGGTACGCAGTGTAGTGAAAGGTAGCCTCCATGGAGACCCCTAGTGCGAGTCTCACTGGAAGCACTGGGTTTTTCGTGGGCGTGTCCTTGGACAGGCCCCTTCAGAACCCTAGCCTAGTAGCTGCCATGGTAAAACCCAGGACGTACATGAATATGTGAGCCGTCGCCGTAATACGACTGAAATAATGCTGAAAGCAGCGTAAACACCATTAAATCAATCAACAGTACAACATAATTATGGACAAAGAAATTATTTAGATATCGGGCAACGTTACTACGATAACGCTTTACCAATTTTTCTCTTCTGTACAATGAAAGCATGATAGGCAACGTATTAAATGTAGCTCAAATGATTGGTTCTTTCTTTGACAAAATAGAAAACATGGCGGGAAATGGAGAAAATGCTGATTATCAGCATTTTCTCCTTTTGCCACCATGTTTTCAGATTTCTAATTCCTACGTTTCGTAAAAACCACGGGATCGTTTAGTATCGAGAAAATGTGGAGCGTAGCGAAAACCCATGTACATAAGTTTTCTCCTAGACTTTTGGGACGTCGTCTAAAAATAGATGCAGTATTAACGACTAAAATGAACCCTGACATTTACCGTTTTGCAGAGAAGTAAAATCAATCCATCAGCCGAACTATGTGGGGGAAAAACGGAACCGGCGTTATCATCATTATTTTACACACTTTTGTTATCCGTTCTGCCTCTTTCAGTTCTAAGAACTACATCACGGGTATTTGTTTTCTACGCTCTGGTATTAGGTTCGAGACAGCGCTAGAGCAATAAAATCTTTATGGTAATCTGTTGTTACGACCAACGGTAGCGCCGAACGAAAGAGGATCGGCGGGAAACAGCTCGAACCTTATCTTACTTGCTTGTAATACTTCTGCCTGGTTCTGTTCTTGGATTATTTTCTATGCTCAGAAATCTTTGTGACGAGTGACGACCAACGGTTGTTCGGAACTATGTTGTATTTAAGAGAGAAAGAGAGAGGTTGGGGAAACGCGAGACAGGCAGAGAAAAGGAAGGAACTGAAGGTGTAAAATCCACGTGCCGACATCGATATCCAATCTATTGCTCTTTTGTTGTCCGTTACGTCGAGTTCAGGGTCCGTGTTCACAAACCATTCCTAAAAAACGTTCTTTGTCTTGTTCTATGCTCCACTATCAAGTTATGCGCTAGAGTTTTTCCAATGCTCGAACCAAGCTATATTTGCTCTGGTATCAAGTTCGAGTTTTCTAGATTTATTTTTATTTAGTACTAACGGTCTCCACGAAGCTGAAGAAATCAATCGGCAAAGGTAACAGGATCTGGATGGAGCGCTGAACCAGACTACAGATAGAGGCAGCCGACTCTACAAAATGAAATGCTTCAAGCTCAGTTTTGAATTTACCCTCGTATATTTATGTCCCTCTCTCTTCTATATTTATGCGCCCCATCTGTCTGTCTGTCTGTCTCTCTCTGTCTCTCTCATTTCATCTGCTAGGGATATATACCCTAATAAAAGAATCACTCATCGTCGGGGATTGAGCAAACTACCCTAACAGTAACAACGATTGACATTTCTGGACTCAGCCAGTCGGGCAGAACTAAACAAATTTCTGGCAAAAGCATTTCTTGTGCAGTCAGCCGTCTCCAATCTCGATAAAAGAAGGCTCAAATTGAATCAACTGTCTTTTCCCAGGGAGCCCTACCCTTTACATTAATCACTGTTTTCAGAAGAATTTGGACATAGAGACATGCACAGAGTGATTGTATTTAAATGAAAGCGAAGAAAACCGAAACGTTGTGGCATAAGGAGAAAGTGTTTGTTTCTAGCAATTTCCACCTTTTTTTTTTTTACACTGTTTTCGAATCAGATTACAGCAAAATGTGTCACTTATCTTTCAATGGAATAATTTCAAACTGAAGACATCTAACGTGCAACAAATGCTAAAATCCAACTGCAATAAAAACCCTAAACTTTGTGAAAAAATAAGGAAGTGACCGTTTTGAGCTATTTCTTCGTCTGTCATAATGTTTTCAAAATAAACCAAGGGCTATGTGTCGAAGGGATCTGTGAAATAAAGCCAAGAAAGTGAAAGACGTTTACACATTAACACGATGCTTTAATTTCACGACAATCAAATTTATTCATCTATTATCTATCAAAAAAAATATATACAAGCTAAAACAGCACGACAAAAAGGTAAATTTTGCTAGATTACGAGCAATTTCTCCTTTTGTCAGATTGTTTTCGTTAAATACCTACAAACTTTGCGTCCGAAATCAGCCTGAAAGAAAAGGATGAATCTATGTGAAAGGCAATAAGCTTATTGGGGAGAGGGTTCTTGCATCGAAAACCTGTAATTTCAGCCATAACTCGGAGCGAATTAGGGAATAAAACCCTTAACCCAAATCAGATGATCCCTTCTTGTGCAACGACCCTGAGTACAAACACTTTTGAAACATTGTGGGGAAACAGAAAAAGAAAATGTCCTTGCACCCCTAGATCCATGCATATTTCAGAAACTTTGATATTGGAGACAGTCCAAATGGCGAGTAAAACATTAATTTTTGAAACGTCTAATAGCTTGAAAATACCGTGTCATTTGAGTATTTACTTGTACTGAATTATTTTGAGAAAACACGGAAGGAAAAGTTCTTATTGTTCGTGCAAACAATCAGCTCTGTTGCTACACTATTTTCAATTTTCCCCGGATGATTTTTAGTCATATGAAACCCAATGAACAATACACATATGACAGATGTACACCGATCAAATCGTCCACAATTCTACCACGCTCTATTCTAACACGATAGTATTAAAAAAAAAAAATCAGAAATAATAATTTCGAGAAAGTATATAGATATATAACAAACCATGAATTTTCAGCAATAAATGCCATTTATATGATGGCGCCCTCAAAAAGTGCGGGAAAAAAGGCGCGCGTTTTTCCAGGGAAAAGTGTTAACATTTTATCGATCTGGTTCTCCTTTGTACAAACCCTCTAATCTGATTAGGGTGAAATTCACGCTTTCAAATAATGCTTGTTAGGGAAATTTTCAGAGCAAAGAAACATTTATCAAGTAAATGGAAATTGTCTTCTTCTCCCAGCACCCCAAGAAAAGAGCCGGCCTTTTTAAAATATCATACATGCTTTTTCCATCCTTTCAAATGATTGTCCTATCTGTACTTTGTAGTAGATCTAGGTAGACAGAACAATCGTCTGCAGAGTAATTGGCTAATTCTTTACCAGACGTCACAGTTTTAGGCCTCGTCTAAACTGAAAGTAATTGCAGACGGCCAAGTAATTGTGGCCAAAAAATTGTGGGATTTTTCTCTGATGGGGGATAACAATGTGGGAAAGGGAGAAAGTTCTGACTACCATCATTTTCCTCTTTTTTCAGAATGTTTATACACAGTTTCCGAAAATATTGTGAGGAAAATAAGGAAAAACAAAACTGTTACAAATTCTTGGTTTTTTGTTTCAAGTCATTATTTTGTAAGTGTTTAAACAGGGTATCTCGAAACCCACTGAAATACAGTTTACAGCAAGTGACTTTATGAACATCTCGTGTAATTATGGATAATAAAAGGTCTAATTCGCAAATACATGTGAAAAATATGTGGCAAAAGGAGACATGAGAAAATGTCTCTAAAGCATCAATTTCTCCTTTTCCGACAATGTTTCTAAAAGCAGTGAGCTTCAAGACGTTAACATAGTCATCCAAGAAAGGCACCGAGTAAGTTCTTCACTGCGCATGTCAGGAATAAACCAATCAAAACCTGTGTTTTCAGCTGCCAAGAACGGAAATACAAGGTTCCATACATCACCTGTCTGCGAGACAAAATAAGTTTACTCTTTACCAGACAATCAAGAGTTTTCCGAACCCTGTGGAAGAAAGGCCTTTACAACATTGTGGGAAAAGGAGAAAATGCTGGTGACCAGCATTTTCTCCTTTTCCAGCAAAGTTTTTCACCCTTTAAAAAAAAAAGTTCATCATATGAGTAAATCTAATGTGTCGTCTGCAAATGCTTTCAGTTTGGACACGTCTAAAAGTTTTTCATCTGGAAAAGATTTAACTCTTTACCAGACGACAAAATTTTAGACTTGTCAATAATGAAAACATTCGCAGACGAAAAACAAAAAATGTGGCTTACGAGATAAAATTTGACTTGAGAGAAGAGAACCGGTGTACGGAAATGAGAAAATGCTTGAGATCAATATTTTCTCCTTTTTCAACAATATTTTCAACAGCGTTTTATGTTCTGTGTCGGAAATAAACTGGATCTTTTGGTACAGAATTGACTACATGTTTTGGAAGTACAAAAAACTTGTTTTTCCTCTGTTTGCCTCTAGGGGTACACGTACATGGAGAGAAAATCCTATATTTATTGACGAATTATCTCCCCAGAAAGTTAAAACTCGACTTCAGTCTATGAGAAATCGGAAAGAAACTGCCTTGCAGGACCGTCTTCGAACATGTATCATCTTTATACATGTACATTTGTATCTCAAGAGAGAATGCAAAAATCACAGACAATACATAGGCGCATTACCTCCCCTGAAAAGTAAAACGTGGAAATAAGAAAAGAAATCGCAAAAGACGAAGGGTATTTTATATGGTAACATTTTGATTTATACTGTTCACTAGTCACATAATTTGCATAATGCAAATGGTCTGCTATGCACCTCTTTAACTAAGAACAAATTACGTATAAAAAATTATCTCGAACAGACAAATCATTCGAGTGGGCGATTAGAGCAACCGATGACCAAAGTGCAGCCATGGTTTTCAAGCGAGCGTGCGAGAGAGAGAGAGAGAGAGAGAGAGATAGTGAAAAAGCCCTCGAATGAAGCTACCATCAACTGAATGCAAATAAATAAGCTTGGAGAAAATTCCGACTGACAAATAGTTCCAAATAATAGTCAGGTCCCAAAGGCATACGAAAGCAACCAGGACCACTGTGTTTTCTTGTCCCACGTATTTATTTCTTAAAAGCTTATTTCACACATGATGGATGCAGCATACATGTTTCTTCTTCCGCTGGGAAAAAAGTAGATCGATCAACTCACCTCGTGTCTATATTTGGACCCGTTTGTCGTTTCTTTCCAGCTTTTATGGTCGCTTGAGCTCTACGAAGGAAGACAGGGCTTCCCTGACCCATCACTGCATAAATTCATTACTTCAAAACAAATTTTCAGCTCAAAAACAAACTTTTTTAATTTGAATTATCAATATGATTTTATTTTGAGCACATGAATACGTATTAAAACATTGTGGAAAAAGGAGAAATTGCTCGTTACAAGCAATTTCTCCTTTTGCCACAATGTTTTCGAAAGTGGTTTGCTGCAAACGCAAAAACAAAAAGACGCCTGAAGCAGGCAAGGAGTAAATTGTGCTGGTTTTCATATTGTCATCCCCAAATTTGCTGATCTCTGCAAACTTTTATTTACCCATGAAAGTTTGGTCGATTTAGGGTTTAAAGTTATTTCATCTCATATGAACTTGAAAAGATAAACTAAATTTATCGCAAAAACAATGCCCTGTACAAGTGTCTGCGAAACTTAAAATTGTATTATCTGCATTGCGAACCCAATGTCAAAACGTTTTGGGTTTTTCTTAACCTGATATGTAAATGATCACAGTCATCACTGTGTAAAGGACCGAATAGTTCCCTAAAATGCAGACACTTTGTATAGACATCTTTAAATCAACATGGCTAGGAACTTATTTCAGAGATGTCCTTCATTTCTTACGATAAAACAGCGTTGTACAAGTTTTTGTTGTCGAATTTTAAATAGAAATAGGAATACTTTTAACTGCTGCGACCCAGAAACATTTGGCGGATGTAGGTTACAGCTGCATACCAAATTTTGAACTATTTTTAGCCCGCAATAAACATCATGAATTGACATTTATGCGAGTGCCACCTTGTGTCGTTTTCTAGCTATGAATTATTAATAGTCCCGAAAATATCACCGAATGGCTCATTCTCTGATTAACATTTCGACTGCTTACTGCGACTACAAGCAGTTATACAAACGGTGTAGATCGAGACGAGACTGCAAAGAAAGCGCAGTCTAATCTTGAATCTGCATTGTCCAATACTTTAACATATTTGCAGTGAAAATAACTTTAAGATCGCAATATTTGGGATTTTGAAATTGACTGGAAATGTCTGTTTCACTCTCGTAGCCATATAACTCTTTACCGTACAATCTCGTCTTTTAACGACCTTGAGGAAAAAGGCTTTTTGAAAACATTTAGGGAAAAGGAGCAAATGCTTCTTAGCAGCAATGTCTCATTATCCCTAACGACCTTGAGCAAAAAGGCTTTTTGAAAACATTTCGGGAAAAGGAGCAAATGCTTGTTAGCAGCAATGTCTCATTTTCCCTAAATGTCTTCTACCCTCCGAAAAAAAAAAAATCCATTGTTTTAGTCACATTTATTTCGTTGTCTGCAAAAGCTCACAATTTGGGCAAGTCGAAAGTTTTGTCGTCTGGTAAAGAGTTAACGTTTTACACATTATCTTCTGCTGAAGGCGTATTGCACCAGACACAATTTGAAAACACTGTGATGAAATGAGAAATTACTCGTGACGAGCAATTTCTCATTTTATCACCATATTTTCATGATTTATACAAATTTTACCCCCCTCCCGTTTTGAAAGGATGTTTGCAAAGGAGTCTGCAGCAAAGGAAGGAGTAATCTGCAGTCTTCCAGTTTTCCTACATACTAGTAATAGCCTTTCTTTCCGCTCAGTGTATCAAATGGTAATGTCACAGTAAAGGTTGTAGATGTAGAGTGTGTAAGTCAATCAACAACAGTGAAGCGAAGGACTAGCTATCCTTTTATCACAATGTTTTCACGTTCTATCCAAACTATCAACCCTAATTCACGTGGATTTTCCCCCTCCCCCCCATGTTGCATGGATGTTTCCAGGAGCGTCTGCAGCAAGAAATGATTAAACTGCAATCTACAAGGGCTCTCCGGGTTTGATGGTTTAAATCCCCGATTTCTTTGATAGGATTGATGATAGTCATCGCGACATGATTCATTCCTCTCTCACTACTGAACATTGTGTCGGCGATGTTAATGTGGGAAATAGATTGGTTACCTCCCCTGATACAGCCAGTGTATAGTGTTGTAATATGTAGATCTACAACGTAAACTGGTACCCGTTGTATCTCCCGTAACCGTCCGATAGACGTTGATACGAGGATCGATAACAGGCTGCCAGTTTATCTACAACGGGGACCAGTTCATGTGGGAGAGCGGTTTGGGAAGAAAATTGTGCGAAGCACGGGTAAAAGAAACTCCAGACAACCATTGACGGATACTGCTGGCCGCCGTGATATAACTGATCTAACGTTGAACATGAGATAAAACATCATGTAAAGAGGGTGTTCCTTAACCCTTTCCCAAACGATGAATTTTAGACTGGTCCAAATTGAAAGAGTTTGCAGACGACAATTTTAAATTTGATGAAAATGACAGAAAGTTCTCCAAAAGGGTAGAAAACACTGTGGGAAAAGGAGAAATTGCTCGTTACGAGCAATTTCTCCTTTTCCCATAGTGTTTTCCAAAGACTTGTACTGCAGACACGTGAAAACCAGGGCTTGTTTGGGAAAGGGTTAACAAAATCCTGTATCACTGAACCATGTATCAGATGGAAATGTCACAGTATGGATTGTAATTTTAACCCTTATTTAAGTTGCTGAATAAATGAAACGAAAATTTCTACTCAATAGTAAAAACTCAAATATCGCGTTTTCAAAGTTGATTTCACCGGAAAGAAAATACAGTATCGGACAGTGTAGATCAAAGATCAGACTGCACATTCTCTGCAGTCTGATCTTAATCTAAACTGTCCGCAAGGGGTCAGTGGGTCGCCCGTAGCAGCTTAAGGATTAATGTTTAAGTCCTTGAACAATGGTGAAGCGAGGGGGTTGCTATGATTGATTGTATGGTGTTCAACGCCGTTTTCAACACTATTTAAGTTATATCGCGGCGACTAGTGCAACCTAACCATGCTTCCAAAGAGTTTATTTTACCAGTACATTTTCCAAAACTCTTCCTAAGCCACTGGCTGCTTTCCAACATAACCATCGTCGAAACAATGATCAGCGGTGAAAGGGGAATAAATCCTGCCGGAAGGACTACTATTAATCCTCGAAGAGAAATCGACCGAGCTGGAGATTCGAGCCATTGACCCTCTGGTATGAAACCGACTGAGCGACCGGGCTCGGCAGCTGCACTTGCCGCACTGGCCCAATGCTGTCGTTTAACCTTTCTGCAAAAAATAAGCTGAATCCACTCTTCCGATGCTAATCCAGTGTGTAAATTTTTTCCTCCTCTTAACTCTTTACCGCACGATAAAAATGTACACTTGTCCAAATTGAAGGCATTTGCAGACAATCTGAATGTAGCCCAAATGCTGAAAGTAAACCTATGATGGGGTCGAAAACATTCTGGGTAACCAGTATTTTCTCCTTTTCCCACTATATTTTCAGAAGGCTTCTTCCGCAGGGCCATCGAAAAACGGGATTGTGTGGTAAAGGGCCTATGCAAAACGTAAACTACATATATATACAGAGCATTTCGAAGATGCAGTTCTGACCAGTTGCATTAAGTACATGTAACAATTACTCAGTCTTGTTCCGGCTTGAAATAAGCCATTTGGATTAGCAATACAAAATAGATAAATTGCAGAATGCAATATAATTCTGCCCTGCATTGTCCGTCTTATAATTAATATGTCTGCCGAGAGGCTCTGCGCGCTCGCTTAACCCTTTAACAAACAATCCCGAGTTTTAACGACCATGAGGAAGGAGCCTTTTGAAAACATTGTGGGAGAAGGAGAAAATGCTGGTAACCAGCATTTTCTCCTTTTCCCACAATATTTTCCTTTAACCTTTTAAAGAAAGGGCAAATCTGATAATTTGAGTCACTTTAAACTTGTCGTCTGTAAATATTTTCAATGTAGATGTAGCAAAAATTTTGTCGTCTGGCACAGAATAAAGTCTATTAATCTTTCCATTCATTTTTTTTTTTGCTTTTATGACATATCAACAGGAAGTTTACCTTCAGCAATTCACAAAAAAGGGGAAAATACAGGAAGACAACTGCGTGACGAAAATGCAGCAACGGAGAAATTTATCCTTTTGACAACGGTTAGACTCCGATAGTCCTAAATGCATATAGGCGACAATGAAATAAGGATAAGACTTTCCGTCAATGACAGTTGAGGACGGAGATGTAAACCTCAGTTTGAGGCGAAAATGAATAAACAAGCTTAATGCATCTCCGTGATACACGACGCCAAGCAAGTCCGCACATAATTATGGATCCATAAAATCCATTTTGTCTAAGAACCGACTGAATCATGAGGTACACTGGTTCTTTGACCCGCAGAGATATTTACCAAAAGCAATAAGTTTCCGTCCAGGTCATCCGCGCAGGCTGACCTGGGTTGATACTTTTTCAGATGCATTAAGCCCCCTTTTCACAGAGCACGGATCATATGTTGATCTTGAAATTAGGTGAAACTATGATTCTTCATGTACGTCAAAACCTGAGTACGTGCAATAAGGTCTGTGTATATTACACGGCATCGTATATTACACAAGCACCCTTAATTACCAATGACAAGAATGCTGTTTTCTGCCAAGGGTAACGATGTGTTGACGTCATTGATTATGTTTGATTAAGTTATACGAATATAATATTCGTCGGAAAATGCCATCTCTCGCTCCCTCCCATTCTTATCTCTCTGTCAACGGTTTGGCCATTTTACCCTGAGGATTTCCTACTGACCTCTTTCTTTCTCTACAAGTAGTATAGAAGTTGGTATAGTTGGTATAGATCTAAATGAGCCATGCTCTGTGAAAAGGGGGCTTAATGCATCTGCGGAAAAAGTATCGATCCAGGTCAGCCTGCGCAGTCCGCGCAGGCTGACCTGAACCGAAACTTTTCGCCACTGGTCAATTTTCTGTATGTCCAGGGACCAGACTACCTCATGATTAAGTCAGTTGTTGAAAAAGGTGGCTATTATGGATCCATAATTATATGATGGCTTAATTGGTATCATGGATCACAGAGATGCATTAGGCCCTCTTTGCCAGAGCATGGCTCAAATAACACCTAAATACCCTTACAAAGTATATATGAACCATGCTCTGTGGACAAAGGGTTAGTGCATCTGCAAGGTCAGCCTGCGCAATGTGCACAGGCTGACCTGGGTCGAAACTTTTTGCTATTGGTCAATTTTCTTCAGCTCAAAGGACCAGTCTACCTCATAATCCAGTTGGTTGTTAAACAAACTGGATTTTATGGATTCATAAAACCGTGGTGACTTGCTTGGTGGTATCATGTATCGCGGGGATGCATTCAGACCACATTTGCCAGAGCAAGGCTCATATATGGTGTGCAACACATGAAAAGGGGCCTTCGGACAATGGCGTAAAGTGTTGTCCCGGATTAGCCTGCGCAGTCCGCGCAGGCTAATCCGGGACAGCACTTTACGACTACATAAGATTCTTTTGAAACAGTAGACTTTCGTGAAATAGAAAATCGCACAAAAACGGGAGGTATCATCTCGGATTAGTCACAGACTTCACAGGCTGATCTGGGACAACACACTTTTACGCATATGTCCGAAGGCCTCTTTTCGTGTGTTGCACGCCATATTGCGTATCCTATCACTTCTATGAAGCATTTTTATGTTCATGTCTACAAGCTGCACTTACAAACAGATTGTAAATTCGTATAGTTTCTTTAATATGAGCCGCGCTGTGGCAAAAGGGCGCTTACTGCATCTCCCTGTCGCATGATACTGAGCAAGCCGTCACATAGTTAAGGATCTATATAGGCTAAAGACGACTTTGTCCAACAACTGACTAGATCATGATGTAGGTTGGTCCTTTGACTTGCAGAAATCTGACCGGTAGCAAAAACTTTCGGCCCAGGTCAGCCTCCGCGGACTGCGCAGGCTGACCTGAATCGACACTTTTTGTGGATGCATTAAGCCCCCTTTTCACAGAGCATGGGTCATACAGATTTGTTTTTTAGGTGACATCTTCACCAGCAGGTCTAATGCTCCACACCCATCTGTTCCCCTTTTAAAAATTTCCTATCTCTTTTTTTTTTATGTATTTTCTGGACTTGTTTTATCTATCATACTTTATATATGCAATAACCGGAAATTGGAGAAGTACTCTTTAAGCTTTGCTTCCGTTCGAATCCATTTCTACGGGATTATCTTTATTAACTGATTTTGGCATGAAGATGCAAAAATGATTATAGTCTGATAGAATAAAGATAAAATGGTTTAAAAACTGGCTTAAAACTAGTAAAGATGTGTCTTTAAATACACTGTCATTAGAGCATTTGTTCTGTGTCTTTTATACATCATTTTAGTTATAAGGCGGTTGCAAACCTATGTAGTGTTTCGTTGGTATTTCAGTAACCAGCGATGACGTTAATCTTAAATTTTGAACATTTTGTATTGCACAGAAATACAATATGCACAATAAACAATACAATACAACCAAATGTTGCCCCTGACGGTTGCATAGATTACGATCGATAGAAAATGCATTCCATTTTCTGGAAGCCTGAAAAGAAATCACTGTTGTAACGTTTCCGGTTTTAAATCGAAGATTTACTATATGTATTTATACCCTTACACCACCATATATTATCGATAATTTATTTATGTTTGCACATCTGACTAAAGTCTGAACCATTCTACTGTCTATCAATTTTTAACATAATTTATATTTTTCTCTCAGGCTGTAAAGATGTATCTTGAAAGCCGGTTATAAAACAAACAGCTTAAAGGTTTCACTGAAAAATGCAGAAAGGCATTCCCCCAGTGAGTTCTGGAAAACGAGCCGCACTTCAAACTTATACTATCCAAACGGCAGGCTACAAAATCTTTTTTATATACCAGCTGATATTTCTTTGAACTTAACTCTTTACCACACAACGAAATTTTAGACCAGTCCAAACTGAAAGCTTTTGCAGAAAACAAAATAAATATGAATCAAAACTTGAAATTTGTTTTGGGAAGAGTAGAAAACATTGTGGGAATAGGAGAAAATGCTGGTTACCAGCATTTTCTCCTTTTCCCACAATGTTTTCAAAAGGCTTCCCTATCAGGGGCGTGAAAACTAGGGATTATGTGGTAAAGGGTTAACAATCATTCCATTTGCTAATAAGTACACACCTGCTTTGATCCAAAGTCTGCCTAAACTATAAAATAGACCTAAAATAAAAACAAAGCAAAACTTATTTTTCTCATTTCCCTACATCTAGACGGATTGATTGAATGATGTTTTACGCCGCTTTCAGCATTATTTCAGTCATATTTCGGCGACAGCTCACATGCTACTGTATATCTTGGGTTTCGCTAGTGGAAGGCTAGGGTTCTGAAGTGTCTTGCCCAAAGATACTCCCACGAAATAGCCAGTTCTTCAATACAGCCTCGAGCCCGGGGCCTCGAGGTTACAAGTCCTCCACTTTACCACTGAACAACGCTGGACTCTTTCCCCCCTCCCCACCCCCGGGAAAAAAATAATTTTCATCTTTTCTCTACATCCAGAGTGAGTATTATTTCTAAATTTCAGAACGAGACATCTGATTGGCTGAGTGACAGAAGCTCTAAGCCGACTGAAAAGGTAGACCTTTATTTCAGGATAAGAACATTATTCTAGTAGAATAGTAAGTTTTCTTTGGTCTTTCTTTAAAGCTTTACTATACCATCCCAGTTTTTAACGACCCTCGGGAAAAAGACTTTTTAAAGCATTGTGGGAAAAGGAGAAAATGCTGGTAACAAGGGCAATCCAACTTAAAATCCTCAAGAATTTTACAAATTTCAAAGTAGCGTAATTTCTGACTAGTTTAACCAATCAGAAACTGCGTTACATTATAAACATAGAATTAGACAAGATAGACCCTGGCCATCCGTCCCATTTTCTGAGAAAGCGCCCCCCGTATATCTACACGATTGTTTTTTGTCGATTTGCAAAAACCCAAGAGAGTCATACAAATTCCGCGTTTTAGACCTAATTTGTGATTGTATGGACGGCCAAATCGTTATATCTTGTCTTTCTGATAATTTTCTTTTTTTCCTGTGCTGTGTTTGTTACATCTCCTCCCCTATGGTTGTTTTGATCTTTATTGGAGAATGGTTCCAAAATTCCGAAACAAAAAGAAACTCTTTTTTCTATAAGTATACTAAGCAAGACTTTCTTATTCTGAATCGGAAACAGGTGCCATCTCTCCCTGTGCCTGCCCCCACTCTCTCTCTTGCTCTCCCCGCTTCTTTCTCCCCCGTATCTCTCTCTCCCCTCCCTCTCCCCCCTGCTTCTTTCTCCTTTCTCCCCCCTTATCTCTCTTCTCCCGTCAAAGACTTTTCAACTCTTTACCATACGAGAAAAATGTAGACCAGTCCAAATTGAGAGCATTTGCAGACGACAATTCAAATGTGACTCAAATGGGGAATTTTGCCTTTGATATGGTAGAAAAAACATTGAGGGAAAAGGAGAAAATGCTGGTTACCAGCATTTTCTCCTTTTCCCACAATGTTTTCAAAAGGTTTCTTCTTCAGGGTCGTTAAAAGTCGGGATTGTGTAGTAAAGAGTTAACACCTTTACATTAATGCACAAGAAATTTGAAAAAAATATCTGGGAACGGAGCTATTACTCGTTACAAGCAACTGTGCCTTTTCCCACAATATTCTGCATGTGTATCAAAGAAAGTTAGTCCCTCCATTACATATTCTACTTCGGATCAGTGATAAGCACGATATATGTGAGCCATGCTCTGTGAAAAGGGGGCTTAATGCATTTGCAAAAAAGTATTGACCCAGGTCCGAAACTTTTTGCAATTGGTCAATTTTCTGTATGTCAAAGGACTAATCTAATTCGGTTGTTAAACAACAAGGAATTTATGGATCCATAATTTTGTAATGTCTTGCTTGGTATCATGTCACTTGTCACAACTCGGCCGATTCCGTACCTACATCTAACCTCGTCTGTATTAGGGAGGCTTCCATTTTGAACGACCAATCACATGATCTTAAACATGGCGGCGCCCCTGTAGATCGCTTAGCAACGACATGAACAACCACTGTGAAGTTATTCACTTCTATCGATCTGTCGATGAAAGCTCCTAACGGAATTGATAAACCACGCTAAAACTTGAATGTACAAACTGTTTGCCGGCTCAAATACTCTTATAAAGATAACGATAGAAAATTTACTCATGCGTTCTTTCTAAAGAGGAGCCTTACAATTTCAATAACGGTAAAGCGGTGTGCTTCCGGAGATGTGCGAAATGTACCGTGTAGGTGCATATCAAGCTACGTGATACAGCCGAGGGATTTGATCACCGGATCACCCGAGGTATGCCGAATGGGTATCATGTATCACGGAGATGCACTAAGCCCCTTTTTGCCAGAGCATGGCTCGTGTAGTTTTGAAAAGAAAGTACCTTGCCAAAGGACATACTTGCACGGGCTTGTTTCGCTGGAAAGAATGAAACGTACCCGTGTCTGTGGGGTACAAACTCCATCGACATTACAACTCGTCTACGTCGTAATCCACGGAACAGATCAACCCATCAACCCTTAACCACAGTATCCTTTGTTTTAAAAATCTAAAGGAAAAATCTCTCGGAAACATAATGGGAATAGGAGAAAATGCTGGTTACCAGCATTTTCTCCTTTTCCCACAATGTTTCCTATCTTTTTAAAAAACTTTTTAGTCACTTTTATTTTGTCGTCTCCGAATGCTTTTAGTTTGGACCAGTCTGAAAATCGAGCAAAACCTCAGATAGCTTAGATCCAAGATCAGACTGCATGTTCTGTGCAGTCTGATCTTGGATCTACGCCTTTCGCAAATTGCAGCCATAGTCGTGCTGCGTAAATTCTATGAAATATAAGGGATACAATTATATGACACAGTTCATATTTTTGCCAAGTGCTATCTTGGATCAAAGCTATAGTGATTGTTTTGTGCAGTCTGATCTCGGATCTACGCTGATCACAAAAAGCAACGAACCAAATCGAAAGAGACACACTTTATATTTTTGCCTGGTGCTATTGCAAATCAAAGCCATAAGTGACTGTTTTTAACAGAATTTATTCCAACGTAATGGTAAAAAATAAGATTGGAACAGCGTAGATTCAGGATCAGACTGCACGTTCTGTGCAGCCTGATCTTGGATCTACGCTGTTCGAAAACAAGCAACCGTAATCGTGCTTTGCAAATCTAAAGGGATGGCTGTGACACGGATTATTTTGCCAGGTGCTATCTAGATCAAAGCCAGTAAATTGTTCTCAACAAAATCCATTCAAACGCAATTAGAAAAGATAGATTCGCTTCAAACGTAAAGTTTACTTTGAACTTTGTATATAAAGTCACCTCCCCTAATTTACCTTCATATTTAACCTTTCGCCTGCTAAGCGCGACTCAGGGACCTTTTGCAGACAGTGTAGATCAAGATCAGACTGCACAGAACGTGCAGTCTGATCTTGGATCTACACTGTCCGTTAAGGAGATGTATTTCCCCCAAAATACCTTTGAAATGGCAAAATTGGATTTTTTTTTCTATCGGCTTCACAGTTTCGTTTAATTTTTTTTAGCACAATAGGGGTTACCTTTTTACCGGTAGCTCTGTCGGTAACGTACTTGGCTTGAGATAGGGGGTCGCTGGTTTGAATCCCCAGCTCGGCCAATTTCTTTCGGAGGACTGATGATAGTCATTGCGAAAAGATTCATTCTTCTCTTACCGCTGATCCAAATGGTTTAGCCAATCGGAAGTTGAGTTACTTTCAAATTTAGCAAATTAGACTGAGGATGTTCTTAAGAATGGTTGGTGAATACGGACCCAGGTTTCAGACAGCTACAACGTTGATGTCAGGCGAGGAACAGTAATGTCATCCACGTGTAAATAGCTCTAGTAACTCCCCTTTCTGTCCGTAAAGTTTTCCGGATCAGAGCAACACTCGCACACTGAAAAATGCATTTAGGTCAATGGGGATTGTTCTGAAATTGATGAAATACTTATGGCCACTAGCTATGGATCGCTTCTAGTTTGCTCTTTTTATTTCCCTACTCCAACTACCTCTGACGTCAGCAACAATCTTTAGTATCATTTTGTGTTTTATAAACCGTTTTTAAGGATTATTTTATTGTGTAATATCGAAACCTTTCGTTTTCTCTTCAAAAAGCTGCACTAACCATTTACCAAATAATCCACTGTTTAACTACATTCAGGGAGAATGTTTTTGAAAACAATGTGGGAAAATGCTGGTAATCAACAGTTTCTCCTAAATCCACTATGTTTTAAAAAAGCCTTCCTCCTAAGTGTTAAAACATGGGTTGGTTTGGTACAGGGTAAAACAAATGAGCCATGTTCTGTGAAAAGGGGGCTTAATGCATCTGCGAAAAGTATCGACCCAGGTCAGCCTGCGCGGACAGCGCAGGCTGACCTGGGCCGAAACTTTTCGCTATTGGTCAATTTTCTGTACGTCAAAGGACCATTCTACCTTATGATACAGTTGGTTGTTGGACATAATTGATTGTATGGATCCATAATTATGTGATGTCTAGCTTGGAATAATGGATCACGGAGATGAATTAAGCCCTCTTTTGACAGAGCATGCCTCAAAGTAATCTGACGGCCATGGGGGAAGGAAGTATGTGCCTCTTTGCGTAAGCATTACACACTCTGCGTTAAAATCGCGTTTTTTTTTTTTTTATTTTTAAAATCAATTTTAATTAATATTTTATCACCTGCAGACGACAGTGTTACGTTGTTTAAAAAAAAAAACAGTTTTAGATACATTGTAACAACGGAGAAATTTGTAACTTTCCATTTTTGCTCAATGATTTCTGCATTATTCAAAGAAGACGTTTTCCTCTCCTACAGATATTTCTTCAAAAAAGCTCGAATGGTCCCGGGTGAACTTAAAACTTAAGGGAACAAATCTAGAAGAAAGCCGAGGCTGGTTCCTTGTATACTGAGCTAAATACAAAGCCGAGGCAGATACACTGGGTACCACTTTTTACGAACAGCATCCTGGGTAATAAAGTAGAACAGCGTTGATTGGACAAAATCAATCGATCGTACGTGCTGCGTGTCGCGTGACAAGAAACTATCCATAGAGCGACAAGGAAAAAAAAAAAGAAATTATACCACACGGAAAACAATCAACGTAACGAGAGGTGGTAGAGGTTTTTGTCGTGTGAAAGATCGAAGGTTGGGGAGAATTTTCTATTTACCTTTCTTGCCATCAGTAACTGTCTATAGTAGACTTGTGATCAGCTGGAAACATTGGGAACATTTTGAACAATCATTTTTAATTGCATTCTCAATCTAACTCTGGCTCTAGATGTAGAAAATAACACAAACACAATTCTGATTGGCTATGTACACCATTTTTGTTCAGCCTATCAGGCATTGCATAACTTTGCAAGTGAGAGAGAGAGAGAGAGAGAGAGAGAGAGAGAGAGAAGGGGGGATGTTGATCTTATAAAGAAATTTAAAATATGGTAACGGTATAACAATTACCCGACGTTGCAATAAAATTAGTTAAAATTTACATTCTACGATAAGATAGCAGTAAACCAAGACAGCTGTTAGTTCTTATGAACCATCCTGGTGGGGCTACCTTCTGTTGATTCTTGAAGATAAATCAACAACAAAAAGCAGAGATTCGATAAGAAACAAATAAAACATTACTTCAAACTCTAAATACTAAATCAACCAGTCTATCAGAAATATGAAAAAAATAATGTCACGTGACATAAAAATGACGTCATCAGCCACAAGTCTCTGCAAGATCAATTAGATTATTTATCAGTCTAATGAAATGAAATGCACTGATAATTGAAAACAGCGTGAAATGTGCATCTATAAATTTATATGATGAATGTGAAAATTCATTCCCCCGTGGATTTTTTACACCTTAGCTTTTTCTCTGCCTGTCTCGCGCTTCCCCAACTCTCTGTCTCTCTGTCTGTCTCTGTCTCTCTCTCCCCCGCCCCCTACATAAGTTCCCTTTCTGTTTTCTCACATACTAATAACCGCAATAAAAAAAAACCCCAACAAACAGATAGAAATCGAACGCAAATTGACGACAGAGATAAATTCTCTGTTAACTAAAAAGCTTTTAAATCAATCTTATTGAGGAAATTAGTTTATCAATATATATTACACAACAGCACTACATCAAAGTGTTGATTTTCGGATTTGTGAAAAAATAAGCCAGTTTTATTTTATAACGGTTGCATGTTTAAACATAACACCATCAAATCCTGCATGTTATTCTATTATATTTTATTTGTGATACAGAACACACTTTCTTTCAGTGCAAAAGCAGACATCCTTTAATCAACTTAACTTGACTGTCTTTTACAGTCAATTCAGCACCGCCTTCCACTTCTTAGGGCCTAATTTGGGGAATTTTGAAAGCTAATAAACTTTTAAGCCTTGTAATGCCTATTTTTCCATTTAGTCAGTTTTTTAGTGAAATGAATGAATGAATGAATGAATGAACATCAGTCTAAGTCGATCTTTAGCCCGAGATAAAGCGAGTGAAAGGTTGGGGTTTTATTAGCCATATACATACAAGATTAATACTGAGCCACATAGTTTTCTTAAGTCCCCTACCTCCACCCCTAATCTCAAAATGTTTCCTGCAGGGCTGCAAAGAACATAACAAAGGAAGCCAGTGTATCGGAGAAGGATTCATCAGCAGGTAGTCAGGCAAGAAAATGGGGTATAATTTGGTTCGAACCGTTGGAGAGAGAAAGAATATGGAAAGAAAGACTGGGACAAATGGAAGTCAGGCTACAAGACCTTATCCCTCCTCTAAATAGACCCTTTGGTTCCTTTAGTGTCTCTGATAAATCCATGTCCACACTTGGAATCGAAACTGGGACATCCGGCTTGTTTGTCCTATATTTTACTACTATAAAATCTTCCTAGCCTGAGACATAAAGGGGTAATAATTTGGGTTGCCAAAGACGAATCAATTTGACCGTAAATAATCAGAATACATGTATATGGACCAAACAGTTGGAAAGTCGGTGAGGCCAGGCAAAAAAGAGGAAAGTGGGAGCACAAAGCACAGAGCCTGTATTCACCAACCATTCTAACTTGCATTCTTATTCTAGATTTAGAGAAAAAAAAAAAAAACACTTCTGGTCGGCTAAACCAATTGGTTTAGCCAAGCAGAAATTGAGTTACTTTTAAACTTGGAAAAATCTTGAGAACAAGAAAAACAGTGACATTAGTCTGGGTGGTAAATATACATACAGACAAAGAACTCCTTGTCGAAGGCATACTTTAATATCCTAAAACTGAGTGCAGCCAATGACATAAGAATACAGAAATCAATTCTGGAACATCCCCCACCATAACTGTATCGAAGGTAAACGTGAAGACATTAAACAGCATTCAGTAAGGTCAGGTACAAAGCAGGTATTGGTGCTAAAACTGAACCAGGAAGGCAGGCGTAAATGCACCAAAACAGCAAGAATCATTCGGCAAACCTCGGGAGATCCGTTGATCAAATCTCTTGGCTGTATTACACAGAGTGGTATTCACATACGCATTACATTTCTTCCCCGGAAGTAGACCGCTTTACTGCTCTAAAAATCGTAAGACATCCACGATTCGGTTTTCGATCAAACTTTTTCTAATTTCATTTCTGCTGACACATAGGTTGTTAGTTCATTAGTTTACGTGATTTCATAAATTCCGGTATTAGCTTTCGCTGACAGATTCACAAATGTAAATGAATCCACTTTAGTTGTCGTGCATGAAAAGAATTTCAAGGGCGCCGCCATGTTTAAGATCATGTGACAGAAAGTAGTTTCAAGGCGACCACCTTCATAACGATTAATCAGGGTCCGTATTCGCCAACTATTCTAAGAACATTCACAGTCTTTTTCTCAAGATTTTTCTAAATTTGAAAGTAACACAAATTCTGATTGACTAAACCAAACGGTTTAGCCAATCAGAAGTTGTGTTACTTTCTAAATCTGCAATAAGACTTAGAGTGCTCTTGAGAATGACTGGTGAGTACGGTTCAAGATGTCGTTATGGAATCGGCCGAGTTGCGATGACTGAGCGTCTATGAGTTTCTCCCGACGTTATGAGGTATTGGGCGAAGGAATACCTTCGTAGTACTCTATGTTTATTACATACACCTGTAGAAAGTATGGATTTCTCATTAAACTCTTAACCAAAGGACGACGATGTAGACTCTTCCAAATTAAAAGCATTTGCAGACGACAAATGAAATATGTCTCCTGTGATGGCACTCGTCTTTGATAGGGTAGAAAACACTTTAGGAAAAGGAGAAAATTTTGCTTACCAGCATTTTCTCCTTTTCCCACCATAATTTAAAAAGCATCTTTCTACAGGCTGGTTAAAACTCGATAATGTTTGGTTAGGGTTTTACACTTTTTTCTTTCTCTCCCTTTTTTTTCCACGTACCTTAGAAATAAAACAAACCAACAAGGCTAGTCGAGTATAAGTAGACTATTCGGGTATTGATTTTTTAACTTTTCAAACATTGTGGAAAAAGGTAAAGTTTGCTCCTTATAAGGATTTTTTTTTTTTTTCGTTAATCACTATTTTTTTTTTTTTCTAGATCGGCCATTTAACCCTTAGGCTGCTAAGCGCGACTCACTGACCTTTTCCGGACAGTGTGGATCAAGATCAGACTGCACAGAAAGTGCAGTGTGATCCTGAATCCACACTATGTGATAGGAGATGTTTTTTTTTTCTCCCCAAAAAATACCCGTGAAATAGCAACATTTGGTTTCTTACTATCGGCTTGAAAGTTTCATTTCACTTTTTCAGCAGTGTAAGAGTTAAACAAGAGGGCCATGATGGCCCTGTATCGCTCCACTGGCTTATAAATATAAACCATAAATACTAAACATTTCAATTCTGAGCCAAATGGTTTCAAAATGAAGACTTACAAAGTTTTCTCTGTAAAACCCCATGTGAAAGTTGAGACCCGCAAGGCAAAGCCATTTTTGATCCCAGAGCTATAATTACTTGAACCCTGGTAGAGGTCCACAAGATAAAGCCACATGCCAAAATAATACGAGTCTATGCTGTATGGTTATAAATAAGGTGATTTTCAAGTTTTATCCATATGAAGCCTCTGTAAAACATAAGACCTCTGATGCAAGGCTAATCAAAAAAAAAAAAAAAATCAAAACAGGAACATTTCTTAAGTTGTCACTATGTAAGCCCATGTAAAACTTGTGACCCCTGCGGCGGGGCCAATTTTGACCCCAGGGCTAAAATTTTGGCCCGCTTGGTAGAGGCCCACTAGATATAGCAACATGCAAAATTTGGTAGCTCTAGGCCTAACGGCTAGGTACAGGAAGATTTTTAAAGTTTTCTCTATATAAGCCTATGTAAAACTTGTGACCCCTGGGGCAGAGCCAATTTTGACCCCAGGGCTATAATTTGAAGAAACTTGATAGAGGTCTACTACATAAAGTTACATGCCAAATTTGGTAGCCCTATGCCTTATGGTTTCAGACAAGAAGGTTTTTAAAGATTTCCAATATTTTTCAGTTTTGTTGCCATGGCAACCAGAGTTTTTGAAGGAATCAAATTCTTTCAAGAAATTCTGAAGAAGACCATGGCAGGATCATTTCTGTGAAGTTTCGTGAAAATCGGATGGGTAGTTTCAGAGAAGAAGATGTTTGAAATAAAAGTTAACGCACGGATGGACGGACTGACGCACGGACGGACGGACGGACTGACGGACGGACGGACGGACGCACGACGAACACCGGGCCATGACATAAGCCCGCTGGCCTTTGGCCAGTGGACCTAAAAATGATTCCTTGAGAATACAAATCAGCGCATACTCTGTTAAAGGTAGGGGTTTAGATGAAAACAATTACAGAGCATCAGGATGTAACCTATCGAGGAATAACTCTTTACCGCACAATCCCGAGTTTTAACGACCGCGAGGTAAAGGACGTTTGAAATCTTTGTGTTTTAAAACATTGTGGGAAAAGGAGAAAATGCTGGTAACCAGCATTTTCTCCTTTTCCCTCAATGTTTTCTACGTTTCAAAGACAAATCCAACAACCTGAACCATATTTGAATTGTCGTCCGCGAATGCTTTGAATTTGGACCAGTCTAAATTCTTGTCGTTTGGTACATGGTTAAGGCTTACTTTTGTTCTTTAGCCCTTTATCAAACAATCCCGTGTCTCAGAGGAAGATGCTTTAAAAAAAAAAAGATGCAGGAAAAGAAGTTACTTGTAACCTTTGTCCACATTCTTATTTATCCTATAAAAGACATACAACCAACATTTCAGTCAGATTTGACTAGTGTGTCTGTGAATGATTTCAATATGAACTAAAACTTTTTCGTCAGACAAAGAGTTAAACAGAACCTCCTTTGTGTCTGGCCCTTGCAGTTGCCCATCCGTTTGATGTATGAATTTACGTCTATCGTCGAGTATTAAAACACCCCATCTATTGCTGCTAACACTCTTTTACTGATAATTGCAACTTAGATCCCTCTTTTAGACAGTGCGGATCAAGATCAGACTGCACAAAACGTGCAGTCTGATCTTGAATCTACGTTGTCCGCTACCAAATTCCAAACAACAACCACGATCATCTTCAACAACCTTAAAAATCTACTGATAGGTCTTGGAAAAAAAAACGCAAATTTTATGATTTGGCGGTGACAGGGCTAAAATATGCCTTCGACGATTTAGGGATTTGGGGTTAAATTTTAACATCGCAATCCATCCCTGCTTTAAATATGGTTTCTTCGTCCTAAATATTTTACGTCTAGACTTATTTTTACCTTTGACGACTTAGGGTTTAGGGCCAATTTAAACAATCTAATCCATCCCTGCTTTGAATATGGCTTGTTCGTCGTACTGAATATTTGTTGTGTAAGTCAGTCTCTACTTTCAACGAGAAGGGGTTTGGGGGTTTAATCTTAACACCTAATATATCCCTGCTTTAAACATGGCATCGTTGTCCTTTCAAATGTTTGGTGTGGGAATTTATTTCTACCTTTGACGATTTTTTCCCTGGTTCAGCACCCCCATCCGTCACTGTCACTGCTTTTGATACGGCCTAATCGTCCTTCGGAATTATTGGTTTATAAATTCATTTCTACCTGCGACGATCGAGAGGTTTGAGGTTAATTTTAACATCTAATGCATGTCTGTTTTAAATACAGCCTCGCCTTTCTTTAAATGTTTGGTATATAAAATTGTTTCTATATACTACGATTTAGGTTTATTTTTGTCCAGCACCGCTATCCATCCTTGCCATCAATATGTCATCAATACGGTCTCATGGTCCTTCTTAATATTTGGTGTATAAATTCATTTCTACCCTCGAAGATTTTGGGGATTGGGGGTCAATTTCAAAACCCCAATATATTCCTGCTTCAAATATGACATCGTCATTATTCTTAATGTTGGTGTAAAAAATTTTGTCTATCTTCGACGATATAGGGATATGATTTATTACCCCAATTCATCCCTACTTTTTAAATTGGCCTCGTCGTCCTATTAAATTTGGTATAGAAGTTCAATTTCACCTTCGACGATTTAGAGGTTTTTGGTTCAGCTTTTGTACCCCAATCCATTCTTTTTGGTATGGCCCAATTGTCCAATCAAATGTTTTGTGTAAAAAAATAAATTCTACCTTCGACGATTAAATGGGTTTTGAGTTTAGCTCTTGCATCAACGCCCCCGTCCATCCCTGCGATTCATTTCTGAAAAATTTGAGCCATGCTCTGTGAAAAGGAGGCTTAATGCATTTGCGAAAAGTATCGACTCAGGTCAGCCTGCGCAGTCCGCGCAGGCTGATCTGGGCCGAAACTTTTCGCTATTGCTCAAAATTTCTATATGCCCAAGGACTAGTCTACGTCATGATTCAGTCTGTTGTTTAAAAAAAGTAGGTAAATTGGTATCATGGATTCATAATTATGTGACGGCTTGATTAAAACAATGCATCCCAGAGATCCATTAAGCCCACTTCGCCAGAGCATAGCTCTTTCTTGCTAGTTTGATTTCTTTGTTTGTTCTTATCCGTGTTTCATCATCCCTGCACCAGCGCCACTAGTAGGTATATTACCTCATTCTAAACCCTTAGAGCGCCTTTCACAACTATAGTTGCTTTTGCGGCCACTTCAGATCAAGATCAGACTGCATAAAACGTGCAGTCTGATCTTTAATCTACACTGCCCGCTGTAAAAAAAAAAAAAAAAAAGCATCCATGACATTGCAATTATTTGGGTCTTATTTCTAGACTAACAATGTCATTTGGGTTTATTCGTTGCTATAAGGGTTAATTCTCCATACGGTGTGTTTTTGCTGTTGTTTACAGGTGCTCTGACATTTTTTTTTTGTATCTTAATATCTATTTTGCTCAGGTCTTATTGTTGTTTGTCACGTCTTTGAAGGTGATTTTTTTTTTTCGACATAAAAATATAAAGAAAGGTTTTCTTGGCAAAACACGTACATACGCAGAAACAAAGATTTCAAGATAGATCGAGAGACAAGGCACTGCGGGCATAGCGGGACAGGCAGAAAAACAGACAGACAAACAGACAGAACGGAAAAAGATATGAAGATAGACGGATAAAAAAACCCGACAGACAGCCAGACGGACGGACGGACGGACCTGCTACCAAATACCATAGATAAAGTCTGCTTCTTCCACATGACATTTCAATCACAAGTTAGCAATGGTCAGTCTATTCATATGTTTTGTTTTTACAAACCAGTATCATAAAAAGAATAATGACTCTATGAAATTCTTATCGTTATCTCCCCCCACCCTTATAAAAATGCTCAATTTTCACACCTGCCTGTAACAAAAACCAAGGAAAAAAAACACACACACACAAACACACATCTGTACCCATGTTTATGTATGCTCTAATGAAATTCGTCGGTACTTATCTATTTACAGACTCTAATGAAATCTTTGTATTTATAGCGTCAGTGCTTATGTTTCTAAATGCCTCGATGCATTTCTTCATCAAGCATATGTAAACATCAGTTCAACGTAAATAATGAATAGTTCATATTTCGCCCCCAAGAAGCTTTAGAAGAATGGATTTCAAGTTAAAAATACTCAACATCTTCATACTTTGAATACGAGAAATACAAAAAAAACCCTAAAACTATGTGGAATTATCAATGAATATTAATCCGTCAGCTTCTAAGCGCGACTCAATGCGTTTTTACAGGCAGTGTAGATTAAGATCATAGTGCTCAACACGTGCACTCTGATTTTTGACCTGCACTGTCAGATATGGTTAGATGTTTTTTTCAGAGCAAAAAATAGTTATTCAAAGTACAGTATATTCACAAAGTCATTTACGTTCTGTCAGAGCATGATAAGTGAACAAATAATTTCCGTTTATTCAAAACAAAAGTGAGAAGAGTAATTTACATTCAATGACAGTATTAGTAATCAGTGCGCATTTGAAAATAACACATGCAATTTGCATATAATCAGCGCATAAGTGAGTATAGTACATGTTATTCGTGTTAATCAGGGCATAAGTGAGAAAAGTACATGTAGTTTTCATACAGTCAGATCATAAGTGAACATAGCACATGTAACTTGCGTATAGTGAGAGCATATGTGAGTATAATACATGTAATTCGCGTGTAGTCAGAGCATAAGTGAGTATAGTACGCATATTTTGCATATAGTCAGAGTATAAGTGAACATAGAACATATAATCTGCGTACCACTGGAGTGTATGTCAGCAAAATATGTGTAATTTGCATATAGGAAGAGCATAAGTGAGCATAGCATATGTAATTTGCAATTGTCAAAGCTTAAGTGAGCACAGTATATGTGATTTGCGTATATTCAGAGCATAAGTAAGCATAGTACATGAAATTTGCGTAAAGTCGGAGCATAAGAGAGCAAAGTACATGTGATTTGCATATGTTCAGAGCATTAGGGAGCATAGTTCATGTAATGTGCGTTTGGTCAGAGCATATTAGAGCACTTCTCTTAAAGGTATGAAATAAAGAAAAATACAGACTCAATTCTTATCTCTTGCATTAAGCAATTCAATTAAATCAAAGGATATTTAAATGAATTTCAACGAATGTCATTGTCGTGTATGCCATGGAAACACAGAAACGACAAAAGAAAGAAATAAGAAAAACAAAAAATAATCATCACAATTTCAACAGACTTTTATGACAGAAGAAAAATCGCAACATCACTGTTGTATTACAACAATGTGTTGGCACGCGGAAAGACGCGGGGTGTGACATGGCAAATTGGAAAAGCCGTCTGCAGCACTATGCAGACGATAAATTGATTAACCCTAACGTCGCTAGGGGGCATTTCTAGTAGCATTTACGAAGTGTAAATAAGGATCATAGAACGTGCAGTCTGGAATCGTTATCCCTAAGAAATCTAATTGGCGGTCCGTTTCCAAATTTCAAAACTAGTCATCTGATCGGCTGAGACGTTCCGTTCAAGCTAATCTTTGGCCAGTCATAGAATTTGAGAATTAGGACGGTTTTGGAACAGAACAGAATTTTATTCAGGCTTGTACATTACATAATGTCGTCTTAACTGTTTACCACACAATCCCGAGTTTTGAATACCCTGAAAAAGAAGCCTTTTGAAAACATTGAGGGAAAAGGAGAAAATGCTGGTAACCAGCATTTTCTCCTTTTCCCACTATGTTTTCTACCCTTACAAAGACCAGTTTTATCGTTTGAGCCACATTTGAATAGTCATCTGCAAACATGCTTTCAATTTTGGCGAGTCTAAATTGTTGTCGTGTGATGGAGAGCCAACACAATGCAACACACAATTGTTTACTAATGTCACGTGATTCCAAGCCGTTCGTCATGCAAATGCAAATATATGATTTCAGGGAATATTTGTTTGTTTATGCTCATTTTTGGAGATCACTATGTTTAGGAACGCTCGGAGAGTAAGACCTGAGATATTTGATACATTGTTTCCAAAGTGTGGGCTAGTCAATCCGAAAAAGCTCTAAAATTGCAACATCTGTCTATTTAATATTTTATCTTCTGAAGACGACGTTAAACTTGGTGTCTTTCATCGGACAAATGTGAAAAAAAAAAAACAATGCACAGTCATTTTCCTTATGTCAAACCGTTTTTAAACCAATTCACGTATCAAACTACCATTCATGATAATAAGCGGTATTTACACAGATATTTTGAAAATTTCCGGCTCAAAGTTAATTCGCTGTATAGTTCTATAATTTGGGCGCTGTAGGACTGTCGTTATTGACACGACATACATATGACGTCACATTACGTCTCGATGACCGTCTTTGCAGACGGTAAGATATTGCAGAGAATAATCTCGTCTTGTGCATTTAGCGACTTTGCCTACAATGTTTTGCAAAGCTGTCAACTCCAGGACATCGAAAAGAATCCGTATCCGTACTTTGGCGCTGTGGAGTTAACCCTTATCCTGCTAAATAAGTTAAATGCTATTTCAAACTTTTTTTTTTTTTTGGAAAACAGTATCTCCTTATCGGACAGGGTAGGTCCAAAATCAGACTGCACGTTCTGTTTGCTTAGTGACTCGCGCTTAGCTTAAGGGTTACCATCTTTGACATGGCTTACAGCGGCTCGTTAACCCTCTTCGCAGACGGTAAAATAACGCAGAAATTTCTAGATCTAGTATACGTTTCGGTTTACCCACTCTGTTTTCCATTACTGTGAACTACAGGGTGTGAAAAAGCCGTATTTCAGATACTATGGAATTGTTTACATAACGTGATTGACAAGACGACATCACGTCTTCTTTTTGACCCTATTTGCAGACAGAGATATATGACAGAAAAAGAAATGTCTGGTAAATAAATGGACTTTTCTCACAATATTTTTCAAAACCTGTGAACTGCAGAGTGAGAGAAATGGAACATTGTTTGTGGTCGGATGAGGTCGAATCCGATGCCGACCTCTTTACACATGCAACGAGATCTGATCCGGCAACACAGAAATGCATACTGTTGTAATGTTCCTTTAAACATGTACCTTTTCTTTATAACTGTGAAAAACATCACAGAACAAGACTAAATCTTTAAAAAAAAATCAATGTACCGACAGACAAGCGAATCTGGAATAAGCGGCCTTGGTAAGGATAAAAATTTGGTTGGTCCATACAAGATTAAAGAAAATGGTCCAATCCGGTTATTAAGTCCGTTCCGGTACAATCCGCTTATTGAGTGTGATCCAGTTCGGCCCGATCTAATCCGGTCATTAAGTTCGATTCGGTTCACTTCGGTGACTGTACCCGCTGCTCATATCCATCTACTCGTCACAATAAGAAATGCCATGCAAAATTGTGTTTCTTGAAAACAGCAAATGAATATGATGATTCGACATTTGAAAACTTTCTGGATTTCACTTTTACGTAATTGATTCGTTCATACCTTTTCACTTTCCTATCGGTTGGATGAACTCGTAGTTGGACGAGACCTACAACATCAACAAACAACAAGAGGATGAAAAAGGTTGCGTTGGGACAAGTAAAGATGAGTCTGATTCGCATAGGTCACTGACTCCATTTACATGTAAGCAAATATCTTCTATCTTCCATGACATCTTGTTCAGTCTATGACATTGTAGGTAGATATCGCTCAAATTGGAGTGTTAGAGATTTTGTAGTCGATGTCAACACTGTTATATAACTATGACAAAATTACAATTTCTAACAGAAAGAATTATTTTTTGTGTGGCTGTATTTGGCGACTGAGGATTTTTGGTTTACATTTGAATCTGAGTCACTCTCAATGCTAACAGTATAGTCTCAAAATCAGTGAGGCGCATATTTCCGGGATTTGACGGAAAGAGCCGAACGTGACTAATACATAAAAGTTCTACACGGAGGACATGCGTGATACCCAAAAAACCTTCACAGAGTACGTGGGTGATACGGAAAACGTATTCGTGTTAAAGATGACGTCTGTATCTTAGTCAGGTCATTCATAGGTAAATAAGAGAAGCCCGTATTTCTCTTATTTGGACTTCGAAGAATTATCGCAATTGTCCCTTGCTTATGACATCACATGCTTCTCGTTTATTCTCTTTGCAGACAATGACACTAACCGCATACTGATCGACTTTTGTCACCATGTTTTCGAGTAATGTCAACTGCAGCGTATGAAAAGGTCGTATTTCACACATTTGGACGCTAAAAAAAATTACGTTACAGACACTGGCTTATGACAACAATGACCTCACATATTTTCTCGCCGACTCTCTTACATCGCTGAAACTCAATTCGTTTGACATACTCATCGACTTTTGTCACGATGTCTTCGAATTCTGTCAACTGCATGGTGTCGAGAAGCCATACTTTACGTATCTTTGCGTAATAAAGCTAGACCGTATCTCATACAAAGGAATGATGGAGTAAACATTACATACATGGTTTATGACGTTACATGTTTTCTCGTTGACCATCTAAGTTTGCTTAAACCTGAGTTCACCTGCCACACCAAGATACTTTTCTGACAATGTTTTCATAACGTGTCAACAGCAGGAGGTAAAAAAAAGCCGTATTCAGATACTACGGCGATGTGGAGCTAACGTTATTGATCTTGGCTCCTGATATAACATGGTTTCCCTCTTATATCGCTGAGACTAAGTTCGTATGGTTAACTCTTTACCAAACGACAAAATTTTAGACTGGTCCAAATTGAAAGCATTTGCAGACGACAAAATAAACGTAGCTGAAAAATTGAAATTTGTTCTGGAAAGGGTAAAAAACATGGTGGGAAAAGGAGAAAATGGTGGTTACCAGCATTTTCTTCTTTTCCCACAATGTTTCCAAAGGGCTTCTTGTTCAGGGTCGTTGAAAGTCAGGATTGTGTGGTAAAGGGTTAACCTATCAACGCAACTTATTGATGCCAACCGATTACCATTACCCTTTGTCAGACAATCCTGATGTTTTTGGTAACCACCATTTTCTCCTTTTCCCACCATGTTTCTTTTCTTTTCTATGACAAATCCCAGTTATTTGAGCCACATTTGATGTTTAGGTATAAACTTTTTTTATTAACCTTATACTAGACAATAACGAGTTTTAACGACCCCAGAGAAAAAGTCTTTTGAAAATATTATGGGAAAGAGAGAAAACGCTGGTTACCAGCATTTTCTACTTTTCCCACAATGTTTCTATCCTTTCAAAGACAGATTTCATAATTATTGTAACATTTAATTTGTCGTTTGCAAATGCTCTCAATATGGACCAGTCTAAAACTTTGTAGTCAGGTAAAGAGTCAATCAGAAATATATGAGCCATACTCTGGCAAAAGGGGGCTTAATGCGTCTCCTTGATGCATGGTACTAAGTAAGTCATCACATAATTATGGATCCATAAAATCCATTTTGTCTAACAACCAACTGTATCATAAGGTAGACTGGTCCTTGGGCATACAGAAAATTGACCAATAGCGAAAAGCATCGGCCCAGGTCAGCCTGCGCGGATTGCGCAGGCTGACCTGAGTCGATACTTTTCGCAGATGCATTAAGCCCCCTTTTCACAGAGCATGGCCCACTTGTATGTTACTTCCTAGATTTAGAATAAATACGCAATTTAGAATGACTCGTAAACACGAACACTGCCGAATGCCGCCAAGTACGAGCTTTTACGTCCGGCACTCGGCATCGATCGTTTGTTTCAAGTAGTGTCTCCTTTTTCTACAACGTTCTTTCCACATTTTTTTTCTTTTTGCTTTCATTTAAATGTTTCTCTCGTGCGTCACTTCCTTTTAGAATACGGAAGGTCCACAACTAATTTATTGAGTTATCAATGAATACTTGTTGATTAATTGTTTTGATTGCTTGATAGTGTTTCAACATTATACAGTCATATCATAGAGATATCTCACCTATTTATGTGTTTTTCACTAGTACTAGATTTTGAAGCTGAAGTGTCTTGTCCAAGTACACTCGCTACAAAAAGTCTACGCTTAGAGAAAGAACGCGGAACCCCCAGGTTTAATCTCCACGGGACCCTAACAAGCCCTTTTTCTAACAATCTGGAGTTATCACGACCCTGAGGAAGAAGGTAACAAGCATTTTTATCCTTTTCCACAGTGTTTCTACTATTTCAAAGACAAATACCATCATTTGATTCCTATTTAACCCGTCGTCAGCAGTTGCTCACTAGTTTGAGTCTTCATCTGTATAGTTTGTAATGTGTTTAAAACCGTCTTCAACACTATTTCAGATATATCGCGTCGGCCAGTACGCCTATCCATCCTTACCTGGAGTTTCTTTAATCAGTACTTTGCACAAAGTTTGATAGAGTTAAAATTGGTTTGCACATTATCTCAGACAAGGTTTTGTTTGACCTTACCTACATGCAATTTTTTTTTTTAACTTTACCTACATGCAAGATTTCAGTCCAACTTTGATCTTTGCAGAAATTCTCAGTCATTTTGGCACTAAACTACCCCTAAAATGTTCCGCACAATTGCTGCTTAATTATGAAGGCATTTTTCACCTGAATTTTAGCAGATAAATCTGCATTGGAGAAAGATCTTGTTTCGGACCGAACGAATCTTTTTTATGTGAGAATAGCAAAATTTATTTTTAACCCTTAGGCTGCTAAGCGCGACTCACTGACCTTTCGCGGACAGTGTAGGTCAAGATCAGACTGCACAAAACGTGCAGTCTGATCTTTGATCTACACAGTCCGATACGGTGTTTTCTTTCCGGTAAAATTAACTTTATATTTGGGTTTTTGCTGTTTAGTTGAAATTTTAGTTTCATTTATAGCAAGGTAAGGGTTAATTAGTTCGTTCCTCAGCTTATTATACTTACACTTCGCACATTGTAATTCATGGAAAGTTATCAATTAATCGAATGAAAGACTCACAGAAACAATAAGAAGAAAGAAAGAAGGAAAGGAAGGGAGCGAGGGAGCGAGGAAGGAAGGAAGGAAGGAAGGAAGGAAAATTTGAGGGCGGAATGACGGAAGATAAGCACGAGAGGAGACAGGAATGTGGGAAAAGTGGGCGGACGAACGCACCGAGAGGGACGGTGGAAGGGACGAAAGAAGGACGGAGGAATGAAGCATGGTGGATTTAGGAACGAAAGGAATGTGAGAGGAGGAACGACCAATGAGGGAGAGACGGACGGAGAATGGAAAGAGGAAAGGACCGACGAATATATTTCAACCGAAACAATCGATCTAAAGATGAAAAAGATGATATGGTGAAAGCTCGGGGGTGGGGAAAGCTTTCATCTCCGACAACCCTTTCTATTTCAAAGACAGCCTCGTTTTCGACAAAAATGACAGATGGTGAAACTAACATGGAATGACGTCAATATGAAATTAGAGGCATTAACTGATAAATAATGCAGAAAACTCCGAATTCATATAATGATTAAAAGCCACCATATATGAGATGATCTTCATATATGAGCTTAAAGGATTGTTGAATTTCCTTATCGACAGAAAATAGATATATATACAGAAAAACATTTCAGATTCAAACCGTTTCAGCACCATAGACAACAACAGGGACTTTTGCGGACGGCATAGATTAAGATCAGACTGCACAGAACGTGCAACCTGGTCTAGGATCTACACAGTACATTCTTGCCAGAAAGTCTTTGTTTGAAATGTATCTACCGAACCGCGGTAGCCTAAGGTAAGGCGATGGGCTATTTAATAAACAGGTTAAGTCCGAATCCTTACCGGTATAATTTCCTATCGAGGCAAAATGAAAATGAGTCAAGCTTTGTGAAAAGGGGGCTTCATGCATCTGAGAAAAGTATCGACCCAGATCAGCCTGCACGGGCTGCGCAGGCTGACCTGACCCGAAACTTTTCGCTAATGGTCAATTCCCTGTATCTCCAAGGAGCAGTTTACCTCATGATTTAGTCGGTTGTTAGGCAAAATGAACTTTAGGGATCCATTATCGTAATATGATTTGCTTGTTATCATATATCGCGGAGATGAATTAAGCCCCCTTTCACCATAGCATGGCGCGAATTATATTGACTTGGTTCATTCCTTTGAGCTCGGCGCATTGTTTCG
Source organism: Tridacna gigas (assembly GCA_945859785.2). Classification (NCBI taxonomy): domain Eukaryota; kingdom Metazoa; phylum Mollusca; class Bivalvia; order Cardiida; family Cardiidae; genus Tridacna; species Tridacna gigas. The sequence goes on along the minus strand of OX244036.2, from coordinate 30,609,306 downwards.
ACGATCTTAATATGTGAAAGAACTCTAGCACTAGTAGTTTCATAGCATACCTTTCAAAATTTCCCAAACCCCTTGAAACACAACCCCATACGGCTCACTTGCCATACCATAACTGAAGGTTAACGCAAAAGTTTGAGCAATCTCTGTAGTTCTTTCAAAACCTAATCATCATAACAAAGTTTCGATATAACCCGATTTTTTAATCTGGAGAAAATTTCAAACTTGTCCCAAAAGAAAGCATTTTCAGACGACAAATAAATGTGTGACGCAAATGCTGGGATTTGTCTTTGATAGGGGAAAAAAGTACTGTGGAACTAGGAGAAAATCCTGGTTACAAGCATTTTCTCGTTTTTCCACAATGTTTTCAACAGCTTTCTTCGCCGGGGTCGTTAAAACACAGGCTTGTTTGGTGAAGAGTTAAGATTTCCACAGAAACACATGGCCAATACTTGAAATTAAGAATCCCTACATCAAGTTTTGGTGCTTATCTTTTTCTGCAATAGTCATAAAAAATGCTGTCCTTGGCGTGCCAAACAACCTGCCAACATTGTATCGCAAAATCAGTAAAGCACAATATTATCGCGGTAATTTAAGACGGTGGTTAACTGGCAGCCATGTATTAATTTCCGATTCGTTGGATAAGGCACCGGTAAAGGAAAAAATAACATATACACCGGTTGAACCGGTGTCTTCAAAATTTACGTACTCCACACGCTTATTTCGCAGAATGTACGGGTATTTAATGTTTTTAATCGTACTTAATACACCAGTTAGTATACCAAATGCTTCAAGCACTGAAAAAACTCACAGCAAATGACAAAAAATTAAATTAGAAGCCTAGTTTCTAGTTTTCGTGATAGTTATGATGTCTCAATTTCGAATGCGGAATTCGTACTTTCTTGATCCCTGTTACAGTACAACTTAACCTTCATTCTGATAAATAAGTTTAATAAAACTGTCAAGCCGGACGTAAAAACCCGAATAATGTTATTTCAAAATTATTTTTTGGAGAAAAATATCTCCTTATCGGCCAGTGTAGATCCAAGATCAGACTGCACGTTCTGTGCAGTCTGATCTTGATCTACACTGTCCGCAAAAGGTCAGTAAGTCGCGCTTAGCAGCTTAAGCCACGAATATCTGCCTTAATAAAAGGTAGATGTCCACATCTGCAGTGTACAAGCAGAAACCGAATTCTACTTTCAAAGACGGAAACTCAAATCTCTATCCACAGTTGACTCGGTGTAATTTGTGAAAAAAAAAAGTTAAATACAATCCATATTAAAGCCCCAATAGCGGCCAAAAAGTAAGCAATACAGGTGTTAAAATGCATCTAAATTTTAATCATACCATTTAAAAGTATGGAAATTATTGTGAAGATGACGATCTGTTAAAGTATGATCGGTTTAAGTTTTAGTTGATGGTAGAAAAAATCAATTTTAACAGTAGGTCAAAAGTTGCAGGGTTGCTCTATCTTTTGTTTGATTTCTGCCTGTTTTTCATTCCGGTTTCCCTACCAGCGACCATTACTTGGACGGCTGCACAATAAGCGACCGTCATCTTCACAATAATTTCCTTACTGTTAGAAGGCATGATTTAAATTCAAATGCAAAGTGACATTGACCTCTAACCAGTATGACCCGAAATCATTCAGCTTACGATGAGAATATGTCTGAAATTTTATCCCATCTTTTATGTTTGTGGTTTACATTTTTCAAAACGACCCCAAACATCTGATGGTAATAAACGCCGTTTTAGCATTAAAGGCATAACACTGCGACAATGATAAACGCTTATTGGATCATTATTCAACAGTTCGACGATACATATAACATGACAAATAAACAGCCAGCCTGACAGAGAGAGATAGAGAGAGAGAGACAGACAGACAGACAGACGCAAGCGCAATAAATATACATGTAGACAGGCAGACCAGTAAATGTGACGTAAAGGACAAGCATTTTAAAGGAGAACAGACTAAGTAATATCTGTGAAAATTAAAGAAAACTTTTGAGGAAAAAGGAGCAATTGCTTCATGCAAGGAAGTGCTCCTCTTCCTTCAAAGTTTCTTCTCCAAATCAATCAAGCACACAGACATAACAAACGTCATAGCGTGGTGATAAGTTTAGCCCTGTGTCAGCATCGATCCAAAACTGGTCATTTCTTATTCATAACGTAAGTTTTATTGAGTTAGCGCTATTTTCGGGAGGGCATCGGAGCACTGTGTCCTATTTAGAGTCGGTCTTAACCTGATTTCTTAAGTTTACCAACATTTCCAATCATTCTTCTTATTCTAAATTTCAATAGTGTAGTCATCTGATTAGCAAAGACAGAACGTATCCACCAATCAAACGGCTAGTTTTGAAATTCAGAATTACTGTAGAAAATCGAATGTTTTGTGCATAAAGCCCCAGGGCTCGTATTCGCCAACCATTCTCAAGCATGTCCTTTATCTTATTCCCAGAATTTTCTAAATTTGAACGTAACACAACTTCTGAACGGCTAAACCAAATGACTAGCCAATCAGAAGTTGTGTTACTTTCAAATTTGGAAAATCTTGGAGAACAAGACTAAGAATTTTTTTAGAATGGTTGGAGAATACGGACCTTGAAGTCCATTCCGTATACATGTATGTATTAGCCTGGCTGTAGCCTGTAGTTGTTAAGTTGTTAGGCCGGACGGGTGGAACGAATCGCCGTCGACAAACGAGCCGCGCTCTGGGAAAAAAAGCGGGCTAAATACATCTCCGTGATGCGATGTACCAAGCAAGTCATCACGTGATAGTGGATTCATAAAATCCATTTTGTCTCACAACCGACTGAATCATGAGGTGTATAGTCCTCGGGCATGCATAAAAATCGCCCAAAACAAAAAGTTTCGCTCCATGTCAGCCTGTGCGGATTGCACAGGCTGACATGGTTCGATACTTTTTGCAGATGCGCCTTTTTTAGAGCTGGGCTCAAAGCATACTGCCGCAAAGAACAGTAGATCGATTACTGTACTGGTGTTGTGAAACCACTTTCCATTTCTCGAATTCCAGTGTCTTATTTCAAACGATTCGTATTTAATAAATTATTTAAAAAAATATAAAAAGCACGTTTGCGTTTCTACAAGCAACTCTATCTACAGATCTTGTGCTGTGACTGATGACTGAAATCTGCTTGGAACCGGACGTTGCAGCTGGACTTCTATAAAAACCCAATCTGCATTTTGACTGGCCTATCAAGTCAAGTCTACCATTAGGACTTGCACTTTGATTGGCTTTAAAAAGCTTCTTAAAAATGCATTTTGACTCGCTAAAAGAAGCCCGTTTGCAAGGGGTCTTTACATTTTAACTGACTGTTATATCCTTCTTCAAGAGGCTGTATTTGACTTGCTTAAAGAAGTCCACCTGCATTAAAACTTGCTATCCAAAGTATGTCTATTTATAGATCTTACATTTTGATTGGCTGTTGAAAGCTTCTTTAGGAAGCTGCATTTGGACTTGCCATAAAAAAGCCCGACCTACAGTTTGACTGTCTAATGAAAGTAAGCCTACCTCCTTCACTTGCATTTGGACAGGCTTATGGAAGTACTAGTATCGTCAATAACATGCCTATAAAGACCTGCAGAAGCCTGTCTGCTTTTTGAATGGCCATTCAAAACATACGAACTTCTTTGACTTACATTAAAATGGTTTAGCCAATCAGAAGGTGTGTTACTTTCAAATTTGGAAAATTTTGAAGAACACGACCAAGAATGTTCTTAAGAATGATTGGTGAATACGGACCCAAGACTCGTCCAGTTAATACGGCTTGCATTTTGATGATTAACAACCTCTTCGGGAACACGTTTGTGGACTTGCAATTAGAAACCCGCCTGCATTTCGGACACGTTTGATTTATCGTCTGCAAATGCCTTCAACTTTGAAAATGTCTAATACATTATTACGTGTTAAAGAGTTACGTCAGACCTACGTCAGACCTGTAACTGAGTCTTGCATTTTGACTGGCTAATAAAAAGCACACCAAAGTTTGTACTCTTAGTACTTCAAAGGCAGTACCGGGGAGAAAAAAAAGGGCAAGGAAATAAATTTACGACAAGCACTTGCTTACAAATAAAACCTACAGCCTTCGAATAAGTCGAGTGTGTAATTTCACTTGTCTGCCGGGAATGAAAAGATGCCAAAACTTCGAGGCGTTTACAGGCCAGAAGAATCAATATAGACTTGATATATAGTTTTCATTTAAAAGCTTCTCTCTCCCAGGCTCAGATGTATGGGGGGGAAGGGGGGGATACGTTTCGAGAAATGCTAAGACTAAACGATTTTCCCGCAATGTGTGAAATAATCACTCGATTTTTTGTTTTGACGCTGTTGGGAGGTGTTATTCAAGCCGTTTACGTGTAAACTCATTACCTCCCTGAAACATATTTTTTGTAGATGACTTTGGGAGCAGGCTTGTAAAATATAATATCGGAGTCATGCTCTGTGAAAAGGGTGGTGTAATGCATCTGCAACAAGTATCGACCCATGTCAGCCTGCGCAGTCCGCGCAGGCTGACCTGGGTCGATACTTTTTGTTTTTGGTAGATTTTCTGCATGCCTAAAGACCGTGATTCGGGCCCTCTTTTAGACAAAATAGACCTCTTCAATTGACTGGCTTGTTCGGTTTTGTGCATTACAAAAATGCATTAACCCTTTAAAACACAATCCCGACTTTAACGACGCTGAAAGGAAAGACTTTTGAAAACATTGTGGAAAAAGGAGAAAATTTTCTCCTTTTTCCACAATGTTTTGTACCCAATCAAAGAGAGAAATCACCATTTTAGCAACATCTAATTAGTCGTCTGAAAATCCTTTCATTTTGGCCCATTCCAAAATTTTGTCGTTTGGTAAAGAGTTAAACCCTCTTTTAGGTGCAGCTCATCTATAGTCTACTGTATTTAATGTTTGATATACGCTATGAGCAATTTCTCTTTACCCACAATGTTTAAAGAACTGGCGAGCTGAAAGTTGAAATTAAGTTACCTGCGAGAGATGAGATATTGAATATTGACCCTTTACAGAATAGGGTATTTTGGGACTTGCAAACGTAATACATATATTTGCAAATTATACAAAGAGCCTTTGGCAGAAAAGGAATACTGTTTTTCAACAGTATGAACACCACTGGGGAGGATTGATTCCCTTGTAACGAGCAATTGCTCATTTTCTGACACTCTTCCTCGGAGCTTTCATGTGCGGGTGTTTAAACAAGTCGTGTATGTACAGTAATGGTTTAAGTTTTGATGTTACTTTTTTCCCACAACAAAATAAATAAATAGGTCTTACATGCATATTGACGACTTGTCAATAAGACACCACCAGGCCAAAGATCGTAATTTATGTCACAATTCAGTATCATTTGCGAACAGTGTACATATAAGATCAGGCTGTACTTTCTGTGCAGTCTGATCTTGATCTACACTGTCCGCAATATCATCAACAGGGTCGTTCACACGAGTTTGAACGTTAACGGGCACGTTACTGACTTGTTCTTGACTAACTTATTTGCCAGATATTAAAAAGAAAATCAATTATTTAACAATGCAATATCACCTTATCTGTCGGTTTCCCAAATGACCAATTTTTCTGTCCCTTCACACTCTAGCGCTTATTTATATTCTGTATTCATTCAATCAATTTCCTCTTTTTCAACGGTCTGATGCATATTATATAAATATAGGTGAAAACGTTGTGGCAAAAGGAAAAAATACTCCCCATGTACCGTTTCTCCTGATAAGGTTCATTACATTATTATAAGTGGTGGCTACTATTGAAATTTTGAAAAAAAAAAAAAGAATGATGGGTTTTGTAGACATTGTGGGAAACAGTAAAAAGGCTGATAATCAGCATTTTCTCCTTCTCTCTCTCCCTCAGATTTTGTATCAGTGGGATAGAAGCTACTTTCTTGAAAAGAGTGCTTCTGAATAAAGCAATCCTAGTAATAGATGCTCTGACGGCCTTGATACCAAAACAAGCCAACAACTTATTATCTATATAAAACATAAGGCGTGTGTGTGTGCATGGTTTGGTCTGTTGGTTACTGGGAAGCAACAGAAATACTGTGAAAATTTATTTTTAGCTTTTTCGATGCCAAAAGTATCGTTGGGCCACGCTCTGGCAAACGGGGACTTAAGGCATCTCCGTGATACTCTATACCAAGCAATTCATCACATAATTATGAATCCATAAAATAAATGTTCTCCAACACTCGGGCTGGATTTGGGGATAGAATGGGCCTTTGACATGCAGAAAATTGACCTATAGCAAAAGGTTTCGACCCATGTCAGCCTGCGCGGACTGCGCAGGTTGACATGGGTCGATTCTTTTTGCAGATGCATCAAACCCCCTTTTCACAGAGCATGGCTCATATAAACTCGACCTCTTTCGATGGCTGGAAACACAATCCACTGAAACTTTGGAAAAAAAAAAAAAAATCAGGCTTGACCCAAGAAGCAGACGATGTAGATCCAAGACGGGACTGCACGTTCTGTGCAGTCTGATCTTGATACATGCCGTCCATAAATAAGTCCATGCTTTCGCCTATGGCACGGGAAGGGTTTAGTCTTTACCAGACGACAAAATTTCAGACTTACCTAAATTGACAGCATTTGCAGACAACAAATTAAACTAAAAATGTCTTTTAACGGATTGAAAGCATTGTGGGAAAAATGCACAACTGCATTTTCTCCTTTTTCAAAAGTTTTTTGTTTTCCTTAAGGTCGTTAAAACTCACAATTGTGTGGTAAAGGGTTAACCCTTTACCAGACGACAAAATTTCAGACTGATCCAAATTGAAAGCATTTGCAGACGATAAATTAAGGTTGGCCCAAATGACAAAATGCCTCCTCGATAGGGCGGGAAACATTGTTGGAAAAGGAGAAAATGCTGGTAACCAGCATTTTCTCCTTTTCCAACAATGTTTTCAAAGGCTTCGTTTTAAAGGGTCGTTAAAAATCGGCATTGTGTGTTAAAGGGTTAAAAAGGGGCCATAAGCATACATGCAGAAAATAAACGTAATACTATAATCACATGAACAACTAACTCAGCCTCTCTCCCAATCCTAAATCATTTCAGGCCCGGCATTATGACACTAAGTTTGTTAACCTCCGCCCCACTCTTTCATGTTTGCGGTACTTTGTGAGTCACTTGTAGCCACTTGTTTTAATATTTAATGATAAAGAGTGTATGCAAATAGACGGGAAAAACATGGTCGCGAACAAAACAGGAAGAAAAACAAACAGGAGGGTCACCTTTAAAGACAGAACTTGCACGATTAGTTTTTTGTTTAAACCTTTAACCTTCCAAATAAATGAAATGGAAATTTCAGGGCGATAGTAAAAACCCAGATGTTGCTATTTCAAAGTTACTTTTTTGGGTAAAAATATCTCCTTATCGGACGGTGTAGATCTAAGATCAGACTGCACATTCTGTGCAGTCTGATCTTGATCCACACAGTCCGCAAAAGGTCAGTGAGTCGCACCTAGTAGGATAAGGGTTAATGCAGTTTTCAGTCGGCTATTTGGCTTGCTATCGTCATGCTGTTCAGCAGGCTCCCATCCTTCCGCCGCTCAACCGGAAATGAATGAGTCGTATTACAGCTGACCAAATGCACATCCGCAGAACTTATTGTGGAACCACAGAGATATTCTGTGTTAAAGCCCCATACCCTCTCTTTTTCATAAAAATAGCCTACACCAGAACATAGTAGAGATGGTGGAGAGATGCGTGCCCACAGTAGGAATTTAAAAAAAGAAGTATCGAAGATGGTGTAAACAAGCAGCATCGAATCGAGCTATGGAAATACTTCAGGGTAAAAAAGTGTTTCTGAGTGCCTCTTTTTTTCTATTACAAGACATCCCCGCAGTATGCAAACTAGCTCACACATCATTACCATATTTCGGGTCTTGCCTAAGAATATGGATAAAGAGGGTTCTCTAAGTAACCTATTTCGACTTTCTTTTATTTCTTTGCCAATTTCTGGTTTTTTTTTTTTTCATCAAAGAGGGCACGTAGCTTTAGACACAACTTGCACTTCAAGTTTAAAGCAATTTCAGTCGGTGAGTAGCTTGGTATCGCAATGTGTTAAACCGGAAATGAGGACAGTTACACCGCCAATAAAATGTACATTCGCCCAGAAAATAAACCATGTAAGCAAGATTACACTATACTGCTGTAAGGTACGGCTGCTTCATCCGTAGCCCATCTACATGGTGTAACTGTTTCCATGTGTAACGGAAGTCCCTTTTATCAACCCTTATGCTGCCAAGCGCGACCCACTGACCTTCTGCGGACAGTGTAGATCAAGATCAGACTGCACAGAACGTGCAGTCTTATCTTTGATCTACACTTCCCGATACGGTGTTTTCTTTCTGGTGAAATCATCTTTGAACTTGCAATATTTGTTTTTTGTGGCATTTGTCGAAGACAATGCCACTATGAGTTAAATACGACATTTTGAAAATCATGTATCGTAGTTTGTGCAAAACCGAAGGAAGTAAACCCAATTAAAATCTATTTTTCTGAGACAAACAAGTGTTTCGATTGCACTAAGATATGAAATTGAAAATGGCGTATTACAATAAATTGGATTAGGCCATCGATCGTGGAAATACTTCCTTTTTATCGAAAATAGCTTGATCCGCTATGGCCTTCTATAGTGGCATAATGATACACACATACCGTGCTTGTTCGTCCCAAAACCAGTTCGTTCCTGGGCTTATTCGTCCCAGGGCATGTTTGCCCGGACTTGTTCGTCCCACAAGATTGCACCCTTCTCTATCGGATTTTGCATGGCTATTTCTGTTCTTTATTTTTCAGGTTTTTAATCCCACACAATGGCTCCCTTGACAAATGCCACACCAGTGTTTTCAAAGCTTTGATTTAATACTGCGTTGAAATATTCGTTTCGTTTATTTGGCAGTTTAAGGGTTAACCCATCCACTCACACCCCATCATCCACTAACCAATACACCAATTCACCTGTTCAACCCTCTCACCACCCACTCAACCATCCATCTATTGATCCATCCAGACTTCTATCTATAAACCCATCCAGAAACCCATCCATCCACCAACTCGCCCATAAACCCATCCATCCAAAATCAATCAATCAATCAAAATACCAGTCTATCAATTCATCAACCCACTTTTCAATCCAGTCACATAACAATTCATCAACTCACAAAACCAATCCTCCAAACAAAACCTCATCAATAAAGCAACCCACAAATCTATAAACAAAATTGCAACTGAGATGTAACAAATGCAACAAAATTGGTGGGATTTTACATCGTATGCAGTCATAGATCAATGGACCTATTACCCGACGGGCTTTTTTTTTTTCAGAGTTAGAAGAACTTGTACGATCATAATGGAAAACATTGCTGGAAAAGGAGCAATTGTTTGTTACAAGCAACTGCTTCTTTTCCAAGGATGTATCAAGCGTTTTTATTGGAATTTGTGAAGATGTAAAACAGCGTGTTAGAGAATACATTGATGAATATTATCGTATGCATAATACCAACTTGTCTGTACTCAAAATAAAACACTACACTGCAGATCAATTCCTTGTACCAAAGAACGGCTCTCTTTCCAGCACTGTTTTCCAGCCGATCCCAGTAGCTATGTCGATAACCATTAGGGCTTGAAACCAAGCGGTCGTGGGTTCGAAACCCAAGCTTAGCCAATTTTATTCCGAGGACTGACGATAGTCATTTGGATAGGATTTATTCCTCTTTGAACGCTGAACTTTGTTTCGAAAATGTTAATGTGGGAAAGCAGCCAGCGGTGTTTAACGCCGTTTTCAACATTATATCTGTTAAATTACGGCGGACGGTGCACGTATTCATGCTTTCCTGTAATTTCTTTTACAAGTACTTCGCACAATGTTCTTCCCAACAAACTAGCTGCTTTCCCACATAACCAACATCGAAAGAATGATCAGCGGTGGAAGCTGTGAGTGTGGCATTGTAAGTGTAGGTAAAGAAAACCCAGGAAATCATAGATAGGTGCATTGACCGTCGCGATATAACTGAAGTGTATGTTGAAAACGGCGGCAAACACCATACAAACAAACAGTGTTTATGAACGTTTTCTACTGGAAACTTGGGAGAATTTAAACCAGCTTATTTGTGTGGTGTGGGGACCAGACATGAAAATACTGTCTGCTTCGTGTTACCTCTCTCTACTCTAGATGAAAGACACAACAACAGATCAATCATCGCACATAGGATCTGCTCCTTTTCCAACAATGTCTTAATAAATGTACTTTGATTAATAGCAATGCTAAACCCTTTATCACACAATCCCGAATTTTAACGACCCTCAGAACGAGGGCTTTTAAAAACCAGCAACCAGTATTTTCTCTTTTTTTGCCACAATGTTTCCTTATATTTCAAAGACAAGTTTCATTATTTCAGTTACACTCACCCTTATCCTGCATTTTCTCCTTTTCCCACAATGTTTTCAAAAGGCTTCTTCCTCAAGGTCGTTAAAAGTCATTGTGTGGTCCAAGTGATGTGACTTTTGTTTGATAGGGTAGAAAACATTGTGGGAAAAGGAGAAAATGCTGGTTTGCAGCATTTTCTCCTTTTCCCACAATGTTTTCAAAAGACTTCTTCCTCACGGTCGTTAAGAGGCGGCAATGAGTGGTAAAGGGTTAATATTCTAGACCAAACCCTCCTCCCGCCCCCCACAAAAAACCTACAGACTAGCCCATTCCTTGTTAAATAACAAAATATAAGTGCTCCTTTTCCACCAATGCTTTTAAGGTTGTTGACTGAAAGGGTTCAACTTTTTACCAGAAAACAAAATTTTACACTTGTCCAAATTGACAACATTTGCAGAAGACAAAGTAACTGTGACTTAAACATGAAATTGTCTTTCTTAGGGAAGAAAACATTGTGGGAAAAGGACAAAATGCTGGTTACCAAAAAGGATTGACCCTGTACTAAACCACCCTGTCTCTACAAGACACGGAGGCATAAGGCTTTAGAAAACATAAAAAAAAAATCGTTAACAAGGGAGAAGATGCTGGTAACTAGCATTTTCTCCTTTGTCCACAGTGTTTTCTGCCTTTTCAAAGACAATTTCCAGTGTTTGAGCAAAATTTGATTATTCGTCTGCAAATGCTTTCAATTTGGATAGATCTAAAATTTTGACGTCTGGTAAAGTGTTAAACAGCCTTTTTCGGTGTGGTATACAGGTTGAGCGATTGGAAAAAATATCGTCTGCTCCTTGTAATTTGTCTGTACTCAAGATGAAACACGCAATAACAGATCAGTTACTTATAGCAAACAACTGTTCCTTTTCAAACAATGTTTTCAAACGTTGCTCCTGATCCCCCCCTCCCCCCCGCCCCAGCGTTAGTACAGATCAGCCATTGTTTGTTGGAAACAAGTGTTCTTTTTCCAACAATATTTTTGAAAATTGCTGACTGCAAGGGCTGAAACAATCGTTGTTATTTTGTAACGTAACGGGTTAAGCGATTGGAAAAACGGAAAAACTATCGTCTGCTTCTTAAAACTTGTCTGTACTCTAAATGAAACACGCAGTAACAGATCGATGGCCCAATAATCGATTCTAAAATATTAAAATTTTCTTTCACTCTGTAACTGGAACTGTGCGACTCTAAAATACAGGAACTTTTGAGTTCTTTTTCATTGTATCCATCGCCGAACACCGGTAGCTCAGTAGGTAGCGAACAGGATTTCAGAACAGGGGGTCGCTGGTTCGATCCTCGGCTCGGCCAATTTCTTTCCGAGAATTGACGATAGTCATTGGGACAGGATTCATTCCTCTTTCACCACTGACCATTGTTTCGACGACGGTTATGTTGGAAAGCAGCCAGTGGCTTAGTAAGAATATTGTGCGGAATACTGGTAAAATAAAAGAAACTCCAGGAATGCGTGGATGGGTGCACTGGCCGCCGCGATATAACTGAAATAATGTTGAAAACGGCGTCAACACCGTACAACCAATCATCAATCCTTGTATCTATCGCATAACCTTCCGCATACTGTTTTTATCTTGCAGAAGGAGACTTTGGAAAACGCTTGGACAAAAGGAGAAATTACGATCAGTTAGCATTTCTCCCATCTTCTACAAGGTCTTCACGAGTACTAGTATATGTCGAGCCGTTTAACTCTTTCGGCGCCAAATAAATAAACTTGACTTCTTTTGACAGCTGAAAATACAATCCACTTAAACCTAGAAAGATTTTTATCGTATAGGCTTGACTAAACAAGCGGATGGTATAGATCAAAGATCAGACTGCACGTTCTGTGCAGTTTGATCTTGATCTATGCCATCCGCAAAAGTTCCTGTTTTCGCCTATGGCGCTGAAAGGGTTAAACCTATAGTCATATTAGTTTTCTCTGTCTTTCAAAGGCGTCTGCAGTAAGTTTGCTTCTGTGCAGAATGTGAGCATATCTTTCAAAAGCATCTGCAGTAAGTTTACTTCTGTACAGAATAGGAGCAAACTGCATGTAATATGCAGTCTGATCCGGGATCTACAGTGTCCAACATTTTCAAGTTTATTTTATTCAAACCTAAGCATCAATTATTAACTCTTCATCAAACGAACATTTTTTGATCTTTTTAGATTCAAAGCATTTGTAGATGACAAGGTAAATGCGGCTCAAATGGTGTAAGCTGTTTTTGAAACTTTCAAAGGATAGAAAACATTGTGGGAAAAGGAGAAAATGCTAGTAACCAGCATTTTCTCCTACTCCCAAAACGTTTCCTAAAGCCCCCGTACGAAAATGTCGTTTAAACTCGGGGTTTTATAGTAAAGGGTTAACTCTTTACCACACGACAAAATTTTAGACTGATCCAAATTCAAAGCATTTGCAGACGACAAATTAAATGTGGCTCTAACGATTGGATTTGTTTCTTAAAGGTTAGAAAACACTGTGGGAAAAGGAGAAAATGCTGGTAACCAGCATTTTCTCCTTTTCCCACAATGTTTTCAAAAGTCTGATCTCCCAGGGTCGTTAAAACTCAGGGTTACTTGGTTAACTGTAGAAACTAGTCGTGCAACTAAACTCCCACTGTGTCAACTCAAAAAGCCAACACAAACTTAAATCTGTGAACTATCCACGTAAAATTAGAACAAAAAAATATTCTCATACAAAATTTCAGTTATGTTAAAAATTTACATTTATTATTTCATTTAAAAAAAAATGGTTTCAGTTTTTAATATAAACAAATCTAATGAGGCGCTGTCGTCAAAAGCTTTTTCGCCATCATAAAAATACGTCCGACTTTTTTTCGAGGGCCAAATATGAATGTGAATTTCGGACGTGGGAATAACTGAATATTAACCTTAACCTGGTAAGCGCGACTCACTGACCTTTTGCAAACAGTGTAGATCAAGATCATACTGCGCAGAACGTGCAGTCTGACCTTTAGTCTACAATGTCCGATAAGGGAGTATTTTTCTCCAATAAATAAAAGAAGAAAAAAAAATAAGTTTGAAATAACACTATTCGGGTTTTTACAACAGGCTTGAAAGTTTTATCTAATTTATTTAGCAGGATAAGGATTAACAGATACTAACAGCATATTGTTGACAGATCAGACGGTTTAGATAGAAGATCAGAATGCACGTTCCGTGTAGTCTGATCTTGATCTACGCCGTTCGCAAAGTCTTCTTATATTGCCGATTGGAGGGAAAGGATTTACTTTCTCCAAGACGTTCATTAATTTGTAGAAATGTTCAGACTGAAAGCTGTTGCAGGCGACAAATTAAGGTGTGGCTTAAATGAATAAATTAATTTTAGAAAGAGCAGAAAAAACACTGTTGGAAAAGGTTGCCAGCACTTTCTCCTTTTCCCCAATATTTTCAAAAACGGTTATTATCCAGGATCGTCAACACTCGAATAAAGGGTCGTACAGAGCAAGAGGTTAATGGGTTGTTAAACGCGTGTTTACTCGCTTTAAAATCATTCTAACATTACAAACAAGCACCTTTGCGATCGAGATAAAAACAAACACTGGAATACGGCGATAAAAACACGTTCTCCGTCCAAAACAACACTTATCTATCTCTCTTATGAACCATACTTTGTTCATTTGTCTGTTTGTATGGTGTTTAACGCCATTTCTAACATTATTTCTCTTATATCGCGGCGGTCAGTGCAACTATCCATGCTTTCCTGGAGTTTCTTTACGGACTGAGCTATCGAGTTCGTCGAATGAACAGACGGATTTACGAAGACAGACAGAAAGACAGACTGACGAACGAACAGACAGACAGACAGACAGGCAGGCAGACAGACGCATAGACAAAGGTAAACTGCATTTGACGTAAGCTGATATAGCGTCTAGCCATACATAATAATACTTGTAATTCATATATATGAGCCACGCTCTGGCAAAAAGGGGCTTTACTGCATCTCCGTGATGCATTATACCTAGCAAGTCATCACAGAATCCATTTTGTTTAACAACCGACTTAATCATGAGTTGCCATGCAGAAAATTTACCAAAAGCAAAAAGTTTCGACTCCGATCAGCCTGCGCGGAGTGCGCAGGCTGATCTGAATCGATACTTTTAGCAGATACATTAAACCTCCTTTTCACAGAGCATGACAAAGTCTCAATAAATTTTGTCCAGCCTTAACCCTTTACTAAACGATTCCGTGTTTAAACGAACCTGGTAAAAAAGAGTTTTTTTTTTAAAACATTGTGGAAGAGGAGAAAATAATTGTTACCAGTATTTTCCCCTTTTCCATAAATTCAGTGACATTTATTTTGTCGTCTGCAAATGGTTCAAATATGGTCGAGTCTAAAATTTTGTCGTCTGGTGACGCTTTAAGGCGACTGGAACATGCTTAACCCTTTACCAGACAACAAAATTTTGAACTTAGCCAGATTGAAAGCATTAGCAGAAGACAAAGTAAAAGTGACATCAATGATAAAATTCGTATTTGAAAGGGCAGAAAACATTGTGATTGACTGATTGATTGTATGGTGTTTAACGCCGTTTTCAACATTATTTCAGTTATATCACGGCGACCAGTGCACCTATCCATGCTTTCCTGGAGTTTCTTTTACCAGTACTCCGCACAATATTCTTTCCAAGCCACTGGCTGCTTTCCCACATAACCATCGTCGAAAAAATGGTCAGCGGTGAGAGAGGAATGAATCCTGTCGCGATGACTATCATCAATCCTCGGAAAGAAATTGGCCAAGCCGGAGAAAACATTGTGGGGAAAAGGAGAAAAAGCTGGTAACCAGCATTTCTCGTGTTCCCAAATTCATTGTTTTCCAAAGTTATCTTCCAAATGGGACTGGGTTATTTGATAAAACTATTAGCTCCTTTTCCAACCATGTGTCACAAGGTTTTTAAGTTAAAGTCGTGAAAACAACGGGGTAGTTTAGCGAAGGCTTAAATACAGTGTGTAACTATTTTGTAAAAATGGCGTCGAGATGGTTGTCTTTCTCAGGGGGAAAAAAGGGAAACTTAAATACAAAATAAACCCTTAGTCTGCCAAGCGCGACTTAAGGACCTTTTGCGGACAGCGTAGATCAAGATCAGACTGCACAGAACGTGCAGTCTGATCTTGGATCTACGCCGTCCGATAAAGAGATATCTTTTCCCTCAAAATAAGTTTGAAATAGCAAATTTGGGTTTGTTACTATCAGCTTCAAAGTTTTAACTCTTTACCACACAATCCCGACTTTTAACGACCCTGAAAAAGAAGGCTTTTGAAAATCTTGTGGGAAAAGGAGAAAATGCTGGTAACCAGCATTTTCTCCTTTTCCCACAAGGTTTTCTACCCTATCAAAGACAGAAATCAAAATTTGAGGTACTATTAATTTCTCAGGGGGAAAAAAGGGAAACTTAAATACAAAATAAACCCTTAGTCTGCCAAGCGCGACTTAAGGACCTTTTGCGGACAGCGTAGATCAAGATCAGACTGCACAGAACGTGCAGTCTGAACTTGGATCTACGCCGTCCGATAAAGAGATATCTTTTCCCTCAAAATAAGTTTGAAATAGCAAATTTGGGTTTGTTACTATCAGCTTCAAAGTTTTAACTCTTTACCACACAATCCCGACTTTTAACGACCCTGAAAAAGAAGGCTTTTGAAAATCTTGTGGGAAAAGGAGAAAATGCTGGTAACCAGCATTTTCTCCTTTTCCCACAAGGTTTTCTACCCTATCAAAGACAGAAATCAAAATTTGAGGTACTATTAATTTGTCATCTGCAAATGCTCTCTATTTGGATGAGTCTAAAATTTTGTCGTGTGGTAAAGAGTTAATCCAGTTCTTTAGCAGGATAAGGGTAAGCTTCGCGTGAGACCCATCTTCATTTCTCAAAGTATGACAAAGAATCTTGTGTTGCGTCATTTTCCCCTCCCTGACATTCAATTGGCACTTTTTTTTTCTGCGGGCAATTTTTCTTTAAATTCTCCAAATTTCAGACTGTAGACTGATATTAAAAGCCTTTGCAGACGCCAGAATAAATGTTGCTCAAATAATGAAAGTTAGAAACATAGTGGAAAAAGTAGAAAATGCTGGTAACTAGCATTTCTCCGTCTTCAAAGTTCGGTGTTGAGAAAAGTTATCTTTACAATGGCACTGGATTATTTGATAAAAGGTTAAGATCGTCAGGACGTGTTTGGAACCACTTGAAGGTTGATATTGATTTACGATTTTACAACATTCGGCAAGCCTCGGGTGATCCGTTTATCAAATCCCTCGACTGTATTACGATGGGTGATATGCACCTACACGGTACATTTCTTCGTCGGAAATACACCGCTTTACGGTTCTTAAAATTGTAAGACTCCTCTTTAAAAAAATAAACGGAAACAAGAGTCACAAATTCCTATCGCAATCTTTTTAAATACATTTCCGTTGACAAACAGTTTGTATATTCAATTTTCAACATGGTCTATAAAATCCGTCAACAATTTTCACCGACAGTTTGATAGATGTGAATAACTTCACCATGGTTGTTGATGTCGTTGCTAATTGATTTACAAGGACGCCGGCATGTATAAGATCATGTGACTGACAGTAACCGACTTAAAAATGGAAACCTCCTTGATACGGACGAGGTATGATGTAGCTAGGGAATCGGCCGAGTTGTGACGAGTGCTTTCACCAAGCGTCTCAATATAGAAATGTCGCCATTTTAGAAGCTGGTAATTTTGCTCTTGTCTAATAGAAGATTAACCAATGAAATGATGAAATCGGGACAGAGCAATTAAAAAACATGATACAAAATTGGATTGGTCAACCTGGTCACGCGCACTTGATATGAGCAAAAGGAAATTTATTAAGTGTAAAAATCAACTGGATCTGGAGGTAGAATCGGGTCCTTT
The DNA here is from genome assembly GCA_945859785.2 of Tridacna gigas. Lineage (NCBI taxonomy): Eukaryota > Metazoa > Mollusca > Bivalvia > Cardiida > Cardiidae > Tridacna > Tridacna gigas. The sequence goes on along the minus strand of OX244036.2, from coordinate 30,591,950 downwards.
GCCATGCAGAAAAATTTACAAATAGCAAAATGTTACGACCAATGTCAGCCTGCGCGGAATGACAATGGTTGATACTTTTTTTGCAGATGCATTAAGCCCCCTTTTCAAAGCTCATTTCTAAATGTTGCTAAATGTTGACACCAAAAAGTGCATTATCAGAGTATAAAATCTTACGATTACAGGTCCATGATGCCACTTATCAGTTGTATAAGGTATTCTAGCTCAACCGGAAATCAGATCCCTTGAACATTTGTCAACAACAAGAACAACAACACTAATAATAATAATAACAATAATAATAGTAATAATATTTTGACATTCGAAAGCTGACGAATACTCTCGTCTAAACACAGTTACGGTTTTAGAGATAAGCTTAATAAGATATTATGTTCTTATGATAATATTTTGATGTAATGCCATCTTCTGCAACAATGTTTTCAAAAGCTTTATAAAAAGGAGAGTAAAAACAGTTTTCTTGAAGAAATGGGTTTAAGAGTAAAGGTTTTAATTGTTATTTTGTCTTTATGTTAATCTTTCGCCGTGATAATGTCTTCTGTTAAACTTTTTCAAAAGTTCTAGTCTACAGCCTGTGAAGTTAAACTGTCAGAATTGGGTTTAGAAATATTTGTTACCGTTAACTTTGATTGTAAGAAAAAAAGTTATAAAACGTCATTCAATGTAAATAAATTGTATGCTATATAATTGTTTATTTGCCGGGGACCTAAATACTTGAATAAAAATATAGTACTGTATTATAGCTTGATCAAGAATAAAATTGAAAGGGGCATAACACATGTTATAATCAGAATGAAAATTGCAAGTACCCGTGGAAGAAAGGCTTTCCTTAGAATTCAGCGAAATGTACTGAAAACTGTGAGTCAGACGACCTAAAACTGCGTCCACAGGCGGATTGATAGACGGACGGACGAACAGACAACCTCCCTTCGTTTTTGGGTATAATAATAATGATGATGATGATTCTGATGATGAGGATATTGACGATAATAATGATGATAATTACTTTCACGGCTTAACCCGATGACATCTCAAACTAAACCCGAGGGACGGAGAAACATGTCAAAAACAACTTTACGAATCAGACAGACAAACAACGTTTTTTTTCTCTTCTATCTCATGCAAGGTTTACTGGATTCGTCACCAGTAAATATCGATCCCTGAGTAAGAGTTTTGTTACAGACATTGCCTCTCGAATTTCTCGGAACACGCGTCGCATGAAAAACGAACTATCTATAAGATGGCTACATTGGTAACCCTTGTTGTAAAAGAATATTGATCATTTAAGACATTGTAATTCAGTTCAATGGGATTATTCCTCTTCTTGCAGAAATATCAACCCTTAAACTGCTAAACCTTAACCCTTATCTCTTTACCACATGGCAACATTTTAGACTAGTCCAACTTCAAAGCATTTGCAGACGCCAAATTCAGCTTTGAAACAAACAGGCTTAAGCTCTCTGATAGAGCAGAAAACATTGTGGGAAAAGGAGAAAATGCTGGTTACCAGCATTTTCTCCTTTTCCCACAATGTTTTCAAAAGCCTTCTTTCCTAGGGTCGTGAAGACCCGGGATTGTGTGGTAAAGGGTTTTACTGCTAAATAAGTCAAACAAAACTTGCAAGCCGATAGTAAAATCACGAATGATGTTATTTCAAACATATCTTGGGGAAAATTATCTCCTTAACGGACAGTGTAGATCCAAGATCAGACTGCACGTTCTGTGCAGTCTGATCTTGATCTACACTGTCCGCAAAAAAATGACACAATCTAAAAAGCACACACACACTTTAAATAACAGATCAGAGACACCCCCCACTTTCGCGATTTCATTGAGCAATGCCCTGGGAAAAGGAGGTTTAATGCATCTCCGTGATGCATTATACCAAGCAAGTCATCACACTATTATGGATATATAAAATCCATTTTGTCTAACAACCAGCTGAATGATGTGGTAGAATGGTCCTTGGACATGCAGTAAATTTACCAAAAGCAAAAGGTCTTGACACAGGTCGGCCTGCACAGGCTGACCTGGGTCGATGCTTTCTGCTGATGCGTTAAACCCGCTTTTCACAGAGCATGGCTCAATTATTTAATTTGTAACCTAGCTCATCAACACGTACTTGCGTGTTGATCATTAACGTTTTACGTATAATGTCGTCGTTTTTCGCGTACTTTTACGACAGTCTGATCACGCGATTAATTACGTCGCATAGAATGATGGACTGGTTCAAGACTTATCAATAATCATTAACAAAGTCGGGTGTTATTTTCTGATTCAAGACCGGGGCCCCAACTTTCAGCTGAAACCTTTACCAAAAAAATCTGTGTATTCGCAACCCCAAAGAACAGGTCTTTTAAAAACATTGGGGGAAAAGGAGGTAATGCTGCTAACCTGCATTTGTTGTCCATCCTCCTTTATGTTTTTTACCAATCCTACGAATTACAAAAACTTCCATTAAAAACAAGCCTACATTTTTGTCGTCTGGTAAAGAATCAAATCACGTTTACCTACGTAAATTTTGTCGTTTGATATAGAGGTAAATTACGTTTACGTACATACATTTTGTCGTCTGGTACAAAATTAAATTACGTTTACATACAGATACAATGCCATCTGGCACAGAATCAACATACTTTTACGTACATAAATTTTATCGTCTGGCACAGAATTCAATTACGTTTAGGGGTACGTACATAAATTTTGTTGTCTGGTGCAGAATTTAATTACGGTTACGTACATAAATTTTGCCATCTGGTACAGAATAAACGTTTACGAAAAAGAAAAATGGCCGTCTGATACAGAATCAACTTACGTTTACGCACATAATTTTGTCGTCTGTTACAGAATCAAATTATGTTTACGTATGTTTTGTCGTCTGATATCTGCCATTCTTAAGTAACATTGTAACTCTCGAGAATTTTCTAGGTTTTTAAAGTTAAGCAATTTCTGACTGGCTATACCGAATGGTTGACCGATCATAAATTATGTTACTTTGTAAATTAGACTGAGAACGCCAGTTAATATGATTTTTTTTTTTAAATACAAGATCTGGTAAATTTGTGATCTGTCCTCGTAAAAAAAAAACATGTAATCGAAATAAAGCTGATAAGCAACAGGGTCCCCATACCTCGCCCATATAAGTCGGCCTGTCGGGCGGGGGGGGGGGGGGGGGGGGGGGGGGGGGGGGTGTCGGTATGCCGATTGTCAGTTAGGACCATTAGAATTTAGAGTTGGACTAAAAATGCAATTTAGAACGGTTGATGAATACCGACATAAGGAAAACATTTCGCAAGCACTGGTCAAGTATGATATTTTTATCATAACTCATGCTAACGTCATTTATTAATTGAGCTATGCTCTGTGAAAAAGGGGTTTTGATTCATCTGCAATAAATATCGACCTTGGTCAGCCCGCGCAGGCTGACCTGTGTCGAAAAGTTTTGCTTTTGGTAAAATTTCTGGATGTCGAAGGACCACCATACCTCATGGCTCAGTCGGTTGTTAGACAAAATGGAGTTTACGGATACATGTGAGGTCTTGTCTGGTATTGTGCAACACGGAGATGCAGTAAACCCCCTTTTGCCAGAGCATCGCTCAAATTAATTTGTCGAAATCAGGCAATTAACCTCGCCTTCGGCTGCCCTCTTTTGTTCGGAAACATGTTCGGAGTATTTGTTCTGGCCGCTGTTCATAAAATGTCGAACTACTTCATAGGACAGTGAACCGCCTAGTAGTGCCTCATTTCTTAGTTATTTTTACTTTTCCAGGAAGACAAAAGTAGGCTGATAAGCGCGCGTTGCTGACCTTGTGCGAACAGTGTAGATCAAGATCAGCATTTTAATTATAAGACGCACTCATAGTTCATTTCACACCAGACAACACAATTCTAGACGTGGATATAAAAAAGCATTTGCAAATTAAATCTGGTTCAAATGTTGGGATTTGTCAATGAATGGGTAGAAAGTATTGCGGGAAAATGAGAAATGTTTGCAAAACCGTTTTCCTTACGGTCATTAGAACTCAGGATTGTTTAGCAAAGAGTACATAAAAGTCGGTCAGTGCAAGGCGTAATTAAAAAATCCATATTCACTGCTGATTAAATCAAACAAATGATTGTTTACGTATACATGCTTAGCCCTTTTTCAGGTTTTACTCTACCGAATGATCTTTTAAATGACGATTTCGACGACATAAACATTGAATACTGATAATCAACGAGGCACGGGGTTCAATAGGTATAATCGAGTAAAGAGAAAACGAATGTGAGCCATGCTCCGGCGAAAGGGGTTTAACGCATATCCGCAATGAATTCATAAAATCCAATTTGTTTAACAACCGACTGAGTAATGCGGTATATTGCTCCTTTGACATGCAAAAAATGACTCAAAGCAAAAGGTTCCGACCCAAGTCTGTGCAGGCTGACCTAGGTCGATACTTTTTGCAAATACGTTTTCCATCTCTAGAAACATACTCTCAACAGACAATTCTAAAAAACAGTACAGTAAAATGCGGGCAATCAACGTGATGTAATATTATGCGAACCACGTTTGGTGTCTTTTGAAAATTCTTCCAATTTGGACAAGTCTAAAACTTCGTCGTTTGGTAAAGAGATAAGCAACAGACGACAAACTGTAACATGTTGCCCGGAAGATGATACTTATTTCTCACTTACCATCATTTTCTTTTTTTCCAAAAGTGTTTTCAGTTGCATGCTTCATCTGGGCCTTGAGCAAAAGTTTGCCACTGAGCCAAAAGGACCGAATTCTACACTGGAAGAGTTTAAGGGATGCAAAAACAGAATAACAGCATGAGGGTGCCAACGCTCGGCTGCGGTTGCTTAATTTTTAGTGAAAATTGTAAAACGAAAAAGGGACATAGCTGTGTCAAAAAGACTTTGATGGTAATCTGCCCTTCTTGTATACGTTCTGCTTTTGATAATTAACAACTTTTCCAAGTTTGAAGCAAATGGCTTTAGTAATAATAGAGATATTGTAGAATGTCAAAGTTTCGCATGACGATGCAGATGACGACGACAGAGCTACGACAATACCTCGACGTTTTCTTCGAAAACAGCCGAGTTGAAATGCATATGAGGAAGGGAGATTTACAACAGATCATTATTCGTTCCATGTCAGGTTTATGACGCAGGTTAACTTCTTACACCCTCGAACAAATTTGCAGCAGACAAAAAAAAAAAAACATCGTTATAAAATAATAGTAGCAAATAATAATTGTGGCTTCATACATGAATATGTGTGAAAACATTGTGACAAAAGGAGATATTGCTTGTGACGAGGACTTTCTCTTTTTGTCACAATGTGTTCAAAGAGTTTGTCTGCTGAAACACGTAAAAAATGGTAGTCTATCGTAGGTAACGTGTTAATCACAAGCAAATGTTCGTTATCATTCTCGCCAGAAAATTAGCCATAATAAATTGGAACATTATATACATGGAGAGTAGTCGGTGCATAATGTGTATGTTAGTGAGTGTGCGTGCGGGCAATGTGTTTCAATTCACGTGCATTCATACACGTTTTTTGTTTGTAGACTCATTGATTGATAAAATAGTGTTTTACGCCGATTTCAACATGATTTGACTTTAGTCATATAACGGCGATAGCCCTGGGTTTCGTTAGTATCAGTCTAGAGCTTTGAAGTGTCGTGCCAAAGAACATTTCTATGATTGTCTTGTATTCACGATGTAATGCCAAGAAGAGATTCTAATACTTTTACTTCTTTGATTTCTGTTTTTCCGAAATTCAAATACTATTCGAATATGACTGAGGAATAACTCAAATACATTAAAATTTCGAAAATGAACCCCCTCTCAAAAAAAAAACATTAGAAATATGGCAGGGGATTAATGGGTGCGGAAATGTGGGAGAAGTTACACGTGCGCCCTTACACGTTTTATCTATGGATGATGAAATACTAACAAAGGACCTATATACCTATATAAACTAAACACTGTACAGACAAGGTTTATACTCACACTACCTATTGTGTGATACCATCTATGGTGTGAATCCGATGCTAACCTTTAGGCTCCTAAGCACGACCCAAGGACCTTTTGCGAACAGTGTAGATCATGATCAGACTGCACAGAACGTGCAGTCTGATCTTGAATCTACACTTTCTGATAAGGAGATATTTTCCCCAAAGTAATATACCTTTGAAATAGTAAAACTATGGGTTTAACCATCGCCTTGAAAATTTCTTTTCACTTATTTAGCAGGTTAAGGGTTAAAAACGTCATGATACTATTTTAAACTGAAAACTGATACAAAATCGTGCGAGCAATGATTTTAAAATCCTATCAACTGTTTCAGCGAAAAATAATGATAATCTCGACCTCGTTTAACTCACTAGAAGACAAATCGTTTATGAAGAAGGACCACGATTCAGCTCTAATCATCACGTGTAAAATGCACCATAGCTTAACCCTTCACCAAGCAATCCCGAGTTTTAACGACCATGGTCGTCTAAAATGTTGTTATCTGGGTCAGGGTTAATCTTGTGAAGTTCAGTACTTTCAGTCCTTTGATTTTTACCATCTTTTTTTTTTTGTGTAGGACAAAATTTCGTAAGGACAGCTTTGCAATGAAAAACAGGTTGACTTTTTGTTGAAAACCTGATCACTTATTCACCGACCATTCAGAATTACATCCTTAGCTTAATTCTTAATATAGAAAGTAACACAATTTTCGATTTGCTTAACCAAATCTTTAGCGTTACTCCGTAAATCTGAAAATTCTTAAGAATAAGAATGGAATTTAGGTTGATGCAGGACTTACAGTTTGACACTGTCCAATTCCCATGAACAGGAGACACAATTCCAACAGATAAACATCGCATTATATGTTTCTAGTGCGTTGTACTTCTTTTGGTACTTTCACCCCTTTGATAATGTCTCACTCTCCAAAAAAGGACACACAAACTCACAAGAAGAGACGGTAATTGTAACAGTTAACCCTTAAGCTGCTAAGCACGACTCACTGACCTTTAGGGGACAGTGTAGATCAAGATCAGACTGCACAGAACGTGCAGTCTGATCTTGGACCCACACTGTCCGATAAGGAGATACTTTTCTCTCCAAAATATAAGTTTGAAATATCATTATTTGGGTTCTTACCATTGTCTTGAGAGTCTTATATAACTTATTTAGCAAGATAAGGGTTAATACTTGGATCATTTCTACAGTATCCGTATCGTGGTTTTGCTCGCTTCTTGCCGAATGAGAGCATAACATCTTGCAGACGGATTGACATGGTACATAGAGCTAGTTTTCTGCAGATTCTTTTCGCTACCTTCAGTCCTTAAGATTTTGTCCCATTTTTCTATAAAGAATACACATAGCTGAACTCCTAGGAGGAGCTAGGTAACCATAATAATACTTCGCTTATATCTGCACTGTCATTTTTTTTTTGACGTCAATTAATTCTGGTAGAAAGACCACACAACTTCGTGCGGACGGATTTACATGGTATATATTCCACGACAGCGGTGTTCTCGGCACTTTTGCCCCATCCTTATATAAAACATTTATAAAACTGCACGGACAGATGGACACTGTATATAGCAAGGTTTCTTTACTGCGTAAAACAATTTATTGTTGCCGTCACTTTTGTTTAGACAGGTGGTTTCTTGCTCTTGTTATGACGGGGCCTTGCCACATCTGATAACGCTGTAAACATGCGCGCTAAAAAATAGCTCCTCCATAGACCATTCGAAGACACGCTGTTTTTGTTTTTGCTTTATTGTTCCTTTGAATAGTATTTTCAATTCTATAACGTCGATGATTTTCATCTGTGGTCTATGTATTTAAGTGAAAGGACCCATAACCTCTATCATACTAAATATTTTTGCTTCATGATTCTGAATTCCAAGACGAGCAATCTGATAGGCTGAAACGTTCTGTTTCATCCAATCAGGTGGCTTTTTTTCCGAATTCAGAGTTACTAAACGATTTTAAGAATAGTTTGTGAATAAGGCTGCTCGATATTTTAAGTGACATAAAAGACCAACTTCAATTATAAAAGATAGTTCTCTATCTAAACTTATAAAATAACAACTTGAATATCGAATCTTTGATTGACTGGAGAAAGGGATTTTTCTTTGATCAGTTTCAAATACTAGCGATTGGCTATCAGTAACTCCTGGTTCAATTCACTGCCGGCTCTAGTCACGTGGTGATGCATTTGGAAGACTCTAACCTTGTACTGGCGAAACCTAAGAAAGATAAATAAGCGAGCTGTTGGCATACTATTATCGAAATACTGTTGAAAGCAGGTTAAATTATGGTTGAAAATATATAATATATATATTGAGACTGGAGGGACAGAGTGGGGGAAGAAAGGGTATTCAGACCCTGGAACCTATTAACTGATAATGCTACATTACGATATGACGTCATAATAGAGGCTGTAACATTATAAGCATTACAACATTACGGGAAGGCTAAATGGTAACTCATTATCCTGCGCACAGTGAAAGACGATAGCCCTCCCCCTTTTTTAGCGAAGAGTGCAGACTAAGACCAGACTGCATGTCCGTGAAGTCTGAATTTGGTATGCACATTTCGATACTTGATCGAAGATTCACTGTGTCAATTTGAAATCGTACTCGTGTGTCAGTTCTAAACAGAGTTCACTTTCCTTGATTATTTTAGTACAGTAGAGTGCAGAACGTACTTGTCAATGTTGGATAAATACATCATATTACCACAGGCTCGTGAATACTTGTCTAGAAAAGTACATCATCTAAATGAACCATGCTCTGTGAGAAGGAGGCTCTGCGAAAAAGTATCGACCAAGGTCAGCCTGCGCAGTCCGCGCAGGCTGACCTGGGCCGAAACTTTTCGCCATTGGTCAATTTTCTGTAAGTCCAAGGGCCAGTTTACCTCATGATAGAGTCGATTATTTTAAAAAAAGGCTTTATGGGTCCATAACCATGTGATAACTTGACTGGTATAACGCATCACGGAGATGCAGTAAGTCCCTTTTTGCCAGAACATAGCTCAAATGCATCATATTACTACTGGCTCGTGTAGTCTTATGTAGAAAGGTGCATTGTCAATGTCATACTACCACACGCTGACGTAGACGTATCTAGAACAATGCATTTGTAACTTTGTTTTCAATTTCTCCTTGAAATTTGTGTTTGGGTTATGTTTAACGCTGTTTTCAACATTATTTCAGTTATATCTCGACGGCAAGCGCACCTATCCAAGCATGCTTTCCTAGAGTTCCTTTTACCAGTACTCGCACAGTATTCTCCCCAACCCATTGACAATCTTCCCACATAACCATCTTCGAAACAATAACCAACAATGATCAGCGTTCCCTTTCCGCTAAGAGAGAGAGTACACGTTTCTTTGACAAAGGATTCCCCAGACTCAAGTCATAAAGGCTTTTAACCAGCATTTGCACCTTTTCGAACAATGTTTTCAGTTGCTCTTCTCGATCATAAAAACACGGATTTGTTTGATAAAGGGCTAATATAATCTTCCCCTTCTGCAGGGAAAATACTGCAGACAGACAGACAGACAGACAGACTTATTACGAACTTTACATACAGTACATAATAATGTAGAAGAGTCTAAACTGCTGTCCTCTAGTAAAGAGTTAAGGATTCAACATAAGCAAGTAATAAAGAGTATTGATGGATAATAAAAACTTTCTGTGCTATAAATACCATGCTCGAGGGTGCACTCATTGTGAGTACACTTGTATTACCACATGAGTCAGTAATCCTACTTTTGCCGGATAGTGTAGATTAAGATCAGACTGTACAGAACGAACCGCTTAGGTCAGTACCTTTTGGCGGATGGTTCAGATCAAAGATCAGACTGAACGTTCTGTGCAGTCTGATCTTTGATCTACATCGTCCGCTTCTTGAATCTGCGTTATGAGTACAAGTATTTTCAGGTGCAACAGAATTATTAACTTTTGTCTGTAAAAGCTCTTAATTGTCTACTGTCTGATTCCGCCTTTTTCGAGGTTTCGTAGTAGATTTTCACTGCTGCAAAAAAAGTATCTCGGTGGAGGCTGAGCAACAAATGACGGTTTAGATACAAGATCGGAATGCACGTTCAGTGCAGTCTGATATTAACCTACGCCTTTCCAAAGTTATTTTGATTCGCCATTGGCAATAAAAGAGTTCAATGGCTTATACACAAATCGTCTCTGTGTTATAAATACCATACTCAAGAGTGCATCTATTTCCACATTACACGTGTTTTAGGTCTACTTTATGCGCTACATGCCACGTGCACACCTTTAGCGGACGGTGCAGATCAAGATCAGACTTCACTCTCTGAGTATATTCAGCATAATTAGCTTTTGCTCTCTTTCCGTGTCAACTAAATAAGTAACTCGAAACCCCTTGCCTCTGAATTAAAATCAGCCTTTAGAGTGACCTTTACATTTGACCTAGCTGACCCATATTTGATCAATACCATCATAAGGTCTTATACATCTTTCAGAAATATCTTCAAAAAAGATAGACGGCGTAAGAGATACTGGAATATGAATATTGAAACTACTCTGTGGCTCAATATGAAGTAAAATAATGGAAACGGACACTTTTTCCTCACTGTTTTCATTTTGTTGAAAAGGAGTACTTATTGGGTTAATGGGAAACGCTTTTGAAATATTAAATTTCCAAATAGAACAAAAAAAAGGGGGACCATTCTCTATTACATTAATTTGCTATGGTATGAATCAAAGACCTCGGGGTATTGATTAGCAGTAGCAAGGCTTGTAAATAGTGGTTTCATAAATGTGCGAGCAAATATGCCAGCAGGGACCCGACTAATAAATATGTTCATATTTTTTACCAATTGTTGATTACCATCTATTCATTCTTTATCAGTACCAAGAATAAGGTCAAAAGCCAGCGCATTCAACTACGCCGAAAAAAAAATCTTAAGGTCTTAGCCAGCCTATTTATATTAAGTACCTCCAGTTACCTTGATTTTTAACCGTGGCAAAGCCGGTACAGTTGACATCATCCTTAGATAACCTTATTTCGGAAACATGAAATGGCCACTCTGAAAATCAACTTTTGTTAGTTTTAGAGAATGACCTTGACCTTTGATTGAGAAACTAACAAAGTTCTGAGTAAAAGACCCTCTAGATTAGAATCTGTTATGTATTTTAGCTTAGAACACAAATTATGAGTCAATGATCCTGCACAAACAAACACCACAGAATAAGAACTGTCCCCATGATAAACAGTGAACTTTTTCTATTTATGAAGAGTAAACAATTAGGATCGAACGCTTCCTGAAAGGTTATCCCGTCATTTGGCTGCACCCGGTTACACTGCGGTTACCCTTTATTAAACGAACAAAGGTTGCACGAGTACGACCCTGGGAAAGATGGCCTTAGAAAACATGACAATAAGAGAAAAATGCTTGCATCTAGTATTTCTTTCCTCTTCCTCGAAATGTTTTTACTTTCAAAAAAGATTCCCGTCATTTGAGTCAACTTTCATTTGTTGCTGGTAAATGCTTTCAATGCACACTGATTTTTAACAATGTATGTCTGGTTGAGAGTAAAAATAATCAATAGTCCGAAATGTATCGATTTGGTTCCAGCTGGATACCTTCACCCTTAACCTACTAAATAAGTTAAATGAAACTTTTCAAGGCGATAGTAAAAACCCAAATATTGCTTTTTTTTTTTTAGGGGATAACTCTTTATCGGAAAGTGTAGATCAAGATCAGACTGCACGTTCTGGGCAGTCTGATCTTGATCTACACTGTCCGCAAAAGGTCTTTAAGTCGCGCGTGGCAGCCTAAGGGTTAACAGAGGCTCACCATTTATACACAAATTACACTGTATCGACGCAATATTAGACACTGAAGCTTTTAAGCGAGCAAAAAGGTTGTTCAATATTTGAAAGCTTTCCAGAAAAAGGATTAGACCATAAAATGTTACTCTTTGGAAAATATACAGCCTTCACCGGGCAGAAGAATCAGTGTATCTTTATAAGGGGGGGGGGGGTGTAAAAAAAATCGAAATTTATATAAAAAAGAAGTCCGTAAACTTCTAGCTGATATACATACATGTAGGTCTAAAATTAAATCCATTCTTAACTCTTTACCAGCGGACAGACTAGAGCTCCAGATAAGAGGGGGGTGATGGTATTCTAAATCCATTTTTTCTCTTCCAAACCCTATATTGTGGGTACTCATTACAATTATCTCGATGAGACGATTTTAATGAATACCCATAACATAGGGTTTAGTGGAGAATAGGTAATATTTTCAATTTTGAAATCAAAATCACTCCCTCCATCTGGAGCTCTGGACAGAATTTTAGAGATATCCAAATTAAAAATATATGTAGACGACAAATTAAACGTGGCTAAAATGATATCATTTGTTTTTGAACGGAGAAAAACATGAAGAGAAGAAGAGGAAATGTGGTTTATCAGCATTTTTCCTTTTACCTTGATGTTTTCGAAACCGTCTTTCCCTAGGGTTGTAAAAACCACGGTTTTTTTTTTGTATAGAAAGAAACTAATTCGCAGCAGACGACTTTGAAACTATGATTGAAAAACATGGAGAATCAGTGTCACAGAAAGTTCGATACAAAAAAAGTGGAGTCGTTGAGGAAAAAGAGTCATGATTTTTATCGTTACGAACAATTCCTACTTTCACCACATGGTTTTGAAAAGGCGTCTGTCACAAACGACAAAATTTTAGCCTTGTCCACATTGAAAGCGACAAAATAAATGTTACCCAAAACATGAAATTTGTCTTTCGTAGGGTAAAAATCATTGTGGGAACAGAAAAGGAGAAAACGTTGGTTACCAGCATTTTCTCCTTTTCCCACAATGTTTTCAAAAGCCGTCTTCCTCAGGGTCGGTAAAGGTTGGAATTGTGTGGCAATGGTTTAAGATACAAATTTAATCTTTAACCTGCTAAATAAATGAAATTGAAATTTTCAAGTCGATAGTTAAAAAAAACGAATGTTGCTATCTCAAAGTTATATTTTGGGGTAAAATATCTCCGTATCGGACAGTGTAGATCCAAGATCAGACGGCACGTTCTGTGCTGTCTGATCTTGATTTACACTGTCCGCAAAAGGTCACTGAGTCGCGCTTACCAGCCTAAGGATTAATGATTTCTATTTAAAGTAATTCTCATTTTCATTTTAAAAATACAAGACGATCACACATGGGGAAAAAAGATAATCGTTAAAAAATATTGCCAAGCGATGTCACGCGATCACCTCGTCTAAAAATAGACTCTTGGAGACATTAATCTATAATTAGCCGGAAATGCCGACGCTTAGATTCGGATGCAGATTGGTACATGTACGATATTTTTGTCACATGGAGGTCGATATGAGAAATTAATTCCAATAATATTGCAAATACAGACTGAAAAGTCGTTGTATTGATTTACAGCGTCGACCCTTCGCATTCAACCTGCTGGTTTGAATTAGGTTTACTTTTTTGCGCAGTCGTATTATCTAAGAAAAATCCTGCGTAATTAGTTCGTAAAAAACAAGTACTTCTCATCAAGATTTACGATCTAACCCACGAACAAACAGGCTTATCCAGACAAATCATTACTAGTACAAGAGGTATTTAAAAGGCAACAGTCTGACAATGATACGATTTAACTTTTTGCCAGAAGACATGATTTTAGACTTGTCCATATTGAAAGCTTGTGCAAAAGATAACTTACATGTAGCTGACACGATGTCATTTTTGTGCTAAACAGTCAGAGATATGTATGCGAAAAGGCCTGATTGCCAGTATTTTCTCCTGTCCCACCATGTTTTCGAAAGCAATTTTCCTTCGAGTTGTTAACGAAATGGATTTCGCTCCGTAAAGGATTTTCAATTCATGTTCGTATTTTTTTCATTCGTTAGGACGGGCAGTTTAATTGAGCCATGCGCTGGCAAAAGGGGGCTTAAATTAATGTATCGCCGTGATCCATGATACCAAGCAAGCCATCACACAATCGTGGATTCATAATAGCCACATCTTTTAACAACCGACTTAATCATGAGATAGACAGGTCATTTGACACACAGAAAATTGACCAATAGCGAACAGTTTCGGCTCAGGTCAGCCTGCGCGCTCTGCGCAGGCTGACCTGGGTCGATACTTTTCGCAGATGCATTAAGCCTCCTTTTCACAGAGCATGACTCTATTGTAATGCAGGTGCCTTAGAGGATACTGTGCTTGTTGACTTCTATAAATATTCGCAAAAATGCAGAGACTGTTCCAAATGAGCAATCCATTACATCTTGCGAGTGTTCGTCTCTTGTTCTGAAAAGAACTTAACAGGAAACACGAACCGTTGAATGTTTTCTGTTGTAAGTCACAATGTTTTCAAATACCATCCGTCACAGTAACCGAAAAGAAAATTCACAGAATAAAAATGTCAGTTTTAAAACAGACACTGACGCCACCAATAAGGAATTCGAAACTACGGATTAAATGACTTAAAAATGTGCCACTCTTCCGGGAAAAAAGGCGTAAAATATGCAGACACACGTTTCTAAAGCACCGGGTTTTACCGGAATTTATGGTCCACAAAGTTTCAATGAAAGAAATGATTTCACAGAGAATCTAACTGTAAGAAATCAATCGATTTTTTCCTCGCTTAAATCCTTTTAGCTCCATATCAATGAAATGGATTGTATAGATAAATGTTATTTCTGATTAGCTAAACTAGAACGGGTTAGTGAATACGGCCCACGGCCAGCCAGGTAGCTCAGTAGTAAGCGCATCTGACTCTTGACCAGGTGGTTGCGATGTTGATATCAGATTGAGGTAAACTTTCACTCCAGCTATTTCTCGCTTCTCACCTCAGCGTAAAATCTTCTCGGAAAAAGCAGCCGTAGCCCATCTTTAAAATAATCTGAGATTTCCTTCCAGTCCACTGTCAACAAGTCAACCCACACGAAAAAGGACCGAATTACACAAGAGCAAAACTGAAGTCTTACACCATGCTGATGTCTGATTTAAATATTTGTCGCTGATTAACCCTTTACAAAACAATCCGGAGTCTGTACTATCCTAAGGCCAATTGTAGCATCGCTATACCGTGGAACGCTGTATATCTACTCCTAATTGGTATCTGCATGTATAATGAAGCCCCAATAGCGGCCAAAAGGGAACAATGTGGGTGTCAAAATGCAGTTTAATTTAAATCATGCAAATTAAAGTATGGAAATTACTGTGAAGGTGACAATCCGTTATTGTAAGGTCGGTCAGTTGTTTATCGCTAGCAGAAAAATGAAATTTAAAAGTAGGTCAAAAGTTGCCAGGAGGCTTTATCTTTTGTTTGCTTTTTATCTGATTTTAAAATTCATTTCCTACCAGTGACCAACACTTGGACTGACTGTATAATAGCAGATTGTCATCTTCACAAGAGCTGTCATGCTTTTACAAGGTACGATTTAAATTCAAATGCATTTTAACACCCTTTATGTTAACTTTTTGCCGCTCCTGTGCCCCAACGCCTTTAAGGCATCTAGGCCATGTATCTTGGCTGATCAATCAAACTTTGTGATCAGATTTTTCACTTGCTATGTTGATTTGTCATTTCATTTGTTGTTTATTGGACAAAATTTAGCGTGCTAAAGTCAGGCGTTTAGAGGTTCATTTTCGTTTTTCCGAAGTTATAACATATTAGACCTATAAATTCGTCATTTTTAAGAAAGTTGTCCTTTTTTTTTTTTTTTTTTAAATATAAATTTTTGTGGTCGTGTAAAATGTCTCAAGTTTTAATTAGTTTATTTCGCTTTAATTTCTTCTTCAAATAGTATGTCAGCCATTTTTATAACTGATTTTCACGCGCAAAAATGGAAACTTCCAGCATAGAATGACTGCAATGAAAAAAGCTCACATTTGGGGGCAGTATTAAAATAGAAACAAAAGGGCAACAGATAGATCGAAATGTTCATAACAGTATGGAGAAGGGTATATTGATTGAAAAGATGGGCAGATGCCAGAGTCTGTGCTATGAGAAGGACCAAGAGAAAAGCATGGCTTTTGGATGGCAAGAGAGATACGAGAGAGAGAGGAAAAAAAAAACAGAGACACAGAGAAGGAGAATCAGGGGTGAGAAGAGAGACAGAGAGCCGCCAGACAGACAGACAGCATGGAGAAAGGAAAAAGAAAGAGAGTGAACGAGCGGTGAAAAAGAATGGGAATGATACAATAGTTGATAATGGAAGAAAACAGGCGGAATGGAATTGTAAAGAGCGGCTTGGCAGAAATATTATGAGAGGGGAATTCTTGATCAATAATCGGCAATAGCTATAGAATTTCCCGCCCATCTCAGCGTATAATTGTTCCATTCCTTATCCCAGGTCGAGAAGTGCCTGGAAAAACTCTTTACCAAACGAACTTTAGAAAGTTTTGGACTTGTCCAAACTCTAAGCATTTGCAGACGACAAAACTGGATGTGGCTCAAATGATGAGAGTTGTAGTGGAAAGCGTTGAAAACATTGCAGGAAAGGGAGAAAATGCTGGTGACCAGCATTTTTTCCTTTGCCAAAAATGTTTTCAAAAGTCTCTTGCCTGAGAGTATAAAGATTGTTTGGCAAAGGGTTAGTGCCCTGACTCAGTGGGTCCAGTGTGCCGCCAAGGTAGGGATTCTGGGACATTGTCCCACTGAATAAGAAAAATGTCCCATCATAATGCATACAGGTAGGACTTTGTCGCTGCACATAGTTTCCAAAAACATAATCTTAAGTGCATTTTTCTCATTCATTTTAAATATATACCCTATTTTTGCAAGTTTATGGGATAATATTACTCCTCTCTGCTTAATCCTTGGTAAAATACTGGAGTCCTGCGTGGCTCGATAGTGGATTTGTTACTCAGAGCTTCTGGGTTTAATCAAGGAAGGCGCTGTTCTTTTTTTTTTGTTGGATTGTCCTTGGACAAAGCGCTGCAGACCTCCAGCATAGTACCAGGGAAACGCAGAAAATACGCACTAGTTACCATGGCTACCAACATTTTCTCCATTTCCGGCTATGTTTCTCACCCTTTCAAAGACAAGCCCAATTATGACTACTATATTGAACTTCTCGTCTGCAAATCGCTCTCAAATTGGATAAGCCTAGAGTTCTGTCGTTTGGACAAGAATTAAGAGAAGTAAGTTCAATTTTAAAAAATATAGAAACACTCTATTACCGAACGACAAATTTCAGACATGTCCAACCAAAATCATAGCATTTACAGACACAAATGAATGTGGTCTAAATATATGTAATAGGATTTGCTCTTTGAAACAATATGAAAACAATCTCCTTCTCGTACAATGTTTCAAAAGCTTTCTTCAACTGGGTTATGCAAACATGGGATTACTTTGAAAAATATTAGACAAGAGTAAGCTGTTTTTTTGTTTTTTTTTTCAAATTCCTAAGAATTAGATTAACTCTTTACCAGACAACAATCTTTTAGACTGTCCAAATTCAAAGCATTTGCAGACGACAAATAAAAGATGTTTAAAATAATGGAATTTGCACCAAGAAACTGTAAGAAAACGTTGTGGGGAAAAGGGGAAAATGCTGGTGACCAGCATTTTCTCGTTCTCCCACAATGTTTTCAAAAGCTGTCTTTTACAGGGTTATTTAAACAGTGGATTGCTTGTCAGTTTTATTGAAGTTCTAAACGGTTAACTCTGAACTCTTAAGCAGGCGGCACATTTTTACACACGTCCTAATTCAAAGCATCTTCAGACGTGAAATAAAATAAAGCCAAAATAATGGGATGTGCTCCTAGAAACTGTAAGAAAACATGGTAGGAAAAAGGAGAAAATGCTGGTCACCGGTATTATCTCCTTTTCCTACTTTGTTTTCAAAAAGCTATATTCGTGAAAACACGGGATTGTCCAGTAAAGGGTTTAATTTCTTCTAATGAAACACGAGCATATCTATCTCATATTGATTGACCCGCTTTAGAGATAGTAAAGTCATCCTGGCCTCCCTTTTATTTTTTTCCTTGATAGGAATGCTTTATTTTACCATGGTGTATGGTTGGTCTTATTACGTCTTATTCTTAAGCCTTTTAACACCTCCCCCCCCGCAAAAAAAAAAAAAAAAAAAAAAAAAACAAGAGGGCCATGATGGCCCTGTATCGCTCCACTGGCTTATAAATATAAACCATGAAGAGAAGTCTTCACTATATAAGCCCTTATAAAACTTTGACCCCAGGGCTACAGTCGGACTAAATGGGGAATATGTGTATTAGAAGAATAACATGCCAAATTTGGGAGTTCTTGGCCTTATGGCTAGTAACAAGACGGTTTCTGAAGTTTTCACTCCATAAACCCATGTAAAACTTGTGACCCCTGGTGCAGGGCCAAACTTGATCCTAGGGCTGTAACTTGGGCCCTCTTTGTAGTTGTCCACTAGATAATGCTATAATTATGCAAAATTTGGTAGCCTAAGCCTTATGGCTATGTACACCAAGATTTAAAAGTTTTTCCTATGTAAGCCTATGTAAATCTTGTGAACCCCCCCCCCCCGCCCAGCATTAGGCCAAATTGACCCCAGGACTATAATTTAGGCACTTTTGTTAGACCCCACCTAGATCAAGCTAAATGCAAAATTTGGTAGCTCTAGGCCTTATGGCTAGGTACAGGAAGATTTTTAAAGTTTTCTCTATATAAGCCTATGTAAAACTTGTGACCCCTGGGGCAGAGCCAATTTTGACCCCAGGGCTATAATTTCAAGAAACATGATAGAGGTCTACTACATAAAGCTACATGCCAAATTTGGTAGCCCTATGCCTTATGGTTTCAGACAAGAAGATTTTTAAAGTTTTCTCTATATAAGCCTATGTAAAACTTGTGACCCCTGGGGCAGAGCCAATTTTGACCCCAGGGCTATAATTTCAAGAAACATGATAGAGGTCTACTACATAAAGCTACATGCCAAATTTGGTAGCCCTATGCCTTATGGTTTCAGACAAGAAGATTTTTAAAGATTTCCAATATTTTTCAGTTTTGTTGCCATGGCAACCAGAGTTTTTGAAGGAATCAAATTCTTTCAAGAAATTCTGAAAAGGACCATGGCAGGATCATTTCTGTGAAGTTTCATGAAAATTGGATGGGTAGTTTCAGAGAAGACGATGTTTGAAATAAAAGTTAACGCACGGACGGACGGACGGACGCACGGACGGACGGACGGACGCACGACGGACACCGGGCCATAACATAAGCCCGCTGGCCTTCGGCCAGTGGAGCTAAAAACTTTTAAAAAAGAAAAGAAGTCCTTTTAAAACATTGTTTGGGGGGGGGGGGGTTGGAAAGGAGAAAATGCCGGTAACCAGCATTTTCTCCTTTTCCCACATTTTTTTTTTTTTTCTTCTTTTTAAATCTGTTTAAGATTCATTTCATCATTTGAGCCACATTAAATATGTTGTTTGCAAATGCTTTCAGTTTGGACAAGTCTGAAATTTTGTAGTCTGGTAAAGAGTTGACCTAGTTGTCTATCTTGTACTGTGTTTTTTTTTTTTTAACTCACCATCACTCCCCCCTCCTCTCTTTCTCCCCATCTTTCTCTCTCTTTCCCAATTTCTGTCAGCCTGTTTGTTCTTTATCACTCTGCACACTTTCTCTGTTTCTGTAAGCCTATCTGTTTTCCCTGTCCACAAAATGCATGTATTTCTTGTAAATGCAGATGGCGATGAAAGGATTAAAACATTAGATTATTTGTTTCTATATAGAATAAGGGATTATCACCCGTTTAATTGTTTTCAAAATTAAATCTATGTCATCTCAAAGAATGACAGAACAAATGAAATAATTTTCAAAAACCACGCGGATTGATCTATGGACAGTGATGACTTATCCACAGTCGGACGCTGACGTTTTGACCGGAAGCAACGCACGAATATAGAAACATGTTTCCGGTCAAGTAATATACGAGAACGTCACGTGATATTCGTAGAAGCTCGCTTTTACTGCCGTTAAGCATGGATAACAACTCTAAGCAAAAATAAGAAGGTAAAAAGTATTCTACTGCATCTATATTTCTGTACTCTTCAAAAAATGCACTTTTTCCTTATTCAGTAATAACAGCAGTGAAAAAAAAATCTATCTATGTCGCACAGTATGCATTTCCTTTCAGTTTTTCTACAGGTAAGTGAAAAATTGTCTACACGTCCGAATAAATTAATATCAGGATTTTTTTTAAACGATTGATGTCCAAATCTTTTGCTTCCCCCCCCCTCCCCCCCACGCATTTGGAGTTGACCATTTTAGTTCTTTTCTCACGTTTTTTTTTTATATAGTTGAAACACGACGTTTTTCGGCCATAGGATGATTCTTCTTCATGTTTCTTAATACGACGTTGTAGATTCAAATTGCTTTCAAAGTAATGCGAGGTTTACCCAGTTATCAGTAACTGTCAGTTCACTCTTTACAAGACCACAAAATTTTATCTTATCTACATTAAAAGCATTTCTATAAGACCAGTCGAGTGTGTCTCAAATTATAGGACTAGGTTTTGAAAGGTTAGGTCTTCATTTTTTTTTTTCCGAATATCCTCTGCCTCTGGGTCGTAAAAAACCGTGATTATTTGCTGAAGGGTGAAACTCAACTATCAGTAACTGTGAGTATGTCAGCGTGACATAAAATACAGTGCAAAAGATTCGTCATCGGCTACCCTCGTCTACTTTCGGAAAAAAATGCCTGCATTTAAAACTCTGTTCCGTCGATCCAGAGTTCAACTATAAAGCGCGAGAGATTTGTTGTACAACAATCCTAGAACTTGCAAGGGCGCGGGATGATTAAAGGGTCAAACCCAACTACATGTATCAGTAACTGTCAGTTAAACATAAAATACATAGAGCACAAACGTTTCAACATTGGCTACCCTCGGCTACACTCGGCCACCTTGGGGATGGAATTGCCGGTATTTCAAGCCCTGTTCCGTGGATCCAGAGTTGAACGTCGTGAGGCGATTAATGTTATATAATATGCCTAGAAACTGGTCCAGGCGCAGGATTGTATGATAAAGAATTACTCCAACTATCAGCACAAAAGTTTCAACATCGGCTACCTTGTACCATCTTCGGGATGCAATTGCCGCCGTTTCAAACTCTGTTCCGTGGATCCAGAGTTGAACTAAGTGAGGCGATTGATTTGTTATATAATACGCCTAGAAACTTGTCCAGACGCGAGAGTACAAACGTTTTAATCGATAAATATTACATAGCCTTAAAACTCTTGGGGCGTACTTAACACGGCAAATAGGCTTTACTCGGACTTTATCCCATTCTTCTATTTCCAGATGGAAACGGTGCATATTATCCTCACTATCATATTTCTAAGTAGCTGAAAAATATTAACCCTTTGGTTGCTATGCGCGACTCACTGACCTTTTGCGGACAGTGTAGATCAAGATCAGACTGCACAGAACGTGCAGTCTGATCTTGGATCTACACTGTCCGATAAGTAGATATTTTTCTCCAAAAAAATAACTTTGAAATAGCAAAATCTTGGTTTTAACTATCGGTTTGAAATTTTCCTTTTACTTATTTAGCAGGATAAGGATTAATCAAGTGATGGATTTGTCTCCGAAAGGACAAAAAAAAAAAAGGGGGGGGGGGGAAATGTTGGTAACTAGCATTTTCTCCTTTTCCCGTAATTTTTTTCACAAGCTGTCTTCCTCAAGGTCGTTAAAACTTTGGAATTTGTGGTAGAGGGATAATGCCATTTCACACACTATTTCAGTTTTATCACGGCTGCCGTTGCATGTTCATTAAGTTTCTTTTACCAGGACTATGCACAACATTCTCTCTATGCCCCAAGCTTTATATGTCCTAGTCAGACAGCTTTTAAGTTATTCATTGGAAAGCATTTTGTCCATAGACGGATGGATGGAAGGACATGGTGAAAATAGCAATAACCATTTCCAACTTCCAAAGAGCAGTATATAATGAGAACTAATTGAATGATTGATTGATTGATTGATTGATCGATCGATCGATCGATCGATCGGTCGGTTGATTGATTAATTGCTGTATTTCGCCCTTTTAAACGTTCTTTCAGTTATACCACGGCAACAGCTCAGATATTCATGTATTTCCTGGGTTTCGCCAGTACTAGGCTAAGGCCCGAAGATCACAAGCCTAAGGAACCTCCCGCGAGTATAATGAGCCGAGTCAGTAGATTATGGTAGGCATCACAAGCTGAAGCACAAATGAATACCCAAAGCTGCAAGTTGTTATCATGTAATGTAGATTTAGTTGTGACATAAGATTAGACTGCACGTTTTGTGCTAAATGATCTATATTTACTGTGTCTGCAGTAGCTCAGATCGCATCTAGAATCGAAAAAAAAAAGTTGAAACTTTAATGAAAAAGAAAGTCCAATCGAAAGTGTCCTTGGGCAAGGCAAAACCCAAGGAAAAGAACCCAAGAAACAAAATCCAAAATTAAGGGACTTTTCACCGTATTATGACTTGAACCTTGTTGAAAGTGATGTACAATACATTCAAAACAAACAACCAAACAAAATAAACGTCCGAGAAATCGTCATTGTTCGAGAATGAATTCACCTATTACACGGTCTTACAACGTATCATAACCCTTTATCAAGCAATACCATAGTTTTAACGACCCTAAGGAAGAATCCTTTCAGAAAACACTGTGGAAAAAGGAGAAAATGCTGATAACCAGCATTTTCTCCTTTTCTCACAGTGTGTTCTTACCTTTCTGAGACAAATCCCGTGATTTAAGTCAAATTTAATTTGTCGTCTGCAAATGCTCTCAGTTTAGACAAGTCTAGGACTTAGAAGTCTGATAAAGGGAGAGTCAATATGGATCAATATACACCTGTTGCGCGGCCTGTACAATGGGTAATTTATGCTTTCCCGCGGTCGATTCTTTATACTCATCACTACAAGAAAATACTCCATTCGTTTTTCCCGGGGGTCCTGCGTGGCTCAGTGGTGGGACTCGTAACCTGGAGGCCCCGGTTCGAGCCCCATCAGATCCGCTGGGTTTGTCGTGGGCAAGACACTTCAGAGCCCTAGCCTAGTACTGGTAAAACCCAGGAAATACATGAATATGTGAGCTGTCGTCGTGATATGACTGAAATAATGTTGAAAGCGGCGTAAAACATCATTCAACCAATCAATCAAATCAATCAATAATTCATCCAATCGTTTTTCCCGTGCGCAGGCCGCTAGCGCAGTCGGTAACGACCAGGACTTTAGACCAGGGAGTCGTTGGTTCGAATCCACAGCTCGGCCAGTTTCTGTTTTCGGAGAATGATGATTGCCGTTGCAACAGGATTCATTCCTCTCTCACCGCATATTATTGCTTTGACGATGGTTATGTGGGAAAGCAGCAAGTGACTTGGGAAGAATATTATGGCGTAGTACTGGTAAAGGAAAGTCCAGAAAACTCGCTGGATAGGTGCACTGGCCGTCACGATATAATTGAAATAATGTTGAAAACGGCGTTAAACACCGTTCAAACAAATAAATCTGTTTCCCCGTGTGTTTCCTTTCTATGACCGAATGTAAGGAACACTATGGAACAAGGACACAGTGTGCACAGTTTTCCTCTCCTGCCGCCTTGGTACAATTGGGTAACTTTTGCTCTCCGGCGGTCGATTCTTGATAATTTTTATTGCAGGGAAAGACTCCACTCCTTTTTCCCCGTGTGTGTCCTTTCTACGCTTAAAAGTATACAACAATATGGAAAGAGGAGGCAATATGTATCTATATTACGCGCCGTGCAAAACGGGTAATCCATGCTTTCCCGCGATCGATTTTTGTACTCTTTGCTGCCTGCAAGCGAGAACTCCATCCATTTTTCCAAGATGTCTTCCTTCTTTCAGTGAACGCATAAAACGTTGCAGAAAGAGGAGATAATATTCATAACTGAGCTATGCTCTGTGAAAAGGGGGCTTAATTCAGCTGCAGAAAAGTATCGACCCAGGTCAGCCTGCGCAGTCCGTGCAGGCTAACCTAGGCCGAAACTTTCCGCTATAGATCAATTTTCTGTATGTCAATGAACCAGTCTAACCTATGTTACTATAGTTGTTGCTGCCCAGCCACGGTCGCGCAGTCGTTAGCGTAGAGGACCAGTGGCTTGGGAAGAATATCCTGCGAAGTATTGCTCAACAAACTCCAGCCACCTTAAACGATATTTAACCCTTAGACTGCTAAGCGCGACTCACTGACCTTTTGCGGACACCGTAGATCAAGATCAGACTGCACAGAACGTGCAGCCTGATCGTGAAGTCTGTGCTGTCTAATCTTAATCTATTAAATCTGGGAAGCCACCTTAAACGATATTTAACCCTTAGACTGCTAAGCGCGACTCACTGACCTTTTGCGGACACCGTAGATCAAGATCAGACTGCACAGAACGTGCAGCCTGATCGTGCAGTCTGTGCTGTCTAATCTTAATCTATTAAATCTGGGAAGCCACCTTAAACGATATTTAACCCTTAGACTGCTAAGCGCGACTCACTGACCTTTTGCAGACAGCGTAGATCAAGATCAGACTGCACAGGATGTGCAGTCTGATCTTAGATCTACATTGTCCGAAAAGCAGAAATATTTCGCCCCATACCTTTGAAATATAAAAAAATGGGTTTATACTATGAATTTGAAAGTTTCATTTCTTTTATTTAGCAGGATAAGGATTTAATACGGAAACACTTTAAAAAAATTAGTCTCCTGCAAATCAAAAGCATTCAAAGACAGCAAATTAATTGAGTCTCAAATAATAGTTTGCTGAAAAAGGGTAGAAATTATTGTGGGAAAAGGAGAAAATGCTGGTTACTGGCATTTTCTCCTTTTCCCACGATGTTTTCAAGAGCATTCCTCTTCCGGGGCGTTAAAACAAGAGACTGTGTTGTAAAGGGTTACCTTATTACTTCCTGAAACAGTACTTGCTGTAAGTTTCACGGCTTCAGACTGGAATGCACAGCGGAAACCGCACGTAAAACAATAAAAATTGAAATAACATATGTCCTGCCATATGTCTGATAGATAAACGTTATTTTATTAGACAAACTGAACCTGTGCTCTTCGAGCTATTTATAGACCTACCAAAAGCTTACCACAAATTATGCAATGGGTGAAATTTGAAACAAGAAATATCTTTAAAAAAGACAGACAGCGTAATTTTCCAGCAAATTCTAGGCAGGGGCTACATTTTTGACCACAGTGGCCCTTACAATAAACATGTCTACATATTCGATCAATCACAAATGTCTATTTATTCATTTTTTATCTGTACTAAAAAGTAGGTCATCAGCCACCACATTCAGTTACGCTGAAAAACTGTAGATTTTTGTAAGTATGCGGCAAACGTTGTGCAAAATAACTACTCACATCACGGCGCGAGTACTGGTTAGGTTTCAAGTTGGCTGTCATCGAGAAGTAATTAACAATATAGATACAAAACTATCCAGACTTTTAACGACCGTGATGAAGACGGCTTTTGAAATCATTGCAGGAAAACGAGAAAATGTCGGTACCAGCATTTTCTCCTTTTCCCATCATGTTTTCTATCCCTCTGAAGACAAATTCCATAATTTGAGCCGCATGTAACTTGTCGTTTGCAAATGCTTTCTATTCGAGCATATCGGTTTCTAAAAATCATGTCGTCTATATAATATGTGATTTAAGTTAGAGAACTGCTATGTAATCGCAGTAAAAAAAATAAGTTTAACTCTCTTGACCAGACGAAAATATTTTGGACTCGTCCACATTGAAATCATCAAATTTTGCAGACGACAAAATATATATGGTTCAACAGATAGAGTTTGTTCCTGGAAATTTAGAAAATAGTGTAAAGACAGGAGAAAATGGTGGTTACCTTTTCAAGAGGCTTTTTCCTTAGAGTTGTTTAACTCTCTACCAAACAAAAGAAATCAGCCCTGTCTTGGTTAAAAAAAAAAATTGCATAGACAAACTAAATGTTGCGCAAACTAGGAAATTTTTCAATAAAGGGTAGAAAACACTGTGGGAAAAGGAGAAAATGTTGGTAACCAGCATTTTCTCCTTTTCCCACAGTGTTTTCCAAAATCTTTCTCCTTTGGGCTGATAAAACTCGGGAGTAAAGGGTTAAACAAGGAATTACTTGGTAAAGGATAAATATGAACAGGTCTGATTAGATCATGTAATCAAGGTTTAACTGTAATTGGGGTATCGAAAAAGGTCGATCGGGATCAAACTGCACGGATGTACATCCTGATCTTCTTTTATTCTCTTGGCACTGGATGCCTCAGTTAACTCCGACACCCTGAATAGAGGTAAAAAATCAAGTCTAGTGTAATGCATCTTAGAGACGTCATATGTGACAACAACGCAGAATAAGGGCCCAGTTTGTTTGAATTGGGGCTCTATACGGCTTTACGCCGTCTTCAAATTGTGCACTATGTCGTGTTCAAGTGGGGCTTCATGCCGCGTTCAAACGGGGCTTTATTCTGTCTTAAAATGGGGCTTTATATTTAATATTTAAGGCATATGACGGTGACAGCTCGCTGATTTATGCCTTTTCTGCATTTCATCATGACCATGTCAGACATTGCAGTGACTTGCCTTATTATACTTTCTCCCCCGCCCCCCCTCCAAAAAAAAAAAAAAAAAAAAATAGCGGTGCAAGTGAAGATCGAACGGAGATCCCCTGGATTACAAAGCCATTGCCTCCTTCGCAGGACCTTGTTCTTATACCCCTACCCCCAAACCTAGGGAAGTGTATTATATGCTGGAATCAGGTCATCCGTCTGCCTGTCCGTCCAGCCGTGGACGCAATTATGTGCCTTTCTCCTCCTACAGTTTTGGCAAGCCAACCGGTTGGGGCGATTCGCCGGCCAGCAACAATTCTAGTAATTAGAATTGGTAAGATTAAACTAGGTAATTAGCTACCGAAGGGCGTTGGGCAAGATCAGCCTGTAAATCTGCCGTAAATCCGCGCAGACTGATCTGAGCCTATACCAGTCGAAAATGGCATGTTGATCAAGCAACAGCAGACTGAAGGTAAAAAACAACCGTCTAGGGTTTGATTACATTCAGGAAGATCCCTGGATAACAATCTATAGTTCCTGAATTTGATTTATAGTTTACCAGACTGGTTTCCCACGTGTGATAAAAGATCAAAGACGGTCACGCCATACGTAGCTTTTCTTGGACAGTGAGTCACATTCAATATAGAACCGAGAATATATCGATGCCATAGACATAGGGGTGTAAATTAAAAAAAAAAGGACTTTTTTAAAAAAAAACTTGAACCAAAAGCAACCGATTTAATTATAACACTAACTATTTACTTCTGACCCTTTTCAGCTCCTGTTTTGGATGATATAACAGGCTTAAAATTAGATGAAATTGCCACAGAATGACAGAGCTTGACATACCGTTTCTAAATATTATATGCATCATATAAGGCTAAGACCGAAAGTAAATCTTTCCACTTTATCTTTCTAAGACATCGATCAGTATTTATACTACATGTATTTAGCTAAGGCAAAGATTTCGGGACATTGTCCCGTTAAATGAGAGCACTGCTCCAATGAACACAGGTAATACTTCGTCTCTCAAATTCATTTGAGAAATAGTCTTGGATGCATTTTGCATCATTTATTTGATACAGAAATGTCCCTTATCTCTGATAGTTAATGGGACAATTGTCCCCTCTCTGAACGATCCACAGGTCATATTCAATAAAGAGCCAAACTATATTGACCCTTATCCTGCTAAATAAGTGAAATGAAACTTTCAAGTCGATAATAAAAATCAAGATTTTGCTATTTCAAAGGTATTTTTCGGTGAAAAGATATCTCCTTATCAGACATTGTATATCTAAAGTCACACTGCACTGTCCGCAAAAGGTCCTCGAGTCGCGCTTTGCAGCCTAATGGTTAAATTCTTTTACGCAGACGACAAAATGTTGGACTAATCCATATCGATAGCATTTGCAGACGACAAATTAAAATATGGCTCAAGTAATGGAATTTGTCTGTGACAAAGTAGAAAACAAAGTGGGAAAGGGACAAAATGCTGGTAACCAGCATTTTCACAATTACCCTTTACGTTATCTATCTCTTCACAGACAAATCCCACCACTTGAACCAGATTTGATTAATTTTTGTCGTCTGCAGATCCTTTCAAATTGGATAAGTCTAACATTTTTTTCTCCGTATGGTGAAGAGTCAATGAAAGCCAGGAAAGATACGAATAAAGTAGCTCACTCGGCACAACTCGGTCGATTCGATAACTACGTCTTTGGAATCTTCGTCTGTATCGAGGAGGTCGCCGTTAACCCTTTTTCTGCTGAATAAGTTAAATAAAACTTTCAAGCCGCTACTAAAAACCTGAATAATGTTATTTGAATGTTATTTCGAGAAAAATATCTCATTATCGGACTGTATAGATCCAAGATCAGACTGCACGTTCTGTGCAGTCTAAACTTGATCTACATTGTCCGCAAAAGGCCAGTGAGTCGCGCTTTGCAGCCTAAGGGTGAAATCTACTTCCGATCACATGATCTTAAGCAATGCGATATCCTTTTTTTCTTATCAACAGCAACAACAATTACCGTAAAGTTATTTAGATTTATTATAATTAGTCATCAAAACTTCCATCCAAATTCATAAACTGCGTTACACCAATGAAAACACAACCTTTTTGTTAATTAGATCTTAATATATGAACTATGCTCCGTGAAATAGGGGCTTAATGCATCTGCAAAAAGTATCGACTCAGGCAAAAAGTATCGACTCAGGTCAGCCTGCGCAGTGTGCGCATGCTGACCTAGGCCGAAATTTTTAGCTCTTGGTCAATTTTCTTTATGTCAAGGGACCAGTCTACCTCATGATTCAGTTGGTTGTCAGACAAAATCGACTATATGGATCCATGATCATGTGATGACTTGCTAGGTATCATGAATCACGGAGATGCATTAAGCCCCCTTTTGCCAGAGCATGGCCCATATTTTAAATGTATTTGATAATGATTTCGCTTGTAAACTGTGACTTGTGGGGGGGAGGGTTGCAAAGACTCATGATTCTCAGGGCAATAAAGTGATCTATTTCCGGCGAAGAAATGCATTGTGAAGGTATATAAAATCCATTGTAATACAGCTGAGGGATTTGACTAATGGATCACCCGAGGTTTGCCGAAAATAAGGGAGCGATCAGGGCGGTATCCATCTCCAAGATCAGGGGCCGTTACCCGCTTATATCTGCCACTGTAGATTGCATTCCGCCTTTGACGGGGCCTTTTAAAATTGTGCCGTAAATAAAATATGTAGTAAAACTCTTTTTAATGGTAATTTCTCTCTGCAACAGTACAAAATTGAATTGTTACATTCAGCAAAAAGGTGCAATTTGTGCGTGTAAATATCAGGATCGTAGTATTGCAACCAGTAACTCAATCTGTTTTCATGAGATCAGATATGACGTCATGATACTTATCTGAATACGGTCTCGCAAGAAGAGACGCGTTCTTTTGATCATGTTACATTACGAAAAGTCTTTCAAAATCCTTGCGCGAAATCTGAAAATACCTTAGCAGGCTACCTAGCCCAGTAAGGAAATACCAGATTTTTTTCTTTTACTTTTCATCCTTATTTATTATGATTTGCAAGCCATTGCCTTACTAAATTCAGTAATAAAACGTTTCAGAAGTTTTGTTTGATTATAGATATTTGAATAGCCTCATCTTATTCTCAATATCTTTGTACATGTTATATGAACGCAATTTTCTAACCAAATGAGTTAGGGCAAAAAGATGTTACACTCTTTTTTAATTTAGCATGCGATGTAGAGCAAATGAAGAATACGACCCAGATAATGCATGTTCTGTACCGGGCGAAAAAGCTGCTGTTGTTACAAAAGTTAGCATGTTATAATAGACTGGAACATTCCTGTTTAAAGATACACCCCAAAAAGACGTAAAATTATGCCAGAAATAATTATACCAGTCTATATGTAATAAAAGTGAGAGAAATCACCCACCTCCAAATCGTTATGTAATGTAATGTTTTTTTCTATGTGATAATAGACAGAAAAGTAATTACGTGATGCTTCTGATAATCTGATTGTGGTACAGAGAGAGAAATTATTTCGCACGGTAATACAAAAGAACGAGAAAATGGTTGGGGATTAAGACGGAAATTAAAGAGCGAGTGTGTGTTAGTAAATTAGTATCTTTCATCATGCTTACACACTTTCTTTCATTTATATTTTTATATCGTTGCTTGCAAACAAAATTTGCCGAAATCGAAAAGAAATTTATTTTTCAACTGGAAAAACTCTGTTTTCCATAAAAACAGAGCAAGATAGAGTGTAGATTAAGATAAGACAGTATAGAAGTGTTTTGATGAAAAAAAGGCTTTGAAGAGGGAAGTGTTTTTGCGAACTAGATGAACCTGCATTTGTTCTATGAGGCAATCTTTCTTTACATTCCGTTATATTATTCCTTCAGTATGGAGTTTTAACACAGCTTTGAATATAAAGTACAACATCATTGTTTACAATAGACATAAAGGCCCACTTTGGGCTGGGTCAACGAACAAGTACTTTTACGACGGGCGTTTTACTTTGAGTTTTCTAAGTCCTGATGTTAGAATCTTTGGGTCTATTTACAAATATTTCTTTTTGAAAGTTATAGATCTAATCCAAGTTGGGACAATTCACTCAAAAACGCAGTATTTCAGTTCAATCTAATTCTACTAAACGAGTCCATTAACCATTCTAAACTGCATTCTAATCGTAATTCTCAATAATTATGTAAACTTCAATTGACTGCACTTTCTGATAATCTAAACCAAATGGTTGAACCAACCAGGAATTTTGCTACTTTCTACATCTGGAATCAGACTAACGATGCAAGTAGGTGCATTTCAAACACTAGATTAGTTATTGGTAATCTACCCTGATTAAGCTAATCGCGAGCTGTGTATGTAAAACGGGGACCGGTCGATATTATCAAAATTGTCTCTGTGCCGAAAATTCAGGACTACTTTTGACAAGGTCAATATATAAGCTTTGCTAGAAATTGGCCCACTTTTTAAGAAACCATTTACCAGACCGTTGAATTTTAGAATCGTCTAAATTCAATGCACAGGACGACCACCGATTAAATGTGACTCCAATGAGGAGATTTGTCTTAGAAAGGGCAAAACACAGTGTGGAAAAGGGAGAATATTGTGTTAACATTTTCCCTTTTTTTACAACACTGTTTTTACATGTCTCGTTGCTCAGGGTCGTAAAAACACACGACTGGTTAGTTTTAAGCGATTCTGTTCTCAAACGGAAACAAAACGTGCGGTACGATAGATCGTTGCCATTAACTGTATGTATCTATCTAATTAACACCTTTTACCGGATGATACATTACAACCCTGGTTGAAATGGCTTTTAAAAACATCATGGTAAAGGGATGAAATGTTTGTCACAAGCGTTTTCTCCTTTTCCCGCTATGTTTAAAACCCTGTTAAAGACGAATCACATTGTTTGAAACATAATCAAATTTTTCATCTGCAAATGTTTTCGGTAAGGACAGGTCTGATACAGATGCAACACGTTTCCAGACAAATACAAATTTTAACGACCCTGCAATAAACAACCCAAAACATTGTGTGAAAAAGAAGCAATTGCTCGCTTCAAGCAATCGCTCCCTTGCCCACAATGCTTTACACAGAGTTAGAAAAATATTCCCCTATCGCTTAAATACTTTATGTCAGTTCCAATGGTCAATGAGTGGCACGGGGCTTTCCGTCCATCTGGGCCATATTCACAAACCATTCTAAATATCAGTCTTAGTGTCATTCTAGATATATAAAGAAACGCAGTTTCTGATTGGCTAAACCATTTGATTTAGCCAACCAGACGTTGCGTTATTTGAAATTTAGAAAATTCTCCAGAACTTGGCTCAGATTGTCATCAAGACTCGTCTGTGAATACGGGTTCAGCTGATCTACAATGCTATTTGTAAATTTTGAGTGAATTGTACAAATTGCTTATTTTTTTTTCCCGGTCAGTCTTTCCATTCGTTCGTCCGTCTGTCTGTCCATTTATCTGTCTGTGTGTTCTTTCTCTCTCTCTCTCTTATTTACACGCATTACAATGACATTACCCATTTTTACAACACAAGTCAGTATTCCAATAATCAATTTTTATGTAAGGTCAACCACTGTACAAAATAGATAATCAATTTTACTTACAAGTATAATCAGAGATTGGCGCCGCTAATTTCCAATAACGAGCAAGGGGTTTGTTTTTGTGAAACGTAATATTCACACAACACGTGAATACTACAAAATACGTTGACATTTGCGTGAGCCTCTGTGGCATTTGCACCGGGCGACATCCATGAGAAGCATAGGATGGCAACATGAATCCCGGTTTAAATGCATAAATAGGAGAGGGAATTTTTTTGGAAAACGAGAAATTGTTTGTTCGGGAAATCTGAATAACACAGAAAGTTGCCTACTTCAAGACGAAACAAGAGTACCGCATGTGGGTGCAAACGCTCGGCTCTGGCTGCCTTTTCAGTGAAAATTCTACCTCGAAAAAAGGACATCAATTTGTCAAGATTGTGTTGAGAGTCACCTTCACTTTTGGTATGGGTTTCCACGTTGACAGTAAATAACTAGCCCAAGTTTAAGGTAAGCATACTTCAGTAAAATAACACAGATATGCGAAAATGTCAACGTTACTCACAAGGACGCATACAACAGGGCTCTGAAGATACCAGGGTCCGTATTCACCAATCATTCTCAAGAATATTCTCAGTTTTATTCTCAAGAATTTTCTTAATTTCAAAGTAACACAACTTCTGATTGGCTAAACCGAATGGTTTAGCCAATCAGCAATTGCGTTACTTTCTAAATCTAGCATAAGACTGAAATTAAAAAGTGGTTGATGTATACTGCTCCTGGACGTTTTCTCGAGAACAGCCGTGCTTAAACAAACGTCTGCAAGTGGAAACATACGCGCCAGCATTACAGGTTTTGAGTATTTTTAACCTTTCTGGAGACAACTTCACTGTCTTCATTTTTTTCACTGTTTACCGGAAGACAAAATATTAGACTCGTCTGCACTAGAAGTATTTGCAGACAACTTAATGAAGAAGTGAAAAATGATGGGATTTGTCTTTGATTGTGTGGGAAACATCTTGTGAAAAGGAGAAAATGCTAGCATACCAGCATTTTCTTTTTTTCCCACGATGTTTTATAAAATATTTGTGTACCACAGTGAATACTCACATCTATGAATCTGTCGGTAAAAATTGCCGAGGGAATTGATAGACCACATTAACAAGAGCACCGCATGCGGGTGCCAACGCTCGACTGGGGTTACTTGACTTTCAGTGAAAATTTTATGTCGAAAAAGGGACATAACCGTGTCAAAAACATTGATGTTACCTGCCCTTGTTGCATAGATTCCCCTTTTGATAGTTCACAACTTGTCCACATTTGAAGCAGATATCTTCAGTAATAACAGAGATATTACAAAATGTCAAAGTTTTCGCACAACGACACAGATGGCGGCGACGCCAGGCCTACGACAATACCTCGGTGTTTTCTTCGAAAGCAGCCGAACTAAACATTGAATGTAAAAACTGTTTGTCAACGAAAATGCATTAGAAAGATTTCGATAGAAAATTCTGACTCTTTCGTTCTTTTTTTAAGTCGAGCCTTACACTTTTCAAAACGGCAATTTATAATTTTAACTCTTTACCACACAACAATAATTTAGACTGGTCGAAATTCAAAGCATTTGCAGACGACAAATTAAACTTGGCTGAAATTATTTGATTTGTTTCAGAACGGTTAGAAAACAATGTGGGAAAAGGAGAAAATGCTGGTTACCAGCATTTTCTCCTTTTCCCACAATGTTTTCAAAATGTTTCTTTCACAGGGTCGTTAAAACTCGGGATTGTGTGGTAAAGAGTTAAGAACGGTAAAGCAGTGTATTTCCGGCGAAGACATTTACTGTTTAGATGCATATCATCCAACGTAATGCAGCCGAGGGATATAATCAATGGATCGCTTGAGGTTTGCCGAATGAGAGATAAGTGTGACAAAATGTCAAAGTTTTTGCACCACGATGATGATGCAGACACACACCACGACAGGGCTGTGGGAATACCTTGATGTTT
Source organism: Tridacna gigas (assembly GCA_945859785.2). Taxonomy (NCBI): domain Eukaryota; kingdom Metazoa; phylum Mollusca; class Bivalvia; order Cardiida; family Cardiidae; genus Tridacna; species Tridacna gigas. The sequence continues at coordinate 30,557,812 of OX244036.2, read as the reverse complement.
TCATAAAAATAAAAACAGCCGAACTATGTATAAATGATCAATTGCTTGTAACACACAAATGCGCCTTTTCTGAGAATGTGTTCAAAAGATGTCTAGTACATATCAAAAAGTTATTTTTGAAGTATAATGGTACTATAAGATAAACTGTTAACAAAACCGAGTAAGAGTCGAAGACAGATCTTACGAAGGTTCATAGACCACAGGATACCACTGGTTTCTTCGCTGTGACATAGGACAAAGCAACCCATTTACGATTTTGCACGAGACTTCGACAACATATTTCTAAAGTATGCACGTCGCTTGCCTTTGCATATCTCTCTCTCTCTCTCTCTCCTCTCCCCCTCCTCTCTCTTTCTCACCGCCTGCTCTTTTTCAACCAGACATTTATAATTTATGAATCATTACATGCACAATTTTACAACCATTGTTACATCCAACACATGCAGGAAAATCGATTAATGATCAATACTGGGTTCATTTCTTCAATACATCTATATGCTCGACACAATAATTTGGAGAGAACATGTTAGCAAAGCTTTCACACAAATAAGAGAAATAAGTCTTTACTTTATCTTAGTATAAGGTCATCTTAACCCTTCACCAGACGATAAAAGTTTAGACGCCGCAACTTAGAGAATCTGAAGTCAACAAATAAATCTGACTCAAATGAAGGGATTTGCCGTGCAAACAGGGTGGAAAACATTTGGGAAAAGGACAAAATGCCAGTTACTAGCATTTTTTCCTTTGTCCCACAATGCTTTCAAAAGCCTTTTTATGCCCAGGTCTGTAAAACACGGGATTGTCTGGTAAGAGTTACAGGGAGATATTTATATTTTTTTGTCAAAATATTATCGTTTTATTTTCCAACGTTTCTGTTGTTCTTGTTCTTAGCTTCTTATCCATAAAAACCACAGTAAAATGTGTTTGATAATTTAAAACAGATAAAAGATCTCAGTTAAATATAAAGTTTCGCAACCCTTCAATTCGCGAATCCCTCTCTCTCTCTCTCTCTCTCCAAACACATTTTTTTTTTGCGTGTTTCTAACCACAAATTTTCTATGTTCATATCCCCTGATTCTCCGCTCTGACTTACCAAACAATCCTATTTTTCAGCGATCCTGAAGAAGAAAGCATTTGAAAACATTGCTAGAAAAGAGAAAATACATGTACTAGTAACCAGCATTTTTCCTTTTTCACAGTATATTTTCTGTCCTTTTCAAAGACAAATTTCATCATTCTGAGCCACATTTACTTTGGAAGTCTGCTAGTGCTTTCAGTATGGAGGAATCTAAAATTTTATTTTCTGGTAAAGGGTTGATATATAAAGACTTATTAAATCATTGTGGCAAAATGAGAAATTGCTCCCTACAAGCAATTTCTCTTTTAGTCACATTTCCTTGAAAAAGGGGTCAGATACCAGATTTGAAAAAAGAAACCATTTCCAAATACAAATCTCATCTGTTCGGCAACATTCACTATATGCAAATTGTTTTCATTTTGAAGGGTCTATTGAAGTTTATTTGGTGTTTAAGGCCGATTTCAACATTGTGGCTATTATATCACGGCGGCCAGTGCACCTGTCCATGCTTTCCTGGAACTTCTTTTACCTGGTTTCAAACCCTGTACGTTACCGACTGGGCTATCGGGCTCGGCCAGAAGTAATGATAACAAGTTAATCCCTACAGCGCCTTTCACTACTTTAGTTGCCTTTGCGGCCAGTGTACAGCAAGATCAGGCTGCACAAAACGTGCAACCTGATCTTTGATCTACACTGGCCGCTTCTCTGAAACACTATAGACAAAAGCAACCATGAAATTGCATTTGAGCGTGCTCTGGCAAAAGGGGGCTTGATGCATCTCCGTAGTCCATTATACCAAGCAAAACATCACCGAATTATGGATCCATAAACTCCATTTTGACAAACAACCGACTAATGCATGAGGTAGAATTTTCCTTTGACATGCAGAAAATTTAAAGTTAGCGAAAAGTTTCGGCCCATGTCAGCCTGCGCAGGCAGACATGGGTCGATACTTTTTCCCAAATGCATTAAGCCCCCTTTTCACAGAGCATGGCTCAACTATTTGGGTCGTACTTCTGGACTGAAAAATTTGTTAGGTTTATTTGGCGCTTTAAAGGTTAATCCTTAGACACCTCCTCATACCCCGCCGATTATTTCGGTCTAAAAATTAGAACCTACTTTTATTTGAAATTTCAACGTTGCTTTTGTCCAAGATGACTTGACAAAGCGGTCAGTGTAGATCAAGGATCAGATTGCACGGTCTGTTCAGTCTGATCTTAATCTGCACTGGCCGCAACGACAACTTTAGTTGCAAAAAAAAACGCTTTGCAGGTTAAAATTAACCCACCAATTTCGAAAGCAACGGAGAACGAGAGAGCAATGGGTTCTAATTGATAAATCATGTGGCAAACAAGATTTTTCCGTGTAGGCATTCTTCTCACTAATAATACTAGAGCTTACACTAACACACACGGAGCAATGAAAGCATTTAGCAGGGGTAAGATTTAGTCTTTCCTTGAGAAAATGACAAAGCTCTAATACAAAAAGTTCACATTAATATCTGTCATACCTTAAAAGAGAGGAAAAGTACCATCTATAATTTTTTGACGTAGTAATACAGGTATTTTGACAGAAATTCCGCGACGGGATCGGTGGCCAAAGGGCGGACAATAATTGTATATCAATAGAACAACAGAACGGTAATAAAAGCTAATCTAGAGAGAGGATTATCTGGAATGACTTACCCAAGAGTTGTCATGGTGACGATGGTATACCAGAAGGACGAAGGAATACTGGTGAACTTGGTGTTGGGTTGGTTTTTCTCGGCGTAAAACATAACTGTAGCAAATATAATAACGGCCATGGTGAGAGAGAAGAGCAGAAATCCGAGCTCACTAGCACAGCTTTTGAGGGTATAGCCGAGAATACGTAGACCTTGCGAATGGCGAGAAAATTTGAAAATTCTAAACACACGGAACACTCGTAAAGTGACGAACGCTCCGCTGACGTCATCATTGTCCGGAATAAGTAGTCCAATATAGTACGGCATAATGGCGACTACGTCGATGACGCACATGACGCTGCGCATGAATTTGAGACGCTCTGGGGCTGCGTAAAAACGTAATAGATATTCGGCAGTAAAGATCATGACGCAGGCCGTGTCTAAGCAAAAGAATGCCACAGTGTACTTGTCCCCGCACGACAGTTTCTTGCCAGTTCCCGGCACTCGGTCGCACGTTATAGTCTCAACAACGTTCGCAAATACGGAAACAGCAATAAAAAATCCAGTCACGTAATAGAATACGAGCGCCGCCGTGCCAATGTGGGGATTTTCGAAAGCCCTCCACATTTCTGCACGCAGGGATTCGAGGGGCTCCGTGTCCCCAGATTCCGATGCTTTATCATCCAAGAGTCTTTCACTATTTTCTCTCTTTCTGTCGCGATAATCTTCGTAGCAGCAGTCCCCAATAAGATCTGGCATAATGCCAAAGAAAGCCAGCTCCTCGTCGTACGACGAAATACATTCATGTTTGGGATAATGTAGCTTTCCTGTACGGTAATAGCTCAAAATATGTCGAAATATGTCCGGGTCGCGATCAAAGAAATATTCTTTGGTATCCTCGTCGAAGAAAAAATCTTTTTCATTTGAGCCAAGAAGGGTGTCTGGGTACTTGTCCAAAGTGTTCCTCCAAGTTTCGAACCTCCGACCGCTGACGTTGATCAATAGTTTGTCATCCCCCCGCTCGTCTTCTTGGTTGACTCGGGCTGCCGGAAGGGGTTTTTGGGCGACCGGAACCCAGCCGATAGCGGAAGCACGTGCAAACGGTAACCATGCCGCAACTGATGCCATGGCCGTTGAGGAGGGCGACAAATCATAAGGGTCTTGATGAACAATGGTGGAAAAGGATACTTCAGCGTCCAAAATAGAAGTCCTTAGTTCACTGTACTGCTTATTATCTAAAACATTGTGAACGAGGTCTTTTTTAAGAAAGCAAGCAGACTATGTGGATATGAGGAAATAAGAAGAGAAGAAAACACACAGAGAGAGCTTACGATACCTTTCAAGAATTTTACATTAATCCGAATTTATTTACTGATAAAATAATGTCGAAGGAAAAAAAGAAATCCGCTTTCCTATTACACAAAAATCGATTCCCACTCCACTCTATCGCACGGCTTCTAAATGATCCATATTGCATGCTAAATGTATGGGAATAATCCGCAGTAGAAGACGAACTCACACGCCAAAACACGTTAACTGTATTCCATATCGCGAGGAACCACCTTACAATAATAAGTCGTTAACGAATTACGCATGTATATTCATAAAGCCCCTGGTCTCACTCTCTACACAGCGCACGCACTGCATAGAGCTGCTTCCAGAACTAAATATATTTATCAAAACCAAACCGGCTTGTTACTTCCATTTTCCGATATCCAATCCTCCAATCGAATTTTAAAAATCCAAAATCAAGCCGAATACAGTTGTCGTCAAAGAACTCGCATTTCAAAACCCTAAAATTGGCTGGTAATTTCTATGGCCGTTTCCATGCCTACTTTCTACGACAGCGCCATTACATGAAATAGGGGGAAAAAAAAGACCAAAAAAAAAATATTAGACTGGTATTATATAGATATTTTTACCCAGGGAAAAAGAGTTCTCGATATATCGCGCGCGATATTCTAGAGTCAAAGTAGAATAGACGCTGAATGTCAAACGCTTTGCGAGAGCGAGACAAAAATCGATGCCATCGAGAACTATTGTGGAAAGGCTTGCTTTGTGGCTGTAGTAGCGTATAGGCTCGAGACTTGCATAATTAGTTCTGTACTCATTCAAAATTCATTACCAGTAACGTGAAAGCTGTTTCCATCAGTTTGCCAAGCGGTTGTTGTAGACCTAAGAAAAAGGACGGACTCGATAGATTTCTCACACATAGTACTGCGGGCTGATTTACTGTCCGAATATATGCCTCGTATACAAAACAAGAAAGATATCCTTTTGGAAAAAATAATAGAAGGTGTAAGGGGTACTGGAATGTAAATGAGCCATGCTTTAGCAAAAGGGGGCTTACTGCATCCCCGTGATGCGTAGTACCAAGCAAGTCATCATAGTATTATACATCCCTTAACCCTTTCCCAAACGACAAATTTTTGGACTGGTCCAAATTGAAAGAGTTTGCAGACGACAATTTTAAATTTGATGAAAATGGCAGAAAGTTCTCACAAAGGGTAGAAAACGTTGTGGGAAAAAGGAGAAATTGCTCGTTACGAGCAATTTCTCCTTTTCCCACAGTGTTTTCAAAAGATTTGTACTGCAGACACGTGAAAACCAGGGCTTGTTTGGGAAAGGGTTAAATCTGTTTTGTGTAACAAACTACTGAATCATGAGAAACACCGGCCCTTTGACATGCAAAAAGTTCACAAAAAGAAAAAAAAAGTTTCGGCTCAGGTCAGCCTGCGCGGACTGCGCAGGCTAACCTGAATCGATAGTTTTTGCAAATACATAAATTCCCCTTTTCACAGAGCATGGCTAAATATTGAAACTCTTCTGTAGTTGAACACGAAAAGTAACCAAACAAATAATATCGTGTTTTTTCCCCCTTGTTATATATATTGTTGGAAATTGAAATTTTCCATTCAATATGTTTCCAGATAAGATGCTAACCCAACCAATCGTTGGAAAAGGTGTAGTTGCTGCTAAGTTTGTGCGTCTGTAAATACTTGAGCCATGCTCTGTGGAAAAGGGGGCTTGATGCATCTGCAAAAAGTATCGACCCAGGTCAGCCTGCGCAGTCCGCGCAGGCTGACCTGGGTCGAAACTTTTTGCTATTGGCCAATTTTCTGCAAGTCCAAGGACCAGGATATCTCATGATTCAGTCGGTTGTTAGACAAAACGGATTGTATGGATCATTGATCATGTGATGGCATGCTTGTTAACAGGCATCAGAGAGATGCATTAAGCCCCCTTCTGCCAGAGCATGGGTCGCTTGTATTCTGTGTATCAATGGACTATGTAGAAATACATAGAAAATTATCACCTTTTCAAAAAATACAAGAAAAGGATTATCCCTAAATTACCGATAAGTACAAGAAAAGGATTATCCCTTATCATATCCATTTGCTATGGTGTGAATAGGTGACATGGGGTATCGATTCGGGGTAGCAATCTTTGTATGAGCCATGCTCTGGCAAAAAGGGGCTAAATGCATCCTCGCGATGCATTATACCAATCAAGACATCACATAAATAGGGATCCATATAAGTCATTATGTCTAGCTACCGACTGTATCATAAGGTAGACTGGTTCTTCAATGAGTACATACAGAAAATTGACCAATAGCGAAAAGTTTCGGTCCAGGTCAGCCTGTGCAGTCCGCGCAAGCTGACCTGAATCGATACTTTTCGCAGACGCATTGAGCCCACTTTTCACAGAGCAAGGCTCATATATTGGTGTCTAAAAAGGCCCGAAAATAGGCCTACAGAAGAGGTCCGCTAGAAAACAAAGTGATATCATCAAGTTCAATGATCAATCAATATCTTCATAGATATGAGAACGTCGAAATCTTTACTAAGTTTTAAGTCTTTATCAAACGCCAAAATTTTAGGTTTGTCCACACTGAAAGCCTTTGCGGGCAACATATCAAATGTGGCTCCAATGATGGGATTTTTCTATACTCAAAGAAAATCACAGTAGGACTCTACTGTTTATGCATCATGGTCACAGGCATCAAATAGTCCCCCAAGAAAAAACAAAATATGTCCTAGTTTCAATAGAAATGACCAAATCTATGTAAAATAATAAATTTGACATATGCTTCCTTTTTTCCCTGATAAACAGTATAGCAGAAGTGTTTCGTATCAAATTTTCAAAAGGGACTACTTTTGGATATCCGAAGCATTTCGTTATGGTGCGACACAAGTACTGAGGGATCTAATCAACTTAGAGTATAGAAAAGATTCACTGTGAAGTTAACGCTTTCAGCGCTTGAACCGGCCAAAGTTGTTTTTGCAGATATTGTAGATCAAGGTCAATCGACAGAGGGCGTGCAGTCTGATCTTAGATCTACATTGTCCGCTACTTTATTACATATTCCGGTCAAATCATTCTAGAAATGGCAATACGTAAGCTTTTTTTTCTAAATCGCAGTCTTTTCATGGATTCTGCGCCCCGAGGCAAACTACGCTTTAACGCATTACCATCTGTGGACCATTTCTGAAAACAGTGTGCCAGAAGGAGAAAAAGCTCGTGCAGAACGATTTCTCCTAAAGCGAAACTTTTCCATACAACCCATGCTCTGTGAAAAGGGTGTTTTATGCATCTGCAAAAAAGTATCGACCCATGTCAGCCTGCGCAGACCGACATGGGTAGAAACTTTTTGCTATTTGCCAATGTTCTGCATGTCCATGGACCATTCTACCCCACGGTTTCGTCGATGTTAGACAAAATGATTTATTTGGATCCATAATTAAAATTATGACAACTTCCTCGGTATAATACATCACGAAGATGCATTAACCCTCCTTTTGCCAGAGCATGGCACACATCACGTGGTCGTGTATCATACTGATTGTCCAGAGTTTACACGGATGTTTTCATTCAATGTCGTATAGGGTAATGAGTTAACCCTTATCCTGCTGAATAAAAGAAATGAGAATTTCAAGCCGATAGCATAAGCCCAAAACTGTGCTGTTTCAAAGGGATTTTTGGAGGAAAAATATCTCCATATCGGACAGTGTAGATCAAAGATCAGACTGCACGTTCTGTGCAGTCTGATCTTGATCTACGCTGTCCGCAAAAGGTCAGTGAGTCGCGATAAGTAGCCTAAGGGTTAACAGTACAACGGCACATTATTCATGTCATTAGTCTTTATCCTAATTTACAGACCTTTTTGACGGAAAATGGTGTGACGGACGTTTCTCTATGTGTTTCGGTATCTCTGTATGTGTCACTGTCTCTCTGTTCCTTCCTTCCTTCCTAATCAACGTACATTCATAAATCTTGCACCCTCTATTACGACAGCTGACACCTCCACTTAGCCTGTCTGTCTGTCTGTCTGTTTGTCTGTCTATTTGTCTGTCTATCTGCCTGTCTCTCTGTATCTCTTTAATCGACGCAAGTATGTCCATATCCCCCCATCTTTTAAGACAGGTGACACTACTCTGACTGCGTCTGTCTTTCTGTCTGCCTGTTTCTCTCTCTCTCTCCCCTCCCAAACATGCATACTCATTAACTTAACTAATTAACCCAAGTATATCCATATCCCCCCCACTCTCCATTACAACACGTGTTTCTAATCACTCTTAACTAGTTACATCTTTGCACAGATTTACACGGCAGAAGACCTTGAAAGCACCCTTGTAAAAGTATCGAAGCTACACGAATATATTTGAAACCATTGTGACAAAAGGAGAAATTGCTCGTGACGAGCAATTTCTCCTTTGTCTCAATGATTTCAAGAATTTGTCTGTGACAGGATGCGGAAAGTCGTCTGCAGAGAGTCGAGAGTAAGCGCCTCGTTATCATTTTCCGACGATCCACGCATCAGCCATTTTTTCACACTTAGAGGATAGATCTATGGCGCAATAATTTTCGTACAACTGATGAAAAATTGAGAAACTGGTCGAAAAAATCCAATTTTTCAAACTGCGCAATGCTACCTTATTCCTTGTTAATTTTCTCGGGGTTGTTTGCTTGATTGATAGGCCGAGCCCGGTAGCGTGGACGGTAGTGCACTGGACTTTAGAACAGCTGATTCGAATCCCCAGCTCGACCAGTTTCTTTCCCTGAGGATGGATGATAGTCATTGCGACAGGATTCACTTTTCTCTCACCGCTGATCATTGTTTCGACGATGGTTATGTGGAAAAGCAGCAAGTGGCTTGGGAAGAACATTGTGCGATGTAATGGTTAAAGAATTGCTGGGAGAGCATAAATAGGTGCACTGGCAGCCGCGATATAACTGAAATGATGTTGAAACCGACGTTAAACACCATATAAACAATTAATCATTGACTGATAGATTGAATGGTGTTTTACGCCGCTTTCAACATTATTTCAGTCATATCACGACGAAAGCTCACGTATTCACGCAAGTCCTGGGTTTCATCAGCACTGGCTTAGAGGGTTTTGAAGTGACGGACACTCCCACGAAAAACCCAGTGCTTCAAGTGAGGCTCGAAGCCAGGACCTCCAGGTTACGAGTCCCACACTGTAACATTGAGCCACGCTGGATCCAGGGATTGTTTGGTAAAGGCTTAACCCTTTACTGCACAATGCCGCCTTTTGACGCCCCTCGGAAAAAAGCCTTTTGAAAACATTGTGGGAAAAGGAGAAAATGCTGGTAACCAGCATTTTCTCCTTTTCCAACAATGTTTTCTGCCCTATCAAAGAAAAGTTTGCACCATTTGAGCTACACTGAAATTGCTGTCTGCAAATGCTTTCAATTTGGACAAGGCTAAAATTTTGTCGTCTGGTAAAGGGTTAATCAGCGTGAAGGCTTCAAGAAACAAGGCGAGTGAGGTTAATCCTTATCCTGTTAACCCTTATCCTGCTGAATAAAAGAAATTATACTTTCAAGCCGATAGTTTAAGCCCAAACCTTTCCTGTTTCAAAGGGATTTTTGGAAGGAAGATATCTGATAATCGGACAGTGTAGATCCAAGATCAGACTGCACGTTCTGTGCAGTCTGATCTTGATCTACGCTGTCCGCAAAAGGTCAGTGAGTCGCGATAAGCAGCCAAAGGGTTAAATAAATGGACTGAAACTTTCAAGCCGAAAATAAAAACCAAAGCTTTGCTATTTAAAAGGTATTACTGAGGAAAAGATATCTCTTTATCGGACAGTGTAGATCCAAGATCAGACTGCACTTTCTGTGCAGTCTGGTTTTGATCTACACTGTCCGCAAAAGGTCTTTGAGTCACGCTTAGAGGTCTAAAGGTTAACTGCAAGACAAAGACAGTCGTCTGCAACAAGATATCAGTAAGAATTCATATAATATTGATAACGTACTCCCATTCATTATTATTCTGAACAACTACAATGCTTATCCGTGCATATATGAGTACTGGTAATATTTTTGTAGATATATGTATTTCCTTCTCTCTTGGTTTCTTGGTGGTGGTGGTGGTGGTGATGATGATGATGAAAATGATGATGATGATGATAAATAAAAAACCCACCATTATCATCGTCTTTTTTTAATCACCATCATCATCACCATGATCATCATCATCATCGTCATCATCATCATCGTTTTGTAAAACTTAGGGTTTCTTCGTGCTCTTTGGCTATTTCGTAGTGATCGTTAGAGAGAGATAATCGGACACAAGTCTGGGCCCTGCTTCGAAAAGTTCTCTTTTTCTTTTACATGCCCAGTTTAAAGCATAGATCAATACACGCAAGATTACCTCTGGATTTCTTGCCACTTCACCTCTAGTTGGGTAGGAAACACAAATCTCCTCCCAGGGCCAGGAATCGAACCAAGCGTATAATTCATATGACCCATGCACTGTGATAAGGGGGCTTAACTCTTTCCCAAACAAGCCCTGTTTTTCACGTGTCTGCAGTACAAGTCTTTTGAAAACACTGTGGGAAAAGGAGAAATTGCTCGTAACGAGCAATTTCTCCTTTTCCCACAGTGTTTTCTACCCTATTTGAGAACTTTCTGCCATTTTCATCACATTTAAAATTGTCGTCTGCAAACTTTTTCAGTTTGGACCAGTCCAAAATTTGTCGTTTGGGAAAGGGTTAATACATCTCCGTGATGCATGATACGTAGCAAGTCATCACTTTATCATCGGTCCATAAAATCCACTTTCTCTAACAACCGACTAAATCCTGTGGTAGAATGGTCCTTGGACACGCAGAAAACCAACCAATAGCAAAAAGTTTCGATCCAGGTTAGCCTGCGCAGGCTGACCTGGGTCGATACTTTTTGCAGATGCATTAAGCCCCCTTTTGACAAAGCATGGCTAATATTATACTATACTGGATGCAAGGAAGTCTGGGTACAGGACCCTTACTTTTGCTCAAATAGACCCCTTGGTTCTTTTACATACTCCGTGTAAAGCTTTGGTACACACGGGGCTAGCTCTGGGTTTCTTACCACTTCGCCTCTTGTTGGGTGGGTAAAGCAATGCTGCCCAGACTGGAATTCAAAAATCGAACCTGGGATCATCAGATTGGTAGGCCCAGTACTTCAACCACCACATTGCCGCTCCAGCAATTCATCCCGGTTTGACAAGAACATGGTCTTATAACTATACCCTGGCGGTGTGGCTTATGGCCATTTAGCGATAATTCTCTACATCTGATAGCGACCATGATGATAATGAAGATGATGATGATGACTTTGTAGGAATCAAGTTCCTCTGTCCTCTAGGTTTTGGCCCTTAGGGTGAAAGAATCTAAAATGATAGAATCAGAAGCAAGGAAATCCGGGCACACACCCCCTGGCTCTTGTTCGAACTGACCCGTTGGTTTTTTTCTGTACATACTCCATGTAAAGCATTTTTTCACGCTGGGATTTCTTTCCAAATCACCTTTTTGTTGGGTTGGTATAGCGATGTGTCTCAGGCTGCGAATAAAAATCGAATCCTGGACCTTCGGATAGGTAAGTCAAGTGCTTTGTCACTACCTTACCGTTCGAGCCATTCATCTAGGCTTGACAAAAACATACAGTCTTACATAATTGTACCCTGGCGGCGCAGCATATGGCCATTTAGCGAGCACCCTTACTTCTGAAGCGATGGAATGCCTATACATCAGCTGGCTAATTGGCCTAATTAGTTATAGTATTGACCGAATATCTATGGCATTTTACGAGCTGACCGGTAATCATGTTACGCTATAATTAACCGAGTTATTTCCCTTTGTCTGCATAGTCATTCCTCTTGACACTTTACCACACTTCAAAATTTTTAGAACAGCCCTTTTGAAAGCACCCGCATACGACAAATAAAACGTAGCTTATATAACGATATTTGTCTGCGGAAGGGTAGAAATTATGATGGGGCAAGGAGAAAGTGCTGGTTACCAGCATTTTCTCCTTACCCACACCACTTTTTGTGTTTTCAAAAGCTTCCATATCATGGGTAGTATAAACGTGAGCTGTTTTGTATAGGGTTAAGCCTTAGGCTGCTAGGCGCGACTCACTGACCTTTTGCGGACAGCGTAGATCAAGATCAGACTGCACAGAACGTGCAGCCTGATCTTGGATCTACACTGTCCGATAAGGAAATTTGTTTTTCCTAAAAATAAATTTGAAATAGCATTATTTGGCCTTTTTACTACCTGTTTAAAAGCCAAGCCCCCGGAGCTCAGTCGGTAGTGTACAGGACTTGAGAACAGGAGGTCGCTGGTTCGATCCCCGGCTTGGCCAATTTCTTTCCGAGGATTGATGATAATCATTGCGACAGGATTCATTCCTCTCTCACCGCTGACCATTGTTTCGATGATGGTTATGTGGGAAAGGAGGCATTGGCTTGGAAAGAATATTGTGCGGAGTACTGGTAAAAAAAACTCCAGAAAAGCATTGATAGGTGCACTGGCCGCCACGATATAACTGAAATAATGTTGAAAACGGCGTTAAATACCATACAATCAATCAATACAATCAATCAACCTGTTTAAAATTATATTTGACTTATTTAGCAGGATAAGGGTTAAGTCATTATTGAAGACATACAGGTTTTACGCTCCTTTTAATTTTTGTTTGTTTTTATGGTACTTAACGTCGTCTTCAACATCATCTCAGTTATACCGCGGCGGCCAGTGCTCTCCTGGAGTTCCTCTTACCAGTAGTTACTACAATCTTCTTCTCAGGCCACTGGCTACTTTCTCACATAATCATTGTCTAAACAATAACAGCTTGAGACAGAGATATGAATCCTACTTTCAACCCCTATACGTTACCGACTGAGTTACAGGGATTTGGCTTGAAGATTTAAATTCTCTTACTGGTCACCTGATTGCCCGCTTGTAATCAAGATCTCCTGCTTGGCTGAGTGGTTAACTGCTGACTTCGGAATCGAGAGGTTCTGATTGATCTCCTCTGGAAACGCTAGCTGAGTATGAGTTTCCTTGTGCAAGGCCGTGCTAAGTCCCTGTCTCTTGCGTAAAAACACGAATAAATGAGCTGTCGAAACAACGTAAAACGCCATTCACACAAACCTCATGTAATCATATATTTTAGAAAAGAGCTCCGCGATGCGAGACAATATCTATATGGGCCATGCTCTGGCAAAGGGGCATTTAATGCATCTCCATGATGCGTAATACCAGGCAAGTTTTCACATAAATTATGGATCTTAACTCAGTAGTAGGTGTTTTGTTTGTTTGGGAACAAAGCGCCTAATACCGTTTCATACCGTCTTATATCAAGGTATTAATGCCTAAGTGCGTCAATGAGTTGATTGAAGCGATATTCGATTGAAGCGATATTCGATTGAAGCGATATTCGATTGAAGTGATAGTCGATTGAAGTGATATTCGATTGAAGTGATATTCGATTGAAGTAATATTCGATTGAAGTGATATTCGATTGAAGTGATATTCGATTGAAGCGATATTCGATTGAAGTGATGATTGATTGACTGTGGCAGTGGATAGATGAAAATTTTCTAAAAAAACGCATCAACGCATCACGCAACGGCTAACCGGCTTATGTGTTTGTGGGCGGCTTAAGATTTTGATAAAAAAAATTAAAATTGATTTAAGTAAAAAATTTATGAAGATAAAAACAAAATGGAAGAAGAAAAAATTAAAAGGTATCTACCACGATCAAAATATCCAGTTTCATTTTATCCAAGAAATTTTATACCATATTCATTAAGACGTATAGAATGTAGTATAGATGATTTTAATTTATATAGTGATTTAGAAAAAGCTATTACTTTAAAAGAAAAATATGAAAAATTAAAAAGAGGAATAAACTATAATACAGGTAAAAAAATACAATATGGAAAAGAAACCTATATTAAACTTTTACAAGAATTAAAAAATTATGTTCTTTTACTTAACACAAAAGAAAAATATAGAAATACTTTAACAAAAGAAGATTTAGAGACAATTGAAAAAATAAATGAAGAAGTAGTCATTATTAATAACTTAATATCAGATTATAATGAAAAAAGAAGTGAGCTATGTAAAAAAATGCATGAATTGACAAATTGGAGAGAATATACAATTTTTGAAAATAAAAAATATGGTCTTTTTAAAGAATATTACAACAACCTCCATCATGAAAATGATTGTTTAGGTAGATTTAAAAGAAAACTAAAAAAAAACCTATCATATAATAATATAATGAATTATATTACAGGAAGAAATATTGAAGAAAACTATATTTATGAATGTATAACTTGTAAGAAAATTGAAAAATAAATTTTTATTTGTTTTTTATCAACAAATAAAAATATTTTAATTTTTAATATTTTTTTCTATTTTTTCTATGTCTCGATGTCCCCAAGCAAGTGTATGAATTCCATCAGGTAAAATAAACCTTTTATCATCATTTGCACTTAATGTTATTTTATTAATTTCTTCTGTATAAATTTGATGCTTATAACTTCTTATATTTGTCATAGTTCTATGATGAATATCATTTTTTTCTAAACAATTCAGATAATCCTGATGTGTTATAGTTTTTTTAACTATATTTTTCTTAATCCCCTTACATTTTTTACTTTCCTCTCCATCATCCATTTTAATACTGTACATTTTTGGTTTTAAACCAACACACTCTTCTATTTCCCTCCCACTTGTTTCATCCTTAAACATGCCAATCACCTTTTTATTTATACCAACTGGAATACCCGAAGGATGCCCATCCTTAGGATAATCACTTGTATCAAACCTATCTTTAACATCATCTGAAATATCTTTATAAAAATCTTCTGTTTTAATTTCATACAATAAACTATCTGTATCAGTAAGTCCTAAAGTTGCTCTATCCCCATATTTTGCTTTAATATAGTTATAGTGAAAATCATACATCAATGTTTTACTTAACTCAAGAATGGAAAACCCTAAATATATTGGCTTGTCAAATTTTATCTGCGTTTTTCCCATATGAATGCTTATCAAATTTTCATTAAATATTTCTAAATGTTTAAAGTTTGGTTTGTTTACGAATTTCTCGGCTGATTTTCTACTTCTGACAAGCCTAACATTTACCCTTTGTCTTATATTTTCCACAGTTTTACCAAATACTGAATTATTCATTAACTTATAAAAATCCTTTTCAAAATCATTTTTTGCTTTTGCTCTTAGTTGTGTGTTTAAATCTATGTATTGTTTTAACCAATCACTCTCTTTAAACTTAATTCCTCTATGTATCTTCTTCAATTTTAAACCAAGACTTAAACACTGTTTTAAACTTTCATAATGTATAATATAGTTCTTTTTATTATTTAAATTTGGGATTAGTTTTTCAACTCCATTAACTTTAATTTTCTCCGCAGCAAGAGGAAGCTCATTAAAATAATCATGCAGTTCTTTAGGAACATCTAAATCAACTTCTAAAAAACAGGAATGCTGCTCCCAGTTGTTTAATTCCTTTTCTGTCATCCATTTAAATCCACCAATCGGAAGCTTTCGACTCATTGCCCAGCCATACAAGTTATTAGCATCTAAATATTCACAAAATATTGAAGGCATATTCGAATTATACTTTTTACGTAAATATTTATTATTTGCTTTTATATACCTTTTAACAATCATCGAAATCCCTCCCCTAATCCCCCTTTCAATAAATTGGATTTTATTTTTATCTCTAATCAGTTTTAACTTAACACCAGTTAACTTTAATGCAGCATCCCAAGCTAAACCAGGTGCAGTAAAATACCAGGCAGGGTCTAATTTATAAACGTTAAAACAAACTTTTCTAAAACTTTCAAACACATCGGCTAAAAGAAGAACATCCGTTTTTAAATATAAATCATGATATTCACCAAGAGTTTTAATTTTAAATGTTTTCCATACCTTTTTTGCATGTTTATAATCTTCTTCTGTAATTCCTTCCCCAGTAAGTTTTGAATAAAATGCTTCTATAGGTGGTAATTGTGTTTCATTTAACCTTTCTAAAGAATCAATATATTCATATGGATAAACACCCTTTCTACGAAGAAGTTTAAACTCTTCTTCTTTTGGAAATTCACTTTTTAAGTTTTTGAATTGATAATCTTTTAAATTTTCTGCTAGTTTTGCTAAACTACTACCCATAAATTTAAAACTATCTAAAAACCTAATATCCTTATAAATATCCTTCATTTTATTTTTACTTTCCCACTGATCTATAAAAGCCTTTTTTGTAAAGCTTATATATTTTTCCTCATTATTTGGGATAACATTAATTTCCCCCTCACTAACACCAAGATTTTTAACAAACAAATGAGTATCATATCCAGACAAATTATGAAAGAAAACAGGGAGAAAGTTTGGTTTACGAAAGTTAAGATTACATTTATTATGTGCCGCTCCTCTATATCTACCACTAAAATGACAGTGGTCTCTTACTTTTTTCCATCTATCTTCATCTTTTTCCTTTTTCTTTTCTTTTTCTTCCTCTTCTTCCACTCCATCTTCTTCATCGCTTTACTCTTCTTCATCACTTTCTTCTTCCTCTCCAAACTTCTTATTACAAAGATAACAAGTATCTGCTTTATTAAAATCTTTTACATCCTCTGCAGTAAGTATCATATCTTTTTTCGGCAATTTAAAAATTTCCCTAGCTAGGTTTTCTATTTCTTCAACAAACTTTTCCTCCGCATTTTTCCCCCGATATAACAACAATTTAGACTTAAAAACATTTTCATCAAAGCTTTTTAAAAAGAAAGCATAACCTGTTGGTACATGCATATGAGTTTTTGTTGTTGAACTTTTACTTGGATCTGGTTTTGCATGTTGTATTGGTACAAGCATCGTTTCAAAATCGCCATAAACAACAAAAGGATGCCACTGTGTTTTAACCCAGTTTTTAAACATTACTGTACTTTCTTTTTTTGAAGGCATTTTAATTCTTACAGCATCTTCTTCATAGCAATACTCTCGATGATTTTCTAAAACGCTTTCACTTGTAAAATGTCCTAAACAACTCCAACAAAAAAATATTTTATTTGTATTTTTTGATATTTTTGCTCTTAATAGTGCACTCGGGTCTTTTACCCAAACATAATGACTATTTTCATCTTCATCTTTTATTAACAAAAGAACCACTAAATGTTTTCTACCAAAAGTTTCTTTTCTTTGCCTTCTAAGAGGATATAGTCCATCTTTCTCATCATAACCTATAACAACAATAGAAAAATCTGGATTTTGATTTTCAAATTTATTAATATCACACAATTTAACAGGACATTCTATTCCTTTCATATTTAATTCTTGGATTTGTTCTTTTAATTTTTTATCAACTCTTTGTGGATTTTCTTTCTTTGGATAAACTGCCCTCATAACACAATATAAAAAACAGTTATGATCTTCTTTGTTTTGAATATTAACGAGCCCATTTCTGTTATTTGATCTTTTTAATCCTGCTGGTAAAGGTAACCATGAACCTGCTAGTCCCTCCCATAACGGGCTATTTTCTACAACATGCAATGTTAATTTTATAACCTCTTCAAAAACCCACCCACTTCCTGATCGTAAAAAACTTGCAAAATTTGCCATAATTTGTTCTACCATTCCATCATATATTTCATTTACATCACTTTCCCTTGTAATAATTTCATGATGTGAAGAAAGTTTAACTTCTGCATATTCTTTACCTTGCGGTGTTTTCTTTGAAAATAAACATAAAAGTTCTAGCTTTACCTTTGTATTTCTATGGTTTCTTAAAAAACTAGTTATGCTTTCTTTACTTAGTTCTAAAAAATCATCTGCTCCCCATCCCCCCACTCCATCTATAACATGCTGTGTTGCAAATTCTCTTAATGCTGACGCTTCTTGCCTTAATTCGGTGTTTGGCATTTCTCTTCTTGGTAAGTCTTCTTCTACATTTTCTAAAACTTCGTTTAAAACTTGCGGAATCTGCTCTTCTGGAACATTACCAGTTATCCAATTAGTAAAATTAGATACTCTACTTCTAACACTCTGAGGAATTGCTGCTGAGGCAACCCTTTGAGCACCACTATATAAATTAGATGCAATCGTTTGACTAGCATCTGCTAATCTATTGATAAATCTTCGTGAAAAAGAATTCATCGTTATAATTTTTAAAATAATAAAATTTCCTTAAGTCAAATTTTATTATTTTTTTAAAAAATAATAAAATTAAAGAATGTCAATTCTATATTTACCATTCCATACTCTTCCATTCCAATTTTCAATCGTTTGAGGGCAACGGTCAATAAACTTACTAGCCTTGTAAATTGATGGAAATTCAATCACCTCTTCAGTTTCAACATCCTTTAAGGTAGTCGTTTTTGGGTTTTTTGCAATATCCTTTAATCTATCATAATTAGGTACTTTTTTAAGTGGTATAGCTTCTTCAGGATACAATCCATGCTCCTTTAAAACATCAATATACTTTTTCTTGTTCCAATAGGAATACCACTTAATATTGTTATCTGTTAATATCTTTTTAAAATCAACAATCTTTTGCATATTTTTTATTTAAAATAAAAATTTACTTAATACACTACACTCATCTTTTTCCCATCACTCTGAAAGTTAATCATCCTGTCACTAAGTAAAACCGCAAATGCTTCAGTATTTGCAGGAGGGTTATCAGTAAATGTTGTTTTAATATGAATATCAGTAATAGAATACTTAAGCCTTTCACTTTGCTTTGATAGGTCAAACACAAACAAAGGAAAAAGATTTTTATAATCTGAAGGAGTAATATTAGGGTTTGATACCAATTCATCCATGTTAAAAAACTTTTTTCTAAACAAAGCAGCTTCACTATATATTCTACTAATTTGATTAGCAGGAAAATTTATATCATAATCATATAGCGGATATTTTTTTGAACCTAACATTACATAAATATTTTTAACATTTAAATTGTCAAATATAGCTGGGTTTTGTTGTTGATTACCACTTTTGTTAGTTTGAAAACCAACAATTAAAAAACGTGGCACCTCGGGAGATGATTTAGCTGATAGCCTCCAAGTAAAACCTGTTGCTGCCTGTGGAACCGCAATACTATCGCTTTGTATCATTCTATATCCAACTGGAAATTTTTCTTTTTTCTCGATAAATTTATAAAGTTCCATCCTATTACCATCTTCCGGCTCTACATGAGGCATAAACCAAGATACCTTCAGTAAATTAACTCCACCAGCATCGGTACCACCAGCTCTAAAAATTGCATCATTGTCATCATTTCTTGTTAAGGTTAAAGTTTGTTTCATACCATATAAAACTTTGTTGTAATCTTCACAAAAACCGAATATATGTTTCAAAGGTATCCTAAAACTAAAGGTTCCAACTGGATTTGAACTAAAAATATACTGTCTTCTTACTGAAAAACCAGCATTAGTAGCACTTGCTGCATTTTCTCCGGTATCCTTATACCACAGTTGGTTTAACTCTTGTGATTTAGCAAAGTCATCTGGGTACTTTAAAAGTCCAAGCATTGTTGTAGTCTGACCAGGATAATTAATGCTTTCTATCTCTTGCCCACTAAGTTGATATCTGATATTTTTAAACAGATACATCAGTCCATTATTTGTTAAGGTTGCGTCATTAGCTGCACCATAAACGGTACCATCATTTTTTACTAATTCACCTATAATTTGTAAATATGACTCTGAAGGATGATAAAAAATATCTTGAGTTTCGATATCAATCCTAATATTTCCTCCAGAGTTGTTAAGATTGGTTCCTGTAATAGGTTCATACTCATGATATTCATATTCATCAATACTATCATCTTTAAAAATTTCTGCTTTAATATTTAAAATATCCATTTTATTATATACAATTATAATTTTTAAGTCAAAATTATAATTGTTTTAATATTCTACCCATAGTTGAGGGAATGATTTGTTTTCATCATTTACATACACACCCTTAAGTTTAATATTTTTAAGTTTTTCTATTGAATGGTATTTTTTCATTTTAGGATAAATTCTATTTCCGTAAAGAATGGTTACCTTGGGCATACCATGATTTTCTAGATATTGATTTACATCTTCTTCAAATTCCTTAATGATATCAGCTTTTTCAGGCGACAATTTCAAAACAGCTTTATTATAATCATATTTTGTATTACTACTATCTAATACTTCACAATCATCATTAAGTTTTAGATTTCCATAAAGGATATTAACCCTTTTTGTGTTGTATTTTTCATAATGTGTTCAATTAAATTTTAGCTTTGACATTCTTTTTTATTTAATGCATATATTTTACTTAACTTAAATTTCATTTTTTTCATAATACTTTAACTCCACCACCCTTACTATTTAATTTTTTAACTAAATCTTGTATAGCAATGGCACTACCATCTATTAAGGCATTAATATTTTGTGTTGCAGGTTGAGTTGTTGTAGTAGGCTTTTGTGTATCCCTAGCTCCTACAATGGAGTTGTATTTTTCTAAAATCTTTTTAGATTTTGGTGTTAAAACCTTTTGAACTAACTTTTTACCTGCATCAACCGCGGCACTCTTTCCAACCTCTAACGCTTTCTTTGCTCCTTCCTTTGCTACACTTTTACCTATGTCAACTGCTGAAGAAGCGATTTGTTTAGCTGCGCTGCTTGTAAATAGTTTTGTAAGAAAATTAGCTAAAGTATCAAATATCCCTGCTCCTCCATAAGCATAAATTCTTTTAACTCCTCTTTTTTGTGATTTAATCATTTTATTATATAGACATTAATTTTTTATAAGTTTTTGTATCTAATACACGTTGCCTTTTTAATTCATCACAAATACTTACCAACTCATTTCTTACACCTGTATTACCAGCTTCTTTACTTGCCATTAAAAGGTCTAATCTTTCTAATAGTGCATTAGGGTTAGATGGGATAATGGTAATTCCTTTTCCTTCATATTCTTTTTCTAATATTTTTCTTTTTGCCCAAATATTCCTGAGTATATTTTTCCATTTTTCTCCTTGATAACCACCCTTGGCACGCGGGTTTGTAGGGTCGTTATCTCTATAAAGAGCATTGGATTTTATTATTAATCTTTGGTAATCATCAAGATCCTTATCATCATAAATGTTTGGATTTGGATCTTTAGAAACAATTAACTCCCATAGACCAGGTGTTCCTTTATATTCCTTACCACCAGCTATAATATCATCTTCATCAATTATTGTTAATTTGTCACCAATATAGAATTTACCATCTTTATCATATAACCCATATGTTCTATCAACATCACTTTTACCAACAAATTTTTTTAAATACTTTTCTGCAATTGGTCCAATAAAATGCTTTTCTTCATATTCCTCCATAAATTTTTTTTCTTCAGATGGATAAGCTTCTATTGTTGGATAATTTGGTAACATAATAGCCTGTGGTAACTGTTCAATCCCCTCTTTAATAGGTTTAAGCCCTTCTGTAATCTCCTTTGTTGCTGCTTTTTGTGTTTCTGTAATAGGCCTAAAAAACTTAGAAAGGTCTGTTTGTAATTCAATATCCCCGGTTTTCTCTGCAAGGTTACTATCTCGTATTCTTTTCTTCAGTGCAATAAATTCTTTTACTGTTTGTTCCTTTTTTAAAGGGTCTTTAATCTTTAAAAATGACATATTTTTTAAAAGATATATTTTTTTTAATTAGTTAATTACCTATTTCACATGCACAAAAACACTTAAACTTAGGTGGTTTTATTTTTAATTTGAATGGCTTCCATTGTGTCTTTCTACTAGTCTCCTGAATTCCTCTCGTGCTTCTATTCGTCCCTTCTCTATTAAACTCTCTTGATCCTCTAGCTTGCTTTTTTTCTTCGTTTTACTTCTAATTTCTTCCTTCATTTGTTTGTATTTTTCCAATTCTTCCATAATTAAACTAAATTCTTCATGTTCTATTTTGTTGTCTGATATTGCTTTTGATATATGTGTAAGTAGTGTATTTAACTTTGAATCTGCTAACATTTTAATCTGAAGATGTTTTTCTGATTTTGTTCTGGTTCTTCTAACCAAAAACTTACCTACTAATGCTGCTAACCCAACAACTAAAGCACATCCTTCTAGGACTATCGTTGCGGGGATTGCAACCACAGTTGAAAGTAAAGCGATTCCTCCTGCTCCTGCTCCTAAAGCTCCAACTGTTAAGGCTGCTTCTACGTTATCCACAGTTTTACTAATCTTTAAATACTTTTTACTTAACTGTTCTCTAACTCTTACTTCATTTTCAAGAAAGTCCTGAATCTCTGATATCTTTTTAAGTCTGAATGATTGGCCACTATCTTCTGTTGATATCACTGGTTCTAATGTTGGTGCATTTGGTATATTTCGTGCTTCTGGTAAGTTTGGATAAATCTTTTCTTTTAGCTCCATTTTATTAATTAAAACTTATTTTTTAAATTGAATAGTAAAGACGGCATAAAAATTCATTTTCATTAATTTTTATTAAATTTTTTGAGTTGTTTGTAATTGTACAAACCAGGTCATCCACTTCTTCTAATGTAACTTCATTTGTTATTGATATCTGTGTAAGTTTTAGAGCATAAGATAGAGAAATTAAAACAAAACCTTTACTCATGTTGAAACCCATGCCTAGGGCTATCGTTCTTGTTTGCCCTCCTTCTAATACTAAAGGTTGTTGAGTAAAAATATCCCATGAAACAGGATTAACTTTTTTAGCTGGATACTTACCTTCAACAGGTTTCCAAAAAATAGTTTTTGGTTGATCCACTTTATGTTTTCCATTTCCATTTCCAAATTTATGAACATTCATGTTTTTTAATTTATAATATTGCTCCTAATATAGGAATATTAGCAAATGGACTATTAGACCCTAAAAGAAGACCTTTTCCATCATAAATTTTTGGCCCTTGTTTTAAATACAATCCATCACCAACGGAACATAATCCTTTACCTTTTGATGGACCAAGATATAAACCTTCTCCATCAGTTTCTACTTGACATACACAACCACCTTTTTTTAGGTAAAGCCCGTTACCCATTGCTTTTTGAACACCTGAAGAAGCTAGACCAGATAACGCACCAACTCCTATAGCAGGTAAAACGGTTCTTGCTAATGTAGGTAAAACTGATGAAGCTAAACCAGCCAACAAAGGTAAAAATCCACCTTCTACTTTCATGTTGTGTTTAATTTGCTTAATTGTCATTTTAATCGTAACCCCCTTACCAGCTTTATAAGCTTTAGTAAGTTTATTTACTTGCGACTTGGTTAATGCTATTACATCATTACCATGCAAATCTTCATAATTTAAACGAATACTTGCTGGGCTTTTGTTTTTAAAAGCATGAAAAATTTTATCCTTTTGCCCTTCTGAAATATTTATTTTAGCGTTAATGTAGTTTGTCATTTTATATTAATATATTTTTTATTTATCTTGCCTCTCTAATATGAAATCTGATTGTTAAATTCTCACCTCTAAGATTTAGTAATGTTCCATCTTGGTCTGTAATTGATACATTTAAATCGTGTATTTCATTTAATGTTAGAGGAAGATAAACTAAATTTACTGGGTTTTCTATTATTTTATACCCTGGTGATACATTAGGGAAAAAACTGTAAATCGTATTTCTTTGTGAACCATTAACATAACTACCAGAAATTAAATCAATATTAACTAACAAGCTATTAATACTAAGAATATTTACTACATTTTCAGATTCATGAAATCCTTGTAGATATTTTGCTCTATTAAATCCTAATACCTTTCCGATACTCCTACTTTGGTTAAAATCTACCTGATAACCATTTTCAACATAAAGAATTGATTTTAAAGTATTAGTGTTTGCAGAGATATTAATAAAATATTCTTCATTAACTGGGTCATAATGTCCCCTTTTCCTCATTTCTTGTTGTATTGTATCATTAATATCAACTAAATCATAAGAACCTTCAGCTATTTTTAGTTTTACCCATGTTGCACCAATGTCTGGGGAATAAACAAATGTACCGTTGTTTTTATCAATATTAGGAAATGAATAGTAAGTTTCAAGATTAACTAAAGCTATTTCATATTCTTTATCCTTTTCTAATTGAAGTGGTGGGTTAAATCTTGTTCTAAACTCTGTTTTGTTGTCACTTACTATCAACTGAAACGATGATTTATGGTCAGTGTTTTTTACTATCTTTTCAAGTAATTCTTCCATTTTATATTTACTAAAAATATATTTTAACAGAAATATATTTTTTATAAAAATTTAATAATAGTTGTGATAGTTTTGTGGTATATAGAAGTTGTCAAACCCATTTCTATATTTACCGTTGTATTTGTTATTGGTTAAGTCAATTACAACAAATCCATGAGGTTGTTCCCAACAATTTTTACAAAAATTAACAAACTCTGTTTTTGTCATATCATCCCCTACATGGTCGCTAAAAATATGATTAAGATTTTTTAAGTCTTGTCTAAACAAACAAATAAAATTTGCATTCTCTCTAATAGTTTGACGTGGTAGTCTAAAATAATTTTGTGATAGATAAAAACAGTCTGCATTACTATGTCTCCCTCTTACGTAATAGCTTTCACATTTGTTTTGTCTTTCTAAAAGTAAATCATCAAATATCATTAAGTTTTTGTTTTGCCCATTTAAATCTCTTGGGTCAGGTACATCCCCAGCATTTTCAAAAAATTCACAATTAATATCAGATTTTTGCCCATTCTTCAACTAATGCTGTAGGTGAAATATCACGGTTTTGAACTTCATTTTTAAGTGAAAACAACCTTAGTATGTATTCTTTTGGTATTTTTTCTTCAAAAGCTTTTTTTAATATACGATATTCTGGTTGAAACAAACTTTTACCAAAAACACATAAGTTGTTATAATCTAACCAATCAGGTCTTAACAAAAGGTTAAGTAAAAGTGTAGTTTTACCACATCCTGATTTACCTACTATTAAACCTCTAATACTTCTTGGTAAAAGAGGGTGATTAAATCTTTTTGCTAACGCTTCATTCCATGATAAATTAACAATGTTCATTTTATATTAAAAATTTTATTTTAATATAAAAAAATGTATTGTGTTAAGTGTAAAAAGAAAACTGATACTACAGATATAGAATGTTATGTAAGTAAAAATGGTAGAAATATGAAAAGGGGTAAATGTGTAAATTGTGGTACAACCAAAACACAATTTATTAAACAACAAGAAGGTGGTTCGTGGTTAAACAAAGCAATCAATAACTTACCTGTTGAAATGCATTTACCTGGTCATAATTTACTGGTCCTGGTACTAAGTTAAAGAAAAGATTAAATCCTGATTTAACACCTAAAGAATGGTCAAAACCTGTAAATCGTGTTGACAAGGCAGCATATCATCATGATATATGTTATCTTAAACATGATGATACTAAATCACGTAATGATGTGTGTGATGCTAATATGCTTAAAGAGTTAAAGGGTATCTATAATCCTACTATTAAGGAAAGAATGGAAAGAGGATTGGTTTCCTCATTAATTGGTACAAAGAAAAGATTTGGAATGGGAATTAAAAAAAAAATTTAGAAAATATAACATTAGCAGAAGAATTACATAAACCTGTAAAAAGAAAATTTAAGAAAAGGAGAGTTAGAGTAGGGGGTTTCGATAGGATATGGGCTGCAGATTTAGTAGATATGCAAGCATTTTCTAAACTTAATCGTGGTGTAAAATATCTTCTTGCTGTCATTGACATCTTTTCAAAATATGGCTATCTTATCCCCTTAAAAGATAAAACAGGAAAATCTGTTTCTGTTGCATTAAAGAGTATTTTTAAGGAAAGAAAACCTGAGAAAATGTGGGTGGATAAAGGTAAAGAGTTTTATAACAGAGAAGTTAAAGATTTGATTGAATTATATTCCACTGAAAACGAGGAAAAATCAAGCGTTGTTGAGAGATGGATTAGAACAATGAAAGAAAAAATGTGGAAGTATTTTTCTGCTCACTCAACAAATGTTTATATTAATGTATTACCAAATCTTGTTAAGGAATATAATAACACAAGACATTCTTTTATTAAGATGACGCCAACTGAAGCAAGTAAGAAAAAGAATGAAAATAAAGTTTGGATAACATTGTATCCTGATTATAATCACGTAAGGGAGGATATCAAACCAAAGTTTTCTGTTGGAGACAAAGTAAGGATAAGTAAAAAGAAAAAGACTTTTGAAAAAGGTTATACCACAAGATGGACTGAAGAGGTTTTTACAGTTTCAGAAGTAAAACATACATCACCTGTAACATATAAGATTGAAGATTTAAATGGTGAAGAAATAAAAGGTAGCTTTTATGAACCTGAACTACAAAAAACGAGTCAAGAGGTGTATAGGATAGAAAAGGTTATTAAAAAGGGAAAAAAGAAATCTCTTGTAAAGTGGAAAGGTTATTCTGATGAGTTTAATTCATGGGTTGACAACAGTGCTATTATAAATATTTAAATATATAAAAAATGAAAGATATTACAATTGATAATGTTACTTTAAAAAATAAACCTTTAAGTAATTTTGAACTAAATGATGCTGCAAAAAAATTAAAATTAAAAAATTTTAGAGGAACATTTTTAAGAGATACCCTACCAAAAAACAATAAAAAAAATGAATGTGGTATATTAAACCTTGATGACTCTGGTGGTCCTGGTACTCATTGGGTTGCATGGTTTAAAGATGGTAAAAGAAAAATTTATTTTGATAGTTATGGTATTCAACCACCTAATGAAATTATAGATTATTTAAAACAACCTATATACTACAATACTGACCAATTACAACATGCAGGTGAAGTATTTTGCGGTCATTTATGTTTGTTCATTCTCAAAGAGTTATGCGATGATAATAGTGTACGAGCCACTGTGAGTAAATTTCAAGATGTTTTAAATAAACTTTTTTAGTAATATTAAAAAACGATGCCTGTTGATAAATTTGGAAGAATGGATGATGTTAAAACAAGCGGTGGTGGTGTATCACTTGCTTACATAACTAACAACTTTTTACGTAAAGATGGAACAACCACTGTTACTGGTTCTATAAATATGAATGGTAACACATTAACGAGGGTTAGTAATCCAGTAAATCCACAAGATGTTGCGACAAAGGATTATGTTGATAATACAGCAGGGGGAAGCCATGAATCACCACTATTAAAAGAAAATGGAAATTTTATTGCTACTGCTCCATTCAATATGGGTTTTAAAAAAATACATAATCTACATGACCCTGAAGAACCGCATGATGCTGCTACAAGAAGTTATGTGGATAAGGTTAGTAGAGAAAGTGTCATTGTTAAACGTAATGATGGAAGATTTGTTGCTACAGGAAATATAGATATGAGGAATTATGGGTTAATTAATGTTCTGTCACCGGCTGAACCTGATGATGTAGCAACAAAGGGGTATGTTGATAGTCAATCCTCTCCATTTTTGTATAACCCCATTGATAACTTTTATACTGCAATAGGAGAAATATCTATGGGTAACCGGCGAATTCATTTTGTTGCTTCTCCAATTGAAAATAGCCATGCAGCGAATAAGCTTTACGTAGATAGTGTTATTGAGATGGCTACCGCAGGTGAAAAGGCTTTAACAAAAAACCAAGACGGGTCTTTTTCAATGGCTGGTAAAATAGATATGGGTGGTAACTCAATTACTGGTTTACCAAATCCAATAAATCTTAACGCCGCTGCTAATAAAAATTATGTTGATAATGGTGGCGCCATTGTAAAAAATCCGAATGGAAGCTTTACAGCAATATCTGATGTAGATTTTCAAGGTTTTTCTATAAAAAACGCTGCGATGCCTGTAGATGAGAGTGATTTAGTAACAAAATCCTATGTGGATGGAAGGGTATCGCTTCCTAAAACAATTATAAGCGTATGTGCCGAAGAACAAGGTCCTTTAACAGATGGTAATTATGAGTTTTCTTTTGGTAATGGGAGTGCCGGAGTAAGCCATGGAATGGGGGGTTATTGTATGTCTGCTCCTGGTAGAATTATAAGAGGGACTTTAATGGTTGTTAAGGGAACCGGTATTCTAAAAGAAGAGACAAAAGTTAATATAGTCGTAAATGGAGTTGAACAGGTTGACTACTCCATAGTAAAAAAGAAAGGAGAAGGTTGTAGTTGTGTAGTTTTCCCACAACCTTTAGTATTAGACCAATGTGATGTTATAAACTTTATAACAAGGTCAAATAATCCTAATGCTAAAAATGCATATTTAACGATACTGATAGAGTTAGACTTGTAAAAAATATTTAACCCAGTAAAGGGTTAGATATTTAAATAAATTTATACTCACTTTGTTCTAATGGTAAATCTTGGGTTAAATCATCACCATATGATGCAAATTCTATAAATGGATAAAATTTATTATTATATCACAACAACACGCATCCTGGTTGATATACACCATCATCAAGAGAATTATGAATTTCTTTTTGTAAACGTACAACTATTGATGTGGTTTCATCTGGACTAATGCTAGACCAAAAATAACCGGTTCTTCTACGGTGTTCATTTGCTATCCCTAACCATAAAGTTGAGTTATTGGTTAGTAATCTTTTAGAAAAAAGATAGTAGTAAGCAGCAATACCATCAGCAAGATTATAAAAATATTTTTCTTTTTGTGACACATTTGGAAAAATATAAGTTTTGCTATTAAGCTTTTCAGGTAAATAAGTTATATGCTTTTTTTCTAAGGCTGACCTTAGTTCATTAATCTCTTCTTGTGTAATTTTGTTTAATACACTCATTTTTACTACATACTATATTACTTAACAAAGATTTTTCAAATTTTTTTTTTTATCAAAATCTTAAGCCGCCCACAAACACTTAAGCCGGTTAGCCGTTGCGTGATGCGTTGATGCGTTTTTTTTAGAAAATTTTCATCTATCCACTGCCACAGTCAATCAATCATCACTTCAATCGAATATCGCTTCAATCGAATATCACTTCAATCGAATATCACTTCAATCGAATATCACTTCAATCAATCATCACTTCAATCGAATATCGCTTCAATCGAATATCACTTCAATCGAATATCACTTCAATCGACTATCACTTCAATCGAATATCACTTCAATCGAATATCGCTTCAATCGAATATCGCTTCAATCAACTCATTGACGCACTTAGGCATTAATACCTTGATATAAGACGGTATGAAACGGTATTAGGCGCTTTGTTCCCAAACAAACAAAACACCTACTACTTAACTCTCTAACACACAATCCCGACTTTTAACACTTAAGCTGCTGAATAAATGAAACACAAATTTCTACTCAAAAATAAAAGCCCAAACATTGCGGTTTCAAAGTTGATTTCACCGGAAAGAAAATACCGTATCGGACAGTGTAGATCAACGATCAGACTGCACGTTCTGTGCAGTCTGATCTTGATCTACACTGTCCGCAAAAAGGTCAGTGGGTCGCGATTGGCAGCTTAAGGGTTAACGACCCTGAGAAAGAGGCCTTTGGAAAACATTGTAGGAAAAGGAGAAAATGCTGGTTACCAGCATTTTCTCCTTTTCCCACAATGTTTTCGACACTTCCCGAAACAAATTTAAATTTTTGAGTCACATTTATTTTGTCGTCTGCAAATGCTTTCAATCTGGACCAGTCTAAAATTTTGTCGTTTGGTAAAGAGTTAAAATCCATCTTGTCTAGAAACCGAATGAATCGTGAGGTGCACTGGTCCATGTACGTGCAGAAAAATGACCAACAGATGCAAAAAGTTTCGACGCAGGTCAGCTGCAGCTGACCTTTGTCGATACTCTTTGCAGATGCGTTCAGTCCTTTTTTTCACAGAGCATGGATATGAATGAAGCTATCAAAGGCATGTCACCTTTGACCCTGTGCTGTGACCTTAACCTTAAAGCCTGGCGTCTGACACCTTAGCTCGGCACGTTGTCTCATAAAGATGCACATTTGTATAAAATATTTTCAAAATCAGACGTGAAGTTCAAGAGATATAAAGCGGATACGAGTTAAGAGCATGTGACCTTTAACCCCATGTTGTGACCTTGACTTTGGAGCGTTGCAAACTGAACATCCGTTCTGCAGATCGTCTCATCAAGATTGCCTTTATCAATGAAACATTTTAAGACGGACGGACGGTCAACCAAGGGTGTAGCACAGTAAGGTCTCTTTGGATGTATAAAAAGATAGATAAATACAAATCTGATAGATATTATGATCGTCCCTCAAGAGTATATTAGCACTTTGCTAAATAAACAAAATTAAATTTTCAAGCCAATAGTATAAACCCGAATTTTCTTATTTCAAACGAATTTTTTTGTGGAAAGATATCTCCTTATCGGACAGTGTAGATCAAAGATCAGACTGCGCATTCTGTGCAGCCTGATCTTGATCTACGTTGTCCTCAAAAGGCCTGTGAGTCGCGATTAGCAGCCTAAGGGTTAGTAAGTTTATGAGTCAGAAAGCCTTGGTAGGCCTATATCTGCTCTATTTCATGTAGCATTGAATTCGTCTGTCGGCGATAACAAACTATTGGTTTTTGTGGACAACGTAGATCAAATTCAGTCTGATCTTGAAAATACACTGTGCGATAAAATTTGCAGTATGATTGAGCAGCGTTTAAGGTCTTATATCATCTGCAAAAAAAAAACATCGACTCAGATTATGTTGCTCAGTATGTACAGGGTAATCAGAATCATTACTGTCAACTTGAGGTGACAGTGATAAAAGAAAAAAACATTATCGTTACAGAAAAGACCACTCAGCCTGTGCGGACGGCGAGAGCTGATCCGAGTCGATATTATACGCAGGTGAGGGAAGAGCCCTAATCAGATGAAAATATTAACCCCTATCCTGCTACAGATCTTAAATGAAACTTTCAAGCCGATAGTAAAAACCCGAATAATGCTGTTACTAACTTTTTTTTTTTGAGAAAAACATCTCCGTGTCGGAGAGTGTTGATCAAAGATTAGACTGCACGTCCTGCGCAGTCTGATCTTGATCTACGTTGTCTGCAAAAGGTCAGCGGATCGCGCTTAACAGTCTAAAGGTTACTACAGAGTAAAGACAGACCAATAGGATAAATTAACTAATGGCATCCGTTACTATAAATGGCAGATAGCCATCGGACACTCATATACATGTTCTCCAATTCCATCGAGCGATCGTTTCTTGAAAATGGTAGGTTCAGTTGCTTTTGCGGATAGTGTAGATCAAGATCAGACTGCACAGAAATTTTCGTTTCATTTACATAGCAGTTTAAGGTTAAAGCCACAAATACAGAAAAAAGACATAGGCCTAGTCAGACCAATTTGATAAATATTATAATGGTCTCCTATAGTATATATTACGAGATAGCCTTGAGACATCTCTATTCCATATAGCTCCCATTCGATTAGCGAGGATGGATCTATTTGGATATGCTGTAATTATTGGCTGAACTTCCGTGGAACGTCCACAGAGTCAATCAAACCGTTGGCAGAGAAAAATGACTTTTGTCGTTATGATGAATCTCTCTCTCTCTCTCTCTCTGTCACTTTCTCTCTCTTTGTCTCTCTCCCTCTCTCTCATCGTTCCAATATTTCACTCAGTACCTTCTGCAACAAATTAGCAGCATGTAAAAGCGCTATCACACAGTCTAGGCAAACTAGCATATGAGAGAAACATGAACTGTGTTTTTTTTTTCAAATTGCTAATATGAGCCAACGTATAAATTGTGAGCCCAATCGTGAGTCCACGAACCCAACTTTTCTATAACGTAACTTGTTTATGTTTGCAAATAGGTCACTTATGAGAAGCGTAGAAGCGCCACTCTAGCTTTCATACAAAAGAGTGGACTTTCCTGGATCTGTTGCATGTATTCTGACAGTGGAGGAGCTAGAAGTCAAAAAACCCGTAAGCACTTTGCATTTTCAAATAACCTCCTAGAACAGAAGATTCTCTAATCAAATTAAACACCCTCTCTTCAATGCCCCAAGCCCCTTGTCTGTGAGGTTTCATCGTGGTCTCTTGGGAGGCTAGGGGATCATCATCGGGGGTAGGGGTGTTTGGCACATCCTGTCAGCCATTGCATGGGGGATCGGGGTGGAATCTAAGTGTTTCATCCTCTACTAATGCCTTCTGCTTTTTTTACCTCTGATACTGAGCCTGTACAACAAACATCCGCCCGCCCAGCCCGGTAGCTGAGTCAGTAACGTACAGGGCTGGAAATCTTGGGGTCGTTTGGGTCAATTCCCCTGCTCAGCAAATATCTTTCCTATGATTAATGATAATCATTGAGACGGGATGCACTCCTCTCTCACCGATGATCATTGTTTCAACGATGAATATGAGGGAAAATCGCCAGTGGCTTGGGAAGAAAATGGTGCGAAGTACTAGTTAATACTAGTTAACTCCAGGAAAGCATAGCTAGGTGTACTGGCCGCCGCGATGTAACTGAAGAGATGATGAAACACCAATCAAACAAATATCCGCCCGATGAACTTGTAATGTGAGGCAACCAGGTCCATCGGTACAATACGCTAGAACTCCGTCTTGTCGAAGTATAAGGAACTAGTCTTTGTAGGACAACTGCAGGCAAAATGTCATTCAGCAAACCTTGGGTTATCCCTTGATCAAGTCCCTCGGCTGTATCACGTAGCTTGATATGCACCTACACGTTACATTTCTTCGCCTGAAGTACACCACTTAACCATTCTTAAAATCGCAACACTCCACTTAGAAAGCAAACACTGATCACAGTTTTCGGTGGGGATCTTTCTAAATACATTTTCGATGACAAACAGTTTGTACATTTATTTCCTAACTCGGTCTATCAGTTACGTTGGCATTTTTCAGCGATAGGTTGCTTATCACTGTGGCTGTTCCTGCCGTTGCTAATAAATTTACAGTTTGCTGCCATGTTTAAATCATGTGACTAGCAGTATTTCAAAATAGAAACCCCCTAGATACGGACGAGGTCAAATGTTGGTGCGGAATCGGCCGAGCTGTGGCAAAATGTCCAACATACACAATGGAAGTTGCGCTTCAAGTGAAACTTGTGGAAGACATCACCCATCACGCTGTCTCTTTGAACAGGTAGGGCTATTCATCACATTAGGCAAGTAATCATCGGTTTTCGTACAATTCGTAGACCACTCTACCTGGACAATATTAGTACAAGGAACTTGGTACTCATGGTAACTCGTGCCATGGATAACTCTTACCTGGGACGACTGGTGACAGGTCATTTTGTATCTAGGCCAATTTGTAGCCAGATAATTCGCACATAAGACAATTTGTACCAAGGACAACTTCAGGCAATCATATACATGTAAATGGTAATTAACTCCTTTAACCCTTCACCATACAATGCCGACTTTCAACGACCCTGAGAAAGAAGCCTTTTGAAAACATTGTAAGAAAAGGAGAAAATGCTGGTAACCAGCATTTTCTCCTTTTCCTACAATGTGTTCTACCCTATCAAAGGAAAATCGCATCATTTAAGCCACATTG
Source organism: Tridacna gigas (assembly GCA_945859785.2). Taxonomy (NCBI): domain Eukaryota; kingdom Metazoa; phylum Mollusca; class Bivalvia; order Cardiida; family Cardiidae; genus Tridacna; species Tridacna gigas. Next base: position 30,524,265 of record OX244036.2, on the reverse strand, counting down.
AAATTGTTGTCTACTGATGCTTTCAATTTGAAAGTTTAAAATTTTGCCGGGTGGTAAAGGGTTAAAGAATCCTCAATCAAAAAAAGGTGTTCGAGAGTATGGGTGCAAGTTGTCCTAGGTACGAGTTGTCCTAGATACCAGTTGTCCCAGATATCAGTTGTCCTAGATACAAATTGTCCCAGGTACCATTTTTGTGGCATTTGTCGAAGACAATGCCACTATAAGTTCAATACGGCATTTTGAAAACCATGTATCGTATTTTGTGCAAAACCGAAGGAAGTAAACCCAATTAAACTCAATTTTTCTAAGAAAAATACGTGTTTAGATTGCACTCAGAAATGAAAATGAAAATGGCGTATTAAAATAAACTGGATTAGACCATCGATCATGGAAATACTTCTTTTTAATCGAAAATAGCTTGATCCGCTATGGTCTTCTACTCTGGCGTAATGATACAATCTTTGTTTCCTGAAACACGCCCCCCCCCCCCATTGCGTGCTTGATCATCCGAAACCAGTTCGTTCTTGGGCTTATTCGTCCCTGGGCTAGTTCGCCAGGACTTGTTCGTCCCACAACATTGCACGCTACTCTATTGGTTTGTGTATAGTAGGTTGACTTTCACGCGAATATTTCTATGTTTTTTTTTATTTTCAAATTATCAATTCCACACAATGGCTCCCTTGATAAATGCCATACCAGTGCTTTCAACGCTTTGATTCCTTGGAGGCATTGTCCAGATTAGATTAGTTACCTCCCCTGATACAGCAAGTGTATAGGGATCGGTACAGGCTACTAAAAGCGGGCGGAATTCTGCCCGTCTATTTTTAGAACAGCCATGACGCAAGACTAATAGAGATTCATGGGAGGTCACTCTCACATCGAAGGCAGGGGATTTTCCGATATTTTTGACCTCACATATAAGTGAATTGTATTTTTGGTATCACCTTTTATGTTTACGTCTGCTAACATTCTTTTTAGTTTCGATTATCAATTTCAAATTGTGCAAAAAATCGCAATGTTACCTCTACAGCCAAACTGGAAATGTGTGTGCTGCTCTGATTGGCTATTCTGTGATATACATGTAGCCCAATGAAAAGCAACGACACAATAGCCTGTAGTATGTATATCTACAATGGGGACCAGTTCATGTCCAGATACGAAGAGTCCTGTTACCGCATCAGTCCACTTTGGCTTTGCACACCTCAGTTGTTTGTCCAAACTGACGTCGCCTTCCAGTGACTTTATTCGGGTTTCATGTAAAAATGATCCACATGTTCGTGACCTCTCCCATCTTTCGTTTTATTTCCTGCGCGGGACAATTTGACCCACGATGATAACAGCAATAATTTTGTGCCATCATTTTTGATTTCGTGATATGCCATTTTCATCAAATCTCTTGTCCACTCGGGAGCAATTTTCTAGCATTGTTTGATTGACATTTTTGCTGTTTGTTACACAACTACCGAATAAATGCGACAGAGCCTATTAAGTGCCCTCCATGTTACAATAAAACAGGTTTTGCATTTTGACTTGGTGTCAACAGTTCCGGTAATCCTTAGGCTTCTAAGCGCGACTCACTGACCTTTAGCGGACAGCGTAGATCAAGATCAGACTGTACAGAACGTGCATTCTGATCTTGGACCTACACTGTCCGAAAAGGAGGTATTTTCCTCCCAAAAACACCTTTTGAAATATAAAAATTGAGGTTTACTATCGCCTTGAAAGTTACATTTCACTTACTCAGCAGCTGAAGGATCAAGACTTTGACAGATAATGAAGATAGCACAAATCATAATATCAGCACTCATTTTTGTTTAAGGACGTATCATTTAATGGTCGGAAATTCGATCCTCTCTGTATTTTTCGCCCTGCTACAGAAGCTAGCTCTTTAACAAACGACAAAATTTAGACTCAACCAAATTGGAAACGTTTGCTGATAGCAAATAAATGGTAGCTCAAACGATGATATTTTTTGTCTATGGAAGGGAAGAAATTATTCCCTTTGTTTCCAGCATTTTCAGGGAAATCGCTGGTTCGAGTCCCCAGCTCGGTTTATTTCTCTCCGAGAATAGATGATAGTCATCGTGACAGGGTAAGTTCTTCTCTCGTCGCTGATCATTGTCATCGCCGGTGGTTATGTGGGAAAATAGCCTGTGGCTTGGGTAGAGAGCGCTGATAGAAAGAATATGCAAGAAAGCATGAATAAGTGCACTGGCCGCTGCGATATAATTGTAATGATGTTAAAAACGGCCTTACATCCCACTACAAGCTAACAAACATACTGCATGTTCTGTAACTCTTGTCAACACGAATTTTTAGCTATTATTTCAAAGAAAGAAACTAACAAAAGGGAAAAAATCATATTATCAAAGGAAAATCTTAAAGTACTGACAGATTAGCGAATACGGAATAACCGGCATTGGTAAAGATAAAATTGTGTTGGTCCATACAAGACTCTAGAAAAATGCTCCAATTCAGTTATTAAGCCCGATCCCATTCCGTCCGGTTACATGTATTTAGTCTGATCCGGTTTTGCCCGGTCTTATCCAGTTATTACGTTCGATCCGGTTCACTCTGGTGACCCTAATCACCGCTCGTAGCCACTTACTTGTCACAATAAGAACTGTCATGAAAAATTCTGTTTATTGATCTTTTATTGAAAAAAAAAGTAGATCAAAAAAATATCAACATGTTGATTTGGCTCTTGAACACTTTCTAGAGTTAACTTTTCGGTGAACTTTCCATGCTTTTTCACTTTCGTATCGGTTGGACGAACTCGTAGCTAGACAAAACCTGCAACATCAATCAAAGCGCTGAAAGGCGCTGAAGACCTGGGCATCAGAACGAGTGAAGAGGTAGGTTAAGGAGACCCAGAAGCTCAAAGTTGCTATCACATTTGTACAGGCTTAAAAAGCGCAATCACATTTGTACTGACTAATAAAAAAATATCTACATGTCTCACACTGACAGTCTGTGGAGTTGACAATAGAATGGAAAAACATAAATTTGTAAAGGCCAATATAATGAGTATTTTTGTATGGCCTTGGTCTCATGGTCTTTACGGATTGAAAGGAGATAATTTTCAAAGGATTTTCTGCTTCCTATTTTCTTCCTTTACGTTGCTTTGGCAACAAATCATGGTAACAAACCAAAATGAGCAGCGTGCAACATCAGGGAATATTTCTGGAAAGTGCAAAAACCCACAATGGCCAAGCAATGATTCATTTTTTTCTTTCATTTTACCACACTCAATCTATAGGTTGAAATAGTAACCATGTCCTTTGAGCAATCACAAGGAGAAACACAGTCTTTAAAGGCTAGTATCACAGAGCACGTTTTGGTGTCTGAGAAGACAATATCCTTTACGTATTTCTTTTTATTTTTAAGTTTTGATTTTTATGGCAACAAATACAAAAAAAAAAACGTCCGCATTCGGGCGCCAATGTTCGGTTGATTTTCAGTGAAGGCTAATATCACAGAGCACGATTTGGTGTCTGAGAAGACAATCTTTTACGTATTTCTTTTTAAGTTTTAGTTTTTATGGCAACAAATAAAAAAAAAAAAACGTCCGCATGCAGGCGCCAATGTTCGGTTGATTTTCAGTGAAAACACAAAGTTGAAAAAGGGGCATAACTTGATAGTTATTTACCCTTATTGTTTATGTTTCCCGTTTGATAGTTAACAACTTGTCCAAGCTTTAAGTAAACATTTTCAGTAATACCAAAGATATTGTAAAATGTCAAATATTTTGCATGACGACGACACAAACGACGAAGATGATGACACTAGGGCTATGAAAATACCATGTCTATAAAAATAGCTGTGCTACAAGTTCTCAGACGAAAAAGGGGCATAACTAATTAGTAATTACTTTGCCAAAAATATTTTGGTGTTTACCTACCTCTGTTTTACTGAATAAAACCCACTTTTAATAGTTATCGAAAAGTTCAAGTTTGAAGTAAGTATCTTCATTAATGACAGATATGATAAAATGCCAAAGGTTCTGAAAATTTAAAGCAATAAAAAAGGGCGTAACTGTGTCAAAAGTATTTGATGGTTACCTGCCTTGTTATATGGGTACCCCTTTTCACAGTAAATAACTTGTACAAGTCTGAAGTAAATATCTTCAGGAATAAAAGAGATATTGAAAAATGTCGAAGTTTTTGCACGACGACAATGACGTATAGGCTTTGACATTGCATGACGCTTTCTTCGTAAACAGATGAGCTAAAGACTACCAGTTGAATAAAATCATATGGATGATACAAGACTGCTCAAGGTACATTTCTATAAGAGTTTTGTCAAAATATCTGCTGTGAATGGCACTTTTCAACTTTCGCATTGAAAGTCTATGAAATCTCTAAGTTGCCATGATCAACCAAGTTGGAAAGCCGACTTTCATGAACAAGAGGGCCGTTGGATCTAAAGTTCTCATCTGAGTAAAGTAATCAAGGATTTATAAATTTGAAGAGCTCCTGGTTGTGATTATGGAAAAACACAAATGCGCCATGCTCTGGAAAAAGGGGAGTTTAATGCATCTCCGTGATCCATCAATCGAAACGAGCCATCATTTATTAATGGATCCATAAAATCCATATTGTGGAGCAACCGAATGAATCATGAGGTACACTGGTCCTTTGACATGCAGAAAATTTGCCAAAACGCCCACCGGTTACTTAACTCTTGACCACACATTCTCGAGTTTTAAGGACTCCATGGATATAGCCTCATGAAAACCTTTTGGGAAAAAAAAAAATGCTCTCTTTTTTCCTACAAGGTTTTCTGTACTTTCACAGCCAATAACCAATAGTTTCAGCTAAATCTAACTTACCGTTCGTAAATGTTTTCAATTTAGACAAGTCTAAAAATTCATCGTTTTTTAAAGATTACTGGTTTTCAATGGCTCATGTTACAAACTTTAATACATAATTATTTGGTATTGTATGCTCCGAGTTTGCTATGGGTCGAAATGGTTATGGGCCGAGATGTCATATCTGGACAATTCTGGTGGGAAGAAATAAGGCATATATACCAATCAAATACATAATTATAACTTCAGACACGAGGTGCACAGTAATTTTACGAAAATTAAAATCTTGCCGAGGTTTTGAAACACGTTTTTCAGAGAAAGAGCACATCGTCTGCGTAAAATACGTTATCATTATTTGTCATTCACATGGTGTGTAGAATCAAAGTACTGATAGTACTGAAGGCCAGGAAATCTAGTGATCTGCAATCTCTAAAGAACGAAGGATACGAACTCACACGAGACCTCATTTTCTAATTATCACTACCATAGAGACAGTCAGGTCAATTCAATTATGCCAAAAGAATTCATTGATAAAGGGGTACTGTCACGCATAATATGGAATAATACAATAATCAACAGGAAAAATTAAATTAATGCAAAAAAAAAAGCAGTGCTCAGAAGCCAGATTCTATAATTAAACCGAAGCAAATAGTGGATACCAACGCTTGGCTATAGGGTGCATGATAATGGCTTTAAAAATTTCTAAGTCCAAAAGGGGCTTAAATCAAGCAAATTTATTTTTGAGTTATTTGCCTTATTGGTCAAGGTTGGTCTTTATGATAACGCACATATATTCCAAGTTTCAAATAAATATCGTCAGTGATATGAAAGATAAGACACAATTTAAAACTGGACACAACGCGAATACCAACGTTTAATATCGCGAACGCAGGGCAGGGTGATGTCAATACATCGCAGTTTTGTTCTCAAACAGTCGATCTAAATCTATTCTTTTGACTATATCATACAAAGACGTCCACTAGCCCTTCTCGTCCCATTAGAGAGAGAGAGAGAGAGAGAGAGATTCCAACGACGGCTTCTGGCGCTTAAAATGAATTTGCACATTCGGGATGTATTTCAAAATAAATATTCTTAAACTTTCATTTCTCCTTTTCAAACAATGTTTCGGAAACTACCAGTTATGTGAATGAAACTCTAAGTATGTAAATGTGATGAATAACTGATAAATTAAAACCTAATTTTTTAAACACACCTTTTATTTTCAAATTATTTTGTTTAAAAGTTAAAAAATGTCCAAGGATCGCACAACACTTTCATGATTTGTAATCAATCAACAGTCGTCACAAAAAAAAAAAAAAGAATATAAGCAGATAACATGGTTGATTATCGGAAAATGTAGATAGAACAAAAAAATTCTTATTTTTCCATAATGTTTGCCTATTCTTCTGACAAAAAGAGAGATGTTTTAAATCGATTCACACAGAAAAAAGAGAGTATAATTTCTTTTAATTTCTGCATATTTCTTAATTCTATCGATTTTTTTTTTTTTTTTCTAAACATAATAGAGAAAATCAAGTTCAGTTCTAAATGATTAAAGGGGTCCTGCGTGGCTCAGTGGTAAAGTGTAGGACTCGCAACCTGGAGGCCCCGGGTTCGAGCCTCACTGGATCCACTGGGTTTTTCGTGGGCGTGTCCTTGGGCAAGACACTTCAGAACCCTAGCCTAGTACTGGTGAAATCCAGGAAATACATGAATATGTGAGCTGTCGCCGTGATATGACTGAAAAAATGTTGAAAGCGGCGTAAAACACCATTCAATCAATCAATCAATCTAAATGATTAAAAGAAACTGATAATAAATGCAGTTAATACACCAATAATCTCGTTCAACTATCGACATTTCCATGGAAAATCGTATATCTCAACCTTTTCACCAGGCAGTCAAAGGAGATGCGGCGTGCGGTTCCCTTTGATCTTTATTTGAAACGCGGACAGTAACTAGCAAGTGACTATGGAAACTAAAAATAGAAAACTGGTTCTCGGGTTTTTCCCTCGCGCTAGTACACTAGAAAGTTGATATCAGGGGCTGTAATCATGTCTATAATACGAGAGGATTTCAGTATCCAATCACAATGATGGAAAAGTTGGTAGAGGTTAAATACACACCGAATAAGTCTGTACACCGAATAAGTCTGATGTCAGTCATAATACGGCAACGCCTTAATGCACAGTTCCTGACAAGATTTGTGTAACTATAAACTCCGCCCATAGGCGGTATCGGATAAAAATAGACATCAGACTTAAACGGTGTACAGACTTATTCGGTGGACGTTTAACTTTTACCTGGAAAAGTTATTGACCGTCTGTTGTGTATTCAACAGGGACACAACCCTTAAAACATACTCGTTGGTTATTAAAGGGCTGTAATACCCTTGCAATTCCATAGCACTATGCAGATGTCGGAAAGCTTTGAGGAAAGGAAAACATTCACGCCGTGTGATAAGCGATCTCTGTACTTACGAAACTAGTTGTTTTGGCGGACTCAGCGATATAGAGTGGACACACCGTTCAACATTTTGTCTGAAAGTAGTCCGGAAAAGTCAGCTTACGATCGCTATAGGCAAGGAAATCCCTTGAGAGGGATTCCCTGGCCTAAAAAGGATAAACGAACGATCCCTATTAGTGCTCGGCAACAGCACTCGTCACAACTCGGTCGATTGCGTACCTACATTAAAACATTTGATCAACGATCACCCGAGGTTTGCCAATTGTTTCTTTCACTGTTAAGCACACGGACTTGCAGTAATGAATAACCTCACGAGGGCCCCAAATTCTCAGTCAACACTTTCGTACGATTAAAATCGCACATCTATCAAAGTTTGTTGTGAAATTAAACCTTACTGTGATGTTCAAATCGAAATATTTTATTATTTAAAGGGGTCGTTTCCTTCAGCGTAGTGAGATGGGTGGCAGGCGGTACTTTTCACTTTTACTCGGGTTTTTCCGTAAATGCGTGACTCGGGTTTTTCCGTCAATGCTTGGGGTTGAAATTTTGGTATACGATTCCTATGGTCTTGGGCTTAGCAAGCCAAGCCCAGGCCCAAAAACACGACCTCTGATTAAAAAAAAAAAAAGGTTGGGACAAGTTGAGATGTGTCCAGTTTGCATAGGTAACTGACATAATTGATTTAAGCAAACATCTTGTGTCTTATCGGTGACATCTCGCTCAGCCCATGACTTAAGTATTGAAGTGGTAGAGATTATGTATTTCAACATTTTCATATTCAACGGAATTACGATTTCTAACAGAAAAAAATCTATGGGGTAGTATTTGACGACTGTAGGGTGTTTTGTTTACATTTTAATCTGGGTCTCTCTCGATGGCAACAGATTAGAGTTTGCTAGTCCAACTCTTTACCAAACGACAAAATTTTAGACTGGTCTAAATTGAAAGCATTGATCTGCAAACGACAAATCAAATGTGGCTAAAAATTGAAATTTGTTTTGGGGAGGGTAGGAAACATTGTGGGAAAAGGAGAAAATGCTGGTTACCAGCATTTTCTCCTTTTCCCACAATGTTTTCAAAGGGCTTTTCCTTCAGGGTCGTTAAAAGTCGGGATTGTGTGGTAAAGGGCTAAATATCAACTACAAAATGGGATTGGTCAATCCACTCATGGAATCCTTACTTATAAACACAGACCCGAAAAGGGCGTGTATTATCTGACCATAGGAGTACAAATTTTGTCAAGATGTAACTTGAGCTTCGTAATAACTACATAGGGCATAAAAACGGGGACACATTCGACCGAACTACCGACAAGGAAAAAAGACTGACAAAAAGTGGAGCGTCGATTCAATTTCCATTATTGCGCGAAAGTAAGACGGTTTTATGGCATCGCAGGTCCAAAAATAGAGAGACGGTACCGTCTCTCTCGAGACTCTGTAAAATATAAGATGAGTTTCAGATTAGATTTGCCTTCGTACATATTGAGGTTGATTGGACGTGTGTCCCGTGGCAAAGTCGCTAACATGATAAACTTATAAAGATAGAAAACAAATATTGTGAAATAATTCCACTCTGTAGCATCGTCTCGTCCCCTGGAATTAACAAATGTCAGGGGACCACGACAATTTCGTGTGGTTGTAAATCCCTAAAAAGGCGATTTGCTACAAAGATAGCGATTGTTTAACCCCGTAAGACGACAAAAATTTTGGACGTGCCCAAATTCAAAGCATTTAAAGAGGACAAGTAAAATGTGGCTCAAACTCTAGGATTTGTCTTTGAAAGGGCAGAAAGTAGTCTATTGTTAGGACAGCAGCGTTTGCATTTTCAAATTTTACTGGAGTTAGGGGGGCGGTTAGAGACCCAAGCGGAAGGGTGTATACGCCCCCCCCCCCCCCATTCTGCATCCACTTCGTAGTGCCTACAGCATCACTTTTGAGTAGTCTGCGCAGTCTTTGGTTTGCTAGGGCCCTGTCCAACGACACTCTTGGAATTATGAGATATTTCTAACTATTGTATACTCAGTGACTATACTAGTATACAGCACTCCCACTCTTGAGTGCGGTTGTGTCGCCATGCCACTCTAGCTTAGAGGTAACGAGCAGGGCCAGTAATCCACAGGCTGCTAATTCGAATCTCAGATAGGCCAAAATCTCTATCCATACTAACCGCTGAACATAGTTCCGACTCTCTTTAGGTGGGATGTTGAAAGCGAAGTAAAACACCCTTTAACCAATCAACTCTTTAGGTAGGAAATAGGTAAGTGGCCATGAAAAACTTTCAAATGTGCGCAGATTCCATGATCGTATCAATAGGTGAACTACACTTGCCTCCGTGTCTCAGATAAAATACAACTTAAAACAGCATTTAAGTTCAACAAATAAAGACAAAAACAAGATTTTCATCCTCCCCTGGAATTACAAATGCCAAGGGAACACAGCCGACAAAGTTTTGTCGCTGGTACAAAATTCCTATATAATCGTTTCATATTTTTTTGGTATGTGCATTGTCCGTTCAACCACGCAGGTGTTTTGTCAGGAAATCCCGGTGCAACATCCTACTGGCCTCGCTAGTCATGTGATGTGAGAGAGCCCCACACTCGTCCGATTCCGTACCTACATCTAACCTCGTCCGTATAAAGGAGGCTTCCATTTTGAACTACCAATCACATGATCTTACACATGGCGGCGCCCCTGTAGATCGCTTAGCAACAACATGAACAACCAAAGTTAAGTTATTCACTTCTATCGATCTGTCGATGAAAGCTCCTAACGGAATTGATAAACCACGCTAAAAATTGAATGTACAAACTGTTTGCCGACTGAAATATTCTTAGAAAGACAATGATAGAAAATTTACTCATGTTTTCTTTTTTAAGAGGAGCCTTACAATTTCAATAACGGTAAAGCGGTGTGCTTCCGGAAATGTGCGAAATGTACCGTGTAGGTGCATATCAAGCTACGTGATACAGCCGAGGGATTTGATCAGCGGATCACCCGAGGTATGCCGAATGGAGAGCTCCAGTCTAGCTCTGGTTATGGGAACTGATTTTCATCGCAGCCATACATTTAGTCGACTGTGATGCGACCTACATTTCCGTTTAACCCTTTCCCAAACAATAAATTTTAGACTGGTCCAAATTGAAAGAGTTTGCAGATGACAGTTTTAAATTTGATGAAAATGGCAGAAAGTTCTCAAAAAGGGTAGAAAACACTGTGGGAAAAGGAGAAATTGCTCGTTACGAGCAATTTCTCCTTTTCCCACAGTGTTTTCAAAAGACTTGTCCTGCAGACACGTGAAAACCAGAGCTTGTTTGGGAAAGGGTTAAACAACATACAACATGACAAAGCTACGCTGTTAACAATTTTGAAAACACTGTAGGGAATAGCAGCAATGCTTCGTACATCTCTTAGTATTTTCAGACGCTTTCTACAGCAGGACCCAAAAAATCGTGCCCTATTTATACGATAAAAGGTTTTGAAAAGCACCCGCACAATAGATTTTCTCCTTTACAGCCATGATTCTCTTATTCTATATGAGCGTCTCCTCGATACAGACTTATTTCTAATTACACTACAGAATGACAATTCTCCGTCAGGCATTACATGAAATAGCCTCGGTCTAAATTGCATTCTTCTATCAATTAATTGCGAATTGTCACTCACATGATGGAATCTCGCTATATAGATTCAAGATGACCTCGCTTTGTGTTCATTTTCGCCTTCACAATTTTGACATACTGTTTGTCTGTCTGTCTTTCTTTGTCTTTATGAACCACATCTCTCTCTCTCTCCCCAACTCCTTTTTCCAACTCCAGTTTCTCTAAATGAATATGTCTATTTCAATTTCCATCCATCTCTCTCCAGATCTTTCTGAGTCCCGTTCAGAACAGAAAGTGCAGTCTGATCTTTGACTACTTCCATCCGGTACTTTGTGATGCATGGCTACATGGTACCGAGACTGCAAATATGCCTCGAGATTGCAAATAGCTAGAATATGACAGATCTACTTTTCTACTACGGCAGATTGAACTAGGCAGGCTGAACTGGGCCGAAATTTTTCACTATTAGTCAATTTTCTGTATGTTATAGGGCCATACTACCTCATGATTCGGTCGATTGTTAGACAAAATGGACTTTATGGATCCATGATTATGTGATGACTTGCTTATAATATGCACCATGGGGATGTATTACGCCCCCTTTTGCCAGAGCTTGGTTCATATGTAATCAAACTTATATAGTTGGTAGCGAAGGAGTTAATAGCCACTTTAATAGTTTTAAGGCTTTCAAAAACGGGGAGTAACACGGGAGATGGGAGGATCAAATGTAGTTAACAGACTGGTAGGACAAAATCTGTTCAGTGCATAAGCCCTTTTGGCTTACAGACTAAGGAACTACAACTTCCTGACTTTCTAAAATTTGTTTGGAGAAACAGTGTTACATAGGGCAAAAGTTACTTTGCTGGAATACAAACAATACAAAAAAGTGCTTGATTAATGAAACTGACTTGGTCCCCAGGCGAGACTCTGCAGAGTCCTAGCCTAGCACTGGGGATAAATAAATAAATGAACGGTACAGCAAAGTTTAAACGAAATTCTGTAACTATTGGGTAGTTATCATTTTACAATGGATCAAAACAACATGTCAAACAGGGTCTGTTTCCTTTTTTTCTCTCAAAAACAAAAATTATATTGGAAGATAAGGCGAAAATCCAAGTCCCGATATAGTATGATGTGATTCCCAAGTGTAATCAAACAGTAATTGATAAAAACAATTAGCTTTTTAGCAAATTTGTCAAACAAAAATCTAGATCTGGATTGATACGGATAGTCGATATGATCTCGTCCTTTATTTGATAACACGTTTCTATCACATATTTTTTTTCGTTCTCTTCATGAATGCTGTCTTTTCCTTTTTTCACCCTTTACTGAACCAGCATCTTTCTTCAGGTAAATGTCAGACCCCGCACCAAAAGTCCTGTGTTTTCACAACCCGGTGTAGAAGACCTTTTACAACATGGTGGGAAATGCATTTTTCCCTTTTCCAACAAAGTTTTTTTTTTACCTTTTCTCAGACAAATGCCATCCTTTAACCTTTTACCACACAATCCCGACTTTTAACAACCCTCGAAAACATTGTGGGAAAAAGAGAAAATGCTGGTAACCAGAATTTTATTCTTCTCCTACAATGTTTTGTACCTTTCCCAAAACAAATTTCACTTTTTCAGTCACATTTATTTTGTCGTCTGCACATGCTTTCAGTTTAGATTAGTCTAAAATTTTGTCGTTTGGTAAAGAATTAAGCCACTTATAATTTGTTGTTTGCTAATACCTTCAAGCGACCAGTCTAAAATTTTGTCATCTGGTAAAGAGTCAGGCACACTCCATGTTTTAAATCTCCCATACTGCTGGATAAATTGGCAAGTTTTATTCAGTAGTCAAAAACCAATCATTGCAATTCAGCTAGAACACTTCAAAGTACATCGCACAAACATTTCATTGTGCACAAGATGGCCATGATGGCCCTGCTCTGCTCCACTGGCTAATACAAGTGAACTGCTATTTTCTTGGACAGTCACAATTATCCATCTGAAGTGGCAACCTTGTAACATTTATGGCAGACATCAGCCTGTTATGGTCCCATGACCCATAATCTTTATTTTTAACATTTTACCAATGGACAAAATATTTGGCTCAGCCAAATACATGTACATGTATGAGCATTTGCAGATAAAAAATAAACATTTCTGTGGTTGGAAAGTTAGAAAACATTGTGGTTAAAGGTAAAGCTGTAGGTTTTGTCTTCATTAATATCTCTTTGCCAGATGGCAAATTTTAGGATCTTTAATATTGAAAGCTTTACCAGGCAACAAATTTAATCAAGTATAAATGATGGAACTTGCCTCAGGAAAGGTGGAAAATGGGGGTAAAAAGAAAATACAGGCAACTGTCATTTCCTCCTTTTCCAACAATGTTTTCTAAAGCTTACTGCTCAAGGTTGTCAAAACGTGGGATTGTTTTCAGTAAAGAGTAAAACCATTTGCAGATGATAAACTCATATGTAGCTTAGGTGATGGGATTTTTCTAAGAAGTGGTAAAAAACATTGTAGGAAACAGAGATAGTGTTGGTTACCCACATTTATTTGCTTTTCCCAAAATATTTTTAAAACAGCCTTCTTTCTGAGCTTTCGGTTGACAAGGGGTTTTAGCAATTAATCATGGAAGATGGTAGGCCTATTGGAGGCAAGATAACCAAATGAACACAACAGGCTATTTAATACCCAAGTTGAAGTCTTTGTATTTCTTCAATACAGTGAACCCATAATTTTCTGTTACTATCCTTTTAGCCACAATAGAAAACAATTTAGATCCAAGATCAGACTGCACATTTCTGTGCAGTCTGACTGTGATCTAATCTGTTGGCAAAAGTAATGTTGTGGATATTGGGTACCAAGAATACAGATATCAAAGAAAAAATAAAGAATTATGACCAATATAAATTCCAAAATACACTACTTACATTTCGCTTTGCTAATGGATCTGCTTATGATACTGTGAGCTTTTATATGCTTAGGCTGTAATCATAAGCACTGTTCCATGTAAACCTTCACTGCCTAGTATTGAGTATGTATAGTTGCTGGTAGATCTACTGAGAATAAAACTAAGAACTTTCAAACAGAATAAAATTGGGAACTGAACAGAATATCTGCCAATAATAGTGGCCGTCCATTCAAATTAAAAGCCAGCAATAGTTCTAGTATGGCAAAATACCACTTGGCAACCTCCAGAATATCCGACAAGTTTAGAGAGAGTTGGGGACATTTTCTAGCGTTTCTAGAGTTTATTTTACATCGATTGAGAAACAAGTACTTGCAACTTATACTACGGTAATCTCTTTCGATTCTGCTTTCTGCAAGCTACACCAGCACTCGTGCTGAATGTGTAGGCCAATGAACAGTACCAAAGTTGACAGCCGGGTATCAAACTCGGGACCTTGTGGTTACGAGGCCGACTCTCTACCTCCCAACCACGGACACTACACAATTATCATGTTTGAACTAGATAGCAGTATCTCTTAAACAAAAATTGTTTTATGACAGGAAAGGGAAATAACTTTGCGCTAAACTAAAAAATTACGTTGTCTGAAGTTTCTCAAAATGTTCTCTATCACTCTTCACCCACTTAGACTTGGGACAGAGATCCAAGAAAATTTGTCTAGAACTAGAAAAACGCTTACCGTTTGTCATTTGTAAAGACACCTGGGGACAAAAGGGAAACTTTCTTTCATTCAAAATTTTTCAGTCTACTCAAAAATTTAAGTCGACATCGCCAGCATGCTTTCGGCTGCTGCATGTTTATTCTTCATGGCGACTTCAAGATCAAGGGAAACAACTGTGTAAATATGTCAGTAAATCTGTGAGAAACGTCTGTAGATTTGCGAATAGTAGCCTTCACTTTTGTTCAATAAAGCGAGTATGGATTTCGAAAACATCGGTCTGGTCTTGAAAGTATTTCTTTAAATCTTTTTTAAAATCTAAATGTTGCGATATTGAAAGAGATCTTAATGTTCTGATTCTGAAAGAATTGCATTTATTTTTTTTTTTAAGATCTAACTGTTCCAGTGATATGGTTATTATAATTCATTAAATTGTACAACGAATTAGACACCATTGCATAGCTTTTCCGACCTTCTCTAACATATTAGATTAAACTCTTTACCAAACGACAAAATTTAAGACGAGTCCAAACTGAAAGCATTGGCAGATGACAAAATACATGATCTAAAAATTGAAATTTGTTTTGGGAAAGGCAGAAAACATGGTGAGAAACGGAGAAAATGCTGGTTACCGGCATTTTCTCCATTTCCCACAATGTTTTCAAAAGCCTACTTGTTCAAGGTCGTTAAAACTCGGGATTAAGTGGGGAAAAAGGTTAACGATTTCTTGGTTGAAAATGATACAGTTCAGCTATTTAACTCTTAACCAGACAACAAAATTTCAGACTTATCCAAAAGTTAAAAGAATTTGCAGACTTTAGATTGAATATGGCTGAAATTGTAGGTTGAGTCTTTGAAAGGATTGGAAACATCTTTGAGAAAAGGAGAAAATGCCAGTTTTCTTTTTCCTTTTGGAGAGAAAGATGGACCAAAAGAGAAAGATAACATGAGAAATTTTCATAACAGAAAGATTCCTGGAAAGTTCTGACTGCTTGAGAAAACAAAATTAATCCTGTAAAGTAATAGAATGATGTTGGTAGAGATGTGGATCAATAGTTCTCCATTCTCAGAGAGAAAGATGGGACAAGAGAGAAAGAGCTAGATTTTCATAAAAGAAAACTCCCTAAAAAAGTAATGACTGCTTTAGAAAACCTTGTTAAACTAATAAGATAACAGAATGGTTACAGTTGAGAGATGGATTAAAACTTCATTATTAAAACTTTTCCGTTTTGGGATAGACAGATCAAAAGAGAAAGAGAGTAAATCAGTGATGGAGAGAAAGGGGGCATTTTGCACAAGAAAAAACCTAGGAACTGATGACTGTTTTAGAAAACAAAGTCAACCTAATAAGATAATAGAATGATTTTAGTAGAGATGTGGATCAAAAGTTTTCCATTTTGGGGAAAAAAAGATGGACCAACAGAGAAAGAAAGTCATAGATGGTGAGAAAGTGAGATCTTTAGAAAAAGAAAGACCCCTAGAAACAAACAGTGGCTTAAGAAAACCAAGTTAATCTAATGAGGTAATACAGTTGTTGCAACTGGAATGTGGATCAAAGCTCTTTATTTTGGGAGAGAGAGATGGACCAAAAGAGGGTCAGAGACAGAGAGAAAGATAGAGATTTTCATAAACGAAAGACTCTAAAAACTAACGACTGCTTTAGAAAACCAAGTTAACCTAATAAGGTAATAGAATGGTTTCGGTAGAGATGTGGATCAATAGCTTTCCATTTCTAGATGACAACCCAGTGACAGGCACAATTCAATATTGTCATCTAGGATGAAATGTTCTCCATCATAACGCAGTGAAAGTATATACATTGCACCTTGGCTTATCCCATTTTTTTAACCCTCTACCACACAACAAAATTTTAGACCTGTCCAAATTGGAAGCATTTGCAGATGACAATTTCAATGTGACACAAATGATGTGATTTTCTTTGATAGGGTGGAAAACATTGTGGGAAAAGGAGAAAATGCTGGTTACCACCATTTTCTCCTTTTCCCATGATGTCTCCAAAAAGCTTCCTCAGGGTTGTTAAATGTCCGCATTCTGTGATAAAGGGTTAACTCTTTACCATGTAATCCAGCATCTTAACGACCCTGAAGAATATGGCTTTTAAAAACATCATGGGCAAAGGGGAAATGGTGGTAACCAGCACATTAAAAAAGCCACATTAAATTGTCGTCTGCAAATACTTTCAACTTTTGAAATCATCAAAAAGGAGAAAGGAGAAAATGCTGGTAACCAGCACGTAAAAGCCACATTAAATTTTCGTCTGCAAATGCTTTCAATATGGACAAATCTAAAATAGGTAATAGGTAAACTCTTTACCACATAACAAAATTATGGACTGGTCCAAACTGAAAGCAAAAGCAGATGGCAAATTAAATGGAGCTCAGATGATGGGATTTGTGTTTGATGTGGTAGAAAACACTGTGAGAAAAGATGAAAATGCTGGTTTCCAGAATTTTTTTTCTTTTCCCACATTGTTTTTTTTTTAAGCTTTCTTCTTCAGGTTCATTAAACTTCCATCACATCACACATGGCAGGGCCAATTTAAAACCATTTGTAGACAACAAACTAAATACTAGTATAGCTAAAATTGTGGAATTTGTCTGTGAAGGTTAGAAAACATTGTGGGAAAAGGAGAAAATGCTGGTTACCAGCATTTTCTCCTTTTTTTCACAATGTTTTCAAAGCCTTCCTACAGGTTACCAGCTTTTTCTCCTTTTCCCACAATGTTTTCAAAGCCCTTTTTCCTACAGAAAGGGCAGGATTGCTAGAAAGTAGTTGTGTAAAAAAGGGTTAACCCTTAAACACACAATCACAAGTTTTAACGACCCTCAGGAAGATACTTTATGAAAACAATTTGGGAAAAAGACAAAATGCTGGTAGCCAGTATTTTCTCCTTTTTCCACAATGTTTGATACCCTTCCCAAAATAAGTTTCAATTTTTGAGTTTTATTCATTTGTCGTCTGCAAATGCTTTCAAATTGGACTAGTCTAAAATTTTGTTGTGTGGTACAGAGTTATACAATTAATGTATTTCCTTCTTCAGAAGCTTTTTATCTATTAGCAGACAACTTTTAACCAAGTGGCAAAGGAACTCTTAGTACCTAGCAATTTCTTCATATGCCACGATGCTCCAGGATGTTAACATATTTCAAACCTGAATTCATGTTTTCTACCCTGTTAACCCTTTACCACACAATCCCGACTTTTAACAGCCCTGAGGAGGAAGGCTTTTGAAAACATTGTGGGAAGAGGAGAAAATGCTGGTAACCAGCATTTTCTCCGTTTCCCACAATGTTTTCTATCCTAAAAAGAACAAATTTCAGTATTTGAGCTATCTTTAATTTGTTGTCTGCAAATGCTTTCAATTTGGACCAGTCCAAAATTCTGTCGTTTGGTAAAGAGTTACATAAAAATTCAATCATTTGAGCAATATTTAAACCATCCTGTGTTTAACAACCACCAGGAAAAAGCAGTGGAAAGGAGAAACTGCAGGTAACAAGCAGTGTCTCCTTTTCCCACAATGTTTTCTTCTCTTTTGAAAACAAATCCCATTACTTGAGCCTTACAAAAGTCTAATCTTGATCAGCACTGTCTGAAAAAGTAAATAAATCCAGGTTAAAACTGAGTTAAGACTTTTCAACAAACAGAAAACATCACACAAAAACATAATACATGTACATGTATTTGAATAAAAGGAAAAGATGCTGTTCTGAATGATATAGAAAATACTGTGGGAACAAAGGCAATTCTTTTTTGCATCAAAATGCTCTTCGACCCAAAATGTTTTCAATTTCTATTACTCATTAAGCAGCAGGTATGACTGATCATTTACCATTGACAAAACTATAAACCAATGAAGAGAACCTTTAAAATCATTTTAATCATATTTTCGTATATTTTTAGATGATAAAAATCTCAATGGCAAAGATCGTGACATATCAACAATTATACAGCAAACTGAATAAAAGTTTAATAAACTGTTTACCAAATAATCCTGTATTTAACTCTTTCCCAAACAAGTCCTGGTTTTCACGTGTCTGCAGTACAAGTCTTTTGAAAACACTGTGGGAAAAGGAGAAATTGCTCGTAACGAGCAATTTCTCCTTTTCCCACAGTGTTTTCTACCCTTTTTGAGAACTTTCTGCCATTTTCATCAAATATAAAATTGTCTTCTGCAAACTCTTTCAATTTGGACCAGTCCAAAATTTGTCGTTTGGGAAAGGGTTAACTCTTCACCAAATGATAAAATTTTAGACTGGTCCAAGTTGAAAGCATTTGGAGACAACATATTGAATGTGACTCAAAAATTGAAATTTGTTTCAGGAAGGGTAGAAAACATTGTGGAAAAAGGAGAAAATGCTGGTTACCAGTGTTTTCTCCTTTTCCCATAATGTTTTCAAAAGCTTTCTTTCTCAGGGTCGTTAAAAGCTGAGAGTGTGTGGTAAAGGGTTTAACAACACAAAGCAAAATGGTCTTTGGAAAATTACGGGAAAAGGAGAAAATGCTTGTCACCAGGCAGGATTTTACACTTGTCGATTGTGAAAGCCCTAGCAGAAGCAAAATCAAACAGACTCTGATGATGCGAGTCATTGACAGGCTACAAAATATTGCAGGAACAGAAGAAATTGATTCACCATGATTCAAGAAGCAAGATGAAGCAGACAACTTCTGAAAACATTGTTGGAAAAGGATAAATAGCAAGTAAATAGTAATCTGTCTTTCTTCCACCATGTTTCATTATTCACATATTCATGATAATTCATATGTAACACCAACTTTCTGGAACTTGTCTGCTGCATAGAAAAAATAAGCTAACTAATTCATGCATCAATTCTTTATCAGGCGACAAATATTTGACCCTGTAGCACACAATCCTGAGTTTTAATGACCTGTAGATGAGGGCTTTTGAAAACGTTATAGGAAAAGTAGAAAATGCTGGTATCCAGCATTATCTCCTTTTCCCACAATCTTTTCAACATTTTCTAGAGCAAATCCCATCTTTTGAGCCACATTGAATGTCATCTGCATAAGCTTTCAATTTGGACCAGTCTAAAACTTTGTTGTCTATTGAAGAATTAACCCTTTCCCAAACAAGCCCTGGTTTTCACGTGTCTGCAGTACAAGTCTTTTGAAAACACTGTGGGAAAAGGAGAAATTGCTCGTAACGAACAATTTCTCCTTTTCCCACAGTGTTTTCTACCCTTTTTGAGACCTTTCTGCCGTTTTAATCAAATTTAAAATTGTCGTCTGCAAACTTTTTCAATTTGGACCAGTCCAAAATTTGTCGTTTGGGAAAGGGTTAAACACACCAACATAAAAGCATTTGCAGATAGCAAACCAGGTTACTAGTTACCTGCATTTACTTCTCCATAATGTCTCAGAAAGCTTTCTTCCTCGAAGTCCATTAAGAACAGGATTGTTTTGAAAGGATTAATCAGTGTAGCAGTCAAACATTGGATAAAAAAATTATGCAAATCAATCCATTACACAAATGGATACTGCTTTTATGACCTTTGGGGAGGCCTTCAAAACACTGTGGCCCAGCATTTTCTCCTTTTCACACAATGTTGTCTATTCTACAGTCATATACCATCATTTAAGCCACATCTTACCTGTCGTCTGCATGAGCTTTCCATTTGGAAAGGTCTTTAACCCTTTGCCAGATGACAAAATTTTAGACTAGTCAAAAGATGAGAAATCAAATGTGACTCACGAACTGAAATTCTTCTTTGGAAGTGTAGAAAACATTGTTGGAAAAGGAGAAAATGCTGCTAACAAGCATTTTCTCCTTTTCTTACAATGTTTCCAAATGCTTTTTTTCTTCAGGATGATTAATATTCAAGATTACTTGGTAAAGGGTTAAATTTGTTATCTGGGAAAGTTAATGGCTTCTTCAAATTCATGACATACACAGACAAAAAAAAAGAGGCCAAATCTTTATACGGATTAAATCCCCCCCCTCCCTCTTCTTGATTTCCTTTTTAATTTTCTTAATAACAAAAAACATAGGTAAACAGAAGGGTAACAATAATATAAAATAAATGCAGTATTTACATATTTATGGCTATCTACATGATTATTGTTAATAATCCAAAAACCAATAAAATCTTGATCTAATGACTATCTTCTTATTTCATTTAAAAAACTACTACTTACCAAATTAACTCTTTACCACACAATATCTTTAACTGCCTTTAACTTCCCTGACAGAAAGGTTTTACAAACATTGTTGGAAAAGGAGAAAATGCTGGCAGCCAGTATTTCCTCCATTTCCCACAATTTTTTCTTCCCTTTCAGGAACAAGTCCCATCATTTAAGCCATCCTAAATTCTGTCTTCTATATAAATGCTTTTATTTTGGACAATTCTAGAAGTTTACCATCTGGTAAAGGATTAAGGACCCTTTGGATTCACAGAGAGGGGGTGGGTCCGATTCGTCTCATAAAGTGAACCAAAAGAATAAAAGCATTTTGATCTTTGCTTAACTATACATGTACCGTGTGCATGTATACACATGTATTTCAAAAAATTTAATATAGTAAATACAGCATCTGACATAAGTCGGCATTCAAGATAAAAATAGTATTAAATCTTCAGACGGCAAACTTTCAACTTTCCACTTTGACAGCATTTGCAGAGAACAAATTGAATGTGGCTTAGATCATTAATTTGTGAATGAAAGAATAGAAAACATTAGTTACCAATATTTTCTCCTTTTCCAACATTTTCAAAGGCGTTCTTCGGCAGGGTAGTTTAAAACTTGAGACTGTGTGGTAATGAGTTAAAAGAGTCTAGACAAAATGTTATAAAGTGAGCCTATAGCAACTTTAATAATCCTTTTTCTTTACTGGTTTAATGAAATTTTATCTATAAACTCACAGATTGTCAGGTTCTTATTTATCGCTAAGCTGAATCTTAAGATAATAACTCATAGTTGATTGATTATATGGTGTTTAATTCCATTTCTAACATTATTTCAGTTATATTGCTGCAGCCAGTGCACCTATCCATGCTTTCCTTTAACCAGTACTGCACACAATATTCTTTTCAAGCCACTGACTGCTTTCCCACATAACCATCATCGAAACAATGAAAGAGGAATGAATCCTGGCCCACTGACCATCATCAATCCTTGGAAAGAAATTGGCCGAGCCGGGGATCGAACCAGCGTCCTCCTGTTCTCAAGTCCTGTACGCTACCGACTGAGCTATTGGTGCTAAGCAATGTCATAATTCATAACACAAGTGCATCTGATAGGTGTACATTTAGGAGGAAAACAGTTGAAATTACTGTTCTTGTTGTTTGTGTGTTTTGACTTATATATTCAGCAAACAATTTTTCCTCAGGATGGAGGTAACACAATCGTAGTTTTTTGCCACTGGATGTGACACGGAAACCTAAATCAGCAATGTTTTGAAAATAAGGTGTATCTATTCAGGGTTTTTACCACTGACCAGTCTGCTTATATCAAAGGTGTGTACGATAAGAAAATTTGTGATTGGTATATTACACTAAATACAAAGTTAACGACAGTTATGTAATGAATAAATATTCTCAGAGCTGAATCATAAAAATCGGCAGCTTGACTTGATTGGTTATTTTTGAAACCATGAATAGATCTATAACTCATCATATAATTTCCATATAATCAGAACGCACTACAACAAGAGGGCCATCTTGGCCCTGTATTGCTCCACTGCCTTTTAAATAAATGAATTATGCACTAAACTGGCATCAACACTGACATAAATCATTAGAAGTCTGTATGGTAATAAACTCACATAGAGAAAATAGCCTAGCTGCCCCTTTCACCCTTACCCCCCAAAAAGTCATATCCTTTTCAAATGCAAAGATCATGTCAGTGAATACAAGAAGGTCTGGTCAATAATCATTCATACCAAATTATCAACAAACTCTCATAAAGAGTACTTTGACAAGAAGATTCCAAAACTAAGAAGCAGAAAACAATTTTCAATGGCATGAATGGTAAAGTTCTGGTACAAAAATCTGAATGATAGAAATCCTACTTTATACTGAATTTTCAACTCATCTGAGCATAACTTTTAACATCAAAATAAATCACTCTCACTTAAAACTGAATATTTTCTCCCCAAGAAACTTGAATACTCAACACTAATCATGTAGGAGAGCAGTTTGATAAACAT
Organism: Tridacna gigas; assembly: GCA_945859785.2. Taxonomy (NCBI): domain Eukaryota; kingdom Metazoa; phylum Mollusca; class Bivalvia; order Cardiida; family Cardiidae; genus Tridacna; species Tridacna gigas. The sequence goes on along the minus strand of OX244036.2, from coordinate 30,501,593 downwards.
AGGGGGTAAATGGTGACATATATATGCAATAACAGGAATTATTTCCCTTGATCAATATTATAAGCTTAACACATATTGACTTCATGTACTACAAGGTTTTTAAAATGTAAAATGTGTCACTCCTAGGGCTGTAGTTTAAAAATTCTTACTACAAGTCCACTAGATAAAGCCACATGCAAAACATAAATCAGACAATCTTGGTAGACATTTACTAGATGAAGCTGCATGGCAAATTTTATAGGACAAGGCCTTACAGTTAGGATAAAAAAGGATGTTGAAGTTTTCACGATATAACCCCATGTAAAACTTATAACCTCTGGGGTAGGGCCAATTTTGACCCCAGGCCTTTAATCTTTTGTTTGTTTAATCTTTAGTTGGTGGTCCACAAGATGAAGCTACATGCCTAGTTTGGTAGGTAGCTCCAATGCTTTATGGATAGGAACCAGACAATATTTTTAAACTTTCACTATATAAGCCCTTGTAAAATTTGTGATCCCCTGGGTAGGATCAATTTTGACCCCCTGGCCTATAGTTTGAAGAATCTTGGTAGAGGGCTGTTAAATTAAGGTACATGCCAAATTTGGTAGCCCTGGGCCTCATGACTTTCGACAAGAAGATTTTTTTAGATTGTCATTATTTTTCAATTTTGTTGCCATGGCAACCAGAGTTATCAATGTAATCACATTCTTTGATGAAATTCTGAACAGGACCATTTCTGTGAAGTTTCTTTAAAATTGGATGTGTTGTTTCAGGGAAGATGTTTGAAATAAAAGTTAACGCCTACACGGACGGACACATTGATGGACGACTGGGCATTTGGATGGATGCACACACACCTGACACAAGGCCATGACATTAGCTCCCTGCCCTGCAGCCAGTGGAGCTAAAAATTATCCCTGAATCAGTTTTTGTCAACCATAGATGTATTATAAGTTTTTTTCTTTAATTAACTACACTTTAGTGACTCTGCACAAGCTGTTTGGAATGCATTATCTTTACTTGTGTGTGAGTACTTTTGTAAAATGACATCATTTTAAGTATGGTATCACATGACCTAGACAGCTTAAAAATAGCTGACATTGTTAACCCTTAAAGCAAACAACTGATATTGATTCTTTTGTAGGGCAGTTGCCAAAAGATTCTATTAACATTCAGGAGTATAATTTTACCAATCCTGCACCCTAGATTCAACTATGATCCTGTATTACAGTTACTCACTGTGACTTTTTTTAAGTACATGTCTATAATTTTCATTGTTTGTTCTGAAAAGTTGAATAAGTGAAAAGAAACAATATTTGTCTGAGGACATCACAGTAGAAGAGCAACTGGTTTTACACTCATCCAAGATACCATGGAGAAAATCCTGACAAAATATTATGCAGATAAAATGAAAAGGCCTCAAAGTTGTGATAAGATTTTGCAAGATTGAGGCCCATTGACTTACTTCGACTCCACTTTAGTTTACCCAGTTTCATAATCTACAATCAGTTTTCTTTTTCTTGTAAAATTGAGGAAATCAGTTTCTTCTAAATTCTCCTTTTCATGCTCAATTTTATGGCATTGAAATCTTTTGCACTGCATTTAATAACATGAAATGGTAATCAATATTTTTGAATGGCATGCCTTTTCAAAAACATGTGTTACAGTTAATATGGCAGAAAGCATACAAGCACCCATTAATGGCATTTGCAAATGTACATAAACACATATAAAAATATTCTTTTGTTCGTAAAATTGGGAAAAATGAGCAGATTATAACAATTTCACTGCCATCAGCCACACAGGTAGTTTTTTTGAACAGTGTATGTCCACATCAGACCAAATAGTATGAACTTAGATCTATATTGTCCAATAACTGACAACATAGCTTGACCTAAAAGTCTCTTCATCTGCAATCAAAGTGTACTTTTTTGCCCTCAGAAAAAAGTTGAGGCTATTTATTTGGCAACAAATTTGCTGATTTTAATAATCATAATGCAGTTTAAGATATCATCAAAAAAGCTAACCATCTTCATTTTTTTGTGTTTAACACCGTTTTCAACATTATTCTATTTAAATTGCAGTAACAAGTGCACTTATCTGTTTTCAAGGAGTTTTCTTTAAGCAGTGCATCAGACAATATTTTTCCCAAGCTACTGGCTGCTTTCCCACAAAACCATTGCTGAAACAATGATCAGCATTCAGAGAGAGAAAAAAATGAATCCTGTAGCAATGACTATCATCAATCCTAGGCAACAAATTGGCTGAGGTGGGGATTCAAACCAGTGACCCCCTACTTACCTATCTAAAGAAAATTGAAGGAACTAATTCATATGTTAGAAATACAGAAAAGCGTATCTTCTTCAATATTCCAAACCTATTACAATACCAACACAGGAGGCTTACCCAGTTTGCAGTCAGGTAGTATTAGCTCTTTCAGCACCAAACATATAAACACTGCTCTGAACAAGCAATTGCTGTTTTCCTACAATGTTTTTGTCCTATTCAAAGGAGATGTTTTTGCTTTTCTCCAAAAAAAAAAATCTCCCGTGTACCACCTCACCTATGTAATGGTTTGTCTAAAAATACTTTTTATTGCAATTTGCAATGGGTTAACCCTTTACCAAACAATCCAGAGTTTTATCGACCCTGAAGGAGATAGCTATCAAAAGCATTGTGGGACTAAGAGAAAATGCTGTTAACTATTATTTTCTCTTTTTTCCCTGCAATGTTTTCTACACTATGAAAGACAAGTTCCAACATTTGAGCCCTTTGTGTCATGCACAAATGCTTTCAATACAAATTCTTAAGTTGTCTGGTAAAGTGTTAAAGGTTAAAAATCTCTGGTATGGCTGAGTAGAAACATACAGAATACATCTATGACAATAGAAAGAACTGCATCTTGGTTGGATATCAGGACACACCCTCTTTCTGTTTGGAATGATTGTGATTGGTTAGTGGAGCAGTCATATGCAAATCTTGTTCAGCAGAAGCTTGGTGTGGAAGTTTACTCAGGCGTACAATTTCTTGGGACAACGTCTCCATGTCCTGAAAATAGGAAAGAAAATCTTCAAAGTTTTGATTTTTAACCATGGCCTCATCAGCAAAATTTGTAAATGCAACAATCAACAAGAAAGCCAAAATGGTGGTGGACTGCTCACCAGTGTAACTGACCTGATTGACTGTATGGTGTTTAAGGCCGTGTTCAACATTATTTCAGTTATATCGCTGTGGCCAGTGCACCTATCCATGCTTTCCTGGAGTTTCTTTCACCAGTACTATGCACAATATTCTTTCCAAGCCACTGACTGCTTTCCCACATAACCATCGTCGAAACAATCGTCAGAGGTGAGGTAGGAATGAATCCTGTCGCAACGACTACCATCAATCCTTTGGCCAAGCCGGGGATCAAACCAGTGACCCCCTCTTCTTGAGTCCTGTACACTACCGACTGAGCTAGTGGGGCTCAGCCACAACTGACCTACTTTTTTACCAAAAATACAAAAAGTTCAAAATTTATCAGCAAGTTTCGTGAGTATCGGGTAGAAAATTTGACTGCATACAAGTTCTTTTTAAAGATTGAACCTGGCGGCTAACTTTATGACAAGGATGACATACTTTCAAACTTATCCAGAAAAATTGAACAAATTTAAAAAGTTGCATACTAAATTGATCAATGGCCTTCTATGCTAATTTCAGCAGTATTTCAGCAACATTATGGAGATAACAACTTAAAATCCTCACAACTGAGCCATTAAGGAACATAACATGGACAAGAAAACATTGATATAAGCAATCTGTCCATTTGCAACAATGTTGCGCTTCAGTAGTTACCAATGTGCATCAGAGCAGGTCATTACAACAAGAGACCCATGATTGCCTTGTTTCACTCCACTGTTTTTAACTAAATATGCCATGCACTTAAGGATGATGTCAGTGAATTTAAGCAAGTCTTATCAAGTATCATCCATATCAATAGGCTCTAATTAAGAGTTCTCTGAATATATGATCAGCAGGAAACGTATTTTCTATGGCAAGAATATTAAAATTCTGGAACAATTAATAGACTGAAACAAAGCCCATTTCATGCTTGATATTTAGCTCATCAGAGCCTAACCATTTACATCAAAATAAATCTTTTCCACTGAAAAAGTGAACATTTTCTATCCAAAAAACCTGATAACACAACACCAGTCATGTTACAGTGCAGGTTGATAACCAAAGGAGATAAATAATAACAAACTACATGTATCCTTAATGAGTAAACAGGAGTTATTTTCCTTTATCAGTATATAGGTCTAACTCAAAAAGTCTGTTATGAACCATAATTAACCCTTAGAGTGCCGAATAAACCTATCAAACATTTTCATCCTTGAAATAAGACCCAAATAATCACAATTTCATGGTTGCTTTTTTTCCACAGTGTTTTAACAAAGCGGACAGTGTAGATCAAAGATCAGGCTGCACCTTTTGTGCAGCCTGATCTTGATTTACACTGGCCGCAAAGGCAACTATGGTCATGAAAGGCACTTTAAAGGTTAAGCCAAGCCTCAAATTTTGTTGTTTTGTAAAGGGTTAAACATTTATAAAGGATATTTACGTAGGAGAGACATGTCAAGGTAACAATTACACTTTCCTTAGAAAGTGAGCAAAACACATTTACTCTTTACCAGACGACAAAATTTTACACTGTCCAAATTAAAAGTTGCAGACAATAGAATGTTACTCAAATGATGAGACCAGTCTTTGATAGGAAAGAAAACATTGTGGGAGAAGGAGAAATGGCCAGTAACCTGCTTTTTCTCTTTTTTCCACAATGTTTCCAAAAGCATTCTTCCTCAGGTTGTTAAAATCTGATTGCTTAGTAAAGGGTTAATGGAAAATGACTACATGTTACCATCTCTTTTTCTCTCATTGTTTTTTCAAAGCTATCTTTTTCTTGGACATGAAAAGTCAAATTCGTTCTGTAATGTTCTGTTATGTTCTTTTATGTTTAACACTTCTTACCACATGACAGAATTTAGATATGTCCAAATATAAAGCATTTACAGTTTGTCAAATTAAATGTGGCTTAAACGGCTATGACTGTGTAATAAACAATATGGGAAAAGGAGAACATGATGGTCACCAGTATTTTCTTCTTTTCCCACAATGCTTCCAAAGACTTTATTCTTACATGTACATGTAGTTTAAATTTGAGCTTGTTTTGTTAAGGGTTAAATATTCTTGGCACACCACATCTTCAGAAGCAGTTTTTTGTATGTGTACTCTACAAGCAACAAGGAAATTAGGCCAGAGCTATTCCCGAAAGACATGACCAACAGAAGCTGCAAGAAGGAAATTCAATAGGCTGGAGACTAAGTGTAGAATTAATCTTACTTAACCCATTACTGTAATGGCTAATTTTAGACCTACTCAAAACTATTACAAAATACCCAACAGGAAAAACATTACCTTGGAGGGAGAGGAATTAACCATTTCTCAACAATATTAAAAACATTAAAGGAAATAGAAATGTGTCATCGATATGGATGCCCCCGCAACACGACATTTAGGTCAGTGTCATGGTTTAATTCCAAACTCAAACAAAGATCTACAGCCATATCTATTGTCAAAGATATTTTAATATATATATACACTATATATGTAAACTTTTTCGCCAATCACCATGACCTTGACCTTTGAGCCAGCTTCAAAGTTTTGCTCACAACATGTTGTCTGTTCATGGCAATCACATGTGCCAAATTATTTTGAAACCCAAATATGTACAATAAAGTTAAGGGCCAGACATGAACACAACCTTTTCCAAGAATACACACATACAGACAGAGGTAAGACTATATGCCCATCTGCAATTTTATGGCAAGAGCATGATAAGGGCAGTTGCCTGCAAAGATAATAACTCTCGAAGCTCAAGTCTAAGAAACTCACTTGCGTGTTTGCTAGTAAGTGATTTTCAACAAAGAATCCAGAAATCATGAAAAAAATACAGCCTGCTGCATGCACTGCTGATAATCTGCATCTGAAGTATAAGTAATGGAAATAACTCCAACACTCAGGTCAGACTCACATATCATGACACTCCTATTTCATGTTCTAAGTAGCTCTACAAACTACCATTAAAATGACTTCACTGGTGAAAGAATTCTAACCTGCACAAGATTTTACCACCAGGGGAGATCACTGAAAATAGATGGAGTAAGCAAGAGTTACAGTTCTTAAATGCGCCTCTCCTTCTTGATGTCCAAGGCATCCCTATTCATTATCACCAGAATATCTCAATTAGTAGAACAGTTTTGACCTTAAGAAAATTTATCAAACATGGGAGATAACTCAAAAATAGTCTGACTTGTCGCTCTTGTATGCAACATACCTACTTATAGCCTTTACAGCTTCATGACATATCATGAAAATATTTTATTGTATAAAAGGGTTATGGCTGGCACAAAATTAAACAACTATGGGAGACAACTCACTGAGTCAACTGAGAACTGTGACCTTGACTTTTGACCTGGTGACAAGGTTCTTGCATGCAACACATCATCTATCTTTGATGATCTTTTGTACCAAATAAATTTGGAATCCAACCAGATGGGCTTAACAAGAACAACCATCATTACTATAAATGTGGCTAGAAATTGACAAAGTTGCACTCATCACTGTGACCTTGACTTTTCAGCTGATGAAACAGATTTAACTCACAACACATCGTCTATCCATGGTGATCATTTGTACCATGTTAGTCAGAAATCCAACCATTTCATGGCGGGGGCACAAAAAAAAATTGGCAATTGCTAGTAAAAAGTGATTTATCCTTTTCCAACACTGATTTTCAAAGCTGTTGAATATTGGGGTGTAAAAAGACCAATCTGTAAAGTGATGAATTAGCCCTAGCTTGTACTGGATAATCTTGGACAAAGTTATCTATTACACTGGACAAAAGGTATTTTTAAGGACAGGAAAAATAATACTTTTCAACAATCTGAAAAACAGAAAACATTGCTGAAATGTGGGAAACATTGTGGGAAAAAGATAAATGCAGATTAGGATCATTTTCTTCTTTCCTAACAAAGTTTTCAATAGACCTTTTTCTAAGGCTACTAAAAAAACTGAATTGCTTGGTGAAGGGTTACACAGCCAATAAAAAAATTATGAATAATAGAGGTAGAGTCAAAGGCTATTTTCTTTTGTCTTGATGCTTGTACAACTTGCATGCTGTTGCTGTTTTATCTGAAATCAAATCTCAAATTTTCAGTCAGGAAAAAACACCCAAATAAATAATTGCCATTTCAAAAGTGCTTCTGGTCAGAATTTCAATTCAACCTGTTGATCCAAGATCAGGTTGCATGCTTTTTGCAGCTTGATCTTAATCTACACTAGCAGAAAAAACAACTTAAGTTGCAAAAGGCACTTTAAGCGTTAAAAAGCCTTTAATGGAGGCCAAAGTAGAGGCTGCTTGTTTGAATCACAGTCAAGCCACAATTCTTTTCAAAGACAGATGAAAGTCATTGCGACAGGATTCATTTCTCTCACAAATTGTCCAAGCTTGTTTATGTGTGAAAGCAGCTTGTGCCTTAGGAAGACCACTTGCACAAAATCTGGCAAACAACTATCAGTAGCCTTGGATAGGAGCATCGGCTGTTATGATATCACCGAAATACTTATATGTATATAGTGCTAAACGACCTACATACAAACAAATTTTCAATGTGGGACAGGTTAACCCTTACGCCCCTAAATAATCTGTAGATTTTCAGCCAATGGTGAAAACCCGTATTTTACAATTTAAAAATTTTGCTCTTCACAGAAATCTCACCATATCTGAGATCCAAGATCAGACTGCACAGAACATGCAATCTGGTCTTGATATACAAAGTTGCCCCTAGCAGTCTAAGTGTTAATTCATTTGTCAGCCTCCCATCACCTGCATTCCTGCTTTTATTTAGGGGAACAATCAGCAGTTGAAAATACTGCACAGTTCAATCAACTGATATTTCACCCTTTACTAAACTATCATGTTTTAACAACCCTTTAATGGGATAGTCTTTATGAAAATATGTGGGAAAATAAGAAAATGCTGCTGACCAGCATTTTCTCCCTTTCCAATAATGTTTTCTACTCTTTCAGAGACAAATTCCATCACCTGAGGTATGCTGAATCTGACGTCTGCAAATGCTTTTAATTTGGATCAGTCTAAAATTTTGTAGTTTGGTGAAGAGTTAATGAGAAAAACGTTATTCTCCAAAGTAAAAAACAGCGCCTTTGATCTACATGTATTCTCATTTTTAGATCTGCAGAGCTTATGTCATGATGTAGTTTCTGTCTGTCTTTTGTTCTCTCTGTTTTTCTGTCTGTCCATCCATCTGAAAGCCTTTTTCTTGTTTATGTAATAAAGTCTGCCTTGGTGGTTGTATTTTGGTGATACTTGCACATTTCTGACATCATCAAGACCTTGACACCTACTGAATTCGAAGATAATCCAACCATCAATTCTGGAAAAGTAGCCATCTAAAGATAAATAAATGTATTTACATATCTTGATTATGCGATTAAGTCCACTCTTTTTATCTGATTCGTTTGAAATTTGCACGATCATTAGCATCATCAGGCAGTCATGAGGCTTATTGAAAATGAAGAAAATCTAATGACATTGGGAAAAAAGGAGGCATTTGATTAGTTATCCTTGTTTTACCAACAAAGGTCCAATCTCTTTGAAACTTGCAGAGATAATAAGTGCAGCAGTACAATCAAATTTGGCTTACTTTCCAATAAAATGTATTGAGAAACTACACTTAGATTATTTTCCTATTTGTTCTTTTCAATATGCATACAATATGCATACTGTGCTGCCTGCACATCTCACAAAAAAAAATCTTAGATATTTTTTGTCTCATTCTTTTATCACCACAAATCCATGACAGATGTTGAGAAATAACCGAAGTTTCCTTGAATCTTGTTAAAAAATATATATATATAACTTTGATTTTTTTCCCATGTCTAATATAATTCTCTGTACACGAGATCTTAAAATGTGATATGAGCGTTTCTGTTTCAATTTTAATCAAAGAAAATTTTCATGCATGGCTCAGAGCTGATAGTAAATAGGAAAATTTATGATTAATCTTAAGTACATATCCTACACAATTAACTTTTTACCAAACAACAAAATTTTAGACTAGTCCAAACTGAAAGCATGTGCAGACCACAAATTAAATGTGATTTAAAAATTGAAATTCATTATGGGATGGGTAGAAAACATTGTGGGAAAAGGAGAAAATGCTGGTTACCAGCATTTTCTCCTTTTCCCACAATGTTTTCAAAAGCCTTCCTTTTTAGGGTTGTTAAAAGTCAGGATTGTGTGGTAAAGAGTTAAATAGAGTTGTCAGTAACTGCCAGTAGAGCGATTCTGTCCCTGATGGTCCTCTTTTTTAACTTTGGCTTTTGCATTTAATGTGTTTCAACCTTGCTGAATAGTCAAAATGTTTTTGCATTTGTACACTTGAGCTACATGTAAGAATGCTTTTGATATACATGTCAGAATGCACTTGATTTGTACATTTGAGCTTCATCTAACGGTGCACTAGAATTATGCATTTGAGAATACTGATCGCTGACTGAACAATTTCTTACCACAGGTTATCAATAATTCAAAGGCACTTGTACAGACAAAACTGTGTTTCTGTCTAAGAATAGATAAATATCAAGGGAATTCTGTCAAAGAAATTAGGTTCAATTTCATCTTCTGCCTTAAACCTTTACCACACTCTCCTGAGTTTTAATGACCCTGAAGAAGAAAATTTCTGAAAGCATTGTAGGAAAAGGAGATAATGTTAGTTAAGTTTTGAGTAATAATTGATATATCATCTGAAAATACTTTATTATAGACAAGTCTAGTATTTTGTTGTTTGGTAAGTTAAACCTTTACCAAACAATCTGATCTCATGACAACCCTTGGGAATGGGACTTTTCAAAACATTGCTGGAAATGGAGACAACACTGGTTACTAGCATTTTTCCATTTAACCCTTTACCAAACAACAAAATTGTGGACTTACTCAAACTGAGATCATTTGCAGATGACAAATTAAATATTTTTAAAATGACGATTTCTGTCTTTGATGTGGTAGAAAACATTGTGGGGCAAGGAGAAAATGCTGGTTACCAGCATTTTCTCCTTTTCCCACAATGTTTTCAAAAGCCTTCTCTTTCAGGGTCGTTAAAAGTCGGGATTGTGTGGTAAAGGGTTAAAACAATGTTGTCATCCCTTTCAAAGACAAACCTTATCATACGAGCCACACTAAATTTGTCATCTGCAAATACCTTCAATATGGACAAGGCTAAACAATATGATATCTGGCAAAGATTTAACCCTTTACCAAACAACCTTATTTTTGACAACCCTGAGGAAGGAGGCTCTTTATAACATTGCAGGAAAAAGATACAATGCTGGCAATCAGCATTTTCTGTTTTTATCAATGTTTTTCTACCATTTCAAAGATATATTCAAGGATATATTCCATCATTCAATTTTTCGTCTGCAAGTGCTTTCAGTTTGGTCCATTCTAAAATTTTGTAGTTTGGTAAACAGTTAAATATATGAGCCATACTCTGGCAAAAGAGAGCTTAATGCATCTCCATGATGCATTATACCAAGCAAGCCAACACAAGATTTTGGGTCCATTGTATCCATTTTCTCTGAAAGATGATTGAATCCTGAAGTAGAATGGTCCTTTGAAGCAAAAAACTGATCAAAAGCAATAAGCTTCCGCCCAGGTCAGCCAGTGCAGATTGCGCAGGCCTACCTGGGTCGAAACTTTTTGGAGATACATGAAGTCCCCTTTCACAGAGCATGGCTCAATAATGTAACTCAAGCAAGCCTTTGTTCATTAAAACCTTGTTTTAGATGGCAGAAATTATTAATTATGGGCCGTTTCAACATTTGATAAAAGGTTCCATTGTCCTGTCTATTTGTTTACACTCTACAACTTTGTCAATATCTTATTCCAGGTAGAGAATTCATATAATTCACATTTTAGCAGATCAGTAAGTTTTAGACTCATCCAAAATTGAAAGCATTTGCAGACAACAAATCAAATGTGCCTTAAAAGATCACACATGTCTTTAAATGGATAGAAAACATTGTGGTTTAAGGAGAAAAAGCTGTTTGCCTGCATTTTCTTCCATTTCAACAATGTTCTTGAAAGCCTTTGATCTAAAGCTTGCAAAAATGTTGGACTGTTTGGTAGATCAATTTCTGAACAATTATCGCACAAGGAACTCCTTACCACATGACAAAACTTTTGACTTGTCCACATTGAAAGTATTTGCAGATGACTAAATAAATGTGGCAAATAAATTGAAATTTTCTTTTGCTAGAGTAGAAAACATTGTGCTGGCTACCAGCATTTTTCCATTTCCAACAAATATTTCAAAAGATTTTTTTTCTGTCATAAAAACTTGGGATTATGTGGTAAAGAGACAAGAGGGCCACTGGCCCTAGAGCGCTCACCTGAGAAAGGTGATCTAAGATTGATAAAGCTCAAAAGATCCTGATCCTGATGATGTAAAACACATGACTGTAAGTCACCTACTTTTTGACGGCCTTGACTTTTTTTTAAATTTTGAATCAGGTTGAAAATGCGGCCTCTACAGTGTACTCAGGGTTTTTCTGAGATATGGCCCAGTGACCTACTTTTTGACCCGACGTGACTGAATATCACACTTGTCCTAAATATCATTGACAGAAACATTTTGACCAAGTTTCAGGAGTATCAGACTGAAAATGTGGCCTTTAGACTGCACATAAGGTTTGTCTAAGATTTGGCCTAGTGGCCTAATTTTTGATCTGACATGACATGACCGAAAACATCAACAAGACAAATATTCTTAACAAGTTTCATGAGTATCAAGCTAAAAATGTGGCCTCTATGATGCGCCCAAGGATTTTCTAGGATTTGGCCCAGTGACCTACTTTTTGACCCGACATGACCCAATTTCCAAGTTGTCAAAGTTATCATCCAGACATACATTCTGACCAAGCTTCATGTCGATCTGGCTGAAAATATGGCCTCTACAGTGCACACAAGGTTTTTCTAAGATTTGGCCCAGTGACCTACTTTTTGAACCAAATGACCCAATTTCATACCTGTCTGAGATTTTATCCAGACAAAATTTCTGTCAAAGTTTCATGAGTATCAGGCTGAAAATGTGGCCTCCAGAGTGCACACAAGGTTTTCCTAAGATCTGGCCCAGTGACCTACTTATGGACCTGACATGATCCAATTTCAAACTTGTCCAAGATTTCATCCAGAGAAACATTCTGACCAAGTTTCATGAGTATGAGGTTGAAAATGTGGCCTCTAGAATGCACACATGTTTTTTCTAATATTTCGGTCAGTGGCCTACTTTTTGACCCCACATGACCCCCATTTCAAACTTGTCTGAGATTTCATCCAGAGAAACATTCTGACCATGTTTCATGAGGATCTGGCTGAAAATGTGACCTCTAAGATTTGGCCTGGTGACCTACTTTTTGACCCAACATAACCCAGTTTTGAACTTGTCCAAGATTTCATTTAGAGAAACATTCTGACCAAGTTTCATGAATTTCAGGTTAAATTGTGACCTCTTGAGTTCACACAAGCTTTTTTTTAAGATTTGGCCCAGCAACCTTCTTCTTGACCCGAGGTGACCCAATTTCGAACTTGTCCAAAATTTTATCAAGACAAATAATCTGACCATCATGAGGATCATGAGGATCTGGCTGAAAATGTGGCCTAGAGTGCACACAAGGTAAATGTTGACGACTGCACGGTGCACGACAGATGCCAGACACAGCACGATTACAAAAGCTCACCTTGCGCACTTTGTGCTCAGGTGAGCTAATAAGGCTTAATAATAACATCTATTTACAGTAAATAGCTCTAGAGAATATTTTGGAAAAAGTATGAATCTCTTTTTTCAAGTAATTTTGCTCCTTCCTCCAACAAATCTGTACTTTTTTTCTATTGTTTGTATTTGTACAACTCTCAAAAATTTTTGGTATATCCCTTTACCACATGACAAAATTCTAGACATGCACTTGTACACGACAATTTCAGTGTGGCTCAAATGATGTTTTTTGTCTTTGATGGGCTAGAAAACATTATGCGAAAAGGAGAAAATGCTGATTATCAGCATTTTCTCCTTTTTCCCACAACGTTTTCAGAAGGCTTCTTCCTCTGGGTTGAAAAAAGTCAGCATTGTGCGGTAAATGGATATAAAAATATCTGTCTGAGTAGTAAATGAGTTGAATGTCAATATAACATTCTGAACTTCACTTTCAACTTATGGGCCTGATGGTTACAAACACTCTATAACTATGCTGCACTTTCCAAGTGTTATTTCAAGCAACTATAGATTTCTATGGAAGACATTTCATCCCTTTACTAAACAATCCTGTGTCTTAATGACTTTGACAAAGAAAGCTGGTTACAAGCATTACCCTTTCATATGACAACTCCCATCTTACATTTGATTTGTCTGCAAATGCTTTCAGTTTGGAAAAGTCTAGAATTTTTCAGTGTAGTCGAGTTCATGCTTCATAACTAAATATGTTCCATTTTCAATCATCTAAATTTTATCTAATGTTAACTAAATTTTATCATTTCAACTCTATCACAAACATCTCCCCCTCTTTCCCAGTCACCCCACCCCAGGCTCTCTCTCCCATCCTTCCCTGCCTATTTGTCTGTCCCTGGTTCTGTCTGCCTCTCAGTATATCTCCTTCCTCTCTCTACACACATCCTCTCTCTCTCTCCCATGTCCCTCTAAATGATAATAATGTTACCCTACTACAAAACCCGATTTCCAATTCTGGTATAAATTGTATAAAACAATACTGGCATATTGATCTTTGTAAATGGCTAGATAGTCCAACAGTTGTCTCTCCCAGCTTCTCGTCTGTCAGGAAAATACAATACTTCATTTATTCTAGCAAGATATGCAACAGTAGTACTCTCCCGCCCTGGGTGGCTCTCTCTCTTTATGTCTATACTTGTCTGTTCCTATCTGCAATCTGTCTGTCTCTGTCTGTCTGTCTCTCGCTCTCTTCCCCCCACCCCCAAGTGCATGGAACCAGTGCAACCAGTGAAATTCAGAGCAGCATTTCCAGATCACAAACTCAACATATTAACCCTAAAAGCCCTTTTCAATTTCAGTTGCCATTGGGGCAAGTGTAGATAAAGATCAGCCTTCACAAAACCTGCAGTCTGATCTTTGATCTACACTCTGATTTGCTGAGACATTCTTGACAAGTGCAACCTTGAAATTGCAATTATTTGGGTATTATTTCTAGAGTGAAAGTCTGTTGGGTTCTTTTGGTCCTATAAAAAGTCTTTTTTAGGATCTTTGAAACTTGGGATTGTATGATGAAGGGTCAAACCTAGCACAAACTATTGCAAATTGCACAGTGTATAGAAATTTAAAAGAAAGAAGATTATCTTTTTCAAGTATATGGATAACACTGTGGGAAAAGGGTTATTTATTTGTTGTTTATTTACTACAATAGATCCTTTTATAAATTTTCTTTACCCTTCACTAAAGAATTCTGTGTAATGGTAACCTGCATCTTCTTTTCCTACAATGTATTCTACCCTTTCAAAGACAAACCCCTGTACTTTAGCAAAGACGAACCCCTTTAATTTCTCATCTACAGATACTTTCAATTTGGACAAGTCTGAAATCTTATCATTGGGTAGAGTTAAGCTGTTGATGGCATGGCTCTAACGTTAACTAAGCAAAAAAAACACAATGAAAAAATGCAACTGTTCACATAACAAGCAACAAAATCTTTTTACATCATTTTCTTTTTCTCCAGAATTTACGATGCTCAGACAAGGGGAGACAGACAGTGCAATATTGGTGACGGAGACGGACAAACAGCATCAGTTTACCACACAAGTCACACACTAAATAAATATACTTTTATCAAATCAATAGAACCTCTCCACAAATAGGCCTACCATACCCACCTTCCAGACAACAGAATTTTAGATTTGACCAATTTGAAAGCATTTGCAGATGACAAACAAAATGCATCCAAACTGAAGCAGTTTAACTCTGAAAAGTAGGAAAAATTGTGGGAAAAAGGAGAAAATGCTGGAAACCAGCATTTTCTCCTTTTCCAATAATAGTTTCAAAAGCCTTCCTCTCCAAAGTTTGTTAAAAACACAGAATTGTTTGGTAAAGGGATACGCAGAGGAAATATTCCCTCCAATTTGTGCCTGTGTTTACCTAGGGGATATCAGCTCTGCATTCATGTCACGTGCCTGGCTCATTAGCTGGACACAGTATGGAATATTCTACCATTTTCGCGGGGAAATCTGACCCCACTGTATGTCTGATTTTGATATGGAGCCCTTTTATGTTGCCAACCCATTTTTTTTTAGTAGCTGAATAATAATGGAAATTACTTACACCTTCACGAAACAATCCCACGTTTCAACCACCCTGAAGAAGAAAAAGGCTTTAACTCATTCCCACACAATCCCGACCCTGGCGAAGAAGCCTTTTGAAAACATTGTGGGAAAAGGAGAAAATGTTGGTTACCAGCATTTTCTCCTTTTCCCACAATGTTTTCGACCCTATCAAAGAACAAGAGGGCCATGATGGTCCTGTATAGCTCCACTGGCTTACAGATATAAACCATAAAGAGAAGTCTTCACTATATAAGCACTTATAAAACTTTGACCCCAGAGCTACAGTCGGACTAAATGGGGGAATATGTGTATTAGAAGAATAACATGCAAAATTTGGGAGTTCTTGGCCTTATGGCTAATAACAAGACTGTTTCTGAAGTTTTCACTCCATAAACCCATGTAAAACTTGTGACCCCTGGTGCAGGGCCAAACTTGATCCTAGGGCTGTAACTTGGGCCCTCTTTGTAGTTGTCCACTAAATAATGCTATAATTATGCAAAATTTGGTAGCCCTAAGCCTTATGGCTATGTACACCAAGATTTAAAAGTTTCCCTATATAAGCCCAAGTAAATCTTGTGAAACCCCCCCACCCCTCTCCCCAGCATGAGGCCAAATTGACCCCAGGACTGTAATTTGGGCACTTTTGGTAGACCCCCACTAGATCAAGCTAAATGCAAAATTTGGTAGCTAGGCCTTATGGCTAGGTACGGGAAGATTTTTAAAGCCTATGTAAAACTTGTGACCCCTGGGGCAGAGCCAATTTTGACCCCAGGGCTATAATTTGAAGAAACATGATAGAGGTCTACTACATAAGGCTACATGCCAAATTTGGTAGCCCTATGCCTTGTGGTTTCAGACAAGAAGATTTTTAAAGATTTCCAATATTTTTCAGTTTTGTTGCCATGGCAACCAGAGTTTTTGAAGGAATCAAATTCTTTCAAGAAATTCTACAGAGGACCATGGCAGGATCATTTCTGTGAAGTTTCATGAAAATTGGATGGGTAGTTTCAGAGAAGAAGATGTTTGAAATAAAAGTTAACACATGGACGGACGGACGCACACACGGACGCACGATGGACAGCGGGCCATGACATAAGCCCGCTGGCCTTCAGCCAGTGGAGCTTAAAGTTGCACCATTTGAGCCACATTAAAATTGTTGTCTGCAAATGCTTTCAATTTGGACTAGGCTAAAATTTTGTCATTTGGTAAAGAGTTAAACTCTTAGCCAAACAAAAAATTTCGACATGTCCAAATTGAAAGCATTCGCAGACAACAAACCAAAGGTGGCTCAAATTATGAAACTAGTCTGTGGTATGGTAGAAAACATTGTGGGAAAAATGCTGGTTACCACCATTTTCTCCTTTTCAGACAATATTTTCAAAAGACTTTTCTCCTTTTCCAACAATGCTTCTATGCTTTCAAGAACAAATTCCCAATTTCAGCCACATTCAGACTCAAATTGTATGGCACAGGCAAAAGGTTAACTCAAACCATACAGCCTGAATAGCACTATCCCACAACAGTCTAAAACTTTGAGTGTATTTACTGATCCTGCATGGCTACTATCCAGCAAACCCCCTCCCTCCTTTGGTTGCTTGGCTAAAAGACAGGTGTGGAGAGTGTTAATAACAGTACAGCTCTGATAGCACTATGCTGACATAAGTGCAGGCAATTTGGTTGTATTCATTGATCCTGCAGGGCTTCTACCCAGATCCCCAAGCACTTTGGTTCTTGGAGGGGAGGGGATTATAAACTATACAGCTCTAATAGCATCATTCCAAAATGTGTCTAAATAATTTGGTTGCATTCAATGATCCTGCAAGGCTTCCACAATGCCCCCCCCTCCTTCCCTCAACTTTGTATGTTGTTTGGTAGGGGATGGGGTTTGGGATTATAATGTATACAGCTATTATAACACTTTCTCATAAAGAGTCTAACAAATTCTGGTATATAGATTGATCTTATTGCACTGTTGTATATACAACATCAGCATATACTCAGCATAACTACCCCAACCCTTTGACTTGGGTTGGTTGGCAGATGTGGGAGAGGGGGGGGGGGGGCAGTTATAAACTATGCAACTCCAATAGCGCTATCCAAAAATGAGTCTGTATGCATTGATCCTGTTGTACCGTTGTATATATCATATCAGTCTAAAGTCTTGAACTTATCAATGAGAAGCATACATCATTTTGTGTAAATAATCGCCAGAGAAACCCACTCTCATTTATCTTCATTCTTTGTTCTATTTATTTCTATTACAAGGAGGAAAGTGCCAAGGAGCCAATTTTCTAAATATGGCAACATTGTGTCTTCTGTTAAGTCTTTACCAAATGACAAAATTTTTGACTGGCCTAAACTGAAAGTATTTACAGATGACAAATAAACAAATTGTATTTGATAAGATAGAAAACATTGAGGGAAAAGAAGAAAATGCTGGTCACCAGCATTTTTTCCTTTTCCTACAATGCTTTCAAAAGCCTTTTAAGGTCATTAAAACTTGGGATTGCATGGTAAAGAGTTATAAAAGTCAGACTTGTGTAAAGAAAGTGAGAAGTGCCAACAATGAGGTGTTTGTTTAACCCTTTACCAAACAACAAAATATTAGACTTGTCCAAACTGAAAGCAGCTGCAGACGATGATTTAACAGTGGCTTAGATGATGGAAGTTGTCTCTGATATGATAGAAAACATTGTGGGAAATGGAGAAAATGCCAGGTACCAACATTTTCTCCTTTTCCCACAATGTTTTTAAAAGTTTTGAAAGGCTTCTTCCGAAGGGTTTCCTGCCTGGCTTAGTGGTAAAGTGAATGGTTTCTACTTGAAGGCCCTGGATTCCAGCATCAATGGAATTTCATGAAAGTGTATTTGGGCAAGATACTTCACAGCCCAAGCCTAGTACTAGTGAAACCCAGGATATAACTGAATACTAGTATATGAGCTGTTGCTATGATATGACTGAAATAATTTTGAAAGTGGCATCAATCACCATTCAATCAGTGAATTGTTTGTATGGTGATTACCATGCTGTCAATACTACTTCAGCTATGTTGCAATCATATAATTATGCTTTCCTGCACTTTTCCTTTCAGTGTTTGCATGACATTCCTCCACAGCCACTAGCTGCTTTTCCTGTATATTACTGAATAACCTAACATGATCAGCATAATGAGGTTGTTTTTATTACAAGATGCCTTTTAACCCTTTCCCAAACAGCCCTGGTTTTCACGTGTCTGCAGTATAAGTCTTTTGAAAACACTGTGGGAATAGGAGAAATTGCTCGTAATGAGCAATTTCTCCTTTTCCTACGGTGTTTTCTACTCTTTTTAATAACTTTCTGCCATTTTCATCAAATTTAAAATTGTCGTCTGCAAACTTTTTCAATTTGGACCACATATTAAATGTGGCTCAAAGGACGAAATTTGTCTTTGATAGGGGAGAAAACATTGTGGGAAAAGGTGAAAATGCTTGTTAACAGCATAATCTACTTTTCCCAAAATGTTTTCAAAAGACTTCTTCTAAAGGATACTTAAACCTCAGGATTGTGGGCTAGAGGGTTAATTTGTCATCTGCAAATGCTTCCAATTTGGTTGCATCTAAAATTTCATTCTCTAGTAAACAGTTAACCCTTAGAGCGCCAAATAAACCTATCAGACATTTTCATCCTAGGAATATGGCCTGAATATTGCAATTTCATAGTTGCTTTTGTCTACAGTGTTTCAGCAAACGGACAGTGTAGATCAAAGATCAGGCTGCACATTAAGTGCAGCCTTATCTTGATCTATACTGGCCTCAAAGGCAACTATAGTCATGAAAGGCACTTTAAGAGATAATGAATAATCCAAAAAACATAGTTTTGTAATACATTCAGCATGCTAGGAAATTCATCTACTGTAATTTTGTTTCAGGCAGTAATGAGTTAACTCTTCACCAAAGACAAAATTTGCAGGCAACACAATAAATGTTACTGTAAAATTGAAATTATTTTGAGAAGGGTAGAAAAAATTGTGGGAAAAGGAGAAAATGCTGGTTACCAGCATTTTCTCCTTTTCCCACAATGTTTCCAAAAGGCTCCTTTCTCAGGGTCGTTAAAAGTCAGGATTGTTTGGTAAAGGGTTAATCAATAAATCTTGGGATAATTGCTTTCATGCAAGATGAAGATATACTATCACTGAATGATTACAAGAAAAGTCGTTTTTCTTGTGAAAATATCAAGCATTAAACTCTTTACCACAAGACAAAATTTTAGACTGGTCCAAATTGAAAGCGTTTGCAGATGACAAAATAAATTTGAATGAAAAATTAGAACTTGTTCTGGGAAGGGTAGAAAATATTGTGGGAAAAGGAGAAAATGGTGGGCATTTTCTCCTTTTCCCACAATGTTTTCGAAAGGCTTCTTTCTCAGGGTCGTTGAAACTTGGGCTTGTGTGGTAAGGAGTTAACTCTTTACCAAATAGCACAATTTAATCTTGCTCAAAGTGGAAGCATTTAAATTTTGCACATGACATACTAACTCTTTACCACACAAGTTTTAATGACCCCAAGAAAGAGGCACTTTGAAACACTGTTAGAAAAAAAGGAAATGCTGGTGACCAGCATTTTCTCCTTTTCCAACAATATTTTCTGTCTTTTCACTGACAGATTCCATCAATTTAGTCACTTCTAATTTGTGGTCTGCAAACACTTTCATTTTAGATGAGTCCAAAATTTTGTTATTTGGTAACGGTTAAACATGGTTTGAGTAATAGTATTTGTCTTTGAAGGGATAGAAAACAATATGTGAAAAGGAGAAAATGCTGGTTTTCCCTAATTTTTCAAAATAACTCTTCCTCAGGGTCCTTAGAACACAGTATTGTGTTAAAGCACTAATCAATAAAATGGATCTTTTAGATTTGGAATAACAGGCAAATCATTGCAATATCAAGGTTAGTCGGAATTTTGTTACACAGAAGCAAACAATATAGATCCAAGATCAAACTGGACATTCTGTGCAGTCTGATCTTGATCAGCTACACTGTCTTAAAATGAAACATAAGTTGTGCTTTGCAAATTTCTTGTAAAAACACTGAGCACATAGAGAGCTAAATTAGTCAAAAAGATCTTTTCAGTTCTATATAACAGCCAAAGTACTGCAATTTCAAGGTTGTTTGGCCAGAGAGATTATCAAAGAAACAAGATTGTAGATCCAAAATCAGATTGCACCACTTTCACAGTCTGATTTTTATTGACATTGACTACAAAAGCAACGTTAGTTGTGCGTCACAATCTAAGGGTTGATGTTGTGGTTCATGAATGAATGAAATATATCTCAATCTCACAGCTAAACTAATATCTTTTTTCTATTCTTTTTTCTTTTACAAGAACTTGCTTAAATTATTACTGATGGCTGTAGAAAATGTTGCGCAAAAAAAAATCTAAGGTTTAAATGAAAAGGATTGCAAAGAGCAATGCATGTGGTGCCAACGCTCAGCTGCAGTTGCTTGATTTTCATTGAGAATTCAGTCAAAAAAGGGGCATAACTGTGTCAAAATACTTTGATGGTTACCTGCCCTTGTTGTTTAGGTTCCCCTTTTGACAGCAACTTGTCCACATAAAGCAAATATCTTCATAACAGAAATATTATAAAATGTCAAAGTTTTTGCACGACAATGCAGATGATCTGACGCCAGGGCTAAAATACCTCTTTGTTTTCTTAAAAAACAGCCAAGCTAAAAAAGGGCATGAACCTAAAAGAAGATGAGGATGAAATTTTCCCTATTATAATTACTACTCAAATTCTGTTTTTAGATAGGTGTATGTAAATGATTCTGGGCGGATTCAAGCTATAAACTCACACAACATTCCACCACTGTTTACAATTTTGACCAAGACATACTTTTTGCGCTACAAAGATGCTACAAAGATTCATTTCCTGCATCAAATCTCTTAAATTTTCATTAATTCTGAAATATTGGTAATTGATTCATTTAACTCTTTACCACACAGTCCCAGCATTTAACGACCCTGGAGAAGAAGGCTTTTGAAAACATTGTGGGAAAAGGAGAAAATGCTGGTAACCAGCATTTTCTCCTTTTCCCACGTTTTCTAATCTATCAAGGGCAGATTTCATCATTTGGGCTACCTTTAATTTGTCGTCTGCAAATGCTTTCAATTTGGATCAGTCTAAAATTTTGTTGTTTGGTAATGGGTTAACTCTTAACCTAACAACAAAATTTTAGACTTGTCAAAGTATATGCAGACAACAAATCAAGGGTGGCTCAAATGATGAAACTTGCCTTTAAATGAGTAAAAAACATTGTTGGTGTAGAAAATATTGTCTGGTTACCAGCATTTTCTCTTTTTCCCACAATGTTTTCAAAAGCTTTCTTTAATCTTTAATCTTTCACCAAGTAATCTTGTGTTTTTATGACCCTGAGGTAAGACAATTTTGAAGGAATAAGAGAAAATGCTAGTAACCAGTATTTTTTTCCTTTTCGAATTATGTTTTCTATGCTTTAAAAAAAAATTCAATCGTAACAGTTACATTTTATTTGTAATCTGTAGATGCTTTCAATTTAGACAAGTCTAAGCGGCTACTTTTTTAACTCTTTAACAAACGACAAATTCCAGACTTCTTCAAATTGAAAACATATGCAGATGACAAATTTGAAAGTGGTACACATAAACCAAAGTTCTTTGATGGGATAGAAAACATTGTGGGAAAAGGAGAAAATGCTGGTAACCAGCATTTTCTCCTTTTCCCACAATGTTTCAAAAGCCCTCTGCTTCAGAGTCGTTAAAACTCAGGATTTTAAAACAATACTGTAACATACCTTTTGTAAATGCATGTTCTTTGTTAATGTTTCCTCCAGCATATTCTGTAATTTTTTGTTCATATCTTTCAATCCCTGATCCTCTCCTTTATTGACAAGATCAAGCACTTTCTTCAATGTCATTTTATCATCGGTTTGGACAACATGAGGCTTCGTATCTGCAAACAGTGTTAGCATTATAAATACTTATCAATATCAACATCATTTTAAAGCAAATTCTTTAAGGGGCCTATTTAGATTTTTTGCCATAAATCAAAATTTCTTGTTTACCCTTTACAACAAACAATTTTAGACCAGCAAAATTTTAGACTCAACCATAATTGAAGGAATTTACAGATGACAATTCAAATGTTTTTCAAATTACAGTATTTGTTCTTTAACGGTTAGAAAACATTGTGGGAAAAGGAGAAATGCTGGCTACCAGCATTTTCTCCTTTTCCGACAATGTTTTCAAAAGCCTTCTTTTTCAGGGTCACTAAAACTCAGGATTATTTAGTAAAGTGTTTAACACTGATAAATACTACTAAATATATTTTTCTTTGCAAACGTACAGTTACATTCTGTAAGAATTGTGTAATTTTGGATGTTTAAATAAGGAGATGGTTGTTTTGTAGTCTATACTTCTGTCTATATTTATGAGATCAGACAGTGATGTCATCATACCGATTTGAATACAAATCCATGTAATCGTGCCTTGTTATTGATCATGTGACATTTCCCAAAAGCCATTGTAAAACTCTGGTGTGAAATTGTAAAATACCCTAATTGGCAAAATAACCCATTCAAGATCTCACTTTTTTTTTTTACTTTTGTTTTCCTTCTCAACTAACATGAGTAGTTTGCCCTGTATCTTCTTGTTTAATTCACTGATGAATCATTTTTGGCATTAAGCGAGATTATGAATATCTGAATAGCCCCCATCTAGAATCTGAGTTGTTTCTGTGTTTTAACACATTTTCTCCTTTCCACAGTGTTTGCAATCCTTTCAAAGCCAAACGCCATGGTTTGTGCCAAATTGTATTCTGCAAGTGCTTTGAATTTGGACAAGTCCAAAATTTTGTTGTTTGGTGAATGGTTAATGCCACTTTCAACTAGAGCTATCACTAAAAGTGATCATACCCCCCACCAGCTCCTTGTCACAAAACAGCTCTTTGTCACAAAATGCAGAATGGTTTCGTAAAAAAATAAGAGTTGAAAAAAAAAGTGGGAAAAGAGTTATGGTACTTGTAAACTGCACTTCTCATTAATGTGGTCTATCTGTATATACAGTTTGATGTCACTAGCTTAAATGATTCAGAAGTTATGCCCCGTACAAATATCCAAAGTTAAAACTTACAAAGGGCAATAACTCGAAAAATAAATGGAATAGAGTTATGGTTCTTGCACACTGCACTTCGCCTTATAGTGATCTATGTGTGTGAAGTTTGAAGTCATAAGCTTCTATACTTTGGAAGTTATGCCCTGGACAAAAATCCAAAGTTAAAATTTACAAAGGGCAATAACTCGAAAAATAAATGAAATAGAGTTACTGTTCTTGTACACTGCACTTCTCCTTAATGTGATCTAACTTTGTGTGAAGTTTGAAGTTCCTAGCTTCTATACTTTGGAAGTTATGCCCTGGACAAAAATCCATAGTTAAAATTTACAAAGGGCAACAAGCTTAAGGGGAGATAATTTAGCAACCAATAGCAGCAAGGTCGTGAAAATTGCACATGCACAATTTCATATGTACCCAAACATTATGTGTAAATTTCCGTGCAGTACTTGAAAAACTGTAGCAAAAAAGCTCCGGACAAAATTGTGTCTACAGACAGACAGACGGACGGGCGGACAGACGGACAGACAACCATGGCGATTCCAGTATACCCCCCTCCACTTCGTTGTGGGGGGGTATAACAATATCTAGTGCAAGGGCAACATTACTTCTAAACTGAACATTCACTGTTCTACTAGTGACTGGAACTTCGACCAAACACACTTCAACTGATTGTCAGACTTATTATAGTCACCATAAACTTTTCATTGGGATGAATGAAATTTACTTGTTTTTCATACACGGAGTTGTTTACATTTGACATCTATTGGCCCTTCAGTAAGTGATATATTGTATGATACTACAATACTACTGTGTGCAAGCTTAAAATCTTTTGTGTTCAGGCTTACCTGTTCTACTTTCCATCACATAATGTTCTATCACTTTAGACTTTTCTAGAAGGTCATTGGCCATGGCCGATGTACTAGTTTCCAAATGTCTCACCTGTAGAATGTATAGAAAATTGATGCTTAGTGTCTTGGATTGGGAAAGTTTATCAGGCAAGACATCGGGATTTTATCTGATGAGCCAAATTCTAGAGCCAAGCCCGATAAACTTTCCCAAACCAACCATCTATTCTATTTATCCTGTCTCTCATTTATAATTCATATCCAACTCAATTGAATATTTTGCTTGAAATATAGCACATACCAACATTTTTTTCACTATGACGAAAAATGAAAAAGTGTGTAAAGCATTTGTATACTAGGTATACAGCTGCAACATTAACCCTTTCCCAAACGACAAATTTTGGACTGGTCCAAATTGAAAGTGTTTGCAGACGACAATTTTAAATTTGATGAAAATGGCAGAAAGTTATCAAAAAGGGTAGAAAACACTGTGGGAAAAGGAGAAATTGCTCGTTACGAGCAATTTCTCCTTTTCCCACAGTGTTTTCAAAAGACTTGTACTGCAGACATGTGAAAACCAGGGCTTGTTTGGGAAAGGGTTAATGATGTCATGAATGATACTGATTACCTCATGAATGTGATGTGTACCTGTAAAAAAAAAACTTATCTCTCTTCTTTGTGGTTCAACATGTAAAATGATGAAAAAATTGTGTTCATGTTTTGAAAACTATTTACAGCTATTTTCGCTGACAATACTTTCATTTATTTATCAAGATACTTATATAAAAGTAGTCCCATTTGGCAGATGCGCATTCCTATGGTCACACAACCAACTGACTGATAGCATAAAAAATATACTGTACCCTTTCATTGGGTTGAAATTAATGCAAGTGACAGGATAAATAAGAATCCATTTCAAATGAAGAAAGAGACAATCATATCATACCTCCCTCCACAGTATCTACATCACTACAAAATTTAAGCAAGAGCATCATATGCAAGTGCCAACACTCAGCTGTGGGTGCTTTTTTCACTGAAATTTCTAAGTAAACAAAGGCGCATAACTGTGTCAAACATATGTTGAGAATTACCTTTCCTTCTGGTAAAGGTTACCCTTTTAACCCTCAATCATGTCAATCACTTGTAAAAACCAATTGCATAATGTAGATGACAACTTGAACGTGACTTAAATTGTGGAATGTGGCTTTGATAGGGTAGAAAATGTTGTGGGAAAAGCAGAAAAAGCAGGTAAATGTTACTTTTTATCTTACAGGAGCAGTTTCCATCAATGTTTCTCCTTTTGATTATAATAGCTAGTTCTTTCCTTGGTCTTAACTCCTTAACAAACAATAACACTTTAGACTGGTCCAAATTGAAAGTATTTGCAGAAGACCAATTGAATGTTACCAGAACCATAAAATTTGCCTTTGGACGGGTAGAAAACATTGTGGCAAAAGGAGAAAATGCTGGTTACCAGGACTGTGTAGTAGAGTTTATTTCTTAAAAGGACAAACTTTTAGACCAGTCTATATTGAGAACACTTGCAGATAACAAATCAAAAATGGGATGTCTTTGAAAGGGTGGAAAACATTGTTGGAAAAGGAGAAAATGCTGGTAACCAGCATTTTTTCCTTTTCCCACAATGCTTTCATAAGCTATCTTCCACAAGGTCATAAAAAGTAAGGTGCAAAAGGCTGAAGCATGACATAGCGTGAGCCAGACAACTATGTGTTAAGGCAGCTTCAAATGTGAAACCGTAAATACAATTACAACAACTGTTCAGAATTTCCAGCAAAAAGACCTTTCTATAATACTTGTCTGCAGAAATTTTTCTTACACAAAACAATGCTCTTTCTTTTAATTCTGTACGAAGGTTTTCTATTTCATGTAATTTGTTCAAGGCAGAAGAGCTGTGAACAACTTTCTGGGATCATACTGAAAGAAAATCATGCTAAAATACCTTTTAGCATTAATTATCTTTATTTATCATATCAAAATTTTCTGGATCAGAAACATGCACTGCATGCAAACAAAGTCAGACACGATGAAAAAAATGTCTGTATCTATACAGTGCCAAAGATGGTACCAAATACGGTATGATGATGTATCCTTTGTGCTGACTACTTTCAACTTGGTTTTTGATTTGATTGGTCAAAATGTTACATTATACAGAGCTCCAGATAAGAGAGAGTGATGGCATTCTAAATCCATTATTTTTGTTCCAAACCCCATGTTGTGGGTACTCATTAGAATCGTCTCTATGAGACGATTCTAATGAGTACCCATAACATAGAGTTTAGTGGAGGATAATTAATATTTTCAATTTTGAAATCAAAATCACTCCCTCTGTCTGGAGCTCTGGTTATAACATTCATCAACCATTCATAAAAAAAAAGTTATTAGAAGCTAAACCAGTATTTGTTTCAACCTCTTAGTGTTTTCGAATTACACAATCAGTAATTGCAACATCTTGATAAAATTTGTAGGTAAATGATAAAAGGAATGTCATGTTTTAGTAACATTCCTGGTGCTTGCAATTACTTCTTGCTGCATAAGGAAAGTTTAGCATTTCTCTCCACCTTTGGTCTGGAAAGATATCAAATTTTCCAAGACAGCAAAATTCAAAAGAAGTCCATTTCTAAACCATTTGCATACTTAAAATGAATCATGTTGTGAAAGATGGGTTGTCTCTTTGAAAGGGTAGGAAGCAATGAGGGAAATGGGGAAATACTGGTAAAAATGCTAGTAACAAGTATTTTTCCTTTTCCAAAAGTGTTTGCAAAAGCCTTCCTACACTGGTTTAATAAAAATAAAGAACTGTTTGGCAAAAGGTTTTGGTATAAAGGGCTTAATCATTAGAAGCAATTCCACGTTTTCATGACACTGAAACAGTCCACTTCTGGAGGTATTGTGGTTAATGGAGAAAATGCTAGTAACCAGCATTTTCTTCTTTTCCAATACAGATTACAACTCTTTCAAAGCCATATCCCACCAGTTGAGCAGCATTTACTTTGTTGTCTGTAATCCAAGGTCTTTAATTAGCTAAATTCTAGTGGAGGTCCACTACACGAATCTACACACCAAATAATACAGGTCTGGGCCAAATAGTCATAAACAAGAAGATATTTAATGTTTCCATAACATAAAGCCCCTGTAACAGGTGTGACACCCTGGGCGGGGCCAATTTTGACCATGTGACTAAATTTTGAAGAAGCTTGGTAGTGATCCTGCTCGAAGAAGCTTCCTGCCAAATTTGGTAGCCACTGGATTTATGATTAGGAACAAAAAGATTTTTTAAAAAGTTTTTATAATAAAAGCATATGGGTTTGGACCAATTTTGACCCCCGGGCTATAATTGGGACACACTGGTTAGAGGTCCACTAGATTAAGCTACATGCAACATTTGGTAGCCCTGGGCTTTACGGATAGAACAAGAAGATTTCTTTAGATTTTCACTACAATAAGCCCATGTAAAAGCTAAACTTGTGAACCCCCCCCTTCCCCCGGTGGGACAATTTTGACCCCAGGGCTATGATACAAAGACTTTGGTAGAGGTCCACTTGATAAAGCTAAAAGCCAAATTTGGTAGTCCTATACCTTATGGTTTCAGACAAGAAGATTTTTTTAAAAGATTTTCAAAATATTTCAGTTTTGCTGCCATAGCAACCAGGGTTTTTATGTAAATGAATTTCTTTGAAGGATATTCTAAGAGGGCCATGGCAGAATCATTTCTGTGAAGTTTTATCAATATTAGATGGGTATTTTCAGAGAAAAATGTTTGAAATAAAACTTAAGTCATGGATACAAAGATGGGCAGCAGCAAGGATGGACACACAACAGACACAGGGCCATTACATAGGCTTACTGGCCTTTGGCCAGTGGACCTAAATATCCACTGCTTACCTTCTCTTCTAAGTCCCACTTGTCTTGTTGTAACTTGGCTATTCTGTTTAAAAGTTCTTGGTTTTCATTTTCCAGCGTACTGTCTTCATGTTTTGGCAAACTTGGTAGTTCAGCTATAGGAGATTGTGGAGAGGAGAGAGGGGACATACTCTGTAATAATTGTTTCACAAATGAACAGTAAAACATTGCAATGAAAAACAATTCCCTGAAGTACTGAACAGTGATTATCACAAATAAATTTAAGCATGTTTTAATCCTTTACTACTACACAACCCTGACTTTTAACGACTCTGAGAGAAAAGCCTTTTGAAAACATTGTAGGAAAAGGAGAAAATGCTGATAACCAGCATTTTCTCCTTTTCCCACAATGTTTTCTACCCTTCCCAAAACAAATTTCCTTTTTTCAGTCACATTCATTTTGTCGTCTGCAGATGCATTCAATTTGTATTTATCTAAAATTTTGTTGTTTTGTAATATAAAGAGTTAATCAAGAGCACTGCATGCTGTTACCAACAACTGGCTCTGGTTGCTTTTCAGCAAAAATTCTAAGTCTAAAAATGTTATAAGGGTTACCTGTACTTCTGGCACGGGTTTCCCTTTAGATGGTTAAAACTAATTCAAGTTTGAAGTAAATATCTTCAAATATGACAGAGATATGAGAAAAGTTTTCCCACAATAACAAAGAAGAAAACAGGGCTATGACAATATCTAGACATTTTTTTAATATAAAACGACTTAGCTAAAAATAACAAAGACAGTGTAAATCAAGATCCTATGGTTCAGAATATGTAGTCTGACCCTTAATCTTCACATTCCAGTCTTTTGAGAAAAAATCTGGTAATAACGACCCTAAAATGGCAATGTCTGAGTATCTTCCTTTCCTGTCTCAAAAGTCCTTTTGATTTATTTGGCATACCAAGGGTAAACCTGTTTTTAATAAGCCAATCAGAACAAAGAAGGGGATTGTGGGATATCACAAGATACTTACAAGAGCACTATGACTAGTGGAGGCAAGAGTACCTGTCCTACTTCCCCCTCCACTCCATGATGATATAGAACTGCAAACATATAAATAGAACTACCTGAGCATGTGACAAAAACATTCCTTATAAACATTTTAAAGAAATTTTAGAAAAAAGAAAAAAATCATTTCCATCAATTAACCCTTTCCCAAACAAGCCCTGGTTTTCACGTGTCTGCAGTACAAGTCTTTTGAAAACACTGTGGGAAAAGGAGAAATTGCTCGTAACGAGCAATTTCTCCTTTTCCCACAGTGTTTTCTACCCTTTTTGAGAACTTTCTGCCATTTTCATCATAATTAAAATTGTCGTCTGCAAACTCTTTCAATTTGGACCAGTCCAAAATTTGTCGTTTGGGAAAGGGTTAAAAAACTAGCCAAGTATGAAGAAAAAAAGTTACTACCTAGCATGTCAGAGAAGGTAACCTCTCTCTCTGTATTCATTTGCTGCAATACAGGGCAAACTTACCAGTGGTCTTTTTCAGAAATTAATGGGCATTGACTGGCTGATCCATTTTCAACCTGATTTTAAGAAAATGTCATCCTTATATAAAATAGATACTGGACAATTACAAATATACAATAGTTACCTCTGGTCTTCTCTCCAAGAATCATTTAAAGTTGGTGTTCTAAATAAATCTTCTATACCTTAAAAGAGAAAATAGAAAAAAAAAAAAAAAAACCATTGAAATTATTCAGAAACTACATTTTTGTCATATTCTAATATTCAAAACAGATACCTAGTGTTTCAACATCAGCATATTTTTTTTCAATACTTGACCCTTAACCCATTACCACACAATCCTGACTTTTAATGACCTTGACAAAGAAGCCTATTGAAAACATTGTGGGAAAAGGAGAAAATGCTGGTAACCAGCATTTTCTCCTTTTCCCACAATGTTTTCTACTCTATCAAGGACAAATTTTGTCATCTGAGCCACCTTTAATTTGTTGTCTGCAAATGCTTTTAATTTGGACAAGCCTAAAATTTTGTCGTTTGGTAAAGTGTTAAGCTGCTAAGCACTACCCACTGTCCTTTGTGGACAGTGCAGATCAAGATCAGACAGCACAAAATCTGCAGTCTTATCTTGGATCTAAACTGTCTGATAAGGAGATATTTTTCTCCAAAAATTAAGTTTGAAATAGCATTATTCGGGTTTTTACTATCGAATTAAAAGTTTCATTTAAGTTATTTAGCAAGATAAGGATTAATATAAGTTAAAAACAATAAGTGGGGACAATTCAAAATCTCAAATCTCACTTATTTGAATAAAAAAGCTGGACAAAAAAATTTTTTTTTTATAATTATGGATAAAGTTAAGACAATTACGTTGCTTTTGACCTACTTTTATTATTTGTTCCTGATGACAGAACTTCCTGCAATCTTTCTTGTAACTTTTCTGCTCGACGTCGCTCGGCATGTAGCTGTTTCTGAAGATCTTTCAGCTGGAAGGAAGTAATTTTTCTCCAGTTTACAAACATAATCTGAGCCATGCTCTTGCAAAGGGGGTTTGATATTTCTCAATGATACACGTTACCAAGCAAATTGTCACATAATTATGGAGCTATAAAATTCATTTCGTACAACAACCGACTGCATCATGAGGTACACTGGTTCTTTGATATGCAGAAAATTGACCGATGGCAAAAAGTTTCGACCAAGGTCAGCTTACGTAGACTGCTCAGGCTGACACAGGTCGTTATTTTTTTGCAGATGCATTAAGCCTCCTACTAACAGAGCATGGCTCATATATTCTATGAATAGCCACACAGAGACTACTGTGTTTTATAGCATAAAAGTAAAACTTTATATATAGCTTTATGCTTTATGTATGTAAGGAGTGTGGTGGGAATTTTTCCTAAAGAATGAAGTAAAGTAAACTCTATTCTGGGTAACTTGTTGGTCTTTTTGTCAAGTCAAAAAATAAACACCAAAATATTTCATTAGTAAGTTAAGTACCTACCTCAGAACAGACGTAAAATGATTCACACAGTATGTCTGAACAATTTAATTCACATTACTAGCAAAGGAACTTTTTTGTCTTGCAGTGCATCACTTTTGAAAACACTGCAGCAAAATAAGAACTTGTTCATAATTATGGACCAGTTCCTCCTTTTATCCCTTGTTTTTCCAATAGCCTATGGCAGTTATTCCTATTTACAAGTATGTTTCCAAAGTGATTTGCTGCAAATTTTGTGTCAGAAGCAATGGTGTATAAAATACGCACGTATACTAAAGGATAAAAAGCCAAATCTTACAACAGATTTCCCTTTCTTTTCATGAATTTTTCTGTCATTCACTCCATCTTTCAGGTCCTATAAATCAAGATAAAATTAAGAATAATAATAACAACAACTGAAATAACACCAATAACTACAACAATAACTAAAACAAGAGGGCAATGGTGGCCCTGTATTGCTCCACTGCCTTTTTAAATAAATGTATCATGCTAAATATCAATGAACTCTAACAAAGAGCGCTTTGATAAGAAGATTTACAAAACTTAGCAGCAAAAAACATTTTTCAATGGCATGAATGGTAAAGTTCTGGAACAAAAAACTGAATGACAGAAACCTTATTTCATATTAAATATTCAGTCAAACTATTAACAACAAAATAAATCACTCTCACTGAAAATGGAACACTTTCTACCCCAAAAAGCTTTAATAACTAAAATTAATCATGTACTATTGCGCTTCGTTAATCAAGGGAGATAGATGGTAACAATATCTGTTATCAGAGAACAGGAGTTATTTCCCCTGATCAGTATATTAGCTTAAGTCATATTGACTTCATGTACTACAAAAAGATTTTTAAAGTTTTCG
This sequence comes from Tridacna gigas, assembly GCA_945859785.2. Classification (NCBI taxonomy): domain Eukaryota; kingdom Metazoa; phylum Mollusca; class Bivalvia; order Cardiida; family Cardiidae; genus Tridacna; species Tridacna gigas. Next base: position 30,469,436 of record OX244036.2, on the reverse strand, counting down.
CTATATAAGCCTTTGTAAAACGTGTTACTTCAGGACTTACCCAAGGCTATAGTTTTAGCAATGTTGCTACAGGTCCACTAGATGAGGCTACATGCAAAATTTGGTAAACCTAGACCTTACAGATTAGGAACTAGAGGATTCTTTACTTTTCGGTTTATTAGCCCATGTAAAACTTGTAAATCCTGGGTAGGGCCAATTTTGACCCCAGGGCTATAGTTGGGACATTCTTGGTAGAAGTCTACTATATGAAGCTGTATGCCAAATTTGATAGCCCTAGACCACACCCTCAGGATCAAGAAGATCTTTGAAGTTTTCACCCTATAAGCCCATGTAAAATCTGTAATTGTTTAAAGTTTTCACTATTAAACCAATGTAAAACTTGTGACCCCTGGGATGGGCAGATTTTGACCCCAAGGCTATAATTTGAAGAACTAGGTAGAGGTCTATTAGATGGAGCTGCATGCCAAATTTGGTAGCCCTAGGCCCCATAGTTTCCTACAAGAAAATTTTTAAAAGATTTTCAATATTTTTCTGTTTTGTTGCCATAGCAATTGGAGTTTTTCCTGAAGAGGGCCATGGCAGGATAATTTCTGTGAAGTTTCATCAAAATTGGATGGGTAGTTCAGAGAAGATGTTTGTAACAAGAGGGCCATGATGGCCCTGAAGTTGCTCACCTGGGCCTTCTGACTAAACATGACCAATTTCTAATCTCTTCCAAGATACCACGACAAGCATTCTAACAAACTTTCATGAGTATTGGACTGAAAATGTGGCCTCTAGAGGGTAAACAAGTTTTCCAAAGATTTGTCTTGGTAGTCTAGTTTTTGACCCAACATGGCCCATTTTCAATCTCATCAAAGAAATCATGAAGGCAAACATTATGACTAAATTTTATTGAGCATTGGACTGAAAATGTGGACTCTATAGCATACACAGGTTTTTTCAAAGACTGAGCCCACTGACCTACTTTTTGACCAGATATGACCCATTTTCAAACTCATCCTAAATATCATCAAGACATATATTCTGACCAATTTTCATGAGTATTGGACTAAAAATGAGGTCTCTAGAGAGTACAGAAAGTTTTTCTAAAGTTAGACCCTGTGACCTACTTTTTGACCCGACATGACCCACTTTCACACTCGCCTAAGATATCATCATCAAAAAAAAAAAACATTCTGGCAGACTTCCATGAGTGTTGGATGAAAAATGTGGCCTCTAGAGCGTACAAAAAGTTTTTCAAAGATTTGATCCAGTGACTTAGGTTTTAACCCGATATGACCTATTTTCAAACTCTTCAAAGAAATCATCAAGATAAACATTCTGACCACTTTTAAAGAGTAATGGATTGAAAATTTGGTCTCTTCAGCGAACATAAGATATTTCCAAAGATATGACCTAGTGACCAGTGACTAGTGACTAGTGATCCAGTATGAACCATTTCCAAACTAATCTGAGATATCATTAAGACAAACATTCTGACCAACTTTCAAGAGTATTGGACTGAAAATGTGGCCTAAAGAGCATGCAAAAGGTTTTTCAAAGAGTTGATCTAGTGACCTAGTTTGTCACCCCAGTTGACCCCTTTCCAACTCTTCTGATCTATTATTACAACAAACATTCTGACAAAGTTTCATGAGTATCAGACTGAAAATGTGGCCCCTAGAGTATACACAAGGCTTTTCTAAGAACTGACCCAAGGTTTTACAAAGATTTGACCTAGTGACTTATTTTGTGACCCCATGTGCCCCCTTTTCGAACTACTCTGAGATCTCATCAAGACACACATTCTAACGAAGTTTCATGAGTATGCAACTGAAAATGTGGTCCCTAAAGTTGACAAAGCATGATAGCACAATCACGAAAGCTCACTTTGAGTACTTCCTGCTCAGGTGAGCTAATAAACGTTAATACACAGATGCACACACGCACGGATGCACGCACACACAATGGACACATGGCCATGAGATAAAATCAATGGCATTTGGCCAGTGGAGCTAACAACAACAAATACAACTACTACTATAATTCAGAGGACCAAAAAAGCTACAAGGCAACGTAGACTTTTATGGTATACCAGCAGTAATATTTTTAAGTAATTTGCACTCTCTCTGTTTAACTTTGTAAGCTCTCTGAGTTGGTCTGTTTTCTTGAAATATTCTGTCGCAAAAAAAAAAACCTCTCATTATTCTTTCTTGTCAACAAATTAACTCTTAACCCTTTACCAAACCATCCTGTGTATTTATGACCCTGGGAAAAGAGGATTTTGGAAAAATTGTGGGAATTGAAAAAAAAAAAAAAAAAATACTAGTAAAATCACTGTCCCTATCCCACTATATTTTCTACTCTTTAAAAGACAAATCCCATCATTTTTGATACAATTCATCTGTCATCTACAAATTCTTTCTATTTGGACAAGTCTAAAATTTTGTCTTGTCTTAAAGACTTATGGACAAAAGGTACCATCTTTAGATACATAAACCATTACTGAGCCCTGCAAATGACACCCTTGAAAAACACATTATACGAGATAAAGAAATTGTTTGTAACAAGTAATAATGAATTGCTTCTTTTCCCTTGATGTTTTCCATTCTTTTGAATAAAAATCTTTCCTTTCCCTTTAAATTTTGTCCTGTATTATGTAATGATTTTGACTCTTTACCAAATGACAAAATAACTGACTTGTCTAAATCCAAAGCATTTGATGACAGCAAAGTAAAACTGGTTCCAATGATAAGATTCTTTGCAAGGGGGGTTAACATCATGGAAAATGATAAAATGCTGGTTACCAGCATTATCCTCTTTTCCCACAGTGTTTTCAAAAGCCTCTTTTACCCAGGGCTGTTTAAACACAGGATCATTTGGTAAAGGGTTCACAGATCATTTGTTAACAAGAGAGAAGTACAGATTTTATTTTGGATACTGACAATTCTTGTTGCTAGCATTTTTTTCCTTTTCCTGCCATGTTTCTGAAAACATTTTTCTTCAGATAAAAACTAAGGATTGTGTCATAAAGGATTAAGTATGCTTGAAAAAGACACAGTATAGCGAAGGGATAATAACATCTTTTATTCCAGTCTGGCTTTATTTCTTTCTAAATTTAGAAGCGTCTTTCTCTACTGTAGTAATTGAAATTGCAGATGACTGGAAAAAGACTGCACGTAATTAATCCTTCACCAGACAGTCCCTGTGTCTTAACTCTTTACCAAATGACAAAATTTTAGACTGGTCCAATTTGAAAGCAGTTGCAGACGACAAACTAAATGCTGTAAAAAATAGAAAAATCTTCTTTGTAAGGATAGAAAACATTGTGGGAAAAAGAGAAAATGCTGGTTACCAGCATTTTTTTTCTTTTCCCACAATGTTTTCATAAGTCTTTTACCTTCAGTTCGTTACAACGTGGGATTATAAGGTAAAGGATTAATGACCCTGAGGAAAAAGGTTTTTTGAAAACATTGTGGGAAAAGGAAAAAAAGCTGGTAACCAGCATTTTCTCCTTTTCCTACAATGTTTCCTACCATTCCAAAGGCAAATACCATAATATCAGCTACTTACAATTTGTTGTCTGCTAATGCTTTCAAGATGGATGGGTCTAAAATTCTGTCATCTGGCAAAGAGTTAACCATTCACTGTCAAATTACAACTTTTTAAATTCCTGCAGCAGACTTTGTTCGAAAACATTAAGGGCAGAGCAGTAGCCCGCCCAGGTAGCTCACTGGTTAGCGTATCTGACTTGTGACCTGGTGGTTGTGAGTTCAAAAGCCGGATGAGGCAAAATTTTCTTTCCGGCAATTTTTCCCCTCTCACCTCTGATGCATGTGAGAAAAGTATTCTGTGGCTTTGGAAAGAAAGCTGTGTCAGTACTGGTGTGAGAAAGCCAGGAAACACATGGGTGTGTCACTGACTGCCATGGCATGATCTGAGCTGTTAAAATGGCGTTGAACTCCAAAACAAACAAACAAGCAGAGGAGAAATTGCTTGCTTCAAGCTCCTTTTCCAAAGAACGATTCCAGAAAATTCACAAAGGGTTTTTTCTTGATAAATATATACATAAATTGAAAAAGAATTTGAAAAGGAGCAACTGTTTGTTACGATCAATTCCTTCTTTTTCCACGTTTTCCCATACAATTTGAAAAGAGCATTTTCTTAGGCTTCCAATGTTTATATGTTATATATGCTGGGTTTTTAATAATAATGATAAATGGCAATATACTTTTCCACACAGAATTGACATGTATAAGGTTTATGGGAAGTTTATGTTGAAGACAGGTCAAACCACATGTTTGTTTGGTGTTTTACATTGTTTTCAACAGTTTTTTGTTCACATCACTGCATCAAATACTTCTATGGCAATGTTTCTTTATCTTTAACATAACATTAAGTGTAATGTTGCACATGAAGCGTAAAAATGTGGAATAGTCATTTATTACATAACTACTCCTCATTTCCAGTGGAATAGTTCTATTATAAATTTTCTTATCCTACTCAAGTTTGGGATAAGCAAGTAGTGGTCAAAGCACTGTAACCCTACACTCATTTCCAAAGGACTGCTGACCAACCTGTCTTTGGAACTATTTTTTGTATATGATGTACACACCTGTTAAACAGGCAAGTTGGCTTCATGAAAATTTCAATTTTTAATCCTTTACCAAACAATCCTGAGTTTTTATCAATCCTAAGAAAGAAGCCTTTTGAAAACATTGTGGGAAAAGGAGAAAGTGCTGAAAACAATCATTTTCTCCTTTTTCAACAATGCTTTTTACTATATCAAAGACAATATTTGAACCACATTTGATTATTTGTCTACAAATGCTTTTAATTTGGACAAGTCTACATTTTTGTCATGTGGTAAAGACTTAACACATCATGAACTTTAATTCTTGGGAGATGGGTTTACAATAAAAAGAATGTGACATTTATTGGCTTCTGACATTAAATTTTATTGAACATGCTGCAAAAAGTTATTAAGCTAACCAAAGGCCAACTTATGCAAGATCTCTGTAGAAGGCTTATAGTAAGTTTTATCAATCCATGGGCAGAATTTCATTAGTATTATAAAGATTTCCGATGACGTAGAAGTCAGTTGCGGACTTGTGTAGAAAGTATTGACAAATGAAATGAATATGGCGAGAGTTTTCATGAGCTGTGTCCAAAAAAGTTGTAACATGAACAGAAATTACGGAGATAATGGATAAAATCTAGCTTTAGTTATCTAATTCAGAGACAGAACAACGATTGTCAGTTTGAAAGCAGAATGCATCACCATCACCAGTAAAAGCATATGTGCAAATGTCCAATGGTAAGATAATGTTTGTCGACAGGAAAAGCAGGCCATCCATTACACTCAAAGAACTCAGGACAAAGACACAAGCCGTTATTTCAACATTAGATGAGACACGGTTTAGGTCAGTATTTGACAAATTAGTAGAAAGATACCAAAAGTGAGTTCAATCCCAAGTCAGATATTTCAAAAAATGTTGAAAACATTTAGGACATAGAAAATGTAACTTGCAATATCATGAACATCAGCAGACTGCTCCATCCCCCTCAGACCAAGTGTTTTAAAAAGACTTTAACTTTATAACACACACAAAAAAAATTCCAGTGAAAATTCACTTATTTATTGTTTATGTGTTGAAGTTTACTGTATGAACTTATCACAGGAATACATTCAAAAGTATGAAGGATATGAAGAAAGTCTCATTACTTTCTGATTATGGTAATCAGGTTCTCTGCTGCATCACCTATTTATTTGACAATTAATATTACAACTCAAATCAAGGACAACCATTTGAATGAAAAGAAAATATGATCTTTCAACACTGTGCAAACCGTTGTAGGAAAAACAGAAGCACTGCACATGAGTGCCAATGCTCGGTTTGAGTAACTTTTTCAGTGAAAACACTGAAGTGGTGCTCTGGCAAAAAGGGTTTTAATGCATCTCTGTAGTGTATCATACAAAGCAAGTCATCTTATGAGCCATGCTCTGACAAAAGGGGGCTTAATACATCTCTGTGATGCATTATACCAAGCAGGTCATAATATAATTATTGATCCATAAAATCCATTTTGTATAACAAACACTGAGTCATGATGTAGACTGGCCCTTGGGCATACAGGAAATTGACGATTAGCTAAAAGTTTCCGCCCAGCTCAGCCTGCGTGGACTGCTCAGGCTGACCTTGGTGGATATTTTTCTCAGATGCATTAAATCCCCTTTTCACACAGCATGGCTCATATAATTATGAAATTATCCATAAAATCCATTTTGTCTAAAGACCGACTGAATCATGAAGTAAAATAGTCTTTTGACATGCAGAAAATTTACCAATAACAAAATCTTTTGACCGCAGTCAGCGTGCATAGACTGCGGAGGCTGACCTGGGTCATTACTTTTTGCAGATGCACTTAACCCTCTTTTCACAAAGCTTGGCTCATTTTATAGGGTTGCCTGCCTTTCTTTTATGGGGATCCCTATAAAAAAAGTTTACAACTAATTAGCATAAAAATATGTTAGTAATGACAGAGATATCAGAAAATGTTAAAGTTTTGAAACATTGACAATGACACAAACAACAAAAGATCTATGAAAATACCTTGATGTTATCTTCCAAAACAGTTGAATTAATCTCTGGTAAGAGCATTTGCCACTTTTCACACAAATTTTGCAAAGTAGCCTACTTTAGTTCCAGACATTGCTGGAATATAACAAGAGGATCACATGTGGGTGCTAACGCTTGGCTGCAAGTGCTTGATTTTCAGTGAAAATTCAAAGTTGAAAAAGGGGCATAACTGTGTCAAAATAATTTTATGGTTACCTATCTCTTTTGTATGGGTTCCCCTTTTAATAGAGAACAACTTGTCCAAGTTTGAAGTAAATATCTTCATAAACAACAGAGATATTACAAAGTGTCAAAGTTTTTGCAAGACGATGACACAGACAGCGATGCCAGGACTATGACCATACCTAGATGTTTTCATCAAATACAGCTGTGATAAAAATGAAAGCGTACACTTTTAGAAATAAGAATAAAAATCAAATGTATTACCTGCTTCAATTTCTTGATATCTGCCTCCAGTGTCTGAGTATTTTTCTCATGAGATTCTTCAGTTTCTTTTAATTTCTGAATTAAATTGAATAAACAAAAATCACATAGATGAGACTTTGTACAATTTAATCATAATCTTGAATTGATAAAATTAAACAAAAACAAGATTTCTTATAATTGTGAAATGAATTTAGAATCAATTAATATAAAGAGAAAACAGAAATGTTAAGCCTATAATTAATCAAACAGTTATAGCTATTAAATTATAATTTCAATAAACACTTCAATGAATTCACTACAGAAAACTAGTGACAAAAGTGTTTATTTCTACTTGAAATGTTGTCCTGAAGATGGGTTTTGTGACATGAGTAAATTTTAGTTTAACCCTTAAGCTGCTATATGAATGAAACGAAAACTGCCACTATCTAACAGATATTGTGAATTTAAAGCTGATTTCACCGCAAAGAAAACGCATCAGACAGTGTAGATCAAAGATCAGAAGGCACATTTTGTGCAGTCTGATCTTAATTTGCTCTCTCGGCAAATGGTCAGTGAGTCACGCAAGTTTTTAGGGGTAGAATCTCTTAGATTAAGTAGATGACATGGAATTGATTAGAAAATACCGCCTCGATGGCGGATCAATTGTTACTTTCTTCAATGTTCTTGATGGGGAACGCATTCCAATACCTCAAGAGCCGGACGTCTAGTTTGGGAAACTTTTGCCAGAGCAGCTGACAAGCAATAGTTATCAGTCCATATTTGCCAACAAAGTGAGGACTAAACAATGAGTGCTTTAAACTTGAACAGTCATTATGCTCATTATGCTTCATTCAAGTATTTCATAATGTTCATGCTTTTATGTAAATCTTGTGTGGTCTATCTTCTTCGACTCCTTTGTTTACTTCATCCATGATAGAGTAAGTCTGTAAAGGACCACTGCTTATAGACTAAATTTAATTTCTCTAGGGATCGTTTTACTGCAGAACTTGGCAAACGTAACTAAAAGAATGTCTTAAATTTTCGTGTGAAAAGTCCAAGTTTTGCGTTTTACTAAAACTTGCGTACCTAAGTCCGAGCATAATTTTTTGCGTAAGAATACATACAAAAATATCAGTCATAAGTAAGAACAAAGGCCGAAGTCTGGAGGCACTTTTTTGCAATGTGTCGTCATAGAGTAAGAAATTTGAGAAAAACATCATTATTATCCTCACAGCTATCCGCAGTAGACATAAATTTCATTTTTTTACAAATTATATTTTTCTTCACACACACAGTATCCGTATTTGATGGAAGCGGCTGACATATGAGATGAGAAAAATTAAAGTGCAAGAAATTTAGGGTAAATTGCATCATATTTCCCTCTGGTTTAATGGCACACACTGTTTACCTAGGGAACAAGTGTGTGGGATCCACTGTATCTGCCTTCAAATGCAGCGTAACAAGTATTTGACCCATGCTCTGTGAAAAGGGGGCTTAATGCATCTGTGAAAAGTATCAACCCAGGTCACCCTGCACAGTCCGCGTACGCTGACCTAGGCCAAAACTTTTCGCTACTGGTCAATTTCCTGTATGTCAAAAGACCTGTTTACCTCATGATACAGTCGATTGTTAGACAAAATGTTTTTTTATGGATACATAATTTTATGATGACTTGCTTGGTATCATGCTTCGCGGAGATGCATTCTGCTCCCTTTTGCCAGAGCATGGCTCACTTACTTGTGTAAATTCACAAAGTTACGAAAGTTTAGTAAAACCAATTTACAAATTTCTCGAATCTGAACGTAGGCGTAAAGTTACGAAAATTCTTATGCAAAAACTTATGAATTGTCAGTAAAACGGTCCCCTGATGTGTAAATTCTAGCCAATACAGCGGGAAAATAACGTCACTTTTAAATGATACGACTGTAAATGACTTTTCTTTACAAGAGCATTAAGGTCGGTTTTGAGAGATCACTTTAGGAAAATCGTAACCTCCCGTAAAATGATCATAAAGGTAACCGTAAATTACGAAGCTTCAAAGTTTTGAGATAATGGGCCCAGGATGGTATATTTAAAGAAACTTGGTAGAGGTCCATTAGAAGAAGCTATATGCCAAATATGGTCGCCCTAGCCCTTATTGTTCTGGACAAGAAGATTTCAAAAGTTTTCACTATATAAGCCCACGTAAAACTTGTGACCTCGGGGCTGGGCCAGTTTTGACCCCACGGCTATAATTTGAGTATAGTTGGTGGAGGTCTATTAGATGAAGCTATATGCCAAATTTGGTACCCATAGACCTTACAGTTTTGGACAAGAAGGTTTTCAAAAATTTCAAATTTTTAGTTTTGTTGCCATGCAACCAGAGTTTTTACAGGAGTCAGATTCTTTAAAGAACTTCTAAGGAGAACCAGGGCAGGATCATTTCTGTGAAGTTTGGTCAAAATTAGATGAGTACTTACAGAGAAAAAGATGTTTGAAATAAGAATTAACACCGGGACACACAGATGCACAGAAAGATACATGTAGGCACAGACGCATGATGTACACAGGGCCATGACACAAGCTCACTGGCCTTTGGCCAGTGAAGCTAAAAACACATGGTTTTACTATTATTTGTTAACGACTGTTCTCCAACTGTCTGTCACTCCTCTATGGGTGAGGCAAAAAATGCTGAAATAATGCTATCGAGTTTCAAAGTTAAAAGCATTACAATGAAAATCAATTTCTGCCTGGTTTTTGTAAATAAATAGTGTTGCAACAAAGAAATATTGAAGAAATTGATCCATTTCAATGCATTTGATCAAAATGTTAAGTTTTCATACCAACAAGATAGTCATTAAAGAAGTTCTGGAGATAAATACCTCTATTTCTACTTGGAATGTGGACTTGAGGTTATCAACTTCTGTGGAATGTGTAGATTTCAGCTTCTCTATCTCCTCATCATAATCAGCCTTCAACTGTAGGACTGTTGCTTCATTCTCATCTATTGTTTTGTCCAAAGATCCCTAAGGATGCATAATTAACCCTTTACAACACAATACTACCTTTTAACAACCATTGGAATGAAGCCTTTAGAAAATATTATGGAACAAGAGGGCCATGATGGCCCTGGATCGCTCACCTGAGTCAACAGGCAAAATTTCACCCGAGGGTCATAATGACCCAATTTAAAACTCATCTGAGATATCATTAAGACAAACATTCTGACCAATTGTCAGGTCAACTGAGCTGAAAATGTAGTCTTTGGAGTGTCCAAAATGTATTTCTTCAATTTGACCTATTGACCTAGTTTATGACCCTATCTGACCATAATTCAAACTCGTCCCAGATATCAAGACACACTTGTTAACCAGGGTTCAGGTGAATTGGGCAAGAACTGCTGCCTCTAGAGTACCCACAAGGTATTTCCGTAATCTGACCTAGTAACCTAGATTATGACCCTATGTCATCCAATTTCAAACCCATTCAAGATATCATCAAGTCAAACATGCTGACAAGTTTTCAGGTCAGTTGAGCAAAAATTGTGGCCTCTAGAACGCCCACAATACATTTCTTTAATTTGACCTGGTAACCTAGTTTATGACCCTATGAGACCCAATTTCTGATTGATCTGAGATATCATCAAGTCAAACGTGTAAACCAATTTTCAGGTCAATTTAGCTTGAACTGTGGCCTCTAGAGTGCCCACAAGGTATTTCTTCAATGTGACCCAGTGACCTTGTTTATGACCCTATGTGACCCAATTTTGAACTCATCTGAGATATCATCAAGACAAACATGCTGACTAATTTTCAGGTCAACAGAGCAAAGATTGTGGCCGCTAGAGCACCCACAAGATATTTCTTTAAATTTGACCCAGTGACCTAGTTTATGACCCTAGGTGACCCAAATTCGAACTCATCCAAGATTTTTTTTAAGACAAACATGCTGATCAATTTTCAGGTCAATTGATTGAGAATTGTAGCCTCTAGAGCGCCCACAAGGAATTTTTTTAAGTTGATCTAGTGAGAACAAGTTTATGACACTAGGTGACCCAAATTCAAGCTCATCTGAAATTTTATCAAGACAAACATTCTGACCAATTTTCAGGTCAATTGAGTAAGAAATGTAGCCTCTAGAGTGCCCACAAGGCATTTCTCCAATTTGACCTTGTGACCTAGTTTATGACCCAAGGTATCCCAAATTCGAACTCATCCAAGATTTTATTAAGACAAAGATTCTGACCAATTTTCAAGACAATTGAGCAAAAAAATGTGGCCTCTAGAGTGCCCACAATGTATTTCTTTAATTTGATATAGTGACTTAGTTTATGAACCCAGGTGACCCAAATTTGAACTCATGCAAGATTTCATCAAGACAAACATTCTGACCAATTTTCAGGTCAACTGAGGAAGAAATGTGGCCTCTAGAGTGTCCACAAGGTATTTCTTTAATTTGACTTAGTGACCTAGTTTATGACCGCAGGTGGCCCAAATTCAAACTCATCTGAGATTTCACCAAGGCAAACATTCTGATCAATTTTCAGGTCAGTTGAGTAAGAAATGTGGCCTCTAGAATGCCCATAAGGTTTTTCTTTAATTTGACCTAGTGACCTAGTTTATGATCCTAGGAGACCCAAATTCGAACTTATCCGTGATTTCATCAAGACAAGCATTCAGACCAATTTTCAGGTCAATTGAGTAAGAAATGTGGCCTCTAAAATGTCCACAAGGTATTTCTTTAATTTGACCCAGTGACCTAGTTTATGACCCCAGGTGACCCAATTTCAAACTCATGCGAAAATTAATTAAGACTAACATTCTGACCAATTTTCAAGTCAACTGATGAAACAATTTGGCCTCTAGAGTGCTAGCAAGGTATTTCTTTAATTTGATATAGTGACTTAGTTATGACCCCAGGTGACCCAAATTCAAACTCATGCGAGATTTCATCAAGACAAACATTCTGACCAATTTTCAGGTCAATTGAGTAAGAAATGTGGCCTCTAGAGTGTCAAAAAGGTATTTCTTTAATTTGACATAGTGACCTAGTTTATGACTGCAGGTGGCCCAAATACAAAGTTATCTGAGATTTCATCAAGACCAACATTCTGATCAATTTTCAGGTCAATTGAGCAAGAAATGTGGCCTCTAGAGTGTCCAAAAGGTATGTCATTAATTTGACGTAGTGACCTACTTTATGACTCCTGGTGATCCAAATTCGAACTCATCCGAGATTTCATAAAGACAAACATTCTGACCAATTTTCAGGTCAATTGAGGAAGAAATGTGGCCTCTAGAGTCTCCACAAGGTAAATGCTGATGACGTACGATGGACAACCACATAAGCTCACCTTGAGCATGTTGTTTCTCCTTTTCCCACAATGTTTTCTACCCTATCAAAGAAAAATTGCACTATTTGAGCCAAACTGAAATTGCTGTCTGCAAACATAAAAGCATTTGCGGATGATAAATTAATTCATCAAATGATGAAATTGTCTTTGAAAGAAAGGTTAAAAGTCATGGGCTAAGGAGAAAATAATGTTACCAGTATTTTCTAACTTCCCACAATTTTTTTGAAGTCCTTTTTGTGTTAAATCTCCAGATTGTTTTGTTAAAGGTTAACCCTTTACCACACAATCCTGACTTTCAACGACCCTGAGAACAAAAGCTTTTGAAAACATTGTGGGAAAGGAGAAAATGCTGGTTGCCAGTATTTTCTCCTTTTCCCACAATGTTTTCTACCCTATCAGAGAGAGAAATCATGTTAGCAACATTTAATTTGTCATCTGGGAATGCTTTCAGTTTTGTCCAGGCCCAAATTTAGTCATTTGGTGAAGAGTTAACACATTAACTCCTGTCGACTACTTTTTACATCTTGCATCAGATCACTTTGGAAAACACTTTTGCATAAGCCAAAATAGCTCAATACATGCTGTTTTTCCAAATTTTACAAAGTTGTCTTCTGAGTTGTCTATTCCAAGTTGTGTTTCAGGGGTGATGAGATACTCCATGAAATGAGTGTTTTCCATCACACACTTATATGACAATATCAAAATCCTTTACCAAACAAATCTGTGTTTTAACGACTGGGGAAGGTTTTGAAAACCTTGTAGGAAGAGGAAAACATGCTGTATAACAAGATTTTCGCATTTTCCCATAATGTTTTCTATCTTTTCAAAGACAAATCATCTGCAAACACTTTCATTTTGGACAAATCCTAAGTTTTGTCATGTAGGACAGATTTAGATCAAAGTACAGAAGACACTTGGCTGAACATACACACACACACATATATCTATATGTGTGTGTGTGTTTGTGTGTGTGTGTGTGTGTGTGTGTGTGTAAGGGATAACATGTGGCAGCAAGTCTTGTAGCAGATGCAAGTAACCAGAACTCCTACTGTGATCTTTGTTGGTAAATTTGTTTTTCATTCAAATGATTTTCAGTCTTTTGGGTATGAAGACTAGAAATCTTCATTTAGGGAAATGGAGAAAATGCCCTTATCTTTCTGACAGAACTTAAACTTTTACCAACCAATCCCCATCTCATCTACCCTAAAAAAGAAGTATTTTGAAAAACATTGTGGGGGAAAAAGGAGAAAAAGCTAAAAACCAGCATTTTTTCCTATCCCCATAATGTTTTCAGCCCTTTGAAAGACGAAACTTGTTACTGTGACCACATTTCAGCTGTTGCCTGCAAATGCTTCCAATTCAAATGAGTCCATAAATTGATCATTTGATCATCTGGTACAGCAATAATGCATTTCTGACATGACCATTCTTAAAATGACCCTAAAAAACTATTACATGAGATAAAAAGGAGACTTATTTTAAATTCTAAGAAAAAAAAAGTTGTCTAAAGAAATGTATAGAAATCATTGCTGAAAAATGAGCAACTTCTTGCTACAAGCAATCGCTACTTTTTCACAATATTTTTTTAATCATCAACTGCAAAGGATTAAAAACAGTCATACTTTAGGCTGCACTTTGATTGGTTTAACCCTTTACCAAACAATCCCTTGTTTCAACAACCCATTGCAGACCTGTTAAGACTCCCGGAAATGCCGTGAGTACCACGGAAAATAACAGCGGCAAACAGCTCACATATTTTTGGAATAAACTCCCGAAAAACATAAACTCCGATTTTTTTTTTAAGGCCACAACTTGTATCCAGGAAAAAATACGACGAGACCGGTAGGGTCCGGAAATCAGATCTCCACGAATGCTTTATTCATTGCTACCAGATGTCTAACTATATAGAGCGTTTACAGGGACTTGATCAGACATGCGCATTAAACAAAATTGAGAAAAGAGAAAAGATGTCGAAGCGTGCCCTTTCACCAGGGCCATTAACGCCAAAAAAAAGACAGAAAAAACTCCAGTACGACACAAAATACAGCATCGATTTTGAGAAAAAGTATGACTGGGTTCGGAAAAGCGATTGCTCTGCTACACAAGCGTTTTGTACGGTATGCCAGCGGCATTTCAGTGTAAGCCATGGAGGCACTGACGATGTAAGACGCCATGGTGAGGGAAAGAAACATTCTGAACTTTACGCCGCTAGAAAAAACAGCAAAGATGTGAGTTCATTTTTTATGGGAAGCAAACACAACACAGAATTGGACACCAATGTAATAAAGGCTGAGACGTTATTTTCTATTATGATAGCTGAACATAATGCACCCTTCTTGCTGGCAGACCATTTTAACAAGATTGTAAAGCGAATGTTCCCCGACAGTGAGATTGCAAAGAAGTATGCATGTGGCCGGATGAAAACAACGCAAATTGTAAAGAGGGCCTTAGATCCCATCCAAAGATCTGCAGTTATAGAAAAATAACCCCCAGGACATGCCAGATGGCACCAAAAGGCACCATTTTTTTCAAAATTTTCCGGGGGAGCATGCCCCCAGACCCCGCTAGCAGATCTTCGCGCCTGCGGCACTCACATCAAATATGGGCTGTCTCACTGATTTTTTTTCCAGGAACTTAACATGTCTGCATTGGAAGAAGGTTTTTGAAAACATTATGTAAAAAGGAGAAAATGCAGGCAACCAGCATTTTCTACTTTTCCCACAATGTTTTCTACCCTTTAGAGCAGAATCCCATTATTTGAGCCATGTTTAGATTTTTATCTGCAGATGCTTCAATTTTGCCAAGCCTAAAATTCAGTTTTCTGGTAAAGATTTAAGAAATACAACACCTCTATCTCTTCAAGCCGTCTTTCTAGCCAGCCTTTGGCCTCCTCCAGTGACACAATCTTACTTTGCTGTTCCTCTACTAAAGGCTTCAATTTCTCTAACTCTTGCACTTTTTTCTGCAAAGACATGGAAATGGACAAATATATGGATAGAAGGTCGAATGGACTTAACATATGATTAAGCTATCAGACCTACGATGAGAAATATTTATTGAACAATATGTATGGTGGTGTTATCAAGTATGAACAAGTATGTGTTAGTGGTCTTTTATTCATCTTATAAAAATATTCATTTCTTATCACTATAGCATTTGCAGCTCATCTATTCATTTCCTTTCTCAGTTTCACTAGTACTAAGCTAGGATTCTCAGTATCTTGCCTACACATACTGTTTAACTCATTACCAAACGACAAAATTTTGGAATGGACCAAATTGAACTCATTTGCAGGCGACAAATTATATTTCACTAAAATGATGATTTCTCCCTTTAACAGAGTAAAAAACATTGTGGGAAAAGGAGAAAATGCTGGTAACCAGCATTTTCTCCTTTGCCCACAATGTTTTCAAAAGCTTTTGTTCTCAGGGCCGTTAAAAGTCGGGATTGTATGGTAAAGGTTTAACTGCAGCTAGCAAGGAATGAATAACATTTTAATGATAAACCAATGTATTCAAATATTACCTCTTTACTACACGCCAAAATTTTAGACTCCTCCATTATTAAAAGTTTTAGGAGAAGACATGTTAAATTTGACAAAAATAATGGGCTTTGTCTCTGAAAAGTAGAAAACATTGTGGGAAAGGAGAAAATGCTAGTTACCAGCATTTTCTCCTTTCCCCAAACAATGTTCTCTCAAAAGCCACCTAACTCAGTGTCATAAAAACAAGGAACTGATTGGTATGGGGCTAAATCTTAATTCATAATTTCATACTGATTATTAATATTTCACATAGATATTTTCAAAGTTGTCCACTGAAAATTTATTTCAGGAGTTCATAATGGAATGAAACTATTTAAAACTTGTAGCAATACCTTTTCTACATCTAATTTAGATTCTAATGTTTTTATTTTAGTTTCATAACTATTCTCCATACTGAGTAGCTGCTCCCTGTTTTTATCACAGTCTCTCTGGTAACTTATTGCTAAATCATCCAGCATGGTCTTTCTCTTCTCTGCTAACTGAAATAGATTTATAAACAAAATGAAAAAAATTCATGGCTATATATTGCATACCTCATCAACCCTATCCAAAATGGCAAATTCTAGACTCTTCCAAACTTAAAGCCACAGCACATGACAAATTCTTCATTTGAACCATATATTTACGTTCCGCTGCATGACAAACATGGAGAGTGACATATATTTATAGTCTGAATAACCTTTTGAAAAAGACCACTGGCCAAATTTTGAAAATGGGGTGTGTTCATGTCTTAACTTATACTTTGATTCCAAATTGAATTATTTCTCAGCTAGAATTAATTACCAAATTAAACAATTTTAGATTGGTCAAAATTGAAAGCACTTGCAGATGACAAACTAAATGTTGGGCAAATTACGAAATTTTTATTTGATAGGAAAGCAAACATTGTAGCAAATGGAGAAACTGCTGGTTACCAGCATTTTCTCCTTTTCCTACAATGTTTTCATAAGTCCTTTTCCTTGGGGTTCTTATAACTCTGAGATGTTGAGGTAAAGTGTTAATTTGGTGCAGTAGTTTCTGAGGAGAAGTGGTATGAACATTCGCACAAATGAATGACAAATGGTGATTTTGCACACAAACAATTCAACCTGTGCACCATGTGCTCAGGTGAGCTACCGAGTAAGGAATCTTTTTTTAACTCTTTACTAAACGACAAAATTTTGGACTGGATCAAACTGAAAGCATTTGCGGATGACAAATTCAGTGTTGCTAAAATGATGATTTCTCTTTTTGATTGGGTAGAAAACATTGAGGGAAAAGGAGAAAATGCTGGTTACCAGCATTTTCTCCTTTTCCCACAATGTTTTCAAAAGGCTTCTTTCTCAGGGTCGTTGAGAGTCGGGATTGTGTGGTAAAGTGTTGAATGTAAAAATTCTTAACATTAAACTTTACATCACTTGGATTGCTAAAGAAATGAAATGATTATTTTCAAACAGCAGGAGAGATCTAGTTATTACAAACTCAATATTAAAGTTTTACATGAAACAACTGATATAATAACCCTTTGACACAATCCTGAGCTTTAATAATCCTGAGAAAGAAGCCTTTTCAAAATGATTGTGGGAAAAGGTCAAAATGCTCGTAACCAGCATTTTCTCCATTTCCCTAAATGTTTGTTTTCTACCCTATTAAAGACAAAGTCCATCATTTGCGCCACTTTTAAATTGTTGTCTGCAAATGCTGTAAACTCCAACAAGTCTACATTCTGTCATATGGTACGGGGATAAGCTTGAGAACACACAGAAAACTCTGTGCAGACTAATCCTAATCGATAACATCCATTACAAAGAATTTCTCCTTTTTTTTTTTTCAAACTGTTTTCAAAAGTGGCCAGCTTGGAGATGAAACAAGTCATTTAAAGGTGGTAATTTTGCCTGAAGTCTTTACCAAACGTCAAAATTTTAGACCAGTCCAAATTAAAAGCATTTGCATAAGACAATATAAATATGACTCAAAAATTGATATCTGTTTTGGGAGGAGAAGGAAGCATTGGTGGTGACCACATTTTCTCTTTTTCTCACAATGTTCTCAAAAGCTGTCTTTCTCAGGGTTGTTAAAACTTGAGATTGTGTGGGAAAGGTTTAACTAGTCTATAGCAAGGCATGTGCTATAAAAATGTAACAGGATACAATCTTTTATTTGCATACCTTATTAGCCTCTGACAGCGCTTGAATTTGCTCCTCTCTGTCTTTTTGTAATGAACCCAGCTGGTCTGAAGTTTCTGATGAGGCCTTGTGACACTCCTGAAATACCAGAGGAACATAGTCTTTTACTTTGTTTGTCTGTATATTGCTTAACTCTTTAACAAACTACAAAATCTTAGACCAAATTCAAAGTACTTGAAGACAATAAATTAGATTAGATAAGATTACATGATTGGTCTTTGATACAGTAGAAAACATTGTGGGGAAAGGAGAAAATGCTGATTACCAGCATGCTCTCCTTTCCCCACAATATTTTCAAAAGCCTTTCCCCTAAGTGTGGTTAAAACCTGGATTGTGTGATTAATGCTGTTTTCAACATTATTTCAGTTACATAGAAGGAGCCACTGCTACTCTCCATCCTTTCCTGGATTTTACAAGTACCGTAATTCATCTATGTATTCGGGAATTAAAAAAAAATCCTGTCAATTACGAAGTGAACAAAACAGTGACTCCACCTTTAAAAATCGATATCGGCCAATCAGTGAGTGAGGCGTTTGTGTAATATGGTGAGAAAACAAAACGCGTTGATAGTTAATTACTCGATATCGAATGGAACATGTGGAATCGGGTGCTAAGGTAAGATATGCGACCCTTTACGCGAAAATACGTACAAAAAATATGGTCAGGAAGAGAAACAATAGACAGAATAGAAGTTAATTGCGTATAGACCTGTGCATATTTCAATAGCACAACAATTTTCGGAAAACAATTCGACCTCGTAATTTTTGGAATTCCAGCTTTATCTAAATTTAGACCCGTTTACATCATCGAAGTACTCGGTCATTATTCTTACATTATTTTCACCCAAAAATTGCGATTAGTAATTTTCAGACTGTGTCTCATTTGTTTTAAAAAAATACACTTAACACACCTATCTTGTTTGTGAACCTTAAGACCCTAAGACTTTTTCGTCTGACGGACTTAGAATGGCTTGGAAACGATGTAACGTGGATATATTTTAGTTTAGTGTAGACCAAGATAAGTCTGCATGAATATACAGGCTGATCTTTTACAACACTGCCCGCGTAAATGGACTGTTAAAAATAGAAGGATCTGGGATAATTAAAAATCCGAACGTAGTCGATTTGATCCTTGTAGTGATGCTATGGGAAAGGGTCTTTGAGCCAAACATGGGTAAAGGTAGTTACTGAAGCATGACAAAACACCAGTCTATTCCAGTTATGGATAAACATACTCTAATCAACAACCCTTTACACTTACCAGACATTGTTTGGACTCACCCTTCATCTGGGACAATACTTCTATCGATAGGAGTAGTTAAACTAGCTTGATGAAAAAAATATTGTCCAGACTTTTCAGTCATGAATTTGGTGTCCGAATTAATGGAAAAAATGCTAGCATCAGCTGTCCGAAATTAGGACGTAAAATAAATTATTTCAAGAATTAATTTATGGTGTCCGAATTCATAGAATGTCCAAATATATAGATGAATTACGGTACTTTGCACAATATTCTTCCCTACTGACTGGCAGATTCCTCATTAATTATCGTTGAAATAATGATCAGTGGTGAGACAGGAATGAATCCGTTGCATTTCTATCACTAGTTAATGTTGTCATTCACAAATTGTGAAGTAATTTGTCAAAATAATTCACTTAAAAATACATGCACAACTTGTAATGCCGCTACATTGGACAGCTTTGAAAACATTGTAAAAAGCAACTGCTCATGTGAATTTTTCTAAACTACAATACAAAGTTACAAAAAAGAATGCATGTAATCTAGAAATGTGATACATTAGGACATAACCTTAGAGTTTACCAAAAAGTCAAACAAACACTGTACCTCTAACTGCGCAATTAAGTCATCACTTCTCTGTGTCAAGGTTAAAATTTGGGTCTTCAACTCTTTTATATGTAACTCATACTTTTGGCTCTTCTCCAGAACATGTTGGTTTTCAATAATGTCTGCTGCATTCAACTGTGCAAAAAAATTGACATAAATCAAACAATTAAATTTTATCAGATGAAACATACATGAGTCATGCTCTGTGAAAAGGGTGATTGAAGCATCTGCAAAAAGTAGCCATCATGGTCAGCCTGTGCAGTCGGCACCCATGACCTGGGTCCAAACTTTTAGCTAACCGTAAATTTTGTGCATGTTCTAGCACCTTTCACAACTGTAGTTGCTTTTTCAGACAGTGTAGAACATGCAGTCTAATCTGTGATCCACACTGTCTGCATTGCTGATACATTCTAGATAACTGATTGATTGATTTTATGGTGTTTTATGCTGTTTTCAACATATTTCAGTGCACCTATCCATGCTCTCCTGGAGTTTCTTTTACCAGTACTCTGCACGTAATTCTTTCCAAGCGACTGGCTGCTTTCCCACATGACTGTCATCGATACAATGGTCAGCGACAAGAGAGGAACGAATCCTGTTGCATTGACTATCATCATTCCTTGGAAAGAAATTGGCAGATCAGAGGATCGAACCAGCAACCTCCTGTTCTCAAGTCCTGCACACTACCAATTGAGCTACCATGGCTCTGAGCACATTCTGGATAAAGGCAACTTTGAAATCGCAGTTCTGTTATACGGTTACCTGTTGCTGCATTCCAGTCATTCTGGTTTGTAACTCTCTAATGGTGTGGTCTGCACTTGACTTGATTTCTTCTTGTGACTGGAAAGAAAAACAAGAGAACATTATGTGGGTGCTACACTCAGCTGCAGTTGCTTTCAGAATTTTAGAAAATTCTAAGTTGAAAAAGGGGTGTAACTGTGTCAAAAAAAATTTAATGGTTACCTGCTACTCGTATGGGTTCCCCTTGTAAAGGTTAACAACTAGTCTGATTTTGAAGTAACTATCTACAATAATGAGAGATATTATAAAATATAGTTTTTGCATGACGACAACCCAGACGACGGCTATGACACTACCTCAACATTTTCTTAGAAAACAGCCAAATTAACAAGAGCAGGTATAGTTTTTTTTGGGAGGTTACAAACTAGAAAATCTCTACATAACTTACAACCAAATACATACATAAACCCTACTGTGAATCACTAAAAATTTCATACTTATTTGACTTTTAGAAGTGGTGATGTTGGGCAGTGCAGGTATGTATTTGAGAGGTTCCATATTTAAGTCTGGTTACCGCTTGACCTTTTCCTCTTGTGCAGGCCAAGAAAGCAGTGATCATAAGGACCAAGGAAGTGGGGTGGGTCTTGCTCTGTTCCTGCCACACTTTTTCTCCTTGGATTTACCTGACTTTTTCATGACACTTAGTTCAGTTCTAAATTAGAATAATTCCTGGGTCAGAACCAGTGTTTGTTTTTTGTCAGTATGTTCCTTTGTAAATCAAACCAGCATTTTCATGCAGCAACTCAGCATTAAACCTTTACCAAACAATCTGTGTTTTAACTGACCTGAGGAACAAGACATGAAAATATCATTGGAAAAGGAGAAAATGCTGGTAAACAGTATTTTTCCTACAATGTTTTATACACTATCAAAGACAAATCTCATCGTTTGAACAACAAACAACAAAAATTAAAATTTATTGAAATGAAAGCATTTGCAGACAACAACTTGAATGCGGCTCATAAAATGAAATTTGTCTTTGATAGGGTCAGGGTTCATTCTACAGCAAGCCTGTGCACCATGGGCGCATATTTTTCATCTTTGGCACATCAGAAATCTTACCTCATGGCCAAGCTGGAGCACATTTTTTGTAAGGTGTTAATTTGATAGTGAGAATTTGTTCTTAAGTTCATACTAACTAAAGAATCAAGAACAGCCAATATATGACTAAACCAGTAGCCTGTTATCGATCTTTGCATCAACAACAGGTAACACCCAATGCTTACAAGTCAGGTTTCTGCCCGGTTCACGATTTCATGAGATAACATGAGACCTGAAAATTTAAATTGTGACACTGCTGATGCATAAAGATAAACCTCGTCAATAAGGATGAATTCTTTAGGGAATTTGTTTGATAAAACGTGTCCTTAAAAATCTTTGTTTGTCATGAAAATACTGGCCAAAGATAGAATATTGTTCCATTATTTTAAAACAGAAATTAAACATTCTGTTACATGCTGCCTGATTGTTGGATTGGTACATGAGAAAACCAATAGCTGCCATTAATAAATTGGGTGTTGCCTGTTGTCTATCGGAGGGCTACGGGAGATACAACAGGTACCAGTTTAACATATGACCAGTGAATTGTTATGAGGGCTCTTATTGGTCATTTCTGTTGGTGTGTCACCCATATCATCCAATCAAAAAAGGTTTACTGTACGTACTTGAAAGCTATTAAAACTCCATGTTGCTTTCATCAAACAGCAATTTCTCACATGTACATGCTTCAGGCATTCAGATGGAAAGGGTCATTAGGGCAGTAATGGAAGAAAAATTTACTTTTGGTTGGGTAGAATCAAAATCTATTTATTCAGGTAGTTTTCGCTTGGCCCAATAAATTTCTCTAATGGCCCCTACTTTTTCTGATGAGGGGGCCAGATGGCCCCATAGATTTGATTTCTAGACTGAATGCTGTAGGGTAGACCAGCATTTTCTCCTTTTCCCACAATGTTTTAAAACAGCTTCTTCCACAGAGTTGTTGAAACTCAGGACTATTTGGAAAAGTATTACATCCAGTTTTTGTGCCTACATGTAGAAAATTTCACACTCCATGATAGCAACAGCGACAACAACAAAAAAATCTATTAATTTTACATTCTATTGTTCGCATGCCTGGTAGCAGTTTCATTTTTTACCAGGCGACAATATTTTCCAGTTTCCTAGATTGAACGCATTTGAAAACGACATATTATATGTTGCTCAAATGATAGGATTTTGTTTTTGAAAGGACAGGAAACTTTGTGAGAATAGGAAACAAGAGCAGCACATGCGGGTGCTAATGCTTGGCTGCAGTTGCTTTTAGTATAAACGGTAAGTCTGAAAAGGGGTATAACTGTCTTAAAAATATTTTAATGGTTACCTGCCCCTGGTTTATGGGTTTCTCTTTTTATATATAACAAATAGTCCAAGTATGAAGTAAATATCTTCAGTCATGACAGAGATATTATAAAATGTCAGAGTTTTTTGGAAAATTATACGCAGAAAAAAGGGTATAACTGTGTCAAAAGTATTCTGATGGTTACCTGTCCCTATTGTATGGTTTTCCCTTTTCATGGTTTACAACTAGTTCAAGTTTGAAGAAAATATCTTCAGTAATGAAAGAGATATTTAAAATGTCAAAGTTTTTGCATGACGAAGACAATGACAACACCATGGCTAATGACAATACCTTGAAATTCTCTTCCAAAACATTTGAGCAAAAAATGCTGGTCACTAGCATTTTTTCCTTTTACCACTATATTTCTGAAAGTTTTCTTCCCTAGGGTCACTCAAACTTGGGATTGTGAAGTACAGGGTTAATAAAACTCAACCAGTGCAACTCCTGCACAGGACATCTTGAAATTGAATAGCTAAATGGTAAAAACTAGGAGACAGGTCTAAAACCTACCTTTTGGTATTTGGCAATCTCCTGTTGATATTTTTCTATTTGGTCAGTGTAGTACTTCTGATCTCTGTTTCTAATGCCCTGCAAGTCTTGGATTTTTTCACTGAAAATATTTACATATCATTGTCTAGTATGTGATATTTTGACTCATTACCAAACAACAAAATTCTGGAACATTTGTCTGTATTCAAAGCATTTGCAGATAACATATTAAATGCAGTGAAAACGATCTCATTTGTCTTTCATAGGGTTGGAAAACATTGTGGGAAAAGGAGAAAATGCCTTCCTCCTTAACATTGTTAAAACACAAGATTGTTTGGTAAACATTTAAATACAAAATAAATACAACATAAAACAGATCATCTAAACTTGAAAAAGGTCATTAAAATTTCATAAGTCATGTGTTCTTAATTCACAGTTTATATACATACCTGTTTTCTTTAAAAAGTGTTTCCTTCTCTGTTTGCAACTGAAGATAACTAAAAGTAAAGAAATGAAAGCCCATAACTGAACAAGCTAAAGGACCTACCCAAGTCTATTACAAAACACATAAAGCATAATTAAAGTAAAAACAAGAGGGCCATGATGGCCCTGTATCGCTCCACTGGCTTATAAATATAAACCACGAAGAAAAGTCTTCACTATATAAGCCCTTATAAAACTTTGACCTCATGGCTACAGTCTGACTAAATGGGGAATATTGTATTAGAAGAATAACATGCCAAATGTGGGAGTTCTTGGCCTTATGGCTGGTAACAAGATGGTTTCTGAACTTTTCACTCCATAAACCCATGTAAAACTTGTGATCCCTGGTGCAGGGCCAAACTTGATCCTAGAGCTGTAACTTGGGCCCTCTTTGTAACTGTCCACTAAATAATGCTATAATTATATGCAAAATTTGGTAGCCTAAGCCTTATGGCTATGTACACCAAGATTTAAAAGTTTTCCCTATGTAAGCCTATGTAAATCTTGTGAACCCCCCCCTCCAAGTATGAGGCCAAATTGACCCCAGGACTATACTTTGGACACTTTTGGTAGACTCCAACTAGATCAAGCTAAATGCCAAATTTGGTAGCTCTAGGCCTTATGGTTTCAGACAAGAAGATATTTAAAGTTTTCTCTATATAAGCCTATGTATAAAACTTGTGACCCCTGGGGAAGAGCCAATTTTGACCCCAGGGCTATAATTTCAAGAAACATGATAGAGGTCTACTACATAAAGCTACATGCCAAATTTGGTAGCCCTATGCCTTATGGTTTCAGACAAGAAGATTTTTAAAGTTTTCTCTATATAAGCCTATGTAAAACTTGTGACCCCTGGGGAAGAGCCAATTTTGACCCCAGGGCTATAATTTCAAGAAACATGATAGAGGTCTACTACATAAAGCTACATGCCAAATTTGGTAGCCCTATGCCTTATGGTTTCAGACAAGAAGATTTTTAAAGTTTTCTCTATATAAGCCTATGTAAAACTTGTGACCCCTGGGGAAGAGCCAATTTTGACCCCAGGGCTATAATTTGAAGAAACTCGATAGAGGTCTACTACATAAAGCTACATGCCAAATTTGGTAGCCCTATGCCTTATGGTTTCAGACAAGAAGATTTTTAAAGATTTCAAATATAGTTTTGTTGCCATGGCAACCAGAGTTTTTGAAGGAATCAAATTCTTTCAAGAAATTCTGAAGAGGACCATGTCAGGATAATTTCTGTGAAGTTTCGTGAAAATCGGATGGGTAGTTTCAGAGAAGAAGATGTTTGAAATAAAAGTTAACGCACGGACGGACGGACGGACGCACGGACGGACGCACGACGGACACCGGGCCATGACATAAGCCCGCTGGCCTTCGGCCAGTGGAGCTAAAAAATATATTGAAATTTCAGTAGAATGAAACAGAAATGAGGAGAGGCACAACTAACTGTTAAAACAAGCAACTCTTTCTCCTGTAATGTTTTTCCAAGCTATTAGTAGCTCTTCTGTTAAAATTTGAATCTGAACTGTAAGAGGTTAAGACTGATTAATCAATGATAAAGTGTTTAACTCCATTTTCAACATTGCTTCAGATATATCACTGCGACCATTTCTATTCCTGCTGTCCTGAAGTTTCTTTTTACCAATACTTTGCACAATATTCTTCCCAAGCCACTGGCTGCTTTCCCACAAAACCATTACCAAAACAATGATCAGAGGTGAGAGAGGAATGAATCCTGCCCCAAAGACTATCATCAAACCTGGGAAAGAATGTGGCTGAGATGGGGATTCAAATCAGCGACCCCTGGTCTCAAACCCACCATGTTACTGACTGCACTACAGGGGTTTGGCATGAGTTAAGACATAAAAAGTTTAAGACAAAAAAGCTAATAAAACGAATTAAGATGGGAGAACTATAGAAGAAAACATTAAGGAAACTATTGAGGTCATTGACCATGGCAATATCTGTATTTTTTGCAAAATATGTTTTAAGTTGTCAATTGCAAAATGCAGTAACATTTTAGGGAAGAATTTATAGAAAATACTTACCTTTCTTGTTTCCTCTTTAATTTATCATTTAGCTGAAAGTAGAAGATACATCACTGATGAATATCATATAGAATTTATCATATCATATAGAATTGATCACGATCTCAAAATGGTACAAATTTCACATGGCACTATTTGATGACATATCATACAACAAAAGGTACCATCATCATCATCATCATCATTATTATTATTATCATAAAGAGCACTCTTTAATATAACCTAAGCGTTTCATGATTTTAATTCAACAAAATCATTCAAATTTTCAGTACCAATGCTTTTCTTATATAATTGAGAAATACCCTGAAAAAAGGGGATTTAATGCATCTGCAAACAATTAAAATCACATATTCATGTATGTCCTGGCTTTCATGAGAACAAAGCTATGGCTCTGGAGTGCCTTGCCCAAGAACACTCCCACAAAAAGCCCCTCTACCTTGAGGCCAACAGGCTACGAATCCAACACTTTTCCATGAAGCCACTCACTACTGTTAATTAGTATATCTCACTTAAAAACAAGAACACCAACACCTGACTGCAGTTGCATAATTTTCAGCAATAATTCTAAGTCCAAAAGGGGGCATAACTGTGTCAAAAATACTTTGATGGTTACCTGCCCATGTTGAATGGGTTTCACTTTTAAAAAGTGAAAACTAGTCTAAGTCTGAATTGACCATTTCCAGTAATGACAAAGATATTACAAAATGTCAAAGTTCTTGCACAACGACGATGCAGACATAGACCAACCATTGGGCTGTGACAATACCTTCATGTTTTCTTCAAAAACAGCCAAGGTAAAAGAACTAATAACACTATTTACCAACTATACCATATTTTAACAACCCCTTGGGAAAGTGGCATTCAAAAACATTGTTGGAAAAGGAGAAATTGCTGATACCAGCCATTTCTCTTTTTCCAACAATATTTTCAGCTCTTTCAAAGCCAAATCCAATCAAATGAGCCACATGAAAGTTGTTGGCTGCAAATCATGTAAATTTGAACAAGTCTAAAACCATGTCTGGTGAAGATTTAAGATAATAATACCTTTTCAACTTCATCCTTAAGCATTTTTATTTCTTTGGTATATCTGTCCTGAAATCAAATTAATGAGAATCAAGTAAACAACACAGATTCTACCAAACTTTACCAATTACACATATTAACTATAAAACTCTGTGCTTTATTCGCTTAAATTCTGTAAGAAAAACTGAGCCAACCTTGGATTATGAAAGAAAAAAAGGATGCCTAGGGAGCATCCAACTCTTTACCACAAAACAAAAAAGAATAGACTCTTCCAGATTAAAACCAATTGCAGATGACAAGTAAAATATGGTGCAAATCATTGGATTTGTCCATAAATGGATAGAGAAAATTGCAGGAAAAAGGCAAAAATGCTGGTTATCAGCATTTTCTTCTTTTCTTACAGTGTTTTCAAAAGTCTTCTTCCTAAGGGACTTTGAATATCAAGATTATGTGGTAAAGAGTTAAACTACAAGCATATTACCACCTGTATGCAACTTCTTTGGTCTAGCAGCAGAAGGCTTTTGACAGCATGGTAACATAAGCAGAAATTGCTACAAGATTTCTCCATTTGCCAATATTTTCACATGAATGCATGGATTACACTCTTTTTCCTGCTGCAGCTTAACTATGCCTAATAATTGAAATTATCAAACAACAATGTATTAAAAAGTTATATGCTACAAACTTGTAGCTGGAATTAACCCTTTCCCAAACAATCCTGGGTTTTCATGACACTGAGAAAGATGCCTTTTTAAAACATTGTGGGAAAAGGAGAAAATGCTGGCAACCAGCATTTTCTCCTTTTCAAGCAATGTTTTCTACCCTTCCAGAAATAAATTTCAATTTTTGAATCCCATTAATTTTGTCGTCTGCAAGTGTTTTTAATTTGGATGCTTCTCAAATTTTGTCGTTTGGTAGAGTTAGTAAGTTAATGTGCCCAGCATAATATCAAGATGGCACAGCTTGATCTTGGACCTACAATGTCCAGTACTTTGCTTATTTTCCTGTGATTTAATTCTGAGTGAAAACTTTTGAAACTAATGTTAAATTGGTTAACTTCCCTGTATACCTTGTTTGTTCATTTGGTGTTTAACTCTTTACCAATTTTTGAAAGGACCAAACTGAAAGCATTTTGCAGACGACAAATTAGATGTAGCTAAGATGATGATTTCTGTCTTTGATAGGGTAGAAAACATTGTGGGAAAAGGAGAAAATGCTGGTTACCAGCATTTTCTCCTTTTCCCACAATGTTTTCAAAAGCATTCTCTTTCAGGGTCACTAAAAGTCGGGATTGTGTGGTAAAGAGTTAGGGCAATTTTCAACAATATTTTATCACTGTGGCTGGTGCCCCTATGAACACATTCCTGGAACTTCTTTACCATTTCTACCCATAATGCTATTTCTAAGCTACTGCTTTCTCACAGAAATGAAATCAGGTTTCTTTCTAGTCAGAATAACTTTCATAAACCCTTGGAATGGAATTCAAGCAAGCTAGGATTCAAATTCAACACCTCTATATCTTCAGCACTGCCTGTGACCATTGAGCTACCTGGCCTTGTCCCCACCCCTCTGTGTACAAATACATCTGAGCAGCCCTTTGGCAAAAGGGGATTTAACCCTTTCCCAAACAAGCCCTGGTTTTCATGTGTCTGCAGTACAAGTCTTTTGAAAACACTGTGGGAAAAGGAGAAATTGCTCTTAACGAGCAATTTCTCCTTTTCCCACAGTGTTTTCTACCCTTTTGGAGAACTTTCCGCCATTTTCATCAAATTTAAAATTGTCGTCTACAAGCTCTTTCAGTTTGGAAGGGTCTAAAATTTGTCATTTGGAAAAGGGTTAATGCATCTCCATAATGCATTATACTAAGCAAGTCATCACATAGTGATGGATCCCTACAGTCCATTTTGTCTCATTTTGTCTGATGAATCCAGGGGTACACTGGTCTGTAGACATGCAGAAACTTACAAAAAGCAAAGTTTCAACTCATGTCAGCCTGCGCAGATTGCGCAGGCTAACATGGTTAATACTTTTTGCAAATGCATTAAATGCCTGTTCCACAGAGCATGGCTCATTTCTTTTAACCCTTTCCCAAACGAAAAATTTTGGGCTGGTCCAAATTGAAAGAGTTCGCAGACGACAATTTTAAATTTGATGAAAATGGCAGAAAGTTATCAAAAAGGATAGAAAACACTGTGGGAAAAGGAGAAATTGCTCGTTATGAGTTTCAAAAGACTTGTACTGCAGACACGTGAAAACCAGGGCTTGTTTGGGAAAGGGTTTAGGTGGAAAAAAGAACCATTACCTCCTTTTCGGATAGTTCTAACTTCAGCATTCTCTTTTCTTCCAGTTCTGTGTCCAAATTCAGTTTCATTTCTGTGGCAAGATAATAATTATCATAAATGAACACATTTCCCACAAATTCTGCATAAAATTTACTTCGACAGGTAAACTATAGCCTTAACAACACTTAACTTCATAAATCATCCAACTGTTCTTCTGAGAAATGAAACTAATGTAACTACCCATACTCCTTTTGTGTAAGGCATATAAAATGCAAATAAGAGAGATAAAGTAGTGTCAACGTAGGAATTACCCATTACCACACACAGTCCTAACTTTAAATGACCCTGAGGAAAACGGCTTTTGAAACACATTCTGGAAAAGGAAAATGCTGCTAACCAGCATTTTCTCCTTATCACACACTGTTTTCTATCCTATCAAGGACAAAATTTTGTCATTTGAGCCACTTGTCATATACAAGTGCTTTCAATTTGGACAAGTCTAGAATTTTGTCGTCTGGCAGTACAAATTTGAATGAGTTCAAATACATGTACAGGGTGTTTCATGTCAAATATACCTGTAGTGCATGGTGTCAAGTAAGGTTTTTGTCTTGCTTACAGAGTGCTTTGTGAATGCTACAAAATTTGATAATCCAGTTGTAGACAGTGACTTTTTGGGTTCACTTTCAATTTTATCTTCCTACATGCTAGTAGGATGCAAATAAGTTATACTGACAGAAGTTGTTATAGCATTCAGACTTTGGGTGAAAACTAGGGTTGCCTCAGTCTCGTGACAGCTTTCAGTTCCCTTGTAAGGTGCTGTTACTGTATGGCTTGGTTCATTTCTTGAGCTATGCATTTACTGTGACTGTTGGTCATAAGACCAAGGAAAAGAAGAGACTGTACAGGAATGCACTACCAAAAAAATGACCACACTGTAAGAATATCAAAACTTCACTCACCATCAATTGTTTTTGAGAGATTTTCTTTGTTCAATTCTTGTTCTGAAATGTCAAAGGGATATCTTTGACAAGCAGAATACATCAGTACGGACAATGTTAAAATAGCAAATATAACATCCAGCTAAGAATCACGAAGTTCCAGGTAAAAGATGAGTTGACTTCAGTGCAGCCAAAAATCAGTCCCTTATTGAGTTTGGATACTACCAGTACTTTTTCCATACTAACTACTCGTGACATTAACCATGTGAGTCTTGAAATTATTTTCTTTTTTCTACTATCAGATACAACAGACCTTGCACATTACTTTAGACTGAACCAGAAGAAACATGAAGCATGTCACAAATGTCACTATCCAAGGTGAAGTTTCAAAAAGATGGTCCCTAACTCTTTACCACACAACAAAATTTTAGACTGGTCAAAATCAACATTTGCAGACGACAATTAAAATGTGGCTCAAATGATTGGATTTATTTCTGAATGGTGAGAAAACATTGTGGGAAAAGGAGAAAATGCTGGTTTCCAGCATTTTCTCATTTTTCCATCATTGTTTTAAAAAGTCTAATTTCCAAGGGTCGTTCAGTCTGGATTTTGTGGCAATGGGTTAAAGGTTTTTTAGTTAAAACAGGTTCTAGTTTCAGAGAAGATGGCCCAAAAGACAGAGGGCAACCTATAGTCCAATCTGATCATGTCTATAGTCCCTTCTGATCATATTGGACAGATTGAATCCCTTGATAAAATCATACCGTAAAATGTTCACAAATGTTACTATCACACAAATCCATTTCCTAAATTACTGAACAATGATTAGTAAACTAGCGATATCACAGAACAGTGAAAAAATTTGAAGGAAAGGAAAACAGTTGGAGAGCATGGAAATCATTGTGGGCCCTTTCAAATGCTGTCTCCTTCTGGGACATACAAAATTTCTTTCGTATGTGACAGGTCTTCTCACCTGTGTTGTTAGAAATGGTGTGCTCATTTTCATCATTGTTTTCATTATCTGTGTCTTCATTCTCGAGATCTGTGGTATTCTCATTGTTAAATTTAGCTTGAAGAGCTGAAAAAAGTTCAGTTACATAATCTCATTACTGCTGAAATAAATTTGTAGCCAGTGACTGTGTAACTATCCTTGTAAAATACCTGTAATCAACAAAGCTTAATTTTTTAAAATGGAAGTATCAATGTTTTTTGTCAATATTCCAATTTCTTTCTATTTTTTTCATAAATTAAGTCAACATGACTAAGCCACAATCCTATAACTTCTCTGGATTAAATTTTTACCACACAATCCCGACCTTTAACGACCCTGGGGGAGAAGGCTTTGAAAAACATTGTGGGGAAGAAGAGAAAATGCTGGTATTCAGCATTTTCTTCTTTTTCAACAATGTTCACCACTCTGTGAAATACAAATTTCATGTTTTGAGTTACATTTAATTTGTTGTTTGCAAATACTTTCAATTTGGTCAAGTCCAAAATTTTGCTGTTTGGCAAAGAGTTTACACTTAGATGAAGCCAGACTTCTACCAAAAGTTTAAGCAATTTAAAAAAAGAAACTTATCCATTTAACTCTTTACCAAATGAAAAAAATTTAGACTAGACTAAATCAAAAGCATTTGCAGACGACTATCAACATGAGGCTCAAATGATGATTTCTGTCTTCAATAGGGTAGTAAACATGGTGGGAAAAGGAGAAAATGCTGGTTACCAGTACTTTTTTCTTTTCCCACAATGTTTTTAAAAGTCTTCTCTTTCAGAGTTGTTCAAACTCAAGATTGTGTGGTACCAAGTTAATGGTCTCCCATAAAAACCTCGAAATAAAAAAGTGTTACTGAGTACTGACTTTCACTCTTTACAAAACAACTAAGTTCCAGATGCGTCAATATCAGAAATGTTTGCCAGACGACAAATCAAATGTGGCTAAAATGATGGGATTTGTCTCTGAATGTTTAGAAAACATTGTGGTAAAAAGGAGAAAAAGCTGGTTACCAGCACTTTCTCCTTTCCCACTATGTTTTCAAAAGCCCTTAACCTCAGGGTCGTTTTAGACTCCAGATTGTTTGGTAAAGGATCAAAATTGTTTAACAATTTTTCCTATGGTTTGTACAGATCAGGATCTGACTAAAAAAACTGAAAAACAGGAAATTCATAATTTGACCAAAAAAATGTAAATCTTTCCCTTTGGTATGTGAAAACAAAACAAAACATTGTGGCAGAAGGAAAAATTGAGTGTGACACATGTAAAAATAAATAACTTCAAATAGTTAGTTTAAACATATTTTATTCAATGAATGAAATGGGGTTGGACCACAAGTTCTACCAACTTAGAATCGGTCCGTCCCCTACAATGAAAAGAACAAAATAATCTTTCTATGGCAACAAGCAAGAAAACAACAAACTAGGGAAACAAAAAAGGTAACTGGATATAAGAGAAAGAAATAGAGGGATGAAAATGGGAGAAAAAAAAAGAATAAAGGAAATTTCAGTAATGAACATACAAGACAAAGATGAAAATCAAGTTACATGCGAAAAGCAGGAGTGAGAGAGGATAGGTAAATACTCGATTGAGATGCTCTGGGATCTACGCGTGCAATTGGGATGAAATCGAAATTACGTAAAGCGGCCGGATTGTTGAATAAATAACTGAACTGATGCAAATAGCAAACAGTTATCGTTGTAATTTAAATGTTCATCGCCAAATAACAATTTGTTAGTGTTTAAAGGGTGAAATGCTATTGTCGATCGAAAAAGAATGGTTCTTTTATCCGAATTTCTATTGCATTTAAAAAAAAAAGTGTTCCGCATCTTCAGCACCAGTTCCACAAGCACATATTGGGTCTGATTTTAGATGATTTAAAAACAGGTCATTGTTTAAATTACTGCAATTGTTCCTTATTCTAGCATGCATTATCGACAGATGTCGGCTTCCGAAAAAATATAAATTGGGTATTCTTTTGGGTTTAGTCATACTAATCAGTTTTGATTTAAAAGAATTAAATGTCGTGATATTTTTGACATCTTGTTCGAGGTCATTCCATATCGGTATGGAAGAAGGTATACAAGACTTTTGAAACAGTCGCGTTCTTGCTTGTACATGTTCATAATTCTGGCTATTACGTAATTGATACTGCGACCTGTTACCAACTAGTGGGGGTATTAGTTCCTCTATGAATTGTGGGACGAGACCATTTGATACTTTATACATAAAACATAATTTCGAATTTTTCCGTCTCAATGATAATGCCTCCCACCCACACTCTTTGTATAGATTTTCAAGAGATACTGATCTTGTAAGGCCTGTTACAATACGGGCTGCTTCATTTTGTAGTTTTTCAATTGAATTAGAGGAGAAGACAGAACATCCATCCCACACTATAGAAGAGTACTCTAAAATTGGTCAGACGTACGACAAGTATATTTGGTTTAATGCAGCCCTTGTAAGAGTAAATTGAAGTCTGTGCATAATTTGCAGAATTTTCGATGCTGATTCTAAAATGTCATTTATATGATTGCTCCATTGACCTGTGCTACTTAAAGTAATTCCCAAATGTTTGTGATGATCAACGACCTTTATTGGTGTATTTCTGAAAAGTAATCGTGGTACATCGAAATCTTTTTTATTTGAAAAAATGACTGCCTCAGTTTTATTTGGATTAAAATCTACTAACCATTGCTTTGCCCATGACGATACAGATTTCAGATCCTGATTAATTATACCTTCTATGTCTTTTAAAGAAGTTGCCGAGTAGTACAGGGAACTGTCGTCGGCATACAATCTAGTAAGACTTAGTAAAGAGTCTGTAATGTCATTTACATAAATAAGAAATAATAATGGTCCTAAAACCGAACCCTGAGGTACTCCAGCACTTAAAGGTAGATAGTGTGATTCAACTGATTGAATCACAACTTTCTGTTTTCTATTTCTCAGATAACTATTAAACCAAGTCAAGAGGCTGTCACTAAAGCCGTGCTCTCGGAGTTTGAATAGGAGACCACTGTGCCATACTCTATCAAATGCTTTAGATATATCACAAAAAACAATACAAGAAAATTGACCATGATCCATGGCTTGACATATATGGTGATATATATCTATAAGCTGGTAGGTAGTTGAATGTTTTGGTAAAAAACCAGATTGATATTTATACAGTAGCTTATTTGTATTTAGGAAATTATATACATGTTTAAAAATTATTCTTTCAAGGACTTTTCCACAACTGCTCAAAAGAGAGATAGGCCTATAGTTAGCTGGCAAGGACTTGTCGCCTTTTTTGAATATGGGCGTTACTGTTGCTTTTTTCCATAATTCAGGGAAAACACCCTCAGAAAGAGAACGATTAAATAAAATGTACAGTGGTTTGCTTATTGCATGGATACATCCTTTGAGCATTCTGTGACTTATATCATCGGGGCCGCTAGCTTTATTTATCTCAATAGTTTTGATGATGTCTTCTATTTCGGACTGTGTTACTCCGTCAATTGATAATTTGTTTGCGGTTTTCAATTGGATGTCTGGTAATATAGTATTAGTATCAACTACCATGGATATTGATGTAAAATAATCATTTAGGCAGTTGGCCTTATCTTGAGAGGAAGTGTACCACACTGTTTGCCCATTAGGATGTGGTTTGCACAGTGGTGGGAAGCACGATACAGATGAGTCTTTTTTTAAAAAATATCTAATAATTTTCCAAAAACTTTTCTTGTCGTTGCATTGGAGTTCAGTTAGATTTGTCTCCAAGTTATTAAAGAATTCCTTTTTGGCATATTGTTTCATATTATTTACTGTATTACGTAGGTTTTATTATTTCAAATAATTTCAAATACCTGTAATTGTTTTCTGTAGAGCAGAGTTCTGTGCTTGCAACCTTCGAATTTCATCCTCTAGCTGTGTGACATTGTTGTCTGTGTTATGTTCTGTACCTTCACTAGATTTGACATTTGCCAACTGTTTCTCCAACTCTTCATTTTGTGATACAAGCTACAATCAAATTCAAGTTTGTTTGGTGTTTAATGTTCTTTTCAGTCACTGAACCTTTCCATGCTTTTCTAGAGTTTCTTCCTACCAGAATTTTGCACAACACTCTTTCTAAGCCACTGATTGCTTTCCTACATAAACATCAGCCATGATAAGGGCATTTGTTTTGTCACAATGACTGTCATCAATCCTGAGAAAGAATTTAGCACAGCTTGGAGTCAAAACCACATCCCCTTCATTAGATACCCTGAAGAGTACCCACAGAGCTACTTGACTCAGTTTAAAAATCCCTGAGAAATATGGCCTTGTAAGAAAAGAAAAGAAATGCTGGTAACCAGTATTTTCTCCCTTTTCAAAAAAAGTTCAAACATTTACTGGCAAATTTATGACAATGCTTTGGCCATTTACATGGTTATACAAAGTTTTTTACCCTATCCAACACAAATTCAATCATATACCTCAGCCACAATATCTTTGCCATCTGCAAAACTTTCAATATAGATGAATAAAACATTGTGTTGCCTGGTAAACAGTTAAAGGTAAACAATGCAATAATTCACCAATATCTTCAAAGGTAAGTTTAAAAGTATTAATCTCACTGGAAACTACTGGTCTTTTCACACCATCACATTTTAAGATAAACAACACTTCACTTTACGACTCATTTCCTGAGTCTTAATGACCCTGAGGAAAGAGCTGTATGATAAAATTGTAGAAAAGGGAGAAAATGCTGGTTACCAGCATTCTCTCCCCTTCCTACAATGTTTTCTACCTTTTTGCTTGTAAATTTCATCATTCAAGCTATATTCAATTTACCAAATGCAAATGCTTTCAATTTGGACAAGCCAAAAAATCTGTCATTTGGTAGAGAGTTAAACCCAATCCATCCCTCTGTTCACTCAGGGTAACGTAAATTGTACACTCACTGTTGACAACTCCTGCATTAACGTTTGGTTTTGAAGTCGGAAGTCCTCCTCTTGGCTCTGTAACTTACGCTGGAGTGTGTCAGCTTCTTGTATCAGTATCTCTACTTCCTGAATGTTGAAAGAATTCCATCTGAGTCTTGATTGTATAGCAATTTCAAAAGTATTTCAGTCTTACCAAGGCAGCCTGTGTATCTGCGCTTGTGTGGCTAGAGTTTATTTAACCCTTTACCACACGAGAAAATTTTACACTTGTCCAAATTGAAAGCATTTGCAGACAACAAATTCCATACGGCTCATATGGTGAGATTTGTCTGTACAAGGGTAGAAAACATTATGGGAAAAGGAGAAAATGCTGGTTACCAGCGTTTTCTCCTTTTCCATTAATGTTTTCAAGAAGCCTCTTTCTCAGGGTCGTTAAAACTCGGAATTGTATGGTAAACGGTTAATCTGTACAACATATTATGATCTTTCCAAGCTACTAGCATACAGAGTGTCAATGAATCCTGTCACACTGACTGTCAACCATCCCTGGAATGAGTTCTGGATAATCCAGGGTTCCAGCTCACCACTCTTGCATGATTTCACAGAGCAACCAGGACCCTCATGAATAATTCTGAACAACAAAGCCAATACACTTAGGAAAAGAACTTACTACTGTAAATACTTAAAATATGTGACTTTTACACCTCTGTACTTGACAACTTAGAGACAACATTTTGGGAAAAGAAGAAAACTATTTGAAATAAATAATGGCTCCTCTCTTTCCCCCCCCCCCCCTCCCATCAATTGTAATAAACTACTGTTCCTTTTTTCCCCAAACAATCAAAACGGTTGTAAAAAATGATTTTTCTTTCAGAAAAATATTTTCCAGTTTAAAAAAATGGTATTTAATTTTGTTCTGTACATAATTTAAACAAAGTTTTGTAGCCTGCACAACTGTTATAGTCAACAGATACATGAAATATAAATTTTCAAGACATTATGCTAGTATTGGGGAAACCGAACATTTAACAATGAATTTTCCATGGGGAATTTAACAATTAATAACATAATTCAGATAAAGCACTCTACATCAAATATTTGGTCTGCAGCCTTGTCAAGAAAATATATGAGCCATACTCTGGGAAAAGGGGGCTTAATGCTTCTCTGTGATGCATGATACCAAGCAAGTCATCACATAACTATGGATCCATAAAATTCATTTTGTCTAACAACCAACTGAATCATGAGGAAAACTGGTCCTTTGACGTGCAAAAAATTGACCAATAGCAAAAAGTTTTGCTCCAGGTCAGTCTGTGTGGACTGTGCAGGCTGACTTGCAGATGCATTAAGCCCCTTTTATCAGAGTATGGCTCATACATATATATCAACTTTCTGTGCACTTTCCACGTTCCTTCCTGTTTATTCACTATCAAAAGCAAATAATGATATACATACCTTGGCTTTCTTGCTTTTATTGATAGCCTGAAAATTTATATTGAATAATATTTATATCGAATCAGCACTGACAGTTTCTAATGTACTGTATATTATTTTTCTCTGTTCACCTTAAAGTAATTTAAGGGTCATCATCCCATACAAATCTAAGAATATCAAAAAATTACAGTACCTCGCACACAGGGCTTTTAAAGCTGCTTGGTAAACCCTCTACCAGACAACAAAATTTTAGATTTGTCTAGATTGAAAGCCTCTCATATGCAGCTAAACTCATGAAATTCATCATAGAAAGGGTAGAAAATATTGTGAGCAAAGGAGAAAATGCTGGTAAACAGCATTTTCTTCTATTCCCACAATTATGTCAAAAGTTTTCTTTATAGAAGTTGTTGAACACAGGATCATTTGGAAAAGAGTTAACTCCTCAACTGATGACAAAATTTTAGGCAGGTCCAATTTTGAAAGCATTTTCAGACAACAAATTAAATGTTGCACAGACTATGAGATCTGTCTTTAAAGGGTTGAAAATATTGTCGAAAAAGGAGAAAATGCTAGTTACCAGCATTTTCTCCCCTTTTCCCACAATGTTTTCAAAACTTCTTTTCTTTGGAATTGTTAAAACACTGGATTGTGTGGTAAAGCACCTTGAATTTGTTTCTGCAACTTACAACTCTACCACTGAATTTGATCATTTAAACTGTCTGTCAGTAACTTCTTTAAGCCTTTACCACAAAATCCCGAGATTTGATGACCTTGAGGAAGAAGGCTCTAAGAAACATTGTCAGAAAAGGAGCAAAAGCTGGTAACCACCACTATCTCTCTTCCCCACAATGTTTTCTGCATTTCTGAAGTTAAAGTTGATTTTTTGAGTCATATGTTAGTGGAGAAAATACTATTTGACAGCATTTTCTCCTATTTCTACTATATTTCTAACGTTTTATTTTTCAAGGTCATAAAAACATGTAATTATCTGGTAAAAGATTAAGCCTACAATTCAGTCCGTCAGCCAGGCCATAAACCCTTATCAAACAATCCTGTATTTCCATGACCCTAAGGCTTTTAAAAACGTTGTGGGAAGAGGAGAAAATGCTGCTTGCAAGCATTTTCTTCTTTTTCCACAATGTTTTTTACCCTTTCAAAAAGAAATGAGTCATTTATTTTGTCAGTTGTAGACATGTTTAATTTGGACACGTCATAAATTTTGTCATTTGGTAAAAAGTTAAAAAGAAAGCATGTCTACCTTTTGAGCCTTCTCCAGTTCCTTTTCAGTACCATCATGTAGATCTTTAAGGTTCTGTAACTCTGAAAGAGAACAAGAGCAATGCATGCAGCAGCCAACACTTGGCTGCAGTCGCTGTTTCAGTTAAAATTCCTAGGTTCAAAAAAGGGCATAACTATGTCAAAGGTACTTTGATGATTATCTGCCCTTTTGGTTTGGGTTCCTCTGTGATAGTTAACATAGAGACAATGTTTGAAATTAATTTCTGTACTGATCACAGAGATCTGATAAAATATCGAAGTTTTTGCAAGACAACCAAGCAGTACACAGACAGTTAATTGAATGGTGTCTTGCCCCACTTTCAATATTATTTCAGTTATATCACGCCAACACCTCACACATTCATGTGCCTCCTGGGTTATACCATTACCAGGCTTGAGCCCTGAAGCATCTTGCCCATGATACCTCCCATTAAAGGTTCAGTGAGGCTCAAACCCTGGGCTTCCAGGTTACTAGTCCCAGACATTACCACTGAGCCATGCAGGACCCCATACACAGACAGCGATAGAGCTTTGACAATCTAGGTGTTTCTTCTAAAACAGCCAAAACGACTGTACAGTCAAACCTGTGTGAGTAATCACCTGTTTTAAAGTCCTGAACTAGGCTTAGTAGATAAAGATCAGACTGCAAAGAATATGCCGTCGGGTATTAGATCTACACTGTCCACTATTGTGTGAAATATTCTAGAAAAAAAGCACCTAGAAATTGTATTGTTTAGGTCTGTCTTTCTGACTGTGAAAAAGTCCATACGATTCTTTTGCTTCTTCTAAAATTTACCAAATAAGCATGTGTTTTAATGACCCTGAGGTAGAAGGTTTTTGAAAGCATTATGGGAAAGAGAAAATGTTGGTAACCAGCATTTTCTCCTTCTCCCCTTTGACAACCAAATTCGTTTTAAGTCACACTTATTTGTCATCTGCAAATTCTTTTAAGTTGGACCAGTCTAATATGTTGTCATCTTGTAAGGGTTAAGCAGTCACTTGCATTGAGCAATCACTACTCTGAGCTCCTAAACTTGAACTTTTAATCTAATAGCCTGTGTTGATCAGCGAGCTGCTCTAAAAGGTCAAAACTGTCTATTCCCTAGGCTGGTTGCTAAACATTTTACTTACATATTCCAAAATTTCATAATCCTGAGGAAGATGCCATTTGAAAACATTTTGAAAAAAGGAGAGAATGCAAGTAAACAGCATTTTTTCCTTTTCTCACATTGTTTTCTACCCTATCAGGGAACTTTAGCTCATTTGTACCAATTATGATTTTCCCATCTACAGATGTTTTGAAGATTTGGAAGAGTCTAAAATTTGCCATATGGTAAAGAGTTAACCCTTTATAAATGTATCCTATTGTTTTTTATGATCTTCAGGAAGAAGACTTTCCAAAACATTGTATGGACAGGAGAAAATACCAAGCACAACAAGCTTTTACTTCTTTCCCCACAATGTTTTCTTTTTTTCTTGGCAAATCCCATCATTTGAGCCGTATGTAGCCAGACAGTCTGCCAATGCTTGCTGTAAAAAAATTCAAGGTACTGATTAAAAATCATATTGATGAATGATCGTTCTGTAAATTGGTGTTATCAGAATCAGATGAAATACAAATAGACAAAATCCTATGGGCAAAGTTTTCAGAAAATGAAAATATTGAAATAAACTGAACATACCTCTTCCTTGCTTTTTATTGACTGATTCAAGTTCATATTTTGCTGTCCTTAACTCTATTAACTGCAACTATAAAATATAAATAAATATATGTTCAACCCTTTCCCACGCAATCCCAAGTTTTAACTACCCTTAAAAACAAGGCTTTTGAAAACATTAAGGGAAAAGGGAAAAATGCTGGTAACCAGCATTTTCTCCTTTTCCCACAATGTTTCCTGCCTATTCAGGAACAAATATTATAGTTTGAACAGACATTTTAATTGTTGTCCTTAAATTCCTTCAATATGCAGGGCTTTTTTTTCCACAAAGAAAGTGACGCTGATAGTCGGCGTCTTCCCCTCAGCAAATTTTCCAAAAAAATGTAGTTTTCCCCTGAGAAGTCAATTTTCCCCTAAGAAATCACATTTCCCCTCTGTAATACAAAGTATTGTACTAAGATTTAGTAAATAAACCCACTCCCAGACCGAACGATCGGCTGCAAAAACAACCAAGAAGAGTAATGTTTCGTTGTTTAATGAGTTATCCGCCTTTGAGGTTCGTGGAAACCATCACTAATTGGCCAATTTCGTATTTTACATTCATTCTTCGCACGGAATTTTCTGAACATGCCTTCTTGTCTTACAGTATTAGCACTGGTACAAGTGTACAGAAGAAGTTATTGGACATAAAAAGAAGACTAAAATTTAAAGAAATAACACTTCATGGATGTGACCTTCATTTTCTCCCTTTACCACAAAGTTCTAAGCTATGGATGAAAAATCAAGTTGTTCCAGCCACATTTGAATTGTCGTCTGCAAATGCCTAACACATGATCAAGTCTAAAATTTTGTTGTTGGTAAACAATTAAAATGATGTTTGTGTCCGTTTATTCATAAAGATGGATTGCATGGATTGCATGCTAAGGACTGCAAGTTAAAATTCATCTATCCACTTCATTCCAACAAGTCTGTATATAAGATGAGGTATTTTCTTGCCTAATTTCTATCAATAAACAAAGAACATAAATGAAAAATTGTCTTTATTTCACACTTATCTCTCCATAATAACCAAGTAATTGACCCTTGGACATTTCTCTTTGACTCTTAGAAAAATTATTTTAATTTGTTGATCTTCTTGAGTCCAAAAAGGACATAGACATGCCTCTGTAGACAAATATTTTGTGTTCACAAAACAGTTAAATTCTCTTTCATATGCTTAGTTGTCATTGCAAAGACTAATACCAGTGTTCTATTGATAGTACATCATAATGTATAATGTATACCACAAACATGTATAATGATGCACACCAACATCCATAGCAAGGCAGTGAATTTCCCCAAATAAGGCTTTGTCACACATTTTTCCCCTTTTGACCAGCATCCAGTGTCTTTCCCAAACTCTAAAAAAAAGCCCTGATATGAATGAGTCTAAAGTTTTGCTATGTGGTAACGCATTAAGGATTTCTATAATCACAAGTTGTAGATTAACCCTTAACCCTTTACCGCACAATCCTGAGTTTTGACGACTCTGAAGAAGAAGGCATTTGTAAACATTGTGGGAAAAGGAGAAAATGCTGGTAAACAGCATTTTCTCCTTTCCCACAATGGTTTTTACTATATCAATGACAGAAAACATCATTTGAGCTACATTTAAATTGTCATCTGTAAATGCTTTGAATTTGGTTGAGTATGAAATATTTTTGTTTTGTAAAGACTTAAAGCAGTTGCTTTTGTGGCCAGTGTGGATCAAGATCAGAATGCATTTCTTAGCTACTTGAACTATCTGAAATTGTGACATGACTTTCCTGTACAATAATGTTTCCACTAGTGGTTGGTAGATCTACTATGGATGTTAATATTGGTTGTAAAATGACTTGTAAATGGTATAAAATCCATGACTATGAAAATACATTGCGAGTTGTTTACCTTTCAGTATATTAGAGTGTATTTTGTGTAATATGTGATTTGAGACAAATGCCGCTCGCCATTAACCTGTGATATAGCCCTGGTATGGAAATCATTGTTAAAAAATAAGGGGATTCATCCTGGCAACTGCTCGACTTTCTGGGTCCCTGATTGTTAGTCCCACAAAATTAGTAAACATGGTAGACAAATGATCAGAATGACTGAACCTTTTATTGCAGTTTGATCTTGATCTGCATGATCCTGAAAATTCCCTTTGTTACAATTACAGTCACAGCGAAAAAAAAAAAAAATCTAACACGCATAAGTGCAACCTAACACTCGAGGTGACAAATTGACATCAAATCAAGCGTCAAAGTTATTACATTTCCAGGGTTTTTGTCGACATTTCAAAGGTGACTAGTTACATTTCTTATCTTCATGAACACATGATTATTGTTTACGCGAATTTAGTTTTCAGTACAGTCATCTTCCGTCTAACATCGTGACACTGGCAAAATTTACCTGCATCCGATGAAATTCTTCTTCCGATAGAGCAGACGCCATTTTGGATACTATCACGTGATAGAGGAGGAAAAACAACACCGTGCTGGAACGTCCATGTAAATCTTTCAGCTTTCACTAATTCACCGTGCACAATCCCAACGTTAAGATGGCCATCTTTCATGTACTTTTTCATGCTTAACTTAACGGGTAGAAAATTCAATAAAACTCATATGTGTTAAGTAGTGATCCTATATAAATTAGATACAGTTCTTCAGTTTTACCAAGAACATTGTGGACTACAGAAAGAGATGTTTCCTACTGCAGTCCACCACTGGGTGGAAAAACCTAGTAATTGTGACATGATTTAATGTTCCGTAAAAATTTTATACGAATGACTATCTTTGCAAGTAAACAAAACTGTGCAAAAGCCCGCGAAGCATAATTACAAAAGGCCGCGCATATGAATACAGAGAAGTGCTGGACCAATCAAATTCTTGTTATGCTAATTAACTGGTTTTACGAGTTCCGGCAAAACCAAGCCAATTGTGACAAGAAAGGGTAGAAAACATAGTGGCTTTGAAACCAGAAGAATTGCCATTTTTGCAAGAATTCCCTGTACTTTTCTATCCTGATAGAATAAATCTTTATTAAGAGTTATACTGATGTGAATTTTTTCAGTCATGCGAATACAATATCAAAAGAAGCACCACACAAATTCCACTGAAAAAATATGACAGAGCAGAAAATGCTTCTTAACCCTCTACCACACAATCACGGATTTTAACAATCCTGAGGAAGAAGCCTTTTGAGAACATTGTGGGAAAAGGAGAAAATGCTGGTAACCAGCATTTTCTCCTTTTCCCACAATGTTTTCTACCTTCCCAAAAGAAATTTCAAATTTTGACTCACATTTATATTGTCGTCTGCAAATGCTTTCAATTTGGATCAGTCTAAAATTTTGTCGTTTGGTAAAGAGTTAACAGTGAAATCATTTTACGCTCCATGCATAAATTTAAAGATTCCATACAACACTGCATGACTAAATGTCTCAATGGCCAAACAGTATACAATGGTGGTTATATTCATCCAAAAATGTTGTATCAGGCTGGCAATGATATAAAACTATTGCTATAAGAACTTAAGCAACATTCACGCCTCAGAGCCAGTGGCAATAAAACTATAGCTAGAAGAACGTGAAAAACATTTATGCCTCAGGGCCAGTAGTTTATGTATAAACAAATACATTATTTGTGAAGTAAACTGGTACCCACTGTATCTCCAGTAACTGTCCTATAGACAACAGGCCACACCAGATTTAATGAGGGCAGCTATTTGTTTTCACATGTACCAAATCCACCGATCAGACAGCCCATAACAGAATGCCTTGAGAAGCACATGACAAATGCCAATCATGCTAGCTGCATCACATGAGACATGATCTATATTTCTGTAACTGGATCAGCTTTGTCTCAAGGATGAAAAGTGTTTTTTTTTTTTCACTCTCAAAAAATTATTTTTCTTGCCTTT
Source organism: Tridacna gigas (assembly GCA_945859785.2). Lineage (NCBI taxonomy): Eukaryota > Metazoa > Mollusca > Bivalvia > Cardiida > Cardiidae > Tridacna > Tridacna gigas. The sequence goes on along the minus strand of OX244036.2, from coordinate 30,424,866 downwards.
TCTGTTTTGAAATATTGAAACACGATTGTGTTGTTGATGCAAAAGTATAAATTCACAAAAACTAACAAATTATTGTCAGTGTATTTGGTATTCCCTTTAAACGCTCATAAAAATCAATGATCACAAAAATGAGCCATGCTCTGTGAAAAGGGGGCTTGATGCATCTGCGAAAAGTATCGATCCAGGTCAGCCTGCGCAGTTTGTGCAGGATGACCTGGGCTAGAACTTTTCGCTATTGGTCAAATTTCTGTAAGTCCAAGGACCAGTCTACCTCATGATTCAATCCGTTTTTAGACAAATTGGATTTAATGGATCCATAATTATGTGATGCCTTGCTTAGTAAAATACATCGCAGAGATGCACTAAGCCCCCTTTTGCCAGAGCATGGCTTGTCAAGTGAGAAGAGAAAAAGTTAGTAGATATTACTCTAATGACATTTATACAAAATTCTGGATTCCAAGACTAGCCATCTAATAGGCTGATATGGCCAGTGAAGATTGGCTAGTTACCAGACCTCTCTCCTTTTTCCGAAATTTCCCTAAATTCCATCATATGAACCGCATTTGATTTGCATGTTGTCTGCAAATGCTTCCAATATGAAATTTTCCTATGTTGTACTGATTAATTCCTGTACCACACAATCCTGAGGTTTAACTTCCCTGAGGAAAGAGGCTTTTAAAAACCTTCTGGAAAAAAGGAGAAAATACATGTACTGGAAACAAGCATTTTTTGCTTTTCCCCATGATATTTTAAATCCTTTTCAAAAACAAATTCCATCCTTAGATTTGACGTAAGTTAACTGTGATCATGGCTCATTATACACAATTTCTCCCTTTGCGAAAACATCTTCACATCTAACCTGAATTGTTGAGTATTTGTATACCAACTTTTTTTTTTTTCAAATTGTATGCTGAAAGCTTGTTCCAGGAGGGAATGAGTTATGGAAGTAGTACTTGTTATTAGATATATTTGAGGCATGCTCTGTGAAAAAGGGCTTTAATGCTTCTGGAAAAAAAAATATTGACATGGTTCAGCCTGTGCAATCCCTGCAGGCTAACCTGGGTTGAATAATTTTGCTATCATTGAATTTTCTGGTCAACCAACCATTCTACCTCATGATTTAGTTGGTTGTTAGTATAAATGAATTATATAAATCCATATTTATATAATTACTTGCTTGGTATAATGTATCACAGATATGCATTAAAACCTCCTTTGCCAGAGGACATTTCATCGATGATTTCATTTTATAAGAGACATCTGCATAATCTGTGGCCTGTATTCAATTTCAGACTGCGAATATAGAATGATCCGCTACCATCTCAATCTCCAGATCATTTTTGAAAGCGATTGTTTTATCCATGCCGTCATTTCAAAAATACATTCCATTATAATGCATATGAGCCATGCTCTGGCAAAAGGGGGTTTAATGCAATTCCATGATGCATGATACCAAGCAATTCATCACATAATTATGGATCCAGAAAATCTATTTTGTCTAACAACTAATCAAGAGGTATGCTAATCCTTTGACATGCAGAAAATTTACCAAAGGCAAAATTTTGACACAGGTCTGCCTGTGCAAACTGTGCAGCCTGACCTGAGTTGATACTTTTTGTAGATGCATTAAGTCCCCTTTTCATCGAGCGTGTATTTTCATTTCAAGTGCATGCATATCCAGGCCATATACAGATATACAACAATATATATCCCAACAACAACGGAAATTAATTTTGTTTCAGGTTGATCAAAAAGATAAATACATATTCATCAGTAATTGTTTACATATTCACTGCAAAAAAAAAAAACAAGTGAAAAGATTAAATCTCTCTGAGAGCACAAAATTTCAGACTTATCCAAAACAAAATCATTTGTAAACCACAAATTTAGTTTGGCAGAAAATGCTGGACTTCTTAAGGGTAGAAAACATTGTGGTAAGAAGAGAAAACCCTGGTTTCCACTTTCCAGCATTTTCTCCTTTTCCCGTAATATTTTTAGAAGCCTTCTGTGGGTTTTGAGGTCACAGGATTATTTCGTAAAGAGTTAACTCTTTACCAAACAACATAATTTTAGACTGGTTCAATTTGTAGGCATTTGCAGACGACAAATTAAATGTTGCCAAAATGATGGAATTTGTTCTTCATAGGGTAGAAAACATGGTGGGAAAAGGAGAAAATGCTGGTTACCAGCATTTTCTCCTTTTCCCACAATGTTTTCAAATTTTCTTATTCAGGGTCGTCAAAACTCGGGACTGTGTGGTAAAGAGTTAAATCACAAGATAATTTAACCCTTAGCAAACTAAATTCCACTTCAACTGTTAGATTAATATCATACTGAGCAGAATTTGCAGTCTAATCTTGTATCTGCACTGTCTAAATCATTTTTGCTGGATTTCCTGTCATAACAGACACAACTTTGCAGGATCTAGACTTTTTTTACAGAGCAAAAAAAACCAAAATCATCATTTATTTATCATCTTTACCCCTAGAATGTTGAATAAACCCAACAATCATTTCCAATTCAGAAACCAGGCCCAAAATGGCAATTTCAAGTGTGCTGCTGTTCAATACATCACAGCAGAGCCTGGTCTTTATCTACAATGGCCAAAATGGCAACTAAAGTTGTGAAAGACACTTAACTCTTAAATTTACCAAACAACAAAATTTTAGACTGGTCCAAATTAAAAGCATTTGCAGACGACGAATTAAATATTGATCGGATGGTTATTTAAGATTTGTATGTGATAAGATAGAAAACATTGTGGGAAAAGAAAATGCTGGTTACCAGCATTTTCTCCTTTTCCCACAATGTTTTCAAAAGGCTTCTTCCACAGGGTTGTTAAAACTCAGGATTGTATGGTTAAGAGTTAAAGGGGTTAAGAATAAAGAAGAAAACTGTAAAGGATTAAATTACCACAAATACTTGTCTATTTCAATGACTTTCAAAAGAATACAAAAATAAAAAACCTGACCTTATTAGTGCTTAACCTTAACTCTCTAAGGGCTATGTATAACTACAGTTCCTTTTCACCAAGTGTAGATTAAGATCAGACTGCACATTCTGCATACCCTGACCTTGGATCTAAGCTCTTTTATACTTTTTAAAGATATTCTGACAAAAACAGTGAGCCTTAAATCAAAATATTAAAGTTTTATTTACTGACTGAAATATCAATTTCATTTACTGGACATGTAAGAGTTAATCCTTTACTGAACAATCTTGTGTTTTAACTTCCCTGGAGGAAGAAGGCTTCTGGAATCATTATGAGAAAAGAAGGAAAAAATGCTTGGAACCAGCATTTTCTTTTTTTCCCACAATGTTTTCTATCTTATCAAAAATAAATCTCTCTGAGGCAACTTTAATTTCTTGTGTGCAAATGCCTTGGATATGGAAGAGTCTAAAACTTATGGTCGGTCTTGTAACTTTTAAGGAGTAAACTTACCGTAATACAGGTACCTCATGAGTAATATTTGGAACATTGCAAATTCAAGACAACAATAAAGTTGAATCTATATTCAAAACAAAATAAAAAAATTGAACATTTATCTTTTGTCTTGAGCAAAAAGGAAACACTGTGACAATCGAAAGAGAAGCCCATTATGAGCTGTTACCTATTTGCCACATTATTTTCAAACATTGTCTACTGAAGTCACATCAAAGTCTGCTCTTCAAATATACATATAAATGGTAAAAAGATTGCTTTTTCTAGTTCGTTAGTCAGTTATAATAAGTAAAATTGCATGTCCAAAGCAAAACAATATATATTTTATTCAGAAAAAGAAATGTAAATGTATATATCTATTTTAAAAAGGAATGGATTAAGTCATAAGTTTATAAATATATTTTGACTGAAAAAACAAAATTAGATTAGATTAGTTATAAGACATTTAGATGGAATTTTGGATTGAACAGAACATATTATCTCTCATGGTAGGTTATCAGTTTTGTAACTCTTTATCAAATGACATAATTTCAGACTTACCAAAATTCAAAGGATTTTAACCCTTTACCAAACAATAAATTCTAGACCCTTCCAAATTGAAAACTTCTGCAGATGACAATTGGGAAAGAGATACAAATAAAGTGAAGTTCTTTGACGGGGTAGAAAACATCATAGTGGAAAAAGGAGAAAGTGCTGGTTTCCAGCATTTTCTCCTTTTCCCACAATTTTTCTAAAAGCCCTCTTATCCAGGGTTGTTAAAAGCCGGGATTGGTTGGTAATGGGTTAAATTTTGCAGACTACAAATTCAACATGGTTAAAATGATGGAAGTTGTTTTTAACTCTCTACTAAATCAAAAAATTTTGGACTTGCCCAAATCCAAGGCATTTGCAGACCAGATTAAGAGGGGCTAAAATTGAGGAAACTGTCTTTGAAAGAGTAGAAAGCATTGTGGAAATAGGAAGAAATGCTGGTTATCAGCATTTTTGTTTCCTTTTCCTACAATCTTTTCAGTCCTTCTTTCTCGAGTCGTTGAAACTGGGATTGTGTGGTAAAGGGCTAAATGGGTGGAAACCAATAAAAACTTTTTGCATAATCCATGCATTTACAGCATTTGAAAGCATTCTAGAAATAATTAAAAGGCTTTGAATTGACCAAAAACAAGGAAAGAGGCACCATTGGATGTTAAGGTTAACATTGTGGAAAAAGAAGCAACTGCTCTTGATGATCAACCCATCATCTTAACCATTAAGTTTTTAAAAGTTCACTGTGGAAGAGGTGTGAAAAGTTTCATTTGTTCCCCCAACATAAATTTATAGTAGATGTATTTGAAATCTTTGTTGTAATATCATTGCGGTAAGTAACAGGCATTTATTTCTGTTTCCACAATGTTTCCTGTCCAATATGAGATCTTCAGTTCAGTTGTATCAATTTCTAAATTGTCTTCTGTAGACAAATTCCATTTCTGAGAGACTAAAATTTGTCATTCAAGAAAGTTTTAATTCATTACTACACTACAAAATTTTAGCTTTGTCGGAATTGAAAGCACTTGCAGAAGACAAACCAAATGTTGCTCAAATGAGAAATTTGTCTGTGAATGGTAGAAAACATTGTGAGAAAAGGAGAAAATGCTGGTTACCAGCATTTTCTCCTTTTCCCACAATGTTTTCTAAATTCCCTTTCCGAAAATGCGGTTAAAACTCAGGATTGTGTGGTAAAGGGTAAATACGTTCACTCAAGTAAAAATATGAAGAAAGGATGAACTGTTTGTTACATTTCCTTGCCATAATGTTTAATAACTCTTTACCAAATGCCAAAATTTTAGACTTGTCAAGATAGAAAGCATTTGCAGATGACAAATAAAAAGTGCTTCAAATGATGAAATTCATTTTTAAACAGGTAGAAAGCATTTGTGGAAAAAGGAGAGAATGCTGGTTAGCAACATTTTCTTCTTTTCCCACAATATTTTTGAAAGGCTCTCTGCTCAGGATCATTAAAACCTGGGATATTGTACAGTATAGAGTTAAAAGCAGTTTGTTCCAAGATGCCTAACATTTGCATGCTTTGTGGTTTCATCCTTAGGTTATCACTTTGTCTGTATTTCTGATGTTACAAACAGTAAATACAAATGTACATGTAACAATATTATGATTTTGAACATCTGGCTGATTTGCAGGTGAGAATTCTTCTAACAGCGTTTTTATTGGCTTATTTTGGTCATGTGATACAGGGACAAATGTCTGTAGACGACCTCTGTCATTGGAATTACACAATACAGGTTTGTAAAGCTTCAGGCTGCTGAATATGAGCAATGCTCTGGCAAAAGGGGATTTAATGCATGTCATGATTGCATGATACCAAGGAAGTTATAGCATAATCATGGATCCATAAAATTTGTCTAACAACTGATGGAATCTGGAGGTAGAATGGTCTTAGACATGCAGAAATTTTACAAATGACAAAAAGTTTTGACCTATATCAGCCTGCACAGACTGCATGCACAGGCTGATATGGGTTGATCCTTTTTGCAGATGCATTTTACCCACTTTTCACAGAGCATGGCTTTTTATATAGATCACATACTTTTTCAATCGGGCCAAAAAACAAAAACCCAGATGATAAAATTTCCAGTCTGTTTTTGTTTGGAATATTTCACAGAATAACATGGACTATAGATCCAAGCCACAGGCTGTTTTCCCACATAAACAGAGTTGAAACGATAATTAGCTGTAACAGAGGAATGAACCCGGTTGCAATGACTGTCATAATTTTTTTTTTAAAAATTGCTAAGACAGATTCTAGCCACTGTCCTCATATTCACCAGCCATTCTTAATTTCATGGTTTAGCCAATCAGAAATTGTGTTACTTTCAAATTTCGAAAATTCTTGAGAATAAGACCAACAATGCTCAAAAGAATAGTTGGTGAATACAGACCCTACACTGGTAATCTGTGCTACCACAGCACTTACATATATCATCAGTCTGTAATAACAACCCAGATCATCACAATTTGAAGGCTGTTTTGGTCAGAATATGGCATAGAAGAGTAGACAGCAAATGTCCAAGATCAGACTACATGCTTTTATGCAGTCTGATCTTGATCTTTGCTGTCCTTTAAAAGCAACTAATGTTGTGCTTAGCAGTGCTCTAGGGATTAACTCTTCACCAAACGACAAAATTTTAGACTGGCCAAAATTGAAAGCATTTGCAGGCGACAAAATAAACGTGGCTAAAAAAATGAAATTTGTTTTGGAAAGGGTAGAAAACATTGAGGGAAAAGGAGAAAATACTAGTTACCAGCATTTTCTCCTTTTCCCAAAATGTTTTCAAAAAGCTTCTTTCTCAGGGTCGTTAGAAGTCGGGATTGTGTGGTAAAGGGTTAAACCATTAACTATTTACCAAGTGATAAAATTCTAGACTGGCCTGAATTCAAAGCATTTGCAGACATCAAATTGGAAGTAGCTCAAATGATGCTTTCTGTCTATCATAAGGTATAAAAAGCATTGCTGGAAAAGGACAAAATGCTGGTTACTCTCCTTTTCCCACAATGTTTTTTAAAGGCTTCTTCGTCAGGGTCGTTAAATCTGGCAATTGTGGGGTAAGGGGTTAATGAATGAAATTGTTGCTTCTTTCTTACAGAACAAGAGAGGAGCAGATCTGTACAAAGTTACTGGTGCAGCTGATAAGAATAAATGTCCATATCAAAGTAATTTAAAAATGGATTTTCTTCTTCTATTTATGGCAATCACATATCAAAATCCTAAAAAAGGTTTTCCATAAAACCAAAACTTAACCCTTAGGCTGCTAAGCATGACTCACAGACCTTTTGCAGACAGTGTAGATCAAGATCAGACTGTACAGAATGTGCAGTCTGATCTTGGATCTACACTGTCCAATAAGGAAATATCTTTCCTCCCAAAAATACCTTTGAAATAAGGAAATTTGGGTTTGTACCATCAGTTTGAAAGTTTCATTTCTTTTATTTAGCAGGATTAGGATTAAAAAAGCTTAGAAAAATTTACACAAAAACATATTGCAATTATACCATTCAGTCTTACTCGGCTACCACCCTGCCAACATGATTTCTCTTTTACCTGTGCCCAAGTCCTTGTTATTGGCATTGAAATTTATATAGAAAAAAAGACTTTTGGAAAAGTGTTTATGTTTTGAGAAATAAAGTAACACAAATAGCTGTGGAAGCATATAAAGATTGGACTTTTATAACAAAAAGTAAAATTAGCTTGTCCCCACAGCATAATGTTTTGTTTCTAAGAGGTACATAAATCTCAGTTCAACCAGCTTATCTCCTCATTCCTATCACATACTTTTTTCCTTCTCTCATGTTAATATCTGGTTTGTAAGAGATATCTCGTTCCATCTTATTTATGACATCCTTCCCATAACATAATGATCTTGCTCTCACAAGGTCATATCTTGTTTTCAAGAGATATCTACACTCCCATATATCACTATCTTGTTTCTAAGAGATATCTCATTTCAGCTTGCTTATTACCTCATTCCCATAACATAACCATCTTGTTCCTATATCATCATGTTCCAACAAGATAATTATCGAATGAAAATGAGTCTCACTGTGCACTTTGTTTTCAGTGGACTAAGTGGGAATCAACATACACTTATGTAGAAAATGTGGTGATTATACGTCAGAACAAGAAAATTAAATTCTAGAAACAAGATGCTATCTCATGGTAGTAGGATAATTATATCAAGAGTATGAGATATTTTGCTGAGGGAGCAAGATAATTTTTTTGGTTGCTTGCTCCATGACATGATAACTTTTGACTTTGTTAAATCTTTTACAGGAAACATTCCCGCAGGAAATTTCAATATTACAGTCCTTGGAGATGAATCTGACATGAAAAGGAAGCTAAATATAGAATGGGGTATAATACATCATCATTACAGTATTACATTCTTTAATCCGAGATAAATTTAGAAAGAAGTGACAAATTGCAGAAATTACAATTCATTTTCTCAAACACCTCAATTTGTCCCTCCTTTGGATTTCCTTGCTCATTTCTAACTTTCCTTATTATCTCTCCCATTTGTTACTATTTACTAAATGCTGGTATCAAGCATTTTCTCCCTTTACCACAATGTTTTTTACTCCTTCAAGGACGAGTTCCATCATTTGAGTTACACCCAATATGTAATCTGCATGTGCTTTGAATCAGGTACGTATAAAATTTTGTTGTCTAGTAAAGGGTTTAACCACTTTAGCAAACAACGAATTTTTAGGCTGGTCCATTCTGAAAACAAAGGCAGACTACAAAACTACTATAGTTCAAACAAAGCAAATTGTCTCTGAAATGGTAGAAACTATTGTTGGAAAAGGAGAAAATGCTGGTTACCAGTACTTTCTCCTTTTGCAACAATGTTTTTAAAGTTTTTTCTTCAGGGTTCTTAAAACCCGGGATTGTGTGGTAAAGGGTTAAATCTTTACCAATCGACAAAATTTAAGACAAATCCAAATTTAAAGCATTTGCAGACGACAAAGGTCGACTTAAAAAAGAACTTAATTTTGGGAAGGGTTACCAGCATTTTCCCCTTTTCCTTCAATGTTTCTATAAGCCGTCTTTCTCTCGGTCATTAAATGTCGGGACGGTGGTAAAGGGATGACACAAGAACAAATACACTCACGTTTCATTTTCACAGAGACGTCACAGACCTCGGTAAGAGTGATGGTCTCTTTTGCTGATGTCACAGTATCACGGACAGCTGTTCCAATTTACGGATGCTTTGTCTTCCATACAAAACAAGTGTCAAGAAGGGTAAGGCCTTTTTCATACCCCAGGATTGTATGGTGTTTTACGATGCTTTCTACATTATTTCAGTCATGTGATGGCAACAGCTAGCCTATTCATGTCTAAATTTTCCCTATATCTGTCCAGGTAAGTTTTAATCATCCCATCCTTACAGTCAGTTATAGTTTCATTAAATGGTGTTGTGCACCAATTCAAGATTACTTCAGTCATATCATGACAACAACTCACTTAATTAGGTATGTCCTGGGTTTCACCATTGCTGGAGTGCTAGGCTTGGGCTGTGTCTTACCAAAGAACACTCTTACAAAAACTTCCAGTGAGGCTCAAACCCTGGGTCTCAGGGTTTACACATTACGGCAGAGCCAGCCAAGACTCCTGTCAGATGTTCTTAATTAATTGCATTTTTCTCCTTTTCCCACCATGAATATTTTTAAAAGCCTTCTAATTCAGGGTTGGTAAAATATGTTCATTTAGTCCTTTACCAAATGACAAATTTCAGACTGATCCATATTGAATCAAGATGCAAATTAAATGTGGCTCAAACAATGAGATTATCTTTAGACTTTTGGAAAACCTAGTTTGAAAAGGAGAACATTCTGGTTACCAGCATTTTCACCCTTTTCCACAAGATTTTCAAAGGCTGTCTGTCTCAGGGTCATTTAATCCTTTACCGAACAATCCCTACTTTTTACGACTTTGAGAAAGAAGGCTTTTGAAAACATTTTGGGAAAAGAAGATAACGCAGATAACCAGCATTTTCTTCTTTTCCCACAATGTTTTCTACCCTATCAAACACAGAAATTATCATTTTAGCAAAATTTAATTTTTTGCCTGCAAATGCATTCAAATTGGACCAGTTTAGTTTGGTAAAAGGTTTAACTGGGGATTGCATGGTAAAAGGCTGACTGATCTACTGCTCCAAGGTACAGTCCAGGCAAAATACATATAATATGTATCTGATGATTTCCTTTTACCTTTTCAGCCATTACGATTGAAACATTTACATTTTGACTGTCTTGAGATTGACAGAGGTGTTAACGGCACCTTCCACATCTGTGAACTGGGTACCAGAACTGTCTGTAAGGCAATAGACATCGATACAACAAGTGAGCCAGCTCTTATCAACAAAATTTTGTGATAATTCATAATTGCAGAAAAATTTACCCCATTACCACATAACCCCAAGTTTTTTAATGACCCTGTGAAAGCAGCCTTTTGAAAACATTCCAGGAAAAGGAGAAAAGTAACAAGCATTTCCTCCGTTTCCTACAATGTTTTCTCCCTTGTCAAAGACAAGCAACATTTAATTTGTTACCTGCAAAGCTCTCAATTTGGTCCAGTTGAAAATTTTGTTGTTTGGTAAAGAGGTAATTTTAACTTTTCTTTTTCAACTCTTTACCACATGAAGACATTCTAGAATCATCTGCATTTAAATCACTTGCTGACAGCTACTTAAATGTGACTCAACTAATGAGATTTGTGTGTGATATGGTAGAATATGATATGGTAGAAAACGTTAAAAAAGGAGAAATTGCTGGTTATCAGCACTTTCTCCTTTTCCCACAATGTTTTCAAAAGGACTGGGTTGTTAAAACTTGGGATTGCGTGGTTAACAGTAACTTGGTTGAATGGTATATTACGTCACTTTCAACATCATTTCAGTCATATCACAGCGACAGCTCAGATATTCATGTATAACCTAGCTTTCACTAGTACTATGGGCTAGGTCTCTTGCTCAAGGACACTCCCACCATAAACCCAGTCCTACTATTAAGCTCAAACCTAAGGCCTCCAGGTTACAAGTCCTACATTTTACCACTGAGCAATGCAGGAGCTGTATCAATTATTTACCAGAAAACTAAATTTAAGACCTGTCTGAATTACAAGTTAGTGTAAGTGACCTAGTTTTTGACCCGACATGACCCAATTTTGAATTTGTCCAAGATATCATCAAGACAAACCCTCTGACCAAGTTTCATGAGTATCAGGCTGAAAATGTGGCCTCTACAGTGCACACAAGTTTTTCAAAGAAATGGCACTGTGACCTACTTTTTGACCTGATGTGACCCAATTTCAAACTTCTCCAGGACATCATCAAGACAAACATTCTTACCAACTTTTGTGAGTATCAGACTGAAAATGTGGCCTCTAAAGTGCACAAAAGGTTTTTCTACGATTTGGCCCAGTGACCTACTTTTTGACAGAACATGGCCTAATTTTGAACTTGTCCAAGATATCACCAAGACAAACATTCTGACCAATTTTCATGAGTATCAGGCTGAAATGCGACCCCAGATTGCACAAAAGGTTTTAGAAAGATTGGCCTAGTGACCTACCTTTTGACCCAATACAGTGTAATTGAAACTTGTCTGAGATATCATTAAGACAAACATTCTGACCAAGTTTCATGAGTATCAGGCTGAAAATGTAGCTTCTAAAGTGCATACAAGGTTTTTCTAAGATTTGGCCTGATGACCTATTTTTCAACCCAACATGACCCAATTTTGAATTTGTCCAAGATTTTATCAAAACAAAGTTTTAACATTCTGACCAAGTTTCATGAGTATCTGACTGAAAATGTGGCCTCTAGAAGGCACACAAGGTTTTTCTTAGATTTGGCCCAGTGACCTACATTTTGATCCAACATGACCCAATTTCAAATTTGTCCGAGATATTATCAAGACAAACATTCTGACCCAGTTTCATGAGTATCAAGCTGAAAATGTGACCCTTAGAGCACACAAAAGGTTTTTCTAAGATTTGGCCCAGTGACCTACTTTTTGGCTCGATGTTAGCCAATTTCAACCTTATGCAAAATATTATCAAGACAAACATTTTGACCGAGTTTCATGAGCGTCAGGCTAAATATGCAACCTTTAGAGTGCACACAAGGTTTGCCTAAAATTTGGCCTATTGACCTACTTTTTGACCTGACATGACCCCAGTTCAAAGTTGTCCAAGATTTTATCAAGATAAACATTCTGACCAAGAGTATCTGAGAGAAAATGTGGCCTCTAGAGTGCACACAAGGTAAATGTTGATGACCACACGATGCATGACGGACGCTGGACACAGCAAGATTACGACAGCTCACCTTGAGCAATTCGTGCTTAGGTGAGCTAAAAAAACACTTCCAGATGACAAATTTAATGTGGCTAGAATAATGAAATTGTCTTAAAAATGAAAAAAAAAAAAATGAAACAGTGGGAAAGAGAGATAATGCTGGTCACCAGATTTTTGTCCTTTTCCCGGCATGTCTTCAAAAGCTGCCATTCCTAGGTAATCAGTATTTTCTCCCTTTCCCACAATGTTTTCTTTCATTTTAAAAAAACAAATCCTCTTTTGAGCTACATTCTAATTGTAGATTGCAAATGCTTTCAATTTAGTGGTGTGTAAAACATTTTGATGTTTTGGAAACTGAAAGCATTTACAGACAACAGATTAAATGTGGCTCAAATGATGGAATTTGTGTCTGAAAGAGTCGACTACATTGTGTCAAAAGGGGAAAATGCCGGTTACCACCATTTTCTCCGTTATCCACAATGTTTTCAAAAGATTTATCCATCAGGATCGATAAATCTCAGGATTGTGTGGTGGGCTTACCTGTAGAATGCTACTCTAGATCAGATGGACATTTCCTGTAAACACACAAAAAAAGATTTAAACATGCATTGCTTGACTATTTTCACAGTAGGTCCATATTTCGTTAATAATCATTATCTCTGTACTCTTAACTTTCTTTCAGCTTTATTTCTATTCAGTATTCATATCTAACACATTATACTGAATGTAAACAGCTGTAACACATATTTAAAATAATGTTTGTATATTGCATGTTTGTAGAAAATAGAAATAAAGTTGTGAAAAAAATAATCAAAGTGTAGATCCAAGATCAGACAGCACAGAATGCACAGTCTGATCCGTTTTTTTTCCTACATTGTCTGCAAAAACCAAGTGGTCACCGTTACGAGTTTCATGTGAAAAATTTTATCATTTCAGAGTGCAGCTGTGCCCAAACATTTCTAAATGCAACCATTGGTCCACATCAAGAAAATGGTTTCACAAAACATTTCATCGATATCCATTATAAAGAAGCATCGCCAAATATGTCAGTATACTTTACAGTGTTGGAAAATGGGGGCATGTTCTACAATGCTAAGGAAAATTATAATCTTTCCTCATCAGTAAGTTGTATATTCTTTCCATCCTCTTTTCCATATTTGTCCTTCTTTCTATTTCAATAACCCTTTCCCTAACAATTCAATTGTAATGACCCCTAAGAAGAAGCCTTTTGAAAACATTGTGAGAGAAGTAGAAAGTGCTGGTAACCAGCATTTTCTACTTTTCCCACAATGTTTTCTATCCTGTCAAAGACCTCTAGTTCATTTGTACGTTGAAGTTTGTTATATGCAGGAATTTTCAATGTTGGAAGTCTAAAATTGTCATTTTGGAAAGGGATAAACCTTGACAAACAATCCCTCCTTCTAACAACCCTGATGAAACAGTGTTTCCATCGTAGAAAAAGAAATAGAATGTGCAGTTTAACCTTGGATTAGTATCATACTGTTTGTTTGTTTATTTAAGCTTGCAAGATAAAAATCTTTCTTTTGTCACAATATTTCCTTGATTACATCTATATTCTTTACCTTAACAACTTTTTCACCTTACTATATACTCTTTTTCAAAGCTGTCTTACCTGGAATTTCTCGGAAGACATTGTACAGGATAGATCCAAGATCAGAGTGTATACTCCAAGCGGTCTGACTTTGGTCTACATTGTCTGTCATATTACTGAACTTGACAGTACAGTAACTGAATTACTGTTGTTCTTTACTCTTGTTCAGGGATTGGTACGAATACCCAGGCCTCTTGAGAGAGATGGGAATTATAGAGTGCAGGTAAGTTTCAATACAACAACATAAGTCTGCAGACAATTTTTCTGTCATGCAGTATCTCACTGAGAAGAGTTTCTTCATCTGCCAAAATGTTTTCACATTTGCTGTGTATTAACTCTTTACCACACAATCATGACTTTTAAAGACTCTGAGAGAGAATCCTTTTGAAAACATTGTGGGAAAAGGAGAAAATGCTGGTTACCAGCATTTTCTCCTTTTCTCAAAATGTTTTCTACCCTTCTTAAAACAAACTTTAATTTTTCAGTCACATTTCTTTTGTCGTCTGCAACTGCTTTCATTTTGGACGAGTCTAAAATTTTGTCATTTGGTAAAGTTAAAGCTTACTTCATGTTGTTAGTCCATATATAAATGAGATCTTTCAAAGTTGTCAGCTGCAAATTTATTTCATGTGGTAATGAGTTTGTATAATTTGTACTTTTTGAAAATGATCAGGCAGATTTTGGGTATTCCAATTTACAATATCTGAATCTTGACATCACATATCTGAATGTGAAGAATTACATTTGAGTCATGCTCTAGCAAAAGGTGCAGATTGCATCTCCGTGATGCATGATATCAAGCAAATCATCACAGTATTATACATCCCTAAAATCAATTTGGACAACCTACTGAACAATTAGGTACACTGGTCCTTTGACATGCAGAATACTGACCAAAAGCAAAAAGATTCAGCCCAGGTCAGCCTGCCTGGACTGTGCAGGCCGACCTTAGTCGATTCTTTTTGCAAATGCATTAAGCCCCCTTTTCACACAGCATGGCTCATTTATAAGTTGATGCCTTAGGATAAGAAGGTTGCAAGTGAAAAAGTAGTGGTGTGAAAAAAAATTAGGAAAAAAAAGATTATTACTAAAGTAACCATTCAACTAGAGCCATTTTTAGCGCTTGTTTGGGTCAACATAACAGGGTCTGATTTTGATGGAATTACCAAAGAATGATATAGTCTGAAATGTTGTTGCAGTTGTGTAAACATATATAAGGTCATAAGTAACACTTACTACCTTATTATTCTAAGGCCTAAAATTATTATACCTATATATGAAACTTACATATTCATGAATGAGACCAACTCACTGCTTTGACAAGAGTGTATGTTTGGGATAGAAAAATTTTTCTAAAGATGCTTGACACATAACCACTTGATTTGGAATCTGAAAATAAAATTAACCCTATATCTGCAAAGTTCATCAATTCTGAAAGTTGAACCGATATAAAAATATGTCTGATGTGTTTCATAAAACAGGCAGGAATATGATGAATAAAAAGACTTGCCATCATGTAATGTTTTGATGACATCCAAAACTCTTTGTCTCAAACATAGATATGCAAGATATTAAGAAAATTCATAATGGCTGTTTTAGAATAAAAACAAGGGAGGTTTTGTGATGAATTGCAAACTGAATTTTTGTTTGAACAAGATTTGCACTCTATAATTTCTATTAGGCTTTAACCCTTTACTGCACAATGCTGCCTTTTGACGACCCTGGATTAGAAGCCTTTTGAAAACATTGTGAGAAAAGGAAAAAATGCTGGTAACCAGCATTGTTTCCAATTCCCACAATGTTTTCTACCCTATCAAACAAAAATTGCACCATTTGAACCACACTAAAATTGTCGTCTGTAAATGCTTTCAATTTGGACAAGGCTAAAATTTTGTTGTCTGGTAAAGGGTTAATGATATAAGCCTTAGTATAGCACTTTAGCTTGACATGTTGGTACTGTAAGGTGGCTTTCACCCTGGAGGTTTTATAATCTGTAGCTGTAGATATAATCCTTTCCTTAACTCTTTACCAAATGACAAACTTTTAAACTAGTCCAAATTCAAAGTATTTGCAGATGACAAAAAAAATGTGACTCAAAAATTGAAATTTGTTTTGGGAAGGAAGGAAAACATTGTGGGAAAAGGGGAAAATGCTGGTTACCAGCATTTTCTCCTTTACCTACAATGTTTTCAAAAGGCTTCTTTCTCAGGGTCATTAAAAGTCAGGATTGTGTGGTATAGCGTCAACTCTTTACCAAACAACAAAGGTGTAGACTAGTCAAAATTGAAAGCAGTTGCAGGCGACAAAATAAATATGACTGAAAAATTGAAATTTGTTTTGGGGCAGGTAGAAAACAATGTGGGAAGAGGGAGAAAATGCTGGTTACCAGCATTTTCTCCTTTTCCCACATTTTTTTCAAAAGGATTCTTTCTCAGGGTCGTAAAAAGTCGTGACAGCGTGGTAAACAGTTAATAATCACCTTTTTTTCTTTGATATTAAAATTTCAGGTTTCCTTGTATTGCTTGGATTTTTCAAAGCAGAGAGCGAACAAAAAATGCCAATCGAGAGTGTTTGGTTTCAATGTAACTTCTCCTGTGACAAAAACTGTAACACCCAAACCCCCAGGTAAAAATTAATCATACCTATCTGGCACCATATACAATATTGTCTTGCTTTTGCTGACAGTGTAGATCAAGATCAAATTGCAGAGATCCACCCTGTGCATTACTTTCCAAGATATTCTGGTTTTTATGCTGAAAATTCATTCTACCTTTGGGTTTAAGCCAGTATTGTCTGGCAGTGTTTTCCATGTATTTGCTGAATCTAACTCGGCATATCTTTCTTTCAAATCCTACCCTTTAGCCCTTTGCCAAACAATCTAATGTGTTTACAGATTTGAGGAAGAAGGCCTTTCAAAAACACTGTTGAGATAGGAGAGAATGCCGGAAACCCTTTTGCAGACAAAACCATTCCTTTAAGCCATACTTTGTCCTCTACCAATGCCTAAATATGAACAAGTCTATAGTATTGCTGTCTGGAAAAAAGTTAACTCTTTACGAAACAAGCACATGTTTACACAACCTCAAAGAAGATTTTTGAAAACATTTTGAGCGGATAAGAGAAAATACAAGTAAAGAAAATACAAGTAATTGACATTTTTCCCTTTTTCCACAATGTTTTCAATTCTTTCTAAAGACGAAACGCATCATTCGAGCCACATTAACTTTGATGTCTGCAATTTTTTTTACTTTGGACAAGTCTAAAAATGTCATCTGGTAACGAGTCAACCACTGTCCAACTGAGGACTCCTTGATATGTGTACACAAGGGTGTAGCAACCACAAAGCATAATATGCAAGTGCGTAATGTAGACAAAATGGGAACAGGCAAAACATTCTTTATCACTTTATAGAACAACTTATCTTCATAATTTAGCCTAAAACTGCTAAAAAAAAATGAAACTTTCCCACCGATAGTAAAAAGCCAACTATTCTATCATACCATTCCCTCCCAATGGAAAATCTCATTATATGGGAGTGTAGATCAAGTTCAGACAGCATGTCATGTGCAGTCTGATCTTGTTTTGTGAGGTCCACAAATATTCACTTTGTCATGCTGAGCAGTCTAAGGGTGAACTAGCACTGTTAGTGTGTTATGATTCTGAACCCTGTGGTTATGCCTCTGGTAAATGCAAGAAAAGCATCTTCTTTTTTCTTAAATTGTTTCTCATTTACCTTAATACCACTAATTTTGATTCAAAATTCCCCTATATGGTAGGGATTGATGGTCTAAAACAAGTTGTGCTAAGTAATGGATTGACCGTAACAAGACAAATTAACTGTTTACAAGAAAAAAAATATTAGTTTCTTCCAATTTGAAAGCATTTGCACACACCAAATAAAATTTTGGCTTAACTTTTTACCAAACAACAAATTTTTGGACTAGACCAAATTCAAAGCATTTGCAAACGACAACTGAAATGTTGCTATAATGACGATTTCTGTTTTTGATAGGGTAGAAAACATTGTGGGAAAAGGAGAAAATGCTGGTTAGCAGCATTTTCTCCTTTTCCTACAATGTTTTTAAGTGCCTTCTCTTTAAGGGTCGTTAAAAGTCGGGACTGTGTGGAAAAGGATTATATGATGTGATCTGTCTTTGAAAAGGAAGAAACCCTTGTGGGAATAGGGGAAAATGCTGGTGACCACAATGTTTTCAAAACATCTCTTCCTAAGAGTTGTTAAAGCTTGGAAGTTTGGCAATGGATTATACACTTGCAGGCCCACCAGTTAACATACTGTATGTGGTTGATGGGTGTTTAGGTATACTGACAGTTTGCCTGCTTCCCTGTCTGATCTACAAACTATGTAAAAGAAGAAGAGGTATGTACATTGGGTCAAAGTATTTATTCCTTCGCTTGATGACAAAATCACGGACTTGTCCAAATTGTATGCATTTGCTGATGAAAAATTATATATAGCTCAACTAATGTAAGTTGTATATGAAAGGTTAGAAAAATTTGTGGGAAATGGGGACAGTGGTTGTTACCAGTGTTTTCTCCTCTTCCCACAATGTTTTTAAAAGTTTTTTTTTTTTTTTCTCAGGGTTGTTATAACTCCAGATAGTTTGGTAAAGGGTTGTAGGAAATGAATAGGGGATTGTTGCTTGTTCTGTTTTAGATGATAAATTATTTCACACAGTTAACCCTTTACCATGAAATCCTGAGTTTTAATGACCCTGATGAAAGAGTTTTTTGAAAATATTGTGGGAAAACGAGAAAATGCTGGTAACCAGCATTTTCTCTTTTCCCCGTCATGTTTTCTACCGTATCAACTACAAATTCCTCTACTTGAGCTACAATAGAAATTGTGGTCTGGAAATGCTTCCAATTTGGACAAGTCTAAATTTTTGTTGTGTGGTAAAGAATTTAAATATAAAGTGATCTAATATAAATATCACAATTATGATGTAAGTTGTTGGAGATATACTGAATATTATGTTGTAGTGACTTTCCTGGTGTTCGTATTTAATTCAAGCAGTATGAGAAAATTTGATATGGAGCAAGACCGAAGGTCGAGCGAAATGTCAACATTTTCTTATGCAGCGAGAAGTAAATACATGTACAAGCATCAGGAAAGTTACAACATAATACTTGTCTCGGTAAAGCATACTAAGTAGATCAAAGATTAGATGGTACAATCTGTACAGTCTGATTTTGATCTTCACTGTCGCTCTTGATTTACACTGCAAAAACAACAAAAGTTGTGAAAGACCCTTTGACCCATTATTACACAGTCCTGAATTTTAACTACCCTGACAAAAAAAAGACTCTTGAAAACATTGTGGAAAAAGAAGAAAATGCTTATTTTCCCACAATGTTTTCTTCCACATCAAAGATCGAAATCATCTATTGAGCTACACTCTATCTGTTGTCTTCAAATAGCTTTCAATTTGGACTAATCTAAAATTTTGTAGTTCAAGAAAGAGATTAAAGTTAAAACATTTCTTCAAGTTTTTTGTAAGGGTCATAACCCTTTACCAAACAGTCCTTTGTTTTAATGACCCTAGAAGTAGAAGGCTTTTGAAAGTCATCTACAAAATTTAATGTTAGTGGATGTATTTTTTAATCTCAAAATAGTTCAAGTCATTTCAAATTGCAACAACAAACAAATGCAAGAATGTTTTACAGGAGCCCAAAATTCTGCTCTGAACAATGAAGATGTCTCTTCTGCTATCTTGTCTCCACACCATAATCCCAATGTTGAGATGGACAAACCAAATTAGAATACAGAAAGAACAGAGTGGCAGACACAGAAATGACAAAGAAGAGAGAGAGGGAGAGGGAGGGGAGACAGACCAGCATTGAATGATTTATTCTAGTTCTTGTTGTTGAATACATTAACTATATTGCCATATATACATTTTCTAGCTCTCTTACATTAGGTTGTAATTTTAACTATTTACCAAACCAGAAGTCCACATTGAAATCATTCAAAAACATTTGAAAGCATGTCAAATGTAACATTAAACATAAAATTTATCTTTCAAAGGGTAGAAAACATTGTGGGAAATGAAGAAAATGATGCTTAGCGGCATTTTCTTCTTTTCCCACAATGTTCTGAAAAGCCTTCTTCCTATGGTTCATTATAAGATGGGACTGTTTAGTAAAGGGTTAATGCTAGTTCAGTCATGCTATTTCAGAAGGAATGTAAAATCAAAACATTAGTCTCTTGACTCTTCACCACACAATCCCAACTTTTGATGACCCTGAGAAAGAAAGCTTTTAAAAACATTGTGGGAAAAGGAGAAAATACTGGTAACCAGCATTTTCTCCTTTTCCCACCATGTTTTCTACCCTTCCTAAAAACAAATTTCAATTTTTGAATATCATTTGTTTTGTTGTCTGTAAATGCTTTCAATTTCGACTTGTCTAAAATTTTGTCATTTGGTTAAGAGTTAATGCAGTGGATTGCCAACGTTGATCTGTTACACAGCCTTGACTGTTACTAGTCCTGTTAGAGGCGCCTCAATCATCCCCACTTAGTGCTTTCATGGAGAAGGCCGATGCTCAAATATAACATACACTGTACATAAAGAAAATATCAAAGTTGAAGGGAGGGGTGTAATTCTCCCATGCTCACAGGCAAACATCTGAAAGTCATGTCTTGCATATATAATAATAATTGTACAAAATTTCAAAGCAATGAAGCAAAACTGAGGCCAAAGTTTGTACCACAAGTACTTTTGTGAATGCCAAAGCTGGACTCATGGACAGACAGACAGACATGCTGATTCCAATGTATCCCTGAGAACTGTAAGGTATAATTGAGCCATACTCTGTGAAAAGGTGGTTTCATGCATCTCCCTGATGCATTATATCAAGCAGTTCCTCACATAATTATGGATCCATAAAATCCATTTTGTGTAACAACAGACTGTATCAAGAGATAGACTGTCCTTTGACATGGAGAAAATTGACCAATAGCAAAAAATTTCAACTCCAGTCAGCCTGTGCAGGCTGGCCTGGGTCGATACTTATTGCAGATGCATTAAACCCCCATTTAACAGAGCTTGGCTCAATTATATTACTATGTTATTTGATTTACATGTTTTGTGCATTTAATTTTGACTAAATTACAGGCAACCCTGTCTGAGCAAACTGTTCTGAACAAACTTGCTGCATTAACTCTTTACCAAACGACAAAATTTTGGACCTGTCCAAATTGAAAGCATTTGCAGACGACAAATTAAATGTTAAAATGAGGATTTCTCTCTTTGATGGAGTAGAAAACATTGTGGGAAGTGGAGAAAATGCTGGTTACCAGCATTTTCTCCTTTTCCCACCATGTTTTCATAAGCCTTCTGTTGTAGGGTCGTTAAAAATCGGGATTGTGTGGTACTGAGTTAACTCTTTACCAAAGGACAAAATTTTAGACTTGTTTAACATGAAACACTGGGGGGAAATGGAAAAAATTGCTGGTTACCAGCATTTTGTCCATTTCCGTGTGTTTTAAAAAACCTTCTTATGGGTCAGTAAAACATGGGATCATTTGGTAAAGAGTTCAGAGACCATTAAATCAGCTTAATTAAACTTGCATTAAAAGACAGCCTGCTACAGGAGTCCACTTGCCTTACTATCCTCAGGTGGTCTCTAAATAAAGGTTGGACCATATGTTAACTCTTTACCAAATGCCAAAATTTTAGACTTGTCCGAATTGAAAGCAGTTGCAGACAACAAAATAAATGACTGAAAATTTGAAATTTGTTTTAGGAAGGGCGGAAAACATTGTGGGAAAAGGAGAAAATGCCGGTTACCAGCATTTTCTACTTTTCCCACAATTTTTTTTAAAAGCTTCTTTCTCAGGGTCGTTAAAAGTCAGGATTGTGTTGTGAAGAGTTAAGAAAATTAAGTCATTACCTCCATAACCAAAACTGGAGCAGATAACTTTCAAAACATCCTTGTAAAATACTGAAAATCAACAAAGATTACAGTTTAACTCTTCAAAAAACTACAACATTTACACTTGTCCATATTTAAATCATCTGCTTATCAAATATGGCTCAAAGAGTGTGATTTATCCTTCACTGGATAGGAAACATTGGAGGAAAAGAAGAAAATGTTGTTCACCAGCATTTTCTCCTTTCCTAAAAATGTTTTCATATCTTTCACCCTGGGAGTCATTAACCCTTTCCCACACAATCCTGAGTTTTAACGACCCAATGGAAAAGGCCTTTAGAAAACCTTGTGGGAAAAGGGGAAAATGCTGGTAACCAACTTTTTCGCCCTTTCCCACAATGTTTTCTACCCCTCCAAAGGTGAATTTCTAATTTTGAATCACATTTATTTTGTTGTCTGCAAAAGCTTTCAATTTTGGCAAGTGTAAAGTTTCGTCATTTGGTACGGAGTTAAAATATAATTATTTGGTGAAGGATTAAAACTTGACCACCTAGTCCTGAGTTTTAACAACCCTGGGGGAGAAGCCTTTTGAAAACAATGTGGGAAAAAGAGAAAATACTGGTGAATAGCATTTTCTCCTTTTCCCACAATGTTTTCTACCTTTTTAGACTCAGGTTTCATTAATAAAGCAACATTTAATTTGTCGTCTGCAACAGCTTTGAATTTGGACTAGTGTAAAATTTTGTCGTTTGGTAAAGGTTTCATACATGTTTAACATGTATGTGAAAGCAAGGTGACCAAGGAGAAAACGCTTTTAACCCTATACCAAAGGACAAAATTTCATCTTAGTCCAAATTCAAAGCATTTGCAGACGACAAAATAAATGTGACTGAAAATTTGAAATTTGTTGTGGGAAGAGTAGAAAATGTTGTGGGAAAAGGAGAAAATGCTGGTTTTCAGCATTTTCTCCTTTTCCCACAATGTTTTCATAAGGCTTCTTCTTCAGGGTCGATAAAACATGGGATTGTGCAATAAAGGGTTAACAAGCTTCTTGTTCTTTTGTAATAATGCTTTCAAAAAGAGCTAACTGTATGACAAAATGAATGTGTTATGGGCTACAATAAATAACAACAACAACTGAAAGAACTATTTTTCAATAACAAGCATGCTGCAGAATCATTTAAAAATAACAAAATCAGAGAAAAAAAAAACAAACAAAAAATCAACTTTCAGTGCCTCAGGCACAACTTAACCTTGTACCAACCTCTCCAATGTCTTTACAAACCTAATGAAGAAAACTTTCAAAAATATTCTGGGAACAGGAAATATTACTTTTTTAACCCTTAGAGTGCCAAATAAACCTGTCAGACATGTTCATCCTAGAAACAAGACCCAAATAATTGCAATTTCATGGCTGCTTTTGTCTACAGTGATTCAGCAAAGCAGACAGTGTAGATCAAAGATCATGCTGCGTGTTTTGTGCAGCCTGATCTTGATCTACACTGGCCGCAAACTATAGTCGTGAAAGGCGCTTTAAGGGTTAATTATGGTAACCAACATTGTCTTGCTTACCTACAATGTTTTTGTTCAAAGATCAATCCCAATATTTGAGACAAATTTAATTTGTTCTCTGCAGATACTTTAAACTTAGATGAATGTAAAAACTTTGCTGTTTA
This sequence comes from Tridacna gigas, assembly GCA_945859785.2. Lineage (NCBI taxonomy): Eukaryota > Metazoa > Mollusca > Bivalvia > Cardiida > Cardiidae > Tridacna > Tridacna gigas. Next base: position 30,401,395 of record OX244036.2, on the reverse strand, counting down.
GTAAAGAGTTTTGAAATGTCGTTTAGATGAACATTAACTCTTTACCACACAGTGACAAGTTTTAATGCCTCTTGGAAATTAAACGTTTGAAAACATTGTGGGAAAAGGAGAAAATGCTGATAACCAACACTTTCTCCTTTCCAATGATGTTTTCTAACCTTTCAGACACAAATCCAATCATCTGGGTCACATTTAACTTGTCATCTGCAAATGCCTTGAATTTGGGCCAGTCTAAAATTATGTCATCTGGTAAAGATTTAAAAAAATGAACAGAAAACTTTTCATTTTGCAATGACAACAGATATGCAGCAAAAACATTTTAAAGTGAAAAAAAAAAAAATGAAAAAAAAAAAAAAACCTCCACCCTTAGAGCACAATGCAAATTTTTAGTTGCCATTGCAGACAGTTTAGACCTGAAATCAGACGGCACAAAAGATGCAGTCTGATTTTGAATCTACACTGATATTTTGTGATGTGTTCTTACTCGAGACAGCTTTTGTTTAAGTTCTTTATTCTCCTCACAACAAGTGGAATAATCCATTTTATTTTTTGCTATGAAAGGACTAATCCATTTCATCTATTAAATGCTCTACTGGTGGTTGGTTATATGTATAACCGATATTTTACCCTGTCACTGTCACCTGAACATATATCAAGGGAGATAATTAAAATTACAATAACTCCATCATGCGAGTTAAACCCTTAACCCTTTCCCAAACAAGCCCTGGTTTTCACATGTATGAAGTACAAGTCTTTTGAAAACACTGTGGGAAAAGGAGAAATTGCTCGTGACGAGCAATTTCTCCTTTTCCCACAGTGTTTTCTACCTTTCTGCCGTTTTCATCAAATTTAAAATTGTCGTCTGCAAACTCTTTCAATTTGGACCAGTCCAAAATTTGTGGTTTGGGAAAGGGTTAAGGCAATGATTTCTTGACATGGACCTTTTGTATTGCCCAAATAGTGTTAATTCAAGATGGTTTTAGTGAGAAAATGTTACAATCTAGCAAACAAAGTAGATCAAAGATCAGACTGCACATCCTTATCTTGATCTACACTATCAGCAGAAGCAATTAAAGCCAGGTTCAAGTTTTAAGGCTATATTGGAACTATGCATTTGTCACTAAGTAATTTGTTACTGCCCACAGTAGACCTTTGTCATCTTGAAGCAAATCACTTTTGGAAATATTGTGGCAAAAGAAACAAAATATTGTACTACGCTATTTCTCCCTTTGCCACAATACTTTCACAGGTACTCATGTACTACACCTCACATCATAATAGTTATTCATATAAATACATGGATGTGTTTTTTTTAAGTATCTTGCAGCCAATCTTCTTCAGGGGGTTCTTAAATTTGTTGTGTTTCAAGAGTGCCTAGCAAATTAAAAAAGACCATGATGAGGTGATTTCAAGGCTACTATAGTTCATTATTTTAGAGAACACAATTCTGACACTCTGGATTCAAGATCAGACTGCACAATCTGCATGGTCTGTTCTTGATCTACTTTGTGTAAATATGTAAATATAATTGTGCCTATCAATGCATATATGATTCTTTCACTAAACAATAAATGTTTGTTGTTTGTTTATTTGACTTAAAAATTTTCTAACACCTTTTTCTTCAGAATTTCATAGCAGCCAGCCCAAGTATTCATACATTCCTGCGTTTCTTAACTCTTTACCACCCAATCCTGACTTGGACCAGTCTGAAATTTTGTCATTTGGTGAAGAGTTAACCATTACTATGCAGTTGACTTTTTCTAAGTCCCTGGCTGTTTCCCACAGAACCAGTCAAAACAACATTCAGCAGAGATGGATTTCTTTGTTTGTCTTGTGTTAAGGATGTTTTCAACATTATTTCAGTTATTATTGCAGTAGCCAGTGCACCTATTCATGCTCTGCAGTTTCTCTGTACCAGTCCTGTTTGCACAATATTCTCCAAAGCCACTGGCTGCTTTCCAAAATAACCGTTTAACCCTTTACCACACAATTCCGAATTTTAACAACCCTGTGGAAGAAGCCTTTTGAAAACATCATGGAAAAAGGAGAAAATGCTGGTAATCAGCATTTTTTCTTTTTTCCACAATGTTTTCTACTCCATCAAAGACAATTCTGTCATTTGATCTAAATTTGAATTGTCGATCAGCAAAAGCTTTCAGTTTGGTCAAATATAATTTTTTCTTCTCTGTAGTAAAGAGTTAGTAATATCATGGGAAAAGGATACAGTGCAACAAGCACTTTCTCCTTTCACAAAAACTTTTCTTCTCTATCAGAGAACTTTGCATAACACTTCACCGATTTCAAATTCGTTGTCTGCTGATAAACTTGAGGTGCCCAAAATTTGGTCAAACAGAAAAAAGGTTTAACCTTCTGTTTCTTCTTTTTTTTCTCATGGTGCATTTCCATAGTGCAATTCCCTAAAATTCCCTTTCACCTTTTTCTCATAAGCAGTCTCATTATTTTCTACAATAGATCTTTCTTTGCCTTCTTCTTTTTCCGTTTCTTCTTTTTTTCTGTAGCCTGACCATCATCTGGTATATCACAAGTACCTCTTCTTTCAAATTCTGTCACTCTCCCATTTATTTTCCCAAGTTCCTCACCAGTATACATACTTTGTTTCTGATCCTCCTCAGGTTCACCTTTGATTTTAGATTTCTTTTTTTTCTTTTTCTTGTGTTTATGAGTAGAAATAAAAGCATTTTCTGAAGTGTCACCAAGTCCCTCTTGTATCAACTTTATCTTATGTTGATTATCTGAAAAAATACATGTTTCTACAGCAATGGTTAACCATTTACCATTTAACCATTTACCAAACAATCTCATTTTTTCACAACACTGAGAAATAAGGCTCTTTAACCCTTTACCATACAATCCTGGGTTTGTAGTTTAAACACATTTATTTTACATCGATTGAGAAACAAGTTCTTACAACTTATATTAATCTCTCTTGATTCTGCTTCCTGAAAACTACACCAGTACTCGCGCCCAATGTGTGGGACAATAAACAATCCCAAAGTTTACACCTGCTTCCGTGTACTCTGGGTCTTAACAACCCTGAGGAGGCTACCTAAGAAAGATTCAACCATTTGAGCCAAATTTGAACAATCCTCTGCAGAATTTTTCAATTCGGATAAGTCTATAAAATTTTTGCATTTGGCAAAGAGTTAAACCATTGTAAGGAAAGAAGAAAATGCTGGTTAACAGCATTTTCTCCTTTCCCAAAATGTTTAAAAACCCTGTTGTTGACAAAACAAAAAAAAAAAAATGCAAACGAACAAGAGGGCCATTGGCCCTGAAGCAATCACCTGAGTAAAGTCATCTACAGTTGATAAAACTGAAGAGATCCTGATTTTAATGATGTAAAAACAAATGAGTGCAAGTGACCTACCTTTTGACCCAACATAACCCAATTTAGAATTTGTCCAAGGTATCATCAAGACAAACATTCTGACCAAGTTTCATGAGTATCAGGCTGAAAATGTGGCCTCTAAAGTGCACACAAGGTTTTTCAAAATAATTGGACAAGTGACCTACTTTTTGACCTGACATGTCCCAATCTCAAAGTCATCTAACATATCATCAAGACAACAGTCTTACCTAATTTCATAGGTATCTGGCTGAAAATGTGGCCTCCAGAGTGCAAACAAGGTTTTTCTAAGATTTGACCCTGTGACCTACTTTTTGCCTGGACATGACCCAATTTCACTCTTCCAGATATCATCAAGACAAAGATTCTCACCAAGTTTCAACAGTACCAGGCTGAAAATGTGGCCTCTACAGTTCTTACAAGTTTTTTCTAAGATTTGGCCCAGTGACCTACTTTTTGATCTGATATGACCCATTTTCAAAGTTGTCTGAGACATCATCAAGACAAACATTCTGACCAATTTTCATGAATATCAGGCAGCAAATGTGAGATCTAGTGAGCACACAAGGTTTTTCTAAGATTCAACCCAGTGACCTATTTTTAGATCCAAAGTGACCCAATTTCAAACCTGTCTAAGATATCATCAAAACAAACAGTCTGACAAAGTTTCACGAGTATCAGGCTGAAAATGAAGCCTCTAGAGTGTACACATGGTTTTTCTAAGATTTGGCCCATTGACCTATTTTTTGACCCAACATGACCCAATTTCGAACTTGTCAGAGATATCGTCAAGACAAACATTATAATCAAGTTTCAAGTGTATCAGGCTGAAAATGTGAAATGTATCAGGCTGAAAATGTGACCTCTAGAGTGCACACACGGTTTTTCTAAGATTTAGCCTAGTAACATGCTTTTGACCCGACATGACCGTATTTCGAAGTTGTCCAAGATTTTATCAAGACAAACATTCTGACCAAGTTTCTTGAGTATCTGACTGAAAATGTGGCTTCTACAGTGCACACACAGTAAATGTTGACGACCACACAACACACAGTGGATGCCAGACACAGCACAATCACAAAAGCTCACCTTGAGCACTTTGTGCTCAGGTGAGCTAAAAAAAAATTAAGTGAGTCACATCTAGTCTTTTGTCTGCAAATGCTTGTACTTTGCACAATATTCTTCAAAAGCCACTGGCTGCTTTCCCACGTAACCAATGCAGAAACAATGATCAGTGGTGATAGAGGAATGAATCCTGTCGCAATGACTATCATCAATCCTCAGAAAGTAATTGGCCTGGGAATTCAAAATCAGATACCTCCAGGTTTCAACTCCTGTACTCTACTGACTGCACTAGTGGGCTCAGCCGAAATAGAGAGATTGCAGCCTTCTCTTTGTCTTGTTCAGTAGCAATAATAATTGTACTTTCTAATGGATCTTTCAGCACTTCTTTTTTCATCTTTACATTACAATCATTGACTGTAAGAACAAAAATCTCGACAACTTAAGTTAAGCCTTTGAGAAATACACACAACTAATGTTGACCAGAATTTTCTCCCTTTCTCCCTTTCCCACTTTCTTCCTCAGGAGTGTTTGAATAAGGGATTTTGTGGTAAAGGGTTAATTCAGAGCTCTTAGGGTTATTTCTGAACCTTCCTTGCTATTCTCACCTTCTTCATCAAAGTGAACAACTGTATCCTTGGTTTCATCGCTTTCTCTTTTCCTTTTCTCTTTTTTCTTTTTCTTCTTATGTTCATTTTCAGACACTACAGTACTTTCAACTGAGTCAGGAACATCTAGGCTTGTTTTCTTTTTCTTACTTTTGTGAACTTTCACTTTTTCAACATCTCCAGTATGTTGGCTTTTTCTATCTTTTCTACTTTGCGTTGAGTTATCTGAAAAAGAAAGAAATGATAATTCAGTTTGTTTGCTTCTGTAGTGTCTAACCCTTCACTACATAACACTAAGTTTTAAGGACCCGAAAAAGCAAGTACAGTGTGCTGTAGGAACAGAAGGATTGCAAAATTTTATAGCAGCCCATATTGAAACCATTTGCAGAGGACAAATTAAATCCAGCTCAAATGACAGATTTCTCTTGGGAAACATAAGAAACATGATGCGAAGGGGATGTAACAAAAGCTGTCATCAGACTTGCCTGGAAAAAAATCAATTGTTGGGGGTGGCAATCATTTGGTCTGGAAAATAAGAGCTCTAGGAAAACTTTAACATGAAATTTCAAAATCTGTCACCTTGATCATAATATCATGGGCATGGCTAGAGTATTGATAAACAGAGCTTTGGGACCTGTATCTGTCGTCAAGCCAAATATGAACCAAATATTTAGTTTGGAAAATAGGAGCTCTAAAAAAACTTTGAAGTAAAACTTTGATATAAAATATCTTTGTCTAAGACGGGGGTGTGTGTGTGTGTGGGGGGGGGGGGGGGGTCGGGGGGTATTAACTCTTCCTGCACTCGTCCAGGCAAGCTAGAAATGGTTACACGGAATATCTTATCTTCTAAATAATACTGAAAAATTGTTTGAAAACTATTTCCTGGTTACATATCTCACTTCTTCATCATTAATCGGTTAACCCTTAAAGCACTGAAAAAACCAAACATTTCTTTTCATTCAAGAGATTACATCCATATAACTGCAATCTCCAAGGAATTTTTTTTTTTGTCCAGAATGTCTAGGCATAGCGGATAGCATAGATCAAAGATCAGACTGCATGTTTTGTGCAGTCTAACGTGAATCTACGATGGCCACAAAAGCAACTATAATTGTGAAATGTGCTTTAAGGGTTAAGGGAAATTAAGAAGGGGCTAATCCAATGAAATGACAGAACATAGAAACTTACAGTCTATGTCTTGTTCCTCCATTACTGTTTCTCTGATAGGAGATTCTGTACAAAAGAAAGAAAGATAGAAAGACTATAGTTCATGTTTTCACTCTTTACCAGCTAAAATTTTTAGACAAGTCCATATTGAAAGCATAAAGGAATATGGTGGAATGTGTCACGGAATGGCAGGAAAAAAAAGTGGGAAAATGAGAAAATGAAAAAAATGATTGTTATCAGCATTTTTCTTTTCAGCTACATTTGGTACGAAGATACAAGAATGATTATAGTTTCATAAAATAAAGATGGAATGGGTTAAAAACTGGCTGAAAACAAGTATAGATGTATCTTTAAAACTTGGGATTTTATGATAAAGGGATAAACACACATGATAAAAAATGAGTTTCATTTCTTTATATCAGACCTTTTATCATATGTAAACACAGCATGATATGCAATTAAATTATTTTTTGTCAAAATATAAATCTCCTGTTACTTTCTCTGTTTTTATTTAGTCCCTGATATGTCAAAACTACAGTAAAAATTGCTTAACCCTTTCCAAAACAAGCCCTGGTTTTCACATGTCTGCAGTACAAGTCTTTTGAAAACACTGTGGGAAAAGGAGAAATTGCTCGTAATGAGCAATTTCTCCTTTTCCCACAGTGTTTTCTACCCTTTTTGAGAACTTTCTGCCATTTTCATCGAATTTAAAATTGTCGTCTGCAAACTCTTTCAATTTGGACCAGTCCAAAATTTGTCGTTTGGGAATGGTTTAAGAGAGTGAAATGAAGTAACACACTTTTTTATGTATGGATTTTTATCAAAAAACATAAAAAGATGCATCTCTTTAACCCTTTACCATTCAATCCTACAATTTAATGAACCTAATGAATAAGGCTTTTTAAAACATCAAAAACATATACCATTTAAAAGTATGGGTACTGTTATGACAATGTGTTACAATACCAACTGTCAAAGGTCCAGTTGCTGGCAGAAATATAAATTCAAACACTAGAACTAAAGTTGGCACCTTCAATTCTAGTTTTACAATTTATTTTTCTGCAAACAACTGAACTTGGACAAACTATATTGTAACACATTGACAGATTCATCATAATATCTGTACTTTAACTCTTTGCCAGACGACAAAATTTAGATTTGTCCAAACTGGAAGCATTTGTAGATGACAAAATTAATGCCATTCCAAAATTGAAATTTGTTTTGGGATGGGTAGAAAACATTCTGGGAAAAAGAGAAAATGCTGGCTACCAGCATTTTCTCCTTTTCGCACAATGTTTTAAAAAAGTTTCTTTCTCAGGGTCATGAAAACCTGGGATTGTTTGGTAAAGGGTTAAAATGGTATGAATTACATGATTTGCCCACTCATGGACCATTAACAAGTAGCCTGAGTTTGAAGTGAATATCTTCAATAATGACAGTTACAGAAAAAAGTCCAAAGTTTTTACACCATGCCCCTGAAGCAGGAGATGAAGAGCTCGGAAAACATTAGCCTTCAATACACTGTTTAACCCAAAAAATCCCATATTTGAACAACCCTGACGAGGAAGCTATTGAAAACATTACGATGGAAAAATGCCAGCATTTTCTCCTTCTCCCACTATATTTTCTACCCTTTCCAAGACAGATTTTGTTATTCCTCACATGTTTTATAACATTGTCTGCAAATGCTATTGATTTCGCAATCTTATATTTTGTAGTTTTGTATAGAGCTTATAATGCTTATAAACCTACCACTTCCAAAAGGGGTTAATGTTTTTTGACGGTTTTCAACTACTTTATGCTTCTGATGATGCTGTTTGTTGAAGGTAACATTCTCCAAGGCTGACGCTTCAGACGTAATATGAATCTGACCTTCAATAGCTTTCCCTACAAAAATAGAATCTGTCCTTTCACTAAACCCTTTACCAAACAATCACAGTCATGTTTAACTCTTTACCAGGCAACAACACTGTAAACTTCATTGATCTGAAAGCATGGGTAGACGACAAGCGTGTCTCAAATGATTTTATTTGTCTTTGGAAGGATAGTAAACATTGCTGAAAAAGGAAAAAAACACTTGTTACCAGCATTTTCTCCTTTTCCAACATTGTTTTCTAAAGCCTTCTTATACAGGGTCAGTGAAACTTTGGATTACGTGTTAAAAGTTTAAACAGCCTTAAGGAGAAAAAAAAGAGCACAACATACTGGTGTTGTTGCTTTTAGAAATAGAATGATTTTTCACTAAGAATTCTACATTGAAAAAGGGACATGACTCTTATCAAAAATATTTTGATGGTTACCTCCTCCTGTTGTATGGGTTTCCCTATTGGATAGTAAGCAACTGCTCCAAGTTTGAAGTAAATATCTTCAGCAGTGACAGAAATATATCATAGAATGTTACTGTTTTTGCATGATAATGACGCAGATAATGACCAGGCTATGATGCTACCTTAGTGTTTTCTTTGAGATCAGCCAAGCAAACAAGAGCATGGCAAATGCTTGCCAATGCTTGGCTGCAGTTGGGACTTTTAAGCAATACTTCAAAGATGAAAAAGGGGTATAACTGTGTCAAAAATAGTTTCAGGGTTATCTGTTTTTGTTGCATGGGTTCCCTCTTTAACTCTGTACCACACAATCCCAACTTTTAACGACCCTGAGAAAGAAGCCTATGTTGCACTGATGATGTATACTTTCCTACCGTAGAACAAGAGGCCTGTGAGTGCCTGAATTGCTCTACAGACAGATACTGACCAGTATATTCTTATGTGAAGGAATCAGTTAAAACCAATCATAAATGTTCCTAAGAACCATCAGCTCTAACTCCATGATTCTGCCCTATATAACCTAAAACACCCAACCCTTGTGTCTTTGGGCAGTCGAGCCATAAAAAAATGTGACCAGGTGACAGTTTTCTTTTTGGTGTACAGTACTTGTTGTACTTTGATTCCTTTTGGTTTCTGCAAGACAAGACCATCAAAGCCATTTGAACCCACTTAATCCTACACTGATCGAAATCCTCCCAGCATACAGTATGAACTTGGCAGACATTGTTGATGAGCCAGGATGTACCTCATCGCAGAAAGAATTCCGAGAGATAAGACAAGCTCAACGAAAAGACAAGCTGATTGACAAATGGAGGATAGCTGTCATTGACAAAAAGCTTTGGTCTAGTTTCACCTCCAAGGACGACCTGACCATGCGAAAACAATACAAGAACTTCAAAATTAAGAGAGGAATTCTTTTTAGATCCATCCAGGAAGAAGACCACACTATCGAGCAACTAGTTGTGCCACAGATATATAGGACAGAAATTCTCAGAGCAATTCACAATGACATAGGCCATCCTTGAAAGGAAAGAACACTTCGCCTTATCAGAGAACGATTTTACTGGCCAGGAGTTGGATCAGACACATGTGAATGGGTTGAAAAATGTGAGAGATGTATCTGGCGTAAAAGTACCATCGAAGAGGAACCTTTGATTAACATACGTAGTACTTACCCTCTGGAATTGGTCTGCATAGATTATTTGACTTTGGAACCTTCGAAAGGAAATATTGGCAACATCTTGGTTATAACAGACCACTACACCAAATTTGCAAAAGCAATTCCAACAAAAAGACAAACAGCGAAAACAACTGCAGAAGCCTTATTCAATGAATTTTTTGTTCCCTTTGGTATACCAGCCCGAATTCATTCTGACCAAGGAGCCAATTTTGAAAGCCAACTGATACAAGAACTGTGTACTGTTATGGGAATAAAGAAAAGCCATACATCGCCATACCACCCTCAAGGTAATGCTGGTCCAGAAAGGTTCAACCACACACTCCTGAACATGCTTGGAAAGCTTGAGATAGTCTTGAGACACACTGACAGAGCAAAAACAAAAAACAAAGTGCTCTATGATAAAAGAGCTAAAGCTCTTAAGTTGCGAGTTGGCAATAAAGTCCTTGTAAAGCAACTTGCATATAAAGGGAAACACAAAATAGCTGACAGATTTGAACCTGACACCTACATCGTCATAGACCAGTCAAGACCAGATATTCCTGTCTACAAGGTAAAATCTGAACACTCAGACAAAGAGAGACTGCTTCATTGCAACCATTTACTCTTGATTGAACATCAAGACATACAGGTTGAAAAATCTACTGAAGAGGATATTGTCTCGAAAGACGGGGATACAAAATCCATTGGACCCAGGGATGCATCCAAAGACAAGGAGATCACGGTCATAGATGACCATAGTGATACTGAGCTTTTTAATGAGCCAGACTCTGAAGATGATGATTATGCTTATAATGCTTACGTCTTTGGGGACGCCCATAACGTGCATGAGCAAAGTCAGGATGACGAGAATGATACAGCGGAAGAGACCACAGAGGACCTACAAGAGCAATCTGCTGATCATGCCTTTAGAGACAGTAATGTCCCAGATACTGTTGAAGACTTAGCCAATAGTCATAGTTTTGATGATGGTAGGCATATTAATGAATCTTCTTTATCTTTTCAGGTTCGAGAGGAGGAAGACCAAGCCAACCTGGGAGAACAGTCGGCATGCAGAGCAGTTGATGACCATTCTGACGCCAGGAGTGAACAATCCTCAGAAGTCGATGACAGTTGATCCACAGGAATCGAACGGCCACAAGAGCTTGTCCAGCCTGTCCCTGCACCAAGACAGTCACAGAGACAAAAGAAGCCATCAGACCACTATGAAGACTTTATCCTTTACCAGATGTCTTCCAGGCAGCAGGATAGCCAGATTCAAGCCCTTGATGCTCTCTTCCGGTCAGGTGTACTGAATGAAGTCGATTCTGTTACAGCTCGCAAACTAGTAAATGCAGTAATGAAGTAAACAGTAAATGAACATTTCTTGATTTTAACTTGTATGATACTGTTTTGTTTTACTTTTAATAAAATACTGTTTACCCATTGAATTTGTTTATGTTCACTTTGACTGAGAGTCAAACACCCTTTTAAAGGATGGAGGGGATGTAATGATGTAATGAAATTTGTACATGTACACAAGATTTAGCCGTATGTAGTGTAGTTAGTTAGTAGTGTTCATTGTATGTAGTACAGCTAGTTGATTTTTTTGTAAGTTCCCGACTGACTTGCATCACAGGTCTTTTTTTTGTAGCTAGTTATGTTAAGTAACTTGACAATGACGGGACATCATTTTCTACAGAGGGGGAATATGTGTCCAGGTGATAGTTTTTTTCCTTTTAGTGTACAGCACTTGTTGTACTTAGATTCCTTGTACTTTGATTCCTTTTGGTGATTTTAATTGTCCTTTTTGTTCATTTCCATTCATTGAAATCATTGCATTTTTAGTCAGGTGATTCAGCATTCGGCATACCTCGGGTGATCCAGTGATCAAATCCCTCGGCTGTATCACGTAGCTTGATATGCACCTACACGGTACATTTCGCACATCTCCTGAAGCACACCGCTTTACCGTTATTGAAATTGTAAGGCTCCTCTTTAGAAAGAATGCATGAGTAAATTTTCTATCGTTATCTTTCTAAGAGTACTTCAGTCGGCAAACAGTTTGTACATTCAATTTTTAGCGTGGTTTATCAATTCCGTTAGGAGCTTTCATCGACAGATCGATAGAAGTGAATGACTTCACAGTGGTTGTAAGCTTATTTGGCTTCGGTATAGGTTGCATTAAGCCAGCTTGTTATTTCTACGTGTTTGTATTGTGAAATTATTGCAGTATTATCGCAGTGTTCTCTGACTTTGCGCATTCATTATGGCAGCATTGGCTAATTTAGGCAACATCTTTGTTTTAACGTTGCATGTTTTATTCTTAATATCATTCTTGCATGTTCTTTTGTTACAGCCACTAACAGCACTGCATGGAGCTGGAATGAGAGTAGACAGTACCACCTGTATTCAGTTCTGTGAATTGGTAAGTGATTGTGTAATGTGCTGTAACTCAGTGTCTCTTTGTACGTCTTGTTCTACGAAATTTTAAGTGTATTGTCAATATTATCTTTGTACAAAATTGAAAGAATGTTTATGTCAACCAATTTCCTTATGGGTTGGATAAGGCATAAAGTCGTAGGTTGTGGGTAGATCAGACAAGTTTGGTTGAAACCTGTTTTATGTCATCTACTTTTCAGGAAGTATGAAGTTATTTTGTAGAAACAGGTATTTAGTATTGCTTTTATTGTATTTTTCAGATACATGATTTCAGATACACGATTGTATGATTATGACTGCGTGGTTGAAGGCTCATGTTTAATAGCTGTATTCCACTGTCTACCTCAGTACTTGTTTGATAAAGAGACAATTTTAATAGGAAACCAGTGTTGACTTTCTTTAATTTTTCTTAACCGAACCCGGTTATAAAAAGACAGAGGAACAGTATGAACAGATAAGCTGCTGGATGGACAAGACCCCAAATATATCCGAGATTATACTTACCAAACGTTAGATATGAACAAAAGCTAGATCTACTTCGACACATGAGACGTATTTGCTGTACCTGTTTTTAAATAGAAATTCACATATGAAACAACAACAGTTCTATTTTTCTCACCTCTGTAACCGATAGATAATTCATTTGCAATAATTATCTATCACTTCAGTTAAAACAAGCTGTTGTTATAACCTTTGAGGAAAAAGGACAAAAATGCATTTCACATAAAATTTCTTTCCTTATAGCAAGTTTTCACATGTATTTATGTAATGTGCCTTAATAACAGATCTCGAAAATAGGTTCTTGGAAACAATGTTGGAAAAGCAGAAAAAAAAAAAAAACCTAGCAACTATCATTTTCTCCTTTTCCAACAATTTTCAACTTTTTGAAAGACAAATTATAATTATTATTTGAGCCAGGGTGTCCGTTTACACCATATGAGTGTCTACATAGGAATGAAAATATGCTCTGATGCACAATACTTAAGCTCTTTGTGTCCCTGGGAAGCACACAAAAATGAGCAAAAACATTAACCCTTTATAAAACAATCCCGAGTTAAATGACCCTGACAAAGAGGCCTATTTGAAAACATGAAGGGAAAAGGAGAAAATGCTGGTAACCAGTTTTCTACCCTTCCAAAAACAAATTTCAATTTTGAGTCACATTTATTTGGTCATTTGCAGATGTTTCAATTTGGTCAAGTATATTTCTTTATTCGTTTGGTAAAAAGTTAAGTTTATCTAGCTACATCAGTAACAAAAGCAACGAAAAATCTGAAGTTTTCAACTCTTACTGAATAACTTGACTATTGGTACTCAAAACAGTCTACAAACATATCTCAACCTGCATGTGTGCTGTGATGTAACTTAAAGCATGCAATAGTAGTTCTACTTGAATAAATGATGTCATAATTTTTCAGTGGATAAAATAATATAGCGATTCCCAGCAAAATGATCCTAGGTAACAACAGTTGTTTAGCGTTACTGAAGCTGAGGACGGCTTCCAGAAATTAAATGTTAAAGTACTTGTGTTTTTTTTTGTTTTTAACACACAGTTGTCATATATTTAAATGATGATTCATACTACCAAAAATAGAACTTCGAATAAAGTCTATGGGACTCAACTTTTTCAGTGACACCGAGTCCAAATAAAATCCTATGCAAATGGAAACAAAGTGAGTGATAGTAAATTTGCCGTCTGCAGATGTTTTCAATTTGGACAAGTCTGAAATTTTGTCATCTTGTAAATTTTAAAGTAGAGCTGTAGTTTTCGCTTTCCTTTAGATATTTCTCCTTACGTCACTATTTAGTGGCATGTCTATCATGAGCACAACCTGCAGCAGTGTTTTCTCCAGATGTAAAATTCTGTGAGTCATTTTTGACCCTCTATCCAAAAATGGGAAAGGGCGGGAATTTTCGAGTAACTGATGGGTTAACAAATCTTCAATATTCTTTTTTTGTCTTTTACTGACATCGCCAAATATTAATATTTTCAGTCATAAAAACAATGAACTTTGTAACTATCCATGGAAAATGACAGTCTTCATACAAAACATTTTATGCCAAGTAAAAGTCAAGGTTCAGTACTTGGGAATTTTGACCTGACATGATTTTTGTTTGATTTACTATCAAGATCAGCTTGTTTGTTTTCTAGTACTAAAACAGTCAAAGTCGATGCAGACTACATTTTACCCAGGAATAGCCACAGCTTCTTCGACATTTGAAATGAGACTAAATCAGTTCCCAGTTTATCACCAACTCTAAAGCATTTGTGTTTAGCATCAGATACCAATACAACTGGATACCTTTTTTGCAGTGCAGCATAGTGGAGATTGTATCAGGGAATCATTTGAATTTATCATTTAGACCTTAAAGATACTTTTTGATCAGATTCTTTTTCTATTTAAGCATGTCAAAATAAATGCAACTAATGAATTTTAGCAGGACATACCAGTAAAATATGCATCAAAAACGAAAAAAAAAAAAAAAAAAAAATGCTCTCTGGAGAAAACAGTGCCTGCAGGTGCCAATGCTAATCTGCAATTTCTTTTTCAGTGAAAATTCCAAGTTAGAAAGTGACGTAACTGTAAAAACTATAGTGAGGGTTACCTGCTCTTCTGAAGTCAGTTCCCCATTTGATAGTTAACAACTAGAGAAAGTTTGATTGATTGATTAATTGAAAAGTGTTTCATGCTGCTTTCAAAATTATCTCGGTCATGTGACTGAAACAGTTTGCCTATTCATGTGTGCCCTCAGTTTTACCACTGCCAGGCTGGGGCTCTGAAATATCTTGACCAAGGACACTCCCACAAACACCCAGTGCTTCCAGTAAGGCTCAAACTAAGGGCCTCCAGGTTGGGAGTCCTACAATTTACTACTGAACAACACACAACCTCATAAGCTAAAGTTTGAAGGAATCTCGGAGATAGCAAAAAATGTTGAACTTTTGGCATGACAATGACAGGGCTATGGCAATATCTTGACATTTTCTATGAAAATAGTCCAGCTAAAAATAAACTTGATTATTGATCAACTTTACCTCTTTTGGTGGGTTATGGTTCACATTGAATATGACTCGATTTGGTTTATCCTGAAACACAAAAATCAAAGTCCATGTATGTTAACCTTTTACCATCTTGAATTTTACAAGGCTAGGGATCAATTGATAGGTATTAAATGCTGTTTTCTAGGTCAAATCACAGAGATAGCTCACTTATTCATGTGTGACCTCGGTTAAACCAGTACTTCAGCAGGGCTCTGAGGAATCTTGCTTGAGGACACTCCCACAAAAAACCAAGTACTAGTATGCAAAAAGTGAGGTTGAAAAAGGGCCATAACTCCCATGAAAATTATTCAAGCCCAAACTTAACCTATATCTTATAATTTTATGCTGGAGTATAAAATTTAAAATCTGATACAATAGTGTATTCAAGAGATAATGGACCATTTTTCATAGGTACAAGACGTATATGAATACAAGGGTGATACTGTATGCTTCCCCTCCCTACTTAAAACGGTTTAAGCCCTGGTCACATCTCACATAGTTGAACGTAGTGGGGGATGACCATAGTTGGCCGTAGTTGAACATATTAAACATAGTAGAACGTAGTTCCACACAGATAACCGTAGTTCAACATAGTAATGCATGTAGTTTAAACTTACAATTTGCCCATAGTAAGCACATAATTTTTCAACATGCTCAAAAATTGGTTATGGTTAACTACGGTGTCTTGACCCTACTGTGACCATAGTTTGAACGTAGTTGACCTTAGTTAAGCGTAACTGAACCTACTTAACTGTAGTTTTTACTTAGTTGACCGTAGTACCTGTTAAAACACATCAACATTACATCATTTCTTACTAGGTGGCATGGCATGATAAGCGCTTAGCAATGTAGTAACATGTGATTAATTACTGAACAACAAATCTTCAGACTTGTCCAAATCAAAAGCATACGCAGACAACAAAATAAAGGTACCTGAAATGATTGAATTTGTCTTTTAAATGGAAAACAACATTGTTGGAATAGGAGAAAACCCTGGTTAACACATTTTCTCCTTTTCCCTTAATATTTTCAAAACCCCTTCCTGTCAGGGTCGTTAAAACTTGGGACTGTGTGTTAACAGGCTAACTCATTTCTTGCTACACTGAAATGTCCATTTTCTCACAATATTTTTCAAATCATTCAATTAGGAAATTCTCCTTTCCTTCAACTGATTTTGTATCATTTGCCTTTACAGTACTGACTTAACCATCTACCAGACAAGAAAAGTTTGGACTTGCCAAAAGTGAAAGCATGTGCAGACAACAAAATAAACTCCAAAATTGAAATTTGGTTTTGGAAGGGTAGAAAATATTGTCGAAAATGAAAAAATGCTTGTGACCAGCAGCTGCTCCTTTTTCCACAATGTTTTCAAGTCTTTTTCTTTAGGGTCAAAGACTCATTAAAACTGGAGATGATTTTCCTAAGGGGTAACTCTTTACCAGACATAAAAAGTCTAGACTTGTCCATTTTGAAATTAAACTGGACAGAATAACCAGACAACTAGACAGAGAGATGGAGAGGTGGACATACAGATACAAAACAAAATGTCAGTTAAAGACCATAACTGTGTTAAACAAAATTTAAGGGTTACCTGGCCTTCTGGTATGGGTACCCCTTTTGATAGTTAACCCTTTCCCAAACAAGCCCTGGTTTTCACGTGTCTGCAGTACAAGTCTTTTGAAAACACTGTGGGAAAAGGAGAAATTGCTCGTAACGAGCATTTTCTCCTTTTCCCACAGTGTTTTCTACCCTTTTTGATAACTTTCTGCCATTTTCATCATATTTAAAATTGTCGTCTGCAAACTCTTTCAATTTGGACCAGTCCAAAATTTGTCGTTTGGGAAAGGAATAACAATTAGCAGAAGTTTGAAGTAACTATTTCATTTATGAAAAAGATATCAGAAAATGTAAAAGTCTTTGCCAAACAACAATACAGAGCTATGACAAAAGTATGATGTTTTCTTCCTACGACAGCCAAGCCACTAAAATACAGATCCTTCTGAAATACAGAACAGGAAAGAAATAGAGCAATCAATACCTCTATGCCAATAGAAGTTTTCCCTGTGACATTTATGCGTTCTTTGCATCTTGAATAAGCATATGAATCTATGTCAACCTGTAAAACAGATTTCATGTCAAAATGTAAACCAGAAATACTGTAAGAATTTGGCATAAGATCAAAGATTTTTCTTTTTAATTGGTTTTTTACCACCCTAAGAAAGATGACTTTTGAAAACACTATTGTAAATGGAAAAATGCAGGTAACCCTTTTCCTCAATGTTTTAAACCCTTTACCACACAATCCCAACTTTTCAAGACTCTAAAGAAGAAGACTTTTTGGAAATATTTTAGTAAAAGGAGAAAATGCTGGTAACAAGCATTTCATCGTTTTCCCACAATGTTCTCTACCCTTTCAAAAAAGAAATATTTTTTAGTCACATTTATTTTGTCATCTGCAAATGCTTTCAACTTGGACAAGTCCAAACTTTTGTTTGGTAGAGAGTTAAAGTTCTTCTTCCTAAGGAAAAGTAGACAGCAGAGTTATTTGGTAAAGTGTTAACCACACAATCCCAAATTTTAATGACCCTGGGGAAGAAGCCTATTGAAAACATTATAGGAAAAGGAGAAAATGCTAGTAACCAGCATTTTCTCCTTTTCCTACAATGTTTTCTAACCTGTCAAAGATAAATTTCCTCATTTAAGTCATGTTTAACCCTTTACCACACAATCATGACTTTTAACGACCAAGAGAAAGAAGCCTTTTGAAAACATTGTGGGGAAAAAAAGAAAATGCAGGTAACCAGCATTTTCTTCTTTTCCCACAATGTTTTCTAACCTTTAAGAGACAAATGTCATGCTTTGAGCTACATTTAAAATGCTGTCTGCAAATGCTTTCAACTTGGACTAGTCTACATTCTGTCGTGTGGTAAAGAGTTAAATTGTCATCTGCAAATGTTTTCAATTTGGACAAGTCTACATTTTTCTCATGTGGTAAAGTGTTAATACAATACCTCCCGCAGAACTCCTCTTTGTCTTCTAGCACACAATAGAAGCATTGGCCCTAAAGCGCTCACCTGAGTAAGGTCATATAGGGTTGATAAGGCTGAAAAGATCCTGGTCATAATGATGTAAAATGCACAAGTGTAAGTGATGTATTTTTTGACTGGTTTAGCCTATTTTTGAATTTCTAATCTGGCTCAAAATGTAGCATCTAGAGTCACACAAGGTTTTTACAAGATTTGGTCCAGTGACCTACTTTTTGAAATGACGTGACTCGATATCATTCTTTTCTGAGATTTCAGACAAATATTCTGACCTAGTTTCATGAGTATCGGGCAGAAAATGTGGCCGGTAGAGTGCACACAAAGTTTTTTAAAATTTGGCCCTGTGACCTTTTTGACCCAACATGACCCACTTTAAAACTTGTCCAAAATTTTATCCAGACAAACATTCTGCCCAGGTTTCATGAGTATCGGGCAAAAAATGTAGCCTCTAGAGTGCACACAAGCTTTTTCTAAGATTTGGCACTGTGATCTACTTTTTGACCAAACATGACCCAATTTCGAACTTGTCCGAGATTTTATCCAGACATTCTGACCAAGTTTCAAGAGTATCAGGCTGAAAATGTAGCCTCTAGAGTGCACACAAGGTTTTTCTAAGACCTGGCCATGTGACCTACTTTTTGACCCCATGGGGGGCGGTTCCTGCGTGGCTTGGTGGTAAAGTGTAGGACTCGTAACCAGGAGGCCCCCCGGGTTTGAACCACACTGGATCCACTGGGTTTTTCGTGGGAGTGTCCTTGGGCAAGACACTTCAGAGCCCTAGCCTAGTACAGGTGAAAAACAGGAAATACATGAGTATGTGAGCTGTTGCCGTGATATGACTGAAATATTGTTGAAAGCAGCGCAAAACACCATTCAATCAATCAATTTTGACCCCATGTGACTCAATTCGTAACTTGTCCAAGATTTTATCCAGACAAACATTCTGACCAAATTTCATGAGGATCTGGCTGAAAATGTAGCCTCTAGAGACTAAGAGTGCACACAAGGTAAATGTTGACGACGGACGACACAAGACGGAAACAGCACAATCACAAAAGCTCACCTTGAGCACTTTGCGCTCAGGAGAGCTAAAAATTTGGCAAAACACTATTTTGCATCTTTTGAGTAAGTTTTCTTTGAATCACTTAACATATTCTGTAACTAAATCTTTCATTAATACAGATTTTCCAATTTTACAAGGATGTTTTACAAGGTTTTCTGCGACAAATTCTGTTTGGGAAATAAGTCAATCAAAATTTACTTAACCCTACACCACACAACCCAAGTTATAACAACCCTGAGAAAGAGAGCCCTTGAAAACATTTCTGGGCAAACAGAAAATGTTGGTGGCCACCATTTTCTCGTTTTCCCATAATGTTTTCTACCATCCCAGAGACAATACATATGAGCCATGCTCTGGCAAAAGGGGGCTTAATTCATCTCCATAATGCATTATACAAAGCAAGACATCACATACCTGGATTCATAATAGCCACATTTTTTTTAAACAACCGACTGAATCATGAGGTAGACTGGTCCTTGGACATACAGAAAATTGACCAATAGCGAAAAGTTTTGGCCCAAGTCAGCCTGCACGAACTGCGCAGGCTGACCTGGGTCGATATTTTTCGCAGATGCATTAAGTCCCTTTTTCACAGACCATGGCTCATATCATCTAAATAAAATTAAATTTGTCATCTGCAAATGCTTTCAAACTGACAAATCTAACACTGTGTTGTCTAGTAAAGAGTTCATCTCAGCCTCAAGACTCAACATTAACTTTTTGATCCATCTGATCATTTGGACAAGTACTTTGTGAAACAACTTGTCCTTCCAAGATTTTCACTTGTCCTTTTGTTGAGTCATGATCATTACAGGCTCAATTTTTTTTTCTCAGTCTGTGATCTTTGTTCAAATTTACCATACATATCTAAGCACTTGCTCCAGTGCTCTAATGCCGCAAGACAAGTGAACCCACTACCACTACTGTTGGTTCTCAGATACTTTCCAGAGTTTTGCTCCCACATAATTTTTTATGCAGTGTGTACATATTCCAACTGTTTAACTCTTTACCAAAAGACATTTTGGACTGGAACAAATCCAAAACATTTACAGACGACAAATTAAATGTTGCTAAAATGATGATTTCTGTCTTTGATAGAGTAGTAAACATCGTGAGAAAAAGGAAAAGGAGAAAATGCTGGTTACCAGCATTTTTTCCTTTTTCCAGCATGTTTTTCGATGCCTTCTCTGTCAGGGACGTTAAGAGTTGGGATTGTGTGGCAAAAGGTTAAAGTCATAAACAAGGCTGAAAAAGCAGTTTGACAGGGTTCTGATCCCTCCACATCCAACTGACTCTTGTTTTGCCTGTGTGTGTTTTTATGCTTTTTTTCCATGCCAATTAACTGTTGAAAAAAAAATCACTGTTTTGACCTACACTTTAGGAATAAATATGAGCGTAACACTGTGGCAGTTCGAAGATTCTAAGTGCCCATTTCAGAAAAGAAATTTACAATAAGCAGGGATCATACATACCATCTTTATGATATAATCAAGTACAAAAACAATATGGTTGGTGCCTTTTACTAACTTGCCATACCATAATGCAATGAGTTGCAAATGTTAATGATATTCGGGGGACAGAGTCAGTCATAAGACTGTTATTGAATAGATACTGGCTAAGCTTAATATTCGTTATGTTTTCTTGTATCAATCAAAAGAGAATGCTATTTTTGTCAAGTACCACAGCTGTCCGTTGCAACTTTGATCTGAAACCAGTTCGAAAAAATCAGGCACGTAACTTCGCATTCAGTTTCTGTCACCAGAGGAAATTCACTTGTCCCATCGAACAACCATATTTGAAATTTTCTTGTCTGAAGGAGATCTCACTTGCCAAAACCCACCCGGACACCCGTCATTGTCAAGCCCTGATCCTGTAGAAGGGGTTACACTTAACCCTTTGGCTGCTAAGCATGACCCAAGGACCTTTTGCGGACAGTGTAGATCAAGATCAGACTGCACAGAACGTGCAGTCAGAACTTGAATCTACACTGTCCAATTAGGAGATATTTCCCCCACCCCCAAAAAAATAACTTTGGAGTAGCCACATTTGGGTTTTTTCATTATCAGCTTGAAAGTTTCATTTCACTCACTTAGCAGGATAAGGGGTAAAAATGAAGGAGGCAAAAAGCTATATACATACCCCAGCTGATGCTTTTATGAGGAACAGTTTCTTCCCCCTGAACTGATCATCATCTGAAAAGTTGATTTTCTTAAAATCGCGTATTGCGAAATTCTTTGGTGGACGGTACCTGTGGTAAAAAAATGTAGTGGAGCCTTAAGTATAACCCTAAACAGGACAATCCCGTCTTCTTATGACCCCAATGAAGAAGGCTTTTAAAAACATTTTGGGAGGGGAAAATGTTTCGGAAAATGCTGTTAACTCTTTACTACACAACAAAATTTTGGACTAGTCCAAATCCAAAGCATTTGCAGACAACAAATTAAAAGCAGCTCAAATGGTAGACAATGTCTGGGAAAGGGTAGAAAACATGGTGGGAAAAGGAGAAAATGCTGATTTCCAGCATTTTCTCCTTTTCCCACAATGTTTTGAAAAGCCTATTTCCTCAGGGTCATGATAACAGGATTGTCTGGTAAAGGGTTAACCAGTATTTTCTCCTTTCCCACAATGTTTTCTGTCTTCTCTGATACAAATCCTACCGATACCAATTTATGTCACATTCAATTTGTTGCCTACTTTCAATTTGGATCAGAGATAAATCATTTTTTAGTTTGGTGAGATCTGAAGAGTTCCCTTTAACACTTGAATAAACTGAAAGCAACTGTAGGCAACATAGTCATCAGATATGCTGTTAGTAAACAAGAGGACCGTGATGGCCGAGGATCACTCACCCCAGCATTTGTAGTCCTGAGTGAATAATGATGAGCTGAGAACTGAGTGTTATCAAGATGGAATGTCTAACCAAGTTTCATAACAAAATGAGTATGACATTTAACTCTTTACCAAACAATCCTAGTGTGTTTTAATGACACTGAAACTGACTGCTTTTGCAAACATTGTGGGGGAAAAAGGAGAAAATGCAGGTAAGCAGCACTTCCTCCTCTCCAATGTGTTTACTACCCTTCAAAAATCAATTCAAATCCTTTCAGTTGGGACAAGTCTAAAATTTTGCCTTGTGATAGAGAGTTAGATTGTACCTCCTTTGAAATGTTATTCACCTTCTCTGAGATATCATTCAGAAAAACATTGACCAAGTAGAAAATTATATTCTCTACAGTATATCCAAAGGTTTTTGTTTTTTTACAATATGACAAAGTGACGTACTTTTCGACACAAGATGACCCATTTTTAAATTCTATAGCAATACATGTATTATCAAGACAAAAATCATGACCACATTTCATGTGCATTGGACTGAAAGTGACACCAGTTGTTTTCCAAAACTTATTTCCTCCAGTTGAAACATAGGATTGTTTAGTAAACTCTTTATCACACTTTACCGAGTTTTATGAACCTTTACAAAGAACACTTAAGAAAACACCGTGGGAAAAGGAGAAAATGCTGGTAACCAGCATCTTCTCCTTTTTTTCACAATGTTTTCTTCCATTCCAAGCAAAACCCCTATCATATGAGCCACCTTCAATGACTCATCTGCAAATTACTTACAATTTACAACAGTCTAAACTTTTGTGGTATAGAGTTAAGGGCTAATAAGTGGGAACACATACCCGTCAATCGTGTCATTTATATCACTCTCACTGTCACTCTCACTAATTTCTTTTCTGTTGTTTGCATTAGATCCACCATCAACCTCCATGTCAATGTTATCTGCTTCAGCATTCTGACTAGTATTCATGTTAACAACAGTTGCATTGTCATACGGCAAAACACTCGATATAGCCGAAGAATTTGATTCAGAACTAGTACTTCTCCTTTCTTTATCTTTAACCCGTTCCATATTTGTTTCCTTTGGTCCCTTTTTTGCAGAACTACTTACTCCTTCTGCAAACTTTTTCTCACCATCAGAATCAGTGCTTGATTTAGTTTTTTCACATAAAACAGATTTTTGTTCTATCTTATCACCTCTTGTACTGCCTGAATGGTTTCCATCTTTCTTCTTTTCAATATTTGTTTCTGCTGGTTTCTTTCCTTTGTCTTGTTCATCTCCTGAACTATCTGATGAACTTGAAATATTATGAGAAGAATATGATCTCCCTTTCCGAGATGTTTTTGACCCCTGTTTAAATGAGGCTTTCTTATTTCCGTTAAGAGCTCTTAATTTTCCAGCACTATCCTGTGTTTCAGAATCAGAACTAGAACTCCTTCTTTTGTTATTCTTTGAAGTCTTATCAGTTTTGGAATCCAACTCAGAA
This sequence comes from Tridacna gigas, assembly GCA_945859785.2. Classification (NCBI taxonomy): domain Eukaryota; kingdom Metazoa; phylum Mollusca; class Bivalvia; order Cardiida; family Cardiidae; genus Tridacna; species Tridacna gigas. The sequence goes on along the minus strand of OX244036.2, from coordinate 30,377,788 downwards.
TTCTCAGAATCAGAATTACTGGAGTCATCATTCTGAACTAATCTTTCTTTGGTATGTTTTGATAATTGAATGTTTTTTGTTTTAGATTTTTCTTTTAGGACTTTTGTAGTTGAAACTGAGTCCTTCGTATCAAAATACACATTCTCGTTCATAATCCTAGAACTTTTCTTGTCTCCTGAGTCTGAGTGTGCCAAAGTTTGTGATGTCTTTTTAGCACTAGTCTGTGTTTTTGTAGATGAAACTCCCCCAAAATCTGTACCATGTTTTTCCTTATTTCCTGAGAGTTTCTGTTTTTTTCTGGGAGATTTAGCACTCTCTTCATCCGAATCACAAGACTTCCTCTTCCACCCTGAGGTACTTGTCACACTTTCAAACGTTCTTGCTTCATTTGAAACTCTTGCATTTACATTTGATAACATTAGATCTATTCTATCAGAATTCTGATCAAGTTTCTGTATAGAAGACACATGTGTCTCATCAGATGTCTTTCCAACAGTCTTTTTCTTTAACTCTGTAATAACAATGCTGGAAGACGACAATTCTGATTCCGAGCTCGAGTTGCTGTGCATTTGTTTGTTTGGTTTTCGGCTCTCTTGAGAACTGGGAAATAGCTGTAAACATGAGGACCAATGACCATAAAGAGCTCACCTGAGTAAAGTCATCTACAGCTGATAAAGCTGAAGAGAAGCTGGTTTTAATGATGTAAAACACAGTGTAAGTGACCTACTTTTTGAACCAAAGTGACCTACTTTCCAAACTTGTCCAAGGTATCATTGAGAAAAACATTCTGACCAAGTTTCATGAGTATCAGGCTGAAATGATGCACAAGGTTTTTCTATGATTTGGTTCAGTGACCTACTTTGTGACCAGATGTGACCCACTTTGGAACTTGTCCAAGATATCACAAAGACAAACTTTCTGACAAAGTTTCATGAGAATCAGGCTGAAAATGTGTCCTCTACAGTGCACACAAGGTTTTTCTAAGATCTGACCCATTGACCTACCTTTTTACCCGACATGGCCCAATTTCAAATTTGTCCAAGATATCATCAAGACAAATATTCTGACCAAGTTTCAAAAGTATCAGGCTGAAAATGTGGCCTCTAGAGTGCACACAAGTTTTTCCTAAGATTTAGTCCTGTGACCTACTTTTTGACCCAAATTTGACCCAATTTCAAACTTGTCTGAGATATCGAGACAGACAATATGACCTAGTTTCATGAGTTTAAGGCTGAATATGTGGCCTCCAGAGTGCACACAAGGTTTTGCAAAGATTTGGTCCAGTGACCTTTTTGACCTGACATGAACCAATTTCAAAGTTGTTCAAGATATCATCAAGACAAACTTTCTAAGTTTCATGAATTTTATGCTGAAAATGTGGCCTCTAGAGTGCACACAAGGTTTTTCTAAAGATTTAGCCCAGTGACCTACTTTTTGACCCGATATGACCCAATTTCAAACTTGTCCAAGATACCATCAGAACAAACATTCCAACATAATTTAATGAGTTTCATGCTGAAAATGTGACCTCTAGAATGCACATAAGGCTCTTTCTCAGATTTGGTCCAGTGAAATACTTTTTGACCCGATATGACCCAATTTCAAACTTGTCCAAGATATCAAGACGAACATTCTGACCAAGTTTCGAAAGTATCAGGCTGAAAATATGGCCTCTAGAGTGCACACAAGGTTTCTCTACTATTTAGCCCAGTGACCTACTTCTTGACCAGACATGACCCAATTTCGAACTTGTCCAGTATATCATCTAGAAAAGCATTTTGACCAAGTTTCAAGAGTATCAGGCTATAAATGTGGCCTCTTGAGAGCACACAAGGTTTTTCTACGATTTAGCCCAGTGACCTACTTTTTGACTCAACATGACCCAATTTCGAACTTTTCTGAGATTTTATCAAGACAAAGGTTCTGGCCAAGTTTCATGAGTATCTGACTGAAAATTCGACCTCTAGAGTGCACACAAGGTAAATGTTGACGACTGCAAGACGTACGATGGACAACGGATGCCGGACACAGCACAATCACAATAGCTCACCTTGAAGACTTTGTGCTCAGGTGAGCTAAAAACAGTCGATGTCTCCATTGTACATGTGTTTGTTCATGAACATTTTTTCATCAATAAGCAAGTTATATCATGGCAACAAGTGCACCTATCATGTAATATAATCCTCGAAACCATGTTGAAATATTGGCAAGTCTAAATTGTGTTTATCATGACAACCAAAAGCTTAGGCCTAGTATTTTACATTATCAAAAACAATGTCTTTGTTCAAATTTTCATTTAGAAAAAGCTGTTTGCATCTATCCTCCTCACCCTTATCTGGCAACCTTTTGGAATTATGATTTTGTGTGATCACAATATTAGTTCACAAACAAGCCAAATCAAGCGTTTTTGGACAAAGTTGCATGATAGCAAGCATAATCGTGCCATGCTCTGTGAAATGGGGCTTAATGCATCAGTGAAAAGTATTGACCCAGGTCAGCCTGTGCTGTCTGACTTGGGTGGCATTTTTTCGCTACTGGTCAATTTTTTGTATGTCCAAGGACCAGACTACCTCATGATTCAGCTGGTTATTAAAACAAGAGGGCCACTGGCCCTAAAACACTGAGTAAGGTCATCTAGGATTAATAGGGCTGAAAAGATCCTGGTCAACATGTAAAACGCATAGGTGTAAGTAATCTACTTTTTCATCGATTTAGCCTATTGTTGAATTTTGAATCTAGCTCAAAACATGGCCTCTAGAGTCACACAAGGTTTTTCTAAGATTTGGCTCCATGACCTACCATTTGACCTGACGTGACTTGATATTAATCTTTTCCAAGATTTCATACAGACAAACATTCTGACCGAGTTTCAAGAGTATTAGGCTGAAAATGTGGCTTCTAGAGTGCACACAAGGTTTTTGTAAGATGTGGCCCCATGACTTACTTTTTGACCTGATGTAACCAAATTCCAAACTTGATCAAGATTTTATCAGGACAAACATTCTGACCAAGTTTCATGAGTATCAGGCTGAACATGTGGCCTCTAGAATGCACACAAGGTTCTTCTAAGATTCTGCCAAATGACCTACTTTTTGACCCAAAATGGCCCAACTTCAAAGTTGTCCAAGATTTTATCCATACAAACAATCGGACCAAGTTTCATGAGTATCAGGCTGAAAATGTGGCCTCTAGAGTGCACACAAGTTTATTCTATGATTTGGCCCGTGACCTACTTTTTGACCCGACATGACCCAATCTCAAACTTGTCCGAGATTTTATCCATACAAACATTCTGACCAAGTTTCATGAGTATCGGGCTGAAAATGTGGCCTCTACAGTGCACACAAACTTTTCCTAAGATAGGGCCCTGTGACCTACTTTTTGATTCCATGTGACCTAATTTCGAACTTGTCCGAGATTTTATCCAGACAAACATTCTGACCAAGTTTCATGAGTATCAGGCAGAAAATGTAGCTTCTAGAGTGCACACAAGGTTTTTCTATGATATGGACCTGTGACCTATTTTTTGACCCCATGTGACCAAATTTCGAAGTTGTCCTAGATTTTATCAAGACAAACATTCTGACCAAGTTTCATGAGGATCTGGCTGAAAATGTAGCCTCTAGAGTGCACACAAGGTAAATGTTGATGATGGATGACGGACCAAGCACAACAGACCCTGGACACAGCACGATCACAAAAGCTCACCTTGAGCACTTCGTGCTCAGGTGAGCTAAAAAGGGGCTACTATGGATTCATTATCATGTGATGGCTTGATCTGTATCATGGAGATGCATTAAGCCCCCTTTTGCCAGAGTGTGGCTCATATATTTCGTACTCGGCTATAATTACATACCCATGTTGCTCCAAGTATGTTTTCAGATATAGGTTGATATGGAGAATCTACATGTTTTGCTACATCTAGATGCTAGACTTGATTGGAGCAGTGCTCTAACAAATGCATCTCTATGTTGCATTAAAGCAAGCAAATCATCATATGATCATGGATCCGTAAGATCAATTTTGTCTAACAAATGAGTCATGAAGTAGACTGGTCCCTGGACATGCAGAAAATCAACCAATGGCAAAAAGTTCAGACCCAGGTCTACCTGTTCAGTCAGCACAGACTGACCTGGGTCTGTACTTTTTGCAGATGCATTAAATCCCCTTTACAGAGAGTATGGCTCGTTTGTCTGTTTGGTTGTCAGGTTTAAATTGAAGTTTTCAACCTTATTCCAGTTATATAACTGATAATGCCAGAGCTCCTATCCTTTCATTCCTGTCACATATTCAGTGCATTTATACTTTCTATGAGTGTTTTCAGCGGTAATGTGCACAACATCCTTTCACACCAACTGGCTGCGTTCTTGCATAAACATCATGGAAACAATGTTCAGCACTGAGAGAAGAATGAATACTATCACATGGACTATCGTCATTTCCAGGTCAGGATTCAGATATGCTAATCACTGAGCCACCCAGCCAGCCACTCATATAGAACAATCCTTACTTGTGTTTTAAACAAGTCATCGTCCGACGTCTCCTTTTTCTCCTCTATAGCTTTCTTCTTCACTGACTCCACCTCTTCTCGAATATCTCTTGTTACCATGGAGACATCAGAGTCTACATCAGATTTATGTTTCTTTTTTAACTTATGAAAAAAAGAGAAAAAAAGACCATTCATCTATCCACTTGTTTTCTACTTTCTTTTGTCATCCTAGTGAAATCTATTTGGGAGGTACTTTCAGTTTCTTTTTAAAGTTTGCTATTTTCCTTTTCCATATGGGTTATCATTCTTGTGTGTACCTTTCTTTACCTTTACTATTCTTGATGAATGATTGTATATATATTTTAATGTAAATCCAACCACACTCTTACAAAAAATATGAAGATAATACACGATGAAACATTTGAAATATTGTTGTTTTGGGGTAGTAGGAACTAGGAAGGAGGGGGACTTTGTTCGGGGGGGGGGGGGGGGGACTGCCTGTAACAAGCGACTGCTTTTCTATGACAATGTTTTCCAGGGCTGCCACTTGGCTAATCCTCCAGCAACTTTTCAATTTATTAACTTATTTTCCTTAAACAGACACACAGGGAATAATGTTGTGGGGTTCAGAATAATTAAATGGTTGTACTATACAAAAAACACCTATGTTGTGGGTACTCACATTATAGATTTTCTTTTTTTAAGAAATAATGTTTAAATGATTCAAATACTCCAACATACTTGATTGCCCATTGAAAGCCGATGTTTTTAATTGTTACCATGTCATGTTCCCATATCAATAACTTTTCAATTTCATATCACATAAAAACAAGCTTGATTTGTTGTCTACATATACTTTCAATTTTGATCAGGATAAAATTTTGTTGCCTGGTAAAGTAAATGCAAATTTTACCTTCTTCTTGGCCCTGTTGTAGTCAGGTGTTGTGAGTGGTGAAAACAACTTGAAGTTAAATGATCTATCTTTACTACTTGACATGATTCTGAAAGCATAATAGCACATTACCTTTAGCATTAACTCTTTACCAGACAACAAAATTCTAGTCTTATCCATTTTGAAAGCATTTGCAAAAGTCAAATCAAATTTGACTCATATGACTGTAGAGGTGACAGGGTAGAAATATTGTGGGAAAAGGAAAAAAAATGTTGGTTACCAGCCTTTTGTTCTGCTCCCATGTTTTCAAAGCCTTCTGATGGGAAAATTATCTCTTTACCAAACAATAATGGGTTTTAACAACCCTGGAGAAGAAGCCTTTTAAAAACATTGTGGGAAAAGGAGAAAATGCTGGTAACCAGCATTTTCTCCTTTTCCCACAATGTTTCTTAACCTTCCCAAAACAAATTAAAATTTTTGAGTCGCATTCATTTTGTTGTCTGCAAATGTTTTCGATTTGGACAAGACTGAAATTTTGTCATTTGGTAAAGGGTTAATGATTGATTGATTGTATGGTGTTTAACGCCGTTTTCAACATTATTTCAGTTATATCGCGGCGGCCAGTGCACCTAACCATGCTTTCCTGGAGTTTCTTTTACCAGTACTACGCACAATATTCTTTCCAAGCCACTGGCTGCTTTTCCCACATAATCATCGTCAAAACAATGGTCAGCGGTGAGAGAGGAATGAATCCTGTCGCAATGACTATCATCAATCCTAGGAAAGAAATTGGCCGAACCAAGGATCGAACCAGCGACCTCCTGTTCTCAAGTCCTGTACGCTACCGAGCTACAGGGGCTAGGCTTGGTAAAGGGTTAAATCAGGATTAAGTGTAAATGGTAAACTTTTCTAGTGTGGCAGCAGACAACTTCAAAAAGCATTGTTGCTGTTTTTGCTCCAGCAATTTCTCCTTTTGCAGAAATATTTCACTTGTATTCAAGTGGAGAGGTGGCCTAGTTGTTAACATGCTGGACTGCCAGTCCAAAGATTTTGATCCCTGGTCAGACAGGATGCTTTTCAGAGATACACTGTGTTTCCTATCCAACAAGAGGTGAACTGGTTAGAAAGGTAGCCTCGCATGTATCGATGCTTTACACTGAGCATGTATAGCAGCCAGAATTTATTCAGAGAAGAGCTAGAGTATTGTACAAGACTCTTTGTCTCTATCAAAATCTTTGCCTGTCTGATGTGTAAGTATAATAACAAGCAATTGTGTACCAAAAGGGAGCAACAAATACAGGTAAAACAACATAAAATTTTCTAATGAAACATTGGTATCACCATCCAGATTTTAGTCAGTGCAGACTTGAAAGTGATCACCATTTGAGAAACCCCATGTACTAAATGTAGAATATAGATTTTACTGCTGATGATGATTCAACAGCATTCAGGATTAACATGGGACTAGTCTTTGACACTTTCACTTTCTTAACACTTAAAGTGCCGTTCATGACTACAGTTGCCTTTGCGGCCAATATAGATCAAGATCGGGCTGCACAAAATGTGCAGCCTGATATTTGATCTACAATGTCCACTTTGCTGAAAGTCTGTAGACAAAAGCAACCATGAAATTGCAATTATTTGGCCATATTTCTAGGTTGAAAATGCCCTAATATGTTTATTCTATGCTCTAAGGTTTAATGTTTTTCAAGTCAGTTGACAAACTTGTATTAAAGGGAGCTTATGAAGTGTATGTATATACAAAAAGTCAGGTGTTAATGACATCTGTTCTTGAAAAAATAAGGATTATTTTGATGAGGTAAGTTTATTCATGCTGATTTATTTCAACATTGTCTATGGAATGGCCATCTGGTTGGCCCTTTTCAGTCAGAAAAAAAAAAAAGCCAGGGAATCTTTAATTTGATGGGGAGCATCAATACAGGACATATAAATATATTTTGTAGAAAAGTATAGCTCATAATCTATGTACTTCATTTTGAAGTTTCAGACTAACCCATTCTTTCTACCGGAATACGTAGGCCAGTTTTTTAACAAAAATAAAGAAAACCTGTTTACATCAAGAAACGAACAGGACAGGGGCCGACGGTAGAAGTTGGGTTACATCTGCTGCGCTTGCGTTACCTTCAAATAGGAAATGTATTACAGATGAAAGGCAAGTCTAAAATGTTTTATTGCATCCCAATACACATAATCGCGTCTTTTTTATGTTAATTAGAACTATTAACTGCAACACGTGCGGACGTGGCGTAAGTTTCACGTTAGTGTAATTCTAACGGGAACGAGCAGACGACAGTTGGTGGCGATTCTGCCGTCAGAATAATGTTCTTTGCGTTTGAATGAGTTTCACCGACATCTATTATTTAATTAAAAAGTCGCGATATGAACTTGTTTAACCCTTTCAGCGTCAAATATATTTACTCGACCTCTTCAGACGGTTGAAAATACAATCCACTCATACTTAGAAAGATTTTTATCTTATAGGCTTGAAGGTACAAGCAGAAGGTACGTTCTGTGCAGTCTGATCTTGATCTATGCCGTCCGCAAAAGTTCCTGTTTTCGCCCATGGCGTCGAAAGGGTTAAGGAAAAAGGGAACTAAAAGTCGACTATCAGAAATAAAAATAAAAGTCCTCACTGAACTGTATACTCACGTTGACCGGACCAAAGTGTTGGTTCATCACTGTTCTTTCATTATACCAGTCAAATCCATTTTGTTTCAAAATTGCATTGCATACTTGTAGCCAGGCTATAAAATATTCGATAGCTTACAGAATTAAGTTGTGTTAAATGCAATAATTACATATCTTTAAGGCCCCTTTTTGTTTTGTGCCATTTTGCCCCCATGGTAAACACAAATGAATAGTTCTATCAGCCGAAATTTGTCACAAGCCAGGCCCTTTCACAATTTTTTTTTTTGTCTACAGATAGCCTACATGTAGGTTTCGTTTCTGTCCAATCCTTTGCCAAATATTTGAGTTTTAACGACCCTTTGGAATTAACTCTTTACCAAACAACAAAATTTAGAGTTGTCAAAAAACATTTGCAGACAACAATAAATGTTACTCAAAAATTGAAATTTGTATAGGGAAGGGTAAAAACATTATGGAAAAAGGAGAAAATGCTGGTCACTAGAATTTTCTTCTTTTCCCACAACATTTAAAAAAATTGTCTCCCTTGAGGTCGTTAAAACAAGAAATTGATTGGTTAAAGGTTAAGCTGTTGAAAATATTTTTGGAAAAAGAGAAAAAGCTGGCAACCTGCATTTTCTCCTTTTCCCGCAATGTTCGCTACTCTTTCAAAGACAAAGCCCATTTGAACTTTTCATCTGCATAAATGCTATAAATATGGAACAGTACAAATTTCTTTAAAAAGGTAATGAGTTAACCCATCACTGTACAATCTATAGACCTGCCAAAAAGTAACTGGTGCAAGCAACACAAAGGTGTTAACCAGCATCTTCTACTTTTCCCACAATGTTTTATTTCCTTTCACAGACAAAATTTGACAAATCCCATCACTCCAGTGATATTTTACTTGTCATTTGTAAATCCTTGGAATATGGACAAGTGTAAAATTTGCAATCTGATAAAAAGAGTTCAATGTTGTTGTTGTATTTTCTTTTACTTTAACCCTTTCCCAAACAAGCCCGGATTTTCACGTGTCTGCAGTACAAGTCTTTTGAAAACACTGTGGGAAAAGGAGAAATTGCTCGTAATGAGCAATTTCTCCTTTTCCCAGTGTTTTCTACCCTTTTTGAGACCTTTCTGCCATTTTCATCAAATTTAAAATTGTCGTCTGCAAGCTCTTTCAGTTTGGACCAGTCCAAAATTTGTCGTCTGGGAAAGGGTTAAGCAGTATTCTGGTCAATCTTCCATTTGAAAACCGCTGCAGGCAGAGATTAAACAAGGATTTCATAATTACAGATCCAGCACCTTAACCACTAAGCCTGCAACTCTTAACCAAACGACAAAATTTAGACTGGACCAAATTGAAAGCATTTGCAGACAACAAATCAAATGTGGCTCAAAAATTAAAATTTGTTTTGTGAAGGGTAGAAAACATTTTGGGAAAAGGAGAAAATGTTGGTTATCAGCATTTTCTCCTTTTCCCACAATGTTTTCAAAAGGGTTTTTGGCCTGGGCCTGGCTTGCCAAGCCGAAGGCCATAGTAATTATGTATACCAACATTTCAACCCCTATCCAAGCACCTATGGAAAAACCAGAGTAAAAGTGCAAAGTACCGCTTGCAATGCATCTCACTACGCTTAAAAAACGACCCGTGAAAATGAAAAAAAAAAAAAAAAATGTGAGTTTCAACATCATAGTTACGTTTCAGTTGACAAAAAAAAAAGACTAAGGTAGATGTGCAATGTTAATCATAAGAGAGTGTTTGACTAAGAATTTCCAGCTCTAATGAGCTTTTTTATAACTGCAAATTAGTGCGCTGTAATATTGAAAGAAACATTCGGCAAACCTCGGGCGATCTGTTGATCAAATGATTACATGTAGTTGTGAAATCGACCGAGTTGTGACGAGCGATGTTGCCGTCTATTCCTATTTACACTATGTAAATGACAAAATGCAGACGATGTGTACATTCCCCCAAAATAGCTGTTTCAAAACCTTGGCAAGATTTCTTTTTCATAAAATTACTGTGCTACTCGTATCGAAAGGTATAGATATATATTTGACTGACCCAGCATGTACGATATGCCTTATTTCTTCTTGTCAGAGTTGTCATGTTATCGTGAGACATCTCGGACCATGACATTTTCGACCCATTACAAACTAGGCACACAAAATCCAATATGTAAAGTTACACAAGGTATAAAAGTTTGTAATATGAGCATTGGAAAACCAGTCAGGTACACTTAAATGGCGGGCGTGTTATTTCAAAGATCAGACTTCCCATTAAGTGCTATCTGATCTTGATTCTTGATCTCCTTAGGTATTTATTGGTAGGTGCTGATGAATTTTGACCCGAGTTTTGTATCGGGTGGTGGGCATTTTATATTGAAGATCAGACTTCTTCCTACATGCAATCTGATCTTGATCTTTGCTGTCAATACAGGATATTTAAGTGTTAATAGGCAGTGAAAGAGTTATGTTTTAAACACACTGCTTGTGGATATTTTTACTGCCATTTTTTGCAGAAAAACTTGATGTTATTTCATTTATAAAGTTACTGCATGCAGATGAGCCGAACATTCCAAAATGATAGTTACATAGTGCAAAGCTGATGAAGTTTTGAAGGTGTTGGAGTGCAGGGCAATTCAAGACCATCAATATACATTTAAGTATTCAACTGTATAAATCCACACTGTGACTAAGAATGATGTAAGAAAAACATTCTCTCATCCAAACATGTGTTTGGTTACGGACTTTTTTGTCCCATAACTAGTTTAGCCCTGGGCTTGTTCCTCCCTGGGCTCTTTCATCCGAGCTTGTTTATCCCACATTTAATTTATTGCATGATGCATTTTTTTTTTTGCTTTTTCTTTAATAAACACCTGTGCATCAGTGGTTTTCTTTGAACCTTTGCCATCAGTAATGGGCAAACAATCTGGAATTCGTCGCCATCATTGGTTATTTATTTGAAATATTTACATTAAATGTTACATTAAAAGATGTTCCCATACGGCAGGGGCAGATAACCATCAAAATATTTTTTGACATAGTTATGCCTTTTTTTGACTGAATTTTCAAAACCTTTATGATAGGTTTACGTGTTATTATATCTCTGTCATTCATGAAGATATTTATGTCTAGCTTTGACTACTTGTTAAATATCAAAAAGGGGTGAACTTAAGCAACAGAGGCAGGTAACCATCAAGATATTTTTGACACTGTTATGCGCCCCCCCCTTTCAACTTAATCTTGTCTGTAAGCAACTGCTGCAGAGCGTTGGCACCCCCATGCAGAGCTCATTATATTTGTTATCATAGAAATTAAAATGCAAAAGTGGAAAAAATACTAAGAAAATTATCTTCTTAGAAACCCTATGCTCTGTAAGACTGAGAGTTCATGGAATTATCCATCTTATGACATTAACCTTTACAGATTTTGTGTTTTTCCATCTCATTGCTCAAAGGACATGGATGTTTAATATGGCAACTTAAAAGCTGCCATAGACTAAAATGGAAAAAAAAAGGAAAAAAATGGCATTTAATTCTGAGACATTAAGGATTTTTTTTACCTGTTCCAGAAATGTTCTCCGAGTTGTACTTTATCGGCCATATTTTTTTAACCCGGCAATTTGATTGGTTGCCATGGAAAGCCAAAGAACAAAAAAGAAAACCCTTCGAAAATTATCTCCTTTAAATCCATAAAGACCACGAGGCCAAAAATACACATTATATCAGCCTGTGCAAATTTATGTTTTTCCCGTTCTATTGTCAACTCCACAGACTGTCGGCATGAGACTTTCTAGGTGTTTTCATTCGTCTGTACAAATTTTATAGCAGTTTCAAGCTAAATGTGATAGCAATTTTGAGCTTGAGCTCTGGTGGGCCTCTTCTTCCTACTTCTTCATCCCTTCTGATGCTCAGGCCCTCAGCGTCTTCAGCGCTTGGATTCCTCAGGGTCGTTAAAAGCCGGGATTGTGTGGTAAAGAGTTGAGAGGAGGACTTTAATGCTAATGAAGATATCTAAGGTGGTGCATTTTCTTGATACATATTTTGAAATAGATGAGTGAGCCAATGTATCATTGAAGTACATATCAGATCATTACAGGAAATGTGGGAGACTGTAGCATTGAAGTAGAGCGCTGCCTCTCACGTCAAAAGTTTTTGGTTCCAGTCCTGTGATGAGCAGGGTCAACTGTCAAAAGTACCGGAAAGTACTCACAGTTACTGGTTAAGGTTTCCAGGAAACAATCAGTGAGAGTGATTAGTATATGTAAGTTGTAAGAACTTTTTTCACAATCAATGTATTAGTAGAACAAGTTATTTCCTTGAAATGATATCCCCCACTGAAAAAGACCTTTTATGATAAAACATATAACAGTATTGTGTTTTGCATGTACACATGGCCTTTTTTGTTATTGGTCGATAATGAAATTATACATTAAGCCTCCTTTTTCCATGACATGGCATTTCATTATATAAAAACAATGATTTTCTGTGGCTTATGATAAACAATATAAATATGAAGTTTCATAAAATTTTGTCCATTAGTTAAAGCTATATTGGTCCATAATGGAAATAAACATCAAGCTCCCTTTTACCATGACACATCATTAACCCTTTCCCAAACGACAAATTTTGGGCTGGTCTAAATTAAAAGAGTTTGCAGACAACAATTTTAAATTTGATGAAAATGGCAGAAAGGTCTCAAAAAGGGTAGAAAACACTGTGGGAAAAGGAGAAATTGCTCGTTACGAGCAATTTCTCCTTTTCCCACAGTGTTTTCAAAAGACTTGTACTGCAGACACATGAAAACCAGGGCTTGTTTGGGAAAGGGTTAAATAAACAAGAGGGCCATTGGCCCTAACACACACACCCGAGTAAGGTCATCTAAGATTGATTAGGCTGAAAAGATCCTGGTAGTGATGTAAAACGCACGAGTGTAAGTGATCTACTTTTTGACTGGTTTAGCCTATTTCTAAATTCCTAACCTGGCTCAAAAAGTTGCCTCTAGAGTCACACTACGTTTTTCTAAAATTTGGTCCTGTGACCTACTTTTTGACTCGACATGACCCAATTTCAAACTTGTCTGAGATTTTATCCAAACAAACATTCTGACCAAGTTTCATGAGTATAAGGCTTCAAATGTGGCCCTAAAAGTGTATGTAAGGTTTTTCTAAGATTTGGCCCCGTGACTTACTTTTTGACCCCACGTGACCCAATTTCAAAAGAGTCCAAGATTTTAACCAGACAAACATTCTGAACAAGTTTCATGAGTATCAAGCTGAAAATGTGGCCTCTAGAGTGCACACAAGGTTATTCTATGATTTGGCCCAGTGACCTACTTTTTGACTCGACATGACCAAATATTCTACAAGTTCAAAATTTTAACGAATCAAACATTCTAACTAAGTTTCATGAGTATCAGGCTGAAAATGTGACCTTTAGAATGTATACAAGGTTTTTCTGAGATTTGGCCCTGTGACCTACTGTGACCCCACATGACCCAATTTCGAACTTGTCTGAGATTTTATCCAAACAAATATTCTGACTAATTTTTATGAGTATTAGGCTGAAAATGTAGCCTCTATAGTGCACACAAGGTTTGTCTAAGATCCTGCCCTATGATCTACGTTTCAACTCCATGTGACCCAATTTCGAACTTGTCCAAGATTTTATCCAGAAAAACATTCGGATTCATATTTCCATATATTTGAATTTTCCTTGTAGACATACAAGTATTTTGGCTTCTTTATTTCTTTCTGCTGTAGCAAAAAATCAATACCAGTAAATTTCACTGAAGACCTATATTGTTCATCTACAGGACAGGTTCTGTATTCACCAACCATTCTCAAGAATGGTCTTGGTCTTATTCTCCAGAATTTTCTAAATTTGAAAGTAACATAACTTCTGATTGGCTAAATCATTTGGCTAATTGGTGTAGCCAATCAGAAGTTGTGTTACTTTCAAATTTAAAGAATCTTGAAGAGTAAGACTAAGAATATTCTTATAAATGGTTGGTGAACACAGATGCAGTAATTACTACATGTTCCAACACAAGCAAAACTCATTCAGAGGGTCGGTAAAAAATACTCCTCCCTCTATGCATAATTTAGACATTCTGTGGCTTTAAAAAAGTTCATAACCATCTCATTTTGCAATGAGTTTAAAACAAGGTACAGAGGAGACCTTAACTCTTTCCCATATAATCCCCTGTTTTTACAACCCAGAGGAATAAGATTTTTGTAAACATTGTGGGAAAAGGAAACAATGCTGGTAATCCAGCATTTTATCCTTTTCCCACAATGTTTTCTACCTTTCAGGGAAAACTCCATCTTTTGAGCCACATTTAATTTGTCGTCTCCATGGCTTTCAATTTGAAAAGATCTTAAATTTTCTCATCTGGTAAAGGGATAACAGATAATCCCTTGCAGATGTTCTTTCCCATTTGGCAGCATATCAACTTTTGTGTCAAACTGTGCCAACAGGGGAATTGCTAAGCCCAGCAATTTCTGCTATTGAACCATTTTCACATGTATTTATGACTTCACATGAACAAGAAAAATACAGGCAGACATTCAATTATGTCCTGGTTTCCCCTTATTCTTGTTGGCACGCAGCACTGCACCGGGGCTGGGATATGGTCTCTGTTGAAATAATGGTCCTGATGCTGTACTGTCCACACCAGTCTTGGCATCTCCTGGTCTGTCCAGACCAGCTGACCAGCCACCTCTAAAGAGAGTACAAGAAATGCATGATTGGGAGATATAGTCATGAAGCAGTGAAAAAGAGAAACTTTTAACCTGTACCACACAATCCTGAGATTTCACGACCCTGAAAAAGCAGCCTTTTGAAAAAATTGTCAGAAAAGGAGAAAATGCTCGTAATCAGCACTTTATCCTTTTCCCACTATGCTTTCTACTCTTCCCAACACAAATTTCTGTTTTTGAGTCACACCTGTATTGTAATCTGCAAATGCTTTCATTTTGGACAAGTCTGATTTTTTTTTTTTGTCTGGTAGAGAGTTAAGCTAAAAAGTTTGTATTATAGGGATCAGTATCTACCTACTGGCATTAACTTATTTTGTTCCAAGAGTATTGCACTAGTATCATGGCAGCCAGTGCACATTATTCATTCGTTTTGTTTCTTTACCAGTACTTTAACTAATCATCTTTCAAAGTCACCGGGTATTTCAACACATAAACCAGGCCCAAATATCGTCAAGTAGTCAGAGAGGGATGAATCCTGTTACAACGACTTTCATCTTCCGACAGAAACCAAGTTTCGAACTGATGGCCACTCGAATACTTACACTGTGGCTGACCACTCCGCTATCAGGGTTTGGTCAGACTAATAAGTACATGAAAATAATTCAGTTTCATTCTTTAGAAAAAAACCTAATTGTTGCATTTTCAAGAGTTCTGACTTGAATTTCACACAAATTGATTACTTGCACAGATACAAATTAAGACTACAAGTTCTATGCAGATTGATCCTGATCTATGCTATCTGCACCTAAAGTTGTCCTTAACATTCAAGAAGTTTTCCTCAACCCTTTACAACACAATCCTGACTTATAATGACCCTAAGGAAGAAGGGTTTTGAAAACATTGAGGGAAAAGAAGAAAATGCTGGTAACCAGCATTTCCTCCTTTTCCCACAATGTTTTCTACCCTATCAAAGAGAGAAATAATCATTTTAAAAACATTTAATTTGTTGTCTGCAAATGCTTTCAATTTGGTCTCTAGTTCAAAATTTTGTCATTTGGTAAAGAGTTAAAGTTTTATTTGTTGGATATAATACCAGCTTTTGAATGGATGAATAATATTTTTTAGGATCCACCCACCTTGGAATGTCTGAATATGAAGCGGGATCCATTGGATCAAGCTCCTCTTTTTTTGAACGACCACCTCCTCCACCCCGCCCCCTATCACGGGCCCGCCTTCCTTTTTCATGTCTTCTATCATATTCATCATCATCAGAGGAGGATGGAGACGAACTTTCGCTCTGAAGTGAAAATTCAGGATAATAATTCACAAAGAAAATTCTAAAAAATCATGGCAAAAATTTTGCATTACAATAATGCTTTTTTCTATATTTCAAAAACATGTGTGTTGTCAGAGATTTCAAAAGCAATTATTGCTTTTTCATACAGCTAAATCTTCATTTAGGGCTTTTTCAGCTTTAAAGAGGGTAGATGAGAGAGAAAAAAAAGGAAAAAAAAAAACAAGTTTGCAGAAAGAGACACAGAAAAAGAGGCAAGAAACAAAAATAGCAAAGGAGACAGACAGGGGGGACAAGGAGGGAGGAAGACAATAAGATGGAGTGTAGACAGACAGATCAGTGTGAAGGAAGGAGGGAAGAATCCACTTACATCACTAGCATCCATTTCTTCTTCACTTTCATCACTCTCTGAATCCACTTTGTCTTGACTGTCATCTCTTAGCACAGCTGCAAAAAGGTAAGATATTAAAAATAAAAATCACTTAACCCATTAACCCCATAACTAACTAATTTACAGTTCTGCTTTAAAATCTCTTGAGCAAGAGGTCATGTACATAGAACCTTATTTAACTGTGGTAAACGATGGCATTTGTCTTTGCATAGAAAGCAAATAAAAGTAAGAAAAGTGGAAAAATGCTGGCCACCAGCACTTTCTCCTTTTCCCACAATGGTTTGAAAAGCCTCCTTCCTCGAGGCCTTCAAAACAAAGGATGTATGATGACAGGGTAATCAACATGAAGGTTTTATACACTAGTGTATGTGAAAATTATTGTAATGTGGCAAAAGGAGAAATTGCTCCTTTACGATTGATTCCCCTTTTTAGCCACTACAATTTCAAAGCAGTCAACTGCAAGATGAAAAGTCTTTGGCAGATGAGAATGTGTGAACCCTTTACCACAAAATCCCAAGTCTTAACCACCCTGAGAAAGATAGCTTTTGAAAACATTGTGGGAAAAAAAGAAAATGCTGGTAACCAGCATTTTCTCCTTTACCCACAATGTTTTCCACTCATTCAAAGGAAACTTTCATCACTTATGCCACATTTGTCATCTACAAACGCTTTCAATTCAGACATGTCTAGAATATTGCTGTTTGATAAAGACTTAAACAAAAATGGCAGACCAATCAACTTACACATTCACTGAAATTTCACAGATGTATAAATGAAAGTATTTATCTTCATTCCTATTTGGGTAAATGCCAAATGGCTTTACCAGTCAACATACTGCTAAGAAAGACAAATGACATATAAAGAAGAATGAGACGTGTACAAGATGGTGAATGATGCTTGTGCTTTGCTCTGAAAGTACAATATCTGCATCTTTAGTTCTACTTGTGAATTTCCATTCCATTTATTATAAAAATTCAAGATCACAAGGATCAAAATCTAGATTAAGTAGGGGTTGTATAGAAAAAGGAGACAGTGTCTTCTCACCTTTTAATTTTTCTGCTGATATTGTCAATACTGCCGTTGGGTGTGTTGGCGACAGCCATGAAACTTGATCTGTCAAAGTGTTCCAGTAGTAATACCTATCGCTGAAAGATTTACAGACACAATTGTCATGAAGTGATAGGAATTTCTTTTTAGTGTTAACTCTTTACCAGACGGCAAAATTTTAGACTGGCCCAAATTAAAACAGACAACAAACGAAATGTGGCTCAAATGATAGGATTTGTTTCTGAAAGGTTAGAAAACATCGTGGGAAAATAAGAAAATGCTGATTACCAGCATTTTCTTCTTTTCCTAAAATGTTTAAAAAAGTCTTAATTTCCTAAAGGCGTTAAAACTCGTCATAGTGTGGCAAAGAGTTAATATGACCCTGTTTTGTCTCAAGATTTTTTTCTTTAACACAGTCCTACTGAGCACAAATCAACCTATCATGAAGTGAATAACACAGTCACTACATCATTAATTAAACATGCATGAAGGCAGCCATAAGTGATCAAGGCAGAGGTAGGTGTGTGCTGTGTAGCTTTCAGCTGTGTAGTGATGTTTCCATAGGATTTTCCAAATATATTTAACCCTTTACCAGACGACAAAATTTTAGCCTTGTCCAAGTTGAAAGCATTTGCAGACGACAATTTCAATGTGGCTAAAATGGTGCAACTTTTCTTAGATAGGGTAGAAAACATTGTCGGAAAAGGAGAAAATGCTGGTTACCAGCATTTTCTCCTTTTCCAACAATGTTTTCAAAAAGCCTCTTTCTCAGTGGCGTCAAAAGGCGGCATTGTGCAGTATAGGGTTAATCCTTTACTGCACAATGCCGCCTTTTGACGCCCCTGGGAAAGAGGCCTTTTGAAAACATTGCGGTACCGCACAATGCCGACTTTTGACGCCCCTGGGAAAGAAGCCTTTTGAAAACATTGTGGGAAAACAAGAAAATGCTGGTAACCAGCATTTTCTCCTTTTCCCACAATGTTTTCTACCCTATCTAAGAAAAGATGCACCATTTGAGCCACATTGAAATTGTCGTCTGCAAATGCTTTCAATTTGGACAAGGCTAAAATTTTGTCGTCTGGTAAAGGGTTAAGGATTGTTAACATCCTTTAACAAAAGTTATGAAAGACAACAAGTACTCAGTTGGAGTAGAAATAAACATAGATAGAGTTTATTGAGTAACTGAAAACAACATACAACTCGAATGTTTTCCTCGTTTAAGGTACGTCATCATATCATATTTGGAACCATATTTCACAATGTGTACATACAGATTTTTTTTCTGTCACACATGTTATTTTATCAGCGTGTAACACATGTATCTGAGCCGGAAAATTTTCATGTATATAATAAAAATAAGTATTTGCATCAGGTACTTGATAATTTGGTATGTCACATAGAATACAAATGAATAACAAGATATAACAAGTAACCTTTTAATGACATCAGATTTTGTTTTCTACTTGTCCATGAATAATTCATCTCAGGAAGGTATTCCTTTGCTCTGAAAATAACTGTCGGATAAAGTTTCATGTAATATGTGATAGGCTTCATCTGTCAGTGACACGGCCAGTCACAACATAAAAGAATTTTATTTTCAGGGATAGACAATTGGACATAGGATGAAACCAGTAAAGCCAGTGTACTCACGTCTCTGGGTCAGCTATTTCCTCCCAGTCAGGTGGTAATGGATATTTTCTGAGCATTCTGTCTCTTTTACGGATCATTTCATCATCTGGTGAC
The DNA here is from genome assembly GCA_945859785.2 of Tridacna gigas. Taxonomy (NCBI): domain Eukaryota; kingdom Metazoa; phylum Mollusca; class Bivalvia; order Cardiida; family Cardiidae; genus Tridacna; species Tridacna gigas. The sequence goes on along the minus strand of OX244036.2, from coordinate 30,358,580 downwards.
CATTTCTTAATGCCCCAGTGGCTTTTACAGAAGTCAGTACAATCATGGTATGGGTTAGAACGATTAGGGCATGCTGGGACCTGTCAAGATCGACTCAGAATTATTTACAGAAAGAAAAGAGATAGATCTACATAGAAATATTGACTTGAAGAACACTCATAATTTGAATACACATACATGTATATTCCATAACTCCTTACCACACGACAAAAATGTAGACTTGTCTGAATATAATGCATCTGCGGACAATTTAAATGTGGATCATATGATGGATTTCGTCATTGATAGGTCAGAAAACATTGATCAAAAAGGAGAAAATACTAGTAACCAGCATTTTCTTTCTTTTCCTACAATATTTCCGAAAGCCTCCTTCTTCTTCTTCAGGGTTGTTAAAACTCAGCATTGTGTGGTAATAGGTTAATTCAATTTACTGGCATTCACAAAATATATTTCTGAACAATAAAGTTTAGGACTTCATATTGAAAGCATTTGCAAAGAACAAAACATGTGGTTAAAATTGATTGATCGAATGGTGTTTTATGCCTCTTTCAACATTATTTCAGTCGTATCATGGCGACAGCTCACATATTCATGTATGTCCTTGGTTCAGCCAGTACTAGGCTAGAGCTCTGAAGTGTCTTGCCCAAGGACACTCCCGTGAAAGACTCGGTGGATCCAGTGAGGCTTGAACCCAGGGCTTCCAGGTCACGAGTCCTACACTTTACTACTGAGCCACACAGGACCCCATGTGGTTAAAATGATGGGATTTATTATTGATAACGCTATAAAAACCATTCTTCCTCTAGGTCATAAAACATGGGACTGTTTAGCAAAGGTTTAGCGAACAATCTAAAACATTTTACCCTCAAAAATACTCCATTTTCTGCAGCTCTACCTGCTTCAGTCAAACCTAATTTCGCTTTTATTATTCATGTTTTACAAGTATGTTTCTAAAGTTTTCTGCTGCATATTTATTCATGGCTTACTATGGCGTCCAGTCATTTTGACACCCGGTCATTTCGACACTTTCTGGTCATTTTGACACCCAATCATGTTTTTTTCTTTGTTTTTCTTTCGGGGGGGGGGGGGGAAGCAAAAAATAGTCATGTTGATTCCCCTCCCCTCCATCAAGAGGAGCAGAAAAAAATAAGTCATTTATTGTGCAGTATGTTTTAAAATGCTCTGATTTTTAACTCTGGGCATACTTTTGCAGTCAAATCCCTTGGTGACAAGATGTCAGATTTTTTTAATGTCTACCAACGACAGGCACATTTCATCATTTTTGAACTGTTAAATTGATGTTTGAAACAAGGTTGCATCAATGACAAACTGATCATTTCTGCAGTGTTGCAGTTTTATTAGCATAGTATTCATAGATACAAGAATAAAAACACACTTTGTGTTGAATAAAAAAGGTTAACATTTCAGTAATATAAAATGATTTTTATCTTTGGCCTCCAGATTTCCCAAATGCTCCTATCTCAATGTCTGTGGGCCCAAAGGGCCCCCTTACAAGCAAAGGTAGATTGAAGAGTGCTAATCTAGAAGCACCTATCCATAGATAGAACATCCTTCAACCAATCTTTTTTTCTCATTTGGTCGAAATGGCTCTGAAAGTCCACATCCGGGTTTGCTCGTATTGAAAACTCTCTCTGCCACAATGCTATCAAAAGTTACCCCGCTGCATGACACGAAAGTAGGCTGTGCTAGACTAACAAAGGTTTCGATAAATGACAGCTTCGGTAAAAGATACCTTTTTATCTTGAATGTGTCAAAGATATATTGTTCTTTCACTTTTTTTCTAGGTAGTTCTGATTTTAGTAAGGTTGTCTTTAACCCTTTACCAAACGACAAAATTATAGCTTTGTCCAAATTGAGAGCATATGCAGACGACAGTTTCAATGTGGCTCTAATGGTGAAATTTGTCTTTGATAAGGTAGAAAACATTGTGGAAAAAGGAGAAAATGCTGGTTACCAGCATTTTCTCCTTTTCCCACAATGTTTTAAAAAGGCTTCTTACCCAGGATCGGTAAAAGGCATCATTGTGCGGTAAAGGCTTAATAGCGATTTATTCTGATTTATTCAAACACAGTGAAAGACAGGTAAAGGTGTGATAAACATTATACTGCAAACTCTCTATTCAAAATGGCGAAATTTAGATACAGAAGATTGTCTGTACACACCTGTACCCGGAGTAACTTCCTTGAAACAAAGCTAAAACACATAATAATTATGTATTTTGATCACACTAAAACAAAATTATGATAATACAACAAAGTAAACATTTAAAGTACATTGTAATTTAATTCTAGGAGTCTAAAAAGTATTCAGAAAAATAGCAGATGTCGAAATGATCGGGTGTCAAAATGACTGTCATTCCTTACAAGTTACCTCTCTCATATACGACTCATCATCATCATTCTCCTCCTCTACAATGTCTGTCGGAGTTTCTGCAACTTCAGGAACTTCTGGTGCCTCTTTTACAGGTTCATCATAGTCCTCTGCAAACACTTCTTCAATCTCTTCTCCAGCTTTAAAAACACAAAAAATGTTTAATATGTAGAACCTTAGTCACCTAGACAAGACACAGTACATTGACTCTTAACCAGACAACAAAAATTCAGGCTGCTAAAAATTCAAATCAAATCCAGACAACTAACAAAATCTGTCGAAAATGGTGCGATATAGCTTTGAAAGAGTAGACAACATTGTTGGAAAGGAGAAAATGCTGGTCACCCAGCATTTTCTCCTTTCCCAACAATGTTTCCAAAAAGCCCTCTTCCTCAGGATTAATTAAAACAACTAAAAATAATTAAATTATTAAAACACAACAATTTTTGTTGAAGGCTTAAACTTCATTAAGCTGAACAAATCTACATTATTACATGTAAATGAAATTAAACTAGATTACCAACAATGAGTTATATACTTCTGTAACAACAATAATTGAGGATTTTTAGCCCATCATATTTAATTTAAAACCCGAGACCCAACTGTCAAAGCAAAACATTACATACAATAAGGAGTGTTGGACTGTTAGAAAATAAGACCTTGACACTGAAAGAGAAGGTAGAATTATCCTTTACCACACAATCCATTGTTTTAATAACCTTGCGAGAAAAGGCTTCAGATGTCATAGTTGGAATCAAAGTACTGAAAGTACTGACAGACTGGCAAATTTGATTGATTGATGGTTTGTATAGTGTTTAATGCCATTTTCGACATTATTTCAGTTCTATAGCGGTGGTCAGTGAGCCTTCCCATGCTTTCCTGGAATTTCCTTTACCAGCACTACTCACAATATTCTTTCCAAGCCACTGGATACTTGCCTACATAACCATCATTGAAACAATGGTCAGTGGTGAGAGAGGAATGAATCCTGTCGCAATGACAATCATCAATCCTCGGAAAGAAATTGGTTCCAACTGAGCCATCAGGGCTAGGCATGCTATTGATTAACTATAAGCCAGTTTTAAGTTTGATCCTTAACTTGCTAAAAAAAAGTTAAATGAAACTTTCAAGCCGATGGTAAACACCTGAATATTGCTATTTCAAAGTTACATTTTGGAGAAAATATATCCAGTGGGTGCACTGCCACCATGATATCACTGAAATAATGTTGAAAATAGACTTAAACACCATAAAATCAATCAGTCAATAACCAATGGCACAAGATGTAGTTAACTATTTTAACTCTGTACATAAGAAAAATTTTTACACTTGTCCAAGTTTAAAGCTGTTGCAGACCACAAACTATCCCTTAGAGCACCGAATAAACCTATCAGACATTTTCAACCAAGAAATACGGCCCAAATAACTGTAATTTCATGGTTGCTTTAGCCTTTACTTTAGTCTACAGTGTTTCAGCAAAGCAGACTGTGTAGATCAAAGATCAGGCTGCACATTTTGTGCAGCCTGATCTTGATCTACACTGGTCGCAAAGGCAATTATAGTCATGAAAGGCACTTCAAGGGTTAAATATGGCCAACTTGATGAAACCTGATTCAAAACTGCAGGCAAAAAACAATGTGGATATGGGAGAAACTGCTGGTTACTAGCATCTTCTCCTTTTCCAGCAAGGTTTTCAAAGGGATTCTCTCCCAGTGTCGTTAAAACTCAGGATTGTGTGGTATATAACAGAATTAAGATTTCTCACAGAAAGAAGTATTTTCTGTGAAGCAGTATTTGGCAACTGTGGGATTTTTTTTTTTACCCCGACTCTGGGTCAATCTTGATGCCTACTCAGAACAGTCTAGCTTCTAAAAAAGGGAATATGCCGCATTTTCTCCTTTTTTCACACTGTATTTTTGGAGGGATCAAAAGCAAGACATTGGGAGATTATTAAAAGGGAGTGGAAGACAAATACTGGAATAACACAGACTGTTATTCGGGCACAAATACACGAAATCATTAAAATGGAGACCGAGATATTTCCACTTAAGGCTATAGCCAATGCTCACATTTGTGGTCTTTTTTAAAGACGAAAATGGCGTTTGTTGGAGTAATGAGTTACTGCAAGTACTCATCATTGGACCAGACTAGATTAATTTACCTGGAGTCTTTGCAGCGGTCGCTGGAACTGGTTTGGTTTCTTCTGTTATCAACCCTCTTTTCTGTAACCGGGCTGCAAGCGCGGCTGGGAGAGGCATTTTCCTTAACAGTGTCGCTTTGTTTTAATTTGATTAATGTGTTTGTTTTAGTAACTCAGTTTTTTTCCAAGTTGAGTTTTGATTGTTTTAATACAGTTCTGAGAACACTAGCTTCGAAGACTAAGGTTTCGACATGGCTTTCGGAATATCTAAGGTTTTGTCTAAATCTCAACTAGAGAAAGGAGGTTGTGTGACGTGGAAGGGCTTAAGCAGTGAGAGGTGGCCATTAACCCCGCCTTCTAATGCCAATCCCGCCTACTTTTGCTACTGAATAAACAAGAGGGCCATGATGGCCCTGTATCGCTCCACTGGCTTATAAATATAAACCATAAATACTAAACATTTCAATTCTGAGCCAAATGCTTTCAAAATGAGGACTTACAAAGTTTTCTCTGTAAAAGCCCATGTGAAAGTTGAGACCCGCTGGGCAAAGCCATTTTTGATCCCAGAGCTATAATTACTTGAACCCTGGTAGAGGTCCACAAGATAAAGCCACATGCCAAAATAATACAAGTCTATGCTGTATGGTTATAAATAAGGTGATTTTCAAGTTTCATCCATATGAAGCCTCTGTAAAACATAAGGCCCCTGATGCAAGGCTAATTTAAAAAAAAAATCAAAAGTGATCCAGATTTGGTAGCCCTTGGGTTTGCGGTTGGGAGCAAAAAGATTTTGTGAATTTTCACACTATAAGCACATGTTTATGACCCATGAGATAGGACTAATTTTGACATAACTTGAATAACTTTGGAAGAGGTTATTTAGATTACACTCATACAATATTACAGCTGTAACTCAAGGTAAGAAACAAGAAGACCTTTTAAGTTCTCATTATATTAGCCTATGTAAAGCTTGTGACTTATTGGGTGAAGCAGTTTCAGAGACGATAAGCTTGATGGCCTTAGGCCTGTGGAGCTAAAAAGCAGTATCTTTTTCACGAGCTACAATGACGTTAGTAAACACAAGCTTTTGGAAAAGATTTTTAAAGGTTTTCAATACTTTTCAGTTTTGTAGCCATAGCAACCATAGCTTTTAACAGAACTTAATTCTTTGAAGACATTCTGAAGAACATCATGGCAAGATGGTATCTGTAAAGTTTGGTCAAAATTGGAAGAGTGGTTTCAATGAAAAAGATGGAACAATCTTGGTAGAAGTCTACAATATGAATCGGCATGCCAAATTTTTATAGCCCTAGGCCTTACAGTAAGGATAAAAAAATATATCTTAAGTTTTCACTATGTAAGCCTATCTAAAATTTGTGAACCCTGGAGTGGGACAAATTTTGATCCCAAGGCTCAAAACATGCCAAATTTGTTAGTCCTATGCTTTATGGTTAGAAACAAGAAGATTGTCGAGAAGTCTTCACTATATGAGCCCTTATAAAACTTTGACCCCAGGGCTACAGTCGGACTAAATGGGGAATACATGTATTAGAAGAATAACATGCCAAATTTGGGAGTTCTTGGCCTTATGGCTAGTAACAAGACAGTTTCTGAAGTTTTCACTCCATACACCCATGTAAAACTTGTGATCCCTGGTGCAGGGCCAAACTTGATCCTAGGGCTGTAACTTGGGCCCTCTTTGTAGTCGTCCACTAGATAATGCTATAATTATGCAAAATTTGGTAGCCCTAAGCCTTATGGCTATGTACACCAAGATTTAAAAGTTTTCCCTATATAAGCCCATGTAAATCTTGTGAACCTCCCCTCTCCCACCCCAAAACATGAGGCCAAATTGACCCCAGGACTGTAATTTGGGCACTTTTGGTAGACCCCCACTAGATCAAGCTAAATGCAAAATTTGGTAGCTCTAGGCCCTATGGCTAGGTACAGGAAGATTTCTTAAGTGGTCACTATGTAAGCCCATGTAAAACTTGTGACCCCTGCGGCGGGGCCAATTTTGATCCCAGGGCTAAAATTTTGGCCCGCTTGGTAGAGGCCCACTAGATATAGCCACATGCAAAATTTGGTAGCTCTAAGCCTTATGGCTAGGTACAGGAAGATTTTTAAAGTTTTCTCTATATAAGCCTATGTAAAACTTGTGACACCTGGGGCAGAGCCAATTTTGACCCCAGGGCTAAAATTTTGGCCTGCTTGGTAGAGGCCCACTAGATATAGCTACATGCAAAATTTGGTAGCTCTAGGCCTTATGGCTAGGTACAGGAAGATTTTTAAAGTTTTCTCTATATAAGCCTATGTAAAACTTGTGACCCCTGGGGCAGAGCCAATTTTGACCCCAGGGCTATAATTTGAAGAAACATGATAGAGGTCTACTACATAAAGCTACATGCCAAATTTGGTAGCCCTATGCCTTATGGTTTCAGACAAGAAGATTTTTAAAGATTTCCAATATTTTTCAGTTTTGTTGCCATGGCAACCAGAGTTTTTGAAGGAATCAAATTCTTTCAAAAAATTCTGAAGAGGACCATGGCAGGATCATTTCTGCGAAGTTTCATGAAAATTGGACGGGTAGTTTCAGAGAAGAAGATGTTTGAAATAAAAGTTAACGCACGGACGGACGGACGCATGACGGACACCGGGCCATGACATAAGCCCGCTGGCCTTTGGCCAGTAGAGCTAAAAACAAGCGTCGCATTTCACATGACGTCATCTATAGCTAATAATGTAGGTCCCTCAAAGATCAAACTAAGTGTTCTGTGCAATCTGATCCTGATCTACAATGGCTGCAGAGGCAACATAAGTTGTGGAAGGCGCTCCAAGGATTAAATACAATTTTTGATATAGATCTAAACGGACATTTTTCATAACAGATCTAGATCTTGATTTAGTACTGATATGGCAGGTATGTCGGTGCAAGTGGATCCATATTTTCAGAATACAAAGTCCTATTGAATTTCAACACAACCGTTTTTCTAATAACACCTCACCAATCACCTGTAGAACTATGTTAAGTTTTACTTCCAACCCATTGACATTGTGTCATTTTTCTGTATTTTAGACATTGTAAATCAAGATCGTACAGACTGCATTTTGCAGTGTAAATCAAGGTCAGACTGCTCAAAACATGTAGTCTGATCTTTTATCTACAATGTCTGCTAGGTCTCTTTCTCTTTAATCTCTGGCAAAAGCAATTTTGAAACTGAGATGATTTGGTCTCTTTTCCTGATTGAGAAAGCCGGCATTTTGTTTATTTGGTTTACTCTTAAGCAAACGAAAAATTTCAGACTGGAAAACTTTAAAGACGACAGATTACATGTATCTCAAAGACTGAAAGAAGTGTACAAAAAATTGTGGGAAAAGGCGGAAATGCTGGTTAACAGCAATTTCCTCTTCTCCCACAGCTCTTTCAAAGGCTTTATTTCTCAGGGTTGTGTAAACTTAGGCTTACAGGTGTGATACAGGGTTAATGTTAAACCTGGGCTTCCTAGCTGCATGCCTAGAATGTTCGGGTTGGTAATCTCCCTGTGGTTCATCAACAGATAAAATGATGGCTGCTGCTGCTACATGCCTACATGTTAAGAGGATTCTGGAGCCTTCTTTTTGCTTGTTTTAGGACATCATAGAATAGTTTAACTCTTTACCAAACAGCAAAAAATTAAAATCTTCCAAAGTGAAAGCACTTGCAGACGAAATTCAATTGTGGCTCAGATTATGCTTTTTTGGCTGTGAAAGGGTAGAAAAGATTGAGAGAAAAGAAGAAAATGCTGGTTACCAGCAATTTTTCCTTTTCCCACAATGTTTCAAAACCCCTCTTTCTCTGGGTTACATATAGTTAAAACTGGGGATTCTGGTGGTAAAGGATTTTAACAGATTGGATATTTTTATGTTCACTGCTCTGCTTTATATCTGTGGATACTATATCCCAGAATCCGGTAATTCCAGCACTAAATCTTTTCTTGTCAAGTGTTTTTTTATTCTCTCATTCACATGTAGTCCTGCATCAGCAGCGATACTTTATATCAAAGATCTAAGTTTCTTTTCTCCTACATTCATTTTTGTGAGGCCTAACAAAAATAACTCAGGGTTTCAGTCCGAGATGCTGTAGGTAGGGATTTTTTCTTTAGAAACTTTTTACATGGACCATAAGATTTTCAGGACTGAAAACAAACATAGTCCTTTAACCCTTTACCAGATAAGCTGTAGAAGGGGACGGTATAAGACACAGACACAGACAATATATGTAGTTAAGCAGACAGTATACACGAAGAAGAGTATTGGAACAGGTGATATCACCTGTTCCAATACTCTTCTTCATGTATATTGTCTGCTTAACTCCATGTTCTATTTTGTCTGTAACTTATACCATCCGGGTAGAAGGCTTCTGATAAGATTGTTTGAAAAGAAGAATATGCCCATAACAAGCATTTTCTCCTTTTCCAACAATGTTTTCTAGAGACAATCCCATCATTTGAGCTCCTGATAAAAATGTCGTCTGCTTTCAATTTGGAATAGACCAAAATTTTTCATCTTGTAAAAAGTTAACATATTTGTTAAGGATCCACTAGTTGATGTAGTATTGTGATGTCTGAAAATTCGAGAAAAAAATTTTATCTTTTCTTTTTCCACTATTAGTATCATATATTATCCCATCAAATGTTTTAAGAAATACAGCTTTAAAATCATACTTTTAATAAATGTTATTCAGCTTGGTGCAATGCGAAAGAGAAATGGAGACATTAATTAATTCTTTTCCTGCCATCTTCGGACACTTGCAGTTTTTCACTGTCGACAAGTCCAATGCACAAAAGTGACAAGGAACAAAGTCCAAAGTAAACTGATCCCCTGCTGTAAGCCTCTATCAGGGTTCTCACTAGGTCCTGAATCTCCAGTCATTGACTTTTGGGCCCAATTTTAAGAGTCTGTATGAAATTTACAAGAGTCAAAGAGAAATGTCCAAGGGTCAAAATTACTCCATTATCATGGAGAGACAGGCTGAAATAAACATAATTTTAAATTTATTATGTTCTTATGTACAGACTTGTTGGAATGAAGTGGTTGGATGAATTTTAACTTGCAGCCCTAGCACACAACTGATCACTATGGATAAATGCATGGACACAAACAATCTTTTAAGCGTTTACTAAACGACAAAATTTTAGACTTGTCTATATTTAACCCTTTCCCAAACAAGCCCTGGTTTTCATGTGTCTGCAGTACAAGTCTTTTGAAAACAGTGTGGGAAAAGGAGAAATTGCTTGTAATGAGCAATTTCTCCTTTTCCCACAGTGTTTTCTACCCTTTTTGATAACTTTCTGCCATTTTCATCAAATTTAAAATTGTCGTCTGCAAACCCTTTCAATTTGGACCAGTCCAAAATTTGTCGTTTGGGGAAGGGTTAAAGCATTAAATTTGCAAAAGATAATTCAAATGTGGCTCAAATAACTTGATTTGACTTTTGTAGCTTGGAACATTGTGGAAAAGGGGAAAAATAGAGGTCACATTCTTCAACCCTTCACCGCACACAGTCACCTTTTAATGCCCATGGGAAAGAAGCCTTTTGGAAACATTGTGGGAAAAGGAGAAAATGCTGGTAACCAGCATTTTCTCCTTTTCCCACAATGTTTTCTGTCCTATCAAAGAAAAATTTCACCATCTGAGCCACATTGAAACTGTCGTCTGCAAATGCTTTTAATTTGGACAAGGCTAAAATTTTGTTGTCTGGTAAAGGGTTAAAGATTTTTTTTTCCTAAATTCTCTTCTTCTTTGTTTGTACAACAGTCCAATACCTTCTTCTTTAACACTTAAGTCTTGTCCCAGTGCTAAAACTGTAAGACATGAAGGCCTATCCCCCACTCTCCCCAGTCTAATTAGTAGATCTAGGTTGTTATTTTATACTAGCATACCTAAAAATAGAGTATTAAATTGCCTTCAAAGATTGGATCCAGAGACCGAAACTTTGTATATCTCTGTTGGGGGTGAATACTTAGATGGAACAAAATAAAAATTTCAGTAAAACCTATGAAGAATCAACTTTTTGGTGCTTAGATGCATTCATATTTGAACACCATGAAGATGCAGACAACAACTGGGCTATGACAGTAATTCGACTTTTTCTTCGAAACAGCCAAGCTAGTTATGACCAAAATAGTTGCACTTTCTGGGTAACTCTTCTCCAGAATGTTTGATTAACTCTTTACCCACATCACAGATTTTAACAACCCAGAGAAAGAATGCTTTGGAAAACATTGTGGGAAAAGGAAACAATACTGGTAACCAGAATTTTCTCCTTTCCCACAGTGTTTTCTGACCTTCCCAAACAAATTTCAGTTTTTGAGATACATTTGTATCTTGTCATCTGCCAATGTCTTCAATTTGGGCAAGTCTAAAATTTTGTTGTTTGGTAAAGAGTTAAAGCAGATAGTGCATAATCAACTATCTAGGCTCATGCTTATAAAAGCTGAATTCATGCTCAACCCAGTCTGTGCTCAAACTGTAAGTACTGTTAGTGCCTCATATAGTTAGAAACTCTGACTAATTTGATAAAGACAATGAACAAAGATGCTCTTAGGGGTAAGAAATGACTTCATTTGGTGTATAATTAAAGGCTTAACCCTTAGCGATCCTGAGTTTTAACAACCCCGAAAAACAGTACTTTTGAAAGCATGGCAGAAAGAGAAAAAACCAGCATTTTCTCCTTTTCCCACAATGTTTTTTACCTTATCTAAAACAGAAATCATCATTTGAGCTACATTTAATTTGTTGTCCGCAAATCATTCAATTCGGACCAGCCTAAAATGTTGTCGTTACATTTAAGGGTTAAGCTATAACCTTCACAGAGCGAAACTGCTGATACATTTTTTTACGAAAGGCATGCTGGTCTTGTCAATACTTTGAATTGACCAATACATTCAAATATTGCTGAAACAAAATTTGAGATTTGGATGTGTATCGCTGGCAAAAGCAACCTGACGGCGTCTAATGCCATTTTTAACAGTATCTGAATCAGATCAACATGTACAGTACACATTTTTTTGTGTACCTGGAATTTGAATCTACCAGTTAACCATTATTATTAACGATTTTTCCAGGCAACTAGTTGTTTTACCACATCAATAAATAAAGTAAATTATAAAATCCTTTACCACACAACCCGAAATCATGAAGACTGTGGACAACAAGACTTTTGTAAACATTGTAAGAAAGGGAAAATGCTGGTAACCAACATTTTCTCTTTTTCCTACTATTTTTCTACAGTTTTAAAGACAGAAATAACCTTTTGAGCTACAATCAATTTGCCATCTGCAGATGCTTTCAATTTGGACTAGTCTACAATTTCATTGTTTGGTAAAGAGTTAACATCAGTCTTTGGAAAGAATTTTGGTATGGCCTTCAATCAAATTTCCAGCTCCTATATTACAAGCCCTACACATTACCATTGAGCTACCAGAGCCTGGCCAAAAACATAACCCTTTTACAAACAATACAACATTTAACCCTTTACCAGACGACAAAATTTTTGCTTTGTCCAAATTGAAAGCATTTGCAGACAACAATTTCGATGTGGCTTAAATGGTGCAACTTTTCTTAGATAGGGTAAAAAACATTGTAGGAAAAGGAGAAAATGCTGGTTACCAGCACTTTCTCCTTTTCCCACAATGTTTTCAAAAGGCTTCTTTCCCAGGGGTGTCAAAAGGCGGCATTGTAGGGTAAAGGGTTAATAACCCTGAAGCCAATAATCGGCATATTTTCCCTGTCCCTCAATATTTTCTATCAATTCAAATAAAAATCCCCATAAATTGGGCCACAAGTAATTTGTCGTCTGCTTTCAATTTGGACAATTCTAAATTTTTTGTATAGTAAGGGGATGAATTAAACCTTAACCATTTGCCATACAATCCAGACTTTTAACAATCCTGAGAAAAAAACTATTGAAAATATCGTAGAAAAAGGAGAAAATGATGGTTGCCAGGATTTTCTCCTTTTCCCACAATGTTTTCTACCCTTCAAAACCCAAATTTCAATTTTTGAATCACATTTATTTTGTTCTGCAATTGCTTTTTATCTGGAAAAGTCTAAAATTTTGTTGTTTTGTACAGAGTTAACACAATCCCATTAAAAACTATAACTCAAGAGTAAAATGTTTAAAAATATTGTGAGCAGTGCAAAAGAAGCAGATAATCAGTATGTATTTTTTTCTTTCCAACAATGTTTCCACATGTACATGGACAAATCTCTTTATAAGAGCTCTTTCTTTATTAGAGCTTTAATTTTATTGTCTGCAATATAAAAGTATAATAGACCCCTTCCCCTTTAAACAAACTTGGAAACAAAAGGGATTCAAGTTGAAATTTTTGTAAAGTTATTTTTTAACATGGTTTATCAATTTCACTGGCAGTTTTTAACGATAGATTGTAAGATGTGAATAACTTCACAATGAATTGTTGATGTTGTTGCTAATCAGTTTTCATGGGCACCTCCATGTTTACGATCATGTCACGTGATGAAAATGCAAACCTTATTGATACAGACAAGGTTAGATGTGGTTACAGAATCAGCTGAGGTGTAACCAGTGGATAACCCTGCCCAAAAATCTGGTTACAATGAATGTCACTCCTGTGACATGCAGCTAGACGCACATAATCCATTCTGGAGGAAACAGTGCATCCTTTCCCATTATATGTTCAAAAACTGTCTATTGCAGGAATCCGAAGAGTAACTATGGTAACAAGAACTAAACTGTTTACACCACTAATGTATACATTATCCACTAAGTCTATTTTCAATAATGATGATTCATCTTGGCTTTACCATATTCTGTAAATGTTCTAGGTTTGTACTTGACCTAAAAATAAAACAGAAACAAAGGTAAGGACCAACTTCCACATCCCAAAGTAGGCCAAAGTAATAACTTGATTTGGATTATTGCTTTTACAGAATTACAAGTTTTGAACATTTTACATTCATTTAAGTAGAATTCATTTAAATCCTTTCCTAGTAAGCTGACACAATGTTGCATTCTGTATCACTCACCAAACATTTAACCGGACAAGACTGTTCACCTAGCATGGTGTGGCCGATAATTAATGGAATGTATCACAGGCATGTTGATGGTCATTTTCTAAAATTGCTCATTTTTGTGTCAGCTTTGTAATGACCATTCTACTGTCATTTTGGGATCACAGTCACATGTCTTCAAACATGCCATGGCCTAACAGTCTTTTTAAAATATTACTCAATACCATACAGATACAACTTGTTAAGGCCCAGCAGAAACAGAATTATTGGAGAAAAGTAGTATTTGCAATTTACAAACAATTACTCCATTTCTCCTTAAGTTTTTCTTTTTGTTGAAAAAGATGACTTTCCTTTCAATAAATGTTTCTCCACTATGTCTCTTTGTCTCATAGATGAAAATAGAGCCTGTATGGTAATAAGTAGAACCCATTACCTTATAATATGCTGACACACTATCTAACATATTTTATTCACACTCCAGACATCAGACAAGACTGTCCACCTAGCACGATGTGGCCAATTTAGAAAGGAGCAGTTTCTCTAGGCATGTCAATGGCCATTTTCTTACCTGCTCAATACAATTTGGGTGTCAGCATATAAATGGCCATCCTGATGTCACTTTGGAGTCATGATTACAATGTTTTCAGACATGCCTTGGCCTGACAGTCTTCTATGAAAGAGTCATGCGCAGGTAGAAAATATAAATATTTGGGGGTGAGGTTTTGAATCAGACTTGGTGGAGATCCTATAGTCTCTATAGATGATCTCCGCACCTGGGTTGCAAACACACTCCATGACAGTACCATCTTAACCTACAAAATACTTTGTAACAGAAAAGGCATAAGGCCCTATATACTTTTCCGTACATTGGCCATATCAGGTACATTTTTGCAGGCCGGTACCTAGGTTATCAATGTGGTGATAGCACTGTCCACAAAACCTCTGCAGAAGTATGAAATAAGCATGTTAAAAAAAAGGATAAACAAAAACAATTTTGAATTCAGAAATGAAGTTAAGATTTTCTGGTATTTGTTACTTCATTCATTTTGACACCAAGCATGAAGACACCACAATCCTAATGTAATATGGACAGAGATGCAAGACATTTACACCTTTGGCATTTACTCCAACACTACCCAACATTAAAACAAATTGCATTTTCTCAATGGCTATGAATGCACTTCCACTGCAAGATAAAGAGACAGTTTGGTCATAATCACAAATAAAGCAAAGGACATTGTGGATCAGAGATCAGACTGCACATTCTATGCAGTCTGATCTTGATCTACACCATTCAAGAAAGCTTCTGGTGTCATCTATGATATGGAAAGAGTTAAGTGTACAAGGTTTGATTAGCTTACAGAAAAATTAAGTTTAACCACTTACCAAGCAACTAAATTTTGGACCCCAAAAAATTGAAAGCATTTGCAGATGACAAACCAATTTTACCTCATGTGATGTCTATGATAACTCTCGTAATCAGTATTTCTTTTTTATCATTAAAACTGATATTTTGATAACTTGATCTAGTGTTTTCTTTTTGTATTTGCTTGGCAAATTTTATATATTTAGGATTTTACTTTGATTATCATTTATCCTAGCATAAGATATACAATGCACAGTTAGTTAGTATTACAAGAGAATTTTTAAAGATGGTAATTTAACCGACAAGTCAGTTTTCATATACAGGTACCTGAAAAGGGGTATTGTCGGCAACTTCAATTTAGTACGTTTTTTTGATATTTTCTGTATGTTTGACCTTTACAATTAATTTGGAAATGGTATTACCAGCAACCTGATAGTTGGCACTTCCATTTGTGTTATCAAACTGGTGTCCCTGTTCACAATTTAGATACAGGAAATGAAAATTCCTACTATCAGTTTACTGAACCTCACCATTTCGTAGGATAGGTACTGTTTTATAGGAGGAGTTTTGATTACCATTTAAGTACACAGTTTTAGGTAAAGCATGAGTTTATCAGCCACCCAAATTATACGTACTGTACAAAGTACATGTATATAAGATGTTTGATAATTTACCAAACAATCCCAAGTTTTAACAAAGTGAAAATGTTTTTTGGAAAACATTGTGGAAAAAGAAAGTGCTGGTAATCAGGATTTTCATCCTTTTCCTCGATGTTTTAAACCCCTCAAATGGCAAATCCAATGAAATGAGCTATACACTGAATCAGTCATCTGCAAATAAAGCTAGTTATATAGATTAAAGTTTTTGTTGTTTAGTAAAGAGCTAATCAGCAAACTTTTGGGCTGATATATTTGATTTTAATTAAGGGAGGTTAGTTTTAATATGTAACTGTTAAGGTGCCTGCTTGATTTATATTTTATCCAGACATTTTCAGTTTTATCTGAAAGATGTGTTTGCTAGCAGCCAGAATTTAATGTACACAGTAGGTAAAATGTTTTATGCGTTCACTCTTACAGGATATTCTGATAACTGAACCCAGGAGTAAAATATTTTTATGTTAAGGATAGGTTTGCCAGCAATCTCAATTTACTGTCAGTAAGTTTTTTAAGTGAGCTTTGAAATCTATACTTTGACCTTTAACTTTCGATATTTGTCTGAAGGTCTGTTTGCGAGCAGTCAGAATTCAAAGAGACAGGTAAATGAGATATATTTTAAGTGAACATTCAATTTTTTATTTTTGTCTACATTTAACCTTGGAAGATTTTTGGGACATATATACCAGGAAGCTGACAGAAATGTAACTCTTACAATTATTTTGAAAATGGTATTACCAGTAACCTGATAGTTGGCACTTCCATTTGTGTTATCAATCCCCCGTCCCTGTTAACAATTTAGATACGGTAAATGGAAATTCCTACTATCAGTTTACTGAACCTCACCATTTCATTGAAATTGAAGTTCTGTAATGTTGGAAAAGAAATTTTTGATCGTTAATTATATGTAAAACGTGTTTTATCCACAAACCAAGTTAAATGTATCAAATAGATAAGATGTTTGATCATTTACAAAATGATCCCAAGTTTTAACAACAGTAAAAGTGGCTTTTGAAACCATCATGGAACCAGGAGAAAGTGCCTGGAACAAAGATTTTCATTCTTTCCCTCAATGTTTTCAACCCCCTCCCAATGGCAAATCCAATCAACTGAGCTGAACTGCATCTGTCATCTGCAAATAAACCTATTTAGATAGATTAAAGTTTTTGTTGTTGAGGATTTGTTGTTTAGTAAAAGAGCTGATCAGAAAACATTTAGGCTGATATTTTTTGTTTATATTTAAGGAGGGCAAGTTTTTTGCATTAACTGTTAAGAGGATATTTTGATAACTGAAGCCTGGACTTAAATATTTTTATGTGAAGGATGGGTTTGCAAGCAGTCTGAATTTTCCGTCAGTATGTTTTCTAAGTGAGCTTTGAAATCTATACTTTGACCTTTAACTTTCGATATTTTTCTGAAGGTGTGTTTGCTAGCAGTCATAATTCAAAGTGCCAGGTAAATGAGATATATTTTAAGTGAACATTAAAACTTTTATTTTTATCTACATTTAAGCTAGGAAGATTTTAGGGATATATATACCAGGAAGCTGACTGAAATGTAACTCTTACAGTTAATTTGAAAATGGTATTACCAGCAACCTGATAGTTGGCACTTCCATTTGTGTTATCAATCCCCTGTCCCTGTTCACAATTTAGATACGGTAAATGGAAATTCCTACTATCAGTTTACTGAACCTCACCATTTCATTGAAATTGAAGTTCTGTAATGTTGGAAAAGAAATTTTTGATTGTTCATTATATGTAAAACATGTTTTATTCACAAACCAAGTTAAATGTATCAAATAGATAAGATGTTTGATCATTTACAAAATGATCCAAAGTTTTAACAACAGTAAAAGTGGCTTTTGAAACCATCATGGAACCAGGAGAAAGTGCCTGAACAAGGATTTTCATTCTTTCCCTCAGTGTTTTCAACCCCTCCAATGGCAAATTCAATTAACTGAGCTGAACTGAATCCATCATCTGCAAATAAAACTATTTAGATAGATTAAAGTTTATGTTGTTTAGTATTTGTTGTTTAGTAAAAGAGCTGATCAGAAAACATTTAGGCTGATATTTTTTGTTTATATTTAAGGAGGGCAAGTTTTTTGCATTAACTGTTAAGAGGATATTTTGATAACTGAACCCTGGACTAAAATATTTTTATGTGAAGGATGGGTTTGCCAGCAATCTGAATTTTCCGTCAGTATGTTTTCTAAGTGAGCTTTGAAATCTATACTTTGACCTTTAACTTTCGATATTTTTCTGAAGGTGTGTTTGCTAGCAGTCATAATTCAAAGTGCCAGGTAAATGAGATATATTTTAAGTGAACATTAAAACTTTTATTTTTATCTACATTTAAGCTAGGAAGATTTTAGGGATATATATACCAGGAAGCTGACTGAAATGTAACTCTTACAGTTAATTTGAAAATGGTATTACCAGCAACTTGATAGTTGGCACCTCCATTTCTGTTATCAAACCCCTGTCCCTGTTAACAATTTAGATACGGTAAATGGAAATTCTTACTATCAGTTTACTGAACCTCACCATTTCATTGGAATTAAAGTTCTGTAATGTTGGAAAAGAAATCTTTTATCATTAATTATGTAAAACATGTTTTATCCACAAACCAAGTTAAATGTATCAAATAGATAAGATGTTTGATCATTTACAAAATGATCCAAAGTTTTAACAACAGTGAAAATGGCTATTGAAACCATCATGGAACCAGGAGAAAGTGCCTGGAACAAGGATTTTCATTCTTTCCCTTAATGTTTTCAACTCCTCCAATGGCAAATCCAATCAACTTAGCTAAACTGAATCTGTCGTCTGCAAATAAACCTATTCAGATAGATTAAAGTTTTTGTTGTTTAGTATTTGTTGTTCAGTAAAAGAGCTAATCAGAAAACTTTTAGGCTGATATTTTTTGTTTATATTTAAGGAGGGCAAGTTTTTTGCATTAAGTGTTAGGAGGATATTTTGATAACTGAACCCTGGACTTAAATATTTTTACGTTAAGGATAGGTTTGCCAGCAGTCTGAATTTACCGTCAGTAAATTTTTTAATAGAGCTTTGAAATCTATACTTTGACCTTTAACTTTCGATATTTTTCTGAAGGTGTGTTTGCGAGCAGTCAGAGTACAAAGTGCAAAGTAAATGAGATATATTTTAAGTGAACATTAAACCTTTTATTTTTGTCTACATTTAACCTTGGAAGAGTTAAGGGATATATACACCAGGAAGCTGACTGAAATGTAACTCTTACAATTAATTTGAAAATGCTATTACCAGCAACCTGATAGTTGGCACTTCCATTTGTGTTATCAATCCCCTGTCCCTGTTAACAATTTAGATATGGTGAATGGAAATTCCTACTATCACTTTACTGAACCTCACCATTTCATTGGAATTGAAGTTCTGTAATGTTGGAAAAGAAATTTTTGATCGTTATATGTAAAACGTGTTTTATCCACAAACCAAGTTAAATGTACCAAATAGATAAGATGTTTGATCATTTACAAAATGATCCAAAGTTTTAACAACAGTGAAAATGGCTTTTGAAACCATCATGGAACCTGGAGAAAGTGCCCTGAACAAGGATTTTCTTTCTTTCCCTTAATCTTTTCAACCCCTCCAATGGCAAATTCAATTAACTGAGCTTAACTGAATCCATCGTCTGCAAATAAACCTATTTAGATAGATTAAAGTTTTTGTTGTTTGGTAAAAGAACTAATCAGAAAATTTTTAGGCTGATATTTTTTGTTTATATTTAAGGAGGGCAAGTGCTTTGCATTAACTGTTACAAGGATATTTTGATAACTGAACCCTGGAGTTACATATTTTTATGTTAAGGATGGGTTTGCCAGCAATCTGAATTCTCCGTCAGTATGATTTCTAAGTGAGCTTTGAAATCTATACTTTGACCTTTAAGTTTGGATACTTTTCTGAAGGTGTGTTTCCTAGCAGTCAGAATTCAAAGTACCTGGTCAATGAGATAGAAGTTAAGTGAACATTAAAGCTTTCATCTTTGTCTACATTTAACCTTGAAGATTTTAAGGATGCATATGCCAGGAAGCTGATTTAAATGTACCCCTGTAAGTAAGAGTTTTTAAGAAAATATTTTTATCGTTACACAAAAAGTTTAATATCTTTTTCTTTGGATTGGTTTGCCAGCAACCTGTATTTATATTATACTCTCAGTAAGTTTTATAAATGAGCTGACTTTAATATGCAGAGTAAGAAAGATGTTTGGTAAGTCGACTTTCAAGCCTAAGTTTTGATACGAAAAACTTACCTACTTTACGTAGTACCAAGATATAAGCCTAGCAAAATTTGTACACCAAGAACTTAACCACTATGTCTTGCACCCAGTGTTCCTACTATGTATTGCACCAGTACTGCCAAGGTAAGTGCATTTCAGACAGGGATTTTATGCTCAAAATGATGAACTAAGAAATACACACTCACATATCTCTATTTTTAAAAATGTAATTAACCAAAGAAAATAAATTTGAAAAACAATTTAGAAAAATTTATAAAAAGAAAAAAAACCTAAAAACTGACTGAATACTTTGACCTACCTCAAGTCTGTATTACATTGAACTTTCCTAGGGCAAGCTCATTTTCTCCCTGAAAAAGATTCAAGACAAAAAAAAAACAAGAACAATACACTAAACACATCTTCAAACAAAATTTAACAGATTTCAACCTAAACAGTAACAAATATAAGGCCCACAATAAATGGATGAGAGAAATGAATAAATTACTGAATGATTTTATAAAACTGAATATTTCATAGTACAGTGACAGCTTAGTTCATTTATCCCAGATAAAAGAGCAGTTTTGAACAGAAGAACAAACACTAGCAACCTGGGAACAAAACATACTTAAGCAACCAGCATTTTCTTCTTTACCTGCTAGCCCCCACCCCAACCCTGTTCCCACCGGCCGGTCCGCTGTGTTTTCTACCCTTTCAATGACAAGCACCATCATTTCAGTCAACTGAATATTTATATGTGTTGTCTGCAAGTGCTTAAAATTTGAACATGGATGGCTAAGAATTGCTACTTCTAAATTTCTAAGGCTTTCGAAAATATTGTGGGAAAGGGAGAAAACACTGACCAGTAATCAGCATTTTTTTCCTTTTCCCACAGTGTTTTTATCTTATGCAAGACAAACTTTATGTTTTGAGTATGATTTAATCTTTTGTCTACAAATGCTTAAAATTTGGACACAGCTTTGGTTTTCTGTGCTTCTTCTTTACATCCCACAGACGTCAAGCCCCCATAGGTCAGTAGGTAGGGTACAGGACTTGAGAACAGGAGGTCGCTGGTTCGATCCCTGGCTCGGCCAACTTCTTTCCAAGGATTGATGATAGTCATTGCAACGGGATTCATTTGTGAACCCATCTGCAATGGTAACTAGGTTTACTTTTTCATTTTGGGTTAAATATTATCTCTAACAGGGGACAGGGGTAAGAATTTTCTTTGATTTCGTTGCACACCTTGTCTTATTATATACAATATAGAGGCAGTCGCCAATGTGCTATTTATAGTAATGGTGTAAATGAAAATTTGAGTATTCCGTGATATACAGGCAATGCACCAATCCGCAATTTCAAGTGTTTGTTGATCGACCAAGGCCTTAATTCCGGAAAATTTTAGTGTTCCATGATAGACCAAAAAAGTTTCAAAGGCCTGTGGTTTAACACTTAAAGTATTTATTCTACCTTGAATGTTTTCTACTTTTTAACTCTTTACCCAACGACAAAATTTTGGACTCCACCAAGTTGAAAGCATAAACCGCAGACGACAAAAGTAGCTTAAACAATGATTTGTCTTTGAAAGGGTAGAAAACGTTGTGGGAGAAGGAGAAAATGCTGGTTACCAGCATTTTCTCCTTTCCCGACAATGTTTTCAAAAGTCTTCTTTCCCAAGGTCGTTAAAAGTCAGGATTGTGTGGTACAGAGTTAAATATTGTAAGTATTATTTTAGCAAGATTTGATTCTTGAATACCTAGTACATCTCCAAATGCTTTCAATCGGAACCAATCTGAAACCCGTCATCTGGAAATGAGAACCCATATAATTGTAAGATTATCCTATAACTGTCTAATTCATGGTAGCCACTGTGAATCAAAGCATTGAAAACACTGGTGTGGCATTTGTCGGGGAGCCATTGTGTGGAATTAATAATTTGAAAAATAACATAGAAATAGTTTCAAAATATTTGCTTGAAAGCCAACCTACTATATAGACATGCACAATCTAATAGAGTAGTGTGCAATCACGTCGGACAAACAAGTCTTGGCTAACAAGCCCAGGAACGAATAAGCCCAGGAATGAACTGGTTTGGGATAATCAAGCACGGAATTGGGCAGTAAGGAAACAAAGGTTGTGTGTATCATTACGCCAATAGAAGACCATAGCAGATCAAGCTATTTTCGATAAAAGAAGTATTTCCATGATCGATGGCCTATTCCAATTTATGTTAATATGCAATTTTCATATCTGAGTGCAATTAAACACTTATTTGTCTAATAAAAATTGAGTTTAATTGGGTTTACTTTTTTCGGTTTTGCACAAAATACATGATTTTCAAAATCATAGTGGCATTGTCTTCCACAAATACCACAAAAAACAACAGAATTAAGTGTAGATTGAGGATTACTGCATTCTGTGCAATCTGATCTTGATTATTACTTACTTCAATTGAATGTGTTAAATCCCAGGTTTTGTGTTCCGTTTATCATCTAGATACACATAGTTATGTTGTCTATTGCAGTTTCTACTGATTACTGCCCCCTGGTACATGGTTTTTCATCTTTTTTCTTGCAGTGCCAGTTCACAGCCATGGTATCTTAAATAAAAAATAATAAAGAAAAAGGAAAACCTCTGTGTCTTCATGGATAGGTTGGCTAGAAGTAAAGAAAATTACTTGCTAGCATTAAATCTAACATTTCAAAAGAGGAGGACCTTTGTGGTTTGGGGTAAGGTGGGAAATTAATTATCCAGAGATTCTTAACAATCACATGTACTAAACGACAAAATGTTTTATTGAACTAAATTGAAAGCATTTGCAGAGGACAAATTATATGTTGTTAAAATGATGATTCCTATCATTGGTACGGTAGAAAACATCATGGGAAAAGGTGAAAATGCTGGTTCTGAGCATTTTCGCCTTTTCCCACATTGTATTCAAAAGGTTTCTCTGTCAGGGTCGTTAAAACTTGGGACTGTGTGGTAAAAGGTTGAACAAAAAATATATATTTGTTTAGAAAAGAACTGAGATGAAATGGACTTTCAAAAAGAAGAATTTTAAAATGAATATAACTTGAACAAATGATTTGAGTGTATGCAACCTCATGCAAATATTGCATACTTGTAAAATTTGGGACAAATGGAAATGCTAGCTTCCAATACTTTCTGCAGTATTGTTGCCAGGGACAGGGGGTATCAGAAACACACATGACCATTTGAAATTTCAAAAATTCTTGTTAAAACATCAAGGTATTCAAATTACTAAGACATAATAATGGAGTCTTTCATTCATGCATATGTGAAAATGTAATGAGTTATAGACTGAAAAACCCGACTGGTGCATACAGTGGAAATCAAACCTAACACCTCTAAAAAACTAGTTTGACCAAGGATCAGATGATCTAAGTTCATCTTAACAGCAGCTTCATTTCAACTGAATTCGCAAATCTTAGTGTCAAAACTAAGTGCTTGCAACTGTGGTTGCCTATAGATGACCAAGACCTGAATGGCATGGTTCAGCTGTCTGCTTGTGATTAAACCCATGCTAAACAGTAAATGCTAGTAAAACTCCATGATGCCTTGCTCAGATACATTCCTACAAGATACAGAAAAATTACTTTAACCATGGATCATCTCAATAGCAGCTTCAATTCAATCTTATTGAATCTTAGTGTAAATACTAACAATGCTTGCAACTTTGGTGGCCTGTAGATGACTAAGACCTGAATGGCCTGGTTCAGTCATATGTTTGTAATTTAACCATTCTGAACAGTAAATACTTGTCAAACTCCATAGTGCTTTGCTCAAATACATTCCCACACGACAAGTGCATACAGTGAGAATGAAACATAGAACCTCTGGATAACAAATTAACCATCTTACCCAGTTAAGTCTGGGGCATGGGGAACCCTTTATGACATAGTTAACCCTTTACCACATAATCCCAACTTTTAACAACCCTGAAGAAAAAGCCTTTTGAAAACATTGTGGGAAAAGGAGAAAATGCTGGTAACCAGCATTTTCTCCTTTTCCCACAATGTTTTCTTCTCTTCCCAAAACAATTTTCAATCTTTGAGAAATGTTTATTTTGTCATCTGCTAAAGCTTTCAATTTGGACTGGTCTAAAATTTTGTTGTTTGGTAAAGGGTTAAGACTTATCCTAATAATTATGGCAAATGAAACTTTCAAGCCAATAGTGAAAACCAGGAATAATGTTATTTAACCACATGATGCAAATGTAGACTTGTCTAAATTCAAAACATTTGTAGATGACAATTTACATGTGGCTCAAATGATGCCATTTGTCTTTGATATGACAGAAAACATTGTGAAAAGAGGAGAAAATGCCAGTTACCAGCATATTCTCCTTTTCCCACAATGTTTTTAAAAGGCTTCATTCTTAGGTTTGTCAAAACAAGGGATAGTGTGGTAAAGGGTTAATACTCACAGGTATCTATGTATTTATGGGGCAAAACACTGTTTTTAACATTATTTAAGTTATATCACATTGGCCAGTGCACCTATCCATGTTTTCCAGCAGATTCTTTTACCAGTGCTATGCACAATATTCTTTCGAAGCTACTGGCTGCTTTCTAACATAACCATCGTTAAAACAGTGGTCAGGAAAATGTCTTATACTCACAGGAATTGCCAGGATTTGAGGACGAAAAGTCCACATGGAAAAGAGACAAGGAATATCTTGGACTTTACTAAATGAGAAAAAGTCATCGAAAGTGGTTGTGTAATTAATCAGTAAGTATTCACAAAAGTCTTTAATTTCTTTAACTAGTCCAAATTGATAGCAGTTACAGACGATAAAATAAATGTGACTGAAAATTTGAAATTTGTTATGGGAAGAGTACAAAACATTGTGGGAAAATGAGAAAATGCTCGTTACCAGCATTTTCTCCTTTTCCCACAATGTTTTCAAAACGCATTTCCTTTAGGGTCGTTAAAAGCCAGAATTGTGTCGTAATGGGTTAAATGAAGTAGCCCAAAACCATTTATTAACATCAGAATACTGGTACCATCCTTCAAAGTCCAATTGCTGTTGGGTGCTTGACTGTCTGTCAGTCCATCTGGTAGTCTAAAACCAGTTCAAATAAAATATCCTGTAAACCCCAATCTCCTCCCCATCCATCATAATATGGGTCAGTGTTGGTGTGCTTGGGTAAATGTTTCTACCTTGATGTGGAAAAGTGTCACCCGCGGTAGATTCTAATAGGAATCTGCTTACCCAAAGTAGAGAAAAGTCTGTTTCATGTTGTTTGTTTTGCTGTTTTTAAAATCTGCTTTTAATGAGGCATCATGATAGGCTATATGTGTTTCCACTTTCTACAACAACCAGCACAACAGCATACATTTTCCAACTATCTCCATAGGATAAATGGAAATAATTGGCCCTTCAGTTGATTTAAAAAAAACATGATGAAAATAATTCGACGCATTGTAGATGACATTAATTGGAAGAGTGCTCAAATTATATGAATTTAGTTAAAACCCTTTCCCAAACAACAAATTCTACACTCTTTCAGATTCAGAAGATCAGCAGACAATAAAGTCAAAATTAGCACAAATGAAATTGAACTCTTCGATAGGTCAGAAAACATTGTGGGGAAAGGAGAAAATGCTGGTTACTAGCTTTTTTTCCTTTTGCCACAATTTTTTTTTGTTTTCCAAAAACCTTCTGTCCATGGGTTGTGAAAACTTGTGACTGTTTGGTAAAGGGTTAATACATAAAATTTGTAGCTAGGGTAAAGGATTCATCTTGGCTGTAGGTTCTTGAGAAATTAATGTTTCTGGGCTTGTCACAACTATAGAGACCAAGAGAAATATTATGAGTATATTGTATTTTGACTGAAACATTCATTCATTTCATTCTACTTTTCTTTCAAATTTGTCACTACAATGTTGCTCTATTACTAAATCAATTTTTTATGCCCAATCGTATTCAAATCTACGTTTAGATCTATGTACACACATTTCTGAAGTCTTTCTAGCTCAAACCTGACTTTGCAGTGAAGATCAATAGTTTCTGTAATATGAACTAACAAAATACATATTTATGTACAAATTACATGTGTCAAGTTTCTGTAATATGTTAGCATTGTACATGTTTATGTGTAAACATGTCATGAGAATTACTTATTGCTGTTGATAGTTGGAACTTTTTCCGAATTGAAAGAATTTGCAGACAACAAAATAAACACTCAAAAATTGAGATTTTTTTTATGACACACTAAACATTGTGCAAAAGGAGAAAATGCTGGTCATTAGCAATGTTTCCAATTTAAGCTTTATTTTTGAGGGTTGTTAAAACTCAGGACTCTTTGGTAAAGGGTTAAACCTTTACTGTTGCTTCGTTTTTGTCAGTTAAGTACTCTTTTGTGCTCCAAGAGTATTTACATAACATTTCCTTTGCATTTCACAAAAGTTATGATTCAGTTGCTTGCTATGACAACGGTGCTGAACTTAATATTCCATGATATTGTTAAAGTTACAGAATTTGGTATTAATGGAAATGTGAGCTTCTGATACTATCTGCAATATTGTAGCCAGGGACAGGGGGTATCAGAAACTCTCATAACCACGTGGAATTCCAAACAGTCCAAAACAAAAAATGAATGAATGATTTACGGCACATTTACAAGTATCAAGATCTGTATTTTTGCAGTTTAGATCCTAAACAACCAAGGTATGTAAATATTTAATCATAGATCTGTTCATTTACAAAGTGCTTGATCTTATGTTTTGCTTTTTCAGTTGTTTTGTTATGCATGGTCAATTTATACCTCAACTGCACTTATGTTTTAAAAGTATTGCCTACACAATACCTTTGCATTTCACAAACATTTATATTCTCTTAACTTTTTGTGATAATTGTCCATGCTGAAATCAATGAGATTACTTCAATGCTTCTCATATAGCTATTTTCCAAACTGACTTAGTGCTTCTCTATTTAGGGTTTGGTCGACATTGATGTATGCTGACTTGGCTGTGGTTGTTGGGCTTTGTACTATTTTTGTGTAAATAAATAGTAGCACCTCAATTTTGACCAGTGTTGCTCATTAGCATGTGTTAGTGTTTCTTTTGACAGTTCTTCATTTCAATGCCTTTCTCCAGTGTATGCCTACATATATAATTCTGAGGAATATACGGCGTTCAACAGAATCAAACCTATTTTTCCCTACATAAAACTAATATAGGTCTAAATTTCTTCTCTTTGGCTGATATGGAACAGACTCCAGAAGATGGGTCTATACATGAGAGTATACAGCCAAAGCTTCACTAATACGTCAACATGTTTGAAAATGTTTTTAATTCATTTATGATAAATCTTTCCATGTAAGTGTCAACTGGCATGGAGACAAAAATAATGCTATACAGAACTGACACGTAAAAAGATTTGGAAACTATAGTTGTCCTCTTTCACAAGTTAATAGAAAAACTAGAATTCTGCTTAAGTACACCTATTAACAACCTCCGTATCCTTTAAATGCTGAAATGCTGAAACTTTAAACTAAAATTAATATATTTTACTGAACCAAACTTGACTGAAAAAAAAAAAAAGAAAAAATCAAAATTTTTGTATTGAAAACACTGCAAAAGTTGATTTGTATGAAGTTCTGCTTAAATCAGACAAAAACAACATGCACACCTGAAGCAAATGAATCTCTTAAACAAGTGCCATATCTTAAATTGTCCCCCAATAGCTGTTTGTTATTAATTTCCCTTTTAAATCTAAAATCTTTTGCCAAGAAACATCTTTGAAATGTTTTTAAACCAACAAGGATTTTTTAATTGCTTATCTAAATGATACAGAAAATAGATTTTACCTCTCATACATATACGGAAAATATCAAATGGAATGAGAGGCACGTCTAACTATATGATGTAATCTGAAGGGTTCAGCTCTGGATCTAATTCTGAACTTAACCCTTAGGCTGCTTAGCTTAAAGCGTGACTCACTGACCTTTTGCGGACAGCATAGATCAAGATCATACTGCACATAAGGTGCAGTCTGATCTTGGATCTACACTGTCTGACAAAAAGGTATCTTTCCTCCAAAAATACCTTTGAAACAGGAAAATCTGGGTTTACAATATCAGTTTTGAAGTTTCATATCGTTTATTTAGCAGGATTAAGTTAAAATTGCCCCACAGCTGTTTTACAGTCAATGGTCCTATTAATGCTAAGCTGCAAAAGTGGATTTCAAGACCGTCAGGCAACATGAACTTGAAAGCTATCATACTGACAAATAGCAAAGAAACTTTTGCAACCAACAGAGTTTAAAATACAACTTAACCCTTTACCGCACAATGCTGCCTTTTAATGACCCTGGGATAGAAACCCTTTTGAAAACATTGTGGGAGAGAAAATGCTGGTAACCAGCATTTTCTCCTTTTCCCGCAATGTTTTCTACCCTTTCAAAGAAAAATTGCACCATTTGAGCCACACTTAAATTGTCATCTGCAAATGCTTTCAATTTGGACAAGGCTAAAATTTTGTCATCTGGTAATGGGTTAAGTAGTTTATACAGGTAATGAATACAAAAATCAGAAATTTCATGAACACAGTACTAGATCAGGATTACACTACACTTAATGTACAGACTGATCTTGTATCTAAAATGACCACCATTTTTGAAATTTTCTGGCAGGTACATCCCCAACATCACAATACTTGCTTTTTTTCTCTACCTGCATAAAAAAACTTATTTCTGTAGCCATCAAGTGTTCAAACTTGAAAAAAAAAAGGCATAAAAAGGTCAGATAAGTTAAAACAGTATAAATTGTATACCTGTACATATTTGCATATACATGTGCCCATGAATATTTCATATGTGATGGATAAAACCCTTAAGGTAGCCTGTAAACAAAGCAGAAATTTCTACAGGGAAAAAAAAAAGCACAGAAAAATCAGCCAGAATGCCCACATATTGAACAGTGTTTACAAAAGATCAGACTGCATTTTTTGTGTAGCCTGATTTTCATCTACACCAACTTAAAAAGCTCGAATTGTTACAGCCACTTTAGGGGTTAGACCATTCTCATCATTCTACATTGTATATAAGGTGCATAGAAAAGACTGCGTAGAATGACATCACAGAGCAGTGTGACATGAAGTTTTGTTTAACCCTTAACCAAACAAGTCATGGTTTTAACATGGGAAAGAAGCCTTTTGAAAACATTGCTGGAAAAGGAAAAAAATGCTGGTAACCAGCATTTCTCCTTTTCCAACAGTTTTTTCTACTCTATCAAGGACAAATTTGCCCATTTCAGCCCCCTATAATTTGTGGTCTACAAATGCTTTTAATTTGGACAAATCAGAAATTTTGTCATTTGGTAAAGAGTTACAGTGGACAATGAAGAAAAGAGCAGTCAACTTTGGAATTAATTCTGAACTTAAATTTTTTCCCACAGCTGTTTGACAGTCCAGGTCCCGATTATTTTCTGAGAGTTAAATAGTCTGATCTTGATCTATGCCATCTGTAGTAAATGGTTCTCACATTGCCTTTGTTGGTGAAAGAATAAAATAAATCTACTTATGTAACTTTTGCAAATGGTCTTGAACAAAATGTACATGTATGTTATTATTTTTGTTACTTAGTTTTAGAAAAAAAAAAAACTCAGATGGAAAAGGCTGACTTTGCGCATGAAACACAGCTGCCCCTGAATAGACCGACAAACCTTTCTGGATTGCCTTGATCCGTCATTGGTAACAGCATCAGCTCCTTATAGGTGGACAATGGTGCACTTATAATGATTCTTACAAGAATATTTCCTGGACACAAACCAGTAATCAGCTTGCACAATAGATCTTGCCTATCAATAATCTAACCATGACTTCTACTGGTGGGAATCTAACCCTACCAACAACTTGACACATCAATAGACTGGAGAAAAAATGTCCGCAAGGAGTTTTCGTGCTTCTGAACTCTGATGGGATGAATTTCCTACAATCATCTGCCCCTGAATAGATCAACAACCTTTCTGGATTGCTCTGATCTGTCATTGTTGACAGCATATTTTCATTTTAATTTTTATGTTTCTTTCTTTCTTTACTATATCCAAAATTCTTGTTGATAAGGAGGCATCTGTTTTTCCTGGCTTCCACCCAGTAATCAACTCTGCTCTGTTTATCTTATTTCCTGGATACTAACCAGTGAAAGGAAATCACCTGTTGGGCAAAGACAACCTTAGGTCTGAGTAATGAATTTTAAAACCTTTTTTTAAGTTTAAGTTTAAGCCAAAGAAAAAGTTAATGTAACTTGATTCAAGCCATTTCAGAATTTTCTTCAACAGGTTTAACCCTTAGAGAGCCCAAAATAACTCTGATGGACATTTTCAGTCTAGAAATAAGACCCAAATAGTTGCAGTATCGAGATTGCTCTTGAACACAGTGTCACAGCAAAACAGAAAGTGTATATCAAAGATCAGACTGCACGTTCTGTTCAGTCTGATCTTAATCTACACTGGCCACAAGGGCAACTGTAGTTATGGAAGGCGCTTTAAGGATTTTCTTCCAACTCAATGCCTATCTGATGATGGAGAAAAAATGATAATGAAATAAGAGTAATGAGATAATAATGATGAAAAATAATCATAATGAAAAAATTATCACAATGAAAAAATAATAGTGATGGAAAAATAATATTAAAAAAAAATTTAACAAAAAATGATTCAAAATAATAACAATGAAAAATAACAATAATGACGAAAAATAATATTAAAAAAATAATTTTGAAAAAATTAATTATGTAAAAAAAAAAAAAATTCAAAATCTGTTTTACTTAACCCTTTACCAAACAATCCCTAGAATTAATGATCCTGAGACAGAAAACTTAGGAAATATTGTGGGGAAAGGAGGAAATGCAGGTTACCTGCATTTATTCCATTTCCTACAATCTTTTGTACCCTATCAGGGAACTAGGTAAAGCTCATTAATTATGGACCTGCTTCAAACTTTTCCTCTACAGATGTCTTGCAATTGGAAGAGGCTAAAATTTGCTGTTTGGGAAAAGGCTAAGGTCAGTACAAATCCTAGCTTTAATAAAATAACAGGAAAGCAAAATACAGAAAAAAAAAACCCACTTTGATTTTCATTGGGTAGATTATGGGCTTAATCCTTTACCATACAATCCCAAGTTTTAATGACCCTTACAAAGAGAGCTTTTGAAAACATAGTGGGAAAAGGAGAAAGGTAACCAGCATTTTCTCCTTTTCCCACAATGTTTTCTTCCCTATCAGAAACAAATCCCATCATTTCAGCAATATTTGAATTGCCGTCTGCAAATGCTTTCAGTTTAGATGTCTGTATTTGTGTCCTGTGGTAAAGAGTTACAGGTAAGATCCTTAACATCAAATAATGCATGCCAGTAATATTTAGTGGCATTATAAAATCCCTTTGGTTTACTAACCCTCAAACATGTTCAAGTTGATGTGTGCCATAGACACTCATCATTTTACTTTGAGATACTTTAGTATGTATCACACCTACCAATCTGAAAGACATGGCACTGCTTTAAAAGATTCATCTTTTGTTATACTATTCTCCATCTCTCAACTAATGAAATATTTTGAACACAAGTCACGTGTTAAAAACTTTAAACACTCACCCCAAAATAAAAAAAATTATGCAACTGGTAAAAAAGACAACAAATTTCAGGCCAAAACCTTTTTACATATCATAAATAGTGTAGCTATGTGTGTGATATAAATTCAAAATATTTAAAAACTGACAAAAAAATTAACGTGTGATTGGTAAATTAGACAACAAATTTCAGGCCAAAATCTTTTGTTACATATAATAAATAGTTAAGCTATGTGTGTGAAATAGGTTCAAAATATTTAAAAACTGACAAATAAATATACCCCAGTAGTAAGTGATTGGTAAAAAAGACAACAAACTTCAAGCCAAAACCTTTGTAATACATGTACATCATAAATAGTGTAGCCATGAGTGTTATAAAAAGTTCGTTTGCTGAACGGTGTTTTCAGACCAAAACCATTGTAATATATCATAAATAGTGTAGCTAGGTGTATGATATACAGTTACTGCTGAACAGTGATTTTAGGCCAAAACCTTCGTAATATATCTTAAATTGTGTAGCTACGTGTGTGATATAAAGTTATTGCTAAACAGTGATTTCAGGCCAAAACCTTTGATATATATTATAGTGTAGCTATGTGTGTCATCTAAAGTTATTGCTGAACAGTGATTTCAGGCCAAAACCATTGTAATATATCATGAATAGTGTACTGGTAGCTATGTGTGATACAAAGTGATTACTGAACAGTGATTTCAAGTCAAAACCCTTGTAGTATATCATAAATAGCAGCTATGTGTGTGATACAAAGTGATTACTGAACAGTGATTTCAAGTCAAAACCCTTGTAGTACATGTATATCATAAATAGCATAGCTATGTGTGTGATATAAAGTTATTGCTTAGCAACGATTTTAGGCCAAAACCTTTGTAATATATCAAATTGTGTAGCTATGTGTGTGATATAAAGCGATTGCTGAACAATGATTTCATGCCAAAACCTTTGTAACAGATCATACATTTTAAGTAGTGTAGTGATGTGTGTGATGTAAAGTGATAGCTGAACATCGATTTCAGGCCAAAACCTTTGTAATATGTCATAAATAGTGTAGCTATGTGTGTGAAAGAATTCAAAATATTTAAAAGAGACAAAAAATAATATGTAATTGGTAAAAAGGACAACAAACTTCAGGCCAAACCCTTTGTAATACATATCATAAATAGCGTAGCTTTGTTTGCGATACAATATGATTGCTGAACAGTGGTTTTTCCATACATTGAGAAAGTATTTTCAGATGAGCGTGTTGACATATACATGTGTAACTACAGGAGTCAGAAAAGAAACCTCCTGAGGCTCCTGTTGACAAATTTCTTAGAAATGTTTAGCAATATTTTTATTCATTATTTGTTTCTTTTTTGATTTCTTTCCTTATTGATTGATTATATAATTATCTGCATTATGTAGAAGTAATCAGACATTATATTTAATGCTTTTGTAGAAACTACTCACATGTGTCATTATTAATAGATGGATATATTAGCAGGTTTGTTCTTATACCAAGTCTGAATTTAGATAACCCTATATTGAGTGATTCTTACCTTAACAAGATCCAATTCTGGTCAAATGGTAGATCTGCAAAACCAAAGAAAAATCATGGTGATGCCTTATATGAATTTTTTGTCATCAACACACAAAATCAAACAAGAAGTTGGGATATTAGTTGATATGCCCCATATGGTAGATTGCTTTGTTTCATAGTGTTTCAAAAAGCACCTCGAACTATTAACAGTTTACCCAGTGGTCTTATATACTGTGTATATATGATCCCTGGTTTACCAGACAACCAACTTTTAGACTGATCCAAATTGAAAGCATTTGCAGACTACAAATTGCATGTTACTCTTCAAAATGATGAACCTTGTCTTGAAAAAGGGTAAAACACATTGTTGGAAAAGGAGACTTCTACCAGCAGTTTCTGCTTCTCTCACAATGTTTAAAAACAAAACTTTCTTCCTCGGGTCGTTACAAACAGCTGTTGTCAGGTCTAATAGTTTTATTTAGTAAGAATATGCCTTATATACTTGTAAGCAGAGTCTGAAAATACAGATTTCAATTTACGAAGGAAAAAAAAAAACTTTAGATACAAGAATAAGAAAATACTACACATTTAATCCAGAATAAACTGTAGAAAACAAACTTAATGACATAACAATATGTTCAGGAAAAAAGAATCTGAGGCTTACCAGAAAGAATGGTGATCGAAACTAGCGATGGTCGCGGTCCAACTTTGTCGTCAATACGTCTTGGTGAGAAGGCAAAGGCGGGAATGCAAACACAGCAAAATGGGGATCGTGCGCACGGACGCACATTAGTCTGGTACCCTGACGTACTTCAAGAGCACCAATAACGTAGTGGTAGGGACAGGTAATCCAGACTGGGACGCACATGAACATAGGTTCTCCCTTACCCTTCGGGCAATATTATTTCGATGACACACAAAAGTAACGGAAATATCCCGGATTACAGTTCCCCCTCTTTTACAGTTACTTGTCACAGGCGTTCGTTTTGTGACGCCGAGCCCCCGTGGCTCTGTCGGTAGCGTACAGGACTTGAGAACAGGAGGTCGCTGGTTCCATCCCCGGCTCAGCCAATTTCTTTCCGAGGATTGATGATAGTTATTGCGACAGGATTCATTCCTCTCTCACCGCTGACCATTGTTTCGACGATGGCTACGTGGGAAAGCAACCAGTGGCTTGGAAAGAATATTGTGCGTAGTACTGATAAAAGAAACTCCAGGAAAGCATGGATAGGTGCACTGGCCGCCGCGATATAATTGAAACAATGTTGAAAACGGCGTTAAACACCACACAATCAATCAATCAATCAGTCGTTTTGTGACGAACTTCGCCATCTATCTACTGTTTTTACAGTAGATGGCAAAGTTCGTCACAAAACGAACGCCTGTGTTACTTGTTTGTTATTTAGCAAATTTCGCTCTATAAAATGTTATATACTTCAACGTCGATATTGTGTCACTTATATATATATATATATATATATATATGGGGGGGGAATCAAAGTACCGACAGTTTTGGAAAAAAAAAGCGAGCTGGCGATTAATTATTTGGTGACGGGTTTTCAGCAATAATTGATTCAGGAAAGAGTGTCTTGAAACCATCCATCATAACATTTCATATCCCTTTGGCCCTACGGGAGAAAGCTAGAAAAAATGCGAAAACGGAGAAAATGCTGTTTTTTTTTTTCATATTGTTCTTATCTGTATCAGAGACAAATCAGAACATTTGGGCAACAATTTTCAAATGAAAGTGCTTTAAATATGGACAATTCTAATTTTTTATGTTGTGAAAGAATTTTATGATTCCAACTGAACAAAAGACCACGCTAATTACATAGGTATGAATATCTGACAAAGGAAACAGGTATCTGACCACAAGGTGTTGGTATGGTGCTGCACACCTGATGCTCATTTAGAAAGAGAAAGAAAGAAAATCAACATTTTTCATTTACTAAAATTGTTAAAATCAGAATCTTTTGCACAAAAAACCAAAATGTAATCTGAACTGACTTTTTAGAAAATTGCAAGCTGTATCATTTACTCTTGATCAAGCCAAGCCCCCGTAGCTCAGGCAGTAGCATACAGGACTTGAGAACAGGAGGTGGCTGGTTCGACCATCGGCCTGGCCAATTTCTTTCCGAGGGATGATGATAGTTATTGCAACAGGATTCACTCCTCTCTCACCGCTGACCATAGTTTCGACGATGGTTATGTGGGAAAGCAGCCAGTGGCTTGGAAAGAATATTTTGCGTAGTACTAGTAAAAAAACTCCAGGGAAGCATGGATAGGTGCACTGGCCGCCGCGATATAACTGAAATAATGTTGAAAACGGCGTTAAAAACCATACAATCAATCAATCAATCACTTTAACAAGCACATTCAGACAGTTTTAAACAAGAAATCAGTTTAGTTACTGCAATATAGAAAAAATATTGTTGACAGAAATGAACAATATTAGAAGTATATGATAACAATATTCAGAGGACACATTTAAACAAAACAAATCAAAATCGTTCACTAATTTAGGACAGCTGTGGTTTGCCTTTTAGAAGTATTTATTTTTGTGGCATTTTAGAAAGAACTAACCTTAAATAGGGATCGTATGTAATATACGATCCCTGCCTTAAAGTGCAGAGTGTGAATAATTTGTATTCTGTAATCTATAGCCAGATGTTTCCTTTCTACACTTTAGCAAAACTTATTTAGTGCCATCGACCATTTTGAAGAATAATGGCAATGCCAATGACGGCAATGAGTAAAGTCAGTAGATTCTTATACATGTATAATGTTGCTTGATCCATTTTAAATGTTTTTAATAAAGTTTCAGGGCATTAGAAATAAGTATTTGATAAAGATGTGGTATGACTTCTCAGAGTTGTTTGAGCAATTATTGAGAAATACATCTGGTAAAGTAGCAGTTTATTCATAAGCTTTGCTAAGCGTACATATACAAAATTCATTTAAGTCTATTTTTAGTAAAAGTTGTCTTAGTCTTAAACTGAAAATGAAGGAAATCATGACAGTGGAAAAACTTTTAAAAAAATCTTTGCAAAGCGGAGCAATACACTTCCAAAAGAAACCAATAGAAGCATGTAACCTATACCCTGCCCCCTTGTAATTTTTCTTATGTCTCAGTAATTGATGTTCATCAACATACATTTACCGACATATGGATTATACATAAAAGCATGATGCCCTTTGGTAACTTTCCTTATGTCTCAGCCATAGATTTCATATACTACATATATACTAGCACCTTTATGCCATTCTGCAAGGATCTCCTCTCACCACTTGTATAGCATTGAACATGTATATACCAAACATATCATTATGCCTTTCTGCAAGGACCTCCTCTCCCTGCTTGTATAGCATTACACATACCATAAAGTAGCATTATTACGCCTTTCAACAAGGACCTCCCTCACTTCTTTTATAGTATTGCATACATATTATCACTATGCCTTTCTACAAGGACCTCCCCTAATTGCTTGTATGTCATAGCACATAAATAAAGTAGCATCATTTTGTCTTTCTACAAGGACTCTTTGTATGTGTAGCACTGCACACATCATACAGTAGCATCATTATGCCATTCTACAAGGACCTCCCCTCACTGCTTGTAAAGCATTTCACATACCATTAAGTATAATCATTATGCTTTACCACAATGCTTTCCTCTCCCTGTTTGTATAGCATTGAAAATGACATAGTGGCATCGTATATCTTTCAATAAGAACCTTCCCTCACTGCTTGTACAGCATAGCACAAAACCATGAAGTAGCATCATTATGCCATTTTACAAGATGAATGTTAAATGGTGTTTTACGCTGCTTTCAACATTATTTCAGTCATATAAGAGCGAAAGCTCACATAATAATGTACCTCCTGAGTTCCACCAGGACTAGGCTAGGGCTCTGAAGTTTCTTGCCCAAGGACGATCCCTCGAAAAACCCAGTGGATCCAGTGAGGCTCAAAACCAGCACCTCCGGGTCATGTGTCCTGTATTTTACCACTGAACCATGCAGGACCCCCCATTATACAAACATTACCTCCCCTCGTTGCTTGTATAGCATAGCACATACTACATGTATATAGAAGCATAATTATGCCAGACCGCAAGAACCTCCCCCTCAATGCTTGTACTGCATAGCACATACCATAAAGTAGCATTATTATGCCGTTCTGAAAGACCTTTCTCGCTTATATGGCATTGCATATAACATTGCATTTTTATAACTCTCAACAAGCACCTTCCCTCACTGCTTGTACGGCATAGTACAAAACCATGAAGTAGCAGCATAATGCCATTCTACAAGGACTACCATAGAGTGGCATCAATATGCCGTTGCACAAGGACCTCCCTTCACCTCTTGTATAGCATTACACATACCATAAAGTAGCAAATTATGCCTTACTACAAGGACCTCTCCAATTGCTTGAATTGCATTGCACATACCATAAAATAGCAATATTATGCCTTTCTACAAGTACATCCCTCGCTGTTTTTATAGCATTGCACACATCAGAAAGTAGCATTAGAATGTACTTCTACAAGGACCTCTCCTCACTGCATGTAAAGCATTTTACATACCATAAAGTAGCATCGAAATGCACGTCTCCCCTTGATGCTTGTATAGCATTTTACATACCGTAAAGTAGCATCAGAATTCACTTCTACAACGATCTCCCCTCGCTACATGTAAGGCATTTCAGATACCATAAAGTAGCATTATTATGCCTTTCTACTAGGATCTCCCTTCATTGTTTGTGTAGCATTGCACATACCATAGAGTAGCATTATGCCTTTCTACAAGGACCTCCCCTCGCTGCTTGTATAGCATTGCATATACATGTACCATAAAGTACATGTAGCATCGTTATGCCTTTCAACAAGGACCTCCCCTCACTGCTTGAATAGCATTGCACACACCATAAAGTAGCGTCTTATGCCTTTCTACTAAGTCCTCCCCTCGCTGCTTTTATAGCAATGCACACACCATAAAAATTAATCTTATGCTTTTTACAAGGACCTCCCCTCACTGCTTGTGTTGCAGATACAATGAAGTAGTACCATTGTGCCTTTTGTCAAGGACATCCCCAAGGACACTGCTTGTATAGCAGTGAATATTCGATGAAGTAGCCTTCTTATTATGCCCTTCTACTAGGACCTCCTCTCACTGCTTGTATAGCATTGCACATATCTCATAGTTGCATAATAAGGCCATCTTATCAGGACCACCTCCTCTCTGCTAGTAAAGCATTTCACATTCCATAAAGTAGCATCATTGTGCCTTTCCACAAGAACATCCCCTTAATGCTTTTCATAGGATAGCCTTCTAATACCATTCTTCAAGGACTCCCCTCAATGCTTGCAAAAAATCGCACATACCATAAAGTAGCATCAGCATGCATTTCTACAACGACTTCCCCTCACTGCTTGTAAAGCATTTCAGATACCATAAAGTAGCTTCGTTTTGTCTTTCTACAAGGACCTCCTTTCACTGCTTGTATTGCACATAAAATGAGTTAGAATCATTATTCCTTTTTACAAGGACCTCTCCTCACTGCTTGTATAGCATTGCACATACCTTAAAGTCGTACTATTATGCCTTTCTACAAGGACCTCCCCTCCCTGCGTGTATAGCACTGCACTTACCATATAGTTTTATCATTAGGCAATCATACCACAACTTCCCCCAACTGTTTGTAAAGAATTTCACATACCATAAAATAGCATTGTTATGCCATTCTACAAGGACCTCCCCTCACTGCTTGTATTGATTTGCATATACCAAAAGTAGCATCCTTATGCCTTTCAACAATGAACTGCTCCCCCCCCCCCCCCCCCGCTTGTAAAGAATTGCACATACTATAAAGTAACATCATTATGATGCCATATTGAAAGGACCTCCCCACACCCATTGTACAGCAATGCACATACCATAAAGTAGAATCACTATGCCATTCTAAAATGACCTCCCCTCATTGCCCGTATAGAATTACACATACTATAAAATTGCATCAATATGCCTTTCTACCAGGATCTCCCCTCACTGCTTGATAGTATTGCACATACCATAAAGAAGCATTACTATACCATTCTATATGGAACTCCCCTCATTGCATGTATTGCATTACATATACCATAATGTTGCCTTAAAATGCCATTCTAAAGGACCTCCCCTTACTGCTGGTATAGCATTGCTCATATCCTAAAGTAGCACCATTTTGCCTTTCTGCAAGGACCCCCCTCCTCACTGCTTTTATATCATTTCACATACCATATAGTTGCATCAGTATGCAAATCTACAATGACCTCCCCTTACTGCTTGTATAGCATTTCACATACCAAAAATTAGCATCATTATGCCTTTCTACAAGGACCACCTTCACCAATTGTTAATCATTTCACATACATGTACATTAAATTAAAATCCAAATGCAATTCTACAAGGACCTCCTTTTACTGCTTGTAATGCAATGCACATACCGTAAAGAAGCATCATTATGCCTTTCTTCAAAGACCTCCCCTCACTGCTTGTCACCCAAAATCACTAATAAGGCACAAATAGAGCTCGACAATATCCGAAAAATAAAGATTTTAATTGACATGTGAAAATGATGCCCTGAAAAACTTCCATGTTTGCTAATTACAATGCCAGATTTTCACCCAAGCGTTTTACGTTGTTAAAAAGTTATGAGCTTCTAAAAAGCATCATTATTCGTCTGCTAGATTATGAAAATACTTACGTTATTAAAGATCTTTGCCGAAACAAAGTCATATTGTAATGTTACATGTGCTTGTTGAACTGCAAATATTGGTTTTATTTGAAGAAAAATCTTCATTCTAATGATCAAAATCTGTTTAGTCGTACTATTATCAGAAGTGACGTATTTCTTGAGCATGAATCAAAACCCTCGTGTATGTGCAATAAACTTTTTGAATACAAAATTGAAACGCCAATTAAGAAAGTGCATTTTAAGTCTCAAACATGATATAATTTGAGTCTACTTAGAACAAGAATACAAATACACGACACTTGTCTATCAAGGAAAGTCAACGAGTTGCGTCAAAACAATTTAATTGAAATTTGTTCAGCCAAATTGATAAGCCGGTGATTTATAACGTATGTTTTCAATAATGTGACACAAACAGCATGTAGTTTGACCATTGTCATTTTAAAGGTCTGTATTCAAAGCCACTCGTTATATTTCACTGTCATCATTGTTTGTCAAAATGTAAAATTATACTATCATACGATAGTATTTCTTATTACTATGTGTCCTGTAAAACAACTGTATATCAATTACGGACGCGTTTTACTGTATTTTTGACTCGATTCAACATTTTATTTCATCTTTTATATCGTAATGTCTTGACTAGCAAAAGCATACATGCACCAAATGTGTTTAGGTATATAAGTAAGTCTCTGCATTCGAGTCTCTTTACGATTATTCAGTGAATTTCTATAATAACGTATGTATCACCAATGATCCTACCAATGAGAAGGAATGTTTTGGACAAAATGGCTTCAATAGATGTCTTAGTAATCACAAAAAATGAAACTAGAAACACAAAAAACTGTAAATCACAAAGTAACATGGCGGTATTCCAACATAAAACTTTTGATGAACAGTAAGAATAACGTATGTATCAATTCACATTCTCTGTGCATGAAAAATTCCCTTGATCTTTTCCTTTTCTTCCACGTCCAGCTTGAAGAGCCTCTGAGACTTTCCGGACGGTTTCAACGACTCAACGACACACAATACACTACTTTGACTGACCCAGATGCAGTCATCTCTACTTGGCCATCTGAACATTTCCTTTACCCTCTCCATGAACTTTACTTCATATTCTCTGTCATCTTCGTCAATGTCAACAATCTCTCCCAGAAACCAGGCGTCGTCATAAACAGCTGCTACAAAACTTCCAACACTAATGTGTTTAGATGTATGGATAGCTTCTGTGGGCGGATAATCATGATATTTGTTGTCTGAGTTATCCATTTGGGTATTCAAATTGCTCTTTTGATTTTCTCTTGAAGTCTGCTCTGTATTCTCTGTTTCCTCTGACTTTGTAACTTTGAACTCTACCTTTCTCCATGTATCGCAATACAGTCCAGACAAACACAAGTTACAGTAACATGATGTTTCTCTTGTCATTATCATGTTGACATCATTGTCATCAGGTGCACCTACTGCATGGAGTTTCATAGTTCCCTTTAAGGGCTTTGTCTTAATCAAAGCCATCTCTTCATCTTTACTTCTTGTTTCATCTGTGCTTACCAGAATGAACTTTGCGCCCATACTTGAGTTTGATCCCCATGTGAAGAATTCCTTTGCACTTTGAATTTGAACATGCCCTTGTCTAATTGCAATATCGGCCATCCGTTTTGTAGTTCCGCCCAGTCCATCACATGGGCCTTTGCCATGGCCAACTTCGAAGTAGTTCCAGCGTGCTCTGATGCCGAACATGACTTTGTGTTTGATGATTACATGAAAGATATATCTATTCCTGTACTGTGATGACGGAGAGTCTGTCCAGTAATGCACAGCACAAAGATCTGGTTTTATCATCTTCAGCTGAGGAATGACTTTGTCAAGAAAGGCACATACTGTGCTAGCGCTGTGTGTCATTTCATCACTTACTATGACAAAGCTTTTATGTTTTAATTCACTTTTTTCTCGATAATATGCAACTATTGGATGGATTGTTACCATGGTCTGGTTCCAGTAAGCTGTCTGAACTTCATTTAACGATCTACAGCTGAAGTTTTCTGCAAAGTCCATTTGCACCATGATTTCGTTTTCTGGCAAGTTTTCTTTCAGTACTCTTACCTGATGATACTGTTCCCTGACTCTCTGGACGTGTTTTTCGAACAGATCCATCTGACTTATCAATTCTGTTTTGAACTTCTCTCTTTCATCTTCTTTGTCTACAACCTTCATCTTTGTCTTCCCATTTCCTATATCTGTCTTTTCCCATTTTTTGTAAGCAACTTTGGTCGGCAGACTGCATAGTAAGTTGTCAATGTCATGTTTATGTATCATCACAATATTTTCTGGATTTTCACTTATTCGAACACCTAGTTTCCTCAGAGATTGTACTTTAAGGGCCATGTTCTGGTGATGAAGGCACTGGCAGGTGTTTCGTGAAATGAAAGATGCCAGTAATACATTTGTTGGTCGCAGACGAGTAAAAGTTGACAATGACATTTTTGTTTCGGGGTATTCGCTTCTGTATTTACAGTGTAGGTTTTTCAAATAATCTGTTAAAACTTTTGTCTGCACTCTCTCTTTTTCTCCATGTATTTTCTTTGCATCAGCTTTGCCCGGCTGAACTCGACTGTTATCTTCTCTATTGTAGAAGTCGACCACGCTCTCTTTAACAACTTTTGACGGTGAATTACGTTGTTCCTTCTTGTTCTCGAATCGTTTTTCATCAGCATGTGATAAAGCACGACGACAAACCTTCACACCTCTTCCGATGCTTTCCAAACATCTATATTTCTTCGCCAGCTTGCCAGAAATAATTCTAT
This sequence comes from Tridacna gigas, assembly GCA_945859785.2. NCBI lineage: Eukaryota > Metazoa > Mollusca > Bivalvia > Cardiida > Cardiidae > Tridacna > Tridacna gigas. The sequence continues at coordinate 30,316,071 of OX244036.2, read as the reverse complement.
GGATATTATGAACTCTTTTCTTGCCAGATGCTTCTTTGGCAGCTTCAATTTCGTGCATCAATACGTTAGATGTTAACAGCTGTCGTTTAATACGTTTTTGTCTCTTTGGCGTAAGCCTTAGCTCTTCTATATCTTTCAATGTTTTTCTCTTTGGTGTTAGTTCCTCTGACGGTGATTCTCGTGTTTGTTTGTTATTCTTCTTCAGTCTTTCTATTCTCTTGCTCTTTGTTCTTGATTGGAGCTTTAGGCTCTTTATTTCTGATTTCAGTGACTCTATCTCTCGATATGCTCTGGAAAGTGCTCTTGAATTACGCTTCCTCACATTTTGTCCCAGAGCAGGAAGTTTAACAACAAGGGCAGTCGAATGTCCTTGCTTATTATTTGAGTGCATATCCCTGTTACCTCCTTCCGTTTCAGCATTTAGTGAATCATAACCACTTGTTTCTTCAGTTGAATTTCTATCTCTTTGCTGCTGAAGACGTTTTCTCTCTCTACATAATCTATTTCTCATTTTATTGTTCTCATTTCTTTGAGCTCTTTTGCTTGAGCTAAGTTTGGCTGCAGGAACATAATATTGCTGCTGCCTACGACGTTCCTTTTCTAAAAATGCAGGACCCTTTGCCTTCTGCCTCTCTCTGTAAGCTTTCTGTATTTCACTTTTACTTTTCGCCATCCTGGAAAAAAGAAATGACAATGTTCAACGTAAGTATCGATACATACGTTATCTTACATGACGCACCCATTTCCTATAAGTTCATATTTAAAATGAAATCATCATTGTCTTTCGGCTGTTCAATTCATAGATCAAAGATGACAAGAGCGACTGAAATAATTTTAAGTCAATTTATCCAAGAAATTTGCGTATTACAGTTCTGAAACAAAGTGTACAAGCACATTTTGATTTCAGACCCAATAAACTTTCATAAAAATGACGAGTTTGGTTTTTTGCATTAAAAACAACTTCTGCTCAGTTTCACATAGAAGATGAATTTCACCTGTAATTAATTTAAGTTGTGGAAATATGGAAGAAATAAAAAAAAAAAACATTACTTAAATCAAGTGCAATACATACGTTATCAAGCATAACGTATGTATCTGTTTTATAAGCGGATTTATCAAATGATTTGGAAGTCATAGCATGATTCCATTCTAGTTAAAGTTTGCAAATGTGCATAATCGTAATATTAAGTAACAGTACTTGATATATTTGGCAAAGTAAATGGTAACAAACCTGTTCTGAAGTTGATGCCTCGGAGTGAATTTTGTTTCTCGCTAAGGTCACAAAATGTACCCGTTCACTACCACGTGTTAACTAAAATGGCCGAATTTCTATGTGTACGCAATTATCTAAACGTCATCGATGATGTATGATATGACGTAAGCATCATTATGATAAAGTACATTATGTATGTATCGATACCGTATGTATTTCACAAGCAAGTTTACCGGCGGAAAATTTTCAACTGGAGTCTTTTGCAACATTTCAAAGCACTACTTTATCGACTATTACATAACTGATTTAGCGAACAGACATCTAAATGATCAACTTGGTATTGATGATTTTATCCACGCATAACGTAGGTACTGCTTGGTAATTACGGTCCCGGGCATCCATAGTCTGTAGACAAAATTTCAGTCTCAAGTTTTTCTATGAGTTTGGTATTAGTTCCAGTAATTTAAAGAGGTGTTGAACCAGCATTTCCAGGTATATCTGAAAGAATATACATCGAAATAACTAATGCAACACTCACCTAAATATTCTTATAACGTATGTTTTGCAACCCTTGCGACAACGACTGAAACAGTTTCCATTATAGTTCAGGCTATCTGACTAGACAAATGATCTAAAATTTCGTAATTCCATACTTTATTGACAAAACTACAAGAGTGATATTTTACAGATATACCATACTTTCCTTAAAATAACAGATAAACAAATGATTAACAGGCATGCGACAGGAAAGTAAGTATCGTTTTCCATACTTTCAAGAGGCCTTTTTATAACTGTTATGAAATTATCCGACCAAGCAATATGTCAGAGGGTTATCAGGACTAGATGTTTTATCTAATACATATGGGTGGTATTTTATTGCAGCTTGACTTAGAATTACACGCTGCGACACAAAAATATGAAAAATGTGCCTTACTAGTGATTTTGGGTGTTGTATAGCATTGCATATACCATAAAGTGGCATCATAATGCCTTTCTATATGGACCTTCCCTCACTGCTTGTATAGCATTGTGCATACCATTAAGATGCATTATTGTGCCTTTCTACAAGGACTTCCCCTCACTGCTTGTATAGCATTGCACATACCATAAAGAAGCATCATTGTGCCTTTTACAAGGACCTCCCCTCACTGCTTGTATAGCATTGTACATACCATAAAGAAGTATCATAATGCCTCTCTACAAGGACCTCCTCTCACATACAATAATGAAGCATCATTATGCTTTTCTACAAGGACCAGCCCTCACTGCTTGTATAGCATTGCTATACAAGGACCTCCCCTCACTGCTTGTATAGTATTGCACATACCATAAAGAAGCAGCACTATGACTTTCTACAAGGACCTCCCCTCACTGCTTGTAGAGCATTGCACATACCACAAAGTAGCATCATATTATGCCTAAGTTGCACAATGACCCACACTCACCACTTGTTAAACATTGCATATACCATAAAGTAGCATAATTATATCTTTCAACAATAACCTTCCATCACTGTTTGTAAAGCATTGCATATACATGTATTATAAAGGAGCAATTTAATCTCTCTCTACAAGGGCCTCCCCTCACTGCTTGTATAGCATTGCACATGCCATAAAAAAGCATTATTATGCCTTCTACAAGGAACTCCCCTCACTGTTTGTATAGCATAGCACATACCATAAAGTGGCATCTTTATGCCTTTCTACTAGGGCCTCCCCTCACTGCTTGTATAGCATTGCACATACCATAAAGTGGCATCTTTATGCCGTTCTACAAAGACCTACCCTCACTGTTTGTTATCACGCCTTTCTACACTGACCCCTCCCTTCACTGCTTGTATAGCATTGCACATACAATAAAGAAGCAGCATTATGCCTTTCTACACGGACTCCTCCCCTCACTGCTTGTTTAGTATTGCACATACAATAAAGAAGCATCATTGTGCCTTTCTATACATACCTCCCCTCACAGCTAGTATAGCATAGCACATACCGTAATGACGCGTCATTATGCATTTCTACAAGGACCTCCCCTCACTGCATTGTAACACTGCATATACCATAAAGAGGCATCACTATGCCGTTCTTCAAGGATCTCCCCTGACAGCTTGTATAGCATTGCACATACCATAAGGAAGCATCATTATGCCTTTCTACAGGGACATCTCCTCACTGCTTGTATAGCATTGCACGTACCATAAAGTGGCATCTTTATGCCGTTCTACAAGGACCTACCTACACTGCTTGTATAGCATTGCACATACCATAAAGTTGCATCGGTATGCATTTCTACTAGGACCTCCCCTCACTGCTTGTAAAGCATTTCAGATACCCTAAAGTTGCAGTGTTTTGCCTTTCGACAAGGACCTCCTTTCGCTGCTTGTATAGTATTGCACAGGCCATAAAGAAGTATTATAATGCCTCTCTACAAGGACCTCCCCTAACTGCTTGTGTAGCATTGCAAATACAATAAAGTGGCATCACTATGCCTTTCTACAAGGACCTCCCCCCACTGCTTGTATAGCATTGCACATACCATAAAGTGGCATCATTATGCCTTTCTACAAGGATCTTCCCTCACTGCTTGTATAGCATTGCACATACCATAAAGAAGCATCATTATGCCCCTCTACAAGGACTTCCCCTCACTGCTTGTATAGCATAAAGTGGCATCATTATGCCTTGTTACATTGACCTACTCTCACTGTGTGTATAGCATTGCACATACCATAAAGAAGCATCATTATGCCTTTTTACAAGGACCTCCCCTCACTGCCTGTATAGCATTGCATGTATCATAAAGTAGCATAATTATGCATTTCTACAAGGACCTCCCCTCACTGCTTGTAAAGCAGTAAATACTATAAAGTAACATCATTAAGCCATATTGAAAGGACCTCCTCACACTATATACTATATAGTTAGCATTATTATTCCATTGTACAAGGCCCTCCCCTCACTGTTGTTAGGCATTTCAGTATACTTTGTAGTAGCATGGTTATATGTCAAATTAAGCATTTTATCCGTACTGCTTGTTTGCATCATATCACTCTATAAAGGGAACTTTCCTCACAACGTGAATAGCAATTACACCCACCACATAGTAACGTTAACTAGTCATTAATGAGTTTCCTCAAAAATCCAGTCCCTATGCTAAATCCTTTTATTCCATGGAAAATATTCCCATAAATACACAATCCAGAGTTTATCTTCATGCTGATAAATTATCTGATTGTTGTGGTGGATCAGGATCAGCTGGCACAGAAGTTGTAGTGTGATCTTTGAACCATACAGATAGCAATGTGCTCTGCTAACATCAAACAGAAAAATGTGCATACATATACATTTAATGATTATGATATGTAATAAAACCATGCTGCCAATGTTCTGCTACTTTACTGCTTCAATTAATTTATAAATGCTATGGGATCTAAAACTATTCTCTGTCTCATCCCTGTATTGCACCCCCTCTCTCTCATTTTAAATATTTAGGCGGTAAAATTCTTACCGTATCGGAGAGTGTTGACAAATGGTCAGACTGTACATGCTGTGCAGCCTGATTTCAATCTATGTTTTCAACAAAAGCCCACATCATATTGTTTCTAAGCCAAAGCCTAAATGTGACGAGTATTTGCTATGTTCAGAATTATGAGTAGACTCAGGTGATATTGCATAAACTTCCACAGATCTATTTCCTCACTTTCTGCAATCGCACCCATGGTTCAGGACAAAGCAGATTCAGGGTCATACTTTGCAACTTTTCTGCCTTATATCAATCCATCTTTTTCCCAATGAACCTAAGAAGTATAAATGATTAATCAAGATATTGATATCTAATGACAGATTTGTATTTCTACATAAATATATATAAACACATCTACAGCTTTTGATAAAATTTGATACAGACATCAAGGTTTTGTTAAAATAGGGAAAAAAACTTAACCAGCTATGTATCTTCAAAATACAAAAGAAAAAAAATCTGAAAGCAGATCTTATGCAGAGTGCAACAAAAGGTTGGTGTAAGCAAGCACTCAACTTCTCAGTAGCACAGTCCAAATAATATAGATTGTGTAATACGCATTGATAATTGGGCCTATTACAATTATGACAGAACATGCGCAAAAGTTATTTGACCAGCCACACATTGGACTCTTTCAACCAGAGAACGTTTTAGATTTGCATAAATGTTTCAAAGGATAAATTTGTAGGTGAAAGAGAAGTAAATACTGAGATTTGATCGACACCATATGCAACACCATTTTAGTCTACTAAATTTTACAGCTGTACTTGTTTGACCATAAGACATCATGGAAAAAGGATAAAATGATGGTGACCAGCATCGTGACCAAAGAGATAAGCTATAAATGAGCAATTTGTTCTTTTCTTTGTAATATTTTTTCCTTCTTCCTTTTCTGAATATCAGTCTTAATTAAGGATTGACTGGATACATAAACAAGAGGGCCATGATGGCCCTGGGTCGCTCACCTTAGTAGAGTGCCTTTAAGGTTTTTCTTTAATTTGACCATGTGACCTAGTTTTTGACCGCAGGTGACCCAATTTCAAACTCATATTTCATGAAGACAAACATTCTGACCAATTTTCAAGTCAACTGAGCAAAAAATGTGGCCTTGAGTACCCTGAAGATATTTCTTTAATTTGACCTAGTGATCTAGATTATGACCTCAGATGACCCAAATTTGAACTGGTCTTTGACTATATCAAAAGAAACATTTTAACCAATTTTCAAATCAAATGAATAATAAATGTGGCCTCTAGAGTGCCCACTAGCTATTTCTTTAATTTGACCAAGTGACCTAGTTTATGACCCCAGTTGACCCAAATTCACACTCATGTGAGATTTTAAAAAGACAAACATTCTGACCAATTTTCAAGGCAATTAAGAAAAGAATGTGGCCTCTAGAGAGCCCACAAGGTATTTCTTTATTTTGACCTAGTGACCTAGTTTATGGTTCCAGGTGACCCAAATCCAAACTCATATGGTATTTCATCAGGACAAACATTCTGGCCAAATTTCAGGTCATTTGAGCAATAAATGTGGCCTCCAGAGTGCAAACAAGATATTTATTTAATTTGACCCAATGAACTAGTTTATGACCCAAGTTGACCCAAATTAATTTATGTGAGACTTTATAAAGACAAACTTTCAAACTAATTTTTAAGGCAATTGAGCAAATAATGTGGCCTCGAGAGTGCCAACAAGGTATTTCTTTAATTTGACCTAGTGACCTAGTTTATGACCCAAGATGACCCAATTTTGAACTCAATGAACTTGTTGCGCTTAGATGGGCAAGCAAACTTAGAAGAGAATCACTACATACCAAATATCAAAGCTCTACGCCTTCCAGTTTTAAAGAAGAATTTTTAAATTTTTCCTTCTTTGTTCCTATGTTCGAACTTGTGACCCCCGGGGCGGGGCCAGTTTTGACCCAGGGGTATCATATGAACAAACTTGGTAGAGGCCCACTAGGAAATGCTACATACCAAATATCAAAGCTCTACACCTTCCTGTTTAAGAGAAAAAGAAATTTAAAGTTTTCCTTCTTTGTTCCTACTTCGAACTTGTGACCCCCAGGGCGGGGCCAGTTTTGACCCAGGGGCATCATATGAACAAACTTGGTAGAGGTCCACTCTGAGATGCAACATACCAAATATCAAAGCTCCACACCTTTCGGTTTCAGAAAAGAAGAATTTTAAAGTTTTCCTTCTTTGTTCCTATGTTCGAACTTGTGACCCCAGGGGCTGGGCCAGTTTTGACCCAAGCAGCATCCTTGGAACAAACTTGGTAGAAGTCCACTAGGAGATGCTACATACCAAATATCAAAGCTCTATGCCTTCCCACTCAAGAGAAAAAAAAAAGTTAAGTTTTCCTTCTTTGTTCCTATGTTTGAACTTGTGACCCCCGGGGCAGGGCCAATTTTGACCCCAAGGGCATCATATGAACAAACTTGGTAGAGGTCTACTAGGTGATGCTACATACCAAATATCAAACCTCTATGCCTTCTAGTTTTAGAGAAGAAGATTTTTAAAGTTTTCCTTCTTTGTTCCTATGTTGGAAATTGTGACCCCCGGGGCGGGGCCAGTTTTGACCCCAGGGGCATCATATGAACAAACTTGGTAGAGGTCCACTAGGAGATGCTACATGCCAAATATCAAAGCTCTACGCCTTCAAGTTTCAGAGAAGAAGATTTTTAAATTTTTCCTTCTTTGTTACTATGCTCAAACTTGTGACCCACAGGGTGGGGCCAGTTTTGACCCCAGGGGCATCATATGAACAAACTTGGTAGAGGTCCACTAGGCAATGCTACATACCAAATATCAAAGCTCTACGCCTTCCAATTTCAGAGAAGATGATTTTTAAAGTTTCCCCTCTTTGTTCCTATGTTTGAACTTGTGACCCCCGGGGCAGGGCCAGTTTTGACCCCAAGGGCATCATATGAACAAACTTGGTAGAGGTCCACTAGGAGATGCTTCATGCCAAATATCAAAGCTCTATGCCTTCTAGTTTTACAGAAGAAGATTTTTAAAGTTTTCCTTCTTTGTTCCTATGTTGGAAATTGTGACCCCCCCGGGGCGGGGCCAGTTTTGATCCCAGAGGCAACATATGAACAAACTTGGTAGAGGTCCACTAGGAGATGCTACATGCCAAATATCAAAGCTCTATGCCTTCAAGTTTCAGAGAAGATTTTTAAAGTTTTCCTTCTTTGTTACTATGCTCAAACTTGTGACCCCCGGGACGGGGCCAGTTTTGACCCCAGAGGCATCAAATGAACAAACTTGGTAGAGGTCCACTAGGAGGTGCTACATACCAAATATCAAAGCTCTGCGCCTTCTAGTTTCAGAGAAGAAGATTTTCAAAGATTTTGCTTTTTTTTCCCTTTTTGTTGCCATGGCAACCAGAGTTGTGGGTAGAATTCAATTCTTTGAACAATTTTGGTAGAGCTTCACCCAAGGAACATCCCTGCCAAGTTTCATCAAGATTGGCCCAGTGGTTAAGGAGAAGAAGATGTTTAAAGAAATTGTTGACGGACGCCGGACGCCGGACATAGGGCGATCACAATAGCTCACCTTTAGCACGTTGTGCTAAGGTGAGCTAAAAATCAATGGAAAAAGATTTACTTTTCTTTGGCAAATTGTACTGTTTCTATTAGATAACCCCAATGGCAATAGTAACATTGTATTTTATGCAGTTAAATTTTCCTTTCTTGTCGTGATTCACTTATTGTACTTTTATGGCCTAAATACAGTTTTTAGCTGATTTATCAAATGAGTAAATAAAAATGCATAACTTTAATTCATGCATCTTTAAAATCCTACCACAGTGTCTTTTTCTCATAAGTCAGTCATTTACCACGAGATGATGTGATTTCAGGCATGATGAAAAACGTTTTTTGAAACATTGCGGAAAAAGGAGAACATGTTGGTTTATAAAAATGTAACTTGATCTGCGCATTTATATTTGCCTGTGTAGTATTTCGTCATGTATTGTGTTCATTATATATTTTTACATTCACACTCACACAATGCAGTTTCATTTCAATGTTGTTTTAAGACTTTTGTACATGGTATAATACTGCTTATTAATTGAAATAAACACAATAAATGTATACTACAAATTGTTTTCATTTTCAGTCTTCATATTTGAGTTAATTCATAATGATCATATTGATACAATTTTATTTTGAACTCATAGTTTCCTTATAACATTTGAAACCGAAATTCAAGGTTCTCTAGATCATTTGAAAGCTTGTGGTCTTTTAATCTTAATGCCAAGCCCCTGTAGTTCAGTCGGTAGCGTACAGGACTCGAGAACAGGAGGTCGCTGGTTCCATCCCCGGCTTGGCCAATTTCTTTCTTAGGATTGATGATAGTCATCGTGACAGGATTAATTCCTCTCTCACAGCTGACCATTGTTTCGACGATGGTTATGTGGGAAAGCAGCCAGTGGCTTGGAAAGAATATTGTGCGGAGTACTGGTAAAAAGGAACTCCAGGAAAGCATGGATAGGTGCACTGGCCGCTGTGATATAACTGAAATAATGTTGAAAACGGCATTAAACACAATACAATCAATCAATCGTTTAATTTTAATATTTCCCAGACCAAAAACACTATAAATTTTTAAACTAAGGGAGAAGAAACCTTATTAGCACCTGAATTTTCCCATGTTCAGTGGAAAACCAAGCAAGTCTGTTTCATAGATTTTCCTTCCAATATGCATTTAAATGAACATTACTAAAGAAGAAATAGTCAACAGCATTTCAATCCATTTAAATCTGTGTAAAACAGAACTGTAAGAACTAAAGAAGCCTTGTTATTTTAAAAAAAGATCAGATCAAAATGATAAAAATTTATTTTTCGATATGTACCAGTAGATCTAATGACAACTTTTAAGGATATATATAGTGTATGACATAAAATACAACGACAATTAGAATTTGTGGTTATTCAATTCCACCAATTGTGAGTGCTAAAACCGTGATATATTTTTCTGTCAAATACACTTGCTTTAAAAGCTATTCTTGTAATGAGTTTTTTTATGAGGTTTTTTTTTTTTTGTATTGGAGTTTAATACCATTTTAACAGCTTAGGTCATATCACGGCAGTAAGTGCACCTACATGGGGTTCCTGGCTTTCTCACACCAGTACTGTCACAACTTTCTTTCCAAGTCACTGACTACTTTTCCCACATGCATTACAGGTGAGAGGCTATTTTATCAAAAAAACTACATGTATATCAATCAACCGTACATTTTTCATAGAATGTCTATGTAACATTAAGTTCAATATGTATGTAAATAGCATTTTTAAACCAAATTTCTTAATTTTCCAAATATTATACCCAAGTATACTTTAAGCAAACATTTGTCATGACAGTAAAATCTTCAGGTTGATACGGTTTTAACTTCTAAATCATTTTAACCTCTCAGTCATTCAACAATAGTTGTTCAGTCGTGAACACAAGTTTGATGACCAGATATACTGACTTTGTAAATGAGTTGGTTTTTGGCCAATTAAATTGCTAGATTTCTTGTGATATATCCATACATTACCATATTTATAACTTTTCTCTTGCCCTTGACTGTTTGCAATGGGATATCAAAATGATAACGACAAAGAATCATCTAGGTTAGATTTTTATCAAAATTTATAATCCATTTAAAAGACAATGTCACTAGGTCCATAAGCAGATTAATAAAATAACGAGTCAAAAAGTAAATATAGTATAAAATAACATATATTAGCTCTATCATAAAATCATAAAAGAGTCTGTGTTACATGGCAAACTCAAGTTTGTAGTGTTTACCCATAAAAACTTTTTTGGTGACAGAGGTTTCGGTAAATGCCAAGTTAGGTGAAAAGGACTCCAGTAAATCAACTGGAGGTTTGGGTTAAAAGGTGAGATTATGCACTGGTGCCTGGCTTTAACTGTGTTTAATACCTGTTTTCATCCACTGGAATAAGCCACAATAATTGATCCCATTATGTGCGTCAAGCCCAACAAGTAAAATGTAAAGAAAATTACATCTTGAAAAATTGGAGGTAAAAAAAAAGGGTTTAACTCTTTACCACACAATCCTGAATTTAATGACCCTGTGAAAGAAGCCTTTTGAAAACATTGTGGGAAAAGGAGAAAATGCTGGTAACCAGCATTTTCTCCTTTTCCCACAATGTTTTCTACCCATCCCGAAACAAATTTTTCCAATACATTTATTTTGTTGTCTGCAAATGCTTTCAGTTTGGACCAGTCTAAGATTTTGACGTTTGGTAGAGTTAAATACATGTTATTTTCATCAATACTTAACTACCTTTTCTACCCAAACCTCCAGTCAGTTTTCTCTATACATCCTTTAAAGAACTTGTCATTTAGTGAAACTATTGTAAATATAACAAATCATCCTGATATTGCAGATATAATTAAGCCATGCTCTGTCAAAAGGGGGTTTAATGCATCTCCATGCTGCATGATACCAAGCAAGTAATCACAGTATTATCCATTCCTAAACTCTGCTTTGTATAAAAACCTACTGAATAATGAAGTACACTTGTCCTTTGACATGCAGGAAATTGACCAAAAGCAAAAAGTTTCAGTCCAGGTCAGTCTTCGTGGACTGCGCAGGCTGACCTGGATCCATACTTTTTTGCAAATGCATTAAGCCCTTTTTTCACAAAGCATGGCTCATTTTGATTTATATTTCATCACATATTGGAATACCGAGTTTCGTTATGAGTATCAGATCAATAGTCCCTTTTCATGCAAAGCCTAGCCCCGGTAGCTCAGTCAGTAGCATACAGGACTTGAGAACAGAAGGTCGCTGGTTCAGTCCCCAGCTCGGCAAATTTCTTTCCCAGGATTGATGATAGTCATTGCAACAGGATTCATTCCTCTCTCACCGATGACCATTGTTTTGATGATGGTTATGTGGGAAGCAGCCAGTGGCTTGGAAAGAATATTGTGCGGAGTACTGGTAAAAGAAACTTCAGGAAAGCATGGATAGGTGCGTTGGCCACTGCGATATAACTGAAGTAATGCTTAAAACGGCGTTAAACACCATACAAACAATAAATCAATCAATCAATCAACCCTTGTCCTGCAATCTTTTTTTAAAATGCTATTTACTAAAGGAGCATAAAAAGTTGTACATATGTTGCATAAATTATCCATGAGTATGAGTCAGAATTAAAGCTAGTGAAACATAAACTTGTAAAAAAGTAATATCAAGTCATGCACAATCTCTTTCATGATACATATATTGCATTTTTTGCATATTTAGGAATTTCACCTTCAATCTGAAAAAAATTGTATGCTAAATATATAATCATCTTACAAATGCAGACATCAGGTACAAAATAAGATGTACTGCTAACAATGACATGTTACCTGTACATGTTATGATCCCTGCCATATTGTATTACATTGTTCATTCTGTTCATTTACCACCAGCTTTTAATCAGCATTTTCTCCTTTTCAAACAATATCAGCATTTTCTCCTTTTCAAACAATGTTTTCTATCATTTTAGAGATAGAAATCATCATGTGGGCCACATTAACCCTTTACCAAACAATCCCAGGTTTTCACGACCCCGAGAAAGAAGCCCTTTTGAAAATATTGTGGGAAAAGGAGAAAATGCTGGTAACCTGCATTTTCTCCCTTTCCCACAATGTTTTCTACCCTTCCCAGAATAAATTTCAATGTTTGAGTCACATTTATTTTGTCGTCTGCCAATGCTTTCAATTTGGACGCGTCTAAAATTTTGTCATTTGGTAAAGAGTTAATATTGCCATGTGCACGTGCTTGCATTTTGGACAAGTCTAGAATTTTGTCTTCTGGTAAAAAGTTATAGAGGTGCCAGTACTACTGATACTTGCCATAATTATAGTTGGGACATAATTACATGTATTTGCAAAACAGATGAACAAATGAAGAAAAATGTAAAACAATCAATAAAACTATTTAACCCATTACTGTAAAGGCTTAGTGTAGACCTAATGAAAAAATAATACATGTCAAATACCATACAATCCCTTACAACTTCACCAGACAACAAAATTCTAGACTTGTTTAAATTGGAAGCATTTGCAGACAACAAATTAAATGTGGTCCAAATGATAAAAATTTGTCTTTGAAAGGGTAGAAAACATTTTGGAAAATGAGAAAATGCTTGTTAGCAGAATTTCTCCTCTTCCAACATTGTTTTCAAAAGCCCTCTCTGTCAGGGTTGCTAAAACTAGGGATTGTGTGGTAAAGATCAGGAAAATATTCTTTTTAACTTGTATGGATTTTCTGAATGAAAATAGGAAACATTGCTGGAAAAAGGAGCTGGCTATGTTTTAAAAAGCATTGCAGGAACATACTAGAGGGGTCATTTTTGTAGAGCAATGGGCTACAAAGACAATGCTAAACATCATGTAAAAATTCTAAATAAAAATACAAAGGTGGACTGTAGAACTCTAAAAGAAACAGCTGTACTGAAATTCAAAAGTAGAAAAACACACATATATAAAAACCACACATGCAAAATAATATGGAAACCTTCTGTTCAACTTGGCTAAATTACGTTGTACATTAATTCTGTCTGAATGCCCATGTTATTGTGTAGTCTAACCCGTTACCAATAAGCCTGTGTTTAAAGACCCAAAGGAAGTTGGCTTATTAGCTGATTTGTATAGCAAATCCGCTTACTGTGATCATTCTGACCATAACCAAATACATCATGCGTAACGACACATGCATGCTCACAGTGTAATATGATATCAGTTTGACCTGAATCAAATACATGTATACTGTCATTCTCGCTTGCGCCCATTCAACTTTCAGTTTTAGCTAATACGCCTAAACCTCGCTTTTGTCAGTACCGTATATACTGTTCTACACATGTCTACCTATAGTCCGAATTTTAATACCACCTTTCCCTGCCCTTGCTAACTCCATTTCAAAATGATTGCACGTTTGTTGCATGTAATGTTATTTTTTCATTTAAAGCTTTATGCTACTCCACAAATCTGCTTTCCAGGACTTTGAGTCCTTTGATTAAAATGTGGGAATAGAAGAAAAAAGCCAAAAACTAAGCATGTTATTCTTTCCCCATAATGTATACAGCACCTTCAAAAACAAACCCAATCAATTGAGCAACATTAAATTTGTCCCCTGAAAATCCCCTCACTATGGACCAGTCTGAAATTGTCACTGAATCTTGAAAAAGAAATAAAAGAATAAAAAAAAATTAAATGTAATAACGTTTTCTAGATCTAAAGATCATAAAGATGGCGAAAAAAGTGAGAAAAAATGAAACTTGACTTTAACCCTTAACCACATCTAAAAATGTTTAGACTGGACCAAATTAAAAGGATTTGCAGACAACAAATTAATTCTTGTTCAAAAGTTGAGACTTGTCTTTGATTAGATAAAAACATATTGTGGGAAAAGGAGAAAATGCTGGTTACCAGCATTTTCTCCTTCTCCCCAATGTTTTCAAAAGGATTCTTCCTCAGAGTCATTCAAACACAGGATTGTTTGGTAAAGGATTAATCCCAAGAAATGAAACACTAGTAGCTGATTTTAACCTTTCACCAAACAATCCCAAGTGTTCACAAACTTAAGGAAGAAAGATTTTGAAAACATTGTGGGAAAAGAGGAAAATGCTGCTCACCAGCCTTTACTCCTTTTCCCCATACTGTTTTCTATCCTTTCATAGACAACTGTTATCTTTGAAACCACACTGAATTTGTCATCTGCAAATGCTTTTGTTTTTGGACAACTCCAAAATTTTGTTGTGTAATAAAAGGTTAAGTCATAAATACATCCATCTGATAAAATCAATATTACAAAGTACAGTAAAAATGCCTTGAGATACATCTGAACGAGCAAAAAAAAAACAACTTTTTTGCTGATCTAGAGGCCGGACCAAAAGAGCTTTTCTGGATAGATTAACTCCTTACCAAACAATAGTATTTCGGACTGGTCCAAACTGAAAGCATTTGCAGACGACAAATTAAATGTGGCTAAAATGATTGCATTTGTTTCCGAAAGGTTAGAAAACATTGTGGGAAAAGGAGAAAATGCTGGTTACCAGCATTTTCTCCTTTTCCCCACAATGTTTTCATAAGGCTTCTTTCTCGGGTTAATTAAAAGTAGGGATTGTGTGGTAAAGGGTTAAGATCAAACTGCCTAGAAGGTGAAGTCTGGTCTTGGATAATACACAGTCTGCTACTTTGTCTTGGGTTATAACCAAGAAATCTGTTTATTTCTAGTGCCTAGTGGATATGTATTTTCAAAACATCAGAGTTTAATTCAAAACATTCATTTGGAAACCAAAGAGTTGAAATATTATGCAATGTATTTTCATTTAAAAACAAGTATTTTTAGAATTATATTATGCTGAACAATACAATCTCTAGTAAATTTGTGAGTACATTGAAATTCCTTATAGCATTTTTTTTTTTCTGTAACCTTTTACCATACAATCCCCAGTTTTCACAACCCTGATGAAGTAGGCTTTTGAAAACATTGTGATATAAGGAGAAAATGGTGGTGTCTATCATTTTCTCCTTTCACCACAATGTTTTCTACCCTTTCCAAGTAAATCTCTTAATTTAAAACATGTTTAATTTGTCGTCTGCACATGCTTTCAATATGAAGAAGTGTAAATTCTTGCCATTTGGTTAAGAGTTAACTCTTTACCACACACTCCCAAGTTTCAATGACCCTGAAGAAGAAGGCTTTTCAAAACATTGTGGGAAAAGAAGAAAATGCTGGTAACCAGCATTTTCTTCTGTTCCCACAATGCTTTCAACAATTTCAAAAAGACAGATACTGTCATTTGTGCCCCATTTTATTTGTCGTCTGCAAATGCTTTCAATTTGGACCTGTCTAAAATTTTGTTGTGTGGTAAAGAGTTAAAGAAAGCATTTCACTCTGTTCATGGTGCAGGATACAATTGTCGTTTTTTTTTTTTTTTCAGACAGTGATTATTATGATTTGACTGCACTGTACATGAAGTCTAATCTTGGAGAATTCTATAAAATAGCCTGAAAAGTGTCATGATTGTCAGATTTGAAAGATGAAAACATTTAAACTTCTTTGTTCTTGTATTAACTCCTCACCAAACAATCATGAGAAAAAAAAGCCTGCGGCAAGCATTTTCTCCTTTTTTTTCACAATGTTTTCTACCTCTATAAAGACAAACTCCATCATTTGAACCACATTTAATTTGTCATCTGCTACTGCTCTGGTAAAGTGTTATAGGCATACTAGTCATTGTAGAGGTTTATACAGATCCAGCTGCAATGTCTTAAAACTCTTTCACAAATGACAAAATTTCAGATTGTAAGCATTTGCAGATGACAAATGTGTCCTGAATACTAGGACCTATCTTCAATAACTGTATAACATTGTAAGAAATGGAGAAAATGCCATAATTTTCTCCTTTTTCCACAATGTTTTTAAATGCTCTCTTCTGCAGTGTCATTAAAACAGAGTTGTTTGGTAAAAGATTAAATTCTGTATCTACGAGTATAACATTGTGTCAAAGTTTCCTCTTTGAATTCAAATTCCCGGTCTAGCCATCTGATTGGCTCAGACATCCCAGTTCCAATCATGGACGATTTGATCCATCTCAGTCTAGCCATCTGATTGGTACATATATCCCAGTTCCAATCATGGACGATTTGATCCATGTTTGGAAAAGTACGAAAACTGCAGATTGGCATTTTCTCCGATTTGTTTGGTTCATGATTCTAAGATCCATAAACCTCGGGAAGAAAGTTGTAGACGCGAAAAGTCCTTGCACGAAACCATCATAATGTACAAAAGGTATTGTTGCAAATGGTTATTGCTGGGAACCAGCTTTCCCATTTCCTCTTTAAAATATTTTCTACATGGAACTGACACATAGTCAGTTTGAGCGGAGATTTCTTTTATTATTATTGTCAAAAAGAATACTCAATTGGTAAGTTAGACGAAGGAACAATACTCTGTTAGTATGTATATTGTCTGGTAGTTGCAAAGAAACAGTAGTTTTTTGTATTTTCAGAGTTTCAAATTTGCACATGGCAATTCATCATGGCTGCAGCCGTTGCCACAATGTTTTCAGAAATTTTCGTGCGTACTTGAATTGAGCATTATCCACTGAGCAATGGTCTTGGTCAGTTGAAAGTACTATAATTGGCCAGTATTATTGCAATATTGCAGTTTTCTAGTTAAGAAATTACTTACTGCCTTAGAAGTGTTTTGAATTTCATATTTAGAGAAATTTCCTAATTTTCAATGTTTGCTTGTATAAGTTATCCTTGCAAATGGCAGGATTTCACTATTTGATAGAAATCTTTGACTGTTAAATTTAACTTTCTTCTTTGCATTTAAAAGTGAGTGTTTTGCTAATTATATCAGTATTGCAAGTACATTTTGTCTAAAGGGATATTAATGTAGCAAGGGGCTAATATGTAAGAAGCAATTATGAACTTGTTTTCGTAAGTCTTTTTCAATGACTTTTGGCAAGCCTATCAGTATTATTTAGTCTTGAAGGTGACTTTTATATTACCACATATTTTCTGTAGTCCTTTTTGGGGATAAGAGCTGATCTCTTTCTCTCAAAATGATTATGGTGAATCACTTGATTAAAAGGGAAGTATTTTTGGTAAATCTTTCCTTCAAAAGGGATCACTGATCTGAAAGCATTGAATTTTTTGCTGAGAAAGCTAGAAAGAATTTGAAAATCTTTTTGTATGAATTTTAGCTGCAAGTACATTTGTTTTTTACTTTTGTACTTGCAGTTAGTTTTCATCTTTGTCATCTTCATTACTTGACATTATTTCTACAATTCATTACAGTCATCCATTTACTGATGTATCATTGGGATGTACAGACGCAATTGTCAACCATGTACCAGTGTATCACTGGGATGTCACATGTCACAGGAAATAAAATTGCAAAAGAAACGAAAGATTGTCCCATTAACTGTATTATAGCTATTCCTAGAAGACTGTCAGTACAAAAGTCATCTTGCTTTCTATTAATAATCAACAAACCTGATAGACCTTTAAATACTCACGCTTGTCAACTACATGTATTTGTCAACTTTAGATTTATATATATAAATACCTGTGGTACAACTTTATCACACTATTTTCACTTTTACTTGCATGTCTGATTTTTTTTTCAAATCAGGAATTCTGTAATTATTGTCTGGCCAGATGATTCTGTTTTTGCCTATAAATGATTGACTCACAGTGAAATTGGGAGGTTGGGTAGCATGCCTATGGAGACATTTTGTCTTAGCCAATCATATGGTTAGGCTGAGAAGTTAGAATTAGAAATGAATTTACACTGTTTTGTAAAATACCAGCCCTTTTGACAATGAAAAAAAGTAAAAAAAATCTAACAATCAACAATAAAATAAAAAAAGAAAACAAAAACACTTTGATGTGTTTGCTTACAACGAGTATTCAAAATAAACCACATCCTTAGTCTAATTTTCAACAATTTTCATCTCTCGATTTCGAAGAAAACTAATTTCTGATTTGCTAAATCATTTGTTTAGGCCAATCAGAAATGTTTTTAATTAGAAATTATGCCAAGAATGGACTTTTGAATGGTTGTTGAATATGAGCCCTGAGCAATGAAAGTAAAAAAAGTTGGAAAAAAAAAAAAGTTCCAGATCTCTGTTCCCTCATTATGCTTAGGGCTGGATACCAGCATCCCCTGATAATGGCGGAGCTGTAAGAGAAAGAAACGCGGAATTGTACCAGAAAGGCTACAATCAACTCATCAAGTTCAATCAAGTAGTTTATGAAATACAGCTATTAGGTTGTTTGATTGAATGCTGTTTTACTCCGCTTTCAACATTATTTCAGTCATGTCATGGCAACAGCTTACATATACATGTATTTTCCTAGGTTTCAGCAGTACTAGGTTACGGCACTGAAGTGTCTTGCCAATCCAGTCAGGCTCGAACCAAGGGCCTCCACGTTACAAGTCCTACACTTTACTACTGAGCTACGCAGGACCCCCAAGATATTAGGTAGAAAGTCAGCTATTTCCTCACAGATTCATTTGATTGGTCAGTTTCTTAATGAAGGTTTAGACCTTACCTATAATAATCAAAACAATGCAACCTGGCTTGCATGCAAAAAGAAACAATCAGTTTGTTAATGAAGGTCTAGATCTTATCTATAGTACTCAAAACAATGCTGTCTCCATGGCTGGCATGTAAAGAGACCATCAGTTTTTTAATGAAGGTTTAGACCTTATCTACAGTAATTGAAACAATGCAGTCTGGCCGGCATGCAAAGAGACATTTAACCCCTTGTGATAAAATCAGACATATATTGTTGCTCAAGTTCATTTATATACAGGTGTACAAATGGAGTGGAGAATCAAGGATCAGCACTGTCAACTGTGCATGGACATTCTGCACCGACCTTCTACACAGTGCCTCTTTTCACAGAGAAGTTTTGTCCATCAACACTTTAAAAAAACTGAAACTGTTTGCATTCACAGCCGAATACTGAAACATGTACAGAAAGTCAGAATCTATAGTGGTTTGCAAGTCTAAATTACAGGCAAGTGCTTTAACTATTATCTAGTAGATCAGTATTTGACAAAAATTGCTTTGAGAGTATAGTTAGCTTTATTAGTATTAGACTGATCAGATAAAACCTCCAGGAAACAGCTGGCTATGTTGGGAAGGTTACAGCTCTGTCTCATAAGTTTCTTCGCTTAATATAAATGAGCCATGCTCTGGGGGAATTAATGCATCATTGTGATCCATGATACCAAGCCAGTCATCACATAGTTGTGGATCCATAAAATCCATTTGGTCTAACAACAGACTGAATCATGAGGGTCAACTGGTCCTTTGAAGCCTGCACAGGCTGACCTGGGTCGATACTTTTTGTAGATGCATTAAGTCCCCTTTTTGCAGAGCATGGTTCAACTCCACTTAAAACAGGCTTGTAAATTATGGACCATTTACAAGAATTCAGGTTAATTCAAAGCACTTGCAGATGACAAAGTAAATTTGACTTAAAATTGAAATTGGTTTTTGGAAGGGTAGAAAACATTGTGGAAACAGGAGAAATTGCTGGTTACCAGCATTTTCTCCATTTCCTGCAATGTGTTCAAAAGCTTTCTTTCTCAGGGCCTTTAAAAGTAGGGATTATGTGGTAAAGGGTTAAATCAACACATCTCAAAATACAGTGGCAAAAGTGGTCTGTTTACAGATGCAAAAAAAGTGGGGAGCCGGTAAGCAGCATTTTCTTTTTTTCTCATGTTTTCTTCTCTTTCAGGAACAAACCCTTTTATTACAGCCACATCTAACTTGTCCTCTGCAATTGCTATCAATTTAGGCTAAATTTTTTCATCCAGGTAACTCTTTACCACACAATCACGGGTTTTAACGACCCTGAACAAAATGCCTTTTTAAAACATTGTGGGAAAAGGAGAAAATGCTGGTAACCAGCATTTTCTCCTTTCCTACAATGTTTTCTACTCTATCATGGACGAATTTTGCCATTTGGGCCACTTTTTATTTGTCATCTGCAAATGCTTTCAGTTTCAACCAGTCTGAAATTTTGTCGTTCGGTAAAGGGTTAAGAGTTTAATCTTTATATATTAAAAATTAGGCGAAAACATTTACCTGAGGGAGATTTCTCAAGTGCACTGTAAGCTGGTGGCGGGGCCGAAAACTCTGCACCATATACTTGTGAAGGAGGAGCAAAGCCAGCCGTTGGTTGGCTAAATCCTGATGGCTGGCTCCCTGTGGGATAATATGGTTGCTGCATAGGCTGTGATGGGTAACCAGTCCCTTGTGGGTATTGGGCTGAAATGAAATCATGTGAGCACATAATTGTACTTACATGAAGCTGTTTTTGTGTTTTCTGCATTTTTAGTGTAGAAAAAAGTCCAGAATGATTGCAATATTATGATGGATGCAGCCTATAGTGTTCCAGCAAAGTGGACAGCATAGATCAAAGATCAGACTGCATATTTTGCTCAGTCTGATCTTGATCTACACTGGTTGCAAGAGCAACTATAGTCCTGATAGGCAGCTTAAGGGTTAAGGCAATAGCCAGTGTTCCTGTGGTATCTTTCCCAAGGACACTCCCATTTGAGCTGTGTGCCAGCAGAAATTGAAACAAAAGTTTCTTGTAACAGATCCACTATGCCACAGTGGTCCAACTGCAAGCATAATGTAGTGGCACAGTTGAGCCTTTAGTACAAATAAGGCACTTAATACCTTACCAAACAATAAAATTTTGGACCTGTCAAAATTGAAAGAACTAGCATAAGACAAAATAAATGTGACTCAACCCGCATTTTCTTCTCCTCCCAAAACATTTTCAACAGCCTTACTATCAGGTTCATTAAAAGTCAGGATTGTGTGTTAAAAGCTGAATACCCTACCAAATCACAAAATTTTAGACTTGTCCAAAGTGAAAGCATTTGCAGACAACAAGATAAATGTAACTCAAAAATTAAAACCTTTTTTTTGGACGGGTAGAAACCATTGTGGGAAAAAGGATGCATGTTACCACCATTTTCTGCTTTCCCACCAATGTTTTCATGAGCTTTCTCTTTCAGGGTATTACCAGACAGGGATTGTCTGGTAAAGGGTTCAATGCAACTGACAACAAAAATTGAAGACTAATTCAAATTGAAATTATTTGCAGACAAATTAAAAATGGCTCAAGTTATGAGATCCCTCTTTCAAACCATGACCTTTGAAGCTCATTGGTCTTCCATGGAATGCTGAATTTTCATTGCTCTAACACAGTTTCTAGAAAGAGCACACCTATTGCCTATGTATCCCTTTGCCAGTTTGGTTAGTTGTGATGGAACAATGGAGCTTCAAATGCATGTGCTCAAATAATTTTTCTGGGAACAGAATATATTGAAAGCATTTTCACAATTTCCCATGACATTTTTAAAAACTTCCTCATCATTGAAAATACACACGATCTTTCAATAAAAGGTTAAGCCTTAGAGCACCGAATAAACCCAACAGACATTTTTAATCTAGAAATAAGACCAAAATAAATGCAAGATTGAGGTCAATTTTGTCTAAAATGTCCCAGCAAAACGGACAATGTAGATCAAAGACCAGGCTGCAAGTTTTGTGCAGTCTGATCTCAATCCACACTGGCTGCAATAGCAACTATAGTTGTGAAGGCTTTTAGGGCTAAAAGCGATAAACCTAACAGACATTTTAAATCTGGAATTAAGACCCAAATAAATGCAAGGTTGAGGTCAATTTTGTCTACTAGTAAAACCGACAGTGTGGATCAAAGATCAGACTGCATGTTTTATGCAGTCTGATCTTGATCCATACTGACTGCAATAGCAACTATAGTTGTGAAAGGCGCTTAAAGGGTTTACAGCAGTTCTACAAACCTTGTGTGATGACCATGGTCCGGCCCTGATTATACATCACTCCCCCTGCAGCCTGACGACGACGCTGTCGGCAGTACACAAAGAAGAAGAACAAAGCAATAACCGCAATTGTGATGAGCACACTCAGAATGATACCAACAATGATTCCAATTGACAATCTAAATTCATCTGAAAAGGTAAAGACCAAATAGTGGCCAAAAGTAAACATTTCTGTGTATGAAATACATGTACAGGTAAATTTCATCCATACCACTTAAAATATAATGGTGTTTATTGTTTGTCTAATGATCTGTTAAAGAGTTGTTGGTCAAAGTTCCAGTTAATGGCTGACAGGCATAACATTAACTATTAAGGCTACAATTAAAGTTGCCAATTTCAATTCTAGTTGGCCAGTCATTGGCCATTATTGGGCCTTTTAACCCTTTACCACGCAATCCTGTGTTTTAACGATCTTCAGAAAGAATCCTTATGAAAGCATTGTGGGAAAAGGAGAAAATGCTGGTAAATAGCATTTTCTCCTTTTCCCACAATGCTTTTAACCTTCATTTGGGCTACATCTAAATTGTCGTCTGCAACTGCTTTCAATTTGGACCAGTCTAAAATTTTGTCCTTTGGTAAAGAGTTAAAGAGAGGCATCTAAGTTTTCATCATCTTGCTTTCTTTCTCCCTTTACCAAATAATATCCTGTTTTAATGACTCTAAGCAAGGAGGCCTTTGAAGACCATGTTGGAAAAGAAGAAATTGCTGGTAAACAGTATTTTCTCCTCTCCAAACAAGATTCTCTAACCTCCAAAAAACAAATTTCATCATTTCAGCAACATTTAATTTGTTGTATACAAAAACTTGAATTTAAACAAGTCTTATTTCTTATTATAGTGTAACACTTTCAAGAAAGCTAACGTAATTTGCCCTCACCCTAGTTTTTTTATGTTATATACGAAACATATCCCATTAAGTCTTTACCACAAAGGCCAGAGTTTTTAAGACCCTGAGAGAGAAGCCTTTTGAAAACATTGTGGATAAAGGAGAAAATGCTGGTAACCTTCTACAGGCAAATTTCATCATTTCAGCCACATTTGACTTGTTGTCTACAAATGTTTTTAATTTTGACGTGTTTAGAATCTTGTCACTTGCTATTAAGAGTTAACTATTTACTAGACAACGTTATAATTTTATACAACTCTTGATGGAAAGCATTTGCAGAGGACAGATTAAGTGTAGCTCAAACGATTGCATCCATCTCTAAAAGGGTAGAAAACATGGTTGGTAAAGGAGAGAAAGATGATTATCAGCATTTTCTTCTTTTCCCACAATATTTTATCAAGGTGGTCACTGGCTTCATCATTCTGAAATACCTTCAGTCACATGATCTTAAACATGGTAGCGCCCATAAAATTACATAAGCAATGACAACAACAACCCCAGATAAATCATTCACATCCATCATTCAATCTGTCAGTGAAATCTGCCAGCAAAATTGATAATCTACATTAAAAAAGGAATTAAAATATTGTCTGTCAATGGAAATGTATTTGGAAAGACTTTGTTAGAAAATCATGACCTGTGTTTTCTTTTTTTAAGCGCAGTCTTACTGTTTTAAGAACAATAAAGTCTTGTTTTTTTTTGGCAAAGAAGTTTAAGGTGTAGGTGCATATAACCCATCATAATAAAGAATTTGATAATCAGATCACCTGAGGTTTCCTGAATGATGGTCTCTAAGAATGGCTTGACTGTATTTGATGTTTTGGCCAGAATATCTGACAAGTCACATTGGCTTAAGCCCTGAATTTTAGACTGGTCTAAATTGAAACTGAAAGCATTTGCAGATGACAAATTAAATGTGCCTCAAAGATTGAACTTTATATTTGGAAGGGTAGAAAACATTTTGAGGAAAGGGGAAAATGTTCGTTACCAGCATTTTCTCCTTTTTCCACTATGTTTTCAAAATTCTTTTTCCTCAAGGCTGGTAAATATTCTTTACACCAAAAATTCTTTGATCACATAACATCATATGAAATCTATGGGGAAAATATTCTGAAAAGAAGAAGTGCTGGTTTCCAACATTTTGTCCATTTCCCTTAACTTTTTATAACCATTCAACAGAAATCCCATCATTTAATTTGTCGTCTGCACATGCATGCTCTCCCATCCTTGTTAATCCAAATGGGCTTGTGTTTGTAGTTAACAAAACGAAGTGCACCTGGGTTAACAAGGATGATGCTTTCCATAATTGGACAATTCCAAAAATAAAACATTGTTGTCTGGTAAGGAATTAAATGATGTAAAGTGCACATTTGCAGACAATTAATCAAAAGTGGCTAAAATGATCGGATTTGTATTTGAAATGGTAGAAAATGGTATAAGAAAAAGGGAAAACACTGGTAACCAGTATTTTATATCTCTTCTTTCCTAAATCTAGGAAATACTAAACAGAAAAAGACAAAATACTTGTAACCAGCATTTTTTCTTTTTCTGTTTTGCCCTAAATTTTTCAAAACGCTTCTTAATCAGGGTCTTTAAAACATAGCATTACTTGGTAAAGTTTTAAAAGAAAACAAAACAAAAAAAATCAAATCAACTCACCCACATCTTTTTTTAAGTGAACTTTCAGTTCTATTGTAGTGCCAGGTATCAGTGAACCACTAGTGGTCCTGTCAAACACCACATATAGAGACGACAAAGATGTGCAGTGATCATCTGTTGGAGTCGAGGTAAAACAGTCTACTTCCTGTATGTAAAAAATATCTGAAAGATAACTGCTTGTTAGAGTTTACCCTATACCAGACAATCCTAACTTTTAACTACCCTGACTGCAGTATAAGAAAGCTTTTGAAAACTTTGTGGGCAAAGGAGAAAATGCTTGTAACCAGCATTTTTTTTTCTTTTCCCATGTTTTAATCCCTTTCTGAAACAAATAGAAAAATCATAACAACTACATTTAACTCATTCCCAAATGACAAATTTTGGACTGGTCCAAATTGAAAGAGTTATTTGCAGATGACAATTTTAAATTTGATGAAAATGGCAGACAGTTATCAAAAAGGGTAGAAAACACTCATTACAAGCAATTTCTCCTTTTCCCACAGTGTTTTCAAAAGACTTGTACTGCAGAAGAGCTTGTTTGGGGAAGGGTTAATTTATTGTATGCAAAAGCTTTCAATATTGGTGAGTCTAAAATTTTGTTGTCTGGTAGAGGCTTGCAGGGGAGATACTTACCAGTGCATTTATTTGTCAAAAATGGGAATTTCATTATTCAAGTTTGTTACTATTCTTTTTCATATAATTATTAATCCTTTACCAAACAATTACTTTATTAATGACCCAGAGGAAGAAAGCTTTTGAAAACATTGTGGGACAAGGAGAAAATGCTGGAAACCAGGATTTTCTCCTTATTCAACAATGTTTTCAATCCTTTTAAAGACAAATCCCATCATTTGAGCCACACTAAATTTTACAACTGCAAATACCGGTTCTTTCAATTTGGACAATCTTGTCATTTGATAAAATTTCATGCTGTGTAAGTTACATAAAATTATTCAGATCTGATAATTTGCCCTTTACCTCTTTACCAAACAAACAAATTTTAGACCCATTGAAATTGAATGGTTTTGCAGATGACAAATTATATGTGGCTCAAATTGTGGAATTTGTCTCTGAAAGGGTAGAAAACATTGTGGGAAAAGGAGAAAATACTGGTTACCAGCATTTTCTCCTTTTCCCATAATTTTTTCAAAAGGTTTCTTGCTCAAGGTCCTTAAAACTTGGGATCACTATTGTGATATAGACTTAACTCTTTACTGGACAACAAACCTTTACACTCCTCAAACTGAAAGCATTTACAGAGGACAAAGCAAAGTATCTCAAATAAAGTGTTTTTTCTTTAAAAGGACAGAAAGCACGGTTGGAAAAGGAGAAAATGTTGGCAACCAGCCTTTTCTCCATTTCCCACTTTATTTTGGAATGCCTTCTTCTTCAGGGCCCTTGAAACATTGGGTCGTTTGGTAAAGGGCTAATGTTTTCCTAGGCTATGAAAATCAATACATGTAAATGAGTTGTGCTGAAGGAGAATGGGTGGGTGGGTATAATGCATCTCCTGAACCCTTTACAACACAGTCCTGACTTATAACGACCCTGAGAAAGAAGCCTTTTAAAAACATTGTGGTAAAAGGAGTAACCAGCATTTTCTCCTTTTACCACAATGTTTTCTACCCTATTAGAAAGAGAAATCATCATTTTAATAACAATTAGTTTGTCATCTGCAAATGCTTTCCATTTGGACTGGTCTAAAATTTTGTTGTTTGGTAAAGGGTTAATGCATTGCACCAAGCAAGTCATCAGATAATTATAGATTCATAAAATCCATTATACTTAACAGCTGACTGAACCATGAGGTAGACTGGTCCTTTAACATGCAGAAAACTGACCAATAGTATTTGTAAACAGTTTCAACCCATTTCAGCCTGCTCAGACAGCACAGGCTGACATGGGTTGATATTTTTTGTAGATGCATTTAACCCCCTTTTCACAGTGCATGGCTCAAATATTCCAGACAAAAAACCCTATATGCATGTAAAAAAAAAATCAAAGGACTGATAGTCCTGAGAGTCGCCTGGAGGGTAATGGGTTAGAAGTTTTCACCCTTTTTTGTTCAGTCTATTAAAAGCATTCAAGATACAAAATAACTTAACCATAAGACAGTATTATAAGCAATCATATTTCTAAGTTGTCATCCTAAAATTACAAACATTAATATTAAAATTTACATGAAAAAAAAAATGTGGTGAGAATTCAGATTTAGGCACCAGGAACAAGTATAAAAAGTTCAATGTCTCTTACCCCGGGTGACTTCATTTAAAAAATGGTTTTTAAAAGATACAATCAATATAAAACAAGTCATTTCGTTGAAGTGATATCCATCGCCAAAACAAAAAAATAAAAAATGATAGAAACATAATTATATGAGGTATTGCGTTTTGCATGTAAATGGACTTTTTTGTTATTGGTGAAAATATGCATTAAGCCTTCCCTTATTCCATGACACGGCATTTAATCAAGTAAAAACAAATACCGATTGTCTGTGACTTATGATAAACAATATGAATATGAAGTTTCATAAAATTTTGTCAAGTAGTTAGAGATATTGGTCCATAATGGAAATATACATCAAGCCTCCTTTTTCCATGACACCGCATTAAAAACAAAAACAAAATAAAACAAAACAAGCAGACCGGAAGACATCAAGCCTCCTTTTTCCATGACAAGGCATTACATTAAAAAAAAAAAGGTATATCGGCTGACTATCCTGAGGAACATGTGTAAAGTTTCATTAACTTTCGTCAACGATTTTAGAAAATATGTCTGGATGGACGAAAGATCAGACGGACGAACGGACAGACGGACAGACATGCAACATGAAATCTATACCCCCCCCCCCCCACGAAATTTGGCGGGGCAGAATAACTGCCGAAGTTCCATCAATATTTACAGTTACTCCCTACCTTAATAATACATGTAATTATAAAGAATGTGGACAAAAATTAGGCTTCTTAGTTGAAGAACCACTTGAACAATTATATAAAAGAGGACCATTTAGGCAACATTAGTATGGAACTCAGTTGAACTTTGTCTTCTGGTATAGGATCTAGTGACAAACTTTTTAGACCAAAAATGCCCTTTTGCATCTCACCCATATCTAATCTAAGCAGTCTGACAAAGTTCCGTGAGTATTGGACTGAACATAAATGGATTCTACAGCACTAGATCTATTATTGTTTCGTCTGATAAGACATAGTGAAAACCTTTTTCTTTTAACTCCCAGTGACCTACATTCAATTCTGTCAAATATATTCTTGAGACAAACAGCCGGAAAATTCCATGATCATTGGACTGAAATATAACCTCTGGAGCACACACAAATGTTTGACTCAGTAATCTACCAGGTCCATTAGAAATAATCTGTTTCTGTTGTTGTCCGGTTTCAAGTTTTGTCCACAGTGGACTCTAGGAATGTGGCTGCGACAGCTCAAGAAAAACAATATAACCCAATAGCATGATCATCAGCCTCGTAACTTTGTCTGCGTTTTACAATGTCACAGGAATTAATACTGCTTCCACACCAATTGAAAATTGTAGGGATCTACATGTATATTGCTTTGGTGTAAACTAAATGTTAGCGATTCGCTCTTTTACCCTTTACAACAACCCTTTACAATATTACAAACACTCCAATAAAGAACTTGTTGTTCGATTGGGTTAACATCGATCTGTTCTATGATATTTGAAATATAGTGGAGTAAAATGTCAAGTTCTCAGATTGCTGATTGTTAGAACTGCGTGGTTTCAAGTCGAATTCCCGTGTGAATTCAGATTTCGGCAGTTACGAAAGCACTTTGCGACACCCCTACTAATAAATTGTTGTTTCATAAATACTAGATCTAGGTTAATCGCACATTGAAAAAGAACAGCAGCAGACTTTGACAAATTCACCTCTTTAAAAACGAAAAACAATTAATTGAACACAGTAAACTTTAAAACACTCTCTCTGCACGGGTCGGTGAGGCGCTAGGTCGATGTATGCTGAATATAAAGGACGGTTCAGCGACTGATTCATAAATTATATGTAAATTCATAAAGAATTCCGTGGTCTAAATGACGTTATACATCACGTGATTATAAGATCTATATTTGTCGCACAGCTACATTCCAGAAAGCACCTGCTAAGCGATTACTTGGTACAGCCTAGAACGTGCGTATTACATACGCTGTGTATGATCTCTGCTTGTGCACCTAGAATATGGGTGTGCAAAATATCTAAAGTCTAGAATAAAAAGCTGTGAAGAAGCAATGTGTAAGAATGTCTAAGAAGGCAACGCAACCATTCCAAGTCGTTATAAATTTGTTTAAAAAATTAGCCTACTGTTGGGAAAAATCTCCACTGAAAGCTTGGACCATGTTAACTCGGTATCGCCTTTCTCTTTCCGACCATATGTTGAGTGTTGAATTGAAATAAGACTTACAATTAACGACAGATGGTAAGATTTAAATTGTGCTTCTAATGGGTAATTATCAAACCATTTTCGCTGAGAACTGTCCACAAATAGAAGTGTGCCGCAGTAAAGAGGCTTGTCGTCGAAAAGTATTTTTCAGCGTGTCTGCAAACTTGTCCAGTTCACGACGGCTATTTTTAGATACATACATAATGCGCTATTTTTGGAGATGATGTCTGTGTAAGCCATAGGCTATCGTATACCCTCGTGGACGAAATGACTGTTTCAAAGGTTTGAAGCGTTAAATAGCACGGTCTTTATAGACATATTCATTATCACAAAGGCACAATTGTAAGTTATTTACAACAGAAATTTGGTTGTTTACCGAATAATTAGAAAACTATGTTTTATCTCGTAAACCGGAACTTGGGACAGGAAGCAGTACGAGGCCGGAGGTATGCTTACGCCACCCCATAGATCAAGATGATAACAATGAGAGCCTGGTTGCTACGCAACCAGGCGACTCAAAAAAAAACCTAAAGACAGACAGACAGACAGACAAACTGATTCCAGTATACTAGTACCCTTAAAATCATTTCTTTTAAGGGAATATAATGAGATCTGTAGGGTAGTAGCCTTCGTTAACTATGGTATGGTTATCTAGGAAGACTTAGGCAGAACTACAACTACCAAATAAATAGTCCTTAGTGTTTGTGTCTCAATAGGTTTGGATCATCTGCTACAAACAATATGATAGCTCTGGCACAGCATTTACCAACTTTTACATAGTCAATTCAAAATTTCAAAACTATGGCCATCTGATTGGCAAAAGATGTTTTTGTCTTGGCAAATCAGATGACTAGTACTGGCATTTGTATCAGCCTATTATCATATGGTTGATATTGGAATCTGTATCGATCAGCCAATCAGAGGTCTAGACTTCAAATTTAGAATGAGAACAATCTTTAGATTGGATGGGTAAATACACTATCTAAACTAGAGCTATCACTAAAAGTGATCATACCCCCCACCAGCTCCTTGTCACAAAACAGCTCTTTGTCACAGAATGCAGAATGGTTTCGTAAAAAAATAAGAGTTGAGAAAAAAAGTGGGAAGAGTTATGGTACTTGTAAACTGCGCTTCTCATTAATGTGGTCTATCTGTATATGAAGTTTGATGTCACTAGCTTTAATGATTCAGAAGTTATGCCCCAGACAAATATCCAAAGTTAAAACTTACAAAGGGCAATAACTCAAAAAATAAATGGAATAGAGTTATTGTTCTTGTACAATGCACTTCGCCTTATAGTGATCTATCTGTGTGTGAAGTTTGAAGTCATAAGCTCCTATACTTTGGAAGTTATGCCCTGGACAAAAATCCAAAGTTAAAATTTACACAGGGCAATAACTCGAAAAATAAATGAAATAGAGTTACTGTTCTTGTACACTGCACTTCTCCTTAATGTGATCTAACTTTGTGTGAAGTTTGAAGTTCCTAGCTTCTATACTTTGGAAGTTATGCCCTGGACAAAAATCCATAGTTAAAATTTACAAAGGGCAACAAGCTTAAGGGGAGATAATTCGGCAACCAATGACAGCAAGGTCATGAAAACTGCATATGCACAATTTCATATGTACCCAAACATTATGTGTAAATTTCAGTGCAGTACTTGAAAAACTGTAGGAAAAAAGCTCCGGACAAAATTGTGTCTACGGACGGACGGACAGACAGGCAGACGGACAGACAGACGGACAGCCATGGCGATTCCAGTATACCCCCCTCCACTTCGTTGTGGGGGGTATAAAAAGTCACAACAAATGGACTTACCCCATCTGCGGAGCCCAAGACAAAGCCATTGTGGAATTCCACATCAACTGCACAATTTGAATCGTATTTCGTGGCTGACACACAGATGTCATCCAAAATATCCGAGGGTTTTAGCTCTATTTGACATGGAAATGACAGATCAACTCCCGTATATAGAAACAATGTAGTTTCATCGATTGTGAAACTTCTGCCACATTGAAAATCTGTTACAGCATGTGTAATGGCTGAAAAAGAAGGTAACCAATCACACGACAGGCTACTTAATGGAGGAGAGGTAAATATCATTATAGGGAAGAAAAGGAACAATTGGTAGTAATTTAAGCAACAGCTTTTTTTGGATGAATGGATGGGTGTGTTGTATTGGTTGTATGGTGTTTAACGCCGTTTTCAACATTATTTCAGTTATATCACGGCGGCCAGTGCACCTATCCATGCTTTCCTAGAGTTTCTGTTACCAGTACTCCGCACAATATTCTTTCCAAGCCACTGGCTACTTTCCCACATAACCATCGTCGAAACAATGGTCAGCGGTGAGAGAGGAATGAATCCTGTCGCGATGACTATCATCAATCCTCGGAAAGAAATTGGCCAAGCCAGGGATCAAACCTGCAACCTCCTGTTCTCAAGTCCTGTACGCTACCGACTTAGCTACGGGGGCTTGGCATGGATGGATGGGAAGGAGAGCAAGCAAACAAACGACAAATGAATGAATAAATAAATGAATTTTTTTGTTTGTTTGTATTGAGGTTTAACATCATTTTAACAGCTTAGCGCATATTGTGGTGGTCTGTGCACCTACGCGTGTCTTTTCTGGCTTTTAGGTTTATCACACCAGTACTGACATGAACATACTTAAGAATGAATATGTATTAAAGTACAGGACAGTGTTGATCTAAGATTTGATAGCATGTTTGTGTAGTCTGATCTAGAACTACATTAAATGCAACTATTGTTGTGAAAGGTACTTTATAAGCCATATGTTATAACCCAACAGTACATGTTTTAATAATGATGTACATTCCTATATACACAAAGGCAGAATACCAGAAGAGAAGAAAAAGTTTTATCACATAATCGCCCTTGTTTTCAGTGTAATATACCCACTACAAATTTTCTTATCTTATACATATTTGATATCACAGTTGTGTGACATCATTGATGATGTCATTCTGTATGTATTTCAGAGAAATGAAAGGGGCTTTTTATCGCAATTACTGTGTGTGCATTGATGCTTTTGCTTCTTCTAATGTATAATTTGTGAAATATCATTATGTGATAAAAGGAATATGACACTTGTTGAATTTTCAGGTAATTAAAATTTTATCAAACTCGTCTAAAAAAGTTATAAAGCTCACCAGGCGCTCGCTTAATAACATTTTTTAGACTTGTTTAACAACTTTTTATCTCAAATGCGAACTTATGTCAGATCCCATATGTCTTCAAATTCTGTCAAAAACATGGTGCAAAAGAAGAGTAATTGCTTAACCCTTTACCACACAAAGCCCACTTTTATTGACCCTGGGAAAGAAGCCTTTAGAAAACATTGTGGGAAAAGGAGAAAATGCTGGTAACCAGCATTTTCTCCTTTTCCAACAATGTTTTCTACCCTATCGAAGAAAAAGTGCACCATTTGAGCCATAGAGGCTAAAATCATGTCTTCTGGTAAAGGGTTAAGACAAGCTTACTATGCTAGGATTAATATCAAAATGCCTTACTTGATGTGTATACTGTACCAACGAAAGTAAGGCACAAACACAGAACATTATAATATACTCCAAGCATTTTTGTACCTCTTCGAGTAATTCTAGCCTGAAATATAACAAAAACTGGAAATGCTTACTAATCAAATGTAATGACTGATTTTTTTTTTTATCATTTTTAACTGTTCATTATTTTTTCACTCATTATTTTTTCACCAAGAATAACTCTACTGCCACTAAAGTTTAGACTGGTCCAAATTTAAACCATTTGCAGATGACATAATAAATGTGGCAAAAATAATGCATTTTGTCTCAGAAAGGTTAGAAAACATTGTAGGAAACTGTAAAAATGCTGGTTACCAGCATTTTCTCTTTTTCCCACAATGTTTTCAAAAGGCTTTTTCTTCAGTCATTGAAATCCTGGATCGTTTGGTAAAGGGTTAACTATTTACCAAATAACAAAATGTGTGACTTGTCCAGATTGAAAGTATTTGCAGACAACAATGTATAATTTGTCTCAAATGATGGGATTTTTCACTATATGGTTAGAAAACATTGTGGGAAAAGGAGAAAATGCTGGTAATAAGCATTTTCTCCTTTTCTAACAATGTTTTCAAAGTATTCTTCCTCAGTTTCAATGCAGCTATAGTGATACTTTCAAATATTTGATGTCTAGCCTTTCACTGCATTGGGACTCTCTCAAGGCCATCGGTCACAGTCTGGCTGGCCCAGACCAGTTTTGGGTATATGGCATCATATGGTTCTGGCTATACATGTACCACTGTTTTCATTTTCAAAGCAAATACTCCTAAAATTAATTGAGTTTCACAAACAAATAAGATCTCAAAATGCATTAAAATTGCTTCTTACAAAACCATACCAGGGGGAGGGTGGGTCAACACCTCTAATGCCCTCACCCATTGTGCCTTCTGCATTCCAGGGATGCCAGAATCATGCAACGGCCATACAACTATTCATAAGCTGACAACAGAGCGGTCTCTTTACTAAGAATACCTATCCATATTAATGTGCTGAATTTTTTTTTGTCTCTTGACACTAACTCACAAAAAACAAGTTGTGGCAAACAACTTTTAACTCTTTACCAAACGACAAAATTTTGGACTTGACCAAATTGAGAGCATTTGCAGGCAACAAATTAAATATTGTTTAAAATATGAAACTTGTCATTCAAAAAATAGGAAACATTGTGGGAAAAGGAGAAAATGCTAGTTTCCAGCATTTTCTTCTTTTTCTACAATGTTTCAAAGGGCTTCTCCATCAGGGTCGTCAAAATTGGGGTTGTGTGGTAAAGGGTTAAACCTCCATATAATGTAAAGCTTTTTCTTAACCCTTTCCCAAATGACAAATTTTAGACTGGTCCAAATCGAAAGAGTTTGCAGATGACAATTTTACATTTGATAAAAATGGCAGA
Organism: Tridacna gigas; assembly: GCA_945859785.2. Taxonomy (NCBI): domain Eukaryota; kingdom Metazoa; phylum Mollusca; class Bivalvia; order Cardiida; family Cardiidae; genus Tridacna; species Tridacna gigas. The sequence continues at coordinate 30,282,006 of OX244036.2, read as the reverse complement.
AAATTCTCAAAAAGGGTAGAAAACACTGTGGGAAAAGGAGAAATTGCTCGTTACGAGCAATTTCTCCTTTTCCCACAGTGTTTTCAAAAGACTTGTACTACAGACACATGAAAACCAGGGCTTCTTTGGGAAAGGGTTAAAGATGGATTACCAGTATCTGGTTCCATGATTTTAGGTTTAAAACTTGTAGAAGCATATTATGACTAATGGAGAAATTGTCTGTTATGGGCAGTTTCTCCTTTATCCTGAGCATTTTCAAAATTGTACTGCAGAAGGAAATAAACGTATTCATGTGCAGCATCAATGTTTAAGAGTATCAATAAAAGTATGAGAAAAATGACAGTCTACCTCTTTTGTTGCTGATATTCTTTCTGTATCATGTAAGACTATACATTAAATTGACAAATTAATTGTTTACCAAATGAAAAAAAACAGACTTGTCCGATTTGAAAGCATTTGCAGACGACATTTGAGCTGTGGCTCAAATGATGGAATTCGTCTTTGTAAGGTAGAAACCACTGTGGGAAAAGGAGTATAAACCATTGTGGGAAAAGGAGAAAATGCTGGTAACAAGCATTTTCTCCTTTTCCCACAATGTTTTCAAAAGAAATCTTTCTCTGGGTTATTAACACTTGGAATTTAGCAGTAAAAGGTTAACCCCATGACCAAACAATCCAGTGTTTTATTGACAGCAAGAGGCTACTTTGCCCACATTGAGGACTAGTGAAAATATTTTTCCTTATCTGTTGTTCTTCTTTACTGGTGATTTGCCACCTTTCAGCTTACTTAATTCAATGATAAATCATTTTTGAAGTTACTGTTTGTTGAGATTATAAAAAACTGCATACAATGATACATCTTCAATTTTAAAGATTTTTACCATACTTGGATCAGGTTGCTTCATTTTTAGAGGAAAATAAGTTCCAGGACCACAATACTTGATAAACTGAGTTCATTTAAGCAAAGACTTGAAATATTTACCTTTAGGCTTTACCTGTGAATAATTAAAAAAAAAATAACCTCCTTATTTCAATATAGAACGTTTGATTTTCATATGTATCGAAAATCTAGAATGAGAGCATCAGAGTTTAATCGAACAAGACTTCCCGTATAATTTATGAAATAGCTTGTGGATTCAACTTCCAAAGTTTTAATCGGCCTCATCACTTGCTTTCTCTTGTCTGATGTTACTTTTAGCATAACTATTACACCCTGTATGATCGACTCCGGAATTTGGTACCAGCTGAAGCGGTGATAAACAAAAACTGGTCATGTCCAGGTTAAGAAAATTCTTTATTTTGACGTTATGTGGCGATATTATGCGTCAATAAGAGTGTCTCTATTTACGGAACATATTTTTGTTTGAAATGCACATCCAGAAATGATATGAAAATTATTTTAAGTTCACTTTTTATTATAACGAGCGGCCTGGTACTGCCGAAATTATGTGTCTTCGTCAAAACCCACCTGTTTAAATATCATACAAACGGTTGTGACAAATTTCAGTCAATGATTATGCAGATGCATTCCCATCACCGCTGCTTATATATAATCCATAGTTCCCTCAAAACAATAATGGAACTCGATAAAAACATCATAAAACTCGGGAGGCTTGCCGAGTACGGCAACTTGCGGTACTGCATAAAAACACTGTACTGTAATAGATTTTAATGCAAAGTAGCGCGCGAAAGGGTATTATTTCCTAATTAGTAACATTTTCAGTTGCCAACATTAGTTACAAGTGAAATTATTTGTTGGAGTATGGTCATATCGAAAGAAAAAAGCACACAGCTCGACTGGAAGCCAATTTCTCTCGCAGGCCGTGCGAGTAGTCTAGCCACAAAACTATCGAGTCGTATATCGACCTATGACAGTAAGTTTGTAATTCGGGAAATATTACCCGAGAGAAACATTTCCAGTATCTTGAGCTAAAGATAGATTCATTTATACGAGGGCCTTTAATTTTGTAGGGTACATTGTATTTATAGTAGAGACATCGTTTTAAACGGTGAACTCGTTTAAAGGAAAGGTGGAAAAAATACAGTAGTATCATGGTCATTGGCATGAATTTAGTTGCAATAAAACGTGTCACAAGCTGTAACAATATCGGTGGTATTATTTGAGACTTGACGCTGGTACAGCCATGCTTTATCTATATCAGATAATCATGAGTGCATGTTGTAGAAAACTGAGCTATTTCGATAATGAAATTGTACGTTAAATGTTAAAGTAAGACCTGTGTAATGCACTTCCGGTGAACATTGGGCAAAAATTCTAATTGGTAGTTAAATAAGGATAAATAAGGATTTATGCCGAAATAATATTTTTGCACATTTCTAATGGATCAGAAATTCCGTTTATGTCTATCTTGAAACTTTTTTTTGATACTTTTGTTTGTTTTCTAAAAAGGGAGGTAATTATTATCTCTTTTTCAATTGAGAATATAGCGGTTTTAAATTTATAAATGATAATTCAAAAAAGGAAAAAATGGAAAAAATGAAAAGGTGAAAGTAGTTCAATAATACTCATTTTTAATTATAGCTAATTTTGCAGGATGATATTTTAGTGGAAATAGCTGTTTTCCATTACACAGGTCTTACCTTAATCGGTTTTCGTAAAAGAAACTGGTCATACTAAGTATGACATTACTTGACGACTCACGCGGCCTGTTTCCATGCATGATGTTCTGTTTTAGGGCACATATTATATAATTCCATAAAATCTCTATTGTTGACCCTACCGCGACCACAAAACTAATGGAAAGCAAATATTTCTTAAATCAGAACACTGTGGCGACCTGCGACTCAGTCTTCATTCTTAAATTTTAAATTTCTGGCATTTTCTCGCAGAAACATTATTTCAAACCCAACCCTCCCCCTTTCTGAGCAGGGTGGGTGTGGTAACTGACCATGCAAGTTTCCAGTATAAAAACAGTATATGTTCTTGTGACTGTATTTTGTAGCAGGTGCATGGATACGACTTGCGTATTAAATTAAAGTGTAGTTTTTGATGTTTACAACTTTGATATCAAATATGAATGGTTTCCTAGATGGGTAATCGCCGCAGATGAACTTTTCAAACGGCCCTCGTATCGGGCCGCAGCAACTCGTACAAACAATATGCGCGCCCAGCAAATAGATTAGCTCAGCCTTTGTATCTATAGTCAGAGTCTGGTCAGAGTCTTCGCTGGTCGCCTGAAGTAGGGTTGGGTTCTTAGCTATCAATAGAATGGTCATTGAAGACACTGATCTAAATGAACAGGTTGATCTTAGCAGGATGCACATGTAAACTGTAGAATTTGTTGTGCTCCTGCTCATTTATTAGCGTACAACCACCTAAAATCTTGGACCACCATGAATCGCGGATAACTGCTTAGTACCACGAGAATGGAACTTTTTTTTTTCGGCGTGGCCGAATGCGCTGGCTTTTGACCTACTTCGGGTACTAGTAAAGAATGAGTAGCTGGTAATTTGCGATTGGTAAAATATGTGCACATGTTCGGCGGGTCCCTGCTGGCATATTTCCTCGCACTGTATGAAACCACTATCAACAAGTATTGCTACTGCTAATCGATACCCGGGCCTTGATTCATAGCATAGCAAACCAATGTAGTAGGGAATAACTATTTTCTTGTGCTATTTGGAAACTAAATATTTTCATGAGCGTCACCCAATAGCCCGATACTACATTTTAACAAATTAAAATCACTGAGGAGAAAGAGGCAAATTGCTCGTGAGGTTACTTTTCATTATTTTACTTCATACTGAGCCACAAAAGAGTTTCATTATTCAGTATTTCAGTATCTCTTACGCCGTCTATCTTTAATTTTTTAAAGATATTTCTGTTTACTTTTCTAAATCCCTTACTGCCGCGGCTCATGGTAGTCCCTTTCTATATAGTTACCGGACTATTTTTGCCTTTCTGTGACGTCAGAACGCTAAATATGTCCTGATTTAGACGCCTCTTGGTGCAATATCCGCAAGCGAAGGGCATTAGAACCTGCAAAGGGATAAAAGAATGCGTCAAAATGGTCACTTTTGCTGTATCATACCGATGCAAATTTCCATACAGTTAATTTAGTAAAATTTTCATGTTGCCGTACAACAACCTTTCAAATCGCCGTACTCCCAAGGACTCTTGTTTTCGAGAATAATTTAATCAAATCTTGATTGTTGCATATGAAACTTATACCGAAGTCAATTCCAAATGTCCGGAATATTTTGATATTAAAAACCAAGGGTAACAGGCTTTGTAACAACGCAAAACGAACGATTTTCAATGGGATATGGTGGTTTGAGCAGTACCAGCTAGTAGGATTTCGCTGTTTTTTGCAGCATGCAGGAATATTATTTTTGACTAGCGATCATGTTTAAACACAACGGAAACAAGAACTAAATTATTCAACCTATTATGTATCAATGATATCCTACATCGCTTTTTGACAGAAATATTAACATAGAGGCCAATCTAGTACATTAACGATGGAATGAAACTTTCCGATCTCACGCAATTTCAATATCTTGAGCAAGCTATCAGTCTTCTCTTCATAGTCTAAGGGAAAAAACTGGTACATTCTTAAATCAAATACATGAAGAGTTGCTTCCTTTTCTTTCTGTTTAATCTGGTCTAGTACCTATATTAAGGGTAAAGGTATGTTTGCATGGACAACAGAGAGAATATTTGTGCCCCGTCTTACCATAAATATTCATTTTGGGGGGCTGAAGGATAACGCGCAATCATTTCGTCTTAACGGAGCCAGCAAATGGGCGGCTTTGGGTGGTGCTTATCAAATGAAGGCGTAACCTACCCGCAGTGCTACGACTAGAAATCTTTCCAGAAAATCGCCACCAATTAGGAAAAAATAGTGATATTCCAATTATTTCCCTTGTAAGATAAAAACAAGAAAACCAAACTGTAGTCCGGTATGGATTACCTGCCCCTAACACTACATTTACTACTATACATGGATCCCTGGAAATCAATATTCGACCAATCAGGTCATCGCATTTGTATGGCCCGATGTGCAGCCCGGCTGTCTGCTATTTCGGCTCCCAAACAAACGACTGTTAATGTTGGAGAAGTGCGATATTATTTGTGTTTACAACGCTTGAATTTTAGGAAAAAGTTTAAAAGATGTGCTTTGCGAACGTGTATGGCTTACGTGTGACATACGCAGAGGCTACAAGTTTGCATTGTGATTATGATTGACAATGGGACACGAGTTTCGATCAACGCTATATTGCGCACTGGATTAATTAGTTTAAACATATTTTATTGCCATAATTTATATACATATGATATACATTTCATAATTACAAACAAGGAAATTGGCAAATGGGTTGAGCCACAAGTTCAAAAACTTAGTTACGGCTCTCCCCATTGATCACTGAAATAACATACTTTACTACATGGCACAGAAATATTTCTTGGCAGTGTATCTAAATGGAAAATATAAATAAATATTTGTTAAGTCTAAGGAAGAACAGGGTATAAAAAATGCAAAAGGGTCAAACATGCTGCATAAAGTATGATGTATACATATGTGTGTGTGTGTGTGTGAGAGAGAGAGAGACAGACAGAGAGACGGGGGGGAATAGATGACTCGGATCATTTTTTTTTTTACTCTTTACAAGCAGTACGTATAACGTCAATCAACCATCCTGAAGCGCCCAGTTGCAGCTATATATTTATGTACAGTGTCAAAAATCAACATGTTTGCTTCTACAGATAATTCAGTGTTTCCACATAATAAAAGATGACAGTTCAGTGGATGAAGATGTCTTAAAATGTTAAACAGCTGAAGACGTTCAAGTTGATATTTGGAACATTTGAAGAAATAATGTTCAGCATCTTCACGTTCATCACAAAAGGCACAACTATTTTCACAAGAAACAAGATTTAAAAAAAGATCGTTTTTTAAGTCACTGCAATTGTTTCGTATTCTTGCATGAATTACTGAAAGATGTCGTGATCCATACGAAAAGTATGACGGGACGTTATATGTTTGAAACATATAGTTAGAAATTTCTCGTTGAAAGGAAGAAATACTAATAAATGTCTCAAGTTCAGAGGAAGTTGATTCCAGAGGGAAAGTAAGGTAGGAACACGCGAATTTTCGGTCAAAGAGGTGCGGCATGAAAGAAGCACAAAATCATCGTTATTTCTCAAATTATAATCAACAGAGTTGCCACCATTTTGAGGAAAAAAGTGAACTTAAATATTGCGGAACCATATTATGTGTGATTTTATAGGCGAGAACAAGCTTTTGACATTTACGTCTCTCTGATAATCTTAGCCAGTCTAATTCACGAAAAAGATTCTTGAGATACAAAACTGGCTGAGCGCGTCAGTCCAGTAACAATTCTTCTAGCTTCAATTTGAATCTTTTCTAATCTGTATGAATAGGACAAATTAGAAAAGATTCAAACTGAAGCTGGAAGAATTGTTACTGGACTGACGCGCTCAACCAGTTTGTATAATCCTTTTCGTGAATTAGGTTGGCTAAGATTACCAGAGAGACGTAAATACCAAAAGCTTGTTCTCGCCTATAAAATGGATTCATTAATGTTAGTTTTTTTTTTTTCCTCTGAAACTCTGTGAAAGAGACATAAAATGTTTTACAATGAAAAACAAAGGCAAAATGTATGAAATACTGTTTCACTAAAATATTTAACCTTGTTTAATAACCTCCGCACTTACAAAAATCTTTTTGAGGCACTTGTCAACAATGTTTCAGTTTGACGTTAACATTAACCCTTGGTGCATTAAGAATGCTGAATGTGTAGATACAGATCAGAGGGGAAAAATGCATTTTATTCTTAGATTCAAACCATCTGCTGCTTAAGTTAAGCACATTTACGTGTATTCTTTACTGAAAGTACATGTAGATCTCAATTATGAAACAGACTAAGTTCTGTTCTGTACAGTTTTGGAAGTTCTGCTCAAAAGGCAACTTATGTTGAATCAACTTTTTTGACTTAGCCATATTAAGCACGTCTGTCATTTCAACGGGTATGTCAGTGAACTGTTAACTGATAGGATGTGTGTTTGGTTGCCGCTGTAATCCACTCGATCACCAGTTGTTTCCAGTATATCACAAGATGTAACAAACTACCGCCAATGATATCAAGTTTGTTAACTGACAGCACACTTTACACATTTTAATATCACTATGCAGCCATTTTCCCTTAACTTGAAAATCTTAGACTTACACCTCTCTGCTGTATGAGACAATCGGTAAATATTTAAAAATGCTTGTAATTTAGTGTAATTTATTATCGAATATAATGTTGAGACAACCTAACCAGCCTTACAAAAATATTAAGCATCTTTACTTCTATTATTCTTAGGCAAAACTGAGGTTTATGAGGTGTTTCATTATTTCTCATTGAAGTTCAAAACTTTGCTGGCACAGGTATAACACTGTCCGTAGCAACTGAAATTCACACTTTTTGTACATGTATATCCTTGTGTAAATTAGTTCAAGTGTCCATAAATTTCTTACCGAGAGTCGATCATCGGCAGAAACATATGAAAGGAATTTTTTCCGGGATTTAATCGATAGAAACAGTCATGACCACACGATATAAGCAGCTCTTCTGCTATACTGTATATGTATTTACTGCAGTTGTTTGGGAGCCCATAGCGACGGTAACCAAGGAAGTCGGTTTATCTCATCGCCACGGATCCATGTATTGAAGTGTGGCGGGGAACCAGACTAACCAAACTGCAACTTAGATTGGTTACCTCCCCTGATACAGCAAGCGATCGGTACAAGCTACTGAAAACGGGCAGAATACTGCCCGCCTACTTTTAGAACAGCGATATCGCGAGGAGGTCACTCCCACTTCATGTGCTGTGAAATTTCCGATAATTTTGACCTCACAAAGAAGTGAACTGTATATATGGTATCACCTTTTAAAGTTAATTTCTGCTACTATTAATTTAGTTTCGATTACGAATTTGAAATAGTGCAAACAATAGAGCTCTATGTTACCTATACTGCCAAACTGGAAATGTGTAAGATGCTCCGATTGGCCATTCAGTGATATTCATGTAGCCAATGAAAAGCATCGACACAATAGCCTTGTGCCAGTTGTAATATGTATATTTACAACGGGACCAGTTCAACTGCAACTAGGTCCATTATCTTCCGCTAGTTGGCATTTTTTAGATACATACGACGGTATTTTATGAAATTATTTTCCGGGTTTGAAATCATTATATTTTTAAGAAATTTGTTGGAAAAAAATGGCTTGATTTTTCCACAGATGTATTATATAGCCATTTTCCTGTTGCTATTTTGAGCGTCAGTTTACGCTTGCTTATTAATACTAAATAATTAAATTTCATCCTATACAGGGCAGTGATGCCTCATAGCAGACCGATCTAATCTTTGAAGAATATTTACATGCGCAAACAACGTATAATTGGGACATTCTCTTCCGCTAGTTGGCATTTTTCAAATACGTAACCTATCTGTTATGGGCGCTCTGGGTACAGAACCAGACTACTTTTCAAGGCGGCAGTCAATGCAACAAATTTCAAAATAAATTATTACGTTTACTCACTAAAACCTACCTTGTACGATTCATCCAGCCATGGTTAGCTAGCATATAACCTATGCACCAGCCATTTAAAACATAGCCCCTATCAGCTTGGGAAAAAGCCCCGGCATGAGCCCGGCAAGGTGGGGACGTTATTTTTTTTGTCAGTCTGTTGCAAAATTCCCTGTTTTCCCCATGTCTGTATTTAGAAAATGTCAACAAAGATTTGCAGTAAACAATGGTATTTGATAAAATTATTTTCCCCGTTTTAAATTAATACATTGTTACAAAATTTGTAGCGAAAAACTGGCTTGATTTTTCCACAGACGTATTAGTTATAGCGATTTTCTGCTTGCAATTTCGCGTATTAATATTGATCCTGTACAGGACAGTGATGCGTCAACATTATTTTCTGCTAGGTGACATTTTTTAAATTCATAATCAAGTCAAATCTTCGAAGAATACTGAATTGCACAGACAACAGACAGGTCAAATCTTCTAAGAATATTGACATGCGCAGACAACATCGGGACCGAAACGAAGTCGGTGAGGAATCAAGGGAAGTAACTTACATCTTTCACCCATTTAACTAGTCTGTACCCCATTGCACTCAAAACTCGGCCGATTCCGTACCTACATCTAACCTCGTCTGTATAAGGGAGGCTTCCATTTTGAACTAACAATCACATGATCTTAAACATGGCGGCGCCCCTGTAGATCGCTTAGCAACGACATGAACAACCACTGTGAAGTTATTCACTTCTATCGATCTGTCGATGAAAGCTCCTAACGGAATTGATAAACCACGCTAAAACTTGATTGTACAAACCGTTTGCCGACTGAAATACTCTTAGAAAGATAACGATAGAAAATTTACTCATGCGTTTTTTCTAAAGAGGAGCCTTACAATTTCAATGACGGTAAAACGGTGTGCTTCCGGAGATGTGCGAAATGTACAGTGTAGGTGCATAGCAACGTGATACAGCCGACAGATTTGATCACCGGATCACCCGAGGTATGCCGAATGTACCCCATTGACGTAGTGGTAGGGGCAGATAATCCAGACTACCATTAAGTATCATGAACGGCCATACGGATAATGATAAAGAAATTTTGCTGTCTTGGTGTGTGTGTTATTAATTCCTTTTCTCTTTTTTACTTTCTCAGTCTTTGCACCTAGTTTTTACTCCTGCTTTAACCCACAGCAGTTACAAGAAGGTTTTATGGTCAGTGTGGATCGAGATCAGACTGCACAGAAGGTGCAGTCTGATCTCTGATCTACAATGTCCACTACTTTATTCTAGATTATGACTGAAGTGTCTCATCATCTTGCGGTGGAACTGTATTTTGTAGCCATTGAAAAATTGTAATTCATTCACATGGTAGTGAAAGAGTTAAGGTATACCAAAGCATACAGGCATTAGTAAGGCCCTTGAGATGAAAAGCCTAACTTAATAAATCATGCAGACGTCTCTTTTAGTATGACAAAAGAATACTGTGGCAGAAGGAGAAACTGCCAGTGAGGAGTAATTGCCCTTTTTCTTCCAAATTTTACATAGTCTCATGTTAAACATTGTTTCATATTGCCATGATTGTTGAGGGTGTTACATTAAATTTTTTAGTATTGAAGCAACTTGAGGAATAAATGCTTCCAGAACAACAAATTTTAAACTCTTCCAAATTAAAATAGATCTAGATATATATATGAGCAGACGAAAAAGTCTATTTTTGTACAAATGGGATGAAATTCCCTATTAGACATTTGCGGCTTAAAGTTGGGAACGATGACCGAGGGACAGTAACGCTAAATATTGAGGGGTCGTCTCAACAAATAATTTAAAAACTAGTAAAGCCAAGGCATTGTAAATGTTTTCATGTTTTCTGTCCTTACGAATAGAGAACCATTACATTTTTTTTTTTTTTTTTTGGGGGGGGGGGGGGGGGGCGGCGGGGTCGTCTATGGCCGGGCGGCTAAGGCGTTGGACTCTCATCCGGGAGACCAGGGTTCGATTTCCGCCTGCGCCGCTTTGTTTTCGGTTGGAGTGTCCTTCGGCAAGCTTAGTACTGGTTATAAATTCCAGAAATAATCAATAATGTGATCTGTCGCCGTGATATAATTGAAATATTGTTGAAAGCGGCGTAAACCAGCAAAGAAACAAACAAAACATTTTAAATGCAGTATAGATTGTAATTATCATTCAGTCATTATCAGAGGAACTGATGCCAAGTTCCCGAATTAATTTTGGAACTTTTCGCTTTAGAAACCTATTGTACAGTTCGTGGTTTTCTCTTATCAGCTCTGCCAGTGGTCGCTTGCGTTGACGATTGTTCCGTCTTTGGCGCTGACGTGCGTCGGCATTATCGTCCTCGGATGATGATGACAAATTAGTACGCTACAAACTAATGAGGCAGTAAATTAGGTACATGTAGATGATCTTTTTGCATTTTAACCCTGGGGTAAATGCTGTTTTTGTTTTTGGTTGCACAAGCACTAAATATGTCGGATTTGATTATATTTGGGGTACCTGACTATTGATCGAAAAACTAAAGTAATTTGAAACGCTTTTCATAATTAATGATCGATTTATTGTATGATGTTTAAGGCCGTTTTCAACATTATTTTCATTTATATCGCGGTGGACAGTGCACCTATCCGTGCTTTCCTGGAGTTTCTTTTACCAGTGCTCCTCACCGTATTCTTTCCAAGCCACTGGTTGCTTTCCCACATAACCATCGTCGAAACAATGGTCAGCAGTGAGAGAGAGAAATGAATCCTGTCGCAATGACTATCATTAGTCTTAGGAAAGAAATTGGACGAGCCGGGGATCGAACCAGCGACTTCCTGTTCTCAAGTCTTTTCATAATTATGCTTACCTGATGTCGAGATCGTTTATTTCGGCAGGATCTTTGCTTATAAGCCCACCAAGTTTGCTGGACATTCGGGTTTTGAGTTGCTTGTCCCCAGCAGTTCTGTAGTGCTGTCTTGCGTCTTCAGGTAGCTGATCTATATTATATCGAAGGTCTTCAAGAATATCCGACCAGTTGGTAGGGTGGGACAAATGGGCACGCAGTATCAATAAAGTTTCTTCTTTCTTTATTTTTATTTGCTTTTTACGTTTTTGTAACAAAGTCGCACCTGAAAACTGAAATTATTAGATTATAATGTTATTTCTATTTTTTTTTGTCTCACAACAATGATAAAAGTCCTTGAACATATTAACCCTTTCCTTGATATATACTCGTTTGAACACGTTAAAAGGAGATCGCTTTGAAAATATTGTGGGAAAAGGTGAAATTGTCCACTTTGAGTAATACACAATGTTTTCTACCAGATCAGTAATTTACGCTCCCCTTTAGGATTACAGCAGTTATTGATTTGTAAGTTGTAACTTATTTCATTGTCAGACAGTCTCAAAATTGTTAATCAGGGAAAGGGCTAAAACATCGGCAACTATAATTCACAGTAATCCTATTTATGTAACAAAACTGGAAACAAACAAAATTTTGCGCTGCCTAAAAATATTGTTGTCACTCGCTTTACAATACATCGTGCACTGCGTGTTTTTAAAAATTGGATTAAAATTGCAATGTAATCACGTTTATATAATAGTTGGGGTAAGTTTGTATTATGATATCATCTAAGTTGTAGAATAATAAAATAATACATATACTGTTGATTTATTTTTAATGAAATAAGCGTTTACATACCAGCATTTATTCCGTTATCTTCCATATTTTTTCAGTACCAACAAATTATGTATACAATTATACATACGCAAGTGACTTAGCTAAACGGCACGATATTATTGTGCCGCTTGGGCCGTGTGTCAGGTTACTTTTGCGTAGCTAAAACTGTCCAACAATTTCTACAAGTAAATAAAATGAAAATCAAAAGTCTGAATTCATAAGTATATTACCCATATTTCATTTAACAAAATAATATAAAAGAAAGAAAGTATTTCACACAATTAAACTGATTTAATCATTTTTATATAAGAGCGGCATATTAACATCGCATCATTCGCAACGAATCACAGAATGGTAAAGGATAACAGGAGGGTGAGTTGTGCACATATATGTTTCTCCATTGTCCAAGGCCATAGTTCAAGGTCAAGGTTTTTTGGGGTTATACTGTAACATTACTTGTTTACTTTCAGATATTTGTAGAGTTATTATAGAAATGGACAGGGATTCAAAAATATTCTTATCAACGCTTTTGCCAGCACTTCTACATCCACAGCCTAAAGTGTCAAACTATTTTGCCTTAATTATTAAAGTTTTACTGTGGGTAAGACCTCCACCGAAACACGCACTTACACTCAACTACAGACTGTTTGGTTCTGACGAAAATTACTACAGTGGTAGAAATGTATTTCAAATGCTTGCTACACATAGATATCAGTTCTTCGAGTTATGTGGTGAGACACCTGAAACCCTTCTAAGGTTACTTAATACTTTGGATATAATATCCCAAAGACCCAGAACATTATCGACAAGAAACCGTGTTTTATTGACTCTTATTTGGCTACGATCTTATCCCACATTCATGATGTTATCATCATTATTTGATATAAGTGTATCGACAGTGAAAGACGAGATTCGTGCTCTACTTCCATGTTTTTATTTGAAACTAAAAAGATATATAAAATGGCCTTCAGTCCAAGAGTGGTCGGAGATGATGTACGTTTGGAACAAAATACCTATGGCGGTCGGAGCTATTGATGGAACGTCTCACAGAATACACCGACCTAAAGTAGAGCCACAAGAACAATATTATTCAGGACATAGACAATATCACGCAATACATACGCAAATTATTGTTGACAATTCTGGTGTTATTCGCTATATAGAAACTGGGTTTTTAGGTCACCAAAACGATGCGCAACAAATTCGAATGATGCGACAAGTAGGCACAGACTTAGAATTTCCAGGTAACAGCGTGCTTTTGGCGGATAAAATCTATCCTAATGGGTACCCTTTAATGACCCCCTATACTAGTGCACAACTCTACAGAATGCACATGCGAATCAAGCGTAAGTCCAGGAAACTTAACAGGTACATTACAAAATACAGGGTTGTTGCAGAGCATTCAATCGCTGAGCTAAAAACATATAAATCAGTCGGTGGTGTGTGGAGAAATAAGCGAAATGTTTTGCCTCGTGTTGTGCACATTTGTGGTGGACTAGTGTGTCGTAGAAAAGAGGAAGGATTGACAACTTAAATGTTATTCACATTGATTTGAATACAGTCGAGCCTCGTTTATCCGGCCACTTCTGTTTCCTATGAATGTTTCCGGATCAGCCGTATTTCCGGATCGACGAACTGTGATTGCTGGCATGGCATCCAAGTTAAGCTAGGTCAATAACCTCCATGTTGATAAGGGACACCGTGTATCGTAAGAATTACAACAGCGTATGTTTTACACAAGCACTTGTATACATGTCATTATTGCTCCTACGATTGTTCAGGTTTATAAAATAAAGGGTGTCATAAATTTGCATTTTGCCTTTTTGTTATTTGTCTGTTTTTGTACATGTCTTTTTACTTGTACCTAATTACATCCACATGCATACCTATTGTGCAAACAGGTGCGCTGGTAAAGCTCGGCAAATTTATGACTTTTGAAAACACCATGAAAAGGGCGAAACAAAAGGAAAACACGATATGCACAGTATTTTAAATGTACATGACGTGTTGTCGAATTCCTTCAAAAGTGTTTTTTTGGATGGTCTTCTTTGTACTGACAAATGTCTTTTTTCACGGAAGTCGAAACTTCAACTCGTCTTTTGCTGGTGTATAGACATTCTGTTTGGCTTCTGATAGTCTTACTTTCAAAGTGGTAAAATGGCAAAGACTAATTGAGATTGATTGCCAATTGATTCGATATCGAAGGCAGGCATATTTTCAATCATCTTTACAGTCTGTTAGGAGCAAAATATTTTCGAAAAACCTAACGAAATTTATCGTGTTTGGCGGCCATTTTGTGTGTACTTTGGGGAACATAAACATCTCGAATTAACACATGAATCAAACTGTTTTTTTTTTTTTCCTATGGTTTACCATTTAAATTGAAAATATTTGTTTTTGAAACAAAGGATTATTGAATATGCAAGCAGACGGTATGTTCATATTTTAGTTTTGCGTTTAGTTTTGAAAGATAAGTTTAAACATGCCCACAAAATCTTTGCGGACATTTCAGTTATTTTTTTAGCGATCGTTACTGTAATCAAGTAGATCCAGTAATAATTAAACAACAGAAGCGTGAAATTGTCACTTCAGTACCATGTGTATGGATAATCTGTTAAGTTGACAATTGTCGATGGCACGAGAACGTCATTTAACGGTTTTCGAAAACAGTACTAATTAACACGCGTGTTTTCAAAACGTGTGAAAATCGTCTGCAACAACTGACTCTATTTAGACTGATACCCGTGTTATTCACGACGAACCAGTCCGAAATCGCTCGAAGTAGACTGTATTTATGATATTTATGATAACCAGTCTATGGTCCCGGGGAAAATAACAAGTGTAAACTAGTAGCCTGTTATCGATTTTTGTATTTATCGGACGGTTACGGGAGATACAACGGGTACCAGTTTAAATTGTGTGATACACATGTACACAGTCAGGCCACGTCCGGTTTCTTGGATAAGGTTTGTACTAATTTTTAACCCTTCGTTCCCGATTTTTTCATTCCGGTTCCGGAACGCGGATTTCCGGAATAAAAAGTAAAATTTGTACAGAAAATATCCGTTCCCTGATGTTTTTGTCCGGATCCTGAGATTTCCGGAATTATGGAGCCCGGATAAACGCGGTTCGACTGTAAATAGTAAATCAGGTAATAAGGTAAAAGCTACGCACCTGCAGTATTCATAACTTTTTAGATCATCTTGAGATTGTCCCCAGATACAATGTCTTCGATCCTCTATCCCCGTTCCTCAACTTAAAGCCGCAAATGTCTATTAGGACGAAGGACATTGCTGAAAAACGAGATATTGATTGCTATACATAGAATCAAAAATAAGGGAACCATCGTATTTCATCTTGAGCTAATTCTTAATTTTACCTTAAACATACAACAGATTTAGAATGCAAGTCATGTGACCTCATGTGCAGCAACACCTGCACGACACCTGCCAGGCATACTGGAGATGATATGGCGTATCGTTGCTCATGGAATCTGCTGAAAGGTAAAGTCACCCTGTCATATCATGTCAGAAGAAACAACTGAGAGGGTTGCCTTGTTTTTAGGGCTACGTATATAAGGAAATTTCACCATTTCAGTTAGGGTCATTAAATCAATGGCTTGTTCGGTAAAGGGTTAATATAGTAAATTTGTGTATTTTTTACGATTTTTTCCGATGATTTCATTGACAAAAAAAAAAAAAAATAAGGCAGCTATATTTTTGCGTTTGCTAAATTATTTCTTAAACACAGAGCGAGTTTTTTTGGGGACGAATCTGACAGTAGCGCGAGTTATCTTGATGCAAGTGAACGAATTTATCTCGGATAGTATACCCGTCTAACCGAAATAACAACAACAAATATGGCGGCAAGTTGTCAAAATTACACGAGGATTTAGCAATTTTCACCCAGTCAAACTATGTATGTATATATTTTTACGGAAACCTATTTATTGATAAACAAATTATTTTTGGCAGTTATGATTCATTATTTCAAGCTATCGCCAATGATTTCTTTTGATCAACATTGCATAAGTTTCGTTCTAAAGTTCCACTAGAAAGTGTTTAAAAAGTGTCTTTTTAAGCTTGATCCACCTGTTTCTTAATGACAACTTCGATCATTTTGTACAATAGATTTCTTCACCCTTAAAATCGATATTTGAATAGGTTGGCAGATAATGGTTCTCGTTCAATGTTATGTTACGCCGTTTTCATATGTTGCTGGTAGAATTCGTCCTCAGAAAAAATCGTACCCTGGAGCCAGCACAAATCAATTTAATTCTTTGCTGATAGTTTTGCTGTACTCTTTGTAGGAAAAATCATGAAAAAAGTTATTTCAAATGGCTTATTAAGAAGATAGATATTTTTTTATGAAAACACCTCAGTATAAATGACAATCTTGCATTTGTTTCCTTCCATTCTGCGTTAAATCTACCTTATAAACAAAAAAATATACTTGCCTACATAAAATTTGAAACACTGATAAACAACATGAAAAAGGAGTACAAAGAATTACGGACATTTCGTACTAGTTAAGGATAATACATCTTCTATTAGGATGAGAACATATATTCTGTCAAAAAAATGTTTAAGGGCTTGTTGAAATTTGTGATTGATAGAGTAGAAAACAATGTGGGAAAAGGAAAAAAAAAGTCTGGTTTCCAGCATTTTCTTCTTTTCCCACAGTGTTTTCAAAAGCCTTCTTCAGGATTGTTAAAAGCTGGGATTTTGTGTTAAAGGGTCAAATTTCTTTCTCATAGTTGTCAAAGGAGATAATGAGTTTATAAATATGTACATGTACCTCTAAATCATACTTTACAGGAAAATGGCTGCACTTAATTCTCTAACAGAGTTGAATAACATCCTCTCAGAATGGGATGAGGAGACATACACAGAAGGTTTGGCCACAACGGACCCAGTTCCAAAGTTAACAAGGTTTGAAATTAAATTTTGTTTTGAGTTTTCAATTTATATTTGTTGGTGTGTTGTTTTACAAAGATTTCCACAGTAATCAGTTATACTTGGCAGCCAGTGCACCTGTCCATGCTCCTGTTGTTTCTGTAACACATTGCCACCTGCAGGTGACTTTCATTGTCTTGCATTCCTGGTCTGTCTAACATTATCTGGTCTATTTCAGCCAGTGGCAGTGTTAGTTTGTGGCAGAAATATGAATTTCAAAACTAGGTAAAAAGTTGCAAAGTATCTCTGTCCTTTGTTTACTTAATATCTGGTTTTAAAATGCATTTTTCTGCCAGCAACTAACACTCGGACCAACCATACAATAACAGAGTGTCATCTTTACAATAATTTTCATACTTTTAAATGGTAAGATTTAAACTTGAATACATTTTACCCTAATTTTTTTACTTTTGGCTGCTATGGGCCTGTTATTCAGACATGTCAAAATTTTGTTTTATGGTAAAGGGCTAACTATTTACCAAACTTGAAAATTTTTAGATTAGACCAAATTGAAAGCATCTGCAGATGGTGAAATGAACGTGACTGAAAAATTGAAATTTGCTTTAGGAAGGATAGAAAACAATCTTTTCAAAAGGCTTCTTTCTCAGGGTCTTTAAAGGTTGGGATTGTGTTGTAAAGGCCTGACAGGTTAAGCAAGTAAGAGCAGATGGACCACAACAAGATCATATTTGCAGTTAAAATATGTGGACAGGTTTCAGTAAACTTTGGTTATATTATTTCAGACTATGTGAACTGTTTGAGCTGGAGACGGAGGCTTATTATAAGATGGACCCAGACCCCTTTGATGACAGACACCCAGGTCAGTACTGATCCAAGTCTTGCATAATTACAACAGATGAATGAAATATTTTATTGACAAAAACTCACGACAGTTATATAATCATATTAGCAATAGATTTAAGGCATGCATTATTGAGTTCAGAGGTCATGTTTTTAAAACCCGAGTTAATACTCAACTTCATATTTCATTGATGCTTCAGACATTGAGGAAAAAAAGCATGACTGAAACATGGACAAAATGCTTCAGACATTGAGGAAAAAAAGCATGACTGAAACATGGACAAAAGGAAGTGACTGAAAGACCAATTTTTAACATAGAAAAAATATCAGATTTTACTACATGCATAGAAATTGCTTAACGAGTTGTTTGAAAACTACCATATCTAAATTTGAAGAAGTTATTGTTATGTTCCTTTATTTCAATTGTGTTTTAGGCATGCATTAATTGAATTCCGTGACATAACATTTCAGTTTTATACAAAACCCAGAGATGTGTCTGAATCATTTGGACATTTATCTGTACAGCACTCATGCATAATAACTAATCATAATTCACATGTACAAATGTTTTTTGTTGATTTTTAATTGAGGGTGATGTTTGACTTTGTTAATTATCTTATATACCATTGCGATAATTTCTTAACCCTTTACTACACAATCTCGACTTTTAATGACCCTGAAATAGAGGTCTTTTTAAAACATTGTGGGGAAAAGGAGAAGATGCTGGTAACCAGCATTTTCTCCTTTTCCCACAATGTTTTCTATACGTTCCAAAATAAATTTCAATTTTTGAGTCACATTTACGTTGTTGTCTGCAAATGTGTTGCATTTGGACAAATGTAAAATTTTGTCGTTTGGTAAAGAGTTAATTGTAATGTCCCCTTTTTTTTCACTCAAGTGGAATTTTCAAGCTCTTCACTTGCTTCATACTGATACTGAGTATTTCAGCTAGAAGTTAAAATTCTTTTTTCCTTCAGGGAGATCGAACCCCACCTGTACTCTTGGGCATCTTTTTAAAGCTCTTTTCAAGAATGAAGAATTCATGAACAGGGTAAGAAACTTTATAGATAGCAGTTTCTCTCATTGCAAACACATTTCCACATGTGTTTGTATCCATTTATTGACACCTAAACTGTCAACCAGAGGACAAAATTTTAGACTTTCCCAAATTGAAAGTACTTGCAGATTACAAATTAGATGTATCTCATATTGTTTGATTTGAGCCATACTGTGTAAAAAAAGAAAGGGCTTAATGCATCCGTGAAAAGTATCGATCCAGGTCAGCCTGTGCAGTCTGTGCAGGCTGACCTGGACTGCGCAGGCTGACCTGGGCTGAAGCTTTTTGCTATTGGTCAGTTTTCTGTACATGTATGTCCAAGGACCATTCTACCTCATGATTAAGTCGATTGTTGAAAAAAAGTGACTATTAATGATCCATAATTATGTGATGGCTTAATTGGTACAGTGCATTGCATTTAGCTTCCTTTTGCCAGAGCATGGCTCATTTGTTATTTATATGGACCTTCAAAGTTTGTCCGAAAAAAGCAATAAACTTGAATTTCAAGACTTTTATGGCCAGATTCCCACAAAATGTTGGATAATGCAGACCTAGATCAGACTGCTTGTTCTATGCAGCCTGATTTTGATCTACACTATCCACAAAAAAAAAGTTTAAATTGTGATTTATGCTCTTAGTGTTGACCCTAAGAGCTGTAAACACCATTACATTTCCTCTGCTGATATTGCACATCAAGATCAGACTGCGCAGGACATACAGGCAAATGTTAGATCTATGCTGACTACTACTTTTTAGCTCACCTGAGCACAAAGTGCTCTAGGTGAGCTTTTGTGATCGTGCTGTGTCCGGCATTCGTCATACGTTGTCCAGGCATCAACAATTACCTTGTGTGCACCCTAGAGGCTACATTGTCAATCATAGACTTATGAAACTTGGTCAGAATGTTTATCTTGATGATATCTGGGACAAGTTTAAAATTGGGTCATGTCGGGTCAAAAAGGGCACTGGGCTAAATCTAAGAAAAATCTTGTGTGCATTCTAGAGGCCATATTTCCAGCTTGATACTCTTGAAACTTGGTCAGAATGTTTGTCTTGATAATATCTTGGACAAGCTTGAAATTGATTCATGTCGGGTCAAAAAGTAGGTCACAGGGCCAAATCTTAGATAAAACTTGTGTGCGCTCTAGGGACCACATTTTCAGCCTGAAACTTATGAAACTTGGTCAGAATGTTTGTCTTGATGATATCTCGCACATGTTCAAAATTGGGTTGTGTTGGGTCAAAAAATAGGTCACTGGGCCAAATCTTAGACAAAGCTTGTGTGCACTCTAGAGGCCACATTTTTAGCCTGAAACTTATGGAACTTGATCAGAATGTTTGTCTTGATGATATCTTGGACAAGTTCAGAATTGTATTATGTTGGGTAAAAAAGTAGGTCACTGGGCCAAATCTTAGACAAACCTTGCATGCACTCTAGAGGCCACATTTTCAGCCTAAAACACATGAAAGTTGGGTAGAGTGTTTGTCCTGATGATATATCAGACAACTTTGAAATTGGGTCATGTCGGGTCAAAAAGTAGGTCACTGGGCTAAATCTAAGAAAAACCTTGTGTGCACTCTGGAGGCCATATTTTCAGCCTGATACTCTTGAATCTTGGTGAGAATTTTTGTCTTGATAATATCTTGGACAAGCTAGAAATTGGGTTATGTCAGGTCAAAAAGTAGGTCACTGGGCCAAATCTTAGAAAAACCTTGTGTGCGCTCTAGAGGCCACATTTTTAGGCTGAAACTTATGAAACTTGATCAGAATGTTTGTCTTTATGATATTTCGGACATGTTCAAAATTGGGTTGTGCTGGGTCAAGAAGTAGGTCACTGGGCCAAATCTTAGACAAAGCTTGTGTGCACTCTAGAGGCCACATTTTTAGCCAGAAACTTATGAAACTTGATCAGAATGTTTGTCTTGATGATATCTCATACAAGACTGAAATTGGGTCATGTCGGGTCAGAAAATAGGTCACTGGGCCAAATCTTAGAAAACCCTTTTGTACACTCCAGAGGACACATTTGTCGTCGGATATTCATGAAACTAGGTCAGATTGTCTGTTTTGATGATATATCAGACAAGTTTGAATTTGGGTCATGTCGGCTGAAAAAGTAGGTCACTAGGCCATATCTCAGGAAAACCTTGGGTGCTTCACAGAGGCCACATTTTCAGCCTTATACTTATAAAGATTGGTCAAAATGTTTATGTTGTTGATATCTCAGACGAGTTTGAAAGTGGGTCATGTCAGTGCAAAAAGTAGGTCACATGGTCAAATCTTATAAAAACCTTGTGTACACTGTAGAGGCCACATTTTCAGCATGAAACAATTGAAACTAGGTCAGAAAGTTTGCATTGATGAAATCTTGGACAAGTTGCAAAGTGGGTCACATCTAGTCAAAAAAGTAGGTCCCTGGACCAAATCTTAGAAAAACCTTGTTTGTACTGTAGAGGCCACATTTTCAGTCTGATACTCATGAAACTTGGTTAGAATGTTTGTTTTAATGATATCTTGGACAAGTTTGGAATTTAGCCACATTGGTTCAAAAAGTAGGTCACTTACACTCTTGTGTTTTACATCATTTAAACCAGGATCTCCTCTGCTTTATCAACTGTAGATGACTTTATTCAGGTGAGCGCTTTAGGGCCAATGGCCCTCTTGTTAAGATATTCTAGCTAAACAATATTCGAATTGCAGCAGTTTGCCAGGTTTTTCTTACCAGAAAGGTTGATTTAATTAATTCAGCACTCCTAACTGTTCGCATGTGGGTTCACTTCACTTTCAACAGCTTGGTTATAAATGTGTCTCCTGGGTTTGATTCAGTACTGGGATATTGACTCTGTCATGCCTTGTCCAAGGAAACATGCTTCGGTCCATAGAAGGTGATCAAACCAGTATTTCCTAATTACAAATCCAAAAGATTTTGAGAAAAGAATATGAAGTTTTGGATAAGATGTTCATTCTGTGGGTGTTTTACAGCTGATTTGTGATTACCTGAGTGATTCTAATGGCGTGTTAGAGCTGCAGATAGCCGCGGCTAGACTGGTGTATGCCATTCTACCATCACTAGATAAAAAAGATGTGTTTATTGATACGGTAATAAAGTTGAATTTAGAAAACGTTTCATTTGTTTAACATGTTACCTCCAGATTACAAAGTTTATTTTCTTGTTCAATCTACAGACTTGTCTTGGGAGGGAATTAGTTTATTTAACCCTTTGCCACACTGTTCCGACTTTTAATGACCCTGAGGAGGAAAAAACTTTTGAAAACATAGTGGGAAAAGTAGAAAATGCTGATAACTAGCATTTTCTTCTTCTCCCTCAATGTTTTCTAACCTTCCAGATATAAATTCTAATTCTTAAGTCACATTTATTGTGTCGTCTACAGATGCTTTCAATTTGGACTTATCTAAAATTTTGTTGTTTGGTAAAGAGTTAAGCACTGTTCTGTTGTTTAACTCTACCAAATGACAAAATTTTAGACTAGTCCAAATTGAAAGCATCTGCAGACGACAAATCAAATGTGGCTAAAAATTGAAACTTGTCTTGGAAAGGGTACAAAACATTGTGGGAAAAGGAGAAAATGCTGGTTACCAGCATTTTCTTCTTTTCCCACAATGTTTTCAAAAAGGCTTTTTCTTCAGGGTTGTTAAAAGTTGGCATAGTGTGGTAAAGGGCCAATCCATTTACCACATAACCTACACTTGACAGCTTTGAAAAGTGAGGGAAAGGGAACAATCAATTATTGTTCTTTTCCAGCAATGTTTTGATGCTCTTCAAATATTTCTTGCTACAGAGGATTCATCCTCTTCTCCTGTAGTTTTGCCTATAAATTGAAAAACCAAATTTTCTCAGTTTTTCCACTTTTGTGTAAACTGCGGCATTTCACAAAGTCTGCGTTTTTGCATTTTTGACACACAAAATGAAAGCCTGATGCAACAAATTTAATACATCGCATCTTCCTTGACAGAATCAGGGCTTGATAACCCACTCGTCCGCTCGTCATGACGATTGAGCTCTGGGTTAGGACGAGTAACAAATTGCAGTTGGTCGTCCTGTTGGACAAGCAAGAAATTCTAAGCGACCTTTCAATTAAAATTAAGTCTGATGATCGTGATCAAAGTCCAGCATACTAGTTAACCCAATATTTAATGCAACAGCAAGTCAACTTCCAAAGTTACACAATTCAGAGTAGTGATCAGCTGATTTTCGATAAATGCTTAATTCAAGGCAGTCAAACATCCACATGAAGAAAATCATGATTGAATCAGTATAAATCGCTGTGGCCGTCCTGCATGTAAATAAATTGATGACTCGGTGAGCATCTTCGAAAATTTTGTCATGGCTGATATCAGAAGTTTTTTTTGGGTGCAAAAGACTCTATTAAACAGGAGGGAGGGGATGATGAAAAGCAATATAAACTTAAAAGAATATGACAGCACCAAGAGGAACAGATTGTAAAGCAGCCTTAGATATTTTGAAAATTAATGTAGATGGCCCAACACTAGAAGCATTTGACCCCTCAGAGAGTATTTTGAAGTGGATGAGGACAGAAAATAAACATTTGAGAGGTCACATTTGTTCTGGGCCAAGACCTGGAATACAAATTCAGGATAGTTCAGACACAGAGTCTGAATAATTTGATTAAAACATAACAAATAATTGAAGAAACATCATGTAATTTGTAAATACACAGTAGTAAGTTTAAATCATCTTTTTTTAAATTTTCATGCAGGACAAGTAAAAATTATGAAGGACAAGTAAATTTTTCAATCCACTTGCCCTGCACGACAAGTGGGTCTTGAAAAAATTTTCAAGCCCTGGCAACATAAATCAGAACTATAAAGGATTGATTCAATTAATATATCTTACAAAATTGTCAAGTTTATAGCTGTAGAATCATATCGAACCCGCTTTCAAACACTGAATTTTTTGTTTCTGGTTTACACTAAATCGGTCTAAAACGCCACATTATTCTGTGTGACATCACTGTCATCTAGGCTATATTACCATATGGAATCCATACTTAAATTTGTTGTGCGCATTTAACACCCTGCTCAGTAATGGTCACCGACTTGCTGGAGTAATCGGGATGATAGATGACAGTTTCTACGAGGTCATTGTTTTCCATTTTTACCTTTAATACCACACTGTCATTTAAAAATTTTAGCATTATGCGACATCTACAAAGTGGCAAAGGGAAACAACACATGAAAAAAAAAAAAGGTTAAAGACCATGACACATAAAATTTCTGAATGACCCCCAAATTGAAAACACTGAGTCACAGATGATCCCCGAAATTTAATAGCCAGCAGAAACACTGTGACTGTGCAAGGTTTGGCTGAATTGTAGGTACCGGTATATAATGTATGGTTATGGGTTAAAAGTTGTTGGCCTTTAACTCTTTGTCACACAAACCCAAGTTTTAATGACCCTGAAGAAATAGCTTTTTAAAAAACTTCCTGGGAAAAGGAGAAAATTCTGGTAACCAGCATTTTCTGCTTTTCCCACAAAGTTTTCTACACTTTTATAGAGAACTACCATTATTTCAGATAAATTTTATATGTTGTCTGCATATGCTTTCAGTTTGGGCCATTCTAATATTTTGTCATTGGGTAAAGAGTCAAAGGTGAAGTTTGTGTTTTGTTTGTAAAGTTTTTTAAATTTCATATTTTTTAGAAAGCTGGATTGAAATCTGCTATGTGCTGAGGAGTAAAGATACAGAGTTTTCAAGCTATTGTTATTATTCAAGTTCAATAATTGCTAGTATGTTTATTGATGTTTTGTTTCAGTTGGTTGTTAGCTATGTTTTGAATCCTCAGCGTAACACTATGCTAAATACAGTCTCTTGCCGTTTGCTGTATGATATTTTACCCGGACTTCAGACTTCAGTTGTTTTCAGTGAAACAGTACGTAGATACATAAACACATAAGTTGATACTTTGTTTTATTACATACTTTGTTTTATTACTTTTATCTACTCAAATTCTACATTGGCCCTTTTAAGAAACAATCCTGAATTTTAACAGTCCTGAAGAAGAAGGCTTTGGAAAACATTATGGAAAAAGAAAATGTTGGTTACCAATATAATTATAATTGGAGTCAAATTTATCATCTACAAATACCTTCAATTTGCACAAGGCTGAAATATTGTGGTGGGGTAAATTATAAAAGGTTTTGTAATGTGCAATTCATGTAACGTGAAATATTCCTTTTCAGACAGTATCTTGCATACTGTTGAAATACAGTATCTTTCTTTCCTTCATACTTTTTTTATACCCCCCAAAACTCTGTTTGGGGGGTATATAGGAGTCAGCTTGTCGGTCGGTCCGTCCGTCCGTCGGTCCGTCCGTCCGTCCGTCGGTCGGTCTGTAGCTTTTTGTCCGCTCTATTTCTCATAAACTACTCGACGAATTTTATTCAAACTTCACAGGTAGACTCAGTATCAAGCAGAGATGTGCATATGAAATGTTGGTTATGGTTCATTGATTTTTTCACTGAGTTAAGGCCCTTTCATGAAATTTCTTGTCCGCTCTTTTTCTCATCAACTATTGGACAGATTTGGTTCAAACTACACAAGTAGACTCAGTATAAAGCAGAGATGTGCATATCCTATTTTGGTTATGGTTTATTTAGGTTTCATGGAGTTATGGCCCTTTGATGATTCTGGACACCGTCGGTCGGTCTGTAGCTTTTTGTCCGCTCTATTTCTCATAAACTACTGGACGAATTTTATTCAAACTTCACAGGTAGACTCAGTATCAAGCAGAGATGTGCATATGAAATGTTGGTTATGGTTCATTGATTTTTCACTGAGTTATGGCCCTTTCATGAAATTTCTTGTCCGCTCTTTTCCTCATCAACTATTAGACAGATTTGGTTCAAACTACACAAATAGACTCAGTATCAAGCAGAGATGTGCATATCCTATTTTGGTTATGGTTTATTCAGGTTTCATGGAGTTATGGCCCTTTGATGATTCTGGACAAATTTCTTTCAAACTTCATGGATAGACTTTGCACTCAGCAAAGATGTGCATATCATAAATTGTTCTTAGTTAATTAAATAAAATTTCCAAGAGCTAAGCCCTTTTTTGTCGTTCTCTTTATGACGGTGCCCTTGCTGAATTGATGAAAATAAATTATACTTTTGATAGAATAGTTTTAACACAGCTGTCCGTCCGTTGGTCGGTCTGTAGCTTTTGTCCGCTCTATTTCTCATAAACTATTGGACGAATCTTATTCAAACTTCATAGGTAGACTCAGTATCAAGCAGAGATGTGCATATGAAATGTTGGTTATGGTTCATTGATTTTTCACTGAGTTATGGCCCTTTCATGAAATTTCTTGTCCGCTCTTTTTCTCATCAACTATTGGACAGATTTGGTTCAAACTACACAAATAAACTCAGTATCAAGCAGAGATGTGCATATCCTATTTTGGTTATGGTTTATTTAGGTTTCATGGAGTTATGGCCCTTTGATGATTCTGGACAAATTTCTTTCAAACTTCATGGATAGACTTCGCACTCAGCAAAGATGTGCATATCATAAATTGTTCTTAGTTAATTAAATAAAATTTCCAAGAGCTAAGCCCTTTTTTGTCGTTCTCTTATGATAGATTCCTACACCTGTAGATAGTTAACAGTAGACTTACCATCACTAACCATCACTAGTAAGTTTTCATGTCACTTCACTTATGTCATGTCATGTCAATTTCATCTTTTCATCGGAAGTTTACTCAAATATAAGACAGATTAATCTTTCAGATACGTTTGGAAAAGGAGAAAATGCTGATTACCAGCACTTACTACTTTCTACACAAAATTGGAAAGATTAATCTTTGCAGTTACTTGGGAAAAAAATGAAATGATAATTACAAGCATTTACTACGTTCTCCACAACTATTCCAAGTCTTCAACTTGTGATGTGTTAAAATAGATACCAATACCGTACGGAAACTAACGAAAGCAACATTTTTTGTGGTTCCGCTTCGGCTTCGCTGCGGTTTCAGTGCATTCCGTATTATATGACTAAAAAGGAAAACATTGTAAACATCGTGAGCAATGGCTTCTGTATTTACAATGTTTTCTTAAGTTTATTACTTTCGGTTCAGTTCAGTTACTATTACGGTTCCGATTCGGTTCGGAGGTTGCTTTCGTTAGTTTCTGTACTGTATAAGTAAGATGTAGAGTCTGGTCAAAAACATTGCATGAAAAGACATTTGTTGTCTGCAAAACCTTTTCATTTAAACCAATCTCAATTTGTCCAGCTGGTAAAAAAAAATGTATCAAGTAAGTTTTATTCTCTCCAAGTCTTTAGTCTGTAACAAAGAGTAATTCTTTGGCAAGAAGCCATTGCAGGATATTCATCACCTTCAGTGATAGTTCTGGTATAATTGACTCTCCAGTCACTTATTTTGCATTCCTCTGACATTAATCTGTTTTGTGACAAGGAGCTGTTGGGGGGTATGATCACGTTTAGTGATAGCTGTAGTTTTTCTTGTTGTAATTTATCAAAGTGTTTGGTAGACTGGAAAACAGTGAGTCATTCAGTTCATAATATAACAGGCCAGTAATGGAGGCATGGTTAGGTGGAGGCGTGGTGAGATAGAATCCCAGGTCAGCAAAATTGTTTTGTTGATCGTCATCCACTGAATTCATATAATGCTCACAACTGAACAATGTTTCCAATGATGTTTATGTGGGAAAGCTTCGAGTGGCTTATTGAGCGTTGTGCAAAGTACTGGTAAAAAAAGCTGCAGATAAAGCATGAATAAATGCCTTAACCCTTCACCACACAATCCCAAGTTTTAACGACCCTTAGGAAAAGACCGTTTGGAAACATTGTGGCAAAACGAGAAAATGCTGTTAACCAGGTCTCCTTTTCCCACAAGGTTTTCTACCCTTTCAGAAACAAATTACAGTATTTGAGTCACATTTAATTTGTCGTCTGCTAAAGCTTTAAATTTGGACTGGTCTAAAATTTTGTCATGTTGTAAAGGATTAATATGACTGAAATTTGTTTAAAACTGATTCTACTCTCTACCACACAAACCCCATTTTTAACGACCTTGAGAAAGAAAGCTTTATAAAACATTATGGGGAAAAAGAGAAAATACCATTGACCAGCATTTTCTCCATTTCCCACAATGTTTTCTACCCTTTTCAAATCAAAGTTCACTTTTTTTAATCAAACTGTATTGATTTTGTTGTCTGCAAATGCTTTCAATTTGGACAAGTCTAAAATTTTTGTTTGTTGGTTAAGAGTTAGACATCTTATAAATAAAGACTGACAGACAGCTTGTACAGTAGAGATTAACTCTTTACCAAAGGACAAAATTTAACCCTAGTCCAAATTGAGAGCATTTGCAGATGACAAATTAGTAGTGGCTCAAATGGTGGAATTTGTGCTTGATTGAGTAGAAAACATTGTGCGAAAAGGAGAAAATGCTGGTTACCAGCATTTTCTCCTTTTCCCACAATGCTTTCAAAAGGCCTATTTCCAATGGTCATCAAAACCCAGGATTGTTTGGTAAAGATTTAATTAAGATATTTGTAACCAATTTTACAGGAAGGTTTGGTAGAACAGTTGGTCACATGGGCAGAAAATGCAGAAGAGCCATTGAGGACGTATGCCACTGGTTTACTGGCAGGTGCTGTGGAACTTCAAGATGTTGCTTCAAACTTCAAAGAGAAAAACTCCTCCTTGGTATGGCATTTTTTTTTTTCTATGAGAAAACGACTCTTGTTTGGCCAGTATGAAGAAAACATTTAGATATTGTCCAGGGTATAATTCTGTAATTCTCTGCATCATTGTTATCGTACAAAAATTATGACACTGTCTGATATTTATGTCATAAGTAAAGATAATTATGTCAAACTCCACCTAGATGCTAATTATCAAAACGGAAAGTTATGCTTCAAGGACAGGTGACCCTTGAAATGTTGTTGATGTAGTAACTGTTATGTCCCTTTCTAAGAATTTTCACCAAAAAAAGCAATTGAATACTTGCACCTGTATGCAATGCTCTTGTAATTATTTGTATGGTTATAAAAATCTGAATTGGCCCCTGTAACCCGTTGCCACACGATCCCGAGTTTTAACGACCCTGAGGTAGAAGGCATTTGGAAACATTGTGGAAAAAGGAAGAAATGCTGGTAACCAGCATTTTCTCCTTTTCCCACAATGTTTTCTTCCCTGTCTGATAGAAATCTCATCATTAAAGTAGCATTTATTTGTTGTCTGCACATGCTTTGAATTTGGATCAGTCTAAAATTTTGTCATTTGGTAAAGCATTAAAGACTGAAATGAAAGTGCTACCTCTATCAGTTGGATATACCAATAATTTTTTCCTGATTAATGTTTCCTTATTAGGTACCTATCATGTTACAACGCCTGCATTCACTACAAAGAGAGATGCATGAAGAATATCTGCACGAGGAATCAGCCTTACAAACAGAAAACAAGAGACATTTCTCCATGTTTGGTTCACCCGGCAAGATGTCAGTGTCAGGTCATTCTGTCATTACACCTCCCAAACACTCCAAACAATCTGCAAGTGGCACAGAAGAGAAAATATCTGAAACAAATTTGGAAAAACAAAAAAGTAATGAAAATAATGTTCATGAAACGGGTAAGGCAATATGTGACACTAGTGAAGATGGAAAGGAAACCAAAAGTAAACAAGAATGTGTTGTTGACACAAAAGACAATAAGCTTGTTAGTGATAATAAGCTGAATGGGGAAAAAGTGGAGGATTCAGAAAAACATTTAAAAACTGACACTACAGAAAAAATGAAAAATGAGGGTTCAGTTAACAGTGGTGCTATAAATGGAATAGTTCTTGAAAATAATGAGCATGCTAACCAGACAAGTGCTGAAAATGAACCTAAAGACATTTTAGGTGAAAGTCCTCGAAACCAACCAAAAAACGGTGTAGTTGTGAGTGATAGTCAGGTACCATGCTGTAGTACAGACACAACAGTAAACAAACTGAATGAAAGTAAAACAACAGACAATGACAATAAAGAGGGTAGTCCTGAGGGAAAGGGACAGAAAAGTGATGTAACACTGGAAGAGCGGAAAGCAAGATTAAAGCGTGTTATGTCTCCAAGTTTTTACAGAGAAGAGTTATTACAGAATAAAAGGTCAAGGACGCATACAAATAGTTTTCTAAGTAAGATGTTTTTATGTCACAAATTAATGCTTTCACAGGATACAGTCATGATAATCTCTCTCTTGATTTTTCAACAGATTCAGTTGATTACCCATGTACAATATTTACTTAAAGTATTTAATTTTAGAGATTTTTTTTTTTTTGTGCATTTTTTCGCTATTACATGTATCATTAATTGTCTTTTGTATTTTGATGCTTAAAGGATTAAAGCAATTGATTTTCAAAAGGTGGTGAGCTTTGATATTCAAGGTGACCATGTTAAGTGAAAAACAAAAGGCTAACATGTCATAGCAAGATTACCTCGTAAAACAGGGATTATCAACATGAATAAAGATTACATATGAGCCTTGCTCTGGCAAAAGGGAGCTTAATGCATCTCCGTAATGCCTTATACCTAGCAAGTCATCACATGATTGGGGATCCATAAAATCCATTTTGTCTAACAACCAACTGCATCATAAGGTAGAATGGGCCTTTGACATACAAAAAAAATAGACCAATAGCGAAAAGTTTCGGCCCAGGTCAGCCTGCGTGTACTGCGCAGGCTGACCTGGGTCGATACTTTTAGCAGATAAATTAAGCTCCCTTTTCACAGAGCATGGCTCTTACATAAATACATGTACATATAAAAATATTGTGAAAAGTGGAGATTGCTTATTACAAGCAAAAGTTCCTCTAACCACAATATTTTCAAAAGTGGTTGTCAGAAGAACAGGAGTTTAAAGAAATTACCTGAATGTTTCTTATCCGTTTTACCTTTCAGCTAGCGATGTAAGTAACAGTAGTTGGGCAGAGATAGAGCCCTATGTTATTGGGTCGTACAAACTGGAGCCCTTGTCATTGGGTATGAAACAGAGGCTGGTACTGCAATACCTCACACCCATGGGTGAATACCAGGAGGTAAGGTTTATATGTCATTGGTAGCTTGGTTAGTTTATATATTTCTGGAAATTATTTTCTTGTGATGATAACATGGCAGAATTCAGTTTTGAGTTTAACTTCTAATGAAACAGGAAATTTTAGACTTGTCCAAATTGAAGCCATTTGCAGACAACAAATAAAATGTAGCACAAATTATGAAATTTATCTTTGATAGGGTAGAAAACATTGTGGGAAAAGGAGAAAATGCTGGTTACCAGCATTTTCTCCTTTTCCCGCAATGTTTTCAAAGTGCTTTTCCTTGGGGGGGGGGGGGGGTTGTTAAAACTCTGTAGTGTGTGTGGTGAAGGGTTAATGCTTTTTGATTTGTGTGTGTTTCTGTAAAAATCAACTCGTCATATAAACACTACAACAGTACTGTGCTCTTTACAGCCATGCTTTGTTTTTAAAATTGATTTCAGCTGATAAGTGCAGCATTTGAACACAGAGCAATGGACCTAGTGTTTTACTACATCAATTTGAAGTACAACAAAGATGTGAGATTGGCATTTGAGGCATTAAAGGTAGATTCTGCAATTTTTTTTTTTTTTTTT
The DNA here is from genome assembly GCA_945859785.2 of Tridacna gigas. Classification (NCBI taxonomy): domain Eukaryota; kingdom Metazoa; phylum Mollusca; class Bivalvia; order Cardiida; family Cardiidae; genus Tridacna; species Tridacna gigas. Next base: position 30,250,305 of record OX244036.2, on the reverse strand, counting down.
TCCCCAAATTTCCAATTGGTTGTCATAGCACTTCTTGGTCTTGAGTTTACAACTTGCTGTAATTTGAGTATATCATTTCATTTGAGGTGTTCAATGGAATATTTCAAAATAGCAGCAGTTCTCCTTGCTCATATGATTAACTTTTTTCCTGATGATCCTGTGTTTTAACAACCCTTAGGGAGAAGCTGTTCAAAGACATTGTGAGAAAAAGAGAAAATGCTTCTATTCTGTCAAGGTTTTAACAACAGATCTTATCATTTAGGTCACATATAATTTGCAAATACTTTCGAAACTGACCAGGTTTTGTCATCTGATAAAGAGTTTGTTTAATTGTTTTGCAAACACTTTGAATATAGACAAGTCTAAAATTCTGTTGTCTGGGAGAGAGCTGAAGGAATTTGTCTTTGCATTACAGTACTTGGCAGTGTTGCTATGCCACAAGAAGTTTGCTATAGAGTTCCTACAAAGGGGAGGTGTACAGAAACTGCTGGACGTCTACAGACCTTCCATTGCGGCTACTGGAGTTTCTCTTTGTCTGTACTATCTCTCATACTTTGAGGACGCAATGGAGAGAGTAAGTGTTGGTCAAGCAATATCTCCTTTTTTCAAGATGATCATTGTTTCAATGATGGGAGGGCAAATTTTCTTTTCATAACCATGAGCAGAAAAATTTACCCTGTCAGAGGTTATAACAATGTGGGGAGAGAATAAACTTCTTTCTCTTTCGCTAAGACTCTCTCACCTGCTGTTGGCTCACTACTAATTTACAGTTTCTCTTAAAGATAACCAGTTACCAAATGACAAAGAGCAGACTCTTCCAAATCGAAATCACTTGCAAATGACAAAATAAATGTAGCTCAAATTCTAAGATTTACTGTTGAATAGTGGAAAACATTGTAGTAAAAGGAGAAAATGCTGGTTACCAGCATTTTGTCATTCCCATGTTTTTAGAAACCTTCCCCCTCAGAATTATAAAATTTGGATTTGTGTTTGGTGTTTAATGTCATTTTCAACATTCAGTTCTATTGCTGATGCCAGTGCATCTTTACATGTTTTCCTGGGGTTTCTTTTTACCAGTACTTTGCACAATACTTTACTCAAAGCACAGGCTGCTTTCCCAGTTAAACATCTTGGAAACAATGACCAGCAATGAGAGAGAAATGAAGCCTGTCACAACAACTATCGTCAGTCCTTGGAAAGACAATACCTGAGCTTGGGATTTGAACCAGCAACGTTGTGTTCTCAAATCTTGTATCCTACCAACTGCACTACTAGGCTTGGCTTTGGATTTTGTGGTAAAGGTTCAGTTTGTCAACTGCTAATTCTTTCAGTATGGAAAATAAGTGTGAATTGTTGTTATCAGGTAAAGGGTTAAACACCTACCCTGCCTTTGAGCACTGTGATTTTTAGATTTATCAATGTTAGTGTTGCTGAAATGTCTGTTTTAATGTATGTCTGCCACATTTCTTTTCTATCTATGTTTACACAGGTTTGTTTGCTGTCAGACCATGTATTGACAACACTAGTAAAGTGAGTATGTAATTTCATAAACTGAATTCTGTATCAGGCAACAAAATGATAGACTCTTCCAGTATGAAAGAGATTATAGAGGGCAAATTTGGCTCAAGGATTATACCTATCTTTTAAAGGGTAGAAAATACTACTGGAAAATATTGCTGGTTACCAGCATTTTCTCCTTTTCCTACAATTCTTTCAAAAGTTCTACACTACCGGGTGGTAAAAAAACAGGGCTGTATGGTAAAGGATAGACCAAGTGCCATAACGGCTATCTTTGAACATACCACTATTACAAATGACCAAAGGAGAAATGAGATAAAGGAAAAATATTTGAAAGACGTCAAAAAGTCTTTTTTAGTTAGATATATTTCTTAAATTCAAAGTATTTGCTTGATTAGTTATGCGCATAGAAAACTGTGCAGCAGCATCTCTGATTGCACATGGGGTCAATTGGAACTGCTGCTTCAGCATTGCTAAGGAAAAAAAACTCTCTTTTACTCCTGAATCAGTCTTAACTCTTTACCACACAGTCCTGAGTTTTAACGACCCTAACAAAGATGGCTTTTGAAAACATAGTGGGAAAAGGAGAAAATGCTGGTAACAGCATTTTCTCCTTTTCCCACTATGTTTTCTACCCAATCAAAAACAAATTCTATCATTTGAGTCAAATATAAATTGTCGTCTGCAAATGCTTTCAATTTGGACCAGTCTAAAATTTTGTCGTTTGGTAAAGAGTTAAAGAGCACCTGTATATTTAGCACCACATTGCTTTAGAGGAACACTTTAATTCTACATTCCTTCCTGATTGCTTGTTGGTTCCAGCATGCTGTGCTCCTAGGCTGAGCCCTGACAGTGATTCCATTGTTCATATTTCAGTTATGTATTGTGGTTGATGGAATGTTCCCATGATTCAAGCCGGTGCCATGCTGCAATGTTTTTCATGCAGTCCTTCCCATTTCATGTCATCCTCAGTAAATTTGATGCTCATGATGGCTTAAGGAGACTTTTTAATGTGGTAAGAAATGATTTTAATCTTTGCCAGATATCAACATTTTATGATGCATTATACCAAGCAAACCATCACATAATTTTGTATGCATAAAATCCATTTTGTCAAACAACTGACTGAATCATGAGGTAGACTGGTCCTTTGATACGCATAAAATTGACCAGTATCAAAAAGATTCTCCCAGATTATGCACAGGCTTACCTGGGTTGATACTTTTTGCAGATGCATTAAGCTCCCTTTTCATAGAGCATGGCTCATTAATGTTTTGTAAGTGATGCAAAGGAGTAAAATGTGATCGCAAGAAAAATATCTTCTTGGGACTATAAGCAAAAACAAGGTGGAAAAAAGGCCCAGTTTTCTGTCGCACAGCTATGCTCTCTGATGATCACAGTATATTCAAAAGCAATGGTATACAATGTAAATCCTAGATCAGATTGCATTTTCTTCTTGATGTTTGATCTACACTGTGTAAAAAAAAAAACATTACAAAAAATATGTTTGAGTTGTGTTTAGTCTTTGTTTCATGTGGAAAAGAAGCATGTAGCTTAAATAGTGTGGTGCAAGTAGTACTAGTCAAAGAAGATTCAAGGACATACAAATTGAAGCACTGGCTACCACCATATAACTTAGGTACTGTCGAAAACATTGTATAACACCAAATAAACAAAACCTAGATGGTTGAGCAAATCATTTATTGAACAATTCCTTGTTTTAACGGCTCTGAAGAAAAAGGCTTTTAAAAACACATGTAGGAAAAGGACCAGCATTTTCGCCCTTTTCCACAATATTTTCTACCCCTTGGAAGATGAAAAGCATCATTTTTATTAAATTTTATGTGTTGTCTGCCAATCCTGTTAATTTGAATTGGTCTAAAATTTTGTTGTCAGTTAAAGAGTTAGGCCATAATGTTTAACTTGTCTTTCAGATCAGCACAATAGAAATCTTGAACATTGAGAGCACAGCCACACCTTCAGATGATCACCTGTTCACAATGAGACAGACAGTCAGACATGTATGTGTGGCCTTGAGGAAGTATTTTGAGTCTCATCTCATCTTAAAAGTGAAAGAATTACAAAGATCTCATACCAGGAATGAAGGAGGCTCTCCACAACATGAAACACCTGCATACAAGGTAAAACTTTAACCTTTTACTGAATGATCCCATTCTTAAATGACCCAGAAGGAGGATTTTGAAAACATGGGAAAAGAAGAAAATGCTGGTAGCCAGCATTTTCTCCTTTTCCTTGTATGTTTTCTAGTGGTGAGCAGTGTTTTCTCCCTCCTCCACTATTTCCTATCCTTTCAGGAACAAATCCTATCATTTGAGCCACATTTTAACTTGTTACTTGCAGATATTTGCAGTGCAAACATGTCTAAAAGGGTTAATTTACTAGAGTGCCAAATAAATAAATGAAATGGATATTAATCTTAAGGCAGACAAATAGAAAGATTGTACAGTTTCATGATTTCTTTGATCAGATTATCTCGCTATACATTTTCCTATGTAGATATTTTGTGCAGTCTGATCTTGACCTACTCTGTCTGAAAAAAACTCACCATAACTCTAAGTGTTACCTCTTTGAGTGCTCAGTGAATGAAAGGAACATTTTTAGCTTGGATGTTTTCGAAGAAAATATAAAATTATTGTTCTAGCTCTGGCATCATAGTGGAAAAACTTCAACATTCTATAATATCTCGGTTATTACTGAAGATATTTACTTCAAACTTGGAGAAGTTGTTAACTATCAAGAGGGGAACCTATGTAATTAGGACAGGTAACCATCAAATTATTTTTGACACAGTTAAGCCCCTTTTTCGACTTAGAATTTTAACTGAAAAAAACAAATTCAAGCATTGGCACCCGCTTGTGCTGCTCTTTTCATTGATTAAAAAGTTTCAAATATTTTGAATTTAGAGGCGTTTGGCACAAATTAAGGACACTATTCTATAAAGTTGATAAAAGATTAGACTTCAGCATTGGTTGCCTTGCACTGGTGTAATTTTGTTCAGTTTCTGTGATAAAAAAATCTAGATTATACACAGGTAACTTTTTTGCTTGACAATGTTCAACTTTTGAAAGCATTGCAGGAATGGTATACTGAATTTACAGCAGTATTCTGTAAATGAAAAAATGACAAATCACATAGTGGTGAGGAACTGATTGTTAAGATTTCTTAAGAATTAACTAGTCTATACTCTGCCTGTGACAATATAGACTTTTGATATTACAATTGTTGCATTGCAGTAAAAGTTTCTATGGTTTGTATGGTATTTATTGCTGTTTTGAACATTACTTTGTTTTGTAGAGGCAGCCAGTATACCTATCCATGCTCTCGTGAAGTTTCTTTTACCAGTACTTCGCACAGTATTCTTTCCAAGCACCTGGCTACTTTCCAACAAAACTATAGTAGAAACAACAATCAGTGGTGAGATTGGAATGAATCCTGTTGCAATGACTTGTTCAGGTCTCAGAAAGAAATTGGCCAAGGTGAAGAAACCAGCCACTCCTTGGTTACAAGTCCTATACTTTGCTAAGCTGGTGAGTATGGATGTAGTCAAAGGAGAAAAATAAGTAGGGTACTTTTGTTTAGGGGTACTTTTGTTTAGTATTTATTATGTTCCCTTTATTCAGGCAATGAAGATTACTGCTGATGCTGTCCAGGAGAATATAGAGTTAATGATGGAACTAATGCCTATACGACAAGTCTGGCAGCCTGAAGCAACATTCCATAGACTAGGGGGGATAACTCTCCTATCTCAACTGATTGCCATGTCACCAGAGTGGAGTAGTTACACTGGAAAGTAGGTTTTCTTTAAATATTTAAGAAAAAAAAATAGCGTAATTGCAAGAAATTTATTTTAACCCTTTACCACACAATCCTTAGTTTAATGACCCAGAGACAGACAGCTTTTGAAAACATTATGGGAAAAAGAAAAAAAAAAATATACAAGCTTTTTCTCCTTTTCCCACAATGCTTCTGCCTTTTCAAAGACTAATTTAACCAAATAAGCCAAATTCATTTTGTCACCTCCAAATGCTTTGAATTTGGTCGAGTCTAAAAATTTGTTGTCTGGTAAAGGGTTAAACAAAAAATAGATATATGACTATTGCATCCAGAAATACAACCTAATTACTGATTGAAGCCAACTAACTTTCATACATAATATTATCTTGAAAGTCTCTTACGTTATTTTTCTTTAAATGCAACTTGCCAGCTCCTTTATAATGTAAACTTGTCAATAGTGTGTTACCTTGTTCTATTTCGTATGATCTTATACCATACTTTAATATCTTATACTCAATTAAGTTTAAAACATTTGTAGATGAAATATTATATATGGCCCAAATGATTTGGTCAGTCTTTGAAAGGATAGACAGCATCATGTGAAAAGGATAAGAGTGAAATACAGATTTAACCCTTAGGCTGCTAAACGCGACTCACTGTCCTTTTGCGGACAGTGTAGATCAAGATCAGACTGCACAGAATGTGCAGTCTGATCTTGGATCTACACTGTCCCATAAGGAAATGTCTCCCCCCCAAAAAATAACTTTAGAATAGCAACCTTGGGGTTTTTACTATCGATTTGAAGGTATCATTTAACTTGTTCAGCAGGATAAGGGTTAAATTGAAGTACAGAAAGTTGGCTAATAGGGTCTGTGATGGATCTCAGGATTTTAAACTTTTTATTGATCTATGTTACAGGCCAGAGACAATCAAAGCAGCCCTAGATGTCATCAATATATGTTGTGTAACACCCAGATCTCAGCTTACACTGTTACAATCTGTGCCTTTACCTGAAAATGTGACAACACCTGCCATAAGGTATGTATTTTTTTATTGTTAGATTGAATGGTGTTTCTTGCATATTTTGACATTATTTTAGTCATATTAGGGCAACAGCTCACTTATTCATTTGTGCCCTGGGTTCATCAGTATTAGGCTGGGTCTCTGAAGTGTGTTGCCCAAATGGCACTACTATGAAAAAAAAAAATTGTAAGCAGGTAGAACCACACCAAAGATCACTAGATAGTGAAGCACACACCTTTTCCACTTGGGCATGCTGGAAGTGTCTATAAGCCTGTGTAAAATGATCTTATGTTTTTATAACCCCGGAAGAAAAAAGGCATTTGACAAATTGTGGGAAAGGATAATATGATGATAACTGACATAAACTTTCGTTTTTCCTGCTGTGATTCCTACTCTATAACCCTTTACCAAACAACAAAAAATTAGACTGGTCCAAATTTCGAGCATTTGCAGACGACAATATAAATGTGAGTCTAAAATTGAAATTTGTTTTGGGAAAGGTAGAAAACATTGTGGGAAAAGGATAAAATGCTGGTTTCCAGGGTTTTCTCCTTTTCCCACAACGTCTTTAAAAGGTGTCTTTCTCAGAGTCATTTAAAGTCGGGGTTGTGAGGTAAAGGGTTAAAGACAGTTCCTATCAATTAAGGCATGGTCCATTTGTTAATTTAAACACATGTAGTTTGTCATCTGGTAATGCTTTCAATGTAGACAAGTCCAAAATTCTGTTTTCTTGCAAAGAACTAAACCAGTCTGATACTATCTGATTATAGACCTTCCAAAAACTGTTGAGAATTGCATGAAATATAAGAAAATGAAGGAAGTAAAGATGTCACCATTGCAGGATATGGAAAACAATGTGAGAGAAGAATGATTGCTTGCCAAAAAGCAAATTCTTTATCGAGATCGCAATTTTTTATCTCGGGTAAAAACCCTTGCCCAGATAACTTCAATAAATGAGGTTTCTGAAAAAAGAAAAAAAAATCTAATATCGAATATTCTTTTGTATGTCCCCCATGTAAAGATAGGTAAACAAAAAATACTAAAACATATTTTTTTCATGTTTGAAAAAGACAGAAAGTATAGGAATATCATGTTTATCCTTTTCAAACAAAAGGATAAGACTGAATTTTTACCTTGCTTTGGTTGTATTGAAACAATTTTTCCTTGTATAAAGCAAAAAAAGCTTTATAATTAGTGGACAAGATGTGAAAACATACGACTTACAGGTAAGGAAATAAACTCTTATTATATTTCAGCATATTTATTGGACTGGCTGAAGGAGAGATACTACCTGACTCAGATGTACAGAAGTCGGCATTATCTGTTATCATTAACTGTGTATGTGGGCCTCTAGAGAGAGTATGTATAGTCTTACACTTCAAATTGATATCACAAAAACTGTTTTAACCCTTAAAGTGCCTTTCACAACTACAGTTAACTTTGCAGGCAGTGTAGATCAAGATCAGACTACACAAGACATGCAATCTGATCTTTGATCTACATTGTCCGCTTTGCAGAGACATTCTGGACAAAAGCAACCTAAAGTAATTGCAATTATTTGCGTCTCATTTCAAGACTGAAATTGTCTGTTTGTTTTTTTTGGCACTTAAAGGGTTGACTATAAACTGTTTGAAAACATGAAATGGACTTCCTCAAACAGGAAAACTTACCACAACATTGCTTTTTCAAAAATGTTTTTGCCAGAATATTAAACAAAGTAGCAAACAGTAAAGATCCAAGATTAGACTGCACATCCTTTGCAGTCCGATATTGAATATTTATTGTCCCCTGTTTTGATAGGCAGCATGTCCTGTGAAGTCTGATCTTGATCTGCTGAAAGCAGTCTGATCTTGATCTGAATTGGCTGCAAAAATAGTGCAATTTTATTTATCAAAATCTGTCAAATGCATTTGCATAAAAAGTACATGTATTTTTTAGGGTAAAGTGTGAAATTCTTTTTCTGGATAAAAGAGTTAAAAACCGATAATTTCGCTGTTGTCTGGAGGTGGAGAAGGAAGATACCTTGGTTTGTCAAAGGAATTGCTCCCACATCCATAATGTGTTCAAAAGCTGTCAAGTGCATTAAAGGTCATTTGTATGATAAAGGGTTAAATATCATACTATTTTAAAAACTGACCATTCTATATTGTGTATTTGTAGCTTGGAGGTGGAGTAGGTAGATACATGGGTGTCGGCTCAAAGAAGAAAGTCAATTCAAGGCTTGGAGAGGACATATTGTCAAAAATGTGGAAGGGAGTCCGTGAAAACAATGGAATCATGGTAAATTGTCATCTAACCTTTTACCAAACAATCCTGTCATGATCTTAAATGACCCTGAGGAAGAAAGCTTTAGAAAAATTTGTGGTAACCAGCATTTTCTCCTTTTCCCACAAAGTTTTCTGACCTGTTAAAGGTAAATCACATATCATTTGAGTTACATTTGATTTGTTGTCTGCTGTCAGTAGGGAAAACTCTGAAATCTTGTTGTCTGATTTAGGATTAAGACTCCATATTTCAACAGCAAATGTGAGTGTTTTGATGGATAATATAGATATTTTAGTTATTACCAGTCTTCAAAATTTTACATTTGTCCAAATTCAGTGCTCTTGCAGATGACAAATGTTGCCATTATAATGCCATTTGTATTCGAAAGGCTAGATTGCCACATGGGAAAAGAGAAACACTGGTTACCAGGTGTTTTATTCCTTTCCTATCAATGTTTTCAAAAGTATTCATGGACAAAATTTAGGATTGTTTAATAAAGGTTTTAGAATAGAGAAAGTTTCATCAAAGGATATGGTTGATCACATGGGAGAATTGGAGAAATTGAACATGACAGATGGGAATTTGATACAGGTTGTAGAAAACTGTATCTAATGATGTTTGGTAGTCAATATCTGTATTGTATGAATAGGGACTAGGTAATAATTGAAATAGTAACGTGATGCCCATGACAAAATAAGAATTTTGTTTAGCCTCGTACCAGAGTACAATATTTTAGATTGGTCCAAAGTGAAAGCATTTGCAGACAACAAAACAAATGGGTCACAAATTGAAATTTGTCTTTGAAAGGCTTAAAAAAGATTTTAAAAAAAAGCATTGTGGGAAAGAAGAAAATATTGGTTACCAGCATTTTTTCTTTTTCGACAGTGTTTGCAAAAGTCCTCCTTTTCAGAGACATTAAAACTCGGGATTGTTTGGTAAAGTGTTAACTGGAAGAAGGCTTTTGAAAACATTGTTGGAAAAGGAGAAAATGCTGGTAACAAACATTTTCTGTTTTTCAACATTGTTTACAACCCTTTCAAAGACTAATCTCATCATTTGAGTCATATTCAATTTATCATCTGCAAATGCTCTTAATTTGGCCAGGTCTAAAATTTTGTCATCTGGTTAAGGGATAACCCTTTATCAAATGATGCCATATTTTAACGATTCTGAAGAAGGAGACCTTCGAAAACATTGTTGAGAGAATGGATGAAATGCTGCTATCCAGTATTTTCTCCTTTCCCACAATGTTTTCTACCATATATTAGTGTACTTAAGCCCCTTCATACTGATTTCAAACCTTACATCTGCAGTAGCTTTCAGTTTGGAAGAGTCTAAATTAGTCATTTGAGAAAAATTTGATGCAGTTTAGTGAACTTGTATTATAAGACCATCTGCTGTTAGAGACCACTTTTCTCACTTCTCATGGATGGTCTCTGAACACAAGTTTGACTTTTATTTATCAATTATTACTCCGTTTTCTTATTTCGCTCCTATTCCCAGGTTTTACTGAAATTACTCCTCATCAAAATGCCAATGACTGATGCTGATGTCATAAGAGCTCTGGCGTGCAAGGTAATGTATACTGTCATAACTCTTAAAGCACCTTTCACTACTATAGTGTCTTTTGCGGCCTGTATAAATCAACATCAGATTGCACAAAAAGTGCAGTCTGATCTTAGATCTACATTGTCCACTACACTGAGTGATTGCCAAAAACAATCTTGAAACGGCATTTATTTTGGTGGTTTTGCCCAGTCTGAAGGTTTCAATCTCATTTATAGGGCCCTTTAAGTGTTAATCTTAAAATATCTGTTAAAAGATGGTATTACAACCCTGAACCCTTTACCAAACAGTACACAGTGTTAATGACCTTGAGGAAGAGAGCTTTTGAAAACATTGTTGGAAAAGAAAAAAATGCTGGTAAACATGATGTCTTCTAACCTGTCAGAACACTTAAGCTGCTAAGTGCGACTCACTGACCTTTTGCAGACAGTGTAGATCAAGATCAGATTGTACAAAACATGCAGTCTGATCTTGGATCTACACTCTCCGATAAGATGTTTTTCTCCAAAATAAAGTTTGAAAAAGTCACTGTATAGGTTTTTACTATCGGCCTGAATGTTTTATTTAACTTATTTAGCAGGATAAGGGTTAGGCTCATTTGTTCCCATGTCAAATTTATTGTCTGCAGATGTTTTGTATTTGGAAGAATGTAGAATTTATGGTTTGGGAAAGATTTAAAGTGCTTTCACAGCCTTTGGATTCCTTTGTGGCCAGTGAAGATAAAGATGAGATTGCACAGAACCTGCTGCATGATCTTTAATGTATATTGTCAGCTTTGCTTAGACAAGGGCAACCTTGAAATTGCACTTATTTGGGTCTTATTTTTAGACTGAAAATGCCTGTTGGGTTTATTCAGTGCTTTAAGAGGTTTAACTTTTATAAAATGACATAACATATCCAGATTTGGGTTTTCAAATATCAAAGAAATGTATTTGGAGCAATAAAAAATGACTAGACAGGTGATATCTGCAGGTCATGTGATTGTAGTTGGAAATTAGATGTTCAGAGACTCGGGTAAGATATTGCTCAGAAAAGTGGTCTTGTTAACAGCATGACCTCTTTGAAAGACATTGAAGCTGAAGGAAAAATTGCTCAGGAATACAACATTGTGAACAGACATATTCTGCACACCATGCTCTAAAGTTTGCTGTTCCAACTTCTCAGTCAAATACAGACTAGTTTTTAACTTTTGACCACACAGACAAGTTTTAGACTTGTTCAAATTGAAATCACGTGAAGACAACAACTGAAATGTGGATGAAGTGATAGGATGGTTCTTAAAAGGGCATTGTGGGAAGTGGAGAAACTGCTCTGCTGGTTACCAGCTGTTTTCCTTTTTCCCACCATGTTTTCAGAATCTTCTCCCTCAGGGTTGTTAAAACTTGGGATTGTGTTAAAAGGTTAAAGATATAGTTTTATTTGATTATTGTTTGGCAAAGTTTGATGCACAGAATAAAGAACCAAATTTGAAGTGTTTTAACTTTTTTTCCATTTCAAAAGTATGAATCCATCATATAAAACAAGCATAATATTAAATTTAAAAAACTATGTTTTGTTGGCAAGTCACAAGATACAGAATTAAGCAACTGAATGCTGACTGATTAAAAAAAAAACATGGGAATTGGTTCAAAGTTGTTCACTTTGCAAAACACATGTTTTTCAATTTTCACAACAAATATTATTTTGCTGCATTATTGTGTAATGACAACCTCACTTGAAAAGGCAGTTTTATTACAGGCTTTAGTTGGTATGGCAAGATCAGAGACTCTGCGGCAAATTATCAGCAAGCTTCCTCTTTTCTCTACAGGACAGCTACAGTGTAAGTTAACTACATGTGGGTGGTGCTCTTGCAAAAGGGGTTTCATGTGTCTCTGTCATGCATTATACCAAGCATGCCATCATATAATTATGGGTCCATTTTATCTTACAACAGACTGAATCATACGGTAGAGTGGTCCTTGGACATGCAGAAAATTAACCCATAGCAAAAGTTTCTTCCAGATCAGCCTGAGCAGGCTTTTGCAAATACATTAAACCCTCTTTTCACAGAACATAGTTCAAATCTCAGTTACTGTTAACTATATAATCTCATATTGTAGAAAGGGGGAATAGTTGTAATTTTGGAGATTGCTGGAGATTGAACTATTTTTATACTTTTGAGAAATTAGCCTGGGCATAATCTTGGCAAGAAAGCTTTTGAAAAGGTTGTGAGAAAACTGGGCATAATCTTGGCAAGAAAGCTTTTGAAAAGGTTGTTGGAAAATATTTACTGCTACAGATTCATATACTGCAATTTCAAGGGTGTTCTTTCCTCAGAATATCTAGCTCAGAAGCAGGTAGTATAGATTCAAGATCAGTGTAATATGGTTTCTGTATCAAAGTAAACAACATGTACATAACCTTTGAATTGCAAAATTGATGAAATGGACATTCTCTATCTGTGAAATAGACCAAAGCATTGCAATTTTGCCATTATATATCACAAAATAGGGGACAGTGTAGATTCAAGATCAGAATACATAATCTGTGCGCTCTGGTCTTATTCTATAATGTCTTCAAAAGGCTGTCTGATCTTAATCTTCAGTGTCAAGAAAACAACTTCAGTTTGGATAGGCCCTCTAAGGCTTAGCTCATGACCAAACAACACAAGTCCACATTGAAAGAGTTGGCAGATGACAAATGAAATATGTTTTAAGTGATGGAATTTCTTTTAAAGGGTAGAAACTATTGTTGGAAAAAGGAAAAAAATATTGGTTACTTGCATTTTCTGCTTTTCCCAAAATGTTTTCAAAACCATTCTTCTTCAGAGTCATCAAAACTCAGGATTGTGTGGTAAAGGGCTAAGAGTTTTATTGTTAATTGTTGCTTTGCATGTTTTCCTTCAGTATTAATGAAAGAACCGGTATTACAAGACAAACATTTGGAACATGTAAAGTTCTGTAGATACGCCACAGCCCTCATTGAGAAAGTCTCAGGCAAAGAAACACATCGATATAGTGATGCAACATTAGATGATATTAGAAAAGTAAGGATTTTATTTGTATTTTACCAAATGGTGATAATATAGGTTTTGTTGAAAAAATAATGTTTTTAGAATTGATGATTCCTACCTATTTGGACCTAAGGTGACTTACAACTATAGTTTTTATATTTTTTGTTAGCATTTTACCACACAATGCTGACTTTGAACGACCTTGGAAAAGAAGACTCTAGAAAATATTTTGGGAAAAGGAGAAAATGCTGGTAACCAGCATTTTCTCCTTTTCCCATAATGTTTTCTACCCAATCAGACTTCTTCTACAATTTTAGCCACATTTATATTGGCATCTACACATGCTTTGGGTTTGGACAGGTCTATAATTTTGTTGTAGGGTAAAGGTTGAAAGGATTTTAAGGCAAAAGTGGCAAAGGTTGAATAACTTTGGAAACATAGTGCACACATTTAAATGTATTGAAAAGCATTCCTTCAATGACACATGAGGCTCTAAATTTGGAAACAGATCTAAGTGTTGTACTAATTATAATTTCCAAGGCCATACCTAAGATTGTTAGAGACAAAAAGTCTTGAATATTAACTCTTTACCAAACAACAAAATTTTAGACTGGTCCAATTGAAAGCATTTGCAGATGACAAAATATATATGGCTTAAATGTTGAAATTTGTTTTGAGAAGAGTAGAAAACATTGTGGGAAAAGGAGAAAATGCTGGTTTCCAGCATTTTCTCTTTTTCCCACAATGTTTTCAAAAGGCTTCTTTCTCAGGGTCGTTAAAAGTCGGGTTTGTGTGGTAAAGGGTTAAAGAGAGAGGTTTAATAATAGTTGGCAACTTCTCTCTTTATCCTGAACTCTTTATTAAAAACAAAATTGTAGACTGGTCCAAATTGAAAGCATTTGCAGATGATAAATATCAATCAAAAACTACAATTTCTCTTAGGAAAGGTAGGAAACATTGGTGGAAAAGGAGAAAGTGCTGGTTTCCAGCATTTTCTCCTTTTCCCACAATGTTTTCAAGAGCCTTCTTTCTTAGGGTTGTTTAGATGTGGGATTGTGTGGTAATAGGTAATGGGTAATGGGTGAAAGCAGTCAAGTAATCTGGCCACGAGTCAAATACACTAACCACTGAGCTACCTGGGCAGGCTGCTGGGTAGGGTAAGATCAGTTAAATCCTGGATCTACAGTTTACTGTCAGTTATCTAGCCTAAGCAGTGCGAACATCCATCCAAACTTAGACCCAGGTAAAATTCCAATCACTGCAGGACCCACATCCCAAATAAGATAGCTGTTTTTTTTTTTTTTTTTTAAAAAACAGCATTTAAAAGGGAGATAACTTAGGAAATAAAGGTAGATATTTGCCCTTGTTATTAATTTGCAGATGTTATCATGAATCTGTAATACCATGATTATATTCGTCCCTGGCTTAACACAGGTGTTAAAACTATATTGATGGATTCACTTTTTTATTCGACAGATTAATTTCTTTTTTTTTAAATTCAAATTTGTAGGCAGACATTGTTGCGCAATCCAAGATTATCTACAATAAGAAGGAACTTCTGCAATTGATTTATGATCATCTTCTTGCAAGTGGTAATTATGCCCCTATGTTGTTATTTTGTTTATATTCAACCAGTTGTTCATGGTTTTAATTTCAACTCACATCTTGCTACTTATCATTATTGAAAACATTGTTACAAAGGTAAAATTGCTCTAAATGAGTAATTTCACCTTTTCCACACTATTCTCACTCAAATTCAAGGATACAACTAAATTTTTATGTTGACAATCCACCTTTTATGAAGAATGTTTTCAAAGTTGTCTTGAGCAGATTTGTATTGGGGTTGATGGATTAAACAGCAGAGGTAACTTGATTAAAGAGAAACAATAGTGAGTATTTAATTATAACATTTTTTTTATGTGAAAAAATTATTGTAGAAACTTCTTAAGGTCTCCATGGAGAAAGAAACAGGAAAAATTATAAATGATAAGATACGTGAAAAAGAACTTTAAATCTTTACCACACAATCGCTAATTTTAATGACTATGGAAGAAGCCTTTTTAAAAACATGGTGGGAAAAGGAGAAGATGCTGGTGACCAACATTTTCTCCTTTTCCCATATTCTTCTCTACTTGTCAAAAAGCCAATTCTTTTTTTGTGTCACAGTTATTTTGTGTCTGCAAAAGCTTTCAATTTGGTTAAGTCTAACATTTTGTTGTTTGGTAAAGGCTTATCAGAGTGGCATATATAGTATCCAGTGCATAATCTATTACACTGTCAAGTTAGATATTGTATTAATTGAGTAAAAAAAAGTATTGATAGTCACAATTACCAAGTAAGGTTTCTATCCATCACAGGGTACCAGAATGCAGCTGATGTGTTACAACGTGATGCGGAATTGACACCTCATTGCAGTACCCCACCCCCAGTTCTTCCAGCCAACGTTTTTCCCCCAGTTCACCCTGCCAACACATCAATGTTTTCTCCACCCATGGTTGCACCAGTAACACCAAGACCAATGGTACATCTTTTTAATGTTCACCCATAATTAATACCCTCCATCCATTGCAGACAGCTTCTATAAAATATTGTGGAAAAGAAGTGATAAGATATCAATATATTTGGGGATCCTGCATGGCTCAGTGGTAAAGTGTAGGACTCATGACCAGGAGGCCCCAGTTTCTAGCCTCACAGGAAGCACTGGGCTTTTGTTTGAGTGTCCCTAGTATCGGTGAAACTAAGAACATACATGAATGTGTGAGCTGTTGCTGCGATATGTCTGAAATAATGAAGATTGTGGCATAGAACAGCATTTGATAAATCAATCACTATATTTATGTACTGTTTAGGCTTTCTGTACCATCCACAAAAGAACGTTTCTTCTTTCTTAATGAATCTTCTTCTTTCTTAATGGAATGTTAGTGATAATCAATGTTGAAGAACTCAGTCAATCTAACACTTAGTTGATTTTTCTGTTGGACAGGAATTCCGAGGAAGATCTCAGCATTGTCTTCCCTCTGTCCCATCATATTTTCTACCTTTCAAAGACAAATCTTGTCATTTTAGCCACATTTAACTTGTTTATCTACATTGGCCTCAAAGGGCAAGTTTAGTTGTTAAAGGTGCTTTAAGGGTTATAGTTGTCTGGTTCTTGAATTTCAGAATTAAATGAGCCATGCTGTGGCAAAAGGGGGTTGAATGCATCTGTGTGATGCTTTTTACCAAGCAAGTCATCACATAATTATGGATCTGTATAATTCATTTTTGTCTTAACATCCCACTGTATCATGGGGTAGACCTTTCCTTTGGCAGGCATAAAATTGACAAAATTTAATAGCAAAAAACTTTGACCCAGGTCAACTTGTGCAGACTGACCTGGTTGATACTTTCTGCAGATGCATGCAACCCCCTTTTTACAAAGCATGGCTTATATGTTATTGTCTTTCAGAAAAGGTCTGTGGTGTATTTCAGAGTAATAAGATATT
The DNA here is from genome assembly GCA_945859785.2 of Tridacna gigas. Lineage (NCBI taxonomy): Eukaryota > Metazoa > Mollusca > Bivalvia > Cardiida > Cardiidae > Tridacna > Tridacna gigas. Next base: position 30,233,661 of record OX244036.2, on the reverse strand, counting down.
TTGGTTTTCAGAATCGATCACTGACTGGTGCAATAGCAGGGCCATCACAGTCTGCGGGTAATGTGCCTCGTACCTCTAGTCAGCTACCCTTCAGTGTTCCACAAATACCAACAACTCCTACCTCCAATCCAGGGCATATTAAATTTACCATGAATAAAGGTCAACACACCTCACCCCAGACTTCCAGTACGGCTCTAAAGGTAGGGTTTTCTTTTTCTTTTTAGCTCATTTCTTACCAAAGATGACACTAGAAACCTTTGTGGATGGTTTAAGTCAAGATCAGACTGCACAGAACTTGCAGTCTGATCTCTTATCTGCACTTTCTACTACTCAATTCTAGATCATGGCCCATCTTTGTCTTCATCTTCCGGCGGAACTGTATTTGGAGCCATTGCAAAAAAGGTAATCTATTTGTTTGGAAATAAAAAAGTTGATATAATAAATATGAGCCATGCTCTGGCAAAAGGGGGCATAATGCATCTCCCTGATCCATGATACCAGTCAAGCTGTCACATATTTATGGATCCATAAAAGCCACTTTTTTTTTAACAACTGACGTAATCATGAGGAAGACTAGTCCTTGGATACACAGAAAATTGACAAATAGTGAGAAGTTTCGGCCCAGGTCAGCCTGCGCAGACTGCGCCGGCTGACCTTGGCCGAAATTTTCGCGATGCATTAAGCCCTCTTTTCACAGAGCATGGCTCATACATTTTTAAAAGCCTTTTTCAAGGTGGTACAAGCAGGGTGTTTTCTGGTAAAGGGATGATACCTAAGTACAAACTGCGAAACTGTTCACAGATGCATTAAGCCCCCTTTTCACAGAGCATGGCTCATATGTTTTCAAAAGCCTTTTTCAAGGTGGTACAAGCAGGGTGTTTTCTGGTAAAGGGATGATACATAAGTACATTTGAAAACTTAGATATATCTTTCAACATCTTTCAGTCTGTTGATTTCCTTTTTATACTTTTTTGTCAGTCAATCTATCCATTTTGACTCTTCCAGGCCAGATGTAAATATGTAAAAGAAGAAAAAGAGGGCATTATGTATAGTCCAGCCATCAAAAAAGAATTCCAACATCGCTCTCAGCCAATGGATTATGATATCAGTCTGGATAAAATTGTTACAGAATATCTCAGAAAACAACATGCACTTTGTCCAAACCCCGTGGTGACCTGTCCTCCTATGTCTCTGTTTAGGTAAGTCCTTGGTATCTCTGTTTTTATACTCCTCACCTACAAAGTAGAGGGGGCTATACTGGTTTCACCATGTCTGTCTGTCTGTGCGCCTGTCCTTCTGTTAATCTGTCTGTCTTGTTTTTGTTTCTGTGCTCTAACTCAAAAGCCATTTGATCTAGGACCCTGAAACTTTATACAAGTGTTCCTCATGACCCAAGGAGGTGGCCTATTGCTTTGGGTCACATGGGTCAAAGGTCAAGGTCACATGTGAACAATGTTTTCTCTGATTGTGCTGCTTCAGTGTCTAGGTGCTTGTGGGGGGTATTGCTTTGCCACAGTTCTAGTTAAGCTTGATTGTGTCTGTGAAAAGGCTGCTTAATGCATCTGCAAAAAGTATCGATCCAGGTCAACCTGCGCAGTCCGCTCAGGCTGATCTGGGTCAAAACTTTTTGCTATTGGTCAATTTTCTGCATGTCAAAGGACCCACTACACCTCATGATTCAGTTTGTTGTTAGACAATATGGAGTTAATGGACCCATAATGTTGTGATGGCTTGCTTGGTATCATGGATTACAGAGATGCATTAACCCCCCTTTTGCAAGAGCATGGCTCATTTTTATGTACAAATGAGTGTGGGACATTTTCTACTTCGATATTGCTTTTTTGGAGTAAATACACTGTATTTGAAAACCATTGTTTTCTCTCTCTCTGATTCAGACCTCATCAGTGTCCAGAACCCAGGGGAAACAACTGTGCACCATACAGTTTTACAGCAAGAATGGCCAGAAAAATGGTACAGTTCTTTGACTTTTATGTCTGAAGCTTAAAATTTCTTTAATGATAGAGTAATAGCTTTGTTTGTTTGTCTTTGATGCCATTTTCAACATATTTTAGATAGACTTTGACTGTTATCTTTTCAAGCTTTCCTTGTTTCTTTTACCAGTCAGTCAGTTGTTTGACAAACTGGATTTTCTGGATCCACATTCATGTGATGACTTGCTGGGTATATCCCTTTCCCAAACAAGCCCTGGTTTTCACGTGTCTGCAGTACAAGTCTTTTGAAAACACTGTGGGAAAAGGAGAAATTGCTCGTAACGAGCAATTTCTCCGTTTCCCACAGTATTTTCTACCCTTTTGGAGAACTTTCTGTCATTTTCATCAAATTTAAAGTTGTCGTCTGCAAACTCTTTCAGTTTGAACCAGTCTAAAATTCATCGTTTGGGAAAGGGATAATAGATCATGCAGTAGAGATGCATTAACCCTTTTCCAAACAAGCCCTGGTTTTCACGTGTCTGCAGTACAAATCTTTTGAAAACACTGTGGGAAAAGGAGAAATTGCTCGTAACGAGCAATTTCCCCTTTTCCCAAAGTGTTTTCTACCCTTTTGGAGAACTTTCCACCATTTTCATCAAATTTGAAATTGTCATCTGCAAACTCTTTCAGTTTGGAAGGGTCTAAAATTTGTCGTTTGGGAAAGGGTTATACCATGTCATTTTGCCAGAGCATTGCTCAGATAGAGTTTTCAGTAAAGTGGTTACAAGTTTAGGCAACATTATTATTTTCCTGTAGATTTTGATTGAAGCCATCCCAACAATAATTATAATTCTGTCAGAAATTAAGAATTAAGAGTGTGTTGACATTATGTTAAAAGTAGAAAAGCTTTGAAAGCCTGCTGTATTGAGCACCAGTTAAGTGACACACAGGTATTTATTATGATTAAAAATGTTGAATTTAAACTCTTTCTGATAACGGTGATGGTCTTTGTAAATTATTATACAGAATAAAAGAGGTTTCAGTGATAAATAGAAAATATGTGTTTTAAGTTCAATAAAAATATAAAGAAATCATATCCACACTGTCTCTGTATTAAGCAAATTTCTTTTGAAAAAAGTCAAAGACAGTTTAAATTCAAACTTGAATAAGTATTTGAGCTGTGCTTGGTGAAAAAGGGGTTTAATGCATCCTTAGAAAGTATAGACCCCGTTCAGCCAGCATAGTCTGTGCAGGCTGACATGGGTCGAAACCTTCTGCTATTAGTCAATTTTCCATATGTCCAAGGACCATTCTATCTCATGGTTCAGTCGGTTCTTATACAAAATGGATTTTATGGATAATTATGTGATGACTGGTTTTTATAATGCATCCCAGAGATGCATTAAACCCCTTTTTATTGTAAATACTAAAGTACAGCTGTGACTCTGTTTCAGAGGAAGGGTTTTTCTGACAGTCAATTAAGAGCAAGTTTGGACGGCGCTGTTATCATGATTTTTTTTTTTACTGTTGTATCTGCATGCAGTGTGTGTATTTGAGCCAGAAGGTTTATAAGCATGTAATAAGATTAAATATCCATATGCCATTTTCTTTATTTGTAGATTCAACCAAAGTATGGTGGGATGGATGGACTCAAGTTAGACAGAAAATTTATTTATAGCAGGTATGTCAGTCTATATTCATCCATTATGTCAGAATACTTGTGTCATACTGAAAATAGATGAAAATGGAAAAAATATTTGTTGAATGATGTATTATACCACTCTTAACCCAATACCAAACAACAAAAATTTAGACTGGTCCAAATTGAAAGCATTCACAGATGACAAATAAAAGTATCTCAGATGATCGTTTCTGCCTTTGATTGTGTAGAAAAGATTGTGGGAAAAGGAGAAAATGCTGGTTCACAACATTTTCTCCTTTTCCTGAAATGATTTCAAAAGGCCTCTTTCTAAAGGTCGTTAAAACTTGTGTGGTAAAGGATTAATGGTATCTCAGTTATACCCCAGTGAAAACTCATTTAGTCATGTGTTTCTTAGATTTCAGCAGTACTAGGTTGGGGTCTGGAGTGACTTCCAAAGAACATGACTGCATAGCCAGCTACATGGAAGGAGTTTCAACCTAGAACTTCTGAATTACAAATAGATCATTTTTAGTAGGTAGTTCTATGACTTAAGACCCTGAGAAAGAAGGCTGGCAACCAGCATTTTTCTCCTGTTTCCACCATTTTTTTCTGCCCTTTCCCAGATGAATCCCTTGACTTGAGCCATGTTTAATCTTGTCTGGGAAAGCTTTTGATGTGGACCAGTCTAAAATTATGTGATGTGAACTAGCCTAAAATGTGATGTCGACAAGTTTAAAATTATGTGGACAAATCTAAAATTATTCTTCCTGGTGAATTATTAAGGCAGGTATGGGGAGATAATTAGAATCACAAGAATGGAGAAGATGAGAAATAAATTTTGATTCGGTAAAAGTTATTAATTAAAGGGGTATTATACATTTGAGACTTTGATTGAAAACACATGAAGATTGAAAGCACTCGTGTGCATTTAGTAATTTTCATGTATTTTTACCTCGTTTTGAAAATATTTTTTAGATTTAAAGCTGTTAAAACATACAAGGAACCTGAGGATGAAGGGTATTTCAGCTGTACTTTTGCTGTAAGTAGAGACATGGCACAAATAAGCCTTTTTCGTCTTTATAATTGAGCCATGCCATGCTCTGTGAAAAGAGAGCGCAATGCATCTGCAAAAAGTATCAGCCCACCTCAGTCTGTGCAGTCTGTGCAGGCTGACCTGAGTTGAAACTTTTTGCTTTTTGTAAATTTTCTGCATTTCATAGGACCAGTCTACCTCTTTGATTGTAGTCGCTTGTTATACAAAATGGGTTTTATGGATCCATAATTCTGTGACAACTTACGTGGAATGATGCATCATGGAGACACATTAAGCCCCCTTTTCTCACAGCATAGCTCAATTATTTGTATCTCCATCCTTTTATTTACCTGTTTACTAGGTTAACTAGATGACAAAATTTTAGACTCGTTCATATTGAAAGCAATTACAGATGACAAACATGGCCAATTTGGTTTGCTTTGTCTTTGAAAGGGTAGAAACATTTTTGGAAAAGGAGAAAATGCTGGTTACCAGCATTTTCTCCTTTTCTTACCACATTTTAAAAAGCTTTCCTCAGAGTTGTTGAAACTTGGATTAGTTTGGTAAAGGGTTACAGTTAATACCGTTTATAGTTTGTTATACCCCCGCAAACGAAGTTTGTGGGGGGTATACTGGAATCAGCCTGTCGGTCGGTCGGTCATGCGGTCGGTCGGGCGGTCGGTCTGTCCGCAAAATCTTGTCTGGACAACTCCTCCTACAGTTTCAATCCAATTTCCTTGCTACTTGGCAGAAGTGTTCATTAGGAGCTGTAGATGTGCAAGACACACATTTTGTAAAAATTCCATCAAGAATTACTGAGTTATTGCCCCTGATTTGACTTAAAAATGCTTGTCCGGACAACTCCTCCTACAGTTTCTGTCTGATTCACTTTAAACTTGGCATAAGTGTTCATTAGGAGCTGTAGATGTGCAAGACACACATTTTGTAAAAATTCCATCAAGAATTACTGAGTTATTGCCCCTGATTTGATATAAAAATGCTTGTCCGGACAACTCCTCCTACAGTTTCTGTCTGATTCACTTTAAACTTGGCATAAGTGTTCATCAGGAGTTGTAGATGTGCAAGACGCAACTTTCGTGAAAATTCTATGAAGAATTAATGAGTTATTGCCCCTGATTCACATTTAAAATGCTTGTCCGGACAACTCCTCCTACAATTTCAGTCCCATTCGCTTTATACTTGGCAGAAGTGTCCATTTGGAGTTGTAGATGTGCAAGACGCAAATTTTGTGAAAATTCCATCAAGAATTACTGAGTTATTGCCCCTGATTTGACTTAAAAATGCTTGTCCGGACAACTCCTCCTACAGTTTCTGTCTGATTCACTTTAAACTTGGCAGAAGTGTTCATTAGGAGCTGTAGATGTGCAAGACACACATTTTGTAAAAATTCCATCAAGAATTACTGAGTTGTTGCCCCTGATTTGACATAAAAATGCTTGTCCGGACAACTCCTCCTACAGTTTCTGTCTGATTCACTTTAAACTTGGCATAAGTGTTCATTAGGAGCTGTAGATGTGCAAGACACACATTTTGTAAAAATTCCATCAAGAATTACTGAGTTATTGCCCCTGATTTGACTTAAAAATGCTTGTCCGGACAACTCCTCCTACAGTTTCTGTCTGATTCACTTTAAACTTCGCTTAAGTGTTCATTAGGAGTTGTAGATGTGCTAGACGCAACTTTCGTGAAAATTTTATGAAGAATTAATGAGTTATTGCCCCTGATTCACATTTAAAATGCTTGTCCGGACAACTCCTCCTACAATTTCAGTCCGATTCGCTTTATACTTGGCAGAAGTGTCCATTTGGAGTTGTAGATGTGCAAGACACACATTTTGTAAAAATTCCATCAAGAATTACTGAGTTATTGCCCCTGAATTGACTTAAAAATGCTTGTCCGGACAACTCCTCCTACAGTTTCTGATTCACTTTAAGGAGGTCTTTTCTGTCATATGTATAGTTGGCCAACATTATGCGAAAAGGCACCTTTGGACATTTGCAACAAGCGTGGATCCAGACCAGCCGCTGTGTCTCAGACATATTGTCAGATCATGGTCTACACTTTTTTACACTCATTTAGTTTTGTGTCTAATTAAATTGATACTTCGCATAAATATTCACCAGGAGCAGTAGAGGTTCAAGATGCATTTTTCTCAAATGTTTGCCAAATTAATTACCCCTGAATTTACTCAAAACTTCTTGTCCAGAGAACTATTCCTTCAGTTTAAGTCTTATTCACTTGATATTTGTCATGATATTCACCAGGAGCAGTAGATGTGCAAAGCACAAATTTCATGAGTGTTGGCCTAATGACTACGGAGTTATTGCCCCTAAATTGACATTGCAGAGTTATTGCCCCCGTGACATGAAATATAGGGGCGGGGGTATTTATCACCTTTAGTGATAGTTATTCTAGTTTAGGTTAGGTTTTGTGCTGTTTAAGTTTAAAAAAAGATTCCTTGAAGCTTTTTTTTTTTTGTAAATAATGTTCCAGCAAGAAATCCTCATCACAAGTCTATAATGTGCTTATAACATCATTTGTCACAATTTTTTTTTCCAGTTGAAATGACCGTTGACCTGTAAAGTGATTTAACTGTCATTAAAACTGATGCTTTCCATAATATTAGATTTGAAAAATAGACACTGGTTCCTTTTTATTTACAGAATTTATCGGTAGGTATTTCCTTCTCTAGTGCATGTATGCCAAAGTATAAATGTGCTAGTCTTACTTTTCCTGCACTGATCAACTAGGGGAGCTTCCATGGCTAAGACAACCAAATGATTCTTTACCAGACCACAAAATTTTAGACTGGTCGATATTGGAAGTTTTTGCAGATGACAGATTAACCCTTTACCACACAATGATGCTTTTGAAAAAACATAAGAAAGAAGCCCTTTGAAAACATTATGGGAAAAGGAGAACATGCTGGTTATCCGTATTTTCTCCTTTTCCCACAATGTTTTCTATCCTTTCAAAGACAAACTCCATCATTTTAGTAACATCTAAATTGTCGTCTGCAAATGCTTTAAATTTGGACAAGTTTACATTTTCATCTTTTGGTAAAGAGTTAAATGTTGCTGTAATGATTAGATTTGTCTTAGGAATGATGACAGCATGGTGAGAATAGGAGAAAATACTGGTTATCTGCATTTTCTTCTTTTCCCACAATGTTTTGAAAAGTATTTGCCATCAGGGTCATAAAACAAAGGATTATTTGGTACAGGGTTAATAGGTTTCCACTTACTTTCATACTGTAACAGACTATTTTTTATATCATTGTGGCAAAAGGAGAAATAGCATCATTGTGGCAAAAGGAGAAATAGCTTGAAATTTAAATGTGACAATTATGTTGACATGGTTATGAAATGAGCAAAGTTACATTTACTCCTATAACCAGCTTTTCTCCTAATTTGCTTGATTTAGGAGCACCCCCTCCCCATCCCCTTTACGCCAAGCCCTGTAGCTCAATCAGTACCTTGCAGGACGTGAGAACAGGAGGTCGCTGGTTCGATCCCCGACTTGGCCAATTTCTTTCCGAGGATTGATGATAGTCATTGCGACAGGATTCATTCCCCTCTCACCGCTGACCATTGTTTCGACGATGGTTATGTGGGAAAGCAGCCAGTGGCTTGGAAAGAATATTGTGTGGAGTACTGGTAAAAGAAACTCCAGGAAAGCATAGATAGGTGCACTGGCTGCCGTGATATAACTGAAATAATGTTGAAAACGGCGTTAAACACCATACAATCAATCTATCAACCATCCCCTTTACCTTTCCAGGCTGATAGGTATATGGTAAAAATATGTTATTCATTTGCAGTGGGAGAAAGTAGTGAAATTTCGATGATCTCCCTTGATAGATAGAAAACAAGGTAATTAAACTGTAACTAGGGCCTATTATTGGATTGGTTTTGATTTATTTATATGGCCTGAATGGTGAAGTTTAAAAACTATTACCATTGAAAAGCATCAATTGGGTCGAAATGGAGGTTTGATAAATTTGAAAGGTGACATCTATACCTAGACATTCCTATATAGTGCAAAGGATATTGAGCATAAAAAACCATGCAATACAGTATTCAGGACCTGTGAAATAGTGAATGGGAATGAAGGGAAGTAATTGACTACTTTTTTCCATTAACAAAATTTGCTTAATATGGTTTAGTTCTCCTTAACCCTTTCCCAAACAACAAATTTTGGACTGGTCCAAATTGAAAGAGTCTGCAGACGACAATTTTAGATTTAATGATAATGGCAGAAAGTTCTCAAAAAGGGTAGAAAACACCGTGGGAAAAGGAGAAATTGCTCGTTATGAGCAATTTCTCCTTTTCCCAAAGTGTTTTCAAAAGACTTGTACTGCAGACGCGTGAAAACAAGGGCTTGTTTGGGAAAGGGTTAAACCTTCTTACCTGTAGTAATTGATAAGTTTCACAAGCTTCACTGTGTAAGAAAAGGAACTGTATTTTGTTATAACTGAAACTAGAGAGAGACAGAGATACACACGAAGTCTTGTGGTTTTCAACTCTTTACCAGACAACAAAAATTTAGATATGCCCAACTGGAAAATGGCTGTAAATCCTAAATTAGCATAAGTAACCTGAAGTTCTCTTACAAGACAGAAAACAAGGGAAGTGTCACAAGCAGTTTCTCGTTTTTCTACAGTTTTTTTCAAACACTCGCTCTTTAGATACAGTGATACATGGAATTGTCACATTGTGCAAGAGTTAAAGGTCAAGGTCATGAAGGGTCCCTCAAGCTTAGCTTTATATTTACTTTTTCATATAGACACCTAGCTAGATGTTGATGCATGTAAACTGTATACACTTTAGCTTTATTGTTACTATAGGATACTAATCTTTATCCTAGAATCTGCTGGTTTTATTTCTGTATCAAAAATGTGTTGTTTTAACTCTTTACTAGATGACAAAACTTTAGACTCCAAATTCAAAGCATTTGCAGACAACAAATTAAGTATAGCTCAACTAATCTAAGTTGTCTGTGAAAGGGTAGGAAACATAATGGGAAAAGGAACATTTTCTCCTTTTTCCAGTATGTTTTTTCATAGCCTTCTTTCTCAGAGTTGTTCAATCTCGAGATTGTCTGGTAAAGGGTTAAAGTTTTGTGATGATCCTTTCACTCACCTACGTGTGTACCTCTATGCATGGCTTAATTGTATGTGAATGAGCTCACAGGTTATTGCATTCAGATGTGGTAGCACAAGCCCCTTAGCACATGATCCCTATTTTTAACAACCCTGATGGAGATTGCTTTTAAAAACATTGTTGGAAAAGGAGAAAATTTTGTTAACCCTTTACCAGCCATCATATATTTTTGAGAAAGATGCGCATAGAAAATATCTTTAGAAAGGGGAGGAAATACTTGCAACAATGTTTAATGCCCTTTGGTAGACAAATCCATCAGTTGAGCCACATGTAAATTGTCGTCTGTACAATTTTTTTTTTTAAAGGGGAGAGCATATTATTAATATTCTGTGGTTTGGTAAGGAGTTAGTTAACCGTTTACAGTACTGCTTCGACTTTTAACGATTCTTGGAAGAAAACCTTTCGAAAACATCGTGGGAAAAGAAGAAAATAATGGTTACCAGCATTTTCTCCTTTTCCCACAATGTTTCTACCCTTTCAAAGACAATTTTCATCATTTCAGCCATATTTGATTTGTCGTCTGCAAATGCTTTGGATTTGGAAAGGTCAACAATTTTTAGCTCCACTGGCCGAAGGCCAGCGGGCTTATGTCATGGCCCGGTGTCCGTCGTGCGTCCGTCCGTCCGTCCGTCCGTCCGTGCGTTAACTTTTATTTCAAACATCTTCTTCTCTGAAACTACCCATCCAATTTTCATGAAACTTCACAGAAATGATCCTGCCATGGTCCTCTTCAGAATTTCTTGAAAGAATTTGATTCCTTCAAAAACTCTGGTTGCCATGGCAACAAAACTGAAAAATATTGGAAATCTTTAAAAATCTTCTTGTCTGAAACCATAAGGCAGAGGGCTACCAAATTTGGCATGTAGCTTTATATAGTAGACCTCTATCAAGTTTCTTCAAATTATAGCCCTGGGGTCAAAATTGGCTCTGCCCCAGGGGTCACAAGTTTTACATAGGCTTATATAGAGAAAACTTTAAAAATCTTCCTGTACCTAGCCATAAGGCCTAGAGCTACCAAATTTTGCATGTTGCTATATCTAGTGGGCCTCTACCAAGCAGGCCAAAATTTTAGCCCTGGGGTCAAAATTGGCTCTTCCCCAGGGGTCACAAGTTTTACATAGGCTTATATAGAGAAAACTTTAAAAATCTTCCTCTACCTAGCCATAAGGCCTAGAGCTACCAAATTTTGCATGTTGCTATATCTAGTGGGCCTCTACCAAGGGGGCCAAAATTTTAGCCCTGGGGTCAAAATTGGCCCCGCCGCTGGGGTCACAAGTTTTACATGGGCTTACATAGTGACAAGTTAAGAAATCTTCCTGTTTTGATTTTTTTTTCTTCTGAAATTAGCCTTGCATCAGGGGTCTTATGTTTTGCAGAGGCTTCATATGGACAAAACTTGAAAATCACCATATTTATAACCATACAGCATAGACTTGTATTATTTTGGCATGTGGTTTTATCTTGTGGACCTCTACTAGGGTTCAAGTAATTATAGCTCTTGGATCAAAAATGGCTTTGCCTTGCGGGTCTCAACTTTCACATGGGCTTTTACAGAGAAAACTTTGTAAGTCTTCATTTTGAAACCATTTGGCTCAGAATTGAAATGTTTAGTATTTATGGTTTATATTTATAAGCCAGTGGAGCGATACAGGGCCATCATGGCCCTCTTGTGTTGTTTGTTAAGGGGTTAAGTACTCATATGGTCCTAATGGATATGCTAGATACCTCCATCTCTTTTCATCATTCACTGCTCTACTTATGTAATGTCATCATATTTGGGCTGTGTAGTACTGGGTTAGTTCTTTATCAGGTGACAACATTTTCAACTGGTCCAAAAGCAGACAACAAAGAAATATGACACTGAAATAATGCAATTTATATCAGAAAGGGTAGAAAACATTGTGGGCAAAGGAGAAAAGGCTAGTTACCAGCATTTTCTCCTTTTTCCCACAAGTCTTTACCTGAGGGTCAATACCTGAAATTGAATTTTAGATTGGCCTAAATTCTTTAAAAAAAAAAGGTTGATGGAAAAGATTGCAATTTGGAGGCCATTTCTTGTTCACTTCTGAACATTGTGGTTGTGGAAAAACAAGCAACCATTTGCTTGGACAGAATATTGAGTTTGATATTGAAAAAGAAAAATTTGCAACACATGACTCTGTACACTCTGGTACTGTCTATGCTTTTGCCTGTCTTCATGCTTATCTTTGATTTGCAAATGAGTCAACCCAGTAGTGAGTGCTAGAGTATTTAAATGTAGATATAAGCCATGGTTGAAGCAATTTTGTAGAAAAGTTGGATGCTCTAGTCTAATAAGTACATGCAGTTATTTAACCAGGGAATGTTGTGGTATGTAGCTGTTTCTTTTCACTGCTGGTGCAAATGTTAAGACCATTGGTATCTGCACCATGGCTGACACAATATGCTTAGCCAAATCAAATTGTGTCTTTGTACAATTACATGTGTAAGTTAAACCTAACAAAAGTATCTTGGCCCAATTTTGTCTGTTTTGATCTGTTTCTCATCACATATCTCTACCATCAATCAGTCAATCTTTTGGTCTGTCTGTCAGTCTACTCCCTTTCACCATATCTCTCTTGCACTTGCACTATCTGTGAGAATCATGTACAATACTGTGATGTAGATCCCCCCCATTTGTCACTTTAATTAAAGTATAAACTTGGTTTGTTTCAGTCAGCCCACAGCTATCTTATACTGGGAACTTACTCAGGAAGTTTAAAACTTATCAACACAGAAAGTTCAGAGGTTGGTAGCCAATTCCTTCTGGTTTTACCGCTCATATATCTTGGAATTAACCATTGCTCATGTAATTCTTTGCCACTTTTTTTTTGTCCACTCTTTTACTTCCTGACTACCAGAGCTGGGGGTTTGAACCAGTAACCCCCTATTCTCAAGTTCTGTATGCCACGAATTGCACAACTGGGGCTCGGCAGCCATACTGTGTGAAAAGGGAGTTTAATGCATCTTAGAAAAAAAAAAAATTGATATAGGTCAGCCTGTGCAATCCTATGTCGAACTTTTTGCAGTTGGTAAATTTTGTGCATGTCCAAGGACCATACAGCCTGTTATTGACATAATAGATTTTATGGATCAACAATTATAGGATTACTTACTCAGTATAATGCATTATGGAGATGCTTTAACTCTTTACAAAACGACAAAATGTTAGACTGGTCTAAATTGAAAGCACTTGCAGACAACAAAATAATTGTGATTAAAAAATTGAAATTTGCTATGACAAGGGTAGAAAACATCGTGGGAAAAGGAGAAAATGCTGGTTATCAGCATTTTCTCCTTTTCCCACTATGTTTTCAAAAGGCTTCTTTCTAAGGGTCGTTAAAAGTCGGGATTGTGTGGTAAAGGGTTAAACTCGCTTTTGCCAGAGCATAGCTCAAATAATGAGGTGTGTCTTTGAAAACGTTCAAAATTATTGTGGGGAAAAAGAGGAAATGCCAGTTACCAATATTTTCAAAATGAGCCATGCTGTATGAAAAGGGGGCTTAATGCATGTGCAAAAAGTATCAACCTTTGTCAGCCTGGGCAGTCTGCGTGACACGGGCCAAAACTTTTTGCTAGTTGTAAATTTTATGTATGCCCAAAAACTGCTCTACCTCATGATTCGGATGGCTGCAAGACAAAATGGTTTTTATAGATCAATAATTATGTGATGACTTGCATGGTATGATCTTCAGGGAGATGCATGAAGCCCCCTTTTGCCAGAGCATGGCTCAAGTTAATGTTTTCAAAGGCTTTCTTCTTTGGGGTTGTGAAATCATCAGTTCTTGTGGAAAAGGTTTACATGCATGTAAAAACATTACTGCAAAAGAAACAAGTTTTCCTTCTTACATGTTCAGTGCTTTCAGAAGTGTCAGGCTGTTAGGCAAACATGTTGTATGCAGGTGGAAATTAGTTAAGCTTGACCCATTTCCATAAAAATACAAGTTGCAACACCTGGACAGTAGAAAACATTTTTGGAAATAGAGCAATTACTTGTTTCACAATATTTTTCACATCATTCAAATGATAGACATTCTTTTTATTTGCTCCTCCTTTAACACTGTCCCAAACGACAAATTTTGGATTAGTCCAAATTGAAAGAGTTTGCAGACGACAATTTTAAATTTGATGAAAATGGCAGAAAGGTCTCAAAAAGGGTAGAAAACACTGTGGTAAAAGGAGAAATTGCTCGTTACGAGCAATTTCTCCTTTTCCCACAGTGTTTTCTAAAGACTTGTACGGCAGACACGTGAAAACCAGGGCTTGTTTGGGAAACGGTTAATGTTAGTTGAAATACAGTTGTTCTTGTCATAGTGGCCACCTGCAGCAAACAAAACATGCTGCTTGAACAACAGTATTCTTTATAAATAAACTGGGTGATTTACCAAACAAAATTATAGTCATGCCCAAATTGAAAGCATTTTCAGATGACAAATTGAATGTAAATCAAAAGATGAGATTTGTTGTTGAAGGGTAGAAAATGTTTTGGGAAAAGGAGAAAATGCTGGTTACTGGCATTTTCTCCTTTTCTGGAAATGTTTTCCTAAAGCTTTCTTCCCTGAGGCCTTTAAACCTTGGGATTGTGTGGTAAAGAGTTAGTTAATTGAATTTACAATGAAAGACCACATGCTGTAAAAAACCACTTTTCTTACTACCCTTGGGTTGTCTCTGAATACAGATTTGTATTTTCAGAAGTCTGAAGTTAGCCCGTGTGGCAGTTGGTTGGTTTTTTTTTTCCCTCTGTGTAAATGTGCTTAGTTGATTAAATTTCTTTTTTACAGGAAACTGGAAGCTTTAAATGTCACTCCTCACCAATCAGTCATGTTGAACATTCCAGGGTAAAAACATATTTAATAATTTGTTAAGTTTCTTTTATAGATGTTTCGATCAATACAAGTCTGTTGATTTCTTAAGCTTTGTTTTAATAATTGATTAACAGTACAGGTGTGACTTTCATAACGTTTTATAGTTGACCTGTTTCATAAGCAGTGGGGAAAGGAGCAGTTTGTTGTATCAAAAATCTAGCTCCCTTTTCCAAAAAGTTTACTGTGGTATGATATGAAAAATACAGTTACCTCTCCTAGAAAATTTAAATGTATCTTCTAGTAATTGGTTTAATAAAGAGTCAACTAGCCTGTCATGGGTGGTACAAAGTTTTCTGTAATGTGTCAGTAATAATTACAGCAAAGTAGACTGTACATCTGCATCTCACTGGACTATGGAGTGCTCATGAAGGCCTTTCCAATACTGCATTGTCCCATGGGCAATGTGTGACTCTAGGTTCATCATAGTCCTTTTGGTCCTTGTTCTGCTATAATTATGATGTGGATCTTTTTAATGTAGGATGGAAAGCTTGTACTGACCTCCTCTAACTATGGAATCATGAACTGTTCTGCTTTATGGTCCTGGGGAGCAGATACTCTAGATGTCAAGTAAGTGTGAATATGGATTGCAAGACATTAATGTGTTAGCACTAAGTACTCCCAAGAGAAATTAAGTTGGTTATGTGGATAGTTTGGATGCTGATAAAAGTGCAAGGAAGGTTTCAAGTGATATATACTAGCTTTTTATAAGTGAAAAATTAGCCAAGACAGAAATGGGTTAAAAGAATGTATAATAAAACAAATATAATCAAAGAGTGATGAAGGAATTACTGATAAAAGAAGTTCCTTCAAATGTCGAAATGTTGGAGACAGTGGTATTAGATGCATTGGCCTCTCACATTGGAGGTTCTCAGTTTGACCTTTCATATACAGGGTCAACCTTTTGAGCTACACATGTTACAGCAAGAGTTTTAATAAAGTGTTTCAGGAAGTAATTATCTGGATTGATTAAGTTATAGAACTTGTTTCACAATAAATGTAAAACAGTGTTGAAATTATGTGTCAAAATGCATAATTTTATAAAGAATAAATGTATTTTTGCATTTTATCATTAGTGATCTCACAAGTTGTGAGGAGAAATTTTTTGTAGAAAACCTTGTAGCAACCTCAGCAGTCAGAATTACTGCTAGACTCTTTTCAAAAAACATGTTTGCCTCAGCAATCCTTTATCATAATTACTATGAGTTATTGTCATAATGACACATATGATATTTACAGATTCTACTTTGAAGATCACCATTTAGAGTTCAGTAAACATGTACAAGATAGACTGATAGGAACCAAAGATGAAGTAGCGAATGTGAGTTCTAACCAGTTGTGGAGTAGTTTTTTAAATGAAATTGATCAATTACTTGATTTCTGCTAACACGGTCAACTGATACCAGGTAAAGCTACCTCTCAGCATGTCTGTATCTTGGGGCAAGTTCAGCTGATCCTTGCAAATAAACATATTGAACACAGGTTACATTACTTGTCCAAATGGAAAGCACTTGCATCTGGGTCAAATGATTGTGCTGGTCTTTGAAAGGTTGGAAAACATTGTGGGAAAAGGAGAAAATACTGGTACCTGCATTTTCTCCTTTTCCCCACAATGTTTTCAAAAGCTGTTCTCTTCAGGGTTGCTAAAACTTGGATTGTGTGGTAAAGGGTTAAATTGGTCAGAGTTTGAGTAAAAATTCATGTAATTTCACCTGTAACCTTTAACATGTTCATTTTGTGATCATTTCACCTCTAACCTTTAACATACTCATACCCTGATCATTTCACCTCTTACCTTTAACGTGATCATATCCTGATTTTATACTGGGTACAATGAGTTTGAAGATGGCAGCTGACAAAGAAGAAATGAGCAACAAGTAAATATAGCAGTGAAAACTGTAGCAATTTCAAAATTCTTATCACAAAAGAAGTCTCATTTTATCAGACATTGTAGTTCATAGATCAGACTGCACAGTATGTGCAGAATGGTCTTGATTTACACTTTCGAGAAAAGGAAATTGAGTCACACCTAAGGGTAAACACTTACACATTTCATCATGTTTCAGATTTACGATATCAGTACAGGACAAAAAATAGTGAAACTCTACGACTCAGAAAAGGCAAACAACTACAAAGCCAATCATGCCATATTTAATCCCACAGATGACTTCGTGCTAAATGACGGTGTGTTGTGGGATGTACGAACATGCAAGGCTATCCACAAATTCGACAAGTTTAACCAGTATGTCAGCGGAGACTTCCATCCTGCGGGGCTAGAAATCATCATCAACTCAGAAGTCGTATCCTTTTGCCACATAATCCTATGCGAACTACTTTTTCCTTCTTGAAGTAGACCGTTTTTGAAAATGTTGTGGCAAAAGGAGAGATTGTTCATAATGAGCAATTTCTCCTTTTGCCACAACATTTTCATATATATTCATTTATTAAATGTTTGTTTATTTTGTTAACCCTTATTTAAAGAGGTTATTAATTTTGAAGTAGATTTCCTTTGCAAGGACATCATATGAGTTCAGTATCTGAGAAAGTTTATTATTTTTTTTTTACCTTTTGCAATAGTTTGTGTTATTTTAAATTCAGTATACTTTAGCCTATGAGATTTTTCTATCAACGGAACTGGTTTAATTAAATATTAGTGCTGCTATTTTATTACTTGACACCTGACCACACACACAAAGGATGAATGTGGATATGTAATCTATTAACCCTTTCCCAAACAAGCCCTGGTTTTCACGTGTCTGCAGTACAAGTCTTTTGAAAACACTGTAGGAAAAGGAGAAATTGCTCGTAACGAGCAATTTCTCCTTTTCCCACAGTGTTTTCTACCCTTTTTGATAACTTTCTGCCATTTTCATCAAATTTAAAATTGTCGTCTGCAAACTCTTTCAATTTGGACCAGTCCAAAATTTGTCGTTTGGGAAAGGGTTAAGCTTGTATTTGTACAAATATCCATGTATAAAAAATATCAATGGGAGACAAAAATGGACATGTTGAATGATGATAATCAGGTAAGATACATGAAATGATGATAAAGCAAGTAAGAGTGAATGAGAAGAATTCCTTAACTGCGAACAGTGGGATTTGAGGACTTTCAGACTTTTACATACAGTTCCATCTCTGGATCAGTGTCAGGTCAGGTTTAATTACATGGGGGATGTGATGTATGGTAAGTCTCACTTTTTATATAAAACCATTCTAAAATGCATTTTAAGTCTAATACTGAATGTAGAAAGTAGATTTTGTAAACACAACAGAAATTGCATTACTTCAGAATCTAAAACATTTCTTGAGAATTAGACTTAGAATTTTGTTTATCATTTCTGTGACATGTTATAATTATTTATCATCCAGTTACATAAAATTATGTATGATTACAGCTACATGCATATCATTTCAGCTATATGTGTATCATTGCTTACAATTTCAAGTACATATATACCCTTATTCACCATTTCAGCTACATACATACCCCTATTATCATTTCAGCAACACAAGTTTCACTGTTTATCATATCTGCTATATGTATATCTTCCATTATCTATACAGCTACAAGAGTAGACGAGGAACTGGATCATGAAGTAGAGAAAAACAATCCATATGGATCTTGTTTCAGAACCTTTGATGCAACAAATTACTCACTGATAGGTAAGTGAAATTTATCTCTGTCCAGCAGAATAGTTGACTATCAGGATAAAACAACTTTTGGGTTTACTTTGGCATCTGAGCAGGGAGTGTAGACCTTAATAAGGCTTCATTCTCCACAAAATGCTTGCACTGATTTTTACCGGTGCTGCTAGTTACATGGGATTGTGCTTGGTCACTTGGAGCCCCATGCAAAACCAAGAAGATACAAAGAAGAGAGCCATGGGCATCATTTTACCCTGTACCAGACGATTACCTTTGTGTCATCATTGTGTTGTGAAAACTTTCACATTTTCTTGTTTATCTCACACTTCTGAAGATGTTTACTCTCAAATTGGGAGTAGTTGTAAACCATCTAGAGATGAACCTCAACAACAAGGGCAGGCATCCCTGAAATATTCTGACACAGTTTTGCCCATATTTATGCTCCCATGGTCTAAGATCAGGGCATATTGTTTTTGGACTGTCTGTTTATGCTATTGTCTACATGTGTTTGTATGTATTTCTGTGTAGCTGTCTGCATAATTTGGCGTCCTTTAAATAACATCAATCACTTTTATTAGAAATAATCCAAATTTTGTCTGTGTCTTTATATCAGGAAGTTGCAGGCTTAGTTGGATTACGGTCAAAATCTGATGTTGGTTGAAAGAATAACAGGACTTTGAAATTGCATCAATGAGTCGCAGGGTGAATTTGATTATCTTTAAATTTGGATGTTATCTGAAGAGTCATGGGATTTCAAAAATGTGAACTTTTAAGTTTTTGTGGTATTTAGGTTCATCCAACCATTCTGTTTTCAGCAACCATCGATGTTAAGTCCAAGAGTATAAATGATCTATGTACAGACAAACTGGACACTTACTTAGCTGTGGTAGAGGTAAGACTTCACATTTCAACCAATCACTATACAGGCTATTTTTAGGCCTGTTAATAGGTCCTCAGTGGCTATGTAGTTATCTTAGTGTATTTTTTAGCCAAAGGTTCTGGTATAATCTTCCCCGGCAGTGCTAACTTTTCAAGGAATGTCGTTGGGTTTGGCACTTCAGAGCTCTAGCTTAATATTGGTAATATCCATGATACAGTGATACATCTAGTGTGCAACATTGCCCCTTTATTTCCTAGAATGTTCCCAAAATATGAAAACTATGCATGCAAAATGCCACATTTTTAATGCAATGTGCGCATTATTAAAGGCATAGTGCGCGGTGCCAAAAATTCTATTATGGTCTGAAAAAGTATTCCGTCTAAAGACTTACGGTATTGTTAGAGTAAGAGAAACGACTCTTACTTGCAAAGAGATCACTGGATTTCCCTGGAATGTCCCAGTGATGTTATTCGATGACATAATAAATTAGAATGGTGCAAAAAATCCCATGAATTGATTGGATAAAAATGTTACTCGTCAGATTTGGCGAGTCATTGACAGAAATGGTGGCAGATACTGTTATTTGGGGACTATATAACAACTTGAAATTTAGAGACAATATTATTTGTTAAAAATCTTTGATAAGTAAGGTGAACTCTGTGTGCATAATATCATCATGTTTGGATTCCAAGAAAACTGGTGATAGTGATGGTCTAAGCTGTAGTGAGTACTAAAAATTTCAGTTATCTTTTTGTAGGGGTCCTGCATGGCTCGGTGGTGGAGTGTGGGACTCGAAACCTAGAGGCCCCGGGTTGGAGCCCCGCCTGATCCGTTGGTTTTTTTTGTGGGAGTGTCCTCTGGGCATGACACTTCAGAGCCCTAGCCTAGTACATGTACTAGTGAAACCCAGGAAATGCATGACTGTGTGAGCTGTTGCCATGATATGACTGAAATAATGTTGAAAGCGGCGTAAAACACCATTCAGTTATATCTCTTTGTATGGGTTTTATCATTGTAGGATATATCAGAAATGTGGGATGTCTTACATTTATTGCAATCCTTTATCTAATCGAACCGAATGTTTTCGGGGGTATACTGGAATCAGCCTGTCTGTCTGTCCGTCCGTGTGTCCCTCTGTGTACAAAATACTAGCAATTTTGTGTTGCGAACTCCTAGTTTTCCTTCAATTGCATTGAAACTTTGCACATATATTGATCAATTATTGAAGATTTGCAAGACGTAATTTTCAAGTGTCAACTCCGCCTGGTTGAGGAATTATCTCCCCTTGAACTTGACACTTTTTTCCCGTCAAAGCGCTGGCGGGGGTATTAAGTCACATTCAGTGACAGCTCTAGTTTTTGGAGCAAAGGAGTATTTCAGCATCATTTTCTTATGATAGGGGTAAAGCGAAATGACTATGCTTAAGCAGCAAGAAAATTCAAATGGTAGAGTAAAAATCAAGTTTTACCCCATAATTGAACATGGTATTTTCCAATAATGTTACCTTTTTTTCATTGTACATAAAGCCCCAGCTAGTAAGATTGATTGAACAATGTGGCAATTTTATTTTATTCTTTTTATCTGTTATATGCTGAGCATTGTAGAAGAAGAAAATGTGTTGCTGAAATATGGATACCAGGGTTTTCAGTGCAAGATTCATTGACTCTTGGACCCTAATTTTCAATAGTCGAAATGGAATTTCCAAGAATCCAAGAGAAAATTTTCATGTCCAAGGGTCAAAATTACTCATTTGTTAAGGAGAGATAAGGCTGAAATTAATACAGTTTTTCATGTATTAAGTTCTTCATTTTCATATTTATGAGTGCATTTTCAAACATTGATTACAACTGTTTAGTAATTCCAAGCACTTGATCATCAGAAAGATGGAGAGATGAATAATAAGTTGGAGCCCTAGCTTGCAATTCATTATTATGAATGAATGGACACAAACAATGTTTTAACAGTTTTCCAAACAACATAATTTTAGACTCTTTCACATTCAAAGCATTTGCAGATGAAAAATCAAATGTGGCTTGAATGACTGGATTTGTCTTTCATTTAGCATACTAGAACATTGTGGGAAAGGGAGAAAGTAAAGGTCACTATCATTCTAGTCTTCTTTGTTTGGGTGACCAATACCTTCTTTAACACTTGTTCCAGTGCTAACACTATAAAACAAAAAGGCCTAACCTCCACCCTCCCCTGTCTGATTTGTAGATTGTCATATATTTTTATTTCATAAAGCAACCAATGGTTTTTACTCACAACAAAACAGATATTTTGGCTTCCACTTCTTGATTTATACAGAGATCTGTGTACATTCACTGTTTAAAGTCATTAGAGACGATAAGACAGATTGAAGTGCCTCTGGTTGGACAATATCAAACTGACCTTTGTTGTGTCATTGTTTTTCGCATTCTTTTCAGTATCCGATTTTTCATATCAGTTAATTTTTGGAGAAGTATTTCCGCATCATTTGATATGAATTAATCAATTAGGCTAGCAGGTAACTTTAAAACCTGTCATTTTACACTAGATAAGAGGATGAACAATTTTATCATGTTTTCATAAAATGACTCACCAGTTTGATAACCTGCTATAAACAGAAAGTTACGATTTAAGAACTGTAAAGCAGTGAATTTTTCAAGAAGAAATGTACGGTGTAGGTGCATATCAATCTATGTGATACAGCCGAGGAATTTGATCAAAGGATCACCCAAGGTTTGCGGAATGCCAAACCAAGTACACATATAATTAGCAGCCGTCTAACCTCTGGTGATCTGCTGATCAAGTTAGGTGTAAGTACAGAATTGGCCGAGTTATGACGATTGGTATAATCAGCTGATCTAAGAAGCTTGCCATTCATTCAAAAATGATAAACAAGTGTTTCAGTGACAACATAGCCGATCAAGATGACGATCTCGGTTGTCAACAAAATATGCAATGAAAATCAGTCGAATTGGGTATCTAGAGAAGCATGTGTATATTTGTTATGCTTTAAAGTAATTTTTGTTGCGTATTTGCTGTTCCAAATAGCATAAAATAAGCAAATACGCAGCATATCTGGGGCTCTGCGCATATGGCCCCACAATTTGAAGTTTTTGGATGTATCATTGCATGATAATTTTGGATAAATTAGTTCTTGATATAACATAAATACTTAAAAAAGACATGTAAAACACCATTCAAACAACAATAGACCAATCAAAATCACAGCATAATTCTGAGAATAAAAGAAGTTGCTCTCTCACTTTAACTTTATAAAGACCAAGAAGGGGAGCTTTTGAAAACGTTCTGGGTTAGGCAGAAAATGCTGGTAACCAGCATTTTCTCCTTATCCTGCAATGTAGCATACTCCATCGTTATAGCTCCATTTCATTTGTGAAATTAGCTTCGAATTCAGATATTTATAAAATACGGTCTTTGACAAGGTTTTCCATATTTGCTTGCACTGGATATTTCAGGTTTTCTGTTACAAGAGTATGAAATGAATTTTCAGCAATTGTTTATCACTTTTTTTTTTTTTTTCATTTCAGTATCAGTCAGGGGATATAGGAACGGACGGAAATGTTTGTAAACTATACGAAATTGGGCGAGTCAAGGACGAGGATGATCAGGTAACACACACAGCCTATGACATTAATGCACACTTTACCAAACAACCCAATATTTAATGATGCTGAGAAATAAGGCTTTTGAAATTATTGTGGGAAAGGGACAAAAAGCTGGTACCCAAATCCCAGAAATGGAGCCATGTTTAATTTTTTTGTCTGTAAATGGAATCTTTTTGAATAAGAAAAGTCTTAAACTAGTATTTTTGCTCAGGGTCATACAATTGTGGAATTGTTTGGTAAAGAATTGAATCTTTCAGAAACATCGTAATTTTAGATCCAGATTCACAAAATATCAAAATCAGACATCAAAAAACCACATCGGTTTACACTCTCTGTCTTCCTATACTTGTATAAACTCTTTTTCTGCCTATACATTTGAGTCATGCTCTGTGAAAAGGAGGCTTAATACATCTGCAAAAATTATCAATCCAGGTCAGCCTGCGCAGTTCGGGCAGGCTGACTTGGGCTGATACTTTTCGCTATTGGTCAATTATCTGTATGTCCAAGGACCAGTCTACCTCAGGATTCAGTTGCTTGTTAATCAAAGTGGATTTTATGGATCCTTAATTATGTGTTCCCTTGCTTGGTACAATGCAACACGAAGATGCATTAGGTCCCCTTTTCACAGAACATTGCTCATTTCTAATTGTCATTTTTTTCAACAGAAACAAATTTAACCCTCTACCAAACAATCGCATGTTTTAAAAATCTGAAGGAAGAAGGTCGTAGAAAACATAGGAAAGGAGAAAATGGTAACCAGCATTTTCTTCTTCTTCGTCTATTTCCCAGCCTTTCAGAGTCAAATCTGATTTTTTTCTGTCACATGTAAATTTCTTTCTGTGAAAAGCTTTCAAAATGGAAATGTCTAGAATTGTGGCATGTGGAAAGGGTCACATCCACAGATTGTCAGTAAAAAACAGATGGTTACAATTTTATTTATTAGCAAAACGATGAGGAAGAGGAAACCCAGGAAGATGAGGATGATGATGATGATGACGACGATGATGAAGATGATGATGATATTGACCTAGATAACTTGTTGTTTGAAGCAGGGGATGAGGAAGAGGCAGATGATGGGAACGGCTCAGATCAGGAAAATGAAGGAGGTGAGACAGCATAATTGGTACTTAACTGGCAATTTTTTATTGGCTGGTTTGGAGTGGAATCTTGGGTGAGAGATTTGTAAAATTATGCTCCTAACAAGCAGTTGGAACAAATGAAAAAAATGTGTAGGCCACATCTCACACATACGTTTTATTTGTTGCACAATGCCAAAATTTCCAGTCATAATATTTTGCAACAGTCTAAATCTTTAGAGAATCATTTTGTGACTGCATATGGCCAAAGTAGATGAAAAAAAGTAACAATTGTGTCCTTCCCGGGTTTTCAATGTCAGGTATTTTAAACTGTCTTGGTCATGTGTTGCTATACGTAATGAAATGACATCATGTTAAAAAAAATAGCAAAGATAGTGCTTTTGGAATAGCTCGCAGGGAATAACTAAAGTGTTAACAAATGTCAAAAACTGGCTTCAAATACATCAGTGGTTGATGAACATCAATGCAGGAATGATTCTTGTAGCATGTTTTGACTATACTGATAGTTATATGATTAGATCTAGATCTAGTTACAGTTGCAAAAATTACTGAACAAGTCAAGTTGCCATTTTTTGATGATTCAGAAAAAGAATGTTTTTTGTCAGGATGCAGTGTTTCCATTTAGCAGACGCATACTGTAATGTTGGCTTTTATTTTTTAGAATGTATATCATATCATCCAGAAATACTTTTTTAAAGATAAAGTACACGGAAAATAGATCAATGTAAAAAAATTGAAAACCCATGACTAAACAAAACTGACATCCTCATAGACTATTCAAACTGCCTCAGTCTGTATGAAGATTTTAAACAGCAGATTGATATGCTTACTGCCTAAATTGTATAAAACTGGAGCTAAAATCTCAATGTTATTACAAAGAAAAGATCCTGAAGGATGATTTTTATTTGAATAAAAAATATCGGACAACCAACATTAGAAGGGGAAGGAGGTCTTGTTTAGCAGCTGGAGAGCATGGAAACAAGTGTAATAAAGGACAGTATTGGAAGTTTACGTGGCATTTATCAATGCTGTTGAATTGCATTCTAAGCAAAAGATTGTTCTTGAACTGTTTTTGCCTGGTTTCACCAACACTTCAGATGAGATGGTTATCTGTTTACATGAATCTTGATAAGTTTCTCTGTGGACTAGGATTATCCCGATGTTGTTTGTACCTATAGGAATCCTCACTGCGGCAAATCTAGTTAGTATCTACATCATGAGGGATCTTTTTTAGCTATTCATGTGATAAGATATTCTGTTTTAAATAGCCGTCTTCAAAGCTGGAGTTGGCTCACTTTTTTTAAAGGGATGGGGGAGTTAGCCTATTGGTTTTCAATCCTAGATTCGTTGCTGATTTGTTAATTACCTTTTATTTGCGACAGAAGAGGAAAATAACGACACAGAAGAAGAGGAAGAAGAGGAGGAAGATGCAGAAATTGTATCAGTAGACTCTGAGGATGAGATTGACTTAGATGATAATGATGATGACGATGATGATGATGATGATGATGTTGAATTTGATATAGACAATGCCTTCTTTGAACTGGCTGATCTGTAGAGTATTAACTCACAAGTGTACAGGTTATTTTTAGACTTACAAAAACTTTAGCAACTTACCTCTGTAGTAAAAGGGCATACATTGAAAGAAGAAACAATAATATTTTTCATTTGTGTAGAAAATGGTGTGGTGGAAAACTGAGCAATTGTTTGTTGCTTCTTTTCTCACAGTGTTTTAAAAACCAGTTATCTGTACATGTGTAAGGAGTTACTCAGTCATGGGTTAATTTTTTTAACATTTAAAATTGCCTTTTGCAAACAGTGTAGATCAAGATCAGTCTGCTTTGAATGAGCAGTCTGATCTTAAATCTTCATTGTCTGATATAATATCAGTCATTCTGATCAATAGTCTGAAAACTGCCAAACCTAGGTCTTTTTTAGCTCACCTGAGCACAAAGTGCTGTAGGTGAGCTTTTGTGATTGTGCTATGTCTGGCGTGCAACCTGCATTGTGCGTTGTACAGATGTTAACAAATACCTTGTGTGCTCTAGGAGGCACAGTTTCAGTCAGATACCCTGTCTTGATAATATCTCACAGAATTTTGAAATCAGGTCACATGGGGTCCAAAAGTAGGTCACTGGGACAAAGTTTAGGAATAAATTATGTGCCCTCTAGAAGCCACATTTTCAGTCTGATACTCATGAAAGTTCGTCAAAATTTTTGTCTTGATAATACGCAGACATGTTGGAAACTGGGTCATGTTTGATCAAAACATAGTTCACTTGGACACATCTGAGAAAAACCTTGTGTGTTCTCTAGAGGTCACATTTTCAGTCTGTTACTTGTGAAACTTGGTCAGAATGTTTGTCTTTATTATATCTAGCACAAGTTCAGAATTGTCATGTTGGAGGAAAAAAGTAGTTCACTGGGACAAATCATAGAAAAACCTTGTGTGCATTCTAGAGGCCACATTTTCAGTCTAAGACTCATGAAATTTGATCAAAATGTTTGTCTTGATAATATCTTGGACAAGTTTAAAACTTGGTTAGGTTGGGTGTAAAAGTAGGTCACTAACACTTCTGTGTTTTACATCACTACCAGGATCTTTTCAACTTTATTAATCTTAGATGACTTTACGCAAGTGAGTGCTTCAGGGCCAATGGTGCTCTTGTTTAACCCTTAAGCTGCTAAGCGCGACTCACTGACCTTTTGCAAACAGTGTAGATCAAGATCAGACTGCACAGAATGTGCTGTCTGATCTTGATCTACACTGTCCTATACGGTTTTTTCCTTCCAGTGAAATCAACTTTGAAATCGCAATATTTGGTATTTTAATCCCCCGCTGCGAAGCGAGAGGGGGATTCTAGGAATGGCCATCGTCTGTCAGTCTATCTGTCTGTCTGTCAGTCTGTCTGTCTGTCTGTCAGTCTGTCAGTCATACCTTGTCCGCTCCATATCTCCTGAACCCCTGGTCCGATTTTCAAAATATTTCACACACTTGTGTATCATGATGAGACGATGTGCAGAGCGCATGATTCAGTGACCTTCCTTCAAGGTCAAGGTCACAACACAGTTTCAAATGTCAAATGCTATACATTCTTGTCCGCTCCATATCTCCCGAACCCTTGGTCTGATTTTCAAAATATTTTGCACACTTGTGTATCTTGATGAGACGATGTGCAGAGAGCGCATGATAGGTGACCTTCCTTCAAGGTCAAGGTCACAGCACCACTCTAGAGTTTACACACTTTACATATTTGTCCACTCCATATCTCCTGAACCCTTGGTCCGATTTACAAAATAGTTCACACACACTCGTGTACCTTGATGAGACAAGATTTGGTGACCTACCTTCAAGGTCAAGGTCACAGCACAATTCTCAAAACATTTCATACACTTGTGTATCATGGCAACAGGATGTGCAGAAGGGATCTCAGCATTGTGTAGAAAACAAGAAAATGCTGGTAACCACCATTTTTAGCTCACCTGAGCACGAAGTGCTCATGGTGAGCTATTGTGATCGTGCTGTGTCCGTCGTGCGGTGTGCGTCGTCTGTCGTCCGTCGTCAACTTTTTACCTTGTGTACGCTCTAGAGGCCACATTTTCAGTCCAATCCTCATGAAACTTGGTCAGAATGTTTGTCTCGATAAAATCTCGGACGAGTTCGAAATTAGGTCATGTGGGGTCAAAAACTAGGTCACTAGGTCAAATCTTAGAAAAACCTTGTGTACGCTCTAGAGGCCACATTTTCAGTCCGATCCTCATGAAACTTGGTCAGAATGTTTGTCATGATGAAATCTCGGACGGGTTCGAAATTGGATCATGTGGGGTCAAAAACTAGGTTACTAGGTCAAATCTTAGAAAAACCTGGTGTGTGCTGTAGAGGCCAGAATTTCAGTCCGATCCTCATGAAACTTGGTCAGAATGTTTGTCTTGATAAAATCTTGGATGAGTTTGAAATTGGGTCATGTGGCATCAAAAACTAGGTCACTAGGTCAAATCTTAGAAAAACCTTGTGTGTGCTGTAGAGGCCAGATTTTCAGTCCGATCCTCATGAAACTTGGTCAGAATGTTTGTCTTGATGAAATCTCGGACGAGTTCGAAATTGGGTCATGTGGGGTCAAAAACTAGGTCACTAGGTCAAATCTTAGAAAAACCTTGTGTGTGCTGTAGAGGCCAGATTTTCAGTCCGATCCTCATGAAACTTGGTCAGAATGTTTGTCTTGATAAAATCTCGGACGAGTTCGAAATTGGGTCATGTGGGGTCAAAAACTAGGTCACCAGATCAAATCTAAGAAAAACGTTGTGTATGCTCTAGAGGCCATATTTTCTGTCCAGTACTCTTGAAAGTTGGTCAGAATGTTTGCCTTGATAATATCTCTGAATAGTTTGAAAATGGGTCATGACGGGTGAAAAACTTGGTCACTAGGTCAAATCTTAGAAAAACCTTGTGTAAGCTCCAGAAGCCACATTTTCTGTCTAATACTCTCGAAAGTTGGTCAGAATGTTTGTCTCGATGATATCTCAGTAGCATTTGAAAATCGGTCATGTGGGGTCAAAAACTAGGTCACCTGGTCAAATCTTAGAAAAACCATGTGTACACTGTTGTAGCATTTTTTGTTCAATACTCTTTTAAAGTTGCTCAGAATGTTTGCCTTGGTAATATCTTGGATGAGTTTGAAAATAGGTCATGTTGGGTCAAAATCTAGGTCACTAGGTCAGATCTTAGAAAAACCTTGTGTAGTCTGTAGAGGCCACATTTTCAGTCCAATACTCTTGAAATTTGGTAAGAATGTTTGTCCTAATGATATCTTGGACCAGTTTGAAAATGTATTATGTTGGCTGAAAAACTAGGTCACTAGGTAAAATGTTAGAAAAACCTAGTGTATGAATGACTCTCAGAAAGAAGCCTTTTGAAAACACTCTTTGAAAATGAGGAAATGCTGGTATCCAGCATTTTTTCCCATTTTCACAATGTTTTCTACCCCTTTGAGAGACCAGTCCCACAGCTTGATCCACATATTATTTGTTTTATGCAGAAGGTTCAGACTGATGAGTTTAAAATTTCATTGTTTGGTAATACATATATCTCACAAGACGTTGGAAATTGGTTGTGCTTGGTCAAAAGGCTCAGGTGAGCGACTCCAGGGCCATCATGGCCCTCTTGTTCCCTTTTCCTTCAATATTTTTTACCCTTTCTGATACAAAAGTTACTGATTTGGCGATATGTTAGATGTCGTCTGCAACCTCTTTCGATTTCAACCAGTTTAAAATTTTGTCATCTGGTAATGGGTTAAAGCATTAAACAGATTATGATTTCATCCTAACAGTGATTGAATATTAATTCCAAATAAAGTCTACTTTTGGACACTAACTCTGTCAGTTTTCTACTGTCCTGGTCATTTTATAACAAACCTTTAAGCATTTGTACAAAACTGTCTTCTAATGCTAATCAGTTAATGATATCAAACGTCTTAATAAATGCTAGTTTGAAATAAGGCCAGCGGCGGAGGATTGCACTGTCTACGACAGAATCTTGTTACTATTGCGTGGAAATTTTTGTTTCATTCATTTAGCAGTTTAAGGTTAACATGTAACATCATGCAGGTGTCTTTTTTGTTTTTGTGAAAAAATAGAAAACATTGTTGGAGATCCAGACACTACTGATTATTTGGTCAAGAATAAACAGCTCAGTGGTTGTGTTTGTTGGTTCATACCTCATTACCCTCTGCTATAAATCTGAAAGATGATTTTGAAAACATATTTGTATTAATAAGGATAACCAACACAAATTCATTTTATAACATATAAATTTGTGAGAACATTGCTGCACAAGGAGAAATGGCTCATGATAAGCAATATCTCCTTTTTTCACAATTTTTTCGAAAGTGGGTAGCTGTAATGGGAGGGGGAAATGTCATCTTGAGGTGATAATATTTCAACTGTTTACCAAATAACAGTTTTAGACTTGTCCAAATTGAAAGTATTTGCAGATGACAAAGTAAAAGTGACTTGAAAATTAAAATTTGTTTTGGGAAGGGAAGGAAATATTGTGGGAAAAGGAGAAAATGCTGGTTACCAGCATTTTCTCCTTTTCCCGTAATGTTTTCAAAAGGCTTCTTTCTCAGGGTTGTTAAAAGTTGGGATTGTGTGGTTAAGGGTTAAAGGGATATGAGCTTAAAAACTTTACCTAACAACAAATTTTAAACCTGTCCAAATTGAAAGCATAGTTATGCAGATGACAAATTAAATTTTGTGCAATTTTCAGCTGAAAGGGTAGAAAACGTGGGAAAAGAAGAAAATGCTGGTCATCAGCATTTTTTTTCCTTTTCCTGCAGCGTTTTCAAAAGCCATTTTTAGAGAGGTTGTGAAAGGGTAAGACACTTTATGTTGGATTGTTTAAAAAAAAAAAAAAAGCGATGGACTGAAATATAGGCTGTAACATTGCTTACAATCTTTTCTTGTAAATGTTATTTGCATGTAATTCTAACATTGAATTGTTACAATGAAAATGTTGAAACTTGAACTTGTTCTAACTTATTTAAAGAGGTTTCCCATGTAAGTCACTGTCATATTTTCAATGATGGTGATGGAATATTTTTTGCCTATTAACCCTTTTTCTTCATGAACCAGTGTTTACAAGACCATGATAAATTATGGCTTCTTAAAACATTGTGGGAAAAGGAGAAAATGCTGTTAACCAGCTTTCTCTACTTTTCTCAGAACATTGTACACTCTCAAAGCAAATCCCATCATTGAGCAACAGTTAATTTTTTATTCCCAAATGCTCTCAATTCAGACAAGTTTTCTTAAAAACAATTTCTCCTGTTGTCAGAATGTTTCAAAATTTGTCTGCTGCAAGACTAAAACATGTCAGCCATGCTCTGTGAAAAGGAGAGGGGTTAACCCTTTACCACACAGTCCCGACTTTTAACGACCCTAAGAAAGAAGCCTTCTGAAAACATTGTGGGAAAAGGAGAAAATGCTGGTAACCAGCATTTTCTCCTTTTCCCACAATGTTTTCTTCCCCATCAATGACAACTTCAACAATTTCAGCCACATTTAAATTGTCGTCTGCAAATGATCAATTTGGACAAGTTTACATTTTTGTTGTTTGGTAAAGAGTTAACCCTCTACTGCACAATGCCGTCTTTTAATGCCCCTGGGAAAGAAGCCTTTTGAAAACATTGTGGGGAAAAGGAGAAAATGCTGGTAACCAGCATTTTCTCCTTTTCCCACAATGTTTTCTACCATATTGAAGAAAAATTGCACCATTTGAGCTACATTGAAATTGTCGTCTGCAAATGCTTTCAATTTAGACAAGGCTAAAATTTTGTCATCTGGTAAAAGTTTAATGCAACTGCATAAGGTATCAGCCCAGGTCAGTCCACACTGTACAGGTTTACCTGTGTCAAACCTTTATACTTCTGCTAAATTTTCTGCATGTCCAAGGACCATTATAACCCAGGATTCAGCCAGTTGTTAGACAAAAGGATTTTATGGATCCATCATTATGTGATGACTTACTTGGTAGAATGCATTATAGAGATGCATTGAACCCCCTTTTAGCCAGAGCATGGTTCTTTGTTTTGCAGGTATTTGTTTTTTTTTTGGTTTTTTTTTGTCAGGTTTTGGTTAAGAGTGCTAAAGTCTATTTCATTAATGAGCCATGCTCTGTGAAAAGGGGGCTTAATGCATCTGCAAACCATATCAACCCAGGTCGGCCAGCGGAGTCCTGGCAGGCTGACCTGGGTGGAAGCTTTTCTCTATTGGTCATGTATTTCAAGGACCAGTCGACCTCATGATTAATTCAGTTGTTAAAAAAGATTGCTATTATTGATTTATAATTATGTGATGGCTTGATTGGCATAATGTATCATATTGGTGCATTAAACCCCCTTTTGCCAGTGCATGGCTCATTTATTGAGCACTCTAGGGGGCCAAAAACAGTAACGGAGCTCAGAAATATTCTGTTCAACCTACCTTAAAATGCTGTTGCCTTTAAATTGTTGTCATTATGTGACATGAAACCCCTAAATTTTCTTAGGACAACAAAATTTCAGACATTGAGTACCAGGAATTGGTAGGTACGCTTTAAGGCTTCAGTAAAATAACTTCAGCTCTAGAATGCAAGGCTTTCATTGGCTTTTGAAAAATGGTACAGCTATTGATTGCCTCTGGTGTACCCCAAGTGCCAAAGGCACAAGAGGACTAATAGTTCATAATGTTTCTTGGGGGTGGTCCCCTGTACCCATTTTATGACAGGGGGCACACAGTGTTCTCAGGGGACCACCCCCAAGAAATATTATGAACTTAGGATTTCTGTAGAAGTTATTCTAATATATTTTGAGGCCTTTTATTGATCACCGGATTAAGAAGAAGCAAAGAAGGTAAAAAGGAGAATGTGGCAATGACGAATACCATTTTTGATAAAAAAAGTGGTCCAGCCATAGTCAGACTGCCAGATTCAGTAGTATGCACATTTTCATATTTTCCAAATATTAAGGGTGTTGGTAGAATTGCCTTTTTTTTTTTTTCAATTCTTTGGGCAATTTCTTGACTAGTCCCATATAAACTTATCAATGCTGATTAAATAAAATGGTACATTTTCTGATACTAAAATACCCAACCCTAAATATTGCTTTTTCAACTGTACTTTGGGAAGAACAACATGCTACAGTGTATTGGACAGTGTAAATCTGTCTACTTCTGTCTTGATAATCTTAGGATAGCTGTGCACAACTTAGTTGCCTCTTTGGACAATGCAGATTCAGATCAGACTGTACAACCTGCTGTGTATGAGTAGGTCAATATGAAAAACCCAGATAATTACTATATTGGTGCTGCTTTGGGCAGATTATGTAATAAGTTATCTATTGATGTAGATCAAAGATGAGACTGCATGTTCAGTGTAGTCTGAAGTTTGTCTCCATTGACAGTAAAAGTGCCTCACGTTGTGCTCTGGCTGAACTTTGTCTGCATTAAGGGTAATAAAGACATAACTCTTTACCAAGCAATCCTGTGTTTGAACGACCATGAGAACAAAGGCCATTAGAAATAAATGTATTGTGGGAAAAGGAGAAAATGCATTTTCTCCTTTTCCCACTACTTTATCTACCTTTTCTTAAACATCCCATCATTTGAGCCAATTTTACTAGCATTTGTTGTCTGCTTATGCTTTCAATATGGACGAGTCCAAAATTTTGTCATCTGATGAAGGGCTTTGCTCTGGCCTTTAGAGTTAATCCCCCCACACCTCAACCTCCACAAAATTTACTCCTGATAACCCTTTACCAAATAGTCCCATGCTTTAACTCTTTACCACACCGTCCTGACTTTTAACGACCCAGGGAAAAAAGCCTTTTGAAAACATTGTGGGAAAAGGAGAAAATGCTGGTAACCAGCATTTTCACCTTTTACCACAATGTTTTCTACCATATCCAATACATAAATGACCATTTAAGCTACACTTAATTTGTCGTCTGCAAATGCTTTCAATTTGGTCCAGTCTAAAATTTTGCTGTTTGGTAAAGAGTTAATGGTTCTGTGGAAGCAGACTTTTGAAACAGTTTAGTAAAGAGAAAAAATGCTGGTAACCATAATATTTTCTACCCTCGCGAAGACAAGTACTATTATTTCACCCATATGTAATCTGACTCCTACAAATACATTCAGTATGGAACAGTTTAAATATGATCATCAGGTAAAGGGATAAAGCATAAAATCTTTATGTATGACAAAGATGTGCAAGTGTAGCATAGATACTCATCATGAACTATTGTAGAAATGGTTTAATGCCATTTGTCACACATTTTGATTTTTAGCCCAAAATATAAATGTGTGACAAATGGGAATTGGTACAGGAAAGGGCACAGACAATCCTTGCCTGGAAAGTTAATATTTCTTTAATTTGTTCTATGTTCCAAACTGTGCAAAACTATAGCCTCCCAAATTAATCTGTTTGATACAGACCATATTCACACTTACCCTTACACCACCCCTAACCCATACAGGTAAGTGCCTTATTATTTTTTTAAAATGTGGGACAATGGGAAGACATCATAGAAATATGCAAACAACTTTTGATAATATTTTTTACAAACAGAGCATGGATAAGCATGGATAAATTGAATCGCCGGATAAACTGCACATCCAGTGCAGGTGTTCAGTTTCCTCGAAACCAAAGAAGCTGCAGAAAACTTTTGAAAACATCTTTGTTAGATGATTATTATCCCTTTACCATACAATCCCGACTTTGAACAACCCTGGTAAATAGGACTTTTGAAAACGTTGTGGAAAAAGGGAAAAAATGCTGGTAACCAGCATTTTATCCCTTTCCCACAATGTTTTCTACCCTTCTCAAAGACAAATTTCTATTTTGAATCATATTTATTTTGACGTCTGCAAATGCTTTGAATTTGGATGAGTCTAAAATTTTGTCGTTTGGTAAAGACTTATGGATATTTAACCCTTTATCAAATAAACCAGAGTGTCAACAACCCTGAGGAAGGGAGGCCTTTGAAAACATTGTGGGAAAAGGAGAAAATGCTGCTAATCAGATTCTTCACCTTTTCCCGTAATGCTTTCTACCCTTTTAACTCTTTACCACACAACAAAAATGTAGACTAGACCGAATTGAAAGCATTTGCAGACATTTTAAATGTAGCTCAAAACAAAACATTTGTCTCTTAACCCTTTCCCAAACGATAAATTTTAGACTGGTCCAAATTGAAAGAGTTTGCAGATGACAATTTTAAATTTGATGAAAATGACAGAAATTTCTCCAAAAGGGTAGAAAACACTGTGGGAAAAGGAGAAATTGCTCATTACGAGCAATTTCTCCTTTTCCCACAGTGTTTTCAAAAGACTTGTTCTGCAGACACGTGAAAACCAGGGCTTGTTTGGGAAAGGGTTAAAAGGATAGAAAACATTGCGGGAAAGGAAGAAAATGCTGGTTACTAGCATTTTCTTCTCTTCCCACAATGTTTTCAAAAGGCTTCCTTCTCGGGGTCATTAAAATTCGGGATTGTGTGGTAAAGGGTTAAAGATAAATCCATCAGTTGAGCAACAGATGATTTTTTGTCTGAGATGCTTTGAATTTGGAAAAGTTTAAAATTTTGTTGTCTGGTAAAGAGTGAACATGAATTGAGGTTGATTGTATGGATGAATTTTACAAGTAACTTCTCCTTTTCCCATGATGTTTTAAAAGGTCCTATGCTGTGTGACAAGAAAATTTGAAGGAAAAAATTGCTGCTGCATATAAGATATTTTATGTACGTTTCTGTATTTTTAATTAATAAAAAAAATTTTTGCCATCTATCACACCTTTCTACTGAACCCGTACAGTTATGAAATCATATTTCATGGTTATAAAATCATATTCTTAACCCTAAAAACTTTACCACACAATCCCATGTTTTAATAGCCTTGAAAGAGGAGGCTTTATAAATATTGTGAGAAAAGGAGAAAATGCTGATTACCAGCATTTTCTCCTTTTCCAACAATATTTTCTACCCAACCCAAGACAGAAATCATTATTTGAGATACAGAAAGTCTGTAGTCTGCAAATGCTTTCAATTTGGTTGAATTCAAAATTTCTTCATTTTTCTTCATTTGGTAAATAGTTGAAGCGCCCCATAAACCCATTGGACATTTCTGTTCTAGAATAAGACCCAGATAATTGTAATTTTGTGGCTGCCTTTTGTCTGTGCCGATTCAGCGAAGAGGACAGTGTAGATCACAGATCAGACTGCACCTTTTGTGAAGTCTGATCTTGATCTACACTGGCCACAAAGGCGTGAAAGTTGGAAAGGTGCTCTAAAGGTTAAGAACAAAATAATGTTTCTTTTTTAGCTCACATTAGCACAAAGTACTCAAGGTGAGCTTTTGTGGTTGTAGTGTGTCTGGCATGCATCCCCCATCGTCCAGGTGTCAACAGTTACCTTGTGTTAACTCTATAGAGGCCACATTTTTTGTCAAATACTCATGAAACTTATTCAGAATGTTTGTCTTGTTAATATTTCGGACAAGTTCGAAATTGGGTCATGTCAGGTCAAAGAGTAGGTCACCAGGTCAAAACTTAGCAAAACCTTGTGTGCACTCTAGAAGCCACATTTTTCAAGTTCCAAACTGGGTTGTGTAGGGTCAAATGTAGGTCACTGGACCAAATCTTAAAAAAACCTTGTGTGCACTCTAGAGGCCACATTTTCAGCCAGAAACTCATGAAATTTAGTCAGAATGTTTGTCTTCATGATATTTCTGACAAGTTTGAGATTCGGTCATGTCTGGTTAAAAAGTAGGTCACTCTGCCAAATTTCAGAAAAACCTTTTGTGCATCCCGATACCCATGAAACTTGCTTAGATTGTTTGTCTTGATGAAATATAGCACAAGTTCAGCACTGGGTCATGTCAGGTCAAAAAGTAGGTCATTGGGCCAAAGCTTTGAAAAAAACTTGTGAGCACTCTAGAGGCCACATTTTCAGACCAGTTCTAATGAAAACTGGTCAGAATATTTGTCTTGATGATATATTAGAAAAGTTTAAAGTTGGGTCATGTCCGGTCAAAAAGTAAGTCACTGAGGCAAATCTTAGAAAAATCTTGTGTGCAATCTGGAGGCCACATTTTCTGCTTGATACTCATGAAATATTGTCAGGGTGTTTGTCTTGATGGTATCTCTGACATTCAAAAATAGGTCAAGTAGGTCAAAAAGTAGGTCATTAACACTCATGTGTTTTACATCATTACAAGCAGGATCTCTTCACCTTTACCGATCTGAGATGACTTTACTCAGGTGAGCGCTTTAGGGCCAATGGCCCTCTTGTTACAAACTGTTGATTTTGTGTTTACAAAATGGTGATCATTTAGGGTCCTAGATTTGAGTCTTGCTTGAGTCTCTCAGAGTGTCTTCTGCAAGGCAGTTCAGGTATGTATCTTTGTATTGGTAAAACTTGAGACTTTTTATTGCCGCTATTTTGACAAAAATAGCTTTGAAATTGCATCTCTGCATCCTGTTGCACTGAAAGAGAGTGCAAATTTCATTTTATTTATCACTACAAGGGTTAATTTTGATGGTTGCTTCCTGGAAACCATAACCATTACTGATGTTATGATGTGGGTAAAAGGTTTACCTGTCTCATGGGATTCAAGCCCAGAACCTCTGATTGTAGAGGTCACCATTACTTCTGCACCAGTGTCCCTCACTGTAGTTTGTAACGTCCCTCCATGGTCTAGACATATTTGGTATGGATACCCAGGATGTTGTTTAAATTCCATTTGTCCCTATACTAAATAATCCTGTACCATAACCTCCATGAAGAATAAGATGTTTGGAAACATGGTGGGAAAAGGTGAAAGTGCTGGAAATCAGCATTTTCTTCTTTTTCTACAATATATCTTTCATACTCAAAGCCCATCATTTGACCCATGTTTAATTTGTCGTTTGCAAATGCTTTCAAATTGGACAAGTATAAAATTTTGTTGTTTAGTAAAGAGTGACCGTAAACAAAATATATTTATCATCGTGACGGTTGAAATTCAATCTCCCTGAGAAATCCTCTTTCCTCCTATTATATTGTCAAATTCATAATTTTCCATGAACTAATACCGAATCCGTAAAAATGTGCTCATAGCTGTATAATGTTTTTAACCCATACTCTGGCAAAAGGGAGCTTAATGCACCTCCGTGATGCATTATACCAAACAACATCAAATGGATCCATGAAATCCTTTTTGTCTAACAATTGACTGGATCTGGAGGTAGAATGGGCCTTTGTCACGCAGAAAATTTACGGAAGGCACAATGTTTCGGCCCATGTCAGCCTGAGCGAAGTGCACAGGCTGACATGGATTGGAGCTCTTTTCAGATGCATTAACCCTTTCTCAAACGACAAATTTTAGACCCTCCCAAACTGAAAGAGCTTGCAGATGACAATTTCAAATTTGATGAAAATGGTGGAAAGTTCTCCAAAAGGGTAGAAAACACTGGGGGAAAAGGAGAAATTGCTCATTACAAGCAATTTCTCCTTTTCCCCCAGTGTTTTCAAAAGAGTTGTACTGCAGACATGTGAAAACCAGGGCTTGTTTGGGAAAGGGTTAAAAACACCCCCCCCCCCCCCCACTTTCAAAGACCATGGTTTGTTGTAACATACCCATCCCATTACATTCTATTTAGCTCTGTACAGAACAGCAGACAACAAATCAAATGTTGCTCAAATGATCAGATTTGTCTTTGAAAGAGTGGAAAACATTGTGGAAAAAGGAGAAAATGCTGGTTACCAGCATTTTCTCCTTTTTCCACAATGTTTTTAAAAGTCTCTGACCTAATGGTCGTTTGGTAAACATGGGTTTGTTTAGTAAGGGTTAGAGCAGTGACTACATTTCAAAAGGTTATGAAATATGACACAAGAGCAGTGGGCGGGTGGGTTTTCCAGTTTCTCAAGCAAACACTATCCCTCTGCACTCCTTGAATTCAATTCTTATGAAAATTTTGTGATTTGCTTGATGACAAATTAGCGATAGATTTTTTTTTCTATCATAACCTTTTAGCAAACAAGCCCATGTTGTAACTTTACCATACAACAAAACTTGAAGACTTTTCCAAATTGAAAGAAGGCATTAATTTTGCAGACAACAAATTATTACCTGGCTCAAATGATGGGATTTTGCTGTAAATGCTACTTACAGCATTTCCTCCTTTTCCCACAAAGATTTTAGGGGCCTTCCATCTCGGGGTTGTTAGAACTTGGGATTGTTTGATAAAGGGTTTACATTGCTGAGGAAGAATTGAGGCTTTTGACAAGATTGACGCTAAGCATTATTCTCTCCCTTTCCCACTGTATTTTTGTTTCTTTTGCAGACAAATGTTTACCCTGTCATTTGAGCTACATTTAATCTGTCATCTGCAACTGCTTGAACTCTTCCTGCACAGCATAATATTAGACTTGTCCAAATTCAAAGCATTTGCAGACAACTTACATATGGCTGAAATGACAAGATCTATCTAGGTTTCAACCAACAGATCAAATTTCGGACTGATCCAATTTCAAAGCATTAATTTTGCCAACAGCACATCGTTATGATGTGATTTGTCATTGAATGGGCAGAAAAGAAAATTATAATTACTAGCATTCTTTCCTTTTTCCACAATGTTTTCCTTCACTTTATTATTGTTATTTTTTTAGGGTCTGTAACAAACGGGATGGTATGGTAAAGTCTAAAATGGTAGAAAGCATCCTGGTCGATGAACAAAATGATGGTATCAGAGTTTTCTCCTTTTCCACATTGTTTTTAAAAGTCTCTGAACTCAGTCATCTAAACACATCACTGTTAAACCCTTTACCAAACAATCCTGAGTTTTAAGGACCCCAAGGAAAAGGACTTTTGAAAACATTGTGGGAAAAGGAGAAAATGCTGTTAACCAGCATTTTCTCCTTTTCCCACAAAGTTTTCTGCCCTATCAAGTACAAATTTTGCTATTCAGGCCACCTTAAATTTGTCGTCTGCAAATGCTTTCAATTTGGACCAGTCTAAAATTTTGTAGTTTGGTAAAGTGTCAATACATTTCACTGTTAAATATATGTTGATAAATCTAAAATTTTGTCATGACAGAGACAGCGCTCCAAAAACTGTTAGGTTCTGAGCACAACAAATAAGGCATGCAATTTGCATGTCATCTTCACGTGCATTTTTAATTTATCCCAAACTCTTTATGTACCACAAGACAAAATTTTAAACTTATCCAGTTTGTATGCATTCACAGATGACATACAGTATCAAATGTGGCCATGATGAGTGATTTTGTCTATGAAAGGGTAGAAAACGTTGCGGGAAAAGGAGAAAATTTTTCTCCTCTCAATGTTTTCAAGTCTTCATTATCAGGGTTGTTAACCCTTTACCTCACAATGTCGCCTTTTAACATGTTTAACAACCCTGGGAAAGAAGCCTTTTGAAAACATTGTGGGAAAAGGAGAAAATATTGGTAACCAGCATTTTCTCCCTTTCCCACAATGTTTCTACCCTATTAAAGAAAAATTACATCATTTTTTTTTTTGAGCAACATTGAAAATGTTATCTGCAAATGCTTTCAATTTGGACAAGGCTAAAATTTTGTTACCTGGTAAAGGGATAAGAAAAGGGATTGCATGGTAAAGGGCTAAAATAGTACATTTTAAGGTATGGGATGATCAAATCGAGCTGTCTCCTTTTCCTGTATAATTTATATTGCTTTTTCTTCTATTGTGGCAGAAAAAAATTGATGAAAAGACCATGACAAAATTAATGTAGAATGTTAATTATGATGAGTAATTTAGTAGCAATGCTTTTATGTCGCTTCATTTAAGTCTGCACCAAAATTTAATGACAAAATTTTAGGCTTGTCCAAATTGAGAGAATCTGTAGACAGCAAAGTCAAAGTTAGTAAAAATGAGCAATAGGTCTGTGATGGGGCAGAAAAGATTGTGGGAAAAGGAGAAACTGCTTATTACAAGCAATTTCTCCTAGCAATAGGCCTGTGATGGGGCAGAAAAGATCGTGGGAAAAGGAGAAACTGCTTATTACAAGCAATTTCTCCTATTCTTATTAAATTCTCAAATGCCTTTTTTCTCAGGCTTGTTGAAATGAGGGATTGTGTGGTAAAAGGTTGAATCAGAATTTGTAGTACAAAGAAAATTTGCAGAAGTTTTCTATTCAGGTAATCTATATAAACGGTTAGTTTAGAAGAGGTGAAAAGTAAGGAAGTGAATGAAACATTTGATATGCTGCAATGACTTCACTCTTTACCCAACATTGATTGACAAATTTTAGTTGCAGACGTCATTGATTATGCTCAAGTTGTAGGACTTTTTCTCTGAAAGGGTAGAAAACAATGTTGGAAAGAGAAAGTGCTGTTTACCAGCATTTTCTCTTTTTCCTAGTATCTTTTCTAAAGCCTTTTCGTCAAAGGGATTTATGAAACATTATTTGTCATAGCTTTAAATATCTGAGCCATGCTCTGTCAAAAGGGGTTTAATGCATCTGCAAACCAGTATTGACCCTTGTGGGTTATGTGGGAAAGCAGCCAGTGGCTTCGAAAGAATATTGTGCGGAGTACTGGTAGAAGAAACTCCAGGAAAGTATGGATAGGTGCACTGGCCGCCGTGATACAACTGAAATAATGTTGAAAACGGCGTTAAACACCATACAATCAATCAATACAATCAATCATAGACCCTTGTGACCCTGTGCAGTCCATGCAGGCTGACCTGAGTTGAAACGTTTTGCTATTTGTCTATTTTCTGCATGACAGTGGATCATTCTACCTCAAGAGTCAGTCAGTTGTTCCACAAAATGGATTTTATTGATCCATAATGATTTGATGACCGGCTTGGTATCTATAATGCATCACTGAGATGCATTAACCCTTTACTAAAGTACAAATTTTGGAATGGTCCAAATTCAAAGAGTTTGCAGACAACAACTTAAATTTGATGAAAATGGCAGAAAATTCTCAAAAAGGGTAGAAAACACTGTGGAAAAACAAGAAATTGCTCGTTACGAGCAATTTCTCCTTTTCCCACAGTGTTTTCAAAAGACTTGTTCTGCAGACACATGAAAACCAGGGCTTGTTTGGGAAAGGGTTAACCCTTAAATACCATTTATGTAGCTTAATAATCTATAATAAGTACATATAAATTGAATTTGGCCAAAACGTCCGTTTTTTCAATAAGGCTGGCCAAAACGTCCGTGGCCAAGACGTCCTGGCCAAAACGTCTGTGGCCAAAACGTCCGTCCTCCGGTTTAAACATACCTTTTTCCAGGTTTTAACAAACCCTTTA
The DNA here is from genome assembly GCA_945859785.2 of Tridacna gigas. Lineage (NCBI taxonomy): Eukaryota > Metazoa > Mollusca > Bivalvia > Cardiida > Cardiidae > Tridacna > Tridacna gigas. The sequence goes on along the minus strand of OX244036.2, from coordinate 30,191,949 downwards.
CCAAAGGATCCTAGGTTTTAACAAATCCTTTACCAAAGGATCATAGGTTGTGACAAACCTATAGAAGAAGGTTGCTGGAAACACTATGGGAAGAAAGTTACCAACCTATCTTTAGAGTTTTAGTTTTAACTCTTTACTGTACAATGCTGCCTTGTAATGACGCTGGGAAAGAAGCCTTTTGAAGACATTGTTGGAAAAGGAGAAAATGTTGGTATCCAGCATTTTCTCCTTTTCCCACAATGTTTTCTACCCTATCAAAGAAAAGTTGCACCCTTTGAGCCACAATGACATTGTCGTCTACAAATGCTTTGAATGTGGACTAGGTTAATATTTTGTTGTCTAAAATTTTGTTTACCAAACGGCAAAATTTAGGACTAATCCAAACTGAAAGCACTTGCAGACCACAAAGTAAAATGAATCAAAAATCAAAATTTGTTTTTGGAAGGTAGAAAACATTGTGGGAAAAAAAGGAGAAAATGGTGGTTACCAGCATTTTCTCCTTTTTCCCTAATGTTTTTAGAAGAATTCTCCATCAGGGTTGTTAAAACTCAGGATTATTTGGTCAAGGGTTAAACTTACCATATTTATTTTATATTGATTGTGAAACAAGTACAACCAATGATATCAATCACACCCGATGATTGCCTCTCGGACTTTTGCCGTGGTGTGGGTAGTTCCAGAGGTTAACCCTGAGACGAGATTCAAACTCACAACCTTCTGTGTGAGAGCCCAATGCTTTACCACTGCACCTTTCTTTAGAGAAATCCAATCCTTTAACCCTTTACACACAATCCTGAACTTTAATGACTTTGAAAGAGAAGGCTTTTGTAAACATTAAGAGAAAAGGAGAAAATGCTGGTAACCAGCATTTCTCTTTTCCCACAATGTTTTATACCCAATCAAAAGTAGAAATGATAATGTCTAATTTGTCATCTCCAAATGCTTTCAGTTTGGTCCAGTCCAAAACCTTGTCATTTGGTAAAGAGTTAAGCCTGGGTTAATTTCTTGTCTGAAAATTGTTTCAGTGTGGAAGGTCAAACTAAAAGAACAAGAAAGAAAATGTGATGACTTGCTGAAATGCTGTTGTTTTTTTTAATTTCTCCATTTGTCTGGATGTTTTCTGTTACTCTTCATGTTGGATTTGTCAGTTGATATCTGCATAACTGGGAGAAGATTTTCAGTGGATCTGAAACCATGTGACAGAGTGCACTTTCAAGCTGGAATTTATGGTATTTTAATTAAATACATCATCTAACCTAAAACTTTAGTTGTTTTCATTTACAGTGCAGATTAAGATGTACAAAATATGCAAGTCTTATCTATGACCTACAATGCCCATCATTTCTATAGATTTTCAGGTAAAAATTAAATTACCACATTACTAGACTACTTTTTCACCATGCAGTGGACCAATGTAATGAATATAATTATGGGTCATGCTTCATGAAAAGGGGGCTTAATGCATCTGCAAAAGTATCGACCCAGGTCAGCCAGCGCAGGCTGACCTGGGCCAAAACTTCGCCATCAGTCAATTTTCAGTATGTCAAAAGACCAGTCTACCTTATGACACAGTCAGTTGTTAGAAAGAATGGTCTTTATGGATCCATAGTAATATGATGACTTGCTTAGCACTATGCATCAAGGAGATGCATTAAGCCCCCTTTTGCTAGAGCATGACTCATATACCTCTTGCCACATTGTATGTAACCTCGATCAGGTCATCTGCAGCAAGATACTTTCAGATAATGATTTTCTGACAATATTTCTACCCTTTCAAAGACAATTTCCATCATTTAATTTGTCCTCTGCAAATTGAATGGATTTGGACAAGTCTAGAATTTTGTTGCCGGACAACCCTTTACCAGATGACAAAATTTTAGCCTTGTTCAAATTGAAAGCATTTACAAACGACAATTTCATTGTGGCTCAAATGGTGCAATTTTTCTTTGATAGAGTAGAAAACTGTGTGGGAACAGTCCTGGAGAAAATGCTGGTGACCAGCATTTTCTCACAATGTTTTCAAAGGGCTTCTTTCCCAGGGGCGTTAAAAGGCGGCATTGTACGGTAAAGGGTTAAGGTGAAGACATCTCATTCCATTCATGAGCAGTTAGGCAGTTTAACCCTTTACAAAACAATCCCGACTTTCAATGACCCTGGGGAAGAAGGCCTTTGAAAACACTGTGAGAAAACGAGACATTGTATAAAAAATTCTTGCTTGGTAAAGAGTTGAAGATAGTTGTATTTTCTTCAACCTTTCACACCCAAACCTTCAAAAATAAGTTGCATATTTTCATAGTAAAACTCCTTACCAGACGACAAAATTTTAGTCTTATATTCAAATTGAAAGGATTTGCAGACGACAGTTTCACTGTTGCTCAAATGGTGCAATTTTTCTTTGATAGGGTAGAAAACATTGTGGAAAAAGGAGAAAATGCTGGTTTCCAGCATTTTCTCTTTTTCCCACAATGTTTTCAAAATGCTTCTTCCCCATGGTTGTTAAAATTCAGGATTGTGTGGTAAAGGGATAATGGGATTTGAATGACATTGACAGGATTCAACATACCCTTGCAACAACATTGGCAGGTAGTTTACAAGAAAAAGACAGGGGAAAAATATGTTAAGTTCCCTTGGATTTTTTTTTGTCAGCTTGAGCAAGATGAAGTTGGCCTGTTGTAGTAGCCTTACTGTTGGTGTAGATGATGACGGACAAATCTAGATTTGATACTGTTCACGTAAGACAATGAACACATATGCTGTTTTTTTTTTTACTTTTGACTGCGATCATGATAAGGGTTATGTAGTTTGTGCTTTAGGATGATGATCAGACTGTACAGATCTTAAAGTTTGGTCATTGATCTGCATTGTCTGATTGTGTTCAGAGATATTTGCCACAGATTATCATTGAAATTGTTGACAATGTAAAAACTGATTGATTGCCCTAGTAGTTTAGAAGTCAAGTAAGATAAGTAAAGGGTCTGACCCCTTTACCAAACAATAATGACTCTGAGGAACGCGGCTTCTGAAAACATTCTTGGAGATGGAGAGATGCTGGTAATTACAGCATTTTCTTTTTCCACAATATTTTCAACTTTCTTGAAACCAGTTTTCAGTATATTAAAAGCCGCAATGTACTTTTCGTCTGCATATACTTTGAATTTGGAAATTAAAAAAAAAAGAAAATTTTGTCATCAGGTAAAGGGTCCTAACCACAAGTATGTGTAAACATGAATGAAAGTTATGTGAACGCCCCCTTATTCGAAACTAGGTCAAAATACCAGCTGATTATTACTTTTGATTCATGAAAAAACTACGCGAGCGCCACCGCGTGGGAACGTTGGTGTGGAGCCTACGCTAAATTTATCCAGGAGCCCCCTTTAAATTTTTTGCTTTTGTGATTTTAGACAGATTAGAATAACGGAAGTGGGGGCTTTTAAATAGGAGATAAAAACTTGAACAATCTGGGTTCTGCACTCAACACTTCAGTTACACGTGGTGTGGGGCAGACGACTTTATAAAGGGCCTTGGTCTCAACACGAGAGTCACTGTGTCATCGGATTTCTGTGTTGTTTTGTGTGTAAAATTTGTGCAGCAACATAGAAACAACAGCGCGTATTTGTGCAGTTACCAACAACAAAGGCGTTTTAGTTGAAAGTTCAGAGCAAGTTGACGTGCAAAGATGTCTGATGCAGACGAAGCAACAGTGAGTCGCGATGTTTTTGTACTATCTTCAATATGTCATTGATTTTCGTCTGCAAGCGAAATGAAATTTATACTCAAAGCATCATATTGTTTGATTCTCTTTGATTACAATAAAATGCATGCATTGAATTAGATCTATGCCAGTTCTTCAACCATTTCCTTTTCAAGCAGTTTGACTGATAATTAACCTAGTAGATCTATATTTTTTCCGGACAATTTAGATCAAGTTTAAGATCAGACGACACTAAACATGCATTCCGATCAGGGAATGTATAGACTGGGCTTTTGATTATTCCCTTTATGTTTTTAAGCGAACACTTTTTTGTATTAGTCTAGATTTACAGGGACCTGACTGAATATATCACTACTTTTCAGCTGTTGTAGGCCTAAACAGTGGTGCAGAAAACAGTAAAATTGCCCATAAGAATCAAGATTGCTATTTTTTTTTTTGCTTAAATCTGAGCCATACTCTGGCAAAAGGGGGCTTAATGTATTTCCATGATGCATGATACTAAGCAAGTTATCATTTAAGCCTTTCCCAAACAAGCCCTGGTTTTCACGTGTCTGCAGTACAAATCTTTTGAAAACACTGTGGGAAAAGGAGAAATTGCTCGTAACGAGCAATTTCTCCTTTTCCCACAGTGTTTTCTACCCATTTTGAGACCTTTCTGCCATTTTCATCAAATTTAAAATTGTCATATGCAATCTCTTTCAATTTGGACCAGTCCAAAATTTGTCGTTTGGGAAAGGGTTAATGGTAGATCCATAAAATCCAGTTTGTATAACAAGCAACTGAATAATGAAGTACATTGGTCCTTTGATTGACTAAAAGCAAAGAGTTTCAGCCCAGGGCGTCCTGCAGGGACTGCAAATGCTGACCTGGATCGATACTTTTTGCAATTATATTAAGCCCTTTTTTCACAGAGCATGGCTCATATATTTTTGTATCAATATGACATGCAGTTTGATTATTATTTTCACTACGATGTTTTCATTTCAAAGTTGTGTGGGGTTGTAAGTGGTTAAGTCATGAAGATGTAAGCTTTGTATTCCTTTCATCTTCGCTGACCCAGTTCCGATGTATTCTGTAAACTACATTCATCGCGGTAATACTTTACACCTGGGTTAATGAGGATGTATTCCTATAGGCTGTGGTTTGATCCTTACTGTAGGCAAGGTTTTTTTTTTCTTAAGGAATGTCCTTGTGCGAGACACTTCAAAGTCCTAGCCTAGTAATGATAAAACCCAGGGTGCTTACAACTGAGTGAACCATCACCATGATAATTGCACAAAATGCCAGTCCACCAATCAAAACTGATTGGGCGCTGTAAATTGGTTTAGGTGGTAGTGATTATTTATTGATTGATTGGTGTTTTACGCCACTTTCAACATTATTTCAGTCATATCATGGCGACAGCTCACATATTCATGTATTTCCTGGGTTTCACCAGTACTAGGCTAGGGCACTGAAGTGTCTTGCCCAAAGACACTCCCACAAGGGTAAACCATGTGATTTGCCTGCAATGCTTTCTGTACAAAAGGGTCTAAGAATTAAAAGCCTTTGCAGACTACAGATTAAATGTTGCTTAACCCTTTAACACACAATGCTGACATTTAACAACCATTTGGGAAAAGGCCTTTGAAAACATTGTGGGGAAAGGACAAAATGCTGATAACCAGCATCTTCTTCTTTTCACACAGTTTCCTACCCATCCAAAAACTAATTTCAGTTTTTGAGTCACATTTGTTTTTAGTCCCCAAATGCTTTCAATATGGACTCTTCTAAAATTTTGTTGTTTGGTAGAGTTAAATGGTAGGATTTGCCTTTGAAAGTGTAGAAAAGATTGTGGGAAAAGGAGATAATGCTGGTTACCAGCATTTTCTCCATTTCCAACAATGTTTTCTAAAACCTTTTTCGTCAGGGTTGTTAAAACCCGGGATTGTGTTGTAAAGGGTTAAGACTGCAAGTCCAGTGCTCTGACTTTTTGTTGTTGCACCTATTACAGACATCCACCACAGAGGAAGAGCCCCAGAAGAGAGGTAGAGGTCGCCCAAGGGTAGCTAAGCCAGATGTGGTATGTTTTTGATGATGTCATAGCCTAATATTCTCTCAGAGGGGCATTTTGATAAATTGGCATTAACTCCATACCAAATAAGCTTATATTTTCATGATTCAAAGATGCAAGTGTGTTGAAAACATCCTATGAAAAGGAAAAAATGCTGGTAATCCATGTTGTTTTCTGTACAGTCAAATACATACCCTGCCATTTGAGCCAAATTTGATTTGTTGTCTACTAGTGCTTTAACTCTTTACCACACAGTCCCAAGTTTTAACAACCCTGGAAGAGATGGCTTTTGAAAATATGGTGGGAAAAAGAGAAAATGCTGGTAACCAGCATTTTTCCTTTTCCCACAATGTTTTCTACCTTATCAAAGGTAGAATCATCATTTGCGCTTCATTTAATTTGTTGTCTACAAAATGCTTTCAATTTGGTCAGGTCCGAAATTTTGGGCATTTTCTCCTTTTTCCACAATTTTCTCTATCCCATCAAAGAAAAATCCCATCATTTGAGCCACATTTAAATTGTTGTCTGCAAATGCTCTGAGTCTGGACATGTCTACATTTTTGTCATGTGGTAAAGATTTAAAAAGATCCTTGAGAAAGATGGATAATCAGCATGACTACATATGAAAAATTGTTGTTGCAAGTGATAATGAATTGCTGCCTATCAGCAGTTTCTCCTATTGCCGAAATTAATATGAGAGATAAACCCTTTAGCCCTTTACCACATGATCCTGAGTTTTAACAACCACTAGGAAAAGGACTCTTGAAAACTTTGTGGGAAAAGTAGAAAATGCTGATAATCAGCATAATCTCCTTTTCCAACAAAGTTTTCTACCCTTTCAAAGAAAAATTTCTTAGTTTATGCAACATGTAGTTTGTTGTCTGCAAATGCTTTCCGTTTGGATCAGTCCACAATTTTGTTATTTGGGAAAGAGTTAATTGAAATGGTCAGGTTTACCATGTCATGCATTTATTTTCCTTTTTTTTCCCAAAATACATGTATACCTTTCATATCTTCGTATTTTTCATACTTGTCACTGTTTCATCAATATTTAATGTGAAAAAGCAGCCAGTGGTTTAGATAGGTGCACTGGCCACAAAGATATGACCGAGATAATGTTGAAAATGGCGTTAAAAGTTACTCAAGCAACCAAATAATCAAAATTCATCAGGCTAGTCAGAGGTATGTATAAGACCCTGGGTGATTTGCTCTTTATCATACCATAACACATTGGACAGATCCAAATCAAAAGCATTCCAGATAACAAAATTATATGTGCCTCAAATAAAGGGATTTATGAAAAGATGTGTTTAACGAGAGTAGAAAACATTGTGGTACCAGCAGTTCCAGCTTATTCTTAAAAAGTTTCCAAAAAACTTTCATCGTCAGAGCTGCTATTAAGGGGGTATGTTTCTTGAAGGGTTAACCCATTAAAACAACACAATCCCAAGTTTTAACAACCTTGGGAAATTTTACCTTTGAAAACATTGTGGGAAAAGGAGAAAATGCTGGTAACCAGCTTTGTCTTCTTTTCCCACAATGTTTTTCATTTTTTTTTTTGGTGCAGATCACATTATTTCTGCAACATTTAATTTGTCGTCTGCAAGTGCAAAGGCTTACAATTTGGTCTTGTCAAAAATGTTGTGTGGTAAAGAGTTAACTCTGTGTTTTAACGAAATTGAGGAAGAAGACTACTGAAAATATTGTGGAACAAGGAAAAAATACTGGTTTGCAGCATTTTCTCTTTTTTGTTTCATAATGTTTTGTAATGTTTCTCAGACCAGTTTCATCATTTGAACCATGGTTTAATTTCTTGTCTGCAATTGCTTTAAATTTGGAACAGTCAAAATTTTGTTGGTGGATAAAAAATTAAGAGGTCTGTTCAAAGCAGATTTGCTGCTGAGAGCTTTGACTGAAAATTGTCATGAAATATGGATAATGAAATTTGAAAAAGGTGTTAAATCATTGTGGCAAAAGATGCAATTTTTTATTCTGAGCAATTTCTCCATTGGCCACAATGTTTTCAAAAGATGAGTGGTGCAAAATATTCTTGAAAGTAATCTGCAGGAGATAATGAGATAAATGAAAAGGGGGAGGGGGGCACAGGGCTTGACAAGTATAAGACAGCTCATGGAAAAAGTATGTCGTTAATGGTATAAAAATTTGCATAATAATTCTTTACCATGGGGTTACCGACTAATTCATGTGATTGTCACAATTTTTATGTTGGCTTAACCCTTTACCAAACAATGTTGAGTTTCAATGACCCTGATGAAGAAAGCTTTTGAAAACATTGTGGGAAAAGCAGAAATTTGAGCTGGTAACCAGGTAATGCTGGTAACTTCCCCGAACAACAAATTTTATACTTTTCGAATTCAAAACATCTGCAGATGATAAAATCAGAATTGGTACAAATGAACTTAAACTCTCTGATAGGGTAGAAAACATTGTGGGAAATGGAGAAAATGCTGATTGCCAGCATTTTCTTTTTTTTTACACAATGTTTTCAAAAGCCTTCTTTCCCAGGGTTGTGAAAACTCGGTATTGTTTGGTAAAGGTTCAAATATAAGTCTGGTAATCTAAGCCTTGTTTCATTTGTAGTCTGCAAAAGCTTTCAGTTTGCATGAGTCTAACATTTTGTCTTCTGATAAATACTGAATTCTTTACAAAACTAAAAAAATTTTAGACTGGTCCAAATTGAAAGCATTTGAAGACAACATAAAGAATTAAGTTGAAATAATGGTAATTGTCTGTGAAAGTGTAGAAAACCTTGTGGGAAAAGTAGAAAATGCTGGTTACCAGCATTTTCACCTTTTACCACAAGGCTTTCAAAAAGACTATTTCCTCAGGGTTGTTAAAACCTGGAATAGTTTGGTAAAGGGTTAATCCATTTTCTAACAAATGTCACTTTGCATGGATTTTGAGTTACATGTTTAAAAGCTTTCAAAAATATAGAGGGAGCAAGCAATACATCGCTTTTCTTCAAAAACCTTGTATGCCGTTTTTGCTAACTTTTCAGGAGAGGGTAAAGACTGAAGATCTTGTAAATGGTGAATCTGTCCTACCTAAGCCATACTTTACTTTTACTTTATAAACGTGTGGCTTTTGTTGGAAAATGTGCTAGGCAACAGATTTTTAATGTCAGCACTGTAAATGCACATACATGTACATGGATTTTGATCTTATTTTATTGCCACCTAGCTTTTATATGGGATATTCTTGAAAATTGAATACCCAAATTTGATAAAAAAAAAAAACTTTTACAAGCTTTTCCCGCTGACCATTGTTTCGACGATGGTTATGTGGGAAAGCAGCCAGTGGCTTGGAAAGAATATTGTGCGGAGTACTGGTAAAAAGAACTCCAGGAAAGCATGGATAGGCGCACTGGCCGCCGCGATATAACTGAAATAATGTTGAAAATGGCGTTAAACACCATACAGTTACAAGCTTTTCGCGGGAAAGGTCAAACAATCAAAAGCAGAATTGAAGGTCTGATCACTAGTTCTAGACCCGTTATATTGCTTTTCAAAGCTCCATCCCATTTACCTTCCGTTATCTTCTGCAATGATGAATTTACTAGTGGTGAAAATATAGAGAAGTCTGTATTTTAAGTCGTTTAGTTACTGATTTATAATGTTTGTTAACCCTTGGGTTGTTACCCTCACCCAGGGCAATTTTTGAGGCAGTGTGAATTTCTATCAGACTGCACAGAAAGTACACAGATTTTTACCTGAGAAATTAGTTTTGAGATTGCAATATTTTTGCATTTGACTGTTTATTGTCGCCTGGAAATTGCCATATAAGCTAATATATTTAGCAGTAAAAGTGTAAATCAACAAACTATGAAAATAGCTCTGGATCCATATTCACCAGCATCTAAGTTTCATTCTAGATTTAAGAAAGTAACACAACTTCTGATTGCTTAAACCAAATGTTGTAGCCAATCAGAAAGTGTTTTAGTTTCAAATTCAAAAAATTTTTGACATTAAGACTGAGAAATGGTCTGAAAAATTGTTGGTTAATACGGGCCCTTATTCTTACTCATGGCCAACGGGTAAGAATTTAGAACCACTCTTACAAATCGATTTCGACTGAAGTTGTGGGACTTGCTATTTTGGAAATAGGAAACAATTGAATTGAGATCAAATTTTAATCAAATTCTTCCAACTCTTTTCCAAACAAGTGACTGAAAGAGACTTTAATCTAAAAAGAATTTTGATTAAAATATGATTTCGATTAGAATAGATTTTTAATCAAAATTGAATTTTTATTAAAGTAAATTTAAATTATCCGTCAAACTTTCAGACGGAATTGATTCGTGATCAGACTTGAAACTGTGTTCTGTATCGTCTGATCTTGGGCTTGACTGTCTCTAAACTGACTGAACTAGGTAGAAAACAGTTAAATCTTTAGTCACCTTGTCAAGAATGAATATAAAAAAGTATAACTGAAAAATATAAAAGAAGAATGCAGGGCAAGTACTTCTTACTTTGACGGAACAGAAAACAAAGAAAGTGGGTTTTAGCAATAATTTGATCGGCAATCCAAGTCATACGGGTTGTATAATACAGTATTTTAAATGGATAGAAACTTAAGCAAACTCAGTATCATAGCGAATATCCTATAAAGGTGTTTAAAATAACACAAAATGCAATATTTAAAAAGTTCATGACAAACTAAAAAAAATCCTTCAGAGCTATAAACTGGTACTGAGTGTCGCGCCTCTGAACATTGTGGGTGAATGTTTTATTAGCTCACCTGAGCAGGAAGTGCTCAAGGTGAGCTTTTATGATCGTGCTGTGTCTGGCGTCCGTCGTCTGTCGTGCACTGTCCGTCGTCCGTCATGAACATTTACCTTGTGTGCACTCTAGAGGCCACATTTTCAGCCAGATCCTCATGAAACTTGGTCAGAATGTTTGTCTTGATAAACTCTTGGAAAAGTTTGAAATTGGGTCACTTGGGATCAAAAAGTAGGTCACAGGGCCATATCTTAGAAAAACCTTGTGTGCAGTCTAGAGGCTACATTTTCTGCCTGATACTCATGAAACTTGGTCAGAACATTTGTCTGGATCAAATCTTGGACAACTTTGAAATTGGGTCACGTTAAGTCAAGTAGTAGGTCACCAGGCCAAATCTTAGAAAAAGCTTGTGTGCACTCTAGAGGCCACATTTTCAGCCTGATACTCATGAAACTTGGTCAGAATGTTTGTCTTGATATAATTTCGGATAAATTCGAAATTTGTCATGTAGGGTCGAAAAGTAGATCACCGGGCCAAATCTTAGAAAAAAGCTTGTGTGCATTCTAGAGGCCACATGAAACTTGGTCAGAATGTTTGTCTTAATAAAATCTCGGACAAGTTTGAAATTCAGCCATTTTTGGTCAAAAAGTAAGTCACAGGGCCAAATCTTAGAATAAACTTGTATGCACTGTAGAGACCACATTTTCAGCCTGATACCCATGAAGCTTGGTCTGATTGTTTGTCTGGATAAAATCTCGGTCAAGTGTGAAATTAGGCCATTTTGGGTCAAAAAGTAGGTCAGTGGGCAAAATCTTATAAAAACCTTGTGTGCACTCTAGAGGCCACATGTTCAGCCTGATACTCATGAAACTTGGTCAGAATGTTTGTCTTGATAAAATTTTGAACAAGTTTGAAATTGGGCCACATCAGGTCAAAAAGTAGGTCATGGGGCCAAATCTTAGAAAACCATGTTTGCACTCTAGAGGCCACATTTTTAGCCTTGATATACTCATGAAATTTGGTCAGAATGTTTGTCTATATGAGATCTTGGAAAAGATTGATATCAAGTCACGCCAGGTCAAAAGGTAGGTCATGGGGCCAAATCTTAGAAAAATCTTGTTTGACTCAAGAGGCCACATTTTGAGCTAGATTCAAAGTTCAACAATAGGCTAATTAGTTCAAAGTAGATGACTTACACTCATGCGTTTTACATCATCACGTCCAGGATCTTTTCAGCCTTATTAATCCTAGTTGACCCTACCCAGGTGAGCGCTTTAGGGCTCTCTTGTTGTTTTGTTGAGCAATATTGCAGTTCCTCAAATTGCATCATATTCACTTTCTGAAACAGATCTAGGTCGATATACATCAAAACCACAATCTTAATATCATTCTTAGTCTGGTCTCGATGATTTTCTAAATTTAAAGGTAACATGGTTTCTGATTGGTTTAAAAGATACGGTTCAGCCAATCAGAAATTGTGGTACTTTCTAAATCTAGACTAAGAATGCAATTTAGAATACAAACCCTGGTCTTTTTGTTCAGAATCAGATTAATTTTCATGAATAATTTTATGGTAAAAAGGATGGTAATCTTTTGGGATGACAGCCTTCAACTGTCGCAAGTGCTCACATATAGACATCTTGATTAAAAGGGCTTGATGATACAATGGGAAAACATCATCCTCTATTAATGGAGTCCTCCAGCTCCTTCGTTTGGCATCTCGATGTGCTCATTCCTAAATGATAGTTGGTACTAAACAATACCATTTGGTAATTATCCGAGTCAGGGGTCCTGCATGGTTCAGTAGTAAAGTGTGGGACTCGTAACCTGGAGGGCCTGGGTTTGAGTGGAAGCACTGGTTCTTTCACAGGAGTATCCTTGCACACGACACTTCAAAGCACCTGCCTAGTACTAGTGAAACCCAGGACATCCATGAATATGTGAGCTTTTGCCGTGATATGACTGAAATAATGTTGAAGACAGTATAAAACACCATTCGATGAATGAATGAATCAATCATTTGAAATCGATCAATCAATCAATCAATCAATCAGTCACGACTGGATCACCCATTTATTACCCAGCCAAATCATCTTGTTGTACTTTAAGCTTGAGAAATTGTAAAAGAATGTATGGTAGATGTGAATATCATCATACGGTTACTTTTGACATGCATTTTTCAAACATTTCAACACAATTCTATCTGGAATAAGATGGTCTCCCTCTGATTGCCCATTCAGTTGTGCACTGTGCACAGTCTACTTCCATTTGCGTGTGTCCTTTTTCTAGGTAATTCTGTGTGATAATTAACCTTGCTTGACTGCTGTCCTAACAAACATATTTGTCAACATGGCATTTTGTTTTGGTAGCAACAGCTATCGCTGTAGAAGATAATCTCCTCTACATCTTCTTTAACTCTTTACCAAACAAGACAGTTTTAGACTGGTCCAAATTGAAAGCATTCGCAGACGACAAAATAAATGTGATTGAAAAATTGAAATTTGTTTTGGGAAGGATAGAAAACAGCATTTTCTCCTTTTCCCACAATGTTTTCAAAAGGCTTCATTCACAGGGCCGTTAAAAGTTGGGATTGATATGTTAGCAGCAGCAATAATACCGCCCTTCGGTTTCTTCAAGCGAGGAGTAAACGCATGGTAAATGGAAGGTGAGACCACAAACGTAACAAAAAAAAAAACAAATACCAACATTTGTATCCAAACCTTGTCTCCTAGCAGAAGTAGGTATTCTTGGCTCCGGCTATCTAGTAGTTTTTAGCTCTAGTGGCTGTAAGCCTGCAGAGCTTATGTCATGGCGTGGTGTCCGTCGTCTGTCCATCTGTCCATTGGTCTGTCCGTCCATCTGTCTGTCTGTTAGTCTTTTTTTGTTTACGCGATTAAGTCTGCATTTGTGGTCGGATTTTTGTGAAACTTGCACAGTTTGTTTATCTCATCAATAGCTTGAATCCAATTGATTTTGAACAAAATCTGACTATCAGTGTGGGAAAAGTAGCCATTTAAAGTTCAAAATTTCAATTTCTTGTTTACGCAAGAAAGTCCACATTTGTGGTCGGATTTTCATGAAACTTGTTTATCTCATCAATAGCTTGAACCCTATCGATTTTGAAAAAAATCTGACAATCAGCCGAGCCCCTGTAGCTCAGTCGGTAGTGTGCAGGACTTGAGAAATGGAGGTCACTGGTTCAATCCCTGGCTCGACCAATTTCTTTCCGAGGATTGATGATAGTCATTGTGACAGGATTCATTCCTCTCTCACCGCTGACCATTGTTTCGACACAGGTTATGTGGGAAAGCAGCCAGTGGCTTGGAAAGAATATTGTGCAGAGTACTGGTAATAGAAACTCCAGGAAAGCATGGATAGGTGCACTGGCCACTGCAATATAACTGAAATAATGTTGAAAACAGCGTTAAACTCCAATCAATCAATCAGACAATCAATGTGGGAAAAGTAGCCATTTTAATTTCAAAATTTCAATTTCTTGTTTACGCGTTAAAGTCTGCATTTGTTGTCGGATTTTTGTGAAACTTGCACAGTTTGTGTATCTCATCAATAGCTTGAACCCTATTGACTTTGACAAAAATCTGACAATCAATGTAGGAAAAGCAGCTATTTAAAGTTCAAAATTTCAATTTCTTGTTTATGCAATGAAGTCTTCAATTGTGGTCAGATTTTCATGAAACTTGCACAGGTTGTTGATATCATCAATAGCTTGAACCCTATTGATTTTGAAAAAAATCTGACAGTCAGTGTGGGAAAAGTAGCCATTTAAAGTTCACCATTTCTCATCTCATCATTAGCTTGAACACTATTGATTTTGAAAAAAATCTGACAATCAGTGTGGAAAAAGTAGCCATTTAAAGTTCAAAATTTCAATTTCTTGTTTATGCGATAAAAGTCTGCATTTGTGGTCAGATTTTCGTGAAACTTGCACAGATTGTTTATCTTATCAAAAGCTTGAAGCCTTTTGATTTTGAAAAAAATCTGACAATCAGTGTGGGAAAAGTAGCCATTTAAAATTCAACATCTAAATTTCTTGTTTACATGATTAAGTCTGCATTTGTGGTCAGATTTTCGTGAAACTTGCACAGGTTGTTTATCTCATCAATAGCTTGAACCCTATTGACTTTGACAAAAATCTGACAATCAGTGTAGGAAAAGCAGCCATTTAAAGTTCAAAATTTCAATTTCTTGTTTACACAATAAAGTCTTCAATTGTGGTCAGATTTTCATGAAACTTGCACAGATTGTTGATATCATCAATAGCTTGAACCCTATTGATTTTGAAGAAAATCTGACAGTCAGTGTGGGAAAAGTAGCCATTTAAAGTTCACCATTTCCTTTCCTTGTTTATGTGTTTTAGTCTATATTTGTCATCAGATTTTCGTGAAACTTGCCCATTTTGTTTATCTTATCAAGAGCTTGAATCCTATTGATTTTGAAAAAAATCTGACAATCACTGTTAATCAGTATGGGAAAAGTAGCCATTTAAAGTTCAAAAATGTTCATTTCTTGTTTACGCGATAAATTCAGCATCTTTGATTGCATTTACATGAAACTTGCACAATTGCTTTGTATCATCAAAATCTTGAACCCTATTGATTTTGACAAAAATTTGACAATCAGTATGGGAAAAGTAGCTATTTAAATTTGAAAATTGACATTTCTTGTTTACGCTACAACGATTTAGCATTTGTGGTCGAATTTTCATTAAACTTGCTTTATCTTATCAATAGCTTGAACCCTATTGATTTTGAAAAACATTTGACAATCAGTATGGAAAAAGGAGCCATTTAAAGTGGAAAATTTACATTTGTTGTTTACGCAATTTAGATCTAATTCTTTTGAAACTTGCAAAGATTATTTTTGTTATCTAGGGATTGAACTCTAATAAAAATGAAGAAAATCTAGCAATCAATTAAGGAAAAGCAGCCATTTGAAGACTTATTATTGTTTACTCAACACAATCCACATTAATAGTCACATTTCTTTGAAATTTGCAGGGATTGTTTAATACAATGAGTACTGAAACCCTATCAAATTTGGCTGGATTTCCAACAGTTGGTTTTGAGAAATTGTACTTCAATTTTTTGTTCACTATTTGTTCAGTTCAACATGCCTACTTGTGCTTTCTTAGTGGGTTCAAGCCCAGTTGCAACAATACCTCCGTTTTTTTAGCTCACCTTAGCACAACGTGCTAAAGGTGAGCTATTGTGATCGCCCTATGTCCGTCGTCCGTCGTCCGTCGTCTGTCGTCCGTCAACAATTTCTTTAAACATCTTCTTCTCCTAAACCACTGGGCCAATCTTGATGAAACTTGGCAGGGATGTTCCTTGGGTGAAGCTCTACCAAAATTGTTCAAAGAATTGAATTCCACCCACAACTCTGGTTGCCATGGCAACAAAAAGGGAAAAAAAGTAAAATCTTTGAAAATCTTCTTCTCTGAAACTAGAAGGCGCAGAGCTTTGATATTTGGTATGTAGCATCTCCTAGTGGACTTCTACCAAGTTTGTTCATTTGATGCCCCTGGGGTCAAAACTTGCCCCGCCCCGGGGGTCACAAGTTTGAGCATAGTAACAAAGAAGGAAAACTTTAAAAATCTTCTTCTCTGAAACTTGAAGGTGTAGAGCTTTGATATTTGGCATGTAGCATCTCCTAGTGGACCTCTACCAAGTTTGTTCATATGATGCCCCTGGGGTCAAAACTGGCCCCGCCCTGGGGGTCACAATTTCCAACATAGGAACAAAGAAGGAAAACTTTAAAAAATTTCTTCTGTAAAACTAGAAGGCATAGAGCTTTGATATTTGGCATGTAGCATCTCCTAGTGGACCTCTACCAAGTTTGTTCATATGATGCCCTTGGGGTCAAAACTGGCCCTGCCAGGGGGTCACAAGTTTGAACATAGGAACAAAGAGGGGAAACTTTAAAAATCATCTTCTCTGAAACTGGAAGGCATAGAGCTTTGATATTTAGTATGTAGCATTGCCTAGTGGACCTCTACCAAGTTTGTTTATATGATGCCCCTGGGGTCAAAACTGGCCCCGCCCAGGGGGTCACAAGTTTGAGCATAGTAACAAAGAAGGAAAACTTCAAAAATCTTCTTCTCTGAAACTTGAAGGCATAGAGCTTTGATATTTGGCATGTAGCATCTCCTAGTGGACCTCTACCAAGTTTGTTCATATGATGCCCCTGGGGTCAAAACTGGCCCCGCCCTGGGGGTCACAATTTCCAACATAGGAACAAAGAAGGAAAACTTCAAAAATCTTCTTCTGTAAAACTAGAGGGCATGGAGCTTTGATATTTGGCATGAAGCATCTCCTAGTGGACCTCTACCAAGTTTGTTCATATGATGCCCTTGGGGTCAAAACTGGCCCTGCCCCGGGGGTCACAAGTTCGAACATAGGAACAAAGAGGGGAAACTTTAAAAATCATCTTCTCTGAAACTGGAAGGCATAGAGCTTTGATATTTGGTATGTAGCATCTCCTAGTGGACCTCTACCAAGTTTGTTCATATGATGCCCCTGGGGTCAAAACTGGCCCCGCCCAGGGGGTCACAAGTTTGAGCATAGTAACAAAGAAGGAAAACTTTAAAAATCTTCTTCTCTGAAACTTGAAGGCATAGAGCTTTGATATTTGGCATGTAGCATCTCCTAGTGGACCTCTACCAAGTTTGTTCATATGATGCCCCTGGGGTCAAAACTGGCCCCGCCCTGGGGGTCACAATTTCCAACATAGGAACAAAGAAGGAAAACTTCAAAAATCTTCTTCTGTAAAACTAGAGGGCATGGAGCTTTGATATTTGGCATGAAGCATCTCCTAGTGGACCTCTACCAAGTTTGTTCATATGATGCCCTTGGGGTCAAAACTGGCCCTGCCCCGGGGGTCACAAGTTCGAACATAGGAACAAAGAGGGGAAACTTTAAAAATCATCTTCTCTGAAACTGGAAGGCATAGAGCTTTGATATTTGGTATGTAGCATCTCCTAGTGGACCTCTACCAAGTTTGTTCATATGATGCCCCTGGGTCAAAACTGGCCCAGCCCCGGGCGTCACAAGTTCAAACATAGGAACAAAGAAGGAAAACTTGAAAATTCTTCTTTAAAACTGGAAGGCGTAGAGCTTTGATATTTGGTATGTAGTGATTCTCTTCTAAGTTTGTTTGCCCATCTAAGCGCAACAAGTTCATTGAGTTCAAAATTGGGTCATCTTGGGTCATAAACTAGGTCACTAGGTCAAATTAAAGAAATACCTTGTTGGCACTCTCGAG
The DNA here is from genome assembly GCA_945859785.2 of Tridacna gigas. Lineage (NCBI taxonomy): Eukaryota > Metazoa > Mollusca > Bivalvia > Cardiida > Cardiidae > Tridacna > Tridacna gigas. The sequence goes on along the minus strand of OX244036.2, from coordinate 30,174,164 downwards.
GCCACATTATTTGCTCAATTGCCTTGAAAATTAGTTAGAAAGTTTGTCTTTATAAAGTCTCACATAAGATTAATTTGGGTCAACTTGGGTCATAAACTAGTTCACTGGGTCAAATTAAAGAAATACCTTGTTTGCACTCTGGAGGCCACATTTATTGCTCAAATGACCTGAAATTTGGCCAGAATGTTTGTCTTGATGAAATACCAGATGAGTTTGGATTTGGGTCACCTGGAACTATAAACTAGGTCACTAGGTCAAAATAAAGAAATACCTTGTGTGCACTCTAGAGGCCACATTCTTTGCTTAATTGCCTTGAATTTTGGTCAGAATGTTTGTCTTTGTAAAATCTCACATGAGTCTGAATTTGGGTCAACTGGGGTCATAAACTAGGTCACTTGGTCAAATTAAAGAAATAGCTAGTGGGCACTCTAGAGGCCACATTTATTATTCATTTGATTTGAAAATTGGTTAAAATGTTTCTTTTGATATAGTCAAAGACCAGTTCAAATTTGGATCATCTGGGGTCATAATCTAGATCACTAGGTCAAATTAAAGAAATATCTTTAGGGCACTCAAGGCCACATTTTTTGCTCAATTGACTTGAAAATTGGTCAGAATGTTGGTCTTCATGAAATATGAGTTTGAAATTGGGTCACCTGCGGTCAAAAACTAGGTCACATGGTCAAATTAAAGAAAAACCTTAAAGGCACTCTACTAAGGTGAGCGACCCAGGGCCATCATGGCCCTCTTTGTTTTTTTTTTTTTTTGCGGGGGGGAGGGGTAGGGGTAGGGGGAGGGTGATGTTTGTCTTTCATCTTTTTGCATCATGAATTCGTAATGTATGCTAGAAAAAAAGCAAACTCACTGCCAGTAGAGCGATTTCAGGCCCTCAAGGGCCTCTTGTTTTCATACATGACACAGGGGCGTAGGTGCCTGTACGCAAAAACCGCAGTTGGGTACAGTTTGCAAAAAAAAAAGAAGACGAATTTGACCCCCCCCAAAAAAAGTAACCAGAGGCCACTAAATAGCTTCTACAGTTAAAAAAATTCTAGGGGTAGCCCTACAGACCCTCCTAGGAAATCCCCCTCCCCCTGTTGGTACTTTGCACCTTGGGTAATACCTTTGGTATTACTTTTGCGTACACCTTATTTTGGGCTAGCTACGCACCCGAGATATCACAATTCAATCATTATCTAGTTCTGGGCCAGAAGAGTGAGACATTTTCCAGGAAAAAATGAATAAGTGATAGCAATTGATACAGGAATAGCAATGAAGACTGTGATGCATGATCACACCGCACTGATACTGATCAGTGCAGAGAAAGGATAGGCTGAGATCCTTGTTGACGTAAAAAAAAAATCAAGATCCCATCCCAAACTAAAGTTGCCTTTATTCTACTCAACATGGATTATCAGATAACTATAAACCGAGGTAGTTGCTTCCTCTAGATTATTACATAACAAATACCATTAGTTATACTAAACATGAAGAAGCTATAAATTAGGCGAAAACCATGTATGTTATACATTCAGGCTAAAATATGTGTCTCAGAAAAAAACATACAGCAAAACTTTGTCTCAGATCACCATCAATATCTTTTATCCAAGTAAAAGATGTACTTCAGTGTTAGAAAACAATAAAATATCACTGATGCAGTTAACTGAAACTGATCGATAGATAAGCAGAAAAAGGACAAGGTTGAAGTAGGTGGTCTGTTTCTCAAATCAAGATCTAAAATGATTTCATATTTTACACTGCAAAAATAAGTGTATGTTTAGATGCAAAAATCACATGGTTAGTTTAAAGACTAAATAAAAATTTGTCACTCACCATCACCAAGAATAATAACTTTTTAATGCATTTTGTGGTACGTAAAATACCTGGGTGTCACTATATATCTTAAACAAGATTTTCGAGGATTAATAATTTCATAGGGATTTTTTCACATGCTGCTACTAGAAAATCTGATTGGTCTTTGTCTCCGGTATTTTTTTAGACGATAACACAGAAAATATGCGTTTCAATGCACGAATAAATATTTTCGAGCCAAAATTCACATACGAGGTTTTTGAAGAAAAGTTACAAATAGCCTCTTTTTCAGTCAGTGTTTTCCATACCACTTAACATGTCCGAAAAATGATAGAAACAGTTCTGCCAATAAAGATCATAAACAAATTGTTGCAAAGTGGCCTGAAATAGGATAGTCTGTAGCCATATGTAACTCTTAACCACATGATAAAATTTAAGACTTGTCTAGACTGAAAGCCTTTTGCAGATAACAAATTAAAATGATGGGATTTGTGTTTCAAATTATTAAAAAACATCATGAGAAAAGGAGAAAAAGCTGGTGAATAACATTTTCTCTTTTTCCCCGCGATTTTTTCAAAAAGGTTTCTTGCTCAAGGTCGTTAAAATTCGGGATGGTTTTGTAAAGGGTTAAAGGGGGGGGGGGCTATTTTTTATCATACCAGATTCAAATAATTTGAAATTTCCTTCAAAAAACAGACAAAAGAGTTTTTAAAAGCCTTTTTTTCCTAGAGATCATTAGAACACAGTGTTTTCTCATAGAGGGTTAAGTTGAACGTTTAATGTATATTGTTTGTTTATGACAGGAAGAAGAGCCCAAACCAAAGAGACCAAGGGGTCGTCCAAAAGGGTCATTCAAGGTCAAGAAAGATGAAACAGTAAGTCTAGTTCGAACAGTGACTATTTAATGAACCTGAGGAAGACAGCTTTTAAATACACCATGGGAAAAGGACATTTGCTGGTAACCAGCATTTTGGCATTTTCCCAAAAAGTTTTAGCACATTAAATCATTTAAGCCACATTTAATTTGTTGTGTGCCATTGCTTTCAGCATGGAAAAGTCTTAAGATTTGGTTGTTTAGGCTAGCAAAGAGTTAACCCTTTAACACACAAATTTTTCAGAGGAAGGCTTATGAAAACATTGTGGGAAAAGGAGAAAATGCTAGTAATCAGCATTTTCTCCTTTTTCCACATTGCTTTCTATCTAACACAAATTCTATTAGTTCAGCCACATCTAATTTGTCTTCTGCATGTGCTTTGGATTTGTACAAGTCCCAAATTCAGCAGTTAGGTAACGAGTTATCAAGTCCTGTTCACTGACAGGTGTAACTCTTTACCAAACAACAAAATTTTACTCTTGTCCAAATTTAAAGCATGTGCAGACGACAAAATAAATTGGACTCAAAAACTGAAACTTGTATTTGGAAGGTTAGAAAACATTGTGGGAAAAGGCGAAAATGCTGGTTACCGTTTTCTCCTTAGGGTTGTTATAAAGTCATGTTTGTGTGGTAAAGAGTAATTAAGTCTTTACCACACAACAAAACTTTAGACTTGTCCATACTGAGAGCATCTACAGACGACATATCGAGGGGTGAATGCGAAACTAATCCATCTGCATTTTGAAAAATATTACAGCAGAGGGGAAAAAAACTCGATTCCGTGAAAAGCGTTGTTAGATCGTCTTGTTTAATCATATGTTGTGCTGAATTCATGCTCTCAGCTCAACACAACATATCTAAACAAGATGATCTAACTATTCTTTTCACAGAAATGAGAAGCGTTTTTTCCTGTCATGTAAAATTTTTCAAAACGCAGATGGAATAGTTTCGTATTCATCCCTCGATATGCATCATTGTGCAACATGACTTCTTTCTTTGAAAAGGTAGAAAACATTGAGATGAACGGAGAAAATGCTGGTTACTACCATTTCCTCTTTTTCCCTTAATGTTTCAAAAGCCCACATGTACTTCCAAGAGGTGGATAGAATTTGGGATTATCTGGAAAAGGGTCGAACTTGATACTCAGTTTAAATTTGAATTTAGAAAGTAAAACAATTTCTTATCAGCAAAATTATTTGGTTCGGAAATTGCATTACATTGAAATTTTGAAAATTCTTGAGGATTAGACGAAGAATGCAATTTAACCCGTTACCACACAATCCAGACTTTTAAAGACCCTGAGGAAATAGCCTTTTGAAAACATTGTGGAAAAAGGAGAAAATGCTGGTAACCAGCATTTTCTCCTTCTCCCACAATGTTTTCTACCCTTCCTGAAATAAATTTTAATTTTTCAGTCATATTTATTTTGTCATTGCAAATGCTTTTAATTTGGAAAAGTCTAAAATTTTGTCACTTGGTAAAGGGTTAATATGGTTGGTGAATGAGATCGTAGATTGTCATAGTTTACTCATCCTAAAACAATGCACAACATTAAAACTTTCATATTAGTACAGTATGATGCATAATTCTAATTCATTATCCTCACCTCTTTATCAAATGACAAAATTTTTGTCTTGACTAAATTGATAGATTTTGCAGACGACAAAATGAAAGGATAGAGGATATTGTAGGAAAAGGAGAAAATACTAGTGAACAGCATTTTCCTCTTTTCCTTTGATGTTTTCCAAAGTTTTTCTCCACAGGCTCATGAAAACACAGGATTGTTTGATAAAGAATTAATTTATTATCATTAACCCTTTGCCATGCAATTCCGACTTTTAATATCCCTGAGGAAGAAGCCTTTTGAAGACATTGTGGGAAAAGGAGAAAATGCTGGTTACCAGCATTTTCTCCTTTTCCAACAATTTTTTCTACCGTATCAAAGACAAATCGATCATTTGAGTCACACTGAAATTGTCATATGCAAATGCTATGTTTGGTTGGGTCTAAAGTTTTGTCATGTGGTAAAGAGTTAAAGTGCATCTTTACCTTTCTCCTTATTCAGGTTCCAATTGATATGTTGATCTTTCACAGATCTCGGAAAGCATTGTTACAAAGAGAGAAAGCACTCATTATTAGCCATTTTCCCAACTTTTTAGCTCACCTGAGCACAAAGTGCTCAAGGTGAGCTTTTGTGATCGCCCAATGTGCGTCGTCCGTCGTCCGTCGTCTGTCGTCCGTCGTCCGGCGTGGAGCTTTGATATTTGGCATGCAGCATCTCCTAGTTGACCTCTACCAAGTTTGTTCATATGACGCCCCTGGGGTCAAAACTGGCCCCGCCCCGGGGGTCACAAGTTTCGAACATAGGAACAAACAATGAAAACTTTAAAATTCTTCTTCTCTGAAACTGGAAGGCTCGGAGCTTTGATATTTGGCATGTAGCATCTCCAAGTGGACTTCTACCAAGTTTGTTCATATGACGTCCCTGGGGTCAAAACTGGCCCCGCCCCGGGGGTCACAAGTTTCAAACATAGGAACACAGAATGAAAACTTTAAAATTCTTCTTCTCTGAAACTGGAAGGCGTAGAGCTTTGATATTTGGCATGTAGTATCTCCTAGCGGACCTCTACCAAGTTTGTTCACATGATGTCCCTGGGGTCAAAACTGGCCCCACCCCGGGGGTCACAAGTTTCAAACATAGGAACAAAGAATGGAAACTTTAAAATTCTTCTTCCCTGGAACTGGAAGGCGTGGAGCTTTGATATTTGGCATGTAGCATCTCCTAGTGGACCTCTACCAAGTTTGTTCATATGATGTCCCTGGGGGTCAAAACTGGCCCCGCCCCGGGGGTCACAAGTTTCAAACGTAGGAACAAAAAGGAAAACTTTAAAATTCTTCTTCTCTGAAACTGGAAGGCGTATAGCTTTGATATTTGGCATCTAGCATCTCCTAGCGGACCTCTACCAAGTTTTTTCATACAATGCTCCTTGGGTCAAAACTGGCCCTGCCCCGGGGGTCACAAGTTCTAACATAGGAACAAAGAAGGAAAACTTTAAAATGCTTCTTTTCTAAACCTTGAAGGCATAGAGCTTTGTTATTTGGTATGTAGTGAACCTGTTCTAAGTTTGTTAGCCCACCTGAGCACAACATGGTCAGTCAGTTTGAAATTTGGTCACCTGGGGTCATAATCTAGGTCACTAGGTCAAATTAAATAGATACCTTGTGCGCACTCTAGAGGCCACATTTATTGCTCAAATGACCTGAAATTTGGTCAGAATGTTTGTCTTTATAAAATCTCGGATGAGTTTGGATTTAGGTCACCTGGGATCATAAACTAGGTCACTAGTTCAAATTAAAGTAATTCCTTGTGGGCACTCTAGAGGCCACATTTTTGGCTCAAATGACTTGAAAATTGGTCAGAATATTTGTCTTGATAAAATCTCACATGAGTTTGAATTTGGGTCATGTGGGGTCTTAAATCAGGTCACTAGGTCAAATTAAAGAAATACCTTGTGTGCACTCTAGAGGCCACATTTATTGTTCAATTGATTTGAAAATTGGTTAAAATATTTCTCTTGAGGAAATCTATGATGAGTTCAAAAGTGCGTCACCTGGGGTCATAATCTAGGTCACTAGGTCAAATTAAAGAAATACCTTGAGGGCACTCTAGAGGCTACATTTCTTGCTCAATCGACTTGAAAATTGGTCAGAATGTTTGTCTTGATGAAATATCAGATGAGTTTGATATTGGATCACCTGGGGTCATAAACCAGGTCATTTGGTCAAATTAAAGAAATACCATGTAGGCACTCTAGAGGCCACATTTATAGCTCAAATGACCTGAAATTTGGTAAGAATGTTTGTCTTGATAAAATCTCAAATGGGTTTGGATTTGGGTCACCTGGGATCATAAACTAGGTCACTACGTCAAATTAAAGAAATACCTTGTGGGCACTCTAGAGGCCAAATTTTTTGCTCAATTGACTTGAAAATTGGTCAGAATGTTTGTCTTGATAAAATCTCACATGAGTCCAAATTTGGGTCAACTTGGATCATAAACTAGCTCATTAGGTCAAATTAAAGAAATACCTTTTGGGCACTCTAGAGGCCACATTTATTGCTCAATTGACTTGAAAATTGTTCAGAATGCTTGTCTTGATAAAATCTCTTCAAAAAATCTAGGATGAGTTTAAAATTGGGTCACCTGGGTCATAATCTTGGTCACTAGGTCAAATTAACGAAATACCTTGTGGTCACTCTTGAAGCCACATATCTTGCTTGACTGACTTGAAAATTGGTCAGAATGTTTGTCTTGATGAAATATCGGATGAGTTTGAAATTGGGTCACCTGGGGTCATAAACTAGGTCACTTGGTCAAAATAAAGAAATAACTTGTGGACACTCTAGAGGCCACATTTATTTCTCATAATCTAGGTTACTAGGTCAAATTAAAAAAATACCTTTAGGGCACTCTAGAGGTCACATTTCATGCACAATTGACTTGAAAGTTGGTCAGAACATTTGTCTTGATGAAATATGGGGTGAGTTTGAGATTGGGTCAGTTGGGGTCATAAACTAGGTTACTGGGTCAAATTTAAGAAACACTTTGTGGGCACTCTAGAGGCCACATTTATTGCTCAATTAACTTGAAAACTGTTCAGAATGTTTGTCTTGATAAATTTTTTGATGAGTTCTAAATTGGGTCGCGTGGGGTGATAAATTAGGTCACTAGGTCAACTTACGGAAATTCCTTGTGGATGCTCTAGAGGCCACATTTTAAGCTCAATTGACCTGACAATTGGTCAGAAATTGGATTATGCATGTTGAGTGAATTTCGCCTATTGACTCAGGTGAGCGACCCAGGGCCATCATGGCCCTCTTGTTATAATTTTTGTCTTGTTTTTGTCAATAATTTTTCAGGAATCCAAATTTAATTTCTTTCATTTTGAAACATCTAAAAAAAAAAAAAGAAGTTTCACAATTCCATAGGTTATGAAGTAATTGGTTACCCCTTAATGGCCATGTGAAACAAATGGCACTTTAGAGGTTTAAGTAGATCAAGATCAGATTGCACAGAACTTGCAGTTTGATCCCAGGTTTATTTCATGAATTACTTGATTTTTTGACCCTAAGCCAGACAATTTTACCTTGCTGTTAGAGAGCATTTTGCTGGCATCAAATTATTGCTCAAATAGTATGATTTGTCATCAAAAAGGCTACTGGCATTTTCTTTTTTCAAGTGCTTAACTCTTTATCAAACGACATAATTTTAAACTGATTCAAATTGAAAGCATTTGCAGACAACAAAATAAACATTAATGAAAAATTAAAATTTGTTTTGGGAAGGGCAGAAAACATTGTGGGAAAAGGAGAAAATGCTGGTTACCAGCATTATTTTTCTCCTTGTCCTACTATTTTTTCAAAAGGATCCTTTCACAGGGTTGTTAAAAGTCTGGATTGTATAATAAAGGGTTAAAAGCCTTGTTTCTCAGGGTCGTTAAAACTCAGGATTACTTGGTCAAATGTAACTGATAAAATGGCTCTTGTATTTTAATGGAACAATATTATTAGACCTATTAAGGAAAGACAATTAGTTTATTATCCTATGAAAACAGTAAATTCTTTTGTCTGAAGATAGCAAAAGACATGTAAGTAAATGATCATAAATTAGTTTCCATCAAAGCAAAAATGTTGCGGCTTTATTGTCAGAAAAGTATGTTTGAGCAATAAGTTAAAATTTCATGAAACATGTCTACGTTTGTCCTAAAGTACAAAATTAGGATGACAGATGAGCATGCATTAACTTGTCTAATTCTGCACATGACTTCTTTTGCCTTGCAGCTCAGGACTTTTGAAAACCTTGTGGCATGCAGAGAAATTGCCTTTAGGGTGCTTATTTATTATGCTCTCCAAAATTTCAGGGGGCATACAGTTTTTGTTTGGTCTGTCCATCATTGACATTTTCCTGTGTCAAAGCCATAACTTTTTTGTCTATAACTTGAATTCAAAGTAACTTGCCAAATGTCAAGGTCATAGCAAGGTTAAATGTGTTTTTGGTGGGTAGTGCTGGAGTATGGCCTGTAACAATTTTAGCTCACCTGAGCACCAAGTGTTCAAGGTAAGCTTCTGTGATTGTGCCATGTCGTACGGTCATCAACAATAACCTTGTGTGCACTCTAGAGGCCACATTTCCGGTCCAACAATGAAACGTAGTCAGAATATTTTAATTGATAAAATCTTGGACATATCCGAAATTCAGTCACATCAGGTCAAAAAGTAGGTCACTGGGCTAAAACTTAGAGAAACCTTGTTTGCACTGTAAATGCCACATTTTCAGTCTGATTCTCATGAAGCTTGGTCAGAATGTTTGTCTTGATGATATCTTGGACAAGCTTGAAATTGGGTCACATCAGGTCAAATGTAGGTCAATGGGTTAAATCTTAGAAAAACCTTGTGTGCACTCTAGAGGCCACATTTTCAACCTGATACACATGAAACTTGGTCAGAATGTGTGTCTGGATAAAATCTCAGACAAGTTCAAAATTGGGTCATGTTGGGGCAAAAAGTAGGTCACAGGGCCAAATCTTAGAAAAAGCTTGCTGCACTCTAGTGGCCACATTTTCAGCCTAATACTCATGAAACTTGGTCAGAATGTTTGTCTTGATAAAATCTTGGGCAGGTATGAAATCAGTTTATGGTGGGTCAAAAAGTAGGTCACAGGGCAAAATCTTAGAAAAACCTTGTGTGCACGCTAAAGGCCACATTTTCAACCTGATACACATGAAACTTGGTTAGAATGTTTGTCTGGAAAAAAAATCTCAGACAAGCTCAAAATTGGGTCATGTTGAGTCAAAAAGTAGGTCACAGGGCCACATCTTAGAAAAAGCTTGGTGCACTCTAGAGGCCACATTTTCAGCCTGATACTAATGAAACTTCGTCATAATGTTTGTCTGGATAAAATCTTGGGCAGGTATGAAATCAGTTTATGGTGGGTCAAAAAGTAGGTCACAGGGCAAAATCTTAGAAAAAGCTTGTGTGCACTCTAGAGGCCACATTTTCAGCTTAATACTCATGAAACTTGGTCAGAATGTTTGTCTGGATAAAATTTTGGACAAGTTTGAAAGTGGGTCATGTCGGGTCAAAAAGTAGGTCACTTACTCAAATCTTAGAAAAATCTTGTGTGCACTCTAGAGGCCACATTTTCAGCCTGATACTCATGAAACTTGGTCAAAATGATTATCTTGATGAAATCTCGGGCAAATTTGAAATTGGGTGACATGGGGGTCAAAAAGCAGGTCACTGGGCCAAATTTTAGAAAAACCTTGTGTACGCTCAAGGGGTGACATTTTCAGCCTGATAGTCATGAAACTTGGTTAGAATGTTTGATTTGTTAAAATTTTGGACACATAGAAAATTGGGTCATGTCAAAAAGTAGGTCACTTGGCCAAATCATAGAATAACCTTGTATGCACTCTAGAGGCCACATTTTCAGCTTGATACTCATGAAACTTGGTCAGTATGTTTGTCTGGTTAAAATCTTGGACTAGTTTGAAATTGGGTCACATCAGGTCAAAAAGTAGGTCAGGGGGCCAAATCTTAGAAAATCTTGTGTGCACTTTAAGGGCCACATTTGAAGCCTGACACTCATGAAACTTTGTCGGAATGTTTGTTTGGATAAAATGGTTTCGGACAAGTTCGAAATTGGGTCACGTAGAGTCAAAAAGTTGGTCACAGGGCCAAATCTTAGAAAAAAACTTCGTGTGACTCTAGAGGCAACATTTTTAGCCAGATTAGAAATTCAAAAATAGGCTAAAGCAGTCAAAAAGTAGATCACTTACACTCGTGCATTTTACATCATCACGACCAGGATCTTTTCAGCCTTATCAATACTAGACAACCTTACTCAGGTGAACGCTTTAGGGCCAATGGCACTCTTGTTTTAACTCTTGTTGTCAAAATACTTTTTGTCATAGGTTATTGATATTTGGTGTGAATGATATGTGATTGGATATGCTTCTATCATTGATGTGAATTTGGTATGTGAACAGATACAACCATTTTTGGCTAGACTTATTTTCTCTGTAAATTTTATTTTGACACAGGCTTCTCGTTAAATGTCCCAGTTAATACCAAGTATGTGTATAGCACATTTATTTATAGGGAAGTGGAGCGATATAGGGCCATCATGGACTCTACTGATTCCTAGCTTTTTCTCCTTATCTCTATGTTTTCAAGATCTATTTTCCTTAAGATTGTTAAAACACAGAAGTGTGTGGTAAAGGCTGAATTAAAGTGGCCCATATATAACCCTTTAACCACATTATTACAAGTTTTAATGGCCCTAATAGAGAAGGCTTTGGAAAACAAAGTGGGAAATGGAGAAAATGCTAGTTACCAGCATTTTTTCCTTTTCCTACAAAGTTTTCTGCCGTTTCAGTCACCAATGTGATCATTTAGTCACATAATCTGTTGTCTACAAATGCTTTAACATTGGAATACTCAAAATTGTATCATTTGGTAGAGGGTCAAATGGAAAAAATTTCCCAAACATTTGAGCTGTTAGGACATCTTGTGTTATGTATAAGGCTAATTGTAGATCAATTGAAAACTCTATCAGTGACCAAAAAAAGTGAATAGAAGGAATATAATGTTCTGAAAAAGTATGTCAACCATTGACAGAAAAGGAGTGAATCTTTTTATAAGCACTGTTCTTTTTCCCTTAATGTTCTTCAACAGTTTGCTTTTTCAAGCAACTGCAATGAAGGTCTGAATTGTGCTTGAACCAGTTTCTAAACAGTACCATTTTTTTACAACCCTGAGGAAGAGGTCTTCTTAAAACAATGTGGGAAAAGGAGAAAATGTTGGGTAACCGTTTCCCACTATGTTTTTCTGCTCTTTTAGGAAACTACAGCTCGTTTTATCATTTTCAAATTTATTGTCTGCAAGTGCTTTCAATTTCAAAGAATCTAATATTTGCCACTTGAGAAAGGGCTAATGAGTTTACATTTTACTACACAATCCCATGTTTTAATGACCCTGAGGTGGTAGGAGAAAACACTGTTGGAAAAGTAAAAAATGCTGGTCACCAACATTTTCTACTTTTCAAACAACATTTTCTACCTTTGCAATGGCAAATTCCCATCATAAATTTTGAACTACATTTGTCCTCTGCAAAATTTAATGCTTTGAAATTGGACAAATCTAAAATTTTGTCGTCTGGTAAAGAGTTAGTCAACAAACAAATATAATACTTGTACTGTTATGTCAAATGAATGAAAAATATTTGTGTCTGCATAGATTTATAGAGAACGAAAGTTAATTTTTGGAAAATAGATTGTGACAGGTTTTTGAGTGCACTTGAAACCTTTACCCATGTCCTAATGTGCAGTGGCAGAAGGGGGCTCAATGCATCTCTGTGATCCATTGTACCAAGCAAGTAATTCACATAATTAGGGATCTTTAAAATCCCTTAAGTCTTACTGAAACTGGAGGAAGAGTGGTCCTTGGACATGTAGAAAATTTACAAATGGTAAAAAGGTTGGACTCACGATCCATTACACCATGCAGGTCATTCACATAATTAGAGGTCCTTAAAATCCATTTAGTCTGACGACTGAATCTGGAGAAAGAGTGGTCCTTGGACATGCAGAATATTTACAAATAGCAAAAGGTTTCGACCCATGTCAGCCTGCGTGGACTGCAAGGGCTGACATTGGTCAATACTATTTGCAGGTGAATTAAGCCCCCTAATCATGGCTCATATGCCTTCTAGAGTCAGAAACAGAAGTGTATGTAGTTGTCCAGTTAGTGATGGACTGCCTTAAGACCTACAAAAAAAAACTACAACAAATTAAACTAAGGACAAAATTCCATAATTTGAACCATACTTACTTCATAGTCCATGTCTCATGCTTTACTGTTTGTCGACATGGGCTTTGAATTTGGACAACTCTAAAATTTTGTCATCTGGTAAGAGTTAACAAGCTTGGTTTGTTTGTTCCCTTGAAGTTGCCACTTAAAACAGGTCTTGCTGTTTTAAAAAAAAAAATGTACTACTGACAACAATCAAAAGATTTATGTTCAAATTTTTTTAGGAGGGAGAACCTAAACCAAAGAGACCTAGGGGCCGCCCAAAAGGGTCATTCAAGGTCAAGAAAGAAGAGACAGTAAGTTACAACTTCACCTTTAACTCTTTACCAGACAACAAATTTTTAGATTCATCCAAATTGAAAGCGTTTGCAGACGACAAATCACAAGTATTTAAAATCAAGCAATTTGTCTTTTATTTGGTAGAAAACATTGCGGGAAAAGGAGAAAATGCTGGTTACCAGCATTTTCTCCTTTTCCCACAATATTTTCAAAAGCCTTCTCTTTCAGGGTCGTTAAAACTCGGGATTGTGTGGTAAAGGGTTAAGGAGCCTTTCATGACTATAGGTGCCCTTGCGGCCAGTGTAAATCAAGGTCAGACTGCACACAACATGCAATCTGATTTTTTATCTACACTGTCTGCTTTGTTGAGAGATCAAAGAAAAAGGCAACCTTGGAATTATAATTATTTGGGTGTTATCTCTAAACCAAAAAATTCTTTATAGTTTATTTGGTGCTGCAAGGGTAAACACTTACATGGAAAAGTAGATGGAACATTATTTTTAGTCGGCTGTTTTACTATTTGCCATGCAGTTCTGTGGCTTGATGACCCTGGGTTTAAAAACACTGTGGAAAATATGCAGGAAAATAGAATTTACTGGTCAAAGTTCTTGAAATACAATGTGAAAGTTTTATCTCTAGAGCTCCTATTTTCAAAACGGCATGATTGATTTGGTTCTTAATCATGTAGTATGATGATGCATATCGTTTCATACAGTTTTACCCAGCTTTACCCTTGCCCATGCCTTTGCCAAAAGGACAAGGCCGAGCTAATGCACTAACCCTGCTGTTAAAGTTGGTGTTGGGTCTCTCTGCCCTAGGTTTGGACCTAGCTGTTGCTGGCTCAAGGCACTGCCACCCCAGATAATTACAGTGCAACTTTTCCAGGCAAGCTGTGCTGTCTGATGACAACTCTTATTCCACATTGTTTTCAAAAGCTTTTTACCACAAGATCTTAAAAACTGGGTTGTTTGGTATAGGGTTAAGACTAAAAGATCTCTGAAAATATTGAATTGTGAAGATTAATGATTAGATTTCATGTACAGTGCAGTCTTGATCTATACAGTCTGCATAAGCTCTGTTAATTATTGAGAGCCTGTTGAGAGGAAAAGAAAGAAGGGTTTAGCCATTTAACTCTTTTCCAAATGACAAAATGTTAGATTGATTGAAATTGAAAGCATTTGCAGATGACAAAATAAATCTGGTTTTAAAATTGAAATTTGGTTTGGGAATGGTAGAAAACATTTTTGGAAAAGGAGAAAATGCTGGTTACCAGCATTTTCTCTTTTTCCCACAATGTTTTCAAAAGGCTCCTTAGGGTCGTTAAAAGTCGGGATTGTGTGGTAAAGGGTTAAGTGAAGATTTTATAATGTGAAGAATACAATTGAAATTCCTGGCATTTTTTACTCCCTTGTAACTTTTCCCTTTTAATTCTTTTTATACTTGTCCAAATTCAAAGCACTTGCAGATGACAAAATAAATGTGACTCAAAAATTAGAATTTGTTTTCGGAAGGGTAGAAAACATTTTGGGACAATGTTCCCACAATGGTGTCAAAAGGCTTTTTCTTTAGGGTTTTTAAAAGTTGTTGTGTGGTAAAGGATGAATTTTTGAATGCTCCATTACAATTTATGACGTTACAAGATCATTACAAGAACATGCAATTGTTCCTTTTTTCACAATGTTTGTTCAGTACAAGCACTTTATCCTTTTGCCACAACTATTTTAAAAAACCAGACTGCTACAAGAGAGACAAGTAACGTGCAAGTGGTGATGTGTTCAATGGGCTTTTTTGCATGTAAGATAATTTGTAAAACCAAGGGCAAGCAGTGCAACAAAAAACAAAACTTGAGATACAAATTATATTATCCAAATAAGCCATAACCATTAAAATTTAACTTTTTTTGCCTCTATAGTTGATATCTTTTGAGCCTTTGTACAAACAACAGCACAATTTCCCATTGTGTTTTTAGCTCACCTTAGCACAACGTGCTAAAGGTGAGCTTTTGTGATCGCCCTATGTCCGGCGTCCGTTGTCTGTCGTCCGTCAACAATTTCTTTAAACATCTTCTTCTCCTAAACCACTGGGCCAATCTTGATGAAACTTGGCAGGGATGTTTCTTGGGTGAAGCTCTACCAAAATTGTTCAAAGAATTGAATTCCACCCACAACTCTGGTTGCCATGGCAACAAAAAGGAAAAAAAAGCAAAATCTTTGAAAATCTTCTTCTCTGAAAGTAGTAGGCACAGAGCTTTGATATTTGGTATGTAGCATCTCCTAGTGGACCTCTACCAAGTTTGTTCATTTGATGCCCCTGGGGTCAAAACTGGCCCCGCCCCGGGGGTCACAAGTTTGAGCATAGTCATAAAGAAGGAAAACTTTAAAAATCTTCTTCTCTAAAACTTGAAGGCATAGAGCTTTGATATTTGGCATGTAGCATCTCCTAGTGGACCTCTACCAAATTTGTTCATATGATGCCCCTGGGGTCAAAACTGGCCCCGCCCCGGGGGTCACAATTTCCAACATAGGAACAAAGAAGGAAAACTTTAAAAATCTTCTTCTCTAAAACTAGAAGGCATAGGGCTTTGATATTTGGCATGAAGCATTTCCTAGTGGACCTCTACCAAGTTTGTTCATTTGATGCTCTTGGGGTCAAAACTGGCCCAGCCCTGGGGGTCACAAGTTCGAACATAGGAACAAAGAGGGGAAACTTTAAAAATCATCTTCTCTGAAACTGGAAGGCGTAGAGCTTTGATATTTGGTATGTAGCATTGCCTAGTGGACCTCTACCCAATTTGTTCATATGATGCCCCTGGGGTCAAAACTGGCCCCGCCCTGGGGGTCACAAGTTTGAGCATAGTAACAAAGAAGGAAAACTTTAAAAATCTTCTTCTCTGAAACTTGAAGGTGTAGAGCTTTGATATTTGGTATGTAGCATCTTCTAGTGGACCTCTACCATGTTTGTTCATATGTTGCCCCTGGGGTCAAAACTGGCCCTGCCCCAGGGGTCACAATTTCCAACATAGGAACAAAGAAGGAAAACTTTAAAAATCATCTTCTCTAAAACTAAAAGGCATAGAGCTTTGATATTTGGCATGAAGCATCTCCTAGTGTACCTCTACGAAATTTGTTCATTTGATGCCCTTGGGGTCAAAACTGGCCCTGCCTCAGGGGTCACAAGTTCGAACATAGGAACAAAGAGGGAAAACTTTAAAAATCATCTTCTCTGAAATTGGAAGGCATAGAGCTTTGATATTTGGTATGTAGCATTGCCTAGTGGACCTGTACCAGATTTGTTCATATGATGCCCCTGGGGTCAAAACTGGCCCCGCCCTGGGGGTCACAATTTCCAACATAGGAACAAAGAAGGAAAACTTTAAAAATCTTCTTCTCTGAAACAGGAAAGCATGGAGCTTTGATATTTGGTATGTAGCATCTTCTAGTGGATCTCTACCAAGTTTGTGCATATGATGCCCTTGGGGCAAAAGTTGGCCCTGCCCCAGGGGTCACAAGTTCGAACATAGGAACAGAGAAGGAAAACTTTAAGAATCATCTTCTCTGAAACTGGAAGGCGTAGAGCTTTGATATTTGGTATGTAGCATCGCCTAGTAGACCTCTACTTAATTTGTTCATATGATGCCCTTGGGGTCAAAATTGGCCCTGCCCCGGGGGTCACAAGTTCAAACATAGGAACAAAGAAGGAAAACTTTAATTTTTTTTTTTCTCTTAAATGGGAAGGCATAGAGCTTTGATATTTGGTATGTAGCATCTCCTAGTGGACTTCTACCAAGTTTGTTCCAAGGATGCAGCTTGGGTCAAAACTGGCCCAGCCCCTAGGGTCACAAGTATGAACATAGGAACAAAGAAGGAAAACTTTAAAATTCTTCTTTTCTGAAACCGAAAGGTGTGGAGCTTTGATATTTGGTATGTTGCATCTCAGAGTGGATCTCTACCAAGTTTGTTCATATGATGCCCCTGGGTCAAAACTGGCCCCGCCCCGCGGGTCACAAGTTCGAAGATAGGAACAAAGAAGGAAAACTTCAAATTTCTTTTTCTCTTAAAAGGGAAGGTGTAGAGCTTTGATATTTGGTATGTAGCATTTCCTAGTGGATCTCTACCAAGATTGCTCATATGATGCCCCTGGGTCAAAACTGGCCCAGCCCCTGGGGTCACAAGTTCGAACATAGGAACAAAGAAGGAAAACTTTAAAATTTTTCTTTAAAACTGGAAGGCTTGATATTTGGTATGCAGTGATTCTCTTCTAAGTTTGTTTACCCATCTAAGCGCAACAAGTTCATTGAGTTCAAAATTGGGTCATCTTGGGTCATAAACTAGGTCACTAGGTCAAATTAAAGAAATACCTTGTTGGCACTTTCGAGGCCACATTATTTGCTCAATTGCCTTGAAAATTAGTTAGAAAGTTTGTCTTTATAAAGTCTCACATAAGATTAATTTGGGTCAGCTTGGGTCATAAACTAGTTCACTGGGTCAAATTAAAGAAATACCTTGTTTGCACTCTGGAGGCCACATTTATTGCTCAAATGACCTGAAATTTGGCCAGAATGTTTGTCTTGATGAAATACCAGATGAGTTTGGGTCACTAGGTCAAAATAAAGAAATACCTTGTGGGCATTCTAGAGGCCACATTATTTGCTTAATTGCCTTGAAAATTGGTCAGAATGTTTGTCTTTGTAAAATCTCACATGAGTCTGAATTTGGGTCAACTGGGGTCATAAACTAGTTTACTTGGTCAAATTAAAGAAATAGCTAGTGGGCACTCTAGAGGCCACATTTATTGTTCATTTGATTTGAAAATTGGTTAAAATGTTTCTTTTGATATAGTCAAAGACCAGTTCAAATTTTGGTCACCTGGGGTCATAATCTAGGTCACTAGGTTAAATTAAAGAAATATCTTTAGGGCACTCGAGGCCACAATTTTTGCTCAATTGACTTGAAAATTGGTCAGAATGTTTGTCTTCATAAAATATGAGTTTGAAACTGGGTCCCCTGCCGTCAAAATGGTCAAATTAAAGAAAAACCTTTAAGGCACTCTACTAAGGTGAGCGACCCAGGGCCATCATGGCCCTCTTGTTTTTTTGTTATTTTGGAAAATGGGGGTAATGGTGCCTCAATGGTTCTCGGTGTTGTAATCAGGGAATTTTGAGGCTGATTTCTACTTAAGGCACTGGTCATGTGGGAGTGTCCTTGAGCAAGATGCTATGATGCTGTGGGTATCAAAGGGCCTAAAATCTGCTGATAACATTCATGAAGCTAGATAAAAGATGTGAGCCATGCTTTTGCACATGGGTGTTTAATATATCTCTGTGATGCATTATAGAAAGCAAGTCATTGTGAGGTATGGATCCATAACGTCCATTTTGTCTTAACAACCAGCTGAATTAACTCTTTACCAAACAACAAAATTTTACACTCCTCCAAATTCAAAGCCATTGCAGATGACAAATCAAATGTGGCTCACACAATGAAACCTAACTCTGAAAGGGTAGAAAACATTGTGGGAAAAGGAGAAAATGCTGGTTACCAGCATTTTCTCCTTTTCCCACAATGTTTTCAAAAGGCTTCTCCCCCAGGGAGGTTAAAACTCGGGATTGTGTGGTAAAGGCTTAAGAGGTTGACTGGTCCTTTGACAAGCAGATAATTTGACCAATAGCAAAAAGTTTTGACCCAGGTCAGCCTGGGTAGTCCACACAGGCTGACCTGGATCAGTACTCTTTGCAGATGCATTAAATACCCATTTCACAGAGCATGGCTCATATCTTTTATCTACCTTTATGAATTGTATTGGCTACTTTGTTTTTCTTTCAGCCAAAACCAGTCAGACAGAGGGGAAGGCCTAGAAGAGGGGTAAGTTCATATTAATTCTCTATCAAACAGCAAATTTGTAGACTTGTCCAAAATGAAAGCATTTTCAGATTAACCATTTTGGGAAGAAGAAGATGCTGGTTACCAGAATTTTGTTCTTTTTCCATCATGTGTTCAAAAGCCTTGTTCATGGGGGTCATGAAAACTGGGATTGTTTGGTAAAGGGTTAAAAAATTACCATCTGCAAATGACTTTTGTCTTGCAGCAGACCAGTTTAGCAAAAGGAGATACGACTTAAGCTTATAAGAGCAATTCCTCATTTGTCTCAATGTGTCAGATGTATTCACTTTTGAACCTTAATTTAGAATATTGATGTGTCAAAAGGATGCTTAACCCTTTCCCAAACAAGCCCTGGTTTTCACGTGTCTGCAGTACGAGTCTTTTGAAAACACTGTGGGAAAAGGAGAAATTGCTCATAACGAGCACTTTTCGAGACCTTTCAGCCATTTTCATCAAATTTAAAATTGCCGTCTGCAAACTCTTTCAATTTGGACTAGTCCAAAATTTGTCGTTTGGGAAAGGGTTAAAAATTCATATTCTCCTAATTTTTAGGAATGCAAATCTAATGAGAACCGTTTACCTTAACCCTTTACCAAAGGACAAAATTTTAGACTGGTCCAAATTGAAAGCATTTGCAGATGACAAAACAGATGTGACTGAAAAACTGAAATTTGTTTTGGGAAGGGTAGAAAACGTGGGAAAAGGAGAAAATGCTGGTTACCAGCATTTTTCCCTTTTCCCACAATGTTTTCAAAAGGTTTTTTTCTTAGGGTCGTTAAAAGTCGGGATTGTGTGGTAAAGGGTTAAACTTACACATTTTGACACCCATACAGTTGATAGCTATTGAAAACATCATTAGTAAGGGAGCACTTACTTTTAACAAGCCGTTACTCCTTTTCTAATAATGTTTTCCATATCTTTCCAGAGCTCCAGATAGAGGTAGTGATTTTGATTTCAAATTGAAAATATTAACCATTCTCCACTAAACCCTATGTTATGGGTACTCATTAGAATGGTCTCATCAAGACGATTCTAATGAGTACCCACAACATAGGGTTTGGAAGAGAAATAATGGATTTACAATGCCATCATTCCCTCTTATCTGGAGCTCTGTTTTTCAACAGGGAAGGTTTAGTTTTCATGTCTTTCAAATGTATGCTACTGGCTTGGAGGTATTTGTTTTGAGGATTGATTGTAGTCAACTCTATTTATGTTTGAAGCAGCTATTATCATGGAAAGAGTGCCATGCATAGTAGGAGTACTAGATATATGGAATATTATGTTGTAGTAACTTTCCTGGTGCTTGTATTTAATTTGAGCAGTGTGAGAAAGTTTGATATCATGCGAGACCGAAGGTCGAGTGGGATTTCAAAATTTTCTTACGCAGCAAGAAGTACAAGCATCAGGAAAGTTATTACAACATAATATTCCTTTTATTATATACATACAACTTTCAATGACAGATAAAATTATGCAGTTATTGACATTTTATTCGTAAACTGGTAAATAGAATGAAACAAACAAGGGTGTAGTGGCCAGTAACTTCATTTTTATGAATGGCAGATAAATATCCTAGCGTAAATTTTGAGCAATTAGGTCACAAATCAATATGTATTTTTTCTGCCCATGAGTTAGGTCAACATACGTCATCATACCACATTTGGAACTGTATTTGAGCCAGAAAATTTTCAGGTATATAATAAAAAGAAATACCTGGAGTGCATTGATAGGTGCAATGATAACTAGATATGAAAGACGATGTTACAGATGCTGTGACATATCAAATAAACAAATGTTTAGTTTGTGTGGTTTGTTTAACCCTTTACCACACAATCCAGAGTTTTAAGGACCTTCCAAAGAAGAATGCTTTTGCAAACATTGTGGGAAAAGGAGAAAATGCTAGTAACCAGAATTTTCTCCTTTTCCCACAATGTTTTCTACCCTATCAAAGACAGAAATTATCACTTGAGCTGCTTTTATTTTGTGTTCTGCAGATGCTTTCAATTTGGTCAGTTCAACATTTTGTCATTTCGTAAAGAGTTAATATCATACACTTCTGTTTGTCCTATAAAATTTATCGATTTCTTTTTTTCTGCAGGGAAACGAGGAGGAAGAAGAGGAGGCAGGAGGCAGCTAGAGTTTGATAAAATGGTCTCTTTGTAAAGATGTGTGGTTCTACCATCCAAGTTACTTCAGGAAATGACATCATTGGGGCAGGAAGTGACATTTTAGATTTCAGGAAGTGATAAAACGTGTACCGGAAGTGATGTTATAGTTTTTGAAAAAATGCTTGTGGTTGGATGTCCATGTAAATAGTGATGATTTGATCAGTTTTGAATACCTCCATGCAAGTTTTATGATGACTTTTGATTGATTGATGTAATCAAATTATTTTTGTAGCATTTTTTTGTTGATGTTGTTGTCACTGTGACTTTGGTAAAGTGGTTGTTTTTATTTTGGCTGTCCTCAAATTGTCACATAATTTTGTTGGTTTGTAAGCTAAATGCTGTGAGTTGACACATAGTAACAATGGTCAATGTCACAAATGAATTAGTTTGACAGATTGTGTATTGACAGACAAGCTTAAGCTTGTTATCTTTATAGAATTCAGTCATAACTGCAGGGTGTAATACATTCAACAAAATTTATACATGTTTGTCGTATATGTCAGTTGTCATTTTATTGTCACCATTTGTTGTTATGTTGTTGCTAAGAAAAGTTGACCTTTTACAAGCCCAGGGTTTTACAGCCCTCAATACACTGGCTTTTGAAAACTTTGTGGGAAAAGGAGAATATGCATTTTCCCCTTTTCCTGCTATGTTTTCGACCCAACCATTTGAACCAGTTCTAATATAATGTCTGCAAATGATTTTCAGTGTGGACAAATCTTAGAGTTAATTTTTAATACAAACATAGTGATTGACATTTTTACTTTTCAGTTAGTTATACATTTTCATAATGGTGAAAAATGGCAAAGTTCATGGTATTTTTTCAAGCCTTGATTGTACGTTTTTCAGCTGTAAAATGATATTTTTTTTGGTTAGCACAAAATTGATACAAAGATGAAAACATGAGTGTTTGTGAAATGTACAAAGTAGTTTTTAACTCTTTACCAGACAACAAAACTTTTGCTTTGTACACATTGAAAGCATTTGCAGAGGACAAACTAAATTTTACTACAAACATGAAATGCACCTTTGAAAGCATGGAAAATATTGTGGAAGAAGGAAAAATGCATTTTATCCTCTTCCCACAATGTTTTCAACATATTTTTACAAAGGTTGTAAAAAGTCAGGATTTGTGGTAAAGGGCCAATGCATCAACATTTAACTCTTTACCAAAGGACAAAATTCCAGCCAGTTGCAAATTGAAAGCAATTGCAGATGACAAAATAAATGTGAATGAAAAATTAAAATTTGTTTTGGGTACGATAGAAAACATTGTGGGGAAAGGAGAAAATGCTGGTCACCAGCATTTCCTCCTTTTCCTACAATGTTTTCAAAAGG
This sequence comes from Tridacna gigas, assembly GCA_945859785.2. Lineage (NCBI taxonomy): Eukaryota > Metazoa > Mollusca > Bivalvia > Cardiida > Cardiidae > Tridacna > Tridacna gigas. The sequence goes on along the minus strand of OX244036.2, from coordinate 30,151,947 downwards.
CTTCTTTCTCAGGGTTGTTAAAAGTCGGGATTGTGTGGTAAAGGGTCAATAGATGATAAAATTCTAAACAAGTTCTGATTGAAAACATTAGTGGAAGACATGTTAAATGTAGTTCAAGCTATATTGTTTGTCATAAAGCAGAAAACATTACATGAAGAGGAGAAAATGCAGGTCATCAGCATTTTCTCAAGTACCCACAATGTTTTCAAAGGCTGTCTTCTTCAGGGTCATTAACCCTTTCCCAAATGACAAATTTTAGACTCTTTTAAATCCAGAACTTCTCCAGACGACAAATTCAAAGTTGGTACAAACGAGGTCTCTAAAAGGGTAGACAACCTTGTGGGAAAAGGAGAAAATACTGGTTACCAGCATTTTTTTTCCTTTTCCCACAATGTTTTCAAAAGCCTTCTATCGTCATGAAAACCCAGGATTGTTTGGTAAAGAGTTAAGATATAAGATCATTTGGTAAAGGGTTAATAATTTAGAACATATGCATACATTTTGATTCTCATTATAATTTCAAAAGCACTCAGTTTGAATTTATATATATTTTTTTTTCAAATGCCAATGTTTTCATTCAAATGAACAGTTAAAATCAGGTCAAGGACAGATGGTTTAAAGATCTCTTTGGTTAAACCAAACATGGATCCGTGGCGATGAGATAAACCGACTTCCTTGGTTACCGTCGTTAAGGACTCACAAACAAACGCAGTAAATACATATACAGGATAGCAGAAAGGCTACTTAAATCGTGCTGTCATGACTGTTTCTTTCGATTAAATTCCGGAAAAATATTCCTTTTCATATGTTTCTGCCGATGATGGATTCTCGGCAAGAAATATATGGATACTTGAACTTATTTACACAAGGATTTGTACAAAAAGTGTGAATTTCAGGGGCTACGGACAATGTAATACATGTGCCAGCAAAGTTTCTAACTTCTATGAGAGAGAATGAAACACTCCATAATCCTCAGATTTGACTAAAAATAATAGAATTAGAGATGATTAATATTTTTGTAAGGCTTGTTAGCTTGTCTCAACATCGTATTCGATAATAAATTACACTAAACAACAAGCATTTTGAAATATTTATAGACTGTCTCATTCAACAGAGAGGTCGAAGTCTGAGAAATGTTTAAATTTCAAGTTAAGGGAAAATGGTTGCCTGATGATTTAAAAAAATGTGTAAAGTGTGCTGTCAATTAACAAACTTGCTAATATCATTGGCGGTAGTTTGTTTTATCTTATGATATACTGAAGGCAACGGGTGGTCAAGTGGATTACAGCGGCAATAAAACACACATCTTATCAGTAAACAGTTTACCGACATACCCTTTGAAATGGCAGATGTGCTAATCCACCTAAATATGGCTAAGTCAAAAGCTGGTCTAATTAACATAAGTTGCCTTTTGAGTAGAACTTCCAAAACTGTGCAAAACAGAACTTAGTCTGTTTCATAATTGAAATTTACATGTACCTTCAGTAAAGAATATACGTAAATGTACTTAATTTTAGTAGCAGATGGTTTGAATCCAAGAATAAACTGCATTTTTTGCCCTCTGATCTGTATCTTCACATTCAGCATTCTTCACGCACCAAGGGTTAATGTTAGTGTCAAACTGAAACATTGATGGCACGTGCCCCTCTTTTGGATGTGCAGAGGTTATTAAACAAGATTAGCTATTTGAGTGAACGTACTTTCTTTTTATTAGTATTTCATATATTTTACCTTTGTTTTTCTACTGTAAAATAGTTTGATTTTTTTTTCGGAGAGTTTCAGAGGGGAAAAAAATTAAACAAACACTAATTAATCCATTGCGTAATATAGCGTTGATCGAAACTCTTTGCTGATGTCCCATTGTCAATCACAATCATAATCTAAACTCATAATCTCTTCGTATATCTCACGTAAGCAGTACACGATCGCAAAGCACATCTTTTAAACTTTTCCCTAAAATTCAAGCGTTGTAAACACATATAATATCGCGCTTCTCCAACATTAACAGTCGCTTGTTTGTGAGCCGAAATAGCAGACGGCAAGGCTGCATATTGGGCCAAATAAATGCGATGATCTGATTGGTCAAATATCGATTTCCACAGATCCATGTATTACCACACAATCCTGACTTTTAACAACCCTGAGGATGAAGGCTTATGAAACATTGTGGGAAAAGGAGAAAATGCTGGTAACCAGCATTTTCTCCTTTTCCCACAATGTTTTCTACTCTGTGAAAGACAAAGTTCATGTTTTCAGTTACACTTAGTTTGTCGTCTGCAAATTCTTACAATTTGGGCAAGTCTAAAAATTTGTTGTCTGGTAAAGAGTGGGTGGTTTTGCCCCATCCGATTAACACCTTACCATACAATACTGACTTTTAATGTCCCTGAGAAAAAAAAAGAAAGTTTGAAAACATGGGAAAAGGAGATGTTTGATGTTGTAATCAGCATTTTCTCCTTTTCCCACAATGTTTTCTGCCCTTTCAAAAGTATATCCTGTTTTTTGAATTATGTATAACTGTGTATACTATTCTTCTGCACATCCTTTCATTATGGTAGAGACACATGTAAATAGTTTGCCCAGCGTTTGTTTCGCATTGGCCATGGTCAAAATCATATGAGGAAAATAATGAGGAAAGGAAGGTTTTAAATGCAATTTTGATGTAAAGCGGGGTTGTTATGCCCATTATTGGTGTAAGATTGTTGAGAAGAAACAGGTCATGACTTTTCCTTCATTGTTTCATAGTTAAGGACCAAAAGTGTGAAACTTAGAGTTTGGGGAGCTAGACATTGTTATTGTGGCCAAAATTTGGAGTGGATAAAGAGAAAGAGAAAATACTGAAACAAAAAAAAACTATGTTATGCGCTATTTTTGAATACACGCAGACTGTATGGTGTTATTTTAGGCTCAAGTTGGCTAAGTAATTTAGGGCTCATCCTCTGGGTTTGCATTGGTGTCATTTCAGACTAATATTAACCCTTTACCACACAACAAAATTTTAGACTGATCCAAATTAAAAGTAGACAATATAATGAATCTGACAGAAATAATAGGATGTTAGAAAACATTGTGGGAAAAGAAGAAAATGCTGGTGACCAGCATTTTCTTCTTTTCCCACAATGTTTTGAAAAGCCTTCTCTCTCAGGGTCGTTAAAAGTCGGGATTGTGTAGTAAAGGATTAAGACCTTTGAAAACAGAAGTTCTGACTCGTGTTGTTGGCAAAGAGCACTACAGTGGAAGACTGTTACACCACCTGGAGTCTAAAATTTTGTCATTTAGTAGAGAGTCAGGTCATATAGATTGAAATAGTTCTTGAGTATGAGGAACATTCAGCATTAGAATGGATAAAATGTACAAAGCAGCTTTCAATGCATTATGTGTTCAAACTATGTGTTCACTGTTATATTTTGTTTTTATGTGTGTATTCTTTTATGACTTGTACTTTATTTTTAAGATTGGTCTCCGCATATGTCTATCTGTATTGTTTTTGTCAAATTCCAGGTAATTCAAAGTTATGTTATAAATAAAATTCTTAATTTTCTAAGAAGGGTACAAAAGTTTAAAAGAAAGAAAAATATGAGCCATACTCTGGCAAATCAGGGATTAATGCATCTCCTTGATGCATTATATCAAGCAAGACATCATAAATCGGTTTTATGGAACAACCAACTGAATTATTAGGTAAACTGGTCCTTTAACCCTCTACTGCACAATGATGCCTTTTGACGCCCCTGGGAAAGAAGCATTTTGAAAACATTGTAGAAAAAAGGAGAAAATGCTGGTAATCAGCATTTTCTCCTTTTCCCACAATGTTTTCTACCCTATCAAAGAAAAGTTGCACCATGTGAGCCACATTGAAATTGTCGTCTGCAAATGCCTTCAGTTTGGACAAGGCTATAATTTTGTCGTCTGGTAAAGGGTTAGGTTGCAAAAAATTGACCTTTAACAAAAAATTTCGACCCAGATTAGCCTGCTCCAAATGCACAGACTGGCCTAGGTCGATACTTTTTTTACAAATACATTAAACCCCTTTTTCACAGAGCAATGCTCACCTTTTTTCAACTAAATGGAAATCTTTGTAGGAAAAGGAATAATTGCTTATTTATAAGTGTTATGGTAAGCAAGTCACAACACAGCACAACTGAGACAAACAAAATGGGGAAGATACCTAGCTAGGGCACCCAGTGCAGATAAAAAGATTAACCCTGATGCTGCTAATCGCGACCCACTGACCTTTTGCGGACAGTGTAGATCAAGATCAGACTGCACAGGATGTGCAGTCTGATCTTTGATCTACACTGTCCGATACGGTATTTTCTTTCCGGTGAAATCAACGTTGAAACCGCAATGTTCGGGCTTTTAGTATTGAGTAGAAATTTGCAATTCATTTATTCAGCAGCTTAAGAGTTAAGGAATCCCCTGTCTCAGTGTGTCAGCTTCAGGAATGCTTCAGCCTGAATAGATGGGCCTCATGATATATCCAGACATGCATACTTTGCCTTTTGTAGCTCATCTGCATGAGGGTTGCCTCTTCAAAGGGAGGCATCATGATAGCCATTACTTTAACAATTACTCCTTTTTCCACATTGTTTTTCAAAGCAGACAACTGCATAAGCATGTAAAAGTATTTTAGTGGGTCATACCATTATTCCAATATCCAGTTCTCAGAGTATCAGGTTTCTGAAGAAAATAAGCTACATGTAATAGAATACTGTTACACAATGCATACAAATTTGCTCACTGTGAATACATTTTGTAATCGGTGAGTTTCTTCTGTAAATAGCTGTCATTCCTCCACACCTCTGTACCAAATAATACCATATTTTTATGACATGGAGAAAAGGGCTTTTTGAAAACATTACAGTAAAAAGGAGAAAACTTTCTTCCTACCCTTTCTAAGATAAATCATTGAAGCCTCATTTGACAATGAATGAAACATGGTCCAGATGATGGGAGCTGTATTTGAAAACACAGAATACAAAGTTGCAAGAAGAGAAAATGCCGGTTACCAGCACTTTCTGCATTTTGTACCAAGCTGTTTCTCCTGAAGGACATATTTCTAGAGGGATAAATAGAGCATATAAAGGAAAAAGCTAAGGTCATCTAGATGGCAAACATGGGGATCATAATGTTGATACAATCATGCATATTGCATTTCATCATTTATATGACCATACAGAGAGTGCACAAATCAGACTGCACAGAAAATGCAATTTGATCTTAGGTCCATACTTGCTTCTAACTTGTGAGATATTATGACTTTGAAAAGAGCCCTGAAAATCTGACTGTAATCCTGCTAAATAAGTTTAATAAAAATTCCAAGATGACAGTGTACAAATCAGACTGCACAGAAAATGCAATTTGATCTTAGATCCATACTTGCTTCTAACTTGTGAGATATGATGACTAAAAGAGCCCTGAAAATCTAATCCTAATCCTGCTAAATAAGTTTAATAAAACTTTCAAGACGACAGTAAAAACGCGAACAATATTGTCTCAAACTTATTTTTTGGAGAACAACATCTTATTGGACAGTATAGATCCAAGACCAGACTGCACATTCTTTGCAGTCTGATCTTGATCTACACTGTCTGCAAAAGGTCAGTGAGTTGCACTTAGCAGCTTAAAGCTTAAGACTGAACTGTATTTTCAAGGTGTCTATGCTTGTGTACATGATTGTGTCCCTGCATACATGGAAAAGGTGCAGTAACCCAAAAAAAAGCCCAAAGGGTGATATGGGTGTATAAGATGGAGATTACATGATTACACATGCCTAACCCTTTACCACACAATCCTGTGTTTTAACTAACCTAAGGAAGAAGGCTTTTGAAAACATTGTGGGAAAAGGAGAAAACCCTTTACCACACAATCCTGAGTTTTAACTACCAAAAGGTAGAAGGCTTTTGAAAACATCGTGGGAAAAGGAGAAAATGCTATTGATCAGGGTCACATTTATTTTGTCATCTGCAATTGCTTTCACTTTGGACAAGTCTACATTTTCGTTGTGTGGTAAAGTGTTAATTGCCAAAAAATACAGGTTTATCCTTGTATGGGAGTGGTCTTGATTTTTTTTTTTAAATGTGATTTAAAATGATTTTGTTAACCACTGATAATTACTACAAAATTTACTTTTCTCAGGAAATGTTAAGAAACAGGATGGTTATAATTATGCAGTAAAAAGGGGCAAATCTGTTGTTCAAATAACCCTTTACCAAATGACAAAATGTTAGACTTGTCCAAATTGAAAGCAGTTGCATACCAATTTTAATGTGGCTGAAATGGTGCAATTTTTCCTTGATACGGTAGAAAAATTGTGGGAAAAGGAGAAAATGCTGGTTACCAGCATTTTCTCCTTTTCCAACAATGTTTTCAAGAGGCTTTCTTCTTCAGGGTCATTAAAACTCCGGATTGTTTTTGGTGAAAGGATAGCTGGTTGGTAACTTTGGAATCAGTCACTCTGTCTATATGTATGAGATCAAATGTTATGTTATTGTACTTATTTGAATGCAGTCCCACATAATCGCCGAGTGTTACTGATCACATGACATTCCCACAAACATTTGTGCAATTCTGGAGTAAAATTAAAGAATACCTTGAAAGGCTATGTAGCCTATTAAGGAAATACCATTGGGAAAAAAAAAAGTTTTTTTTTTTATTTTTGTCTGTATTCTTTACTGATGGATTGCCAGACATCACCTTACTTATTTCATTGAAATTCTCAATAGCTCCCTTTACGTTTGTGAAAAATTATATTAGTTTTGAGGGCGATCCTCCATTGAGGGACAGTATAGTTCATGTCTCTTTAACCCTTTACCAACAATCTGTGTTTCAACCACCCTGATGATGAAAACTTTTGGAAACAATGTGGGAAACGTAGAAAATGCTGGTATCAGCATTTTCTACATTTCCCACAAAGTTTTCTGCCCTTTTGCTTTCTTTCCTATCAAAGAAAAATCCCATCATTTGATCCACATTTAGTTTGTCAAAACATATACTTTCAATATGGATCATTCTAAATTCTTTTGATTTGGTAAAAGGTTGAATTTTCTCGCAATTGAAATGCTTTAACCCTTTACCAAATGATCCTAATTTTGATTACCCTGAAGAAATAGGCTTTTGAAGGCATTGTTGGAAAATGATAAAATGCAGGTAACCAGCAATATCTCCTTTTCCCACAGTGTTTCCTATCCTTTCAAAGATAAGTGAAGTTATTTGATCCATATTTAATTTGTCTGCAATTTGCTTAGTATTTGGATAAGTTTAAACTTTTGCTGTGTGGTTAAAGGTTAAATTCCTATGAACTGGAGTTATGTTAGTTATGAGATGGTATTTCATTTTACAGTGCAGTTCAACTCTCTTTAACTGTAGTTATGATTTTTTTTAAGGTCAATTTTCTTTTAGACTGTGTTTTGTAATTTTATCATCCTTTTTTTTACCATGTTGTATTAAATGAATTAGATCTGTTTCTGTTTTACATGTTTAATTGTTTTATCACTATCCATGTACTGTGGTAAAATTAGTTCCATTCTTCTTAGCAACCAATGGCTTGGGAAGAAAATGATGCAAAGTACTCGTTAAAGAAAACTCCAGGAAAGTAGGGATAGGTGCATTGGCCGCTGCGACATAACTGAAGTAACGTTGAAAACAGTGCTAAATGCCAATAAACAAATCCATTCCTCATGAAGTTGGAAAATTTTCTGGAATTATTTTATTGATTTTTTTCCACTGTCCAAGGAGCTGCTTTATATGACGAGAAATTAATCTTCTTGAAATAATATTTTTTAACTTCTTGTCCTCAAATTATTTTTACAGACTTTCCCTTTATTTTTTTTTTCTCTGAAATTCTTTAACTTTGAAAGGTCCATACCTACATATTCTAGATCTAGGTGTAACCAAAAAGTTTGAATATGTAGTATGCATTTTCTAGCATCTGCAGACCTATTGGACAAGGTCTGAAAACGCTAAATAATGAAGGAATGTCTCATGATCTGCTATTCCTCTATTTTTCACAGTGTTCTCTTGTTGGTAAAAGTTTTTTTATGAGGTATTCATTTTAGCCCTGCCACACAATCCCAAGTTTAAATGACCCTGAAAGTGAAGGCTTTTGAAAACATTATGAGAAAAGGAGAAAATGCTGGGAACGAGCATTTTCTCCTATACTCACTATGTCTTTTACTCTATCATAGACAGAAATCATTACTTAAGCTGCATTTGTCATCGACAAATGCTTTCATTTTGGACCAGTCTAAAATCTGGTCATGTGGTAAAGAATTAACCCTTTGCACAGATGGCAAAGTTTTAGACTGGTCCAATGGGAAGCATTTTCAGACAACAAATTAGATGTGGATGAAATGATCGGATTTGACTCTGAAAGGTTAGAAAGGTTAGAAAATATTGGAAGAAAGGGAGAAAATCCTGGTTACCAGCATTTTCTCCCTTACCCACAATGTTTTCAAAAGCTTTCTTTCTCAGGGTCATTAAAAGACAGGATTGTGTGGTAAAGGGTTGAAGAGTTTAAACATGGCCTCTGATTATTACTTATATTCATTTAGGCAACTTTTTCTCTTTTTTCTTTTTTGATGTATACAATTTTGAAAGCATTTTGGTGACGGGAGAAATTGCTCGAAACAAACAATTTCTCCATTTACACAAGGTTTTCACATGCATTCATCTTCACATTGACTAACATGTTCTCCTCAAAGTTGCCTGCAACAATTTTTTTCTCAGGAGGTAATAGCATATATTGGGTTAGCTCTTTACCAGACAGCCAAATTCTAGACTTCTCCAAATTGAAAGAATTTGCAGACAAAAAAAGGATACTCAAATGTAGATATACATCTTGATAAGGATAAAAACATGGTGGGAAAAGAAGAAAATGCTGGTAACCAGCAGTTCCTTTTTTCCCACAATGTTTTTTAAAGGCTTTTTTACTCAAGAACGTTAAAACAAAGATTGTGTGGTACAGGGTTATAAACAAAGACACACTCATAGTTTCATTTAATCTTTTTAAACAAGAGAAAGAAAGAAAAACAAGAAAAAATGGCACATATAATTGTAAATTAAAAATATATTTAGGGTACATGATTATGTATATTACCTTTGCAACAACACTATTTGAAACTGATTAGAGATTGTGAAGAAAAAAAAAAGGTAATGCAAGAAAACAGAGCTAAAACCATGATCAGTGGTACCTAAATACATTTCATGTGCAAATACAAAGTAACAGGTAGTTGAGAACATTGTCAATTGTAAAATTGTCAAAAATCATTTAGTATCAAACTGTGAAATAAAAGAGGACAGAACTGAAAAAGATAAAAAATCATTACTCAAACAAGATAATACAATGGTCCCAAAATGCATCACATGAACAAGCAAAGGTACCTGATTTCTGACAAAATTTTTAGTTGTATAAGATTGTTAGTAGTGTAAAATTGTTGGTAGGGTAAACTTATTCAGTATGAGGTAAAGAAACTAGCATTGAAGAATTAACAGACAATGAAAGAATAGCGGATTAATGAAACACATAACATCAACACTGGTCGTCAGTAAAGAAAAATTGTTCAACGTCAGATTAAAAAATAAAAGTGAAGAGAAATAAAACAGCTCTGAGAAGTGAAAATAACTGCTCTAACAATGTACAAAAAAAAAGGTGGTCGCTAGATACTGTACATTACATGAACAAAAGCAAGATTACTGATAACTGACAAAAATTGTCAGTTATGTAAGATTGTCAGTACTGCAAAATTGTCAGTTGCATAAAGTTGTCCAGTATGAGGTAAACAAACATAAACAGGTACAAGAACAACTAATAAACTGTAAGTTTTGTAAAACTGTTAAAGTATAATTTTTTTTATTTTGTTGTGAAATCATAAAGCCTAGAGGAAAACCATAAGATAGCCGAGGTAGAAAATTATTAGCATTAGCATAACTAAATAAGAAATGGTCCCTTATAAATGTGCATGACATTACTTGAACAAATACTGGGGAACTACCACATGTACTTACAAAATGTCTGTACTTTAAAATTGTCAGTGGCATAAAATTGTCAGTAAAACAACATTGTTAGTTCTGTTAAATTGTTGGTAGTTCAAATTTATTCAATGGGCTGTAAACAAACAGACAGTGAGAAATTAACAGATGAAAGCATTTTTATATTCAAGTCAGTTAACCCTTACCCAGATAATTCTGTGTTTAAATGACCCTGAAGAATTGGGCTTTTGAAAATATGGTGAGTAAAGGAAAAAATACTGGTAACCAGCATTTTCTCCTTTTCCCAGAATTTTTTCTTCCCTTTAACCCTTTACCACTCAATCCCGAGTTTTAACGACCCCAAGGAAGAAGGCTTTTGAAAACATTGTAGGAAAAGGAGAAAATAGTGGCAGCCAGCATCTTTTTCCTTTTCCCAAAATGTTTTCTACCTTTCCCAAAACAAATTTCAGTTTTTCAGTCACATCCATTCTGTCGTCTGCAAATGCTTTCAATTTGGACAATTCTAAAATTGAGTGTTTTGGTAAAGAGTTCAAAGACAAATTCCATCCTTTGAGTAGAAAACGTGTTACCTTCAAATGCTTTCAATTTGGACAAGGCATTTAATGAAAACAGACATTCTTCACTTCTTGCCTATTTTTTTTTTTTTGACAAAGTGCAGATGAAATATGAAGTTAAATGTCATGTGCAGTATTTATATAAAAGAAAAAAATATTTGAACAACATTGACAAGAAACATGGCATAAAAGATTGTATTGCACATGACCCATAGCTTTCTTGTTCAGCAAACTGTTCCTGTAATGACAAAGAATATTAGGTGTAAAATATGCACCTATATTCACATTTCTTTTGGATTTCATTCCATGAATAACCAGGGCATTTGGAATTCTTCTTTTCTTTTGATATGTAACCTAGAGCCTCAAGTTTTATTTACTGACAATTGGCACAAGCCTTTACTAACACTGTCCTGTATGTACATTTGAACACTTTATTACCCTATATACGGTATACATCAATTGCAGCTTTAATAGGATTTTCTCCACTGAAAAATTAAAGCATTTGGGATTCTTCTTCTTCTCTTTTGGTATGTAACATAGTCTTCACATTTTATTCACTGGCACTTGACACAAACTTTTGTGTAGCATAAACATATGTAATACTTGTCCATTCTTTAGGCAAACCCCCAGATAAAAGGGAGTGATCATATTCTAAATCCATTATTTCTCTTCCAAACCCTATGTTGTGGGTACTCATTAGAATCGTCTCGATGAGACGATTCTAATGAGTACCCATAACATAGGGTTTAGTGGAGAGTGATTAATATTTTCAATTTTGAAATCAAAATCACTCCCTCTATCTGGAGCTCTGCTTTAGGTGTTCATCAGTTTCAGCTTTGGCGATGTTGGACTCAGACTCTGAAAGAAAGATACAGTTCTATTATTTAACCCTTTACCAAACAATCTGCAGTTTTGATGACCCCAGGGAGGAAGGCTTTTGAAAACATTTAAAGAGACAGTTGTCCTTTTTCAACAACGTTTTCTATCTTTTCACAGACAAATTTGAAACATCTGTCGTCTGTAAATGCTTTCACTTTGGACTGGTCTAAGATTTGTTGTCTGGTAAAGAGTTAACTATGAACAATGTAACAGATAAAAAAGATTAAACTTGTCCCTATTGAAAGTATTAGCAGATGACAAATGTTGCTCAAATGACAAGACTTTTCTTTGACATAGTAGAAAACATTGTAGGAAAAGGAGAAAAGGCTGCTTACCAGCAATTTCTCTTTTGCCTATAATGTTTTCAAAAGACCTCCAACTCAGGATTGTTAAAAAAGGAGATTATTTAGAAAAGAGTGAAGCATTCGGTTTCACAGTAGAATATTGCACGAATTGTTACTTGTATGGTTAAGAGCAAAGTATACCACAGCTTCAACACCACTCTCAAATACCCTTGCACACTTTGAGGACATTGCACAACAAAAATTGTGATCCATTTCTGAACCCTTTACCACACAATCCCAACTTTTAACGACCCTGAGGAAAAAGCCTTTTGAAAACATTGTGGGAAAAGGAGAAAATGCTGGTTACCAGCATTTTCTCCCTTTCCAACAATGTTTTCTGCTCTTCCCAAAACAAATTTCAACTTTTGAGTAACATTTATTTTTTTCGTCTGCTTAAGCTTTCAAATTGGACTGGTCTAAAATTTTGTCGTGTGGTAAAGAGTTAACTTGCAAAAATTCAAAGAAACAATATGTTGGAGAAACCAAGCATAAAATTTCAAGTCAGGTTCAAAAATCACTCCAGAGATAAATGCCTTAACTCTTTACCAAACAATCCCATGTTTTAACGACCCTGAGGAAAAGGCCTACTGAAAACATAGTGGGAAAAGAAGAAAATGCTGGTTACCAGCATTTTCTCCTTTTTCCACAAAGTTTTCTGCCCTTTCAAAGATTAATACCATCATTTGAGCTACACTGAATATGTCGTCTGCAATTGCTTTGATTTTGGACAGCTATTGCAGTTTGTCATCTGGTAAAGGGTTAACACAGACACACCAGTACCTCATCACTTCAACTGAGACTCTCACATAGAGCATGATGCAAAATACCTCATTATCGTGATTCTATCTTCTGACCCTGAGTCTGCAACAGAGCTCTGACAAAGTGCCGAAGTGAAGCTCTATCAACATGGATCTACCAACTCCACTCCCTCCATCCAGTAGGGATCAACATCTCAAGATAATCCAGAAATATGCACTAAGCCAATCTCCATATGTTATTTGTACACATGCTTGTGTTTGAAAATGTTCAAAACATAATGGATGAAGCATTTTACTCCTTTTCCCAAGATATTTTCAAAAGCTTTCTGTCTCAGAGTCTTATCTCTTTGCCAGAAGACAAACTTCAGGACTGGACCAAATTGAAAGCATTTGCAGATGACAAATTATCATCAATGTTGCTTAAATGGTGATTTCTGTATATGATAGGGTAGAAACCACTGTGGGAAAAGGAGAAAATCAGCATTTTCTCCTTTTCCCGAAATGTTTTGAAAAGGCTTCTTCAGGGTCGTTAAACTTGAGGTTGTGTGGTAAAGTTTTAAAAACACTAGATTATTTGGTAAAGAACGAACTTACTCCATCTCTGTAAGAAATCCGCCTGCCTCGATCATCAAGCAGTTCTGACTCCCAGTCCTCTTCCTGGGGATCAAAGTTGTACATGGGCATTAAATGATGCCTTAATCTTTCCAACCTACAATAAGGGATCAAAATTGTAGTAAGGCATTTGATGATGGATCAAAATTGAATGATATATCAATCTCTCCAACCAACAATGATGGATCAAAATTATACACTGGCAAGAGAACATGGGTAATAATTGTATACATAGAAGATCTTATATGAGTGTTTATGTATTATCATTTTTATCAAACGGGTTGAGTAAAATGTATGACGCGAGCCTTGGCAAGCGTCAAATACATTTTAGTCAACGAGTTTAATAAAAATGATAATACATAAACATGAATGTGAGATTCTATTTATCACATAAAACGAATGACAGGCAAAAATTTCCTTTATCATCACCTTTAGCCTATACACCATTCACGGGTCCATGTTTAAGGTTGTAGTTCGGTTTCAAATGTGTACATACACAAGTAGATAATTCTTTGACATTTACACCTAAAGTAGGATGAAACAGTTTCTACAGGGCTAAGTCCACCTATTTCCACAATTTTGATGATTTTAAAAAAAACATTGGCTGCATTTCTTGGGTTTTATTAAACATGAAAATCGTAAAGTTTTCCACATGTATACGTCTTTGTAACAATGACGTCATTTTTGTGTGAAACAGCGTAGTCGTAAAAATTCCGGCATGTGCTGTGGCTGGTTTCTCTGGCTTCACACACTCAGGGCTAAAAACTTATGAGAACCGGGACCCATAAAACGATAATACACTAGTGTATTATCAAAAACAAGTCATGGGTTTAATACACTGCTGGAGGAGGTTTTATGTGATAAAGGGTATTATATATACCTTAATATATCAAGCCTACAATCATGGATAATAACAGTTCATTGGTAATATATGATGTAACCTACATCAAATACAGGTAACCAAAGATGTATATGGGCATCAAAATCGTTCATGAGCATTAGATCATGCCTTTATTAGTCCAACCTAATTTCAGCTCCCAAAATTGTTAACTCTTTACCACACAATCTCGACTTATGACGACCCTGTGAAAGAAGCCTTTTGAAAACCTTGTGGGAAACGGAGAAAATGCTGGTTACACTATTTTCCACCCTTCCCAAAACAAATTTAAATTTTTCAATCATATTTATTTTGTCGTCTGAAAATGCTTTCAGTTTGGGCTACGATAAAATTTTGTCATTTGGTAAAGAGTTAATGGACCTTGGATAATGGATCAGACGTGTATATGGGCATCTGGAATGATGGATCAAAATTGTACATGGGCTTCAAATGATGGATTAAAATTATACAATGGCATTGAATTATTGCTCAAAAATGTACATAAACGTAAGATGAAAAACTACACAACAACATTGAATTGGTGCTCAACATTGTACATAAACATAACATGATGGATCAAAATTTCACATGAACATAAGATGATGGATTAAAATTAAACATGAAAACATTATGGATCAAAAGCGTTGCAAATAAGAGCATTTCTGAGGTTGCTCTTTTCCAAAATCTCTCAACAAAGCAGCAAGTGTAGATCATAGATCAGACTGCACAATACAACTGATCTACACTGGCAACAAAGGCAACTAAAATTTTGAAAGGCAATTTAAGGGTTACAATGAATGAGTATCTACAAGCTTACCTATTCTTTCTGAAAATCATTATTATCTGAAAGATAAAGAAATGAATCATAAATCTTTGTAAATTCAAGTTCAGGTGGAGAATGAAATTGGAAAAACCCAGTTATGAATCCCACACCTTACAGAAATGTAGAGTTTATTATTTTGTTGTTGAAATTTGTAGATGTATTGATAAAAAGGATATCATGTTGTAGTGATTTTCCTGTGGGGTGTATTTGCTTCTTGCAAATTCAGCTAACAAATTTTTCTACGAAGCGCAAAGCAAATACAACCGCCAAGAAAGTTACTACAACATGATATTCTGTATTTATCTTTGTCAATGCTCTCCATTTCTCCACTAATCCTTTACCACTTAATCCCCACTTTTAACGACCCCAAGAAAGATGCCTATTGAAAAAATTGTGGGAAAAGGAGAAAATGCTGGTAACCAGCATTTTCTCCTTTCCCCACAATTTTTTCTATCCTTCCCAAAAACAAATTTCAATTTTTCAGTCACATTTATTTTGTCATCTACAAATGCTTTCAATTTGGACTAGTGTAATATTTTGTCGTTTGGTAAAAAGTTAAGGATATAAGTCAAGAAATCAGTTGAAAATGCCAATACACTTAACTCTTTACCAAATGACATAATATTAGACATGTCCAAATACAAAGCATTTGCAGACGACAAAATATATGTGACTCAAAATTGGAATTTGTTTTGAGTAGGGAGAAATAATTGTGGGAAAAGGAGAAAATGCTGGTAAAAAGTTAAGTATTTTATCACCCCCCCACACATGTGACAGTCCTAGTTGTAACAGTCAATAACAAAATTCTTAAGGATAATTTTGGCTTAACCCTTTACAAAATAATACTATGTTGAAACAACCCTAGCGAAAAAGGCATTTAAAAACATAGTGGGAAAAGGAACAAATGCTGGCAAACAGCATTTTCTCCTTTTCTTGATATGTTTCTACCCTTTAAAAATACAAACCCCATCATTTGGGCCATATTGGTCATCTGCAAGAGCTTTCAATTTGAAGAGGTCTATAATTTTGGACTATGGTAAAGGTTTAACCCTTTACCAAACGACAAAATTTTAGACTGGCCCAAATTGAAAGCATTTGCAGACGACAATTTCAGTGTGACTCAAATACCGGTAATGCTATTTGTCTTTGATAAGGTAGAAAACATTGTGGGAAAAGGAAGAAAATGCTGGTTACCAGCATTTTCTCCTTTTCCCACAATGTTTTCAAAAGGCCTCTTTTCTAATGGGTCATTAAAACATGGGATTGTGTGGTAAAGAGTTATGCAAAAAACTTACCACAAACACAACTAAGGCCATAATTAACAGCACTCCAATCAGAATGAACACATATGCCATTGTGTGATTGTACTCGGAGTCAGATGAAGGCTTATTTGGAAGTAATGTTGTGGTTTCAGTTGCCATGGTTACTGTAGAGTTCTGTTCCTGCTCTGTTTGTAAACTGGAGTCATTTTGTAACCCAATCATGGCTGTAGAGTATGTGATCTTATTGGTCTTTGACATCCTAGAAGATCTTGATCTACACAGTCTGCAAGGACAACAATTTGTGCTTAGTCCCCTACAGATAAATATTGAGACACAATTTTGAGAAATCGAAATTAGATTAGATATTAGAGACTTTTAACGACCCTGAAAGAGAGGGCTCATGAAAACATTGTGGGAAAAGAACAGAATACTGGTAATCAGCATTTTCTCCTTTTCCCACAATGCTTTCTACACTATCAAAGACAGAAATCATCATTTTAGCAACATTTCATTTGTCATCTGCAAATGTTTTGAATTTGGTCCAGTCCAAAAATTTGTCGTTTGGTAAAGAGTTAAACCCACTGAAAAGGCTTTTAAGACATATTAACCCCAAATCAAGTGCAGTCTGATCTTTGATCTACACTGTCCACTTTGCTGAAAGATTCTGGACAAAAGCAACTTTGAAATTATAGATACTTGGGTATTATTTCTAGACTAAATATATTTGTTCCGTTTATTCTGCACTCAAAGGGCTAAGCACTTTTAAAATAACCTGATACCAAACTGTATTTTAACAACCCTTGGGAGGTGGGCTTTTAAAAAAATGTGGGTAAAGGCAAAAATGCTGGCAATCAGCATTTTCTCCTTTTCCCACCATGTTTGCAACCTTTTCAAGAATAAACCACATCATTAAGTCACACTTTATTTGCCATCTGAAATATCTTTTAGTTTGAACATGCTTTAAACTTTGTTGTCTAGTACTGAATTGAATCCAGAGAATTACAATATAACAAACATATACCTGTCAGAACTGAAAAGCCCTGCTCCACTATCTAAAGTGAAGAAAGTTCCAGCTGATTGCTGTTCTATACATGTCTCTCACTTCCATATTGTATAGAATGCATAATTTATACAAAAAACAGAAGCCCACATAAAACAACTCCTTTAGCTCAAATTAGCCGTTCTCCTCGGCTACTTTGGACAAAGGAGTTTTTTCTAGATCAGGATGATATAAAATGATCGTTTCTCTCGATTTTCTTCAGCATCCCTTAAAATTATGTTGCTTACGAAAACAAAAAAAAAAAAATGACATTTGACGGTAAATTGGTATCCGGCTTTGAAGATGAGAATCGAAGGACGGATACCAGAAACATAAATTATAGAAACCAAATATGGTGTGCGAGATGCTGCCTTAATTAACCCTAACCCGGAATTCGGCAGCCTTTTGCCAATTCTTGGCTACAAGGACATCCATATTTCGAATGAAAAAAAAAATCCATACAAGCAAACAAAAACAATTTCGTTTTTTTTTTGTCATGCGAATACTTTTGGATACAACGATGTGAATATCATACAAACACCGTTGAATACTGGCTGCTTGTAGATTGGCTGTTAAACTGTAAACAACGCCGCGAAGTTTGTAACGGACCAAAAGTCAAAATGTTGCGTTAATTGCCAAGAATTATTAGACATCTTATGAGCTTACGCTCCAAGGAAAGCGAAAAGTAATTAAATATCGTTGTTATGTTTCTATTTATTGCAGTGACAACATTAGGTATTTTAATGTAAACATGAATAGGAGATTGTTACAAAGACATTTTTTCATGTGGAAACTTGTCTAGTTCGGCAGTTGTCCCTTATATTGTTTGATATTTTGTTACCTTTTCAGGATATTGCGGACTGAAGCAGAAAAGCCCACTTAAGCAATTACAAAAATTTCGCATTCATATTACTTTTGTTCCTTTTCTACAAATGAACCATTGAAAACATGTCAGTGTTTGAAGGTGTTTTAATCCTTAAACTTCACCCGTAGCGCTGAATGAATAAGACCTTCACAGTTCAGAAGAATAGCCCAGATATTGCTATTTCAGTGGTTATTTCCTCAAGATTACATAAAAACTGTAAGGAACTAAGATTATACAGCACATTCTGTGCAGTGAGTACAGATAACGGGGGTACACTGTACCCCCTAGGTTTGAATTGGGGGTAAAAAAAAAAATTAGGGGTACGGTGGAATTTTGGGCTATCTTAGTTTTATCAATGAATATTAACACCCTAGCTCCTTAGGATCTTAATTGAATTATTAAATTGTGCATTTGGTGATTATATGGATGCATAATATGTCTCCAGAGCAATAGCGGTCAGGGTTTAAAAACCGAACATGGCCATGATTTTTGACAATCGACTGTCTTTACGGAAGAATTTTCAGCTTTATGCCTTTCTCAAAGTTGCAAAGTACATTAGGATTGTTTTAAAAAGGAAGCGTAGACAGATTAAAGCTTGTTGTCCAAGATGATGCTCGTAGTAAATCACAGCAGGCCGATCGGCTCATTGTAAGCTCAAACTCTGTCAAATAAAATCTGTCATACGAAAATTACATGTTTAATTTGCGGCTCGATTTTTAAGGTGTTTACATTCCCCAAAATACACGCCAAATGGCCGCCAAACACGATGAATTTAGTTAGCTTTTTTTTCCAAGGTTTACATGTTATAAAAGACTTCTACAATGCTTTAGGTTATGAAACGTTCATTAATTTGTCCCTGGTCATGTTTGTCACTATAAAATCAATTGCATTTCGATGCAATACAGATAAAACAGACAAAGCAGAAAGTCAGTACAGCGCTGTAGCTTTGCTGCCGGAACATTCATGATGTACTTGGGAGGTACGTTGCAGTGCACAGTAAATGTCCAAGTGATACAAAAAGAACTGCAAACATCTCATTATTGAGACTGTGAAGTCTGATCTTTATCCACTCTGTTTCTAAAAACAAAAAAGTCATTTTCAGCACTTTCAGGGTTTACTGCATATTTGGATTTTTTTTTTTTCTTTTTTTAACACTCTGTCAGATGATAATGTATTAAGCTGGTCCATATTGAAAGTCGTTTCAGATTACAATTTAAAGTAGCTCAAGAGATGAGATCTCATATTGAAAGGGTAGGAAAATTATTGGAAAATGAGAAAATTCTGGTTACCAGCATATTCTCATTTTCTCATTTACTCACTGCTGTCAAAAGCTTTCTTTTTCAGGGTTATTAGAAAAGAGAATTGTTTGATAAAACTGTAAAAATATCTGTACAAGATATACAAATACTCTTTACCAGACGACAATGTAGTCAAAACACAGAAATGTTTGCTTAACCCTTTACCAAACAATCCTGATTTTTAACAACCCTTGAGAAAAAAGAAAAACTTTTGAAAACATAGTGGGGAAAAAGAGAAAATGCTGGTAAGCAGCATTTTCTGCTTTTCCCACAATATTTTCTATCCTTTCAAAGACAGAAATTATCATTTGAGCCACATGTAATTTGTTGTGTATATTTTCCTTGGCCGAATCAAAAATTTTGTCCAAAGCATTAAATTTTGCAGATGACAATGGATGTGGCGCAAATGTTCAAATTTGCCATTAAAAGGATAGAAAATGTTGTGGGTAAAGTAGATAATGCTGGGTTATCAGCATTTTCGCCTTTTCCCCCAATGTTTTCAAAAGCCTTCTTTATCAGGGTATTTAAAATATGGGATTGTGTGGTAGAGGGTTAACTCTTTACCAAACAACAAAAGATTGGAACTGATCAAATTGAAAGCATTTGCTGACAACTAACGTAGCTCAAATGATGATTTCTGTCTTTGATAGGGTTGCTGGTTACCAGCATTTTCTCCTTTTCCTACAATGTTTTTCAAAAGTCTTCTCTTTCAGGGTCATTAAAACTCAAGAATTGTGTCAAATGCAAGGCTGAGCTGCACAAAGTGCAAGCTGCTATGAACTGCTTAAATCTAGACTTCAGTTTTAGCTTGTGCTTAATTAAAGTGAGAAACAAGTACTGGTAGCCAGCATTTTCTCCTATGTCCACCATGTTTTGAAAAGGTTGATAGTTTTAATTTCAAGAACAGAAGCTGTAGAATTAGAAAGAAATACTTGAATAATAATTTATTCACTGAATCATTAATTTCAGTGTATTTCTTTCAGAATGAATTTCTCAGAGTTATTCAGACAATCCAACCAGATCTGCAGATTTTCTCCAGACGGGAAATACCTAGCTGCGGTTGTTGAGTTCAGGCTTGTTGTTCGAGATGTTGACACATTTCAGGTTTGTAATTCTGCCATGTGAATGAACTCTGTACTAGACGACAAAGTTTTAGATTTGTCCATATTGAAAGAATTTGCAGACGAAAATTAAATGTGACTCAAATGATGAAACAGTTTCCAGCATTTTCCTCTTTTCCATAAATGTTTTCCAAAGACCTTCTTCATTAGGGTTCTTAACTCTGGATTGCTTGGTAAAGGGTTGAAAAATGGATGTACATAAATATACATATTTGTTTAATTCATTACCAAATTTTGACAGAATCCAAAATACCACTGAAATACCAGAATGCCCTTTTTGAATTTAGAATGCTGAAGTTGTGGCTTTTAAAACAACTTGTGTTTATATTGTGATTAAAGCAGAGTTCGAAAAAGAAAAATTCACTTGTCCACTCACATTGACAAGTTAAAACTGGGTTTGGAAGAGTAACATTTCCAAAGTAAATGTCAGACAGGACAAGTAGCTTTTCTTAGGGTAGATCAAGCAAAACTATTGAAGGCGGATTCCCGAAAAATATTGGTGAAATCTGAAGACAGATAATTGTACAAAACACCAAAGTACTGCCAGATCATTGAGTTGTCCTCAGCAGTGGTAAAACGAAAATGGAAATGAGTTTTTACACTGCACATGCGTGATGTCCATAAAGTATGCAGCACTCCATTTATCAAGTCTGAAAACAGATTCTGATCTAGCTATAATGCAAATAAGAAAATTTTAACCTTCTGATGGAATAGAACTATTGTAAACAAATTATGAAATAGTTAAATATTGTTGATATTAGGATCCATCTAGGTTTTTTTCTGTCGCATTATATGTAACAAATATAACTATCTTGTGTCATTATGTAGATGAGATATTTTTATAAATAGATAGATATCTTTAAGGGTCTTGCAATTTTTTTGTGTGTCATAATTAAATGTCCTTTGCTTGGGCATACAAGATTACCTGACAGCATCGTGCAATATTTTTTACTATCCCAAACACAAAACTTGTTGATGCAAAAGTCCCCTAAAATGTCCATATGAATGAAAGATATTGTCTGATTCTATGATTTTCTCCATTATTCAGATTCAGAATTTGTTCAGTTGTATGGATACAATTCAACATATAGAATGGTCAGCTGATTCTCAATTTATTCTGTGTGGTTTGTATAAGCGTGGACTGGTTCAGGTTTGGTCCCTAGAGCAACCAGACTGGAAATGCAAGATTGATGAGGGGTCTGCTGGACTGTGTGATGTCAGGTATATTTCAACTCTTTACCAAACAATAAAATTGTGGACTCGACCAAACTGAAAGTGTTTGCAGACTGCAAATTTCATGTAGTTGAAATGATGACATCTGTCTATGATAGAACAGAAAACATTGTGGGAAAAGAAGGAAATGCTGCTTACCAGCATTTTCTCCTTTTCCCTCAATGTTTCCAAAGCTTTCTTCAGGGTCATTAAAACTCAGTATTGTATGGTAAAAGGTTAAATGGAAAATGTTATGGGTGAATTATCAGTAAAAGGTCGTATGGTGGCCAAAAGTAAACAATATGGGTCTTAAAATGCATTTATTTATATCTAAATAATACCATTTAAAAGCATGAAAATTATTGTTAAAATGACAATCCATTTTTGTACGATCGGTCCAAGTATTTGTCGCTGGCAGATAAATGAATTATAAAACGAGGTTAAAAGTTGCCAGGTCATTCAGTCTTTTGTTTACTTTTTACCTGGTTTAAAATTTCATTTTTCTGCCAGCAACTAACAATTGGACCAACCATGCAATAACAGATTGTCATCTTCACAATAATTTCCATACTTTAAAAAGGAATTAGATCTAAATGCATTTTAACAAATTGTTTACTTTTGCCCACTTCTGGGCCTTTAACAATTATTATGTCATCTGTATTGAAAAAAAAAAAGAAATGAAGTTTGTAATGAAGAACCATGCTGATAAAAAAACGAAGCATTATGTGCATGTATATATGATGCTGTTCCCTAACTTTGCCTGCCTTTAATTCCAAGCAAGAAATTAAGTTTGGTCACCCAGGAATACCTTTCAATCAAGGACAGTCTTTGATGCCATTTTAAAGTTAATCTTAAACTTGATAAGTTTATTATTGGTTAACATTTTCTTAGGAAAAAAATTTTGTTAGGGAACAAAAGCCTCAATTGTCAAATGATCATTGTGCCTTAACTCTTTACCAAAAAGCAAATTCTGGACTCTTTCAAATTGAAAGCATCTGCAGACTACAAATTTCAAAGTAAAATAAATGATCCTAAGTTTTTTGATAGGGTAGGAAACATTGTGGGAGAAAGAGAAAATGGTAGTGACAAGCATTTTCTCCTTTTCTCATAATGTTTTCAAAAGCCTTCTCCGTCAGGGTTATTAAAATTTGGGAATGTGTGATAAAGGGTTAAACATGGAATGTGCATTAGACGCTACAGTAATTATATTGAATTTGAGAGTAAATCTGAAAATTTCATGCAGTATATCTGTATATCATGTATTCTATAATGGACCACTGTATTTCAAGGTTGTTCAATCATCATATTATAGAAATCTTAAAATGTATACCGTAATGGGCAGTGAGGTTTGAAACAGGTCACAGAAAGCAATAAATACAAAGCAAAAAAAAAGCCATAATGGTGTGCTGGAAGAGGAAAAAAAAAGTTCTCTAGCTAAAGATGGTTATGTGTGGGAAAAAAAAAAGGATTCAGACTTGTTCAAACTTAACACACTTAACCCTTTACCAGACGACAAAATTTTAGCCTTGTCCAAATTGAAAGCATTTGCAGACGACAATTTCAATGTGGCTCAAATGGTGCAATTTTTCTTTGATATAGTAGAAAACATTGTGGGAAAAGGAGAAAATGCTGGTTACCAGCATTTTCTCCTTTTCCCACAATGTTTTCAAAAGGCTTCTTTCCCAGGGGCGTCAAAAGGCGTCATTGTGTGGGAAAGGGTTAAATTATGTAGATAACAAATGTGGCTCAAATGAAAATCATAGGGAAAAGGGAGAAAATGCTGGTTTTCAGCATTTTCTCTTTTTCCAATATTGTTTTCAAAAGCCTCCTTTTCCCATGGTCATGAAAAATATAAGAAAGTATTTTAGAGTGTTAGCCGTAATGAGTTACAATTAGAGTAACTCCCGGACAATAATTTTACTGTCACCAGGTGGAGCCCAGACAGCCGCCATATTCTGACCACCGCTGATTTCCATCTTCGTATCACAGTATGGTCACTGGTCACCAAGTCTGTGTCGTACATTCGATACCCTAAACAGTGCCAGAAAAATATTGACTTCAGCCTGGATAACAGGTTAGAACTGGCATTCTTTATAGTTATATAGATTAGAAATGGCATTTTTGTATGATTAAAAATGTTAGAAATGAAATTTCATATATACACAAAAAAAAAAGTATTGCAACACCCGATTTTCAACATAGTAGTCCTTTGTAAAGTCGAAGTGTGGTTATTTCGCGCATGAAAGACCAGAGAAAATCTTTTCAGTGAACCTTATCATCTTCAATGAAACTGAAAACCAAGTAAAATTTTTCCAATTGAGACATTTAATTCATTTTATCTCTGTAACAAAACAGTTTCATTGAAGATGATAAGGTTCACTGAAAAGATTTTCTCTGGTCTTTCATGCGCAAAATAACCACACTTCGACTTTACACAGGACTACTGTGTTGAAAACCAGGTGTTGCAATACTTTTTTCTTTGTGTATAGTTTAATAGGTTGAAAATGGTATTTTTATACTTATTTTGGTTAGATTGATATTTTGTATAGTTAAATAGGTTAGAAATGACATTTTGTATACTGCCCAGTATTTAATAGGTTAGAAATGAAGTTTTGAGGATATTTTCCTCTTTACTTTATGTTTGTCCTTTCTTTAACTCCTTACCAGACAACGAAATCTTAGACTTGTCCAAACTGAAAGCACTTGCAGATGACAAAATGAATGTGCTCAAAAATTTAAATTTGTTTTGCAAGGATAGAAAACATTGTGAGCAAGGGAGAAAATGCTGTTTATCAACATTTTCTCCTATTCCCAGAATGTTTTCAAAAGCCCTCTTCTTCTGGGTCGTTAAAACTGGGGATTGTGTGGTAAAGGGTTAACCCTTTCCAAAACAAGCATTTTAGACTCCTTCAAATTAAAAAAAATCAGATTTTGCAGACGACAAATTAAAGTTGGTACAAATTAGCTAGTTGTCTCTGGTAGGGTATAAAACACTGTGGGAAAAGATGAAAATGTTGGTTACTAGCGCATCCTCCTTGTCCCACTTTTTTAAAAGCCTTCTTTCCCAGGGTCATGAAATTTAAAGGGTTCAGTAAAGGGTTTACCCTTTACCAAAAAAGAACATTTTGGATTAGTCCATATTGAAAGCACTTACAGATGACAAACAGAAAGTGGTTCAAACAATGGAATTTGTGTCTGAAAGAGTAAAAAACATTGTAGAGAAAGGAGAAAATGCTGATTACCATCTTAACAGTGTTTTCAAAAGCCCTCTGTGTCAGGGTCTTTAAAAGTCAAGATTTTTTTTGTGATGTAAAGGATTAAGTTGTAGTATGCTTTGCGGGGCAAAAAGTACCTTGTATAGAAAAGGGTTGTTGTGAGTTTGATACAGTTAGGTGGATCTTTTCTAAACTCTTTTTTTAGGTACATGGCCCTTGCTGAGAGAAGAGACTGCCAAGATTTCATCAGTATATTTGCCTGTAACTCCTGGGAGTTGGTCAAACACTTTGAGGCAAGCACTGAAGATCTTTCTGGTATACAATGGTCACCAGACAGCTCTGTTCTGTGTGTGTGGGACACACCCCTTAGATACCTGGTGTTGCTGTATTCAGTTGATGGGCGGTGCTTATCCAGTTTTAGCGCTTATGAATATGCATTAGGTATCAAAACATTGACATGGTCTCCATCCAGTCAGTTTTTGGCTCTTGGCAGCTTTGATGAAAAATTGCGTCTGCTGAATCATGTGACATGGAAAACCATCACTGCATTTGATCATCCAGAAAAGATAGACAATAGTAACACTGTGATTTATAAGGAGATTGAAACCAGAACCCCACAGCCAGTGAAAAATGACCTGACTGATATTCCAACTGCAGCACTGTTTTCACCGCTCAGTAAATATGAAGTTCAGGCATGCCTGGTTACAGTTCCAGTTGTTAAACCAGACACAAATAAAGCCAATCCAAAGCGAGGTGTCGGGATTGCTGCATTTAGTCAGGACTGTAAATATTTGCTTACCAGAAATGATAATATGCCGCACACACTTTGGATTTGGGACATTCGTAAACTGTCCTTGTGCACAGTTATTGTCCAATCTGCTCCTATAAAACATGTAGAATGGGACCCAGTCAAAACTAGACTGGCTCTCTGCACAGGTGTTAACAAGTTATACATGTGGTCCCCTGCAGGAAGTCTGTGTGTTAAGGTACCTGTAGAGGGAACTTTTCAAGTTCATTCTTTAAAGTGGCACCCTGATGGTGGTTCCCTGCTTCTGCTGGGTAAAGATATGATGTGTATTTGTTACCTGAATGATGATGGCAAGGGAACCAGAGAAGAATCAGAACTATAATCACATTCGACCATTACAGACCGCTTGTGAAAAAAAATGTGGCTGAAAGAGAATATGCTTGTAACAAGCAATTTCCCATTTTCTTATGCTTACAAAGTATAAGATCATGATTCTTTACCTGATGACAAAATTTCATACTGGTCCAAATTGAAAACATATGCAGATGAAAACTTGAATGTGACTTGAATGACAGGATTTATCTTTGAAAGGATATATAACAGTATGGGAAAGATGAAATTTCTGGTTACCAGCATTTTCTCCTATTTAGCTCTACTGGCCAAAGGCTAGCAACTTATGTCATGGCCCTGTGTCCATCGTGCATCCATGTGTATGTGTGTTTACTTTTATTTCAAACATCTTTTCCTCTTAAGCTATTCATCAAATTTTGGTGAAACTTCACAGAACTGTTCCTGCCGAAGCCCCCTTTAGAATTTCTTCAAAAAATTTAATTCCACTAAAAGATATGGTTGCCATGGCAACAAAACTGGGAAAAAAATGAAAATCTTGTCAAAAACTATAAGGCTTAGGGCTACCAAATCTGGTATGTAGCTTTATCTAATAGACCTCAACCAGAGGTTTTCATATTACAGCCCTTGGTCAAAATTGGCTCCGCCCAAGTTCTGCATTGGCTTATAAAGTGAAAACTTAAAAAATCTTCTAGTTCCTAACCATACAGTGTAGGGCTACAAAATTTTTGTTCACTCATAACAGATATATCTCAGTTTTTTTACCGTTTACCTCCCTTGATAATCAACCTTCTTTATTACACAATTTGTCTTGGGTTTTCAAGCTTTTGAATAGAGAATGTCCAGTTTTCAGTGAGAGTGATTTATGCTAATGTTAATTGTTATGCTCAGATAAGTTGAATATTTGATAGGTCAGAGGTGACATTTATATCATTCAATTTTTTGTTCCAGAACTTTACCACTCATGACACTAAAAAAATGTTTTCTGCTATTCAGGTTTTGGAAATCTTGTAAAAGCACTTTTTTTTTAGATATACTGATATTTGGTATGAACGATACTTAATTAGACCTCCTAGTATTCATTGACATCATCAATGCATCTGAAAAAATATGACTTTTTTTGGAAGGGGTTGGGGCTGGGCTATTTTCTCCATTAAAGTTTATTGTCATACAAACTTCTTGCCATTGATGTCTCTGTCAGTGCCAAAATCACATGATACATGTATGTATACAAAAGGCAGTGGAGCAATACAGGTTAATCATGACCCTCTTGTTGAATAGTGTTTTCAAAAGCCACCTTTCCTTGGTTCATGAAACGGGATTATTTGATAAAGGTTTAAATTAGCGCATATTTGTGATAAAACAGATGACAGAAGACTGAAACATCAATAGAAAAAGGAAGACTGAACTATCAGTGTAGGATTTATTAACCCTTTACCACTCAGTCTGAATCCCGAGTTTTACTGACCCAGAAATGGAAGGGGTTAGAAAACATTGTGGAAAAAAAATGCTGACAACCAGGATTTTCTCCTTTTCCGACAATGCTATCTACCCTATCAAAGACAGAAATCATCATTTGAGTTGCATTCAATTATATGTCGTAGATGCTTTCAATTTAGTTGTGGCCAAATTGTGTGGTTTGGAAAAGAATTAAAGTCTAACCATTTACTCACATTATACTTGATTGATTTATTACTATTAAACCAGAATATTAAACTAGAAGAATAAGGAAAATGTCCAAGAAATTTACTTGTCTGTTATTTGCACAGAAATGTAAAATTATATCATACTGAAACTGTTGACAGATGACGAATGCAGTACAAATCATGGGATTTCTCATTGAAAGAGTAGAAAATGTGGGACAAGGACAGAATGCTTGTTACCAGCACTTTCTCCTTTTCCCGCAGTGCTTCAAATGGCCATATTCCTCAGAGAAACAGGGGTTATTTGACAAGGGTTTTAATTGTACTGTGTATAAAGAAAAAGTATTATATGTGACTAAAAGGGGAATGCTTGAATGGTGTGTAAAGCCACTTTCAACTTATTTATGCCTTTCCTGTGTTTCACCAGTAGTAAGCTGGAGCTCTGCATTGCTTTGCCTAAAGGACAATCCCATATGAGAGGCTTTGCCAGTTTTGGGAGTGAACCAGAATGTTTATTTTCTTATTACAAATTCAATGCCTAAGCCTTCACCCAACTGTCCCATGTTTACTCTTTACCAAACGATTAAACTTTAGAAATTGGTCTGGTCCAAATTCAAAGCATTTGCAGACAACACAACTGAAATGTGATCAAAAGGTTTCATTTTTGTCTTTGAAATGGTAGAAAACATAGGAGAAGCAGTGTTTCAGAAAGTCCATGTTTTTGACACGCAAAATGAAAGCCTGATGCAACAAAATTAATACATCGCGTCTTCCTTGACGCAACATAAATCAGAATAAAAAAGGCACATAAAGTATTGATTCAATGAATATATCTTACAAAATCGTCAAGTTTGTAACTGCAAAATCATATCGAACCTGCCTTCTAACACTGAATTATTTGTTTCCGGCTTACACTGAATCGGTCTAAAACACAACATTATTCTGTGTGACATCTCTGTCGTCTCGTCTATATTACTGTATGGAGTCCGTACTTAAACTTTTTGTCTGCGTTTTAGATCCTGCTCGGTAATGGTCACTGACTTGCTGCGGTAATCGGGATGACAGATGACAGCTTCTACGAGGTCATTGTTTTCTACTTTTACCTTTAATTCCACACTGTCATTTAAAACTCTTAGCATTATGCAACATCTACAAACTGGCAAAGGCAAACAACACGTGAACAAAAAAAAAAAGAGATTATAGATCATGACGCGTAAAATCTCTGAATGACCCCTGAAATTCCAAACAGCGAGTCACAGATGACCCCCAAAATTTATGAGCTTTCAGAAACGCTGGGAGAAAGAGAAAATGGTAGTTACCGGCATTTTCTCCTTTTCACACAATGTTTTCTTTTCCTTTGGGTTGTTGGCTTGTTCGCCTGGGCTTATTCGTCCCATGTGATTGCATGCTTCTTTAATTATGGTACCAACATGAATGTTAAGTATCACATAAAAATCAAAATTAAGTAACTTCTCACACCTAAAAATGGGTATAAAAGACCTTTTTTAGCTCACCTGAGCACATAGTGCTCAGGGTGAGCTGTTGTGATCGATCGTTGTCTGGCGTCCGTCCGTCCGTCCGTGAACAATTACTTAAAAAATCTTCTCCTCTGAAACCGCCCAACAGATTTCAATGAAACTTCACAGAAATGATCCTTACATGATGCACTTTCAGAATACTTCAAAGATTTGAATTCCATGAAGAACTCTGGTTGCCATGGCAACCGAGAGAAAAAACTTTAAAAATCTTCTTGTCCCAAACCGTAAGGGCTAGAGCTTTCATATTTGGCATGTAGCATCATCTAATAGCCCTCTACCAAAATACTTCAAATTATGGCGCTGTTGTTGAAACTGGCCCTATGTTGTGGGTTCTTGGATTTCACATAAAGAGAGAAATCTTTAAAAATCTTCTTGTTTACACTCTAGCATCTACAAATATAGACCAATCAGTACCAAACTTGGCCACAATGTATATGCCCATAAGGTCTCGGATGAGTTCGATTTTGGATCAAATCCAATCAGAACATCAGGAGTTATTTGCCCTTGAATTTGCAAAAATTACTGAATCTGACTTTGTTTACACTCTAGCATCTACAAATATTACTCAGTCAGCACCAAACATTGTCAAAGTGTGTGTGATCATAAGATCTCAGATTAGTTCAATTATGGATCTAATCGGACCAGAACTGTCTGAGTTGTCTGCCTTTGAATTAGAAAATTTGCCATATTTGACTTTGTTTACACTCTAGCATCTGCAAATATTGACCAATCAGTACCAAACTTGGTCAAAATATATATTCCCATAAGGTCTCAGAAGAGTTCAGTTATGGGTCAAATTGAACCAGTACATCCAGAGTTATTTGCCCTTGAATTGGACAAAATTTCCATATTTGACTTCGTTTACACTCTAGCATCTGCAAATATATACCAATCAGTACCAAACTTGGTAAAAATTTATATGACCATAAGATCTTGGATGGGTTTTGATTATGGGTCTTATTAGACCCAAACAACAAGAGTTATTTGCCCTTCAATTAGAGTTGCTGTATTTGACTTGGTTTACTCTGTAGCATCTACATGTATATATAATGCAAACTGAAAAATCTTTATGTTTAAACCCAAAATGCCTAGAGCTATGATACTTTGCATGAATCATCACCTTGTGGACCTCAAGAAATTTTGCACACAAGATGCCCCTGGGATCATTACAGGTCCAGCCGCGGGGCTTAGACGTTTGTACCTAGGTATTTTTTGTGCAATTATAAGAAAATTTTCTGGGTAACCAAAGGCCTAGACCTCTGTTAAAGTTGTGAGTTGTCTCTCTTTCATAATCATTTGGCCTTGAACTTCAGTATTTGGTATTTATCTTCACTGTTAACCTATACTGCTTAGTACTCAGGTGAGCGATATAGGACCATCATGGTCCTCTTGTAGTTATAATGAGGGTTTGTTTCTTTTTGTAATAGTTAAAAATAACATCATTGGTTTTATTTCACCTTCGCCATTGGAAATGGGCAAAACTGACATTCAACTGCTAACCCTTTACTGTGAAAAATGCAAACATATTTTCATACTTCCACCTAAATTTACGAAATAAGACAAACCTGATTTGAAGGAACTTCAATACATCTGTTTATATTAGATCAAGTTCAGTTGGGACAAACAAGCCCAGGGATGAAAAAGCCCATTCCCTCCTGCTTTCCCCCCAATCAATCAATCAGTCATTCAATCAATCAATCAAACAGATTGATTTTATACTAGACTGGTGCCTCCTAGTCATATTTTTGTTTCTTCCTGACTGCAAGCTGAAGCACTAACAACATAGCATATAGCTGGTGTTCCATAGAGAGATGAGCATCAAACCACAATGCTGAAAAAGCTAGCTAAAGGTGTAAAGCCTATAATGCACAATAAACAAAACTAATACTGAAAAAAAATCGGGTTAGACTGAAAATGTTTTTTGTCACTTCAAAGCATGAAGTTACTCTTCTTATTAAGCGTGTAATGTTGAATAATGGGACAAAAGACAACATTTTAGACTAGTCCAAATTCAAAGGATTTGCAGATGTCAAAATAAATATGCCTCAAAACTTGAAATTTGTTTTTGGAAGGATAGAAACCATGCAGGCAACCAGCATTTTCTCATTTTCCCACAGTGTTTTCAAAGGGCTTCTTTCGCAGGGTTGTTAAAAGTCCGGATGGTGTGGTAAATGGTTAAATAAGAGATGCCTTTTGTCACTTTAGTGCTTCAAGTCATTCTTAGCATTAACCTGAAAGAAGACTAGGCACAACTTTTTTACTTTTTTTGTAAATCTAGATCAGACTGCCTTTGCTGACAGTGTATATCAAGACCAGACCACACTGTTAGCTACTTTGTTGAACACACTGGCAAAAACACCCTTGATATTTCGTTGCTTTGTGTTCTATTTCCTTTTAGAGAAAATCCAGTTACTTATTTAGCAATTAGGCATTTATTATTAGGTGTTATAATTGATAGCAATTTAAAATTTTCAGAACACATTAATAGCAAAATAAAAATTGCCAACAGGAATGTGGGACTGATTTTTAGAAGTTTTACATACATGGATAAGGATATGTTTTTGTCACTCTACAAGTCTATTGTAAGGCCCCATCTAGAGTATGCTAGTTGTGTATAGGCACCATTTTACAAAAGGGACTGTATTGCATTAGAAAATGTTCAGAGGAGAGTGACAAAGATGGTCCCATATCCTAGAAATCTGTCATACAGCGAAAGGCTCAAAAAGATTGGTCTACTCTCGTTAGAATATCGTCGACAAAGAGCAGACATTATTCAAGTATTTAAAATTTTACACAAATACGATGATGTAGAGAAATCCAAATTTTTTAAATTGGCAACGACACAAAATACTAGAGGAAATTCCTTAAAGCTATTTAAACCTTACTCCTGGCTAGTTGTAAGAAAAAAACTTTTTCAGCAATCGTGTTATTAAAGTATGGAACTCTCTTCCCGATATTGTTGTCACGGCAACCTCCATTAACAGCTTTAAGAGTCGATTAAACCTTTTCTGGAAGAACAACCCAACAAAGTTTGACCCAGCTTGCTATGTTCCCGGTAGTAACAGGTGTGAACTAGAGGAAAATGTACAAAAGCATCATCAAAGGCAATTATTGCCTACTTAGATGTCAAAAACAATAACAATAACAAATAACAATTAGTCTCAATTCCAAGTAAGTAATTATTGTTAAAAAAGTCCCATTACACCCTTACTAGCATTCCAGCAAGACCTGATTTAAGCCTTTTCTATGCAACAGCTTCCAGTGAAATGTAGAAGGTCGGAGACGTATCGGTTGTTAGGTTGTGAAAAAGTCAAAGTTTTTTTTTTTGGTCTAAGGGAGGCTAATCTTGTAACCGTCAACGGTAAGGTGAGTACGATTTATTTTTCTTGAATGGATTTTTTCCCGGTGTTGCGTTTTCTTTACGTTTACGTAATTATTAAACCGGAAGTTTACAAAATGGATGGAAACGTCATCCATGAGCTGGAAATTGATGGTAATTTGTATTTTTCTGTCGGTATTTGGGGTTGATAATCCTGCTTTTCTTAACGTGAAACATTTTGTAACTTAAGTTATCTAAAAATTTGCGACAAGATCCATGTCAATGGAAAATACCTAATATTCTGCCAAAACTTCGCCCTTCTGTTCGAGATCTATTTCTGGCTTTTTTAACATCCCCTGCAACAGTAGAACTTGCAGTGCATTTTTGCGTATTCTATCTTAGAATGTAAACTGGAGCTTTAGGAGACATAATAGATTAGTCTCGGTAGCTGAGTCAAGTTTTTTTTTTTTTTTTTCTTTGTGAGGGAGGCATGCTCAACTAGAGTGTTTTCGAGGCCTGCATATTTGAAGTAAATCGGGGGAGAAAAGTGTGCCCGACGTGGGACTCGAACCCACGACCCCCGGAACACTAGTACTGCAGCTCTACCAAGTGAGCTAGCTGGGCAACTGGTTGTGAGTCCACCCAATGCAGATTACAACACTCCTCTGCCTCTTGATTTCTTGAGAGTCAACAACTCCCCCCTCCGGTCCTCACGGACAGCTGGTGCCACATACCCACACTCACCAATAGACCTCGTCGCCAATGAAGTAAATCAGGGGAGAAAAGTGTGCCTGATGCAGAACTTCAACCCACGACCCCCTGAACACTAGTACCGCAGCTCTACCAACTGAGCCAGCCGGGCAACTGGTCATGAGTTCACCCAGTGCCGATTACAACATATTTGATGACATGCTGTTACAGTAATTTCTAAGGGGAAACAAGAGTGACTGTTATTGGACTCGAACACCCCACCCTTTCTGAGTTGGTAGTATAACTACTGAGTGAACAGAACCACTTGACATCCACTCTTAATGTTATCACCACATTATTTCCCCTTCTATTTTGTAAGAGGTACCCCTTATCCCCAGTTTGTATGACCCCTATCGTCCTTTAAGCTCATCTGAGCATGGAGTGCTTAAGGCAGGGCTGAAAAATAGCCCTGGTCCGAGGTTGGGGACCTACTGAAATGGAGATCAGACCTGCTGTAAAAAACAAATTGAGGGTCTGACTGACCTGTCAAAATGAAGGACGGATCAGTCTTGTTCAGTCTTGAAAGTAAATAGTGTGATGCCCGAAAGTAAATTCAGAGTGACCTACATTTAGAATAATCGTTCTTATAATAATTCAGATCTACTTGTTTTGGACAATCTTCGTGTTAAAGTGAACTACCTTGAAATTTTTCCGTACGCCGGGCCTTAGGACGCTATCACATAAACCTATTTAAGTCATCTTCTTATCAACAGTTCCCTGGTTCCAAATTTACTTACAATCAATGAACAGGTACGTGGGGTTAAGCAGGTTAAAATCTGTGGGCGATTCATCGTCTATGCTTCTCGCTAGAAGTGTACAAAAAATTTGGGGTTTCATCAAATAGTAACCAGAAAATGCCAGAGGAAAATAAAACAGAGCTTTCAAAGTTGGAGAGAGACAGAAAATATGAGAACAAAAAAAGATTTAGGACCTTCCAACAACATTGAAATGAAAGTTGGTCCTGGGTTTCGTTCCATGATGCAACCATCCAACTGAGTTGCGCCATAAGAAAACTAGCACAATCAAAAATATTCCAAATTTCAAATTTCCTGTTGTTAAATTGTATATAATAATGCTAATTTTTTAAATTTTTTGAACATCTTTCTTGTACTGAAGCTATACGAGAGTAAAAGCCAAAATGTATGATGGACCCTCCTGTTATAAGGGCCAAAAGTCCTGGACTCAGCTAATTTAATCACTATTTTTCAGCCCTGTAAGGTGAGCTTTTGTGATTGTGCTGTGTCTGTTGTGGGTGGGGGGTGCCCGTGTTTCCATTTTCCATATTCGCTTTTTTGCTTTTGTATGCTCTAGAAGCTACATTTATAGTCAAATATTAAAAAAAAAAGAAGCTGGTCAGAATGTTTATCTTGATAATGTCTTGGACATGTTCAAGAATGGGTCAAGTTGGGCCTTAAAGTAGGTCACTAGGTCAGATATTAGAAAAAACTTTGTGGCCACATTTTTACACAAGCTGTTTTTTAAAAAATGAATTCTGAGTTGTTGTCATAGCCTTGCATCATCTGTGTCTGCATGCAAAAACTTTGACATCAAAAGGGGAATTCATACAACAGGGGCAGGTAACCATAAAAATAGTTTTTCCCAGTTATGCCCCTTTTTCTGCTTAGAACTTTCACAGAAACACAACTGCAGCCGAGTGTTGGTACAGGCATGCAGTGCTCTTATTAGTCAGATTCTTATGAAAGTTAGTCAGAATGTTTATCATGATGATATCTCAGATGAGTTCGAAAATCTGTCACACCAGGGTTCATTCTAGACTGCACCCTTACACCATTACCGCTTATTTTTCATCTTTGGCACATCAGAAGTCCTACGCGGGGCAGAGCCAATGCATGTTTTTTCTAATGTGTTAATTTGATAATTAGAATTCATTTGCAAGTACACACTAATTGAACAATCATGTGCAGCTAACATAATTATGACTGACGAATTGTTACAAGGGCTCTTACTGTTTTTTTTTTCTGTGGGTGTTTCACCCTTATCATCCAATCAAAAAGGGCATTGTGGACTTCAGAACCTAATAAAATTCCATATTGCCGCCATCATACATGAGACATCTCAGCTGATTTATTTTTTTAACATTTTTGGACCCAAATAACCAAGATAACAATGACAACCAAATTCTTTTAGTTATAAACAAGATGTTGCTGGGAGCAAACCAGTGACAGGTAGAAATTTATCTATAATTCAGCCAGTACACTACAGTAGAGATTATTTCAGTTGTTGTCATTAATGATGAAATGGTTTTAACTAAACACAAAATATACACTATTTGTGCTTTAAGCACAAAAGACAGATATACTGACTGAAGCTTACATAAATTTTCACATGCACATGCATGAGGCATTCAGAGGGAAAAGGTCATTAAGGCAATAATGGAAGAAAAATTTACATTTTGTTGTGAGGGTAAAATTAAAATCCATTGATTAAGGTAGTTTTCTCTTGGCCTCATAAATTTCTCTCATAGCTCCAGATTTTTCTGATGAGGGGGCCATAGATTTGATTTCTAGAATGAACCCACATTGTGTCAAATAGTAGGTCTTTTGGTCAAATGTTATAAAAACCTTGTTTATGCTCTAAGGTCACAAGTTTAGTTTGAAACTCACGAAAGTTGGCCAGAAGATTTGTCTTGATAATCTCTGGGATTAGTTAACAATGTGTCAAATCTTAGAAAAACTTTAGTGATGCTCTAATGGCCACATTTTCAGTCTGATGACATATGAAAGTTGGTTAGAATGTTTGTGTTGGTGATATCTCAGATGAAGGTTGAATTGGGTCATGTCAGATCAAAATGTAGGTCACTGGGACAAATTTCTGATAACCTTATGTACACTCTAAAGGCTACATTTTTTTTCCAATGCTTATGAAAGCTGGTCAAAATGTTTGGGAAATATCTAGGACGAAGTTGAAAATGGGTCATGGTGGAAAAATAGTATGGTAGGTTAAAAAAACATATCTTTGGAAAGCCTTGTGTACACTCCAGGGGCATCATTTTCACTCTGATGTTCATCAAAATAAGTCCTAAAGTTTGTCTGGATGATATCTCAGTCAAGTTAGAAAGTGAGTCACGCTAGGTCAGAAGTACCGTAGGTCACATGGTCAAATCTTGGAGAAACCCTGTGTACACTCTGGAGGCCATATTTCAAGTCAAATACTCAAATGAAATGTACTGGTAGTCAGAATAGTTGTCCTGATATCTTGGACAAGTTTGAAAATGGGTCACATCTGGTCAAAAAGTAGGTCACTGGAACAAATCTTTGGAAATTCTTTTGCTCACCCTATGGGCCACATTTTCACTCTGATGCTCATCAGACGAAGTCAGAATATTTGTCTTGATAATATCTAAAAAATTTTGAAAGTTGGTTGCAAGGAGTCAAAGTAGGTCAAACGGTCAAGTCTTTAAAAAAGCTACTGTGCTCTGTTGAGGCCTCATCTTCAGTCCAACACTCATGAAAATATGATTTTTTTATGGCTCTCTTGTTAACTTGGCACCATTGTGGTAATATCCATGAGGGGAAAAATAGGTTATTTCTCTTCCAAACCCTATGTTGTGGGTACTCATTAGAATCGTCTCGATGAGACAATTCTAATGAGTACCCATAACATAGGGTTTAGTGCAGAGTGATTAATATTTTCAATTTTGAAATCAAAATCACTCCCTCTACCTGGAGCTCTGATTTTATATACATGTTATATGTGCTTCACTTTTTTCTTCCCAGACATATTTAAACAGTTTCTAGAAGAGAGTTTTGATGTAAAAGTCCATGCTAATAAAGCAATACAGGGTCAGGCCATTACAGAACAGTTGTCAAAGTTAGCTGAAGGTATAGGTTTGCTTGACAAGGAGATCCATTCACAGGTACATGTATTTATATTTCAAATCGTTACCAAACAATCCTATGTTTAAATGAG
The DNA here is from genome assembly GCA_945859785.2 of Tridacna gigas. NCBI lineage: Eukaryota > Metazoa > Mollusca > Bivalvia > Cardiida > Cardiidae > Tridacna > Tridacna gigas. The sequence continues at coordinate 30,114,822 of OX244036.2, read as the reverse complement.
CCTGATAACAGTGTTCTGCCTAGGATTATTCAGAGACACAGTGTTTTACACCCTTCTCACCATTATTTCCATCATATTACAGGAACAGCACATGTATGCTGCGGCAATATGCGTGTATCCTGGGTTTCACCTGTGCTAGGTTAGGGCATTGAAGTGTCTTGCCCAAGATACTCCCAGAAAAAGCCCCAGTGCCCATAGTGAGGCTCAAACCCCAGGTGTCCAGGTTACAAGTCCTACACTTTATCACTGAGCCATGCTGGACCCCTATTCAGAGAGAGGACAGTTTTCCCATAAACTTGCAAAAATAGGGAACATTATCACAGCAATGCAAGAATGCGCTCAAGACTAATTCCCAGACAAGTAGGAAAAGGCCAAAGTCCCATCTGTGTGCATTATTATGGGACTTATTTCTATTTCAGTGGGAAAATGTCCCAGCATCTGCCTTGGCAGAACACTGTGATACAGAAAGCTTTTGAAAACATTGTGGGAAAAGGAGGAAATGCTAATCACAATTTTTTGGCCCTATTAAGGACAAATCCCAGCATTTTGGTCACATTAAGCTGTCTTCTGCAAATACTGTAAAATGAATACAGTCTTAAAATTTTATTCTCAAGAAAAGAGTTTATCGCAGTCTTGAGTCAAATTTTCTCAGTGACAAAAGCATTAATGAAGCTTAACTCTTTACCACACAATTCCAGGTTTTAACGACCCTGAGAAAGAGGCCTTTTGAAAGCAATGTTGGAAAAGGAGAAAATGCTAGTAACCAGCATTTTCTCCTTTTCCCACAATGTTTTCTGTCCTTTTACAGACAAATCTCACCATATGAGCCATATCTAATTTGTCGTCTGCAAATGCCTTCAGTTTGGACAAGTGTCAAATTTTTTCATGTGGTAAAGGGTTAAAGTTTGAGCATGAACAAGGCTTAGCATGAACTATTAAAGGTTGAATGGATATGGGTCCAAATGTTTTGTTTAATTTCTATCGCTATAAATTTAAAGATTTTTATTTTATAGATAGTTGCTCACCATGAAGACCTTTTGTCACAGGCAACTGGAGTTGAAACTCTGGAAGGTTAGGTTTTTACAAGTTTTTTCTTCAACTTTATTTACTTGACAATAATTTGAAGTATTCCAATCAGTAAACCACAGTATATTTCCGTCCACAACTTAATTAAACTAAATGTCTTTCTCTAGGGGCTTTTATTGCAGGTAGTAATGTATTAAAGACAATGACTGATCAGTGTTCTCTTATTAAAGTAACAACAATAATATGAAGTACAATGATTTTTACTGGAGCTATGATCATATAAATGCACACTGATAATATAATAATGTGTTCAGAGGATGTTTGATAGTTTAATCATGTTAACAGGATGTATGGTATTGTCCTATCATGTGTGTTCACAGGATGCATGATAGTATCATATTATGTTCACAGGATATATGATAGTATCATAGCATATTATTGTGTGTTCACAGGAGTTTTAATCATATAAGTGTACTATTGTGTTCACAGGAGCCCTACAGATGATGCAAAGCAGATCCCAGTCATTGCTAGCTGCAATGGACAGGTAAATGTATTTGACTGGATCTACTATGAAACAAATTTATCAGAGGGACAGGGTCAGTAAACTTTGTTTTAACCTATAGTTTATATCACAGTGTTTTTGACCTTTTCAAAAATTAATTCCAAAATTGATTTGCCATCTGCAAATGCAGTCAAATTAGACAGGTGTCTAACACTTTGTGGTCTGGTAGAATTAAAGAATCTTCCATGTTTGGCTGTGAAAATTCTGTGGAAATAGAGTGCTTCTCTAAATGAACAATTTATCTGTTTGGCAAAAAGTTTTTAGCTATTTCTGCAGCAAGATTTTTTTTTTTTTGCCTTGAACACTTTAACTCATTACCTCCTGAAACAAATTTTCAGAAGATTATTATTATTTTTTTTTTTTTGTAGAAAATAGATAACCAACACAAATCAAGGCTTTTGATTAATGAAAACCTTTGTGTCAAAACGAGAAAATATTTGTTAGAAGCAGTTTCACATTTACTAGTTGTTTTGCTGCCTGGTGAAAAAAAACTGCATAAAAAGGCAACAATGACAAGATTAAGATATCATTGATTTTGATTACAGAGAATATCTTAGAATATCCCTGTGTTTTGTAGAATTCGAGCGAAAGTGACTGAGCCGTTTTCCAAAATATCCTCCAGAACAACACAGCTGAGAAACTTGCAAGTCAGTATAGTACTTAAACATTATTAACCCATTACCATATGACTAAATTTCAGACTTGTCCAAATTGAAAGCAACTGCAGATGACAATTTAAATGTGGCTCAAATGATAGAATTTGTCTTTGATATTGTGGAAAAACTGAGGAAAGGGGAAAATGCTGGTTACCAGCATTTTCACCTTTTCCCACAATGTTTTCAAAAGTCATCACATATTACGGTCGTTAAAACACGGGATTGTGTGGTAAAGAGTTATAGTGAAACATTTTTGCAATATTGTATGTTTGAATGGCCCTAAAATATGCTTTTGAAATCATTATGAATGCTGATATCCTTCATTTTCTTCTCTTTGCACAATGTTTTCTATTCTTTCAAAGAAAAATCAAGTTTCTTATATTTTATTTGTCATCTTTAATTGCCTTCAATATTGATGTGTCTAAACTTTGTTATGGTAAGGAGTTCAACTTATTATTTCTTGAAACAATTTTGCAGCAGACAAATTTAAAAACATTCATGTTTAATTTTGATAATGAAATGTGAAGGCTTAATGAATGAGTGCAGGTGAAAACATTGTGGGAAGATAGAGAGAGGTATTTTGAGTAATTCCCCCTTTTGCCACATGTTTTTAAACATTGTCTGCCTTAGAAAATTGTGTTGATTAAAGGTATTAGAAAATTCTTAGACTTATCAGTATGCATCAATGAATTATCAAGGTTTTAAGCCTAAAAGTACCTTTCACAAATATAGTTTTATTTGTGGCAGTGTAGATCAAGATCAATCTGTACAAAATTTGTAGTCCAATCTTTGATCTACACTACTACTCTGCTGAGATATTCTGGACAAAAGCAACCTATAAATTTCAATTATTTAGGCTTTATTTCCAGACTGAAAATGTCTGTTTGGTTATTCAGCACCCTAACTGTTAATCTATGTACATAAAAGTGCATATCATGGAATTACATGCACAGGACTTATAAATAGCTTCATTAGATAATGGATTTTTCATTCCCACACTTTTCATAGACAATTATCTCTATTTTTTTGTAGGAAGCATGTGACTTGTTACGCCGGATCATTCGTATCATGTACCTGAGTAAACGACTCCATGGTCAATTACAGGGTGGATCAAGGGAGATAACAAAGGCAGCACAAAGTCTAAACGAACTGGGTTAATAATTTTATATTGACCAAATTGATTTGAGCCATGCTCTGTAAAAAGGTGGGCTTAATGCATCTGCAGACTGTTCAGGCTGACCTCGGCCAAAACTTTTCGCTATTTGTCAATTTTCTGTATGTCAAAGGACCGATCTACCTAATGATACAGCTGGTTGTTAGACATAATGGATTATATGATCCCAAATTATGTGATGACTTGCTTGGTTCCATGCATTATGGAAATGCATTAAGCCCCTTTTTGCCAAAGCATGACTCTGTAAGCTTTCTCTTTACAAGCATGATTTTATTTTATAGTCTGCCTTTGACAGAATTTTTGGGAGGGGATAGTGGCTGTCCTGCATAGCTTTGTTGTCAATGTATTGTAATCAAGAAATTTTGTTTTGATTCTTCCTGCTGGTGAGAGTGTCCATGGGCAAAACACTGATAAGCCACAGCCTTGTGCTGTTGAACCCAGGAAAGCCATCAATAATTGAGCTGTGAACATATCCTTTTTACAGCATCCTTTCCAAGCTACTGGCTACTTTTTAGCTCACCTGAGCACAATGTGCTCAAGGGGAGCTTTTAGAATCACGCGGTGTCCGTCGTGCATCTGTGCGTCGTGCGTCATTCGTCGTGCGTCGTCAACAATTCTTTAAACATCATCTCCTCCTAAACCACTGGGCCAATTTGGACCAATCTTGGCAGGAATGTTCCTTGGGAGGTCCTCAAAATTTGATTCCATCAAAAACTCTGGTTGCCACGGCAACAAAACGGAATTTTCTAAGAAATTCTTTAAAAATCTTCTCCTCTGAAACCGCTGGTCAGATTTTGAAATAATTCCACAGAGATGTTCCTTGGGTGACCCTTTTCAAAACTTGTTCACGAAACTTTGATCTGTCAAAAAACATGGCTCTGGTGACAGGGGGCTACTTGCACTATACAGATATGAAGAAATTCTTAAAAATTCTTCTTCTCTGAAACCGCTAGTCAGATTTTGAAATAATTTCACAGAGATGTTCCTTAGGTGACTCTTTTAAAAAACTGTTCGTGAAATTTTGATCCGTCAAGAAACATGGCTCTGGTGACTGGGGGCTACTTGCACTATAGGGCCATGAAGAAGTTCTTAAAAATTCTTCTTCTCTGAAACTGCTGGTCAGATTTTAAAATAATTCCACAGAGATGTTCCTTGGGTGACCCTTTTCAAAAAGTGTTTGCGAAATTTTGATTTGTAGAGAAACATGGCTCTGGTGACAGGGGGCTACTTGCACTATACGGATATGAAGAAATTCTTAAAAATTCTTCTTCTCTGAAACGGCTGGTCAGATTTTGAAATAATTTCACAGAAATGTTCCTAGGATGACCTTTTTCAAAAATTGTTAGGGTAATTTTTATCCATTGAAAAACAACAGCCAATAGTTGGCACCTGCATGTGGTGCTCTTTTTTGACATGGCTCTGGTGAATGGGGGCTACTTGCACTACACGGAAATGAAGAAATTCTTAAAAATTCTTTTCTGAAACGGCACTGGAACAGCTGGTCAGATTTTGAAATAATGTCACAGAAATGTTCCTTGGGTGACCCTTTTCACAATTGTTCGCGAAATTATGATCCGTCAAGAAACATGGCTCTGATGGCTGTGGGCTACTTACACTATACGGACATGAAGAAATTCTTAAAAATTCTTCTTCTCTGAAACTGCTGGTCAGATTTTGAAATAATTTCACAGAAATGTTCCTTGGGTGACTCTTTTCAGAAATTGTTTGCAAAATTTTGATCTATCAAGAAACATGGCTCTGGTGGTGGGGGCTATTTGCACCATAGGGACATTAAGAGGAATTTCTTAATTCTTCTTCTCTGGAATGGCTGGTCAGATTTTGAAATAATTTCACAGAAATGTTCCTAGGATGACCTTTTTCAAAAATTGTTAGGGTAATTTTTATCCATTGAAAAACAACAGCCAATAGTTGGCACCTGCATGTGGTGCTCTTTTTTGACCTATGTTTTTAAGCTCACTTGAGCACAAAGTGCTCATGGTGAGCTATTGTGATCGTGCTGTGTCCGGCGTCCGGCGTCAACTTTTTACCTTGTGTACGCTCTAGAGGCCACATTTTCGGTCCGATCCTCATGAAACTTGGTCAGAATGTTTGTCTTGATAAAATCTGGGAAGAGTTTGAAATTGGGTCATGTGGGGTCAAAAACTAGGTCACTAGGTCAAAGCTTAGAAAAACCTTGCGTGCGCTCTAGAGTGACCCTGGAGTGAAATTTCGCCTATTGACTCAGGTGAGCGATCCAGGGCCATCATGGCCCTCTTGTTCATAATACTTGTACATGAGAGAAGAATATATAATGTAGAGAGAATAATTGTTGAGCTTTGATTAAAGCTTGCAAGTTATGTACTACCAGTGCAACTTCTTTATTACATGAGCTGCTCTTTACCAAAAAAATTTCCTACCTATCCTTATTGAAATGGCTCAAATGACTTGATTTTTCTTTAAAAGGGTAGAAAATATTTCCAGTAAAAGGGGAAAATGTTATGGGAAAAGGAGAAAATGATTGTTACCACAGTGTTTTCAAAAGCTTTCTTCGTGTGGAACATTATATCATAATATTGGTAAACATAAGTGACTGTTGAACACATGCTGTGGTAAATATGTGTTTGACTTTGCTTGTATCTTTATTCTTTACCATGCAATCGTGAATTTTAACGACCCTTGTTCAGATGGCATTTGAAAACATCGTGGGAAAAGAGAAAATGCCAGATACCAGCATTTTCTCCTTTTCCCACAATGTTTTCCTCCCTTTCACAGATGAATTTTGCCACGGTTAAGTTTTTGTATGGGACAATGTGTTTTTCTGTACTAGTGAGTATATGTGTGAAGTGACTAGATCTAAATAAATTAAGACACTGATACACTTTACAGATTATATTTGTGAAGGCGTAGATCTGACTGGTGTAGAGATTATTGAACAAGACAGAAGATTTATAAAACAGGCAAGGAAAGAAGTAGAAAGCCAGGCACAGAAAATGTTGGAGCTTGGAATGGAAACACAGGTGTGTGCTGCGCTTTATTTCGTCCTGTATAAGTTTCAGTGTGTGGCAGGTTTTTTCATGGTAGTGTCCTTGTGTAAGAGCCCTTGCATTGATCCGGTTAACCCTTTACCAAACAAACCCACATTTTAACTACCCTGAAAGAAAAGACTTTTGAAAACATTGTGGGAAAAGGAGAAAATGCTGGTAACCAGCATTTTCTCCTTTTTCCACAATGTTTTCTATCCTATCAAAGACAGAAATGATGAATTTAACAATACATAGCTTGACGTCTGCAAATGCTTTCAATTTGGTCCAAAAATTTGTCGTTTGGTAAAGGATTAATAGCTAAGTGAGCTTGTGCCACGATATGACTGAAATAATATTGATGAAAACACAACACAATAGCCCCTAGTCCATCTGTGGGTCAATTTTCTTGTGACAGACTCCTTTTATACTACCAGTTACAGTGAAATTGTCGGTGTCCTCCAGATATTATAGGAGGGTACTATAGGGTTGCCCTTTGTCAGTCATTAAATCTATTTTTACCTTTAATTTGGATCTTGTAATAGCTACAAAATAACCATCTCCATGAAACATCAATTTGGGAATAATGACAATGCTACATGTTTCTTCAGCTTTAGATGTAGGCCAAGGTCACTGTTACTAAAAAAAAGATTAGGTGGAACTCCCAACAATTTTTTATGTAACTTGGCACAGTGATAGACCTTGTTTTTCAGGTCATTTTTCTACCCTCATGTAGGGTGTAAGGTCAAGATCACTTACAAAACTAGGAAATAGAAGATTCAAACTCAAATTCAGAAGGAGACTACTTCCTTAAGTATGTATGTTCTTCAATTGCAGATCAGATAGATTTATTGAATGGTATTTAACACCACTTTCAACATTATTTCAGTCATATCAGGATGACAGCTGACTTATTCATGGATGTCCTAGGTAGTACTAGTACTAGGCAAGGGCTCTGAAGTGTCTTGCCAAAGACACTCCCATGAAAGCTCAGTGCTTCCAGTGAGGCTCGAACCTGGGACCTCCGGGTTATGAGCCCTACACTTTACTACTGAGCCATGCAGAACCCCAACTTCAGATCAGATATGGGAAAGAAATTTGCTGCATTGAGCTTTATCCATTTCATACATATTACAGAATCAAGCCCAGGTAGCCACGTCTTTACAAGTTTTCCACAATTTGGGGTCATTACGCAGTATTGTCGACGACATCATTGAACAGTGTCGAGAGAAGTTACAGCAAGACATCAAGTCCTGTTTAGATATGACAAGTCTGTCACAGTCACAAACGCCTTCTCAGCGGAAAGGTTAGCCAGACTTTATCATGTCTTTAACCCTTCACACACATTGACAACTTTTAATAACCCTGAGAAAGAAAGCTTCTGAAAACATTGTGGGAAAAGGAGAAATGCTGGTAAACAACATTTTCCTCTTTTCCCACAATGTTTCCTACCCTTTCAGAGACAAATCCCATCATTTGAGCCACATTTAATCTGTCATCTGCTAAGGCTTTCAATTTGGACCAGATATTGTAGTTTGGAAAAGAGTTTTGGAAAAGGTTTTAGGTCATGCAATTTCTCCTTTTGCCGCTATGCTTTTAAAATTAGACTCCTATTAACTTTTTACTCAACACTTTTCCCTTGTCCCAATTGAAAACATTTGCAGATGGCAAATAAATGTTGCTCAAATTATTGGAAAGGTTTGAAAAAGTTGTGAGAAAAAAGAGAAAATACTGGTTACCCAGCAGTTTCCCCTTTTCCCTTAATAGTCTCGATAGGCTTCTTTAACCCTTTCCCAAACAAGCCCTGGTTTTCACGTGTCTGCAGTACAAGTCTTTTGAAAACACTGTGGGAAAAGGAGAAATTGCTCGTAACGAGCAATTTCTCCTTTTCCCACAGTGTTTTCTACCCTTTTTGAGACCTTTCTGCCATTTTCATCAAATTTAAAATTGTCGTCTGCAAACTCTTTCAATTTGGACCAGTCCAAAATTTGTCGTTTGGGAAAGGGTTAATACATTATCTCTTCGGTAACTGAATATACTATGTATAGCATATGAGTGATGTTCTGTGAAAAAGGGGTTAATGCATTTGCAAACAGTATTGACCTCTGTCAGCCTATGCAGTCCAACTAGTCTGACATGGGTCAAATCTTTTTGCTATTGATAAATTTTCTGTATTATAGAGGGCCATCCTACATCATTCCAGCTCGTGCCTCAGCCAGGTTTTAGCTAAAATGGGTCTATCCTATGTGACAACTTGCTTGGTATAATGCATTGCAAAGATGCATTAAAATTCCTTTTCACAGAGCATGGTCCGTATCTATATTACTATTATAGGGGCCCCTGGTAGAGCCTCCATGCCTGCAAATACAGCTGCTTTCAGAGCCACACTCTGGACCAACATGGAGAAATTAATGGATAGCATATATTCTTCCTGTGCTCAGGTACTCAAGTTTTTTTTTTTTTTAAAGCTTGATAGGGGTCTTGAATAGCATTGTGTATAGGATGTTTGTTATCAGAAATAAAGTTGACAGCATGTGAGAGTGTCCTCGGGCAAGGCACTGCAAAACCTCAGTCTCTTACAAATACAGGAAAGTGGAAAGATATGAACAAGTGAGAGGGTGCCCATGTTTTTGATCCAAGACTGGTTCAGAAAGAAAAAAGATCCAAGTTTATTCATGCTAATTTACAGTATATTAACCCTCTACCACACAATGCCGACTTAACAACTTTGGGAAAGAACACTTTTGAAAACATTGCGGGAAAAGGAGAAAATGCTGGTTACCGGCATTTTCTCCTTTTCCCACAATGTTTTCTAACCTATCAAAGATAACTTCCACAATTTTAGCCACATTTAATTTAGCATCTGCATATACTATTGGTTTGGTTAAGAAAGTTGTGTATAATTATTTTTCTTTTTATGTTCTTATTCTGAGCAGCTCTTTCACTCAAAATTTCACTTTTAATTGCACTAAATGGCATTAGCTAATGGTGTTAATAAAACACCCTACATTCTTTTAAAATTTTTTCAGGTTCAACATTTACAAAAAGTTCTTATTAAGAAGAGGGATCCAGTCACTCATGTATGTTTTATAGAGGAACTGGCCAAAGTAAGGACAACTTTATTTTGTAGTCTTCTAAAATTCTTGGTAATTTTGAATAGATTTAACCGTTTACCAAACAATCCCATTTTAACAACTCTGATGAAGAAAACTTATGAAAACATTAAGGGAAAGGCAGAAAGTGCTAGTAATCAGCACTTTATGCACTTCCCACAGTGTTTTCTGCCTTTTTAAAGATAAAGCCAATTTTTTTGGTTGACTGCAAATGCTTTTAATAGCAACAAACATAAAATTTTGTTGTTAACTATACAAATGTCCATCAAATCCATTTACATAGCTACATGTGTGTTTTACTGTGTGATGCAAACCACTCAAAGGTTGTTTTCTACATAAGAAAACTCAGTTATGGGTAATTTCTGTGTGAGGTCAGTGGTGCTTTTGGAAATGTCAGCAGCATGATGGTGGTTAACTCTTTTCCAGATTACAGAATTATAGACTTGTCCAAATTAAAAGCATGTGCAGATGACACATTAAAAGAGGGTCAGATTGTGAGATTTTTCTCTGAAAGAATAGAAAAAGTTGTGGGAAAAGGGGGAAATGCTGATTTCCAGCATTTCCTCCTTTTCTCACAATGTCTTCAAAAGCCTTTTTCCTTAGGTTCATGAAAACTTGGAATGTGTGGTGAAAGGTTCATGGCATCATGTAACTCTGTATAAGTGAGCTGCAATAGATTTGAAACATACTAGGGAGCTTGATTTGCTTAAATGTTTTGTGATCTCTTGGATTTTTCAAAGAATGTGGCATACACGTAGGACTTGATACAGAAATATATGTACAAAATCTTTAAGCATCGTATGATTTACATGATATAGACAATCAAATTAAAATATAAGCACTGTTTTACTGCAGCAACTTAATATCTGTTTTATCTGCAGTCAAGAACAGCACTGCAAAATTAATAGATGCAGAAAATTAGACCAAATTGTCAGAAACCTGGTACAAAGAGCAGTTGGAAAATGCACTTATTTGAAAACTGTATTCTACATTCTTTCATTTTCTTTTCATCATTAATACTATAAAAATTATATTGATGAGACTAACAAACATAGAAATTAAGTATGTAAAAATTTAAGACCCACTGTTTTTAGACATAAATGTAGAATTTGGGAACCTGCTGAAAAAAGCTCATGCATTAATGTACTTTCAGAGTGAAGGCAGCATTCAGATCATGTCAGATTTCTGGGAAGTTATCACCAAGTTATTACAGGAAGAATTTCTTACTGCCGCAAACAGTATGTATATAAGATACATATAGACAAGTGTCTAGTGCCAAACACTTTACTCATTTTCAAAGGAAGTTTTAGCTATTGAAATATGAAATCATTTGAAAAATATTATTTATTTTGAAGTTAACCCTTTACAGAACAGTCCAAAGTTTAAACAAGCCTATAGGAAGAAGTCTTTTGAAAATATTGAGGGAAAAGGAGAAAATGCTGGTAATCAGCATTTTCTCCATTTCCCATAATGCTTTCTTCCTGTTGTCCCTTTGACAAAATACATCTTTTGAGCCATATTTAAATTATCGTCTGCACATGCTTTCAATATAAATCAGTATAAAATACTGTTGTCTGGTATAGAGTTAAGGCTTAGAAGGACATATCATTTAAAAAAAAAAAAAAAAAAAAGTTAGCAACAGTTTCGATTTCTCAATGGACCCATCAGAAGTGTTGCTGTTTTCAGAAGAAAACTGTCATGTAAATTAGTGGAGACTAAATGAATATGGATGCACTTTTATGCTTTTTGGATACACTTTTCTACCTTTTGGATGCCAACAGATGCTCATGGGTACTACTGATATTTTACAGAATTTGTTTAAAATCATCAGCTGCAATTTCGTTATGCAATGTTATTCATGAATTAAATACAGTTGGTTTTACCTGGCTGTTCATTGTCTTTTACCAAATAGAAATTTTACACTGGTGCCAAGCTGTAAAAACAATAATTCAGAATTAGGAAACTTGTGGCAGATCATATGTACACATATTTGTCTGAGAAATATCTTGCCTGCATTTCAGCTTCATCCTTTATCAAACAAGCTTTTGAAGGGGAATACCCTAAATTGTTACGCCTCTACAATGATTTATGGAAACGCCTACAGCAACTCAGTCAAAACAGAGAAATGTGGAATTTGCCTTTGCCAAGTGATGCCATGGTAGCAGATGATCAGAAAGATGACATTATTCTTACGCAGGCTGGGAAGTCTCAAACCAAACAAGAGTATGTTACTAACCTGTCAGTTTAATCCTTCATCACATAATCCCAGCTTTTAACGACTCTGAAAGACAGCTTTTGAAAACTTTGTGGAAATAAGAGCAAAGGCTGGTAACCAGCATTTTTTTTCCTTTTCCCACAAAACTCTCCACCCTTACCAAAAAAAAAAACTTTTTTTTTTTTTTTTTTTTTTTTTTTTTAATCACCTTTATTTTGTTGTCTGCAAATGCTTTCAGATTGGACATATCTAAATTTATGTCGCTGGTAAAGAGTTAAAGTAGGTCTCTTTTCTGGGCAAATAGTGAGGGTGTAGCCTAAATTTGTTATAGGTACCAAACTCTTTGTTCTTTCTAGATTTCAATTTTTAATGCAATTTGTAAAAGGTGGTTGAATGTGGTGCCTCAAAATATTAGTCTGTGAAATGAAATAACATTTGTTTTTTGAGGGATGATGTCTGACAATTTCAGACAGTTTTTGTGTGGCCTAAAATACATGTATGACTATTATTTGAAAATTACCAGTTACCAGATTTGGAAGGTTAGAAAATCATGTGATGAAAGATGCTGCTTACAGTATTTTCTATTTTCCAACAATGTTTTGAAAAAACTGTCTTTGTCAGGTTCATGAAAATACAGAATTGCTGGGTAAAAGTTTAAAAATGGAAAAAGTGTACCAAGTAGAAATGTAAATAATATGACCAAGTAAAAAATAATAGAAGTTAAATGATTGTGTACCAGTGTTTCTTGTAGCTTTAGTGACCCAATACTAGAAATCGTAAGAATAACATTTTATTATGAATATTTCAGTACCAACATATACTTTTTTGTTTTTCAGTTTGGAGCAAGCCCTGAGGAACACATTGTCTAGTTTTGAGAATGCATACTTGTCTAAATCCCTGTCTCGTTTGTTTGATCCAATAAATCTGGCCTTCAGTACATCGTCTTTCAACCCTCCCTCCATGGATGAAGTAGACAGCATTGTAAAAATAATTTCCAGGTCTGTCGAACCCATTATGAATCTTTTGCTTTTAACCCTTTACCAAACAATCCCATGTTTTCACGTCCCTGAGGAAGAGGCCTTTTGAAAACATTGTGGGAAAAGGAGAAAATGCTGGTAACCAGCATTTTCTCCTTTTCCCACAATGTTTTCTACCCTGTCAAAAAACCTTAAGTTCATTTGTACCACTTTCAAATTTGTTGTCTGCAGATGCTTTCAGTTTGGGAGGGGCTAAAATTGTTTTTTGGGAAAGGGTTAAGTATTGTTTTGATCTATTAAAATTTATGAAGAATGATAGTCAAATAATTAAGAAAAAAAAATGGAAAATGAATGACTCCTCCTTTTCTTCACTCTTTCTTCGGCTCTGTGTCTCAGTCTATCTCTCTCCTATCTCCCTCAATCATTCTCTCTCTCCCTCTATGTTCCCTATCTCGCTCTCTACCAGTCTGTGTCTCTCTATTTGTTCATAAGCAGTATTTAGGATAACTTTTTCTTTCCTTTTTCAGTGAGTTAAATGTGGCCAGTGTAGACACAAAACTGTGTGTCACTGTAGCCAAAAATGTTTCCAAGACTGTGAAGATGTTTTGTGTGAAGAGTGAACAGCTTGTAAGTAGGAGAAATGTCTGACATGATAAGATATGTATTATAAAAGTGCCAGCAAAGACTGAAACACTCTATCAGCTATTTTCATTCAGCCCATTACCACACGATCCCAACTTTTAACAGAAAAGATGTTTTGAAAAAATTGTGGGAAAAGGAGAAAATGCTGTTAACCAGCATTTTCTCCTTTTTTCACAATTTTTTCTAGCTTTCCCAACACAAATTTATTTCTCGAGTCACATTTATTTTGTTGTATGCAAATTTGGTAAAGAATTCACTTGTACTTTACAGAAAGGGACTTTCTAATCTCTCAGCAGGATACTTCTTAAAATTGTATAAAAGTAGTTAAGGTCAATAAAAATCAGGATTGTATAGTGAAGGGTCAAAATGGCCACCAATTGGCCATCTTGAATTCAATCAGCTCACATACAACTAGGAAGGTTCACAACATTCCACCTTATTATGGTAGAGAAATTGCCCCAGACCAGGAAAAATTTAGAACTCGGGCAGATGGCTTAAATTTAACCCTTTACCACATAATCCGGATTTGAAAACATTTTGGGAAAAGGAGAAAATGCTGGTAACCAGCATTTATGCTGGTAACCTGCATTTTCTCCTCCCACCTTTTCTAACCTTTCCAAAACAAATTTTAATTTTCCAGTCACATTTATGTTGTCGTCTGCAAATACTTTCGTTTTTGACTACCCGAAAAACTTATTGTTTGGTAAAGAGTTAGCCCTTTACCTCACAATCCTGACTTTTATCGACCCTGAGAAAGAAGCCTTTTGAAAACATTGTGGGAAAAGGAGAAAATGCTGGTAAGCAGCATTTTTTCCTTTTCCCGCATTGTTTTCTACCCTATCCAATAAATATATCACCATTTAAGCTACACTTAATTTGTCGTCTGCAAATGCTTTCAGTTTGGTCCAGTCTAAAATTTTGTTGTTTGGTAAAGGGTTAAGTCACAGTATGTATTGAAAGCAAGGAAAGCAAGGTCTTGGAATGGTTTCATGTAAAGTTAAGTCTCTTCTTTGGCTCAAATCCACTAACAGACTCGTTTTCCAGCTTGAGTTCTTTATTTGAACTGCATTTCACTAACATTAACAGACTTTTGTAGCATTCCCGAATTCAAGTTTTCGGCAAAATAAACAGACTTCACTCGGTTAACAGAGTCAAGTCCATTATTTTGCAGAGTTTAGTCCAAAACTTTGTGTCAACTCAGGATTTTAGAACATTTCTAAAGTCCTTAACCCTTTACCACACAATCCCGACTTTTAATGACCCTGAGAAAGGAGCCTTTTGAAAACATTGTGGGAAAAGGAGAAAATGCTGGTAACCAGCATTTTCTCCTTTTCCCACAATGTTTTCCACCCTATCCATTACATAAATCTCTGTTTAAGGTACACTTAATTTGTCGTCTGCAGATACTTTCAATTTGGTCCAGACCAAAATTTTGTCATTTGGTAAAGGGTTAATGTCAGTGAAATGCATCTTAAATAACAAACCCAGCCTAAGTCAGAAAATGAGTGTTAGTGGATATGGGCAAAATAAGAGAAGTTATCATGTGAAACAAGGCCTTTCTTGCCATGGATCATACCTCTCACTGAATTAGTTTTACTCCACTGTAGTTCGTTTCTGTTTTCAGCTATCAACAGACGGAGAAGCCAGCCAGGTGATTGGACCTGCCACTCATGGTCAAACAAGAAATTCCACTGTTGTTAATTCACTGTATCACCTGCATGTATCTGTCTGCAAGGTAATATTGTTATAGTTGACTTTTTTTTTTGTAAAAATCTAAATATCAATTATAAGGTCTTTTAATTATGTCCTGCAATTGACCTATTTGTATTACAGCAGAGGAACATTTCTCCTTTTGACACAATGTTTTCATGTATATTTATATAGCAGACCTTAATTTTTTATCACACAATCCTGATTTTAAAGAACCCTGAAATGGAAGGCTTCTGAAAACATTGTGGGAAAATTAGAAAATGCTTCAAACCAGCTTTTTCTCCTTTTTCCCACAATGCTTTCTACCCTATCAAGACAGAAATTATCATTTGAAATCCATCTAATATGTCATCCCCAAATGCTTTCAATTTGGTAGAGCCAAAAATTTTTGTCATTTTTTGATTATCCACATATTGTAGAGAGGTGTTCAAATTCTTCTACTGCATGTTTATTTCAGGGGGTAATGGGTGAAAACATTTTTCTCCCCATGATGAAATACAGTTGTACAATTATTCATATACTGATTTTTTTGTGAAAGATATCAAATATGTGCATTGTGCAATTTATTTCTCAGACTTCTATGATTTTTAAGGAATACATGTACATGTATTAGAAATACAAGTAATGTTTTAATTATAGCTTTGCTTTTTTTTTCACTTCATAAAAAGATGGATACTTCGGAAGTAAGTGTAATGATTTGTAGAATTTTCGGAAGTAAGTGTAATGTTTTGTAGAATTTTTGGTAAGCTAAAACTGTTGCTTCCTTGCTTTCTAGGTTGTTGGTACTCTAGAGAATTATCCAGAGGATGCTGTTGCCATAGTTACAGATTCTTTACAAGTAAGAGTATAACCATGGCATGACACTCTGAGCATGTTAATGGTATTTAGTAGTTCTTTCACATAGACTGTAAATCAAAGATCAGGCTGCACAGATATCTAATGCACTGATCTTATATTTACCATGTCTGATATTTTGTAGGGCGCTAAATGACCAAAGCTGTTGATACGCCATAAAAAACACAATTCCTTTCTCAATTTTGATGTCATTGTACTTAAACTTTGAACATATCCTAAGTAAGGAAACATCAGTGTACACAAATGCATCTTTTTGATGACTTTTGGTGTCTAACTCTCTACCAAACAACAAAAATTTAGGCTTGTCCAAAATGGAAGAATTTGCAGACAACAGATTAAATGTGGCTCAAATGATGGGCTTTTCATTGCATAGAAAACATTGTGGGTAATGGAGAAAATGCTCTTTCCCAAGGGTCATTAAACTATGTAATTTGTTAAAGGGTTAAGAATTATCTCCCCTTTATTTGGATATGTGCCATGCTCTTTGAAAAGGGGGCTTAATGCATCTGCAAAAGTATCGGCCCATGTCAGCCTGACCTGGGCCGAAACTTTTCGCTATCGGTCAAATTTCTGTATGCCAAAGGACCAGTCTGCTTCATGATTCTGTCTGTTGTTTGACAAAATGGACATTATTGATCCATGATCATGTGATGACTTGCTTGGCATCATGCATCACGGAGATGCATTAAGCCCCCTTTTGCCAGAGCATGGCTCATATGTTTTTGTGAGTAAGGTACATAAGGTCTGAGCAACTGTCACCTTTATCAAAGCTCTTGGTGGGGGTTAGAAAGTCACCGATTATGATAGTACTGAATATATTTGTCACTGTTTTAAAAATGTGTGTGTATTGTTGTGGAATGTCTCATATAGTTACACTTGGTCACTGTTGTTACAGGCTATAGTAGTTTTGATGTCCAGTGCAATACGACCTCTCATGTCGTCAATTTGTGATGCTTTAGAGGCCATCATTCTGACCATACATCAAGAGGACTTCTCTGGGTAAGTATTTTTCAATGAACCCTTTACCACACGGCAAAGTTTTGGACTAGACCACATTGAAGGAATTTACAGATGACAATTCAAATGTTTTTCAAATGATAGCATTTGTCCTTGAGTAGGTAGAAAACATTGTGGGAAAAGGAAAAATGCTGGTTAGCATCATTTTCTCCTATTCCTACAATGTTTTCAAAAGCCTTCTTTATCAGGGTTGTTAAAAGTCAGGATTGTGTGATAAAGCATTAATCTATACAGTTATATGTATGGACCAAGCCTGTCAAACAAGCACTTTTCTTTTCAGACCACTGTTTTTAAAGTTGCAGACAACAGTTTTACTATGATTTACATGACTGACTTTGTCTTTGAAAAGGTAGAAAATATTGTTG
Organism: Tridacna gigas; assembly: GCA_945859785.2. Lineage (NCBI taxonomy): Eukaryota > Metazoa > Mollusca > Bivalvia > Cardiida > Cardiidae > Tridacna > Tridacna gigas. Next base: position 30,097,490 of record OX244036.2, on the reverse strand, counting down.
GAAAGAAGAAAATTGCTGGTTATGATTGTCCTTTTCCTAAGGGTGGTTAAATCACAGGATGCTTTGGAAAAGGATAAAGTATGGTTTAGCTAAGATTAAATTGTGCAAAGTGTGAATGCTGAATACGAAATCCAGTGCCATAGATTTGTTACTTTTTCACATTGTTTTTGTTTACAGGGGAGCACCTGCAGGAAATGAAACAGAAGCACCATGTTCACTATATATGCGAGAACTTCAGGGTTTTATCTCAAGATGTTGTTCAGATTATCTATCTCAGTTTGAATGTCAGGATTTTGTGATGGAATGGTTTGTCATTAGTCTTTTCTAGAAAATAAGCTTCATGACTGATTTAGGGGAAACAGAATAGCACTCTGTTGACTTTCATTTTGATTCTGTACCTCACAAACATATTCCTGACTAGTCCAAATTGAAAGCATTTACAGAAAACAATTGGATGTTGCTTAAAAGATGGTTCCTGTCTTTCGAATCAAGAAAAAATTGTTGGATAAGGAGAAAATGCTGGTTACTATCATTCTTTTCTTATCCAACAATGTTTTCAAAAGCCCTCTTCTTTAGGGTCTTTAACACACAGGGTTTTTTGGTAGCGATTTGATTTGGTTTAAAAGTAATCTTTATCTGTTGGGAATGAAGCTTGTACAGTTTCTGCCATTTTGATTTAGTAAATCATTGATGTTTTTGAGGGCAAGAATAAATTGATTTGGAATAATGATTTTTGGGATTTTAGTTTTCAAGAAAATGTTGCAAAATGCAAAAGCCTTTTGTATGCAACTCAACCTTTACATGAGGAAGAGGATTAAACCTCATTTAACCTGTAATCCATTTCCTTCTGAAGATACCAGATCAAGACAACATGGCAAAAGAAGAAAATGCTCATAACAAGTAATTTCTGCATATTTTTGTATCTAATATGACTTCATGTTGGTAACCTCAGTTTATACACTGTTTTCAAAGTTGTCTGACGGAAATTTTTTTCAAGCAGTAGTGAATTAACTCTTTGCAAAATGTCAAAAATATAGACTTGTCCAAATTTGAAGGTATTTGCAGACGACAATTTAAATGTGACTCAAATGATGGAATTTGACTTCGGTATGGTAAAAAACATTTTGGGAAAAGCAGAAAATGCTTGTTACCAGCATCTTCTCCTTTTCCCACAATGTTTTCAAAAAGCTTCTTTCTCAGTTTTCTAAAACTCTGGATTTTGTGGTGAAGGGTTAAGGAGGGCCCTTTCTGATGTTGAACATGTACTTAACCTATCCCACACAATCCCGAGTTTTAATGACCCTGAGAAAGAAAACTTGAAAACATTGTGGGAAAAGGAGAAAATGCTGGTAACCAGCATTTTCTCCGTTTCCCACAATGTTTTCTACCCTATCAAAGACAACCTCCACAATTTGAGCAACATTTAAATTATCGTCTGCAATTGCTTTCAATTTGGACAAGTCTACATTTCTGTCATGTGGTAAAGAGTTAACTCTACTAGATGAGAAAAAAATTTAGACTCGTCCAGATTGGAAGTATTTGCAGAAGACAAATAAATTACGGCTCTGGAAAGAGTTGAAAACATTGTGCGGGTTATAAGCATATCCTCCTTTTTCCCACACTGGTTTCAAAAGCATTCTCCCCCAAGATCGTTAAAGGTTAGGATTGTTTGGTAAAGAGTCAATATACATGTTCTTCAAATGAAGTGTACTTTATTTTTTCAATTTTCAGTATACATCCAATAGCATGCCGATGTGTAGATCTGTTTGTGAGGCATGCTTGTTTAGTTCGCCCCTTGGGAGAAGGTGGAAAACTTCGATTAGCGGCAGACTTTGCGCAAATGGAGATGGCAATATCACCTTTTTGCAAGAGAGTATCTGATCTTGGGAAACACTATCGATTATTGAGAGCATTCAGGTTTGTGAAAGGTCTCCTATAAAACTAATTAGTTAAATTGTTCAATGAACCATTTACCACACAATCCTGAGTTTTAACAACCTTGAGGAAGAAGGCCCTTGGGAAAAGGAGAAAATGCTGGTAACCAGCATTTTCTCCTTTTCCCACAATGTTTTCTACCCTTTCAAAAACAATTTGATCATTTAAGCCACATTTTATTTGTTTTCTGCAATGCCTTGGAATTCAGAAAAGTCCAGAATGGTGTAATTTATTAAAGGGGTAACCCTTAGGCTGCTAAGTGGTCTTACACCTTTTTGCAGAACATGTAGATCCAGATCAGATTTCTCACGATGTGCATTCTGATCTTGAACATACAGTGTCAGATATGGTGGGATTTTTTTCTAGCAAAGAAGACATCAAAAATGGAAGTTTGGTTTTAACCATGGGCAGGAAACATTCAGCTGTTTATTTAACAATTTAATTTTTGAAAGTAGTTATCATAATGCAGTTTTGATGTCACACTGTCTATATTACAGTATTGTGGATAAGCTAGAAAAAAAGAAACAAAAAATTAAGCCAAAATTTGTTGCTCCTTGAAATAATTCTGAGATGTTATTTCAAGGCTGTAGTTGTCAGTTTTTCATATTACATGTATGTGCAATGTATTAAGTCTGTTTCGAATGTCATTTAACCCCTATATTGCAGACTAATTTCAAAGAAGAAGAATAAACTATTTAAGTCAGTTTATAAAAGCACAATGTTTTTTTACTTCATTTTTCAGACCATTGTTGTTCCAAAGTGTAGAGCATATAAGCCAGAGCCCTGCACTAGGGGAGATAATTCCATACAGTCTTCTGCTTCACTTCCTGTTTGCTAGAGCTCCTCCTGAGATCAAATCGCCACATATAGTAGGTTTTCTTTCTTGACATTTAGTTAAGCTATTAGAAATGAAGATGTTTTCGAATTGTTCTTGGTAGATTTTTTTTATAAATGATGTTTTATATTTGTGAGTTAAGATCATTATATGTTTAGCTTCAGTGGATCTGCCAAAACTTTTTCAAAGGTGCGATGAAAGTCTTTTCGACAGGGTTTATACCTTCCCAACTTGAAACTGTATTTCAATCTTGTTTGTGTTGAAAAGTGAGTGTTGCAGTTAATACTGGTTCAATAAAACATGAATGCATGAATAGGAAGACTATAGGCCGGAACTATTGATATCAATATATAGTTAATATCAAAAGATGGACTACTGGTACTGCAAAGGTTGTTGAAACTAAGGCGTAGTGGCAGAAAGATGCCTTCTATAGGCACTGAGATGTTTACTCCTGTACTGTACAATCATGTGTTTTCATGACCCTGAGGGCCAGGCCAGGTAGCTTAGCGATTAGCTTATCTGACTCAAGATCTGGTGGGTGCAGGTTTGATACCTGGCTGCGGCAAACTTTCTATCTGCCAGTTTTTGCCTCTCACCTGTAATGCATGTGAGAAAAGTAGTCATTGGCTTGGAAAGAAAGTTGTGTTAGTACCAGATCTGAGAAAGCCAGGAACCACATGCGTAGGTGCACTGACCACAGTGATATGACCTAAACTGTCCAAATGGCATTAAACCCCAATACAAACAAACAACCCTGAAGATTGAGGCCTTTTGAAAATATTGTGGGAAAAGGAAAAAATGGTGGTATCCAGCATTTTCTCCTTTGCCCACAGCACCCAAACAACAAATTTTGGACTGGTCCAAACTGAAAGAGTTTGCAGACGACAATTTTAAATTTGATGAAAATGGCAGAAAGGTCTCAAAAAGGGTAGAAAACACTATGGGAAAAGGAGAAGTTGCTCATTACGAGCAATTTCTCCTTTTCCCACAGTGTTTTCAAAAGACTTGTACTGCAGACACATGAAAACCAGGGCTTGTTTGGGAAAGGGTTAAGTCTATTAACCCTTTACCAGACTACAAAATTTTAGCCTTGTTCAAAGTGAAAGCATTTGCAGAGGACAATTTCAGTTTGGCTAAAATAGTGCAATTTTTCTTTGATAGTCTACCCATTTAAAAACAAGTCCTGTTATGCGAGCAACATTTAATTTGCGTATGCAAATACGTTTAATTTCGACAAGTGAAGAATTGGGCCTCTGGTAAAGGGTTTAGACAGAGGTTCAGATGAAAACTTTTAAGATGTATGTGACTTCAGTCCAGAAAATTAATCCTTTAGCCATGTTCTCTAACATATATATGTAATCTCATCCAGTTTGCCATGACAATTCAAATTTCAATACTTGATTTACAGATGGCCAGTCAAGTTAAAACAATTGACACTGAGTTAGGAAAAATAATAATAATGGGGACAAAATGTTTTGAAATTCTTTTTCTAAAAACTGGAAAATATAAGATCTTTGATAATCATTGTCTATCATCATCCATTCAAACTTTATGAAGTTTGGTCAAAATAAGACTAGGATAAAAATGCAGCTTTTTTCCATGGCCATATTTGTAATAGATAGGCAGATGTAGGTATCAGAATTACACATTTAAGATGTGAGTTCAGGGCCATTGTGTCCTATCTTGTTTCTCTATATTCCCAGTATATTATGGAAAAAAATTCTTCTCATACCCCGCCTAAAAATCTGGAATAATCATTTCCATGGTAACTGTTTTAAAATTTTCCTTATTGTAATATTTCAGACAGCTGATTGGTCCTTAAGCAGATACTCCCAGTGGTTGGATGATCATCAGTCAGAAAATGATAGACTGACCCTGATAAAGTAAGTTTACCTATTGTCTCTATGAGATGATTTTTGAAAACATTGACATAAAAAGAGAAAATTGCAAGGATGCTGTGTACATCTGTGGGGTAATTTGGGGTTCATTTATCAGATGACAACATTTAAGACTTGTCCAATTTGAAAGCATCTGCATACAACAAGTTTAGTTTGGCTCAAATAATAGGATTTATCTTCGATTTTGTATAAAACATTGTGGGATAAGAAGAACATGCTGGCTTTCCCGCAATGTTTTCAAATCTCTTCTTTCCTTAGGTTTGTTAAAACAAGGAATTGTGTGGTAAAGGCTGTAGGCATTTGATTTGGAAGTGCCTTTGGACAAGGTACTGCAGAGCCAGGGCCTGGGGATATTATTTCAACAGAATAACTTGGGCAAATTGAAAGCCTTTGCAGGTGGCTAAATGATGGAATTTGCTTCTGAAAGCACATAAACATTGTGGGTAAAAGGAGAAAATGCACGTTACCAACATTTTCTCTTTGTCCCACAATGTTTTCAAAAGACTTCCCTGTCATGGTTGTTAAAACTGGGTTGTGTGTGGGAAAGGATAAAACATAGGTCTGTCTGTATCTTTCATGTTTTTAACTTCTGTATCAATACTTATTAGCATACTGATTGTTTTTATCTTTTTTTAAACAGGGGTTCATTGGAAGCCTATGTACAGTCTGTGAAATCCCGACAAGGAAAGGAGTTTGCCCCAATCTATCCCATAATGCTTAATCTTCTTCAGACGGGGCTTCAACATTCTCACTAAATGTGTTGTCATGCATAATTATCACCAAACCTCCAACAATGTTAGAGCTGTATGCTGGAATCAGGTTATCTGTCTATCCATCCACACCCACAAAAGGTATTTTGTGGCCATGTGATAGTTCTAGTATTAAAGCCATTTTGTCTTATTAATGGTTTTTTAACTGTACTAGACAACAAGGTTTTTAGACTCCTCAATATTGAAAAACATGAAAAATGACTGGTAAAAGTGTCTCAAAACATGGAATTTTCTTTGAAAGGATAGAAAAAAATGTGGGATAAAGTTCTAGCTGTCACTGTTTTCTCTTTTTTCCACAATTTTTCGGAAGTTTTTTTCTTCAAGGTCCATAGTTTTCTCCTTCAGGGTTGCTCAAAGGATTGATTGGTAAAGGGTTTAAATGCTGTATCTTTAGCATTTTATGGGAAACAGTGGGTTCTTTGTACAGTAACAAATTAAATTCAAACCTCTTGAGCTTGTATTTTGACATTTTCCCCTCCCCCCAACCAAAGAAAAAAGAGGGGGGGGGAAAGAAAAGATAAATTGGGTTATAGATAAAATTATGCAAAAAATACATGATGATAAGGTAAGAAACTAACAGGTCATATGCTTGAAGGGAGGAATCAATGTAATGAGGCAAATCTTGTAAATATTTGGAAAAAATTGTGTTGGGATTTTTTTTTTTACAAAGTATAATTGAACTGTAAATAAAATACAAGGGTTTTATTTTTCTATAAATATATTTGTAGTTGTATTTTGTCACTGTCATAACAAATTGTTGTAGCCCTCTGATAATCTGTTTATTTCAATGCCAGGGAGCTATGAAAATGGGCATAAACTAGATTTGGTTATACATCTCTGCAACAAATGTTGATATTGTCACAAACAGGTAATTAAAACGAAGTGCTTAACTCTTACCAAACAACAAAATTTTTGCTCCCCCGAATTGAAAGCATTTGCAGACAACAAATTAAATGTGGCTCAATAGAGTGTTTCTGTTTTTGAGATGGTATAAAACGTGGGGAAAGAAGAAAATGCTGGCAACCAGCATTTTTGACTTTTCCCAAATTGTTTTCAAAAAACTGCTCTTTCAAAGTCATTAAAACTTGGGATTGTGTGGTAAAGGGTTAACTCTTCACATGACGACTAAAAATCTACACTTGCCCATCATGAAGGCATATGCAGACAGCAAATTAAAATGTGGATCAAATTATGAGATTTTTCCGTGAAAGAGTAGAAAACATTGTGGGAAAAGAGAAAACGTTAATTACCAGCATTTTAACCTTTTCCCACAATTTTTCAAAGCCTTGTTTATCAGGATCATTAAAACTTGGGATTGCGTGGTAAAATGTTAATGTCACAATGTGTGCTACTTTCACACTGGCAATGACCATCATCTGAGCCTCACTTTACCCTTTATCACACAATCCCAAGTTTTAACGATCCTGAGGAAGAAGACTTTTAAAAACATTGTGGGAAAAGGAGAAAGTGCCTGTAACCAGCATTTTCTCCTTTTCCCACAATGATTTCACCTATTATTTTAACCCTTAAGCTGCTAATCGCGACCCACTGACCTTTTGCGGACAGTGTAGATCAAGATCAGACTGCACAGAACGTGCAGTCTGATCTTTGATCTACACTGTCTGATACGGTATTTTCTTTCCGGAGAAATCAACTTTGAAACAGGAATGTTTGGGCTTTTAGTATTGAGTAGAAATTTGCGTTTCATTTATTCAGCAGCTTAAGTGTTAATAGTCCTCTAAATTCCTTCAGTATGGACATGTCCAAATTTTGCATTGTGGTAAAGGCTTAATCCTAATAAATATGAGTGTAAAATTTTGTCCCCTGGTAATGAGCTAATTCAGCAGCTGGTTCACTTGCTTTTTAACTCTTTACCAGATGACAAAATTTTTGCCAGTCCAAATTGAAAGCATTTGCAGACGACAATTTCAGTCTGGCTCAAATGGTGCAATTTTTCTTTGATAGGGTAGAAAACAACATTTTCAAAATCTTCTTTCGCAGACTCATTAAAAGGCGGCATTGTGTGGTAAAGGGTTGAACTCTTTACAAGACAGTACTGTTGGCTCATTCATTCTGAAAGTATAATGATATTTGTATTTATAAGGGTAGAAAACATAGTTGGAAAAGAAGAAAATACTGGTTACTGCTGTTTTCAAAAGCTTTCCTATCTCAGGGTTGTTAAGGCACAGGACTATTTGGTAAAGGGCTGATCCAGCCCACTGTTTTTTTTTTCTTTTTTCGCCAATGCTCTTAGGCTATCCTTCTGTGGAAGTTAATCAACATATTACTTGTCCAAGATTTTTATCTATTTTGTTGCACCTTAACCCTTTACCCCTCAATTCCAACTTTTAATGACTCTGAGGAAGAAGGCTTTTGAAAACATTGTGGGAAAAGGAGAAAATTCTGGTAACCAGCATTTTCTCCTTTGACCACAAAGTTTTCCAGCCTATCAAGCACAAAGTTTGCCATTTGAGCCACCTTTGATTCGCTCTCTACAAATGCTTCTAATTTGGACAGATCTAAATTTCGTTGTTTGGTTAGGAGTTAACCCTTTACCACACAATCTCGACTTTTAACGACCCTGAGAAAGAAGCCTTTTGAAAACATTATGAGAAAAGGAGAAAATTGCTGGTAATCAGCATTTTCTCCTTTTCCCACAATGTTTTCTACCCTTCCAAAAGCATATTTCAATTCCTAGGTCAGGTTTGTTTTGTCGTCTGCTAATGCTTTCAATTTGGACTAGTCTTAAATTTTGTCATCTGGTAAAGAGTTAAGCCCTTACATTTGGACAAAATATTAGACTCGTCCATATTGAAAGAGTTTGCAGACAACAAGTTAATCTGGCTTTTGAGAGTTGTACCTGAAAGGGTAGAAAGCATTCTTGAAACATGGCATCATTTAGTAAAGGATCAAATTTGGTAGCAGGTACCTTACTGGAATCTGGTATAGATCTGCTTTGAAATTTTAATTGTGCCTTGTTCCACAATGTTTTCAAAAGCAGTCTTTTATAGGGACATAAAAAGTCATTAATTTTTGCATACAAATACATGTATGTTAACACATTACAACTTTTTGAAATGAGAAATTGCTTACTACAAACAATGTCGCCATCTTCCACAATATTTATTGGACTTTAATGTTGATTTTCTATACTTTTCAAGGATGTTTTATAAGTTTTCTGCTGCATTTTTTCCCCTATTTATTTGTAAACTTTAGAGACCAACTCTATCAACTTTGCCCTTTGAACTCTTGGCATGACCTTCAAAAGTTTTGCTGACATAGCTTGGCTGGTTTAGCAGTGCAGTTATGTTACATATGGAATTATCCTATAAAGTGCTAAAAACAACTTGAGTTGCTTTTGCAGAAAGTATAGATCAAGATCAGACTGCACAGAATGTGCAGTCTGATCTTGGATCTACAATGTCTGCTACTTTATTATGTTCTGGCCAATATGATCTTGAATTTGCAATATTTCAGCTGGTTTTCCAAATGAAAAGGTCCCTTCTTCCAAACTCAGCAGTCCAGGGGTTAATTTCATTTTACACATGTTTGAACTAAGCAGTCAGACTTTGTCTTCACTTTTTATAAGACAGCAGTGGGGGTTTATTAATCCACTAATCCAGGATAATCTGTTTTGAGATTATAATGACCGACTTAGAAGTTTAGTGATATGTTTATGCAAGCCAAGAGTTGAAACTCTGTACAAAAAATAGTGTATTAGTTAAGATCCCTGGCACTATGGATTTCAATAAAAAAAAAAGCCATGTGACAACATTTCATGAAATAGAATGTAACACTGGGAAATGAGTCTGTAGGGAATCAAAATACAATGAAGCACAATCATAAAAACTCTTCTTTTTTCCCCCAACTTTCATTATTTTTTGTAAATGTATGGTTTTGATTAGTAATGGTTTTCTTCCCATTGGCTGAAATATTGAACAATAGAATGTTTTATTTATGTTTTACATGTCTTGAGTTCGATAAGGAATCTAATTGAGCTATGTTCTGGCAAAGGGGGCTTAACCCTTTCCCAAAAAACAAATTTTTGACTGGTCCAAATTGAAAGAGTTTGCAGATGACAATTTTAAATTTGATGAAAATGGCAGAAAGCTCTCAAAAAGGGTAGAAAACACTGGGGGAAAAGGAGAAATTGCTCGTTACGAGCAATTTCTCCTTTTCCCACAGTGTTTTCAAAAGACTTGTACTGCAGACACGTGAAAACCAGGGCTTGTTTGGGAAAGGGTTAATGCACCTCCATGATTGATCATACAAGACATGACATCACATGGTTAGGGATTCATAAAATCTATTATGTCTAACAATCAACTGTATCAGGTTGACTGGTCCTTTGACAGATAGAAAATTGACCTGTAGTGAAAAGTTTTAGCGCAGTCAGCACAGGCTGACCTGAATCAATACATTTTGCATATGCATTAAGACCCCTTTTCACAGAGCATGGCTCAATTCAGTTTTATTTCACTAACCCCTGCAGACTTTTTGCATGACGTATCCAACCACTGTTGTAATCATTGTTGCAAAAAAGATTTGCTTTTAACTCTTTACCAAATGACAAAATTTTAGACTCGTCCAAATTGAAAGCAATTGCAGACAACAAAATAAATGTGGCTGAAAATTCAAAATTTGTTTTGGGAAGGGCAGAAAACATTCTGGGAAAAGGAGAAAATGCTGGTTACCAGCATTTTCTCCTTTTCCCACAATGTTTACAAAAGACTTCTTTCTCAGGGTCGTTGAAAGTCGGGATTGTGTGGTAAAGAGTTGATGATCAATTACACCTTTGCCACAAGGTTTTCACATAAACATGTGTTGACTTATTACCAGACAACAAAATTTTAGACTTTTAGACTCTTATTTCAAAGAGTTGCAGATGACAGATTAAATGTGGATTTTATGTTGGAAATTTTCTGTGATAGGAGAGTTCTAAAATTTTGTGGGAAAAGGTGAAAATGCTGGTTTCCAGTATTTTCTTCTTTACCTTCAATGTTTGCAAAAGCTTTCTTCACCAGGGTCGTGAAGACATGGGATTGTGTGGTAAAGGGTTAACCGCATTTAAAGCTACTGGTATTATATTTACCTTGGAGAACAACAAGTGATTTGGAAAGAGTACATAGGTTGTTAACTTATGAATGAGACCTATTACATCCTTGCAGTCGAAAACTTTTGAAAACCCTTTTTGAAAAGGAACAATTGCTTATTACAAACACTTTCTAACACAAGGTTTTCCATGCCATTCAAAACATTTTGCTTCAAATTTATTTCAAGAGGTGGTGAGTTAACTCTTAATCAAACAACACCATTGTAGACTGGTCCAAATTGAAAGTATTTCCAGGCAACCAATTGATTGTGAATCAAAAACTGAAAATTGTCTTTGGAATGGAAGAAACCAGCATTTTCTCCTTTTTCCACAATGTTTTCAAAGGATTTTTTTTTAAAGGTCATTAACTCTTTACCCACGACAAAATTTTAGACTAGTCGAAATTGAAAGCATTTGCAGACGACAAATTAAATGTGACTTTAAAGTTGAAATTTGTCATGGGACAGGTAGAAAACATTGTGGGAAAAGGAGAAAATGCTGGTTATCAGCATTTTCTCCTTTTCCCACAATGTTTTCAAAAGGCTTGCTTTTTAGGATCGTTAAAAGTCGGGATTGTGTGGTAAAGACTTGGGATTGGGTAGTAAAGGATTAACCTTTTTAACAAACAATCCTGTGATGGAATGTTATAGAGGAAGCCATTTTAAAACATAAGTTATTTTTGGGTGAAATATATCTCTTTATCTGAGATTCTGTGCATTCTGATCTTGATCTACACTGGCCACAAAAGCCTGAAGGTTATAGAATGGGAATCCATAAATGAATAGCTGCTAACCCTCAAAATAATGTTGACACAGTTATGCCCCTTTTCCTTTAAGACTCAATGGTAAATTGTAGGACTTGTTATGTAGAGACCATGAGTTCAAGCCTTCTGGAAGCATTGAGTTTTCCATGGGAATGTCATTGGGCAAGACACTTCAGAGTCCAAGCCTTGTTTTGGTGAAACCCAGGGCACAGTCATGTGAGCTGACACTTTGATATGCTAGTAATTTAGATAATGATAAAAATGGCATAAAACACCATTTAATTAATTGAAACAGGCAGTATATGCCCCTTATCCCACAATGTTTTCAGTTATGGTAATCATTGTTGAAAAAGAGCACTTGCTAAAAAGACAAATTTACTCCTTTTCCCAATGTTTTCAAAAGCAAAGAAAATGACAGTTGTGGTACCCATTAACATGTTACCACACAATCCCGAGTTTTCATTGAATGACCTTCTGAAAGAAGGCATTTGAAAATGTTTTAGGAAAGGGAGAAAATGCTGGTAACAGCATTTTCTCCTTTTTCCACATTGTTAATCTGGTCATCCTAGGCCAAATCTCACCATTCTATCAACATTTTATTTGTGGTCTGTAACTGCTTGGAATTTAGACATGTGTACAATTTTGTCATGTGGTAAAGGGTTTATCCAGTGCCAAATACAATCCGTCTGTCGTCTGTCCGTCCACATTTTTTTGTTTACACTCTAGCATCTACAAATATTAACCAATCAGCACCAAACTTGGTCAAAATGTATATGACCATAAGATCTCGGTTGAGTTCGATTATGGGTGTAATCGGATTAGAACGACTGGAGTTATTTGCCCTTGAATTAGAAAAATTGCCATATTTGACTTTGTTTACACTCTAGCATCTACAAATATTAACCAATCAGCACCAAACTTGGTCAAAATGTATATGACCATAAGATCTCGGATGAGTTCGATTATGGGTCTTATCAGACCAGAACGACTGGAGTTATTTGCCCTTGAATTAGAAAAATTGCTACGTTTGACTTTGTTTACACTCTAGCATCTACAAATTTAAACCAATCAGCACCAAACTTGGTCAAAATATATATGACCGTAAGGTCTCGAATGAGTTTGATTGTAGGTCTAATAGGACCAGTTATTGCTGTGTCATGGAAAAAGGGGGCGTGACGTATATTTTCATTGTGGACCAATATCTCTTTAACTACAGGGCAAAATGTCATGAAACTTATTCTTTATTGCAAGCTACAGACAATAGTTATTTTTTTTTTATTTCATGAAATGCCATGTCATGAAAAAAGGGGGCTAAATGTTTAATTTCGTCATGGACCAATGACCATCTGTTTGTCCATCTTTCAGGACAGATATCTTCTAAAAATCCCTGACAAAAACTAATAGAAATTCATACAGGTGTTCCTAATGATGTCCGCTGATATTTATTAGTTTTTTTTGCCTTTTTGATATCAAATACTGTCTCATAGGAAAAAGGGGCTTCATGTATATTTCTGTTAAGGAGCAATATACATGTATCTTCAACTCAAAATCCTGGACAAAAATTTTTGAAACTTCATACATGTGTTCCTTATGATAGTCCGCCAATATCATTAGTTTAGCTTTTTTGATTAAATGTCGTGTCATGGAAAAAGGGGGCTTCACATATAATTTCATTATGGATTAATATCTCTTTAACTACAGGACAAAATGTTATGAAACTTCATCTTTATGTTGTTTATCACAAGCCACAGACAATAGTTAGGCCTATTTGTTAGCTCACCTGAGCACGAAGTGCACGGTGAGGTATTGTGATTCGTCGTTGTCCAGCGTCCGTCTTTCCACAATTCCTTTAAATATCTTCTCCTCCTAAACCAATCATGTTGAAACTTGACAGGCATATTCCTTGGTTGAAGTTCTACCAAAGTTGTTGAAAGAATTGAATTAACCCTTTAACTCCAGGGGTCACAATTTTGGGCAAAATTGTATAAAGAGCAAACTTTAAAAATGTTTTTGTCTGAAACTAGAAGGCCCAGAGCTTTGATATTTGATATGTGGCATTTCCTTGTGGACTTCTACCAATTTTGTTCAAATGATGCCCCTGGGTCAAAAAAGGACATAAAGGTATACAGAATGAACTTTAAAAGTCTTGTTCTATTTAACCCTTTGCCACACAATCCCAAGTTTTAACGCCTGTGAGAAATAAGGCTCTTGAAAATATTGTGGGAAAAAGAGGAAATACTTATAACCAGCATGTTTTCCTTTTTCCACAATGTTTTCCACCCAACCAAAATCAAATTTAAATTTTTGAGTCACATTTATTTTGTTGTCAGCAAATGGTTTGAATTTGGACAAGTCTTGACCCTTTAAGCGCCTTTCACTACTATAGTTGCCTTTGTGTCTAGTGTAGTTCAAGATCAGACTGCACAAAATGTGCAGTCTGATCATTGATCTATACTGTCTGCTTTGTTGAAACACTGCAGACAAAAGGCACCCACGCAGTTGTTATCATCTTGTACTCATTCTGGAATGAAAATGGCCTTTGTGTTTAAGGATTAAATTTTTGTTGTTTGTTAATGATTTGAGCCAAGCCTGTTAGCTCATTACCTACAGGGCTAGCTATGCAGGGATGTCAAGTTTAAATCTCAGTTGGGCCAAGCACTCGGGTAACCAGGATTTTTTTTTACTTTTTCCACAATGTTCTCTACCCATCCCAAATCTAAGTTCATTTTTTGACACAAATTTATTTTGTTGTCTGCAAATGCTTTGAATTATAGACCAGTCTAAAATTTTTGTTTGGTAAAGAGATAAAGATAGACCACGTAATATGCATTTCAAGACTGTGTTGTAGGCAATACTGTCTTGCAGAATATAAGGCATATATATCCAAGATCCAACTGCAGTCTGATCTTTATCTATACTGTCTGATAAAACATCCTGTCTTGCGTACCCCTAGCCTTGGTTCCCACCTGATCATTTTTTCCTTTTATCTATTCAGGACGGACGGATGCAGTTTAAATTTGACATGAAGCCCCCTTTTTCCATGACAGCAATAAATTCCAAAACCCTGACAATATGCGCTAGGTCACTTGATGTGTGAAAATTTCATCCAAATCTGTTGAGATATGTCCAGTAATTAAAGAGATATTGGTGAAAAATGAAATATAACATGAAGACCCCTTTTTCCATGATGCAGCTATAAATTGCAGAACCTTGACAATATGCGCTAGGTCACATGATGAGAAACATTCTGTGAAAACTTTTGAAAACATTGTGGGAAAAGGAAAAAATGCTGGTAACCAGCATTTTCTCCTTTTTCCCCACAAAGTTTTCTACCCTATCAAAGAAATATTGTGTCACTTGAGCCAATATGAAAATGTTGTCTGCAAATGCTTTCAATTTGGACAGATTAAAATTTTGCCACGTGATAAAGGGTTGAAAGTACAATGCAACTTTTTGTCACACACCAAAAGGCCTAGGGCTTTGTTATTATTCCTTCAAAACTCTGTTCTGGAGATATATATTAGCTTGTCGGTCCATCCATCCATCCATCAGTCTTTCTGTAGCATTTTCTTGTCAGAGCTAGTTCTCAACAACTACAGGACAGATTTCATTCAAACTTCAGAGAGACTCGGTGCCAAGCAAGAATGCGCATATTATATTTTGGTGACTGTTCATTGAATTTTTACAAAGTTATTTTCCTTTGATGAAATTTCTTGTTCTCCCTATTTTTCAAAAACTATTGGACAAATATCATTCAAACTTCTCACAAATATTTATATAACCGGGTTTGGTTAAGAAAGATTATCTTCTTGTCTAAACCAAGAAGACCTAGAGCTTTGGCCTTGCACTTCGATATTTGGTATTTATCTTCATTGTAGACCTTTACTGCTTGGTACTCAGGTGAGCGATATAGGACCATCATGGTCCTCTTGTCTATATTAATTTTTGAAAGAGAAATTTCATGTTTGATTTGTTGTTTGTGGATGCTTTTAGTTTGGACAAGGCTAAAATTGTATCGGTAGCTAAAAACT
Organism: Tridacna gigas; assembly: GCA_945859785.2. Classification (NCBI taxonomy): domain Eukaryota; kingdom Metazoa; phylum Mollusca; class Bivalvia; order Cardiida; family Cardiidae; genus Tridacna; species Tridacna gigas. Next base: position 30,082,166 of record OX244036.2, on the reverse strand, counting down.
GACAGGTCATTTATCAAAATGGAACGAACTTTTCAGACACCGAAAAAAGACAAAAATAAATCGAGGCAGATTTGGCCAGAATGGGGTGGGTGTACGAGGAGTGTTCGAATATGAATACATCAGAGCATCTAAAATTTGATTCTTCATAGGCATCTCTGAAATTTTTATTTTGTTCTCTCAAAGTATTCACCTCCAACAGATATACAAAGTTTCAGTCTCTGGATCCAATCTTTGAAGGCATTTTCATTGTTCTTTTTTTTAGGTATACTTTGAAGACACTGGAATATTTCAGAATTGAGCCGTTTGCGCTGAAGAAATTTTCGACCTGAAAGGTATTTTTCTAGCTTTGGAAACAAACAAAAAAGTCACAAGGGGCAAGGTTAGGTGAATACGGAGGGTGGGGAGCACAACGACTTTTTCCTGCTTCAGAAAGCCTTGGTCCTCGTACAAAAGACAATGGCTGAAACTTTTGGTACACACACGTTGAAATAGAGTTGACAGAAAATTAATTCCATTGTCTTCATAGTTTACCTAAAACAAGACTATGAAAATGTCTTCAAAGATTGGATCAAGAGACTGAAACTGTATATCTGTTGGAGGTGAATACTTTGAGGGAACAAAATAAAAATTTCAGCGTAACCTATGAAGAATTAAATTTTAGGTGCTTACGGATGCATTCATATTTGAACACTCCTGTGTTTGTTGAATTATCTTGCAGACTTCTCAGACTGCATGTTTGGCGTGCAACACACGAAAAGGGGCCATCGGACATATGCGTAAAAGTGTGTAGTCTCAGATCAGCTTGTGCAGTCTGTGACTAATCCGAGACGACACTTTCCGTTTTTGTGCGATTTTCTGTTTCACGAAAGCCTACTGTATGAAAAAATCTTATGTAGTCGTAAAGTGCCGTCTCGGATTAGCCTGCGCGGACTGCACAGGCTAATCCTGGACGACACTTTACGCAAATGTCCGAAGGTCTCATTTCGCACGTTACGGGCCCATTATTATTATTATCTGAACGCACTCGTTTTTATTTTCTCAATAATTGAAACCACTACTTGTTTTTCATGAATGTTTTAACCCTTATGTTTTAACCACAAGACAAAACTTTCGACTCGTCCATATTGAAGGAATTTACAGACGACAGTTAAAATGTTTTTCAAGTACTAATATTTGTCTTTGAATCGTTAAGCGGCATTTTCTGCTTTTTCCAAAATGTTTCAAATCATTCTTTCTCAGTGTCATTAAAACTCGGGACTGTGTGGTAAAGGTTCACGCTTTTACCAAACAACTTCGTATTTTCCCAACCCAGAACGAGAAGATATTCTGAAAACACTGTGGGGAAAAGAAAATGCTGAATGCCTGCATTTTCTCTATTTCCCACAATGTTTTCTGATCCCTCAAAGACAATGCCCATCATTTAGGCCACATTTGACTTGTCGTCTAGAAATGCTTTCAATTTTGACAAATCTGAAATTTGGTCGTTATTCAACCGAGGACTGCATATAAGTGTGAACATAAATAGTTAGAAGCGACAGGATTCAAGTTAACCTGGTTAATCATCGAGCGGCTTACTTGAAAAATTTACTTCGGACGATATTTGTTGGTTTATGTTGGAACTACTGTACAGCTCAGCACCCTCTCTCTCTCTCACACAAAGTTGCTCGTTCTTGAGATCTCGATCTCTCTCTCTCTCACTCTAAGTTGCTTGTTCTTGAGATAAATTCCCCTGATGCTCTTATCACGATGTGGTGTAGGCTTCAACTTGAGCTGGAGTCCCTTTAAATGGTGCTTAGACGAAATACACAGGTTAAAGATAGAAACTATCTGTGCACAACGCCTACGCATCATCCGAAATCGGGAGTCTTGTAGAATTCGTCCTCCTCGTAGTCTTCTGAAACATGAACATCAGTGTGTCGTTTTATACCTGTCCATATTTCAGACAGGTACACTCGTCCTCCGCTAAATATAACAGTGTGCCATTCTTAGTGTTCCCGCGGAAATTTTTGAAATTATTTTCCGCTAAAACTTTTCAATGCAATATCATATAATAATGGGAGAATATAAGGTATTTATATGAATGAAATAACTTATGATAAAAAAGAAGAAGAACAAATAAAAATTGAGAAACAATGTCCCTCATGACATTACGTTGAGTCAACTGAGTCTATGCTGTTGGATACGCCAAGCCCCCGTAGCTCAGTCGGTAGCGTACAGGACTTGAGAACAGGAGGTCGCTGGTTCGATCCCCGGCTTGGCCAGTTTCTTTCCGAGCATTGATGATAGGCATCGCGACAGGATTCATTCCTCTCTCACCGCTGACCATTGTTTCGACGATGTTTATGTGGGAAAGCAGCCAGTGGCTTGGAAAGAGTATTGTGCGGAATACTGGTAAAAGAAACTCCAGAAAAGCATGGATAGGTGCACTGGTCGACGTGATGTAACTGAAATAATGTTGAAAACGGCGTTAAACACCATACAATACAATGCTGTTGGATGCAGGAGATCTATGTTCATTTAGATCTAGATTTGCCTTCAAATCTGTTAAGAACAGCAAACGCTAAAGTATTTGTTGTTAATACGAGCTCCCCCGTTTCTATCAGTTTTGTAAATCAAAAATGCTACGCTAGGGAGGGTGAATTAATAATTTTGCTGTCTACATCTACATAATCTAACGAAAATAAACAAATAAATGAATAAATAAAAAATCTACAATAACACAAGAAATAAATAAATCTCGTTTACTGAAACTCTAGATCTAGCATGAGCGCTGTGATAGAATCGAGTCTACATTGATTTTAGAGGTGTTCTTTTAGTTTAAGTTACTTATGAACAACGGAGGCCTACACATCTGCATGCATAAACAACACCAATTTACGAGAATAAATACAAGAACAACTTGGTCCAGTTTTAATTGTATTATTTATTTTAAATGAATCGATAAGATTGTGGTAATCGATATAGATCTAGATCTGTTACCGTCATCCGTTATCTAATTATTTACCATCCTAATGGCTAATGAAAACATTGTGAAAAAAGATGAAAAGCTTGTTATCGACTTTTTCTCTTATCCCCACTGTCTTTTTTATTCTTTCTAAGCCGTATCCCATCATTTTAGCCACATTTAGAGTTCGTCAGCAGACTAGTTTAAATACATAGCGGCAAAAAGAGAACGCAACGAGCAGTTTCTTCCTTCATTATCACATGTATTCAGATTTATTCCGAATGTTGATAATCCATATCTTACGTAGATGCTTTAGCTCTTTACCTAAAGACAAAAATTTGGACTGAATCAAAGTGAAAGCATTTGCAGACGACAAATTAAATGTTGCTAAAGTGATGATTTCTGTCTTTGATAGGGTAGAATGAGCATTTTCACCTTTGCTCACAATGTTTTCAGAAGGCTTCTTCGTCTGGGTCTTTAAAACACGGGATTGTCTGGTAAGTGTTAAAAGTGACTTGGACGAATTTGTTTTATAAGTTAATTTAAATAAGAAAATGTAGATAAGTAAATTTAAATAAGTAGTAAAAATATACTAATTATAAGTCAATATCGAAAGGAAAACAACAACAAACAAACAAAACCATCGAGCTTTAACGACCTGTATGAAGAAGACTTGAAAACAGTGTGGAAAAGCAGAAACATGCTCGTAGCCAACATTGTCCCCTCTTCCCATAATGCTGTCTTTCTTTTTAAAATACACAGTCCATGTTTTAAGTGACATTTAATTTGTCGTCTGAAAGTTTTTTGGACAAGTCTAAAATTTTGTCGTCTCATAAACTCAACTAATTATTTACATACAAACATTTCTAAACCCACCTCAACCTTTTTCCTCAACCGCTCCAACTCAAAAAGATCACATAAAACCAAAGCGGGCGGTTTTTATAGGCATGGATGTGGCCGAAAAAATATCAAGAGAACTGACGAAAACATGCTGGGTCCTGTCTAAATCATTTCAACTTCGTGTTGCAGTTTCAGGAATATTAAAAGTTGAGGATACTCGTAGTGAAAGAAATGCATATATCTGAAATCAAGATTTTAATCTATGACATAGCCTGAAAACTTTAAGACAAACAGAGAAATCGCTCATTTATGAACAGTTTTTTTTTTAACAGTGTTTTCAGTTTTAATGATGATTGCCTGATGAGATGTCGTAATGTCTGTACAAGAAGGAAAGGGATAGTTTGTCTGGTTGTATACTTTTTTTGAGAAAATTATGTGAACAATGAAAATCAAAAATCCACATTAAAAAGAGAAGAACTTGCTTCGACTTTATGATACAATGCATGGAAGGATTATCCGGATTGCTAAGCGGATTTGGATTAGAAATTTTGACCAACGTGGGGCACTAATCCAGTTAATCCGGCCCTGATTGGCGGATTAAAAGAATACACGTTCGAAGTAGAATTAATTTTCAGGTCTAATTCTACGTTGAACGATTATTACTCAAAACTATAACAATGGATGGAGAAAGTGATCGACAGACAAAATCTAAAAAATGTATCATGAAAAGAACGTGGTGTAACCGATGTCGTCATCACTTGTAGGAGTAAGCAACAACAAAATTGTAAAGAGCTACATGAACGATCTAATGGACAAACCGGAAAATCCCTCCATTCCTTTGATTCAACCTTAACCCTTTACCAAACGACAAATTTTCAGACCGATCTTTCTAAAAATTGAGGGCATTTCCAAACAAAAAAAAATAAATAAATAAAAAAAAAAAAATAATAATAATAAAATAAAATAAAATAAATAAATAAATGCGACTGAATGACAGATTCGTCTATAACAGGGTAGAAAACAATGTGGGAAAAGGAAAAAGTTGGTTTCCAGCATTTTCTCCTTTCCCCACAATGTTTTCAAATATCTTCTTTCTCAGGATCCGATTTAAAACTATGGATCGTGTGGTAAAGGGTTAAACCGTGATATGTGACTGCTACATATTTTCCAATCGAAAAAAAATCACTTTCAAATGAATGCGTGCCGGAAAAAATCTCACTTGATCGAAGAGGGTAGATTCAAAATCAGACTGCACGTTTTGAATGATAAAGTATTAACGCCCAAGACAAGATCTTAAATACTAAAATTTGTCTTGTTTTGTACTGTAGCTTAAAAGTCTGCGCTTAACTGCAACATTGCCATACGACTCTTCGTGTGTTGCAAGAGATTTTGGAAACAATGTGGCAAAAGAAGAAGACGCTTCCAGAACAGTTATGAGCAATTACTCCTTCTCTTACGCTGTTTGCGAATGCCTCCGTCTATTGCACTTCAATCCATTTTGATTTTGAATGTTTGGCAAGGATGTTTCCAGAATCTTCGGCCGCAAATTTTGTTTTCAAAAGTAGATCTAAAGATGATAAACTCGCTCCCGAAACCGTCTAGCTTTAACCTTATACGATATAGTTACGAGTTTTACAACGTTGACAGAGAAAGCTATTGAGAAAATTGTAGGAAAAGGAGAAAACGGTGGTAGCCAGCATCTTTTTAGCCAGCATCTTTTCCTTTTCCCACAATCTTCTGTACCCTTATCAAAGACAGCAAACATCATTTGAGTTACAATTAATTTGTGCAAATATATATATATTTAATTTGGTCTCTCTCTCTCTCTCAAAACACTCCGATATCGTAAAGATCACGACAAAATATTTAGGGGTACGTGTAGGGGTACAGCAGATGGGGGATTTTTTGTCTGTCTTCTATGGAGATTTGAATACTAAACAAAAGGAACGAACGGGAGCAGTTGGGAAAATTGCAAATCACGGAAATAAGTTGAACGAAACGGAAGCCGGTCAAGGGAAATCACTCTAAAATTGTTTTGGTCCCTGAGGCACGAAACTTAAAGAAAGAAATGTCTGTGTCCACCAACTCCGGAATTCCACCAAAATCATGGATGCCGGCAAATGTAACACTAGAAACATCGTATGTCCATTTTGATGATTCCATTTGTGTATATACAAATGCAACGGCCTGTTATTGCTTTCGCCCCTGCTGGTTTCGTACCCAAAGAAATTTAGGCAGGACGAAAGGGCTACCCCATGACAATAAAATGGGGGAGGGGGTCATTGTGACCCACTTGTTATAAAAATTTGGGGGACTTTCTGGAATTTCTGGGGTTACAACAAAATTAGATTAGAAGTAGTAGCAAGGCCAAAGGATTTTGGCACTGGGAGAGAGGGTAGTTCCCTTTTCCACTCCAGGAGGGGCAGGAGTGTAGTGCGTATCAGAAATGTGCGGTCTCCCGAAACAGCGCCTACAAGCGTCTTCAAAGTGTTTAAAAGCGTCTGCAACAAAATTAAACAATTTTTTGTCATCATTATTAATTTATTGCAACAGTAGTCATTTCATAACCTGTTTTATGTCAGAAATACAAAACTAGCCTTTCTGAAAGTATAATAGAATGGCCCCACTTAGGACGCTTAAAATAGCAGCAATTTACAGATGAGCATTTACAAGCTTAGAGTTTTTTTTACATGTTTACTTCTTTTTCATTGCAAAACATGAAAGCTTCTCCAGCCGAGTCTTTTGGTAAACCCTATGCTTTGATAACTTATTTGTTGTAAGTTACTTGCTCTTTGCAAAAAATCAGAATTTATTATATAAACAAATTGCGGGTTATTATATGGTGCAAGTTACAATTCATACTCTGAGAGAAATGCACCCTCTCCTGTTCTGTGTAATCCAATCCCATTCTTGAAAAAAATTATGTATATCTGCACAACAATTACCATTTCTCAAACCATTTAAATTCAGCTCATAACCTTTGGTTTCTATCCTGTCAAATTCTATGACATGAACTGAAATGAATTCTTAAGATGTGAAGTGTTTTTTTTTATAACTTAGTAAATAGTACACACACTGGTCAATTGGCTTAATACCTGTGTAGAAAAAAATATAACACCCTTATAAATGTCAAAATTTATAGTAGAGGGGGTAGAATTTAAAATAAATCAATTAAAATCACATTTTTCATTTGGACGTACAGTAGTTTATAAAACCTGCTAGACAATTGTAGACAGTTGTAGACACTTGCACAGTTTTGAGTATTGTGCCTGCCAAACCTTTTTCTGTAGGAAATTGCTTCAGATTAGGAAATGGAGACTTTTTTTCCTTCCAATTTTGCTTTAACCCTGTACCACACAATTCAAAGGTTTAAAGACCCAGGAACAGAAACCCTTTTGAAAACATAGTGGGAAAAGAAGAAAATGCTAGTAATCAGCATTTTTTCACATTGTGGGAAAAGGAGAAAATGCTGGGTTACCAGCATTTTCTCCTTTTCCCACAATGTTTTCTACCCTATCAAAGACAGAAATGATCATTTGAACTATATTTATTTTGTCATCTGCAAATCTTATCAGTTTCATCAAATCCAAAATTTTGTTGGTTGTTAAAGAGTTAGAATCAAGTGGCCACTGCTCTTTCTTAAGCAAGAACAATATTTCAAAATATGAATTTAACTAGATTCCTTTTTCTGTATATCTGTGATAATAACTCAGATCAAGTTCATTTGTTCAGCTAAATGAACCAACTAATGATAAGAAATTAATTTCAAATTAATACTTTTCTTTTATCCTTTAAGTTGAAGTAAATACATGTGAAAATATAACAAAATGTCAGCATAATTTCTCCCCTTTATGATTGTTTTTCAGCATGGGCAACATAATAATAGAGTTATACTGGAAACATGCTCCCAACACCTGCAGGAATTTTGCTGAATTAGTGAGAAGGGGATATTACAATGGTGTCAAATTTCATAGAATTATCAAAGATTTCATGATTCAAGGAGGTGATCCAACAGCAACAGGTAGATTATTGAGCATACTGGTACTTATCTCATTACTTCTTGACCAAAAAAATTGCAGAAAGGTAACTTTGATAACCTTGTAGAATAAAGCATGAATTTCAAATTTAAATACAAGCAAACTTTCTATAATTGCTAAAGTATTAACTCTTTACCAAATGACAAAATTTCAGACAAGTCCAAATCAAAAGTATTTGCAAGACGACAAATCAAATATGAAAATAGAAAAAAAATGAACATATTTGTGTAGACTTACATTGTTAAGCAAGCTCTGGAATGATTTATTGAGTTTTTGTCTCAAAGTATCTCTTTTAATTTATTAAGGTAGAGGAGGTGCCAGTATTTATGGAAAAGAATTTGATGATGAGATCCATCATGAATTGAAGCATACAGGTAAAATTATGAGAATTTACATTTAACAATAACAATAAACTGACAGTTAATTAACCCACATTTGTTAATTTGCCCACAAAAAGAGTATGTCATCACCATTGGGCATCATAGTAGTTTAGATGGATAACCAATACTTATTATTGCTAGTCTGATAGAGTTATCTCCCTTTGAGCACCTGTGTATATTTTGTAAGAACATGAACAAATTTTTAGAGACAACGCGATATTATCTGAACAATCACAGTTGCCATTATATACAGAAAATGTTAACCAACCCATGACAAGGTTAACAAATGAGACATGAATGCCTGAATGTACTTGTTAGACAGTGAATTGCAATGAAATGTGCCTCTGTTGTTATAGATGGTTGCTATTGATTGTTCTCTATATAAAATGGCATTGATTTTTGTTTACGCATGGTCCCGGTAGGACTAGGAAGCGTAAACATGCCATTAACTTGAAGAGTTCCACTCCTAGAAATGAGAAGTATTAACTAAGAAAAGAAAAGTGAACAAGCTATTTTAACTCTTTACCAGACGACAAACCCTTAGTCTAACAACTGAAAATATTTTCAGACAACTAAATAAACTTCTGTATCAGTTAGTAAACAATTGCACAAACATTCATCCACTTTGTAAAGAATTGCCGTAGGAACTGTCATGAAACTCTGAGAGTTTTTTGTTCCTGGTAGTGATGAATAATTAAACTATTCTAGAGCTTCAGTCTTTATCAAACAACAACATTCTAGACTTGTCAGAATTCAAAGAATTTGGAGACATGTTATGAAAATTTGCTCCATTGATAAGATTTTTCTTTGAAAGGGTAATAAAGTTTGTGAGAAAAAGAGAAAATGCTTGCTACCAGTATTTTCTTCTTTTTCTACAATGTTTCCAAAGGCCTTCCTCCTAACAGTTGAAAAAAACCACAAAGTTAAGGATGGCATCAGGTATCTATTTAAGGGGTTACTCTTTTAGACAACCAAATATTGTTAACTTATATCAAATATGGGGATAAACTGTTCGAAACATGGGTCATGCTTTGGGAAAAGGCGGTTTGATGCATCTGCAAAAAGTGTCAACAAGGTCAGTGTGCGCAGTCTGTGCAGGCGACCTGGGTCAAACATTTTGCTTTTTGTACATTTTCTGCATGTCCAAGGACAATTGTACCTCTTTGATTCAGCCGGTACGCAAATTGGATGTTATGGATCCATAATTATGTGATGACGTGCTTGGTATAAGGCATCACAGAGATGTAGTAAACCCCTTTTGCCAGAGTGCAGATCAGTTGGAGTTTGTTGCTCGTTTAACCCATTACTGCTTGACAGAGATTTGCCACAGACAACTTTGAAAGTATACTTTGTTTAGTTTATTAATACATTTGGAAACATTATGACATACAGCGAAATTGCTTGCTGTGAGAATTTCTTTTTCTTTTACTACATTGTTTTCAAAAGTGGTCTGCTGCAAATTGCACCAAGTTGTTTGTAGATGGTATTGTGATAATTTTTGACTTTCAAATCTAATTTCTCCATCCATGCTGAAATGTATTTTCTAAACAGTCTTGGAAAAATATGGTGTCTGTGACAAATGGATCAGATACCGAAAAAAATTATAGTCCATCTTCCACAATCTTTGAGTGGGTTTATTATTTAACTCTATCCTAAACAGTCCTAATTCCAAGATGAATTCTGGTGAAAACACTGTGGGAAAAGAAGAAAATGCCAGTAACATGCTTTTTCTCCTTTTTGTCTGCAAATACATGTATTTTCAGTTTTGGCAAGTCTAAAATTTTGTTTTATGGTAAAGATGTAAATGAGTTTGAACTTTACTCTATGTAAAAACTTACTGAAAACTTAAAAAAAAAGCAACAACTTGATTTAGAGAGAGATAGAGAAGTTAGAAGCTGGTGTATGTGAAAGTTGCCAGGAACTTAACTCTTTACCAAACTACAAAATTTTAGACCAGTCCAAATTGAAAGCATTTGCAGAAAACAAAATAAATGTGACTGAAAAATCCAAATTTGTTTTGGGACGGGTAGAAAACATTGTGGGAAAAGGAGAAAATGCTGGTTACCAGCATTTTCTCCTTTTCCCACAATGTTTTCAAAAGGCTTCTTACTCAGGGTCGTTGAAAGTCGAGATTGTGTGGTAAAGAGTTAACTCTTTACCAAACAACAAAATTTTAGACTTGTCCAATTTGAAGGCATTTGCATACGACAAAACAGATGTGACTCAAGAATGGAAATTTGTTTTGGGAAGAATAGAAAACATTGTGGTTACCAGTCAGATCTTCTGTTGTGCTGTTTTTCTCAAGCACATATTCAACTTTCTGCTCCAGTTATTATTATTTCGGAAACTAATTGTGATGTCAACACACTTTTTAATGAAATCTTTGTACTATTATACTACAATAATATATTATAAAAGATTCAAATGTTTAAGATTGATTAATTTTTGGTTTTGGATGAAAGCACTTTTCCTTTTAATCTCTTTCATGTATCTTGGTGTCAACTTACCAAGTTCATCTGCTGTTTTACCCAAACTAAATGATTCCAAAATGGTTTTTGCAATGATACATCCTACTTACGAACAATAAAACACATTCCAATTTTTTTGACCCATGCTCTGTGGAAACAGGGACTAATGCATTAATAATTGCTCTGTAAAGAGGGGGCTTAATGCATCTGTAAAAAGGAATTTACCCACACCAGCCTGCGCATCCTGCGTATGCTGACATGGGTCGAAACATTTTGCTGTCGGTCAATTTTCTGCATATCAAAGGAGTGTTCATGATTTAGATGGTCGTAAAACAAAATGGATTTTATAGATCCATAATTATGTAATGACTTGCCTGGTATAACGCATCACAGAGATAGATTAAACCCCCTTTTGCCAGAGCATGGCTCATTTGAAAGATCTTTAACCTCTAAAGGGCTAAGCCTAACTTTTGTTGATTTTCTGAACGATGTAGATAAAGGTTAAGCTGCCTAGAATATGCAGTCTAATCTTGGATCTACAGTATCAGTTATTTTGTTAGCATATTCATATATAATAAGATCTTGAAATAGGTTTGATTGGCTGCTCAAGGTTAACATCAGCTATAATCATAGCTGATCAAGTTATCTATGTATCTATACTAATTCAAACTCATCTTTCATGATTTTTCCTTTATTCCAATTATGCTCACTTTGTTAGTTTTTCATGCATCCTTCTGTCAGAACTTTTCTTTCTTTCACTCACTCAACCACCCATCTATTCGTCTAATTATTTGAACACTGTTTACAGGGGCTGGTATCTTATCTATGGCAAATAGTGGACCTGATACAAATGGCAGCCAGTTTTTTATCACTCTCGCCTCCACTCAGTGGTTAGACGGTAAACATACCATATTTGGTCGGGTCAGTAGTGGAATGACTGTTGTTCAGAGAATGGGACTCGTAGAAACTGACCAGAATGATCGACCTGTAGACGATGTGAAGATTTTAAAAGCGGGAATAACACAAACTTGAAGCTAACCCATTTTTACAAAACACACACAGTGTAAGAAGCCAGTTAGTACTAACCATTTACCACACAATCTAGTGTTTTAAAGACCCTGAAGAAGAAAGCATTTGAAAACGTCAATGGAAATAAGTGAAAATGCTGGCAACCAGGGTTTTCTACCCGTTCAGAGACAAACTCTATCATTGGGGCCACATTTAATTTGTTGTCCGCAAACACTTTAACCCTTTCCCAAGGGACAAATTTTGGACTGGTCCAAATTGTAAGAGTTTGCAGACGACAATTTTAAATTTGATGAAAATGGCAGGAAGTTCTCAAAAAGGGTAGAAAACACTGTGGGAAAAGGAGAAATTGCTCGTTACGAGCAATTTCTCCTTTTCCCACAGTGTTTTCAAAAGACTTGTACTGCAGACACGTGAAAACCAGGGCTTGTTTGGGAAAGGGTTAAATTTGGGTGAATCGAAAATTTTGTTGTTTGGTAAAGAATTAGCACTTGAACTCTTCACTAACAACCAAATTTTTGCCTTGACCAATTTGAAAGCATAGCAGAAAGTAAATAAAATGTGCTCAAATGTTGGTCTTGAAAGAGTGGAAAACATTGTGGGAAAAGGATAAAATATTGGTAACTAGTATTTTCTCCTTTTCCCACAATGTTTTCAAAAGCCTTCTCCATCAGGGTCATTAAAATTCAGAATTGTGTTGTAAAGGATTAAACTTAGATTGGTCAAAATAATGCCCTACATGGGTTGATGGGTTAGAAATAGCATTTTTGTGTGATTCTCAATGCCTATATTTTGTGTACAACTGCCATGCCATGATAGCTTAGTGGCAGTATGAAAGGCTACTTACAGAGGGATTGTGAGTACAAAATCCCACAAGGCAAAAAATTTTTGACAGGACATGATTAAATTCACATGACAGGATTGATTTTTCTCTGGTTGTTGAACTTCTATTCAACTTTTTTGATGTGGGAAATATAAAAGCACCTGTTGCAAGTAAAGAGTGTTTTGGGTAGCACTGGTGAAGAAATCTAAGAAGAGCATATGCAGTTGCACTGGCTACTGTGATATAACTGAAATACTAATAAAAGTTACAGAATTCAGGTCATTGGTTTGTACTCATACCAGTGTCGGTTGCTTACCAGCCCTTGCATTTGTTTAATTTTTTTTCTTCATTTTATATCATTTTTGTCTTATACTTTATTATCTAATAGATGTTAGTTGTTGGTTTGCACCTACACTTGAGCCAGTTGCATATCAGCCCTTGCACTTGTATCAGCTTTTATCTTTTTTTGTTTCGAAACTGTCACCTATTTCTCTAAGTCATCTTCTATATAACATATCCTACATCAAGCATTCAATAAACAAAATGGACATTTTCAATGAAGAAAAGATTGCAAATACATGTATTGTGATATAGACTTCCTTAAATGGAACATCTCTATGTAGCAGACAATGAAGATCCAAGGTCAGACTGTATTTTTTGTGCAGTCTGATCTTGATATACTTTATTTGAATTACCAAATAACATTCCCAAAGGTATGGTAGGTTAAGTTTTTTTGGTTGTTTCATATCAAAGAAACCTGTAGAAATGAACAGAAGATATTAGTAAGTTATCCATTCCAGAAAAAAAATGTGATGAATAAAGAAAACTCTTCATTTGTCATTATGAAAGTGTCAGAAGAAAGTCTATTTCTTTGTCATGGATGGTTGAAGGTTTTTTCCTTGCAAGTTCAAAGCAGAGAAATTGTTAATCTGTTAATGTAGAAATACTGTTTTTTATGCCCCTGCAGTTGACAAATTTGGATATCATTGTGTAAAAATTTCTGAAAAAGAGCAATATGGCTGAACTGACAAGCCCAATGGGTAAAGCTCTTGTATTAATATGAAGTTGTATAGCAGTTCCATATCAAAAGAAACTGGAGAAATAAATAGAGCATACTGCCAAAATGTTTGGAGAATGTTGTTTACTGAACTCCTTTTCAAAAGAATCTCATGTTTTTAGGACCTTAGGAATCAGACTTTGGAAAACACTGTGGGAGAAGAAGAAAATGTCAGAAACCATTGAGAGCGATAAATCAAGTCATTTGAGCCATACATGCAATTGATTTGTGGTGTGCTAATGGTTTTAATATGAACAAACCTTAAATTGTGTCCTAACAAAGAGTTAATTATTGTGCTGCAAGTCGTAACTGAGTGCATTTTTGCAGGCAGTGTAGCCCAAGCTAAGACCATGGAGAGTATGCAGTCTTGATCTTGGATCTACACTGTCAAGTACAAAATAGATAATTTCCTTCTAAACAATATTTGAAGTCAAATATTTAGGTAATACTAAGTTCAAATCTCCAATCAGTTTATTGAGCAGTTTAATTCTTTACCAAGCAACAATATTTTAGACTTGTATGTATTCATAGATGTTCTAGGCAACAAATTGAATGAGGCGTAATTGATGAAATTTGTTATTGAAAAAGGAAAGCAGGAAAATATTTAGGAAGTGAAGAAGCATTTTTCCATTGCCCACAATGTTTTCAAAAGCCATCTCTCTTATGGTCGTTAAAACTTGGAATTATGTAGTAAAGGGTTATGGGTGAATATGGAAGGCTGTAGGTTCTTTCCTGGGAAGGTCAAGAGCTGAGTTCATGCTGTACAGCTGAAGAAATCGCTTCTCTGTGTAGTGGTCCTAACTAAAGCGTATGTTACTGATACTCTTTAGTATAGAAATAGTTTAACCTTATACCATACAATACTGAATTTTATTGACCCAGCGGAAGAAAGGTTTAGAAATCAATCTGGAAAAAGGAAAACGAGCATTTTCTCCATTTTATACTATGTTTTGTATAATACATGTATCGCCGAGAAATGCAGTTTATGAAAAATACAATAATGGAGCTGGATCTATTTTGGACCATAAAAAATATCAGTTAGTTCATTACCGTAACTTCTGATGTGGGCACTCGCTAAATTTGTCTCACTGAGACCCCACATCTCGCGAGCGCCACATCATAATATGAGCCATGCTCTGGAAAAAAAGGGGCTTAATGCATTTCTGTGATGCATTATATCTATTAAGCCATCACATAATTATGGATCCATGATAGCTACTTTTTTTTTTAACAACAGAATCATGAGGTAGACTGGTTCTTGGACATACAGAAACTTGACCAATAGCGAAAAGTTTCAGCTCGGGTCACCTTGTGCGGACTGAGCAGGCTGACCTGGGTTGATACTTTTCGCAGATGCATTAAGCCCCTTTTCACAGAGCATGGCTCATGTGTGTTTCAGTGGAGGAATTATGTTTAGGAACCTAATACCTACACTATTTTCGATAGTTATTTTTCTACATGTCTTCAGTTGTCCTTTCTACTATAGTAAAATGATGACTCAGGAAGCATGGACGATGCCTTGTCGATGCTATATGACTAAGATAGTGCTGAAAGCAACTTTGTATATACTGCACAATCAGTCAATCCTGGGGCGGGTGGATATGCAAAAAATACTTGGTTGTAAATGCAGCTTTTTTATTGGCATAAATTGATATATTAAACTTCAATCTTGGGTTTTCAAACGCGCAAAATATCTCACCGAAAAGTGTCATTATGTCATTAATGAAGGCCCCAAAGGCCATGTTAGCGGTGTACGCCTGAAAGAGGAGTTATGAATTGTAAGTATCGAGATTCTTTGATTTCGTCACGTGATTTTATGACCAGGTGCTTTTTGACGTGACGTCATTTTGCATGTTTATGTCGTCTGCTTATAACTTCCGCTTTGGATGTAAGCAATGCGTCGAGAAGCCGAAATTAGTTCAGAAATGATACAAAACAGACTTTTAGATCACTTTTTGATTGCGGGATTCACCAAACGGAAGTGTGAAGGAGATGAGACCTTTCTAGGATCACAAGTACTGGTAAGCTAAGATTATAAAATGATACTGCCATGTAGACCTGGAGCATTTTGTCAAACTGAGTCGTCGGAATGCTTCGTCCGTTTTGAGGGCTGTCAAGGAAAATAGAACAAGAAGTCGACTGGAAATGAAGCATTTATTCAAATAAAACCTTTCTCGGTGTCTGCACACACAATATTGAGAAAATTATACGGTATATCACATGCGCGTTGTAAGAAAGATGGGTGCATTTCATTTCGCCGAATGCCACTAGTCGAATTTGAATTTTGTTGAACGACAAATTTGTTGAATGTAACTCTTAGTCGAATATAGGTCTAGTAATTTCGTCGAAAACGAATTTTCATCGAAAGTGGTGGATATTGTGTCGAAAAACTGACGAAGATGATAAATAGGGGAACGAACACCGAATTATACCGGCTCTTATTTCTTATGATGTTGGAAGTGCCCTTAAACTTTCCAAAGAATTGCTTTCATTCAAATTGCACGCGAAAAATGGTGGAGATTATCGATTGGGTATTTTGGAAATGATGGTCAAAACTTCTGACCGGCAACTTTCGTTCTTTCTGAAAATTTTACTAAGTAGGCTAATAGGCAGATGGGGGAAAAATTCAACGGTATTTCAAATAAGTAAAATGTTAAATATTTACCCCCAAAAAATCGCTTATTTTCAACGACTGCGAGACAAAGTGCTTTTAAACATTATTGTTACTGGTGCACTTTATTTTTCCCATAGCGTATTCTACCCTCCCAAGTACAAATACCATCGTGCGATTCACGTTTGTTACCAGCAAAGGCTTTCAAAATGGACGAATCTAAAACTTTTCCGACCTAACAAAATTTTCACTATTGTATAATATACCCCGACACCGTGGATGGCCGATCACGGTAGCTCAGCCGGCAGGGCCTAAAAATGTAGGGTCGCTGGTTCGATTCCAAGGTCTGAGATTTTCAGAATTTATGGTCATTGCGTACAGGATTCATTACTCTCTCATGTTGGATATTGTCGAACATGGATGCTGTACATATGCAAAAAGAAGTCAGAGGCTAGTTAAATTGTTCCGCAAAAAGGAACTCTAATAAAGCATAGAGGCGTGCAATACCCACTGTAATACAGTTGAAGTAATGTTGAAAATGTTTTATGAAAATAATGTTTGATAGCGAGAACTTGTCAATTCTTCGTCAGGAGTAATGTGAGAGTTTTTCCCCTTGCCACGTCAGAGAGTACCTTGGACTGCTCTCTGCGAATCCCTAGCTTTACCTTCATTGCTGCAAAGTTGCCAATACTAACCATCTGCTAATTAAGTAATCTATTGGAGCGCTAGGCGAAACTAAATATCCTCAAGCACACAGAGTAGATTAAGATCATGTTGCCCATTTTAGGCAGTGTGGAGTAAGATCAGGCAGTATAGAATGTGCAGTCTAATGTTATACATACATCTACTCTGCCGTTTTTTTTTTTTACTCGGTGAATATCCTGACAAAACACCCTTGAAATTGTAACGTTTTTGTCTATTTTCCCTATTGAGAAAGTTCATTCTATTAATTTGGCACTTAAAACCCTTTGCCAGACAATCCCGTGTTTTAACGACCCCGATACATAAAGCTCTTGAAAACACTGTGGGAAAAGGAGAAAATCTGGTAACCAGCATTATTCCACAATGTTTTCTACACTCTCGACTCCGAGTCCGTTCATTCGCACCACATTTAATTTGTCGTGTGCATATGCAATCGATTCGGACAAGTTAAAGATTTTGTGTTCAAGAAAAGAGTTAAAGGTAAATGTTGGAGATTGATTTTGGAGTAGTGCTTTTTTTACAGACAATATATTAAATTTAGCCATGTTCTGACAAAAGGAGCTTAAATCATCTCCGTGATGCATGATACCAACCAAGTCATCACATAGTCATGGATCCATAAAGTCGGTTTTGTCTACCAACCGACAAATCATGAGGTAAACTGGTACTTGGACACGCAGAAAATTGACTTATAGCAAAAAGTTTCGATCCAGGTCGGCCTGCGCGGGCTGACCTGGGTCGATACTTTTTGCATATGTATTAAACCCCCGTTTCCCAGAGCAAGGCTTATTTTAAACGATAATTATTTTCATGAAAAGTTTTATATGTGGATCCTATTAATTTAGAGCATAAGTATGGAATATTCAAAAGGTGAAAGGAAGATCAGCTATTCTTTATACCACTATCACTGCTAAGTGCGACTTGCAGTGCATCCTCGGACGGCGTAGATCAAGATCACACTGCACAGAATGTGTAGTCTGTTCTTGAATCACCGCTGTCCTATATTTTGTGAGGTATTAGTCTTGCCAAAAGGTTTAGAACCATACTCTCTGGGTCTTTTCTACTTATTTCATTTATTTAGGGGCCTAAAGGTTGAGAGAGAGAGTGTGGGGGCAGGGGAATCGCGGAGTGACCAAATCAATACAAAAGGCCACAAGAAGAAAAAAATGGGTGCAAAAGGAAAAAAAAACAGTGCTGTATTCCCATGTGGCTTAGAACGAAAATATCGCGGATAAAGAGACCTGAATGCACTTGTAATGAATCCGCAGACCGGTCTGTAAAGAACATGAATGAGCGTAAATGAACTTAACGAAAGTTGATGCAAGAACTCCTAGATTTCCCCACTGCTCTAGGAGGTTCAGTTAAGTGGAGGTACTTGAATCCCTAAAGTCTGTATTTCTTCAACAAAATATATTGTAGATTCAGTAGAATCGTCACATCAAGACATTCTTTTGCCAACCCAAAACATAGTTTTTTTTTTAAAACAACAAACTCTGTATCGGTCTGTTAGCTCTCTACCAAAAAATCCCTAGTTTTAACGACCTAGATGAAAGAGGCTTTTGAAATCAATGTGAGAAGAGGAGAGGATGCTAATAACCAGCATTTTCTCCTTTTCCCACAATGTTTTGTACCCTTCCAAAGACAGATAGCATCATTTGAGCCATGGTTTATTTGTCATCTGGTATTGCTTTCAGTTTGAACGAGTGTAAAATTTTGAAACATGGTAAACGGTTCAACCAAAATACCCTATCTGAGGTATATACATATTAACATTTATCGATAATTAGTGCGACTGCGTCCGAAAACAATTTAACCCTTTACCACACAATCTCAACTTTTATCGACCCTGAAAAAGAAAGCTCTTGAATACATTGTGGAAACAAGAGCGGCAAATTGTCGCAAGATACGCCCGTCCCACCGCCAGTTGTTGAGGGGGATAATGATCGTAAAGGGCAGGTAGAAGAAAATAGTAGTGCAGCAGAAATCATGTAAGTGATTGAAATAGGCATGAATGTCTCTGGCCAGAGCATAACTTTGTCATCTCCAGTCTGAACATCTTCAAATTTGGAATGCATTCTTCTTATGCGAATACCGTGGCGGCAACGCAATATTGCTGAGATCAAACTTCAAATCCCTGTTATAAGTCAATGTTTAAAGTTAAGCTAAACATATTTCATGAAAATTTTGGAATGATATTTGACATGGCAGGACGAATCATACAACAAATCACCGAATGTAAATGTGTTTCATGTAATAAAAGAGTTGTGGCGCTTTGGCCAATATTACACTATTTGGTGAATATATCATCATATCCATCGGAAGTGATGTCCATAACTGTATAATATCATGTAAACATTTTAAATTGTTTCCATTTATCTACATATTAACTTACATTTACATAAATATAAACTGTCATCTCTGCTGCGCCCATATAATATTTGTGCAAAGCAAGCTACATCCAACGTCACAAGAGTACTGTTGTACAGGTTGTAAAAACAATCAGATACCTACTTGTATAAAGTTTGACATCCACTGCAAACTTGCACTGCTACAAAACGTGCCTGGAATAAATCTTACTCAGAATTGTTTTCTAAGAAAATAGTGAAATAATTAAAAAACTACAAATAAGATGGTTAATTATGCGGTACGAAGATCAAATTCTTGCTAGGAAGAGTTATGGTTCTTGTGCACTGCACTTCGTAATTTTTCAACAATCATGCATACCAAATTTGAAGATGTTCAGACAAGAGATGACAAAGTTCTGCTCCGGACAAGCAAGAAGTGCTGTAAAAATGAAGATCAAAGGGGGAAAAACTCAAAATTTGTGCTAGGGAGAGTTAGGGTTCTTGTGCACTGCACTCCGTAATTTTTCAACTATCATGCATACCAAATTTGAAGATTTTCCGACTAGAGATGACAGTTATGCTCCGGACAAGCAGAAAATGCTGTAAAAATGACAATCGAAGGGAAATAACTCAAAGACAGCACGAGGTAGAGTTACGGTTCTTTCGCACTGCACTCGGTATTATTGCAACAAACACAAATGCCAAGTTTTAAGTCAATCGGACTGAAGATGACAAAGTTATGCTCCGGGCAAAGAACTGGACGCCGCCCGCCCGCCCTCCGGCCCGCCCGGAGGCCCGTACGCTATGGGTGATCCCATAATACGTCCCGTCTTCGACGGGCGTATAAAAAGAGAAAATGCTGGCAACCAGCATTTTCTCCTTTTCTCATAATGTTTTCTACCCTTCTCTTATTTAGTTTTTTTTAAACACTTTTATTTTGTCGTCTGCAAATGCTTTTAATTTGACTAAGTCTGGAATTTTGTCGTGTGGTAAAGATTTAAAAAACTCATGCAATTTTACGTAAATCGTGTACTTGTAAGTGTTTGTTTTAACGAGAATATTAAAGAAAAAACAGGGATAGCAGAAAAAAAGTGTAGAAGAAATTATTTATACACGAGACACTGTATTACTCGAGAGGTATCCTTTGGGCAACATCCAAAAACATGTGCAACCAGGACTATTGCTACTTTATTTTCTAAAGGCATTTTTTTCGGCTCAAGCGAACTCAAAATACCTCGATATTATCCAAAATGTCCGATTCTTCGCGTGTTCGAAAAATCAGTTGTTTTAGTGAACGGCATTGATCAAGATCAGACTGCACAGAACGTGCAGTTTGATCTTGGATCATTACAGTCTGCATGTTTAGTCTAGCTTATAAGATGGAAGTTGTTCCTAGTTTCAGTGGACTGTAATTTCAGTTGTGGAAAGAGGTCAAGTTTATAGCTTTAGCGTTAAAAGAATTAACCCTTAACAAACGACAAAATTTTAGACTTGTCCAAATTCAAAGCATTTGCAGACAACAAATTTAACGTGGATCATCTGACAGAATTTGTCTTCAAAAGAGTAAAAACATTGTGGAAAAAACACAAATTTCTGGTTACCAGCATTTTCTGCTTTTACCACATTGTTTTCAATAGTCTTCCACCTCGGGATCGTTAAAACTCGTGATAGTGTGGTGAAGGGTAAAACAAATCCGACATCTTTGTTCTTTACAAAGTCGTCCCGTGTATTTACGACCCTACCAAAGAAGGCTTTTAGCAATATTGAGGGAAAACTTTTTTTTTTTAAATTGATTTCTTTATTTCCTCCATAAATGAAGATTGCAGACAATACATGATCACAAAAACATACAAAGAAAAAATTGCATACGATTACTCATACATATACACATAAACCCTGATATTCACATATATTAACATGCACTCACAAATGTCTGGTTAAACAGAAAACAGACAGACAGACGGAAAGACACGATAGACGGAGACAGACAAGAAGCCCGAACGGACGGACGGAAATTAACGTACCTACACATCTTCGATGTCATGCTGAACCCATTTCCCCAGGGGAGGGGGCGGAGATGATACAGCCCTGTAATCACCTCGTCGATGGGTTTGCCTGATTATTATAGATTCGTTGCCAAATATGGAAACTTTGGGATCGATACTCAATTATAACCCCGCCATACTGTCCTTGTTTTACAAGCATCTATGGATAAATGTTTTGCTGTATTATAGACCTAACCTATTGTGGTTTATTTATTTAGTCGGTATGCAGTCAGTAAGCAGTCATTTAGTCAGTCAAGGAGGCAGGCAGGTAGGCAGTGCATCGTGAAAAAAAAACATGTAACAAATCTATTCACAGGGAGAATCAGGAGAATACAAAGAATTAGCGCTAAAGGTGAAAACAACGGCTTTTGTTAATGGCATAGATCAAGATCAGACTGCACAGAACGTGCAGTCTGATCTTGAATCCATACCGTACCCTTGTTTAGTCACGCCTATAAGATAAAAAATTTTCTGAGTTTCAGTTGATTGTACTTTTCATCTGTCGAATGAGGTCGAGTTTATAGATTTAGTAAAAAAAATCACACACACACACACCATTAAGAAAAATCGTTGTCAAACATGAATGACTGCCTAAAATTTTACAGATAATCTTAAACATACTTAAGACCACAAATTATACTTTCTGTTGAGACTTTTCTTGAAGATTTTTCACAAACCGAGAGAAAGCGATTCCCGTAAGACACGTTTGACGGGGAAGCTTTTGGATGCATAGACGTCTGGGACACATTCATCGTACCACGTGGCTGTACCATGCTAATTGACCACGCCTCTTTTTTCTTTTTGAATTTACGGAAATGCTTTATCGAGAACTAGTATTTAGTCAAACCAGGTATTCACACATTCAAACGTCTGATTAGAAGCAAAAAACTACAATATTGACCAATATTTGTAACTTTCTCAAACTGGAAGGTGGGGGAGGGGACTCAGAAACATGTAGATATCCCATTCCTTCGGAGCCGTTATCTTCCCCAATGTGGTATTTTTCAAATACATAACCTATCTGATATGGGCTTTCTGGGTACAAGAACCGGACTGCTTTTGAAGGCGGCAATCTAAGCAGGGTATTTCAAAATATAAGTTTACTCACTAAAACCTACCTTGTAGGATTCATTCAACAACGGTAAGCTAGCATTTTACTAAAACTGGCTTGATTTTTCCACAGACGTGTTATTCACAGCCATTTTCCGCTTGCTATTTCGCGTATTAATATTTATCTTGTACAGGACAGTGATACGTCATAGCAGACAGGTCAACTATTCGAAAAATACTGACATGCGCAGACAACGCCTTCGCAGCAATAACTTGCTTTGATTAGATACAGTAAAACCTGTAGAAAAGACACCTACATTAAGCCAGTAACCTGTATTAACCAAGCACGCACTGAGTTCTCAAAGAAGGCAAAAGTGTACCTGTATATAAGCAAGAACCTGCCTTGAGCGAGCAAATTTTGAGTGTCCCTAAGGTGCTTGCTCAATGCAGATTAAACTGTGCTGGGTGATAGACTGGGTTCTCAAGTGTCTTGCTAACTGACACTCCTACGAAAAATCCAGCCATTTTGCGAGGATCGAAGCCGTGGCATTCTCGACTACAAATTCTACACTATCACTACTGAGCCACCAGGACCTGCAAGCATGAGAGAGAGAGAGAGAGAGAGACTGAGACTCTTGATGAAAGTAAAGCTTATGATACACCCGATAGAGCATAACGTATTATATTCCTCAATTCATTCTTTCAGCTAGGTACTAGAATGGAGGTTATTACAGAAAAATGATCGATGTTACAATCAGTAAGAACAATTGACATTTACAAGGTTTTGGTAATGGTCTGGCGCCTCTTGTAATAAATCTTCACTAACTTTACACAGATTTTCACTGTTAGATAATATGGTCTCCTTAAAATTGGTGTTTTGTCGAAAATGCAGAGAGAGGGAGAGTGGCAGAGGAAATCCAACATACACGTGTATATTTGTAGAATGGCATACGAGAGAGAGAGAGAGAGAGAGAGAGGGGGGGGGGGGGAGAGAGATCATATGAAAACAAATATGTATACGAGTCACATGTAACATTTTCAATGAACAAATATACAAGAAGAATCTAACAAACGAAAAGATTGACTTTTTTTCTGTTGCAGTTCCACTTTTCGACACAATAATTTCACTGGCGTGGCAGGGGAAAGGGATAAGTCAAGCTGGAAGATTCAGAATAGACATTTCAGACAACCTTACAATGACATAAAGAAATGAAATAACTAGGGAACTGCGTTTGCATTTACCCTTTAACAAACGATCTTGTGGAAGAAGGCATTTGAAAATATCGTGGAAAAAGGAGAAAATGCTGGTAACCAGCATTTTCTCCTTTACCCACAATATTTTCCACTCTTTCAAAGACATAGCTCCACAATATTTAGTACTCTTACAAAAACAAAATTGTCGTACCTAAATACTTAACATGGACGAGTCGAAAAGTTTTTCGTTTTGTCTTGAGAAAATAGATACAATTACGCATGCGCGTGACAACGATATAATGCGTCTTAGTGTGGCTCACTGAAACAAAACTTGTGGAATATTTGACTACATTACAGTCGATATTTATGCAGACGGCAGTTCAGGGTGTGCCCAAGAAATTGTGATTGATAAGCTTCGAATCGTTGTTACGTCTGTGAAGAGAGAAACTCATTAGTTGTTGCAACAGCGCAATAAAGACATTAGGCACAAACCCACTAGATATAAACATTACCATATTATTTGTCTTTGATAGGAGCATCAAGGAAAAAAACAAAAACAGTCAAAAAAACAGTCATTGTTAACAAAAAAAGATAATTGTTTGTTTGATGCAAAATCAAAATAAAATACTTCTGAATGAACACCAGAATTGAACATCACCTATGAAAATACTAAATTTTGGTACTCATGAATAAAATTATATCTTGATCTTACATCAGAATAAAAAAAAATATGTCCTTTTTCTTACATGCTTTAACCTGACAGAATGTATATTTTGATATTCCACTTGTGCTGGTAACCGACATTTTCTCTTTTTCCAATATTTTTCCGTCAAAATGACATAATGGGCATTTTAATATTCTACTAATGCTGTTAACCAGCATTTTATCGCTTATCCTTTCGAGGATTATTCCCATGATTTCAGCCACATTCAGTTTGTCGTCAGCAAGTGCTTTCCCTATGGAAGAGTGTAAAAAAAATGTAAAGAGTTTAATCAACTATTTTAGGCTTGCGTCATGGGTTTAAGTTAAACCTTTACAAAACAATCCCAAGTTTTAGCGACAGTGATGGAGATGGCTGTTGAAAATATTGCAGGAAAAGGAGAAAATGCTGGTAACCAGCATGTAACCAGCATGTAACCAGTATTTTCCCCTCGTATCACCATGTTTTCTACACATTTCAAGACAAATCTATTCATTTGCGCCATCTTGAATTATTTGTCTGCTTTTGTCAATTTGGACCAGTGTACAATTTAGTCGTCTGATAAAGGACAAAATTCTTCAAAGAACATGTCGAGAGTGATGAAATATGAAAACTTGTAGTTGTAAAACTTGTTGTATTATTAAATCTTGTAGTTCTACGACTTTGTTGTATAGTCAAAATTGTAGTTGTACAATCTGTTTTATCAAATCCTTTACTTGTAAAAATTGTTGTATTATCAAATTTTGTAGAATTTTGTACTTGTAGAACTTGCTATTTTATCAAATCTTGTAGTTGTAGAACTTGTGATATTATCAAATTTTGTAGTTGTAGAACTTGCTGTATTATCAAATCTTGTAGTCGTAGAACTTGTTATATTATCAAATTTTGTAGTTGTAGAACCTGTTATATTATCAAATCTTGTAGTTGTAGAACTTGCTGAAGTGTAGTTGTAGAGCTTGTTGTGTTATCAAAAATTGTAGTTGTACAACCTGTTTTATCAAATATTGTAGTCGTAGAACTTTGCGTGATATCAAAAATCTTGTAGTGGTAGAATTTATTGTATTATTAGCTCGGCTGTTTTCGAAGAAAACGTAGAGGTATTGTCGTAGCCCTGGCGTCGTTGTCGTCTGCGTCGCCGCTCGGGAACTTTGACATTTTATACCATCTCTGTTATTGCTGGAGATATTTACTTCAAACTTAGACAGTTTCTTAAGTATCAAAGAGGGAACCTATACAACAAGAAGAAACCTTGTAGTTGTAGAACTTGTTGTATGATCAAACCTTGTAGCTGTAGAACGTGTTGTATTATCAAACCGTATAGTTGTAGAACGTGGTGTATTATCAAACCTTGTAGTTGCGGAACGTGTTGTATTATCAAACCTTGTAGTTGTAGAACGTGTTGTATGGTCAAACCTTGTAGGTGTAGAACGTGTTGTATTATCAAACCTTGTAGTTGTAGAACTTGTTGTATTATCAAACCTTGTAGTTGTAGAACGTGTTGTATTATCACATCTTGTAGTTGTAGAACGTGTTGTATTATCACATCTTGTAGTTGTAGAACGTGTTGTATTATCAAACCTTGTAGTTGTAGAACGTGTTGTATTATCAAACCTTGTAGTTGTAGAACGTGTTGTATTGTCAAACCTTGTAGGTGTAGAACGTGTTGTATTATCAAACCTTGTAGTTGTAGAACTTGTTGTATTATCAAACCTTGTAGTTGTAGAACGTGTTATATTATCACATCTTGTAGTTGTAGAACGTGTTGTATTATCACATCTTGTAGTTGTAGAACGTGTTGTATTATCACATCTTGTAATTGTAGAACGTGTTGTATTATCAAACCTTGTATTTGTAGAACGTGTTGTATTATCAAACCTTGTATTTGTAGAACGTGTTGTATTACCAAACCTTGTAGTTGTAGAACTTGTACAAGTTTATCGTTATGATTTACATGAAGCATGAAAAAAGATGGGCTATCGTGAACAAACGTTGTTGATTTAATACTGCATGCAAATCACGTTAACAGCAGAAAAACTATGATCGATAGATCTTCTGTATAATGTAGTATACGTCATTACAATGCAATGATTAGTAACGTGACTGTTAAGAACCGATCTTTCAAAAGGTTGGCTTTTTGTTGAGGTGGAATACATGTATATCTAAATTGATTATAACTTCGCAATAAATATGAAGTAAATTTCGATCTCATGATACATGCATTAATTAAAATAGTCATGTCACTTTCTTATTGATTTCAGTATGAATCATGACTCGGTATGTTATTAGACAGAAAATTTGAAGTATTATACATTTACGAAAAAATAATAAGACTGTGTTGAATTAGCAGGATATACACATAATTTTCTGCGAATTTACTGAATACCTCCTCCCACTCTATGAAGTAAACAATAAAAGTAATTATCAAACGAGCAAAAGAAACTGAATTCAGAAAAAGTTTACCCATTTAGACTTAAAGATTAAAAGGTCTCTTTTTCCACAAAATAACCGCCATATTTTTCTGTTTTGAACACATGATGATCCTTAACCGACTGCTTGACCCTATACTAGACAATAATATTAATCAGCCATGCTCTGCAAAAGGTGGCTTAACGCATCACCGTAATTCATGATACCAATCAAGTCATCACATAATTATGGATCAATCAATTCATTTTGTCTAACAACCAACTGAATTATGAGGTAGACTGGTCCTTTGACATGCAGAAAATTTACCCAAAGCAAAAAGTTTCGGCCTTGGCCAGCCTGCGCGGATTGCGCAGGCTGCCCCGGTCGATACTTTTTTTTGCATGTAAATTAAACCTCCGTTTTACAGAGCATGGCTGATTTTAGACTTGTCTATATTCAAAGCACTTGCCGATGACCAGTCAAAATTATGTGATATGATTTAAGTTTGAAAGGATAGAAAACGTCTGGGAAAAAAGGTGTTTAATTTGCAATCTTTTCACAGATAAACCTTTTATTCGAGTCATGCCTAAATTGTCGTTTGCTAATGCTCTGAATATGGACCAGTCCAATATGGCCTCGTCTAGTAAAGGATTGGGGCCAAAATTATGGGTCGCAGTGTCAAAGTCTACTTTGTCTGAATATTGATACAGACCTTTTACCAAAAAAAAAAAAATCCTGTTTTAACGACCCTGGGGAAAACAGCTTTTGAAAACAAGTGGAAAAAGGAATGATTGTTGGTAAGCAGCGTTTTCTCCTTTTTTCACAAGGCTTTCTGTCCTTTTAAAGACAAATCCTATTGTCTGATACACACCAAATATGACGTCTGCATATATGCTTTTTATTTGGCATAATCTTAATTTTTTGTCGTCTGGTAAAGAGTTTAGCCGTAGATTCCTGATATTTCAGACAGTTAAAAATAAACAAACATTCCAACGGCGAGGCTGTTTTCGCACAGGATATTTTACAAAGAGTCAGATAGTCATGTTCAAAAATCGAACTTCACGGTTTTTACAGTCTGATCTTTATCTACTCTGTCCTTAAAAAGCACCAAATTTGACTGTTTCAATCACTCGAATCGTTTAACTTGAAATTAACTTGAAATTGAGAGATGGCTGGTTTGATTTCCAAGCTTGGCCAAATTCTGATGATGGTCATTATGACAGGATTTATTCCTCTCTCACCGCATTATCTGGACAATGGTTATGTGAGAAAGCAGCCAGTGGCTTAGAAAGAATATTGTGTGTATAGCTGGGAAAAGAAACTCTGAAAATCACGGATAGGTGAACTGGTCGCCGCTATACGGCGGTATCACTGAAATAATGTGGAAAACCACATTAAACAGAAAACAAACAAATGAACAAAAGAAAAGTTGAGAAAATGTTAATGTGGTTTCATAAAAACGAGACCCACTATACAAAATACAATTCGAATAATCCATGCTATCCTATGGAATGATTGATAAGTGAATTAAACAATTTGATGTAAAATATTCTTGGCAACCCACTCCATGAAATTTTTCTTTAATCTGTTTTTTCCTTTATTATCTTTTCCTCTTACAATCTATAAAGAATGACTTGTTTTGGTAAACCTAATGCGCAGTTTATCAATCGAAATTGCTCTCTGAAGAATTTTCATAAAATCAAAGGGCTCAAATTCCTGTAAAGAGCGTTTGTGGAACAGAATCTAGCAATATATGAAAAATAAGCTTTTGATAAAATGTGAGACGCGTTTATAAAATTGTATGATGGAACAAGCAAGGTAACGAAAATTGGAGTTTTCACTCCCACAAAAGCACAGCAGGCTAACTAGGAATTCATTGCTTACAAGGTTGCCTTTATTACAGTTTTCAGCACTATTCTGTTGGTATTAGACGCTGGCCTGTATACAGGTGGGTATTATCATACGGTAGTGACTGTAGCAAGGTTGAGTTGTATAGTTACCTAAAACTAAAAGTAGAATGATTAGATTGCATTTGTAAAATGACGATATTTTGCTCCGGTCAAACGATCACAGGAACTATAAAACCGAATCGGAATTCTTTGTCAAAAGTAGTCCCAATTAAAAATTTGATATCGTCTACACTGTTATATCATTAACGATGAAAATGCAGGTTTGAAATGTGTTTCTGATGTTGCTGTGATGATTTCCTTGGAAAGTGAGTGTAATTTTTGCTACTGATTAAGGAAGATTTCGGTTTCTGTGTCTACAACCATTAAAGACCTCTATTTACCGTGATTTTTCAAGAGTTTTGTGTTTGTAGAGGAATAACAAAAAGTTCATTGTTCATGGTGCTACTTTCTCTAGGGTTTTTTTTTTTTTGATAGCAAATGCACAAAGCCTACGTTTTAGAGAAATAAACACCAACATTTCTACTTTGTTAGGGAAGAGCAACAGAAGGATAAAGATAGTATAGATAGTGCATTTCACTGAATTTCACGTTATTTTTAATGTACGAAAAAGTTACCGATGTGACACCAGTGGTGGTTTTAAAAAAAAAAAAGCACTAGTATATGACTTCCCAATTCGCATATCCAGTCTATTTCAAGTGTAGCTTCGAGCCATAAACACCATTTTGCATTCTGTCTTTGTTAAACAAAAAGCTTTTTACACAAGAAAAATCATCAGATTATCAATAAACATACAATATACATGTATATTTTTTGTAGAATAAGTATCCGATTTCGACCATATTCACAAAGAAATGCTCTTTTATGTAACATTTTATGGCATGACGAGAATAGCAACGAGATAGTTACGAGGCAGACTTGGTCGTCCAAGAATCTGTTGGTCATGCTGTAACTATTTCCTTATCTAGCAAAACTAGATCATGTGATTAGAATCTGGGACACTTCGCCCTCATTTACATTCGCCCTGTTTCTCGTTCACCACGTTCGCCCGATTTTGTTCACTTTCAGCTGTGAGAATGAATCCTATGACAATGATTTTTTACTTTCTTCAAAAAGAGTTTTGTCAAAGACGGAATTTGAACGCAACCGGCTTTTTTTTCTTGGTTTGCATTAATAAAGTAGATGAATATATTCTAAAAAGTATTAATGTCGCTAGAATTGAAATTTTGCCTTATTTATGTTGGTACTAGCTGGTGTTAAGTCTTAACCAGACGGCGAAAATTGATAGAATTGTCCAAATTACAAGCATTTACAAAAGTGTGTGGCTCAAATAATTGATCCATGCTCTGGCAAAAGGGGGTTTAATGAATCTCCGTGATGCATGATACCTATCAAGCCATCACATAAATTGTGGATCCATAATAGCTACTTTTTTCTAACAACCGACCTAATAACGAGGTAGAATGGTCCCTGTGCATACATAAAATTGACCAATAGCGAAATGTTTCGGCCCAGGTCAGCCTGCGCGGACTGCGCAGGCTGACTTAGGTCGATACTGTTCGCCAATGCATTAAGCCCCTTTTAACAGAGCTTGGCTCAAAGTATTGGATTTGTTATGGAAATTTTAGAACACAGTAACGGTATTTATCTGTAAAACTTTAGTAAACATTGTGGTTACCAGCAATTTTCTCGTTTTCCCACAATGTTTTTCAAAATATTTCTTTCCCTGGGTCGTTAAAACACGGGATTGTTTGGCAAAGGGTCAAAGAGTATGGATCCATTATCTACAAGTTTCGCATATCAGGTCGGAGAAAATATTTCAGCCATGCTCTGTGAAAACGGGACTTAATGCATCTGCTAAAAGTATTGATTCAGGTCATCCTGCGCAGTCCGCGCAGGCTGACCTGGGCCGAAACTTTCCGCTATTGGTCAATTTTCTGAGTGTTCAAGGTCCAATCTACCCCATGGATCCAGTCGGTTGTTAGAGAAAATGGATAGTGTAGATCAACAATTATGTTATGACTTGCTTGGTTTCATAGATCTCGGAGATGCATTAAGTCCCCTTTTGCCAGAGCATGGCTCATTTTCATTTCCAAATAGGACTTGTAGATTTCAGAAATAAGAGGCACTGAACATTATCGTCCCTGAAAATAGCCTCTATGGTAATTTTGCAGAAAATGTAAATTTCATATTTATTTCAGTGCCAAAACCTGCTACAGAAGGAAGTCGGTTGTGAAAGTATCCCGTTTCAGGTCAAAGAGGAGGAAATCTAAGTTTTTACAAGTCAAGGACAACGAAAAAGTAAGCCACGTTTGTGTATTGAACTTCCCCTGTGAGCAGAGACATACATATTTCAAAGTAAAGAAAAATAGGAAAAATCCGCTAACTAAAGAGATTTAAAACCTTTTTTCCGTCATATACACGACCTACTTTGATTGAATAGTGGCATACGGAGAAATTGCTCGTCACAAGTAATTTGGTCCTTTTACCACAACGTTTTTTTTCACTCGTATTCAATTTCTCAAAACTCTGGTTATCCTCATTTGACAAGATTTTTTTGTTTTGTTTTGTTTTTTAAAGTCGTCTTCCTGTAAATTTGTTTGAGAAGGTTACCCACTTCTCATCAAGTGAGTTCATGTAAAGCAGTGATGGATAAGTGAATTGTTGGGCTGACGCCGTTATATTGCTGAAATGCTGTTGAAATCTGCATTAGTTCCTATTTTATCAATCGGCAGAAAGGTAAAGCTAGATTGTGATATTTACTTGTTAGATTATATATCTTCTAGGATATTAGAAGTTAGATTTATATCTTCTACTAAATATCCTAACTCTTTACCGGAACACAAAATTTTACATCTTTCCAACGGGGAAATATTTACAGATGACTACTTATATGTGGTTTAACATGTGGTCGTTTACCAAACAACAAAATTTTAGACAAGTTCATATTACAAGCATTGCAAATCATTTTGGGAAGGGTATAAACATCGTGGGAAAAGAAGAAAATGTTGGTTACCAGCATTTTCTCTTTTTCCCCCAATGTTTTCACATGGCTTCCACCTCAAGGTCGTTAAAAGTCGGGGTTGTGTGGTAAAGGGTTAAATGATAGGATGTGTCTGCAAAAAGGCAGAGAACAATCATTTTAAACCTTCCACATTACAGTCGCAAAAACGGGAATGTTTGGTAAAGGGTTTTGATCAGACAATATCTACAAGGATTCGATATCGTGGATGTGGAAAGCGCTCAAAAATCATCATAGCAGTCCTAAACATCACGTAAAAACCGCAAGAAAGATTCCCAGCATGCTTTTTGCTAATATATCACGCCTGTTTTTTCGGCTGGGACGATTCGTTATACCTACAGACAATACGTCTTCAAATATTTTAATTCTAAGATTAATGTTGTTAGAATGTGTATTGCTAAATGGGGGTGACCATTAGCGAGAGAAAAACCCATCAAAAACAAGGAAACTCGTCGTTTTAGGAACCTCGCGGAAGAAGACAAAAAATGCCGTCGCTCATTTGTTTTCGGATCGTTACGCCCCGCCTACCGTACCACGTGACTTTCGCGGAGTATAAATCTCATTTCTTGGAGTGGAATCAACTAGTTGAGCTGGAAAAGAACATTTTTCTACAGTCCGGGGGTTAAAACACAGGTTGGAATCAATGTCTCAATGACGTGGAAAACATATTAGAACGGACCAACGATAAAAAGAAAAAAAATCAAGAACTGGACTTTTTTCCCGACAGACTATAAAAGGGTAAGTTTTTATCGAATTATTATCATTTTTCCCCTGCTGTAGAGATATCGGTGGTAAAAGCACAAGTATTGAGTAAACTCTTTACCAAACGACAATACTTTATTACCGCCAAATTTGAAGCAATTTTTAGTTAATTAATTGAATATGGCTCAAATGATGAATATTGTTTTTGAAAGGACAGAAACATTGTAGGAATAGAAGAAAATGCTGGTTACCAGCAATTTCATTTTTTTCCCACAATGTTTTGAAAAGGCTGCTTCGTCAAGGTTGTTAAAACTCGGGATTGTTTGGTAAATGGTTAAACGAAACCCTGTTAATTTTCTGCTGCTTTACTTCACTATTGATGGTATTTACTGCAACTTCAGTCTCATCCATACTATTGCAAATTATTAGTCATATAGAGTGAATTCACGCGTACGGTTGTCCTTGTTGACAATGTGACTCGCGATCAGACTTGGAATAAAGTCCAGTCTGATCTTCTGGGTTGCATTTTATCAACGGTTGCATTCCCAATTTTTACATACGATTATCACTGTGCTGCTTTTATCCTCCCGGTACATTTTATCGATCATAAAGTTTATACGTAAGAATTGCACACTGAAAAAGACCCTTCGATTTTCACTTATCATGCGACACTCAATATCAAACGACAAAATTTTAGACTTGTCCACATTGAAAGCATTTCCAGACGACAAATTAAAGGTGGCTCATAGAAAGAAATATATCCATGATAGGGTAGAAAGCATTTCTGGAAAAGGAGAAAATGCTGGTTACCAGCATTTCCTCCTTTCCAGCAATGTCTTCAGAAGGCCTCCTTTTCTCAGGGTCGTTAAAACTCAGAATGGGATGGTAAAGGGTTGATGAACCAGAGCTTTTGTAGTATGATAATCACATGATATGATTTTACGGCAGCGCAGTCGGTACCGTATGACTGGAAATAAGGGCTGCCCTTCACTGAACTGCGTAGATTGAAGCAAATTATTTGGGATTATTTATTCAAATGCAGTTTAGTGAAATTTTGTTTAAACATATTTTATTCAACAGTATGAGATACAAGTTAACATAAAAGACAATACAAATATATGACAAATACACGTATAATGAAGAAATTGATAAGAATGAAAGCTTAGGCTTTTAAAGTTCTTCTGCAAATTTAGGATAATTGACCTAAACTACGTACGCAAATTTGGTGCGTATGCACTTTAGTGAAAGATAGCCCAGTATTTCTTTCCGAGGATTGATGATAGTCCTTGTGACATGATTCATTCCTATTTTACCGATGGTCCTTGGTTATGTGAGAAAACAGCCATTGGCTTTAGAAGAATATTGTACGAAGTACTGGTAAAAGAAACTCCAGGAGAGCAGGGATAGATGCACTGGCCGCCGCGATAAAACTGAAATAATGTTGAAAATGGCGTTAAACACTGAACAAACAAAGTTTACGATAAGATTCTCATGGTGTTTACGACCGTTCATAAAACCCAATCTACATCTTAAACCCATGTTGTCCGATACTTTGATAATTAAAGATATTCGAGCAAAAAGGTCTAGAACGATAATATTCTGATATGAATATACTAGCTAAAGATTTGCGATGTTGCAGCATTCAGTTGACTCTCTGTTATGAATAATATAACTGGGCCATGCCCGCTCTCAAATCAGAATTAAAAGGAGGTTTAATGCATCTGCAAAAGGTATCGACCTGGGTCGAAACCTTTTGTTATTGGTCAACTTTCTGCATGTCAAAGGACCAGTCTTCCACAGGATTCAGCCGGTTGTTAGACAAAATGGATATTTTGGACCCATATATGACGACTTGTTTAGTATAATGTATCATGGAGATGCATTAAACACCCTATTGCGAGAGCATGGCTCAATTACGGTGGTAATGCAAAGAGAGTATATACGGATAATGGAGTTCAGTCTAGTCTTCTGATCTTCGATCTTCTCTGGTCGATTTTGTTCAATACTCTGAAGTAAACAGTCTTGTTGCATTATTTCGTTCTTTTTTATATGTCGCCCAAACGAGATTATTGAAATCAAACACACAATTACAGTTGTATAAAAACTGTGTTTGCACTATGACGAGTAGTTGAGATATTTTGGCAACGGGAACCATAGGCAGCAGGAAACATTTCTCAACATGAGAGATTTCTCCTTTTGTCATAATCTTTCGTATATGTTGGTGTTATAAATAATTACTAATGTTAATTATCACTTTTCTGTTTTTTTTTTACCAATATAGTGCCTCCAATTCGTGAGCTGCAGACTTGTTTCAATAAGTGATGACCTAACTCTTTACCAAACCACAAAATTTTCGGCCAGTCTAAATAGAAAGTTCTTGCAGACGACAAAAAAATTGTGGTCCAAAAACAGAATTTTGTTTCGGGAAGGATAGAAAACATTGTTGGAAAAGGAGAAAATGCTGGTTACCAGCATGTTCTCCTTTTCCCGCGATGTTTTCAAAAGCCTTCTCTTTCAGGGTCGTTAAAAAACTCGGGATTGTGTGGCAAAGGGTTAATTAAAGTAGGGAGTTATCGTATCACAGAGCCTCCATACAAATGCTAATTTTCGCCAATTATTGAATACAAATAAGCTTATTCGGCTGTTATGCCCTTTCAGTTAACAGCCTTCTGAATAGGGTGTTTTAAAAGAAACAATTGAATGATACAAGCTTTTTTTTTTCCGAACGAGTTTTCATATTCACTCAGAAAACGACACGTTGCTTCCTTTGTAGTATGTTGAAAAAGTTGTGAAAAAAGGAACTGTTATCTGTAACAAGCAACTGCCTCTTTTCCCACACCATTTTCTATTTCATTCAGTAGAATGTACTTTCCTTTCTTTAATCTGTTTTTGTTTTGTCTTTCGTGGGAGTGTCCTTGGGCAAGAGACCTCAGAGCTCTAGCCTAGTACTGGTAGAACCTAGGAAATACTTGAATACGTGAGCTATCGCCGCGATATGGCTGAAATAATGTTGAAAGCGGCGAAAAACATCATTCAATCAATCAATTTTGTTTTTCCTTTGTGTCATCGGTTATACTCTGTCTTGTGTCGAGTTGTCCTTGTACACAGCCGAACACGGTAGCTTAGTCGGTAATGTACAGGATGTTAAGCTAGTTGGTCGTGAGTTCGAGACCCGAGCTCGGCCAATTTCTATACAACGATTGATGATGGTTATTGCGACAGGATTCATTCCTCTCCCATCGCTGCTCATTGTTTCGACCATGGTTATATAGGAAAGCAGCCAGTGTCCTAGGAAGAATATTGTTCGAAGTACTGGTTCAAAAGAATCTCCAGGAAAGAATGGATAGGTACGTTGAAACCGGCGTTAAACACTATGCAAACGAACTTTCCTAAACAAAAAATTTTGGACTCCTCCAGACCCAAACATCTGCCGACGAAACTTTTGAATTCGAAATGAGTACAAATAAGCCAATTTCTCTCAGAGGGTAGAAAACAATGTGTAAATTAGGAGAATTTTCTCCCAATTCCACAATGTTTTCCAAAAGCTTTCTACCGCAGATCCGTTAAAACACGGGATTGTTCAGGTTCAATACTCTCATCCATTGGGTGCTTTGCTTCATGGATATAGGCAAGTCCGAAACAATACTTAGTGGTTTGGAGAGCCATGAATCATGTCACGCCAATTTCACCAAACCTCGCTACTTTCGCGTTTCTCGTTACTGTCATCAATTCTGGGACGGAGTTTGAGCTTATAGCCGAGATTCGAACTCGAGTCGTCTGTATCAATAGCCTTGAATGTTACGAGTACCTCCGAGCTACCGGATCTCGGCAATAAGAATTGGGAAACCAGCCAATATTATATTGTCATGACTTGAACTCATCGTAATGTTGAGTTTGTACTACGAGGAAATGGCCCTTCTTGTATTGCAATTGCTTAAAAGTGATGCAGAGTACTTTCGAGAAACGATTTATACTGACGTTGGATACTTCGTTAGAGTAGCCTGTTTGTATCTTATAATGGCTTAAATAGACGGTAATGTTGAGTTTGTACTACCGGGAAGTGGCCGGTTCTTGTATAGTCACAATAATGAGACGTTTACGGTACTTCTTTTCTTATTTGGACATTTATTGTGCACCGCACAGGAGGCGACCAATCAAAAACTAAAATTGCCTTCAGGGATAGTTATAGTTAACTGTACTAGTTCTTGTAGTGCAATGGCTAAAAAAGTTGTATCGACTATTGAGAAGTTATAAACTCTTATCCTGCTGTTCGGGGCCATAGATTTTTTTTTTTTTTTCGCAGAATGTAAAGTCAAATCAGCCTGCACATACAAGCAGTCTGATCTTGCTCTACACTCATTTGTGTTTTGTAGTGGCTTGAATTGTGATGTTGAAAAAATTGTATTTGTGGCCGCTTGTCATTGCACCCACCCACGCAGTGGGAGGCCGTAGCCTAGAGTCCCTTTGGGAGCGGAATTCGTAGCCGGTTGGTGAGTCGCCAACATTGTTAACCCTTTACCGAATTGCCAAAAAGAGTGCCTTAGGGGAAAAGGATGAAATGCTGGTAATAGTTATTTTGCCCTTTTCCCACAATGATTTCCGCGCTGTTAGAGACAAATACCATCATTTGAATCACGTTTAATTTGTTGTCTGCAAACGCCTTCTGTCTCTACGACTCTAAAATTTTATCGTCTGGTAAAGAGTTAACAATAATGTTGGTTACATTGAGGTAACCGATTGTTGTATTGTGGTGATTTGAATTGTGGAGGATAGATCGTCTAGAAAAAGTAGCCAGTTGTCTCTTTCAGAAAAAGGATAACACCGAGGTAACAGTAGAAACTGCTTGCCCCATGTTTTTGCTGACATTCGAAAAGATACAGATGTGTATTTAATAAAGTGGTACATCAGATAATTTGAATATTCAGTAACCGAAATGAATTATAATGTTCGGTGTATTTAGTGGATGCGAACACGGCTATTGAATTAATGATGACTCGTTGTGC
Source organism: Tridacna gigas (assembly GCA_945859785.2). Classification (NCBI taxonomy): domain Eukaryota; kingdom Metazoa; phylum Mollusca; class Bivalvia; order Cardiida; family Cardiidae; genus Tridacna; species Tridacna gigas. The sequence goes on along the minus strand of OX244036.2, from coordinate 30,044,904 downwards.
ACGCATTTAGTGGCTGCAGTACTATTGCACTGAAAACAAAATTGAGCCATACTCTGTGAAAACTAAGTTAAATGCTTCTACAAAAAGTATTGACCCATGTCAGCCTGCGCAGTCCGCGCAGGCTGACATGGGTCGAAACTTTTTTTTTCTATTTGTAAACTTTCTCCATGTCAAGGACTATTCCACCTCATGACACAATCAGCTTTAGACAGACTGGATTTCATATATGTATTCATAGTTATGTGATAACTGCCTTGGTGTAATGCATCATGGAAATGCATTATACCCCCTTTTCACAGAGCATGACTTAAATCTTTCTTATATACTAGTTTGCGTTGAATATTAGTCCTAAGAGAGCTCGGCAAAATTTTAGTTGTGTCTCAGTGCTCTCAATTTAGATAAGGATCAGAATGCTGTTTTGGGACAATAAAATCGAGATCAGACTGATGTTAGGCCTATATTTTCACCTCTTTTGTGAGACATCGGTGTAAAAGTACACTCAAAAATGTCAAGTATATGAACATGCTTGAAGACATCGTGGCAAAACGAGAAATTGTTCTTTTTGAGCCCCTGACTTGCGCTGGATAGACCAAGGAAAGACATGAATTAGTCAGAAATCATAGTGAAATGCCTGAAAAACTAATGATTTTTAGATTTATTGTATATGATGAATTAAACACTGTAATTCTTACTGAAAAATCTTGTGAACGTAAACAGTTTTCTAGACACGTGAGAAAATACACTCATAATGGCCCAAACAGATTTTGCAAAGCTGCCGAAAATTGAAATTTATTTGAATTTTGAAATCACGTAAAAAGCTCTCAAAACGACACAAACAAAATTGGAACGACGCTGGAGCGAACGGATAATGCGTTTATTATAAATTTCTAGTTTGCATGTGACGGGACAGTCTTTCATAGATTAGTTTTCACCAGTGTTTTAGTCAGTCTTTACCCCGCGTATATCTTGGTGTTCTACCGGAAATGCAGGGCGAATCACCGTCTATGAGAATATAGTGCGCGACGAAAAGTATCACGTTTTGTCAGAGGTTTTTTTTTTTGTTGTTAAACCATAGTAACGCATTTTTCTACTTAAACGAAACCACCAAACTATGTGCTAATTTTTTAGAGGCCTTGGCTTGAAGAACAATCTTGTATTCCTTAACGCCTTACAAGATATAAAAATTTAGACTCATCCAAATTGACAGTATTTGCATACGGCTCATAATTTGCATGTGATGGGACTATCTCTCATAGATCAATTTACAAGAACTTTTAGTCCATCATTACCTCGCGTATATTTAAGTGTTTAACCGGTAATGCAGGACAGATTACTGTCTATAAGAATATAGTGCCGTGAGAAAAGTAACGCGTTGTTTTGAGGTTTTTTTTTTTTTATATTTAATCCTTACATCTTTTTTGTGTGCATATCAAACTATGTGTGGACCGAAAGAGGCCTTGGATATTACTTTAGTTTTCCTTAAGTCTTTACCAGACTACAACTCTAAGACTCGTCAAAATTGAAAGCATTTGCAGACAACAAATTAAATGTGGCTGAAATAGAGGGATTGTTCCTTGACGGATAGAAAATATCGTGAGAAAATGAGAAATGCTGGTTACCAGCATTTCTTCATAACACTGAATATATTTACTACAAATCATCTAAAACAAGTTAGAGTCTGGTAAAGGTTTAATAAGGGTCTATTCTTGATCATGCTGGATTAGAACTAGCAACAGACGCGACTTTCATTTCGGATTAAAGTGGACTCAAAACCAGGTTTGGGATTTTGTGGTATGTTTCAATTTTCTTTCACTTACACTAAGCACTCGTCACAACTCAGCCGATTCCGTAACTATCCAACCTCGTGCGTATCACAGGAGTCGCATATTGAATCTACTTTCAATTACATGATCTTAAACATGGTGGCGCCCTTGAAATCCTTACCAACGACGACAAAAAAGCGGCAGTAAACTTATTTACATTTTCAATCTGTCAACATAGCATTAATTGAAGTTGATAAATTGCGTTAAACAAATGAAATAGCAAACTTTTTGTCAACTAAAATGTGCAGCTGTATTTTGAGTTTGTCTTAGAATAATTTCGATTGATCACTGGCTTGTGTGGTTTTTTTTTAGCGGAGTCTTATGGTTCTTAGAGTAGTGAAACAGTCTATTTCCGGTGTAGGTACATGACGCCCTTTATGAAACAGCCGAGGGATTTGATAGACCATCCGAGGTTTGCCGAATTTTGCCTAAACAGCCGGATCTTAATATTATTGCCTTACAAAATAATTAATTTCTTTAAAATAGAATTAAGAGTTAAAATTTCTGTATGTGGATGATCAATGTGGATGCAGATGAAAACATAATAATTGTGAAAAAGGTGTGGTAATAGGAGAAATAAATGTTTTGAGCATCTTTTTTTTTTGTCAGAAACTTGCTTAAATTTATCATAAGACAAATTTCAAGATATAGAGGATATTTGTTTTTTTCGGTGAAAGATCGAAATTTATTTCATCGAGTGAACATCATCGGTAATATTTTCACGAGTGGTCGGTATTCTCACTGGTCGTACCCGTGTAATGTCGAAAAATATTTTCACCGCTATTTCTCGATATCCTACCGGAAAGAATGAAATAATCGTCTGTATTTAAAGCATTCACGGAGGCTAAACAAAATGTGGCTCAAATGATGCAATTTATTTGTGAAATGGTAGTAAAACATTGTGGTAAAAGGAGAAAATGCTGGTTACCAGCATTGTCTCCATTTCCCACAACGTTTTCCATAGCTTTTATTCTGAAAAGGCGTCAGTACTTGGTAAAGAATTTAGGCCCCTCGCAGATGCCAACTTAACCTTTAAATGAATCTTATGGATACTATCTACAGTATGGCTCTGTATAACCGTTGTCTAACAGACTGCGTGACTTTATTAGTTTAGGTTAGATTTGCATGTACACTGGAAGATTACACACCTTTTTACGAAATTATAGGACGATAACGATATTAGCCTTTCTTCTACACCAACACCTTCATATACTAGACCCGACCTATATAGCGCTGATTTACTGCCACGCCATATTGGTTTCTTGAAATTCCAGATAAAAACCAACGTTCGAGGGTTTTTTTTTTTGTGTGCGGAAAAATAAAGTTTAAAGAAGGGCAGAAATCTCACGAAAAAAAAAAGTCTTTTTTTTCTCCCACAAACGTTATTGCATAGGCGTGAGAGGAAAGCGAAACGAGGGGGGGGGGGGCTGACACCCCGCCCCTAATTTTAGTAGGGCAAGAGTCCATTTTCTTTCCAAGGCAGCATTTCACTAAATTTGCGTACGCAGCTTAGGTATGCAAGCATTTAGTATGAAAACAAGTTTCACCAAACTGCGTAACTAACGATTTGAGTAAATATTTTCATAAATTTACGCCAGCTCATACCTTTGGGTAAAACAGGGATGGTATGTGTGTACATACAATCCCTAAAATCTCTGGATATCTACGCAGTTTAGTAAAACCCAGCCCAAAATATATGAGTTATTATTTATTTTCTTCTACGTGAAGACTGTCCATATTCGTAAGTGAATATTTTTTTCACTCTTGAGAAAGTAGGTGCCCTTTTTGATTTCTTTTTTTTTCATATCTGTTTAGTGTGTGTACCCACAGTAAAAAACGTGATGCACAACCAGTTAGAGTCTCTGTTTATTGTGGTTTTCCGAGGGTAGTTTTGTTTATGCATGAAGGGATAGCAAAAACATTTTAGCTCATGATGCCACTTTCTCTAATTTTTTTGTACAGGCAACTGAACTTACATACGAATATATGTGTCATGCTGGGTAAAAAGGGGGTTTAATGGATTTGCAAAAGTGATTCATGTCAGCCTTCGCGGACTGCGCAGGCTGACACTGGTCGAAACATTTTGCCATTTGTAAATTTTTATATCCAAGGCCATGATTCAGTCCGCAGTAAGGCATAATTGATTTTAAGAATCAATAATTATGTGATGATTCGCTTGGTGTAACTGCATCATGGAGATGCATAAAACCCAATTTCCCAGAGCGCTGCCTATATACTTGTAATAAACAGCAAAACTCCTTGTCAGGGAAAGAGCGTCGGATCGTGCAAGATTTCCACCCTTATTTTCATTGTACCAGAGTAATGTGGCAAATATAGCAGACGGATCTATTTTTAGCATGTAAAACCGCACAAATTAGTTCGCTAATCCGCCTCACATCACACATTTTATCTGCATGGTTGAACAGTCATAACATACATACAGTAGTATATTTTGACCCCAATGTAGTATCTGCGCAGGAATTCAGTACTAAGTGACACAGTTTTAGCGTGAATGTGTCGGTTTACGGAATCCACCTTTAGTTCAGTGTGGTAACCGTTTGAAATAGCTGCTTATTATTTGATACTATACCTATTGTCATTTCTGTCCAGGCTGTGAAGTTCATGACTGTGTCACTCTTACACATTACAGTGATTTCACTTATTGTCCCTCGGTACAAACTTGCACATACGACCATGAAGACACGTCCCTGTAAATTAAGGATAATCATTATGAAATTAATTTTACTACAGAAGTACATGCGAAAATTAAAAAAATAAAGTGACAGACTACTTCTTACTGGCGATTTTCCCTTTACCATTTGTCGAGCCAGTAGTGCTGTCCGTCCGTAGCATACAGGACTTGAAACCTGGGATTCGGTGCTCTGTCAGGGGATTTTTTGGACGATGAGTATGTGTGAAAGCTGCTAGTGGATTTGGTAGAATATTGTGCAAAGCACTAATAAAAGAAACTCCAGGAAAGCATGGATAGGTGTACTAGCCGCCGTGATATAACTGAAATAATGTTATAAACGACGTTAAGCATCTTACAAACTAATAATAAACATCACCACTGCTTTTAATAGTTGTCTGCTGGAACACATCAAGACAAGAAAAATGGTCTGGGGGATTGGTGGGTATATCCTACCCGCTATCATCTCTTATGACGCAATATTGGGAATCAAAGTGCAGCAATTTCAGCACTTATTGAAGTTCCAGCCGCCATCTTTGCTGTAGTTGCCCTGTCTAGGATATTTGTCATTATTCACCTTTTACCACATAGTTACCCGTTATGACCATGGCTAGGAAGGCCTCTCAGAACATTGTGGGGAAAGGAGAAAACGCTGGTTACCAGCTGCATGCAATGTATACAATACTGTCTTATTAATTCCTAAAGCCAAGCCCCGTGGCTCAGTCAGTAGCGTACAGGACTTGAGAACAGGAGGTCGCTGGTTCGATCCCCTGCTTGTCTTTCGAGGATTGATGATAGTCGTTGCGACAGGATTCATTCCTCTCTCATCGCTGACCATTGTTTCAACGATGGTTATGTGGGAATGCAGCCAGTGGCTTGGAAAGAATATTGTGCGGAGTATTAGTAAAAGAAACTCCAGGAAAGCATGGATAGGTGCACTGACCGCCGCGATATAACTGAAATAATGTTGAAAACGGCGTTAAACACCATACAATCAACAATCAATTAACTCCTAAACTGCTAAATGAATATACCGTCATTTCTTGTAATTAGTTAAAGCCCAAATTTTGCGATTTTCGCAGTACATTTTTACCAAAAATCACACACAATCTGACAGTGTGGATCCAAATTCAGACTGCACAGTTTGTGCAGTCTGGTTTTTATCTACACTGTACAAAAAAATCGAGTCGTGTTAGCAGCCAAAAGGGTAATACCACTCTATGCACTGATACTGGAAAGATGCATGTCTTTGTGGCGAGTTCGTTTCCGAACCGAGATTAAAGTTGTGCTTGAAATATCTTTAAAAAATAAAGACGGCGTAAATTTGCTCGCAAATAGGCAAGAGGGGCCTGAAAATAGACGTGTCTACATTTATGACCAATCGCAAATTTCTATTTATTCATTTTTTATCAGTACCAAAATGGTCAAAAGCCAGCACATTCACCTACGCCGAAAAAAAGTAGGCCTGGCCTGAAAATCAGTTCTGAATAGCAAGACGTTCTTTTAACTGAGCTGGTCTTATGCTGGTATCTAATTAAGTTTTGATCGACCGATCTTATAAATTTATACTCTTAGTTATTTCAACATTTTTACGACTTTCAAAACAACGCGGCAAGCGTATACATAGAAATTGCTCTTAGTGATGAGTCACATCTTGTGTTTGCATAAAAGTCTAGATGATATCCCGATAGAGTTATTTGAATGTCGCTTACGCCAATTTTCTTTTTTACAACCACATTGTCAAAAGCCATATTCACCAAACATATGAACCATACTCTGGCAAAAGGGGCACAAAGAATCTCCATGATGCATTGTACCAGTCAAGCCATCACATTATTATGGATCCATAAAAGCCACTTTTTTTTTTAAATAAACCGACTGAATCATGATGTAGACTTGTTCTTGAAAATACAAAAAAAATGACCAATAGCGAAAAGTTTCGGTCCAAGTCAGCCTGCGCGAACTGCGCAGGCTGACCTGGGTCGATACTTTTCGCAGATGCATTAAGTCCCCCTCCCTTTCACAGAGCATGGCTCATTTTTAAGTTTGATTCCAACTCTTAATTCGAAAGGTAGCCATCTGATCGGCTAACAGATTTTGTCTCAGCCAATGACATTGCAAGTTTTCGAATATAGGTATAGAAATGAAAATAATGGTTTTTGAAACATTGGTGGAACTTTCCCCATATTCTTTTCAATAGAGCCGAGCCCTATGCTAACGTACAGGAGATGAATCCAGGAGGTCGCTGATTCGAATCACCGGAGGATTGATACTAGCAATACTGACAGGATTCATTCTTTTTTCACCGCTGATTATTGTATCGGCGATGGTTGTATAGGATAACAGGGAAAGAGGCAGTGGCTTGGGAAGGAAATTAAGCAAGGCCCCATATAAAAATAAACTCCAGGAAAGCATGGACAGGTGTACCGGCCACCGCGAAATTAACTGAAGTAATGTTGAAAACTGCATGAAATACCAATCTTTCCGAGAGATTTTTTTTATGTATTTGGTTTTGAAGTTATAAGAAAGTCCGTCAGAAAGGATGGGTTATTTGTACACTTATTTATGTTCCTTTTGAGACAGAATTTTTGTTACTGATTCATTTAATGTACAGCAGCATTCTAAGGCTTCTATATACATCTGAAGATCTAAATGGAAGATGAGTGCTTATTTGCCGAAAGACAATGTCGTGGCAGACCAAAACGGTGTTCTTCCGCGGTGCAGTAGTTTAGGCTCTGGTTTTGTAATCAGTCAATCCCGGTTCGATGCCTGCTTGTTGAGCTGATCACGTGGGAGTGTACTTTGCCAGTGATATGCAGAGCCCAAACCAACTCCTCGTCAAGCCCAAATAAGACTGAAACATGAAAAGAAACGAGTTGTTTCCGTATTATAACTTGAATACTTCTGAATGCGGCGTTAAATTACCTCAATCAAATAAATAAATAAATGAATAAATAAATAAATGGGATTCATTTAGGGTAGACGGTGTGGTCCCATTTGATGCAAAATGCAAATATATTCTGAGTGGATAAGAGATAATGGTAATATAGGTGATTTGAAAATGTCGATGAATGCAAGATTTTTTTTTTTCGGCGTAGTTGCTTAAGCTCGTACTTTCTAGTTCTAGTCTCGGATAAATAAATAGTAATTTGCGATAGGTAAAAAATACGGACATATCTATTTTGCGGGCCTCTGCCGGCCTTTATGCGGGTCCATATACAAGGGTTGCTACCATTAATCGATACGTCGTGGCGCTCATTTATATATTAGTTAAATCTATATGATACGGAATAATGCTGTTCTTGCACTGATTGGTAATTTGATTCTTTTGATTCGTTACCCTAATACCCATTACTGCACAGCTTACATGACACATGTACACCATTTCCACCTGTGATATAGATTAACCCTTAGCCTGCTAAGTGCGACTCGATGACCTTTTGCGGACAGTGTAGATCTTTTTTTTTTTTAACTTTTCAGCCCCAAATATATAAAATTGAGTCTTTTTGACGGCTTGATGTACAATCCATTGAGACTCATAAAATTTTATTCTTTTCTGATAGGCCTGACCAAACAAGTGGCTGGTATAGATCCAGCGCGACCACTGACCTTTTGCGCACAGTGTAGAACAAGATCAGACTGCACATAACGTGCAGTCTGATCTTGGTTCTACGCTGTCCGATAAGGAGATACTTTTTTTCCAAAAAGTAAATTTGAAATAACATTATTTGGATTTTTACAATCGTCTTGAAAGTTTTATCTAACTTATTTAGCAGGATAAGGGTTAACCCTAAGAGCAGTAAGTGTGCAGTCTGGTCTTGATCTACACTGCCATCTTCTTCAACTTCTCGTCACGAGAGATTTCCCATTTTGCCACAGTGTATTCATATATATTCTTGTATAAATAACCTCTTGATCATCCATATTTTACTAGGCTGTTTTTTTTTCTGCTCCAGATTTGTTCCGTGGTAATGTAAACGGTAATGTATTATTTACTTTAAAACTTAACAGAACTGTTTTTATTTGTTAAAAGAAACCACCTCTCCTTTAGCTTCTAAAACGCCGCACTTCGTTTGTGTGCGTGAAGTTCCTTTGTTAAAGTCCTTCGGGTGCCTTTGATTTAACTCAAAACTAACTACATAAATTTTATGAAAAGTTTTAGTCAGTGATGAAACCCAAAATATTTTAGAGTCATTTTGCAGGCAAAACCTCACCGTATAAGACATTAAAGATCCAAAATCAGACTGCACGTTCTGTTCAGTCTGTGCTTGGGTCTACCTTGCCCGCAAAAACGTATGAGTCGCGCTATTAACAGCCTAGGGGTTGGTGTTAAACGTGAGAATTTGACTGCAAGATATTGAACCCACGTGAGACCAAAAAAGATTCTTTTTGGTTTGAGTTTGTTGAATAGGGTTTTGGGTCCTTTTCAATATTATTAAGTTATTTTACAACAAAATCACACTAATTCACTGGTGCACAGACACACACACACACACACCCTACCCCACACACAAAGAAAGAAGGCAGTTAAAATCGGAGACCGACATTGCGTAAGTCAGAAAACACAAAGACTGGCATATAGATAAGGGTGGGAAGGAAGGAGAGGCTGAGACGGGAGAGAGATGGAGAACTAGAAAAAGAGTGGGAAAATAACCAGAACGTTAAAAACAAACAAACAAAAAAAAAAAAAACGTTAATAACAAAATTAGAAAATGAGGCTAAGAGTGAAAACTGACCATCTATATGTCACGAACTCAGAACGAGAAAATCTTCAATTATCGCAGGATTAAGTCCTATTGTCATGAGATTTCGCGCTTGTTTGTGCCATTTAAAATTTCTCTGAATGGACAAGAATCCATTAACGACTGGGTCAAATGACAGAACGAGACAAACTATTGCGGTTACAAAGGTTGTTTTTCTGTGAAATTTATGTACTGCCTCAATCACATTAGTTTGGAGAAAAATAAAACGTTTGCCTTCCTTTAAAATATTTGTTCTGTGTGTTGCTTGTACCAGTTTACTCATTAACTTACTCATTAACTATTGACCGGACGGCAAAATTCTAGACATCCCCAAATTGAAAGCATTTGCAGAATACGAACTGAATGCGGCTCTATAGTTGGGTTTTTGTCCATGAGATGGTGGGAAAGGAGGAATGATACTGGTTATTTGCATTTTCTTCTCATCCCAAAAAGCTTTTGAAAAGATATCTTCCTCAGGGTCGTTAAAACGCGAGATTTTTTGGTAAAGGATTAACCCTTAACCAGACGGCAAGATTTTACATTCCTCAAAATTGAAAAGCTTATGCAGTGTTGCTCAAATAATCGTATTTATTTCTGAAAGGTTAGAAAACGCTGTGGGAAAATGAGAAAATGCTAGTTACCAATATTTTCTCCTTATCCCACATTTTTTCAAACGCTTTCTTCTCAGGGTCGTTTAAAGTTGAGATTGTGTGGTAAAGGGTTAAGGAGCTCTTTACCAAACAATCCCATGGTTTACGATCCTGAGGAAGAGAGCCTCTGAAAACATTTTGAGGAAAGGAGAAAATGCTGGCAAACCAGAATTACCTCGTTTTCAACAACATTTTCTACCTTTCCATAGACAAATCTCATCATTTGAGCCACATTTACTTTGTCTTCTACAAATGCTTTCAATATGGACGAGTGTAAATTTTTGTTGTCAGGTACGAGAGCTAATTTTAAATTAATCAGAAACTCACAGAAATCGTTCGAAAGAGAAACATCTGAAAGTAAGAAAATAGTCTTGAAACTGATAGAAGAGATTGAGGAAAAACTTGCATTTATGTAGTGGACTGTTAAACACACACAAAAAAAAAGAAACTTTTTACAGTTGGAAGCTTTTGAAAACATGGAGGAAAAATGGGCTAATTTCTTTTTACAAACAGTTCAGTCTTTTCCCTCAAACTTTTCAAACACTTTCTATTTGAACGCAATTACGCCTTTCTCTCCAAAGTTTTCAAAACCCTCTAATTGCAAGCAATCGCGTCTTTCCCTCAAAGTTTTCAAAAGCTTTCTTTGCAAGCAATTACGTCTTTTACCTCAAAGTTTTCAACAGCTTTCTATTAGCAAGCAATTGCGTCTTTTCTCTAAAAGTTTTCAAACGTTATCGATTTACAAGCAGTTACGTCTTTTCCCACAAACTTTTCAAACACTTTCTATTTCCAAGCAATTGCATCTTTTCCCACAAAGTTTCAAACGCTAGCTAGTTGCAAGCAGTTACGTCGTTTCCAACAAAGTTTTCAAACCCTTTTTATTTGCAAGTAATTGCTTCTTTTCCCACAAAGTTTTCGGAAGCTTTCTATTTGCAAACAATTGCGTCTTTTCCCTAAAACTTTTCAAAATCTATGGACTTGCAAGCAATTGCTTCTTTTCACTCAACGTTTTCTAAAGCTTTATATTTGCAAGCAACTGCGTCTGTCTTCTCAAAGTTTTCAAAAGCTTTCTGCATGTATTTGCAAGCAGTTGTGTCTTTTCCCTAAAACATTTCAAAAACGATCGACTTGCAAGCAACTGTACCTTTTCCCTCAATATTTACAAATGCTATCTACTTGCAAGATATAGTTTCTTATTCCTCATTGGTTTTCAAAGGGCATACAATGTTTTTCTACGGTGACGGATAAGCGGTATGGGTTGAACGAGCGATAGAATTAACAAAGATAATACAATAAAAACCTAATCGAGTTCTGAATTTCAAAAAAAATATCTTCCATGCCTTTCAGGGCAATTTGATCAGTTTTAACACCCATGAGAAACATCCTTTTCTAACAATTAAGCGTCTTAGCGCGACTCAGTTCGCCTTTGCAGACAGTGTAGATTAAGATCAGACTGCTCATAACATGCAGTCCGATCTTGGATCTACACTGGCCGATACTGTGAAAATTTGAAATCGCGATGTTTGAGTTTACAATCGCCTTAAATTCATCTTTCACATTTTTCGGAAACCATGAGCCAAACTCACTTTCGCGCATTGATTGTGTCTTAGCCTTAAGGTAGTAAAGTCTTCGTCAGGAGATATATGAGGCGTAGTCACGACTTACAGTGTAGTCGTAACCATGTGCTAGCATTCCCCAAACGACAAAATGTTGACTCGTCCAAGTGGAAACGGCAAATAAAAAAAGTGATACAACTAATATATATTATGAGAAAAGGGACATTTTCTACTGTTCGTTCAATTTCTTTTTATAAAAGCCTTCTTCCTCAGGGTCTTTATAACGCGAAATTGTATGATGAAGGGTCAAGTCGTAGCCACGAGCCAGATAAGTCGTAGCCACGAGATAACTAAGTGCTAGCCACGACATACTTAATTTGTAGCCACGTGGTGATTTTTCCTTTCTTGTATATCCCATCTGTGCATAACAATTAACATATAATCACGGCTTTGTTAGTGTTCAAAGATGACATAGGTTATAATTCTGCCAGTAAATGATTAAGTAAATGCCAAAATTTCGAAATCTTTACGTCGTAAGTCGACTGTCATCTCATTTTCTCGAAAAAGATTCACAGAAATCAGCCATTTATTCATCATGCCCCACTCACAAAAAGTAGAAAAGTGAAAAATCGGTGAGCCTGACAAAACGATCTTATTGAAACTAGGGAATATAATTGCTGTTTAAAATAGAATATCCATAACGATGCGTTGTCCGTTTATTTATTAAAGCTAATTGACGTGAAATGTTGATTTAAAATGATCTATCCCCTTTTCATCTTATTGGCGCATCTTTTATATTATTAATACTCAGGCTTCCTTTTTTAAGACTCTTACCCAAACGGGAGCCTTTGATGTTACAACCCTGAGAAAGAAGGCACTTGAAAGCATTATGGGAAAAAGAGAAAATATTGCTGTTGTTTTTTTTACTATCCCCGGTTTTAGTGATTTATTTCAAGAGCTTATCGAGACCTTTGGGAATAAGAGAACGATAAGAAAAAAGAATTAGATTTTTATCTTATAAATGCCTTTGTTTTCAATACAGCCGTTACAAATTTTCTTATCTTACACACGCTCAAAATAAGCGTAATGTATCGTAATAAATAAAAGTATTGTATTCCTACTCCGTGTTTCTGAAACATGCGTGGCTAACCTTCATTTCCTTGTCAATCAAATGCTCAAAATCACTGATATTTACAAAGCGAACAATGTATTTAAAGCTGGATTTCAAATCAACGTGTTAAAACATTATACTGAATTCTTTGGGGCTATTTTTCATCTCGGACGAACCGTTATTATTCCTGTCAAAGAAGTGAGTCGGTCTTATCATATGAGAGTCAGAATCTGTATTGACTACTACAAGTATATATCGTCATACAACGAACTGTTTCACATATTACATCAACTCAACACAAAAATATATTTTTTCACATATTTCGATACATCCACGAGATATATTTATGTGATAAAAAGACTCAGTCTTACGTTCGTTGGCTTCGTAAATGAAATTCAATCCAACTCGCCTAGAAAAATATCTTGTTGAACATTTCTAGACTTCTTAACCCTTTACCACACAATCCCGACTTTTAACGACTCTGAAAAAGGAGCCTTTTGAAAACATATGGGAAAAGGAGAAAATGCAGGTAACCAGCATTTTCTCCTTATCCCACAACGTTTTCTCCCCTTCCCAAAACAAATTTCAATTTTTGAGTAACATTTATTTTGTCGTCTGCAAATGCTTTCAATTTAGTCAAGTCTAAAACTCGGTAAAGAATTAAACAAAATCTCATATGCCAACATATTACAGACCCTATATACCCCACTGTCAGAGTCATTGCACCTCTATTATTATTCAGTGTACACAACAGTTTTGTTCAAAAGACCTAATCGAGTAATTTGAAAGCCTTGAGCGTGAACTGTGGATGAGAGCTCTTAAACCTCTTCCTCTTGACAGGTCTTCCTCTTTTTTTGGAATCAACTGATTACCTCATGGATAGAAATTTGCCATAGCCGATTCCGAAAATATTCTTGTAAACATTTTTTTTTTAACCATCATTATGGGTTGAGGTTTAATAAACAGAAACAGTTGAAATAATTGTGGCAAAAGGAGAAAGTGCTCGTCGTTTAAAATCTTCTCTTGTTGTTTAAATTGTATCATTTTTTTAAAACTAATCCAGTTAAACTGCAAATACGAAAATAAGATAATAATAATAATAATGATATTTTAGCTCTTCTGTTTTCGAAAAAAACGTCGAGGTATTGTCATAGCCCTGGCGTCATCTTCTTCTGTGTCGTCGTCATGCAAAAACTTTCACATTTTATAATATCTATATTATTACTGAAAATATTTACTTCAAAATTGGACAAGTTGTTAAGTATCTAAAGGAGACCCTTATAGCAGGGGCAAGTAACCATCAAAATATTTTGACACAGTTATGCCCCTTTTTCGATTTAGAAATTTCACTGAAAATCATACAACAGCAACCGAGCGTTTGTACCCGCGTGCAGCGCTCTTTTAAGTTTGTGTTAGTGACAAAAGGAAGAAATGTTTGAAGCAGAGAAAAATGTTACGATCTTGTTTATGATATGCAAAATGCAAAACCACTTTTGAAATTTGATACCTGGAAAACATTGTGAGAATGTGGAGCATTCCTTGTTAATTGTTTTTTGTCACAGCAATGGGTTAAAGTGTCGAATGAGTTTGATTCGACATTTGTTTAACTTTTCTCAGAGATTTCTGACGCAGAAGGACCATATCGTTTGCTTCTTTATTTATACTGAGGTGCAGTGAACTTATTCGGAGGAAAATGGCTTCTTTTGAACTGTAACGGGAAACCAAGTTTATAAGAAATTTAACGATCAATTGTAATCGCTTGTTGTATTTGTGTAGTAATGGGTTAAAGTCGGGCGAGTTCGGTTCGATTTTGGTTTCTATAATTTCCCAGAAGTTCCCACGCAGTAAAATGATACTGTTTACAAAAAAAGACAGTATCGGTCGATCCGTCGCGCCAGCTTTGGTCTGAGTAAACAAAACTGCACTTAGATTTAAGAGCTTGAAAACCAGCTCTTGGGGACTTTGCGCCAAAATAAAGCCTCTCGTTTATACAACTGTTTATTATTGATGTTTAGATTTATTGATCGAATGAGGAATTAAATTTAGACGTACCACTGCAAGAGGACATTTTTAAGTCTCGCAACGGATTACACTTTAAACATTGTGACACAGGGAAAAATTTCTCGTATACAGCAATTTTTCCCTTAGCCACAACGTTTCAACATATATTTATTTATCAAGTATGGACTCATGTTAAATTTTTCATATTTTGTAAGAATGTTTTCCGAGTCCTATTTTGTATTTTACCAGAGGGTAAAAAGGTAATCACTGGAGTGCAAACAGAAGGACGACAACATTCGGTAAAAAACTCACAGGCATTGCACTTCAATGTCTGTTGGGGTCAGAATACCTCACCGAATATGAGGCAGTGTAAATCAAAGATCATACGTTACTTTTCTGTACATCCTGACCTTGTCGGCACTCCTCTTGGAATAAAGATACGATTTGTGCCCGAAGAGCTAAATTGCAGCTGATGGTAAAGTTTCCGGTCCTAACCGGAAGTTAATTGAAATACGAGTTTCTAGACATACACTTGCTCTGTTGTATTTATGTGTAAATAAATCCTCTACCAAACAATCCTGTGTTTTACTAACAATTTTGGGGAAAGCTTTTGAAATAGTATGGTAGAAGAAGAAACTGTTGGTAACCAGGGTTTTCCCCTTTTCTCGTAATGTTCCCATTATGTTTGGTGTCCTTTCAATCGGCAGTTATTCGAACCACAGTTTATTGTTTGTCTGCAAATGCTTTCAATATGGAACATTCTAAAATTTTGTCGTATGGTAAAGACTTAACCTTTTCAAAATCAGTCCCAAGTTTTAACGGACCTAGAGAAAAAGACTTTCGAAAACATTTGGAAAAAAGGAGAAAATGCTGGAAACCAGTATTTTATGTTTTTCCCGCGATGTTTTCTTCCCTACCATGAATAAATTCTAGTCTTTGAGTCACATTTAACTTGTCGTCTGCAATGACTTTTAATTTGGACAAGTCTAAAATATTTTCGTTTGGTAAGGCGTTAAAAGGCGGTCGTAAGTAGTAAAATGAGTCCAACAAGAGATTTATTTATGATAGCATCAGATTCACGTTATCACGATTTTTGCACGAGTATTCATGGAACATTAACCCCTAGGCTGCTAAGCAGGACTCACTGACCTTTTGCGGACAATGTAGACCAAGATCAGACTGCACAGAACGTGCAGTCTGATCTTTGATCTACATTGTTCGATAAGGTGATACCTTCTTCCTTAAAATAAGTTTGAAATAGCATTACTCGGGTGTTTAACCCTTTACTGCACAATGACGCCTTTTGACGCCCCTGGGAAAGAAGCCTTTTGAAAACATTGTAGGAAAAGGAGAAAATGCTGGTCACCAGCATTTTCTCCTTTTCCCACAATGTTTTCTACTATATCAAAGAAAAGTTGCACCATTTGAGCCACATTGAAATTGTCGTCTGTAAATGCTTTCAATTTGGACAAGGCTAAAGGTTTGTCGTCTGGTAAAGGGTTAACGTAGGTTTGAAAGTTTTATTTTACTTATTTAGCCGGATAAGGGTTAACCCTTAAGCTGCTAATCGCGACCCACTGACCTTTTGCGGACAGTGTGGATCAAGATCAGACTGCAAAGAACGTGCAGTCTGATCTTTGATCTACACTATCCGATGCGGTATTTTTACTTTCCGATGAAATCATGTTTGAAACCGCAATGTTTGGGCTTTTAGTATTGAGTAGAAATTTGCGTTTCATTTATTCAGCAGCTTAAGAGTTAAGCTGTATAGGAGAAGTCACTACTGCTTGGAGAACTGTGTCAGAGCCATAATATGAAGCCGCTGGAACGTTATAAGAACAATTCTGATCTCCGTATCAAATAACCGGTATTTTGAAACCGATATCAGAGTAGAGGATGGCGTATCGGTGAAACAATGGTCATATACATATACCTTCATACTGAACTCTTTAGCAGACTATAAAAGTTTAGACGCCTCCAATTTCGGGGAACTTGCAGACGATAAGGCAACTCTTGCTAATGTGATTTCTCTTTGAAAAGATAGAAAACACTGTGGGGAAAGGCAGAAAGTGCTATTATCAGCATTTCCTCCTTTTCCTACGGTGCTTTCTGAAGCGTTCTTCTGTTCGATATATTTTTTCTATTTTAGAGTCAAATTCCACAATTCATGCCACTCTCACTTTGTCGTCAACAGTTGCTTACAATTTGGATTCAAGGGATTGTTTGAGTAATTTACTGGCAAACTTTGAAAATTCTTCAACAGTGTCACTTTTTTCATAACATTTATCCGTACTGTTCGAAAAGATTCTTCTCGAATGATCATTCTGTTAGTCTGTTTACAAAAGAAAGGGCGCACAATTCTTTGTCATATTAGGAAATGTTTAGATGACCTGACCTAACGGCAAAAATATTGGTGGTGCGTTGTATAATAATTGTATTTGACGTTTAGAACTCTCAACAGTTAAATCGACTTAATGAGCCCAAGAAACATACTTTGCTGTTTTATTATTAGTCGACCCTGTCAACTAGAGAGTTGAGCGGCGCTCTGGTAAAAGGGGGGTTAATGTATCCCCGTGATGCGTTAAACCTGGCAAGTCATCACATAATTATGAATCAATAAAATCCATTTTGTCTAACAATTGACTGAATCGTGAGATAAAATGGTCCTTGGACATGCATAAAATTTACAAATGGCTAAATTTTTCGACAAGGTCAGCCTGCGCTGTCTGCGCATTAAACCCCTTTTTGACAGTATGGCTCGATGAGCCTTCAGTACTCAAAACTGAAATCGACTTTTTGAGTCATTAACCCCTAAGCTGCTAAGTGTGACATAACGTGCAATCTGATCTTGAATCTACACTTTCCGACAAGAAGATATCTTTCCGCAAAAAATACATTTGAAATGGCAAAATGTGAAGTTTTCACTATCGGCTTGAAAAATTTCATTTCGCTTATTTAGCAGGATAAGGGTTAAAATAGAATGTGCCATCTGAAGTTGGATGTAAACTGTCCTATATGGTGCAACATATTCGAGTCAAAATAAGCCTTAGGTTGGTATTGCTGTTGTCTTTTGCTACAGACAGATGAACCTATTGAATACGTATATAGTCTTGGGCCACTATATAAACCAAAGCAATGCTAACCCAGGGGTTGTTTTGTCAAAAATTCTCATCTTGTCAATATTGAAAGTGGTTGCAGACAGTATATTAATCATGGCTCAAATGATAGGACTTGTTTCTGAAAGAGTGGAAAACATTGTCTGGTAAAGGGTTTACCTAATGGTGATCTAAGCACAGCGTCAGATGCTTTAAAACTTTACCAAACAATGCCGTGTTTTCACGACCCTGAGGAAGAGGCATTTTGAAAATATTGTGGGAAAAGGATAAAATGCTGATAATCAGCATTTTCTCCTTTTCCCTCAATGCTGTCTACCCTGTCAAAAGCTCAACTTTATTTGTTCCACTTTCAAATTTGTCGCCTGCAGGTGCATTCAATTTGGGAGGGTCTAAATTTTGTCGTTCAGGAAAGTGTTTAATGGACACTGCACATGGAGATCAAAGTTCTATTCTCAAAACTACTCGAATAAGCAGTCAGATCTTTATTCTCTAATCTACCATATTTCGTGAGATATTCCTGCCAATTCAGCCATGATACTGCAATAAATAGACTTGTTTTTTTTCTCTCATTTTTTTTTAACACGGAAAAAATATCCCAATTATTTGCTTAGTGATCTAAGGGTTGGTTGGTTATACATGCCTCAAAGTTCAATTAGTATCCGAAGCCATACTATGAATCTGACATTCTAGCGGTATTCAAAGCTCTTCCGTTTCTATTCTGCGATGTTCATTCAAAATGGCTACCGGAGTCATTTCAGTTCTGTACCTAATGTTAAATAAGATGGTCGAATAGAAAGAAAAGAGGGCCTAACTCCTTACTACAAAATTCCGAGTTTTAACGGCTCTTGGGAAATAGCCTTTTGAAAACCTTGTAGGAAAAATAGAAAATGCTGGTAAGCAGCATTTTCTCCATTTCCCACAAGGCTTTCTACAATTTCAAATATTATTATCATTATTTCAGCTACATTTTTAATTTGTCGTCTGCAAATCCTTTCAATTTGGACAGGTCAAAAATTTTATCGTTTGGAAAAGAGGGAGGGGGAGGGGGAGAAGATGCTGGTCACCGGTATTTTCTCATATTTCTAAATGGTTTCAAAAGCTTTAGACCCTCTGGGTTTTTCGAAGGAGTGTCCCTGGGCAAGGCACTTCAGAGCCCTAGCCTAGTTCTGGTGAAACCCAGGAAACACATGAATATCGGAGCTGTTGCCGTGATATGACTGAAATAATGTTGAAAGCGGCGTAAAACACCATTTAATCAATCAATGCACCTGAACAATCATTTATCTATATAAAGTTGTTCATTACGGCAATGCACATGTCGATCAATAGCAAAGTAGTCATAATCTAAACAATACCAATAAAATATCTGCAATAAAATAAATAATTACAGACAAGTTATTATGTTCGTACCATGTACAACGGGATACAAGATACAAACCAGTTCTCCGACAAGTCAGTTCCCGGAACCACAAAACAATTTCAGTCGTCATGTTCCACTGCCATTTTCTCCATCTTTATATTAAGATCTTCTATTGTTATCTGTCCTCTATGTTTCCATTTCGCAGTCGAAAAAATTGATGAACATTGAAAATATTGACACATTTATCAGATTTCAAATCTTTATTTCTGTTGATTTTATTGTGCTAATATGTTTTCGAAGTCTTTCTTTTGCTGCAAATTTGACTAGTATGGAGTTGACAGTGCCCAAAATCGAACTGCTGGAAAATGAGAGGAAAAAATTGTAACAGTAGCAAACATAATTTGTCCTAGCGTGCATGTATGTGCATTTTGCATGATGCGTTTTGAAATATGTCGAGCCTGTAGTCATTCAGTTTTAAGGATGGTTGTTCACTGTTCTTAAATGTTCTTTTCAGCGGACATAGGTATACTAAATGGGGGAAAACAAACGAAAAATAAGGGAGGGAGATATTAGCAAAGTCTTGGCAATGTTAGAGAAAATAAACCAATAGTCAAGAGCTGGTCATTTTCAGTCAATCGGGGTTTCCCCGAAGCTTAAAGGTTAACTCGTTACGAGTAGATGAAAGGTAGACTAATCCATATTGAAAGCATTTGCAGATGACAATTTCAATGTGGCTCAAATGATGAAAGTTGTCTAACAAGGAGTAGAAAACATTGCTGCAAATGGAGAAAATGTTGGGTGCCAGTATTTTCTCCTTTTTTTAACCATTCATAGAGCTGTTAAAAGATACTATTGTGCGGTAATGGGGTTAATTCGGTGAAATACACATTTCAAACAAGCTAAAATGGTCAGAAATCAGCATGCATACTCTAAATTTTGAAGAATGTATGAAGAGCGAGGCATGGGGGTGCCAACGCTCGGCTGTGGATGCTTGATTTTCAGTGAAAAGGGGGCATAACTCTGTCAAAAATACTTTGATGGTTATTTGCCTTCGTTGTATAGGCTCCCCTTTTGATAAATAACAACTTGTCCAATTTTGAAACAAATATCTTCAGTGATAACAGAGATATTATAAAATGATAAAAGTTTTCGCACGACGAGGCAGACGACAACGACGAGGACGCAGACGACGACGGCAGGGCTACAGTAATACCTCGACGTTTTCTTCGAAAGCAGCCGAGCTAAAAATACCGCTTTGACCTCCATTAATGTTATTACATTGCAAAAATGTTGGCGGAAAGGTATAGAAATGTGACGGAGAGGGAAAAAATACCGAAAAGGAAACTTTGTTGACAAGTCTTACTTGAAACTGTGTTATGCGTCGCACACATTAAAAAGCTTTTAACTAATATAGAGCAAAGAGGTGCGTGTGGCGAATATAAAGTAGCTTTAATTCATGAAAGGATTGTAATGTAAAGACAAGCCCATATTGTAGTGAAAAGGAAAATTATTCGTAAGATCGGAAAAATCTTGTCTACATTTAGAATTTGGAATGGTAATTCTTGTCTGAGTCTCTGAAAGTCAGGAATTTTTATTTAAAAAAAAGGAAAAGATAAAAACAAAGATGAAAACCGACGATCTCAGGATTTCTCAAAGAAAAAGAGGACGAGGATAGCAAAAAATTCGAAATAGATTTTTATGAAATTCTTCATCCTATTGCAGTAAGAAAGAGAAATTATTGAAATTATCGAAACCGCGAGGTAGAAGGCTTTTGAAAACGTTGTGGGAAAAAGAGAAAATTCTGGTAGCCAGTATTTTCTCTCGTTTCCTACAAATTTCTTTTCGAGGATTGATGATATTCAGTGCGACGGTATTGATTACCCGCTCTCACCATTGAAAATTGTATCGTCGATGTTAATTTTGGAAAGTAGCCAGTAGCTTGGACAGAAAATTGTGCGATGAACTGGTGAAAAAAAATCCAGGAAAGCAAAGACACACGGTATAAGTTTGGATTGTCCAAAAGTGAAAGTTTTTGCAGACGACAAATTAAATAACCGACTGTCTTCTTCGCGATAATTATATACTTTTAAATGGTATGAATCAAATTCAAAGGCATTTAACAACCGCATCGTTTACTGTTTGGCCGTCATTATCTCCCGCTAGATGGCATTCTACAAATACACATCTATCTAATTTTGGGCATCCTGGGTACAGAAGCGGAGTAATTTTTCAAAGCAACAACCGTGACTTTGAATTTCAAATAAAATAAACGTTTACTCAATAAAACGCTACCTGGTGCCATTCATTCAGCTATGATCGGCTAGCATGTAACCCATGCACGACCATTTATTAAAACAGCCCCTACATGCTTTGGTAATAGGCTAATAGCTTCAATATAAGCCCTACTTTTCCCAGGTATACGAGGGATGGATGATGCGTCATAGCAGACAGGTCGAATCTTCGAAGAATATGACATGCGCAGACAACGGTTTGGCCGTCACTAGCCTTTAAAAGCACCTCAAGTGATTGAATTTGTCTTTGAAAGAGTAAAAAACTTTTCGGGAAACCAAGGAAATGCCCCCTACTGGCATTTTCTCCTTCTCCCACAAAGTTTTTAAATGCCATAACCGTCAGGGTTAAAGAAAAAAGACATTTAATTATGTATAAGAGAAACTAATTCAAATTTTCACTTTTTTAGTCCAAAATTTGAATTAATTTGCATTGTTATGCATTTTTTGCGTGCCCTTGCAGCACGCACAGAATTTACTTTGAAATAATTCGAGCTCTGTTCACGGAGTATAACAATTCTCAGAATTGTTTCAAGACTACCATATAGATGGAATGTTTATCTTCCGATAGTAAAGTGAGGGCCTCAATTTGTAATTCCAAGGCTATTTCTGGTTAGAAAATCTATAGGAAAATACAGATAGTGTAGATCCAATATCAGACGGGTCGTTTTGTGAGGTATGATATTGATCTACTTTGTGCAAAAATGTCTTATAATTCATATTAATCATTTTCGATGATTGCTTCCTTGAAACCCAAACCAGTTGCTGCACCGTGCACGTGATATTGGTAGCTCAAAAAGTAGATCCCGCTCATCGGAACACTGTGGTTTTCAAACACAGGGATTCGACCACTATGGTGGCATATTTCTGCCACGAGATACGATATAACTATTGCGATAATTTAACACTTAGGCTGCTGAATAAATGAAACGCAAATTTCTACTCAGTACTAAAAGCCCAAATATTGCGGTTTCAGAGTTGATTTCATCGGATAGAAAATACCGTATCGGACATTGTAGATCAAAGATCAGACTGCACGTTCAGTCTGATCTTGATCTACACTGTCCGCAAAAGGTCAGTGAGTCGCGATTAGCAGCTTAAGGGTTAAGAAAACCATCTCGATAAAACAAACTTTCCTGGAAATATTATCTCGATAATAAAAAGTCTCACGATAAAAATATCGCGATAATTATCACTATTATAAGAATTTTTTTTTTGTGTGTTCGTGCCCACAACTGACATTCCCGGTATCTACAAATAGATACGGTTTCGGAACATCTTTGCCATCTTGTACAGTAAAAAACTACCGATTTCATCCAAATGGAGAATTTTCTATTTATAGGTATCGAGAAACGGGTAGAATTATCTCGATGATTTTATCTCGAATGTCAGATTCGTGCACGAATGAGAAATTTTGCTTAAAAGTTTACTATGGTGGCATATTTCTGCCGCGAGATACGAGATAGCTATCGTGATAATTTTAGAAAACTTTCACGATAATTCGAAGTTTCCTGGAAATTTTATCTAGATAGTGAAAAGTTTTCTAAAAAAAAAAGACACGATAAACTTCGTTGTCTAGAAAATTTTATGTTGATTATTTCTCATTCGTGCACGAGGCTGACATCGAGGTAAAATTATCGCCATAGTTCTACCCGTTTCTCGATATCTATAAATAGAAAAATCCCCATTTGGATGAACTCGGAAGTTTTTCACTGTACAGGAGACAAAGATGATCCGAAACCGTATCTAATTATAGATACCGTGAATGTCAGTTGTGGGCACGAGCGCAAAAAAAAAAATCGTGATAACAGTTAGGAATATCGCGATATTTCTATCGTGAAACTTTTTGTTATCTAGATAATATTTCCAGGAAAGTTCGTTTTATTGCGATAGTTCTCTAAAACTATCATGATAGCTATCTCGTATCTCGTGGCAGAAATATGCCACCATAGTTTACTGATCAATGTAAAACTTTCTAAATAACAAAGTTTATCGTGATTTTTCAGAAAACTTTTCATCATCCAGACAAAATTTCCAGGAAACTTTGATTTATCCTGATAGTTTTCTGAAAATTATCCCTATAATTATCTCGTATCTCATGGTAGAAATATGCCACCATAGAACACAGAACACCTTTGTTGTACGCAGGCTGACCTGGGTCGATACTTTTCGCAGATGCATTAAGTCCCCTTTTCACAGAGCACGGCCCATTTCTAAAGGCTACTTCTAGATCTACCGAATCCTTTTAGAATTTACACACTGACGAACAAACATTTAACAAAGAAAGATATTGCTGTTTTTGAGAGGTCAAGAAAAAGTAGGGACAAAAGAAACAATTGCTTGTAAAGCTCATTTTTCTCCAATGTTTTCCAATGGTTCAATGCGAGGGCACGTAAAAATTCGTATTTACACAGTAATGTATTTCAGAATGACTTCGTCTCCCTCCTCTTCAGTGCCCCCCTTTCAAAATATTGTCTTCGACAATTTTCAAAAACATTGCGATAAAATGAGCAATTGATTGTTTACAAGCAATTATTCCTTATCTCTCGATGTATTTTTCCAAGACTGCCTATTGCAGAGAGCCCAAAAACAGTCAGATTTGCACTGTAATAGGCCGCGGTGCCGAGTCTCCTCTGCACTTGAATGCTTTTGGAAAGATGGAGGGTACAAAAAAGAAAATAGTACTTTTTCGTAGCAGTTTAAAAAAAAAACGAGACTGCGATGAAAGGAACTTGTTTTACAACCAACTGCTTCTTTTGACACCAAGGTTTTTGTTTTCCGGGACTAGTAGAGAGCGTAGAAAAGTTAGGTTTGTCCAGTGTAGGGTTTCGACGCCGTCTCTCTTCCCTGCTCTTAAATGGTTTTGGAAAGCTGTATTGTATAGAATAATGTCGTTTTTATTAGTATAAAGAAACAATGCTAAGCAGGGAGTACTTCCTTGTTTACAAGCAATGCTCCTTTCGTCACAATGTCTTTTTTTCCAAGACTGCGTATTGAAGTGAGCTTAAAATGTCATGTTTGCACAGTTATGGGTTGCGATGCTGTCTCTCTTTCTCCTCCTCTTCTCTTGAATGGTTTTGGAATAATGGAAACGCGTATCCAGTATTACTCAGTATGGCTTCTTCGTTAACACTCGCCTCCCTGTCAACGTTAATTTCCTTCGCTTTTTTTACAAATTGAGACTCAAATGAACCCTTTACCGATCAATCCCGTGTTTTACGACCCCGTGGAAAAAGGATTTTTCGAAAACATAATAGGAAAAAGGAGAAAAAACTCTAGTAACCAGCATTTTGTCTTTTTTCCCACATTGTTTCTTTACCCATTCAGCGACATATCCTATAAATTGACTCATATTTAATATGTCGTCTGCAAATGCTTTGAATTTGGAAAAGGCTAACATTCTGTTGTCTGGTAAAGATTAAAAGGCCTTTACTGGCGAAGTCTACCAAGACATTGAGACTGTTCTCATGCTTCTCTCTCTCTATGGAAATGACGTTTCGAATTATGGCGCCATCTTTTCCGAGGTTTCGTTTTCCTACAGCACCTTTCTTGCTCAGGGTTTTTACATCTCTTTCTCCATCTTTTGACTCTCTTTTCTCTGTGGTTTTCTACTTACGATGGTAAGAAATAGAAAAGGACCACATACATTAAAGCCATGCTCTGTAAAAAGGCGGCTTAATGCATCTGCAAACCGTATTGATCCATATCAGCCTGCGCAGTCCGCGCAGGCTGACATGGGTCGAAACTTTTTGCTATCTGTAAATAATCTGCATGTCCATCCCGCCTCCAGATCTAGTTTATTGTTATACTAAATGGATTTTATGGATCCATAATCATGTGATGACTTTTTTATAATGTATAACTGAGATTCATTAAACCTCATTTTTCCAACAAACAACAACAAAACAATTTCCTATGTTTGATAGTGATATCCGTTATATTGGAACTGTCTTTTGCCCGACTGTCTGACTCTCTCTCACTCTCTCTCTCAACAGAAATTTTGGGTTCGATCCTCAATGGCAGCTCTAATTTTCGTGCATGTGTCCTTCGACCAGGCACTGCAGGGTCCCAGTCTAGTTATGATAAAACCCCCCAGAAAAAAGACAAATAAATGAACTTTTGCTGTGATATGAATGAAATACTGCTTTAAAGCTGCGTACAAAATGGTATAGCCAGTCAGAAAGTGTATGTGTGTGTGTTTTTTCTTTTTTAATCTGGAAAGGTCTTGAGAGTAAGACTTAGTATGCAACTTAGAATGGTGGGTAGATAAGACCCCTAGACCGTAGCTACTTTCTGCCGACGACTGTCAGTGTTACTTCCTGCAGAAAACCGATTTCGAACAGAACACGTTAACCCTTTCAACGCCAATTTTTTAAACTCGACCTCTGTCGACGGCTAGAAATACGATCCAATGAAACTCAAAAAGAAAGAATTTTGTAGGCTTGAACAAACAAGCGGACGGTATAGATCTAGGTTCTGATTGCACGTTCTGTGCAATCTGATCTTGATCTATACGGTCCGCAAAAGCCACTGTTTCGCATATGGCGCAGAAATAGTTTAACAGGCGAATGTTCTCAAAATGAGACATGAATGTTTTAGAGTCGATTGCTGCAAAATTTTTAAAGAAGGAAATGCGTAAAAATGTAACATTTAGGCTGAATGAAAGTAGCAAACGTGCGCAAATAAACCCAGGCAACTTTCATGTCGTCTGAATTTCTCTGAGATACGTTTAATCAAAGCGATTAATTTTGCCAGAGATTTTAATTGTCTTTTAAAGGAGTGAATCATGAAAATGGTTCGAATTGCATTGAAAGAGACAATATTGTCAAATAAGGCTTGATGAGATGTGGGTGCGCATGAATAAAATGCCGCAAAACGTTCCAACTTCCGGTTAAAGGCGAATAATTATCACTTGGTTCAAGGTCGTTGAAACGAGTTCCATTTTTATTCCCAATAAAATTTCATTTAATACATTATGCGTAATGGAAATGAAATAGCAGATTTATAAAGATGAAAAGCATGAAATTACGGAGATATGGATAAATGATGTAAATATTAATGATGATTTATGCAAAGTTATGTACTGTTTTCGTTTCACATTTTTTTACATACACGCACCTTTGTCATTGGTTAAGCAGTTCCGGGGTCCTGCGTGGCCCAGTGGTAAAGTGTAGGGCTCGTGACCTTGAGGTCCCGGGTTCGAGCCTCGTTGGATCCACTGGGTTTTTCGTAGGAGTATCTTTAGGCAAGACACTTCAGAGCCATAGGCCAGTACTGGTGAAACCCAGGAAGTACATGAATATGTGAGCTGTCGCCGTGATATGACTGAAATGATGTTTAAAGCGGCGTTAAACACAATTCAATCATTAAAGGGCAAATCAACAGGTTTCAGAAAATGTTAATTTTCAAAACTACATTTATCAGTTGGTAACCTGATAATGTTGTAATAAGAAAAAAAAAATGGAAAAAGCAGTTTATTCCAATTTGTATTTCTGCTTATTAGTTTTTACGACATCGCCTATCTCCCTTACTTATTGTCTCGTCCCTTGATTTTTGACGTCATAGCCGTACTTGTCTCAAAATGGACTTTGTGTTTGATAGCGATTTGAGCAGTATTGAAAACGAAGAAATAGACGATTCTGGTCCTGTAAGGCCGTACATGTACGAACCAATTCGTAGAGAAAATAATGTAGTTTCAGAGGATGAGGATGAGAGTAATTATTCGTTTGGTGAAGACTAAGAAATTGACGATTTTGTCGCGGACGTTTCAACATGGTGGGTATCGCGCATCGGTAAATTTGGATACGATGAGGCGGATATTACTTATTGAAAAAATAATTTATACGTGATAGAAATAAATATATTGCATAAAATTTGTTTCATTTGAAGAAGTTTCAGTCGGTCGACGGGCGGAATTAGGAGAAAAAACTTGTGAAACATTTTTAATGTACTTTCATAGTTTCTGAATTGTTAATTTGTTTCGATATTTGGAGCAATTGTTTCATTTAATTATACTTCGACGGACAAGGAACCTGGCACACAAGGCAAAAACCCTTCAAAAATGTAACCAGCATTTTCTGTTTTTCCAACAATGTTTGTTATCTTCTGAAAGACAATTAACCCTGAACCACACAACCCCGACTTTTAACTGCCCTGAAAAATATTGCTTTTGAAAACATAGTGGGAAATCGAGAAAATGTTGGTAACCAGCATTTTCTCCTTTTTTTCCCAATGTTTTCTATACATGCAACGACAAAAACCATCATTTTACTCACTTTCATTTTGTCGTCTGCAAATGCTTTTAATTTAGGCAAGTCTTATAATTTGTGGTCTGGTAAAGACTTACCATAAATCATATGATCAAAATTGAATTTGTTGTCAGCAAAATTTTGAAATCAGATGAATCTAAAATTTCGTTTTCTGGTAAAGAGTTACGCTTTAGCACATAACCCAACCCCCTAACCTTGAGGAATAATGCTTTTGAAAACGGGTCACTCAAAAATACGCCACAACATGAATTTGAAAACATTTCGGAAAAAAAAAGCAGCTAGATCTAGTTAGGAGCATTTTCTCCTTTTCTCACAATGAAGAGATAAAGCAGAAAACGATAAAAGAGTACAAATACCAATTCAAAATATCTTCATTTCAAGAAAAAAGATTTTCACCTCATGCTGAAGTTTCTTTTTGGAAATGGCTCTCGCGGAGTATTTGGGTTTTTCCTCCCTCCGACTTGGGGTTTCAAATAATGCTGGCACAGCGTCAGGTTTCACTCGTAGCCTTAAATTGCTATAACAAACTGTCTTTGCTAGATTTGAACTTATTAAAAACTGACTGTCCTCAAAGTGTTTCAGACACAGTTTAGAATTATTCGTTGGCACGAAATGCATCGTTACTGTCCGACCCCAGTTTAAACGTTGAATCCATAGCTTTCTCATTTTTAATTCTCTTGGAAATTTGAACATACTAATTCTATGAATTCCCGAATTGACGTTACAGCCAAAGGCTGCACAAATTGTCATTTTTTCGGCGTAAATTTCTGTTTCACATTTGGATAAACGCATCCAAATATAAGCATCCCTATGTAAAGGTAGAAGACTGAGTGCTGCTATGACGTCACACGAGGACAGGAGATAAGCAAATCAGGGGAAGTAAGCGATGCACCATTTTCTGGCCGTAAATATCGTGACAATTGAACCGTGGTTTATGGTATGTTACCGGGTAGTAATTGCGGAAAATGACGCACCGATGTTTTATTGGCACCATTTACAGATGATTGAAGGGAAAAAAAAAGCTAAGTCAAAAAATCGTTCCATTCTCTTTATAATTATATTCAGGAAACAGTGTCACAGATATTTTCATGAAAGTTCTGCAACGTATTGTTTAAAAAGAGACGAAAAACGCCATTAAAGACAACTTAAAAAGCACTTTGTTACCAACTACATAATCCTTTGGATACGAGTCAACCCCAGGTCCCACGTAATCGGAAATGCGATTTGTTATAAACCGTGTAAGATTGTTGTTTATGCTCGAAACGCACTAGATCTATAACGTCGTTAAACCCCGTAACAAACAATTCCAAGCTTTTACGAGCCATGTGGAAGACGGCTATTGAAACATCGTTGAAAGAGAAGCAAATGCTGGTAAAAAGCCACATTCAATTTGTAGTCTATTAGTGTTTTCAGTATGCACTTGTCTAAAATATGGCAGTTTGGTTCAGAGAGAAACGTCAACGGAAACAGATTTAACCACAGTACATCTTGGGACACGCCATTTTTCATCATTATGTCAGAATTGCCGACGTCTCCGTAGGCAGACTACGTTAATGAATATAGCGACAGTTACAAAGTAGACTTTTATACAAACAAATGAGATAAAGTGTGCAAAGAGGACTAATTGCATAAACTTTCAATATTATAATATCTTTAAAAAACGTCGATGTGATGAATGGTTGAATGCAAAACTTTCAGGGGAGCCATCTTCTGCAATTAATACGTCCTTGGAACTTGCTGAAAGGACGACCTTCGGGCTACACGAACGATCTTCTTATTCTATAAGATGGGTTTAATCTCCTGAGAGTATTTTTCGCATTCAAACAAGCGTAATGATTGGATGTTACGACATGCAAATAGGGAAAATGGGAAAAGATGTTATGGAAAAAGCCATTATACAGACAGGACCGCCAAAGGATGTGTATATATGGAAGTTGAAAAGTTATACAAGTTTAGTCGCATTTGTCTCGTAAAGTTAAAAATGTTTATAAGCATTCAAATGAAGTATTTTCTTGAGTGAGATTAAGCCCTATCTCTCCATTAGGGCCTTCAGCTGATACCTATCGGACAAAAATTCAAATTTCTGAGATCAAGTTATAAGTATCAAAATGTCCAATCGTATTAACGGTTAATTTATAACACAGTTTAAATTGAGCAAAGAATAAGATAACTGAAAAAAGATAAAGGCGATAAAAACAAAACTTCCCCGTAATGTTCTATAAATAGACAGGAGATCCCACGTGGTATCGGTTGGTTCCAGTAATTTCTCCTGGGATTTCATGTCGGGGAAGATTTTCGCACGCCGTGTTAAAGTGTATCTATTTTCACGAAAATGCTGCTAATATAACAGACTATACATATAAAGAGATTTCAAGTTCAAAAATTTATTAACCCTATAATTTCCTCCTCTGTATTCATGGAGTAAAAAAAAAAGGACTTAAGTTTTCTTTGCGCTTCTACGATTTATACTTATAGGGAAAGAAATAGTACCCAGTACTGTCGCCTATACTAATCGGTCGTATGAGCTAAATTAGTGTCTAAATGATGTAAAATATCTTCATTCACCCTTTACTGGTAGATGAACGATGAACATTTACCCTTAACTCTTTGCCAAACGACAAAAATGTAGACTGATCCAAAATGAAAGCATTTGCAGACGACAAGTGAAATGTGAATCAAATGATTCAAATTGATAGGGTAGAAAACATTGTGGGAAAAGGAGAAAATGCTGCTTACCAGCATTTTCTCTTTTTCCCACAATGTTTTCATAAGGCTTTTTCCTCAGGGTCGTTTAAAGTCGGGATTGTGTGGTAAAGGGTTAAACAGCTAAATAGGTAGAATGAAAATTTAGAGCCAATAGTAAAAACCGATATATATAGCGATTTCAAAGTTCTTTTCGCAGGAAAATTCTTACCGTACTGGATGGTGAAGTTCCAAGATCATATTGCACGCCACGTTCTGTGCAGTCCCTTCTTGATCTACACTGTCCGCAAAAGCGCATTAGATCGCGCCTAGCAGTTGAAGGGTTAAAATTGAGAGATGAACTTGCCTAGGATCATTGATTGATAACGTCTTTTTTTTTTTCATTATAATGTTTTATCAGAATTTCTTTATTTTTTTTCCAACGCTGCTATGAAAAGCCTTTTTCTTGAACCCTTTTACCACATAGTCCTGAGTTTGAACGTGACAGCCTTTGAAAACATTGTGGAAAAAAGGAGAAAATGCTTGATAAACAGCATTTTCTCCATTTCCCACAAAATTTTATATCCTCTCAGAGAACTTAAGCTCAACTGTGCCAGTTTTAAATAGGACGTCTGCAGATGTTTTTGATTTGGAAGATTCTTAAATTTGTCTTGTCGGAAAGGGTTCAGGTCGTTGAAACTGGGCTTTTTATGGCAAAGGGTTACTCCTTTATCAAACAACCTCAAGTTTTAACGACCCTGAGGAAGACGGCGTTTAAAAAAATCTTGAGAGAAAAGGAAAAATTGCGTGAAACTCATCATTTTCCGCAATGATTTCTTCCTTATCAGAATAGGTCCGCTCGTTTTTTTCCAATTTCAAATTTTTCGTCTGCAGTTGCTTTCAGTTTCAAAGTGTCAGAAAATCTTATAGAAAAAAGTTTTCCGATGTATTCAAGGGTATATCGGCATTTCGAGTAATCGAGATGCTATTCAAATCCGCCATGATTTTTTAAAAGGGGGTTTAGTGCGTCCGTTAAAAAGTATCGACCCAGTCCGAAACTTTTTGCTATTGCTCAATTTTCTGCAAGTCCAAGGACCAGTTTACCCCATGATACAGTCGGTTGTTAGACAAAAAGGGATTTTTATGGATCCATGACCATGAGATGACTTGTTTGGTATCATGCATCATGACGATACATTAAACCCCTTTTTGCCAGGGTGTGGCTCAAATAAATAAGTACTATGCAGATGTTGTATTTTATTTCTTCCGGATTTGAAATTTTTTCCGTAGAGCGTTATTCTTTGCAAGTGTATTTTTTTGTAATCATTTTGCTTTAATTTTCTTTTTAAATGAATTTTATGGCGATTGGGTTTGCATTTAATTGGCTTATTGCCACATTTAAAGAAAGCAATCATGTTTTATCATGTCTTTATAAATACTGAGATTCTTGATCCGAAATAAGTTATGTGTAAGGGGAGAGAGAGAGAGAGAGCGAGCGAGCGAGAGAATTAGTTTCTTGAGTACAAAAGTGCAAAAACATTAATTTCATTTTCTTGTTTTACCAAAAGCCTGCCGAGCGCGACTCAAATCAATTTTCGGCCAAAGTAGATAAGTAGATGAAGACCAGGCTGCACATTCTAGTGCAGCCTGATCCCGAGTCTAGGCGTTCCAAAACGGTAAGATTTTTCCTGCAAAAAGAACTTGGTAATCGTGAGCTTTGGATGTGCACTGTTTGCAGAAAATTTCCTCAAGTTAAGAGTTAAACGACTTAATTTTTCACATCTGAGTCATGCTCCGGGAAATGGGGGTTTATTGCATCTCCCAGATGCGTGGAAACCAAGCAAGTCATTATTTCATTATGGATCCATAAAATCCATTTTGTCTTACAACCGACTGAATCCTGAAGAAGAGTGGTACTTGGACATGCAGAAAATTCATCAAAGGGAAAAAGTTTCGATACAGGTCAGCCTACGCAGTCGGCAGGCTGACCACAGACTGTCGCAGGCGATACTTTTTGCAGATGCATTAAACCCCCTTTTCACAGAGCATGACTCATCTGTCTTATAGCTGGTTCTATTTCTGATCAACTTTTCCCCGCTTCAACATTATTTGGCATTATTGGGAATTTCTGCTTTGAAGTCTCTCAAAATGGGTCGATCTGGGCAATTTGTACGAATGATTTGTAAGAATGGCTGTAGATTTACCTAGGTCCACCTTTTGTGCTGTTGTTTGTCCAGTTTCATAATTATGATATCCGTAAATCCGCACCCATCTGTCATACTAGTGATTTTATTATCTTCATTATAGAGAGCCATTTGTAACGGCAGGGACGAAGGAAGTCCGCGTGACAAATCCGGAAGTTCCGACATCGTTAAAATAATGTATCCCTGCGTGTAACAATGGGATACATATATTTCTCACCGAGAAATTAATGGAAAATTAGAAAAATAACTGACGGGTCCGTTGATTAACGCTGAGGATTGACGTTAAATGGGAGAGGAAACCAACAGCTGAATAAACATGAGAAAACAATGAACATGTTTTCTGCTCGAAGAGACGATTCCTTATTCAGAAAACTTCGTAACACGCAATTACCCCGTAAATATTACCCATGTACAAAATTTTCTGATCCCATTTGTAGTTGACACAGTTTCTATGCATAAATTAGGTTTCATGAAGATTATCGCCATTATCTGTTGCACTTCCGCCTATCTACCTTCTCGGGAAACCATAGTTAGATCCAATGCTGAAAAACCGAACCTAATGTCAAAATATTCAAAATAAATGGGTTATGCTGTGTGAAAAGGGTTTTAATGCATCTGCAAAAAAGTACCGACCCAGGTCAGCCTGCGCTGCTGTCCGTGCAGGCTGACCTAGGTCGAAACGTTTTGCTTTTGATAAATTTTCTGCATGTCAAAGGACCATGCTACGTCATGATTCAGTCAGATAAAATGGATTTAATGATATTATTACTTGCTGGGTATAATGCATCACGGAGATGCATTAAACACCGTTTTGCCAGAGCACCGCTCAAATGTAATGAGAACTCGGATTTGATTAGACTTCATAAGGTTTCAAGCATCCAGTAAAGTTGACACCCGAAACGAGCAGTCCTTAATGGCGTCCGGTAGGTGGACTACTATATATGACACTGTGAATTAAATCACTCTGTTTCAGTATTTCGGCTATTTCTTTTAGAATTTTGGTTAATTAAATCATTTTTAGAGCATTGTTAACCGTGTATAACGTCATCCATGTTGTTTTGCATAAATAGTAATTTCTGCAAAACAATATGGATGACGTTATACACAGTTAATAAATTGTTTTTTTTATATAATATGAAGTCTAATATTTCAAAGCTCTTGAAAAAAGGCAATAGCCGAAATAATGAAATGGAGTAATTTAATTCAAAGTGTTTTATTAATTTTGTTGGGAATTTACAGGGTCATTGTGCTATTTATGACTTGTTGTATACCCTGTGTTTCCACACCTACAGATAGTGTGGCTATACAATGGTATGTAACAAAATCACGTTTTCTTCTCCCTGATCTTGATCAATATTGCCCGCAAAGTAGCCAGTGTTAATATTAGTATGCTAAGCTTTTGCATGCGGCGTAGTATTTTTATGACATTTATATCCGTAACAGAGCATGTTAAACTCCACGAGCAAATCTTCTGCGTGCAATCTATAATTATCTTTTACGTCAGTACGTGAACTAGAATTATTGTCCATTAACCATCGATTATAAATATTTAAACGGTGCAGGAAATTTTCCAAAATATAATGAGAATGTTTAAGTCGTGAACAGAAGCAAGGCACTAAACTGGCATTATCCCCATTATTATCGTAACAACACCGTTCAGAGCCAAGCTATTAATAGTAAAATTTTCTCCATAATTCTTTTTCCGCACTTAAGTTTTTTTCCTTCCCTGGGACGAACACTAAAGCGATTTGAAGACTTTATTTGAATATAAAGATTCTTTTGATCAAAAGACCGGCATGGCTAAACAAAAGCCGACCCGTATACAACGAAATCGCCTAGCGAGGGTCCTTAATGTGAACAAAATTCGGAGAAGAATAGCATAAGCTTCCATTCTCATCCATTTCTTTAGTATATCTATAATACGATGTTATTGCCTGTCGTGAAATGTATCTTGCGCTGATGAGTAAACTGTATTTTTGCCAATGGGATAACTGACACAGGAATGCAATGTTTAAAAAGATTTATTGAATTTGCATTTATTTATCGTCGCCAACGGTTGCACATATGGGCGACCCCCCCCCCCCCCCGACTGTTATTTTTGTTACGGGAGATAGTGCAAGATACAGGACGAAACCCATCAAAAGATACACCTGGTTCTTTAACGAGCTCGGCGTATTGCACCGTCACACGGGTCCTCGGTTTAACGTCTCTTCCGAAAGACTATTATTAGTTTTAGATGACCAGCCGTGAGGCTCGAACCCACACCACAAGTGACCCAGGACTTGATGTTTACAAGTCCTACGCTCTACCACCTGAGCTATCCGGGCTTGTCAACATTAAAAAGATCACAAATCTCAACTATTATCTGTATCCAAATACGAAAAAGATTTTATGGTGTAAATAATTTGCATATTTCAAATATTATTCATAAGGGGAGGTAAGAACGTGTATAGTAACACAGCGTTTCTCAAACTGCTCATCATTTTGAGATAGGCATTACCAATTAACAACGTTTGTCATTTTTTTTAAATTATACAATGCCCTATCTTACAACCGCCTGGGCCACCAAACGCCTAGCTTAGGTAAACGATCGACGAAATACGACATCACCTAATAAGAATAATGATTGCATTTAATTTGAAACTTAAAATTTCAACGAAACCCAGATACTCTAACTCTTGGTATCGGTAGAACTTATTTGCATTGTATATAAGTTCTGCGTAAAGGAAGGTAAGCGCGTCCAGCATAATACTTCCCCAATCTTAAGAAAAAGCTTCGCCAATTTTGTTATACCATAAAAAAAAAAAAGAAATCCATTTATTCTCTTGTCCTTCTATTGACAAAGAATAGGATTGGATATACCTCGAACTAGCCCTCATCTTACGATGACGGCCGCAGTAAACGAAAAGCTCCAGGAATCACCTGACCTAGTACAAGTTCTTAGCTTACATATAGAACTGAACTTAGATAAGTGACTGAGGCATCCGAATTTCAAAAAGACATGCACCAACCTCAACTTTTTGCCATCATCCAAATATCGATTGACCTAAGCTATACCTTAAGCCTTTACCGGGCGACAAAGTTATAGACTTGTCCTAGCTGAAACCATTTGTAGACGACAAATTAAATATTGCTCAGTTGATAAGGACTGTCTTTGATAGGGCTGAAAACCGGGCTGGAAAAGGAGAAAATGCTGATCACTCCTTTCCCTACATTTTTTTCCAGAAGCCTTCTTCTTCATGGTCATTAAAACTAGAGATTCTTTGGTAAATGGTTTTTGGATGTAAAAGCGTGCACTGTAGGAGTGTGTTACCAAAGGTAAATATTCTAGAAAGCAAGAGTGTTCAAGCTCAGTTCTATCCTAAAATAATGCAGTTTGTAATCTTGTCACAACAAAGACGACTGATGTTTTGTAAATTTCTAGGAGCCATTTCATAGACGAATTAATCGTCAAAAGCAGGAAACAATTTACTAAACTAATGATGTAACACTTTCAGTACCAATAAATATAAGCCATGCTCTGTAAAGTGGGAGCTTAATGCATTTGCGAAAAGTATCGACCCATGTCAGCCTGCGCGGTCCGCGCAGGCTGACATGGACCGAAACTTTTCGCTATCTTTGAATTTTCTGCATGTCAAGGGATAATTCAACCTCATAATTCAGTCGGTTGTATGACAAATTGGAGATATTAAAATTGGCAGCTTTGTTAGTTAATTTTGACAATTAATTTCACAGAGAAGTCTAGGTCTGCTTTAGCAATGAGATGTATCATTATATATATAGAGCCATAGCCAAATAATTGACAAAATACGGCACTAGTTGTTTATCCCCAACGTGTGTAAGATGAGAAAATCCGTAATGGCTGTACTACACTGAAAATAAGGATAGTTGTGTGATATAAAGACAAGGACAAAGGCAGGAAATGGAGCAAAAAGATGGAGATAATGATAGATAAAAAGAAAGCGTCTACATACATGTAGTTGTGTACTTGTTCGGGAAAGAAAGATAACAACTCTTTTTAACTGAGTTGAAGTTGTCCGAAAGGTATGCGTGGAAAGAAATTTTGAATATATTCGGTCACTGTCGGTCTTTATCGGCAAATTCCAAGTCTCACTCCCATTTTCTTTATCCACGCGAATGGAGGACACTTGAGAAGATCAAATTTTACGTTGACGAAACCGAATCAGTTCATTGTTAAAGAAAAAAGGCCACAATCAGCTACTCAGCAGACCAGTACATTCTAGAGAAAGATATTTAAGCACAAAAGAAGAAATTTACAGCTCTCCGCTTTGAAAATGAGCCACTTAGAGCAAGGTTAACAAGATGTATTGAACGGTGAAATCACAGCTAATCGTTAGGCCACACTAACTTAATAAACGAGAACATTTCGAGGAAAAATATATACAAACAGTTTACGAAGAAATTAGAACCAGTCCATTATGAGCCCCGTTTTGAGCGAAATTGTGACTGGTTTTCTTATTTGATATTTGTTGATTGCGGTATGATTGTATGTCCTGATACACGTCGGCACTAGAGCCAGTCTGTAACAAGCCTCATTCTGAATATTTTTGATGGGTTTTCTAATATGATTTAGTTGATTGTACAACAAAAAAATGTAGTCTGTCTTATTGGACGTATAGCAAAAGAATTTATTTTGACTTAGTTTATGTAGGGAAGCGGCCAGTGGCTTGGGAAGAGTTCTGTGTGTAGCAATGGTCGAAAAAACATGAATGCATCGTTAGATGCACTGGCCACCATGATTTTACTGAAATACTTTTGGAAACTGCCTTAACTCTTTACCGGATGACAAACATTTTTAAACTTGCAGAACTTGAAAGCATTTTCAGACGATAAATCAAAATTGGCTCAATTAATAATATTATCCTTGAAAAGGTAGAAATCATTTAGGGAAAAGGAGAAATTACTGTTTACCTACATTTCCCCCTTTTTTTCACAATGTTTTTAAAGCTTTCTTCTACAGGTTAGCTTCTTTGATTGTTGAGCATATGTGCGAAATAAGAGTACGAGTAAGTGTTTCTCTTAATTCATTTAATCCTGCTTAGGACTTTTTTTGACTTGCAATCGACCACATTTATTATTAAATATTGAAGCAGAATAAGAAATCGGTCGCAACGAGCAATTTCCCATTTGCAACGTTTTCACTTTTACTTGTGCATCAGGTCCTAACTTCATGTTTATTGAGCATAAATTTCAAAGGTAATTTCAAAGCCGTTTGTTTCAAATTGTATCAAGAGTTAACGAATTAATTTGTCCTATTTCAATGTTCATAACTACTCTCATAACACAATAATCCCTGTTTTCAATGTCACTACATTTCTGATATCTTGCACACGTCTTGAACAAGCATTAGGTTACGTCATAGGTCAAAACGCTGAATTTCTATGCCTTAATTTCAATGTACGACTTGCTTTATTTTCTTGTCTATTCAAGTCAATGACAGCTGTAATGTAAACCTATTTATTTTATCAAAGATAATTTCAAAGATGAGGTTTGCTTAATTTTTGAAAATCAGAGTACAAATTATCTTTTATTGTTGCATCATGGGCGTAATCCTCTGTCAAAAGAAACGACTCTGCCTCATGTAGACGCCTTTTCAAAGAATATTCTAAACTACACAATTGCTCCGAACATTTGTTTTTAGATAGTTCGCTATATTTAACAAGACTTTCAGAACTTTGATTACGAAATTTTTTAACTCTGTTCCGGACGATAAAATATATGATTCGTTCGTATTGAGTGCATTTGCAGACAACAACTTAAATGTGGTTCAAAGGATGAAAATGACTGAAAGAGTAAAAAAACGTTGTGAGAAATGGAGAAAGTGGTGGTCACATGCATTTTGTCCTTTTCCCACAATGTTTTGCAAAGGCTTCTTGCATTTGGTCGTTAAAACACCTGATTATTTGTTACTGAGAGATGGAACGTTATTTCTGATTGACTAAACCATTTCTGACTGACTAAATCAATTGGTGATCCTTTCACAATTCAGAATTAGACAAAGAATGATATTTACGAAGAATGGTTGATGAAATCACATTGTGAAAATTATGCTGTTTCTTTTGTGCTAGATTCGCACTTTAAGACCGTAAGTTTTATTTATCTTATTTATTGAAATTCGGTCTCTTTCGTTCAATTGTAAGCTGGGTTTTGCTCAATGACTATGAGATTAGAGACCCGGTACCGTATTTCCTAATCATTTTTGATAACATTCTAAATTCAAAAAAAAAAAAAAATTCTGACTGGCTAAACCAAATGGTTCTAAATCTAGATTAGTCTAAGAATGCTTTATAGAACGGTTTGTGAATATGGGCCCTGGACTGGGTAACGAGCCGTTGTAGTTTCAATCACAGGTTAATGAGTTTTGCCCATTATATTCTCATATACTCGTATATGGAGGGGAAAGTTTTTAAAACGATACAAGCGCCTGTGGTTTCAAGCCTGGGCTTGAGACACCAAGCGCAACACACAACAATTGTAATGTCTCGTGGTGCTGAGAGGTTTGTGCTCACTAACCTAGAGCCATGTTGTTTGCAAAGGAGGTCTAATGCATCTGCAAAAAGTATCGATCCATGACAGCCTGCGCAATCCGCGCAGGCTGACATGGATCGAAATTTTTTGCTATTTGAAAATTTTTTGCATGTCAAAGGACCATTCAACCCTCTTATATAGTCGATTATTAGGCTGAATGGATTTTGTGGTTCTCATAATTATATGATGGCTTGCTTGGTATATTCCATAACGGCGGTGCATTAATCCCCCTTTTACCAGAGCATGGCTCAATTATTATCGTAATACTCTTGTAGTTCTGAATTAAAAGGCAAGCTGTTTTGATTGGCTGAGACGTGCTGTCTCAGCCAATCAGATGGTTAAGTCTATGAATTCTGACTTAAAAGTACAGACAGTCATATTGTACGGTTCACGCTATTACATCTCTTTATGCATAGCTAATAATATTCAGATAAGTTAAACTGCTACATGCCGCTAGAGTGTTTGGACTTTGATATGATTTGACATCGAGTGGCATTGTATTGGCTGAATTATACTTTCAACATTATGTTACTCTTATTACGTTGACGGCTCACTTATTCATGTACGTCTTTCGCCTCAATAAAAGTCGACCAGGGCTCCCCAAGGGAAGAAGACATGCAGGTAGGATTCATACTTGAACTCTGGGCAGTTCTTATGACTCAGAATGTCGGATGCGCTAGTCTTTTGTCCGCATTAACTCTCTACTAAACAACATTTTGGCCTCAACCGAAATACCAGCTTGTGCAGCCGACAAAATACATGTAGCTGAAATGAGGATTTCTGTCTTGGATAGAATAGAAAACGTTGTTGGAAAAGGAGCAGCATTTTCTCTTTTTCCAGCAATGTTTTCAAACACCTTCTTTGTTCAAGGCCATGAAAAATCTGGATGTTGTGGTAAAAGGCTTAGTGCTCAAGGTGAATTGGTACCCCTTTCATCTTTCGTAACCGTCCGAAGATCGATAATATGCTGCCGGTTTAAGCTCATGCAGGCCGGTTAGTATCTTGGGCTGGAAATTAGTCGAATTTATCGAGTAAGAGGGGTCAATTAGTCACCTTTTACGATGTTCGCTTTAGTGATAAAATAACGCCTTCTTACTGTAAATGAAATGTTTACAACGATTGTGTTTACTGAATATTTAATGGATTCTAACAACCAGGACCAATTTGGTAAAGCGACAATAACAAGTTAGAATTACGTCTTTGAGGTCACAGGTGAAATTAGGCGTGCTAGGTCTAAAGCTCCGTGATGGTGTTACTTACGTATATACGGTGACGGGGGAAGGAGGGGAGAGGTTTGCTCCAATAGCAATACCACCTTCATGTGGCGTTGTTTTAGGTCTTAACTTTTTACCAGACGACAAAATTTTAGCCTTGTCCAAACTGAAAGCATTTGCAGACGACAATTTCAGTGTGGCTCAAATGGTGCAATTTTTCTTTGATAGGGAAGAAATCATTGTGGGAAAAGGAGAAAATGCTGGTTACCAGCATTTTCTCCTTTCCCCACAATGTTTTCAAAAGGCTTTTTTCCCAGGGTCGTTGTACGGTAAATGGTTAAAGCAGACCCCCTTCTGAAAACATTGTGGCGAAAGCAAAAATTACTAGCAACCAAAAATGTTCCTATTTACCAGAATGTATAAACAAAGAGTTGTGTAAATAATGATCGTTCATGCTGATTCTCTATAATTTACAAAGATCTTTTCTACTAACGTGGTATACCGGTTCAGTTCCCGCCCTGGCAGGATATTTGTCAGAACTGTTACACTAATTTGCTGAAGCTGCAATTAATGTGCTTGATGTATTTGCAAGAGCGGATCTGTCTTTATTAAAAAAAAAAAAAAAAAAGTACGTGTACATGAGTTTTAAGGAAACATACACTTATGTAGATTATTGTATAAAAATGATCATACCTAAGTAAATTTTTTACTATTTTAGTGAACACTGCAAATTTGGCGTTCAAATGACGGACTGGTCGCTATGTAATTGGTAACTCTATTTTATGAGATCAAATATGATCTTATCGTTCTCATTTACAAACGATTCGACACGATCGATGCATTTTACTGATCATGTTACATTCCAACACACATTTTCAAATTCTGGTGAGAAATCTGAAAATACCGCAAGAGGATACGTAGCCTATTAAGGGAAATACCACTAAAATATTTTGTTCTTACATTTGTCTTTCTTCGTCATTGATGGTTTGCCAGCTTAGTTAATTCATCTGTGAATCATTTTTAAGTAAGTTTGATGAGATAATAAAAATCTGAAATGGATACGTAGCCTATTAAGCAAATACCAATGAAATATTTTGTTCTTAGATTTGTCTTTCTTCGTTACTGGTAATTTGCCAGCTTAGATAAATCAGTGATGAATCGTTTTCTTAGTAAGTTTGATGAGATTATAAAAATCTGCAGAACTCTATTTAATGTTGACGCGAAAAATCAGAACTATCCCTTCACTTTGCTGTAGGAAGAAAACTTGTTCTGGGAAGAAATCCTCTCACTGACATTCACATACGAACCAAAATTCATTTTTCTCATCAATATCAATATCTTAACATATGAGTCATGCTCTGGTTAAAGGGGGCTTAACGCATCTCCGTGATGCATGATACCAATCAATCCATCATATAGTTATGGATCCATTATAGCCACTTTTTCTAAACAGCCGATTTAATTATGAGGTACACTGGTCCTTGGACATAAATAAAACTGATTAATAGCGAAAGGTGTCGGTCCAGGTCAGCCTGCGCGGACTGCGCAGGCTGATCTGGTCGATACTTTTCGCAGACGCGTTAAGCCCCCTTTTCACAGAGCATGGCTCACGTCCTTTGGAATTCTGATGGTCTAAATTCAATACTGTTGATAGATATTATTGGCGTCCCTTAAAATTAGAAATATTGACTTACTACTGTAATTCAGAACAATGTAGGTAAATTTTGCTATTTGTTATGTAAGTAGTACTAATATTACTTCGTGAGATTTCAAAAATCAGTTATGTCAGTGTGAAAAAGAATTAACATAATCATCATAAGGTCTATGTATTGGTATTGGCAAGCATTTCGTTTCGATTTATGTATTCAAATAACGATATCAGAGCTTTTCCCGTTAAATATAAATATTTCCTGGTCAAATAATTGGCAGTAAATGGCAATCGATAACAAACGATTAAAGTAAAAGAAATGGACATTTAAACGCTTCTTTGGTTGAGTCACTTCTGCGTACGAGGATGAGATGAAGGAAAAAATGGTGGCAAAGAGTATGGCCGGAACCGGATGTCAATTAGCAGTGACGTCATAAAGGATACGACCTTTGTGAAAGACATTAAAACGTTTGATATTGGAACCAAACAAATTTGAACGGATGAAAAGATTGTTCAAATTGGATCAAATGACCGGTTTCAAAAACTTAAAATGATTTTTGCATCAATTAGTTCCGTTTAGTTACAAAAAAGTCGGTGGATATCCGGAGAGGGAAAATCAATGAAATCAAAATTGAATTTTCAAAGGTTTGAATGACCATCGACATTATTAATCCTATACCAAACGTTTCCGTATTTTAACGACCTGATATAGAAGTCTTTTGAAAACATTTTGAGAAAACTGATCACCGGCATTTTCTCATTTTACACGTTTCTTTACCCTATTAAAACAAATGTGATCATTTGGGCCACATTCAGTGGGTCATCTGTCTCAAATTGTATTGTCTGGTAAAGATTTAAGAATGGTTTCAGATCTGGCGAGTAACATCAAAGACCATTATCAAAACACAGATAGTACTGAGATACAGATTATCTGTAAAGGCACCAAAAACAGACTCAGCGATTGCTAGTCAGTTTTGAAAAGCTAACGATACTGCACCGTGTTTTACGCTTGTGAGGAGAACGGCTTTTAAAATAATATTGAAAAAGGATTAAATGCTAAATTTTACAATAGCTTTTTCTCTCTCTCTGGCATCGCTTTCCACAATTTCAAGTCAAATACAATGATATAAGTCAAAGTTGCTTTGTCGGCTGCATGCTTCCAGTTTGGACTAGTCTGGTATCTTGTATTCTGTTAAACAGTTGAAGTACCATCTCTCTCTAGCCTCGATAGCCTAGTGTTATTGCATAGGGATTCGACAGGTTTCGTTATCAGCTCCATATTCCTTTCGGTGATTGATTAAAGTCTTTTAGACAAGATTTACTCCTCCATCACTAAAACGTAAAAAGAGCAAAAGTAAATCTCTAGAAACATTCACGAGTAAAAATATTTCAGTCAATGAATGGCGTCATAGCTTCACATTTTGATGACGGCAATGCGCCGTTAATTTCTGGTGAAGCACTTCCGATTGATACCAAAACAGATTGGATCCTGGCTGAAAGGGTTATACTTTATACACACCTTCACTTGCATTCAGATCTCTGGTCTCCTAGTATCAGGATGGCGTGACTGGTCACTCACGTTTTCAAAGTAAAGGTAAACATTGACCATTATAATATAAACTTTCGTCGGAAGTAAATTGAAAAATGTAGAGCCTTTTTTTGAGAATTCACCTTAATTCTTCATATATTGTTGTAATTCGAAATTCGAAGACCTACAATCTGATTAGTGTAAGCGTCAGTGGCTAATCTTTAAATAGAGAATTATAACTGAAAGGAAAAAAGTGACGAGTATGTTCGAGTGTATATCCCAGAATCAGTTAAGAATAAAGGTAAAAGTTCCATTGAGTATAACACATGTGAAAATCAGATATTGAATCAAATTCGAAATTACTATTTAGCGCGAAACCTTGATATCTTCATCACAAAGCGATCTTCCCAGTTCTATAAATGAATTCGAAACAGTGACGCTATACAGTCACGGGCTCAGAAAATGGAAGCAATTCCACTGGATAATTCAAGGTGGCATGCCAAATCACGACGCCTTTAGATACATACAGATGTTATCGTGAAATAGTCAATTACTAAAAGTCGATTTACCTGTTACTTGATTGTTTCTGTATTCATTTAGGATGTAACTACGTTTCAGCATTTATTTGAATTAATTATCATCAAACAATTCCGAGTTTTAATGACCC
The DNA here is from genome assembly GCA_945859785.2 of Tridacna gigas. NCBI lineage: Eukaryota > Metazoa > Mollusca > Bivalvia > Cardiida > Cardiidae > Tridacna > Tridacna gigas. Next base: position 30,000,807 of record OX244036.2, on the reverse strand, counting down.
CTAGAAAGAAAGTCTTTGAAAACATTGTGGGGAAAGGAGAGATTGCTGATAAGCAGCATTTTCTTCATTTTCACCACAGTTTTCTATCCTTTTAAAGATAAATACTGGCATTTCAACTAACATTCGAAAGAAAGCTTTTAAAACACATTGTGGGGGAAAGAAGGAAATGCTGGTGACCAGCATTTTTCTCCTTTTCTCCACTATGTTTTATCGCCTTTTAAGACATACTAGCATTTTAACCGTATTTAATTTGTAGTCCGCAAATGCCACCAATATAGACTAGTCTAAAATTTTGTCATGTGGTAAAGAGTGCATTGTCATCCCCTGCACGTTCTCTGCAGTCTGGTCTGAATCTACACTGTTTGCAATAATACAATTATACTCACCCTATCGAACTAAGAGTTGAAATTGTGAGTTAAAATCTGTGGTAGAGACAAATGTCTCGAATACCAAGCAGAAGCAATTACGCGGGAAAAATGATATGAATAATTACATCCAATTAACTCGTTTTCCTCCTGAAACAAATTGACAGCAGACGATTTCAGTTCTTTCACTGCCAATGGCATTTTAAACAGTATTAGCGGATGCTTTAGATCAAGCTTAGTCTGATCTAGGATGTACACCGTCTGCTTCCTAAATGATGAATTATTACAAACAATTATCTTTAGTTGCATAAGAACCGTACTTTCAAACTTCGAAAAGAGTCGAATTTAATTGCAGGAAGTTGGCAGCGTTTGCAGACAGTATAAATCAAGATCAGACTGTACAGAACGTGCAGTCTTATCTTGATCTATACTATCCGATATTTTAATACTCTTGTAAAAAGCAAAAGTGTTTGAATTTGGTGGACGGGGACTTTTGTCAACTGACTGAAATTGTACGATTTTTTATGTTTCATTTATTTAGCAATCAAAGAGTAATTGCTTTGTCACCTTACATGTTTCTGCATTTATGCAATAGGAAGGGTAGGAAGTGAGCCATGCTCTGTGAAAAGGGGACTTTATGCATTTGCTAACAGTTTCGACCCAGGTCAGCCTGCGCAGTCAGCGCAGCCTGACCTTGGTCGAATCTTTTCGCTATTGGTCAAATTTCTGTACGTCCAAGGACCAGTCTACCTCATGATTCAGTCGGTTGTTAAAAAAGTGGCTATTATGGATCCATACTTATGTGATGGCTTGGTTGGTACAATACATTACAAAGATGCATTAAGCTCCCTTTTGCCAGAGCATGACTCAAATATATATAAAGGGTCTATGACAACAAATGGGTCCTTTCCCAACAATCGTTATAAAAGAAAAAAGAAACACCATAGGGATCGAAATGATTGCTTGTTTAGAGCCATTGTTCTCAATTGCCCCCTCTCTCTCTCTCTCTCTCTCCAAATATTTTTTGTGTCACAAAAATATTCTATCGTAACAGATGCGGCAACTGTCTTCGATTGAGAATGCTTGTTCGTAAATTTGCGATAATCTTATTTCTAACTGGAAGCCTTAGTATTTCCTATATGTTTGTCTTAAATAGTTAAATTGTCATATGAGCATTTTACCATGTGTGTGTCACTTGTAGTTGTGTATCGTATTTCTAAAGATAGTTTATGTTGCAAGGAATTATGTATCGTAATGGCTCATGCCATTGATTGACTACGGTCGCTTGACCGCTTGCGATAATTCTTATTTCTGAATAATAATTATCATTGTAGCCTTTTTGTTACCTAGTTGTTCTGTCGTAAATTTTGTCATGCGACCATTTTATCATGTGCTTTTCTATAGTACGTTATGGTGCGTCTAAAAGACGGATAGGTCATATAAAATAATTCCCAAATAACTGTCATAATACTATTACCTTCTGGTGACCTTCATGTATATACGAGTAGATGGCCGTAATGTCATTTCCGCCTTGAACGAAGTTGCAGATGACAATTTTGAAAGCGCCCGAGGGGTCCTGCGTGGCTTAGTGGTAAACTGTAAAACTCGTCACCTGGAGGCCCCGGGCTCGAGCTTAACTGGAAGCACTGGGTTTTTCGTGAGGGTGTCCCTAGGCAGGACGTTTTAGAGACCTTGACTAATACTGGTTAAACCCAAGATACAACAATGAATATGTGAGCTGTTGCCATGATTTAGTTGAAATAACGTGGAAAGTGTCGAAAATAGAATCAATCAATCAATCAAAGCAAGCATACTTGCAATATATATATATAGTAACGTGAATTAAGGTTAAATAGAACATAAACCAAAAGACGGGTTAAATAGTGTTTTTAAACGTGGTCTTCTGCACTACATAACACGCACCATATGATGAGTTGATTGCCGAATTTCATTTTGTGACCCAACGGGCCATTTTTGTATAGTGACTACATGAATTTTTGCATTTTAGTTTAGCCTGCATTTAAAATTGTGTTTTTCTGCTCGCGTAGGGTAATCATACCGTTGCGATGTTTTTGATTATCTGATTTTCAAACCATTGCCAGACAATGTAGGAAGTATGTGTTATCTAGGTTTTTGTCGTAAATTGCCTTATCTTGTTGCCTTCTTGGCAAGTATTTTTAAAGTCACTACATAATTATCATGTCGTGGTAGTTGAGCTTTGTTCAACTTGAAACGATATCCTTTTTTATTGTGTGATGCTCATACGGTTAAAATTTGCGATAATCTAATTTATATAGTATCGTTATACAGCCTCTGTGTGACCTTGACTTTTTGTCGTAAGTTATCGAGTTTTGTCACATGATATCTACCCATAACACATTTGACCTCACTTTGTTTAGGTCTGTTGAAAAATCCGTGTCGGTCCATTCCGGCATGGTGCTCATATAGTTGTAAAATCTGCGATAATCTGATTTTTAAACGGTCGTCATATACCTGTTACTCCTTTACCGTGAAAACTGGGTCACGCCTGATCTTGCCTCCATAATTAAGCATGGCCCGAATTACGAAATACGTTTATGGAAGGGGTAAAAACATTATCGGAAAAAGGAGAAAATGCTGACTACTATGCTTTCCTTGGGTGGGGCGTTAAAAGGGGATCATTTGGTATAGAGTTAAGCCTATACAACACAACAAAATCTTAGAATTGTCCAAATTGAAAGCATTTGCAGCTGACAATTTATATGTTACGGAATTTGTCTTTGATAGGCTAGAAAACATTGTGGGAAAAGGAGAAAATGCTGGTTACCAGCATTTTCTCCTTTTCCCAAAATGTTTTCAAAAGGCTTCCTTGTCAGGGCCGGGATTGTGCGGTAAAGGCTTGACCCACTTTTTGATATGCCGAGGACATTGTACGTGTAATAGCGCATTTGGTTCAGACGATTCAATGTGTATTTCATTACGTGTGCCTGCCTGCAGACTTTTGTGATTCTAATTACTTTGTCTCATTTCAATAATCAACGAATTATGACAAATTTAAATTGCTTATTTATGAATTTCACAAATTATAGTCGTTAATTTTACGCAATGAAACGATTCGATTTCTTTTACAGTCGATGGGAATTGTCTGGTTTTTTTTTTGTATTTTCTTTTTTCTTTAATACCATTCTAATTAGATTATTTCAATTCGTTTTTCATCTTATTTCATTGGCTTCTTTTGGAATTCCATACTTTTTGGCCATTTCCAAAAGCAGCAAAATATTGCTGAGTCACACGTTTGATTTACAAAATATGATACATAACAACGAACCGATCAAAGATAGTCATCAACAAAGCAAATACATGTAATTACTTTTTGTAATTTTCTGGATATTCAAACTGAGGGCATTTGGAGCGGGAAAAGAGTTTCACTCTTTCACTCTTTTCACACTTATTTTGTCAGTTTGTTGGAAGAATTATGCTGACATTTCGATTACAAGTATACAAGTATACATGTAGATACATGTGTTGCGTTGGAAATGGAGACTTTCCGTTAGATAAACAGTAGACACAGCTAGAACTTGACAGATTGTTTTCTTTGGTTGAATGAACGTTTTGGAATCAGGAGTAAAACATGGCGAAATAATTAGAATTCCCCTGTTACATGAAATGTGAAAATAATGAATAATATTGTGTCACGGTAATTCGGTATTCTTGCAGTTGATGTTCTTGGTTTATTATTTATGAATTCTAGCTATCAGTCTGCATCATTTGTAACATAACATATGTTTTCCACGTGATGATCTAATTGGCTAATTAATAAACCGAGGAGACGTTTATTATTTAACCTGAGAGAAAAAAAGTACCAGTGATATCTAGATGTCTCCATTTAGAATTTGACCGAGAAATTTATTTGAAATATAAATGTACATTTACGGATTGCCAAAAAATCATGTGAAACTTCAATTTGTGTATTTGAATCATAATAAATGCATAAAATAGAATCTTCATTCAATTGTAGGACCAACTTTTTACACAATCTTTAACGACTGTACTCTTTTGGTAAACACTGCAGCTGTTTTGGTCGAACAATCTGAAATGCTACAACTTTTTTTTGCCGTTTCATATATAATCATATAAGTGAGTCGTTTGTTGTTTGTATGGGTTAGGGACTTAATGTTTTTCGATCCATTACAACACAATTCCGAATTTAACGACCCTGAAAAAAGAAGGGTTTTGAATATATTTAAAAAAAGAGAGAGAAATGGCTTATAACCAGCATTTTCTCCTTGTCCAAAACATATATTTTCATCAACTACAAAAAAAGATTTTGTCGAATTTGTTGTTTTGCTATGAGAATTATTTAACCAATATCAGCAACAGAGGAGGAGCAGCACAAGCTAAGATCAGACTGCAGGTAGAAGCAGGCTGATCTTAGTTTAGTTTAACTCGTTACCAAACAACAAAATTTTAGACCTGTCCAAATCGGAAACCTTAGCAGACGACAAAATAAATGTGACTGAAAAATTAAAATTTGTTTTGGGATGGGTAGAAAACGTTTTCAAAAGGCTTCTTTCTCAGGGTCGTTAAAAGTCGGGATTGTGTGTAAAAAGTTAAACATATTTTATTCATCAGTATACATGTATATCATGATTTACAAAGGACAATACAATCATATTACAAATATACTAAGAAAATGGATGAGAAGGAAAGCTGAAGCTTTCAAAGTCTGGACAACGGTTCGTACACGATCATAACGACAATAGAATTTACAGGAGTAAAGAATAATTTTCGAGTAAATAAAGTAGAAAAGAGAACAAAAATGACAAAAGCAGAATGGAGTGGAGTGTTATTGGTGAACATTTTCATTGCCGATATCTGCATAGGCTACACGTTGTAATAATTTCCGGTCTGATTACCACTACTGATGTAAGGCGTGATTGACCACCATTACCACCATGAACGGCTGATCTTGGCCCACACTTTCCACATAAAACACCAACGATCGGACGTACAGGGATAACGGTTCAGTCGGTTCATTGAAACGACAGCCAAGTTCTATTCTTTGATCTTCTGATAGTTGCACGATAATCTGTTAAAGGATTATATTTTATATTACGGAGGTTAATTAGTAAACTGCAGTTGTTGTTACTATTGCCTGAAAGCCGAGACATTTTGCTAGTTTATCCCTTAACCACCCAATCCCGAGTTTTAACGACCCTGGGGGAAGAAGGCTTTTAAAAACATTGTGGGAAAAGGAGAAAATGCAGGTAACCAGCATTTTCTTCTTTTCCCACAATATTTTTTGGCCTATCAAAAACTTTAAGCTCGCCTGTACCAATTATAATTTTTCGTCTGCAGATGTTTTCAATTTGAAAGAGTCTAAAATTTCCCAATTTCCCCATCGGGGAAGAGTTAAACTAACTCTGCGAGATCATTTTAGTGGGGTGGATTCAGTAACGCTTTAAGTCCTTACCAAACGACAAATTTTCAGCAGACTTGTCGAAATTAGAAACATTTGCAGACGACAAATCAAACGTGGCTAGAATGATATGATTTTACCCAGCATTTTCTCCTTTTCCCACAGTGTTTCTGAAGGTCCTTTTTCCCCCTCGTGGTTGTTAAACATGTAATTGTATGGTGAAGTAATTTCCCCAACAGACAGTGTTTGTTTCCTTCTGAAGTAAACCTCCTTAGAGAGTAAATGTAACAAGTAATTTGTTTCGCTACGATGTTTTCACACACATATATATATGAACCATGCTCTGTGAAAGCGGGCCTTAATATATTTGCGAAAAGAATTGATCCAGATCAGCCTGCACAGTCCACTCAGGCCGACCTCGGCGGATACTCTTTGCTTTTGGTCATTTTTCTGTACGTCCAAGGACCAGTCTATCCCATGATTCAGTCATTTGTTAAAAAAATGGCTATTATGGATCCATAATTATGTGAATGCTTGACTGCTACAGTGCATCACAGAGACGCATTAAACCCCCTTTTGCTAGAGCATGGCTCACATATATTTAAACTTTATGTTGTTGATTATCCTTTTCTTAAGGGAATGTTTTTTTCTTAAGTTTGTTTTGGGGTGGAGGTGGGGGTGGTCCATTATAACATGTAAGGATTGATAGACCATACTTTCTTATACTAAAGTTATACTCCTTTAGCAATTTCTATTGGTGCTGAGTTTTTCTCTTTTTTTTTTTAAACAAAAGAGTATTGAACACACTCGATCGAAAAAGATATATAGAGAAGAAGGCATGATATACGGTATATGGTCAGAGAGTATCATTAAGGAATATTAGAAAATACAGACACATACAAATTCCAACTGTATGAAAGGAGATCAGATATTTCATTGTGCCCCCAAGAGAGCGGATAAATACACAGTTCGTGTCAAATACCTAGAAATAATCGCCGTGATTTGCTCGTACATTGATTTATAGATATCGACAAACTATTTAATTTGTAATTTGTAAATCCGTACGCAGTAAGAAGTAGATCCCATCAAAACGAGGCTGTTAAATCGAAATGTCGCGTGACGTGTCACATGATTACTCCCATAATCCATTACACTTCCTGTTTGTGTTTTCCGGAACTTTAACAATGGCGTTTTGTCTGTATAAAAGGGCACCGATTTGCGCACTATACGAGTACGGATAGGTAGTATAAGAGGATATTGACGTTTCGTGTAAAATATTTGCGGGGAAAATCCTAGAAAAAGGATAGGATTAAGAAATAGATAAAGTCCCTTAATCATGTCAGTTTTTTTGTTTTTTTTTTATTCCTTCCTATTATCTGATTGTGCACATATATTGGTTGTAGGTATATCTGAAATAACTGCAACAAAATAGACCTTTACATTCAGTCTGCTCACAATTTATGTTTACAATAATTGAGAACACTCATTTTTGGACTTTTTCAGCCTTCATTATTTTAAAAAAATCAAGTAGACGGAATGCCTGCATATATATGGTTTCTTTTAACGTCTTAAGATTCATTATGGTTTTAGTCTGAAGGAATTTTGAAAACTGAATCCATATAAATATTTGGGCTTTTCTGCATTTTCTTTTTAAATGAACTTTTACTAATTCTCGGTTACAGTATTTATGAAAGAAATAATTAGATCTAGATCAGTAAAAGATGGTTCAGAAACATAAATCGTATAGCTTAGAGAAAGCTTTTATGTTATTTGCCTACATTTTAATCGCGTGGCTTTTCGGTAGTTTATCGAGAAATAATGATGGATTATGGTTTGATATTTCATGGTTACGACCAGTGAAATACCGATTTTATATTTTCTAACTCTTCAATTGAAGGCGGAAACAGAATGCGCAGTCTGATCTTGGATCAACACTAAACGCTATATTCTGAAATACGCTTGCAAAAATACCCTTAACATTGCATTGTTGTCAATTTTCATATAAGCCTATTCCATTTTCAATGTAAATACCGCCTTAAATCCCTTACCAAACGACAAAATCTTTACACTCCAAATCTAGAGTGTCTAGAGAAATTGGTACAAGTTGGCTCGAGATCTCTGATAGGGCAGAAATATTGTGAGAAAATGAAAATGCTCCTATCAGCATTTTCTCATTTTCCTACAATGTTCTCAACAGCCTCTCTCTCAGGGTCGTAAAACACCGGATTGTTTGGTAAAGGATACATATATAAGCCATGCTCTGGTAAAAGGGGTTTTAATGCATCTCCGTAATTCAGTATATCAATCAAACCATCACATACTTATCGATCACAATATTCACTTTTTTTAAACAGACCACTGAATCATAGAGTGGTTCTTGGACATACAGAAAATTGATAGATAGAGAAAAGTTTCGGCCCAGGTCAGCCTGGTACTTTTCGCAGATGCATTAAGCCCCCTTTTCACAGAGCATAGCTCATATACATGTAGGCTACCCTAGCAGACTTAGTTTGTTGCGACAATTTGTATGACCAATCGCGATTTTCTCCCGGTGGTTCCTCCAAATAGTATATACTTTCAAAAATAAACCTCATCATTTGAGCCACATTTAAGTTTTCGTCTTCAAAATGTTTTCAATATGGGTGAGTAAAATTTTGTCATCTGGAAAAGAGTTAAAAATTCTGCTTCGATACTAGTAAAGTTGTATTGTTGATCTTAAAATTAGCTTCCTTTTTGCAGGTGCTACAGACAGTACGAAAGATGGACAACTTCACTGCAGTAATGATCACACTTACATTGACCTTAAGCGTGACCTTTGTCACATCTACGCAAACAGGTGAGTGCCCGGTTGTCATAGTGTATTATATATTTTTTTTAACCCCACGCAGACTTTTTTTCTTTTTCGTCTTGCAGTAGACCATGTTTGAAAACACTGTCGCAAAAGTTGGAGTTGCTAACATTGGGCAATTTCTCATGAAGCATTTTTTTCACATTCAAACTGTAGTTTGAACTGTATACTTGACGACAAAATTTTAGTCTTATCAAAATTGAAAGCAGCTGAAGACCAAATGTGTAAATGTACACGTATAAATGTATCTCAGTTGATGGGATTTGTTTTTAAAAGGATAAAATACACTGTTGGGGAAAAATGGAAAACAGCATTTTCCGTCCTCGCCAAATGTTTTCTGTCGTCCCAAAGACGAAGTCCAGTATTTAAGCTACATGTAATTGGTCGTCTACAAAGTGCAAAATATTTTCGTCTGATAAGAATTTGGACCAGATTGCACAGTCTTTACAGTCTGGTCTGAGATCTACCTTGTCAGCCATAGCACCGCCGGGATTGTTTTCGCTCTATTTTTCTGAAATGAGTTTGCATTAGACGAATTATCAATATTCTTGTTAAGTATGGGTAATTGACATGGATAAAGATATACATGTAGTTTAATGCGTGAATACAAGTTAACTCTTTACCAAACGACAAAATTTTAGACGAGTCCAAATTGAAAGCAGTTGCAGACAACAAAATATGTGCGACTGAAAAATTAAAATTTGTTTTGGGAAGAGTAGAAAACATTGTGGGAAAAGGAGAAAATGCTGGTTACCAGCATTTTCTCCTTTTCCCACAATGTTTTTAAAAGGCTTCTTTCTCAGGGTCGTTAAAAGTCGGGACTGTGTGGTAAAGAGTTAAACATCATTGCAAGGGGTGGAAATAGCCGCCATGACGGACAGTTTACACTAGTGCTAGGTATGATACATGTATTTTCAAAAAGAGGTTTACTGAAAAAAGAACAAAGTCATTTGTATATGTCATTTGTATATATGCTAACACGGTACGGAGTAATAAAGTGACGCTACCTAAGGGTAATGCAGAGATTCCATATACATGTATATGAGCACTGCTGTAGCAAAAGGGGGCTTAATGCGTCTGCATGATGCATGATACCAAGCCAGTCACCACAGTATCATAGATCCATAAAATCCATTTTGTATAACAACCCACTAACCCTTCAGCTGCTAATCGCGACCCACTGACCTTTGGCGGACAGTGTAGATCAAGATCAGACTGCACAGAACGTGCAGTCTGATCTTTGATCTACACCGTCCGATACGCTTTTTTCTTTCGGGTGAAATCAACTTTGAGCCCGCAATGTTTGGGCTTTTAGTATTGAGTAGAAATTTGCGTTTCATTTATTCAGCAGCTTAAGTGCAAAATCATGAGGTAAACGGGTCTTTTGACAAGCAGAAAATTTATCAAAAGCAAATAGGCTGACCTTGTCGATACAGTAATCCCCCTTTTCATGTGAGCGGTGTTCTGGGAAAAACAGGGTCTAATGCATCTGAATGATTCATTATACCAAGCATGAAATCACATAATCTGGGATCCATAACATCAATTATGTCTAACATCCGACTGAATCACGAAGCAGAATGGTCTTTAGACATGCAGACAATTCACTAATAGCAAAAAGTCTCGACTCATGTCATCCTGCGCGTACTTTTTGCAAATGCTTTAAATCACCTTTTCAGGGAGCGTGATTCATGTTTTGTAAACTTAAAGTACTCCAGTATATGAAAAAAGTTCTAACCATTCAAGTACCGAATAAACACAGCACGCATTTTCAATCTAGATAAGAGCCAAGTGATTGCAATTCCTTAGTTGCTTTTGTTCAAAAGGTCTCAGCAAAGAGCACAGTTTAGACCTAAGACCAGACTGCACGTTTTGTCAAGCAGCTAAGAGTCAAAAAAGGTGTGAAAGGCGATTTAGAGTAAATATGTGCAATGTCTGCTCGATTGCATGCGAAACGGACGGGAAAAAAGAAAAGATAGCTCTGGGAGAACTCTAAAAAGGCTGAAAGTTTTTTTGGAATCTTTTAATATGTAAATGTTACGGAAGTCGGATCCGTCAAACAGATCTGTCAAGTGTAAAATAGCTGTCAAATTACCCATTCACTGAACGATTCCCGTCTTTTACGACCCGAAGCAGATAGGTCTTTAAAAACATTGTTGCAAAAGGAAGAAATGCCGGTAACCAGCATTTTAGTCTTTTCACAGAATATTTTTAACCCTTTCAAAGACAAACCCCATATTTTTAAACACATTTGATATATCGCTGCAAATGCTTTCAATTTGGACGTTTCTATAATTTTATCGTCGTGTACAAAGTAAATGACTTGGTTTTAAAGGCCTCTTGTAACGCGATAATATCGTTTAGCACTAATTAATGCACCGATGATGAATGTTTCATGAATAGGTTTACCGTCTACAACTTTTTACGACGTGAGGATGAGTTTGTTTGGAATATCTGAAGACATTTTATGTCACTTTATTTCCTACAATATGTGTTTTTCCCTACCCTTGTGTTGAAATTATTCTTCTGCCTCGAGTTTTTGATAATATAAAGTAATTTAAAACTGTCGTCTGCGGATGCTTTCTGTTTGGATGAATCTAAGATTTTGTCATTTGATAAAGAATTAACCCATTCACACATTACCGTCTGCATACGTTGGTCCGTCCTATACACAAATTATCGTCTGTATTTCACCACATCATGTGTTTGGTTTGTTTGTTATGATTCTTTGTATGATCTTTACTGCCGTTTTCAACATTGATAGGTGAGCTTGCCGCGGCGGCAAGTTCATCTTTCAATGATTTCCTGGATTTCTGGATTTTTATTTACCAGTAATTTGTACAATATTCTCCCCAAGCCACTGGCGGATTTCCAACATAAGCAAAGTTACAACAATTATCAGCGATGAGAGAGGAATGAATCCTGTCGCAATTACTATCATCAGCCCTCGGAAAGAAATTCGCCGTGCTGAGGATTGGAAGCGACGACCTCCTGTTCTCAAGTCCTGTTCGCGACTGACTGCGCTACTGGGCTCGACATATTGTTTTTGGACAAGTCACTGTAAAGCCTCGTAATAATATAATCTAGAAACTTAGAAATTTAGGAGATCTTTCGCCGTAACATAACAAGAGTAATCCTATTGTTTACCCTTGGGCTGCTGAGCACGACCCGAGAACCTTTTGTGGACAGTGTAGATAAAGATCAGACTGCACAGAACGTGCAGTCTGATCTTGGCTCTAAACTGTCCGATAAGGAGATATTTTCCCTCAAAATGACTTGGAAATAGCAACATTTGGGTTTTTACTATCTACTTGAATGTTTCATTTTACTTATTTAGCAGGCGAAGGGTAAAAAGCAGTGTCTAGGAACATTGAAATCAGCAAACTGTAGGATACTTTAACATAGTATCATTGAGCTGGGTCGAAAAAAACAAAAGATGAAATGCGTGGGATTGATAGGGAAAAAAATCAGAAAATTGCGACGGAATTGTAGAAAATTACTATGTTTCACATCTATAAACGAAAAACATACTATTTTAGAAATCATCCATATTGATTTTAGGAATTACATTTCACATTTCGAATCTGTATTTATTTTTCTTACAAATTTTTAGCAATAATTTCCCGATCATTTCCTCAAATAACGCCATTTTATAGCATTATCGACGAAATATAATACATCAGTTCCTTTTCAAACAAGTAATTATACTTATACAAAAATGCTTTTGAAAACACTGTGGAAAAAGGAGAGAATGCTGGTAGCCAGCATTTTCTCCGTTTTCCACAATTTTTTCTACCTTTTCAAAGACAAAGTGCGTCATTTGAGTCATTTAAGTCACATTGATTTGCAGTTTGCAAATACTTTCAATATGGACAGATCTAAAACATTGTCGTGTGGTGGAGGGTTAACTCTTTCATTGTCAGTAGCATATACATGTGAGCCATGCTCTGTGAAAAGGGGATTTTACTATATTTGCCGATACATCGACTCAGGTCAGGCTGCGCGGACTGCGCAGGGGTCGAAACTTTTTGCTAAAGGTCAATTTTGTGCATGTAAAACGACTATTCTACCCCATGATTAAGTCGGTTGTCAGACAAAAGGGATTTTATGGATCCAAAATTATGGGATGACATGCTTACTTTAATGCATCACGAAGATGCATTTAACCACCTTTTGCCAGGGCGCTGTTCTTGTATACATGTATTCTGGTTTGCCAACACGGTCCACACAGGCTGATCTGATCCATATTTACTGAGTGATACTATGCAATCTAGAATGGTTGGTGAATGCGTATATGTACACTGGATCCCCATCTATTCGATTCGATGTTTCGGCATTTTCTAGTTATTGATACCGTCACTCTGATCCTATTGCACTCTCTGCACAAAAGCGGATAGAGGTCACCCCTCGCAGTGTTGTAAGGCGAGGCATTGGAAAAAAAAAATTGTGATGGGGAGTCTTGCTTCTATCTCCCACTTGCATTTGTGTTTGTGTCCTTTGACAACGCACTGCAAAGCCCAATTCAAGTACCGATGAAATCAAGAAAAGCATAAATGGTTATGCTATTACCATGATATGACTCAAAGGATTGACGGGGGGAAGAAGGCGTAAAATCCCTGCAAATAAGCCACTACCTGAAGTCTTACTTGGCTCCAAAATGGTCACCAGAAAGGAGTGATTTTCCCGATTAGAATTATTGTCATTTTTTCTCTCTTATAAAAAGGACACACCTTTCCTGTTTAGTCTAAGATAAGTTTTAACAGGTCAGTCTTCGGGGCTTGATATAGTGTTACTCGTCAAGAGTCATCCTTCTATCCCCCCCCCCCTTTTACGCAACACAAAGTATGTCATTCGTCAGCTTTGTTTAATTGTCTGCAAATAACTATGCGTGTATGCCTTTCCTTTACAGCATCATAAAAATAACATCTCATTTTATTTCCTTTTTTTTTCGAGGATGTTCATCTAAAGAAATGATGAGATAAACAGAAGCCTTTTTTCTCGACGAAAATGTTCACTTAATTAAATAATCAAATAAACAAAAATCTATGGATAGATTTACTCATTATCTCCAATAAAGAATTTGCAGCAGACTTCTATGAAAGAAAAAGACGATTTTTCTGAAATGAATTTGAGCCAAGCTCTGTGAAAAGGGGGCTTACTGCATCTCCGTGATGCATTATAACAAGCAAGTCATCAGATGAACATGGATCCATGAAAGCCGTTACGTCTAAAAACCGACTGAATCGTAAGGTAAACTGGTTCTTGGACATGCAGAAAATTGACCAAATGCAAAAAGTCACGGTCCAGGTCAGCCTGCGCGGAGTGCGCAGGCTGACCTGGGTCGATACTTTGACTACCCTTTCAAAGACAAATCCCACCACTTGAGTCATATTTAAATTTTTGTCTGCCAAACCTCTTAGTACGCAGAAACAAATGAGCCGTGCTCTGTAAAAAGGGGGTTTAATGCATCTGCGAACGAAAAGTATCGATCCAGGTCAGCCTGCGCACTCCGCGCAGGCTGACCTGGGCCGAAACTTTTCGCTATTGGTCAATTTTCTGTATGTCCAAAGACCAGTCTACCTCATGATTTAGTCGCTTGTTAGACAAAATAGATTTTATGGAACACTAAGCATGTGATGTCTTGGTTGGTACAGTGCATCACGAAGATGCATTCAGCCCCCACCCCTTTTCACAGAGCATCGCTCAACTGTTTAGTCGGTCTGGTAAAAAGTAAGCAAGACACGTCCTAAACGAAGTGTCAAGGGTAACTCTTTCAACGTTAGATATATCAATTCGACCTCGTTCGACGACTGGAAACACAATCAACTCCAATTTAAAAAAGATTTTTATCTTATAGGATTGACCATACAAGCGGAAGGTATAGATCCAAGATCAGACTGCACGTTCTGTGCAGTCTGATCTTGGATCTATGCCGTCTGGCGAAAGTGCCTGTTTTCGTCTATGACTCTGAAAGGGTGAAATATGAAAAACAAATTAGGATGAGAGAAAAACAAAAGATCACTGACACTTAAATGGGCTTAAAATGGATTGACTTTTTTAAACTCATTAACTCCCGGAACAGATTTCCCGCAAACGACCTTAGCCCTTGCAGGGCTATAGGCGAAAACGGGGGCCTTATGTGTACAGTATAGATCAAGATTAGACTGCACAGAACGTGTATTTGATCTTGTATCTATACCATCCATTTGTTCGATGCGCCTAGAAGATGAAAATCTTTCTGAGTTTTAGTATTTTCAACTGTTTGACCCTTTATCACACAGTCCCGACTTTTAACGACCCTGTAGAAAGAAGCCTTTTGAAAACATCGTGGGAAAAGGAGAAAATGCTGGTAACCAGCATTCTCTCCTTTTCCCACAATGTTTTCTATCCTACCGACGGCAAGTATCATCATTTGGGCTATATCTAATTTGTCGTCTGCAAATGCTTTCAATTTGGTCCAGTCCAAAATTTTGTCGTTTGGTGAAGGGTTAAAGAGGTGGAGTTTATAATATTTGGTGCTGAAAGAGTAGCAGACCCTTATAGAGAATGGGGAGAAAAAATATAGTCATCAAGGTATATACAAACCTTCGTCTGAAAATATTGTGACAAAAGGGAAGGTTGCTCGGTACGAGTAATTTGTCGTTTTGTTATGTTTTCAGACGTAACCGGCTGTTAGGTTTCATGAAAAAAAGTAGCTGGTAGATGTTCATATATACAGAGCACAATTTTCTGTTCTAACTGTTGACAAGCTACGGTTTTTGAACCCGTCATAATTTCCTACAAAATTTTGATCAAAAGAGTCTATTCGAGGGAAAAATATCGAAGGTTTTTTTTCTCTTTTTCAGAACTTCCTAGTTATCTTTTGATGTAAAAATGCTTTAAACAAGTTTTTAAAAGAATCAATCCGCAATCTGTATGATCCTATTTCAATTAGGGTAGCGTAGATAAAGATCAGGCCACAAAAAATGTGCACTCATTATGATATTGATCTAAACCGAATGTTTTTTTTTTTCCGATCCAATTCCTTTCTTTTTTTTTAAAAAAAAAAGAAGCAGTCGCAACGAGTTTCAAAAAAAAAAAAGAAAAGAAAAACAGAAATGCTAAACTGTGCCAGTTTTGAGTGGCAAAAAATGTAAATTCAGATCAGATTACACAAAATATGAAAAATCAGAAAAGATGAAAGTAAAGATTTAAATGAACCAGTTTTGAATGAGGACAATGTATACTAAGATCAGACTACACAAAATACGGAAGAAAAAGAAAAAAAGGGAATGGTTCGAAGCTCACTTTGAATTTGAAATGAGGACAGCTTATACTTAATATTAGACTTAGAATGTATTGTTTTAAGCGGACATGCCCTTTTGTGGGTAAAAGAAGAAAAACGAAGGTGACATTCCTACATGACTAAGTAAACTTGTGCCGTGATATAATCGAAATAATGTTGGAAACTGCATAAATACAACATTCAGTAGAAATTAAACTATCTATAGAAAGCCAAATTTCATTACACGTTATAATTGAGCCATGCTCTGGCAAAAGGGGACTTAATGCATCTCCGTGATGCATGACACCCAGCAAGTCATCACATAATTATGGATCCAATATAGCCCCTTTTTTAAAGAACCAACTTTATCATGAGGTAGATTGGTCCTTGGACATACAGAAAATTTACCATTGGCGAAAATTTTCGGCCCAGGTCAGCCTGGGCGGACTGCGCAGGCTGACCTGGGTCGATGCTTTTCGCAGATGCATTAAGCCCCCTTTTCACAGAGCATGGCTCAATTGTATTTTTTTAGGCAACTTTGAAAAAAAAAATTTTTTTTCCTTAAAAAGTAAAAGTCCATGAAAGTTAGAATTTGAAAATCCTTTCCACATTTTAAGCAAATTCTATTCGACAAGGGCAATTGAAATCTAATGTCGGGCGATCCTTAATTGACTGAGAGGTGTTTTTACGTATCTACAGACAAACCACATTAGTGGAATATAATACTTTGAACTAACACAATTTTACTCTGTAAAATTTAATTACAAAGTGCCGCGTCTGTAAAAAAGACTTACTACCATAGAAATACGAATGGTTTTGCCTGATTTTTAGCTCGGCTGTCGTCATCTGCGTCTTCGTCGCCATACAAATACTTTGACATTTTATATCTCTGTTATTACCGAAGATATCTGCTTCATATTTGGATAAGTTAATTATCAAAAGAGGAACCCATAGCAGTAAGGTACCCATCAACTTATTTTTGACACATTTATGCCCTTTTTTCGACTTTGAGTTTTCATCGAAAATCAACCTTTTTCTAATATCTCCGTCATTACAGAAGATATCTGCTTCATACTTGGATAAGTTGTTAACTATCAAAAGGGGAACTCACGCCAGTACGGCAGATAACCCTCAAAATATTTTGACACAGTTATGCCCCTTTTTCTACATATCATTTTTCACCATCTCTAAAAGCAACTGCATGCAGCCTAGCTTTGGCACCTGAATGCCGTGCCCTTGTTTAAATAAAGAAATAGGTTGATGTACAGCACACGCTCAGAAAATAAAAGCACTGAAAGTACTATCAGCCATTGTACTGTTTATTTTTATTTATTTACAAAAAAAAAAAAAAAAAAATTCAAAAGTTTTGTGACTAAAGAAGACTTTTAAGACATAGTTGAAAACAAGAAAATACTCGTAACAAGCGTTTTCTCTTCTTTTCGTGATATTTTCTACCCTTTCAGAGAGAAGCCTCATCATTTAAGCAACATTAATTTTGTCATCTGCAAACGTTTTTAGGATGGACAAGTCTAAAGCCTTTTAGTCTTGTAATGAGTTTAAAAAAATAAAGGGGATGAGGAAAAGTCACGCATTTTAGCGTCTTTCCCCGAATTTTTCGCACAGAGAAGTATTTGAATTCCACAAATTGATATTCAGTTGAAAGAATTATACCTACTTTTCTGTGCAGAAGTGTCTTTCGTCGACGTTGAACTTTCCTTGCACTTCCGGTTGAAAACTATAGCAATGAAAGGCTGAAAAGAAACCTCTTTCATTGCAAATGAAATATTTCCTCCGGGCGCCGTAGATCAAAATCAGACTGCACGTTCCGCGCAGTGTGATCTCGGATCTCAACAGTCCGCTGCCTGATGCTTATCTATGACCAGAATTATCATAGATTGTATTTAAGATCTGCTCTTAGACCTCGGGAAAAAAGTCGAATTTATTTGATTTGAAGTAAAAGGGTTAATATATACACAAGCAGGGGGGAAATCACAACAAATTAAAACCGAACGACAATTAAAAGCAGACAGCAGATGGTTAATTTTCAATCTTTGATATCGTAATTGAAAACTCAATCCCAATATAGTCTTTCTAATGATAAACACAAGTCGAATCCGCCATTTTAAACCCTTAGAGCGGTAGATAATGAAATTGATAATCTCGGTCGATAAAAAGATCATGATATTGCGTTTTGAAGTCTGTTTTGAACTGTTTGCCTCATTTACTATCGGACATTGTGGATCTACGATAAGACTTTAGGATCATTGCAGACTGATCTTGATCTACAATGGCTGTCAGAAGAAAAGGAGTCGATATGGTGTCTAACAGATTAATAGTTAAAGTGAAATAAACAGCTCTAAAAATAACCGCGGCGTGACAGCTATCCGTCGTTTTGGATTGGTTAAAAACTTTACCTCGAAACCTCTTTCTCATTTGCTTTCATTAGATGTAACGATTTTATCTAAAACTATCAGCGATCTTGTTTTTATTGTTTTTAAATGCTATAAAATCTGCATAGTCTTGGCAAGGTCTTGGTTATAATTTGTTTTTAACACTTTACTTCTAGGCGACAAAATTTAAACCCGTATTTTGAAAGCATGAAAATATTTTACCGACGACAGTTCAAATGTGGCTCAAACCATGGCAACGGTTTTGAAATAATTGCAAATATTGTAGGGAAAAGTAGAAAATGCTTGATACGAGGATTTCCTACTTTTCCCCACGAAGTCTTCAAATGTTTGCTCCCTTAAATTGGTTAAAACACTTAATTGTTTGGTCACGGTTTAAATGTTGTTTTTAACTCTTTACCACACAATGACCCCGAGGAAATAGCCTTTTAAAAACCTTGTTGGAAAAGGAGAAAATGCTGGTAACCAGCATTTTCTCCTTTTCCGACAAGGTTTTCGACTCTTTCACAGGGGATTACCACCATTTAAGCTAAATTTAGTTTGTCTTCTGCAAATGTTTTCAAATTGGACCAGTCTGAAATTTTGTTGTTTGGTATAGAGTTAAAGACTAATAATGACGTTTTGTTTTATTTGAACATGTAACTGTTTGAACATACTGTATTTCTTCACCTATTACCAAACATTTCCATGCTTTCACGACACTGTGGAAAAAATTGTGGCAAAAGGAAAAAAATGATGGTAAACAGCATTTTCTCCATTTTCCACAATATTTCCTGCCAATTCAGAGACAAAGCCTACCATCAGAGCCAGATTGCATTTTATAGTCTGCAAATGCTTTCAGTGTGTACCAGTCTATAATTTTGTCCCCTGGCCAAGAGTTAACCCATTTGACCTGTTCTTTTGCGTCTTGCAGCAAAACATTTGTAAATGAGACATGCTCTGTGAAAGGGGCTTAATGCTTCTGCGGAAAGAATCGATCCAGGTCAGCCTGCGCAGTCTGCGCAGGCTGACATGAGTCGAAACCTTTTGCTATTGGTCAATTTTCTGCTTGTCAAAAGACCAGTTTAACTCATGATTCAGTCGGCTGTTAGACAAAATTGGGTTTTATGAAACCATAATCATGTGATGACTTGCTTGATACAATGCATCACAGAGGTGCATTAAACTCCCGTTTGCCAGAGCTCCACTCGTTTTGATTTATAGATCCTTTTTTTTTCTCGCGCAAGTCAAAGAAGGGTTTCCGTTTATAGAGTAAAACCTTTCAAAGTTACCACCAATGCTAAGCAGACAGTCTGTATTAGCTCTTTGTCAGGCGACAAACTTTAAGACCGGTCAAGTTGAAAGCATTTGCAGACGACAAATTAAATGGGGATTATATGAGGAAAATTTTCTCTGAAAGGTTGACAGCACTGAGGGAAAAGGAGAAAATGCTGGTTACCATCATTTTCCTCTTTTCCCCTAAAGATTTGAAGAGCCGTTTCCATCACCGTCGTCAAAACTTGGAATTGTGTGGCAATAGGTTAAAAGCATTATATGAACTGTACCTATACAGACCAAGCATTATGTCTTAACGAAGCAAGCGTATTTTGACTGTCCGTAAGGAGCTGGCTTTATACAGGTTTGGCTGCATTTGAGAGTCCTGCGTGATTCATGATTAATGTATTGGATTTTGTGAACAACGAAGGTTATTGACCTGATCTTCAAGTATGGCGCAGCTTGTTTCGGATGTGGCAGTGTCCTAGCCTAGCAAACGGAAACGCATGTAAATATACATATAAAAAAAAAATGGCTGCACATGCGATATAAATGCCATAGTGTTGAATGCGGCGAATAAAAGAAGAGTCGAACATATTTTCACGTAAATCAGTGACTCTTTTCAGCCATCTTATACTGCTTCTTAAAGTCAAATTCAAAAGTTTGAAAATTAACACAATTTCTGATCGGCAAAACTATTTGAACCATGCCATGTGAAAAGGGGGATTTATGCATCTGCCAAAAGTATCGACTCCTATCAGCCTACGCAGTCAGCGCAGGCTGACAGGAGTCGAAATTTTTTGCTGTTAGTCAATTTCCTGCATGTCCAAGGACCACTCTTCCTCCAGATTAAATGGATTTTATGGATCCATAAATATGTGATGAATTGCTTAGAGCTTCATTCAGTCCCTTTTGCCAGAGAATGGTTCATTTCGTTTGGCTAGACTGAAATTGAGTCACTATAAAAGTCGAAAATTCTGTAAAATTAGAATAAGTACATGGCTGTAGACATGTGGAAGAACTCTCCGGCAATACACTGCAAAGTCCCAGCGTAGCACTGTTTAAAGCATGAATAAGTGAGCTGTCGCCGTGCTATGGTTGAAATAGTATCAAAAGCGGCGTAAAACACTATGAATCAAACCAGTATCTGAGCCTCAAACTAACGCCTTTTTTTTTACTTTTTGCTGACAGGCGATGACTCCAATGCTCAAGCGGCCTCAGTTGGCGAGGGCGGCAGCAGCAGCAGCGGCGGCGCACACGAAGCGGCACGAATTGTGAAGCGTTTCATACCGCGTTTTGTGGGCAAGCGAGAGCAAGATGAAGGCAGCGACGCCGCGACAGCGGACCAAACAGGAAACGGGGACGAGGCTGTAGAAGTTAAAGCATTAGACAGTGAGAATGAATTTTTAAACTTGTTACATGATATTCAAGAACTTTCACGTATGGATAAGGAAGGGGAATATCTTAGTGAAGACGCTGAAGATGGCGCTCTGGGTAATAACGATATTTCACTAGATACTTATTTTGAAGATGACTCCGAACCATACCGTGATAACGAAGGAATAATGGGTAAAAGTGCTGGTGATGGGGAAGCCCTGGAAGAAGATGATTTCAGATCAGAAGAAGAAGGCTTAGATCAAACAGAAGTAGATAAACGAAATAGACCGTTGTTCGTTGGGAAAAGATATACTCCGAGATTTGTAGGTAAACGGTTCACGCCAAAGTTTGTTGGCAAGAGATACACTCCGAAATTTGTGGGTAAACGCTATATACCAAGATTTGTTGGGAAACGCTACACACCGATGTTTGTTGGTAAACGCTACACGCCTATGTTTGTTGGTAAACGCTACACGCCGAGGTTTGTTGGAAAGAGAACTGTTTCAGATGTTGACGATGATGAAAGCAACCCTATGTTAGAAGATAAGCGATATGTACCCCAGTTTGTTGGGAAACGGTACATTCCTCAGTTTGTTGGCAAACGGTACACGCCTCGGTTTGTAGGAAAGAGATATATCCCTCGGTTTGTTGGTAAACGATACATACCCCAATTTGTTGGTAAACGGTATACACCTCGGTTTGTGGGAAAGAGGTATATACCACAATTTGTTGGGAAAAGATATATACCGCAGTTTGTTGGAAAAAGATATATACCACGATTTGTCGGGAAAAGATCTGACGAAATTGAAACAACTGAGGAACAAGAAAATTTACCTATGGTCCTAGAAAAAAGGTCTGCTGATAAATCCACATCCAGTACTATGGCGGTAAACAATGAAAATGGAGATGACATAGCAAAATCTCGACATAAAAGATCAGTATTGGATACCGATGACACGAGCGTCCTGAAACGCGCATGGGGACGCTATGTTCCATGGCAAGAGATTCCAACCTATAAGATACTTAAAGTAGAGGGACCTATTATGGATAAGCGTTTCGTGGCACCAGAGTTCATAGGACGTAGGGACTCGATTTCATCCATTTTGTCTGCCCTGAATGCTTTAAGAATTGCTCGCAATGAGCCCAGAATTGCCTCCAAGAGATTTCAGGCCCCATTATTTATTGGCAAACGTGGAAGCGACTCGCCCCAGACCCTCTATTGGAACCCAATGTCTGATCAGACACAAATGCTTGATGCCACCCTAGGATCATTATAGTTTTATGACATTGAGTTTTTATCGCTGTCTAACCTATTCACATCAGGAAATATGTTAAAATATGTGGTTATATGAAATTATCTATTCTACATAAAGGAATGCCCGCAAAATTTCTTAAGCGGTCTTGTTATATACTCTACGATCAGTTTAAGCTCTGGACACTTCAACAGGGTAGTAAAATCTTTGAACAGTTAAAAGTGCCAGTTGCAGCCTTGCAGCGCCAAATAGTTAGAAGGTTTATTCCGTTGGTAAATGGAACCTAGTATCTCGGCTTCTAGACTTTTCTCTTTGGCAGAAAAGCTCACAAACTATTGGACAGAGTAGATGTAAGACTAGACTGCTCGTTCCGTGCAGCATTGTCTTAATATTCGCTATCTGCAAAAGATTCCAAAATTGCCAGTTGCGGCGTAGGAATTCACTGTCTATAACTAAGATATTAAACAAAACTTAGATAATTCTTCATGTTATGGGCAGGGCCCCTAAGTTCAAGAGCTTGTTTATAGACAATTATTTGCATATTTCAACCTTTTTGACATCCATATTTGAGCCATGCTCTATAAAAAGGGGCCTTAATGTATCTCCGTGATTTTTGATACCAAGCAAGTCATCACCGTACTATAGATGCCTAAAATCCGTTTTGCATAACAACCGACTGAATCATGAGGTGCATTGGTCCTTTGACACGCAGAAAATGTACCAAAAGCGCGAACTGCGCAGGCTGGCCTGAACTGATATCTTTTGCAAATGCGTTAAGCCCCCTTTTCATAGAGCATGGCTCATTTGTGTTTCACTAAGGCGATAATTTATTCATTGTAAGTGAAATAATAAATCTTTATCGTTGGGACAATACAATCGTGATCATGACTTATTGTTTAATACGAACTGTATCGTTATACATGGACTGTGCTAAGAATTGTAAACTGTTTTCTGTTAGACTATTCTTTTTCTTTCAAGTTTGTAAATTAAAATTTGTCCCCGTAATTTTTCGGGAGGCAGTGTCCATATACCAAATTTATACCATCAGAAATCAAACAAGTCCGAAAGTAAGAGACAATGCACAAGACAAATGATTTTTAGATGAAAATAGTTAATTGATCATTTATCAAATAATAGTTTTCGTCTTTGAAATGTAAAATGACTTTTTTGTGTGAAATAGAGTAAAGTCACGTGATTGAAATAAACATCAAATACTCTTCTTTGATTGGTTATTTTCTCCGGCCCATGATGCGTCTCGGTGGCGTTGTTTTACAAAACACTTTGTCTATGCCAGTCACAAAGATGCTGCCATCCCTCTAATGAATGAAAACTTACCGGAATATGGATTCTCAAACATCATGATTCGAAATAAATGAGCCGTGCTCTGGCCAAAGGGGGCTTAATGCATCTCATTGATGTATTATACCATGCACGTCATTACATAACTGTAGATCAATAAAATCCATTTTTTCTAAAAATTGACTGGATCTGGAGGTACAATGGTCCTTGAACATACAGAAAATTGAAGAAAAGGAAAAAAAAAAAAAAAAAAAAAAGGCCCAGGTCAGCCTGCGCAAACTGCGCAGGCTGACGTGAATAGATACTTTTTGCAAATGCATTAAGCCCCTTTTGCCGGAACATGGCTCAAATACCTCTGTCTGACTAATTGGTCTCCGAGTACCACGTGTACTATGACGACATCATTTTAATGTAAAAGTTTTGCTAGAAAGGGGGATACATCGCAGACAACTAAAATTTGATTATATCGTACTTCTCTTGCTAAGAGAATGAAAACAAAATATCGAACGTTAAAAAAGACTAGATTAAACCAAGGATATTGTACATATATACACATGTATATATGTTCCTGATTAAACCGAGTTTCGGACATGTGGTCACCACAGAACGGCATTTGTATCTTGTTTTCATCAACATCTTTGTATTAGAAGAAAAAAGTGTTGCCGTAGGTGCATGCGGCGCTAGATTCTAGATATATGAGCCATGCTCTGGCAAAAGGGGGCTACATGCATCTCAGTGATTCATGATGCCAAGGAAGTTATCGTATAATTGTAGATCCATAAAATTCATTTTCTCTCACAGCCGACCGAATCATGAGGTACACTGGTCCTTTGACATGCAGAAAACTGACCAAAAGCAAAAAGAATCGGCCCAGATCAGCCTGCGCGGACTGCGCAGGCTGACCTGGGTCGATACTTTTTGCAGATGCATTAAGCCACTCTTTCTCAGAGCGTGGCTCATATGCTTCTGTTAACAAATACTGACTTTCTGCATTAATTATCTACCATAACTTTCTTGTTTATATCCATGTATGAAGGGTCAGCACCACCAATGATCTCGTACATATAAAAGTTTAATCCTTTACCAAATAATCTCGTGTTTCAACGCACATAGGGAAAAAACGTTTTTGAAAACCTTGTTTGAAAAAGAAAATGCTGGTTACAATATGGACGATTGTAAACTGCTCTGTTAAAAGGGAGTTTAAAGCTTCTGCAAAAAGTATCGACCCGTGTCAGCGTGTGCAGTCCGCAGACCTGGATCGAAACCTTTTGCTATTAGTCAGTTTCCTGCATGTCAAAGGACCAGTCTACCTCATGACTCAGTCGGATGTTGAAAAAATGGATTTTATAGATCCGTAATTTGGTGATGACTTGCACAGTAAAATGCATCAAATGTAGAAGAACCTTTTTAGCTCTGCATGCTTTTATTGAAGAAAACGCCAAGATACTGCGATAGCCCTGCGTCTGCATGGTCGTGCTAAAACTTTGACATTTTCTCATATCTCTGTTATAACGGAAGATCCTGACATCAGACTTAGACTAGTTTGTTAACTATCAAAAGGGAAACCCGTACCAGTAAGGCAAGTAACCCTGAAATTATATATATTTCCTGTTCCTAAAAAGCAGCCGCAACCGAGCATGGGTAACCTCGACTGAGGACTTAACCGCGAATGATAAGCAAACATTTTTGTTGCGAAGGAATTGAAATAGCGTGTGATCCTGCGACGGAAATAAAACACCGTGAAGCACGATCTACAAACAAATTTGCAATAGACGACTTCGAAAACATTCCTGTCGGATATACGTGTATTAACCCCTATCCTGCTAAATAACTGAAATGAGACTTTCAAGTTTATATTAAAAACCCAAATTTTGCTATTTCAAAGATATTTGTGGGGAAAGATATCTCCTTATCGGACAGTATAGATCCAAGATCAGACTGCACGTTCTGTGCAGTCTGGTCTTAATCTACCCTGTCCGCAAAGGTCCTCGGGTTGCGCTTAGCAGCCTAACGGTTAAATCGACATGAATTTTGGTTTAATACATTAATGCATATAAAACATTGTGGCAAAATGTGAAAATGTTTGTTAAGAGCAAGATTCCTTCTAGCATTTTCCCGTTTTGCCAGACCAACAAAAATACAAGATGTCATTTATCGTTTTGAGAGTACCGATCTGGGACAACTTACGGAGCTTTTTTTCTGTAACAACGATAGTTTGAGAATTCGATTTTAACCCTTAGGCTACTAAGTGTGCCTCAAAATCACTGCTACAAACAGTGTGGATCCAAGAACAGGCTGCAAAGAACGTGCAGCGTGATCTAAGACCTACACTGTTTGTTATGGTGATATTTTTCTTACAAAAATATTTTGGGATCTTTACTATTGGTCTGAAAATCTTCATGTTACTTTAATTAGCAGTTTAAGTCTGAAAAACTTCTTTGCTGAGGCGGTTAACTCTTTCAACCCTAAATACAAATACATATGAGCCATGCTTTGGCAGAAGGCGGCTTGATTATACCGAGCAAATCATCACATAATTATGGATCCATAAAAACCATTTTGTCTAACAACCGACTGTATCAAGTAGACTGGTCCTTTGACATACAGAAAATTGATCAATAGCGAAAAGTGTCAACCCAAGTCAGCTTGCGCGGACTGCGCAGGCTGACCTGGTTCGACACTTTTCGCAGATGCATTAAGCCCTCTTTTCACAGAGCATGGCCCATATATCAGGAGAAATTTCTTTCCAAACAATCCCTAGTTTAAACGAGCCTATATAAGAAGACTTTTGAAAACATTTTTGGAAAAGAGACAATGCTGGTAACCAGTGTTTTCTATCCCTCCAAAAACAAATTTAAATTTTTGAGTCACATCTATTTTAGAGAAACAGTTTCTAAGATAAGACTGCCATCCGCAAAAGTCCAAGTTTTTGCCAATTGCTCTGAAAAGATTGATGACGAAATACTAAATTATAGGCGTAGAAAAATGTTCAAAATGGTGGGGACAAGGGTTCTTAACCCTTTTCTTTTAGTGAAGTCTGATATAATCCGACAATGACCGTAAATGCAACTAAAGTTGTGAAAAGCCGATGCTTCTAAACGTTAATCATCTACGAAACGATTCAGTGGAAGAAGACCTTTTAAAAACATCGTTAGAAAAGGAGAAAACGCCGGTTACAAGAATTTTTCGTAAAGCAATTTATCAGATTTTAATGCCTTTGATCTGGCAAATGCTAGAACGGAATTGTCATGGGAGGAGGATCGCAGTAGCTTTTAGCCAATGTTGAAACTTGAGTCCTTAATTACTAAAGTTTGTGCGCAAATTTAGAGTTTCATTCATGCCTCGCATTGTAAGAATAAATCTACCAGCGTTTTTTTCCTTTTCCCACAATGTTTTCAACAGTCGTCTCTATCAGGGCTGTTAAAAGTAGTAAAGGACTAAAATAGTACATGTTAGAGTATGGGATGATCAAATTTAGCAGTCTCCTTTTCCTGTATAATTTACATTGCTTTTTCTTCTATTGTGGCACAAAAAAAAAATGATGAAAAGATCATTACAAAATTAATGTAGATATTAATAATCGTATGAGTAATTCAGTCACAATGCTTTTCTGTCGCTTCATTTAAGTCTTCACCAAACTTTAATTACAAAATTTTAGGCTTGTCCAAAGTGAGAGAATCTGCAGACGACAAGCAAAGTCGGACTAAATCATTCAGAAAAGGAAGAATAGAACAACTTGACAGCTTCAGCTTTGACTGCTATGCGATTCCATGTATATAAAAAGATAAAAAATAAATGAGCCATGCTCTGGCAAAAGGGGCTTAGCGCATCTCTGTGATGCATGATACCAAGCGAGTCATCACATAACCATGGATCCATAAAGTCCATTTTGTCTTACGTCCAACTGAATCATAAGGTAGACTGGTCCCTGACATACAGAAAATTGACCAATAGCGAAAAGTTTTGGCCCAGGTCAGCCTGCGTGGATTGCGCAGGCTGACCTGGGTCGATACTTTTAGCAGATGCAATAAGCCCCCTTTTTACTGAGCGCGGCTCAAATTAAAGCTCACCGCGGCCTATTTAGATTTTTCTTATTTTACCGTGAATCAAAATTAAAGTTCGTGTAAATTAGTGACAAGTGCAACTGCAAATATTTTTTTTACAAGCGTAGAGAAAATAGACGATATGATCGTTTTGCAACCGGAAACTCCGTCTATCTTTATGAGACCAGGTATGACGTCATCATACCCATTGCAATACGATTCTACATATTCTTCGCGTCGTGTTAGTAGATACGTGGCTTTCCCACAGGCCTAGGGATTGGTTACGTATCACATTACGGAAATACCATTAAATGTGTTTTTTTTTTTTCCTTTAAAACTTATGTTTCTTATTTATGTGTGGTTTGCAAATTATTGCCGTGCTTAACTAAAGAAACAGTTTCCAATTTTAGTATGGTTATAAAAATCCGAATAGCCTCCTTTTAAAGAGTAAAAGCCTTTTTTTATCAACGCAAAGCAACTATAATTGCCCTTGTTAAGGGTTAGGAATTGGCCCTGACGTTGCAATATGTCTTTAGAAAGATAAGGAAAAAATGTTGGAAAAGGAGAAAAAGCAGGTTACCAGCATATTCTCCCTTTCCCTCATAGGCCTTCTTTCTCAGGGTGTTAAACAACAAGATAGTTTTTTAGTAAAAGGTTAATTATTAAAGGTTTGTTGAAGAGCTTGTAAAGGTTTTATTTTGTCTCGTGTTACATGGGGATGAAATACAATAAGAACTAATGAAGTCTTTATGACTGAGTTTTATACGGGGGATGTGTCCGACTTTTTCGCGGTCAATTTGTGTCTACATTAAAGAAAGCCAGAAAGACAGAGCAGAAGGACAGACACGGGATTTGTCATTTTATCTCAACTCTTTACCAAACAATCTAGCGTTATTACGATTCTAAGGGAGAAGGACTTTAGGGACATTATGGGAAAAGAAAATGCTGATTACCTGGAATGTCTGCGTTAATGACAATGTTTTAGTTTTCATCCTCTTAAAAGCAATTCCTTCATCGAGCAATTCTTGATTTGTCGTATGCGAACGCTTTCATTTTCGACTTAGGTGTTATCGTCTGGTAAAAAGTTACGTCTCTCACTAACATGTCGAAGATGATAGTCTAAAGCGAAATGAATGGCCGAGGTTTGACGACGTAATGCCCTTTGATATCAGTTATATTTTAAGTTCGTAAGGTTCGGTTCAATACAAAATTCAAGTAATACAAGGAAAACAAAAGAGCTACCAGACAGACAGGTTTTTCGTTACTCATTATAATTCTTAAAACATTATTTGAAAAAACACAATACTTCTACTTTTTCTGCCGAGGCAACATTATCCTAGTTTGATATCTTCCATTACATTTCTCTCGTATTTATCACATTCTGACATTCCTTCAACAATCAAGTTTACAAAATCATTGCCACACGTGGCAAAAGCAAAAACACGAGAGAGTGGCATTCATTGTTTTAATACTTCAACAGATGATAAAGTTTCAAACTTGTCCAAATTTAAAGCATTTGCATACGACAAATTAAAAGTAGCTCAAGTGATCGGACTTTTCTATAAAAGATTTGAAAACTTTGTGGGGAAAATGGTGGCTACCATCATTTTCTTAAGAATCAGGACTGTGTAGTAGAGGGTGACTCACTGACCTCCTGAAACAAATGAGATGCAGAAGACTTTGAAAATATCCTCATAATAAAAAAGAAAACTACTTTTAAAATCTTAAAAAGAAAAAAAGATCAGCGTGACTTAAGGCTTAATATATGAATACATCTGACAACGTAATATATGAATACATCTGAAACGTTGCACATGAATACATCTGAAAACCTTATACATGTATACACAGTAAATACATCTGAAAATATAATATATTATGTATATGTGAATACATCTGAAATCGTTATGTACATATGAATACATCTGAAAAAGTTATGCATGTACATGAATACATCTGAAAACGTTATATGCCAGTACTATGGTGGCATATTTCTGCAACGAGATACGAGATAACTATCCTGATAATCTTAGAAAACTATAAGGATGAATCAAATTTTATCAAGAGAGTGAAAAGTTTTTTGAAAAAAAAAAAAAAAAAAAGCACGATGAACTTTGCTACCTAGAACATTTTACAATGATCAGTAAATATTTTAACACAAAATTTCTCATTCATGCACGAAGCTGACATTCGAGATGACATCATCGGGATAGTTCTATCTGTTTCTCGAAACCAATAAATAGAAAATTCACCATTCGGTAGTTTTTGACTGTACAAGATGGCAAAGATGTTCCGAAACCGTATCTACTTATAGATACCATGAGTGTCAGTTGTAGGCACGAACGAAAAAAGGAATCGTGATAAAAAGTGAGAATTATCACGATGTTTTTACCGTGAAACTTTTTATTATCGAGATAATATTTCCAGGAAAGTTTGTTTTGTCGCGATAGTTTTCTTAAATTATCGCAATAGTTATCTCGTATGTCGTGACAGAAAAATGCCACCATAGAATAAATCTGAAACGTTGTACATGTATACATCTGAAAACGTTGGAACATGAATATACGGCTGAAAAGGTAATATATGAATACATCTGAAAACGTTATATTTCAATACATCTGAAAACGTTAGAACATGAATATACGGCTGAAAAGGTAATATATGAATACATCTGAAAACGTTATATTTCAATACATCTGAAAACGTTAGAACATGAATATACGGCTGAAAAGGTAATATATGAATACATCTGAAAACGTTATATTTCAATACATCTGAAAACGCTATCAATGAATACGTCTGAAAACGTTATATAGTCGTACATCTTAAAACCTTGTGGCCGATGGAGTGATTTCTCTTCTAGCAACAAAGAGCTTTCAAACATGGTTTGCGGCAAGAAAAAGAAGAGAAAAAAAGCAAGCGAGAGGTAATGTTTGCAGTCCTATCTTAGATCTATACCATCTACTTGTTCACTACAGCTGACCTCTTTCGATGGCTGAAAATATAATCCAACTCAGACAGATTTTGGGCGTAGCTTTATGATCTCACCTTTGACCTACGTAAGTAATAGAAAGAAATGAATCGTTACTCATTTTGTGATTGTCTAATCGTATGTAACCTACGCATAAAAAGTAACGGTCAGAGTAGAAATTTACCGATATTTGAAAAAAAGTGTTCATGACTAAACAATCATGTAATGATCACTTTTATCCATGTACAATTACTGTATGGCAATGCAGATGGTGAATACTGAAAAACATCCATAATTTAAATATAAATAAAATAATAACAGCGAGTATTGGCGAGTTTTGTATTTCATTCAATGTAAGACATTTGGTACCCGTTTTGTCTCGCGTAAAACCGCATACCACGACCTCAGGAAGGCTACCACATCATTGTCTAACGAGAAAACGGCTAGTAAAACTACTTAATTCGTTTTCATGCTATAATCAAAAACATAACTTTGTCTTGAATTTGGTGCAACATGAATATTAATGTCTGCCTAAGGAAACAATCTTGCGATGTAAGCAAAGAAACTGGGTTTTTACCAAATTACTCCCAGTGAGAGTTGGTTGTCGTGGTAAAGTATTGAGAAGATGTGACAAAACTCCCGTCTTTTGATGACGACACACAATTAATGTTGGGGACCCCATATGTTGAAAAGTTTCGTTGTCGTAAAAAAATCCGTGCAGATCTATTTTGTTTTCTCTTAAAGATTTCATTGTATGGTCTGAATAGACCTTAATTTACACATGACTCACAGATGAAAATTAGAATAAACGATTTATCCTGAGACACTGCAGAATATAGGAACCCAAAATGTAAGAGAACATGAGTATTACTCAGCATTAGCGCTCATTACTAGACATCTAACCGAAAATTTCACTTTTCAACAATATACAAAACAACGAGGTGAAAGAGGCAATTTCTTGCGAGGTTACTTTTCATCATTTCTCTTCATATTGAACTACAAAAGAATTTAAATACTCATATCTCAGTGCCTCTTACGCCGTCTATCTTTTTAGCGGATTTGTATAGCAAATCCGCTTACTGTGATCGTTCTGATCGGAACCAAATACATCATGCGTAACGACGCATGCGCGCTCACACTGTACTATGATATCGGTTCGACCTGAACCAAACATGCTGCCACTCACGCTTGCGCCCATTCTACTTTCAGGTTTACGTAATACGCCTCAACCTCGCTTTTGTCACTACCGTAAATGTTCTCCTACACGTGTATACCTATAGTCCGAAATCTAATACCAGCAAAAAAAATGCGATTGACGGATCAAATTACCACTTTTTAAATAATAGAATAACAATTTCTGCGCGACGCCCTCGTTTTTTTTTTTTTTTAAGAATTTCTTGTTATCTGATAGGCTTGACTAAACCAGCGGACGGTATGTATTACAAGATCACACTGTGCAATTATAAGGACGTGAATAATTTCATTGAAGTTGTTGTTGTCGTTGATCATGGGCGCTGCCTTCATGTGACTGAAAGTATTTAAAATGGAAACCTCGTTAATACGGACCAGGTAACCGTCGAGGTTGATGTAGTTACGGAATCTGGCGAGTTGGGACGAGTGACTACAATTTGGCACAAACCACCCGAAAATTTTAACGTTAAGGGTTATGTTAATTTCAGGCGACATTGAATGCATTGTGAGAAAAGAAGCTAAAGTTTAGTCTGTATGTTTTCGATGAAAACGTCGAGGTATTGTAAAAGCCCTGGCGTCGTCTGCGTCGTGCAAAATCTGATAGTTCATAATATCTCTGTCATTTCTGAAGACATTTTCTTCAAACTCGGACTAGTTGTTAATCATTAAAAGGGGTACCCATACAGCAGGGTCAGGTAACCATGAAGATATTTTTGACACACTTATGTCCCTTTTTGGACTAAAGACTGAAAATCAACCTATTTCTAAAAGGCAACTGCAGCCGAGCTTTGCCACCCGCATGCGGTTCTTAAAAGAAGCAGTCGTTTTTTAATTGCAGCGTCATACATAGTCTGTTTTCTGTGTGCACTAACCCTCTAACCCTGACAGCGCCACGATCGAATACAGGGGTTTTCAGACTTGTCCAAATTGGAAGCATTTGCAGACAACAAGCTAATTGTCACTCAAAAACTGAATCTTTTCTTTTGAATATTAAAAAACATAATAGGAAAAGGAGAGATTGTTCAGCAACCTTCAATGTTTTGAAAGTCTTTTCCCGAAAAGTCTTTGACGTATGGAATTGTTGGGTAACCGATTAAACTTCAGTATTCCAAACAGATCCGTGTTTTCATGACTTGTAGGAAGATGGCCTATGAAAACATTACTGGAAAATGAAAAAAATAATGCTTACCACCATTTTCCCCATTTCCCAAAATGGGTTTACTCTTTCAAAGATAACTTTCAAAAATCCCAGCGATGGTTTAATTGTCGCCTGCGAGTTCTGTCAAAGTGGTCGAGTCAAAAAAATAATTTTACTCTTTCAAGGACAACTCCAATCATTTCAACCGCATTTAATTTGTCATCAACGAGTACGTTCAACGGAAACGAATCTCAGTTTATGTCGTCTGGCAAAGACGATCAATTCTACATCGGCGTGACCTATTTCTTTTCGCGCAGCAACACAGTTGGCTGACGGTTATTCGCCCTGCACTTCCGGTCGGAGATCGAAATAAAAGGAGGCTAAAAACCTGACGAAAAATATTATAACAGCTGACTTTCCCAAGACTTCCCTGACAATCTCAGGACTTTGTTGATTTTTTTTTTTTTTGTTAAAACTGCCCAAATAACCACTACAAAGAGCTTTAAAGTTAAATCATGGCGGAAAACGTTTGCAGACAAACTCAAAACACTAAATTAGGTCCCTTATCAATGAAATTCAAAAATAGCTAGAGGAAAAGACATCATGTATAATGTGAATCTACGGACACTGGGGACGAATATAACCTTATCGTAAATTACTATTGTAACTTCCGCCTGAAGAGATAAATGAAAGGTTATTAAAGTAGTACGTATTGATGTTTGTGCGGCGTCTAACCGTTCTTTTCCAATAACCTTTTTATACTAGTAGATATCATTCAAGGACATCATATAACTTTCTAAAGTTCAAAGTAAAGGAATTTCTAATTGGATAAACCATTTGGTATAGCCAATCAGGAACTGTGCTACTATCTAAATGTAGAATAAAACTAAGAATGCAATTTAAAATGGTTGGTGAATAGGGTTTCAGATTCAGTTCGGTATCAGAGTACGTGAAGAGATATACTTTTTAGTATCAATCGACAGAGGTGTTTGCTTACAACAATTCATAACAGAAAATGTAAAAATGTTTAAACAGACTCAGGGCTCGTACTCATCAACCATTCTGAAGAAGTTTCTTTGCCTTATTCTCCAAGATTTTCTAAATCTGAAAGTAACACAACTTCTGATTGGCTAAACCAAATGGTTTAGCAAATGAAAAGTTGTATTACTTTCAAATTTGGAAAATTCTGAAGAATAAGACTGAGAACGTTCCTAAGAATGGTTGGTGAATACAGACCCAGAATGTAAAACTTACGTTGTAAATTCCATCGAGTGCTGGATGATTGAAATCAATTTTTGCGGTACGTAGAAAGGAGAAAATTCGTGTTGTTTCAAGATAAACTTGATGTCTTTTTGTATTAAGGGGGAAATTGTCCAAAATCTTACGGGCTAAATTTTGAGGTTCAAAAATGGGGAGCAGGATTTTGATATCCGGCGTTCAGATGTCGTGCAGTCTAAAGCCTATTTTCGTCTTGCCGAAATTTGAACACTGTGCCATAGTTCAAACGCAGCCATTGGAACTATTTTCTCCAAACTGTGGAACAATTGTCATGCCATTCTGATGAACAGTTCCCATGCCATTTTAATGTGGAAGCACTTTCAAAGAAGCTATTGCTTTCTTTATGATGTTTTGATTTTGTGCATAAATTAAACCACTTGTTTTTCGATATTTCGACAAAATGCCGAAATGTCAAAGAGAGAGAGAGAGAGAGAGAGAGATATTTTATTATGTGTTATACGGAAATTAATATTTTAGCTCGTTACATAATTAGTTCTACTTTTCTTTTTTTCTTTTATTGTAGTAGTATTCACGTAATTAAACTTAGCTTGCTTTCTTTCCTGTTTAGTAAGTCACTGCATCTGTCTTCAGTTTTATATCTAGAATAAAATTGTACATTGACGAAAATTAAATCTTGCCCTCCCCGTTGGGACAGTTTAATTATAATGCGTAAAATTGAATTCAGAGGTCATTGCATACCTTTATCTATACTTCATGAAAAGCTCTTTCTATCTACATCTAGGTAAGTTTGGTTGAATTTTATAAAGATACGTCACATGAGCAAAGGCTTTTGGGTTTTCTTACTACACCGGGATGGTCAAGCCTGTATCCATTGATACACAGATTCGTTAATGAAAATAGCTGCATTTGTCTACGAGTATACTATCTCGAGGGGAAACGAAAAGAAAGACAGAAAACGGAAACGGTTATTTGTAATAACTTCTTTACCGTGAGGAATACACAATCAAAGTGTCAGTGCTATTGCAGAAAAATGGCTGCCGTCCACAGATCGGAGAATCTATTAGAAGCTAATAACCTAAAGTCTCTCGGGGTGAAATCTGATGAGCAAATGATAAACACGTAGAAAACAGGAGAAGATGGACGTAAAAAAGAATAGCTGCGTTTTACGAATCGACACTTTGTTATACGTCTAAAAGAGTAGTCTACCGCAAGACGAAAAGGTGGTGCACAGATTGTAATGTTTAATCCTTTATCTCACAGTCACGAGTTTTAACCACACTGACACAGAAAGCCTTTGAAAACATTGAGGGGAAAGTAATCAACGTTTTCTTTTTCATTTCATAATGTTTTCTGCCTTTTCAAAGCAAAATTTCCTGATCTGTGCGAAATTTAATTCACGGTGTAGACTGAAAGTGTACAGTTTTTGAGATTGTATGTGCCTTGCGATTCTGTACAGTTGCGGCATGTCACTTGAATCTTAAAAAATGCATGTACACGGTAAGTCAAGCTCGTGTTTTTCGCTTATTTTGATATACAAAATCTCCTCATCCATTTGTACTTTTCATATACATAGAACCTACCAGGCAAATGAGCGTGAGATGTGTAATATCCTAAGAGCCTTAGAGCAGTGGGAATGTCTTGATCGTCTTGACGTGCAAATACTGAAATGTTTTTTTACCACAAAAAGTACAAGCATTATCATATTAGCGCACATGAGAGTGTTCTTTCCTGATAAAAATAAAAAGCCTGCCCATGTATACGCTTTCTTCTTTTATCCAAGATGTGACATCAAAAGCGATCCAAATATCGAAATTCTTCAATGCTTACTAATTTACTTTTGTACATTGACTTGGAGAAGCAATGTTTTAGATTTGTACAGTCACCTGAGACGAATTTGTACAGTGACTTAAATTGTTTTTAAAATTTATTTCGTTCTTATAAAAGGAATTTCGTCACTTTACAACAAATTGCATTGACCCAGTGTGTTGACCCACATGATGGGCAAAGAGAAATGAAATCGATATATAAAGTTTTCTTGCATTCTGTTGTGTCATCTGGCTGAAAATGGATCATCCTCCGGTGGTGGGTCCCCATACACTGTAGACAAAGAAACAGATAAGCCAACGTATCAAATGCCAATTGATTACAACACCACTGTATACTTAATGACTGCTTATAATGTTTATTGGGGTATTATTTGAAGTATACATTGATAACGACAAAGCCTTTCGTATAAAAAATGCTCAATGATCACAAACATTCAGCTCAGCTAACTGTTGGCTGGAATCAGAGGTTAGGCCTCTCTTTTTTGTGTTGATATTTGGAGCTTACTTTGAGCATCCATCATTAAATGTAAACAATTTTAGAAAAT
Organism: Tridacna gigas; assembly: GCA_945859785.2. NCBI lineage: Eukaryota > Metazoa > Mollusca > Bivalvia > Cardiida > Cardiidae > Tridacna > Tridacna gigas. The sequence continues at coordinate 29,964,388 of OX244036.2, read as the reverse complement.
GGCAGAAAAATAAATACTTCTCTTGCTTGAGCTTATACTACAAAAATCCGTATTAAAGCAGATTTTGGGCATGTCGTTATTTCTCAACCGATTTCAAAACGATAGTTGCATTTATATATATATATATATTTTTTTTTTAATTATTGTTCTTTTTTCTTGTTTTGGGCTGCATTGATTAGCTAAGCTCTATTGCAGCTGTGTTGTCACTCGTCTGCTTTTGGCAGAATGACAGATTTTGGCTTAGTAAATAGCAACTGGTGGGGACCAACACCGGGCTGAGCAGATACGCAGGCAGGTCTGGCTCTTTGCTTTTCAGTACTATTCAGTATTTTCTATTACGTTAACAAATCTATGCATTAAGGACACAATGAAATGTGTTCCGAGCATGGATGGAAGAATAGTCCTTTTTTTTAAATCAGAAAATTGACATTTTTCAACCCATAAAGAGGACCATTTTGCATGGTCGTGCTGAAATGATGTTCCAATTTTTATGGGAAGCAAAGGAAACGTGCTTTAAAATGCTTTATAATTGTAGTGTGTAAATATCGGGCGGCAGTACTTGAGATCTTGTCTTATATCGGTGTGGGGTATCCGTGTATTTGTTTGCTGAGATTGTCCCGCCGAGGCATTTTTTTTTTTTCCTTAAACTACCAGAACATTAAGTAAGACATGACAGTAGGCGGCCTTTCAGTAATTGTTTTTGCAAATCATTGCCAATATTTGTTGTTTCGCCCCTTCGAAGCATTTTAATGCATACACACAAATTCTCGTGTTTAGCTTGGAACATGATTGAAGGCTTTAGTCAGAGAAATACTTAACCGGTGAGTAAATGCTAAGTTGCAGACAAGAACTGCTTATCGATTTTCATTTATGAGGGTCTATTCACGAATGATCAGTTGCGACGTAAAAATGATTTTATAGATATGTCCCATGCAGGCTGTATATTTAAAGCAAAGAATGTGGGTACACACTAGAACCGCCGCCTCGACAGGGCTGTTCCAACCAGTACCCACTTTGTTTTGTGCAAAATATTTTCTATTCTGAATAATTCTTTTTTCTTTCAGCCACAAAAGCATATTGCGTGTATATTGCATAGGCGTGTTGTTGTAATAGTGCTGGCGGAATTTCGAGAACACCCAAGCATACGTTTAATACATATTTCAAATGTTCAAACCGAGCCTCCTGAAAACAAATTTCTCTGTAGTACCATAGTCGACCTTCTGAGCGCACTTTTTCGACAATGCCCGACAATCAGTGGACAAATTTCCTTTCAATTAAGCGCACTTCCTGCTCACCTTGTATAATGCTTAAATCATGGCAACAGGCACAATTTTCAAGGTCGCACCATGGCATTAAATTAAATCGTAACTGAACTAATTCAAGGTTTAATATAAAATTGGCGATGTAGATGAAATATCATCAATTCCGTGTGCACCTATTAAGATGATTTTCGAGACTCTAAAAAAGTAGGGTGTGCTTATTAGAGCATTTGCGTTTAAAAGGCTGAATATGGTATTGAATTGCCTGAAGTTTAATCTTTAACCAGCCAACTTCTATTGTCGTTCAGGTGTTCGCGATGCGACAACAAAACTTGGCGATCTACATCAAAGTTATGCTTTTATGCAGCAGGGTACAAGAGTTCGCCCTACGGCACAAGGCACTTAAATAACTGGAAATTTGCTTGTAGTGTTGCCTTGAAATATAACCTTTCTAATAAAGTATTCGAATTATAGCAACTGAAACCAACATTTAAGGGAGCATTTCTCAAATCCATCTTGTTAAAATTTAGTCAAATTATTCAAAGTCTCACCTCCCTTCACATAAACAACTTTTTGTCAAATGTCCGTTTTCATTCTTCGTCATGTATAAAAGACAGGCTTTTCAAGTCACTGTACAAAATAAACTATCCAAGATATCAAGCGACTGTACAAGGTCTTAACAAGTGATTGTACAAATGTCTTTTCTCGACGTGCCATTTTAAACGAAAAATAGGGAAGATTGTAGTCGACTTTGTTACCAAACCTTGACATGTTTTCACAAAAATATGCATAAAGAAACTCTTTATACATTTTCCGTTCAGAAAATAGGTTTTAATGCTGAGTAATCGAACAAAACGGCATTGTTTTGGGACAAAGTCATCTGTTTTATTTTTAGCGTTCGGAAAATAGGTTTTAATGCTGAGTAATCGAACAAAACGGCATTGTTTTGGGACAAAGTCATCTGTTTTATTTTTAGCTCGGTCATATGATCAAGGCATCCCCGTTGCTCTAAGGAAGATTCACAGCGCACATACGTGTTCCTGATATTGTTTATTGATAACAGACAAATAACTGGATATAAAAAAAAAATTATAATAACCATCACAATAAATGAAAAATCAACAGCTTGACTTACCGTGTAAACACAATTTTCACACCCAAGTGACATACCGCCACTGTACAGAATTCAAAGTCATATACAATCCTAAGTACCGTACACTTCCGGTCCTACACTTTATAATTTGTCGTCTGCAAATGCTTTCAATTTGAACCAGTCTGAAATTTTGTCGTTTGGAGTTAAGGGAAGCTAGAACTCTTTGGGTGTTCTGATTATTTTCTTTAATACTTATAACCCTTTATCAAAAATCACGTGTTTTACTGATCCGAAGGAAATATGAAAACAATGTGAGAAAAGGAGGAAATGCTGGTAACCAGCATTTTCTCCCTTTCCCACAAAGTTTTCAACCCTTTCTGACATAAATCCCATTATGTAAACCATGTTTAATTTGTGGTCTGCAATTACTTTCAAAATGTACGAGTCTAAAGTTCGTCGTACCATAATATATACCTACACCAGAAAGTTGTCATCTTCTTTTGTATAATTATGTCTTATGATGCGTAAGCGAGAGAGACGAAAGAGACAGAAATACGAGATCACAGATTACATTATACATCTACAATACGACACGCCTAATAATAATTTATCTCAGTACTGTTTGTATTTGGAAATTCGTATATGTATGTACAGTGCGAATTTGAATGATCCCATGAGAGAAAGGGATACTTTGAGACTGTGACATTGTATCTGGATTGGTGATCTCCCCTGATACAGAAAGTACAGCATCTGTAGATGTACAATTGGGATAAGTTTAGATTGTGCACTGACAGTATAACGAGATTCAAGGTGATTACGCGAGACCGATTAAATTAAAGTATACAGACTGGTTAATTTTATTTGGATGACATGTGTTGGTTTTCATCACGTTGACCTAATAAATTCAATTGGTAACTCGATTATTGGTGGTTGGTAGGCTATTGTTGGAGTGAAAACCGGAATATGTTTTTGGAATTTCAGACCTACTTAGGACTAATGAACTAAAATTTTCGGGAAAAAAAATCCGACATTTAGATCGTGGATGAATTGGTTTCACCTTTCCACTGCCAATCTTAACTTAAATAGCTTTTGCGTACTATATACAAGCGTACGGTAAGGGTTCGGGATCGGAATGCACGTTTTGTGCAGTCTGATCTTGAACTATGCCTTCCACAAAAGCCCATGTATAAGTATGTGCAAGCGTACGATATGGATTTAGGATCGGAGTGCACGTTCTATGCGGTCTAGTCTTGATCTATGCCTTCCACAAAAGCTCATGTATATGTATATGCAGGCGCACGGTATGGATTCGGGATGGGACTGCGGGTTTTGTGCGGTCTGATCTTGATCTATGTTTTCTACAAAAGCCCCTTTTTACAAGCATACCTTTTGTACGAATCAATGCCATAATAAAGTAAGTGTTGTAATATATTATATAGGATGTATAAATATTTAGACAACTTACACAAACTATCCCCTGACATCAGAAAATATTTAACAACCATCGATACTCTAAAGTTATAGTGCATATTATGTTATTATCTAAAAGTCACTCTAAATATATGACATTTCTGATTTTTTTGTATTTTGGGCCGGTGGCCTTATGTATTCTGAATAAACTAGTTGATTTGATTTGATTTGATTTTGCGGACTGCGTAGATTACAATCAGACTGCAAGTTACGTCTGACCGATCTAAGATCTACGTCTTCGGTTACCTTCCTTGACACTTTGATTTTTTCCGGCTTAATATTTATCCTCAAGTTAAGGTTACAACCCGTAACAAATTTGCAGCGAACGGCTGTAAAACTGTACTTGTTAAATATTTCAGCACAACACGTATCTAGGTTTTATATATTGATACATCTGAAAATTTTGTGACAAAAAGAAAAATGTCCTTTTGATAAAAGTGGTCTACTGCAAAATGAAAAAGAAAAAGGGTCATAAGTATATCGTTAGAAAACTGTAATATGACCCAAGAAAAACTGGCCAGGAATTTATTGATGGGGAACACCACTTATATCAAAGATTTGCTAAAACTCCAGAATTAAAAAAAAAAAGCATAACGAACACCGACTCTCTCTTTTCTCTTTCTTTTTTTGCCCCCACCATTTATTTTTCTTCTGGATTTAAGTAGAATTGATTATTCTGTACTGTTTTTTTTTTCCAGATGAAGAAGACACTTTCAGCAACTCGCCATATTTATCCACGGCTATGAGACTTTCTGTTCCCGGCATCGGTCGTGAACCTTCGGAAGAAGAAATTATGAAAGATGTCGCAAATTTAGAACCTTTGAAATTCGGCGCGTCGAAAGGTTTACAAAGTTCCGTAGATCCTATGTGGTCCTTAAAAGGGTTAACCTTTGACAACGTCAGAGATGTATTGAAAAACAGTGCCAGAACAGCGCAAAGAACAAAGAGGTATCACGAATTTCTTGGAAAGCGAGATGGCGACTTCCAAACCGGAAATGCGATTGAAAACGAGGCGGCTAAGAGATGGAGCGATTTTGTTGGAAAGAGAGCGGAAGGGTGGGTTGTGTCCCCTGCTCTGGTATCCAAGCGTTATTTAGAATTCATCGGAAAACGCGAACCGTTGCTATACAGGGCACCAGAAAAGAAATATGCGGAATTTCTTGGATGATTTTGGATATACTTCAATGATAGAACCCCGTCCTCCACTAAAGTCCTAACAACTTTCTAATTAGTACCCTTTGTATACTCTCTTGTTCGCTTCCCACTAATTAATCATAAGTATGTGTTGTTAAACAGAAATATCACTTAAAAAAGATACTTGATTAAAATAATAATTTAATTTTGTGCGGAAGTTTTAATTTATTTTTTCCCACGTGTAACCTCCGACGATATATTTGATCCTAAACACCTTCAGTCCTAGGCACAACTCTAACTATGCCGGTAAAAATGTATATCAAGATCAATTTGTCTTTGCAGACAGTGTAGATCAAGATCACACTGCACAAATCAAGCAGTCTTATCTTTCATCTACACTGGCTGCTGTTTTGTAAAATATTCCAGCAAAGCCACTCTTGAAATTCCAATGATTCGGTCTGTTTCCTGATTGGGAAAGACCATTTTGTTCATTTGACTCTTTAACGTTTTGTCAAATACAATACAATACAATACAATACAATACTTTTATTGTAAATAAAGGCCACCGGCCCAAAATACATCATTACTGAAAATATGTATAACTATAACATAGTATACGCCCCTTACTTAATGTTATTATATATACATACAACTATTTCACTCATTAGTTAACATAGCCAAAATTTAACGACCATCAGACAGAAGGCTTGTAAAAACATTGTAGGAGGAGTACAAAATACTTATATGGACAGTTTTCTCCCTTCCACCAAGTAAAGACATATTTTTGAGAAGTTTGTAAGTATAATGCCGAAATGAAGATTGTCTAGCCGACTTAAAAGCATTTTTCTTTTTGTTGTCAATGGTTTTATCCCAAATGAATTTAAAAATCCATTTCGGAGAAAAATCTATAAGGAATATGGCCTAATAATATGATTCCTTTATCACAGAAAAGTTAAACATGAATATCTAAACCCAGATCTATACTACAACTTGGTACAACACATTATTTACAGAACGATTTAGCTCATAAGTCAAGACAAGACAAAAAAATAAATATCGTACGTATTTGGTGTATCTCAAGATCAGGCTGCATAAAATGCAGACTGATCCCGCTCCACACCACCGCAAAGAACTGTATGACTCAAATATCGCATACTGTAGAAAAAAATAGACTAATCACTATAGGACTACAACATAGGTATCCTCCGTGTTTGGCGTACGTCAGGATCAGGCTGCAGTAAGTACAGCCCGATCTCCGACCTACTCCACCACGGAGGTGCGATACTTGCCTGTCCTAAAACATACTTAATTCTCAATCTATACCCTATACTAATACGATGAGACCAGTATATCACCACCAGTTTTCATTTTAAAAATATTACTAATCAAATAAACATTCTGTGAAACATATAACCACCTGACAAGCATTCCATAGTATGAATTACCCTGAGGAGGACATCTTTGAAAATATTGTGGAAAGAGGAATAATTTGCTGATATCTAGCCTAAAATTTGTAGTGTGATTAAGACTTAACCTCTTTTTGTTATACCCTCCATTAATTTTGTAATATATGTTGCCAAATACTTAATCGTATTTATATCATTATTACTCATGAGATTATAGAATGAAGCATGATCTCTCCCACCACTGTACCAGTTGAACAAATGATTTTCTCGGATTTCCTCAAATTGTGGACATTCGAAGAAAGCATGATATTCATTTTCAAGGATTAAGTTATCCTGAAATGCAAGGCAGTATAGACACACCCTGTCTTCCCTATTTATATTATAATGTCTTCCCTGTTCAATATTTAGTGTGTGATTTGAACATCTAAATCGAGCCATAGCTCTTCTCGTGACAAAATTTATATCAACTGAAAGGTACTTTTCTGGTGATAAAAGTGTTTTATAACATTTGTAGGTATCACATCGTGATGATGAATCTATATCACTGTGCCATGTCTGTGTCATACAGTCTGTCAGTCGTTGCCTAAAAGCTCTTAGAAACATATCAACGTCCCCAACATCTTGGGCAATCCACACGTAACCAAAACCGTATCTGAATAGCAATTCCTTAACTTCCGTTGCCCAAGTCCGCCTCCCACTAATGTCGATATCTTTTAACATTTTATAACAATTTAATGGGTATCTATAGTTTGGCATTCTTAATATTTGGCACCAGTACCTTACACATTTTGAAAAATAATAAATACATAGTGGAAGTCGTCCACATTCACCAAGCACCATAGAAGCATTTGTAGTAGAATTAAGTCCTAGGAAATACCTACAAAACTCAATTTGAGACCTTTCTATGATATCACTATGTGTAAAACCCCATATCTCCGATCCGAAAGTAAGTATGGGAACTACCATACTATTAAAAAGTTGGAACATTTCTGTTAAAGAAAAATAGCCAAATGGTTTCTGGTACTGTTTTATTGAGAAAATGGCTTTCCGAGCTTGTGATGCGAGTTTTGTTTTTGCCGCGGTCCATGACAATGCTGGAGTAAATATTAAACCCATATATTTATAAACTGACACTGTCCTAACCTGTTCTCCATTATAAAACCATTTTTCATAATGCCGTAGCGGTCCGCCGTTTCTAAAGACCATAATTTCAGTTTTTTGAAGATTAACTTGCATACACATATCTTTACAAAAAGAAGAAACTGCATTCAATTGTAATTGAAGATTAACTGCCGTTTCGGCGCAATTAGCAACATCATCAGCATACAGTAAACAAAATATGTCATGAATCTCATTTGTGATGAAAATGCCATTCTGACATTTACCTCTAATGTAAGCTATGAGATCGTTTATGTAGAGAGAGAAAATTATTGGCGAATTCAAATCGCCTTGTCTGGTGCCCAAATTACATAGGAAAGACTCCGATATATTTTGTCTGTCAATTTTTACTTGAGCGCTCAACTTTGAGTACATTGATAACAGAACGTTAAAAACTTTACCAGTCATGCCCTTCCCTGCTAGGCTCGAAAATAATTTGTAGTGTACCAACGAGTCAAATGCTTTTTGAAAGTCAACGTATAAAACATAAAATCGACCACCGCGTTTCGTAATATATTTTTGGACCATACTTTGTAAGCTAAATAAGTTATCAAATACAGAATAACCTGCTCTAAAACCTGCTTGAGATTCATCAATAATTTCATGTTCCTCCGCCCATAAAGAGATCCGATCATTGATTATACTCGAGAATATTTTGTACATAACAACCCTTGCTATATGCCCGAAGAAGAAAAAAGCTTTTGAAAATATTGTGCGAAAAAGAGTTTTAAAAAAATGCTGCTGATCAGCATTTTTTTCCTTTTACCGCAATGTTTATTACCCTTTCAAAGACAAACTCCAATCATTTGGGCTACATTTAATTCACCGACAGCAAATGCTTTAAATTGATGATGATGATCATCATCATCATCGTTATGGTCATCATCATGATGATTATGGCAACGACGAAGACCGGGGGGGGGGGGGGCTCAGTGGAAATGAGCAAATTAAATACATTCACACAACACCACGCAAAAACGCAGTGAGACGTCAAAAGTTCATTCGTTTAATTCCAAATGAATGCCTGTTTATTAGGCTATTTTAAGTTCTTTCATGATAGGAAATTTCCCTATTATTAGTACTTGCCGGGCATTTAACCTTTGTCCGGTTGACTAGATCTGAGTAGCTAAGGCGGACAATGTAGATCAAAATCAGATTGCACAGAACGTGCAATGTGATCTTATATCTACCCTGTCCGATATTTTGTGAGAAGTTTCCGCAAAATCTTGAACGGCCTAGAATCGCAGTATTTCGGATAACTATTATAATAATCTATTTCGTTTATAAAGCGCTCTAAGGGTAAAAACTAAGGCCGCATATGTATCTTCAATTTTTCTGTCCTTTCATGTTTTAAATTAGTTTCCTTCTGCATCGTGCTGCGAAACAACCTTTTTAACCCTTTCAGCGCCATTGGCGAACATAACGGCTTTTGTGGAAGGTATGGATCCAAGATCAGACTGCACAGAACGTGCATTCTGATCTTGGATCCATACCTTCCGCTGGTTTAATCAATCCTATAAGCTCGAAATCGTTCTCAGTTTCAGTGGATTGTATTTTAACTCTTAACCACACAATCCCAAGTTTTAACGACCCTGAGGAAGAGGCCTTTTGAAAACATTGTGGGAAAAGGAGAAAATGATGGTAACCAGAATTTTCTCCTTTTTCCAGAATGTTTTCTACTCTATCAAAGACAAAAACATCACTAGAGCTACATTTGTTTTATCGTCTGCAAATGCTTCTTTCAATCTGGTCGAGTACAGTAACTGCAGTTTGGTAAAGATTTAACCCTTTACCTCACAATCTCGAATTTAACGACCCTAAGAAAGGAGCCTTTTGAAAACGTTGTGGGGAAAGGAGAAATGCTGGTGGCCAGCATTTTCTTCTGAAGTTTGAGGTAGCATTATCCGAGTTTTTACTTCCGGTTTGAAAATTTCATTTTACTTATTTAGCCTGATAAGGGTTAAACAGTTATTTCGTTAGTTCTTCTGAATGCCTCTACTTCCTTCACACAACATTCTCGTTCTTGCAGAGTATTGCTTCTCAAAAAAAAAAAAAAAAAAATGACAAAAAGGCGAAAATTCTCGTAACGACATTGTCTTTTTTTGTATTCACATGTTTAACAAGGATGTTTTCAAAGTTGTTTGTTGTAAAATTGTCCCTTGTGAATCTGTATTTGGAGGTTAGAAGTTTATCATCATGCTGCTATATTTAGATATTCAAGAAACAACTATTTTTGTAGTATCCACTGTGCAGGATATTTGTTCAGTATAATTGAGCAGTGCTCTGGGAAAAGGGGGCGTAATATACCTCCGTGATGCATTAAACCACGCAAATTATCATATAACTGTGGATCCATAAAATCCATTTGTTTAACAACCGACTGGTCCTTGCATATGCTGAAAATTGACCAATAGCAAAAGGTTTTGACCCTTGTCAGCCTGTGCAGACTGCGCAGCCTGTGCAGACTGCGCAGGCTGACTGGGTCGATACATATTGCAGATGCATTAAACAGAGCATGGCTCACGTTATTTATTTATTTTTTTTTCTTTTTATGTTATATTGAATTAGCCCTCTATCAAACAATCCTGTGTTTTTGCGACTTCAAAAAGCCTGAGGACTTTTGAAGACGTTGTGAGAAAAGGCGAAAATACTGGTGACCAGCATTTTCTGCTTTTCCAGCATTGCTTTATTCCTTTTCAAGGGCAAAAGCCATCATCTGGGCCACTTATGTGTCATATGCTGTCACTTTGAATTTGGACAAGTTTAAACATTTTTGTTGTCTGGTATAGGGTTAAGCGGAAGAAAGCAAAGGACCGGAACGCTAACATAACAGCTCCAATTCCTCTAGCCCGCCTAATGCTAAGTAAAACTTTAGAGTCCTGCTCTATGAAAAGGGGGTTTGAAGTCTGTGCATTCCGCGCAGGCAGACACGGGTCGAAGCCTTTTGTTATTTGTAAATTTTCCGCATTTCCGAGGACCATTCTACCTCATGATCCAGACGGTCGTTAGACAAAATGGATTTTATGGATCCATAGTTATGTGATGACTTGCTTGGTATATAATACATCACGGTGGTGCATTAAACTCCCTTTTCCCAGAGCATTGCTCCTGTGTTTAGACATCGAAACGCGCAGAGCAAAATCAGGCGGACATGAAGTATGATCTTTGATGTACGCGATTTAACAGTATTTTGGTCAAATCGTGTCGACAGTTCACGTATTTGTGTCTTCACTGGGTTTTTGCAGGAAAGGGCTGGAGCTCTTACGGGTCCCTCAAATGATACACACGTGCATACACATACGCTAACAGACCAAACCGAAACAAGACAAGAGTTACAATTTTGTATCTTTACACTGACAAGACAATGTCCTGAAACAGATTTAATCCCGACCAGACAACCATAAAAAACATCCTCATTTAACTCTTTACCACACAATCCCGACTTTTAACGACCCTAGGGAAGAGGCCTTTTGAAAACATTGTGGAATAGGAGAAAATGCTGGTAACCAGCATTTTCTCCGTTTCCCACAATGTTTTCTACCAATCAGAGAAAAATCATATCATTTGAGCCACATTGAAATTGTCGTCTGCAAATTCTTTGAAATTGGACAGGTCTAAAATTTTGTCGTTTGGTAAACGGTTAGAGAGGTCGTCAACGTGAATTAACACTTAAGCTGTTGAATAAATGAAACCCAAATTTCTACTCGATACTAAAAGCCCAAACATTGCAGTTTCAAAGTTGATTTCACCGGAAAGAAAATACCGTATCGGACTGTGTAGATCAAAGATCAGACTACACGTTCTGTGCAGTCTGATCTTGATCTACACTGTCCGCAAAAGGTCAGCGGGTCGCGATCAGCAGCTTAAGGGTTAAGGTGTAATACTTAAACATGAACCAGGCTCTGTAAAAATAAGGCCTAACGCATCTCCGTGATGGATTATACCAAGCAAGCAATCACATAATAATGGATCCATAATAGCCACTTTTTCCCAACAACCCATAGAATTATAAGGTAGAATAGTCCTTTGACACGTAGAAAATTGACCAGTAGCGAAAAGTGTCGGCCTGCGCAGGCTGATCTGGGTCGATACTTTTCGCAGATACATTAAGCCCCCTTTTCATAGAGCTTTGCTAATATATATATCTGAAAACATTGTGACAAATTAGAAAAAGTTTGTTGGTTTAGACTTTCTAACTTAATTTTAAAAAAAAAATGCATAGGTATATCGGGGGAAAAAGCATAGATACAAATGGAAAATTCGCTTATGTTTGACCACTGTTGCATTTTTCCAAACATGTCCGTGATAGAAAATATAAACACCACAATGTGTACTCAGTCAAATGCACGTGCTTTGGATCACGTGATATTTTTCGGCCATCTTTCTCTCATTGGTTTTTTTTTTTAAAAACATTTCCTTCAAAACAGGACACGGCAAAAGGTGAAGTCGGTTTGCATAATAAGCACATCACTCAATAGCAAGGTAAGCGCATAAGGGTTTTAAACCTTTACCCCATACTCCCGACTTTTAACGATTCTAAAGAGGAAGGCTTTTGAAAACCGTGTTGGAAAAGGAGAAAATGCCGGTTACCACAATGTTTTCTATCCTATCACAGACAAAAATCATCATTTGCACTACATTTTATTTGTCATCTGCAAATGTGGCTTTCAATTTGGTCGAGTTCTATATTGTGTTGGTTAGTAAAGAGTCAATCCATCCATTATGGTTTTTTGAAACACCCCTTTCGACAGCAATGTAGTTAGCATATACAAAATCAGGCACACGAGCAATTTCTTGTAATAAGCAGTTACTCCCTGACCCACATTTTGTCAGTGCGTTTGTTAGTTTTTTGGAAAACAGCTGGTTTGGTAGGGAGGAAGTCCCGTACCATGTAGAACTGTTCAAATTCAAAGCATTTGTAGAAATCAAATATGGTGGCTCAAACGATTGTCTTCGAAAGGGTAATAAACATAATGGGAGAAGGAAAGAAAGGTTGGATACCAAACTGCTGGTTACTCGTACGAACATTTTCTCTTATTCGCACGAAGTTTCCTACCCCTTCAAAGTCAAAGCCCATCTTTTTCGCATCATTGAAATTGTCCGAAAAGGTTTTCTGTTTAGAAAAGCCCAAATACATGAGTCATGCTCTGTGAAAAGGGGGCTTAATCTATCTGCGAAAAGTATCTATCCAGGTCTGCCTGCGCAGTCCGCGCAAGCTGACCTGGGCCGAAACTTTCCGCTATTGGTCAATTTTCTGTATGTCCAAGGACCAGTCTACCTCATGATTCCGTCAGTTGTTTTGAAAAATAGATTTTATGGATCCATAATTATGTGATGTCTTGATTGGTATTAAAAAAAAAAAAAAAAAAAAAAATCACAGAGATGCATTAAGCCCCCTTTTGCCAGATCATGGTTCACATGTACCGTGTTTGTCTGGCAAAACATTTCTTAATAAAAGTGTGCCTTTTGAATTAGGGGAAAAAAAAATCCCGCCTGAATCTACACTGTCTGATGTTTTTGTTAGCCAGTCCAAAAAGATGCCTTGACCCTAAGAGTGCCCAATAAACAAAAGTGATATTTTCAGACCAGAGGTACGATCAAGAAAAAAAGTCTGAGCCAACCTCTGGGAAATGGGGTTTAATGCATCTCCGTGATGCATTATACCAAGCAATTCATCACATAATTATGGATCCAAAAATCTATTTTGTCTGGCGACCAACTAAATCATGAGGCAGGCTTGTCCTTTGACATGAAGGGAATTGACCAATAACAAAAAGTTTCGAACCAGTTTACAAATATTGCGGAGAATGTACACAATACTTGTAACCAGCATTTTCTCCTTTTCCAACTATGTTTTTCAAGGGCCTCTTGTTCGGGGTTGTTAAACAAAGGATTTTCTTACAATGTTTTGAAAAGCCTTCATTTTCAAGGTCGTTAAAACTTGGGATTGTGTGGTAAAGGCTTCAAGAGAAAGATAGGCACAATTTGGCTGATAAAGCAATCTATTTATATCTATTTTAAATGACTTTCTTCAAATAATTGCTTCTACCTAGAAAAAAGTAGTTCCAAACTTAATTGCTTTATAGAAATAATTCCGAATTTAGTAAAACAATTAATCTTAATACGCTACGATTGTAATTAAATTTCATGCCGACGGCGGTTTTTTTTTTTACATGGTTTAACTCTACTAAACACCAAAATTTAGCTTTCTGCAAATTAAAAGCATTTTCAGATGACAAGTTCAGTATTACTTACACCATTAAAATAAATTCGTTTTCAAAAGTAGAAGACATTTTGAAAAAGGGGGAAGCAGGTTACCACAATGTTTTCAAAGGCTTTCTTTTTCAGAGGTCGTCGTAACTCGGGATCGTTTGGCAAAGATTTTACCTTTTACCAAATAGTCCCGTATTTTAACGCCCCTGAGGAAAAAAAGCTTTTGAAAACATTGTGGAAAAAGGAGATCATGCTGGTAACTTGCATTTTATCCTTTTCCCGTGATACTCTGTACCCTGTAAAACAAAAATCCCGTCATTTGAGCCATATCTAGTAGACTTTATCGTCTGCTAAATGCTTTCAATATGACCACTTCCTAACTTTTGTCCTCTTGATATTTATCAAATATTTCTCACTTATTTTGATCACCCCTAAGAGACACCTTGGAAAACATGGTTGGGAAAGTAGGAAAAATGCCTGGTAACCAGCATTTTATTCTTTTTCCAACAATGTTTCCTAACCTATCACAGACATGTAAATCTCATAATTTCAACCACTTCTGATTTGTTGTCTTTAGGTGCTTTTAATGTATACGGATACGAATTTCTGCGTGTGGTAAAGTGTTAACCCTTATCCCTGCTTGTGGTAAAGTGTTAACCCTTATCCCTGCTTGTGGTAAAGTGTTAACCCTTATCCCTGCGTGTGGTAAAGTGTTAACCCTTATTCCTGCGTGTGGTAAAGTGTTAACCCTTATCCCTGCTTGTGGTAAAGTGTTAACCCTTATCCCTGCGTGTGGTAAAGTGTTAACCCTTATCCCTGCTTGTGGTAAAGTGTTAACCCTTATCCCTGCGTGTGGTAAAGTGTTAAACCTTATCCTGCTGAATAAATGAAATGAAACTCTCAAACCGATAGTATAAAACCAAATTTTCCTATTTCAAAGGTAGTTTTGGAGGAAATGAATCTCCTTATCGGACAGTGTAGATCAATATTAGACTGCACGTTCTGTGCAGTCTGATCTTGATCGACGCTGTTCGCAAAAAGTCAATGAGTCGCGTTTAGCAGCCAAAGGGTTAAAAGACAAACTTTTGTTTCCGTGACTTCTTTTTATTTTTTTTTATGCTTAACATTTAGATAAGTACATTGCACGCCGTGATATAACCCTTTACGAAACAATCCAGAGTTTGAACGATCCCGAAACAAAGACGGTCTTTAAAATCTTTGTAAAAAAAAAAGAAAAGGCTGGTAACCAGCATTGTCCCTTTTTCCCCACAACGATTTCTACGCCTTTAAGACAAATCCCGCCATTTTGAGCCACATTCAATTCGACGTCTGAAAATGCTTTCAGTGTGTAACAGTCTAAAATTTTGTCGTTTGGTAAAGAGGTAATTACGCATCAGTCAGTCAGTCAACCAACCAACCAATCAACCAAGCAATCAACCGACTTATCAGTCAGTCAGTCGATAAACTTTTTTTCTGGATTTAGTCCTCTAGGTAGCAAATGACTTCGTAGCTGCCCGTTGGTCTCGTGAGCTATGTTTATTATGGCTCCATGGGGTCTAACACAGGGGTCTTGTGTTTGAATTTAAGCTTCGTGTTTATTATGGTTCCAGGGGCTTGTAATACAGGGGTCTCGTGTTTGAATTTAAACTTCGTGTTTATTATGGTTCCAGGGGCTTGCAATACAGGGGTCTTGTGTTTGAATTGAAGCTTCGTGTTTATTATGGTTCCAGAAGCTTGTAATACAGGGGTCTTGTGTTTGAATTGAAGCTTCGTGTTTATTATGGTTCAAGGGGCTTGTAATACAGGGGTCTTGTGTTTGAATTGAAGCTTCGTGTTTATTATGGTTCAAGGGGCTTGTAATACAGGGGTCTTGCGTTTGAATTTAAGCTTCGTGTTTATTATGGTTCCAGGGGCTTGTAATACAGGGGTCTTGTGTTTGAATTTAAGCTTCGTGTTTATTATGGTTCCAGGGGCTTGCAATACAGGGGTCTTGTGTTTGAATTGAAGCTTCGTGTTTATTATGGTTCAAGGGGCTTGTAATACAGGGGTCTTGTGTTTGAATTTAAGCTTCGTGTTTATTATGGTTCCAGGGGCTTGTAATACAGGGGTCTTGTGTTTGAATTGAAGCTTCGTGTTTATTATGGTTCAAGGGGCTTGTAATACAGGGGTCTTGTGTTTGAATTTAACCTTCGTGTTTATTATGGTTCCAGGGGCTTGTAATACAGGGGTCTTGTGTTTGAATTTAAGCTTCGTGTTTATTATGGTTCCAAGGGCTTGCAATACAGGGTCTTGTGTTTGAATTGAAGCTTCGTGTTTATTATGGTTCCAGGGGCTTGTAATACAGGGGTCTTGTGTTTGAATTTAAGCTCGCTCGAGCTCCTTTCAAGGCTTGATGACAGACATTGCCACAGGCCTCATTCCTCCATCACCGCCGAGCATCACTTGGACGATTTTTACATGTAAATGGGAAGGCAGACAGTGGCTTGAAACGGCATGAGGTAATGGGCTGTGGTCGTGTTAGGAATGAAAAATCCATGTAGTTTAAATCAAAGTGCTTATCGACGTCTAGTTGTCACGAAGTCTTTGAAGCCCCTTCGTAGGGATGTGTCAAAATTGATCTTCGTAAAGCATAGGGATTCAAGTATTTTGACAGTCTTTCTGTGCGAGGAAAAGACCTGCGTTTACCTTTAAACCCTTCAAGGGTTTAACCCTTTCAGCATCAAATGTAATAGAACGGCGCTGTGGGAAAAGGATGTCGCATGCTTCTTTGTGATGCATTTCAACAAGCAAGTCATCACATAATTATGGATCCATAAAATCCATGGCGTCTAACAACCGTCTGAATCATGAGGTAGACTGGATCTTTGACAGGCAGAAAATTGAACGACTGCAAAAAGTTTCGGTCCAGATCAGCCTGCGCGGACTCTGCAGGCTGACCTGGGCTGACACTTTTTGCTGATGCATGAAATTCCATTTTCCCAGAGCATGATTCCTTTAAACTCTGCCTCTATCGACGGCTGAAAAAAAATGAGCCATGCTCTGTGAAAAGGGGGCTTAATGCATCTGCGAAAAGTATCGACCCAGGTTAGCCTGCGCAGTCCGCGCAGGCTGACTTGGGCCGAAAACTTTTCGCTTTTGTTCAATTTTTAGTATGTCAAAGGACCAGACTATCCCATGATACAGCCGGTTGTTAGACAAAGTGTTTTTTATGGATCAATAATTATGAGATAACTTGCTGTGTGTAATCCATAACAGAGATGCATTAAGCTCCCTTTTGCTAGGGCATTGCCCAGTCATGTATATTCAACTGAAACACAGAAAGATCGTTATCCTATAGCCTTGTCTAAATAAGCGGACGGTATAAATCTAATGTTCCTTTATAGTCTGATCTTGACCTATGCTGTCCGCAAAAGTCCCTCTCTCCGCCAATGGCGCTGAGAGGGTTATGTCAACTTTTTCTGTTGAAAATATAGATTACGATCAGACAACCCTGTGTAGAAGGTATAGATTGCACAGAACGTGCACTGTTTTCGTGGATCTAGGATTTTTTTTTTTTTTATTGTGAAACAATCTGGTTGTATAACTTTTCAGGTGTAGTGATTTGATCTGTTTTCCTGATTGGGAAAGTCCACGTAATTTATTAACTGCTATCATGCTTAAAAGCCCAGTGGTGGCCAATGCGGGTATTTGAATTATTTTTAGACTAGCGAAGCTAGTCTATAGGCATCAAAACTGACCTAGAGTCAAAAAAAAACCCACAGTTGCCAAATACTGCCCCACAGAAAAATACTTCTTTCTGTTATAAATCTTAATTCTGTTATATATGACAATTTTGACAAAAACCACTAAATCTCTACCACTCCAATTTGAATATGTCGTCTTACAAAGTAATAAACTGAACAAGATGTCATTGCAAGGTACAAGATCTTTGCTTATATGTAAATTAAGTGACCTATGCAAAGCAGAGAATCACTTTTTCCTACACAACTGTAACATTATGAATGAATCTATTAATAGATACACCTAGGTAACTTGTAGCAAATCCCAGTTACATTAACCCTCACTAGACAGGGAACCCTTGTCATTCCTTCAGTCATTCATTATTTAGATCATTGTGTACAGTTAAACTGTTATGTTAAACTGTTATTCTAGTCTTGAATATGAACCCTTTACCAAACAATCCCAAGTTTTAACGATACTAGGGAAAAATCCCTTTAAAAACATTGCGGGAAAAGGAGAAAATGCTGGTAACCATCATTTTCTCCTTTTCCCACTTTGTTTTCTACCCTTTTGGAATCAGGTTTCATCAATTCAGCCACTTTTAATTTATAGTCTGCAACAGCTTTGAATTTGGACTAGCGTAAAATTTTTCGTTTTGTAAAGAGCGTTAAATAGTTAACTACATCTTGTGCTATTGGATATTGACTAATTGATTGCATGGTGTTTAACACCGTTTTCAACATTATTTCAGTGATATTGCGGCGGCCAGAGCACCTATCCATGCTTTCCTGGTGTTTCTTTTACCAGCACTACCGGGACTCAATGACGTTTTGCGGACAGTGTGGATTAAGATCAGACTACGCAGAGCCTGCAGTCTGATCTCGGATCTACACAGTCGGATAAGAGGATATATTATTTTCTCCAAAATGTAACTTTGAAATAGCAATATTCAGGTGTTTACCATCGGCTTGAAAGTTTCGTTTAACATTTTTAGCGTGTTAAGGGTTAAACTTAAACTGGATTACAGTTAACCAATAGCACGCATAGCCCCAGCAGCTCAGTCGGTAGTGTACAGGACTAGGGAACAGGAGGTCGCTGGTTCGATCCCCAACTCGGCAAATTTCTGTTTCCGAGGATTAATGATAGTCATAGTGACAGGATTCATTTCTCTCTCACGTTTCGACGATGGTTATGATATAAATGTGGGAAAGCAGCCAGTGGCTTGGAAAGAATATTGTGCGGAGTACTGGTAAAAGAAACTCAGGAAAGCATGGATATGTGCACTGTCCACTGCTACATAACTGAAATAATGTTGAAAATAGGGTTAAACACCACACAAAAAATCAATCAATCAAGTTGACTACTCTGTCAGTACTTTCAGTACTTTGATTTATTTGAATCATATTATCTAAAAGTACGGAAATTATTGCGAAGACAGCAATCTGTTATTGTTCGCTCGGTCCAAGTGTTAGTCGATGGCAGAAAAAATAATCCTAAAACTAGGTAAAATGAAGTTGCCATGTCGCTCTATCGTTTGTTTACTTTTTACCTGGTTCTGAAATTCATTTTTATGCCCGCAGCTAACACATGGACCGACTGTAGAGTAACATATTGTCATTTTCACAATAATTTCTATACTTTTAAATTGTATGATTTGAATTCAGATACATTTTAGCGCTCACATTATTTACTTTTGACCGCTATTGGCCTTGAATATGAGCCATGCTCTGTGAAAAGGGGGCTAAATGCAAATGCGAGAAATATTGACCGAGGTCAGCCTGCGTAGTCAGACCTGGGCCGAAACTTTTCGCTCCTGGTCAGTTTTCTGTATGTCAAAGGACCAGACTACCTCATTCAATCTGTTGTTATACAAAATGTATTTTATGGATCCATGATCATGTGATGAATTGCTTTGTGTAATGCATCACGGGGATGCATTAACCCTTTCCCAAACAAGCCCTAGTTTTCACGTGTCTGCAGTACAAGTCTTTTGAAAACAATGTGGGAAAAGGAGAAATTGCTCGTAACGAGCAATTTCTCCTTTTTCCACAGTGTTTTCTACCCATTTTGATAACTTTCTACCATTTTCATCAAATTTAAAATTGTCGTCTGCAAACTCTTTCAATTTGGACCAGTCCAAAATTTTTCGTTTGGAAAAGGGTTAAGGCGCCTTTTGCCAGACCATGGCTCATCTTTATCTGCATCCGGCGGGTTAAATTTATTATGTCACTGTTTTCGGATTCTTTCACTGAAAAATAGCTTTACCTTTCACCAGACGACCCCGTGCTTTTTCGACCCTGAGAGAGTAAGTTCAGTTCGAAAACATCGTGAGAAAATGCTGGTAAGCCACATTTTCTCCTTTTTCCACAATGTTTTCTTCTCTTTTAAAGATAATATCATTATTTGAGACAATGTAAATGTGTTGCCTGCAAAGGATTTCAATATGGACAAATCTTTTTTTTTTTTTCCATCTGATCAGAGACACAATATTCCTGCTTCGGCGTACAAAAAAAAAATCAGTTATACCGCAAGAGGAGAAATGTTTTGTCACGATACCGGATAAAAAGTGTACAATGAAGATTAAAGGATCAAACTGTTAGTTTCACGCAGTCTGATTTTGATCTACATCGTTTTGTATGTGCAAATTCAATCATTACCGACGTTGTAAAAGTGGTCAAAGTCAAAAGTGAAGTTGGAAAGTTTTGAAATGTATGATCAGAAAATTCAGTAGATTATCGCGTTTTCAGTGCTTTATTCTGACTTCGTCGACATTTCCATTCTGTCGCATTAATAACTAGATATGAACACAACGAAAACGTAAATACACTGACAGATTTGAAAGTATTATGACAGATGGAGAGTTAGTGTGTTGCAAGCGATTTCACCATTTGTTTGAATAATTTCATAAAGTGTCTCTAAAAAGCGCTGTCTGTCAGAGGTCGTTTATATACGGAAAAAGTAGATGAGTGAGGCTGAGATATGTGGATGGACGGACGAAGGGCGGACAGATAGCCGTTTACCGCACAATGCCGCCTTTTCACGCCCCTGGGAAAGAGGCCTTTTGAAAACATTGTGGGAAAAGGAGAAAATGCTGGTAACCAGCATTTTCTCCTTTTCCCGCAATGTTTTCTACCCTATCAAAGACAAATTGCACCATTTGAGCAACATTGAAATTGTCGCCTGCAAATGCTTTCAGTTTGGACAAGGCTAAAATTTTGTCATCTGGTAAAGGGATAGAGAGTTACTGTTCTTCGACTGACTGAAAGTTTCCATTATCATCATCATCATCGTCGTCGTCGTAGTCATTATTATTGATGGTTTTTGTTTTTGTCGTCTTTAGGTAAATCCTATCGCAAACAAACCTCAAACGTTCCCTACTCTGCGCTGCATCATCTGTTTCTTTATGTGTATTTATACACGTGTTTATTTATCTTATTTATTTGTTTATTTTTCAGTCTGGTCGTTTACTTCAAATCACAAGACGACATTCAAGTTATTTATGAAAAAAAAAAGTCTAAAAATTTTGGGACATTCCACACGTTAAGCCTTCTATAGATAGCGAATGTTATCTTTTCACGACAATGTGTTTCGTACGCACGTTAAAAGCTAATGGCGACCTGTCAGTCGCGTTGAAGTTTAATAAGGATTTAGTTTGCATATCAGGACTCTTGACATTAACATTGGGGTAACAAAATAGCTTCACTGGAAGAATATATCATTTCATAAAGTTTTCGGGAGGGTGATCCATCAATATTTTCACTTTCTGTACTGCTTTACTCACTACCTTCTGAAAACAAACAAATTTGCAGGAGACGGCTTTAAAACGTCCATGTAAAGAATGGATGATCAACTTAACTCTTTACCTAACGACAAAATTTTAGACTGGTCCAAATTGAAAGCATTTTCAGACGACAAAATAAATGTGACTAAAAAATTGAAATTTGCTTTGGAAAGGGTAGAAAACATTGTGGGAAAAGGAGAAAATGCTGGTTACCAGCATTTTCTCCTTTTCCAATAATATTTTCAAAATGCTTCTTTCACAGGATCTTTCAAAGTCGGGATTGTGTGGTAAAGAGTTAAAGGGGCATTAAACTAGATTCTGACCAAATCTTTGTTTTTAAGGGGAGAGTTGATGTTTTGTAAGAAAATTCGTGCGGGCCTAACTGTTTATCCTTTGCTGGGGAAAAACTAAAAAATGGAAACACACACACACACACACACACACAGACACACACACACACACACGGTTGGACTCGAACCCACCAACTTTAAAACCGTGATTGGCGGCTCTACGAACTGGCCTGAAGGATCATCTGATCATTTAAAGTGTTAAAAATGTATTTATCCCTGAAAGGAAATTGTAGATTCTCCGTTAATTTCACTTAATTTCTTTTTTTGCTTTATATTTCGTGGATTCACTTTGTGTATGTGGATTCCATTTATGTTCACCAATGCAAACAGTGTAGACTTTTTAATCAGGAACAGAGATATCTAAATTTTTTTTCCTTCTTCCACTTTCTGTTGAAATATACTACAAAGTTTTGGACAGTGTGGATCGGAGATCAGACTGCACATTCTGTGCAGTCTGATCGCGATCGTCTTTGTCCGCAAAGGGCCGTTGATCTTAATCAAGGAAGAGCTTTAATTAAGTATGGAGCTTCAAGCGTTTAGATTTATGTATGTATGTGTGTATCGTTCGTGGGATTTTCACCTCAACGCCCCCACTTGGAACGCTAAATGCACTAAATGGGTAAGTTATATGTTATATTCTTTCAGTCATGACGGAGTTTGCTTGATTGAAAGAGTCAACGTTATTCAATTGTTGTCTTACACAATGTCTACATAATTCGTAATGTTCTTTTTTTCTATCCATAGGATATGTTTGGCACTGCCAGGTAAGCAGAATTACACGAGACGGATTTTATGGCTTTGTTGAGATTACTAAATATGGGCGCCAAGCTCTGTGAAAACGGGGCTTAATGCATCTGCAAAAAGTATCGACCCATATCAGCCTGCGCAGTCCGCGCAGGCTGACATGGGCCGAAACTTTTTGTTGTCTTCAAATTTTCTGCATGTCAAAGGACCAGTCCACGTCATGATTTAGTCGGTTGTTGAACAGAAGGGATTTTAGGGATTCCATAATTATGTGTGTCTCGCTTTGTATGATGCACCACGGAGATGCATTAAGCCCCCTTTTTGCCAGAGCATGGCTCAGATACTAGTCTGCCACTCTTGCCGTCATGCTCGCCCAAGATATAGTGATATTTTACGTTCATTGTCGATAAATATTTTTCTTAATGACTCTGTACAACTGTGTACTTGTTCCTTTTTATGCAATACCGGCTATACCGTTACTAATGGAATAGGAATTTTCCCAGTAAAAATAGAACAATGAATATTAAAACTGGCATTCATGTTGGCAACATTAATTCCAGTTTAAACATTCTTTGTACTGCCGGTGTGACTGGAAGTTTGACCAACCGCACTTTGTCAGATCGTCAGACCGATAATAATAAATAGAACAGGGTGTCAAAAAAGAAAGTTAACAGTTTTATTATCTATTCATTTTATCATAAATATGTTCTGCTAGATCAACGGAAACTTGCCCATGTATAGACAACAGATTTAAGTTTAAACATGTGTCAGTTCTAATATTTATACTCATATACTTTCAGAAAAATAGCATTTTACTAATATTATTTTATTTTTTTCATGGCGTAAATTCAGCAGTTTATGACATTTTCAAGATGTCTGCTTCTTTGAAGCTTTCCTTCTCACATGCTCTTCAAAACTGTTGGTTTCATTGCAACAAGTGTCCACAATGATCTTCCTTACTTCTCTCTTGATGTTTCTGAGGAGCATAGATGTGTCCGTTGGCAGTGGTTTGGCAAGCTTCAAAAGGGCAGACATCTTGAAACGTCATAAACCACAGAATTTCGGTAAACTGACATTTTTCAGACAAGTATGTGGGTGTACATTTGAATGCTGATACAGGATAAAATCATATGCCTATTGTCTGTACTTGTGCTCGTTTTCGTTGATATACTATAACGTAAAGATAAAATAAATAGATATTATCTGTTCACTTTCTTTTTGGACACCCTGTATGAATGAAATTTACCTGTACATATCTTTGGTCTGGGTCAAGGCAGCCTTGGTTCGGTTCCAATCCAATCATTTTTTTCCTCCTTTATATTTGGACTTTACTTTGTCAGAAATTTTTGACAAAGTAAAGCCCGAATATTAAAAAGAAAAAAAAAAAAAAAATGATCGGACTGGAACTCAGGCTAGGGTCCAGGCGGTAATAACGTACTCCTTTTTACCCAAAGAGAAAATGTTGGTCATTTCCAAATTGAAAGCATTTGTAGACGACAAATAAAATGTAACTTAAAACATTAAAATTTGTATTTCATAGAGTAGTAAAACATTGCGGGAAAAGGAGAAAATGCTGGTTACCAGCATTTTCTCCTTTACCCACAATGTTTTCGAAAGGCTTCTTCCTCAGGGCCGTTAAAAGTCGGGATTGTGTGGTAAAGTTTTAATCACTCCTTTTCGCTGTCTCCTTTTACGGTCTATACAAGTCTGTGGCAAAACAGCTCATTGGTTCCATAATTTGTTGTCATTTTTTTGACAAAGTAATGTCAGAATGTATGAACCATCCTCTGTGAAAAGCGAGCTTAATGCATCTGCAAAAAGTATCGATCCAGGTCAGCCTGCTCCGTCCGCGCAGGCTGACCTGAGCCGAAACTTTTTGCATAAAATTGGTAAATTTTCTGCCAGAGGTACCAGTGTACCTCATGAATCAGTCGGTTGTTAGACATAACGGGTTTTATGGGTCTATAATTATGTGACGACTTGCTTGGTATCATGGATCACGGAGATGCATTAAACCCCCTTTTGTCAGAGCATGGCTTATTATATAGGGACAACAACAACAAAAAGGCTACTGCATCTTTTACACAGAACTGTTTACACTTAGCCACAATTGGACCTTTAATAAGAGTCAAGAACAGATTGGTCACCATTTTAGAGATCAAAAACATTCTTTAAAACAGGCTCAATTCTTTACAGGACCACAAAATTTTAGCTCTGTCCAAATTGAAAGCATTTTGCAGACAACAGGGTAAAAGAGTAAAAGTAATTAATTGTGTACTTCATAGGGTTTAAACAGCGTGGAGAAAGAAGAAAATGATGGTCATTCAGCATTTTCTCCTTTTCCCACAATGTTTTCAAAAGTCCTCGTCTTCGGGGTCGTTAAAAGTCGGGATTGTGTGACAAAGGGCTAAAAGTCCACTAGTACAATTAGAGGTTGGTCTTTTAAAAAAAATATCATTGCAAATCAAACGAATAGCAAAGGTTTCCAAACAGTATCCAAATAAACAGGAAATCCAAATCATATAATCGATCTTGACTGGCGCAACCAATCACTTTGGAGTATCGTCGTGCAAGATACTGCTAAACCACAGCCAAGCCCAAAAGTACTCTGTCTCTGTTTCTGTCTCATAACCGTTATATCAGATGCCGTATGAACGTAGGAAGGGCTGTAGCTCAAATACTCTTTGAAAATATTTTTTGTGACAGATCTGGCTGTTAACTATTTAGAGAGAGAGAGAGAGTCAGTCAGTCAGTCAGTCAAATTTATTTAAAGACCAATTACTTGAATAACCGTTTTAAGGGAGGTGTGGAGAGAGAGAGTCAGTCAGTCAGTCAGTCAAATTTATTTAAAGACCAATTACTTGAATAACCGTTTTAAGGGAGGTGTGGATTAAGATCACACTGCACAGAACGTGCAGTCTGATCGGATTTAAACTGTCCACTATACTAACCTCAGACCAAACTCATGTTCAGCTGCATCGAAACTCTGCTTTTAGAAATACTTGAATGGCCTGGAAAAGAAATAAAAGGTGTGTGTGTTTGGGGGGGGGGGGGGGGGGGGGGGAAAGGAGAGAAGGAAATTCGTGATGCATTATACCAAACAAGACGTCGCATCATTTATAAATCCATTTTGTCTAGAAACGGTGAAGTGGAATGGTCTTTGGACATGTATACATCAGCCTGCTCGGAGTGAGCAGGATGATGGGTCGATACTTTTTGCACGGACCCATTAAAATACCTTTTCATAGAGCAAGACTCAAACAGTGTATTTCATCAGCAACGAAAAGATGCTGCCAACCTTTTGTCTCAAAAGTAGAACAATGGCAAAACCTAGCGCTGTGAAGACTCGGATCAGCCGAAGCCGCACAACGCAACCCGCTTTTTTGAGGCTACATTTAGGCCGAGACACTCTCTTTTCCAGACGAAAATAAAATTAGAAATTTGAAAGCTGATGACAAACAAGACGTGTTCCAATTCTTGTATTTGTCTTTGAAAGGACAGAAAACAGCTTGGGAAAAGGAGAAAATGCTGGTTACAAGAAATTGTTTTAGCCATGCCTATCGCAGCGGCCAGTGCAACTGTCCATGCCATGCTTTGCTGAAGTTTCTTTTACTGGTACTTCGCAATATATTCTTCCCAAGCCACTGGCTGCTTTGTCATACAACCATCGTGGAAACAATGTTCAGTGGTGAGAGATGAATAAATCCTGTCTTAAAGACTATCCGATGATCACTGATGATCCTCGAAAGGAAATTCGCTGAACTGGGGCCCTTGGCAGTCGTGCGGTTAAATTGCAGACTTCACAAAGGAGATCCTATCAAATCAAACGTCGTTTAAAGTGTATATTTTTTCAAACAATCTGCAATACTCTTGTTCATAAAGAATTATCACTATAAAGATTATAACAACGTGTTCGTATAAAAGAATTGAGATGATAACAAAACAAAAAGCTTGGTGTTTATAATCACGATCATTTTGACGCGCTGACTGGAATCTAAGCGTCTAGTCATCATGATGAAATATTTGCTGTAGCAACAAAAAGTGTTAAATTTACACAGCTTTCTTGGTGAAAAAAAGGCAAGTTTACCCTTGTTGGACTTGTATCAAGTTGAAAATGACATAAAATACCCAGAAAGCATTTGAAGACCACCCGAACATTTTTTTTCAAGCGCCAGGTGCAATAAAGTCTAACCTCTTTTCAGGCGGGTCTTTGCCGAATGACAGTCATTTCGACAACCTGTCATTTCGACACTTTTTGGTCGTTTCGGCCCCCGGGGAATTTTTTTTTTTTCCAAAATTTGGTCAATTCGACACCCGATTTTTTCCGGACATTATTTAAACTTGATTTCATAGAATTTAATTACTCTAAATGTTTACTATGTAATTTTGTTTCAAGTGCGGGTTCAAAATACGTGTTTTTGTTCTTTATGAAGATTCATATAATGGACATAAATAATTGGCAATGTCAGTTCTGATAGCGGGTGTCGAAATTACTAATGTCTTGCTTTTATCACCTAATTTCGTACACAATTAAAATTACTTGCTTTTTTCAATATTCTCCATTTATATTCATGAGTTAATTCGCATCAACCAGTGCACCTATCCACACTTTTCTCGATTTTCTTTTAGCAGAACTCTGCTAAAACTCTGTTCCTGGTAGCAAAAAGGCACACACAAATAATGGCCCTCCGTCCCACCAATAAAATGATGCTTGAATTGCTGCCTTTCCCTATGAATTGCCCGCCAGAAGTAAAAACAGCACATCTTCAAAGACATGGGCATAGAGACTGTGCTGTTTGGAAATTTTAGTTTCAGATGGCACATTTTATATGTGCATGTTTTTGCCCATTTGTTATAATGCAGACCGTTTTCAAATCAACAAAAGTAAAGATTCACAAGGTGGCTATGAATATAGATGTTAAATAGAGAGTCATCAACAAGCACAGACGTGCTGGATTACTGAGTGATGCTTGCATGTTTTTGTACCTATGCAGGTAATTGGGAAGATCATTTCAACAGATTTCTAAATTAACAAGTGGAAGGTTGAAAATTAACAAAAAATTTCAAGTAGACAGGATTACCAGATAGCAACCTTTTGCTACTTCTTTTGTGCCAAGGTAGCAAAATTTGTTTTTCAGGTAGCAAATTTGCTACTTTCTACTGCTAATTTTGAACCCTGTGTCATTATAATATTTGCATTGTTTTGCGTGGTGTGTGACCAGTTGTTTTCTCACCTTGGCCAGGTCTATTGATGGCATGAGCAACTACCGTTGTTGATAATTTCAACAATGACTTTTGGCACTGTTTATGATGCATATCAATAAAATCACAGATGGGCACAAAAGAACAATCAGCTGAAAAGAAAAAAAGTGGTACAGCTGATAGCATACTGGGCCAAAAAAGTGGTCCGGCACTCACCGGACCTGCCGGACCGGAGACGACAGCCTTGGCTGTTGTCTCCTCCCAACCACACAACCACACTTAACACAGTTATCTGCCATTGCAGAACAATAAAACATTGAACTACTATCTTTACAAACTCCCGTTTATTTACAAAACTTCAGTAATTAACAAACACAAAACCACCTCAAAAAAGTAATAATACTTTTTATCTTTTAATAATCAATTACATTATAGACATTTCATTGACAAACTATTGAGTACAACATTCAAATTAAAGCAAAACAGCAATGAGGGGGTATAATTTATGAAAACAATGAACACATTGATTCGATTAAATCATACAAAACAGTTAATCCAACTTAACCAACAGTTTGTTTCATAATTATCATTCAAGAAAGCAGCATGAAAGAGCATAAAGGTAGATATAGATATTCGACTATTACTAACAAATAACACATTATCTGTCTTCTGCTTTCGACAACCTCCTCATATAGAATTCTGACGATGTATCAATCAAGATAGTGCAATAGAATAACAAAAGTAGTGAACACAAAGATGGGAAAAGAGGCAACTGTCGCTGTATATACCTCAAAAATATGCCAAAATTTTAAAATCAGTGCATCTTACAACACTCTGCGAAAAAAATGACTTCTTTTTTTTTTTTTCAATTTTCGCAAAGGGGGGAGAATCAACGGGTGTCGAAATGACCATTTCTTGCAAAAAGTTTCTATTGGGTGTCGAAATGACCAAATTAGGGGTCGAAATGACCAAATAGTGTCCAAATGACCGGGTGTCGAAATGACTTGGTGCCGAAACAACTGGATACCATCTTTGCCATGCTTATCATACACGTTATTTTGAGAAGGACCATAATTATTTTCCCATGTAATCTAAACATGAATGAATCACAAAAACATTTAAATGCAATAATTTACTTTTGATGCAAAACTTGAATAAACATCTTTAGAAAAAGTGTATCTATTTGCGAATACACCTATAGACCTGATATCAACCAGTCATATGTTTTGCAAAAGTGACAGTTGCGTGATTAAAAAAATGAAAATAGTGTCTCTAAAAATAGAAAGGTATGCAACTCAAAACAACAAACTACCTAGTTCAGTCAATTTACATGACAAAACTACCACAAAACATATAAAAATCCTATAACTATTTGTTTTATCAATGATAGATAAAAAATTATATTTTTCTTTAAAACCTGCATACGTGCATGAGCACAATTACACAGAGACAACTTAAATAAATCTTTAAACTTTATGAACGGTCAGGTCACTGAGATCTGACCGACATACATGTACACAATTCACCAACAAATTACATTGAAAATGCACCAAATTACATCTCGTGTAATTGTGCTCATGCATGTATGCAGGTTTAAAAGAAAAATATATTTATCACTGATCAGATAAAGCACATAGTTACAGGATTTTATCTTGTTTTGTGGCAGTTTTGTCATGTAAATTGACTGAACCCAGGTAGTTCATTGTTTGGAGTTGCATACCTTTCTAATATATAGAAAAACACATTTAATTTTTTTTTCTAATCACACAACCTTCACCATTGGTGTTTTGACGCTCATAAGTTTTGATGCCCTTTTTATTTTGATCTGCTAGTTTGTGTAGTCCTGTAAAGTCCTACTCTGCTCAGATGCACTTGATACACATTATTTTCTATCCTTTCCTGAACCATGAGGATAATTAGTGTTTATCTGCTCATGTCATATTCTTGGAAGATTAATCTGTCTGCTATGACGCATCACTATCCTGTACAGGATAAATATTAATACATGTACATGTATACGGTTTGTAAACTGAAACTCTGCTGCTAGAAAAGTAGCAATGGAGAAAATGGCTATAAACAATACTTTTGTGAAAAAATTAAGCTTGTTTTTCACTTCAGATTTCTTAATAATTCAATTATTTCAAATGAGAGAAACAGTTTTTAAAAATATTGTTTTCTGCAAATCCTTGCATAGAATTTCTGAATGTAGATTTCAGGAAACTCGGATTTGTGCATCTGGGTTTTTCCAGACTTATCAACAAAAAATGTACCAGGGCTATTTCCTGAGCCCATAGGGGCTGTGTTTATAAATGACTGCTGCATATTGATATGCTAGCTACCCATGGCTAGGTGAATCGTACGAGGTAGTGTTTTATTGAGTAAATGTTTATTTGATTTTGAAATTTGCTGCAATGATTGCCAGTTCAATACCCAGAATGCCCATATAAGATAGGTATGTATTTGAAAAATGCCACCTAGCGGAAGATAATGGGATAATTAGAGATCTTTTGATAAGATCTTTCTTAGTTTGTCTTCTTTTGTCATTTTTACAATATTTTACTTATGTAAAAAAAAAAATTTAAGATTTGCATAAAACTAATTTTTGCATCTGCAACCATCAGAAAGAAAAAGTACTGTAATAAAGTCTCACCTGTATCTATTTTCTAAAGGCGGGTTACAGTCATATGACAAAAGTCTACTTACATAAATAGCATTTCATGACACCATAAGGCATACAACTTAAATTGTTTGGAAATTAAAACTACTTACTGATCAGTAAGTGCTCAAGACAACAGAGTGTAACCATATGTTAAATTCTCTATTTGTTTTAGAAATCCAATGTTATGTTTCTCATAAGCATCATCCTAAGACAGTTCTAATGAGTACCCACAACATAGAGCTTGGAAGAGAAACTATGGATTAAATATGTCGTTACCCTCAAACTGTAGCAATGCAAATTTATCACAAAAAAGTTAAGTGTCAGACCAGTCAAACACAAAAATACACTTTTGCAAATGCTGTCCAGTTTCTTGTGTGCTTGTCCCATTATCAATATTTGTTATACATGGTACAGTATCACGATAGATTAAATGAAAAAATCAAGACAAATGATAGGCATCATTTCATATGAGTGTAAACAAATGTAAGGGTCTCCATGGTCAATGCTAAATCTTTCAAAAAAAAAAAAACATTGTAGATCACAAACAATGATGATAAAAATTTGAAGTGTAAGACAACAATGCTAAAGCTGCTAGAAAATGCACTTATTTGTGCATGTAATGTAAAAAAAACTTACAATACAGAAGCAGAAGTGCTTATGGGCATCAAAACCTATGACTCCGGGATACAGGAATATACTTACATATTGTATAGAAAATATTTTTTACTATTGTAACAGGCCTCGCCAGGTTCGAAAGGATACAATGTAAGGATACAAAAACAGTTTTACTGAGTACTAAACTGTAATCTTACTAGATGCGAAATAATGAATATGAAT
This sequence comes from Tridacna gigas, assembly GCA_945859785.2. NCBI lineage: Eukaryota > Metazoa > Mollusca > Bivalvia > Cardiida > Cardiidae > Tridacna > Tridacna gigas. The sequence goes on along the minus strand of OX244036.2, from coordinate 29,933,362 downwards.
AAATGAAATCATAGTCTTGTAAACAGCAGAAGAAAGTAGAGTGAGAATGAAGGCTCAGTGCTGTTTTGCTGTTTAGGTAGAGTTACCTTTGGAGCTAGTTTATAGCAACAGCAGAACAGAGCTACAAGCCAGTCTTATATAGCACAGAGAGACATTGTTTGTACAAGCAAAAAGCATGCGAAGTATAATGCTGAATTGCAAGACTCAAAATAATTATTTAAGCAGTGGTTATAATATGAAAGTGACCAGAACAAAGTAAAGTCTCTGAGATACAAGAGAACTGTTTCTGAGATCTATGGCTTCTATATTGAAATGTAATTCCAAGTGAAATATTTTCAGAATGGAAGATTTTAAAGGTATGGTTCAACATTTCCTCATGTGAAATGGTTATCTAAAACATAAAAATGAAAATTATCATTGGTCATTTATAGTATAAACTCAATTAAACCACCCATATGACCAATAAACTCAAAGGACTGAAAGCACTGTCAGTTACACGGTGTAAACAGCATGACTGAGATATTTGAGTATGTAGCTCATGTTCCTGAGGTTATGAAAAGCAAGATCTTTCTTGAATACCAAAAGACCATTTTACAGAAAAGACTAAATATCTCCTTAATATACAGTCTGTGCCTTAATTCTCTTTACCAAGTAATCTCCTCTTCTTAGCCTATACCATATGACAAAATTATAGACTTGTCCAAACTGAAAGCATTTTGAGATGAAAAGTGTAGCTGAAATTTAGTGGAACATGTAGGGTAAAGGAGAAAATGCTTGTTACCTGCACTTTCTCCTTTTCCAACTATGTTTTGAAATGTTTTTTGCCACAGGGTTGATAATACTGCGGATTGTTGGGTATAGAGTTAATCCCGACAAGCACTTTGAAAACATTGTGGGAAATGAGGAAAATGCTGGTAATCAACATTTTCTCCTTTTCCACAGTTTTTTCTTCTCTTCACAGTCAAAGCCTATCATAAGGACAGCACTTTCTTGTCTGAAAGTGCTTTCAATGTCAAGAAGTCTCACATTTTGTCAAAAGGTTAAGAGTTAAAGTAAGAAATACAAGGTTCTCTGTGGCTCAGTGGTTTAGGCCCTGAGTTTGTAGTAAGAAAATCTGGTTTCATTGTTTGCCTTTAGCCCTTGTTAATTTGGCACTATCTGTGAGCAAGATACTGCAGAGTCTCGTCTCGTATAGCAATATAAAAGGAAAAAAGGAAAAAGTATGTTGTTCTACCATTCAAGAGAAAAGTCAAAGAATATGTTAAAAATTTAATTGTAGCTTAGCTCATCGAAGTGCCCATGGTGAGCTTTTGTGACCGTGCTGTGACTGTCATGTGTTGTCAACTTTTACCTTACTTACGCTCTAGAGGCTACATTTTCAGTCCAGTACTCATGAAAATTGATCAGAATGTTTGTCTTGATGGTATCTCAGATAAACTTGAAAAAGGGTCATGTTGGGTCAAAAACTAGGTCACCAGGTCAAATCTTTGAAAAACTTTGTGCATACTATACAGGCCACATTTTCAGTACAATACTTACGAAAGTTTGTCCGGATGATGATATCTCGGTCAAGTTTAAAAAAGGGTCATATTGGGTCAAAAATTAGGTCACCAGGTAGAATCTTTGAAAAACTTTGTGGACAGTCTATGGGCAACATTTTCAGTCCAATACACATGAAAGTTAGAATGTCTTGATGATATTTCGGACAAGTGTGAAAATGGGTCATGTTGGGTCAAAAACTAGGTCACTGGTTAAACCTTTGAAAAACCTTGTGTACTCTCTAGAGGCCACATTTTCACATCCCATAATAGATGAAAATTGATCAGAATGTTTTTCTTGAAGATATCTCAGATAAAGTTGAAAGTGGGTCACATTGGGTCAAAAATTAGGTCACCAGGTCAAATCTTGAAAAACGCTCATGTAAACTGAAGAGGCCATATTTTCGGTCCAACACTCATGAAATTTTTTCAAGATGTTTGCCTTGATGATATCTCAGATGGTTTTGAAAGTGGGTAACATCAGGTCAATAACAGGTCACCACATTATATCTTTGAAAAGCCTGGTGTACTCTCTAGAGGTCACATTTTCTGTCCAATAGTCATGCAAGTTGGTCAGAATGTTTATCTTGATGATATCTCAAACGAGATTGAAAATGGGTCATGTTGGGCCAAAAACTAGGTCACCAGGTCATATCTTTGAAAAACCTTGTGTATCCTCTAGAGGCCACATTTTCAGTCCAATATGCATGAAAAGTGGCCGCATATTTGTCTTGATGATGTCTTAGATGAGTTTGAAAATAGGTTGCATGAGGTCAAAAACTTGGTCACTATGTCAGATCTTTGAAGAACCTTTTGTACAATGTAGCGGCCACATTTTCAGCCCAGTACTCATGATAGCTGGTCAGAATGTTTGTCTTGATGATATCCTTAAAGAGTTTGAAAATGGGTCATGTCAGGGCAAAAAGTTGGTCATCAGGTCATATCAGAGTTTGTAGTAAGAAAATCTGGTTTCGTTGTCCGCCAGTAGCCCTTGTCAATAAAACATTGACTGTACTTCATTTTCAAAGGTACGTAGGCCAAGGTGAGCGATTCAGGGCCACTTTGGCCCTGTTTTTCAAATTTCTTTACCAGATACCAGAATTTTACACTTGTCCAACTTTAAAGCATTTGCAGACGACAAATGCCCCTGAAATGATTTAATTTGCTTTTGAAAACATTGTAGAAATAGGAAAAAATACTGGTTACTGGTTTTCTCTTTCCAGTGATGTTTTCAAAGGCCTCTTTCCAAGGGTCATTGTTTGGTAAAGGGTTAAAAAACAAACATAAGGTATTGTAATAGCCTAACATAGCCTTCATCATCCAAAAAAATTGACATTTTTCCGATATCTAATACAGTGATGAAGATATTTAGTTCAAACTCAGGCTAGGTGTTACTGTCAAAAGGGGAACCCATTCCAGATGAGCTTGTAACACTAAAAATATTTTTGACCCAGTTACGACTTTTTTTCTACGAAAAATAGTTATGTCTTTCTTTCTACAAAAGATTTTTACTGAAAAAAGCAACTGCAGTCGAGGATTAGCACCCCACATGTTGTGCCTTTGCTTTATACTCAACATAATTACTTCATATTTCTTTAATTCTTTACCACACAACAAAATTTTACACTCGTCCAAATTGAAAGCATTTGCAGACGACAAATTAGATATTGCTCATGTGGTGAGATTTGTCGGTAAAGGTGCAGAAAACATGGTGGGAAAAGGAGAAAATGCTGGTTACCAGCATTTTCTCCTTTTTTCACGATGTTTTCAAAAGGCATCTTTCTCAGGGTCGTTAAAACTCGAGATTGTCTGTTAAAGGGCTAATTGAAAAGAGTATTACATGTATCGTAATTGTTTCTATCTTCAGGTAAGAGAGAAATGGCAACATAAATGTTTCAAAGTATTTGTACAAAATGGAACTGGATGTAGACCCAGATGAGCCCCTTCATCCTGGAGAAGAAGATTTGGACTGGGCAGATTCTACTGTAAAAGGTTAAAATTTAAATTTTGATTTTTCTTTTCTGATAAGGTGTTTTGAAAGTGGTGTGAAAAGGATAGAAATTACAATTAGAACTGATTGTTAACCTTTACAATGCCAAAGACAGCTCTTGCTACTTTTTTAGACAGTGCAGATGAAGATCAGACTGCACAGAATGTCTAAAAGTGCTCAAAGTGTTCCAATAAGTGTATAGTCCTGTAACCTTTGGCCCACAGTTGTGAATATCAACTAAGCAATCTTCTTCTCTAACATTTTTCATTATTTTATTCCATTGCATGAGACAGTTTCCTGCCAAGGCCTATTTAGAGAGGGGACAACTATCCCTTAACTCTTCACCACACAACCCAATTTTGGACCTGTCCAAATCCAAAGCATTTGCAAACCACATGCCCGCCTGGGTAGTTCAGTGGTTAGCGTATCTGACTCTTGACCTGGTGGTTGTGAGTTCGATACACATGTGAGGCAAACTCTTTCTGGCGATTTTTCGCCTCTCACCTCTCATGCAATTGAGAAAAGGAGTCAGTGGCTTTGGAAAGAAAGTTGTGTTAGTACTGGTGTGAGAAAGCACAGAAACACATGAGTGCATCACTGACTGCCATGATATGACCTGCATTGTTAAAATGGCATTAAACTCCAATACAAACCAAACAGAACCATACAACATATCAAATATGGTTCAAATTGTAGAATTTGTCTCTGGAAGTGTGGAAAACATTGTTGGAAAAAGAGAAAATGCTGGTTACCAGCTTTTTCTCCTTTTCCACCGACATTTTCAAAAGCCATCATCCCAAAGGTTGTTAAAACTAGGAATTGTGTGGTAAAGGGTCAAACTTGCAGAAATAAGGGATACTTCCAAGGTTAAGTGAGACATAAGGCACTGACGACTAATTCTTAAAAGAACTTGAAAGGGAAATGTTCAATCTGTATGCATTATGGTGGGATATTTTTCTAATTAACCCTTTCCCAAACAAGCCCTGGTTTTCACGTGTCTGCAGTACAAGTCTTTAGAAAACACTGTGGGAAAAGGAGAAATTGCTCGTAACGAGCAATTTCTCCTTTTCCCACAGTGTTTTCTACCCCTTTTTGAGAACTTTCTGCCATTTTCATCAAATTTAAAATTGTCGTCTGCAAACTCTTTCAATTTGGACCAGTCCAAAATTTGTCGTTTGGGAAAGGGTTAAATGGAAAATCGTGCAAGAGTCCCTGTCTTTGGAGAACATGGATACCACATACGGTATGTTATTCTTTAATAAAGTGAGCTTTACTTATTACAGATAAGAAGCCAAAGGGTTTGTACAGTAAAACCTCTGAGACAGCTAGAGGCTTGATTTCAACAGAGAAACAGTGCTCTCTTTTCTGTGGAGGTAAAAAATGTAAATACTGTTCTGGAGAAGGATGGAAACCAGAGGAAATGGCAATCAAGGGACTTTACTCACAATGGTAAGACATTCAGTCAAAACATTTATTCTTTTTATTTGTTAATTATGCTTGTAGAATACAAGTAAGGCAGTAGCTATAGTTTCAGGTGTTTGGATTTTTGTCTTAAAATAAAATTTTCAACTTCCAGTGTAATGATGAAATCATTAAACCCCTTACCAAACAGTTTTAATGACCCTAAAAAAAAAGTCTTTTCCCACAATGTATTCTACCCAGCCATAGAACTTCAGCTCATTCCAATGGATTTTGAATTTGTCATCTGCATATTTTTGAATTGGAAGAGTGTAAAATTTGTTATGTGGGAAAGGGTTAAAAAACAAGTGATTGACCTTATACAAAAGTTTATTGGTCAACAAAGTCACATGAATATGATGTCTCAAAAGACTCAAAGAATTACACATATACAATTCAAGATGGGGTAAGCATCTTGTATTACACGTAGGCAAGATTGTACTCCAAATGTAGAAAATACACAGTATGACAATATCTGTTTTATCTGGCAGTTGAAAGAATTGAAAGTAGGGATCAAGCAACTTTTCTGTGTGCCACAAGTCACGTATTTAATCCTTTCCCAAACGACACATTTTGGACTGGTCCAAATTCAAAGAGTTTACAGACGACAATTTTAAATTTGATGAAAATGGCAGAAAGTTCTCAAAAAAGGTAGAAAACACTGTGGGAAAAGGAGAAATTGCTCGTTACGAACAATTTCTCCTTTTCCCACAGTGTTTTCAAAAGACTTGTACTGCAGACACATGAAAATCAGGGCTTGTTTGGGAAAGGGTTAACTCTGATTCATGTAGAGTTTCCATATTTTATGTTTATATTTAGATAGTTTTTCTGCTGAAAAAATGTTTCAGGAGGTAATGAGTTAACCTTTTACCGCACAATGCCACCTTTTAACGACCATGGGGAAGGAAGCCTTTTGAAAACATTGTGGGAAAAGGAGAAAATGCTGGTTTCCAGCATTTTCTCCTTTTCCCACAATGTTTTCTACCCTATCATAGAAAAATTGCACCATTTTAGCCACACTGAAATTGTCGTCTACAAATGCTTTCAATTTGGACAAGGCTAAAATTTTGTTGTGTCGTAAAGGGTTAACCCTTAACCAGATAATGCTGAGTTTGATAACCCGGAACAGGTTGTGAGAAAATTTCCCACAATGTTTTCTACCCTGTCCAAGACTGCAAGACAAATCCCATTGTTTGAGTCAAATTTTATTTGTCGTATGCAGTTGTTTTCAGTCTGATATTTTGTTGTTTGGTAAAGGGTTAGTATGCAAAACTCATGACATCTTCTGTTTTGTAGATGGGATATTTTCTTGTGTAATTGATGTCTTTTATCCATAGGGTCACAGACAATATCTTGGCCATGGCAAGACCATCAAATCATGCCATTGAAAATTACCATCTTGTAGAAGAGTTTTTGAGGTACATTCCTTTGTTCCTTTCCTTTCTCAGATATCCTGTACTAAAAGGCTTTACTGTGTAATCCTAGGATTCCTCCTATATCTCCTTTTTTACCTTGGTTGTTTTCAAAGAAATGTCATTGCCTTTTCTGCAGTTGGAAAGCTTTGAAATGTTCTCATATTTCTGTCAGTACTGAAGATATTTACTTCAAACTTGGGCTAGTTGTTACCTATCAAAAGGGGAACCCATACCAGAGAGGCATGTAACTCTCAAAATATTTTTGAAACAGTAAAGAGTTAAGTGCAGATTTAAGAATCTTTTGAATTAAAAAAACAAGGAAAATAATTCAAAGCGAATGAACAGAATTTGGTTGTAAATACAATATTAATGAAAAAAAAACACTATTTAATGGAGAAAATCTAGTTTTGCTCAATTTTCCCCACTTGTCATTATGTTGTCTGATAGCCAACCACTGTGAACTGCACGGAATGAAGCAAGTGGTTTTACAGAATATCACATAAAGTGTTTTATATGTCTGAAATTGCATTGTGGAGCAGTTGCATGTTACTTCTCTGGAGTAGAGAGTAAGGGAAAAGCAGCAATTACTTTTAATGATCAGTGGTTTTTGTTCCCTCAGTGTTTATAGACAATGAAATAGTTGTAGATAGATTTTAATGCTGCACACATTTTCTTCATAGGGCAGACATCAAAAGCATTATAAATCTACAGATTGCTGGAGAACATGCAGAATGTGGGCCTCATAAATTAGATCCCAGTGGATTTTTATATGATCCACAAAAATTTATGGAAAAAGGAGGTTTGTTTGGTTCTATTATCTACATAGTATTTATTCTTTGTTTATGTTTCTGTCTAAAAGCTAAATAGTTCTTCATAAATGTGTTTCTGAGTTACACATATTAGTTTGTTGTGATCTGCCACACATAAAATATTTACAAATAGTCAGGGGGTCATTCTAGAAGTCAAATCAATGGGGCAAACTGGCCCCCTTTTCAGAAAAAGTATGGGCCATCAGAGAATTAAATGGGGACTAGGGAAAACTACCTTAACCTTGTATTTTAATTTCATCCTTGCAATCAAAAGTAAATTTTGTTCCGTTACTACCCAAATCACCTTTTTCCTCTGAATGCCTCACAAATGTACATGTGAGAAATTGTGTAGGCTTCAGTCAGTATATCTGTCTTTTGTGCTTAGAGCACAAATCACTGCACATTTTGTGTTTAGTTAGAACTGTTTAATGACAACAATGAAATCATCCCTGTAGTTTATTGGCTGATTTATAGAAAAATTTCTTCCTGTCACAGGTTTTGCACCCAGCAACATCTTGTTTATCACTTACTTAGAAAACTTGGTTGTCAGTGTTTGCTTGACATTATTTCTTTGGTTATGTGGGCCCCAAAATGTTAAAAATACTGACTGAGATGTCTGCTGTATGATGGAGGCAACATGGTGTTTTACCAGGTTTTCAAGTATGCCGTTTTCGATTGGATGATACAGGTGACACACCCACAGAAATAACCTATAAAAGCTGTAGTAACAATTCACCAATCATAAGTTGGCTGCACTTGATCATTATCTTCAGCTAGGTGGCATTTTTCAAATGCATATTCTTCGAAGAATATGACATGCGCAGACAACGGCACTTGATTCTTCAATATTGTGAATTGGAGAAAGAATTCTTATTATCAGCTTAACATCTTACGAAAAACGTGCGTCCGTTTGGCCCCAATGTAATATTTCTGATGCACCAATGATGAAAAATATGCACCAATGGCGCAAGGGCGCACTCTAGAATGAACCCTGGATAGTAGTTAAATTATTTTAAATATTTTCCTTTGAAAGGAGAAATAAAAATGAGGATAATTTTACTCATGTTAAATTTAAGTGGGGACTATTTATTTTCTTTTTTTTTTTTTTTTTTTTTCGAAAAGTCTGATGGAATTAAATACATGTAGAACATTAACTGAAAAGTTATCATTATTTTTTCTGATTCTTTTTTATTTCAGTGTTCTTCTACAATTTTGGATGGTAAGTGTTTTAACTGAGTATTTTAACCCTTTACCAAGCAACCCCTTGTTTTAATAACCCTCAGGAAGAAGTCCTCTGATGACATTGTGGGAATAAGGAGAAAATGCTGGCAACCAGCATTTCCTCCTTTCCCAGAATGTTTTCTATCATTTCAAAGACCTTCAGTTTATTTTCAAAGCATGTGAATTTGTCATAATTCTTTAAATGTGGAAAAGTCTTAAGTTTGTTGTTTGGGAAAGGGTTTACCCTTAAAGTGCCTTTCTTAACTACATTTGCTTTTGTTACAAGTGTAGATCAAGGTCAAACTACACAAAATATTTCTTCTGATCTTGGATCTACATTATGCTGAGACATTTTGCCCAAAAGCAATTTTGAAACAGAAGTTATTTTTGGTATTTTTTTTCCCTGGCTGTAAATTTTGATTCTCTTTAATTGGCTATCTAAAGGCTAATACAATTTTAATACATTAGATAACTGATTTAACTATAGATGAAAAGGTTCCTTGTTGGAGAAAATGCAAAATGTCCAATATTTTTGATTGATTGTAATGTTGACACCTTTGACTGAGTAACTTTATAACTCTTTACCAAACGACAAAATTTTAGACCAGTCGACATTGAAAGCTTTTGCAGAAAACAAAATAGATGTGATTCAGAAATTGAAATTTGTTTTGGGAAGAGTAGAAAATGTTGTGGGAAAAGCAGAAAATGCTGGTTACCAGCATTTTCTCCTTTTCCCACAAAGTTTTCAAAAGGCCTCTTCCTCAGGGTTGTTTAAAGTCAGGATTGTGTGGTAAAGAGTTAAAACCCCTTACACGGAGGAAATGTTGAGAAAGTTAGCATAATGTATTCCTTATTTACTGGTATTGCACATAGCTTTCCTCTTAATAAAGTCATTGTAAGGCTCCTGTGTGGGCCAGTGGTTAGAGTGGTAGACATGTGACCTGGAGGTCGTGGGTTTGATCCTTACTTGATTTTTCATGGAAGTGCACTTGGGCAAGGCACTGTATAATCCAGCCTTGTACTGGTGAAACTAAGGGAACACATGAATACATGATTAAGTGAACTATTTCCATGATATAACTTGAAAGTTGTTGAAAGTGGTATATAACGCCATTCAAATCATTTCCTGTCGGTTTATATAGTTAAAACTTACAGGACTTTTTTGATATACCTTAATCAGGAGGGATCCTCAATGACTCAGTGTTGGATTTTTGATCAGAAATTGTTGGTTTGATCCCCAATGACAATGCTGTTCACATTTGGGCAAGTCATTGCATGGCCATAGCCTCGTATTAGTAAAAGCCATGAAATACATGAACAATTTGGCTTTCACAGTGATATGATTGCAGTACTGTTGAGACTGGCTTAAAACCCCATTCAGACAGTTTTAATTTGATCTTGCAAATTATTCAAGATTTTTGTTTGTATTTCAGGCCGGACTATGGTGTGGCCTCTCTAAGCACTATTCTAGATATGGTGAAAGTGATGCAGTTCGCTGTTTCTCAGGGAAAAGTGGCTGTACATTGTCATGCTGGTAGAGGTGAGCAATGTGCTAGAAACTGGGTCTATGTGATTCAAGTAGATGTTTTGTTGTTATGATATTTAACCCTTTACCACACAATCCCGAGTTTTAAGGACCCTGAGGGGAAAGCCTTTTGAAAACTGGTAACTTGTAACCAGCTTTTTCTCCTTTTCCCACAATGTTTTCACCTCTTTCTGATAAAAGTGCCATCCTTAGTGCCACATTGAATTTGTCATCTGCAAATGCTTTCAGTTTGGACTACTCTAAAATTTTCATGTGTGGGAAAGAGTTAAGTCTTTACTAGACTACAAAATTTAAGCTCATCCACACTGAAAGCATCTGCAGAAGATAAATTCAGCATGCCTCAAATAATTAGATTTTTTTTTGAAAGTGTATTAAGATTGTGGGAAGAGGAAGAAATGCTGGTAACCAGCACTTTCTTCTTTTCCCACAATATTTTAAAAGCCTGCTTTTCGTCCTCAATTTTGTAAAAATAAACAAATTTATAATAAAGGGTTAACGCTAGTTTCTAACAGAATTTCAGGTGTGGTTCATCAGCCTATCCATTGTTTTCTTGAATTTCTTGGTTACATGCAACACTCTATTCAGGTTCCCTTTTCCACACAAATAAAGTTATTGCAAGAAGGAATTTTAAGCAAGCTCGCCAGGTTCTGGTGAAAACCAGGACACATATGCTGTGATATGACTAAAATAATGTTGAAAGCAGTGTAAAACTTAATTCATTTGATCATGCCAAGCAGTCTGTTTTTATGAGATCAAATATGATGTCATTGTACGTATATGGATACAGTCCCATGTAAATAATACATGTGATCATGTTACTTTTCTGCTAACCTTTGCGAAATTCTGGCACAAAATCTGGCATAACCGGCATCTTCTCCTCAAACAGTGTTTCCAGTAGCTGTCTTTTAGATTGTTAAAACACAGGGTTCTTTGGTTAAGGGTTATATATTCAAAGAAATTAGCATGAATTATATCTTGTATTTTTCAGGTCGGACTGGTGTCATAATTGCATGTTATCTTGTGTTTACCAACAGAATATCAGGGCGCGAGGCAATACATTATGTTAGAGAAAAAAGGTAGGGTTCCTGTCTTTTGATGTTTACCTTGCAACAGAACAATACCATATTTTAACAACCATGAGGAAGAAAGCTTTTGAAAACATTATGGAAAAAGGAGAAAATGCTGGTAACCAGCATTTTCGTTTTTTTTTCCCATAATGTTTTCTAACTTTCAGAGACAAATCATATTATTTACCACAATCAGTTAGATGTCTGCAAGTTACATTTTGATTTCTGGTTTAGAGTTTTTCAACTTTTTTGTTGATCAGACATGGAGTACTGTCTTAGATAAATTCAGAATTTTTGAAAATGCACAGCTGTTTTTTAACTCTTTACCCAATGACAAAATTTAAGACTAGTCCATATTGAAAGCATATGCAGACAACAAAATGATTCTGACCAAAAAAATGAAATTTGTTCTGAGAAGGGTAGAAAATATTGTGGGAAAAGGAAAAAATGCTGGTTACCAGCCTTTTCTCATTTTCCTGTCTCGGGTTCGACAGCAGTCAGGACTGTGTGGTAAAGAGTTAAATACCTCCTTATTCTCCAGGAATCAATAACTTAAAGTTATAATGTAAGAAGTAGAAAATGGTATTGAGTAGACACAGGTAGATTTAAAGCAGATGATAGAATTATAGACTTACCTATATTAAAAGCATTCATCTTTGATGACGAATGTGGCTAAATGACAGGGTTTGTTCATGAGAGAATAGACATGTTTTTGGACTGTTTTTATTTGAATAGAAAACGGTGTCTGAAAAGAAAAAAATGCAGGTAACCAGCTTTTTCTCCCTTTTCCCACGTTTTCTTTCCGAGCAAAGATAAATCTTCTCATTTGAGCCACGTCTATTTTGTCATCTGCAAAGTCTTTCAATATCAATAGGACTAAATTTTTTTTGTCTTATAAACAGCAATAAGGTGTGGCATACTAACACAATGACCAAAAAAAGTCAATTTAGTGTATGTTGAGTAACCTGAATTGCGCTTTACTGAACATATTTTCTTATTTCAGACCTCAATCAATACAAACCAGACAACAGATGCAGGTAATAGGGGAGTTTGAGAAATACTTAAAGCCATTTAGGATTGTTTATGCTTCAAGGTGGGTGGAACTCTCGTATCAATTCATTAACTCTTTACCAAACCACAAAATTTTAGACTGGTTCACATTCAAAGCATTTGCAGATGACAAATTAAATATTGATCAGGTGGTAAGATCTGTCTGTGATGGGATAGAAAACATTGTGGGAAAAGGAGAAAATGCTGGCTACCAGCATTTTCTCCTTTTCCTACAATGTTTTCGAAAAGTTTCTTCCAAAGAGTCGTCTGAACTTGGGATTATGTAGTAAAGGCCTAAAGGTTGAGGGTAAAAAACTAACTCAAGGCCATTTAAAACAAATCTGCAGCAAACAAGTCTGAAAACATTTTGGATCAGGGATAATCTTCTTGAATTAGCCCTTTACCAAACAGTCCTATGTTTTAACCCTTAACCAGATGACAAAATTTTAGCTTTGTCCAAATTGAAAGCATTTGCAGACGACAAATTCTGTGTGGCTAAAATGGTGCAATATTTCTTTAAAAGGGTAGAAAACATTGTGGGAAAAGGAGAAAATGCTGGTGTCCAGCATTTTCACCTTTTCCCACAATTTTTTCAAAAGGCTTCTTTCCCAGGGTCGTTAAAAGGCAGCATTGTGCGGTAAAGGGTTAACAACCCTGAGGCAGAACCCTTCTGAAAAAATTGTGGGAAAAGGATAAAATTCTGTTAACCATCTCAAAGACAGAAATAATCTTTTGAGCAACATTTAATTTTGTCATCCACAGATGCTTTCAATTTGGTTGAGTCTAAAATTTTGTCATTTGGTACAGACTTTTTGCACATATCATCGTAGCAAAAGGGCTATTTCTCCTTTTCCCACAAGGTTTTCAAAAATGAGCTGCAAGATGAAACATTGTCTAGAAATGGTAATGTGGAAGGGATGTTAAAAAATTGCTTGTAAGGTGATGGACTAATTGCATAGCACTGTTTTGAAAGTATCTGAATGCAGAGGATGAGATCATTGGTTTGAAACCTTTCCAGTTTGTATTGATGTTATTATTGATTTTATGTAATACTGGTATATATATGTACCAATATCAAAGAATGAATGAATGTTGTTTTATGGCACACTGACAGTTTTGGTTATTTAGAGTGCATGTCGCTGTTCAACTCTTTACCACACAACCCAATCTTAGACTAGTCCAAACTGAAAGCATTTGATGACAACAAAATAAATGTGACTGAAAAATTGAAATTTGTTTTGGGGAGGGTAGAAAGCATTGTGGAGAAAAGGAGTAACCAGCATTTTCTCCTTTTCGCACAATGTTTTCAAAAGGTTTCTTTCTCAGGGTTGTAAAAAGTCAGGATTTTGTGTTAAAGGGTTAAAGATGATAAACTGAATTGATTGAGCTTGAAAAGATTTTAACAAAATGATGAATTAATAGTAAAAAGTGTTTAAATAGAGAAAGATTATGTGTAATCTTGACATACATAAAAGATGTTATTGAGTGACTGGGCAGTCCCTGCTGTGCTGATATCACTTCATTCTACTTTTGTCATTTTACATGCATTTGGAATAAGCATGATTTTACTGCCTCGTTGCTTCACTGCACAATTGTACTGTGATATCTTGCATGGGTCAAATGATTCTAACTCTTTACCACAAGACAATATTCTACAGTTGTCCAAATTCAAAGCATCTGCAGATGACAAATAAAGTGTGGCTAAAATGATTGGATTTGTCTTTTAAAGGGTGGAAAACACTGTGGGAAAGGAAAAAATGCTGCTTATAAGCATTTTCTCCTTTTCTCACAATGTTTTTATAAACCTTTTTCCTCAGAGTCATGTAAACAGGGGATTGTTTGGTAAAGGGTCAGATTATTTTAATGCTCGTTTAAATCTTCAACAACCATCATGATACAGTGTTGTATTTTCAATGTTTATGGCAAGTACAAGCTGGTTATAACAACGTTCAATACGGCTTGTCATATAGTGATTTGATCATACAGAATTTTGCACTAAAAGAAAAAAAAATGAAGAAAACAAATAAAATCATACTGTAATACTTTTATAGGCAAAAACAAAAAGAAAAATGGATGAAAGTCTAAAAAAAGCTAGTAATTTAAAAATTTTACTCACATTAAAGTCAGTCAGTATGTTTAATCTTTAGTGCATAGACATTATTTCTAGAAATTATTCTTTACTTTATTGCCCCAAAACACATTTGGAACATCTTCCTGAAAGATGAATAATTAATGTGAAGTTGTTATACATAAATAAATGTGATAACAGTATGGTAAATGGAGAACTGTTTTGGAAAGTCATTTACTACAGGACAGAAAAAAATGTCTGTAAGATGTAATGTGTTAACTGAAAAAGTGGCTTGTTTTTCCAGTAGTGTACATTCACCTTTGATGGAAAACTCTAGGTAAACATATAGATATAGATATAGTGAAGTGTTATCTAATCTGTAATCTGATCTATCGTTAACTAGATCATTTTTAACATTTGTACATCTTTTAACCCTTTAGCTGCTAAGTGCGACTCACTGACCTTTTGTGGACAGTTTAGATCAAAATCAGACTGCACAGAATATGCAATCTGATCTTGGATCTACACTGTCTGATACAGAGATATTTTTCTCCAAATAATAAGTTTGAAATAAGATTATTTGGGTTTTTGCTATCTGCTTGAAAGTTTTTTTTTTAGTTATCTTTAGGATTTTCTCCTTTGTCCACAATGTTTTCAGAAGCTTCTTTTTCAGAGTCGTTTTAAGTCAGAATAGTGTGGTAAAGGGTTAAAACATAGCTCTTAGAGTGTTACAGTTACTTTAAAATGTAACTTTTTCCATATATGCCAAACATCAATTAAAATGTAGTATGTTGAAATTAGGTTGTATCCAGGAGAAAATTTTCAGTGGCTTCTTTTTGAAAAAAAAGACTGTGATACTACTTGAGTTGATACTGAGAAAATAACCACAGAAATGAATAAATAGGTGCACTGGGTCACTAGCTGCACTGAAGTTTGGGGAAACATCACATTACAAAATAACAATGGTTTTGGGATTGGAGATATATTTTAAAAAAAAAAAAAGGTTCTATAGGAAGATATATTGCAGCACAATTGTAAAACAGTTTTCTCTCACAAGATTTGGTTTTTTCACTTCACTTTTCCTAACTGTCTGTATACCTTAATTTTAAACATTGTGCATCTTAAAATATCCATTCATTTACCGGTATTTAGAATTCTCTGGTGTTTTCTCTCTTTAAAATATAAAGTTAGACAGGTGCACAAAATAGTTAGTTCTAGCAGATTATTCTGAATTGTACACATGTATTTGCATTTCATTGACTGAGTCAATCCACAGGAGTTGGACTGGTATAAAAAATAGTTTGTTTCATCATTTCATTCATATTTGTGTATTTGTACGGCATTAACTGCACCTAAATGTAGACTTTTTACGGTTTATAGTGCACCTGGTAGATTGCAATTTAGGTTGATAGAAGTCACTTTTACCACTTTTCTTTCATTTAGGTCTATAGAAGTCATTTTTCTGTTACCTTTTCCTTTCACTTTTGACAACTTCTGATGCAGATGACTCTTGCAAGAACTTAGTACATAGAAAAATTTTTTTTATACATCACTGTTTCCATGTATTTGTTTCTGAAAAATTTATTCCTTATCACATTTTCTATTTGGTGTAAAGTAGCAACAAATTATATATCGGTATATCTTTGGAAAATTGGAACAATTTACTGTCCTAATTTATTTGGTATATTCAGAAAACTAGTTAGTCCATTTACCTTTTTTCCAGCACAGGCTTTTTGATAAGCACCTGAAGTGGGAGTCTTTTGAAAGCCATGTGACAAAAAAAGAAAAAAAACTCAGTCCAGCAATTTCTGAATTGGTCACATAGTTCCTTCATTGTTGGTTATCCTTTACTAAACAATCATGTGTTTTAATGACCCTGAGGAAAAAGGTTTTTGAAGGAAAAGGAGAAAATGTTGGCAACAGGCCAACACTTTCATTTTCAAGAGTCAAGTTAAGTTTGTCATCTGCAGTTGCTTTAAAAAATGGGCAAGTCTCAACATTTGTCATCTTAACCCTTTCCCAAACGACAAATTTTGGACTGGTCCGAATTGAAAGAGTTTGCAGACGACAATTTTAAATTTGATGAAAATGGCAGAAAGGTCTCAAAAAGAGTAGAAAACACTGTGGGAAAAGGAGAAATTGCTCGTTACGAGCAATTTCTCCTTTTCCCACAGTGTTTTCAAAAGACTTGTCCTGCAGACACATGAAAACCAAGGCTTGTTTGGGAAAGGGTTAATACAGTATTATTTTAATTTAGATTAATGTTTTTGCATGCATGATTATGTGGCAATTTTTTTGTTTTAAATCATGCAGTACGAAATAGCAGAGGATGCATGGATACAATACATTGTTTTTTGAACAGTTTCTCTTACAGTGCTGAATACATGGAGTTAAAATGGACATTGTCAGCCAGTAAAATAGACAGACATCTGTTGTTGAAGGCTTCATTGGCCCAGAATAGCTCAAAGTGTTATTTCTACACAAAAGACAGAAGTTTTAACATTCTTAGAGCATTTAATGGTTGGAGTTTTCTGAACCCTTTATCACAGAATCCTAAATTTTAACGACCCTTAGGAAGAAGACTTTAGAAAACATTGTAGGAAAAGGAGAAAATGCTGGTAACCAGAATTTTCTTCTTTTCCCACAATGTTTTCTAACCTTTGAAGTATAAATTTCCATCTTTGGCCACATTTATTCTGTCATCTGCAAAAGCTTGCAATTTGGAGAAGTCTTAAAATTTGACTCTTGGTAAAGAGTTAACCCTTTACCGCACAATGCCAACTTTCAACGACCTTTGGTAACTAGCATTTTCTCGTTTTCCCACAGAGTTTTCTATACTTCCAAGGACTTCTTGTACCATTTGAGCCACACTGAAATTGTCATCTGCAAGTGCTTTCAATTTCGACAAGGCTAAAACTTTGTTGTCAGATAAAGAGTTAATTAATTGCACTAAAACAAATTTACAGTCGACAATTTTGAAAACATACTTTTAGAATGAATATAATCAACATAAATTATTATGAGAGGAAATATTGTGGCATGGCATTGCTTATTACAGGTGATGTCTTCATTTGTGACAATGTTTTGCAGAAATGGTTGGGTAGTTAGCTACAAGATGACCTTAGTCAGCTGTAGGAGGTTATGAATTTTGCTTGTCATGTTTTATTATCCCAAAACTTTGAATTACCCTGGAAACACGAAAAGGTGAAGTTTCTTCACAAACAAGCAGAAAGAGAGGTAAAATGGGAAACTCTTTACCATACGGCACAATTGTAGAATCACCCATACTTTGAGCATTTACAGACAACATTTTAAGCATGGTCAAGTTTATGAGATTTTTCTTTGAGAGGGTAGGAAACACTGTGGGAAAATGAAAAACCAGCATTTTCCCCGAAATGTTTTCAAAAACTTTTATTTCCCTGGGACATTAGAACATGGGATTGTTGGTAAAGGGTTAACTCATTACCAGACAACCATATGTTTCAGCAACCCTAAAGAAAAAGCATTTTGAAAACATTGTGGGAAAAGGAGAAAATGCTGGTAACCAGCCTGTTCTCCTTTTTCCCACAATATTTTCTACCCTTTCCAAAATGAATGTCAATTTTTGAGTCACATCTATTTTGACATCTGTAAATCTTTTGAATCTGGACTGTGCAGGCTGACCTGGGTCAATACTTTTTGCAGGTGCAGTAAGCCCCCTTTTCACAGAGCATGGCTCGCATATACCTGTACAAACGTCAGTACTATGGCAAAAGAGATATTGCATGTTATGCTGCACAAATAGACTGCAGCAATAAGACAAAATGTGTCTGCAGGAATTGATGAATTAAAAATGTTTAAAACTATGGTATATTGCAGAGAGAAAGGAAGCTATGAGATCTCACTTCAACAATTCCTAAACAGACAGCGCCATGTCCTGCACGGGTATGAATCTCGGAGACTGAAGTACATTCCAAAGGTATGGTCTGCCAGCAAAGTTCTGCATAAAGTGAATGATGAAGAAAAAATTATAAAAGTTTATAAATATGATTCAGAAAATTGGGACCCTGATAGATATACCATATGCAGGTGTTTCATAAGTTTGATACTGGCTTTTAGACTTGACAAAATTTAAGGCATTTGTACATGGCAAACCATGTATACCTCAATTAGTGATTCCTGCTCTGAAAGGGTAGAGAACATTGTCACTAGCATTTCCTCATTTTCCTGCAATGGTTTTTAAGTCCTCAACATCAGGGTCATAACATCTCGGGAATGTGTGGTAAGGGGTTAATACGGCTCAGATGATGGGATTTGTCTTTTGAAGTTATATAAAACATTGTGGGAAAGGGAGAAATGCTGGTTATCAGCATTTCTCCCTTTCACAGAATGTCTTCAAAAGCTTACTTCCACACGGTCATATAATCTGTTCATGTATGAATTGTATTTATAACTTGTATAGTTTTCTTGTTTTACGTTTTCAGATAGTGTATGTTGTGTGTGAGCGATTACTAGAACTTGCCAAAAAAGGGAGTTCTCTCCAAAAACAAAACAATAAACATGACATGAGACTTGAGCAAACATTCACAAGTTTGTCAACAAGACAGGGATTTGACAAGGCAACAAATTCAGATGTGTCAACAATAAAGTCAAGTCCTTCAAAAGATTCATTGACAAATCTTGGGAAAAAGAAACGTTATAAAAAGTCACTGTTGGCTACAAGGACTCGTTATAAGAGTATAAGTATGGAAGATTTAGATAATGATAATTTCAAAAGTGTGCTAGATAGGGAGCAGGATCAAGAATCAATAGGTAGTAGTAGTAGTGGACTGAACAACACGCTTACTGCAGGCAGTGAGTCAGAAGATGATGATGATTGCATTGTGTTTGGAAATAGTACAATTAACTTAAAATCAGCCTCGGGTACCCTGAGGCAAGTGAGTGTTCCCAGTGAGATAAGGAGGGAAATGCCAGGAACTAGTCGTCAGGTCAGTGCCCCCAGCAAGGTCACGAATGATGTCATGAGTGATGTCACTAGTGAAGTGATGCAATGGAGTATTGTTGAGTCCATGACTGCTGAGATGTCAGAAGATTGTGTCCAGAAAGTGAGCTATGCTTTGTCAGAAGATACCGTTGAAAGTTATGTTACAGAGAGAGCAGAGGACTATGAGGTATGTTATTAACCCACAGCTTTACCCTTTTTCAGGCGATAAAGTTTGAGACTAGTCTAAAGTGAAAGCCTTTGCTGTCAACAAATTGAGTTTGACTCAAATGATGTAATTTATTTTTGAAAGGGTTGAAAAAGTGGGTAAAGGAGAAGATGATGGTTACCAGCATTTTCACCTTTTCCCACAATGTTTTCAAAAGGCTTTTTATTTAAGGTCTTTACAGTTTTAGATCGTTTGGTAAAGGGCTAACGTAATGATCATAAGCAAAGGCTCTTAAAAACTTGATGTGAAAAGGAGAAACTAACATTTCCTCCTTTTCCCATCATGTTTGTTTGTGGTTTCAAAGTTAAATAACACCATTTGATCCATGTTTGATGTCTTGTTTGCAAATACATTCAATATGAAGCAGTCAAAAAAATCTTTTTTCAAGCAATAGAAATGTAACTTATTACTGTCCAGGCTTTCTAGATGTAGCCAAACATATTACACATCACATTTAGGACAAGCATATCAATGAAATGAAAGACAAAGGTTTTTTTTCATAGAATGGAAAACATTGTAGGAAAAGGAGTAAGAACTTATTTCAAACAGTTGCAAATTTTCCCAAAATGTTTCCCAAAGCTTTCAACCGCAGTGGCTTAATATGTTGTACAGTGAGGGATTAAATACTAATAATGTTAAAGACAACATTTAATTCTTTACCAAATGGCAAAATTTTATGGGGAGGAGGAGAAACACAAACAGAAAACATAAAAAAGGGACTGGAAGCCCCGACCATAATCAATTTTGTGCTTTAACAAAACTTTGCCAATAGTGTACAGTATGTATGTACAACGCAGCACTTGGTAGTGTGTACCAGTGACCGAGGATATATTTTATTTCTCTGAAAATGACAGAAAAAAGGGAGTTCAGTGGTGTGTTTGGGATATATCCCTGTCAATATCTCAGTGTAATTAACCCTTTACCAACCAATCCCAACTTTTAATGATCCCCAACTGAGAAGGCCTTTGAAAACATTGAGGAAAAGGGAGAAAATGCTGGTAGTCAGCATTTTCTACCTTTCCCCACTATGTTTTCTACCCTTTTGTAGAGAAAATAATTATTTGGGCTACTTAAAATTTGTCATCTGCAAAGGCTTTCAACTCTTTACCACACAATCCCGACTTTTAATGACCCCAAGGAAAGGGACTTTTGAATACATTGTGGGAAAAGGAGAAAATGCTGGTAACCAGCATTTTCTCCTTTTCCCTCAATGTTTTCTTCCCATCCAAAGGCTAATTTCATGTGAAATCTAGTTTTTGATGGCTTGATTGGATTTATTCAAAATGTTGGATAGTTTGTGGTTCTACCTTAACTCTTTACTAAACCGCAAAATTTTGGACTGGACCAAATTGAAAGCATGCTCACAGAGTTGATTCTAGGATGCGGAATTGCGGGAATCCCGCAAAGATTAACATCGGGGCGCAAAACTGTCATGCCTCTGCGCCCAATGTGCCGCAAATTTAAGGAGAGTCCCGCAATATTCGCTGTTTGTTGCGCCCAGTGAGATAAATTTTATAAGTGGAGTGCAGCCTCCAGTGTTTCCATGGGACCTTGTGTCGACAGCAGCGACTGGTTAGAAAACTGACTCCTCTTTGTAGCTGAACATTTGTTGATTTCGTTACATATTTGAAATTCCCTTATATTTACTTAGTATGCGAGTAAAAAATAGAAATTGCGAGCTGAATGCAAATTGTGGAAGATCAGTTATGCGAATGAAATAAATTGCACGTGCGAATGTACAAATAAAGTAACCCTTTTCGTCCACAACAGCGGTAATATCACACTGAAAATTCCTTCGACGGCTATTTATAAATTTTCTGGGAATTTACGAGAACTGTAAAATGGTTCTCGGCTCTAATCAATTAAATGTAAAGAGTCTGAAAAAGAAAACGAGAATCCTGTAATCGTCTAGCAACGGCGGATGGATCAAAGATTGATCATCGTGTCAGAAAAGATTAGCTACTCTCTTTTTATATAACATTTGTGTCCGCATAAAATAAAAGGATGCCAAAGAAGTATCGTTGCCTATAAATGATTATTCAAAGATCTAAACTCTGAAATAAAACAATATGAATCAAGTGTGAAGGACGCACGCGTCGCTGTTATCACCGCTGAACGAGCTGGCCTGTCATCAATGAAACACGCTACAGTGATGTAAATCCGCTCATCTAGAGTAAAATGACAGGTTTTGAATTTACCTGCTACCATTATTGGCAATTTCATGTAAAATCATGCCAAAAAATTCCATCCAAAAGTTACCTGAAATGAAAAATAGACCGCAGAAAAAAAAACGCGAAAACCCATGACACAACCAAATGTCAGTTTTACATTGTTCGATCAGAGGCTTTTTAGACTGTCTTTTCAGGTTTAATAGTGACTTTAAGCAGAAAATTTACACAAGTATATGTATAAAACGATAGTTGGGTGTTAAAAATCTCCCTCCTATTATGAGGAAAAAATTGGGGGGATTTTTATGAAATGAAAATATTGAACAACCTACAAATAAGATGGGGCGGTAGGGTGGGGATTAGGCCACCTTGTCTTACATTGCTAGCACTAGAACACGTTTTGAAGAGGTATAGGACATTAACAGATATAAAGTTGTTATGTGCATGCTGTAATTCATTTCTCTCATTGGTTTTAAAACTTACAAAAAATAACAAAATGAGTAATGTCAATAAAGAAAACAAGCATCTGAAATGGTTCTAAAATAATGCCAGTCCTGTAGTCACTTTGTCATTAGGAAAAACAAGCCACTGACAAAATGATAAATTTGAGGGCCCCTTTTCGGGGAGTAAGGGCCCTTTTTTAGGAAGTTAGGGGGCCCCGGGGCCCCACTTCAGAAAATCCTAGATGCAACTCTGATGCTCAGACGAGGAAATAAATGTAGCCCAAGTTATGATATCTGTCTTTGATAGGATAGTAAACGTTGTGGGAAAAGGAGAAAATGCTGGTTACCAGCATTTTCTCCTTTTCCCACAATGTTTTCAAAAGCCTTCTTTCTGCAGGGTTATTAAAACTCCGGATTGTGTGGTAAAGGTTTAAGCTGTATGATGGAAAGGAAAATTTTATGTTTGAAAAAGAAAAAAAAAAGATGAAAAAAAAAAACTACTGGTAAGCTGTGCTTAGATGTTTATCACAATTTCAGAAAAAATTGAATGAAACAGACTCAGTCTGGATTGCTTTGTCCAGTGAGGGAGATCCGCATGTCCTGGGAAAGCTCCTTTGGGATTGGCTGGACCAACTTAAGGTGGGTGTGGTTTACTCAGAGATATGGGTAATGGGTTAATTGGGAGAGTTGCATTCTTTCATTGCGACTGTGAAGATACAATGTTTTTAACAGTGAAAATACAATGTTTTTAGAATTAAAATATCCATGCACAACTGGACCTCTGGTTATGGGACATAGTCGAAATTTTGACTGATAGAATTTGTATGTGTGTAGAGAAAGACTTCATGGATATTTGAACAAAAACACATACATGTACATTCACTTATGGTGGGGATGTTGATATTAAAATTTTTTCACTGATCAGAGGTAAAAAATTTGTATTCATTTTTAGCTCCACTAGCCGAAGGCCAGTGGGCTTATGTCATGGCCCAGTGTCCGTCGTGCGTCCGTCCGTCCGTGTGTCTGTCCGTCCGTCCGTGCGTTAACTTTTATTTCAAACATCTTCTTCTCTGAAACTACCCATCCAATTTTCATGAAACTTCACAGAAATGATCCTGCCATGGTCCTCTTCAGAATTTCTCGAAAGAATTTAATTCCTTCAAAAACTCTGGTTGCCATGGCAACAAAACTGAAAAATACTGGAAATCTTTAAAAATCTTCTTGTCTGAAACCATAAGGTGTAGGGCTACCAAATTTGGCATGTAGCTTTATGTAGTAGACCTCTATCATGTTTCTTCAAATTATAGCCCTGGGGTCAAAATTGGCTCTGCCCCAGGGGTCACAAGTTTTACATAGGCTTCTATAGAGAAAACTTTGAAAATCTTCCTGTACCTAGCCATAAGGCCTAGAGCTACCAAATTTTGCATGTAACTATATCTAGTGGGCCTCTACCAAGTGGGCCAAAATTTTAGCCCTGGGGTCAAAATTGGCCCCGCTGCAGGGGTCACAAGTTTTACATGGGCTTACATTGTGACAACTTAAGAAATCTTCCAGTACCTAGCCATAAGGCCTAGAGCTACCAAATTTTGCATTTAGCTTGATCTAGTGGGGGTCTACCAGAAGTGCCCAAATTACAGTCCTGGGGTCAATTTGGCCTCATGCTGGGGGGTGGGGGGGAGGCGCGAGGTTCACAAGATTTACATGGGCTTATATAGGGAAAACTTTTAAATCTTGGTGTACATAGCCATAAGGCTTAGGGCTACCAAATTTTGCATAATTTTAGCACTATCTAGTGGACAACTACAAAGAGGGCCCAAGTTACAACCCTAGGATCAAGTTTGGCCCTGCACCAGGGGTCACAAGTTTTACACAGGTTTATGGAGTGAAAACTTCAGAAACTGTCTTGTTACTAGCCATAAGGCCAAGAACTCCCAAATTTGGTCATAAACATGTGCTTATATGGTGAAAATTAAAAAAATCCTTTTGCTCCTAACCGCAAACTCAAGGGCTACCAAATCTTGATCACTTTTGATTTTTAGCTCCACTGGCCGAAGGCCAGCGGGCTTATGTCATGGCCCGGTGTCCGTCGTGCGTCCGTCTGTCCGTCCGGTCGTCCGTCCGTCCGTCCGTCCGTCAGTCAGTCCGTCCGTCCGTGCGTTAACTTTTATTTCAAACATCTTCTTCTCTGAAACTACCCATCCGATTTTCACGAAACTTCACAGAAATGATCCTGACATGGTCCTCTTCAGAATTTCTTGAAAGAATTTGATTCCTTCAAAAACTCTGGTTGCCATGGCAACAAAACTGAAAAATATTGGAAATCTTTAAAAATCTTCTTGTCTGAAACCATAAGGCATAGGGCTACCAAATTTGGCATGTAGCTTTATGTAGTAGACCTCTATCAAGTTTCTTCAAATTATAGCCCTGGGGTCAAAATTGGCTCTGCCCCAGGGGTCACAAGTTTTACATAGGCTTATATAGAGAAAACTTTAAAAATCTTCTTGTCTGAAACCATAAGGCATAGGGCTACCAAATTTGGCATGTAGCTTTATGTAGTAGACCTCTATCAAGTTTCTTCAAATTATAGCCCTGGGGTCAAAATTGGCTCTTCCCCAGGGGTCACAAGTTTTACATAGGCTTATATAGAGAAAACTTTAAAAATCTTCTTGTCTGAAACCATAAGGCATAGGGCTACCAAATTTGGCATGTAGCTTTATGTAGTAGACCTCTATCATGTTTCTTGAAATTATAGCCCTGGGGTCAAAATTGGCTCTTCCCCAGGGGTCACAAGTTTTATACATAGGCTTATATAGAGAAAACTTTAAATATCTTCTTGTCTGAAACCATAAGGCCTAGAGCTACCAAATTTGGCATTTAGCTTGATCTAGTTGGAGTCTACCAAAAGTGTCCAAAGTATAGTCCTGGGGTCAATTTGGCCTCATACTTGGAGGGGGGGGGGGTTCACAAGATTTACATAGGCTTACATAGGGAAAACTTTTAAATCTTGGTGTACACAGCCATAAGGCTTAGGCTACCAAATTTTGCATATAATTATAGCATTATTTAGTGGACAGTTACAAAGAGGGCCCAAGTTACAGCTCTAGGATCAAGTTTGGCCCTGCACCAGGGATCACAAGTTTTACATGGGTTTATGGAGTGAAAAGTTCAGAAACCATCTTGTTACCAGCCATAAGGCCAAGAACTCCCACATTTGGCATGTTATTCTTCTAATACAATATTCCCCATTTAGTCAGACTGTAGCCATGAGGTCAAAGTTTTATAAGGGCTTATATAGTGAAGACTTTTCTTCGTGGTTTATATTTATAAGCCAGTGGAGCGATACAGGGCCATCATGGCCCTCTTGTTTTTTGAAATTAGCCTTGCATCAGGGGTCTTATGTTTTACAGAGGCTTCACATGGACGAAACTTGAAAATCACCTTATTTATAACCATACAGCATAGACTTGTATTATTTTGGCATGTGGCTTTATCTTGTGGACCTCTACCATGGTTCAAGTAATTATAGCTCTGGGATCAAAAATGGCTTTGCCCTGCGGGTCTCAACTTTCACATGGGCTTTTACAGAGAAAACTTTGTAAGTCTTCATTTTGAAATCATTTGGCTCAGAATTGAAATGTTCAGTATTTATGGTTTATATTTATAAGCCAGTGGAGCGATACAGGGCCATCATGGCCCTCTTGTTTTATTCAACATTTTCTCCTTTTCTATTTTCTACCCTTACAAAAATTCATCTGAACCAAGTTTAATTGGCTGCAAATGCCTTCAATATAGACTAGTCTAAATGTCATCGGGTAAAGGGTTATTTTTTATCCTAACAACAGAATTTTTTTACTTGTCCAAATTGACAGTTTTTGCAGACGACTTAATAAATATGTGGGTCAGAAATTGAGACTTAAATTTGAAAATTAAGAAAACATTATGTGAAAAGGAGGAACCACTGGAAACCAGTAACAGGATTTTCCCACAATGTTTTCTACCCTTCCAAAAACAAATTTCAATTCTTGAGTCATATTTATTGTCGTCTGCAAATGCTTTCAATTTGGACCAGTCTAAAATTTTGTCGTTTGGTAAAGAGTTAAAAGCATATGCAGAAAACAAATTCAAGGTTGCTCAAAGAATGAGGATTTTAGCTTTAAAGTGGGACAGAAATCATTATAGGAAAAAGAGAAAGTGTTGGTAACTAGCATTTTCTCCTTTTCCTACAATATTTTGAGACTCATTCTTCTTGTGGGCTGTAAAAACACGGAAATGTTTGATAAAGTATTAACCCAACACTATAAAAATGTTTTGGAAGTATTTGAATGAATTGTAAACATCTTTCATAAACTGTATGGAAAATATTGTGTGAAAAGTAGCAACTGCTTTTAATAAGCATTCTCTCCTATTCCCACAATGATTTCTAAAGCTGGCAACACTGGGGACCCACAAAATATTGTTTTTTAATTTTTTTATTATCTACTTTACACAAAACTTCTGTTGCACCCTATAGGAGCCAATATTGAGAATGCAGGATCTACAGGTGTTACTCAAATGTATAAGTGAGCCTTATGTGGGGCTGCAGAAACTAGAAAAGGTAAGAATTTTTGTTTTATCATACTTGAAAAATTGTTTAAATAACTCTTTACCAATTGGCAATAATTTAGACCAGTCCAAATTGAAAGCATTTGCAGAAGACAGATCTGACTCAAAAATTTAAGTTTGTTTCGGAAGGGTAGAAAACTGTAAGAAAAGGAGAAAAATGCTGCTTACCAGCATTTTCTCAACTACCCAATATGTTTTCAAAAGGTTTCTTTCTCAGGGTCCTTAAAAGTCAAGATTGTGTGGTAAAGGGTTAAAGAAATATTCCAGTGTGACTCGGTGATTTAGGCTTTTGATTTATGATTGGAAATCCTAGTTCAGTAGAGGTTAAGGATACTGGTCAAGTTGGACTTTCTATGCAAGGCACTGCGTAGCTCCAACATACTAGGGAAACCCAAGTAAGACATGAAATGGGGTCCTGCCTGGCTCAGTGGTGAAAGTGTTTGGATTTAAAACCAGTAGGCCTGGGGTGTGATCCTCACTTGAGGAGCCTGGCTTTTTTGTGGGAGTGTAACAAGACACTTCACAGCCTTGTTCTAGTGCTGATGAAACCCACGCCACAAATGACCAAGTGAGCTGTTTCCATGATATAATTGAAATAACGCTGAAAATGGGTTAAAGCACCATCTAATAGTGATGATATTGATAATATTAATAAGAATAATGATAGTGATAAAATGATGATGAGATGAAACATTTGAGATGTTATAGTGATAAGGCTAACAATTGAAAGGGCCATAAAACTCTGCACAAAAATATCACTCAAAATGTTTCAATCTGCTTTTACAGGGAACCAGGTATACCATTGAGTACCTTGTCAAAGTCATTTCCAAACTGAAACCTATAAGCAATCAGACATATTACAACATTTACCAGAAACTGATCTCTCATCTCACACACTCCTGGGTCACAACGGAAGCAGAGGAGGACACGAGAAGCTGGGCCATGTCAACGCGACAGAGTTTCAAAGATGAAACAGAAAAAGACCACTGGAATGAAATGGGCCGTGAAACTGCACCTCAGATTTTTGCTTTTTTCATGCATCTCCAACAAACTGTTGAATCTAGGAAGTGATGCTGAACTAAAAATAGGGCTCTTAGAACTCTTTACCAAACAACTAATTTGTAGACTTGTTCAAATTCAAAGGATTTGCAGACGACAAATTGAGTATGGCTCAAGTGATGGAAATTTTTGAAAGGGTGGAAAACCTTGTGGGAAAAAGGGAAAATGCTGATTACCAGCATTTTCTCCTATTCCAACAATATTTATACCACCCACCTAGAAAGTAGAGTGGGTATACTGGTTTCACCATGTATGTCTGGCTATCCATCCATCCATCCATCCATCCATCCATCCATCCATCCGTCTGTTCTTCGTTTCCATGCTCTAACCCAATATCCATTTGACCTAGGACCCTGAAACTTCATACAAGTGCTGCTCATGACCTAAGGAGGTGCCCTATTGTTTTGGGGTCACATGGGTCAAAGGTCAAGGTTGTGATTTTTGTTTTGAAAATCATTTCCGCTCTCTGTTTGTGCTGCTTCAGTGACAAGGTGCTGGTGGTGGGTATGTGACCGCTTTGCTACATTTCTAGTTCAATAGTTTTATTCCGTCGGCAGTTTAAACATGTTATTGTTTGTTAAAAGATTAATGCCTTAGCTACACAAATGTTTATACTGGATTCAGCCTGTCTGTCGCTCTCTCTCAGTATTTCCACCTCTGGTATCGACATAGATATATTTGTATATCAGACTTGATATTCAGTCTTTGTAGCTCAGCTGTTTCAAAAAAAAAACACTGTGGTGTTGTCATAGCCCTGTCATCTTCTGTGTTGTCATTGTGCCAAAACTTTTTGACATTTTTCATATCTCTATCATAGACTTGATACTTGGGCTAGTTCTTCATATTTGATAGGGGAACCATATCAGAAGGGCAGGTAACTTTCAAAATGTTTTTGACAGTTATGCCTCCTTTTTAACAATTTTCACTGAAAAGGTAACTGCAGCATGCACAGGCTTGCAATGCTCTTGTTGTCATTGTATTGAATATTTTTACAAGCATGAACTAGAAGCCGTAAATGTACAAATGGCGATTTTTGGAAGTATCTCCCACTGATTGATAATGTTTCTGTGTAATGCATACTAGGTTTGAACATTTGTCTACTCTATCAAAGCACTTGGAGGGGCTGTTAAATTCTTTTTTTTTTTCACTTATTTATGTATAAATCTCTAATCTGAATATTTGTCTATCTGGCTGTTCAGAAATGTTTTATTCTTAGCTCTTAAAGACTTTTTCTTTTTTAACAAGGAAAGTGTCTTATACAGCTATAATTGTCTTTGCAGGCAGTGTCAATCAAGATCAGACAACATAAAATGTGAAGTCTGATGTTTGAGCTACACTGTCAACTTTACTTAGACATTCTGTGTACAAAGGCAACTTCGAAATTTGCAATCATTTGAGTCTCATTTCAAGATTGAAAGTGCCTGTTGGTTTTGTATGGCCCTCTAGCGGATTAGATTTAACTCTTTACCAAATGACCAAAATTAGACTTTTCAAGACAACAATCTAAATTTGGCCAAAATGATGAATTTGCCTTAGAAACTGGTGGAAAACCTCTTATAGTCCAGTAATATTATGCAAAACAAGTAATCTAGATGTTTTTAGTGTAACCCTATACCAAACAATCCCCACTTTGAACGACTCCTGACATAGAAGGCTTCTGTAAACATTATTGAATAAGCAATTAAGGCAGGTAACCACCAATTTCCCATTTTCCCACTGTGTTTTCTTGTCTTTCTGACACAAATCACATTATTTGTGCTATATTTATTTTGTCATCTGCAAGTGCTTTCAAATTGGATAAGTCAAAACTTTGTGGTTTGGTAAAGAGTTTAGTACTTGCTTTCTATCCATGGACTGTTGAAAGGCACTGTAACAAAATTCATTCCTCATTGCATAGCTTACCACTTGTAGTGCTGCTTTTGTGGACTATGTAGATCAAGGTCATACTGCATAGAAGGTGAAGTGTGATCTTGGATCTTCACTGATTCTTTGGCAGACATTTTGACAAATACAGCTTTGAAACTGAAATATGTACATATAAAGTACTGTCCAAGAATGTCTATCGCATTTGAGCCATGCTCTGGCAAAGGGGGTTTAATGCATCTCCTTGATGCATTGTTCCAAACTAGTTATTACATAATTATGGATTCACACGATCCATTTTGTCTAACAACTGACTGAATCTAGAGTTAGAATGGTCCTATTACATGCAGAAAATTGACCAATAGCAATAATTTTCAACCCATGTCAGCCTGCGCATACTGTACAGGCTGACATGGGTCAGTACTTTTTGCAGATGCATTAAACCCCCTTTCACAGAGCATGGGTAATTTATTTAGCACTACAGTAGTAAACACTATTTTGACTTAATTTATTGAGGAAAAGCAGCCAGTGGCTTGGAAAGAGTCATGCATGATATATGTAATGGTAAATAAATTCGAGGAATGTATGGTTAAATGCTTTGGCCATGGTGATATAAAACAAATACTGTTGAAAATTAATGTGAATCAAGATAAAAAAAAGAAACAAATTTGTTGTATTCATTAATAAATTTGCCATTTATTCATTACATTTACTTTTGTCTCTCTCACTTTCTCACATTTGTCTTACCTAGTCACTTTTTTTTATAACTATATATGTCTGCGTAGAAACAATATTACTGTATGTTACAATCACTTTCACAATGTTTTACAGATCTCCTATCCACACTTCTTCAACACTGATACTGCCAAGTATGACTTTCAATTCTTTTGCAAAAAGTTTAAATCAAGAACAGACTGCACAGAAAGTGCAGTCTGATCTAAGATGTACAGATTCCAATGTTTTGAAAGATATGATTATACTGGCCAGAGAAGGTCTTGTGTCACAATGTTTGAGTATTTTTTACTTCTTTACCCTTTACCAAATGACAAAATTTTAGACTTTTCCAAAGTGAAAGCATTACTAGACAATTAACTCTATACCAGACGAAAAAATTTTGGACTCTATCAAATTCAAAACATTTGCAGACCAACAAACTAAATGTAGCTCAAATAATGATCTCTGTCTTTGATAGGGTAAGAAACACTGTGGGAAAAGAAGAAAATGCTGGTTACCTGCATTTTCTCCATCTCCCACAATGTTTTCAAAAGCTTTCCTTTCCAGAGTTGTGAAAACCTGGGATTGTGTGGTAAAGGGTTAAGTAAACACGGCTGGAATGATTCTATTTGTGAAATGGTAAAAAACATGGGAAATGGAGAAAATTCTAGTTTCCACCTTTTTGCAACATTTTCGAAAGCTTTCAAAACACTGGGTTGTTTGGTAATAGGCTGAAGCTATCATAATTTATTATTTCAGTGTCAGTTTAAGGGTTAGAATTTTTCTAACTTCATTCATATGATCTTCGCAGAACTTCTGTAGAACTGCAGTAGTATGGTGTGGTATTTTTGGCCATTGAATGTTAAGTTTCAAAGATAAGTACATAACCTGTAAAACTATTTTTTGTTACTAATAAAAAGAACTGTTGCCATATTGATTCCACTAAGTTCTGATTTAGCATTGTACTGAAAATATATGAGTCATGCTCTGGCAAAAGGGGGCTTAATGCATCTCCGTGATGCATGACACCAAGCAACTCGTCACATGATCATGGATCCATAAAGCCCATTTTGTATAACAACCAACTGAATCATGAGGTAGACTGGTCCTTGGACACAGAAAATTGACTAATACCGAAAACTTCCAGCCCACGTCGGCCTGTGCGGACTGTGCAGGCTGAGCTGGGTCGATACTTTTCGCAGATGCATTAAGCCCCCTTTTCAAGGAGCATGACTCACATGGGATTTTTTTTCTTCGTTGGTATTTTGAGGAAATGTAGGCTATGTTGTAAGGTTTTACTAGCTGTCATAACATACCCAAAATAACTTGATATTGAAAACTGTAGAAAATTTACAAAAACTAGTGGACTTTTGAGATCTCTAACAATTTCTAGTGTTTTCTTTTAGTATTTGCACTCTGAATAATCAAAACTGACTTGCAAACTTAGAACAGAATTAATTATGATAAACTCTTTTTTTTTTTTACCTTTTGTCTTGTAACAGGAAAAAAGTGTAGAGCAAGATCAGATTGTGCCATTGTGTAGTCTGATCTTGATCTTCATTTTTTGCCAATGGCCCTATATATTGCCAATTAAATGTATATGCCATTTTCAGAGGAGTGGTTGAGGGCTGGCAGGGTCCTCTTTGTTCAAACCATTATCAAGCATGCTATTTTAAGACATATCTTGAACCCTTTACCATGTAAAATTGTAAGTTTTTAATGACCATTTAGAAGAAGGCTTCAGGAAATATTCTGGAAAAAGGTGGAAATAGTGGTAATTAGCATTTTCTGTTTCCATAATGTCTTCTACCTTTTGATTTCATGTTTTGTGTAATATTTAATTTGTAGTCTGCAAATGTTCTCAATTTGGATAACTTTAAAAGTTTCTCTTCAGGTAAAGAGTCAACAAGTATATGTTAACAGTAAACTCAAAAATATGCGAAAGGATAGGAAAAATATTGTTCTTGAATAGGATGAAAATCATCCTGGGAAA
Organism: Tridacna gigas; assembly: GCA_945859785.2. Taxonomy (NCBI): domain Eukaryota; kingdom Metazoa; phylum Mollusca; class Bivalvia; order Cardiida; family Cardiidae; genus Tridacna; species Tridacna gigas. The sequence goes on along the minus strand of OX244036.2, from coordinate 29,901,169 downwards.
AGCAGCCATTGCTAGTAACAAGAAATGGCTTCTTTTTCCACTATGTTCTTGAACCTGTCAACTACATGGGTATTAACCCATTACCAAACAATCTTGAGTTCAAGCCCCACCAATTTAGCAACATTTATTTTGAGGTCTTCAAGTGTTTTCAGTATTGATCAGTCTAAAATCTTGCCTGGTACATGGTTTACCCTTTACCATATTGTAGCCTGTGTGTTTTTAGCTCACCTGAGCACAAAGTGCTCATGGTGAGCTATTGTGATCGTGCTGTGTCCGTCGTCCGTTGTCCGTTGTCAACTTTTTACCTTGTGTACGCTCTAGAGGCCACATTTTCAGCCCAATCCTCATGAAACTTGGTCAGAATGTTTGTCTTGATAAAATCTCGGACGAGTTCGAAATTGGGTCATGTGGGGTCAAAAACTAGGTCACTAGGTCAAATCTTAGAAAAACCTTGTGTATGCTCTAGAGGCCACATTTTCGGTCAGATACTTGTGAAATGTGGTCAGAATATTTATCTTGATAAAATCTCGGACGAGTTCGAAATTGGGTCATGTAGGGTCAAAAACTAGGTCACCAGGTCAAATCTTAGAAAAACCTTGTGTATGCTCTAGAGGCCACATTTTCAGTCCGATCCTCATAAAATTTGGTCAGAATGTTTGTCTTGATAAACTCTCGGATGAGTTCAAAATTCGGTCATGTGGGGTCAATAACTAGGTCACTAGGTCAAATCTTCGAAAAACCTTGTGTACGCTCTAGAGGCCACATTTTCGGTCAGATACTTGTGAAATTTGGTCAGAATGTTTGTCTTGATAAATTCTCGGACGAGTTCGAAATTGGGTCATGTGGGGTCAAAAACTAGGTCACTAGGTCAAATCTTAGAAAAACCTTTTGTACACTATAGAGGCCACATTTTCAGTCCAATACTCTTGAAAAATGATCAGAATGTTTGTCTTGATTATATCTTGAAATAGTACGAAAATGTGCCATGTTGGGTCAAAAACTAGGTCACCAGGTCAAATCTAAGAAAAACGTTGTGTATGCTCTAGGGGCCATATTTTCTGTCCAGTACTCTTGAAAGTTGGTCAGAATGTTTGCCTTGATAATATCTCTGACTAGTTTGAAAATGGGTCATGTCGGGTGAAAAACTAGGTCACCAGGTCAAATCTTAGAAAAACCTTGTGTAAGCTCCAGAAGCCACATTTTCTGTCTGATACTCTTGAAAGTTGGTCAGAATGTTTGTCTCGATGATATCTCAGTGGAATTTGAAAATGGGTCATGTCAGGTCAAAAACTAGGTCACCTGGTCAAATCTTAGAAAAACCATGTGTACACTGTTGTGGCCACATTTTTTGTTCAATACTCTTTTAAAGTTGCTCAGAATGTTTGCCTTGGTAATATCTTGGATGAGTTTGAAAATGGGTCATGTTGGGTCAAAATCTAGGTCACTAGGTCAGATCTTAGAGAAACCTTGTGTACGCTGTAGAGGCCACATTTTCAGTCCAATACTCTTGAAATTTGGTAAGAATGTTTGTCCTGATGATATCTTGGACCAGTTTGAAAATGTGTCATGTTGGCTGAAAAACTAGGTCACTAGGTCAAATCTTAGAAAAACCTAGAGTAGGAATGACTCTCAGAAAGAAGCCTTTTGAAAACACTGTTTGAAAATGAGAAAATGCTGGTATCCAGCATTTTTTCCCTTTTTCACAATGTTTTCTACCCCTTTGAGAGACCAATCCCACAGCTTGATCCTCATATTATTTGTTTTATGCAGAAGGTTCAGACTGATGAGTTTAAAATTTTATTGTTTGGTAATACATATATCTCACAAGACGTTGGAAATTGGTTGTGCTTGGTCAAAAGGCTCAGGTGAGCGACTCCAGGGCCATCATGGCCCTCTTGTCTTTTATGTAATTTGTGCCAGTTTTAGAAAGGTCTAAAAATAGCCTTTACTTTAATGGGCTGAAGGATTTACTTGTATTGCAAATTTATGTGATATTTTTTTTTGTAATTTATCCCATAAGATATTTTTAAGTTTCAATCAAAATATTGTTATTATATGTATTGTTCATAGCCTATACTTTAATGTTGCACAAATTTCACATTGGTATTTTTTTTCCAGTTAATCCAATCATGCCTAACCCTTTACTTAGCAATTCAGAGTTTTAATAACCGTTAGGACGATAGATTTTGAAAATATTGAATTAGTCTTCTGCAAATGCTGTCAATTTCGACAAGGGTCAAATTTATTGTTTGGTAATGAATGAGTTAAGACAACATTAAGTGCTTTTTATGAACAAAGTAAATCAAGATTAGATTGCACATAGTTTGCAGTGTGATCTTGGTTTTACTTTTTCCATAACTTTTAAAGTTGTTGTAAACCACAGAACTTTGATATTGCAATATTTAGGTTTACTTATCAGTTTCAGTGAGTCCACTCTGTTATTTAACAGTCGTTATACTGTTATACTTTATCACTGAACTCTTTACCACACAATCATGACTTTTAACAACCCTGATAAAGAGAGCTTATGAAAACATTGTGAGCAAAAGGAGAAAATGCTTGTAACCAGCATTTTCTCTTTTTCCTACAATGTTTTCTACCCTTCCCAGAAAGCATTTCAATTTTTGATTCACATGTATGTTGTCGTCTGCAAATGCTTTCAATTTGGACAATCCTAAAATTTTGTGGTGTGGTAAAGAGTTAATTACAACTTTTAACGACCTTTAGAAAAAAGACTTTCGAAAACATTATGGGAAAAGGAGAAAATGTTGGTAACCAGCATTTTTTCCTCTTTCTACCAGGTTTTTTACCCTATCAAAGACAATTTTTTCACAGTTTGAGCCCCATTTAATTGCCTTCTGCAAATGCTTTGGATTTGGACAATTCTAAAACTTTGTCTTTGGTTAAGAAAGGGTTTTATTTCTTATTGAGACATATTTTTAGGCATTTGTGTTTGATGATTCAGGAAAAAACCTGTGCTAAAAGGAAAATCAGCTCAAGTACTTGATGACAAAATTTTTTAAAATTATAGACCAGTCCATACTGAAATGCATTGCTGTTGAAAAATTATGTCTTTACCACACAATACGGAGTTTTAAGACCTGGATAAAGATAGCCTTTGAAAACATTGTGGGAAATGGAGAAAATGCTGGTAACCAGCATTTTCTCCTTTTTCCACAATGCTATCTACCCTTTCACAACCAAAGACCGTAATTCCCGCCACATTTTAGTTGTTGTCTGTAGATGCTCTCAATTTAAATGAAGTTTTTGTTGTTTGGTAAAAAGTGAAATATGGCTAATATGATAGGGTTTTTCTTTGAAAGCATGAAAACAGTGTTTGAAAAGAAGAAAATGCTAGATACCAGCATTTTCTGCCTTGCCCACTATGTTTTTAGAAGCCTTTTTCCTTTGTTTCATAAAATCACAGGACTGTTTGTTCAAAGATCGAATGCAAAGTTTAACACTTTACCAAACGACAAGATTTTAGACTAGTCCAAATTGAAAGCATTTGCAGACGACAAAATAAATGTAAATCAAAAATTGAAGTTTGTTTTGGGAAGGATAGAAAACATTGTGGGAAGAGGAGAAAATGATGGTTACCAGCATTTTCTTCTTTTCCTACAATGTTTTCAAAAGGCCTGTTTCTCAGGGTCGTTAAAACTCGGGATTGTGTGGTAAAGGGTTAAGTGTTAAGAGTCATGCAATGGAAAAATAAGTATGAATAACTGGTCTAAAAACAGCTAAAATTAGGAGAATTTTGGGAATGTTAATGCAGATTTAGAAACTAGTAAGATGTGTAAAAATGAGAGATGTTTAACTCTTTACCAAACGACAAAATTTTAGACTTGTCCAAATTGAAAGCACTGGCAGATGACAATTTAAATGTGGCTCAAATGATTAAATTTGTGTTTAATGTGGTAGAAAACAGTGTGGGAAAAGGAGAAAATGCTAGTTACTAGCATTTTCTTCTTTTTTCTGCTATGTTTTCAAAATACATCTTTCTCAGGGTCATTAAAACTCAGGATTGTGTGGTAAAGGGTTGAGTTTAGGTAAGGCATGAACATATTGCAAACTCTTGTATTTTATTGTTGTTGTTAAACCTGTGGAGTGCCAAGTAAGTTATGCTTCTGCAGCTAGTATAGAGCAAGATCACACTGCACAGAATATGTATGATCTTTTATCTTTACTAGCTGATATTTTTTAGAGATAGTGCAGCCAAAACAACATTGGGATTACTGTGTCTTAGTCTTATTACTATGGGCTGTTCCAGGACAAAATGGCTGGAGGTTAAGAGTGGCAAGGGTCTCAGAATGGACCTTGATAAAAATTCTGTGGGTGAGAGAAGAGTGGGGAGGGTGTCACCTACTCAAATTTGGTTACTGGGGAGTTGATTTGACATCCAGATTTGTACAAACCAAATTAAGTGACATGATCACATCCCATAGAATTGCCAGTTTCAAATTTGCAAAGTTGCAAAAATGTCCACTTATACAGTAGCTTTCTGCTGTTTATAATTATTAATCGGGGTATTAATATGTAATTCTGAAAAAGATGGGTAGGATTGGGAATGGGGTTAGATGTACATGTATTTCATTTGGGAGATAAAAGACATTGCCGATCTGTTGGGGGGAAATAAAGACAGATCAAGTTATGTAGGTGATACCCCTTTATTGTGTCTTCTGTTCCTACAACGCCCATCCCCAGCCTTATTTCCTCAAGCAGCCTTGACTGAAAGTATCTATTTCTAGTATTAGGCACTCCCAGGGTGTAGATGTGATTTCACTATTGTATGTCCGTCCATTTTTAAGCTGAAAGCTTTTGTTTTCAATTTTGTTGGTAGCATTATAAGAATCAAAGGCTCTGGATTCACTCATTATCTCTGGTACAAAACGTTTTGCCTTGTAGCCCTTTACCAAACAATCTGTTGTGTTAACCCTTACAGCACGTTTCATGACTATAGTTGCCTGTGTGTTCGGTGAAGATCAAGTCAAGATCAGACTGCAAGAAACATGCAGTCTGATCTTTGATATATGTTGTGCACTTTGCTGAAACACAATAGACAAAAGCAACCATGAAATCACATTATCTGGGTTTTATTCTAGACTGAAAATGCCTACTTGGTTTATTTATTGCTTTAAGGGTTACATCCCTGAGAAAGACAACATTTAAAAACATTTAGGGAAAAGAAGAAAATACTGGCTACCAGCATTTTCTCCTTTTTCCACAGTGTTTTCTACCCTTTGAAAGACCATTCCATATTTTGAGCCATATTCAATTTTTTGTCTGCTAATGCTTTCAATTTAGGCAAGTCTCAAATTTTGGTATTTTGTGAAGAGTTTATTTAAACTTTAAGCCGACCAGTTTGGAAGAGGTTGCTGAAAAAGTAGTTTCTCTGCTGAATTTTTCCTTTTATATGACTTATTGAAATAATTTAGAAATTTGTCAAAAGAGATTTCAGTCTGAACTATTATGAAGTATCCAATTGGATAATTTGATCTATGGAAATTCATTTTTCATGATATCGAAATTGCAAGTTCACTTTATTCTGAAGTAGACAAAGTATTTAGTAGTGACCAAGCCTTTGATTTTGAAGATGTGCTTGAAGTAGGCTGACCAATTGACGTTTTCCTGTCTATATCTTTTTTGCCAAAAACAATCATCTTGCTTTGCTTTTTCTGGCCTTTGCTTAACCCTTTAACCACACAATCCCTACTTTTAACAACCCTAAGAAAGAGGCCTTTTGAAAATATTGTGGGAAAAGGAGAAAATGCTGGTAACCAGCATTTTCTCCTTTTCCCGCAATGTTTTCTTACCTTTCAGAAACAAATTTAATAATTTTAGTCACATTTGATGTGTCGTCTGCAAATGCTTTCAATTTGGACCAATCTAAAATATTGTCATTTGGTAAAGGGTTAAAGAGATGTATCTGTAATTTGATACACTTTAAAGAAATGAGCCATTCTCTGTGAAAAGGGGGCCTATTGCATCTCCATGATGCAAGATGCCAAGCAAGACATCACAGTATTACACATCCCTAAAATCTGTTTTGTATAACAACCTACTGAATTGTGAGGTACACTGGTCCTTTGACATGCAGAAAATTGACCAAAGAGGAAAAAGTTTCAACCCAGGTCAACCTGCGCAGGCTGACTTGGGTCGATATTTTTTGCAAATGCATTAAGCCCCCTTTTCGAAGAGATGGCTCAAATATTTTTCAGGTTAGACTTCTAAAAGTAAAGAAACATAAATCTTGGTCATCAAATTGAAATCACAGGCATTTTTTCCCTTTTGTAACAATTTTATCAAATTATCATTAATTGCAACAATATCAAAAAGTGTCTGTTGTACAAAGTAAAAGCTGTTTACCTTCAGAGTGCAGAATAAACCCAGCAGACATTTTTAACCCTTTCCCAAACGACAAATTTTGGTCCCTTTCAAATTGAAAACATCTGCAGACAACAAATTTGAAAGTGGTACAAATGAACTGAAGTTTTTTGACGGGGTAGGAAACATTGTGGGAAAAGGAGAAAATGCTGGTTACCAGCATTTTCTCCTTTTCCCACAATGTTTTCAAAAGGCCTCTTCCTCAGGGACGTGAAAACACGGGATTGTTTGGTAAAGGGTTAAGGTTAGAAATAAGACCCACATTAATGCAATTTCAAGGCTGCCTTTGTCCAGAATGTCTCAGCAAAGCAGACAAAAGTGTAGATCGAAGATCAGACCGTGTATTTTGTAAAAGAATGTAAAGTTGTAAAAGGTGCTTTAACCCTTTACCACATAATTCTGAGTCTTAATGACCATGGTAAATAAGACTTTCGAAAATATTGTGAGAAAAGGAGAAAATGCTGGTAACCAGCATTTTCTCCTTTTCCCACAATGTTTCCTAACCTTTCAGAAACAAATCAAATCATTTGAGCCACATTTTTCATCTGCAGATACCTTCAATTTGGACCAGTCTAAAATTTTGTCGTTTAGTAAAGAGTTAAGGCTTGAATTGGTTTGATGAAAATATTGATAGAACAGGGAAAACAAAAAACATCAATTTGTCAGCCATTTTTGTTGCTTTGTTGTATGCTTAGTTTGTTGAAGAATTTTGCTTTGAATGTAAGAGCAGCCATTTTCTTTTACACAAAGTTTTTGAACAGTTCTTTGATGAAAAGAAGTAGCAAAGTTAACTTGTTTCTGCATATCAAAATTTACAACCTTCTTTTTTAACTCTTTAACCTCATGTTCATTTTCTTGTCAGTTTAATTCATCTGCCTTCTGCAAACCACATTCTGTGTCTCACAGCAACCACATTTGAAAAAAATCTTAGCAAATGAGGAAATTTCTTGTAATAAGCATTTTTTTTTTTTTTTCCTTTGTCATGATGTATAAAGCCAAGCCCCCGTAGCTCAGTCGGTAGCGTGCAGGACTTGAGAACAGGGGGTCGCTGCTTCGATCCCCGGCTTGGCCAATTTCTTTCCGAGGATTGATGATAGTCATCGCAACAGGATTCATTCCTCTCTCACTGCTGACCATTGTTTCGACGATGGTTATGTGGGAAAGCAACCAGTGGCTTTGAAAGAATATTGTACAGAGTACTGGTAAAAGAAACTCCAGGAAAGCATGGATAGGTGCACTGGCCGCCATTATATAACTGAAATAACGTTGAAAATGGCGTTAAACTTCATGCAGTCAATCAATCAATGATGTATGAAATGAAGTATCAGTATAACCTGTATGTTTATCATTTAGGTTTTTTTCCAAACACCTATAAACTCTTTGCCACATGACAGAAATGTAGACTTTTCCAAACTGAAAGCATTTGCAGACGACAATTTAAATGTGGCTCTGATGATGGAAAGTTCTGAAAGAGACCCTGAAAGAGAAGGCTTTTGAAAACAGTGAGGGAAAAGAAGAAAATGCTGGTAACTAGCATTTTCTCCTTTTCCCTCAATGTTTTCTACCCTGTCAGTAACAGCAAATCATCATTTGAGCTACATTTATTTTGTCATCTGCTAATGCTTTGAATTTGGCCATGTCTAAAAGATTGCTGTTTTGTAAAGAATTAATAGGTTAGAACACATTGTGGGAAAAGGAGAAAATGCTGGTTAGCAGCATGTTCTCCTTTTTCCCACAATATTTTCAGAAGGCTTCTTCTTCAGGGTTGTTCTAAAACTCAAGATTGTGTGGTAAAGGGTTAAAAGTCATTTGCTGCAAATGTATGTTAGGAGGAAATGAAAGTCAAGAAAACATACTGACGTAAGGAGAAAATGCTCAGCAAAAGCCTGTTCTCTATTGGTTTTGTTGTTTTCTGTATTCAGAATCTGTTGCCTCAAAATGTGTTGAGTATTGAGGGAGGCAAGGAAACATCATGGCATGGGGAGAAATTGTTCATTACAGTCATTTTCCCCTGTTATAATGTTTTCGTTATCATTGCCAGATGCATCCACCTGTAAATACCAGCCTAGTGTTAACTCTATACCTTAAGGCAAAATATCAAATTTAACCAAGTCCAAAGCATTTTTAGAGGACAAATTTAATGTGTATCAATTGGTGAAAAATGTCTATTAGGGTAGGAGAAAATGCTGGTTACCTACATTTTCTCCTTGTTCAGGTGTTTTTATGAGCTTTCTTCCTGAAGTATGTTTTAAGTTAGGACTGTGTGGTAAAGGATTAAGAATATAACTCCTATTAACCCTTTCCCAAACAAGCCCTGGTTTTCACGTGTCTGCAGTACAAGTCTTTTGAAAACACTGTGGGAAAAGGAGAAATTGCTCGTAACGAGCAATTTCTCCTTTTCCCACATTGTTTTCTACCCTTTCTGAGACCTTTCTGCCATTTTCATCAAATTTAAAATTGTCATCTGCAAACTCTTTCAATTTGGACCAGTCCAAAATTTGTCATTTGGGAAAGGGTTAAGCGATTTCTTCTTTTGCCATTTTTTAAATTATTTTTCTAGTTATGTTTTTTTTTTTTATGCATCAAACTTTGTGGACATGAGGTTAAAGTGTTAAAAATGACTAATAGGTTGAAGTGTTAAAAATGACTAATAGAGATTGTGTTGCTTCGAAGTTGCATGTAAGCATTGGAGTTTTTATCATACCATCTAGTTAACCCTTTACCAGGAAGACAACAGACTTTTCGTCTGTTTGTATGTATAGATGAAGAATTAAATATGGCTGCTAAAGATTGGATTTGTCTTTGAAAAGGGAAGAAAACAATGTTTAAAAAGGAGAAAATACTCATTTCTAGCATTTTTTCGTTTTTACCCATTGTTTAACCCCTAACCACACAATCCCAAGTTTTAACGACCCTGATGAAGAGAGCTTATGAAAACATTGTGGGAAAAGGAGAAAATGCTGGTAACCAGCATTTTCTCCTTTTCCCACAAAGTTTTCTATCCTTCCCAAGACAAATTTCAATTTTTTTGTCACATTTTGTCATCTCTAAATGCTCTCAATTTGGACAATTCTTGAATTTCATCATTTGGTAAAGAGTTAAGAAAAATTCTTCCTCAGTATTGAAAAATCTTATTTGTTTGGTAAAGGGTAAAAGAGTTTTAGGACCTTGGATGTACAGGAACTTTGGGTCTGTATTCACTAACCATTTTCAATTGCATCGTAAGCCTTGTTCTAAATTTAGAGATTAACATTATTTTTGATTGGTTTAGTTTAGCCAAACAAAAGTTGTGTCACTTTGGAATGGTTGGTGAATATAGACTCGGTTAGCTTTGCTATTTCTCATCATTTTTCAGCAAACTTGTCAAATTTGTTTTTCAGAGTTGAAGCTGGATTGTAAAACAGGTTTGTAAAGGATGAAAATAAAAACGTTACAGGAGATTACTCTGAGTCACTGATTTTATTCAAAAAAATATAAAATACTCAATGGAGGGAGAGAGAGAAGGGTCCTGTGCCCACGCTCCAATGCCAAGGGAGGTAACTCTGTCCAGACAAGACTTTCAGTGGTTATTCCCCTTGAATGACTCTTAACCAAATTTATGTACAGGTAGCTGCTTCCCCAATATGGCTTGTAAAGATGTGTTCTTACTGCACAATACCAACATGTATTTCAAGTGAACTCTTATAAAGTTTCAAGTCCTTTAGTGATAATGTGGCAACAGCAATGTTTCTAGAGAGAATGTATGTCCATGGGTTTGAAGTTATGAAACCCTCTAACCCAGAAACAACCACACACGGTATCCTGAATTCAGGTTCAAAATGCAATTAATTGACCTTAAAAACCAGTCTTTACTTGTGCTATCATGCAACTACAAGCCCATTTACAGACAAGGATATCTATAACAGTGCTTATGACCTTTCATTTCAACACCACTTATAATTTAAGTTTCACAATAATTACTTGTTAACTCATTATTCCTATACAAGTCTTCCAAAACTTTAACTTAATCCATTAACCTTTTCCCAAACAAGCCCTGGTTTTCACGTGTCTGCTCATAACGAGCAATTTCTCCTTTTCCCACAGTGTTTTCTACCCTTTTTGACACCTTTCTGCCATTTCTATCAAATTTAAAATTGTCGTCTGCGATCTCTTTCAATTTGGACCAGTCCAAAATTTGTCGTTTGGGAAAGGGTTAACAAACAATCTAACTTTTTGCAACCCTAAGTAAGAAGCTGTTGAACACTGCAGGAAAAGGAGAAAATGCATGTAACCAGCATTTTCTCCTTTACCCACAATGTTTTCTACCTTTCAAAGACAAATACAATTACACAAGCTATTGTCTGCAAATCCTTTCAAAATGGGCAAGTCTAAAATTTTGTCACTTGGTCAAGAGTTGAGGGCTTACAAAGGAAAAGGCATCAATTCAAATGAGCAAGAAAGCATTGTAACAAATGAACCAAATATTCTGAGCAATTTTACCATTTACCACAATAATTTCAATAGCCATCTATCAGACAGATGACAAAAGTAACTTGCATAGAGGTAAGAGTGTATTTCAATACAGCAATCCACACTAAAAGCAACATACTAGTACTTGAGAAAAGCTTGTCAACACATTGTCCTATTGTTTATATACCTGTTGCAAACCTTTTTACCTACATACAGTATTTTATTTATTGAATTTTAAAATATTGTCAAACTCTGTTTAAATTGACCTTTTATACCCCGCCTTTTTCTTTTTAAACTGAACCATCGTGCAGAAAATGGGTTAACTCTTTACCAGGAGACAAAATTTTAGACTTGCCCTAATTGGAAGCATTTGCAGACAAAAAATTCAGTGTGGATCATATGATCAAATTTGTCTTTGAATGGGTAGGAAACATTGCGGGAAATGGAGAAAACGCTGGTTATCAGCATTTTCTTCTTTTCCCACAATGTTTTCAAAAGCCTTCTTTTGCAGGATAGTTAAAACTCGGGATTGTGTGGTAAAGGGTTAAGCCAGCAACATTAACAGTTGAATGGGTTTCTTGAACCCTTTACTGAGCATTCTTTAACCCTTTACTATACAGTTAATTTTTGGAAACTCACAAAACAAACATCAGAATTAGAGAAAATTTTGCACGAGGAGGAACAATTGCTTGTTGCAATCAATAGATTCTTTTCCCTTATTTATTCCACCCAAGTTGTCATCTGCAGGGGTGTGAAAAACTGTGCTTGCAATGAATCGGGTTAAAAAGTTGAGATTGTATAAAATATCATTATCTGCAGGACAATGTACACTGTTGAAGGAATGCAATGCTAAACCATTTTAATTCAACATTAATTCAATGTTACTTTATTGGGTTTAAGCTCTTAACTTCTAGTAATCAATGTGAATGACACTGCCATCAGATAATTTGAAAACATTGCAGCAGTTGAAGAATGTTTACCAAACAATCCTGTGTTTTAATGACAATGAGGAAGTTGGCTTTTGAACACAGTCAGAAAAGGAGAAAATGCTTCTCTACCCTTTCAAATAAAAATTCAACCATTTGAGCCTGAGATGACTGGTCATCTGTAAAATTTCATGCTTTCAATTGGACTAATCTTAATTTTGTTGTCTTGTAAAGACTGCCTGACAACAGATTTAGAACTGCTTTTCCAAAGTCAAAACAAATGAATGTTAAATAATTTAATCAATAACAATATGTATAATTTTATTTTTTTCAGAAATAAGCAATGTTTTAAAAAGTCATTTCATCACTGAGGTTGTCTTTATCAACACTCTTGCCTGAAGTTCTAGTTTTTTTTTTTTTTTTTTTTTGGGGGGGGGGGGGGGGAAAGGTGTAATCTTTAGCATGATTAACTTAACGACAAGTGGGAGATCAGAATAACATTTACATCCACAAAAGACATAAATAAAAAAGTTTTTTTTTCAATAGAACTTGACATTTGACCTTTGCACTAACAGAAACTGCAGGTAAAGAGATTTGTAAAATGTGATGTCAGAGAAAATACCACAACCTCCACAAATGTAACATAGATGAACACTTTATGAAATTGAAGGAATTAAGACAAAGTGTGACAGAGGCAAGCAAAACATAATCAACATACACTTTTGTTTTGACAGAAATATTATGATCTTTGGCAAATTTGTTTAAACTGCTCTAAACTTTCAAATCTTAGAGAACATTGAAATGAGGACTATAGTGACAAAAGCTAAAGTGGGCACACAACCACTTTACGAACACAACATGCACCATCCACACAGTTTTTATGATGACATGTATCCTGTTTAACCCTTAAAGCCAGAGTAGACAAAGATCAGATTGCATTAAAATTGCATTCTGATCTTTGATCTACACTGTCCACTTTCCTGAAACACTAGACAAAAGCAACCTTGAAACTGCATTTACTTGGGTCCTATTCCTTGACTGAAAAATGTGTGGTAGATTTATTCAGTGTTGTAATGTTTAAAATGCCCAAGAGTAGAGATGGTCAGCAAAAACAGAAGAAGAGACACAACGTGAAAAAAGTTAAGGTGGATACATAAGCACCAGCAAGGCTATGTACACGACCTACACAGTGGTTTTGACAAGGGCCACCATATAAAATATGATTACGAATTCCCTAGCCAGAAGAGAAGCAGTGTGACAAAGTTATGGTGGATGCATAACCATCATCAGGCCACTGTACACAACCTACACAGTAGCGTTTTGACAAGGGCCACTGGCACCCCATGAAATTAGATTACAAATTCTCTACCCAGAAAAATGGTAAGATAACAGGAGTAAAGAAACATTGTGATAAAAACCATATAAACACCATCTACACCAGTTTTATGACAAGAGATTCTGGATAAAACCTAGCATTAAGCATGACTTAAATTGTTTATGCAGATAACACATATTAGGTTACCTTTTGAAAGTTCAATCTACATTGCTCTTTTGTAACATAGTTTGATAAAAATGCTGTAAACGAAGTTTTTAACTTTCTTTTTTTTTGACTGGAAAAGTTCAACTGATTTATCAAAAGCTCTTTTGGTCATAAAGTACTGACCTACCAATGTAAAGTACAAAACCACAGCCTAATTTTCAATGCTTACAAAAAGATTTTTAAAGAAACTGGCCACAACATTTACTTTAATGACTCAATGCTAGTTTCATTAAGAATCAAAGTGCTGAAAGCACTGGTGTGACATTTGTCAAGGGAGCCATTGAGTGGAATTAACAATTTGAAAAAAAAAAAAAGAAATGAAATATTATCCAACATTCGCTTGAAAGTCAATTATTTCGATCTGTAAATATTCGTGCATAATCCAATTTGGAGTAGCGTGCAATCATGTGGGACGAACAAGCTCGGGCAAGCTGGTTTTGGGACCAACACACCCAGGAGACACAGATTGTGTGTATCATTGCGCCAAAAGAAGACGATGAGCGGGTAAAGCTATTTTCAATTAAAAAGAAATATTTCCACCATCAGTGGCCTAATCCAGTTTGTTTTAATACACCATTTTCAATTTTATATCCAAGTGCTATCGAAACATTTATTTGTCTGAGAAAATTTTAGTTTAACTGGGTTTACTTCCTTCGGTTTTGCACAAACTACGATACATGATTTTCAAAATGCCCTATTGAACTCATAGTGGCATTTTCTTCGATAAATGCCACAAAAATGAAGGGAGACAATTTCACCAAACAAAAACAAACACTTCAAAGAGTTATAGTTCTTGAGCATTGCATTCCATCATTTTATCCTTAGTTCAAGGTAATACACATATCAATATCCTACTAAGATTCATGTTGTAATATTACTCCTAACTTATATCATGAGTGAGTGCAGCATTTTTTTAAGTGTGTGATAAATGGAAAAACACCTTCAGTTGAGAAATCACTACACTAGCCATAATGATTACTCCACTGTCACTGATATTATTAATTCAGTGACTAACCCATATGGTGCCTTTCAAAACTTGAGGTTTTTTGCAGTATATGTAGATAAGATTGGACAGCACACTCTTTTACTGTGTAGTTTGATCTTGAATTTGCACTATTTTTATCATTCTGGCTTAAACAGCTTTAATTTGCAATTTTTTTGTCCTTTTCACCATTGTAGTAAAGTGTGAATTTTTAAAGCGGGTACTTTTCTGTAGTTAAAGAATATATTTTAGTTCAGGCCAGTAATCTTGATAAGCCAAAAAGTACTTTTGAATAAAAAGCTGAAAAACTTGAGTAGTTCAGAGTACATTCTTAGCTGAAGCTAGTAATCTTGAGAAGTTCAGAGTATAACTATATTATTTAAAGCTACTAATCTTGAGAGTCATTCATTAAAAGTACACAATGATTAAAGCTGATATTCTTAAGTAGGACAGATTTTAGCTAAAGCTAGGGAATTTGAAAAGTTTTAGAGTATATTTTAGTTCAAGTTAATTACAGCTAATAATCTTGTGTACCAGTAGCTACAGGTACTTTCATTTAACTCTTTACCAAATGACAACATTTTAGACTGGTCCAAATTGAAAACATTTGCAGACGACAAAATAAATGTGGTTGAAAAATTTAAATTTGTTTTGGGAAGGCTAGAAAACACTGCAGGTAAAGGAGAAAATGCTGGTTACCAGCATTTTCTCCTTTTCCCACAATGTTTTCAGAAGGCTTCTTTCTCAGGGTTGTTAAAAGTCGGAATTGTGTGGTAGAGGGTTAAAGATGGTAATCTTGAGTACCATTGGTTGAGTTCTAGAGTATATTTTTGCCTGAAGTACCAGTAATTACAGGTAAATTTCATTTAAAGTTGGAAATCTTGAGTAACATTCAATGACAGTAAATTTTAATAAAAGCCAAGAATCTTGGGTACTAGTAATTAGGCTACATTTTAGTTAAAGCTGGTCATCTTCATTCTACCGGTAGTTAACATTCCTTCAGACGCACATTTCCTTCTATTAAACACCAAGAATCAAGCCTGATTTTTCAGTGTGATTTAAGATCAAAGCCTTCTTATTCAGGTAGCCAGTTTCATAAATTAATATGAATATCTGATGAACAGCCAGTGTATAAAATTTGTAATATTGCAAAATGATAAACACCTTTTCTAAACTCTCATTTTAGATACATCATGTTACTTTAGATATTATTGCAATTTTTCACAAGTAATGGTGTTTCTGTTAATTCCTCATTCAGATGTTATTTGAACATTTTTTTTCTGTATAATTTTCATTCATGATTATAAGTTTTTTGTCAATTTTATATGTCTCTTTCTTTTTTTTTTTAATTTATTCTGAACTTTCATTAAAGTACACTTACTTGTGAGAAGTACATATTCTAGCTAAAACAACTTTCTTAAAGTAAAATTTTGGGTGTTTTTCCTTAAATCAAAAGGACCTTCATTAACCCTTTACCAAACAAACCTGTGTAAAACACAATCCTGAGGTAGATGGCTTTTAAAAACATCATGGGAAAAGGAGAAAATGCTAGTTACCAGCATTTTCTCCTTTTACCACAATGTTTTCAATCCTTTCAGAGAATTTCCATTCATTTGTAACAATTTCAAGTTTGTCATGCAGAGATGTTTTTTTAATTTTGAAGAGTCTACAATTCTTTGTTTGAGAAAGGGTAAATACAGGGCTCTGAAGTATTGAGCTGAAAAATTATTAACCATGGTGAATATATTACAGATCCGAGTTGTCAAATTAACTCTTTACCACACAATCCCGGGTTTTAACGACCCTGAAAGAGAAGGCTTTTGAAAACATTGTGGGAAAAGGAGAAAATGCTGGTACCCAGCATTTTCTCCTTTTCCCTCAATATTTTCTAACCTATCAAAGACAGAAATCATCAGGTGAGCTACATTTATCGTCTGCTAATGCATTCGAGTTGGCTGTGTCTAAAATCTTCTCGTTTGGTAAAGAGTTAAATATTATGGTTCTGATACTAACAGTAAACAATGTACATTGTATTCAATATTAATCTTTTACCAACTTGTTAAAATATCTTCCTTTGTCAGTTTGCATCAGGTTTTCCAAATGCTTTAAATAGGACAGTGTTGTAAGTTAACAGAAGAAATCATTGTAAAAGATATACCAATAAATAGCATCAAAATGAGGTCATAAGCACAGCTTGCAAATAAATACACAATACATATAGGGAGATAGCACAAGCAAAAATTTATTCCTAAAGCAAATAATTACACCTTGAACCCAAATTCAGAACACAGGGTGCAGATGTGTCAAGGCTAGATTGAATCAAAGTCAGTTCCATTCAAAACCATAGAGATACATAAACTCCACAGTACTACAACAAGTACAGAGGATTTCCTCGTGAACTTCCGTTTTATACTGATGGTCCACATTGGTTAATCCATCATTATTACCAAAGGCCTTTACTTCCTTACATGAGCTCACATTAAAATACACATTGTTATCGTGCAAAAACACATCATTACAATCCTAGTGGGAACCAGCTACCCATACACAAACTTGGCTGAAAAGTCATTCAAGGGGAATAACTCACCAAAAGTCTCGCCCAGACAAAGTTACTCTCCCAGAGGCACTGGAATTGCATGGGCACAGGACCCTTCCGTCTCCCTACATTGTAACAATACAATGAATTTTGACACGCTGAAAAAAATATACTACAGATGGCAAAGTGTAGCCAGTGGATATAGAACAAATTTTTGTCTTCATCTTTAGCACTTTTTCTAACTAATGTTTAACCTTTTACCACAAAACAAAATTATAGACTAGTCCATTTTCAAAATATTGGCAAATTACAAATGAAATGTGGATCAAATGAAAAACTTTGTCTTTGAAAGTGTGGAAAACATTGTAGGAAAAGGAGAAAATGCTGGTTACCAGCATTTTCTCCTTTTCCAACAATGTTTTCAAAAGCCTTATTCCTCGAGGTCATTAAAACTCTGGATCATGTGGTATAGGGCTAAAGACAAGACATTTCAAAAGTTCCATCAGATAAACTTTTTTATATTAAATGCCAAAAAAGTTGAAAATCTTAAAATTTTAGAGTCAATTACTTGTACCTCATGACAACCCCACACAAATGTCCAAACAATAAACATGTATAAAGATTGATTAAATCCTTAACTCTTTACCAAACTACAAAATTTTAGATATGTCCAAATTGAAAGAATTTGCATGATGATATAAGTAATAATTGCAACTCAAAAATTACAATTTTATTTTCAGAAGGGCAAAAAAAATTCTGGGAAAAGGAGGAAATGCTGCATGGTTACCAGCATTTCCTCCTTTCCCCACAATGTTTTTAAAAGGCCTCTACCTCAAGATCATTAAAACTTGAAATTGTGTGATAAAGAGTTAAAAGTGCCATATTAACAAAATGAACATCTTCAGTCAAGAAAACGGTTTCAAATATTGCATTATGAAGGCTGCTTTTGACCAGAATAACTCTACGTAGCAGACAGTGTAGATTCAAGATCAGACTGTAGTCTACAGTCTGATCTTGGATCTATACTGTCTGTAAAATCAAGTTATCAATGGCACTTTTCGGGGTTAATACATGAATGAATACATGTGAACACATTATTGCAAACAAAGAAAATTGCTTGATACTGACAATTTCTCCACTTGCAACACTGTTTTCAAAGACTTATTAGTGCAGGAAGTAATGAATTTCAGTCCCTTATTTTGTCAAAAAAGTTCCTGGTATGAATCCAGCCAAAGAAAACGATAATTATTTTGTTCTTCAGACTACCATAAAAATTCTAGTGTTCACTGCCATCTATAGTATTTACAAAACATGTTAATACACATCATGAGGAAAAATTCAAATAATTTATAGACTTTTTGTCTTTACCAAACAACACCATTTACAGTTCATCCACAGTAATAGCATTAGCAGACGACAAATACAATGTGGCTGGCTCAAATGATCAAAAGTCTTCGTGAAAGTAGAAAACACCCAAGGGAAAAAGGAGAAAATGCTTGTAACAAGTATGTTCTCCCTTTCTCACAAATTTTCTATAGCCTTGTTTCTCAGGATGATTTTTTTGAAAAAAATGATTGTTTGGTAAAGAGTTAATGCATGGTCTTCAAGGCTAATTGTCTATCATAATTTTGATGTAAAGAAGTATAAAATTCATTTTGTTAGTGACTAAGTGTATGACAGGTGAAAGATTTTGAAAAAAATTAATTATCAAAGAATTTGTAAGTATTTTCTATTTCTGGAAGCAACAAGAATAAATGGACATTGCTCGAGCTAGCTTGCCGGCTCTTCTATGGATATTGCCATATAAGATTATATTTGAAACAAGATATAAATTGCTAAATTTCAGTTACACATGAATATACTCTGCCAAGAAAACCATGCTGACAAATTCATGTATGATGTTATTCTCATTTGATCATAGCACAAAACAAGTTTTTTTGCACACATTTGAAGCCAATGCTTCAAGGTTAAACAGTACAAAAACATTGTGGGAAAAGGACCAATTGCTTGTTATAAACCATTGCTCCTTTTCCCACAATGTTTTCCAAACTTGACAATTTCAGGGGGCCTGAAAAGTCATATCTATGCAGTAAGAGGTGTCTGTTCCCTTCTTTTTTTTCCTTTGAAAACCTCTTTGCTAAATTGGCAATGGAAAAAATCAACCCTTTACCAGACAACATTATTTTAGACCTGTCTATATTGAAGCATTTGCAGATGACAAATCTGATCTGGCTTACATTATGTATGATCTGTCTCGTTAAAACGGAAGAAAACAATGTGGGAAAAGGAGAAAATGCTGGTATGAATGAAAACTAAAAGCGACCCTCATAATTATCATAATTTAAACATTAGGATAAATTTATGATCTAGTAAATCCCTTGTAAAGGTTCTTCACCATTAGGGAAGAAAAGAATAAAAGGAGATTTTTAATCTTATTTTCAATGTTTAAACTACCAGCAAATATTTTACCAAATAAACAACAAATCATTTTGTACGAAAGTGACCATCAAGAAGAAAAGTAACTAGTTTTTAAATACTTGAATCACTTCAAATCACTCCATAATCCCATAATATCCTAAAACATTAAAAAAAACATTCTACTGTCTCTACAGTATTTTCATTCCCCTTTCAAAATAGACTTGGTAAAAAAAATTTTTTGCTTGAAACAACTTTGAAAACATCCTTGTAAAATATGAAAAACCAGCATGAATTGAAGTTTGAGACATTCAAAAGCCTATAAAAACATAGGAATGTTTAGTAAAGGGTTAATAGCATCAAAGAAACATGTTACAATAAGAAATCACAAAAAAAAGCCTATGAAATGTGTCGGTGATATGAAAGTCAAAACAGTCTTAACCCCTTACCACACAATCCCGACTTGTAATGACCCTGAAGAAGAAGGCTTTTGAAAACAATTTGGGAAAAGGAGAAAATGCTGGTAACCAGCATTTTCTCCTTTTTCCTCAATGTTTTCTATCCTATCAAAGACAGAAATCATCGTCACAGCTACATTCAACTTGTCTGCAAATGCTTTCAATTTGGTAGAGTACAAAATTTTGTCGTTTGGTAAAGAGCTTAACACTTTTATATACAGTCCAAGATGAATGGTGGTCCAGCAATCAGCTTCTTCTCTTCCGATGAAGTGTGTCTTCCTCCTTGAATCCTGGAAAGATAGAAAAATAATTCCTTTAGCTATTGCTGTCTTAAAAAATGTTGAGAAAAAGCCATAGAGATTAACTCTTCACCAGAAGACAAAAATGTAGATATATTGTATGACAAAACTGAAAGCATTAGTAGACAACAATTTAAATGTGGCTTAAACAATTAAATTTGTCCTTGTTAGAATAGAAAACGTTGTAGGTAATGGAGAAAATGCTGGTTACCAGCATTTTCTCCTTTTCCAACAATGTTTTTCAAGAGGCTTTTTCCTTGAGGTTGTTAAAACACAAGATTGTGTGGTAAAGGGTTAAAGAAATCTTCATTCATCTCTGAGAGTAGATAACTTGCAGTAAAGGTATATGTTTTTGGATGGCATGCATATAGTATCACATGATCCACAGTTTAAACAACCCTGACGGAAAATGCTTTGGAAAATATTGTGTGAAAAGGAGTAACTAGCAGGTAACTAGCATTTTCTCCTTTCCCTACAATGCTTTTGATCCTTTAAAATACAAACCCCCGTACTTTCAACCAAAGTACTTTGTTGTCTGCAAATGCTTTCAATTTGGACAATCTATGTTCGATCTATTTTGTTGTCTAAGAGACATATTTCATGTTTTCATCTCTTCATGGTACAGCATCCTTACAATAACTACAAAAGTCTACCTATGTCTTAACTCTTGACAACACAATCCCCCGAGGTAAAAAGCTTTTGAAAACATTATGGGAAAAGGAGAAAATGCTGGTAACCAGCATTTTCTCCTTTTCCCACAACATTTTCTATCCTTTCTGGTATACCCCCATCACTTGTGCCACATTTAAATTGTTGTCTGCTAATGCTTTCAATTTGGACAAGTTTACTTTTTTTTGTTAATGGAGGTCCATCCCTGAAAACCTCAATTAAAAATCAAGAGCCATATGGAGCCTTTTAGCAATAGCATGTTACAATGGTGTTTGTGCAGAATAATTATATTGCATATCCTATTAGCATGTGCACTTTGAGCCTATTTAGTGTCTTAGTGCTGAGCACAGCCAGTTTATTTCCAAGAACTGGTGACAGTCAGGTTTCATGTGTGTCTCACTGCTGAACAATGTTTCTTGGAGAAAGCAGCCAAAAGCTTGGAACCTATGCTGTGAAGAATACTGGTAAATGTATTTCCAGGAAAAGTACTGATAGGTGCACTGGCAACTGCAATTTAACCCTTTACCACACAATCCCGACTTTTAACGACCCTAAGGAAGAAAGCTTTTGAAAACATTGTGGGAAAAAGAGAAAATGCTGCACTATCAGAGGAGAGAAATCATTATTTTAACAACATTTAATTTGTCGTCTGCAAATGCTTTCAATTTTGACAAGTCTACATTTTGCTTGTGTGGTAAAGAGTTAACTGAAACAATCTTGAAAATGGCTCTGAACACCATATAAACCAACAAATCAGTATTTAGGTATGATGCTCACCTTCATCAGCAGACAGGCAAGCTGTTAGAATTGCTCCCATGGTCCTCACACAGTCCTGTGTGTAGATGATATAGGCTATTACTTCATGTTCCTCATACACTGTCATGTTGTAAATAGCGGCAATCTGAAATTATAGTAATATGTCTTTGGAAGAGTGGAAAACAGAGTGGGAAAAGGAGAAAATGCTGGTTACCTGCATTTTCTCGTTTTTTACCACACTGTTTTCCAAAGTCTTTTTCAACAGGGTCATTAAAACTCAGGATTTGTGGTATAGGGCTAACTCTTTAACAGACAACAAAACTTTAGCAGATTAACCCCTTGACCCCTGTCTCTTTGAATTTGGACTCCCAAATTTTCCAAGTGACCCCTAAACGTTTACAAACGTACCTTCTCTTAGTCATTTGATGGGAGTCATTTGACCCCCCACACCAGAAAGTCCAGGGAAAACCCTGCTTTAGACTTGTCCATATTAAAAAAGTGTATGAAGGTGTTAATGGTAGTGTTAACAATCTAATCCTTAATTGATTTGTTTAGTACAAACTAAGGAACCATCCTATTTCATAGACTTATTAACCCTTGTAGCAAAATTTCACAGCAGATGTCACATGACTGTTTGGACCAATCAAATGCAGGTTTATTTTGTTTATCAAGTGACAACTCAGAGAATGAGCATACACATGTACATGTAGTTCTTTGATTTATTTCAGCCTATCATCAAGAAGCTAACAAATATGTAAAATTAAATTTTTCAATTTAAATCCTGTACTCTTTACAAAAATTTCAGACTCACAAAAATCCAAAGCATTTGCAGACTAGATTAAATTAAATGTGGCTCAGTGACTGGATTTTTCCACGAAAGTTAGAAAACATTGTAGGGAAAATAAATGCTGGTTATAAGCATTTTCTCTTTTTTCCACAATGTTTTCCAGAGACTTTTCCTGCATGGTCATTTAAACTGGGGATTGTGTGGTAAGGGTTCAACAATATTAAATGAAATTGATCATTTCAACAAGGAAAACTGACAAATACCAGAATATCTAAAATGTTTTAGCTGCAAACTGTGCAGTCTGATCCCGACCTACACTGTGTACAAAACCAAACTTAATTTGTGGTTAGCACCCTTTGGGTTGAACCTCCTTACAAAATGACCCTGTGTTTTAATGAAAACACTGTTGGAAAAGTAGTAAATACTAGCAACTAGTATTTTCTCCTTTTCCCACCAAGCTTTCTACTGTGTTAGAACCAAATTCCATCAGGTAAGCCTCGTATTTGTTGTCTGCAACTCATTCCATTTTGGACAAGTTCAAAATTTTGTCTTCTAGTAACGACTTAATAAGAATCTGTTCAACTCATTACCAAACAATAAAATGTTAGACTGGTCCAAATTGACAGCATTTGCAGACGACATATCAATTTTGCTGAAATGATGGTAATTATCAGTGAAAGTGCAGAAAACCTGCTGGTTAACAGCAATTTCTCTTTTTCCCACAAGGTTCTTAAGAGGTTTTTCCCTCAGGGTCGTTAAAACTTGGGATTGTGTGGTAAAGAGTTACTGCTTTGTCATCATGGTTAAAAAAAAATGGCAGCATCAAAAAGTGCCACTAGGACACAAACACAAAAGTATCACAGTCATGCTAACACAGACACTTCCCTGCAATTGCTTTTTCAGAAAAAATTCTGAGTTAACTCTTTACCACACAATAACAGGTTTTAATGACCCTGTAAAGAAGCCTTTTGAAAACATTGTGGGCAAAGGAGAAAATGCTGGTAGCCAGCATTTTCTCCTTTTCCCACAATGTTTTTCTTCCCTATCCATAACAAATTTCAAATTTTCAGTCCCATTTATTTTGTCTTCTGCAAATGCTTTCAATTTGGACCAGTCTAAAAGTTTGTCATTTGGTAAAGAGTTCAAAAAAGGGCATTACTGTGTTAAAATACTATGAGATTTACCTTCATTTCTGATATGAGTTCCCCTTTTGATAGACAACAACTAGCTTGAGTTTTAAGTAAATATCTTCAGCAATGACAGAGGTACATGAAAAACATCAAAACTTTCTCACAACGACTGCAAATGTAACAACAGAGCTGACAATACCACAGTATTTTTTAAATTTTTTTTGTAAACAGCTGAGCCAAAAAGATTAACAAAGAAACCTTTGCTCACCCTCGCATGTTTCTCTCTACTCATGTTGTATTTCAAGAACATCAGAAGGAACTGTTCACTGTATCTTGTAACCCAATACCCTGTAACTCAATAAGGTTGACATCAGCAAGGTCTTGAACATCAAGCTCCTCTAATACATTCATCTGCACAGGATCCAATCCTAGAAATTAGAGCAAATCACTTTTCTTTTATCAGAATACATGTACCAAATTTTAGATTCTTTCAAAGTGAAAGCATTTGCAGTTGAAAGGATTTGTTGTTTTACTTTTTACCACATAACCCCTGATAGAAAAAAGCTTTTAAAAAGATTGTGGGAAAAGGAGAAAATGCTTACAACCAGCATTTTCTCCTTTTCCCACAATTCTTTCTACCTATTCTTAAGACAAATGTATACACTTAAGTTACATTTAATATGTCGTGTGCAAATGCTTTTGACTTTGACAAGTCTAAATTTTTAATGTCTGGTAAAGAGTTAAAGGGGAAAAGGAAATGTGGGAAAAGGAGAAAATTCTGGGTTTTTTTTAATATAAATAGTGGTGGTGCGAAAACTGTCAAAAAATGTACAAGGCATTTATTTTGTGTTAAATTTCTTGATAAAGGCACAAGCCAAAATATTCAAAACAGAGTGAACAGTTTAAATTGTGTATAATTCAGTCACTTTAGGAATATTAAGTGGATTCAACAAAATTTTGTTATTTGGTCAAGAATTAAAAATGAAACTGTCATGTTTAGGGTGAAAATACTACAGATACACATGTAAAACCAAAGCACCTACCTTAACTTGTTTCAGGGAAAACTCAAAGGAATTCCACACTGCATCCTAAACCCATTTTCTCACAACACGATCTAAAGACTCTTCAATACATTATAATTGAGGTGAAGGGTTCAGTGATCCCATGTACAAGGTCAGCAAGGTCTTGTATGGCTGGTCCTTTCCTTCAAGCTTTAGAGAATCTATTCCTGAAAATTAACCTTAAACTGCTAAAAAATGAAATGAAAATTTCCACTCAATACCAAAAACCCAAATATTGCAATTTTAAAGTTACTTTCAATGGGAAAAAGAAAATACTGTAGCAAGACAGTGTAGATCCAGATCAGACTGCACAGTCTGTGTAGTCTGATCTTCATCTACACTGTCCGCAAAAGCACCCTGAGTCGTGCTTAGCAGCCAAAGGGTTAAAACAAAACTGTGGGTTACTATTTTGCCAACATAAATGCAATCATTCAGACAGTTTCCACCTGAACTCTTGATCTTGCTCTAATTCTAAATTCAAGGCCTAGCCATCTGATTGGCTGAGTCACTGGAGCCTGGCTGTACACTGGCAGTCTCGTTGAACAAGGCATTTCTCTCGTGCCCTTAAAGATGCTATGTGGAAGTAGGGACAAGTGAACTGTTGCTATGATATGATTTAGATATTTTGAAAAAAAAAAATGGTATCAACTCTTTATTTCACATTCCCAAGTTTTAACAACCGTCAAAGAGAAAGCTTTTGAAAACACTGCAGAAAAGCAGAAAATGTCGGTAACCAGCATGTTCTCCTTTTCCCAAAATGTTTTCTACCCCATGAAATTTGTTGTCTGCAAATGCCTACAATTTGGTTCTGTCTAAAATTTTGCTGTTCGGTACATAGTTTACACTATAACTTCACATCTTTCATTGGCTTTTTACATACAGTTTTGCACTGATCTTGTTCTAAATTTACTTGAAATCTGAATTCTTTACCAAATGACACATTTTGGACTCTTCAAAAATGAAAGCATTCCTGGATGCAAAATTTGAAACAGAGACAGATGAAGTGAAAGTTTTCTCATGGGATAGAAAACATGGTTGGAAAAGAAGAAATTGCTAGCAAGCAATTTCTCCTTTTCCAACAGTGTTTTCAGAAGCTTTCTTCACTATGGTTATCAAAGCACAGGACTGTTTGGTAACGGGTTAAGACGCAAAAGGAACCTAACAGCTCACCTTGGGTTTTGATAGTTCGAAAGCCTCCACTAGTCTCCATTATTTTTACAGATATCTTTCACAGGTAAACCAAAATACATCTGAGGTGTCAAGAGATACATGTATCCTCACACAGCTTGTATGGTCTGGTAAAACATGCTTTTTTCTTTAGCCTACATCTAAAGAAATGAAATCATAACATATGGTACTCTCATGTTTAGTAATTCAATCCAAACAATCTCATTGTTTTACAACCCTTTTTAGACAGGTATTGAAAATGTTGTTTTCTACCCTTTCATAGACAATTCCCCTTATTTGGTACCCTTTTCAACCTTTCCTCAGTAGTTCTGACATCGATAAATGCAGCCATTATTTTGTTTTTAATTCTGGTTTGAAAACTTAAAGCCAAGCATTCAACTCTTTACGAATGACAAAATTTTGGACAGGAACAAACTGACAGCATTTGGGGACAACAAATTAATTGTAGTTCAAATTATAATTTCCGACTCTGATAGGGTACAAAAGATTGCGGGAAAAGGAGAAAATGATGTTTTCTAGCATTTTCTCCTATCCCCATGTTTTCAAAAGCTTCCTTCCTCAGGGTCGTTAAAAGTTGGGTAAAGGGTTAAAGGAATTACCTGAGCAAAAAGTGGCCAGGAAAGGACTTGAACCTGGACCGCTTGCTTACAAGGCTAGTGCTCTATCACTGAGCTTCTAGAACCACTTGACATCAAGAGAACACAACCAATTACCGCTGCACATATATGTCTACCTAAGTTAACTTGTGACTGACCAAAAATCTCTGACAATGGTAATGGTATAATTGTTACTATTTCATCATCACTGCATTTTTCGAGATGCATTTCAGTTTTAAATTCTAACCCTTAGTGCGTTGATCAAACCCAACAGACATTTTAATTCTGGAAAGTAGACCCATATAAATGCAGCATCAAGGTTGATTTTCTCTAGAATGTCACAGCAAAGGGGACAGTGTAGATCAGAGATCAGACTGCATGTTTTGTGCAGTCTGATCTTGATATACACTGGCCACAAAAGTGCTGAAAGGTGCTTCAAGGGTTAATATCTTTTTTAAGTCCAGTTTGAGTCTGGATTTTTACTTGTATTAGTCAAAGGCCAATATCTTACAAGTTTTATGCAACTTTCCCTATGCATAAAAATGTCAATCCTTCATCAAATGAAAGCTTTTGGGCATAATACTGGGAAACACCCCAGCGCTATACAGTTATATGTATACATGTGGCATTGTTTTATGAATAACTAAAAGGAAGAAATAAATGAAATTTTCAGCTTCATTCTGTTTAGAAATACTGTATTTGATGTATATGGAATGAACTCGTAAAAAAGTTGCAATCTTTTTGACACATAAGTTAGATTTTCATGGGTTTTCACCATGTATAGTGGGGCGTTTGCCGGTATTATGCCAGCTTTTGATAACATTATGTAAAGAGGAAATAAAGGTGATCATGAATAATGGGTCCAAACATTTTCTCCATGTCCTACAATGTTTTCCACCCTTCCAAGGTCAAATTTCATTGCTTGAGTATATCTAATTTGTCATCTGCAAATCCTTTAAGCACAAAAAGTCTTAAATGTTGCGGTCTGATATATAATTAAGACAGCTTATAATAATATAACGTTTAGTCTAGAGTAGCATGTTGCATCTTGACGAATGATTGAAACCGTTTTGGCATTTCTACCCAGCCTTTTAAGACTCTAGTTCGTTCTCTACTTAATTCTGAATAACATTGTCAGTATTTGTTTGAAATGGAAACATCTAGAGCAATTTCTAACCTCAGAAAACTGTACAAATCATCGGAAGGCCTACCAACCAATCTTGCTTTATTTTCATGTTTCATTTGTTTCCCCGCTATTTTCATCTGGAATCAAGGGAGGATACTCAAAAAAGTTCCTTAATCCTATGGATCCGTTTGGCGATCAAAAATGATCAGAGCCTCTCTTTCCGTTTACATCTATTTCAATGGATGTAAAATCAATGCTGATCATTACAAAATCGATTATTACAAGAGTTACTGTCTGCGACTGAGATTTGTTTTCAAATTTTCCCGCCATTTTCAAGGTAAAAGGGAGACTACTGAAATACATCATGTCAACTACAATACTTGGTTGTTCCCCTATGGCCAAGAAAGCGCTTCAAGAATATAATATTTCAGTATTTTACCAGTATTGTGTGTTTTTCAAAATATATCGAGAAAAATACCTCTTAAAGTATCGGGCAATCTAATTTAGATAACCGTTCCATAGAATCCCCCCAAGAAAAAAAATATAGCCTACCATTCTTCTCCCGGAAAACACAGAATTACCATAAAACACAAACTCAGTACAAGAGTAAGCATACGATGGCTTTTCTTACATTAAATGAAAAACGACTGCTAGCC
This sequence comes from Tridacna gigas, assembly GCA_945859785.2. NCBI lineage: Eukaryota > Metazoa > Mollusca > Bivalvia > Cardiida > Cardiidae > Tridacna > Tridacna gigas. The sequence continues at coordinate 29,873,211 of OX244036.2, read as the reverse complement.
CTGATCATGATGCTCGTTTTGATGCTGTCTAAAAACCTGCTATTCAGTTTTAAACGGTTAACTTGTCTGACTTTTTTCAAATCATTCATAGGATGCTTTAGCATTTCCCCCCCCCCTTCTCTCTCTCCCCCTCCCCAGGTCAGTGAAGTGAATAGCTCTTACATACAAGTTCTCACATGCATCGGAATGTAAAATATGATTAGCAAAGGCGCATTCTACTACAGGTAAAACCTGATCTATTTCTTCTGATCATTTCTTCAGGTAACTCATAAAAAATTACTAGATTTATATATACATGTATGACATAATGCCGTTTTTAATGGCTTCTATCTACAAAATTGGCGGAAAATCTCAATTATGCACATGACATTTACATACTTCAAACAGTTTACTATAAAATTCAACCCTGATGAAGTCGTACGAACCGCGAAATCGCAATCAAATTAATGGTCTAAGGGAGAAAACTCGTATGTATTTTTGTCCATCTTCATAACAGAGTCGCCTCCCTTAAAGTTGTGAACAGGATAAAGCCCAATACGAATATGTTACTCTACAGAGAAGTATGTAAAAGCGACCAGTATCAAACTTATTTTCGTCGAGTTCAAATGAATTCCAGAAAATGTAATCTCATGATAGGATCATAATGTGTCCAGTTCTGAAATACTGTAACATACGGAAGACGACAGATCAGTTGTACACAGAATAGGAATATTTCTTTGTGACCAGACAGTTGTCGCCCTTATATCACATCACATATGTAAACACAAAATGCGCCAAAATTTAAAGTGGGGATTAACGGTTTGGTTGGAGAGGTAAGATTTCTACCACACTACAAACTTGGTTCCGAGATTTAGGTGATAAAATATTTAAATGACGAATTCATTTATAAATGCGATTGTTTAGATCACTTGGAAATAATCATATCGAAATCTGTGTCATGTTTCCTTCACTAGACAAATATTCTGAAATGTGCGGATTTATTCAACTAGACCTAATACTAAAATTGATCTGTACAAATTCAATATGAATAGACAGACAGGTAGAATAGAGATCAATATGTTGAAAGCTTTCTTCTTTTATTATAGATTAATCAATCGGGGTGATTTCATCAGATATTTGCTCTGAAAAAAGATTCATTTCGATAAAAACGGATGCTTCTCAAGTCGGCAATTCTTGAGAATGCTGTCAAATTTTATAGGAATATATCTTCCTGACAGTAAAATAGATCAATTTTGTGCCCAAGGGATATTTTTGATATCTTTTGTCTTAACGGGCAAAACCATTGACTTTGTGAATTTTGTCTTTTACCCTTTTCAACGGTGCGGTCGGCCCACCAAAAGGAGGATGGGGGGGAATAAGGGAGATCACTCATGTAAAATTCAAGATTAAGCCTGTACGAGTTTTTTCCCTTAGACCATAAAACTGTTGAATTCTTTCGTCACCAGTTCAAGATGTTTCGGTCTTCGTTTACTGAACCTAATTGCTTGATAATAGCCGAAATAAAATAAAATAATTATTAATGGTACCTAAATTAAGAAATGTGATAACGATATGAAATAATTTTCTTACTTTTTTTTCAAGTTTAGTTCTCGCATAGATCTACGATTGCACCCTTTGCCACACAAACCTGAATTTTCACGACCGTGACAGAGGAGCTTTTGAAAACATTTTAACCATCATTTTCTCCTTTTCCAGCAATGCTTTTTACCCTTTTTACAGACAAATCCCATAATTTGAGTGACATATAATTTGTTGTCTGCGTAGGCTGTCAATTTCGACAGATGTTTTGATGTTTTAAGATGTTTTGTCCTTGACGTGTTAAGCATTTATGTTAACCCTTTACCAAATAACAAAATGTTTAGACTGGTCAAGTTTGAGAGCATTTGCAGACGACAAATTAATTCTTTATCAAAACGTGATATTTTTCTTTGATAGGATAGAACAAATTGTGGGAAAAGGGGGAAATGCTGGTTAATACCAACATTTTCTCCTTTTCCCACAATGATTTAAAAAGGCTTCTTTCCCAGGGATTGCTTAGTAAAGGGTTGCAAAGAGAAAATTCTGTTCCTTTCTCAAATGCACTTTCTCAATCAGGATAGCAGAAAAACCATTACAGTTTCAAGGTCAGTTTTGCTTTGCCAGCTGGCATGTTTCACAAAACAGCCGACAGTGTAAATCTAAGATCAGACTCCATGTTCTGTACAGTCAGAACCTATAAATTACAATGTCCCGACAAGACAGACTAAACTTGACCTATGTTGTCTACAGAAACACTTTAAGTTCTACTCTAGGGATTAACCCTTTCCCAAACAACAAATTTTAGACTCTTTCAAATTCAAAACATCTGCAGACAACAAATTCAAAGTTGGTACAAATGAGCTTAAGTTCCCCAATAGGGTAGAAAACATTGTGGGAAAAGAATAAAATGCTAGTTACCAGCATTTTCTCCTTTTCCCACAGTGGTTTCAAAAGTATTCTTTCCCAGAGTCATGAAAACCAGGGATTGTTTGGTAAAGGGTTAAAGTACTGAATATTTTGTCTTATATGCAAACAAGTAATAGCATTATGATGACGCAAACCTTTTCAAACCATTAAGTTTATTGCTTTTTATATTTCTGTCAAATTGAATGACTGAGTTATTGAATTAGATCTACCATGCAAGCCTGACAAAGAAAGCATTGGAAAACATAGTAGGAAAATGAGAAAATGCTGGTGACCAGCATTTTCTCCTTTTCCCACAATGTTTTCTACCCTAACAAAGACAAATCCCATCATTTGAGCTACATTTGTTGTCTGCAGATGCGTTAGATTTGGACTAGTGTAAGATCCTCTAATTTGGTACGGAGTCAATTGATCTGGTGCCTACAATAAACTCGCTCTAATTTGGCCATTTTCAAAGTATACACGATAACCACAAACCGCATCAAAAAAGCATAAAAAGCATATCAAAAGATTGCATTGCACCCATATCATGAAACAGTGTGAGCATCAAGAAAAAACCAACACATACACAAATTTACTTGTTAGACACCAATCTTCATGGTAGTAGCAGAGCCTGGAGGGGCAGTTGGTAGCATACAGGACTTGAGACCTGGGGTTTGCTGGTTCGAATTCCCAATAAATTTCTTACCAAGGATTGATAAGTCATTGTGACAGAATTTATTCCAGTCTCACCACTGGTCATTAATTGCTTCTAAAGCAGTCAGTTGCATGGGAAGAAAATTGTGTGAAATACCAGTGAAAAAAAATCCAGGAAAGCATGGATAGGTGCACTGGCAGACATGATATAACTGAAATACGCTTGAAAATGACTATACAAACAAATAGTGGTGAATCATTTCTGTCATTTAAAAAAAAAAAATGTTCAGAGAATATAAACATTTTTAAAAAGAGAATTCTGACATGTTTAAAAAGAAAAAAAAAAATCTGAGGTTCTCCAACCCATAGAAACAGCTACTGCCAGGTCACACAGCCACAAAGCTTAATGGTACCGTGGGGTAGTGTAACTCTTTCTCAAATAAAAAAATTTAGAATCTTCCAAATTAAGAGCAGCTGCATGTGACAAATCACAAAGTGGTGCAATGCAGGGCCATCATGGCCCACTTGTTCATGTTTTTTGCATTTTTGAAAGCGGTCTTTAGGACTGCAGGTGGAAATGTATTCATACACTGATAATCTCTGTAAAGCAGTCACACTACAGCCCGTTTACCTATTTACATCATCCATATATTCAACTATTGTACATTGAAAGCATTTGGAGAGAACGATTAAATTTGGCTCAGATTATAGAATCTCTCCATCAAAGAGTTGAAAACATTATGGGAAAAGTAGAAAATGCTGATTATCAGCATTTTCTTCTGTTCTCAAGAGCATTTCTCTGTCAAGGTCATTGAGAGTTGGGATAAAGTGTGGAACAGTTTAAAATAAACTTGAGACACAAGTTGTTTGTGTACTTCTATTTTGTAGAAGTTTTCATTGTCATGTATGTGTACATCGCATGTATTATTTGTCTGAGATCTTTGACAATAAATAACTTACCTGTATTTGAATCAGATGCTACTTTTTGGTACTCTCTCTCTCTTCTCTAATGTACTGACAAAATCTTATATGTTTGGTGCTCTCTGTCTCTCTCTCTCTCTCTCTCTGTCTCTCTCTCTCTCTCTCTCTCTCTCTCTCTCTCTCTCTCTCTCTGCCCTTATGATATTGACAAATTTCTCTCTCTCCCTCTACAAGTAAATTAATTGATTTTATGGTGTCTTATGCCATTTTGAAAATTATTTCAGTTCTATCATGGTGGCCAGTACACCTATCCATGATTTCCTGGAGTTTCTATTACCAGTATTTTGCACAATATTTTACCCAAGCCACTGGCTGCTTTCCCACATAACCATTGTTGAAATAATAATCAGCGGTGAAAGAGGAATGAATCCTGTTGCAATATGACTCATGCATGATCATCATCTTCAGAAGGAAACTTGCAGAGTTCTGGATTCTAACCAGAGGCTCCTGCTTTTAAGTCCTGTACTCTACTGACTAAGCAACCCAGACTCAGCCCTCAACAAGTAGATCTCTCCCCCCTCCCTCTCTCTCTCTCTCTCTCACATTGACAAATTGACAAATACATATACTTATCGCTCTGATCAGACTTCTCATTTTATCTTATGATCAACAAATATTTATCTTTCAGCATGGCATGCTACTTACTGTCATAAACTATGACAAACTTCAGTTTTACAAACTGAACAGCAATTTATCATAAACAAGGTTATTACATGCATACAAGAATGAAAGTTTTATTCATAAATGTAATGTGCACATGATGGCAACATGCGTTTACTTTTTACCAAAAGACAAAATTTCAGACTTGCAAGTCCAAATTGTAAGCATTTGAAGATGAACAATTTTAGTATGGGTTAAATGATGAGATTTGTCTTTGAAGGCATGGAAAACATTTTGCAACAAGATGTGTCACTGACAAGTGACTGATGCCCCCCAAAACACATATGACCTTGCTGTGACCTTGAACTTTACCCTATGGACATGACTCTTGCGCTTGAGGCATCGTCTCAATGTGCAAAGTTATTTTGAAATTAAGTCATAAAGAAAAACGTTATGGCCGGACACGGAAACAGCTCCCCCATACACATTTGACCTCGCTGTGACCGTGACCTTTAACTCAAGGACATGACTCTTGCCCATGATAAATTGTCTTTATGTGGTTAACAATTCTGTGAAGTTACCCTGAAATTCATTCATAATTAAAAAAGTTACAGGCCAGACATGAATACCATCTCCCAAAAACATCTGACCTTGTTGTGACCTTGACCTTTACCCTACAGACATGACTCTTGCGCATAACACATTGTGTAAATGTGGTCAACATTTGTGCAAAGTTATTTTGAAATTAAGCTAAAGGGAAAAAAGTTATGGCCTGGACACGAAAAAGGCTACCCCCACAACACATTTGACTTTGCTTTGACCTTGACCTTCAACCCAAGAATATGACTCTTGTGCATGAGACATTGTCATTATGTGGTTAACAACTGTGAAAAGTTATACTGAAATTCATTCATAATTAAAAAAGTTATGGTTAACAATTGTGCAAAGTTATACTGAAATTCATTCATAATTAAAAAAGTTACAAGCTGGACATGAATAAAATCTCTCAAAAACATTTGACCTTGTTGTGACCTTGACCTCTATCCCACAGACTCAACTCTTGCACAAGAAACATCGTCTCAATGTGGTTAACATTTGTGCAAAGTTATCTTGAAATTGAGTGAAAGGGAAAAAAGTTATGGCCTGGACACGAAAACAACTGACACACCTCCACCCCTCCCACCCCAAACATATTTGTCCTTGCTGTGACCTTGACCTTTAACCCACGGACATGATTCTTGTGCATGACACATTGTCTTTATGTGGTTAACAATGCTGCATATAAAAATACTGAAATTCATTCATAATTAAAAAAATTACAGGCCGGACACTAATACTACCCCCTAAAACCCATTTGACCTTGCTGTGACCTTGACCTTTAATCTACAGACATGACTCTTGCACATGGCACATTGTCTCGATGTGGTTTAACATTTATTGCCAAGTTATATTGAAATTGAACATTAGGGAAAAAAGTTATGGCCCGGACACCAAAACGGACAGCCAGACAGATGGACTATTCAAAAAAATTTTCACGGGCTTAAAAAGAGGATGTTTTCCAAAGCTTATTGTTTTTAGTTGCTAAAAATTTGGGACTGTGTGGTAAAGGGTCAAGTTTAAGTCTTTACCAGACAACCAAATTTTTCACTTGTATTGACTGACAGCATTTTCATATCTGATATTGCTCAAATAATATGATTTGTTTTTGATAGAGTGGAAAATATTTGCGACCAGCATTATCTCCTTTTCGCACAGTGTTCTCAAAAGTTTTCTTCAATAAGGTTGCTAAAACACAGTACTGTTTAGCAAAGGGTTAAAATTTTCTGCGAGATGAATTCCCCTGAAGACCTTTAATATTTATTTCTATCGTGCAGAATGTAACGGTGAAAAGTCTGAAGGAATAAATGGTCCAAGGGAGAAAACTCATACATGTTTTTGTCTATATTTATGCAACAGTCGCCTCCCTTATGAATGTGGACAGCATAAAACCAAAGACAAATCAAGATATACTACAAGAAAATCTGTAAAGTCGATCGATATAAGAACTTTTTTTCGTCGAGTTATAATGAATTCTGCTATACTTTCATGCGAGGACCATTATTTTCAGGTCCGGAAATATCATGACATTGGGAAGACGGAAGAGCAATAATCGCTGGATGTGAAAATAAATTTGTAACGGGCGGTTGTCCCCCTTTTATATCATCTCATTTGTAAACACAACAGCCGCCAAAATTTAAAGTTGGAATTAACTGTTTATCGAGGTAAGATTTCGTCCAGAACAGGAGTTTGATTTAGAAATTTAGGTAGTAAAATATTTAATTAACCAATTTATACATGTGATCACTAGGACCTCCATCGCACTTAGACATATAAACGTACATTTATTAATCTAGGTCAATTATCAATAGGTTAGTTCACTTGACAAATGTCGTCCAATGCGCTTAACCATCCAATCATTACAATACAAATCCAAGACGGAACTATTGGCAGTTAGAAATAGATCTATAGTGACTCGTCTACATTTTTTTTTTTTTTTTAATTACGATTGTTGATCATTATTTTGATTCGACAAGCGTTTTATCCATGGACGAAGGGACGCTCTTTTTTTCGAACAACAGACAAATGCAAGCAGGCAAAGGGTTGCCTTGAAAACGATGCGCAGTAAATTTGTATCTAGAAAGATTTGCATAAGACTGATGTGAACGAACGGATAACTCCTAACAGCATTTTTGTATCTCTGGTCAGGGGTGAAAATTTATTAATATTGCCTCTTGTGGATTCGACAGATATTTTCAGTCTAAAGGGTTGTACGATAAACCTGATGAATATGAATTTTCTCTGCACCATTTTCAAGGTAACGCCTTACCCGTTAGTAGTTCTCTATACTTGCGAAAAAGAGCACCCCCCCCCATAAGAGTGCGAGGGGGGGGGACATAATAAGGGAGGTCACTCGTGTAAAATTTGATATTAAGCATGTAAGAGTTTTCCCCCTTAGACCATAAACTGATTATGAATCTGTCGTCACTCGCTTGACACGTAATCAAATGTTTATGGGCTTCGTCCACTGAATTATATTGTTTAGTATTAACCGACATTAAATATCATAAATACTGTTAATTGATAGGATCTACAGGCTGTCCAGCGTCCCTGAAATTCCTTAAAAAAAATGAAAAATCCAAAAGGAATTCCTAAAATTGCCCTAATTATTTTACTTCAATTCCTATTCTTAGCTCTACTGGCTGTAAGGCAGTAGAGCTTATGTCATGGCGTGGTTTCCCTCGTCCGTCCGTCAGTCAGTCTGTTAATCTTTTTCTTGTTTATGCCACAAAGTCTGCATTTGTGGTCGGATTTTCGAGAAACCTGCAGTTTGTTTGGCTTGAACCCTATTGATTATGAAAAAAGTCCAACAATCTGTGTGGGGAAAAGTAGCCATTTTAAGTTCTAAGTTTTTATTTCTTGTTGTTTATGCAATAAATTCTACATTTGTGGTTGGATTTTCGTGAAACTTACAGTTTGTTTATCTCCTCAATAGCTTGAATCCTATGGATTTTGAATAAAATCTGACAATCAGTGTGGGCAAAGTAGCCAATTAAATTTCAAAATTTCTATTTCTTGTTCACGTGATAAAGTCAGCATTTGTAGTCAGATTTTCTTGAAACTTGCAGTTTGTTTATCTCATCAATAGCTTGAACCCTATTGATTTTGAAAAAAAATCTGACCACCATGATATAGTCTGCATTTGTGGTTGGATTTATGCGAAACTTGAGCATTTTGTTTATCTCATCAATAGCTTGAACCATATTGATTCTGAAAAACATCTGCGCGGAAAAAGTAGCTACTTAAAGATCAAAATTTCCTTTTCTTGTTAACGTCTGTATTTGTGGTAGGATTTTCATGAAACTTGCAAAATTGCTTTTGTATCATCAACAGCTTGAACCCTATTGATTCTGAAAAAAAAATCAGCAATCAGTATGGGAAAAGTAGCCATCAAAATTTGAAAATTTACAATTCTAGTTTATGCAATAACATCGGCATTAAATTTTGTGATTGAATTTTCATGAAACTTGCACAGTTGCTTTATATTATCAATAGCTTGAACCCTATTCATTTTGAAGGAAAAAAACAAACTGACAATCAGTTTGTCAAAGGGAGCCATTTAAAGTTGAAAATTTACATTTCTTGTTTATGCAATTAAGTCGTTTTGATTCAATCTTTTGAAACTTGCAAAGATCGTTTGTATCATCAAGGGATTGAACTCTATTAAGAATGAAGAAAATCTAGTGATCAGTTTAGGAAAAGTAGCCATTTGATGACTTAGTTTTGTTTACCTAATACGGTCCACATTATAATACACATTTGTTTGATACTTGCAGGGATTGTTTAAAGCAATGAGTACTAAAACCCTATCTAATTTGGCTGGATTCCAAACAATTGGTTTGGGAAATTGTACTTCATGTTTTTTTCACTAATTGTTCAGTTCACCATGCCTCCCTAATTGTGCTGTTTTTGTGGGTTCAAGCCCAGTTTCAACAACCCCTTCCCTCATTTTTTTGTGTGTTTGCTTAACTCTTTACCAAATGACAAAGTTTTTGACTCGACCAAATTGAAAGTATTTGCAGACCACAAATTAAATGTAGCTTAAATGATATTATTTTGCCTTTGCTAGGGTAGAAAACATTGCGAGAAAAGGAAAAAATGCTGGTTACCAGCATTTTTCCCTTTTCTCACTGTTTTCAAATTCCTTCTCTTTCAGGGTCGTTAAAACTCGGGATTGTGTGGTATAGGGTTAAAGGACCCTAACTGAGAAGGCTTTTGAAAACATTGTGGAAAGAAGAGAAAAGGCTGATGATCAGCATATTGTCCTTTGCCCACAATGTTTTCTACCTTTCAAAGACAAAATCAACCCTTTGAGCCACACTTAATTTGTATTCAGCCTATGCTTTCAAAATGGACAAGTCCCAAATTTCTGTTGTTTTGTAAAGACTTAAACTCTACTATACAACAAGATTCTGGAGCTGTTGAAAATGAAAGCATTTGCAGACGACAAATCAAATGTGGCTCAAATGATGGAATTTGTCTGTAAAAAGGCAGAAACAGTGTGGGAAATGGAGAAAATGCTGGTTACTAGCATTTTCTCTTTTTCCTACAATGTTTTCAAAAGCCTCCTTATTTAATGTCATTGAAACTCAAGATTCTGGGATAAGGGTTATCAGAGGGAACACATAACAGAGGAAACACACATAAAGCTTACTTACTTACAGACACCAAACTTCATGATTGGAATTCATTTCCAGCTGCATGATTTCATGATCATGGAAATCATTTCTCTCTCTCACTTCCTTTGAAAAACAATGTCCTGTTAAAAACTTTCTTCTGTAATAGGTTTTGTCATGTGTAATGTGATTATAGGTCTAATATGACTTTCTCTCCCTTTGTGCCTAGATTTAATGAAACAATTATTTTTTTTCAGATCCAAGACATTTTGTCGAAATGTCGTGCACCTTTTCCAATATAGAGAAAAGGGCTCAAAAAATTGTATTTTCAAGTCTGTTTTGGCCCAAGTCTTGACACTGTAGATACAAGATCAGACTGCACACCCTGTAGAGTCTGATCTTGATCTACACTCTCCACAAAAGCAACTTAAATGGGGTTCAGTGCTTTATGGGTTAATATTTAGTGTATTTCTTATTTTCCATTTATGTAGGCTTGAGAGAGTCATGCATGGCACTGCGAGACTGAGGAGGGGACATAAAGTTTTCCTCTCTTCATTGCTGGGCACTGGCAAGGCTTGCAGACATACATCATTGTTTTCAGTTTACACAACAGATTTACTGCCAATAGGGCCATCCAAACGGGAAAGATTACCCTAAAACTGTATTTTGATTAATAAGTAAACTTGTATACATGTGGACTGATACATGCATATGTGTAAAGGTACATTTTCAGTCATACATTTTCTTCGTTTATTTAACTCTTAACTCTTTACAAACCAAAAAATTCTAGACTCGTCCAAACTGAAAGCATTTGCAGACGACAAAATATATGTGACTTGAAATTTGTTCTGGGAAGGGTAGAAAACATTTGTGGGAAAAGGTGAAAAGGCTGGTTACCAGCATTTTCTCCTTTTCTCACAATGTTTTCAAAAGGCTTCTTTCTCAGGTTTGTTAAAAACCCGGGATTGCTTGGTAAAGAGTTAAACAGTATATATTATATTTGGACACAATTGACCCAAGTAAAACTTTGTCAGACATTGTACTGGAGTTTTAAATCAGTAAGTTGTGAAAAAATGTACTTTATACATGGGTTTAATCCATGAAAACATTGTGGTAAAGAGAAAAACTTCTTTTGAGCAATTTATCATTTGCCACATTTTCGATGGTGATCTGTAGGGCTGCAGGTGGATGTGTGGTCTTAAAGCCTTTACCAGACGACAAAATTTTAGACTAATCCAACATAAAAGCATCTGCAGATGACAAATTATATGCTTCTAAAGTGACTGAAATTGCTTTCGAAACAAGAGAAAACATTGTGGGAAAAGAAGAAAATGCTAGTTACCAGAAATTTATTTTCCCACAGTTTAGAAAGTCCTCTTTCTCAGTGTCATTAAACTCGGGATTGTGTGGTAAAGGGTTAAGGGATAATGTCTCTGATTACAAACATACTCATTGGGATAACTGCCTGCTTGACTATTCAAATCATCATATAAAATTGTACTTGAAAGTCCTACTTAGAATGATGCAACTCACTAGATACAATTTAACATTTCTCTCAATTATGTCAAGCTAAAATGCTCGCATTATGGTTCTCTACTTCTTGCACCTAGTCTGACCCCTATCCACTTGCAAAATATTATTGGATCATCGACCATAGTATTTGAGTACTGGCCAAGACAGGAATTTTTTTTACATTCCTAGGGGAGATAATTTCAAAACTAAGAAATCTAGAGTTGCAGCTCTTTTTTTCTTTTTTGCTGCCCTTAATCTCATTGCCTCCTTATCTTGATTATCACTAAAGAAAAAGAGGCATTAGCCAGACAAGCAACTTTTTACACTTTACATTTTCTCTATTTAACCCCAGTCCCCAGGAAATATATTCGGATTATCTATTAAAGTGTAGTAAATAGGGACCAAACAATTTTTTGCTATTCTTTACATTTCAAGGGGCGATATTTTCAAAAGAAAAGCTAGTAATGGTTCTTTCCCTTTGCTCTACATCCTATTTGTCAAAATGCACTTTTAAATATGAGTATCTACCAGTACTATAGTATAGGAGTTATGTACAGAAGTTCACCATTACTGCTGAACCAGCAATTATACTGTTTTCTGTAAATAGTTGAGTTGAAAATGTTATCTGTTTAATCCTCCCCCAAACAACAATTTTAGAAACTTCCAATGTCACATCACCTACAGACGACAAAATCTGAAATCTGTACAAATGATACGGTAGAAAACATTATGGGAAATGGAGAAAATGCTGGTTACCAGCATGTTCTCCTTTTCCAGCAATGTTTTCAAAAGGTTTCTCACACAGCGTGGTCTCGACTTCCTAAAGAAAGTAGACAGTGTAGATCTGTAATCAGATTGCATCTTTTCCCTTTCCCAAAATGTTTATCTAGGTGCATAGCCAGGAATGTAATAAAGATAAAGCCCACTTTATACTAGATTTTCTTCTCTCTTTCTTTTTTCTTTAATCATTTTTCCTGTAGCAAAACAGATGTTAGTACCTGAAAGAGCCAAGCACAACTTGGTCAATTTTTTAGACAATGTAAATCAAGATCAGATTGCATTTTGCAGGCAATATAGATCAGAATGTGCAGTCTGATCCTTGATCCACATTGTCCGCTATTTAGCTTTTGTATTTTGCAAAAGCAAAGAGATGATTTGGTCTCTTTCCCTGATTGAGAGAAGTTTTGATGGTTAATGTTGAAACCTGGGCTTTTGCCTGTTATCTATTCTGTCAAAGACAAATCCCAACTTTTGAGCTGTGTGTGTCATCTGCAAGTGCCATCAGTATAGACAAGTCCGAAAGGTTGTCGTCCGGTTGAGAGTTGAAAACTAGGGTCTGTATTCACCTACCATTCTTAACATTATTCTTTGTCTAATGCTCCAGAATTTTCTAGATTTGAAAGCAACACAACTTTGAATGGCTGAACCAAATGATCAGTTGTGTTACCTTGAAATTCATAAAATTCCTCAGCATAAGACTTAAATATTCTTAAGAATGGTTGGTGAATACAGACCCAGGGTCCCTGGTTTAGTCCCCTGCTCTTTCAAATTCTCTCTGAGGATTGATGATATTACTTTCAACACAATTCATTCATCTCTCACCACTGAGCTTTATTTTGAAATGTTAGCATTGGAAAGTAGCCAGTGGCTTAGATGAATTGCCATACTAAGTACTGATAAAAGAAACTCCGGGCAAACATGGAAAGGTGCACTTGTTCCTGTGATATAACAGACATAATGTTTAACATAGTATTAAACACCAAACAAACAAATCGAACGTAACTTGCAAAGCTAGTAAATCATTGGCAAAGTTAGATCCAAGTTAGATCCAAATTGGGCCAATCTTCTTTCTCAAAATTGATGAAAGCCATTGCTACAGGATTCCATCCTCTCTTCACTTATTGTTTCATCAATGTCTATAATGTGAGTAGCCAGTGGCTTTAAAAGAGTGTCATGCACAGTGCTGGTTTAAAGAAAATACAGGAATGCATGAACAGGTAGACTGCCCTCCATGACATTCTTGAATACTGTTGAAAATGATGTTAAACACAAAATAAATGAGCCATGCTCTGGCTAAAGGGGTTTTAATGCATCTCTGCAATGCATTGTACCGAGCAAGTATTCACATAATTATGGATCCATAAAATCAACTTTGTCTAACAACCAACTGAATCCTGGGGTAGATGGTCCTTGGATATGCAGAAAATTTACCGAAAGCTTAAAGTTTTGACACAGGTTATCCTGCGCAGGTCAATACTTGTTGCAGGTGCATTTTAGCCCTTTTTCAAAGAGCACAGCTCAATTAAACCAGTCATACAATCATGTTTTTCAGTATCAAAAATAAACCAAGAAGATACGCTTTCTTTGAATATTTAATATTTTATGTGCGTATTATCATAATTTAATTTCAGGAATATCAAATATTCAATCTTAACCCTTCTTTTCATTCAGATAAGCAGTCTATTGTTTCCTATTTTTCCTATGATCATTTTTGTTGCTTTTCATACAAAATATTCCAGAAAAATCTTCAGATAGCCCCAACAATATTATATCACAAAAATTGTTTTAGTGTCAACATTGCAACAAGTAAAAGTAAGTTTGCCAGGCTGAGTTTGAAAGGTATTAACCGAGTTTCATGATTTTGGAGAACTATATCTGTTCTGCAGAAATGTCAAAAACATTTTACAAACATGTATTTACAGTGATTTTGAAAATGGTTCAAAGTCTGAAATATTTAAACAATACAGCCATATTTACAATATTATATACCATCACATCTTTGAACTAATCAGAAAAAAAAAATCTGAACAAAATCAATTGATGAAAAAGTTCCTCGTAAAAATCAATGTCATTTAACCCTTTCAACACATAATGCCAACTTTTGACATGTAATGACAACCCTGGGGAAGAAGCCTTTTGAAAACATTGTGGGGAAAAAGAAAAAATACTGGTAGCCAGCATTTTCTCCTTTTCCCACAATGTTTTCTACTCTTCCCAAAACCAATTTTAATTTTTGATTCACAGTTATTTTGTCATCTGTAAATGCTTTTAATTTGGACTAGTCTAAAATTTGTCATTTGGTAAAGAGTTAAGATAAAACAGAGTTTAGAGTGAAATCATAAGGAATCATCGTCTCAATTTTAACCCTTTACCAAACAATCCTGGTAACCAGCATTCCCCCCCCCCCCACCCCAACATACAAGAGTAAAATTTTACTGTCTGGTAAAGAATTCATTTTTTACGAAAATGACCTAGATCCTTAACCCTTTACCAGACAACTAAATTTAAAAGCATTTGCAGAGGACAATTTCAATGTGGCTCAAATGGTATAATTTTTCTTTGATTGGGTAGAAAACATTGTGGAAAAAGGCTTCTTTCCGAAGGGTGTTAAAAGGCAAAATTGTGCAGTAAAGAGGTAAGTGCTTAGCATGATTTTTACACATTTTGAGAACATGTCGGAATCTGATCATGGAGGTCACAATTAAATCTTTAATGCAGTCTGACTTAGTTTTAAAGTTCTCTTATTGAGATTCAGCTGATGTTTGCATGCTTGTGACTACAACGCATAAACTTCAGATGCCTTGAATAAACGGACATGTATTCCAAATTCTAAGCACTTGATCAAACATTTTTCTTATTGACAAAGAATTACACATTCTGTATGATGAGATTGCGCTTTGTATCGTGGGTAAATCTGTTGGCCTTGAAAAGGTCACTGTCATAGAATGATGAGAGATTGTGAATGTTGATCTGTCGTGCCTGAAAAATAAATACAAACTGAACTGATTCTATCTTAGTAAAAGATAAGCTTGCTCCCATTTAAGAGCTTTTAGCATACTTATTCCACTTTAGTCTTTACCAAAACACAGAATTTTGGATTAGTTCAAGCTCAAAGCATTTGCAGACGACAAATTAAATGTGTTCATATGATGAGATTTGTCTTTCAATAGGTAGAAAACATTGTAGGAATAAGAGAACAGGCTGGTTAAAAGCATTTTCAGAAGGCCTTTTCCTCAGGGTGGTTAAAACAAGGGATTATTTGGTAAAGAGTAAAGTAACAATAACTTTGACCTGAATTTAAGTTGTGAAATGACTGTGAGCATAATCTGTAAATCAAGATCTTTCACCATGGCAACTTTAAGAAGATTAACTCTTTAACACATGGCAAAATGTAGACATGTCCAACTTGAAAGCATTTGCAGACAACATTTTAACATACATGTAGTTCAAATGGTGAATTTTGTTTTTGATAGGATAGAAAATATTGTGGGAAAAGGGAAAAATACTGGTTACAAGCATTTTCTCCTTTTCCCAGTAATGTCTCTGTCATTACTGCAATGTTTACTTCAAACTTGGACAAGTTTTTCACTACCGAATGGGGAACCTATACAACAAGGGCAAGTAACCATAAAAGTGTTTTTACAAAGTTATTCCCCTTTTTCAACTTCAAGTTTTCAATGAAAATCAAGCAACTGCAGCCGAGCAATGTCACCCACATGCAGTGATCTTGTTCTTTTTTCTAATTGCAGGATCTGGACGTAGGAGGTCAGACAGGACAAACAGAACCTGGGATGGACAATGGGCACACCTTTGGTCCTCTTTTTGTGAAATCAATTGCTGACCAACAATAACTGCTATTAAACTTATCATGTGATATTGTTTCTTCATGTGCTAAACTTGATTAAATGAGAGAGAGAGAAATTAGAAAGGCAAATAGTTCAATTTGTTGGTTTGATTGTTTGGTGCTTGATGCAGTTTCGCCACATTTCGTCAGTTACACTGAAGCAGCCAGTGCACTCATCTATGCTTTCCTGGAGTTTCTGTTACCAGTAGTAAGGACAATATTCTTCAAAGCCACTGGCTGCTTTCCCATGTAAACATAGAAGAAATGTTCAGTGTTGAGAGGAACTGTGTTGCAATGACTTATATCAGCCTGCAGAGAGAAATTAGCCAAGCTTGGAATTGAGCTGGCGATTTCTAAGTTTCAAACCCTACAGAGTATTACCAACTGAGGGACTGGTCTCAGTACAGATAATTCCAAGTACCAGATAGAGAGTTGAAATCTTACTCAAGTTTGAAAACAGAGAACGAGATATTTCAACTCAGGTACAGCATTTGTGACAAATACATGAGTCATGTGCTGTAAAGAGGGGGTTTAGTGCATCTACAAAACACATTGACCCATGTCAGCTTGCGCAGGCTATTTGTGAATTTTCTGCATGTCCAAAGATCATTCTACCTCATCATTCAGTTGGTTGTTAAGACAAAATGGGCTTTATGGATCCTTAGTTATGTGATGACTTGGGTACAGCGCTCCAGATTGAGGGAATAATTTTGATTTCAAAATTGAAAATACTAATTATTCTCTACTAGACCCTATGTTGTGGGTAATCATTAGAATCGTCTCATTGTATAATGCATCAAAGACGTGCATTAACCCTTTACCACACAATCCCGACTTTTAACGACCCTTAGTAAGAAGCCTTTTGAAAACATTGTGAGAAAAGGAGAAAATGCTGATAACCAGCATTCTCTCCTTTTCCCGCAATGTATTCTACCCTGCCCAAACCAAATTTCAATTTTTCCCATCATATTTATTTTGTTTTCTGCAAATGCTTTGAATTTGGACCAGTCTAAAATTTTTTCGTTTGGTAAAGACCACCATTATCATTTCAGAATGAATGCTACAGTTTTCTTACCTTGTCTGCCAGATCTTTAACAGAGATTTCAATGACTTCTTGTTCCACCCCGTATCTGTTTCTCTGGAAGGACATCTGATCTTGGGCCAGTTGTTTTAAGACAAAAAGTAACAACTCATTGTTGTCCTTCCTGAATGACAGGTACCGTCCAAATGTCTGAAAATGCCAAGCAAAAATATCATTATTTCAATGTAGACAACAAAATACTGAAAACGCATCACTATGCCTAGAATATAGCTAGGAATGTCAACTAAGTAAGTGATCAACATCACACATTATTGATTAATTGCTTGAAATCTGTTCGACTCTTTACCATATCAAAAAAATTCAAACTTGCTGAAATTGAAAGAATGTGCAGACAACAAATGAATTGTGACTTAAAATGAAAGGATTTGTCATTGAATGGGTTTAAAAAAAATTGTGGCATTAGGTAAAAAATGTTGGAAAGTATTATTTTCTTTTTTCCCCACAATGTTTTCAACTCAGTCTGTTTTCAGGGTCATTAAAACACCGGAATGTTTTATACAGGGTAATGTCTCTTTTAGGGTCCTGCATGGCTCAGAGATGAAGATATAGGAAGATCTGCTGTTACAGGTTTGATCCATGTGTGACGGGGTTGGTATTTTCTTGGACGTGTTGTTGAGCACTCTGAGCCCTAGCCTGGTACTGGTGAAACCCAAAGCACTTGATTAATCCTTTACCACACAATCCCGCGTTTTAATGACCCTGAAGAAGGTTCTTGAAACCATTGCAGAAATTGAAGAAAATGCTGGTTACCAGCATTTTCTCCTTTTCCCAGAATGTCTTCCATCCCATGAATGACAGAAATCATCATTTATTTTATTGCTTACAAAATGCTTTCAATTTGGTCTAGTCAAAAAACTTTGTTGTTTGGTAAAAAGTTACGTAAGCTGTTTCTTTCACCAGTAATTCAGACAATATATGTACCAAGTCAATGGCTGTTCTCCCACACAACCACTCTTGAGACAATGATCAACGGTAAGGGAGGAATGAGTCCTGTTGCAATGACTATCGTCAATCCTCTGAAAGAAATTGGCCAAGTTGGGGATTCAAACCAGCAACTCATGGTTTCAAGCTCCCTATGTTACCAACTGAGATACTGGGCTGAGCTTTTGCCACAATTTGACTGGAATAATGCTGAACTTAGCATAAAACACAATTCAATCAATTACAAGCCTGTCTATCATGAGCAGAAAGCCTACCTTTCTCATAGTTCTCATAACACTGAACTTCTGAGTGCTGATAAAGCTCTCCAACATAATCCTAATGGCCATATTCACGTCATCTTCATTCACATAGTCACGCAGATGCATTTTAGCATGTGACTCTGCCATCCTGATCATTGACTCAATGTGTCGGACTGTGATTGGAATACTTCCTGTTGCCTGAATAAATTTTCAGAAGTTATAAGAAAACATTTTAACCCTTAGAGCTCTGAATAAACCCAAAGGACATTTCCAGTCCAGACATAACACCCAATCGATTGCAATTCCAAGGTTGCTATAGCCCAGAATGTCTCTGTAAAGTCAGTAGATGGGAAAGTGTAGATTCATCAGACTAAGCTTTGTGCAGTCTGATCTTGACATACACCAGCTGCCAAGGCACATTATGACAGGCGCTTTCAGTGTTACACTCTGAATGAAATACAAAGATACATTAAACCCTCTTTTGCCAGAGTACTTCTTGCATCTCATCACAATTTCATTGAAGCTATGTTACTTACCAAGCATTCCAAAACCTATTCGAATCTTACGATTTGAAGAGTAGCAATCTTGCTTGAAGAGACAATATTACAAACAATGTGAAGGCAACAATATTGCCAAAATTACCAACATCACATTGCACAATGGGCTCAGGTTTAAAAAAGTTGTTACTTGGATTTAACCTTAACCCTTTACCAGACAACAAAATTTCTGACTTGTCCAAATCGATTTGTTTGTATAGGAGTTTAATGCAGTTTTTAGCAGCTTAGGTCATATCAGAGCGGCCAGAACACCTATGCATGTGTTTCCTGGATTTCTCACACCAGTACTGACACAACTTTCTTTCCAAGCCACTGACTGCTTTTCTCACATGCATCAGAGGTGAGAGGCAAAAATCAGGGGAAAGCAGTTTCCCACAACCCCTGCATCAACCCTGCAACCACCAGGCCACGCCTGTCCAAATCAAAAGCATTTGCAGACGACAAAGTATATGGGGCTCATATGACGTAATTTTTCATTGAAGGGATAGAAACCATTATGGGAAAAAGAGGAAAATGTTGGTTACCAGCATTTTGTCCTTTTCCCACAACTGTTTTCAAAAGCCTTTTTTCTTTGGATCATTAAAACTTGGGATTGTGTGGTAAAGGGTTAACACTTTACCATACAATCCTAAGTTTAAAGAAACCTGGTGTAAAGGGCTTTTGAAAACATTGTGGGAAAAGCAGAAAATGCTGGTAACCAGCATTTTCTCCTTGTCCCACAATGCTTTCTACAGTTTCACAGTCTTTCATTCGAGTAACAGTCTGTCATCTGCATATGCTTTCAATTTTGACCAATCTCGAAGTTTTGCTTTGTGGTAAAAGGTTAAGCTATTTGAGAAAACCTTTTTACCATTGACTCTCTTCTTAACTCTGAATACATCTTGGCCACTTTGTCTTGGTCCATCTTGTTCAACTTGGGATGAACTTTTTCTCTGGCATAAATAATATATTTCCTAAGCAGTTCTTGAGGAATTGGTTCCAGGCTAGACTGGGTATTCAGGTCATTCTGAAATGACAAAATTACAATTGTAAATGCATAAATACTGTGCTTCCCCTGCAGTTCTTGAGGAACTGATTCAAGGCTGGGCTGGGTATTCAAGTTATTCTGAGGCTACAAAACTCAAGTTGTAATCCTCTATGCTATTTTCTAACACTAAACACTTTACCAAATAATCGTTGGATTTCGTGATCCTGAGGAAGGAATGTTTTGAAAAGATAATTGGCAAAGAAGAAAATGCTGGTAACACTTTACCAAATAATCCTTTGATTTCACGATCCTGAGGAAGGAATCTTTTGAAAACATAATTGGAAAAGAAAAAAATGCTGGTAACCAGCATTTTCTTCTTTTCCAACAATGTTTTCGACCCTTTCAAATACAAATCCCATTATTTAAGCAGCTTTCAATTTTTTGTCCAGTAGTGCTTTCATCATGGACAAGTCCAAAGTTTTGTTGTCTGTTGTCTGGCTATTATGGTAAGAATGGCTAGTGTCATTATAAAGGTGAAATCAATCTCACTACAACTCAGATAAGAATGTCCAATGCAAGCAATTTATAGAAATATCAAACATTATACTGCTTTTACTCTCAGATACAATTTCTAAAAATCATAGTAAACACCTTACCATTTCAAATATCAGAAAAATTTTGTCCGCAAAATAAAGGGCTGTGAATGGGTTATTTAATGCATTTGCAAAAAGTATTGACCCTGGACAGTCTGCACAGTTCCCACAGCCTGACCTTGGTTGAAACTCTTTGCTATGGACAAATTTGCTGCATGACCGAAGGTTCTTCTATATCTCGATCCATTTGCTTTTACGACAGAATGGTTCCATATGATGTGACAAATTGCTTGGTATAATGTATAACATAGATGTATTAAACCCCCTTTGCAAGAGTGCGACTCAACCATGATAGTGCCAGTGTTTGCATAGTAGAAAATTATTGAAACATTATACATCACCAAAGAGACAAACAGTTTAACTCTTTTACAAACAAAAAAATTTTAAACCAATTCAAACTGAAACCGTTTGCAGAGGACATACTGAATTGGCTCAAATGGTAGTATCTGCTTTTGGAAATGGAGAAACATTTTGGGAAAAGGAGAAAATGCTGGTTACTAGCATTTTCTCCTTTTCCCAAAATGTTGCAAAAGGCCTCTTTCTCAGGGTCGTTAAATCTCGGGATTATGTGGTAAAGAATTACCGAGTTAGGACTTACTAGGTTTTCATCTTGTTCCGAAGCATTGGGATGATGTTTCATGTGGCTCCCAGTAACAAATCGGGCCAATCTCTCGTCCTGCAAAAAAGAGAAATGTTCATCTTTATCTAATTGGAATTGAAATAATGCAAAGATATTAAACTTTTACCAAACAATCCCATGGAAATCATTGTGAGGATAACAATCCGTTATTGAAGAGTGGGTCCAGCCTGCTGGCAGACATGATGAATTTTGTTTACTTTTCACCTGGTTTTAAAATTCATTTTTCTGCCAGCGCCCAACAATTGGACCGACTGTACAATAAGACTATCATCTTTACAAATTATTTCCATACTTTTAAAAGGTATTACTTAAATTTAAATGCATTCTAACACCTGCACTGTCTACTTTTGGCCGCTACCGGCCTTTATTACAGAGTTTAGTTCAATACACCGTTATGAGTGAAAGCATTGTGGCAAAATCAGAAAATGCTTCTTTAGAGCAGTTTCTGCCATTGTCATTTTTATTATCATAATTATTTCTGAAGTAGTATGATGCATGCTGTATGCTGCAGTTGTATGAAGGGTATTAACCCTTCACAAAACAATCACATGTTTAACTCTTTACCACATGACAAACCTTTAGACTTGCCTAAATTCAAAGGATTTGCAGACAACACATCAAAGGTGGCTCAAATGATGAAACCTGCCCTTTCCCAAAACCCTTTCCCAAACAACAAATTTTAGACTCTCAAATTCAAATCATCTGCAGATGACAAATTCAAAATTGGTACAATGGAGTTTAAGCTCTCAATCAAGCAGTAAGCAACGTAGAAAAAGGAGAAAATGCTGGTTACCAGCATTTTCTCCTTTTCCAACAATGTTTTCCATTGCTTTCTTTCTCAGGGTCAGTAAATCTCGAGATTTTGTGGTTAAGGGTTAAATGACTCTTAGAAATAAAGCTTTTCAAAACAGTGGTAACCATTTTTTTTTTTCCTTTTCCAAACGTTTTCTGTCTTATTAAAGACAATGCCCTGTCATTTCAGTAGCATTTATTTTACTTTGTGATCTGCATATGCTTTCAATTTGGACCAGTCCAAATATTGTTAACCCTTTCCCAAACGATAAATTTTAGACTGGTCCAAATTGAAAGAGTTTGCAGACAATTTTAAATTTGATGAAAATGACAGAAAGTTCTCCAAAAGGGTAGAAAACACTGTGGGAAAAGGAGAAATTGCTCGTTACGAGCAATTTCTCCTTTTCCCACCGTGTTTTCAAAAGACTTGTACTACAGACAGGTGAAAACCAGGGCTTATTTGGGAAAGGGTTAACTGGTAAAATGTTACAAGTTAAAAGATATTTGGCATGTCTAACCTGTATTGGATCCACTGTATCACGGACTACACACAAAATGTCAAATCTTGACAAGATCGGTTCAGACAAATCCACCTGAAATAGATAACAGAAATTCAGTTTGAACCAAAAATCTATTTCCATGTCAAAGTAAAACCAATATGCAAATTTTTTTTACAATACAATGGTGGAAATTACCATATTCTGAATTTTTCTAACAAAATGTTTCCATATAATGATCTGTTGTATAATTCCTAATTGAAAAAAAAAAAAAAAAGAGGCTAATAAGGAATTAACTTTCTTCTCTACTTTAAGATTTGTAAAAGTTCCATGAAAAATCTTAAGCAAAAATAAACCATTTAGGCTCAGGGTTACAAAATAGGGCAAGTTGAGATTATAGAGAAAGAAAAAATGGCAAAGAATGGCTTCTGCACTGCAATTAGATCTGTAATTTGTTAACCCTTTCCCAAACAACAAATTTTAGACTCTCAAATTCAAATCATCTGCAGATGACAAATTCAAAATTGGTACAAAGGAGTTACAGCTCTATGACAGGGTAGAAAACATTGTGAGAAAGGGAGAAAATGCTGGTTACCAGCATTTTCTCCTTATCTCGCAATGTTTTCAAAAGTCTTCTTCCCCAAAGTCATGAAAACCATGGATTGTTTGGTAAAGGGTTAAATAATGCACTTTTTGACAGACTTACATTTTCAGAAAAGGTCAAAGAAGGATCATATCTCCCTCCAATGGGGTTAGCAGCAGCCAGTACAGCACATCTAGCTTGTAAAGACGTGACAATGCCGGCTTTGGACACAGATATACTCTGTTGTTCCATGGCTTCATGTATACTGGTCCTGTCTTGGTCATTCATCTGTTGAACAAGAGAGAGGAATACATATGAGCTATCCTCTGACAAAAGAGGGTATAATGTATCTCTCCCCCCCCCCTCTGCATTATACAAAGCAAGTCATCACATAATTGTTGACCCATGAAATCCATTTTGTCTAATAGCTGCCTGAATCCTCAGGTAGTATGATCCTTTTGACATGCAGAAAATTGACTGATGGCAAAAATGTCAACCCAGGTCAGCCTGCGCAGATGGCACAGGCTGGCACGGGTCGATACTTTTTACAGATGCATTAAATCCCCTATTCACAGAGCAAGTAACCTATTTATCACAACAAGACAACAGTAACTGTATAAGGTTTACACACTTACAAAGCATTGTTGGACAAAGTTAGACTGGGACACTGGAATATTCAATGACCTAACCTGTTTACCACCCCAAGGAAGACAATAAAAAGAAACTAAGTAGTTTCAAATCTTGCCATACTTAATTAGACATGTTTTTAAACATTAATGAAAGTATCCATTATATTCTTTTTGCAGAGTGAGTTAAACCATACTTGAAATCATGACAGCAACTAAACATTTTACCAAACAACAAAATATTGGATCTGTACAAACTAAGCATTTGTAGACAATAAATTAAATGTGACTGAAAAGGTGGAATTATTATTACAGGGAAAAAAATCACGGAAAAGGAGGAAATGCTGGTTACCAGCATTTTCTCCTTTTCCCACTTTGTTTCCAATAGCCCTCTACAGGTCATTAGAACTCAAGATAAAATGGTAAAGGTTAAGCCACTGGTTCAAATATACCTGTTTCTCTGCTATGATTTGTGGAAAGCTTGTTATAAATATTGGGAAACATAAACTGGAAACAGTTTAATGATGATAACCTTTTTACAGTAAATATGGCCATCATTTATTTCAGCAAGTTAACCCCATTACCTGTGGACACAAAGTTGATAACTTGACAAAACACTCTTGAGAAATAATTGTCTAATCTACATGTGCTACAGGTATAGATGAATAGAAGTGTAAAAATCCTTTCCAAGCAATTTCTTCTGGTGCAATAATGGTTAACCCTTTAGTGCACAAGGCCTACTTCAACAACCCTGGGAAAGAAGCCTCTTGAAAACATTGTGGAAAAAGGAGAAAATGCTAGTAGCCCACATTTTTCCCTTTTCCCACACTGTTTTCCTGCCTGTCAAAGAAAAATTGCGCCATTTGAGCCACGTTGAAATTGTCGTCTGCAAATGCTTTCAATGTGGAAAAGGCTAAAATTTTGTCGTCTGGTAAAGGGTTAACAAGGGCATAACATATTTGTGACTATGCTTGGCTGCATTTGCTTTTTCAGTGAAAATTCTGAAGCTGAAAACTTGCCATAATAGAGTTAAAAACATTTTAAAGATTACCCCCCCCCCGCTTAGTAAAGGTCCCCCTTTTGATAGTTAAAAAACTAACCTTTTTGGAGTATCCAAGTTTGAAGTAAATATTTTCATTTAGACAGGATACCAGAAAACCTAAATGGTTTCGCACAATGATAAATTGCACAATCATACACCTGATGAGTGAGTTTCCAACTGCTTACCTTGTCAAACTCATCAATAAGGCACATCCCTTTATCAGCCAGGACCAAAGCTCCTGCCTCTAAAGTCCACTCCTTGGATACTGGGTTTCTCTGGACATAGGCCGTCAGACCCACCGCTGAGGCCCCCTGACCAGTAGTATACACCACCCTCGGGGCAGTTTTCTCCATATACTTTAAAAACTGGGACTTTGCTGTGCCCGGGTCTCCACAGACAAGGACGTTAATGTCCCCACGGACTTTGTGTTTGCCTCCAGGGTTTTTGGGCTCACCCCCAAACACAGACAGGGCCAAGGCTCGCTTGATGTCTTCATGACCATAAATTGATGGGGCCATACTTGTGAAGATCTGAAAAACAATTAAACAGATGAATCTGCCAAAATGTTGACAATGATTGTAACCCCAACCCCGTTGACTCGTTCTACCAGGCCTTAGGCCACTAACTTATTCTGCAGTCAACTATAATGAAAAAATATAACATTCTCCAACATAGGAAGTATCCATGGTTTCTTAAGTAAGAAAAATACTGATACAACAATCAATAAATAGTTGAATTCTTCACTGATTTATTCTACTTTATGCAATTATTAATCTTTTTCTAAACTTTCATATTTTAAATAACCTTAATTAATCTGTTTAGTGACTTCCTATTTGATATATTTTTTGTTAAATTGCAAATAAGTCTTAACAGAAGCTACCACTTTAACCCTTTACCACACAATTCTGAGTTTTAATGACCCTGAGAAAGTGGCCTTTTGAATACATTGTGGGAAAAGGAGACAATGCTGGTCACCAGCAGTTTCTCCTTTTCCCACAATGTTTTCTGTCCTTTTACAAACAAATCTCACCATATGATAATGAGCCATATCTAATTTGTCATCTGCAAATGCTTGCAATCTGGACAAACATAAAACTTTGCCATGTGGTAAAAGCTTAACCCTTTACCACACAATCCTGACTTTTAACGACCCTAACGAAAAAGCCTTTTGAAAACATTGTGGGAAAAGGAGAAAATGCTGGTAACCAGCATTTTCTCCTTTTCCCACAATGTTTTCTATTCTTCCCAAAACAAATTTCAGTTTTTGAGTAACATTTATTTTGTCGTCTGCAAAAGCTTTCAATTTGGACTGGTCTAAAATTTTGTTGTGTGGTAAAATGTTAATCAATTTCTACATCATTCTCATTTATATTTTAAGGACTGTCTATACACTGAGGTGAGTAGTCTACACTGCATCTTTGCAAGCCAAAGATACTAAGGTAGTACGCTTGGCCGCTCGCCTCTTTAAAAATTGAAACTCCCGCTGCGCCATTTCATTGGATGCGATCAAAACCCATAGCGTCCAATCAAACCATCCGTAACAAGAAATCTTCCGCGAAACAGAAACAGAAAACAATAATGGGGGCGCCCATCAAAAACGAAAGTTGTCGTGTTTGTGACGAAAATTTGCCAAAAAAAGAGTAGACAATTGATATTTTATGAGTTTTTTATAGTTCATGATCAATTATGTGAAATATTAGGACGGATTCCACAGCCAAATGATTGCGAATCATCGTATGTCTGATTAATTTCAGAAAATTGTGATGAATCCGAAAGCGCAGCCATATTTGATGCATAGCCTAACAAATTTTATTACGAGCATTTTGATTGGTCAGAAATAACATCAGCAAAGGTTAGGCAACTCGTAATATTCGATAGGTGGCACAGCGGGAGTTTCGATTTTTAAAGAGGCGAGCGGCCAAGGGTACATAACGAACAAAGTGGAGTTAGTATCCTTGCCTTGCGAAGATGTCTACACTGTTACTGGGCAAATGACCGACTTTCATTACTTATAAAGGCAGCACTTCTGACATAGAGTACGCTTACCCTTTCGCCAATTCTTTCATCTTTCGACAGCTGCACTATGGCTTTAATATCTTCATCAGTGAGGCTGCTTACAGCCAGTTTGTCATCTTTCTTGGTGATGTAGTTAGCTTGTATAACTGTCGCAAAGACTGGGAAGCCATTGGCTGTGTTTAGAGATCCGTCATAGTTGTTATGATAAACTCCAGTCATTTCCTACAATATTGAACCAAGGATACATGAATGAATGAATGAATGAATGAATCAATCAATTAATGAATTAATGAATGAATGTTGTTTTATGGCGCATCAACAGCTTTGGTCATTTAGCACGCATATCCGTGTTGAAGGAACAATTAAGGCGGATTTTTTTAGCTAAAAAGATTTGAGACATGCTGACAGTAAAAGAGTTGAATTAAGAGGGATTATGTGTGATCTTAGTATGCATAAAAGATATAATTGAGCAACAGGGCAACCAAGGATACGGATAAACAACTCATTGCAAGTTATCTGATGTTTCATAAACAAGACATTTTATCCCTCCTTAACTCTTTCCCACATGCGTTAAAATTTAGACTTGTCCAAATTTAAAGCATTTGCAGATGGAAAAAAAAAAAAAAAAATATAGCTGAAATAGATCTAATGGTAATCATCTGTGAAAATTCAGAAAACATTGTAGGAAAAAAGAGAAAATGCTGGGTACCAGCATTTTCTCCTTTTCCTACAAGGTTTTCAAAAGGCTCTTTGGGTTGTGTGGTAGAGGGTAAATCTTTAATAAATGATCCATCTTTTCATCACGCAAGTTGGAGAAAACATCATGAGAAAAGGTGAAAATAACTATTACAGTCAATCTTGTACATGTGACCATGTGTTTTAAGCGACTTTTGCGCTAAACAACCGTTTTTAAGTTCGCCTGAGCTACTTTCCTCTAATTTCCTGTTGTATTAAGCGACTTTTGTACTACGTGACCAACGACCACCAATTTTACGCCCCAAAAGACAACTATTCTTTCATTAAGCAACCCATCAACACTGTCGTAAAAACTGCGGATCCTTATTTCACAATATATGGTATGATAACAACATCTGATTTATCCTAATCATGGCATCACAGCATATGTCAATTACAGGATTAACACATTTACATGTCTGTTAATTACCCGTTGATAATAGTGTCAACAATGCAGAACCACGTCATAATAACCAACAAAGTCCCAATCAGCTGGCCTACCAACATGTGAAAAGAGTGGGCAATTACGTTTATTTATCCTTGTGGTCTCCCTAAATGGAATAGAACTTTGTTCCATTACCACTACATGAAGTTGATTCGATTATAAATAGGCACTACAATCAAGTGTGTCCTACAGTGACAAATTCAACCTGTGAACACCACAGAATAAAAAAAAAATTGCTCTTGATAACGAAGATTCTTTCACATATTCTTACATTTACACAGTGTTTGTCTGTTTCACCAGTTCCCTGCTATGTATCCCACAAACATAACGAAGTCTTGCATAAAAGGTTTGTTCACACGAGATATCTTGGTGACTACCTTGACCTACTTTCAATTTCATCTTTCACTTAATAGAAATTGCTGTTGGTCCAAAAACAACGTTTTTATTTCTAAAGTATTTTCTTGATGCTTACCCAAAAACAGTAACATATACTTTTAGTATATATATTTAAATAATTAATGTGTAAAAAATGTAATTTGGAACCTGTTCCCCTCCACCCCACACTGATTTATAAAGCGACCCTTTTATTTAGCAACCATTTTTTCTTTGTCCCTAGCGTGGTCGTTTAATACAAGATTGACTGTATTCTGAAATTGTTTGTTAGGTAAAAAGAGTTACAGTACACTCTACCTTAGACCAAAGGATCCAAATTTGATACATTTGATCCTAGTCATTTACCTAACTTGAGATAGTTTGATAAAAGGTCAATCCTTCAATCACCTATTAACCCTTTCCAACATTTTAGAGTCTTCCAAACTCAGAATACCATCAGATGACAAATTCAAGATTGGTATATATTTATGTTGATTGATAGGCTAGAAAATATAGTGGAAAAAGGAGAAAATAGTGGTTACCAGCATTTTCTCCTTTTCCACAATGCTTTCAAAAGCCTTCCTGCTCAGGGTTGTTAAAACTCCAGATTGTAAGGTACAGGGTTAAAACTGTCAATATTGAAGAAAAGGAAAAAAATTTACAGGGCAATATGTAAATCTTACAATTTCGTCTCCTGGTTTACATCCATCCACCAGATCATCCAACAGAATGGCATCTTTTGATCTAGGTAACCTGCCCGCAGGTACTTTACCAGGACTCTCCTGAAGTGTTATTCTCTGATAGTTCTTGTAAAGAGTCTGTTAAAAATATACAAGACGATACAGTCCAGTGTGCCACAGAAACCATCTGTACTAAGTACGAGGAGTGTTCAAATATGAATGTATCTAAGCACCTAAAATTTACTATGATGACACTAGAATATTGCAGAACCCAGATGTTTGTGCTGAACAAATTTTCAACCTGAAAGGCATTAACACAAAAAGAGGCCACAAGGGCCAAGGTCAGGTGAATACGGAGGCTGGGGGAGCACAATGACTTTTTCCTGCTTCAGAAAGCCTTGCTCCTCGTACAAAAGACAATGGCTGAAACTAATGGTTTACACACGTTAAAATAGAGTCGACAGAAAATTAATTCCAGTTTCTTCATAGTATACCTAAAAAGACTGAAAATGCCTTCAAAGATTGGATCTGGAGACTGAAACTTTGTATATCTGTTGCAGGTGTATACTATGAGGAAAAAATTAAAAACTTCACTGAAACTATGAAGAACCAAATTTTAGTTGCTTACATGTATTCAAATTTGAACACTCCTCGTATAATCTGTTTAGATCTTTACAAAACAACAAAATTTAGACTCATCTATATTGAAAATATTTGCATACAACACAATGGGACTCGAATCATGGGATTTGGCTGTGAAAGAGTGGAAAAGTATCCCTTTTTACCCTTGTATCAGATTTTTTTCAATTTAGGGTTTTTAACTGTCTGTCGGGGTGATCTGGTTTTTTTGTCTTGAATCATGAGACTCTCGATGAAATCGGGACAGTTGGGAAGCATGCATTTACTCTTTGTCGCTGAACTTAATTCTAGACTAATCCAAACTGAAAGCAGTTGCAGACAACAACTTGTGACTAAAATGGTGGGATTTGCATTTGAAAATGTAGAAACCATTTTGGGAAAAGGACAAAATGATGGTTCCCAGCATTTTCTCCTTTTTCCACAGTTTTCAAATATCCTCTTTCTCAGGAAATTGTGTGGTAAATGTGGAACCAGGAATATTTAATTTATCCTAAAAAGCAAACAAATTTCAGATTCTTTTGATCATCTGAAAATATTTCGCTAGTTATTGTTCAGAGTATTCAAAAATATTCATGTATATACACGATTTTCTATGTGTTACATCCCTAATTACATCTCTGACAGTAGTCTAAAATGATGTCAGATTGCATGATGATTTCAAACCTGTATAAGATGAGAAAATCTGTAACAGCTGTACCACAACAGGAGAACCGCATGCAGGTGCCACCAGTATTGCTCAGTAACGACACTAAGGCTACAACAATAACTCGTCTTTTTTTTAAATACAGCCAAGAAAATGAGAATAGGGAAAATTATGTGAAAAATAAATTTCCTCACTTTACAAAGCTGAACTATGTATTACTTTAGATTTGGTTAAGCCTTTCACCACCAGAGGCAAAAACAGGGGCCTTTGTAGACTGCATAGATCAAGATCAGACTGCACAAAATTTGCAACCTGGTCTTGGATCTTGTCAGTCTTGCTTGTTTAGTCAAACCTATAAGATAACAAGAGCAACACAAGCCAGATGCTTTTTTTTCAGTGAAAATTCGAAGTCAAAAACGGGCATAACTCTGTCAAAAACACTTTGATGGTTACCTTTCCTTGCTGTATAGGTTACTGTTTGATAGATAATTGACCTTTCTGCAAACGCGAGTTTGGCACGCCCTCCTTAGTAACGCGGTATTTCGGTCGTCATGCCCGACAAACAAAGCAGAAAATGGTGTCGAATACATAGAGAAAGAGAGATTATTTCAGTTTTATTCTAGCTTCTGTTTCGCTATAGTTAAAGTACCCAAAGCTTTTTTTTGACTTTCTTTTCAGTTTGGACTAAATCGGCAAAGTAACAAGAAAAAAATTCCTTGAATAATGTCATATTTATGAGAAATCGAAAGATGAAAATAGCGCAGATATGTTTATGATTCCATATTTGGTCATAGCATTTAAACTGAAAATACATTGTGAGTAGATTGTTGTCGGCATTATCCGTAACTTGGAATAGGAGCATAGATTTTTAAGACATTTTGTCAGTATGTAACATGTCTGTTTGACAGTAAACAAAATGAGGAAAGGATTTACAATTTAACCCTTTACCACACAAACCCGTGCTTTTAACAACCTTGGAGAGGGAAACTTTTGAAAACTTTCTCTTTCCCCTTATATGTTTTCTACCCTTTCAAAGACACATCTCATCATTGGAGCAAAGTTTAATTTGTTGACAGCAAATGTTTTCAAAACAGACGAATCTAATCTTTTGTTGTCTGAAAAAGATGTAATTAACACCTTCAATACCTGTTTGAGTGAGAATCAAGAATTTTATTGTAAGTAATCAGTTAGGTGATTTGTCGTATTTATAACAGATGTATGTTATAAAAAAACTTTTTAATTGGGGGTATATTTGGTCACTTGGGTGATTGTAAGGATTATACTAATTTGGAATTGACATGCATTCATCAATCATGCGTCGATCCTTGGGAAAACAAACAATCATTCGAACCAGGCAAAAGGGACATTAACAGTCACATGCAATCCGGTTTATGAAACAAGAATAAAATATGAATGCTCTCTTAAGTATTACAATAAGTTACAGCCTGATGGCCAGTAGAATTTTCCATTTCACTGTCAATTTCAGACACTAATTAGCTTTCACTTATTGTTTTATAGAGATATTTATGTAAATTTACTGTTCAAAGTCATTGATAAAACTGAATAGACAGTTTAAAATGCCTATGATCGGACGATGTCAAACCAATTTCTGTTGTGTCATGGGTTTTCGCGATCTTTTTTTCATGCCTGTTAAGTTTTGGTGTAGTATTTCCGTATGATTTGACATAGATTTGTCAATAAGAATAGCATGTAACTTCAAAACCTTTAATTTTACACTAGAAAAGCGGATTGAAACCAAGTTTGATTAGAGGTGATAAACAGTGACTTTCACACTTGATAACTTGTCCCAACTGGCGCCACTGGTGATCGACAATGGGCACCCTGAAACCTGTGCATGCATGTACGTTTCACTTAATATTTTTGTGCATGATTATTCAATTCAGTGCATGAATCATGCACATATGTGCGTGAATGGGAACCCTGTAAATGTAAATGAAAAATAGAAAATTGTTTTAGGTAGGGTAGAAAACATTATGGGAAAAGGAGAAATTGCTGGTTACCAGCATTTTCTCCTTTTTTGACAAAGTTTTCAAAGGACTTCTTTCACAGGGTCTTTCAAAGTCTGGATTGTGTGGTAAAGAGTTAACTAGCAAAAGTGGCCAAGCTTATATATGTGACAATGACAGAGAGAAATCATACACACCTGTTCCATGTTTATTTCAAAGGGTCCAGTGGACTGACACTCAGGGCAGGAGCCTGGCTTCACTTCCTGGGACTGGGACTGGTAGAAAGGACCCAGAACATAGTTACATTTGTTACAGTCATACTTGATAATGTTGAGTTGGGGTAACACCCCTGTGCAGCTAGTCACTACCCCACTTGTCCTTATTAACTGGTTCAGATGGAGTTGTCTACAACAAAGTTAACATATGGGCCATGCTCTGGCAAAAGGGGGCTTAATGCACCTCCGTGACACATCAAACCAGTTAAGCCATCACATAATTATGGATTCAAAATAGCCACTTTTTTAACAACCGACTTATATCATGTGGCAGACAAGTTGGACATACAGAAAAATTGACCAATAGTGAAAAGTTTCGGCCCAGGTCAGCCTGTGCAGACTTTGCAGGCTGACCCTGGTTGACACATTTCGCAAATGCATTAAGTCCCCTTTCCTATGAGCATGGCTCAAATATTTTGTGTAACTCGTAGCAAATTTAGGGTAACAAAGCGCGTTTCTGCTTACAGAAAAAACTGCTTTATCTTTGATCTATCCGGACCAATATATAAAAGCGACCAGAAAATAGGGTCCTGCATATGATATAGAGGATATTTGGTTTTTTTTCGGTGAAAGACCAAAATTTATTTCATCTCATGAACATCATCGGTAATATTTTCACGGTGGGCACAGCCACTTGTGAAAATATAACTAATGATGTTCACAAGAGGAAATAAATTTTGATCTTTCACACACACAAAAAAAAAATTCTTTTTATTTCATGCTTATAACCCCTATTTTGTTGGAACTTTCCTCCAGTTGTTTTCAGTAATTCCCCGTGGCATACCACCCTCACATAACAATGCATTACAGTATTACGTAAAGCACAACAAATATAGCGTAAATTATGTCATATTTCCCTCCATTTCTAATGGCACACGCTGATTACCTAGGTAACTAGTGTGGGGGAGCTACTGTTTCCGCCTTCAATTGAAGAGTACAAAAATATGAAATTGGTATTTCCACTGGCTGTAACCATGAAATATCAAACCATAATCCACCATTATTTCTCGATAAACTCCCAAAAAGCATGAAATAATACTAATTATTTCACTTTGAAATAACCATCAAAGACTCCTTCAAAATAAATCTAACATATTAACTCTTTACCACACAATCCTGAGTTTTAACAACCCTGATTTAGAGAGTCTTTGAAACACTGTGGTAACAAGGAGAGTGTCTGCATGCCTATTTCTCCCCTTAATCTATCACTTTACCTGAGAGAGCGAAGTTCTTCTATCAATGGCAACTCAGCTATTCTGATGTGGATCTCTTTAGCAATCCTTTCATAGTTTGGGTACATGCTTAATACCACCTCCTTAGCAGCCTAAAATAACAAGACACCAATGACACTTATAACACTGTGAAATCTATATAATGATTTGCTCCAGATTCAAAATTGAAAATATTAATCAGTCTCCACTAAACCCTGTGTTATTTGTACTCATTAGAATCGTCTCATCGAGACAATTCTAATAAGTACCCACACCATAGGGTTTGAAAGAGAAATAATGGATTTAGAATGTGATCACTCCCTCTTATATGGAGGTCTGAATGATTGGGTACAAGCTTAATACAAGCTCCTTAGCAGCCTAAAATTGCAAGACAACAATACTAACATATGTGGGTGCCAACATTTGGCAGCAGTTGCTTTTACTGAAAATTGCAAGTTGAAAAAGGGACATAATTGTCAAAAATATTTTGATGGTTACCTGCCCGTTGTATTGGTTACCTGCCCGTTGTGTTGGTTACCATAGTGACAACAATCATATAAAAAGATAATCATTTTAAAGGTCTGAAAATCACCAGAATGGTGTTCTAAACATCAATTAAACGCTGCATATAATCAGCGAAATGTGACCAGAAGCCGCTACTTGACTTGTTACCTATGATACGCGTAGGTTGACAACTGGCACTAACCTTGCTAAAAGTGAATGACAGGGCTATAAATTCAATGTTGGTGTATCCTTTTGAAGTTAAGCATTGAAGAATGGATATTGTAAAACATCTTCACTTGCCCATGTCCACCATTTTGCTCAACATTTGTACCCAATAATGATCATACTTTTAATTTTATTAAAAACAGTAAGTTAATGAAAGTAACCTATGAAACATATATCTGCATCTCATTTCACACAAAAAGATACCTAAACTGTCCTTATGAATAAAAGTAACTTTAATTATTCAGGCCCAAGAAAATTATAATACTTTACATATTTCTGGATAGTACCAGAAAGTGGATAAATAAATTTTATCTTTATTTCAGCAAAGTTTTAATAAGGAATTCTGAGAGAACTTTATTAACCATAATTTTCTTATTGACTGCTTCAGTCGACAAGGTTTTAACCTTAGCCTCCTGGAACATATTGTGTGTGTGGTTTCCTCTTTGAAATGTAAAATTTTACTAATCCATTGTTAATTTCACATCTTTATTGCAATATTAATGATAAATCCAACAGCAACAAGTTGTTGACTAAAGACTCTTAAATTGTCCATTTTGACTCTTGAATTTTTTTGGTTTGACTCTTGAAAAATTAGATTTGACCCCTAAAATTTTTGGGTTATGGGGTCAATGAATCCTTATTGTCAGAGGCTAGCGAAAGCCCTGTATCAATGTTTTTGAAAGACAATGCAGACATCGACGCTAGGGCTATGACAATACCGCTACGTTTTCTTCGAAAACAGCCTGGGCAAAGCTAAAAAATAATACTGTTAATAAGTTACGTGAAATCAATATAACAGTTTTGCAAAGCATCAATTAAAATCATGTAGCAAAAGGACAAATTGTAGCAACAGAAATAGCACTTGGGGATAAAATCAAGAATACATGCGGGGCATAGTGATCTGCCACTTGATTCTAACTTATGGCTACAAAATGCACTGGAATAAAAGTTTAAGTCTTAGCTCTTCTCTTTGACTAAAATTCTTTGAACCCTTTACCAAACAACGGAATTTTGGACTAGACCAAATTGAAAGCATTACTTTTGCCCACGACAAATTAAATGTAAGTCAACTATGATTCCCAGCTTTGATAGGGTAGAAAACATTGAAGGAAAAGGAGAAAATGCTGGTTACCAGGATTTTCTCCTTTTCCCATAGTGTTTTCAAAAGCCTTTATTTTCATGGTCATCAAATCTCCGGATTGTGTTATAAAGAGTCTTTTCCCACAATGTGTTCAAAAGCCTTTATTTTCTGGGTCATTAAAACTTGGGATTGTGTTGTAAACAGTTAAGTTGCATTTGATTATTATTCTTGACTTAGAGAAAAAGGGAAATTCTTTTATTTAGTGGCAATGGAGTTTATGTAGCACCTAAGAGAATTTTTTCATCACAGGCTCAATTGGAGCCAACTTCAAAAATATGAATGCATCATAAAAAAACTCATACCTCATCAAAATTCATCAACATTTCTGTTGGCGCTTCAGGTAAAAAGTATGCCAACACTTGTTCCACAGATGCAAGCATGTTATAGTCAATCACCAGACTTTCTTTATTACCTGTGAATGACAACAAGTATTTTCGTTGAAATGATAGCCCCCTCCCCACCTTTTTTGATTAAGCCCCCTTTCTCCCTGGCAGGATTTGAAATTAGCAGTAGCTAGTAGCAAATTTGCTACCTGAAAAACAATTTTTGCTACCTGGGCACAGAAGCAGTACCAAAAGGCAGCTACCTGGTATTCCTTTCTGCTTGAAGTGTTGCCAATTTTAGATGTTCCTTCTGCTATCTTATTTTAAGCGAGTTAGCAAGTAAAATAAGTTAATTTCAAACACTGCATGGCATGGCATTTCATTTAATAAAGACAAATAATGACCTCTTCAAAGTCAAATGATGCTGATTGCCCACCCTCAATTTGAATGAGCATAATTTGGTTTACACAGATGAAATGCCCCCCTGCTAAAAAAAAAGTCTAAGACACATTTAGGTGGTATATCCTACAGATATTTTAAATTCAACCTGTGATACAAATCTGTTAAGTTGGTAACACAGTTTGACAAACTTCCATTCCGACACATGCTGAGTGCGGAATTGTCTTTGTTTTTGCAAGAGTGGCATCAGTGAAAGCTAAAATTTTCGGGATTGAAAGTGTAGACAGCAAGATTTGCCTGATCCCATGCCCTGGATGTAACAATGGTTTTATGGCCCATTTGCAGCAGAGGTCATATTGAAAGCATTACTTTTTTTGCCCAAAGCATGGGATCGTTTGCCACAGAGTTGAAACACTGGCCTTACACCTTCAGGACACTTGTGTTAATGAGACAAGTCATATATTAATTTATGAGTATAGATCTACAAATGTTTTGCCTCAGAATGCATGTATTTTTGTCTTTTCTGATCAGTAACATTTAACCAGAGTAAAACAAAATGTGCAAAATATAATCCGCAGGTTTCCAAAACGTTCTATTGACAGTAAGAACTTATATGGTCAATTTTGTCACGTACAAATCTCGCAAAAACCAAATTATTCATAAAAGTCATGACATCTCACCTTCAACCATTTGCCTGATCTTTTCTCTGTAAACATTGTGCCCTTTCGAGTCAACAAAAGTCCTTAGGAAGTTCTTAAATCGATTTTTTATTTCTGTCTTTGGACCAAGCATGGATACCCATTCTCTCACAGAATGTCCCTTCATGTCCTCAAGATTCTCAATGCTTTCTATCATCTGAAAGAAGATAATTGTTTGGGTTTTATTAACACATAATAAAACTTTGCACTCTCCATCAGAAGTCAGCAAAAGATTATGGTAAAAGAAGCATTTTCGATTTACAATCTGCCATGTTTTCAACAATCAAATGTGGGTAAGAGTTTTATACTTTTCTGTGATAATTTAGTGCAAAATAGGATAAAAATAATTGACACCAGCATTTCCTCATTTTCCCAAATTTTCGAAGGCCTTCAACATATCAAAAAGAAGGACATGGACAGTTAAGCTACAGGTTCAAACTAGATCATTACCTCTTCCTCTTCCATTTCTCCTTCTGCTGCACGCTCAGCCATTCTTCGTTTTCTGGGCCGCTCATCTTCATCGTCCGACTCATCTAGAAGAAAAAAAAATAAACTTATTTTATCTTAACCATTTACAAAACTATCACAAGTTTACACAACCATCAGAAAGAAAGCTTTTGAAAGAATTGTGGAAAAAGGAGAAAATGCTGGTAACCAGCTAACTTTTCAACACCAAGTTCATCATTTGGACTAAATTCAATTTGTTGTCTGTAAATGCCTCTGATTTGGTTGATTGTAATCATTTTATGGTGTTTAACGATGTTTTCAACATTATTTCATTATAATCATAGCAGCCAGTGCAACTGCCTATGCTTTCCTAGAGTTTCTGTAACCAGTACCTCACACAATATTCTCCCTAAGCCAAAAGCTTCTTTCAACATAACCACAATGATCAGAGGTGAATGAAGAATGAGTCCTGTCGCAATGACTATCATCAATCCTTGGAAAGATATTCACCAAGCTGCATATTCGAACCAGCTAACCACTGTTCTCAAGTCCTGTAGGTAACCAACTGCGCTACCCGGGTTTAGCCAATCAGAAGTTGTGTTACATTAGAATGTAGCAAATCTTGGAGAATTAGACAAAGAATGTTCCTTAAGAATGGTTGGTGCATATGGGCCTTGGTCTACATGCTTTGATTTTGACAAGTCTAAAACTTTGCCTTTTGATAGTCATGAATAACCTCCCAACAGAAATTTGCACTAGGCGACTTTTAAAAAATAGGGGTAGCTAACATTAACTCTTTACCAAACAACAAAAATGTACACTTGTCCAAATTGAAAGCATTTGTAGACTGAGATTTTCACTCTTTACCAAACGACAAAATTTTAGACCTGTCCAAATTGAAAGAATCTGCAGACAAGAAAATAAATGTTACTGAAAATTTGAAATTTGTTGCGAGAAGCGTAGAAAACATCGTGGGAAAAGGAGAAAATGCTGGTTACCAGCATTTTCTCCTTTTTCCACTATGTTTTCAAAAGGCTTCTTTCTCAGAGTCATTAAAAGTCGGGATTGTGTCGTAAAGGGTTAAACTATGGAATTTATCTTTGATGCAGAAGAAAAAAATGTGGAAAAAGGAGAAAATGCTTGTTACCAGCATTTTCTCCTTTTCCCACAATGTTTTCAAAAGGCTTCTTTCTCAAAAAGTTTGATAAAACTCGTGATTATGTGGTAAAGAGTAAATTACATATCAAACATTGACACAAGTGAACCCATTTATACAACAGCAGCAATGCCTCCTTCACATCGAACAATGCTTTCTTTGTTGACAATAAGAAGTTTTCACTTCCTACATAATTTATATTACAGTAGAATTTCGTTTGTTTGCACGTCGCTTGTTCTAAGCTATGTGTTGGTTCGTATGCTATCGCTGGTCCCAATATTTATCCTTCTTTATCATTGTTAAATTTCTCCGAGTACTTCGAACATCGATGGTCAATTGTTCGTAGCGTAATTCATGTCCCAAAAGCAATTTTTGAACACAAACTTCTACCTTTAATTGGTATATAATTAATCCCCTTGCAAACTTGGGAAGGTGTGAAAACCCGTGACCAACCTTGATTTTCACACCTGGTGATTAACCATGTCAACTGGTATCATTCAGTCGTTAATTGAGCGTGAATGTAATTAAAGGCGTTATTTGGTTTGTCACACCAATTAATTGATCAAAACAACAATTAATAATTCCGAAATTCCTTTAAAAATCTGACAAGGCATAAACGTATAACGGTCTGAAGCGATTACTAGAAAGACCGGAAAACACCTTATGACCGGAAAACGCAGGAAAATGATGAAAAACGTCGGAAAACACCCAAAATATAGCAAAATATATATCGAAAGGGGGAGGGATTCGAATGGTAAGGTTATATGTTAAATACAGAAATTGGGGAAAGAAGTTACCAACCTATGCTCGCTGTAATATACCATTGATAGCACTTCATCCTTTTTCATTTTTGTCATCGAAAATCATCGCGGGTTTCATTTGGGTATTGTTATCTAGTCATTAGGGATATTGAGGCAGGATATTGCCTTTTATTTGCCTAAACTACCTAAATATGCCAGAAAGCACCATTTGGTGTTTTCCAGTCTTTCTGTTGGTGACCCGGTCTGAAGTCCTCTGAGTGATTTGATCTCTAGAAGGGGAAATCACTCCAATGGATTTCAACAAGCACAAAAACAGTGGATAAATTTGTTTCTTGTGTTTATAATGATAAACTTATACAGTATTTATAGATGGATGAAAAATAAAGATAAGCAAACTTTCTTGTATCAGATGGTCACGTGAGATTACCCCCGTTTCGGAAGCTTGCTCCGATGTTTTTTACATGTGTCTTCACTAGTTGAGTGAAGCAACAATCACAAAACTAACATCGGATTAAGCCTTCAGGTTGAGGGAACGGGAGATATACATGTACAATCGGAACAAGGTCAGAGTACTGCAAGATATGCTGCGTAAATCTGATTATCTATTTCCATATATGTATGGCACCAAAAATATCCGAAAAAAGCCACACTTTTTGATTCGCGCTACGTTTAGTTCCAATAAAATACTTTGGTCCCTTGCGCTACGAACTACTGAGGTTTTACTGTATGTCATAACAAATTTAAAAATAAGCCACAATTGACTTCTTTAACCCATTACCACATTATCCCAAATTTCAACAACCTGAGAAAAAAGGCTTTTGAAAATAACATGGGAAAAGGAGAAAATGCAAGTCACCAGCAATTGCTTTCTGTTTTTTTCATTTCCCATAGTTTTCTACCTGTTCATATCCTATCATTCAAGCCATATTTCTTTTGTCATCACAGTCATGCGAAGAGTTCACAGGGTATTGTAACTTTTCTTCAAAATGTTCTTACCATACATCAGACCACGCCTCATTCTACCAGTCAGTCTGCCTTCTTCTCGATCACGCTGGCGCATCTCTCTTTCCGCTGCCTGACGCTGACTCTCGGACATTTCTGAGAAGTCATCGTCATCAAGGTTGTCTTGATCATAGACATCTAATTCTGGCATTGGTCGATAATCTCTGTAAAGTAATAAAGCTTACAAGGTTTACCTAAGATTTGACCCTGTGACCTACTTTTTGCCCCAACATGACCCAATTTCAAACTTGTCTGAAATATCAACAAGATAAACATTTTGACTAATCTTTATCAGCATAAGGCTGAAAATAGGACCTCTATGGAGCACCCCCAGTTTTCTTAAGATTTAGCCCAGTGACCTACTTTTTCACAAAACATGACCCAATTTCAAACTTGTCTGAGATATCAAGACAGATTATCGGACCAAATTTCATGAGTATCTGATTATAACTGTGGCCTCTAGAGTGCACTTAAGGTTTTTCTAAGATTTAGCCAAGTGACCTACTTTTTGACCCGACATGATCCAATTTCGAACTTATCCAGGATATCATCAAGACAAACATTCTGACTAAGTTTCAAGAGTATCAGGCTGAAAATGTGGCCACTAGAGTGCACTTAAGGTTTTTCTAAGATTTGGCTCAGTGACCTACTTTTTGACCCAACATGACCCAATTTCGAACTTGTCCAAAATATTATCGAGACAAACATTCTGACTAAGTTTCAAGAGTATCAGGCTGAAAATGTGGCCTCTACAGTACACATAAGGTTTTCAGGGGTAAAAGTTGAAAATTCTGAAAATACTGAAAAATGAGCTGGGGGCCTGGGGGCCACTAGGGCCCCCGGTGGGTCCAGGGCAATGAACTGGCCAGGGGTCCAGGGGGCCAGAGGCCCCCAGAAGCTCCTGAGATTTAGCTGTTTTAATGCTATCAAATTCCTCTAACAAGATCCATTTTCAGCATTTTAAATTTGAAAAAATCTTGAATATGCTGAAAGATATGATATACTTACCTAAGAAAAATTAACAGTTTTTAGCTTCCATGTAATTTTTGTGCTCTTTTATCTTCATATTTGTACAAAGAACCTGATCAGATTACATGGTTTTTGTAAATACAGTATGAGAAAAAGGAAATATTTAGTATTTAATTCTTGATTCTTTGAAGATGCAATCACATGAGCTAAATTTAAATCAACTGTCCAGGACTCCTATCCAAGAACAAAATCAAATCTGTCAGCTAGGAAAACAATACTCCCTCTAAGAATGGCTAATTTACAAGGGAGAATGTGATGTTTTTATTATGGTGAAATAAGAATTAGAGGAAAGATGTTCAGTTTGACAAGCAAAATAGTATCCTTTTAAAACGAACACCTGTGCATCTACCATCCTGAGGCTGAAAGCTTTCGAAAACATTGAGGAAAAATGAGAGAATGCTGATAAAAAGCACTTTCTCCTTTTCGTGCATGTTTACTAATCTATCTCAGTGCTACAGCTAGGCCCTTTTGGAAGGGCGCTGCGCCCTGCCCTAAAAAACCAGCACCCTGCCCTTTTCTATGACGCCCTGCCCTAAAAACGATCATGAATTTCATAACACGCGTCCCAAATCGGCAATTACCTCTTGATTACAGCCTTGTTTGATAAATCACTTGACTTC
This sequence comes from Tridacna gigas, assembly GCA_945859785.2. NCBI lineage: Eukaryota > Metazoa > Mollusca > Bivalvia > Cardiida > Cardiidae > Tridacna > Tridacna gigas. The sequence goes on along the minus strand of OX244036.2, from coordinate 29,831,275 downwards.
GATGTGATCACCGATGCGTAAATCCAATACACGGGTGATAATTAAAGTCGGGCACTAGAAGAGGAAGGCGTGGCTAATATCAAGAAGTACAACCAATCGGAAAGCGCGATTCGTTATTGATCGAGCAGTTCCCGATAATCTATGGATGACAAATGGCACATGCCCGTTTATCGTTTTTGACACTTGTATACAAACACCAATTAAAGGATTCAGACAGCTATGACAAGACTGCGGGGTGATGTTCGAAATTGATACCCTTCTAACAGAAAAACCTCGATTAAAGATATGGCGTAATAGCTCTCGGCAGAAGTGTAACGTCGGAAAATGAGTGTCCATTGTACCCTTCCCGACTATTTATTTTTGTCCTCGGGAATCATGCCCTTTCGACTCACATTATATTTTTTATTTAAATTACAATTTGCGGCAGCTGCGATTAGCAAATTTCTGTTTAAAATATTAATTATTCATGAAAACTAAAACTGGAAATCATCAACTAGAGATAGACTCGCTTTGTAGTTTTGCAGGCGCTTTGTTTCCCGATCGTCCAAATTTGTAACATTTCAAATTGTCGTCTCCAATCTCTTTTAATTGGGAACAATCATAATTCTATTGTCTGTTATAAAGGTTTTTCTTGGATTTAGCCCTACTTTTTGACCCAACATGGCCCAATTTCGAACTTGTTGGAGATTTTATCAAGATATTTTGACCAAGTTTCATGTGGCCTCTAGAGTGCACACAACGTAAAATGTTGATGCCACACAACAGATGCCGACTCAGCTCGATCACAATAGCTCACCTTGAGCACTTTGTCCCCAGGCGAGCTAAAAACTGGTCAAGTGCAACAAAATTCAAGACAGTAATACAAAATCGTGATTTCAGCTTCAATACCTGTGTATGTTACTCTATACCAAATGATGAAATTTTAGACTGGTCCAAATTGAAAGTGCTTGCATACAAATATAATGTGGCACAAATTATAGGATTAATACCCTCAAAAAGCGGTCACACTAGTAGCCACAGGAGTAACATACGCCACAGGTACGCCACAGGGAGAAAGTGATATACCACAGCACATAAATAACATCTAATGCGTATTTTTTGTGTTTAAATATCTTAATTAAGGTGTTATCTTTAATATACTGAAGTTTAGCTGAGAAATTTTATATATTTTGATGGAAATTTAATCTTGAAAGACAGCCATACTCCGAGTCACGATCTCAGTGACGCCATAGTTGTATAAAACATCAATTTCTTGAAGATGTAAATTGTACAACTTTAAATAGATTTATTTTTCAGTTCTAAGAATATTTTGCGATGTTAAGAATTGAATCGCAACTTTTTAAACCATTTCGTCTCCAGACTTAAATGTGTTAACTCGGATCTGTATCGGAAGATGGTGAAGGGAGATAACTCTAACGAACCTTTGATACTTGTCACTTTAAATAATCGTTGATCTGGAGACAGTTCAGTTAACAAAATGATGATTCAATGCTAAGCATTGTTAAATATCCTAAGAAATGAAAAGTAAGTCCATTGAAAGTTGTAAAGACAAAAATCTTTATGAAATTAATGTATTCTACAACCATGGCATCAATGGGATCGCGACTCGGAAATAACACAGGATATTGCTGTCTTTCCAAGATCAAATTTCTACCAAAATACATAAAATTTCCCAGCTATACTTCAATATAGCATAGATAACATGTTAATTAAGATCTCCAAACATAAAATTTACATATCGAAAGTTGTAAATATGCTGTGGCGTGTCAGTTTCTCCTCTGGCGTACCTGTGGCGTATATTACTGCCGTGGCGTATTTTGTGTGACCCCTATAAAAGGGTGGAAAAAAATCAAACAATGTTTTCTACCATTACAAAAAAGACTTTCCTATTTTTTGCAACATTTAGTTTGTTGTCTGCAACTGTTTTTAAACTGGGCCAGTCTAAAATATTGCCAAAGGGATCCACTAATGGAAATAAGAAGTGTAACCGGGTTGATTTTTCCTATTAAAGAGGAATAACCATTGCAAAACCATGTCAATTGCTTTACGAGGTTATCCCCCTTAATTTACTGATATTTCGCTTTCAATCAGTTGAATCAATGATGCATTAAGTTTCCCGCCATAATTCATTGGTGCATGAGCTTTTCTTGTGAGATGTTCAGTTTGGAAGTTCACTTCAAAGGGTTAGCATCAGAATTTTTGTCTTGCCAAGCTTGAAGATTACTTGTTGGTACATTATTTGGGTGTGGATCAGCTGCTTTTGTCTTGGAAAGTAGGTTTCAGGTTTTTTGCTTATTTCTCTTGTTCTATTTGAATTTATTTTTCTTATGAATCATTGTGGAGAAGGGCCATTGAGAAAGCATAGGAATGGATAGGAATTTGGACTTGGACCTGAATTCAGTATGGCAGCACAGCTTTTTCTCTGACTAGTAGTAAAAGTCCTTAACTAAAGTAATAAAACCTTTTAGCCACCTTACATCACCTAGTGAGATACCTATGCACTGTTTCTAATTTTTGCAGTTGCAGAAATAACCCACTCCACAGGCATGAGAGAACTTACAAAGAGACTGAGAGTTGAGATTAGCCCGGTCCTCAACTGGTATGTTATAACTATGTATTTTTGAAAGCTATCTCCTTTGTATTTGTTAACTTTCATCTTGGTAACTTTTGAAGGTAGATGCATTACAATCTGTAAGTGGTTAGACATTTGTTTCTGTTAATAACTTTTTGTTGGTCACTAGAACAGAAACTTCATTGGATAAGTCTTGAACAGGAAGCTTCATGGAAACGTGAATAGGTGAACATTTCATTATTCTTTCAGACACTTTGACTTATGATTTGTTAACTTGATATTTCAGGGCTTTATATTAGCTGGTAAACAAATAGATTGAGGAACCCGAAGCCGACTGACTTACTTATTTCCTTTCCTCCCTACACTCTACTACTGACTACCGAGTCACAGAAGTATTCTTCACCTTGATAAATTTAACAAAGGGAAAAAAAGTAATAGTATACCTCTCCATGTTCTCACCAAACAGTTCCTCCCCCTCCTCCTCCTCTTCCCCTGGGTCACCCTCTCCGAGTAACTCGGATTCATCTTCAAAAGGGGGCAGGTCACGTCCCGGGCTAGAGGTCACAGGGTCACGTCCTCTACGAGATGACCTTGATGGACTGGTTGCGGCTGAAAATGGTTCTGACGACGTTTCATCCTGAAAACATTCATGTTAAAGATAATGATGCCATATATCAGTTTCAAGGGGTTTCCCTTTCCCACAGGAAATAATTGGTCATTGCATCAGACAAATCTGTCACTATTCACCCGGTGACAAAATTTTAATGGTCCAAATAGAAAGCATTTGTAGCCGACTTATCAAACAAAGCTAAAATGATTGGTTGATTTTTTGAAAAGGTACAGAACATTGAAGGAAAAGGAGAAAATGCTAGCAACCAGCATTTTCTTCATTTCCCATTATGGTTTTCAAAAGCCTCCCTCATCAGACACTGGGTGAAAGTAAGATTTGTTAAACATCCTGAAATCCTACCAACTGAACCATTTTACACAGAAAATGAAGAAAAATTAACTTTTCAATAAACTAAAATCTGATATCCGGAATAGTGCATAACGCTGTCACCCTTGTCAGTCCTTTAATCAAACAATCTCGTGTATTTAGACGATCCATCGGTAGAAAGCCTGATAACTTTGAAAGAAAGGGAGAAAATGCTGTTACCCAGCATGTTCTTTTCCAACAATACTTTGTACCCTTTCTACTGACAACTTCTCATTTGCCATCATCAAATGATGTCAATGTGGACAAGTCTAAAAGTTTGTCGCCTAGTTTATAAATAAAAGTCAGCAGAAACCTCCTCGGCCCCGGGTTCAGATTGTGCATTAGCAGCATTTACTCAAGTAAACAATATCAAGGGCAGAATTCTTGCGAAGAGTAATGAGCATCATAAAAAGTTTCTAAAGCAACAAACATATTCAAAAGGTTTTTGACCACGGTTTTTATGCCACATACGATGCCAAAATTAAGACAGAAACGCGTTTCTTTCCAGATTACTTACGGCCATTGTTGATATTCCCAGTGTACATGTGACTGAAAACGCGGGAAAAGGTCAAAGGTTAATCATACACTAAGGGAAATAACTGTAGTCGCCTAAATGCAAATCAAAGTACAATAAGTAACGAATTTCTTTGCTGACCTATTTTGAACCCCAAATCTACAACTAAAGTTTTTTTTATAGCCGGTGTAGATCTAGATCAGACTGCACAGAAGGTGCAATCTGATCTTTTATCTATACCGTCCTCAACGTTGAGATATCGTGAAAAAAAAAAGACTTGAAAGTGCTATTATTTTGATCTCTATACCTCACTGAAACTATATATACACACACACACACACACACACACACACACACACACACACATGTATATGCAAGCTCTGTGAAAAGGGGGCTTAGTGCTTCTGCGAACAATATCGACCCAGGTCAGCCTGCGCAGTCCGTGCAGGCTGACCTGGGCCGAAACTTTTCGCTATTGGTCAATTTTCTGTATGTCAAGAGACCAGTCTATCTTATGACAGTCGGTGGTTAGACAAAATGGATACATAATCATGTAATGGCTTGCTTAGTATCATGTATCGCAGAGATGCATTACGCCCCCTTTTGCAAGAACATGGCTCATATGTGTTTATTTGGTGCTCTGTTAACTCTTTACCAAACACTAGTCCAAAGTGAAAGCACCCAGGGCATTTGCAGACAATATACAAAAGGTAGCTAAAATGATGTAATTTTTACTTGATAGGGCAGAAAAACTTGTGGGAAAAGGAGAAAATGCTGGTAACCAGCATTTTCTCCTTTTCCCACAATGTTTTCAAAAGTCTTCTTCATCAGGGTCGCTAAAAACTCCATGATGTGGTAAAGGGTTAAACTATTATCAGACGCCCTATCTGGAATCACTGGCTGTATAGACAGAGCTGTCATAGTATTACTTACTTGTGCTTGAGTCAGGTTTTTTATCAATCAGTTTCAACATTATTTCAATCCAAACAGGACAGCAGTTAACTAATTGAAATGTCCCTTGATTTGACCACTACTGTACCAGGGCTCTACAATGTTGTGCCTTAGTGGACAGGGACCCCCAAGTGACTAGTAGGGATCAATCCTGGAACTTACAGATAGGAAATTCGAAGCCTGTTCTTATGCCAATTCCTCATATTATAGACTTAAGTATTAAGATGTATAGCCCAAGACAATGGTCTAAAGCGAGCTTCCTTGTACTTTGCTATTTCAATCGCCTTCTCTCTTTTTTTTTAAAGGGCTCTCATGTACTTACAAAGATTGATTTTGGACCAGGACTTCAAGCTTAAAGCTTCTGCCAGGCTGCGTGTCTGTCAACAGACCTAACATCCCTAACATTCTTTTTCAAAGCAGTTTCTCTTTTTCCCACGTTTTCAAAAGCTTCCTTCCTCAAGTTTGTTCAACACAGGATTGTTTTTGATAAAAGGCCTACTGTGAGCTCTTTACAACAAAATCAGCTCAGACTTCTCCAATTTAAAATCAAGTGCAACTGAAAAATAAAAAAAATGACAAAAATTATGGGATATGGGAAATGGTAGAAAACATAGTGAGAAAAGGAGAAAATGCTGGTGACTAACATTTTCTCCTTTTTCCACAATGTTTCAAAAGCCTTCCTACTCAGGATCGTTGAAACTAGCAGTTTGGTAAAGGGTAAAAACGTGCAAGTTTTCTTTCTTAAATGTGTCTGGGTGTCTCTGGGTCCTCTTTGGCTCACTGTTTTCAAAATGAAAATATCCTGGACAAATCCCCTGCTGTGGTGCCATTCTTGTAGGGCTGCCCTTTAGAAAGGCACTGCAAGGCCCTAGCTTAGTACTGGTTGAATCCATGAATAACATGAGACTGCTCTGTCCATGACATTACGAATATACTTTTGACACTAGAATAAACACCATTCAACTAGCCTTTGGTTTTGGGTTTTTTTTTTTTACCCCAAGGCGCCTGTTATTGTTAAGTCAGAAAATAGCTTGTACAGTTAACCCTTTACCACACAATCCCGACTTTTAACTACCCTGAAGAAGAAGCCTTTTTAACTCTTCATCAAATGACAAAATTTTAGACTTTTCAAAATTGAAAACATGTGTAGACATCAAATTTAAGTGTATTCAAATGATGTGATTTGCCATTGGAAAGGTAGAAAACATAGTGGGAAAAGGAGAAAATGTTGGTTACCAACATTTTTTCTTTTTCCCACAATGATTTCATAAGCTTTCATCAAAGGGGTTATTAAAACTTGGGATTGTGTGGTAAATGATTACCTTGGTTAACTATTTTGACAGAGAGAAAAAGAAATCATTTTTTTTTTTAAAGATTGCAGGAAATAAAGCAATTGCTTGTTAAAGCAATAATTATTCCATTTCCCTGTTTTTCCATAGCTGTCAACTGGAGGGGTGGGACAAGTCCTGTTTCTAACTCTTTACAAGACAACAAAACTTTAGACTTGATCATTTTGGAAGCATCTACAGATGACAAATCAAACATAGTTGGGAATAATGCCATTTGTCTTTGAAAGGTATAAAACATTGAGGGAAAAGGAGAAAATGGTTACCAGCATTTTTACTCACATTCCTCCTCTGGTGAGTAAAACATAGGACTGTTTGGTAAAGGATTAACTCTTCACCAGACAACAAAAATTTGGACGTTTTCAAGTTGAGAGAACCTTTAGACAACAAAGTCAGTATGGTTCAAATGATGGCATTCATCCATGAAGAGTAGAAAACATTCTTGGAAAAGAGAAAAATGCTGGTTAAAGCATTTTCTCCTTTTCCCACAGTGTCTTTAAGTGCCTTCTCTGGTTTGTGAAAACAAGGGGCTGTTTGGTAAAGGGTTAATAATAATAATCACTTCATTCTCTATTAAAGAGACTTGTAAAAGCATAGCCTGATCCCATTTCACATACTGAACACTTGCAAACTCTGCGTAATGAACATTATATTTATGCCCTTGTTTACGACTAGAAAAAGAAAATAACACAATTCAAGCCGAAACAGGGATTGTGTTACTTTCTAAATCTAGAATACAACAAAAAATCTGGTTTACAACCAGTTTATGAGTACAGCCCTGATCCTTGTGAAGCAGTTTAATAATTTTTGTGGCAATTGTCAAAGACAATGCCACTACGAGTTCAATTGCATTTTGAAAGTTATGTATCATATTTTGTGCAAAACCAAAGGAAGTAAACCTAATTAAACTCAACTTTTCTAAGACAAACAAGTGTTTTGATTGCACTCAGATATGAAAATGAAAATGGCATATTAAAATAAATTGGATTAGGTCATCGATCATGGAAATACAGTACTTCTTTTTTTATCGAAAATAGCTTCGTCTGCTATGGTCTTCTATCGGCGTAATGATACACTCAATCTTTGTTTCCTGACCGCCTGATTCTATGCTTGATCATCCAAAACCAGTTCGTTCCCGGGCGTATTTGTCCCTGGGCTAATTCGCCAGGACTTGTTCATCCCACAGGACTGCACGCTACTCTATTGGATTGTGCATGACTATAATATAGCAGGTTGACTTTCAAGCGAACATTTTGAAACTATTTCTATGGTTTATTTTTCAAATTATTAATTCCACACAATGGCTCCCTTCACAAATGCCACACCACTGATTTCAACACTTTGGTTTTTTCCTAGTTGTAGCACAGGCTGCCATATCTGTCACAAGAGCCAGGTAATTCCAACAATCTTTTTCTCCCCCAACTACATACCTTGGGAGGCTTTCAATGAAATTTCAGCATGATTGGCTTAGTAATCTTCATAGAGAAGATCTTCAAATTTGATGAAAGATGACAAGGGAAGACAATGTGCAATCACAATAGCTCGCCTTTGGCCTTTACCAAACAATCTATGTTTCCTTAGGCTGCTAAGTGCAACTCACTGACCTTTTGTGGACAGTGTAGATCAAGATCAGACTGCACAGAACATGCAGTCTGATCTTGGATCTACACTGTCCGATATGGAGATATTCTTCCCCAAAAAATACCTATGAAATAGCATAAATTGGGTTTTTACAATTAACTTGAAAATTTTCTTTCATTTATATAGCAGCTTAAGGGTTAAATTGCAAAATTATTTGGGTTTAATTTCTAGACTGAAAGTGTATTTGGTTTACTCAGCACTCTTAGGGTTAAAGACTCTGAAGAAGAAATTTTAAAGGCATTTGAAAACTTTATAAGAAAAAGGAGAAAATGCTGGTTCCCCACATTTTCTCCTTTTAGCATGATGCTTTCTACCCTATCAGAGAACTATACAGCTCACTTGTACAAATTTTGATATCTGTTGTCTGCAGTTACTTTTAATTTGGAAGCATCAACAATTTTTAGTGTGGTTTAGAGTTCAGGACTTTCTTGTCAGCTGACTAAAACTCAGACAATATTTACTGGAATTTTTTTTTCCAAATTTGTTGTTCTGTTTCATGAAAGGTCATCAACAGTGTGGCAAAATGGATAAACTTGACAAAAACAACAAGGAGAAAAAGTCTTACATTTATTCTGAGTAACAAGTAGAACTAGTTAACATTTGTTATGTTGTTATGCTAATTCCCTTGGAATGTGCCAGTTTAATTGCTGAGCTACAAAACTTGATAACAACTTGACAATAAATAACTTTCCTCTTAATATGCAAAATAAATCTAGATCTATGTAAATAAACATCAAATGTCATTCTATGGAATACAAACCCATTACCACAGTAGGTTAGTTACATAACAGGGCCATGATGGCCCTGTATTGCTCCACTGCTTATGAATGTATCATGCACTTACCTGGCATTGACAGAGACTATCATATGAAATATGTATGGCAATACACTTTCATAGAGAAAGTAGCTTTGTCCCTCCGAGCCACTCACATCTTTTTCAAATACAATGATTATGTCAGTGAATACAAGCAGGTCTAATCATGTCATAGCAGCCACATTTATCCCTCTACAAAACAGTCCTGAGTGTTAATGACCCTATGCAAATAGGCAAACAGGCTTATGAAAACATTGTACGATTAGGAGAAAATACTGGTAACCAGCATTTTCTCCTTTTCCTTCATTGCTTTCTAACTTGTCAAAGACAGATACATGCATTTGAGATGCCATGTAAATTATCATCCTCAAGTGATTTGAATTTGGACTAGTCTAAAATTTTGTGCATTTCAAGACAATTATATGTTTCTCCAACTATGTGATCTTTTTCTGACTCTTTACCAAGCCACAAAATTTAAGACTGGTCAAAACTGAAAGGATTTGCAGATAAACCATTAAATGTGGCTAAACTGATTATAAGAGGTCCACTAGATAAAGCTACATACATAAAGTCCAAGGATTTATGGTTGGGATGGGCAAGATTTTTAAAGTTTTCACAACATAAGCCCATGTAAAACTTTTCACCCCTAGGGCAATGCCAATTTTGACCCAAGGGATATAGTTTGAAGACTAATAGATGCTGCAACATGCCAACTTTGGTAGCCTTAGGCATAACGGTTTACAACCAGAAGATTTTTAAAGTTTTCACAATATTAGCCCATGTAAAACTTGTGACTCCCAAGGTGGGGCCCAATAGCTATAATTTGGGTTTTTACAGGAATCACATTCTTTCAAGAAATTCTGAAGAGGACCATGGCAGGATCATTTCTGTGAAGTTTGGTCAAAATTGGATTGGTAATTTCAGAGGATATGTTTTAAATAAAAGTTGATGCACAGACGGACACACAACGGACACAGGGCAATGACATAAGCTAGCTGGCCTTTAGCCAGAGGAGCTAACATGACAATAAAATGTTAAAATCATCCATATTCAAAACAGGCGACAAATTAAATGTGACTAGTGCAATGGAATATGTCCTAGGAAGGGTAGAAAACATTGGTTACCAGCATTTTCTCCTTTTCCATGATGTTTGCAAAAGCCTTCATCTTTAGGGTCACTAAAACAAGGGAATGTAACCATAGAGTTAAGGGATGACAACTTAGTTGAAAAAGGAGAAAACACTGGTTACCAACATTTTCTCCTTTTCCCACAATGTTTTATGTTTTTATGGATCCATAAAATCCATTTTGTCTGACAACCAACAACTTCACCAGGTAGAATGGCCCTTTGACATGAAGAAAATATATCAATAGCTTAAAATTTTGATACAGGTCAGCCTGCACAGACTCCACAGACTGACCTGCATTGATATTTTTTGCAAGTGAAAAGCTCCCTTTTCACAGGTCATGGCTCATTTAACCCTTTCCCAAACAAGCCCTGGTTTTCAAGTGTCTGCAGTACAAGTCTTTTGAAAACACTGTGGGAAAAGGAGAAATTGCTCATAACGAGCAATTTCTCCTTTTCCCACAGTGTTTTCTACCCTTTTTGAGACCTTTCTGCCATTTTCATCAAATTTAAAATTGTCGTCTGCAAACTCTTTCAATTTGGACCAGTCCAAAGTTTGTCATTTGGGAAAAGGTTAAACATGAAAGAACAATCTGCATATCTTTCCAAAAACAAACAATATTTCAATACAAAATGACAAGATTTGGACTTTTATCTGACATAAGAATACATTCTTTTGATAAAAAATATAAAAAAGTTCTCTATACTGGAAGACAAAAGAATTCCCCCACACAAACACACTTTCTTTGACAAATCAAAATTCTAATGAGAAATCTAAAAAGAGGTCTATCCAAGGATGAATCATGCCAATTTGTAAATAATTCCAAACTGTGGTTTTCTAGAAGAAGACTTTTGAACATTTTACAACTTTTTTTTCAATTTTGTTGCCATGGCAATCACAGTTCTTTATGAAACCCCATTATTTACAGGAATACTACAGAAGACCATGAATTTAGGACAGTTTCTGTGCAGTTTGGTCATTGAAATAAAATTTAACACACTGGTGTTTATATGCACAAGGTAGACAAGGCAGTGACATAATTTCCCTGGCCTTTGGCCAGTGGAGCTACATTTGATAATACATGTATTTATTAATTAAGGACATTTTCTAGAGTTTTAATTCTTCAATAGAATTTTTCTGCTTTCACATATATTAGGTACAATTTTATGCCAAATACAAAAATAAAAAGAAAATGACATGTTGACAAATTAATTTTCTTGTTAAATGCCTGTTTCCATGGTAACAGTATACACTCAAATTCTAAAAATCATGACTTTTGCTTGAAAATGACTAAAACATTGTCAGACAGGTTTAATTTTATAATTTGTATAAAATCAGAGCTAAATATTTGTATATCCTTATCTAACATTCTGAAAATTTGAATTCCATTCATATTTACTCAGAAGGGGTCATTTTTTTGGCAATTTTGTATTCACAAAAATGCCGAAAAAATTAAGAGTTCTGCAAGTAAAACTGAGTTATCAAAAATACCCTTCCACAGATTTTGTCCATTTCTTCTGACAGAATCCTTGACATATCTCCTATTCAAATTTAACAAAAAAAGAATAGGTTCAGATTTTCACAAAAATACAGTTTCCATGACAACCATAAAACATTTTTATACAACAATACCCAGTTTTACTGAAAACTGACCAGCATTTTTTTTTATTGAAAACATACAAGCATAGTCATGTATTATTAAAAACAATAAAACATTTGATATGTCAAATTTAACTGACAGATCACCTATTATCAAAGACCACCCAGAAGTGAAGACTGGTTCAGGTAAACATGGTAAATTTTCAAATTCCATTTCAAATTAGGCTCCTAAAATGTTTGGAAGTATGTACGATGGTTATAACGTGCATTACTTAACATCAGGTTAGTACAAATATAACCCCGGATAACAAATACCAACCTTACCCTTTCTGAACCATAGGTGAATGCAGGGGCTTTAGCAGATGGTATAGATTTAGATCAGACTGCATGGAATGTGCAGTCTGACTTTGGATCTATACCAACCACTTGTTTAGTCAAGTCTGAAGGCTAATAATTCAACGTAGGCTAGTAATTCAAGGACCACTTTTCCATGGTTCGTTTGACGATTATGATATCTCATCGCGAGAATACGTTTCTGTACACTTTGCATTAGAAGAATTAGGTGGGGAACTGTGACCTTTGTTTCTTCTGCCTCGTTAGTTGCATACAGTCAGTATTTCTTGTAGTATCCTTTCTTGGAATTGCAGATTGAACCTTTGAAATACGGTCTAACTTTGATTTCCTCACAAAATGTCCTTTAACCCTTTACCACACAATGCCGCCTTTTAATGACCCTGGGAAAGAAGCCTTTTGAAAACATTGTAGGAAAGGGAGAAAATGCTGGTAACCAGCATTTTCTCCTTTTCCCACAATGTTTTCTACTCTATCAAAGGAAAATTGCACCATTTAAGCCACAATGAAATTGTCGTCTGCAAATCCCTTAGATTTGGACAAGGCTAAAATTTTTTTGTCTGGTAAAGGGTTAAAGCAAAACATGTTTAGGCTGTTTATGATTTCGCGCCATACAGTGAAACTATCGGAGTACTACTATTTCCTTCCTGAAGAGTCCAATATTGTCCTTTATACTTATATGCCTTCTTAGTGCTCCAAATCTGATTTGAAAAGAAATGAGTTCATTCCAAAGGACGAACACGCCTGGACGAATGAGCCCTGACGAACAAGCTCAGGCGAACAAGCACGGGGACAAAAATGCTCCTTTCCATGCACACTTGGTTGTGCAAAAAAAAAACCTCCCGAAAGCATCCTTAAACACAAAATATGAGACTGTATTAATAACATAAAGCAAACGATAGACAAACAAGTAATCGTCATCTAAGACCTTTACAATGTACTATCTACAGGTCTATGTTTAACCCCTTACCACACAATGCCAACTTTTAATGACCCTGCAAAAGAAGGCTCTTAAAAAAATTGTTTTCTACCCTATGTAGGACAAATTTTATATTTTGAGTAGCATTTAAGTTTTCATCTGCAAATGTTTTCAGTTTGGACATGGCTAAAATTTTGTTGTCTGGTAAAGAGTTAACTCTTTACCACACGATAAAATTTCACACTAGTCCAAAATGAAAGCATCTGCAGACAAAAAATGACTATGACTAAAAATTTGAAACTTATTTTAGACACAGATATGATGGTCACCAGCATTTTCTCTTTTTCCCAAAATGTTTTCAAAAACTTCCTCCCTTAGGGTCATTAAAAATTGGGATCGTGTGGTAAAGGTTTTGTTTGAAATGTGAACATTTATTACCAGGAAGATAGCTCAGCAACATTATTATTTTTCTTTTTTTAATATTATTATTTCTGTTGTTCTGACTTTAAAAATGATTTTGATTTTCAAGAGTGATGATGATGATGATGATGAATGTTGTTGTTACAATTATGCCGATGATAATGATGATGGGGCAGAAATAAGAAATGATGATGATCTTTCAATATTTCACACAATTTGCTCTTGATCACAGTTACATAGATCATGTGTGTATTTTGGGCCAGTGGTCTTTACTTACAGAAAAATAGGTTTTGACTTTCAATTTACATTGAAAGTAGAATGAAAAAAATTCTCGAGGAACTTAACAATGTTACTTCCACAAGTCTACTGATTTAAAATAACTATCTCAGCATTCTGTGGAGGGATGAAAAAGGTAAATCATAAAAACTTTCCATGTATCTTATGTATACTAAAATCATTATCCCATTCACCCTTTACCAAAGAAAACCCAAGTTTTAACAACCCTTGGGAAGAAGCCTTCAAAAAACATTGTGTGTATGGGAGAGAATGCTGGTTACCAGCATTTTCTCCTTTACCAACAATGCGTTCTAACCTATTGAAGAAAAATCTCATTAGTTGAGCCACAATGAATTTTTTGGCGGCAAATGCCTTGAATTTGGACAAGTCTAAAATTTTATTATCTGGTACAGAGTTAACTCTTTACCACACAATCCCGACTTGTAACGACCCTGAGAAAGAAGCCTTTTGAAAACACTGAGGGAAAAGGAGAAAATGCTGATAACCAGCATTTTCTCCTTTTCCCACAATGTTTTCTACCTTTCCCAAAACAAGTTTTAATTTTTCATTCGCATTTATTTTGTTGTCTGCAAACTCCTTCACTTTGGACCAGTGTAAAATTTTGTTGTGTGGTAAAGAGTTAAACGGTGGAGTAATACCAAACTCACCACCTGCTGTTGTTGGTTCCTCTCGCTTCACGTGTTCATTATTACAAATCAAACCAAAACTGTTCGAACCCCAAAAAATGATAATGCCTAAAAAGCATTATCAAAACTAACTTACTGAGTTCAAACCATGTTTTGAAAACACTGAGGAAATGGCTTTTAAAACCATTGTGGGAAAAAAAGTAGCCAGCATTTTCTCCTTAGCATGTTCTCTTCCATGGATTAAAATTTACATTTTCTTCTATTTAAACAGCTACAAAAATGTTAGTCATGCAAGAATAGCAATCAAGTATGATTTTTGGTGTATTAGAATTCTCTGGGTCCCTTGGAAAGCATTCAAACCCTAGCCTTCAAGCTTTGGCTCCATACCCGGCAAATGCTGATATACAACTAGAAGATTGCCCAGGGGCAACAGGTCAAACCCGCCATGGAGGAGTTAGTAAAGAACCTCTTAAGCTGCACTTGAAAAAAAAAGTAACCATTCACTCAATACACATCTATGTTATTTCAGATCCCTTTGTTTTCAAACTTGCATGAGAATAGGTGTATTCCCTATTTATGAATCTTAATTTATGACCTTCAGGTATACCCTCGACCTTGAAAGTGAATAATTCAGAGAGACACTTACTATTCATTAAGTAGAAAAGTTGTCAAAAATTTTATTATTTGACAATCAAGTGTGAGCTTGAACTTGTACCTACCTGAACAAATTTTTGGAGTGGCAAATTTACTCATAAAGGAAAACAATTGCGCAAATTCATTTTAAAATCCATCCATATGTGTTTAAGTTATGACTCAAACAAAATCTATATATGATAATTTTACCATGAAGTGTGACTTTGACCTTGGATCTATATGATCAAATATTTTAAATGCAACATTTGCATCATGAGGGAGAATAATTGTTCCAAAGTATTTTGAAATCCATCTAAACTGTAGAATTTATGGCTCTGACATGCTCTACTTATGACAATTGTATCATTTGACCTTTCAGTGTGACTTGACCTTGGACCTAACTGAACAATGATTCAACAGCACTTCTCCTGGTAACGTAAAATGATTTTTAAATCCATCAATAAATGTAGAAGTTGTAGCGTGGAAAAGCTATATGTATGACACTTTTATCATTTGACCTTTAAGTGTGACCTTAACCGAGGGTCTATCTGAACAAGTGTTACAAATGGCACTTCTAATGGTAAAGGACAATAATTGTGCCAAATTATCTTTAAACCCATACACAATATAGAAGTTATGGCTCAGAGAAGCTCCGTTTATGACAATTTTATCATTTGACCTTCAAGTGTGACCTTGACCTTGGGCCTACTGGAACAAATGTTTCAAATGGCACTTCTGTTCATGAAGGAGAACAATTTTGCCAAATTATTTTGAAATCCATCCAGAAATGTATAAGTTCTGGTCCCAACAAATCTGGACAGACAGACTCACTAACACATACACGCACCAGACTATTGTGACAACAATATGTCTTACTCACAGCAAGCGGGTTCCACAAAAATTCATACTTGATCCCACTAATAATCACCAAATGAAGAACATTTAAAACAGAAGTCCTCCACTTTTTTATTGCATTATGATGCATCACAACATTATATACTCAGTAGAGATAGTTCATGTATTATGATAGTGCTTGCCCCAATAACAATAGTACAGTGATAGTGATGTTATGTTCAACTGTCAGCTTTACACTTTGTAATACTAATCTACATGTATTTACCCAAAACACTAAATGTAAGACTTCCCCAAAAAGACAGCATTTGCAGACAAGTTCAATGTGGTTTAAATGGTTGAATTTGATTTTAAATAGGTAGCAAACATTGTGGGAAAAGGAGAAAATGCTGATTACCAGCATTTTCTCCTTTTCCCACAGTATTTTCAAAAGCTTTCTTCTTCAGGGTTGTTGAAACTCGGGATTCTGTGATACAGACTCAGGTTTCCTAGAAGCTGTTTAACCCTTTTATATGATCCTGTGAGCAAAATGCCCCGAGACACATTGTTGGAATAGTAGAAAATGCTGGAAGAAAACAATGTGGGAAAAGAGGAAATGCTGGCTATTTGCATTTAATTTTTTCTCCTTTCCACACAATGTTTTCAAAAGCCTTCTACCTCAAGATCCTTAGTTACAGAATTGATCTGTAAAGGGTTGGCACTATTTTTAACATTATCATACCTTTACGCCTATAAATTTTCCGGCTCAAATGCATTACAAACGGTAAAAATTGCACATCACTGAAAAAAAATCTGTATCTACAAAGTGTCCAATATAGTTCTAAATATGGTACGATGATGTATCCCGTTCGAGGAATACATTCACAATGGCTTGCAATTTGGTTTGTAAAAATGTTTCGCTACAATATTCATCCGTAATTGCTCTGGCAAAAGGGGGCTTAATGAATCTCCGTGATGCATGATACCAATCAAGCCATCACATAATTATGGATCCATAATAGCCACTTTTTCAACATTTGACTCATGAGGTAGACTGGTCCTTTGGCATACAGAAAAATGACCAATAGCGAGACTGTGCAGGCTGACCTGGGTTGGTACTTTTCACAGATGCATTCAGCTCCCTTTTCACAGAGCATGGCTCATTTGTTTTTTTATTTTTTTAACCATTTTTGAATAAAATTGTCAATGATTGCAATAGTTTGCTGCTTAAAGTTTTGAGTATACCATAAAAGGAATATTATGTTGTTGCAACTTTTCTGGTACTGATGCTTGCTTCTTGTTGCGCAAAAAATTTTGATATCTTGCTAGACCTTTGGTCTCATACAATATCAAATTTTCTCAAACTACTCAAAGCAAATACAAGCACCAAAAAGACACTAAAACACAATACTAATTAATATACTTCTAGCTGCAATACCAATTTTTCTCACACTGCTCAAAGCATATGCAAGGGCCAAGAAAGTTCCTAAAACACAATACCATGTATTTGCTTCTCGCTCCGATATCAAGTTTTCTCATGCTGCTGCATAACAAATACAAGCACCAAGAAAGTTACTAAAACAAAATACTGTGCATTTGCTTCTCGCTGCAATATCAAATATTACCACATAAACTCCCTTGTTTTCAGTGTAATACATGTATTCCCATTACAAATTTTCTTCTCTTATATTTACCATCAGAATTGTGTGACATCATTTGTGATATTATTTTGTATGTCTTTCAGAGAAGTGAATGGGGTTGTTTTTATAGAAACTTACGTGTATGCTCAGGTGGTTCTGCATTTTCTGGTCTGTAATTTGCATGGATCATTATGTGATAAAAAAATCTGAAACTTGTTGGCTTTTGAGGTAAAATTTAAATAAACTTGTCTATAAAATGTTACAAAGCTCCCTGCATGCGGCTCACTGAACTCTTTACTAAACAAGAGGGCCATGATGGCCCTGGATCGCTCACCTGAGTAGAGTGCCTTAACCCTTAACTGCACAATGACGCCTTTTAAAGCCCCTGGGAAAGAAGCCTTTTGAAAACATTGTGGGAAAAGGAGAAAATGCTGGTAACCAGCATTTTCTCCTTTTCCCACAATGTTTTCTTTCCTATCAAAGAAAAATTGCGCCATTTGAGCCACAATGAAATGGTCGTCTGCAAGTGCTTTCCATTTGGGCAAGGCTAATATTTTGTCGTCTGGTAATGGTTTAAAGGTATTTCTTTAATTTGACCCAGTGACCTAGTTTATGACCCCAGGTGACCCAATTTCAAACTCATATTTCACAAAGACAAACATTCTGACCAATTTTCAAGTCAACTGAGCAAAAAATGTAGCCTCTAGGGTGCCCTAAAAGTATTTCTTTAATTTGACCTAGTGACCTAGATTATGACCCAGGTGACCCAAATTTGAACTGGTCTTGGATTTTATCAAAAGAAACATTTCAACCAATTTTCAAATCAACTGAATAATAAATGTGGCCTCTAGAGTGCCCACTAGGTATTTCTTTAATTTGACCAAATGACCTAGTGTATGACCCCAGTTGACCCAAAATTAGACTCATGTGGGATTTTAGACAAACATTCTGACCAATTTTCAAGGCAATTGAGCAAATAATGTGGCCTCTAGAGTGCCCACAAGGTATTCCTTTAATTTGACCTAGTGACCTAGTTTACGGTTCCAGGTGACCCAAATTAAAACTCATCTGATATTTCATCAAGACAAACATTCTGGCCAAATTTCATGTCATTTGAGCAATAAATGTGGCCTCCAGAGTGCAAACAAGGTATTTCTTTAATTTGACCCAGTGACCTAGTTTCTGACCCCAGTTGACCCAAATTCAGACTTATGTGACTTTCTGACCAATTTTCAAGGCAACTGAGCCAATTGGGCCAAATAATGTGGCCTCGAGAGTGCCAACATGGTATTTCTTTGATTTGACCTAGTGACCTAGTTTATGACCCAAAATGACCCAATTTTGAACTCAATGAACTTTTTGTGCTTAGATGGGCAAACAAACTTAGAAGAGAATCACTACATACCAAATATCAAAGCTCTACGCCTTCCAGTTTCAAAGAAGAATTTTAAAGTTTTCCTTCTTTGTTCCTAAGTTCGAACTTGTGATCCCTGGGCGGGGCCAGTTTTGACCCAAGCAGCATCCTTGGAACAAACTTGGTAGAGGTCCACTAGGAGATGCTACATACCAAATATCAAAGCTCTACACCTTCCCGTTCAAGAGAAAAAGAAATTTAAAGTTTTCCTTCTTTGTTCCTATGTTCAAACTTGTGACCCCTAGGGCGGGGCCATTTTTGACCCCAGAGGCATCATATGAACAAACTTGGTAGAGGTCAACTCTGAGATGCAACATACCAAATATCAAAGCTCCACGCCTTTCAGTTTCAGAAAAGAAGAATTTTAAAGTGTTCCTTCTTTGTTCCTATGTTCAAACTTGTGACCCCGGGGGCAGGGCCAGTTTTGACCCAAGGGCATCATATGAACAAACTTGGTAGAGATCCACTATAAGATGCTATATACTAAATATCAAAGCTCCACGCCTTCCGGTTTCAGAGAGGAAGATTTTTAAAGTTTTCCTTCTTTGTTCCTATGTTCGAACTTGTGACCCCCGGGGCTGGGCCAGTTTTTGACCCCAGGGACATCATATCAAGAAACTTGATAGAGGTCCACTAGGAGATGCAACATACCAAATATCAAAGCTCTACGCCTTCCAATTTCAGAGAAGAAGATATTTTTAGTTTTCCTTCTCTGTTCTTATGTTCGAACTGGTGACGCCCGGGGCAGGACCAGTTTTGACCCCAAGGGCATCATATGAACAAACTTGATAGAGGTCCACAAGAAGATGCTACTTACCAAATATCAAAGCTCTATGCCTTCTTGTTTCAGAGAAGAAGATTTTTAAAGTTTTCCTTCATTGTTCCTATATTTGAACTTGTGACCCCCCTGGGCTGGGCCAGTTTTGACCCCAAGGGCATCATATGAACAAACTTGGTAGAGGTCCACTAAGAGATGCTACATGCCAAATATAAAAGCTCTATGCCTTCCAGTTTCAGAGAACATGATTTTTAAAGTTTTCCCTCTTTGTTCCTATGTTCAAACTTGTGACCCCCGGGGTGGGGCCAGTTTTGACCCCAAGGGCATCATATGAACAAACTTGGTAGAGGTCTACTAGGAAATGCTACATGCCAAATATAAAAGCTCTATGCCTTCCAGTTTCAGAGAAGATGGTTTTTAAAGTTTTCCCTCTTTGTTCCTATGTTCAAAACTTGTGACCCCCGGGGCAGGGCCAATTTTGACCCCAAGGGCATCATATGAACAAACTTGGTAGAGGTCCACTAGGAGATGCAACATGCCAAATATCAAAGCTCTATGCCTTCTAGTTTTAGAGAAGAAGGTTTTTAAAATTTTCCTTCTTTGTTCCTATGTTCAAACTTGTGACCCCCGGGGCGGGGCCAGTTTTGACCCCAGGGATATCATATGGACAAACTTGGTAGAGGTCCACTAGGAGATGCTACATACCAAATATCAAAGCTCTACGCCTTCAAGTTTCAGAGAAGAAGATTTTAAAAGTTTTCCTTCTTTTTACTATGCTCGAGCTTGTGACCCCCGGGGCGGGGCCAGTTTTGACCCCAGGGACATCATATGAACAAACTTGGTAGAGGTCCACTAGGAGATGCTACATACCAAATATCAAAGCTCTGCGTCTTCTAGTTTCAGAGAAGAAGATTTTCAAAGATTTTGCATTTTTTTCCTTTTTGTTGCCATGGCAACCAGAGTTATGGGTGGAATTCAATTCTTTGAACAACTTTGGTAGAGCTTCACCCAAGGAACATCCCTGCCAAGTTTCATCAAGATTGGCCCAGTGGTTTAGGAGAAGATGTTTAAAGAAATTGTTGATGGACGACGGACGACAGACGCCGGACATAGGGTGATCACAATAGCTCACCTTGAGCACTTTGTGCTCACGGTGAGCTAACAAGAGATTTTAGACTTGTCCAAACTGAAAGCATTTGCAAACGACAAAATAAATGTGACTGAAAAAATGAAATTTGTGTCAGAAAGGGTAAAAAATTTGCTGGAAAAGGAGAAAATGCTGGTTACCAGCATTTTCTCCTTTTCCCGCTATATATTTGCATAAGCCGTCTTTCTCAGGGTTGTTAAAAGCCTGGTTTGTGTGGTAAAGGCTTAATAACATTTTTCTATTTTTATCTCAAATCCCAACTCATGTCAGATCCTATTTTTCTCATGCTGCGTGATGCAGTTCAAAGCAAATACTGTACAAGCACCAAGAAAGTTAAAACAACACAATACCATGTATTTATCTCAGTCTGATCAAGGCAGCCAGTGCATTTTTGTATATAGTTTCTATTGTGTGTACTTTGCACAAAACTCCATGCCACTAGCTGCTTTCCCCCACAAAATAATAATGACACATTGTTAACCCATTACCAAAATACCCTGAGTTTTGACGCCCTTTAGGAAGAATGCCCTTGAAAACATTGTCGGAAAAGGAGAAAATGCTGGTGAGCAGTAGTTTCTCATTTTTTCACAGTTTTTTCTACCCTAATGAAGGCACATTTCAATTTTTGAGTCGCATTTAATTGTCATCTGCAAATGCGTTCAATTTGGACAAGTCTATAATTTTGTCATCTGGTAAAGAGTTAAGTGGTCAGAGAGGTAAGAGTCCTGTCACAGTGACTATTGTTTATCCTGAAAAAGAGTTTAGTAGGCTGGGATTCAAGCTTATGGAACCAGTGTTCGTGATCAACAACCATTCTTCAGAAAATTCTTAGTCTTATTCTCAATAATTTTCTAAATTTGAAAATAACACACATTTTGATTAGCTAAACCAAATACTTTAGCCAATCAAAAGTTGTGTACTTTCAAAATCTAGATTTAAAGTAAGACTGGGCTTGAAGTTGTTTTTTCTGAAATTCAATCTCAAGACTATTTGAGATACTGCAAGAGACTATAGTGAGATTTTTTGTGTTTTGTTAACTTCCTCATCCTGTCGAAACCACGATTACATATATCACATCTGAATGAGTATTTGCCAGTGTGTATGTGGCTATGTTTGTTTAAATTGCTACGATGGGCAAAAGCTGCGTCACATTTGTCACACTTATAAGGGCGCTTACCCGTATGTATAATTTTGTGTTTTGTGAGATTGCAGTTCTGAGCAAAGGCCGCTTCACACTGATCACACTTGTAGGGCTTGGAATCTGACATATGGATGTTACTATGTTTAATAAGCTCACTTTTACGCACAAACTTCTTCTTACATTCAAAACACTCAAATTTAGCCTCTTTCTCTGTGTGACATTTGGACACATGAAAATCTAATGACTTTTTAGATGAGAACATTTTTTGACACAATTTACATTGGATCTTACCAAAAGTTCTATGGTGCCATTTTAGATGCAAACGAAGTCGAAATTGACTTTCACATAAAGCATTGCGTTTAGGACAATGTACATCCATGTCAATACAAGAAGATTTGTTGTGTGTCTTTCTGTGCCTGCAAAAATGCTGCATTCCGCTAAAAGTTAGACCACATGTATCACATAAGATCACAGTTTTGCTGTTTTTTTGTGAATACATACGGTACTTTTGGGGATCATACTTTTTCTTTTTTTTCCTTTTACGTATTAGATCTGAAAGTATTTCTGTATCTTTTGAGCTCTGCTGACATTGTTGGCATGCAAACTGTTTAGAATTACATGGCATGTGGCTTTCCAACATGCTGTTTTTTTTAAATGGTTCATTACAGTAAACACACTGAAGAAAACCAAAATGACCTGCAAAGTGATGAGTTAGACCAGAAAATGACCCTTCTTTCTTCTTACAAACTGGGCAAAGGATAGCCTTTTCTAATTTTTTTTCATGACAGAAAATTGCTTGAAACTTAAGAAGAGCTTGGCTGAATATAGTCTCATGTTTTGAAACTTCTTTATGTCCTACACTCTGTCTCAGTTTTTCTTTGAAGAGAGCAATATAGCACCTTTTTTTATGATACCTGAGAGGTGTGATTCCCTGATATTTCTTTGAGCAAGCAAAACATTTAAATGGTGAGATGTCAAGGTGTGTTAATCTGTCATGCATTAACACATCCCAGGCATTTCCAAAACTTTTGTGACACTTGTTGCACTCAAACGAAATATGTAACTGGTTTCGTGTATTAGCATCAGAACGATGCTTTTCAATGTGGGCTAGGTAAGTGGAGTATTTACTCAAATTTGCATGACAAATTACACATGAGTAAGGTCGCAGATTCATGTGTGTTTCTTCATGTGCAAGCCAATCATTGAAATCTAGACACAGATGGTCACATTTGCCACATTTGTATAAACATTTGTTCAATTTCCCATCCTTCATAGCTTGATTTGCACTCTCTCCACTTTGAGAAATGTCAGGGCTGTTATTTCTGGAAGTTATTGCTCTAAAATTAACTTCTTTCTGTAGAATGTTGTTAACGTCCCTGCAGCTTCCTTCTTTGCAATGATTTTCTAAAGATTCTACAGTTTCAAAAAACATACTGCAACCTGTGCATTGGTGTTCCATCAAAACCTGCTTGTTTGCCATTTTAGTGTGTATATTTGGGTGCTTGGTCAATGCATGACCACATATACAACATGGAATGGAAGGTCTCCGATGTTTTTTAGATTCACTACCTTCTGCAAGGTTGATTTCTCTTTCTGACCCAACACTGTTTTCATTTTCATGTGATTCAACAGATCTTTGTGGCTCTACAGAAGAGTTCATTTTATGGCTGATTGGGGTCTTTCCTTTCTCTCCTTTCTCATTGCTCCCTGGCTGCTGGATCAAATTCTGTAATACTTGCAGGTCCTCTTCATTTATCGTTAAATGATCCACAATGTGCATTTCCAGACCAGTGATATCACCAAAGGCAGCAGTGCAATAGTCACATTCGTATTTATCATCCATCTTGCATGTACAGAAATGTTAAATACAGATCCAGTTTTTCATGAAAACGTAAATGTTCATTTTGCCATAAATGCTTCTCTCTTTTTTTCTGAAATAAATAATTTGTGTTTTTTTTTTTTTGTATTAACCTTTTCCCAAACAGCCCTGGTTTTCATGTGTTTGCAGTACAAGTCTTTTGAAAACACTGTGGGAAAAGGAGAAATTGATCATAACAAGCAATTTCTCCTTTTCCCACAGTGTTTTCTACCCTTTTTGATAACTTTCTGCCATTTTCATCAAATTTAAAATTGTCGTCTGCAAACTCTTTCAATTTGGACCAGTTTAAAATTTGTCGTTTGGGAAAGGGCTAACTCTACCAGACGACAACATTTCAGACTTGTCCAAATTGAAAGCATTCGCAGATGACCAAAAATATGTGAAAAGTTGGAATTTGTCTTTGGAAGCGTTGAAAACATTGTGAGAAAAGGATAAAAAGCTGGTTACCATCATTTTCTCCTTTTCTTACATTTTTTTTAAAACCTTCCTATCTCAGGGTCATTAAAAGTCAGAATCAGGTGGTAAAGGTTTTACTGCTTTCAGCATCAGAGTTATATTATAACTGAGAATCAAGCTAACAAATCCTAACTGGAATTTTTATACTAGTAAAGAATTTGCTTTTGAACCCTTTACCACACAATGCAGACTCATGCTTCCCAACTCTCCTGATTTCATCAGGAGTCTCCAGATTCAGGATAAATTACCCCATCACCCTGACAGACAATTAAAAAAACCGCAATTTGGAAAAATTCCGGCAAAAGGGTAAAAAGGGTGTTACACATTTTTGTGCAAGGTACATGTATATTATCCGAAGCTTACAAGTAGTAGTCTGGTACCCCGCCATACTACAAGAGTACTTCAGGCAAAGCGCAATAATGGCGTCCCCCATTGGTAATATGCAGAGGAGACGGGATTTTGTTATTTCACATGATCAAATCGGATCATAGGCTGAATTCTAAACAGATCGCTTGCAATAAAGTCATTGCAGCGAGTTTTTCTACATGTCGTTCTTATTTAGCGAGAAAAACTACACATCAGAAATGCTCTTAAGTATCCGAAATGTCAATGGACCAATGGACCGAAAATAGTGCTACTTTTAAAATGAGTCATAGTCGAATTTATATTTAAATCATACCCCAACAGCACGTTTTAGATTCGATAACATGTTTTTCGCACAAAGTTGGTCTCATTTTATTAACTGATCAAACTGGATCACAAGAAATAGGGGAAAACTGGGAAGCATGAAGGGATACGCTTCGGGACACTTAGGAGGCTGCCATCATTGCGCTTTGCTCGACCCGATAACGTAGTGGTAGGGGCAGGTAATTCAGACTATACAAGTAGTTGACACATGTGTGTATTTTATGGTCAATCAGGTTCGTTGTCTATAAATAGCAATATAAATTGATTTATTGATCGATGATCGTGAACCAATCAAATTTGAGAACGGGCCGAGGCACTTTTCAGAGCGGAAATCAAAACGTTGTTCACCTGACGTTAACACGTAAATTACGTTGTAAGAATCTAGCTCTATAAACACAAAATTCCAACGTAAATTGCGTCCCTGGGACGCAGACAAAAATGAGTTAAAACATTTTTAAGTTAATCAGTAAAAAAACAACGAAAAAATACGAAGTATTAAACTCTTACTGTACAAATTGACCATTGGAATTCCAGTCTATCTAAAAATAGATCGATCAGCATGTGATCGTAGTTTTATTTAACACAATGACATTAGCAATATTCGAATGGTTACCAGCAATAGAGTAATAAAGTAATCCTCAGGCCAATGATAAGAGGAACCAACGCTTGCCCAGCGCTACCGATGCTGACGTTTGCTTCCAGAATTTTTTCGTGTGAAGCTTGCCTCCAGAGTTTTTTCCTTGAAATTTTTTTTTTTTTTTTCCATTACATGTATTTTCTTCATGCTTTTGAAATATTTTACTGATGATTTATGCTTACAAAAATGATACTCATAAGGAACTCAATAGGACTCAACTTTTTTTTCAAACAGACAGTTTGTCCTTTAGTTGCCAGCCATTCGAGCCAGATTAGAAGGTGTTTATTCGAGACACCTGTTTGCAATTATTGAGTACCAAAGAGAATGAATAATGTCAGGATAAAATGTGGTAATCTGTACTCAACATTTAAAGCTAAAACATTATGAGAACAATATGGCAGAATATCTTTAAAACATAAGTCAAAATTATATGATATACTTACAAAACAGTGAAAATACAAAGGACAAAGTAGGATTTGATAATAAACATTACAGTGCTTCTTTACCACAGTCACTGCGTTCTATATATTCATGACTGTCATGACTGATTTTGTTTTTGCTCTAAATATTCACATACATTTGATAAACAATAATATTTAATAAAGAATAAAAAGAAATAAATCATAAACCAGACTTTTGTTCAATTATAAAGATATTTGGCCTAGAATGGTTTAAAAATTATCTTTAGAGAGATCTTCCGGTACGCCTCAAAAAGTCTCCCCCTTGCAACCCCAGATCTCCCCCTTTGAAACTCTCAAAAACCCCTTTTGGTGTTCGAAAAAGTTGGGAAGCTCTGAGTTTAACCCTATTGATTTTGAAAAAAATTCAGTGATCATTATAGGAAAGTAGCCTGTTAAACTTGAATATGTACAATTCTTGTTTATGTGATAATGTCGGCATTTGTGGTTGAATTTTTAAGAAACTTGCACACAATGAAGTCGCATTTTTTATTAAATTCTTTTGAAACTTGCAAAGATTACTTGTATCATCAATATAATCAAGGGATTGAACTCTATTAAGAATGAAGGAAATCTAGTAATTAATTTAGGAAAAGAAGCCATTTGATGACTTAGTACTGTTTAAACAACACAGTCCACATTATTAGTCACATTTCTTAGAAACTTGCTGGGATTGTTTAAAACAGTGAGTACTGATACTGATACCCTATCAAATTTGGCTGGATTCCAAACGATTGGTTTTGAGAAACTGTACTTTTTTTTTTTTTTTTTTTCACTATTTGTTCGATTCACCATGCCTACTTATGCTGTCTTAGTGGGTTCAAGCCCAGTTGCAACAAACCCCCCCCCCCCCATTTTTTTGTGTGTTTGCCTTTTTTCCTTTCTGCATCATGAATTCATTATGTATGCTAAAAACAAAAACAAAATCAATGCCAGTAGAGCAGTCCAGGCCTTCAAGGGCCTCTAGTCCGCATATCTAATCAAACATAAGATTGCACTTGAAAGGGTACAGCGAAGAGCCACTAAATGTATCAAATCAATAAGAGACCTGTCATACACGGAACGACTAAGAGAATTAGGTCTACCAACTCTAGAATACCGAAGACTACGAGCTGATATGATTCAAGTGTACAAAATTCTACATGGCTATGATCAATGTTCTGACACTAAGTTATTAATATTATCAAAAACTACCACAAGAGGAAATCAACTAAAATTATACAAAAAAGCTTCAAAAACAGAACTACGGAAAAATTCCTTCAGTCTAAGAGTTGTTGACCCTTGGAACTCTCTACCAGATGAGGTTGTTACTGCTCCAAGTGTAAATATTCCTTCAAGAGTCGTCTTAACAACCATTGGCGCAATCACCCTTCAAAGTTCAGTCCAGAATGTTTTATGGACATCAATTTGAGGAAAAACAAAATAAGAGAAGGACCATTAGAAGCCTTAGGCTTACCAGAGGTCTCGGAACAGGTATAACAGGTATAGTTACCTGTTGGGTTGAGTTTTTACTATTGGCTTGAAAGTTTCATTTCAGTTCTTTAGCAGAATAGGGGTTAAAACCTGGGACTGTTTGGGAAGCTTCTGTGTTATTATCATGATAGTTTTACTGCTATGTAGCTGAGAGACATTCACAAAATTAACATCAGAGCTACCCTCCGACGTGGAGGAAACTCATTCCCTTTGGCATACAGAAAGTATTTATCTCCGGGCTACAGAAAAAAAAATCCTTCAGAACTACCTCTATTGTACTAAATAAAATATTTCCTTACGTTATCATAACAAGACAATGAAAAAACTTTCAATTAAATCCCTACGTTTCACCAAAGACATTGGTGTTTCCGGTCCGATCCAGTTCTAAGGTAACATCCGGCATTTCACTCCATATCTAGACCGAAATATGTTTATCAAATAATCGATGAAAAATAAACAATAGTCTAAAAAGCGAATTCTCCTATTGACTTTCGAAATGTATAAACAATAAAACAACCGAACCCAAAGAGGTTTCAAGCCGTTTTCCACTGATTTTCCTGTTCCTTAAGTGACCTCCTCGTACCTTGATTGTAAAGGTTGGGTATATTCACAGGCTTCGGCCGGATTTGACTAAACAACCGGATCGATTTAGGTTTAACAGCGTTTTCCATTAATTTTCATTTTTTCAAAACTTTACGATTCATTCTGCTTTTCGAAATACTTACCAAACAGAATATTTCAAATGTGTATTCGCTGCTAACAGGAGATCTTGTTGTGAAAAAAAAAAAAAAAAAGACGGAGTACACTCGTCCCTGAGAAGCTTCGACCCCATTTGAAGAGGAGTCGACCGGTAGTCTGGATTACCTGCCCCTACCACTACGTTGTCTTGTAGTACGGCAGGGTACCAGACTAAGTCGACCGGCTGCACATTTACCTGGCAGCCTGTTATCGATCTTCGTATCGTCTATCGGACGGTTACGGGAGATACAACGGGTGCCAGTTTAGCTGCACATAGAATGCGAGAAAAATCATGAATCCAAAGTGTAAAATATTCCATGGATTGCTAAGGTCCGATCCAGCTTTGGGTTCAATCCATTGAGTTTACCCATCCCTAGTCCTATTTATAAGCCCCTACGTACGTTATTTTTCATTCTGACATTCATCGTGTTACATGCAATAAGAAAAATAAAATGTGAAATGTCCGATGATAAATGTTGAAAGGTAAATAAGCATGTATACGTCTAAATATTTGGACTAACCCATCCCCAAACTGCGAACGTCAATTTTTTTGGCGTAACTGTATGTGATGGCTTTTGACCTACTTTTTTGTACTGATAAAAATGAATGAACAGAAATTTGTGATTGGTCAAATATGTAAACATGTTTAATCTAAGGGCCCATGTAGTCATAAACGTAGATATATTTATTCGAAGAGCCCTTACCTATTTGCTTGCATGTTTACGGCTAGTCTGGTACCCTGCCGTACTACAAGAGTACGTCAGGCAAAGCGCAATAATGGCGGCCCCCCGTTAGTAATATGGAGAGGAGACGGGATTTTGTTATTTCACATGATCAAGTCGGATCATAGGCTGATTTCAAAACAGATCGTTTGCAATAAAGTCATAGAAGTGAGTTTTTCTGCATGTCGTTCTTATTTAGCTAGAAAAACTACATATCAGAAATGCTTTAAGTATCCGAAATATCAATGGACTTATATAATGTCCGAAAGCAGGGCTACTTTTAAAATGATTCATAGTCGAATTTATATTTAAACCATACCCCAACAGCACGTTTTAGATTCGGTAATGTATTTTTTGTACAAATTTGATCTCATTTTATTAACTGATCAAACCGGATCACATGAAATTAAGGGAAACGGGGAAGCATGTAGGGGTACGCTTGAGGACACCTAGGAGGCCGCCATTATTGCGCTTTGCCTGACCGATAACGTAGTGGTAGGGGCAGGTAATCCAGACTAGTTTACGGCGTCTATCTTTCTTAAGAGATGCTTCGTATTTCATGTTCTCCCATGCATGCCATAGTTTTTCCTGCTCATCTGCTTGCGCATGTTTCTCTTTTGTAAACTCTATTATATTCTACTGAATCAGTTTGACCTAGAAATAGTATATTTTCATCTGTGATATGTCGGTTATCTTTTAAATATCCGGAAATCATAGACGCAGAAGAAAAATGGGAGATTTATAAAATGATCGGGATGCCAAATCACGCCAAAATAGACCCTTTATCATAAAGGGAGGTAATTCATTAGGTCAATAACTTTTAAAAAATGCACGCTTGATATACATTTTTCATTTTTTAAATCCATCAGAAAATAAGTTTGTTGACACGTAAGAACCTCGGGTCGCAAAAACGCTGGATTGTTTGGTAAAAGGTTTTGATTCAGTGAACGAGATAAAGTTGTTGGATTTTCAAAGCTTTCATTTTTAATTGAAACATGTTACATATAGGCAACGAAAGGTTTGCGATGGGTGGGGAGGGTGTCTCGGGACATACGATGTCCTTTCTTTTTATATTTCAGGCTTGTTTTCACGCGGCTAAAAAAGGGGTGGGTTGAATGTGAAGGAGTGAGGAATAAGGTAGGTGCGGTGACATCCCCCCCCCCCAAAATGCAATAGGGGTGGGGTTTGCCCCTTCCTGCGTCTACGAAACTGTGAAAAAAAAAAGCAGACATTCTAAGATCAAGATAATGCTACACGCTGCGATTCCTTAAAATTTGAGCGCTGCAAATATGTGTAACGGAAATACTCACTCTGTAAACATGATCTCAAGGGTTTTATGGGAAGGCCACAAATTAGACTGGAATATTGCACAGTGTAGACCAAAGATTTATCTGCACACCACAAGTTTATCGTTATTAGCAGCAATTATATGACATGTTTGGGCAACTTAAGCTTCATTTAAGAAAAGTAAGATAATGCTATTTAATTAACACTTTACCATACAATGCCGACTTTTAACGACCCCGAGGAAGAGGCCTTTTGAAAACATCGTGGGAAAAGGAGAAAATGCTGGTAACCAGCATTTTCTCATTTCCCCACAATGTTTTCTACCCTATCACAGAAAAACCGCATCATTTAAGCCACGTTGAAAGTGTCATCTGCAAATGCTTTGAATTTGGACGAGTCTAAGATTTTGTCGCGTGGTAAAGGATAAAACTTTAAATAGTAGGACTATGACCAAAACAGCCTTGCAGTTGCAACGAAACCAGGGTTGCCTATCTGAAGATCAGTTTGAGATACGATATTGTCATAGGCCTTTCCCTCCAGGTTTGTGAAAAAACATGGGAATGGTTGATGAAGAAATAACTCCTTACCGAAAGCCAAATGATATGTGTCTCAAAGGATTGAGCCATGCTCTGTGAAAAGGGGGCTTAATGCATCTGCAAAAATTATCAACTCATGTCAGCCTGTTCTGTCCGCGCAGGCTGACATGGGTCGAAACTTTCTGTTATTTGTAAATTTTCTGCATTTCCAAGGACCATCTCAACTCATGGTTCATTCAGTTGTTTGACAAAATGGATTTTATAGATCCGTTAATATTATGTAATGGCTTGCTCAATATAGTACATCACGGAGATGCATTAAACCTCCTTTTGCCAGAGCAGGACCCATTTAATTTATGGTTGATAGGGTAGAAAACATTGCGGGAAAAGAGAAAATGCTGGTAGCCAGTATTTTCTCCTTTTCCCATAATGGTTTCAAAAGCCCCTTCCTCAGGGTCGTTAATACATGGGGCCGTGTGGTATAGGCTTAAATTGAGCCAGATAAAGATAACGTTAGCCTCTCTTGTTGAGTTCATTGACAAGTGCAGTGGTGAGAGGAGAATACACATAGAAAATTACTGAAATTGCAATAAGTTTTGATATTTTAAGGAAAAATCTAAATTATGAGGAAAAAACTGTAATTTTACTTATTACAAAAAAAAAACAGTGGTGAGAGAAATAAACATATAGAATTATTGAAGTTATAACAATTTATAATCTTATCAGAAATAGGTCTAATCCAATTTCAGAACTATGTATTTTATAAAACAAAGCATTTTTAAGCGAAGAGAACATAAAGAATTTACCGATGTTTTGTGTCATAATATTAAAAGTGTATAAGCAATATTAAAGAGCCATACTCTGTGAAAAGGTAGTTTAATGCATCTGCAAAAGTATCGACCACGTCAGCCCGCACAGGCTGGACCTGGGTCGAAGGCTGACATGGGTCGAAACTTTTGTTGTGGTTGAATTTTCTGCACCCCATAGAACCATTCTTCCTCATGGTGCAGCCGGTTTTAATACTTATTTTTGATTTTGGAACTTGTCATTTATAAAAACAAAGCACTGGTGTGGGGAATGAACAAAAAGAATTACTGAAATTTTCAAGAGTTATATAGCTCTATATATTAGAAATCTTCCAATGTAATCGTGGAAGACTGTTATTTTAGCAAATAAAGCAGTCGTGTTAGATGTGAACAAAACGAATTACTAACGTTGTAGTAAGCCACAATTTTGTAAGAAATACTCAAATCCAATCGTCGCGAAATGTTATTCTATTAAATAAAGCAGTGGTGTGAGAGACGAACACAAGGAATTACTGAAGTTAAAGTAAATTATTAGAGTTTGAAATAGCACAATGGAATTACACGTTTCGTATACGACGTTGTCATCAACTGGATTTATACATCAAGGTGTTTTGCTGTTACTGATAATGGTTGAAATCACAAACTGTTTTAATCAGTCACAACTATATGAAACAAAACCCTGTACTTTGCTGGTAAGTGCAACCATCATCATCATCATTGTCGATCATTGTAATCGTCATCACTTTTCTTCCAATCATCAACAACTATATAATGATTTTGTTGTCCAGCAAGTCTCATCAACCCCGCCCCCTTGCTAACTATTGCTTTTTCTTTTTATTTTTTCCCCAATCAACATTATTTCAGCCAGAGTTCCCTTAACAATGTGTGCCGTGGGTTTCACAAGCACTATGCCATGGCCCTGAATACTCTTGCTTAACTCTTTACCAAACCACAAAATTTTAGACCAGTCCAAACTGAAAGCAATTGCAGACGACGAAATAAATGTTGCACAACTTAGAAAGTTTTCCTTTGAAATTTTAGAAAACATTGTGGGAAAAGAAGAAAATGCTGGTTACCAGCATTTTCTCCTTTTCCCACAATGTTTTCATTAGTCCATTTCTTTGAGGGTCGTTAAAACACGGGATTGTTTGGTAAAGAGTTAGGGACACATCCATTGGGATCGAACCCTGTGCCTCCAGGTTTCAAATCAAACATCTAACTCACCACTGAGCCACGCCAGAACCGGATTAACTCTTATCCCGCTAAATAACTTAAATGAAACTTTCAAGCCGATGATAAAAAAAAAAAAACCAACATGTTAGCATTTCAAAGTTATGGGCATGGGGAAATATCTCCTTATCGGACGGTGTAGATCCAGGATCAGACTGCGCGTTCTGTGCAGTCTGATCTTGATCTACACTGTCCGCAAAAGCTCAGTGAGTCGCGCTCAGCAGCATAAAGCTTAAAGCTCTGCTGAATTATAATAAGCTAAAGAAACCAACCCGTCCGGTTTTGAATCAGACAGTAACATTGAAGAATATATTATGATGTAGTCAAACTTAAATCGTTACCATGCAGCTCGTGTATTTTACAATTCTGAGGAAGAAGCATTTCCAAAACATTGTGGGAAAAGAAGAAAATGCCGGTTAACAGCAATTTCTTCTTGTTCCCACAGTATTTTATACTCTTTCATAGACAAATCCCATTATCAAGCTGAGCTTCATTTGTCATCTGCACATTCATTTAAATCTGGACTGCATGTAGTCTAAAATATTCTTGTTTTGGTTGAAAATAAATTAATGAAATCATCATAGAATTATTCAAACTTAACCCTTTCCCAAACGACAAATTTTGGACTGGTCCAAATTGAAAGAGTATGCAGACGACAATTTTAAATTTGATCAGAATGGCAGAAAGGTCTCAAAAAGGGTAGAAAACACTGTGGGAAAAGGAGAAATTGCTCGTTACGAGCAATTTCTCCTTTTCCCACAGTGTTTTCAAAAGACTTGTACTGCAGACACGTGAAAACCAGGGCTTGTTTGGGAAAGGGTTAACTCTTTACCGAAATCTCCTTTTTTTTTTTTTCCACAACTCCAAAGTAGACTTTTTTTTTTTCCTTTCACATTGTGGAAAAAGAAGAAAAGGCTCGTAAACAGCATTTTTTTCCTTTACCACAATGTTTCCTACCGTTTCATAGAGTTCTCATTATCAAGTTCAGCTACAGTTACATGTTATTTCTCGTTTGCAAATGGTTTCAAATTGAACGTCTGAAAATATTCTTGCCAAATGAAATTAACTGAATATCAAAACGTTCAGACAAAGATAACACTGAACGGACATGCAGACTGATCTTCGTCTTTACTTTTCTCAAAAAAATATCAGGAATATGTCGATGAGCAGGTGATCCGTAAACACTATTTTCTTTCTGGAAACTTCTTTATATCTTCTACAGAATACAACGGTGAAGATCCCTTGCCTACAACACGTGTTCATTCATAAATCATCTCGTAAGTATCTATGTCCTTATCGGACGACAAAATTTAACCTTTAACCCTTTACCAAACGACAAAAAATGTAGACTTGCCTAAAATTCAAAGCATTTGCAGACGACAATTTAGATGTGGCGCAAATGATTTCATTTCTCTTTGATAGGGTAGAAAACATTGTGAGAAAAGGAGAAAATGTTAGTATCCAGCATTTAATCCTCTCCCACAATGTTTTCAAAAGGCATCTTTCTCGGGGTCTTTAGAACTCGGGAATGTGTTGTAAAGAGTTAAACTGCCAAATAAGTGAAATGAAACTTTTAAGCCGAGAGTCAGAAACCAAATTTTGCAATTTCAAAGCCCTCTTTTTTTTGGGGGGGGGGGGGGGAATATCTCTTTATCGGACAGTGTTGATCCAAGATCAGACAGCATGTTCTGTGCAGTCTGATCTTGGTGTACGCCGTCTGCAAAAAGGTTAGCAGTCTAAGGGTTAAGACTAGTCGAAATTGAAAGCATTTGTAGACGACAAATTAGTTGTAGGCCTAGGTGAAATTGCAGAATTTGTCTTTAAAACGAAAACGTTGTGGAAAACGGAAAACATGCTGGTTACCAACATTTTCTTCTTTTTCCCAAATGTTTTGTATCTTTTTAAAGACGAGTTCTATCGTTTCAGTCACATTTATTTTTCGTCTGTAAATCCTTTGAATTTGGACCAGTCAAAAATTTTATAGTCTGTTAACGCTTTCCCAAACAAGCCCTGGCTGTCACGTGTCTGCAGTACAAGTCTTTTGAAAACACTGTGGGAAAAGGAAAAATTGCTCATAACCAGCAATTTCTCCTTTTCCCACAGTGTTTTCTACCCTTTTTGAGACCTTTCTGCCATTTCCATCAAATTTAAAATTGTCGTCTGCAAACTCTTTCAATTTGGACCAGTCCAAAATTTGTCGTTTGGGAAAGGGTTAAAGTTTAAACTTTATTAGTAGTAGTTAATTTGATAGCTAGAAACCCTTGTCGCTAATGTTCATGTTTAATACCGTTTACGATAGAATCTCGGCATTTTGCAGTCTGATCTTGATATACACTGCCCCACAAATGTTATTTATCACTTCAAAGACAAGTTCTATAGTTTCAGTCGCATTTAATTTCTCGTCTGAAAATGCTTTGAATTTGGACAAGTCTCAAATTTTATCATCTTGTAAAGAGTTAAGACTTTTTTTTTATAGCGTTTAACGCCATTGTCAACATCATTTTAGTTATATCCCGGCGGCCAGTGCATCTATCCACGCTTCCCAGGCGTTTCTTTTATCAGTACTTCGCACCATACTTTTTCCTAGCCACTGGCTGCTTTCTCACATTACCATTGTCGAGCCAATGATCAGCGGTGAGAGAGGAATGAATCCTCCCGCCACGACGATCATCAATCCCCTGAAGATTCGAACCATCGACCCCTTGGTTTCAAGTCCTGCGCACTACCGACTGCGCGACTGGGCTTGGCAAAGAGTCGGCTCTGTACCACATCATTCCAAGTTTTAGCGACCGTGAGGAATAAAGCATTCGAACACATTGTGGGAAAAGGAGAAAATGCTTGTAACCAGCATTTAATTTGGACATGTCTAAACTTTTGTCGTTTGGTACAGAGTTGAATAATCAAGACCGAAGGCGTTACGCCCATAACGCGCAATACGTACAAGCTCGTAATTCAAACAAGAGCACCGCATGTAGGTGCCAACGCTCGCCTTCATTTGCATTTTTAGTGAAAATTGTACGTCAAAAAAGGGCATAACTGTGTCAAAACATTTTGAGAGTTACTTGCCCTTCT
Organism: Tridacna gigas; assembly: GCA_945859785.2. Taxonomy (NCBI): domain Eukaryota; kingdom Metazoa; phylum Mollusca; class Bivalvia; order Cardiida; family Cardiidae; genus Tridacna; species Tridacna gigas. The sequence continues at coordinate 29,795,558 of OX244036.2, read as the reverse complement.
GGTATAAGTTCTCCTACAATAGGTCAGCAACTTAACTCTAAATGCCACATTGACGACTTTAGTTGCCTTTGCGGTTAGTGTAGACAAGATGAGACTGCACAGAACGCGCAGCCTGATTTATCATCTACACTGCAGTGTTGCGACATTTTGAACAAGAGCAACCTTGAAACTGCAATTTATTTAGGTCTTATTTCTAATTAAACTGAAATGTATGAGCCATACTCTGTGAAAAGGGAACGTAATACATATGCGAAAAGTATCGACTCGGGTCAGCCTGCGCAGTCCGCGCAGGCTGACTTGGGCCGTATTTTTTCGCTATTGGTCAAATTCTGTATGCCCTAGGACCATTGTACCTTATGATTAAGTCGGTTGTTAAAAAAGTGGTTATAATGGATCCATAATCATGTGATGGCTTGATTAGTATCATGCATCACGGAAATGCATTAAGTCCCTTTTTGTCAGAGCGTGGCTCGTATACATGTGAGGTTTATTCGGCGCACTATGGGTAAAAGTTGCAGTTAGTTTAAATTAACCCTCTACCAAACAATGCTGTGTTTTATAGACCCTAAAGAGGAACGCTTTTGAAAATATTGTGGGAAAAGAAGAAAATACTGGTAACAAGTATTTTTCTTCTTTTCCAACGCCGTTTTCTACCATTCCAATGACAAAAATGAACTTTCGAGTTGCATTTGTCTTCTGTACTTGCTTTCAATTTGGTCACATCTAAAATCTGTTATTGCACGGTGGTTCCAAGTGTTAGTCGCTGACAGAAAAGTGAATTTCAAATCTAGGCAAAAAGTTGCCAAACCGCTCTATCTTTAGTTTACTTTTTATCTGGGTTTAAGATTCCTTTATCTGCCAGCGGCTAACTTTAGGACTGAACATACAGTAGCAGGTTATCATTCTTCACAATATTGTCCATACTTCTGAATGGTGTGAGTTAAAATTTAACTCTTTACCACACGATAAAATTTTAGACCTGTACAATTTGAAAGCATTTGCAGATGACAATTTCAGTGTGGCTAAAATAATGTGATTTTTATTTGATATGGTAGAAAACATTGTGGGAAAAGGAGAAAATGCTGGTTACCAGCATTTTCTCCTTTTCCCACAATGTTTTCTTAAGGCTTCCTCCTCAGGGTCGTTAAAAGTCGGCATCGTGTGGTAAAGGGTTAAATGCATTTTAACACCCGCGTTGTTTACCTGAGGCCGCCACCAAGCCTTTTACGCTATATGGGAGAAGTCACAGTAATCAGCATTGTTTTCCTTTTCCCACAATGATTTCTACCCTTTTAAAGGAAAATACTATTTATTTTAACACTTAAGCTGCTGAATAAATGAAACGCAAATTTCTACTCAATACTAAAAGCCCAAACATTGCGGTTTCAAAGTTGATTTCACCGGAAAGGAAATACCGTATCGGGCAGTGTAGATCAAAGATCAGACTGCACGTTCTGTGCAGTCTGATCTTGATCTACACTGTCCGCAAAAGGTCAGTGGGTCGCGATTAGCAGCTTAAGGGTTAAGCTACAGTTTATTTGTCGTTTGCAAATTCTTCAGATATGGAGAGGAGTCTATAATATTGTCGTTTGGTAAAGAGTCCATTGGTCACGAAGTAAGTTGAATCACGTGACCTTTCGCAACCATCATAGCAACGTGGTACCTTTCTCCTTTCTTGTGGTGTGATAATGTGAGGGGTGGGTGCTTAGAATGACGTCACAGTGTTTGGATGCGTGAGGGGAGAGGCGGACATGTTTGAAAATTTGTGTACAAACACCGCTATCGAAATCTTTATTCAGTCCTGATACATTGATTAAAGTACCACGACCACTGGACCCACCTTGCACTCAGGTGATGTTCTGATTTAAGCCATTCAAACACTAATGACTCACAGGGCTCGAAACTTAGCCCTGGGTCCCTGGTTCAATTCCAAGGCTCCGTCAAATTCTTTCCAAAGAGTTTTGATTGTCATAGAAATATGATGGTTTTTTTTTTTTCCTTCTCTCTCACCGCTGCGTTTTGGTTCGGCGATGTTGTTTTGGAAAAGTAGCCAATGGCAGCCGAAAAGAATACGCTTATATTAAATCAGTCTGTCTCAAACACCCATCTATCTGACAAAAAAGGTTTTTAAAATGCTGCGGGAATAGAAGAGTTTGCCAGTAATTCGCATCCTTTTTTTTTTCTCTCTCTCTCTCTCTCTTCTGCTATTGTTTTCAAAGTGGTCTGCTTCCAGACACAAAATGTCGTCTGCAAAAGGTAGTGTTTTAACTCTTTACCAAACGACAAAATTTTTGTACTTGTCCAGATTGAAAGCAATTGCAGATGAAAAATTGAAAGTAGCTCAGACGGTGATTTCTCTCATTCATAGGATAAAAAAACATTGCGGGAAAAGGAGAAAATGCTGGTTACCAGCATTTTCTCCTTTTCTCACAATGTTTTCAGAAGACCTCTTTCTCAAGCTCGTTAAAACTCGGAATTGTATGGTAAAGGGTCGAAAGAAGCCCACTGGAGAGAAATTTTGAGAAAAAAAAAAACCTGTTCGGAAGTGTTCATATACACCAAAATTTAGATACTAGTACTGACCCTTCACCAAATAACTCTGAAAAAAAAAAAAGGTCTATGAAAACATCGTAGGAAAAGGGTAAAATACTAAAATACTCGTAACGGTTACTTTCCCCTTTTCCCAATATGTTTTCCACCCTTTCAAAGACAAACTTCTACCATTTCAGCCACGTTTGAAGCATCGTCTATGAATGCTTTCAATACGGACGAAGTCGAAAGTTTCGTCGTTTGGTAAGGACTCAACTTTTCGGCTGCTCAGTGAGACTCGGTGCCTTTTTGCGGACAGTGTAGATCAAGATCAGACTGCACAGACTGTAGAGTCCAGTCTTGTATTCTTACTGTCGGATACGGTGAAATTCTTTTCAAGCGCAAAAAAAATTAACAATACTGTGGATATTTTGAATGGCTGGAAACCTTCATTGCAAGCATTCATTCAGCAGTTTACGGGTTTAAGTTATCTGAGGGTCCAAACAGCTGTCTAGTTCACATAAACGGCACCTGAAATAACCTTGAGATTGTCAGCATTTTTCCTGCACCTATATTTACATGTATATAAGTTGTTAATCCCTTTGACACCAAGGAAGAGCCTTTAGAAAACATGGTGGGAAAAGGATAAAGTGCTAATATACTGCATTTTCTCCTTTTGACATAATGTTTCCTACATACGGTCAAAGAAAAATCCAATCGTATGGACCACATTTAATTTGTCGTTTGCAAATGCTTTCAATTTGGACATGCCTTAGAGTTTGTGGTCTGGTGAAGATTTAGATCAAACGCTTTACTACGCAGTCCCGAGTTTTAACGATCCCGAAGGAGAAAGCTTTTGTAAACATTGTGAGAAAAGAAGAAAATACTGGTAACCAACATTTTGTCTTTGTCCCACAATGTTTTCTGCTCTTTCAAAGACAAATATCATAATTTGAGTCATATTTAACCCTTATCTTGCTAAATAAAAAAAATGAAACTTTCAACCCGACAGTATAAAGCCAAATTTTCCTAGTTCAAAGGTATTTGTTAGAGTAAAGATATCTCCTTATCGGACGGCCTAGATCCAAGATCAGGCTGCACGTTTTGATCTTGATTGACGCTGTCTGCAAAAGGTCAGTGAGTCGGGCCTAGAAGCCTAGGAGATAATTTGCCTTCTGCAGAATGTTTTCAAATTGTACCCGGTGAGTCTGAAAGCCTATGGTCTGGTAAGGATTTAAGCACCGTCTTTGTTTACAGCCCTTTCCTTCGTAAGATGAATGAGAGCTATCCTGAAACTGACAAAACAGTGTGTTAACCCCTATCCTGCTACATAACTGAAATGAAAATTTCAAGCCGATAGTAAAAATCCGAATAACGCTGTTACAAACTTATTTTTTTGGAGAAAAAAAAAATCTCCTTATCGGACAGTGTAGATCCAAGATCAGACTGTACGTTCTGTGCAGTCTGATCTTGATCTACACTGCCCGCAAAAAGTCAGTGGGTCGCGCTTAGCAGCGTAAGATTTAATGCTTACTCCAGAATCCTTGCTATATTGAGAGGACTAAGTCATGATTTCATGTTCTCATACTTTATACTATTAACTCTTTATCAGGCGACAAAATTTTAGACTCAACCAAACTTAACCCTTAAGATGCTAATCGCGACCCACTGACCTTTTGCGGACAGTGTAGATCAAGATCAGACTGCACAGAACGTGCAGTCTGATCTTTGATCTACACTGTCCGATACGGTATTTTCTTTCCGGTGAAATCAACTTTGGAACCGCAATGTTTGGGCTTTTAGTATTGAGTAGAAATTTGCGATTCACTTATTTAGCAGCTTAAGTGTTAAAGCATTTGCAGACAACCAATTACATGTAGCTCAAAAGATGATTTCTGTCTTTGAAAATGGTAGAAAACACTTTGAGAAGAGGAGAAAAGGCTGGTAACCAGCATTTTCTCCTCTTCCCACAATGTTTTCAAAAGGCCTCTTTCTCAAGGAACTGAATGCTGAAGGGTTAAAGAAAGGGACTGCGCCTCAGTAGCGCAGTAAGTAGTGCACAGGACTCAAGAACAGAGGGATCGTTTGTTCGAATCCCCAGCTCGGCAAATCTCTGTCCAAATTGAAGGCATTTGCAGATATTCTTTGCGACAGGATTCACTCCTTTTTTACCGCTGATCATTGTTACGACGTTGGTTTTGTGGGAAAAGCAGCCAGTGCCTTGGCAAGAATACTATGCGAAGTACGGGTAACATAAATTTCAGGAAAGCATGGATTGATATGTTGAAAACGGCGTTATACACCATACTATCAATGAATCAATACATGTATTAATGATTACAGTATAATTATCTCCCGAACCATTCCTGTTGCATGATATAAAAAAGAGGTTCATGTTAGTCCCAAACCGCTCACCCGGGTTAAGTAAAACGAACTCGAAAATATCGCTAATTTGTGAAACCAATCACAATGCTTGAAAAATTTTGCCGTCTGGTCTAGGATGCGCGACTGCGGAATTCAACCTTTGTTGTTTTTTTTTTCAGATCCCGCAAAGATTCAGACCCAATAGGTGACTGTCCCACGTAAAAAAAATAACAAATGAAAAAGTCACAAAACAAAGAATTTACTCTTGCCTCGCAGAAAATGCCGCTGATTCGAATAAAACGGCATCATCGTCGAAGCTGTTTTTTTCCCCAACATACTGTGTCCTGCAAAGTAACCTCCCTTGACGGGGGAATGGGTCAAAACCACAGAACGCCTGTGGTAAAAAAGGCTCATTTTCTAAACGGCCCGGTGCATAATGGCCTACTTTACCAAAACGGCCCATTTTTCTGGGTACCAAAGAGGCTTTCTTTTGAAATATGACTTGGACTACTACTGTTTCAATTAATTTCATCGGAATAAATTTTAAAACTGTCTCCTATCTATTTTGGAAAATGAATTTAATTTCTAGAGAAGGGTATTCAAGAAACTGTCTTTTGACATGTAAACAGGTCAAATATTGCGATGGGAAATTTCAGACAGAAAGACACGGAAGGAGACGAAGACAGTGCATTAGACTGAGAGATAAATAGAGAGATAGACAAAGACGGACAGATTGACAGGAGGAGACACATACGGAGAGATAAGAGGGGGAGAGACTACACGGTTATCTAGTAACCATCTATTGGCAATGGAATTAAGACGGAATTAACTCTTTACCACACAATCCCGACATTTAACGACCCTGAGGAAGAAACCTTTTGAAAACATTGTGGGAAAAGGAGAAAATGCTGGTAACCAGCATTTTCTCCTTTTCCCACGATGTTTTCTACCATATCAAAGGCAAAATTCCTCATTTGAGTCACATGTAAAATGTCGTCTGCAAATACTCTCAATTTGGACTGGTGTACATTATTCTCGTATGGTAAAGAGTTAAATCAATGAGGGCCATTCCTGTAAATCAAATTATCTCCCTTGCCAGATAAAGACTAAAGGTAACCAAATAACAGATTGGTCCTTTTACCTGTATTCCTTTGTTTTCATCCTTGATTCCCTTGGGGATGTTGCGATAAAAATAATTTATGATTATATTTAATGTCTCCATGTAAATTTAAAGCAAATCATGTTCTCAATCAACAGAGAAATGTATATATATGGATTTGTAAAACAATCTAACCAGATTTAGCCGAGATATTATCTCAAAAACATATTGGTGTAGTGCAAGAAAATCAAGGATAAAGTCCAAGTAATCTCCTTATCAGGACCAATGTAGTACTAGAGAGGAATCAGGGGAGATAACTGAAGAATGGCTCTCATTAACTAGCTAACAGACGACACGATTCTACACTTGTCCGAATGAAAAGAATATGCAAACGACAAATTATATGTTTCTCAAATGACTGGGTTTTCTCTTTGGAAGGATAGAAAACATTGTGGAAAAGAGGAAATGAAAATTGCAAAAATTTAAGGAAAAAAGTTAGATCTTTCTCAAATGACTCGCTTTTTTTCTGAAAGGGTAGGAAACATTAAACATTGTGGGAAATGGAGAAAATGCTAGTTACCAGCATTTTCTCCTTTTCCACAATGGTTTCAAAAGCCTTCTCCCTCAGAGTTGTTACAACGCTGAGCACTTTGTTCGGTAATGAGTTAAATCAAGGTTGCCCTATTACAGTGTTTAGCATGGAATTTTGTCATTAATCTCATGTCCGATTAGAATGACGTAGTATTTGATTGCAAGCTAATTTTAGTTTAAACAGCAATTGAAGTCATCGGTGGCTTGTTTATTTTTGTCTCGACCAATTTACCCCATAGTCCCACATGTTCACATCTATTCAATTGACTATTTAATATTGTGGAGAAAAAGAGAAAGTGCTTGTTACATGTAGCTGTTCCCGTTTTTACCACAACGTTTACCACAATGTCCCCGAAAAGTAGTTTAGGGCAGATGCGTGAAAATATGCGCAATAAAAAGGTTACGAAGATTTCCCTTTATACTAGAGGACAAAATTTTGGACTTGTCCACCATGATAGCGTCTGCCGACGACAAATTATATATAATTATGTGTCTCAATCTGGGGGGGTCGTCCATCAACGGGTAGAAAGCATCGTTGAAAAGGGAGGAAATGCTGCTTAACCCTATACCACACAACCCGACTTTTAACGACCCTGAGAAAAAGGCCTTTTGAAAACATTATGGGAAAAGGAGAAAGTGCTGGTAATCAGCATTTTCTCCTTTTCCCATAATGTTTTCTACCCTTCCAAAAACAATGCTCAGTTTTTGAGTTACATTTATTTTGTCGTCTGCAAACTCTTTCAATTTGGACATGTCTAAAATGTTGTCGTTTGGTAAAGAGTTAATAACTTTTACTCCTTTTCCAACAATGTTTTGAAAAGAATTTTTCATCTGGACCGTTAAGACACCGGATTGTATGGTATGCACTTAACTCTTTATAAGATGACAACAGATTAGAAAGCATTTGCAGACGGCAAATTAAGTGTGGCTTAAGTGATCAATTTTATTTCTGGAAGGGTAGAAATCATTGCGGGAAAAGGAGAAAATACTGGCTACAAGCATTTTCTCATTTTCCCACACTGTTTCCAAACGCTTTTTTTTTCTTCGGGGTCGTTAAAACGAGGGATCGTGTGGTAAAAGTTCAAGGTAAAAAGAGTTTTCTGAACTCATTGACTTTCAAAATTAGCCTACTAATAGACAATATTTATCAAGGTACGTATTTAAGACCTGGGTGTGACGTAATTTAACCGATAGAATTGTCAAATATACGCCAAATATTTATTCACTATTTATACCATTTGATCGCGATCGTATTCTTTAATCTAGATTTTAAGTTTGTGACCCAAAAGCCTCAGTACTTCATTTTTTAATTAAGCCATGCTCCGTGAAAAGGAGGCTTAATGCATCAGCGAAAAGTATCGACACAGGTCAGCCTCCGCAGTCCGCGCAGGCTGACCTGGGCCGAAACTTTTCGCTATTGGTCAATTTTCTGGATGCCCAGGGACCAGTTTACCTCATGGTTCAATCTGTTGTTTAAAAAAGTGGCTATTACGGATCCATAATCATGTGATGGCTGGCTTGGTATCATGCATTACGGAGATGCATTAAGCCCTTAAGCCCCTTTTTGCCAGAGTATGACTCAATTTTCTGTTTGGAAGCTCTTCAATTTGGAGGGGAAATTATGCATGTAAAATTCTTTTTCAAACGACAAAATGTCAGACTTGCCTAAATTGAAAGTTTTTTCAGATGAAGTATTAATTGTCGCTCAAATAATGGGATCTGGCTTTTATAGGGTAGAAAACATTGTAGGGAATAGAGAAAATGCTCATCAGCATCGTTTTCCTTTCCCATAATTCTTTTTAAAAAAAAAAAAACCGTTTTGTGACCCTAAAGCCTCGTTACCTCGTTTTTGAACCTTTAGAAACTCTTCCATTTGGGGCTGAAATTATACATTTAAAATTCTTCATCCAAAAGACAAAATTGTAGACTTGCTTACCATTGAAAGCATTTGCAGATGACAAATTTATTATTGCTCAAATAATGGGATCTGGCTTAGATAGGGTAGAAAACATTGTGGGGAAAGGAAAGTATGCTGGTTATACGGATGTGCATCTTTTCCCTTTCCCACATTGTTTTCAAAAGCCTTTCCCCTTGGGCTTGTTACAACACGGGATTGTTTAGTAAAGTGTTCTGTAGCGAAATCTCAGTAGTTCAAAGGTGCAAAAAGTGAAACATATCGCCGGTTTCAAAAAAGCGCTGATTAGACAGACATATCTTGCAATTGGGCGGCGAAAGAGAGAGAAGAAGAATAGTGGTAATATTTTGCGACCAATCAGAATTGCTTCTACATTACTTTCAAAAATTAAACAATTCCAAATGACCCATCCTCCGTGAAATGCCATTTAGCCTCGTTCATTTTGAAATCTCGAGTTGGTGCCAAGGTTTTAAACTTCAGTAACTGATGATAGTCATTGCGACAGGATTCATTCCTCTCTCACCGCTGACCATTGTTTCGACGAGGGTTATGTGGGAAAGCAGCCAGTGGCTTGGAAAGTATATAATGCGGAGTACTGGTAAAAGAAACTCCAGGAAAGCATGGATAGGTGCACTGGCCGTCGCGATGTAACTGAAATAATATTGAAAACGGCGTTAAACACCATACAATCAATCAATCCAAACTTCAGTAAGTTCTCTGTCGGTTATTCGTTTACAGGTAAATAGGGGTATAATTCATTCAAAGCTTTTGTTGGAACCATCATAAATGTACATTAAAAAAAAAGAAACCTTAGACTAATCGTTCAATCGGGCTATCAGCACTGCTACTGCAATATTTTCACAGGATTTTTATTTTCTACAGGAAATATGTATAATCAGTAATTATGTTATCTATAATGACCGACAAATTCATAAATTTACATAAAATATCTGACTAAATTTCTAGCATTTCTTAAACCAAGCATTACGCACAACCTTTGCCAACCATTAGCTGCTATCGCATATGAATATCGTCGATACAGTGTTTATGGATGAATTAACGACTTCCATCAATCTGCGATAGGATTTTGGCCAAACCGGAATTCGAGTCTTCAATCCCTGGATTACAAATCTAACACATTACCGCTAAGCAACATAGGCTCGGCCGTTCATTAAATGGGACTCGGCCTCGCTGAGTAAGGCTTGGTTTCGCTATATGAGGTTCGGCTTCCCTGAACGAGGCTCGGTTTCCCTGAAGGAGGCTCTGAGGCTTGGTTTCGCTGAATGCGGCTTGGCTTCCCTGAAAGTGTCCGCAGTGGCTCCCCGGTTTCCCTGAATGAGCATCGGCTTCCTTGACTGAAGCTGCGCTTCCTTGAATGAAGCACGGCTTCGCTGAATGAGGGCTAGACAAATCAAAATACTGAAAGTACTGACAGACTAGCGAATTTGATTGATTGATTGTATGTATGGTGTTTTACCCTATTTTCAACATTACTTCAGTTACGTAGCGGTGGACAGTGCATATATCCATGCTTTCCTTGAGTTTCTTCTACCAATACTCTGCACAATATTCTTTCCAAGCCACTGGCTGCTTTCCACATAACCATCGTCGAAATGTGAGAGAGAAATGAATCCTGTCGCAATGATCATCATCAATCCTCATAAAGAAATTTGCAGAGTCGGGGATCGAACCAGCGGCCTCCTGTTCTCAAGTCCTGTATGCTACCGACTGAGCTGCCGGGGCTGTGCGTGCTATTGCTTAACTATAATCCACTATAAGTTTAAGCATTAACATGTTTAATGAAACTTTCAAGCCGATGGTAAACACCTGAATATTGCTATTTCAAAGTTACATTTTGGAAAAAAATATCCTCTTATCGGACAGTGTAGATCCAAGATCAGACTGCACGCTCTGTGCTGTCTGATCTTAATCTACACTGTCCGCAAAAGGTCACTGAGGTGCGGTAGTACTGGCAAAAGAAACTCCAGTAAAGCATGGATAGATGCTCTGGCCGCCGCAATATAACTGAAATAATGTTGAAAATGGCGTGAAACACCATACAATCAATTAGTCAATATCCAGTAGCACAAGATGTAGTTAACGCTCTTTACAAAACAAAAAATTTTACACCCGTCCAAATTCAAAGCTGTTGCAGACCATAAATTAAATGTGGCTGAACTGATGAAACGTGATTCCAAAAGGGCAGAAAAAAATGTGCGAAAAGGAGAAAATGATGGTTATCAGCATTTTCTCCTTTTACCGCAATATTTTCAAAGGGATTCTCCCCCAGTGTCATTAAAACTTGGAATTATTTAGTAAAGGGTTAATATTCAAGTGATAGAACAACAGTTCAGCATAACAGTTTAACGGTACTCAATGATCTAAATAATGAATGACAAAGGTTCTCTGTCCAGTGAGGGTTGATATAGCCGGGCATTTGCTACAAGTTAATACCAAGGTGTATCCATTTATAATAGATTCATTCATAATGTTACAGTGGTGTAGGAATAAGTGATTCTCTGCTTTGCATAGGTCACTTAATTTACATATAAGCAAAGACCATGTACCTTATAAATGACATCTTGTTCACTTAATAACTTTGTAACACAACATGTTCAATTTAGAGAGGTAGATATTTAGTTGTTTTTGTCTAAATTGTCATATATAACAGAATTAAGATTTCTAACAGAAAGAAGTATTTTCTGTGAGGCAGTATTTGGCAACTGTGGGGTTTTTTGTTTACTTTGAATCTAGGTCAGTCTTGATGCCTATAGACTAGCTTCGCTAGTCAAAAACCGAAACGTTTAACTTGTATTTTTCAGGCTGCAAGACGGAGGAGTTACAAAAGTTGTTTCCCCATCTCTATACAAAACCAAGAAACCATATAAAGATCCCGGGATCAGTCAGACTCTTACAGCCTCATCATTCGAACTTTACTTGGAGAACCAGCAATGACGGTAACCCATCTAAGACTGGTATTTTGATAAATTAAAACCTCACCAGACCTCCTTTTCTCACAATATTTTGTTAAAAGTATTTAATTTCCTTGGTGTTATTCGGGTTTTCCGTAACCCAATGGTCCTTCAGCAATTCACTGCAGGGACCTAGCTTATTACTGTCATAACTCGGGAAATACTTAACCTGAATAAGCTAGCTGTCTACGTAAGACATACAGACGGGCGGACAAGGAAACATATGTTTACATGTAGGCACAAGGTCAAGAAAATTAAAAAAAAAAACACACACACACACACAGAGATGCTTCCTTTCATTCAAAATGTATCACTTTGCCACATTGTTTTCAAAAATAAACACTTCTAGAACATTTTTAAAAAAAAGCTCAGCTCAGCAGAGTTACGCTAGCCCACAAGTAGGACTACAAAGCATTAAAACAGGTCTTTCAAGTAGACCCAAAAACCAGTTAAAAAAGAATGGTGGACTAAACAAATTGCTTTCAACAACAATGAGAAAACACAGCGAGCGATGAAGAAATTACCCTTGGTCAATTTCTACAAAAATGACAAAATTTCCAGGCAGGTCATAAAACAAGCATTTTCCAAGTTTCGATCTGTGCGGGTACTTATCTCGAAAAATCAAGATAATTCACTCAAGAAGAAGGATATGCGGAAATCCATGGATTATTGACCATATGTTAGTATTGACATTGCGGTCTTTGCTTTCAGATAGACTTCGACTTTGATGATAACTCGAAGAAGTGCCCGTTACTTCTTGGGAAAGGCTTGTGATTGTTAGAACTTGAAATGTTTGCACGTGTAGCAGCGTCTAGATGGCCCAATATAAATGATTTAGCGGTGCTCTCAGACTTATGAACTTTACCAAATGATGAAACTGTAAAATTGTTCAAATTTAAAGTATTTGTAGACCACAAACAAAATGGAGCTCATGGGATGGAATCTGATTCTAAAAGAGTAAAAAACATTGTGGAAAGAAGAGAAAATGCTGGTTATCAGCATCTTCTTCTTTTAATACAATGTTTTCAAAAACCGTTTTCCACATGGTCATTAAAACACGGGATTGTTTCATAAAGGGTTAAGATGCATTATTCTTTTGAACGAAAATAATGGCCGATGAAATGGTCGATTGATTGATTGTATGCTGTTTAACGCCGTTTTCAACATTATTTCAATTATATCACGGTGGCCAGTGCACCTATCCATGCTTTCCTGGAGTTTCTTTTACCAGTACTCCACACAATATTCTTTCCAAGCCACTGGCTGCTTTCCCACATAACCATCGTCGAAACAATGGACAGCGGTGAGAGAGGAATGAATCCTGTCGCGACGACTATCATCAATTCTTGGAAAGAAATTGGCCAAGCCGGGGATCGAACCAGCGACCTCCTGTTCTCAAGTCCTGTGCGCTACCTACTGTGCCACGGGCGCTTGGTCCGATGACATGAAGAAATCAACAAGTGAAAAATCTAACACAAAACTTGACTGGTCAAACATATCCTGAGATTTAAATGTCTATAGAAAACATACAGAATCGTTTTTTTCTTGGCCAGAGTTGTGTACATCTACATGGGTCATATTCGGCGACGATATACCGATTCTCGGCTCCTAAAACGAAAATGCAGCAGTCGGCTTTGACAACATTTCGTAAAATGTGGATAATCAATAAGAATTAAACATGAATAGATCATGAATCAACGGGGCAAAAACGGGGAAAATGCGCATTATGAACAGGTTCCCCTTTAGCCTCAATGCTTTCAAAAGCATTCTGCAACGAGACGAAAGAAATCCGTCCGTATGGGGGTAATGAGCTCAGCCATTGCTCTCCTTTTTTTTTCCAGGCAGCGTGTATTTCCTGAAAGGGTTCCAAGTGATCCAGACTGGTTCAGAGATGATAAACTTCCAAATTAAACAATGTGCTGTAATTGACATATCAAACATCACAGAGGACCAGTCTACAAAGCTGCCCGGCGTAAGTTTTGTCTGTTAGTCCCAAACGGCACTCTTATTTTCGCTTTTTCTTCGTCACAACGTAATAGAATCACGGCATCTTCGCAGATGAAGGGAGATGACATGCTCCGCTTCTCTTAACCCTTTACCAAACGACAAAATTTTAGACGTGTCCAAATTGAAAGCACTTGCAGACGACAAAATAAATGTGACTCAAAAATTGAAATTTGTTTAGGGAAGGTTAGAAAACATTGTGGGAAAAGGAGAAAATGCTGGTTTTTCCCACAATGTTTTCAGAAGGCTTTTTCTTCAGGGTTGTTAAAACCCGTGATTGTGTGGTAAAGAGTTAAGCCTGTACCACACAGTTCCGTTTTTAACAGGTGAAAAGAAGACAGCTTTTGAAAAAAAAAAAACTGTGAGAAAAGGAAAAAATGTTGGTAACCAGCATTTTCTTCTTTTATCCACGTTTTCTGATCTTTTAAATACAAATCCCAGCATTCGTTCCACACTTGATTTGTCGTCTGCAGATGCTTTCAAATTGAACAGACCTAAAGAATTTGTCGTCCGACAAGGAGCGTGGCGAAGAACCGCGGCTAGCGACGATGGAATGAATCACTGTTCAGTCTATGGAAATATTTAGAAAAGTTTCAGTTTCGTGAAATATTTATTCTTCAGAAGATTTAACCACATTGAAGCATTACTCCAAGCAGTTTACTTTTGATGTTTGTTATTTGTATCTTTAGACCTTTTTCTCCATTAGCCTACCCAAATGTTTACGACTGGCTTCGCAGAAAAAAATATTAAATGATAGTGTCTGCGAATAAATACATCTCAATCCAATCTTATGCAAAGTTAAAAGCAAATATTTTTTCTCTATATCACACTCGCTATTTAAAAATACCTACAAGATAGAATCTATATATAATAAGATTTCAGTCTTCCACCCATTCTATTTCATAGTGCATTACTTCAACATTGATAAATAGTTTGAATTTAGCGTTCTACAAAGGAGGATAAGTGAAATCGTAACCTTATAAATTCGCTTCGACAATATAACTTAACTATGGCAGTAACTAGATCTAGTAATTAAGGTTATAATCTACCAAAGAATTTTATTGTCCATCCAACCGTATGGGAAAAAATCAGTTAGATCTAAACTCTAGATCTATACGTCATGGGAACACATAGAATCAACATTCAAGTTACAGTAGGACGTAGACAAAATCAGAATGAAAACAATAAATTTCCATAAACTAACTTGCACTAGATTTACTTTTTGATGACGTGTCTGTTCACGATCATGCCATTGGCGGCTTCATACTGTTTTCAAACTTTGGGTCTCTAAAGTGCTAACCTATCTGTTTGATGTTTAAATATTGAACTGAAAAATATAAATGTGGATCTACATCTAGTACCCTGCTAACAATCCATTGTAAGAACAATCTCACAAAAACGTAGGTTTTACCCATTTATTTTCTCTTGAATAGACTGAACATGGGACATGAGCCCAAAACAAACAAAAAAAAAACCCGCTTCGCTGTCGACATTTCAAAAAATAAAAATAAATAAATTTCGTGCCCAACACTGTCGAATCTCTTTTTCTGTCGTCCCCTCCCCCTTACTTGCTGTTTACTTACTGTTCCGAGACCATCGGTAAGCTGTTACTGTTGGTCCTACTCTTGTAAAGTCTTTTCTTTAATATCGAAGAAGCAACTTGGATTGAACTTTTGAGGGTGATTGCGCCAATGACTTTTAAAGGTGTTGATAGTTGGAGCCGTAAGGAATTCCAGCAATCAACCACTCCAATACTTAAAGTGTTTTTTTTTTGTAATTCTGTTTTCGAATGTGTGTGTGTGTGTGTGTGTGTGTGTGTGTTGCCTCTTGTAGACTTAGTACTCGATAATTGCAGCAAACCCTTATTGATGTTGAATCAAATCTGTGAAGTTTTATATACCTGCATCATATCTACTCCTTTTCGCCTGCATTCCCTTTGTTAAGGGTAGAGTAGCCGCTATTCTGCTTATTGATCGGTTTCTCACGTGTCCAGACTGGGTTCGCTGAACAAGATCTAGATCCATATCTACTTGTACATAAGGATAAATTTTCGGGTAGAATATCATTTCGTGAATGCTTGCAATTGTCTTATGTTTTAACAGCTTATGATGACTCGTACAAGATGTACGATCCTTTATTGGAGAGGTCATCAGACCTCTCCAACAGTGGTGAGTTTAAAACGCAGACTGCCACAGAATTCGCTGCCTAAATCCATTTTTCTTGCGAAATTAGTATGGTACACAGTCTGATTCGTCATGGTTTTGTAAATAAAGCGAAATCAAATCAAAGGACTGATAGTCCTGAGAGTCGCCTCTCAAACATATTATGGGTTAGAAGTTTTCACCCTTTTTTGTTCAAATCTATTAAACGCATTCGAGATACAAAATAACTCAACTATAAGACAGTATTATATGCAAGCATATTTCTAAGTTGTCATCCTAAAATTACAAACATATTAAAATTTACATTAAAACAAATATATGTGGTGAAAATTAAAATTTAGGCACAAGGAACAGGTTTAAAAAGTTCAAAGTCTCTTACCCCAGGCGACTTCATTTAAAAAATTGTTTTAAAAAGGTACAATCAATAGAAAACAAGTCATTTCGTTGAAATGATATCCACCTCCGGAAAAAAACTTTTTTAGAAACATAATTATAAGAGGTATTTTGTTTTGCATGTAAATGACCTTTTTTGGTGAAAATATACATTAAGCCCCCTTTTTCCATGATAGGGAATTTCATTAAATTAAAACAAATACTGATTGTCTGTGGCTTATGATAAACAATAAAATATGAATTTTCATAAAATTTTGTCCAGTAGTTAAAGAGATTGGTCCAGAATAGAAATATACATCAAACCCCTTTTTGCTATGACACCGCTTTAAAAACAAAAACAAAATACAACCGAAAGACATCAAGCGCCCTTTTTCCATGACAAGGCATTACATTTAAAAAAAAAAAGTGTATCGGCGGACTATCATGAGGACCACATGTATGAAGTTTCATTAATTTTCGTCAATGATTTTAGAACATATCTGTCTGAATGGACGGAAGATCGGACGGACGAACAGGCGGACGGACAGACAACACGAAAACCATATCTCCCCTCCCCCACCCCGAAATTCAACGGGGCGTAATAACTGTCTAAGTTAATATTCACAGTTCCTCCCTAGCTTGATAATGCCTGTAAAGAATGTGGACAAAAATTATGGTTCTAGTTTGATAAAAATGTTTTTCTAGCGCAGAATCTGGGTGACTTAATTAACATGTATATCTTCATTCTTACACATTTTGCTAAAACAAGCATTCTAAATAATTTCAGTAGAATAGGGAATACATTTTCTCCACAGATTTAGAGCAAGTTGTTTTTATAGGATACAAATTTTCTAGAATTGGACAACATGGTTATACATATATCGTTTAATTTCAATAATTGTCCTTTCCAAATACAGGATGCTAGATATGAAATTTGGGTATAATTGCTTATACAGTTTCAGAGGCTGTTAGTTTGAAATGTTACTACATGTACTCAGTTCTGAAGCTTCTGTGAAGTTTATAGAAACAGAGCTGAACCACTTGAACAATTTTACAAGAGGACCATTTAGTCAACATTAGTATGGAACTCAATTGAACTCTGTCTTCTGGTATTGGATCTAGTGACAAACTTTTAGACCAAAAATACTCTTTTGCAACTCACCCATATCTAATCTAAGCCTGACAAGTTCCGTGAGTACTGGACTGAAAATAAATGGATTCTACAGTACTAGATCTATTACGGTTCTGTCGGATTTGACCTAGTGACAACCTTTTTCTTTTAACCCCTGGTGACCTACTTTCAGTTTTGTCAAAAATTATTATTAAGACAAACAGCCTGGCAATTTCATGATCATTGGACTGAAGTGTCTCTGGAGCACACACAAATATTTGAGTCAGTAATCTACTTGTCCTTTGGAAATAATTTGTATTTGTTGCTATCTGGGTTCAATTTTTGTCCACAGTAGACTCTAAGAATGTGGTTGCTACAGCTCAAGAAAAGCAATATAACCCAATGGCATGATCGTCAGCCTTTTAACTTTGTCTTTGTTTTATAACGTCCCAGGAATTAGTACTGCTTCCACACCAATTGAAAATTTTAGAGATCTACATGTATACTGCTTTGGCTTAAACTAAATGTTTGTGGTTCGCTCTAAAATACCCTGTACAACAACCCTTTACAAGATTACAAACACGCCAATAAAGAACTTGTTCGAGTGGGTTAACATTAATTTGTTCTATTATATTTGAAATATAGAGGAGTAAAAAGTCAAGTTCTCAGATTGCTGGTTGTTAGAACTGCGTAGTTTCCAAGTCGAATTCCCGTGTGAATTCAGATTTTGGCAGTTACGAAAGCACCTTGCATTCTGACACCCGCACTAATAAATTGTTGTTTCATAAATACTAGATCTAGGTTAATCGCACATTAAAAAAAAAAACAGCAGACTTTTACAAATTCACCTCAAACGAAAAACAATTAATCAAAAAAAGTATACTTTAAACACTCTCTCTGCATGGATCAGTAAAGCGTTAGGTCGGTGTACGCTGAAAATAAGGGCCGCTCTGAACAGCGACTGATTCATAAATATTTAAATTTATAAAGAATTCCGTGGTGCAAATGACGTTACACGTCACGTGATTATAAGATCTATATTTGTCGCACAGTTACATTCCAGAAAGCACCCGCTAAGCGATGACTTGGTACAGCCTAGAACCGTGCGCATTACATACTCTATGTACGATCTCTGTGCACCTAGAATATTGGTGTGCAAATTATTTAAAGTCTAGAATAAAAAGCTCTGAAGAAGCAACGTGTAAAAACGTTTAAGAAGGCGATGCAACCATTCCAAGTCGTTATAAATTTGTTTTAAAAAAATAGCCAACTGTTGGGAAAAATCTCCATTGAAATTTTCAATGTCAACTCGGTATCGCCTTTCTCTTTCCGACCATAAGTTGAGTGTTGAATTGTAATGAGACTTTTAACAATTAAGGACAGATTGTGAGATTTAGAATGTACTTCTAATGGGTAATTATCGAACCATTTTCACTGAGAACTGTCCACAAATAAAAGCGTGTCGTAGTTAAGACGCTTGTCGTCGGAGAGTATTTTTCAGCGTGTCCGCAAACTTGTTTAGGTCACGACGGCTATTTTTAGATATATACATAATGCGCTATATTTAGAGATGACGTCCGTGTAAGCGATAGGATATCGTGTACCCATGTGGACGAAAAGATTGTTTCAAAGGTTTAAACCGTTAAAAAGCTAAGTCTTTGTAGACATATTCATCATCACAAAGGCACAATTGTAAGTTATTTACGACAGAAACTGGGTTGTTTACCGAATAATTAGAAAACTATGTTTTATCTCGTAAACCGGAACTCGGCCAGGAAGCAGTACAAGGCCGGAGGTATGCCTACGTCACCCCATAGATCAGGATGATAACAATGAGAGCCTGGTTGCTACGCAACCAGGCGACTCAAAAACCGAAATAAGAAATAGACGTGGTTCTATTTTTAGGAATGACAGACAACTCGCCCCAAAGACAACTCGCCCAAAGACAACTCGCCCCACAAAAAAATCGTCCGAAGACAACTCGCCCCAGCAGATGACAACTCGTCAAAAGTTTATGAAACATGGGCTAGTTCACAGAATTTGAATAATCGCGCCCACGTTAAAAAAATACTCCTAAAATCAAGCAAAATTTTCGTCCTGAGCATAAACTCCTTACATATTGGTTCTCAACTCATGAAAACAACAACTTTTTTGATGCTAACCTATTACAATACAGGTAATTTACTGAAATACAAAAGTAATTATCTAGGATTAAGGGACATTATTATCGTCACAATTTTATGTACCTATAGATCTTCCAGATAATAGCAATCATGAATGACTTAAGTATCATCAAACTAACGACTGGTAGGTCAAGTTATCCATCTGTTTTTTCTTTGTGTCTAACGATCGATGTGACTGATTGATTGATTGATTGGTTGATTGAAAAGAACGGGTATGTGTTAACAGTATACCGGTAATAGAAAATTCATTCCATGAACTGAATATGTCAGGGATGTCAAACTGGTCAAGTTAGTATCATTTATGCTAACTTCAATGTTCACTTGGTGTAAACGAAAGAATGTAATCTTCAATCACTTAAACAAAAGACAGAAGAGAAAGATATATAGATAAAAAAGAAAGAAAGAAGGTCAATAAAAATCATAACAGTTTACACAGGTCTCAGTTTTATAAATACGTTCAGGTGATAGTAATAAGAGCGGGGCGAGTTGTCTTATATGTGGGGCGAGTTATCTCATAACTTGGGGCTAGTTGTCTTCTGAAGGTGAGTCGAGTTGCCTTGTGCCGAGTTTTTTTGGGGCGAGTTGCCTTGGGGCGAGTTATCTTTGGGGCTAGTTGTGCTGCACCCACTTTTAGATATGACGAATTTCAGAAAAGATTTGTTACATTAATTTGCCATGATTACAAATGACCTCTCAAATAACTTTAATTCTTCATTAAGCAAATAAATCTAAGCAGAAGAAAAAGTATGAAGAATTTTGTTAAAAAAGAGAAAGAAGACCGCTGGACAAGATCATGCGACTTGCGAAGGCGGAAAGAAGATCAAATGACTCTCATGTAAAGCAAAAGAGGTTGAAATTAAAGGCCAATAAACAATTTGAAAACACTGACGCTGACCTCTCCTGGCTTCTTTTTGAAAGAAGCCAACTTGTTTTAATATGACTCGTCTTTGACGTGTGCAGACGACATCTAAAGGGAGATACCTATTGGCCTTCGAACACGGTGTCTCCATAAAAATTACACAGCTGTAAAAGGTTTTTTCTTAATTTTCGCCTAGTTCTGGAGACCGGTAGTCTGCGATATACGGCTAAACAGAACTTCTTGTGAAACAACTTGTTTCAGAAAAATTCTTTATATTTTAAAACACTATAGAATTATTACACATGTAGATTTAGTTGTCGGTAAAAGGATGTAGGTCTAAGGACTTACGATAATTTTAAGTAAAAAGGGCTAGATCTACAGAACTATGATAGTTTATTAGTCAGTGTCTAATTTCTAAATTTTTCAGATCATATTTTCTGTTGATTTTAAAAGACCAGGCAGCTATATCGCAGAGGTTCAATCTTTACCTCTAGGTAACAGTGACCATGCAGACACAGTAGAACTTACACAAGACCCAATGTATGAAGGTATGCTTAACTCTTTATCAGACCACAGAATTTTGGACTGCTCCATTCTGATACCATTTGCTAACAGCAAAGGAAAAATTGCGCAATTGGTTGGATTTACAGAAAGAAACAATTGAAAATATGGTGGTAAAAGGAGAAAATGCTGGTTAGGAGCATTTTCTCCTTTTCCTGTGATGTTTTCAAAAGCTTTCTTGTCCTGCTTCAATAAAACATAGGGCCGAGCCTCATAGCTCAGTCGGTAGCATATAAGACTTGAGAACAGGAGGTCGCTGGTTCAATCCCCGGCTTGGCCAATTTCTTTCCGAGGATTGATGATAGTCCTTGTGACAGGATTCATTCCTCTCTCACCGCTGACCATTGTTTCGACGATGGTTATGTGGGAAAGCAGCCAGTGGCTTGGAAAGAATATTGTGTGGAGTACTGTTAACTGAGACTCCAGGAAAGCATGGATAGGTGCACTGGCTGTCGCAATATAACTGAAATAATGTTGAAAACGGCGTTAAACACTATACAATCAATCAACAATCAATCAATAAAACATAGGACTGTTTGGTAAAGGGGTACAATTTTACAGCATTTGTCCCACTTTAAAGCACTTTTCCTGTATCAAATTAATGTTCAGATGATTGGGAAGACAGAAAATAAATTTGGAAAAGGAGAACATGCTGGATACTGTGGTGTTTCCCTAATTTGTTTATGGAAGTTGGCTTAAAATTTTCAGCTACACGTATTTGAAGAAGATAGACTTCATAACAACCAGATATTGGAAGCTTTGGGCAAGTTTTTGGGCTGTAGTATGATGTCTTGTAAACCTTGTTAGAATCTTTTGGCTAAAATCTTAGTGTATATTTTGAACACTGTACAGCATTTAGATGTTTGGAAGTTTTTAGCTCACCTGAGCACAAAGTGCTCAAGGTGAGCTTTTGTGATCATGCTGCATCTGTCATATGTGGTCCATCGTCCAGGCATTAACAATTACCTTGGATGCGCTCTAGAGGCCACATTTTCAGTCCAATAGTCATGAAACTTGGTCAGAAGATGTGTTGTGATAATATCTTAGACAAAGTTGAAATTGGGTCATGCTGAGTCAAAAACTAGGTCACCAGGTCAAATTTTAGGAAAACCTTGTGTGCACTATGGAGGACACATTTTCGGCCCAATACTCATGAAACTTTGTTAAAATTTTTGTCTTAATATTATCCTGGACAACTTCGAAATAGGGTTACATTGGACCAAAAACTAGGTCACTGGAACAATTCTTAGAAAAACCTTGTGTGCACTCTAGAGGACACATTTTCAGTCTGATACCCATGAAACTTGGTCAGAATGTTCATCTTGATAATAATATTATCTCAGACAAGTTTGGAGCACATTGGGTCAAAAGTAAGTCACTGGGAGAAATTTCAGAGAAGTCTTGTATGTACTCCAGAGGCCATTTCTGTCTGACACTCATGAAACTTGGTAGGAACTTTTGTCTTGAAGATATCTCCAACACTTTTAAAATTGGGTTACATCGGGTAAAATAGTAGGTCACAGGGACAAATCTTCAAAAAACCTTGGATGCACTCTAGAGGCCATATTGTCAGTCTGATACTCATGAAACTTGGTCAGAATGTTGGGCTTGTTGAAATCTAGTACATGATTGAAATTGGGTCTTGTCGAGTCAAACAGTAGGCCACAGGGACAAATCATAGAGAAACCTTGTGTGCACTCTAGAGGCCATATTTTCAGCCCAATACTCATGAAACTTTGTCAGAATGTTTGTCCTGATAATTTCTTGGACAAGTTCAAAATTAAAGTGATTGTCTTGCTGAATCTAGGACAAGAATGAAATGGGTCATGTTAGGTCAAAAAGCAGGTCACAGGAACAAATCTTAGAAAAATCTTGTGTACACTCTAGAGGCCACATGTTCTATTGGATACTCATGAAAATTGGTCAGAATGCCTGTCATGATAATTTCTGGGACATGTTCATTATTGGGTCACATAGTGTCAAAATGTAGGTCACCAGAAAAAAATTTTACAACAAGAGGACCATGATGGTCCTGAATCGCTCACCTGAAATGCAACTCAGCTCAACACCATAATGCTACATGCCAAATATGAAAGCTCTAGCCCTTATGGTTTGGGACAAGAAGATTTTTAAAGATTTCCTTCTTTATCTCTATGTGAAATCCGAGAACCCACAACATAGGGTTAACTTTTAACACCTGGGCCATAATTTAAAGTATTTTGGTAGAGGGTCACTAGATGATGCTACATGCCATATATGAAAGCTCTAGCCCTTAAGGTTTGGGACAAGAAGATTTTTGAAGATTTCCTTCTTTATCTCTATGTGAAATCTGAGAACCCACAACATAGGGCCAATTTCAAGAATTTTGGTAGAGGGCCACTAGATGATACTACATGCCATATATGAGAGCTCTAGCCCTTATGGTTTGGGACAAGAACATTTTTAAAGATTTCCTTCTTTATCTCTATGTGAAATCCGAGAACCCACAACATAGGGCCATTTTCAACACTAGGGCCATAATTTGAAGTATTTTGGTAGAGGGCCACTAGATGATGCTACATGCCATATATGAGAGCTCTAGCCCTTATGGTTTGGGACAAGAACATTTTTTAAGATTTCCTTCTTTATCTCTATGTGAAATCTGAGACCCCACAACATAGGGCCATTTTCAAACTAGGGCCATAATTTGAAGTATTTTGGTAGAGGGTCACTAGATGATGCTACATGCCAAATATGAAAGCTCTAGCCCTTAAGGTTTGGGACAAGAAGATTTTTAAAGATTTCCTTCTTTATCTCTATGTGAAATCTGAGAACCCACAACATAGGGCCATTTTCAACACTAGGGCCATAATTTGAAGTATTTTGGTAGAGGGCCACTAGATGATACTACATGCCATATATGAGAGCTCTAGCCCTTATGATTTGGGACAGTAAGATTTTTAAAGATTTCCTTCTTTATCTCTATGTGAAATCCGAGAACCCACAACATAGGACCATTTTCAACACTAGGGTGATAATTTGAAGTATTTTGGTAGAGGGCCACTAAATGATACTACATGCCATATATGAGAGCTCTAGCCCTTATGATTTGGGACAAGAACATTTTTAAAGATTTCCTTCTTTATCTCTATGTGAAATCCGAGACCCCACAACATAGGGCCATTTTCCACACTAGGGCCATTATTTGAAGTATTTTGGTAGAGGGCCACTAGATGATACTACATGCCATATATGAGAGCTCTAGCCCTTATGTTTTGGGACAAGAAGATTTTTAAAGATTTCCTTCTTTATCTCTATGTGAAATCCGAGAACCCACAACATAGGGCCATTTTCAACACTAGGGCCATAATTTGAAGTATTTTGGTAGAGGGCCACTAGATGATGCTACATGCCAAATATGAAAGCTCTAGCCCTTACGGTTTGGGACAAGAAGATTTTTACAGATTTCCTTCTTTATCTCTATGTGAAATCCGAGACCCCACAACATAGGGCCAATTTCCACACTAGGGCCATTATTTGAAGTATTTTGGTAGAGGGCTGCTAGATGATACTACATGCCATATATGAGAGCTCTAGCCCTTATGGTTTGGGACAAGAAGATTTTTAAAGATTTCCTTCTTTATCTCTTTGTGAAATCCGAGAACCCACAACATAGGGCCATTTTCAAACTAGGGCCATAATTTGAAGTATTTTGGTAGAGGGCCACTAGATGATGCTACATGCCAAATATGAAAGCTCTAGCCCTTAAGGTTTGGGACAAGAAGATTTTTACAGATTTCCTTCTTTATCTCTATGTGAAATCCGAGAACCCACAACATAGGGCCAATTTCCACACTAGGGCCATTATTTGAAGTATTTTGGTAGAGGGCAACTAGATGATACTACATGCCATATATGAGAGCTCTAGCCCTTATGGTTTGGGACAAGAACATTTTTAAAGACTTCCTTCTTTATCTCTATGTGAAATCCGAGAACCCACAACATAGGGCCATTTTCAACACTAGGGCCATTATTTGAAGTATTTTGGTAGAGGGCCACTAGATGATGCTACATGCCAAATATGAAAGCTCTAGTCCTTAAGGTTTGGGACAAGAAGATTTTTAAAGATTTCCTTCTTTATCTCTATGTGAAATCCGAGAACCCACAACATAGGGCCATTTTCAACACTAGGGCCATAATTTGAAGTATTTTGGTAGAGGGCCACTAGATGATACTACATGCCATATATGAGAGCTCTAGCCCTTATGATTTGGGACAAGAAGATTTTTAAAGATTTCCTTCTTTATCTCTATGTGAAATCCGAGAACCCACAACATAGGGCCATTTTCATCACTAGGGCCATAATTTGAAGTATTTTGGTAGAGGGCCACTAGATGATACTACATGCCATATATGAGAGCTCTAGCCTTATGATTTGGGACAAGAAGATTTTTAAAGATTTCCTTCTTTATCTCTATGTGAAATCCGAGAACCCACTGCATAGGGCCAATTTCCACACTAGGGCCATAATTTGAAGTATTTTGGTAGAGGGCCACTAGATGATACTGCATGCCATATATGAGAGCTCTAGCCCTTATGGTTTGGGACAAGAAGATTTTTAAAGATTTCCTTCTTTATCTCTATGTGAAATCCGAGAACCCACAACATAGGGCCATTTTCAACACTAGGGCCATAATTTGACGTATTTCGGTAGAGGGTCACTAGATGATGCTACATGCCAAATATGAAAGCTCTAGCCCTTAAGGTTTGGGACAAGAAGATTTTTACAGATTTCCTTCTTTATCATTATGTGAAATCCGAGAACCCACAACATAGGGCCATTTTCAACACTAGGGCCATAATTTCAAGTATTTTGGTAGAGGGCCACTAGATGATACAACATGCCATATATGAGAGCTCTAGCCCTTATGATTTGGGACAAGAAGATTTTTAAAGATTTCCTTCTTTATCTCTATGTGAAATCCGAGAACCCACAACATAGGGCCATTTTCAACACTAGGGCCATAATTTGAAGTATTTTGGTAGAGGGCCACTAGATGATGCTACATGCCATATTTGAGAGCTCTAGCCCTTATGGTTTGGGACAAGAAGATTTTTAAAGATTTCCTTCTTTATCTCTATGTGAAATCCGAGAACCCACAACATAGGGCCAATTTCCACACTAGGGCCATTACTTAAAGTATTTTGGTAGAGGGCCACTAGATGATGCTACATGCCAAATATGAAAGCTCTAGCCCTTAAGGTTTGGGACAAGAAGATTTTTAAAGATTTCCTTCTTTATCTCTATGTGAAATCCGAGAACCCACAACATAGGGCCATTTTCAACACTAGGGCCATAATTTGAAGTATTTTGGTAGAGGGCCACTAGATGATACTACATGCCATATATGAGAGCTCTAGCCCTTATGATTTGGGACAAGAAGATTTTTAAAGATTTCCTTGTGAAATCCGAGAACCCACAACATAGGACCATTTTCAACACTAGGGCCATAATTTGAAGTATTTTGGCAGAGGGACACTAGATGATACTACATGTTATATATGAGAGCTCTAGCCCTTATGATTTGGGACAAGAAGATTTTTAAAGATTTCCTTCTTTATCTCTATGTGAAATCCGAGACCCCACAACATAGGGCCATTTTCCACACTAGGGCCATTATTTGAAGTATTTTGGTAGAGGGTCACAAGATGATACTACATGCCATATATGAGAGCTCTAGCCCTTATGTTTTGGGACAAGAACATTTTTAAAGATTTCCTTCTTTATCTCTATGTGAAATCCGAGAACCCATAACATAGGGCCATTTTAAAGACTAGGGCCATAATTTGAAGTATTTTGGTAGAGGGCCACTAGATGATGCTACATGCCAAATATGAAAGCTCTAGCCCTTACGGTTTGGGACTAGAAGATTTTTACAGATTTCCTTCTTTATCTCTATGTGAAATCCGAGACCCCACAACATAGGGCCAATTTCCACACTAGGGCCATTATTTGAAGTATTTTGGTAGAGGGCCACTAGATGATACTACACACCATGTATGAGAGCTCTAGCCCTTATGGTTTGGGACAAGAAGATTTTTAAAGATTTCCTTCTTTATCTCTGTGTGAAATCCGAGAACCCACAACATAGGGCCATTTTCAACACTAGGGCCGTAATTTGAAGTATTTTGGTAGAGGGCTACTAGATGATGCTACATGCCAAATATGAAAGCTCTGGCCCTTACGGTTTGGGACAAGAAGATTTTTACAGATTTCCTTCTTTATCTCTATGTGAAATCTGAGAACCCACAACATAGGGCCAATTTCCACACTAGGGCCATTATTTGAAGTATTTTGGTAGAGGGCCACTAGATAATACTACATGCCATATATGAGAGCTCTAGCCCTTATGGTTTGGGACAAGAAGATTTTTAAAGATTTCCTTCTTTATCTCTATGTGAAATCCGAGAACCCACAACATAGGGCCATTTTCAAACTAGGGCCATAATTTGAAGTATTTTGGTAGAGGGCCACTAGATGATGCTACATGCCAAATATGAGAGCTCTAGCCCTTACGGTTTGGGACAAGAAGATTTTTAAAGTTTTTTCTCTCGGTTGCCATGGCAACCAGAGTTCTTCATGGAATTCAAATCTTTGAAGTATTTTGAAAGTGCATCACCTAAGGATCATTTCTGTGAAGTTTCACTGAAATCTGTTAGGCGGTTTCAGAGGAGAAGATTTTTTAAGTAATTGTTCACGGACGGACGGATGGACGGACAACGATCGATCACAATAGCTCACCCTGAGCACTATGTGCTCAGTTGAGCTAAAAACCTTAGATGCATTCTAGAGGTCATATTTTCAGCATGAGACT
Source organism: Tridacna gigas (assembly GCA_945859785.2). Lineage (NCBI taxonomy): Eukaryota > Metazoa > Mollusca > Bivalvia > Cardiida > Cardiidae > Tridacna > Tridacna gigas. The sequence continues at coordinate 29,767,982 of OX244036.2, read as the reverse complement.
CATCAAATTTGATCAGAATGTTTGTGTTATCGATATCCTCAACACTGATTGACTGATTGATTGTATGGTGTTTAACGTCGTTTTCAACATTATTTCAGATACGTCGCAGCGACCAGTGCCTCTATCCATGCTTTGTGTTTCTTTTACCAGTACTATACACAATATTCTTTCAAAGCCACTGGCTGCTTTCCCACATAACCATTGTCGAAACAATGGTCAGCGGCAAGAGAGGAATGAATCCTGTTGCAGTAACTATCATCAATCCTCTGAAAGAAATTGGCCGAGCCAGGGATCAAACCAGCAACCCTGTTCTCAAGTCCTGTATGCTACTGACTGCGCTACCGGGTACTGGCATATCCAACAAGTTTAAAATTGGGTCACATCAGGTCAAAAAGTAGGTCACTAGCACTCATAGCAACCAGTATGTGTTCAACTTTATCAATCCTAGTTGACTTTACTCAGGTGAGCACTTTAGGGCCAATGGCCCTCTTGTTTTTTATCAACATTGCACAGAAATAATTGTTTTGTAAGACTTTCTATTTCTTCAACAGAATATCATCCCCAACTAGAGGTGACCTTAAACCACAAGCAAGTAAACCAGACATGCGTCAATATATCCTTAACTGTCAATCCTAGAGTACAAAATGTTGACCAGATCAAAATGGACATCTTTTACAATGGAACTTACATTCAGAATCTCTCTACTCCAGTACCGTATAAAGTTTCGGTAAGTCATAATACTAACTGAGCCATGCTGTGTGAAAAGAGGGCTTAATGCATGCGCAAAAAGTATCAACCAAGTCAGCCTGTGTAGTCAGCACGTCAGACTGACCTTGGTCAAAGGACCATTCTACCTCAGCATTCAGACAGTTATTATTCAAATGATTTATATGGACCCATAACTATGAGACGACTTACAAGGTATTATACATCACAGAGTTGCATTAAGCACCCTTTTCACAGAGCATGGCTCAATCCTTTTATCTCCATACAGGTCTGTTTTCAGACATACCATCAACTCTTTACCTAACAGATTTGTCTATGAAAGGGTAGAAAACATTATATGAAAGGGAAAAAATCCTGATAGCCAGCATTGTTTTAGTTCTCCAGAATGTTTATAAAAGCTTTCTTCTGCAGAGTAGCTAAAAAAGGGCATCATCTGGTAAAGGGCAATAATTCATATTGGTCTACCTCTTTCATTAAACACTATAGTGCCATTAACTTTTTACCAAAGAAAATTTTAGACCAGTCCAACTGAAAGCATTTGCAGATGACAAAATAAATGTGACCTAAAGATTGAATTTTTTTTTGGGAAGGGCAGAAAACATTGTGGGAAAAGGAGAAAATGCTGGTTACCAGTATTTTCTCCTTTTCCCACAATGTTTTCAAAAGGCCTCTTTCTCAGGGTCATTAAAACTCGGGATTGTGTGGTGAAAGGTTCTGTAAGATAAGTGAAAGTGACAAAAACATTTCCAATTTTTTGGGGATTTTATTTGTGAGAATGTCTCAGAAAATATGGGACAGTGTCAATCCAGGGCCATACAGCACATACTATGTATTCTGGCAAAAGAAGAATTATCTGTTTCAAGTACATGTAATTTCTCCTTATGCCACAATTTTTACACCTTCAGTTATCCATTCAATCTAAATCATGTTGACAACTGCTGTTTCAAAAGTTATCGTCTGCAAAAATAATTTTGGAAGTAATGAATTAAAACCAAACTCACAATCATTAAAAAAAAAAAAATGTCTTGTCTTGCAGCAAAACTTTCCAATCTGTGGTTTGAAAGTTGGAAATTATTCAGTGAAGGTAAGCTTAACATCCAATATTTATGCTTTTCAAAAATAATCCCAGCTACACATATTATGGTACATAGGAGCGAAAATAAGGTTTTACATGCAATTTCCAAACAGACAAATCAACCCCCACCCCTGCCCGACTAGTTGCCTTTTGACTTAGGAAAAAGGGTCATAACTCCTGTAATAGTCAACCAATCACAATGAAAATTGAAGGTGCTCAAGTTTCCATGCTAGGAAGGAGTCCATTAAAATTTCAGCCAAATTGGTTGAAAAGAAAAGGAGAGGAATGGGACACAAAACTGCTTCAAGTATATTATGCTCCAAACTTCCTTTAAAGGGTATTACAAGCTGCCATGAAATGATTAAAAAGTATTTGCTAAAGAAAGGTGCTCTGAAATATCAGTCTTGTTCATTTGATTTGGGTTTTAGTTGCCGACTTATAGTTTATACATGTATATCATTTTTTGACTGTAAATTCATTTTCTCATTGATTTTGTTTCAGATATCCCTAATCGATAAATATGCCTTTGAAGATGGCCAAAAATGTGTATGCTACAAGGGTACACCAAATGTGTTTACATGTCAACCATGTAAAGTATATACAAAGACTTTCGATGTCATAAAGTACAACCAGCAAATCAGTAAGCCTGAATTTGATTTCAAAGAAAGACCTCTTATCCTTGGCTAACCTGACCTATGACCTTTGAACGTTCCTGATCTGTTGTATGCATGATTGTTTGTGCCTCTGTTTTCTGTTTTTGCATGCATTTCTCTTTACCTCATAACCTCTTCCAGACATTTTTTGTGTCTTGTGGTGGACAATTTAACATTGTGGCAAAGGAGAAATTGCTCATAACAAGTAATTTCTCCATTTGTCAGATTTGTTTTCACCAGCACTCAGCTTAACTTTTTATCACAAAATTCCAGAATTGTCCAAATTGAAAATATTTGCAGACAACAAAGTAAATGTGACTCAAAAATTGAAATTTGTGTTTTGAAAGAGTAGAAAACATGGTGAGAAAAGGTGAAAATGCTGGTTACCAGGATAACCTCCTTGTCCCACCATGTGCTCAAAAGCATTCTTTCTGAGGATCGTTTAACCCTTTACCAAACAACAAAATTTTAGACTGGTCCAAACTGAAAGCATTTGCAGATGACAAATGTGGCTCAAATAATGGAATTTGTCTCTGAAAAGTAAGAAAACTTTGGGGGAAAAGGGAAAAATGCTGGTTACCAGCATTTTCTCCTTTTCCTACAAAGTTTTCAAAAGGCTTCTTTCCCAGGGTTATTAAAACTAGGGACTGTGTGGTAAAGGGTTAAACTCGGAACTGTGTGGTGAAGGTTTAACTCATATTGATCATTTTTATTCTGCAAGGATGTCTGAGGCAAATTCATTTCAAGAGGCAATAACTGAGTGAAATCAATGACATTCTATGTGATGAAAGAAATAATTCAAGGCTATTTAGTAAGATTATCTAGGCAAATCCGAGTACATATCTCAAGGATCAGACTGTACATTTTGCGCAGTCTGATCTTGACCTTTACTGTCCATGTACCCATAAGTAACCAAAGTAGATCTAGTCCATTCCCTTCAAAAGGTCAAAGCTGACAGCATTTACCTGTGTAAATGTTCCATTGTTATAAAATGAGCAAATTTTGAACAAAAACTTTATAGTGATGTCCATTCGTTTTTTGAAGAGTAATATCTTAACTGCTTACCGATAACAAAATTGTACTTGTCCAAAGTCTAGGCATTTGCAGACAACAAATTACATGTGGCTCAAAAGACAGAACTTGTCTTTAGAAGGGTAGAAAACATTGTAGGAAAAGTGGAAAAAATGTTGCTTAAAAGCATTTTCTCCTTCCCTAACAATGTTTTCAAAAGATGTTTTCCTGCTGGTTGTAAAAACAGTTTTGTCACAAAAACAACTAAATTTCTTTTTGCATTATGAGGTTGGTATAAAAATATGAGTGACACTCTGGCAAAAGGGGTTTAATGCATCCGAGTCATGCAATATGCCAAACAAGTTGTCACATAAATATGCTTCCATTAAATTCATTTTGCCTAATAAGTGACTGAATCATGCGATAGAATGGTCCTCTGACACACAGAAAATTGACCTATAGCAAAAAAATGTCTCGACCCAGGTCAGCCAGGTTGATGCTTTTTGCAAATGCATTAAATCCCTTTTCAAAGAGCATGGCTTATATGTATCTGTTCTGTCTAGTAAACTTGAATGTTAATTTGATTATGTTGATACATGTACTTATTTCCAACTTCTAGTTGCTATCATTCAGACTGTTTTCCCATACACATCGTTTATTTGTTTTTTACTGCCTACTTTTCACTGCATGTGTGTACAACATGAATCTGAACAATTATACCTTAAAATATCCTTTATGCTTTTGTTTCTTCTTGTTTCCTTGTAGCCTGTGTTTACCCTATCCCAAAACCTCCCAGTTTTGTAGTACTATACCCCCCCTGACTTACACACACAGACATACAAACACAAACACAAATACATTACCAAACTGTGCATTTCCATATAGTATTTATAACTTTACCATAAAATTCCAAGTGTTAATGACCCTGAGAGAGAAAGCTTTAGAAAATAAGAGGGCCATTGGCCCTGAAGTGCTCACCTGAGTACAGTCATCTGCAGTTGATAAAGCTGAAGAGATCCTGGTTTTAATGATGTAAAACACCTGAGTGTCAGTGACATATTTTTTTAACCAATGTGACTAAATTCTAACATTGTCCAAGCTATCATTAAGACCAACATTCTGACCAAGTTTCATGAGTATCAGACCGAAAATGTGGCCTCTATGGTGCACACAAGGTTTTTCTGAGATTTGATCCAGTGACCTACTTTTTGACTAGATGTGACCCACTTTGAAACTTATCCAAGATATCATGAAGGCAAACTTTCTGATCAAGTTTCACGAGAATCAGGCTGAAAATGTGGCCTCTAGAGTGCACACAAGGTTTATCTAAGATTTGATCGTGTGACCTAATTTCTGCCCCGACATGACCCACTTTCTAACTTGTATAAGATATCAACAAGATAAACATTCTGACCAATCTTTATCTGTATATAGCTGAAAATCTGACCAACTTTCATAAGTTTCCGGCTGAAAATGTGGCCTCTAGGGTGCACACAAGGTTTTTCTGAGATTTGGCCCAGTGACCTACTGTTTGACCAAACATGACCCAATTTCAAACTTGTCAAAGGTATTATCAAGACAAACATTCTGACCAAGTTTCATAAGTTTCAGGCTATACATGTGGCCTCTAGAGTGCACACAAGGTTTTTCTGAGATTTGGCCCAGTTACCTACTTTTTGACCCAACATGACCCAATTTCGAATTTGTCCTAGACACATTCTGACCAAGATTCAAGAGTATCAGGCTGAAAATATGGCCTCTAGAGTGCACACAAGGTTTTTCTTAGATTCAGCCCAGTGACCTACTTTTTGACCCAACATGACCCAATTTCAAACTTGTCAAAGATACTTCCAAGACAAACATTCTGACCAAGTTTCATGAGTGTATGATTGAAAATGTAGCCTCAAGAGTGCATACAAGGTAATTGTTGACGCCTGGACCATGCACGACGGATGCCTGACACAGCACGATCACAAAAGCTCACCTTGAGGACTTTGTGCTCAGGTGAGCTAAAAATGTGGGGTTAAGGAAAATATGCTGGTAACTAGCATTTTCTCCTTTTTCAACATTGTTTTCTGAATTTTTACAGATAAATCCAATCATTTAACCCTTTACCACACAGTCCCAACTTTTAACGACCCTGAGAAAAAAACGCTTTAGAAAACATTGTGGGAAAAGGAGCAAATGCTGGTAACCAGCATTTTCTCCTTTGCCCACAATGTTTTCTACCCTTCCAGAAACAAATTTCAATTTTTGAGTCCCATTATTTTGTCTTCTGCAAATGTTTTCAATTTGGACTAGTCTAAAATTTTATGGTTTGGTAAAGGGTTAAAGCACATTGAATTTGTCCCCTGCAAATGCTTCCACTTTGGCAAAGTCTAAAATTTAGTCACTTAGTAAAGCGTTAACTTTTTACCAAAAGTCAAATGTCAGACCTGTCCAAATTGGAAGCACTAGCAAAAAACAAATAAAGTATGGCTCAAATGTTTATATTCATGTTAAAAAAACATCTTGAATGTTGGTCAGTGCGAAAATGCCTATCACCGATTTCAAAGGGTATTTTTTACTCAAGGTCGTTTAACCACAGGAATGTTTTAAAATGTATTGAAAACATTTTAAATAATACTGCATTTATCATGCTGACCAGTTCACCTATATATGATTTCCTGGAGTTTCTTTGCCAGTGCTATGCACAAAATTCTTTCCAAGCCACTGGCCAATTTCCCACGTGAACAAACTGTAAACAATATTAATTTTGGTGGCAAGCCAGGAATCAATATTTTACAAGAGGATTCTCAGAACTAGTCTAGGACAAGCCAAAACTCTAACAAAGAACTCACAACTTATTAGGTGCATGCACTACCACCAAGCTTCTATGGCTCAGTTCCACTTTTTAAGAAACCGATTCAAATCAATCCTTAACCCTCTGCCACACAATCCCGAGTTTTCACAACCCTGATGGACAAGGCTTTTGAAAACCTGCATTTTCTCCATTTACCACAACATTTTTCTGTCCTATCAAATACAAGTGTCTTGCTTTGAACAACATCTGATTTGTTGTCTGCAGTTGCTGTCAAGTTTGGTAAGCCTAAAATTTGTTGTTTACAAAAAAAAGTTTGGAAAGAATAAAAAAGCATTGTCCAGGAATGGATTATGGCAGTATAACTTGAATGTGAAACAGTAATTGCTTATCCTTTTCCCAACAATCCTGTGTTAAAACAACAGTAGGGAAGACTGGCTTTTAATCCTTTACCATACAATCCTTACTTCTATGTCCCCTGACTTAGAAGAGCTGGTTACCTTTCTCCATTCCCAACAATGTTTTTTACGCTAGGACAAATTCCACCAATTAAGCCACATCTGTCATCTGCGTATCTTTTGGTTAAATTTGGACCAGTCAAAAGTTTCATCATGTGGTAAAAGGTTAAAACATTCTGGGAAAAGGATGAATTCAGTCTGTTGTGGCATTTCCTAACCAGCATTTTCTCTGCTACCATGCTTTTTTTTAACCCCTTTCAAGGAGTAACATTTATTTTCTTGTCTGCAACTGCTTTCAATTTGGGCAAGACTAAAATGTTTTTGTTTTAAAAGGGTTAACACTTCTACCTCTGACTTAACCCTTTTACTTCTGACAAAACAATTTAAACTCATTAAAATGACAAGATTTTAGACTGGTCCAAAGAGAAAGCATTTGCAGACAACAGACTAAAAATGGCTCAAATAATGGAATTTGTGTTTGATAGAGTAGAAAACTCTATGGGAAAAGGAAGAAATACTGGCTACCAGCATTTTCTCCTTTTCCAGCAATGTTTTTAAAAGTTTTATACTTCAGGGTTGTTAAAACTCAGGATTGTGCGTTAACCTCTTTACCACACAATCCCAACTTTTAATGACCCTCAGAAAGAAATCTTTTGAAAACGTTGCGTGAAAAGGAGAAAATGCTGGTAACCAGCATTTTCTCCAGTTCCTGTGATGTTTTCTACCCTTCCCAAGACAGATTTCAATTTTTCAGTCACATTTATTTTGTCGCCTACAAATGCTTTCAATTTCGAATAGTCTAAAATTTTGGCGTTTGGTAAAGAGTTAAATACATGTAGTTGAAGATATCATTATACAGGCACCACAAAAATATTCTTTATGCTTTTGTAGGTTATCCCACCCCAAAAACCTGCAAAATTTGCATCAGTGTTACATGTACATGCTCTGACTTATTGAAACAAAATACTTTTAGACCCACCTATTAAAGTAGATATGAAAACATTGAGAGAAATGAACATTTGCTTGTAACAAGCAACTGCTCCTTTTCCTTCAATAATTTGAGAGCTGTCATTTGAGGGTTGGGGGTGTTATAAAAAGTTTAATTTGTATGGTAAAAGGGTACCACATTTCCACCTGCAAAGTACTGTTTCTCATCATGCCTCTTTGCAAACATTTATAACAAGCCATTTCTCCATTTGCCACTATGTTATTACACTAATTTTACCACATAATCCCAACTTTTTCCCTACCTTGAGAAAGAAAGCTTTTGGAAATATTGTGGAAAAAGGAGAAAATTCTGGTAACTAGCATTTTCTCTTTTTTCCAAATTGTTTTCTACCCTTTCCAAAACAAATTGCAATTTTTGAGTCATCTTAATTTTACCCTCTGCAAATGCTTCAATTTGGACAAGATCATGATTTTTAGTGGTGAATTTTTTAAGACAAATGCATGTAATTGCTGTGGTCTGCTGCAAGCAAAAAGGAAGTTATCTAAAGGAGATAATCAGTTAAAAGTCCATCAAACAGTCGTTGTTTTAGCAGCCCTGATGGATTTGGCTTTTGAAAACATTGTAAGGAGAAAATGCTGGTGACAAGTATTTTTTCCTTTTCTCAAACTGTTTTTTTTTTTTTTTTGCCCTTTAATAGGAAATTTGATCATCTGAGCAACATTCAATGTCATCTGAAAATACTTTCAATATGAACTAATACAAAATTTGAATATCGTTGCTTGGTAAAAAGTTTACCAAATTTCATTTGTAGGACAAAACGATGAGTTGGTAGCCATTGTAATTGGGGTTATATGCCCAATTTTGTTCATTATGGCAGTGATGGTACTGCTGTATGTAGTTTACAAACGTCATAATGAGGCATTTCCATTCTTCAGAAGGAAACCTAGGTCTAAAAAACAAGGTAGGTGTTACAAACTATGCTTAATCTTTTACCAGACAACAAAATTTTAGACTCCTCCATACTGAAAGCGTTTGCAGACCACAAATACACTGTGGCACAAATGAAGGTATACTGGTATGTCTTTTACAAAGTAGAAAACAATGTGGAAAAAGAAAATTATAGCTACCAGCATTTTCTACCTTTCCAACAATGTTTTCAAATGCCTTCTCTCTAGAGGTTGTTTGTTTGGTAAAGTGTTAATATACAGAAGTTAGTTCTGTGTGCTTGGATAAGGTTTTATGTCTAAAAATAGACAGGAAAAATATGTGTTATCCAGTTATTGATGTTCACATAAGTCCCGATACATAATTACATTTACATAACAGCCAGCATGTGACATCTGGGCAGACATTAAGATCTTGCCTTTGGCTGTACAGAGATGTTAGGAATACTGTAAATGCTTAGTCGTTACTTTACAAAGGAGGTTAAGATTCAGGCTAAAAAATACTAGAATCTGGTTGAAATCTAAAGCCTAGAGATAATCATACATTTCAAATAAAATTTAACTCTTTAGAAAATGACCAACTTCTAGATTTGTCAGAACTGGAAGCATGTGCAGACAACAAATGAACTGTGGCTCGAAATTCGGGATATTGCTATCAGGACATCAGAAACATTATGGAAAAAGCAGACAATGCGGATTTCTCCTTTACCCACAATGTTTTTAAATGATCACTTTCTCAGGATTGGTTGAAAAAAGGTTATTATACCAAGGATGCTATAGGAAAATAATTTCTACTACCTCTGTATACATATTTCTTTGTCCATTTTTCTATTTTCCAATCATTCCTTTTATTAACTTTTCAGGTTTTGACAGAGTACTAAATATTTGTCTGATCTACAGTAACGATCATGATGCTCATATAAAAGTGGTAAAAACATTCATTCAAATGATCGAGACCTCTGTGGGTTGCTCTGTGACATGTCTGAATAACTCAAACAAGGAAACATCAACAGATTCAATCTCACTGGCTGGAGCAAAACCTTGTGACTTGTTAGAAAATTGTGATGTCATCATAGTGGTTCATTCAGAGTACATGAATTTTCTAGTCAGGGAGTTGACAAAAGAACAGCAAGTTACCAAAGCACATGCAGAAAACATTTACATAACCAAGAGTTTTGCAAAAATAAAACATAATCCAACCCTTTGTCAGAAAACAATATCTGTTTATTTTGATTACACAGAGAAGTCCTATGTCACTTTACTGGGATCTGAATGTTTATTTTTCTTGCCATTGCAAGTAAGTAATCTAAGGCAGCATATTTTGAATAAAAGTGATCTGAAACATAAGAAGAGTGCAACTGCTTTAGAACAAATAAAGGACAAAGAAAGACAAGTCTATTCTGCTGTAAAGAATTCATTTCTTTATCAAAAACATCACCCAAACTGGCTATCAGTCAAACTTTTTAATATGCAACCTTCATGTTCATGTGATGATTCCGGAATTATGGTAACAAATCACTGTATGGGAGGACATCGCAATATGCGCTCAAGAAGTGTAGACACTGTTTGTAAATGTAATAAATGCCAACCATTGAGTGAATGGTCAAACTGCAATAGGGGAAGGCCCAGGCGGCATTCCTTCAATTTTAGTTTTAGCCCACCAGACACAATCAGCCTTGAAGAAAGTGTTCGACTGAGTTTGTTGGAAAGCAAAATGGTGGCCTTAAACAACTGTTACGATTTTGTGCTGAACAACAATTCCAACCTTGAGGAAGAGGAATATGATTATTTGACCATATATGGTAACAGTGTGTGACATACACATGTAATTAACTCTTTACCAAATGACAACATTTTGGAATGGACCAAATTGAAAGCATTTGCAGATGACAAACATTGCTAAAATGATGGTTTCCCTTTTTGATAGGGAAGAAAACATTGTGGGAAAAGGAGAAAATGCTGGTTACCAGCATCTTCTTTTTTTTTTTCCACAATGTTTTCAAAAGCCTTTGCTTTCATGGTCGTTAAAAGTCGGGGCCGTGTGGTAAAGGGTTAAAATAGTTCAAATAAATGTGTGTTTTGATTTCAATTCTAATTCCCAAGATAGGCTATCTGATTGACTAAGACAGACTGTCTCAACCAATCAGATGGTTTTTCTTGGAATTTTGAACTAGCACTACATGAATATTAAACCTTTACCATACAATCCCAAGTTTTGATAACCCTGAGGAATAAAACTTTTGAAAACATCATGGTAAAAAAGAAAATGCTGGTAACTATAACATTTTCTGCCCTTTCCAAGAGTAATCCCATCATTTGAGCCATATTTAAGTTGTTGCTAGCTAATACTTCCAAAGTGGAGGAGCAAGCTATATATCTGGTAAAGTCTGAAGAATGGTTAGTGGTTTAAATCCTGGATATAAGGGAGTGGGAATTCCCATCTTGGTATTATTCATTCTCCACCAATATGTAGCTTCTTTTATGAATTTCATTTTCTTCGTGAGTCTTTGAAATGGAGTAGTTCAAAATTTGTATATGAGATCATAGGTCACATAACCTTCTGCTGACACCTTTCTTGGTCTTGTACCTGACCACTTTGAAAAAAAGAGCAGCAAAATGAATTACATTATGAAAATATTTGAATTGCAATCTATTCAACTTTCTGCTAAAACTACGACATGAATATCTACAGAGTGAAAATTTTCAACTGGTGTCCATTGAATCTTCTTTTCTTTCCTCCGATGATTCCTCAGATTTGCTGTCCTCTACAAGAGAAAAGAACAATATTACAACACAGGACATTTAACCCCCGGGAGAATGTTGTAACTCTTTACAAAATGACAAATTTTACACTCATTAAAATTCAAAGCAGTTGCAGACCACAAATTAAATGAGGCTCAATTGATGAAACCTGACTCTAAAAGGGCAGAAAACATTGTGGGGAAAGAAAAAAATGCTGGTAACCAAGATTTTCTCCTTTTCCCACAATGCTTTCAAAAGGCTCCTTCCCCAGGGTTGTGTGGTAAAGCGTAAACTAACCAGACAGCTAGTCTTGGAATTTACAATGATTACAACTGAATATGGAATGGATGGTTAAAATGGCCTCAGATTTAAAAACTTTGGTGGAAACAAGGTTATGAAACTGATAAAAAATATTGAGAATCTCACTTGTCAAAACAATCTTGATTGGTATAAATGGAGATCAAAGTAAAAGTTTACTAATTCATGTCTTTACTGGATGTCATTGGTACTAACTCTGGGCTTTGTTGTTCATTATTAAAATCTATTTAGACTTGTTCATCATTGGTTTGTGGTAGTTGGGGTCCGACCAAGAAAAACGCCAAAATTTTAACAGTATAAAACCAATTATAAAATCAATTTTTTACTTCATCTTTTAGTTAGCGTTACAGAAAATATCATTCACTATTTTATCAAAACATTTGTCAAAAACCAATTTTGACCTACATCCCCACCCTGCAGCCATTTTGAAATTGAATCATGTGACTTCCCTTGTCTATGTAAAAATTTTATTGTAACCTGATTGAGTTGGCACCAATTTGTAGTCACATGATTTGAAAATATTGCCACATGATCTAGCAGATGATCTGAATATGTCATCATGTCTGTCTGTTAGTAAAACTGCATGCAGTAAAGGGTTTTAGAGGGTGGGATAAATAATGTTAAGCAAGTAGATGGTGATTAAATTGTTTTCATGTCTGGAATATTATTTTCTATTCAAAACTTGTATTTTAAAAATTAAAGTTGGCCTTGGAAGAGTGATGTCTGAGTCAAATGTATTCACACTGCAAATAGAGGTCTGACAAGCTGCTAGGTATTAATATGGAAAAATACCAATTACAGTGAAGCAAAATGCAATGCAAACTTACAGAATGTGACTATAGAAGCAGTCTACAGAAATTTCAACATAGATGAGATTTTTATTCAAAACTGACATAGTGACTTGGGATGGATGGATAGATGGCTGGGTGGGTGGGTTGGTTGATTCGTTAGTAGGTGTTTTACATCCTGACCAAGTTTCATGAGTATTGGACTGAAAATGCAGCCTCTACAGCGTACACTAAGTAAAGGTTGAAAGACGACGCAGACATACACCATTCCCAGCACAATCACAAAAGCTCACCTTTAGCATTTCATGCTCAGGTGAGCTAAAAATACTAGTAACCAGCAGTTTTTTCTATTCCCACAATGTTTTTCTACCCTTACAAAGACAAATTCCATCATTTCAGCCCCAGTTTATTTGTCATCTGCTCAGGCTTTCAATTTGGACTGACTAAAATTATTTCATTAAGACTGACTTACCTTCTAATATACTCTGTAATTCATGAATAGCTGATAATAACACATGGAACTGTTTCTTTCTAAGATCAAGCTGAAAATACAACAAACAATATACAGTGCACCAAGTCTATTTAGGTGATTAAATATGAGCAAACCTGATCATTATTTTGACTCTGTTTCTGTGGAAAAGCAACCAGAGGCTTTGGAAGGGTACTGTGCACGAAAGTGGTGAGCACTTTACAACACAAAAAAATTCTAGACATGTCCAAATTCAAAGCATCTGCAGATGTCAAAATAAAATGTGATTCAAAAATTGAAATTTGTTCTTGGAAGGGTAGAAAACATGGTGTGAAAAGGAGAAAATGCCGCTTACCAGCATTTTCTTGTTTTCCTACAATTTTTTTCAAAAGCCTTATTTCTCAGGGTTGCTAAAACTTGGGATCACAATTGTAGTACAAAGGGCCATGTTTAACTGCAATTTTTAAATTAATGGAATTTGTCAATTCCCAGACAAGCTTTCTGAACAGCTGAGACAATGTCTGAGCCAACCAGATGACTAGCCTTTTGGCCAGATCAGCTTACAGAATGTATGTTCTACACTACCAGAGATAGTCTACCATTAACAGACTTGCATGACTTGGATCTTTTTCTTCTACAAATTTCCTTGTCATCAATTTACAAAGGGATCATTCTCATTGACTCCTTCAATATTTTTCTAAATCAGCTCTTGGTTTTGAAACCTCACATGCAGTTATGCAAACAAAAACACGGCCACATACCTTCTGTTCAAGTGATTGCTTTGTAGCCTCTAATTGTTCTAACTCTTCATCTTGGTTTTGTAACCGCCTGAATAAAAAAAAGATCTCATAGTATTTTTTCAAAGTTGTTTACACTTTACCACACAACAAAAATGTAGACTTGTCCAAATTGACAGTATTTGCAGACGACAATTAGATATGGCTCATATGGTGAGATTTGTCTGTAAAAGGACAGAAAACATTGTGGGAAAAGGAGAAAATGCTGGTTACCAGCATTTTCTCCTTTTCCACTATGTTTTCAAATGCCTCTTTATCAGAGTCGTTAAAACTCCAGATTGTGTGGTATTGGGTTAATCAAAACTTTATCCTTTTACCACTTGATCCTCAGTGTAAAGGGAAAGAACAGTTGAAAACATTATGGGAAAGGAAGGAAAGGTTGGTAACCAGCATTTTCTCCTTTTATCACAATATTTTCTAACCTTTCACAGACAAATTTCAAATTTTGTGCAATATTCAATTTGTCATCTGCAGATGCTTTTAATTTGGACCAGTCTAAAATTTTGTTGTTTACTAAAGAGTCAAAACCTTTACCAAATGATCCTTTGTCTCTATGAGGTTGAGATCAATGTGGGAAATGAAGAACATACAGTCATTTATCAAGTCATAAGTCTCCAATATAGTTTTTCTATGACAAAAGTTTAGCAGCATTTCTAATTCCTTAAAAGAGCAATCATAACTGCATAACTGCTGCTCTCTCTCTCTTTCTTTCTCTCAACATTAACATTCTAGCCAATACTTTAACCCTGTAGTTGCCCCATACAATCATGTATTTTAACTAATCCGAAGAAGGAGGCTTTGAAAACATTATGGGGAAAGAAGAAAATCCTTGTAACCAGCATTTTTCCCTTTTCCTACCTTTACAAAAATAAAGCGTTTCATAATATGTGCCACATTTCATTTGTTGTCTCAAATGCTTTGAATTTGGACATGTTTGAAATTTTCTTATTTGATAAAGGGTTAAGTAAAGTCATTACCTTTTAGAAACAAGAGCACTGAAGGTGGTCGGGTGCCAACGCTCGGCTGCGGATGCTTGATTTTCAGTGAAAATTCTAAGTTGAAAAAGGGGCATAACTCTGTCAAAAATACTTTGATTGTTACCTGCCCTTATTGTATAGGTTCTCTTTTTAATAATTACCAACTTGTTCAAGTTTGAAACAAATATCTTCTGTAATAAGAGAGATATTAAAAACGTCTGAGTTTTAACATGACAACAATGCCAGGGCTATAGCAATACCTTGATGTTTTCTTCGAAAACAGCCGGGCTAAAAATATAGCAAACAACTTTGAAAAAATTCAAGTAATATAGGGTAAATCAACATAAATTAAGGTCTGATGGATGATTAGATGTAAAAACAGTGAGGCAAAAGGAGACATGGCTCATCAGAAGCATTTTCTCTTATTGAAATGTTTTTCTAAAAGATGAGATTATTTCATGTTTGAATAATTGTAATGTTTATAATAATTAACCTTGCTGAGGCAGGAAATTAAATTTCCATTTACTTAAGGAATGAAGAGAATTTTTTTGTTTTCAAGAAGGTATGAAAATGAAAAAAAAACCTAATCATACTTTTGTATGAAACCGCTTCCACACTTTTTATTATCACAGACAACAAATACGTACATAAATGTTGATTGCATGGTGTTTAACGCCGTTTTCAACATTATTTCAGTTATATCGCGGCGGCCAGTGCACCTATCCATGCTTTCCTGGAGTTCTTTTTACCAGTACTCCACACAATATTCTTTCCAAGCCACTGGCTGCTTTCCCACATAACCATCGTCGAAACAATGGTCAGCGGTGAGAGAGGAATGAATCCTGTTGCAATGACTATCATCAATCCTCGGAAAGAAATTGGCCAAGCGGGGGATCGAACCAGCGACCTCCTGTTCTCAAGTCCTGTGCGCTACCGACTGAGCTACGGGGCTTGGCACATACATAAATGATAATGTTACTAACTGTATTTTTTCTTTGTAAATCCAATATTGCACTTTCTACTTTCTAATGCGCATTTCACTGGTATTTCATCGCACGGGGTAATAGCATGTTCATGACATCAAAAATGTGTAATTCATGACATCATCTTTGCATTGAATATTGCAGAATCAGTAGATCTACTGTTAGGAGTTTAATACACTGGAAGTAAGTTGAAAATTAGATAATTTGTACTCAGTAAACTGACGATGAGTTTTAAGTTTTCTCTTAGACTTCATGAATTTGTTGGATATTTTTTCAAAGTTTGAAATTCAGAGAAAAAAAACTTAGCTAGCATTTGAACTTGGGACTCAGTATAAAATTAGAAACAAAAACATACATGTTTGACGGCAAAGGTAGTTCTGGCACTGAATGATTTTTTTTTTTTTTTTTCATGGCAATATGAAAAAAAACTTCTAGCAAATCAGAACTCATCAATATTCAGGAAAACAAGTAATACTGAAATATATGTTGATGAGTATAAAAATGCACAACCTACTCAGAAGAAATAATAGAGCAGATTTCTTGAAAATTTACTCTTTTGCATTTCCTGCGTGAAAAAATGGACAAACGGGATAGCTGAATCTGCCACCATGGTATGAGACTGTTGACATTTAAAAAATGTTTACTTAATTGTATCCTGTCTGTCTGGCTGTTGTTGTATCACTTTTGCCAGCATGTCATACTCCTGTCTGTGTTTGCGAATACTCTTAGCCTGTTGTAGTTCATTTTTACACTCCACTATCTTCGCCTGAGCTTCTTTTATCTTGGCCTCTGCAGAGAGAAAAGCAACTGATATTTCCACATTTGATTCAAATAGGACGATAATTAACACAAAATTGCTCAATATTTAAATATTATGAGTTTACTTACCTTGATTTCAACAATGATAATGAATTTAATCCATACTCTGGCAAAAGGGGGTTTAATGCATCTCAGCGATGCATTATACCAAGCAAGTCATTACATGATTAGGATCCTTAAAATCCATTTTGTCAAAAAACCAACTGAATCAGACTGGTCCTTGGGCATGTAGAAAATTTAAGGCATAAGCCTGTGCAGATTTGCAGGCCAACATGGGTCAATACCTTTTGCAGATACAGTAAACCTCCTTTTCACAGGGCATGGCCCATTTAGATCAGCATAGAGAACAGTCTGAGCTTGGGCACATTAATTACTTGTTGAATAAGGATGAAATCTGAATAAACACGAGAAACAATAGAATTAGCGGATAAATAAATGAGAAAATATAAAATATAATGACCAATTTTGTTTTGCATAGTGTTGTAAGTAAATAACCCATCTATTACAGGAAAAAAGTGTAAAAAATAAATCATAATTATTGCCAATAAGAACAGGCTTATATTGATGTCAATTTTAAACATATATGTGAGCCATGCTCTGTGAAAAGGGGACTTAATGCATCTGCGAAAAGTGTCGACCCTGGTCAGGCTGTGCAGTCCGCGCAGGCTGACCTGGGCCAAAACTTTTCACTATCGGTCAATTTTCTATATGTCCAAGGACTAGTCTACCTCATGATTCAGTCGGTTGTTTTAAAAAGTGGCTTTTATGGATCCATAATTACGTGACAGCTTGCTTGATATAATGCATCATGGAGATGCATAAAAAAGGAGAACAGCTCATAAATAAAAATGATGGTTATCGCGATTCCAAAGTTCTTTTGAATGGTATGGGTAGGATGAGATGGGGTGGAAATGGATGAAGTGAGATAGGTTGGGATCATATGGGACAGTGTGGGGTATTGTGGATTGGATGGGATGGGCAAGGATGGAAAAGATGAAACAGGAAAGAATAATGAAACAAAGAATCAACATGTTCAGATGTATGCCTGTCCCAAAACGATCCAAATTTCAGTAAAATGAAACTACAGAGAGCCTTCCTTTTTGAGAAAGGGTAATGCTACAATTTCTCTACTGAAACTTATGTGAAATAACAAGTTTAAGCCTTTACCAGATGACAAAATTTTAGCCTTGTCCAAATTTAGACAGGCGACAATTTCAATGTGGCTCAAATGATGCAACTTTTCTATGATAGGGTAGAAAAGATTGTGGGGAAAGCAGAAAATGCTGGTTACCAGCATTTTCTCCTTTTCCCACAATGTTTTCAAAAGGCTTCTTTCCCAGGGGCATTAAAAGGCGGCATTGTGCATTAAAGGATTAGCACTAAACCAGAAACTTATGAAATCATTACAAATAGTATTTACCCTGAAATTTAAACAACATAAGCCATGCAAAGCATAATGAAAGTTCTGCTTTTTAAACCGGTGTCACAGAAAGTTCTTAAAAAGATAGAAAGAGAAGTTGCTTGTTATATGAAGCAACTGTTTTTAAATGCTGTGATTCAATATAGGCAGTTTCTCTTCCTTAACTCTTTACCACACAATCCTGACTTTTAATGACCCTAACAAAGAAGTCTTTTGAAAACATGGTAGGAAAAGGAGAAAATGCTGGTAACCAGCATTTTCTCCCTTTCCCACTTTTCTATCCCATCAAAAACAAATTCCATTAGGGGTCCTGCTTGGCTAAGTGGTGGAGTGTAGGCCTCATAACCTGGAGGGCCCGGGTTCGAGCCTCACTGGATCCAACTGGTTTTTCGTGGGAGTGTCCTTGGGCAAGACACTTCAGAGCCCTAGCCTAGTACTGGTGAAACCCAGGAAATACATGAATATGTGAGCTGTTGCCGTGATATGACTGAATTATTGTTGAAAGCGGTGTAAAACACCATTCAATCAATCCAACAAGTCCAATCATTTGAGCCACATTTATATTGTCATCTGCAAACGCTTTCAATTTGGACCTGTCTAACATTTTGTCGTTTAGTAAAGGGTAAAAGGAGTTTCCCTTTTTTGTCGCTTGGACTGGTTTTAGGTAGGCTCTAACCCTTGAGTTAATCGGCTAATCTTTCATTTAATCAAAAAGCTTTTACAAACCACCAAAAGGATAGTTTTGAAGAAAAGGAAAAAGATTTTTGAAAAACATTGTGGGGGATAGAGCAATTGCCTGTTGCAAGTAATTGCTCTTTTTCCATGAATGTTTTCAAAATCTATTAATTGCAGGAGGGTAAAAAGTCTTCCTTGTACAGTAATTGGTTAAAATTTACCTATTTCTTGGTTAAGTTCTTCATAATTTGCCTGTTCTTTGAGATTCATTTTGTACACCTGGGCAGATTTTTTGATGGCATGGTCACTCTGTGCAAGTGTGGCAAACATTCTCTGTATCACTAAGTGGCTGCAAGTGTTCAAATAAACCTTTAGAGCACCTTATATAATTATAGTTGGTCCTGCAGTGTGGATAAATATCAGACTACACAAAACATGCTGTCTGATCTTTGATCTACACTGTCTACTCTGCTGTGATATTCTAGCAAAAACAGTTCTCCCACTGCAATAATCATGGTCTTTCATTTCCCGACTTGAAAGGTCCATTTGTTTATTTGGTCCTTCAAGATTTAAAGTTTAAGTCAGTATTTAACCCTTTAGCACACAATCATGAATTTTAACAAACCTAAAAGTGAATGCTTTTGAAAACACTGTGGGAAAAGGAGAAATGTTGGATACTAACATTTTCTCCTTTTCCCCCAGTTTTCTACCTAATCAAAGACAGAAGTCATCATTTGAGCTACATTTGTTGTCTGCATTTACTTTCAATTTGGTCGAGTCCAAAATTTTGTCATTTGGTAAAGAGTTAATTTACACTGTCACCACCAGATGATTTTTTATATTTTCATTTCTTCAGCAGACCATTCTTGCAAGCTTTCCAGCAAAACAAAAACTTTTTTCCAATAATGTCAAAAACATAAATATCTGTGTTTCAGGTGACCCGAATGACCCAACCAAATAGCCGCTAACCGTAAACTTTTTAAAAAATTCTTGCCAATTTTGCACCATGTGCTTCATCCTGAGATCGAAAACTTTTTTTTTTTTTTTTTTTATTTTTGCCAATTTTGCACCACATGTTTCATCCCAAGCTGGTTCCTCCCATTTCAGTGATTAGTGTGACCACTGCCGACGTCTTTCAGAGCCTAATATACAGAGCTCCAGATAGAGGGAGTGATTTTGATTTTAAATTTGAAAATATTAATAACTCTCCACTAAACCCTATGTTATGGGTATTCAATGAGACGATTCTAATGAGTACCCACAACATAGGGTTTGGAAGAGAAATAATGAAGTTAGAATACTTTCACTCCCTCTTATCTGGAGATCTGAATATAGTGTTGGAAATGTTTCGCACAACCCTAATATTTCAGACCATGATGATTTCCATTTTGTCAAACCATTTCCCTTTAGTCCATTTTGTTGAAAATTTTCCAGTATGTATTTTAGGCCTACCCTCTTTCAGATGCTTGGAATTAGCATCTGCATGATCATTGACTTCTTCCAAAATGGCAACCACCATTCTCTCACTTAACCCTTTACCGCACAATGCCGCTTTTTGACGCCCCTGGAGAAGAAGCCTTTTGAAAACATTGTGGGAAAAGGAGAAAATGCTGGTAACCAGCATTTTCTCCTTTTCCCACAATGTTTTCTACCCTATCAAAGAAAAGTTGCACCATTTGAGCCACACTGAAATTGTCATCTGCAGATGCTTTCAATTTAGACAAGTCTAAAATTTTGTCGTCTGGTATTAAAAGGGTTAAGGGGCATTTACAAGCTCGAATCCTACTCCAATACTTTGCCCATGTCCCATGCCAAGTATTTGGCTGCAGTACCATTCACCACAAGGGAAGTCTACTGCAGTCAAAATAACATGGGAAGAAAAAGAAAACAAGGTAAACATATCTTGACTTCACAATGATTTTGTAAACAAATCATCTGTTTTTTGTTCTGACAGGAATGACCCTAACATTTATGATGGTTTTGCAGTTGTTATACATATTCTATCTATTGTTGTGAAGACATGAAAACAAAGGGACAAGCATTGTTTCATTTCCAAGCAATTTAATTCCAAATCAAACTGACAATACAGTGCATTTTATCCTTTACCTAACAATCTCAAGTTTTAACAACTACTGAGAAAGATGGCTTTTAGAAACGTGTTGGGAAAAGGAAAAATACTCGTAACCAGTACATGTATTTCTCCACAGTGTCATCTACCTTTTATACACAAATCCATTCATTTGTCAGAACCATAGTGATTCTGTCGACTGCAAGTGCTTTTAATTTGGTCAGGTGTAATATTTTGTCATTTATTAAAGGGTTAAACAAGTATTACTATCTGATATACCTGTCCTCTTCTCCGACTTCATCTGAGTTACACCAGCGAATAAATGTTCGCAGCAGGCTTGTCAACCGCTTCTCATCATTACCAGCATCCCCATCTATTAACAATCTCTTTTTGATAATTTCATCTGAAATTAGGAAAACCTCATACACGTGAATATAAAACATGCATCTGACACAGGGTCTAGTCTAAACAAGAGATGTTTGTAAAACATGTATGCCCCCCTAATGGCATCCAATTCTAAATATAACATGTGATTATAAACTGTTAAGTTCAAAGTGTAAAAACGAACAAAGGGTAATTACTCAAAAATTATTAATGATAAATTAACAATTCTTGGGCACTGCACTTCCCATTTATGTGAACTATCAACTTTTTAAAGTTACATGATTTTACCTCACATACTTTTTGAGTTATGCTCCGGAAAAAAATTAAGTACAAAAATCAACAAAGGGCAATAACTGCAAAAATATAATGGGCAGAGTTATGGTTCTTGTGCAATGCACTTCTCCTGAATAAGATCTATCCACATGTAAAGTTTCAAGATGATATCTGAGAAACCTTTTGAGTTATGCTCCAGACAAAAATTAAGTATGAAAATCAACAAAGGGCATTTACTCCAAAAATATGATGGGCAGAGTTATGGTTCTTGTGCACTGCACTTCTCCTTAATAAGATTAATCCACCTATGAGGTTTCAAGGTGATATCTGAAATACTTTTTGAGTTATGCTCCGGACAAAAATTAAGTATGAAAATCAACAAAGGGCAATAACTCCAAAAATATGATGGGCAGAGTTATGGTACTTGTGCACTGCACTTCTCCTTAATGAGATCTATCCACCTATGAGGTTTCCTGATGATACCTGAAATACTTTTAGAGTTATGCTCCAGACAAAAAGTAAGTATGAAAATCAACAAAGGGCAATAACTCCATAAATATGATGGGCAGAGTTATGATTCTTGTGCACTGCACTTCTCCTTAATGAGATCTATCCACCTATGTAGTTTCAAGATGATACCTGAAATACTTTTTGAGTTATGCTCCGGACAAAAATGTGGTCTACGGACCGACCGACGGACCGACCGACAAGTGCAAAGCAATATACCCCCGCTTCTTCGAAGGGGGGCATAATAATGAGATGTTTGTGGTGCTTCTTTTCTTAATTGGACATTTACTGTGCACTGTAAATTTTCCAGTAGCAATGCTGCATTGATTTAATCTGTATTGCAGCGAAATACAATTAATTTTTAGTAACACACATGACAAAGTACAAATTATTAAATGTTTCATTACCTAAAGCACTCACAGAAGTCTTTTATTACATGTAAATCTTGAAAAGAACTAACAAAACTTATCGTGTTTGGTGGCCATTTTGTGTGTATTTTGGGGGACGTACACACTTCAAGTAACAGATGAAGTTAACTTATTTTTCTCATGAGATTACATTGGAAATATTTGTAATTGAAATGAAGAATTATTGAATACTTAAGCAACAGGTATGTCCAAATTCTAGTTGTGTCACCTATTTGTGACAATAAGAGAGTTTCAAAGTGCGCTAAAAATCTGTGCGCAGATTTTAAGCGTTTTTTTCACCATCATCTCTGTACCCGGAGGTGACCATTCAAAAACTAAAATCACCTTCGGCAACAGTTATTTGTACTAACACAGGATCTAACCATGATCTAATCATACACAGATTGTGAAGTTGAATGATTAACTATATAAACTGTCAACCGACCTATTTTCCAGGGGTACACATTTTCGAACCTGACATAATATCTAAGTTACTATGAAGTAACGTCACCGTTTTGTGTAAACTGCTCATTTGAATGTAAACAATGGTGTCACTGCTGTTCATTTATGAACTGCATGTATGATTCTGTAGGAAAATTCACTATTTCTGACAAATTTCTTATTTACCTTTTTCAGCATGATGTGTGTCCAACTTAAATTGTCTAACATTTAAATTCAATCCTGAAAAGTTTCTGACATGTGACATAGTGTCAATGCCAAAAAGTCATGTGACCATTCTGGAATAATGTGACAAGATTCTGATCTACAATTAGATCTATGAATTTTGTGACCTATACTGTTCCAGGGTTCCCATTCACGCACATATGTGCGTGATTCACGCACTGAATTGAATAATCACGCACAAAAATATGAAGTGAAACATGCATGCACGCACAGATTTCAGGGGTCCCGTTGTCGATCACTAGTGGCGCCAGTTGGGACAAGTTAACAAGTATGAAAGTCACTCTTTATCCCCGCTAATCAAACTTGGTATCAATCCCCTTTTCTAGTGTAAAATCAAAGGTTTTGAAGTTACATGTTTTTCTAATTGACAAATCTGTCAAATCATGCGGAAATACTACTCCAATACTTAACAGGCATGAAAAAAAGATCGCTGCAAGGAACACGAAAACCCATGACACAGCAAAAATTGGTTTGACATCATCTGATCATAGCTATTTCAAACTGTCTATTCAGTTATATCAATGACTTTAAACAGTAAATTTACATAAATATCTCGATAAAACAATAAGTGAAAGCTAATTAGTGTCTGAAACTGACAGTGAAATGGAAAATTCTACTGGCTGTCAGGCTGTAAATTGTCCCTCTGAAACTGGCCCCGTGAGTAAGGAAATTGTAACAAGTGTCTTCTTTTTTTAAAATTACCCATATTGTTTTCAAGAGCAGCTGAATGCAGAGTGAGACAAATTTTCAATACAACAGACCCTTACTGTCCTCCATAGATGCTCTATAATTGTCAAAATTAAGTGCACTCCTAGAATTTCTCTTGCTCTCCCAAACTTGTATTCCAGGGAGCGCATGCACTCCCAAAAAGCAATGTGAGTGGGAACACTGCTGTTCAGTGACTTATTACTGATATTTTTTTTCTTTTTGCAAGAACACTCGCACCTACTGAGAGTAAATGGGGACAGTATAAAATGCAGACAATTTAGAAAATGGCATTAAGCAGACAATATACACAAAGGAAGGTATTGGAACAGGGAATAAAACGCAGACATTTTAGACAAAGAAGGGCTATAAGGAAAACGCAGATAACATAGTCCAATAGGCTTTCTGAAATCCTTTTTAAATCCCGTAATACAGGTACATGTAAAATAAACTATAAATGAGTATATACATATATACAGACTTTGATGGAAGTTTCCATTGATTATTTTTCAAATCAGCACATTATATCAATAAGTTTAATTGTATTTAATTCTAAACCAGAGGATAAAAAAGTGGGAGTTGTTGATAAAATTTCATGTTTTATTCTAACATGGTCCAAAAATTTTAAATTGAAGTAAGACTGAATATAAGGTGTTAAAGTTATGTCTTGATCACTGTAATTGAAATGTAGACCAACTTGACACCTTTCTCTGGGACCTTAGAAATGATAAAGATGGGTTAATTATACTGTATATTTCACCTGGTATATCTTCTGAATAAGTGTATAGGAATGTTTTGTAATTGTAATATTTCCTCCTATTTATCAAAATTGAAATAAATATCTGTTTTGTACAAGAAAAATCAGAAAAATAACTTTCCATACAGATTATATGATACAATTCCAATGTAAGAACAACCTGTATATGAGCCATGCTCTGTAAAAAGGGGGCTTAATGCATCTGCGAAAAATATCGACCCAGGTCAGCCTGCGCAGTCCAAACAGGCTGACCTGGGCCGAAACTTTTCACTGTTGGTCAATTTTCTGTACGAAACTTTTCGCTGTTGGTCAATTTTCTGTACGTGCAAGGACCAGTCTACCTCATGATTAGGTTGGTTGTTAAAAAAGTGGCTATTGTGGATCCATAATAATGTGATGGCTTGATTGGTACAACGCATCATGGAGATGCATTAAGCCCCTTTTGCCAGAGCATGGCTCATATTTTTGTGCATTTTTGCTAGAAACAACTTCTTCAGGGAATAGGGGGAATAAGATCCACCTGGTGCCCATTTTCGTTATTTTGTCATAAACTAATGAAATAATTCAAAAAAGAAAGTATAAAAAAAAAAAAGTTGAAATATTAGTAAGTCTGGATTTAATTGAAACAAAAACCACGAAAGTCATGTATTTTTGTAGTCCAAATATTTAGACGTATACATGCTTATTTACCTTTCAACATTTATCATTGGACATTTCACATTTTATTTTTCTTATCGCATGTAACGTCTAAACAGGTCCCATTCAGTTCTATGTAGCAAATCTGATCTCTCTAAAACCAGTATTATAACGAAAGAGGTCTCCATTTACCTTAGGAGGAACTTTATTTGAAAATATTCAGCTGCTGTCTTGATAAATAATGGGCAGATTCATTCAGAATTCAATAAAATCACCCGCAAGTGGGATTGCCGACAGAGTCGCCGCCATGTTTTTCAGTCAGGCAGACGGTTGCATAACAAATAAGAATTGATTTTAAATTTATGAACGAAATCTGTTTCAATAATCAAACAAGACCGAAGCGAAAAAAAATTTCGTTTTAAAAAAAGACATAATACCATTCTGTAAGTTGCATTGATCCCAACATGACGGTTCATTCGGAACAATCATATCTCTTCCACGGCAATTCATAACAAAACAGAGTGGTGTTGAATCGGAATGGATTTAGCTCATAAATAGGCAAGTTTGGGTCAAATATCCTTTTTCAGTCGAGAAATTATTCATTTATCTTACTTCAGTTGTATATTTTATTGAACAATTTCACTTGAAAATATCCAAATTTGCTGTTCAAACAGCGACAAAATTCGATGTCGGAGTTTGCTAAAGGAAACTATGAAGGACCCTATAAGACCCTACGTACACGATGAATGTCAGAATGAAAAATAACGTACGTAGGGGCTTAGAAATAGGACTAGTATTTTTGAACACCTTCTCGACCTATATTGTCTGATTTGTCCATACAATAGCCCTTCTTAATCTATATATTCTGCGTTTTATCACCTGTTCCAATATATACCCTTCTTTGTGTATATTATCTGCTTAACTCTGTATTCTACACTGTCTGCGTTTTATACCGTCCCGAGTAAATGATACTTTCCAATCCATTTTTTTTAAAGACACTCAATACTTTCCGATCTTTAATGATAAGATGGTGTTTAAAACAATTGCTAATCTGTCCTCATACATGAAAATGCATATGAATTAGTAAAAGTGACCAAAATGCCTCGGATGCTAATCGGATGTATAGCACCCATTTCAGAGAAAGTTGAACAACTTTATCCGAATGGGTGCTATCCGATTAATATCCAACTTTCAAGTATGCATTCTGCCACATTTGACATAATTCTCTGTGTGTTTTTCCAACTGTGTTTTCATTTAATCAAATATGTCTGTTTAATAGAAAAAAATGTTAAATATAGTTCCAAATAATGTTACTATTTATGCATAGTGTTTCAGACCTTCGGAAACCCCGGTCATTGCTGTTGTTGTCGCCCTGGCTTATTTAGCTATGTTAGGGATGCGGATCTATTTTGTAGTTGCGGAAACCTTTCGATGTCACAGGGTCTAAGTATTTAAGGTTTTGTTTATACACAATGGTTTCAATAATCGTGTTGATGGAACTAAAACATTGAAACAATTTCGATGATGTTTCCGGTAAAATTTTATAAAATATGAAGTTAACGACCTCTCTCATACACCACCATTGCAAAAATACTTTCTGAATAAACTGCACTTTATCGTCACGAAATACAGGTATAATATGCATAAATTAGGTGCTATAAGTACTGCCCTGGTATTAAGTTAGTTTTTATGGCGACATGTTATAGTAATTGCTTATGGAACAAGAGGTTGTAGGCTGGATTCTAACATGGTCAGATTAATTTCCTCTTCACGCCATGCTTTGGAAGAAATAACATAGAACTGTGTGAGAAATTCGGCGGCGGAATTGAATGTGGCTGAAGCATAAAACATGAAGTCAGGTGTTGTGTTAGTGGGAGCTTGTAGTGCTAATAGTTAGCTTTGAACAGATCTGTATAAACCACAATAAAAATCGCTAAACGTTTGAAAAAAAAAAAAAAAAAAATCACCATGCAGTTACAAATATTTTATAATGCGCTCATATCTTATAACTATATGTCGAGCCCTGTAGCCTTGTCGATGACCTACAGGGCTCATTCAAAGCCCGACACAGCCCGACCAAGTTCTTTCCGGGGATTGTTGGTGCAAAGGCCGATCCACATGTGAGGACCTGGGTCTGTACCTCAGCCCCCCACCCCCACTCCTGGAAAATCTTAAAAATTGAATGGCACAATGTGTTTGCAACCATTTGCAAGGATGAATGAATGAATGGTGGTTTATGGCGCATCGACATCTAGGGTCATTTAGCGCGCAAATAGAAAAGGTAATGGAAGGAAAAAATGATATGTAAAAATTTAAGTAATGAGTATATGATGAAAGATGTGTCATGAAATGATTCTATAATGGAAATAAAAAAAAAAGATATATAGTGATAAGAATAAAAAGGCCTGAATAGGAATAAACTTTAATTGTAAAACAATATCACGGTTTTGTATAATTTATGGTCTAATCTTCTTGAGAAAAGCAATGTCCCTGATTAGATCGACAATCTTTCTGGTATACCTTGATCCGTCATTGGTGACAGTTTTGCTGGAATTTATCTTTATTTTATGAAATTGATGATCCATTTGAATGTTTGATTAATAATTATTATTTACTGTATCCAGATCAGATTTTCAAACAGACTGATCTTGTATTAGCAAATACTAGCACATCTCATTATCTTCATGTATATCTAAGGTCATTCATCATGTAAGATAACATATTGAAGAGATGAAATGACATAAATAGAACTTAAAAAATATGAGTAATGAATACATGATGTAAGATGTGTCTTGAAATGATTCTGTAATGGAAATAAAACAAGCTAGAAATACTGTGATAAGAATAAAATAGTCTGAATTAAGGAAGAAAAGGTTTTAAAACAATATCACAGTTTTGTTTAGAGTCCAAGTAATGATTTCAAATGTACAAGTAGCTAGCGAGATTAAAAGAGATTTTTCAAAATATTTCAACAAATCTTTTTGGGGACATTTAGGAGAAATTAAAAATATCAAAATCAATCCATTCTCATCCATTTAAAGGGCCAGGTACTCGTCATGAAAATGTGGATATTTTTCAATTTTACTAAGAGTGAAATCAAAAAGTACAAGTAGCTGGCGAGCCTAAGAGCGATTTTTGAAATTAAATGCTTGTTTTGAATAACAGAGACTATGAATGTATAAGAAAACTCAAAACTGAATCACTTCCGGTTATTAAAGGGGCCAGCTACTTGATCTGAAAGCTGCACAACTTTGCTGTTTTTCGAAGTAATGATTTAAAATGTACAAGTAGCTGGCGAGATTAAAAGAGATTTTTCAAAATATTTCAACAAATCTTTTTGGGGACACCTAGGAGAAATAAAAAATATCAAAATCAATCCATTCTCATCCATTTAAAGGGCCAGCTACTCGTCATGAAAATGCGGATATTTTTCAATTTTACTTAGAGTGAAATCAAAAGGTACAAGTAGCTGGCGAGCCTAAGAGCGAATTTTGAAATTAGATACTATGACTGTATAAGAAAACTCAAAATTGATTTATTTCCGGTTATTAAAGGGGCCAGCTACTTGATCTGAAAAACAGCAAAGTTGTCCAGTTTTCAAATCAAGTAGCTGGCCCCTTTAATAACCGGAAATGATTCAATTTTGAGTTTTCTTATACATTCACAGTCTCTGTTATTCAAAACAAGCATTTAATTTCAAAATTCGCTCTTAGGCTCTCCAGCTGCTTGTACCTTTTAATTTCACTCTAAGTAAAATTAAAAACTATCCGAATTTTCATGACGAGTAGCTGGCCCGTAAAATGATTAAGAATTGATTGATTTCGATATTTTTAATTTCTCCTAAGTGTCCCCAAAAGGATTTGTTGAAATATTTTGAAAAATCTCTTTTAATCTCGCCAGCTACTTGTACATTTGAAATCATTACTTTGAAAAACAGCAAAGTTGTCCAGTTTTCAAATCAAGTAGCTGGCCACTTTAATAACCGGAAATGATTCAATTTTGAGTTTTCTTATACATTCACAGTCTCTGTTATTCAAAACAAGCATTTCATTTCAAAAATCGCTCCTAGGCTCGACAGCTACTTGTACGTTTTGATTTCACTCTAAGTAAAATTGAAAACTATCCGCATTTTCATGACGAGTAGCTGGCCCCTAAAATGAATAAGAATTGTTTGATTTAGATATTTTTAATTTCTCCTACGTGTCCTCAATATGATTTGTTGAAATATTTTGAAAAATCTCTCTAAATCGCGCCAGCTAATTGTACATTTTAAATCATGATTTCGCAAAAGTGCGAAACTGTCCCATTTTCTGATCAAGTAGCTGGCCCCTTTAATAACCGGAAATGCTTCAATGTCGAGTTTTCTCGTGCATTTATACTCTCTTTTATTCAATACGAACATTTCATTTCAAAAATTGCTCTTAGGCTCGCCAACTACCAGTGCCTTTTGATTTCAATCTAAGTAAAATTGAAAATATCCGCATTTTCATGGCGAGTAGCTGGCCCCTTAAATGGATAAGAAATGATTAAAGTTGATATTTTTAATTTCTCCTAAGTGTCCTCAAAGTGATTTGTTGAAATGTTTTGAAAAATGTCTTTTAATCTTGGTAGCTACTTGTACATTTGAAATCATTACTTCAAAAAACAGCAAAGTTGTCCCATTTTCAAATCAGTAGCTGTCCCACTTAATAGCTGGAAATGCTTAAATTTTGACTATTTTAGTGCATTTAACATCCCCTTTATGTAAAACAAGCATTTATTTTTAAAAACAGCTCTCACACCCGCCAGGTACTTGTACCTTTGAATTCCTCTCTGAGTGAAATTGAAATATGTCCCCCTTTTCACGACGAGTACCTGGCCCCTTTAAGAACAGGAAATGCTTCCATTTTGAGTTTGCTCGTGCATTTATAGTCCCTTTTATTCAAAACGAGCATTAAATGTCAAAAATCGCTCTTAGGCTAGCCAGCTACTTGTACTAAGTAAAATTGAAAAATATCTGCATTTTCATGACGAGCAGCTGGCCTCTAAAATGAATAAGAATGGATTGATTTTGATATTTTTAATTTCTCCTACTTATCCTAAACATGATTTGTTGAAAAATTTTGAAAAATCTCTCTAAATCAAGCCAGCTACTTGTACATTTTAAATCATGATTTCGCAAAAGTGCAAAGTTGTCCCATTTTCAGATCAAGTAGCTGGCCCCTTTAATAACCGGAAATGCTTCAATTTCCAGTTTTCTCGTGCATTTATACTCTCTTTTATTGAATACAACCACTCAATTTCAAAAATCTGCTCTAATAACCGGAAATGCTTCAATTTTGAGTTTTCTGACGCATTTATAGTCTACTTTATTCAAAACAAGCACTTTATTACAAAAACAGCTCTTAGACTCCCCAGCTACTTGTACCTTTGAATTCCTTTCTAAGTGAAATTGAAAAATGTCCCAATTTTCATGACGAGTAGCTGGCCCCTTTAATAATTAAAAATGAATTGAAAATAGTATTTTCAATTTCTCCATAGTACCGTGAATGTGATTCGTTGAAATATTTTGAAATGTCTGTCTTAATCTCGTCAGCTACTTGTACATTTCGAATCCCTAATTAAAAACAAATGTGAAAAAAAATTCCTAGTAGCAGATCTCGCAGCTTGACCCTTTAATACAGGAAATTATTTGATTTTGATTTTTCTGATGCATTTATATAGTATTCTGGATGGAAGAAAAACATTTCGATTAAAGCGTCGACATTTGGTTCGCCAGCTACTTGTACCTTTAGGGAACTAATAAAAACCTCCATTTTAATAACCTATATATTGGTCGCTTGGTACGAATTGCCAGATTTTCCTTTACAAGTGACTGCTTACTAGAAGGTGGCTACAGTAGGTGGCAACAAATGACCAATTTTACCAGTTCAAGTAGCTGGCTACTAGTAGCTGGCTACTAGAAGCTAACTTTACCTGAACAAGTAGCTGGCTACTAGTAGCTGGCTACTAGTAGCCAACTTTACCTGAACAAGTAGCTGGCTACTAGTAGCTGGCTACTGGTAGTTAACTTTACCTATCTATAAAATCTGTGTATGAAACTTTATAGTTCGACTGGGGGAGGGACAATGCCGACTTAGCAGTTATGTCGGCCTTTTCATTGCCCCTTATGCCCATGTGACTAGGGAGTCAGCAGAAGACTATTCCTTTAGACTCAACCAAAATTGAAATGCGTTCAATGGACATCGCAGACAGACGGATTCTCAAGTTTCTGGTTGTGCAAAGCTTGAAGTGAGGATAACGAATCGGAAAAGATGATGAAGCGAGTAGAGTAAGACTGCTTAACAAGTTTAAGGGCAAGGCCAATTGCTTTCACTTTTGCTGAAAAGATAGAAGATTTATTAGGAAGGCGACATTTTCTAAAGTTTAGTTCCGTATACAGCGTCAGCTGCAACTGTAACACCATCTTTAGACCCATCCGTGTAAATAGGCTTGAAAGAAAAGTACTGTTCCTTGATCTCGTTGCATCGGACTCTAAACATACTTTGGTCTGTTTCTGATTTCTTATCAAAGTAAGGTCTAAACGATACTCTGCTGTTCCCATTGTCCACGGTGGAATGTCTGGAATTTTATATTGAGCAATGGTATCCAGATCCACATTAAGATTACTTAAATGAGGTTCCAGGCGAATACCAAAAGGCGGTATTGCATTGGGTTTCCTCTCAAATAGACGTTTATACTGAGTGAGTAGGATTAAAAGTGTTAGATTTAAGTTTTAAAAGGTATTGAAGGGCAAACTCTTGCCTTCTGGCGTAAAAAGATGGTTCATAAGACTCGACATACAGGCTATTAACCGAAGAAGTTCTAAATGCTCTAAGGGCAAGTCGCAAGCCTTCATTATGAATAGAATCAAGAACTTTAAGGTATGAGTTTCGAGCTGATCCGTAGACAATGGATCCATAGTCCAATTTAGAGCGGACAAGAGAACGATAAAGGCGAAGAAGAACTTTCCGATCAGCTCCCCATTCAGAATGGGCGACGACTTTGAGAACATTAAGGGCCTTTTTACATATCTGTTGTAGTATATTGATGTGAGGAATAAATGTAAGCTTTGAGTCAAAAGTTACCCCCAGAAATTTTCAATTTCAGGGACAACATCAATGCGTGTTTTATTCAAGAAGAGATCAGGGTTTGGATGGTGACGCCGAAGGTTGCAAAAGTGCATACACCATGTTTTAGATATAGAAAATTTGACACCGTTTTCATCGGACCAAGACTGGAGTTTGAAACCGTTTTCATCGGACCAAGACTGGAGTTTATTGAGACATTGCTGTTAGTGTCTGTCTATAGTATTCATATTTCTAGCCCTAAAACATATGACAAAATCGTCTACGTATAGGGAACAGTCAACTTCGGGCTTTATAGCTTTTACAATGCTTTTGATTTTAATGCTAAAAATGGTTACAGATAAAATGCAACCCTGTGGTACGCCCATTTCCTGCTCTCGAGCATGTTACAGGGTTTTTCCAACACGGACTCGAAAGAGCCGTTTATTTAAGAAGGCCGCAATGAAAAAAGGAAGGCGGCCTCTAATATCAAAGTCGTGTTTACAAGTCCCTTAAACTCCCGTATTTCCAAGTGGTGTCATAGGCACTTTCAAGGTCAAAGATTACAGACACTACATGTTGTTTTTTAATAAAAGCTTCTCGAATGAATGTTTCGAAGCGGACAAGGTGATCAACTGTACTTCATTGGCGGCGAAATCCACTCTGAACATCAACAATAAGATAGTGGTGTTCCAAGAACCAGACAAGTCGAGTGTTTACCGTCCGTTCAAGAGTTTTACAAAGACAGCTAGTAAGGGCTATTGGACGTTAATTACTAGGATCCCTAGACTCCTTTCCTGGTTTGGGGATAGGAATAACCAGGAAGAGGGGAAATCTCCAGACTGCCAAACATCATTAAAAATATCTAATAAAATGGTAAGAGGTATGAATGGCAAGTGTTTTAGAAATTGATAGTGAACCTTGTCTGAGCGCGGACAAGAATCATGGGCTTTGCTAAGAGCAGATTTAAGTTCTTTCAGTTTAAATAATTTGTTGTAATGCTTTGTGTTATCTGATTTGAAATTCAGATTTTTCTTTTCCTGTCAGTGGGCCTTGTTCCTCTGGAACTCTTCAGAATAGTTCTTGAGGAAGAATTCTTTGCAAAAGTATTGGCTAATGCATTGGCAATATAAAGAGGTGTGTCAAATTCTTGGTTGTTAATGTTAAGGTGGTTGATGGGTAAAGAACCTTTGCAATATTGATCAATGTGCATAATTTAAACAATCTTAATAGAGCCCACTAAATGAAGCCATATATCAAATTTGATAGACCTCGGCCATTCGGTTTGTAACATGAAGATTTAAAGAAAAAAAGTGCAAACTATATTTTCATGGAAATCAGAGTTCTGGATAGGTTTATTTCCATTTAAATTTAAATCAAGATTGGCTTAGAAGAAGCAGATGTTAAAAGAAACTGGGCATAGCCCACCCAGAGTAGCTAAACGGAAGAAGAAAATAAAAAGGTTTTAAATATGGTGGCTTCCTGATGGCGAGGTATGGAAACGCTAAATCCGACTGTGTGGCCATTCATCCACAAATATAACATCAAATCATTTACTTTTAACTGATTGTAGCATGTTTAACACCGCTTTAACACTTTTTCCCAGTCATATCCCATCGGCTAGTGCACTTAGTCATGTATTCTTGTCCTTTCTTGCACCAGTATTAACACAAGATGCGATCCAAGCCACCATCTGTTCATTCCACGTAGACAAGCTACAGATACTCATCATACACCTCTTTAATGAGAGCCAAATGACGCTTGTCACAATGACCTAAATTTGTCAAATGTCGCAAAGGATGTTGTACAGGTCAATGGCCGAAACAATATGTTACTGACAGAGCTATCGAGTCTCGGCTTGTCTGTTGTTTAGATAGATACATGTATGTTTGTCATGGTACAGGTTCTGTCGGATCATCCTTGTGTCGAACGGCTGGATCCGTTAATGTGAATGTAATAGTGACATGAAAAATTTCCCTTTCTCCGCTGGTCATCGTTTCCACGAAGGTTAAATGAAAAATCAGCTAGTGGCTTGGGAAGAATATTGTGCAGAGCAATGGTAATAGAAAACTCAAGGAAAGCATAAAATGGTGAATTGCATAGTAACTGATTTATTTTTTCCCAATGTATCCATGATATTTTTCTATCCCTTTTTTAATAGAAAACTTTTACATCTGTGCCACATTTAAAACTCTTTACAAGACGATAGAATTGTAGACTTGTCCAAATTGAAAGCATTTCCAGATGAAAAATTAAATTTTGACTAAATTAAGGAATTCGTCTTCGATAGGTTAGAAAAGTGTTGGAAAAGGACAAAATGCTTGTTACCTTTTCCAAGAATGTTTCCAAGCCCCTTTCTCAGGATTGTGTGGTAATGGGCCTCTTCCAATGCTCTCAATATGGTCGAGTCTAAAATTTCATATGCTAAAGAGACCTCTATATATTCGAGTTCAATGATTAATAAAACATTTATCTTCCATAAAATCGACGACAAATGTCCGAGATAGCCCATTCAGTCGTTGACCACACAAACCCGCGTTTTAGCGACCTTGAGGCGAAAACATTGTGGAAAAATGAGAAAATGCTGGTAACCTGTGTCTTTTCCTTTTCCCACTATGTTTCCTATCCTTTTAACACTTTCAAAGTCAAATTTCACACCTTGAAACACATTTCATTTAATGTCTGTAAATACTTTGGATTTGGACCAATTCAAATTCTTGTTGTTTGGTATAACTCTTTCAGAAAAAAAAAAAAAAAATATATATATATATATATATATAGTGTCAACCACTTTTGAATGCTGAAAATACAATCCACTGAAACTCGAAATGATTTTTATTTGATAGGTTTGACTAAACAAGCTAGCGCTGATCTAAGATCGAACCACACCTTCTGTGGAGTCTGATCTTGATATATGCCGTCCCCCCCCCCCAAAAAAAAAAAACCCTAATCTTTTCGTTCCTGGAGGGCGCCGAAAAGTCGAGGTAAATGTGGATGTATCCAAAGACTAATGATTGGGATTTAAATCTTTACCTGCGATTGAGGGTGTATTATAAGTTTGGAATAGTTTCGAAATCAAATCGAACTGGGTAAAATTTTAGATTAGGAAGAGTGTATGCCCGTTGAAAGGTCCCTTTATCTAGCACTGCGAGTTTTATTCAGGCATATTCAGTATTCTCAGGTAAATTCCTCCAATTTGTGAAGCACTCTCATTTAGAGATTTTTTTTTTTTTTGCACAGGGTTAGTTAATTGTTCTAAAATTTGCTTCAACTTTCAAACGTTGGTGTTGCAACCACGTGCTTGTTATTATATATACACATATCTGACACGCACAGATTAGGCTAGAGAGAAAGAGTAGGATACAAGGAAATCCGGGTACAAGAACCTATCTCTTCTTCAAATATATCTCATTGGTTCTTTTACATGCTCAGTGTAAAGCACCGATACATGCGTATGGATAATTGGTCGTGAGATAAGAACATTATCCGGATAATAAACCTTGAAAAACTTGACGGATGCTTATATCAAAGATAATATAACTAATATTTTTGGTTTTTTTGCCGTGATATTTGGACGTCAACGTTTAAATCAATCCACAAAAAAAGTTCTTAAATTGTTCTTCTGTATAAACAGATGAAACTAGTCATCTCAAAGAACATTTTCACTTTTGTGATCTGTATATGATTTAAGCAATCTCATTACGGAACAACACGAGGATGACGTCATATACGACCATCTCCGAATGCAGAGTAACAGAAAAGTAAAAAATGGCGACCCTGGACGATAGTCCATCGCTATTTGCAGGTCAACAGTGGGCCGATTGGGCTGATGCCCTCTTACCAAGCAATGAAGACGGTAAAAACGATTACATCCAACCTATTTCTATATCCTGATTACAGCACTTTACTTCGTTATGGCATATTTAGCCGACATTTTAGCAATACCTTCATCCTATCCTCGTTGAGTTATTTTTAACTGTCGAAGTGTCATGCTGTATTTTTGGTTTTCTAGGTGGAGAAGACAGCGACGAAGATGTTGACAACATCGTGACTGAAAGTATGAAGCTTAAAATAGAAGGTAAGTTTGTCTAACGAACCCACTGCAGCTTTTCATTCAAGTTTTCTGATATTTATAATATCGTTCTGTTGTCAACATTGTTGACAAGGAATGAAAAGTGTCACTAATGATCCATCATATTCTATTTTTCCATCTTTAATATTGTGGAAAACATTTGTGACAACTGCACTGACATGAGGATCAATTATTTAGGCTAAACTATTTTTATGGAAGGGTGTTGTCTTCATCAACAAAAAGAAGTGGAAAGTAAAATTCACTGATATTACTCAGTAAATCATTCAAAACAGGCTGTATCTGATGTGTATCAGCTACAGTTATTGTCATTTTTTTTTCTTAATAGTGACTTATAGATCCTGCATTGTTACAACAGCTAATGATGCTAATCATGGTAAAATAAAAAGTCAGTATAATGGAGAAGTAATTTTGATGATGCAATGGTTACATTGATCAAAAAGGAAAGCAAGATTTCAAATTCCACTCATCTGCTTGTCATGAGAAATGATCTCTAGGCTAGGAAGAGTGGCTTTTTGCTGTCAGTCACTCTATTGGCTGATTGAAAAATAATAAGACATTACAGATACAGAATGCGGCAAAGGCAAATATAAGAATTAACAAAATCAAGCAATACCCTTGATTCCAGAACAACAGAAAAAATTGTATATATTGTGATAAGCTGTTGTGCACAGACCCTGGACAGGTAAAAGACTGTATGATAAATGATTCCATGCATTTCTGTGTTTTGTATTTATTCTCAATAATTATGTTTCAGAATTCAATGCATGCCTAAAATATGATTGAAATGGAAGAACATAGCAATGATTCATTCCAGTTGAAAGATGGTAGTTTTCAAACAATTAAAGAAGTAATTTCCATGCACCTAGTAATTTTATAGTGTTGAAAATTGGTTTTTTACCTTTTGTTCAAGTTTTTTTTTTTTTTTATGTCCGTGTCGTCTGCATATCCTGAAAAGAATGTTAGACATACAGAGCTTTTCCTACATATTACTGTTAAATGTTTAGCAAATGACACATTTCAGACTTGTCCAAGTAGAGAGCATTTGCAGTTGACAAAAATATGTTACTCATAAATGAAAATGTTGTTGGAATGGTAGAAAACATTGTAGGAAAAGGAAGAAATGCTGCTTACCAGCATTTCACTTTTTTCCACAATGTTTCTAAAGTCCTCTTTTTTAGGGTTGTTGGAACTCCAAATTGTTTAGTAAAGGGTTTAAGGAAAAGGAAACTGTTGAAACGATTAGTCTTTGTAACTTTTCCTAAAGTCACATAGCTATGTGACCAAATAAACTGATCTCCAGTGATATGTTTTTACTGTTAATCTTTCAGACATGCCCTTATTTGGACTTTGTCCCTCCAGAGATGAATTTTATTTGGTTGTCTGTGAAAAATGCCAGCAAGTTCTAAAGCCGCAGGCCTTTCAAGCCCATTTAGGTAAGAGTGAGGCGTGACAGTGCCATTATTATATTGAAACCAGGTAAACTTTGGGTATGAAAATGTGTGTGAGGGGGAGGGGTTCCAGAAATGAAATGGTACATGGAATATTGCAAAATCTCCCAAAATTTTCCTATCATTTTTAACCAGTTACTTCACATCATGACAATGGTAGAAAAGGAAAAGAATATTTACCAAAGCTGACTACTCTAGGGATATCCAAAGTTTTATTTGAATAGCATTTGGCCAATATGATCAGTGTTTTATTTTTACATGCTGTAATATTTGCAATTGAGCCAGGGAATTGGTGAGATTAGATTGTCTGTATTGATTTAAAGAAATGCTAAACTATCTGTCATTAAGCCAGTATCTTTTTCTCCTTTTCAGATGTCCGACATGGGGGTATAGGTAGTTATACAATATCAACCAAGGAGCATTCATCACAAAGTCGACATTCTTCATCAAAGTCTCATGCAAAATCACATTCTCCCTCAAAACATCATTCACGTTCCTCCCACTCAAAATCTCAGTCATATTCAGCAAAACATAGACTTGCGAATAAAGCCCCAATTAGTGAGATAGTGACAGAAATTTGCTCAGGTGATGACATAAATCCCAGTATAAGCTCGAGTAAAAGCTTGGGATCATACCAGCATGCCGAGGATAGTGTTTGTGGGCCCCCACATTCGTTTGTTGCTGTCTCGAAGGTGGGGGCAGAAACTTGCACCATTCCGGTGAAAGACAGTAAGATTAAAAAGAATCATTCAATGCCTGTTGTTAAAGTTGAACGAATGCCCGATTCTTTATCAGTGGAAAAACACAGAGAGTCCTATGGTAGTGCTAGAACTTCATTGACTAATGGGGCAATCAAAGCTGCTAAATCTCCAGCAGTGTACACCCATATGGATGCAGTGCCTGATGGAATTATAGACATAAAGCCACCCAAATCTCCAACTCCTGGGCCACCTGAGAGTCCAGATGTACCAGATTTAATGGAGCCAGAACCAGCGACAATTTCTGAGATTGATTCCGCAGTAAACGCAATTTTGGAACCATCATCACCGACAACAGAAGAGCAGGATGTTAGTAGTTTTGTTAGTCTGGCAACATCTCCATGTACATTGACTACAACCACGGTTACTATGGCAACACTGACATCAAGCCTTACAACCAATGTAACAAATACAACTTCAACTTTTACATTCAGCAATATGGGTAGACCTCATTTCCCATCAGGTAGCATTCAGGTTAGCTTTTCAAGTGCAGGTGTACTTACCACATTGTCAGATGATTCAAGTGATACAAATATCAATAACAGTAACAACATAGATAGCTATGATAAAGTTATGATAAAAAGTGATCCAGATGCTACAGTGAAACCCGCGCTGTGTATCAGAGGTTCGAGTCACGAAAGTATGGAAAGTACAATTAGTGATATTGTGAAATCGACAGTCAATGCAAATAGGACAGGTGGATTTCAAAGTTTGAATCCTCTGGTGACAGGGTCGTCAAGCAGTTCATATAGTTCGAATGATCTCGTTTATGATTCTGCATTAACATCTCCGACAAGTCAAGCTAGTGGCAATAAATTATCTGGGTCATCCATGACATTTTCTAAAGTGGGGTCAAAGTTGTTGACGGGATGTTCAAGTGCAAGTAGACTTGGTGATTCTTCAAATTCTGCGGTTTCCAGTGCTGCGATGGCCAGTTCCAATCACCATGGCAATTCAGAGGCGTTGAAAAAACTACAGCTTATAAACAAACCTGATAAAGTGATCCCTCTAAAAGGTAAGATCTAACATACTGCTTCAGATGAAAAGGGGGATCGATAACTCTTTAACCAGATGTCAAATTGCCCATATTGAAATCATTTGAGCCATGCTCTGTGAAAAAGGGGCTCTCTACGAAACGACAAAATTTTAGACCAGTCCAAATTGAAATCTTTTGCAGACAACAAAAGTGTGACTCAACAATTGAAATTTGTTTTAGGAAGAATAGAAAACTTTGTGGTAAAAGGAGAAAATGCTTCTTCCGCAGGGTCGGTAAAAGTTGGGATTGTGTGGTAAAGGGTTAATACATCTGCGAAAAGTATTGACTCAGGCCAGCCTACGCTGTCAGCGCAGACTGACCTGGGCCGAAACTTCACTATTGGTCAATTTTCTGTATGTCAAAGGACCAGTCTACATTATGATACAGTCGGTTGCTAGACAAAATGGATTTTATGGATCCATAGTTGTGTGATGTGTTGCTTGGTATCATGCATCACAGAGATACATTAAGCCCCCCTTTTGCCAGAGAATGGCTCATTTGTAGGTTACAAACTACTAGTATATGTGGCTCAACTGATTGGATTCGTCTTTGAAAGGGAAGGAAAATAGTGTCTTTTTTGGAAAGGGTAGAAAAGATTGCAACATACCAGCGTTTTCTCCTTTTCCTCCAATTTTTAGCTCCACTGGCCGAAGGCCAGCGGGCGAATGTCATGGCCCGGTGTCCGTCGTGCGTGCGGCCGTCCGTCCGTCCGTCTGTCCGTCCGTCCGTGCGTGCGTTAACTTTTATTTCAAACATCTTCTTCTCTGAAACTACCCATCCAATTTTCATGAAACTTCACAGAAATGATCCTGCCATGGTCCTCTTCAGAATTTCTTGAAAGAATTTGATTCCTTCAAAAACTCTGGTTGCCATGGCAACAAAACTGAAAAATATGGGAAATCTTTAAAAATCTTCTTGTCGGAAACCATAAGGCATAGGGCTACCAAATTCGGCATGTAGCTTTATGTAGTAGACCTCTATCAAGTTTCTTCAAATTATAGCCCTGGGGTCAAAATTGGCTCTGCCCCAGGGGTCACAAGTTTTACATAGGCTTATATAGAGAAATCTTTAAAAATCTTCTTGTCGGAAACCATAAGGCATAGGGCTACCAAATTTGGCATGTAGCTTTATGTAGTAGACCTCTATCAAGTTTCTTCAAATTATAGCCCTGGGGTCAAAATTGGCTCTGCCCCAGGGGTCACAAGTTTTACATAGGCTTATATAGAGAAAACTTTAAAAATCTTCCTGTACCTAGCCATAAGGCCTAGAGCTACCAAATTTTGCATGTAGCTATATCTAGTGGGCCTCTACCAAGTGGGCCAAAATTTTAGCCCTGGGGTCAAAATTGGTCCCACCGCAGGGGTCACAAGTTTTACATGGGCTTACATAGTGACAACTTAAGAAATCTTCCTGTTTTGATTTTTTTTTTTAAATTAGCCTTGCATCAGGGGTCTTATGTTTTACAGAGGCTTCATATGGACAAAACTTGAAAATCACCTTATTTTTATGGCTTTATCTTGTGGACTTCTACCAGGGTTCAAGTAATTAAATAGCTCTGGGATCAAAAATGGCTTTGCCCTGTGGGTCTCAACTTTCATAAGGGCTTTTACAGAGAAAACTTTGTAAGTCTTCATTTTGAAACCATTTGGCTCAGCATTGAAATGTTTATTATTTATGGTTTATATTTATAAGCCAGTGGAGCGATACAGGGCCATCATGGCCCTCTTGTTTCAGAAACCTTATTTGTCATGATTTTGTGGTAAAGGGTTGAAAGATTATCACTAAAACCATCATGATAGTTCTAATGAGTTCCC
The DNA here is from genome assembly GCA_945859785.2 of Tridacna gigas. Lineage (NCBI taxonomy): Eukaryota > Metazoa > Mollusca > Bivalvia > Cardiida > Cardiidae > Tridacna > Tridacna gigas. The sequence goes on along the minus strand of OX244036.2, from coordinate 29,726,723 downwards.
AAAACAAAGGTTTGGTGAGGAACTGTATTGAGTTTATTCACTGAACCCAGACATGCCACCCTTACCTGCAGTTTGGGGATAGAAAAAGGGTTGTAGAGCTCAACATCTGCATAGGAATGCCTTGTGGCTAAGCAAATCCAGTGCTTAGTTTCAGTGAAGAAGTAAGTTTTTGCTGTTGTAATAGAAGTACTGAAGCATCATTTAACCCTTTACCAGATGACAAAATTTTAGACCTGTCCAAATTCAAAGCATTTGCAGACGACAATTTCAGTTTGTCTCAAACAGTGCAATTTTTCTGTGATAGGGAAGAAAAAATTGTGGGAAAAGGAGAAAATGCTGGTTATCAGCATTTTCTCCTTTTCTCACAATGTTTTCAAAAGACTTTTTTCCTCTGGGTCGTTAAAAGTCAACATTGTGTGGTAAAGGGTTAAACAGATAAACACAGAGAGATTGATAGACATTGTACATCCAAGATCAGGATGAATGTCTTGTGCTGTCTGATCTTGATCTACATTGGCTGCAAATGTAAATACAAATGTGATTGACACCTAGGTTTTACCCTTTACCAAACAGTACTAAGTTTTAATAACTTGTAGGAAGAAGGTTCTTGAAAACTTGGCTGGAAAAGGAGAAAATATTGGTTCACAGCATCTTCTCCTTTTCCCACAATGTTTTCTTACTTTTCAAGGACTCTTTACAAAACTTTAAACACATCTAATTGGTCTTCTGCAAATGTTTAAATTTGGAGTGGTCTTTAATATTATCATGTGGTAAGAGTTAAACTCTAGGTTTGAAGTTTTCCTTCCTGTTACAGATCGCCAGTATGATGCAAATAAACACTGCGGAGTGGTTGTTGCTGAAACTGGTAAACCTTGTACAAGGTCCTTAACTTGTAAGGTAAGAGTATTGACAAACAATCCATCTATAGGCATGTGCTGTTGCATAGTGTCTATTTATAGGTATAACTTCACCAGTAAATGCTGGAGTAATAATAGTACTATAGTAATATGAGCCTTGCTCTGTGAAAAGGGAGCTTAATGTATCTGTGAAAAGTATCAATTCAGGTCAGCCTGCCCAATCTGCGCAGGCTGACCTGGGCCAAAACTTCATTAATGGTCAACTTCCTGTATGTCCAAGGACCAGTCTACCACGTTATTCAGTTGGTTGCAAAAAAAAAAATAGCTATAATGGATCCATAATTATGTGATGGGTTGTTCGATATATTCATTTTGGAGATGCGTTAGGTCCCCTTTTGCCAGAGCATAGCTCATATTATTTTTGTGCTTGCAGAAAAGAAGCTGACTGATGAAATGTCAATTTTTTTTTTTAAAGTTTTATTTGCCATGTCAACTGGTATGAAGGGAGTCATGGCCATCTCCCATCATATCTTACAATTCAATGTTAGTATTGATAGGTTGTTAGTACAGTATTTTATTAATTACAATAATCATCATGGTAATACAGATAATATTCATGTAATAATAATATATTAATACTTTTACAAAAAAGATTTGTCTCATATGACTAACAGAGATTGTATTTTTGACATAAGTATTCCATCACTTAATTGTGGCTTTATTGAGAGAGAGAGAGAGAGAGAGAGAGAGAGAGAGAGAGAGAGAGAGAGAGAGAAATAAAAGACTGAAATCATCATTTAAGCTACATTCAATTTGTTGTCTGCGAATTCTTTGAATTTGGACAAGTCTAAAATTTTTTCATTTGGTAAAGAGTTAATCTCAATTTCAGTCTCATGCATTGTCTCTACGTCGAGCTGTACAAGGGCGGCGATTACCTTTTGATGAACTGTTAAAAGAACACCGTGAAGCCAAAGAAGCTTACATGAAAGCCAGGGTAGAAAGTAAAGAAGCTGCTGCTGCACTGAAAGCTGCCACCACACCTCATAAAACGGGTCATATGTCATCTCCGAGTGGAAAATCACAACTTTTCACACAATCCTCGCCGGTTTTAAAGTCTCTCTCAGACACCAGTTTGAAGGACAAGTCCCAGTCTAGTGCTGGTTTAAGTAGTTCGTTGAAGTTGGATCGACTGCAGTCCTTTAATAGGTATGTGTCCTACATTTTATTATATGACCAGCCCCAATAGCTCAGGTGGTAAAGCATGGGACTTGTGAATGTCACTTCTTGGGCCAGTTGAGGATGTGGGTTTGATCCACTACAGCTGGCCTCATAAAGGTAGTCTTTCAAGCGAGACATTGAATGAAGGTCTTATGTGAGATTGCTATACACCGAGAACATTGATGAACCCAGTGTAACTTAGGATTAGTTTTGTGATGTATCCTGCACTATACCCTATAGTAAAACCAACAGACTTTTTGGGGCTTTGCCCATAAAGGCAACTGATGGAGGAGGTAAATAAACAAAAACCAATCAATGAAGTTAATTATATACATGTAGCTATAAACGATTTGACTAAAATACATTATCTAAAACACATGTACAACAGACCAGTATAAGGTTTCTGTATCTTGAAAGTACAGTAAAACCCCTCTATTAAGACCACCTGTGGTACTTTTGAAAATTGGTCTTATTAATGGGGTGGTCTGATTTCAGGGTTTCACCCACCTAGATTTTGAATCAAACCAGGATTCTGTTTAGACTTATGTAGATTTAAATTATGTGCCAAGTAATGTATACATATTTTAGTCAGAGAAGCCTATGCCAACACATATAAATGACAAGAAAATTTTCATGTTTATTGAAAAGTTAATATGTTGCTTGAATTTTATGAATAGATCCACATGGCAGTGCATGTCCATATATAATTGCCTATTTAAACTCTTACGCAAGACATGTATATTAATTAAGAATCTGAACTTAAAGACTACATAATTTAATGTAACTGATAGAACTTGTCATATTCCCTGTTTTAATGTGCTTTTTTTATTAGCTCCACTGGCCGAAGGCCAGCGGGCTAATGTCATGGCCCGGTGTCCGTCGTGCGTCCGTCCGTCCGTTCGTCCGTGCGTCCGTGCGTTAACTTTTATTTCAAACATCTTCTTCTCTGAAACTACCCATCCAATTTTCATGAAACTTCACAGAAATGATCCTGCCATGGTCCTCTTCAGATTTCTTGAAAGAATTTGATTCCTTCAAAAACTCTGGTTGCCATGGCAACAAAACTGAAAAATATGGGAAATCTTTAAAAATCTTCTTGTCGGAAACCATAAGGCATAGGGCTACCAAATTTGGCATGTAGCTTTATGTAGTAGACCTCTATCAAGTTTCTTCAAATTATAGCCCTGGGGTCAAAATTGGCTCTGCCCCAGGGGTCACAAGTTTTACATAGGCTTATATAGAGAAAACTTTAAAAATCTTCCTGTACCTAGCCATAAGGCCTAGAGCTACCAAATTTTGCATGTAGCTATATCTAGTGGGCCTCTACCAAGTGGGCTAAAATTTTAGCCCTGGGGTCAAAATTAGCCCCACTGCAGGGGTCACAAGTTTTACATGGGCTTACATAGTGACAACTTAAGAAATCTTCCTGTTTTGATTTTTTTTTTTTTTTAAATTAGCCTTGCATCAGGGGTCTTATGTTTTACAGAGGCTTCATATGGACAAAACTTGAAAATCACCTTATTTTTATTGCTTTATCTTGTGGACCTCTTCCAGGGTTCAAGTAATTAAATAGCTCTGGGATCAAAAATGGCTTTGCCCTGCGGGTCTCAACTTTCGTATGGGCTTTTACAGAGAAAACTTTGTAAGTCTTCATTTTGAAACCATTTGGCTCAGCATTGAAATGTTTATTATTTATGGTTTATATTTATAAGCCAGTGGAGCGATACAGGGCCATCATGGCCCTCTTGTTTTGTGTAGTCTCAAGAACTCCTATTCCACATGCTCATTTTCATTTTTAAACAAAGAATTTCGAATATTATTGAAGAGCCTGACATTTACAGGGTTTTTTTCCCCCATTTTGACATCGTCGGTCACAAAGTTGAAGCGTTCGCCAGTTCACAAATCGCTTATTCTCTACAATTATCCAAATAATTATCCCATCCTGATCACTAGATATTAACCCAAACGTCTCAAATTACAAAAGCTGGATGTACAAAACAAATCGTAATTACCCGGATGTCGACATGTTTTTCAGCCAGATCAGCAACGTGTGATAAACGCCTGATTACCAAATAAAAGCCGAATTAATTATTATCAATTCATTGGTCATTTGATTATGTAAGGTAACACCTTGATCAATTAACACGATTGTGTTACTATAGTCAACAGATAAACAAAAGACCGATTGTCTACTCCATTCGACCCAAGAATATTCATACATGAAGCACGGCCTCCAGTTCGCAATCATAGGCACATGAAAATTAGCTGGTCGTAAAAAAATTGAGAAAATTAGTGGCCGTTTCACGGGGTTAAAATCTATTTGTAATTTCTCATTGGTACTGAAAATGGTGGTCGTAATTTCGGAATAGCTGGGTGCCCGTATTTCCGGGGTCGTGGTCATTGATTATGAAGAAGGAAGAATTTCCTGCTGACAAAAATTTTTTGTAATAGTGGGTTGCTCGTATTACCGGGGTAGTCGTGAGGAGAGGTTTAACTGTACATTGTGTAGGTTACTCAGTAGTCAAACATGTACTCTTTATAAGACATCATAGTTTCTGTGGTACATGTATTTTCGTTTTATGTGTTTCCACGTTCATGTCTTTCCGTCAAATCGCAAAAATGTATGACTTTCTTGATTTTTTGTTATTTCTGTTATTTTATAAATTTTTTTACAGCCTTCTTTAATAATTGTTTTTTACAGCCATGCAGAAAAGGTACATGTTAAAGGGAACAGTACAACAGTCTGCATTTCTCTTTTGTCAGGCCAGGTCTTGTTGAGTGTGTAAAGAGCTTTGCATCAGATTCTACCATCTGTCTTGTCCGATTCACACCTCTATACACAAGCAACTGAAGCAGATCTGACTAGACAGAAATGGGGACTGTCATAATATTCCATTTATATTTGGAAAAAGATTATTGATGGATTATTATGTGGAATTTAGTTGAGTCATTTTAACATTTTGAAACAAACAACTTTCACCTGAGAGGGAGTGTTGGAGTGTCCTTGGGCAGTTCTGTATGGGTCCAACCCAGGAAACACATGGATAAGTGAGCTGTCACCTTGATATGCCTTAAATAATGCTGAAAACGGCACAAATCAATCAAAGTATCAGTGGGCGAAATAAGCGCTAGCCCAACAGCAAAAAACTAGTAGATTTTCTTTCGGGACTGTAAATATTCCTAATTTACTAGCCTGACTAGCGTGTTACATGTAGATCATCAAAAATGATTCTACTACATTTTCACTTTGCAAACAACCCATTTTAGCCACTGATATCGTTCAGTCTGTTGCTTGTATCCTAAACTTGTCATCAATGGCCAATTTTGTTATTTGAAAGCCATCTTTGCATGTGTATGAATATTAGCAGTCTTTGTCAGGAGTTTTATTTTTGAAAAAGGCTTTTAAAATGAAATCTGATTCAATCTCCCTTTAAATCAAAACAAATCATTGTCTTTTGTACTTAAATGTTTAATCAATTTAAGATTTCCTATCCTTGCCTAAACCAGCTTTTTATGAGAAGCAAGTGCACATTTTTCTACTTTATTTTGTAAATTACATTAGATATTTTTACTTCCTTCAAGCTATCCACATTTGTTAAATCTCTTAATTTTTTAAGCTCCATTGGCTGAAGGCCAGAGAGCTTAGGTCATGGCTCTGTGTCCGTCATGCATCCATGCACCCATCTATGCTTTAACTTTTATTGAATCTTTTCACCCGTACAAAGACAAAACCTTTGTTATTTGTCAACCAGATACCAGACAATCACACAATCCAGAGTTTTAAGGACCCAGGAAAAGTCAGTTTTTCAAAACATGGGAACAAGAGAAAATGCTGGTTATCGATTTTTTTTTTTTTTTTTTTTTTTTCTTTTTTTAAACATGGAAAAAATGCCAGCATTTTCTCTTTTTCCCACAATGTTTCCTACTCTTTAACATACATATTCCATTACTTGAGCAACATCTCATTTGTCATCTGCAAATGCTTTCCATTACTGCATTGCAGTATTTTAAGGCCAGTTTACACAACTTGCTCTTTAAAATCTGTTGCAACACATGTGCTAGATCACATCATGTAAACCCTCTTTTAATGGGAGATTTGCTAGCAAAACTGTAAAGCAGAGCAAATAGAACATGTTCTATTTTCCCAAGTTTTTCAGAGAGAACGGACCAATCAGTGCTATGGTAAATTCCAGCCCTTTATCTTGATATTAATTATACCTTTAGTAACGTCCAAATGAATACTTTTGTTTTCTATACCTTGAACAGACCCCTATCTTGTGGAAAGTCACATACAATTACTCAACCGACAGTTGGTGATTTATCCCACAGAAGGGGTAAAATAGATCATAGGAGGCAGATCTTCTGAACATATCGTGTAAACATAAAATACAGATATGCTTGAGATTAGACCTACATTATCATTCTTTTAAAACATTCCGTGTAAACTAGCCTTTAGATTGATTCAAATTAAAAGCGTTTGCAGACAACTATTTAAATATGGTTCAAATGATTGGATTTGCCTTTGGAAACAGTGTGGGAAAAAAGGAAAATGCAGGTTACCAGCATATTCTCCTTTTCTCTTTCTCAAATGTTTTCGAAAGCCCTCTTCCTCAGGGTTTTTAAAGGAGTGATTGTGTGTGTCAGAGGGTTAAACAGTGTCGTGTAATTTTAGATCCAGTGTCACCAATGTTCAACTACCAACAACTACTGTCTCAGAGGAAGTGTTATCACCTTTAAATAAACTAGAGGAGAGGTTGTCAATAGACGAGGGGGAGGAGACTCCAACACCGAAAAACGATTCTTTTACAAATTATCACCCAAGGCCTATAGCTGTAAGTATGATTGTGATCAATTTTAGTACATCGCAAGGTAGCATCCATGGCTTTTTTAATCCTATGACTGAAACATTTTAATAATGGTTAGTGGATGGTTGCCTGCTCGGGTAGCTCAGTGGTTAGCGTATCTGACTTGTGACCTGGTGGTTGCGAGTTTGATACCCAGTTGAGGCAAACTTTCTTTCTGGCAATTTTTCGCCACTCACCACTGATTCATGTGGGAAAAGTAGTCAGTGACTTGGAAAGAAAGTTGTGTCAATACTGGTGTAAGAAAGCCAGGAAACACTTGCATAGGTGCACTGACTGCTGTGATATGACCTTAGCTATTAAAACAGTGCTAAACTCCAATACAAACAAACAAATAGTAGATGGTTGGTTTAGTCATGCCATCTTAACTCTTAACCAAACCACAAAATTTAAGACTGGTCCAAAATGAAACCATTTGCAGACAATAAATCAAATTTGGCTAAATGATGGGATTTGACTCTGACAGAGTACAAAAATTTGTGTGAAAAGGAGAAAATGCTGGTTACCAGCATTTTCTCCTTTCCCACAGTGTTTACCAATGTTTTTCACATCAAGGTCGTTTAAACTCCGGATTGGATGGTAAAGGGTCAATTTTTTTCTAAATGCTGGTAGATATTCACCTGAATTTTGCTGTGTAAGTCAACCACCATGACCTACAGATCAAGTTCGAGTTTTGTCCCGCTCCACTGCTTTTTCACGCATTTACGGGCCTTGGACTTACAAAATTTCACTGATAAAACATTTTTCCGCACTTTTTTTCTAAACGCTGCTACATATAGAGCTGAATTTTGGTGTGTACATCAATCACCATGACTTACACATCAAGTTCGAGTTTCATCCCACTCCACTGCTTTTTCACGCATTTACGGGCCTTGGACTTAAAAAATTTCACTGATAAAACATTTTTCCGCACTTTTTTTTCTAAACGCTGCTACATATAGAGCTGATTTTTGGGTTGTACATCAACCACCATGACTTACACATCAAGTTCGAGTTTCGTCCCGCTCCACTGCTTTTTGATGCATTTACGGGCCTTGGACTTTAAAAATTTCACTGACATGCCAGCGATACATACGGCCGGTAGGGGACTGTGTATTGCTATGCAATACTATCAGAATGCTTGTTTTGAAATTAAGTTCTCTGCCAGTGACTAACACTTGGACTAACTTTGCAATAACAAATTGTCATCTGTCATAATTTCCATACTTGTGAATGGTAATAATATGGTTCAAATTTAATTTATCACTGCTTTTTTTCATTTTAGCAGCTATTGTTACTTTAGGCAAGAATTTTTCCACTTCCATCGTGCTGCTTTTGCCTTCCTAATCCTACCAATACGGTTTATCCAAGTACATGCTTTGTATATGAGCCATGCTGTGTGAAAAGTGGGCTTAATGCATTTGCAGAAAGTATCGACCAAGGTCAGCCTGCGCAGTCCATGCAGGCTGACCTGGGCCGAAACTTTTTGCTATTGGTCAATTTTCTGTGTGTCAAAGGACCCGTCTACCCTATGATACAGTTGGTTGTTAGACATAATGGATTATATGGATCCCTAATTATGTGATGACTTGCTTGGTATCATGCATTACGGAGATGCATTAAGCCCCCTTTTACCATAGCATGGCCTATATGTATGTGTATGTATTTGTCATTTTAGGCATGCTCATTTGGTGCTAGACGACATACAAACTTTGGCAGCAATGGTTACGGATGTCACAGCTTTAACAGACGAACAGACCATTTACAGGCAGCGTTTTTGGATCTCTTAGAGAGACACCTGAATCCACCGCCGCCTAAGTATGCTTGTTGACTGTTTACCATCTGAAATAACATCGCAGCTGTTGACTTGGAAAACATATGACTGAATATAGATAATCATGAAATAATCCACAAAATACAGTCAATCTTATATTAAGTGACCACACTAGGGATGATAAAAAATGGTTGCTTAATAAATCAGTGCTAGTTCAGAAAGGGTGGTGGGGCAGGTTGCAAATTACATTTCTTACTCATTAATTCTTTGAATATATTCTATACTAAAAGAATATGTTACCATTGATGAGAATGTATAAAGAAAATGCTTTATCAATTAAAAAACATTTTTTGGACCATACGTATAGCAATTTATACGTGAAAAAAGAAACCAAAAGTAGGTTAGAATAGTCACCAAGAAATCTCATCATTCTTAACAAACCTTTTGGACATAATTACTCAATGTGTCTGGAATACATGGCAAGAAATTTATGATAAAGACAAACACTGTGTAAGTGTGAATAGAAGCCTGTCTAAAAGACTTGTCATACTCAAAAACAACTTCTTATTGCACATCATTCCCAAGTTGACTTTGTCAGTGACAGACACACTTGATTTGTTGTGCCTTTTTATAACCAAATCAAGAACTGTGCATTCCACTTCATGTAGTGGTAATCGAACAAAGTTCTGTTCCCTTTAGGGAGACCACAAGAATGAATAAACATAATTTCTTATCCTTTTCACATGTCCGTAGGCGAGCTGATTAGGGACTTTGTTGGTCATTATGACATGGTTCTACATTGTTAATGCTATTGTCAAAGGGTAATCAACAGTTAGACATGTAAATGTGTTATCTTGTAATTGACTTGCTGTGATGTCTAGATTACAATAAGTCAGAGGTTGTTACAAACTTTACGGTCAATTAGGATCCACTATTAAGATGGCGAGTTTTAATGGCTCACATAATGAAAAATAGTGGTCTTTTGAGGCCTAAGATTGATGGTCGTTCAGGGTTCATTCTAGAGTGCGCCCTTGTGTCATTGGCACATATTTTTCATCATGCTTATCAGAAATCTTACCACGGGCCGAACTATTGAAAAATCAAGAGAATTGGCGAAAAATCAAAAGAAAGAAAGTTTGCCTCAACCAAGTATTGAACCTGCAACCACCAGGTCACGAGTCTGATACGCTGACCACTGAGCGACCCTGGGAGGCATTTTTGACTGCAGTTTTTAGCCTGTTTCTTCTTTGGACAGATTTGTGGCAGAGAGCTGCAAAACTATTCCTAGGGAATGTGAACAGTCACCTGAATTGAGGTTTTACACATGAAGATATTATGAAAACATGTTGGAAGAATTGCTCATTATTAGAATGCATTTGAGGAAACCATGAGATTTCTCCTTTTTACGTGTATGAAAAAGTTGTTTAAATACTGATTTGGAGATAAAACACTATCCTATTGTTTCTTTCTCTTTGTAGGAAATTATGTCTGGAATCCAATTTGCCAAAAGATAACCAGATTTTAAATGGCACCACAGACCCATATGACTTCGAAATGTTAGACCCTAGCAAAACATCTCTTGGTCAACAGTTACTACAAAGTGGTGGTCGGGTTATACAGACATCTGTTTCTCGAGTGACACCTAAAGTGAAATCAAAATCAAATTCTAATACAGGGAATAAACCAAAGTTAAAAGAGCCCCCATCAGTCACTAAAACTCCCACAGTCATTAATAGTAGTAATATACAAACAGGAGGTTTAATCCCAAAGCCATCTGCTAACTTAAAAAGACGAAGCAGTGGTAACCTTACACCTCAAAGTGCAGGTAATACTCACTCATCACTGACTGGAACTGCTGTAGTGTCGACGCCAAATATTATCGGTAGTGTTGGATCACTCTCCAACACCAGTCGGCCAGGTTCACAGTTCGCGATTGCAATACCCAATGTGAATATCAGTGCTGCTACCTTAAACCAGATTAGTGCTAGTCTTGTAGCGAGTGGCAATCTCAAACAAAGTAAAAATAATGTGATAAAAGACATGGGATTTGTGGTGACCAATATCCCGCAAGAGGCACTGCTGAATGGTCAGTATGTTAATATAGCCAATGCCCAGATCGGGGACGCCTTATCCTCAAACCAATTCCAACAAGTGAAGCTGGAGGATGGAAACAAACCTACAGTCCAATCCACACAGTTAAACAAAACTGCCGGTCAACAGAAAATCAGTATAAACAATAATGATGCTATACGCACAGTGCAGATTGGCAAAGGAAATATAATTACTAGTCTAACTCCAAATGCATTTCTAGTTGACAACAGCCTTCAGACTCGAGCCATACTGCAACCTGTGTCTCTTTCAACACCAACAGGCACACCAGTTGTCTCTGTCAGTGGTCCCAATTTAACACAGCAACATCAACGACCGGTGAAAACCCCTAGTCCTCAAGTTTTATCAGTAAGTACAGCTACTGTGTCAACATTTTAGACTGCTGAGCCCTTTATCACTTGACACATAGGTTTAATGACCCAGAGGCTTTTGAAAACATTGCCGGTAAAAGGAGGAAATGCTGAAAACAATTATTTTCTCATTTTCCTACAATGTTTTCTACCCTTACAAAGACAAAATCCTATTATTTGAGCCTCACATTAAGCTGATGTCTGCAAATCTTTGAACTTGGATAGGTCTAAATTTTTTTGTCCGGTAAAGATTTAATAACTTCATCCAGATAGCAATTTTCAGTAGACAGCTTGGAAATATCTCGGTAAAATATAGAAAAATAAACATGACATAAACACAGTTTAGAATACATGAATCTTTGTGAAATCTATATACATGTACATAAAATCTATGCCAATGATGAAAATAGTATCTATATGAAACCTATTCATATCCAGTGTTGCATCTAGGCTTCTGCATTACGGAAATTCCGCACTCAATCAGCAGTTGTCCCTCAAAATAAAAATCACCGCGCCTGAATGGTGCAACAAAAATCCTGACCACATTTACTACAATCCTTTGTTTACAATATCGGTACAAGCCATAAGGACGACGAATGCTATATTTGTGACCATTTCGGCGAAAATGAGTTTCTTATCAACGTATCTTCTTTGAATTTTATTTATGCGCAAGCAGGGCCTACCTACAGAGTTACCATTGACTGGTTCTGAATTTCAAATTTTTTTCAATGGTGAAATAGCAAAGTTTCCAGTCGCATTACTTCAACCATGGAGAAGCAAACAAAACTGTCTGCTTTTCTCCAAGTCAGTGAGTCGCATTGTAAAGAGCCAGACTCTAAAGAATCAAAATCTGATGCTGAACAAATGACCTCATAGAAAGGAATGGAAATCATGATTTTCATGTTTGTATTATCAGGTACCTGTTAGTTCCATGCAATGTAATTAATTCAAAGTTGAAGTTGTCAAACCCTTTAAAGCCGTTCATGCCAGGATGTACAAACATACACACATCATCCTTAATATGCCACAAATAGTTGAATTAATATATATGTTCCAATATCAGAGTGAAAGAATTTTTTTTTATTGGTATACAGTCCCCTAAAAATATTTTTTGTCTCCCAAAATTTTCTGAAGGGGGCCCCAAAAATCAAAATCCTAGATGCAGCACTTAAAATCTATTTGAATTATAATAATATAATCTGTAACAATACTTATGTATCTGAAATGTAATACTTGTGAATCTGTGAGAAAAGTTTGTGTGGAAAAATCTGGAACAGCTTTTCAAAAGCTCTTTTTCCTATTGCCATACTCTTCATGTTATATTATTTTAACCCTCTACTACACTATCCTGAGTTTTAACGACCCTGAAGTAGACAGCTTTTGAAAACATTGTGGGAAAAGGAAAAAATGCTGGTAACCAGCATTTTCTCCTTTTCTCACAATGTTTTCTACTCTTTCAGATGCAAATTCCATCCTTTTAGCCAAATTCATTCTGTCGTCTGCCCATGCTTTCAGTTTGGACACATCTGAGATTTTGTGTTTGGTAAAGAGTTAATGTAAGCTTAGGAAGGAGAACAACCTGCTATATATAGCATTGTACCATTACAGGGGTCTGATGGTCCGCATGTGTCAACATCACCGTTGCCTAACGGAGTAGTCACCGCATCATCAGGTAAAATTTCACCTTTCCTGTAGTTCTGCATCAAATTGCAGCGGCTTACAAAACCATAGTGGCTAATAGAATTACTTATAAGTCATGAGCATATTTTGTTTTATTTACAAACTTTTTTAAGTGTGTCTTTCAATAATAAAAACATGATTTTTTAATATCTGAATACTAGTATGCTTTTAGTCTTAAACATGTGGCAATCTTATGTTACGAAGTAGAACAAATTAATCTTTACCCAACAATCCCCAGTTTTAATGACCCTGAGGGTGACAGCTATTAAAAATATTGTGAGAAATGGAGAAAATGATGGTAACCAGCATTTTCTCCTTTCCCTACAATGTTTTCTGTCCTATCAGAGAACTTTAATTCATTTGTACATGTATCAATTTCAACATGGTTATCTGCAGCAGAGCCCCAGTAGCTCAATCAGTAACATACGGGACTTGAGAACGGGGTCGCTGGTGCGATCCCCAGCTCAGCCAATTTCTTTCCAAGGATAGGTGATAATAATTGTGACAGGATTCATTCCTCTCTCACCGCTGACCATTGTTTCAATGATGGTTATGTGGGAAAGCAGCCTTTGGCTTGGAAAGAATATTGTGCGGAGTACTGGTAAAAGAAATTCCAGGAAAGCATGGGTAGGTGCACTGGCTGCTGCGATGTAACTGAAATAACGTTGAAAGCGGCATTAAACACCATACATGTCTGTCTCTCTGTCTGTTAACACAACTTTGTTTCCTCTTCTACACATATTTCTCAACCAGTTTGGCTTAAAGTTTAACCCTTTACTACACAATCCCGAGTTTCAACGACCTGAAGAAGGCCTTTGAAAACTTGGGAAAAAGAGAAAATGCTGGTAACAAGGATTTTCTCCTTTTCCCACAATGTTTACTACCCTATGAAAGACATTGATCATTTGAGTAACATTCGATTTGTCACCTGCAAATGCTTTCAATTGGACCAGTCTTGAATGTTATCATTTGGTAAAGAGTTAAGGAAAGCATTCCTACCAATGAACCTGTGTATCTATTATTTTCATTATGATTGGTCTGCTATTACAGGAGCTATGATAGTTTGAATTTTTTTTCTTTTTTTTGTATCCAATGAGAAGGGAATCTTTTGGGAAAATTTGTTGGCCTATGATAAGTTTAGCATAGTATCATTAGAACAGTATCCAAAATTGTGGATAATGGCCCTGGACCACATATTAACTTGTATTTTATCTCCTACTGTTCTTGCTAAGGTTTTTCAGCTTTATACCACACAGAATTTTTTTTGACTGAACCAGACTGTTAAAGCATTTGCAGACAACATTTCATATGTTTCTCGAATTACAGTATTTGTTTTTGAATAGATAGAAAACATTGTGGGAAAGGAGAAAACGCTTGTTATCAGCATTTTCTCCTTTTCCCATTATGTTTTGGAAAGGCCTCTTTGCAAGGGCCGTTAAAACTGAGGATTGTGTGGTTAATGGTTAAGAAACCTTGTCAACTTTACTAGACACCAAAAGTTTTGCCTAGTCCATTTTGAAAGCATATGCAGAGTACAAATGAAAATATGACTCAAATGATGGGATTTGATAATGAAAGGGTAGAAAGCTTGTGAGAAAAGGTGAAAATGTTGGTTTCCAATATTTTCACCTTTTCCCACAGGCTTTCTAAAGCCTTCATTCTTATGGTCGTGAAAAAAGGGGATAGTTTGGGTAGGGCTTTATTAGTATGTTTACGTTTTTTACAGACAAAGATGTTGTGCTTTCTCATCACCTGCCTGTGTTCCAGTCCAAAACTCACAGAGGGACTTTACAGCAAGCTTCACATCTCATTTCTGGGACCCAGCTCCCAAATCATGTGACCTTTCAGACGGCCTTGGCAACCACAACAACCAATCAAAACACTGGAAATGCTAGTCAGTTGCTCACAAGTCAGTTGTCCAAGATGCAGATGAAAAACAGCAATATTCAAAAATCAGGGTCTGTCAATAAACTCACCGTTCAGCCAGTATTGACTTTCCCGTTTATGAGTGGGGGAGGTGGATTTGAGATTGGAACCCTTGGGGCTCAGCCCCAGGGTCATACACTGCTTATAGCCAGTGAAGATGCCCAGAAACAAGGTATACAGCTGCATCAGGTGGATACTGCATCAAACTCTCCATCAAACAATGTAATCTCATAGCATTGGTGTGATACCCGGTGTTGTTGGTTCTTGTGTGTATTATTACAGAATATTGCTGGTGAATGTATTACCAACTGAAACAAATTAGCAGTAGACCACTTACTTTGAGTACATTGTGAAGTATTGATAATCAGTCTAAATGAAGCTTCAACCCTTAACCACACATTCCGAATTTCAACAACCTTGAGGAAGAAGGCTCTTGAAAACATTGTGGCAAAAGGAGAAAATGCTGGTAACCAGCATTTTCTCCTTTTTTCCACAATGTTTTCTACCCTTCCCTTAGCAATTTTCAATTTCTGAGTATTATTTATTTTGTCATCTGTAAATGCTTTCAGTTTGGACTTGTCTAAAATTTCTTCTTTTGATTTTTGATAAGCTTTAACTCTGTACCAAACAACAAAATTTTGGAGTGGACCAGATTGAAAGCATTTGCAGACGACAAATCAAATGAAGTTCAAATGATTGTATCTGCCCTTCATAAGATAGAAAACATTGTAGGAAAAGGAGAAAATGCTGGTTACCAGCATTTTCTCCTTTTCCCACAATGTTTTCAAAAGCCTTCTCTTCCAGAGTCGTCAAAACTCGGGACTGTGTGGTAAAGAGTTAACTTTTTACCAATTGACGAAATTTTAGATATGTCCATGTTGAAAGCAAAACTTTTTACCAATTGACGAAATATTATTTATGTTCATATTGAAAGCATTTGTGGACTACAAATCAAAGTTAGCGCAAAGGATGGGAGTTATCTTTGAAAATTGAGAATACATTATTGGTAAAGGAGAAAATGTTGGTTACCAACATTTTTTCTATTTCCCACTATGTTTTTGAAAGCCTGAGTTGTAAGAAAATGGTATTATTTGGCAAATGGTTATAACTTGAAAAGAAGTGAACAATTTTTGCAGATGGAGAAAAGGCTAGTTATGAGCAGCCTCTTGCTCGTTCTGAGTAATTTTTCCCTTTGCTTTAAACTTTTCCAATTAAACTGATCTGCTGCAAGACTCAAAAAGTTGTCTTTAAAGTTTAACCATAACAGATAGGTTTTTAAATTTCTTTTCTATTCTCACCAAAATAGCCAAAGAACTTTGTATATGTCTCCCTTTTTATGGCCTATATCCCATTTTACAGTCACATAAAAATTACTGTGGAAAAATTAACTTTTTCTCAATGCAATATGTACCCATGCTTTGCAGATGGTATTTTTGTATTTAGAAAAGGAAACGCTGTCTTTTTTTAACTAAAAAATATTAGCTGTGTTCTGGAAAGATTTTGATTCATATTTGGACAGTGTTCTGCAAAGGTAGGGATTCTTGGACATTGTCCCATGGAATCGGAAAACTGTCCCTTCATAATGCACCGAGGTGGGACTTTGGCTCTTTCATTTTTTTTAGATGTACACTTGAGTGCAATTACCTGTCTTTGAAAATATCCCCAATTTCTGCAAGTTCATGGGACAATTTTCCCAGCTTTCAGTAATCCTTCACAAAACAGTATTAGTGTGAAAAAATTAATTCATTACTATATGGCTATTTTTGGACTTGCCAAAAAACTATAGAAAGTTACACAAAAGACAAACACAAGGAAAAGAAAATTTTAATTTTTTACAGCTTGGAAAATATGGGAAAAGGAGCTATTGTGTGTTTAACCTTGTACCACACAACTTCCGTCATTTAAGCCACATATGAATTGTACTTGCAAATGCTTTCAATGTCAACAAGGCTGAAAAGCTGTCACTTGGTAAAGAGTTAATTAGAATATTCATTTTTATTGTATGTTAGAATAAGCAACAATGGAAAGGTAAAATTTTGCAGAACCATGACAACCTAAAGCTTTTTATATGTTGTTAATTTGTAACTTAGATGTACTCTTTTATTTTTGTCTCAAAATCAAGGTCACTTTCAGGGCCCTTGGATTTTGCTAACATTTTTGGAAACAAAACCATTAGTAACCAGCTCAGGCTGGTTTTTCTTCTTCTGTATGAACTACTTGTATCTGTCTTTTTTATTTCTCAAAAAGTTGTCCAGTGATCTTTTTTACCATTGGATTAATGCCATTTTGTTTTTCTTCTGATTTCAGCGTCTTACTTTCACAACTCATTTTTAACTCTTACCTTGATCTTTCATTTGATAGGTGGCTAGCTGCCACTTTGACTCTGTTTGAACTAGCTTTGAAAATTGTTAAAGGTTTATATTAACTCTTTACCAAATGACAAAATTTTAGACTTGCCCAAACTGAAAGATTTTGCATATGACAAATTAAATGTAACTTAAATAATGGAATTTGTCTGTGATGGGTAGAAAACATCATGGGAAGAGGAGAAAACGCTGGTTCCCAGCATTTTGTCCTTTTCCAACAATGTTTTCAAAAGCTTTTTTCTCCAGGGTTGTTAAAAGTGGGATTGTATGGTAAAGAGGTAAGAAGCACATCTACTGTATTTAATTCTTTTCTAGACAACAAAATTTTAAACCTGTCCAAATTTGAAGCATTTGCAGATGACAAGTTAAATGTGGTTCAGCTGATGGAAGTTGTCTTTGATAGGATAGAAAAAAATGTGGGAAAAGAAGAAAATGCTGGTTCAAATGCATCCTTTTTTCTTTCCCATATTCCTACAGTTTTTGTTAGTCTTCTCCCTCAGGGACTGTAAAACACAAGATTTGTTGGTACAAGGTTAAGCAAGCATACAATGAAGGCCCAGATAAAGCAGATATGTTGATTTGCCTGTAAGAAGCAAATATATTCTTAAATCTTTACCACACAACAAAGTTTGCAAATTGAAGCCATTTGCAGACAACAAATTAAATGTTACTCAGAATATAAAATTTGTCTTTTATAGGGTAGAAAACATTGTGGGAAAAGGAGAAAATGCTGGTTACAAGCATTTTCTCCTTTTCCCACAGTGTTTTCAAAAGGCCTTCTTTCTCAGGGTCCTTAAAAGTCAGCATTGTGTGGTAAAGGGTTAAGCAACCTCCTTTTGGTTTTCCCCTAGGTGGTTTGCTTTATAGAAGTTAGACAACTGTATATAAGGTAACTTTTATCTATCATGAAATTATCTTCACGATCATACAGGTAGTTATAAGAGTGCCGATGCAGGCATTCAATTACCTGGATAATCTACCCTGGGTCATTGAATGCATGCATCTGCACTAAAATCTTAATGACCATCTGAGGGATCATAGTTTAACTCTTTACCACACAATCCCGAGTTTTAATGACCCTGAGGAAAAAAAGCTTTTTGAAAATACTGTGGGAAAAAGAGAAAATGCCGGTAAGTAGCATTTTCTTCTTTTCCCACAATGTTTTCTATCCATCCCAAAACAAGTTTTAATCTTTCATTCGTGTATATTTTGTTGTCAGCAAACGCTTTCAATTTGGACCAGTCTAAAATGTGGTCATGTGGTAAAGGGTTAATGATGGAAGGATTACTTTAAAGACTAACATTGAGTCATTGATTGCTTCCAAGTTTCAGCACTTGGAGGCAAATTATTCATTAGCTTTTAATTATTATGTCTAAATTTCTAATTGATTTGTGAAAGGAAAATTGATCTCTGGTGTTTCAAAGAAACACAGTTTTTAACTGCTAGAAACATGATTGCAGATCACATAACTGCAATAAACTGTATGGTTACAGGGGTAACCTCATAACTTCAGAAATCAGCTTAACTTACCATAACCATACAAGTACAACATTATAATTATGCACTTGACAGCTTTTCAAACAATGTGGAAAAAGGAGCAAATTCTGATGATAATAATAATAATTCAGTTTTTTCCATATCATCCAAAAAGACATTTTCCATATCTTTGAATGTTCCTCCTTTGTGTTTTAGTTCTACAAAGTTTTCCGTTTCAAAAAAAGACCCTTTTCTCTCCTGAACCAGTTTACAAACAATGCCATCTTTTTCTTGATCTTGAGAAAGAAGGTTTGAAAAAATTATGAGTGAAGGACAAAATGCTGGTAACCAGTATTTTCTCCTTTGTCCATCATGTTTTCTACCCATTCAGACAAATCCGTCATTTGCACTACCTTCAGTCATTTTGATGAGTCAAGATATTGTTGTCAGAGTCACATGTATCTTAGTATGAGTGATATGCCCAAAATATCTTTGTAGTTATCTCTTTTCAACACAATCATGTGTTTTAATGATTGTGAGGAAGAAGCCTTGTGAAAATATGGTGGAAAAGGGTCAGAATGCTGGTAACCAGGATTTTCTCCTTTTCCCACATTGTTTTCTTCTCTTTCAAAGACAAATTTTATCATTTGAGCCACATGTGAATTGTCTGCAAATGCTTTCAATTTAGATAAGTGTAAGATTTTTTCATCTGGTAAAGAAATAATTCTCTGTCAGTTTTTTACCACAGAGAAGATTATTATTAACTAGAAGTCAGTGATGTCTGTGACATTTTGTATTTAAATGGTTCATAGAGAATTAAATATGTCCCCTTTCACTTTCAATTTTGTTAGGTCACAGTGATGTAGGCATTCAATTTGTAATTACAAAATCCAGGTTTAATCCATACTTGTATTTTTATCATTTAGAGTGTCCTCTGGCAAGGAACTACACAGCCCATGCCTGGTACTGGTGAAACCTACCCAGGAAAGACATAAATAATTGAGCTTTTACCATGGCATCATTGAAATAGTTTAAAGCAGTGTAAAATTTACCATTCATTTTTGTGATTTCTTTGTTGACAGCAAAAACCCATTTAGAATCAAAACAGTTTAACTCTTTACCAACCAGTCCCAAGTTCTATCGATCTGTGAAAAAGAGAGCTCTTAAAAGCATCGTGAGAAAAGGAGAAAATGCTGGAAACAAGCAATTTTTTCCATTTCCTACAGTGTTTCTTACCCTTTAAGAGGAATTAAAAAGTTTAAACCATACTTAGTTTGTCATCTTCAAATGCTTTCAGTGTTAGTAAGTATGATATTCTGTCTTTTGGTAAAGAGTTAAGGGTGTCTATTTTGTCAGTGTAAAAAAGCTTGCAAACCAAATTCAACTATTATACCTCACTTTTTCTTCCCTTGTACTGCTGAAGCAACCCAAATATTTTAACCCTTAGAGTGCCAAGCACAACTTAACCCTCTACCACACAACAAAATTTTAGACTAATCCAGTTTCAAAGCATTTGCAGATGCCAAATTCATCTTTGGAACAAATGGGCATAAGTCCCCTGATAGAGCAGAAATCATTGTGGTAAACGGAGAAAATGCTGGCTATCGGCATTTTCTCCGTTTCCAACAATTTTTTCAAAGGCCTTCTTTCCCAGACTCGTGAAAACCTGGGATTGTTTGGTAAAGGGTTAAGTTACTTTTCAATACAGGCCACGGCAAGAAAAGACTACCTTCCGTAGACAGTGTAGTTCAAGATCAGACTTCACAGAATATGCAGCCTGATCCCGTATCAACAGTGCTATTTTGTGAAATATTCTAGAAAAAATAGCTTGAAAATCTGCAATATTTTTATTTTTCTGCCTCTGAAAGGATCCGTTCCATTTATTAACCCTTTCCCAAATGACAGAATTTAGACTCTTCAAAATACATTGTGAGATAAGGAAAATATGCTGGTAACCAGCATTTTCTCCTTTTCTCACTATGTTTTGTGAAGCTTTCCCTCTCATGGTCATTAAGCCTTTACCACACAATCCTGACTTTTAGCGTCCCTGAGAAAGAAGGCCTATGAAAATATTGTGGGAAAAGGAGAAAATGCTGGTAACCAGCATTTTCTCCTTTTCCCACAATGTTTTCTACTCTCCCAAAAACAAATTCCAATTTTTGATTCAAATTTATATTGTTGTCTGCAAAAGCTTTCAGTTTGAGCAGGTCTAAAATTTTGTGGCTTGGTAAAGCGTTAAACATGGGATTGTTTGGTAAAGGGTTAAGTGCTCTGAGGATTATACACTCTTCCAGTTGACAGTCTGCTTGTCTTGCAGTGGATTACCTATGATATGGAAACATTGTGACATTGAGAAATTGCTTCTGATGAGCAATTTCTCTCTTGGCCACAAGTTTCATATATGTTCATGTTTTAAATAGTTATCCGTATTATTTCTGCTGCAAATTTGTATCAGGAGGTTACGGGTCATGGAATTAACCCTTTACCACACAATCCCGAGTTTTAATGACCCTGAGGAAGAAGCTGGTAAGCAGCATTTTCTCCTTTTCCCACAATGTTGTCTACCATATCAAAGACAAAAATCATCATTTGAGCTACATGTATTTTGTCGTCTGCAAATGCTTTCAATTTGGTCTAGTCCAAGATATTTTAGTTTGTAAGACAGTTAAGAAGACCCTGAAGGTAGCTGAAGTCAGATGCATGCAAGATTTGGGGTTTTTTTTTTCATCTTTTTTCCCCCTTCACTATTACATTCCAATATCAAAACTTGTAGGATGCAAAAATTATCATTTCAGTTGTTTGTGTTTCACTTTTTCCTGTTGATTGAAGCATTTCCCTCTTTTTTCTTGCCTGCATTATAGTTAACTCTTTACCAAATAACAAAATTTTAGACTTGTCCAAATTGAAAGTATAAGCACACGGCAAATGTGACTCAAAAAATGAAATTTGTTTTTTGAAGGGCAGTAAACATTATGGGAAAAGGAGAAAATGCTGGTTACAGCATTTTCTCCTTTTTCCACAATGTTTTCAAAAGCCCTCTTCTTTAGGGCCATTAAAACTTGGGATTTTTTGGTAAAGGGTTAAGTCTTTGATTATTTTCCAAAGCTAATTTGCAGCAGATGGCTTTGAAAACATCCTAGTAACATCCTTGTAAAATTTGGGAATGAATCAACCCTTTACGGCACAATGCCATTTTTTTTTACGATTCTGAAGTAAAGGGTTTTTTGAAAACATTTTTGAAAAAAAAGAAAATGTTGAAAAACATTTTGGAAAAAAAAAAATCATACCCTATTGAGTAAATTCTCATTTTCTGTCCCTTTACCACACAATCCCAAGTTGAAAGGACCATGAGGAAGAGGCCTTTTGAAAAAATTGTGGGAAAAGGAGAAAATGCTGGTAACCAGCATTTTCTACCTTTCCCACAATGTTTTTTAACCAATCAAAGACAAGTTCCATCATTTGAGTCACATTTAAATTGTCGTCTGAAAATACTTTTAAGTTGGACAAGTCTACATTTTTGTCATTTGGTAAAGAGCTATACTGTTGTGAAAGTTGCCTGCTGCAAGACAACGAGTCTTCAGGAGATAGTGAGTCATGATTCAAAATGTACAAAAAAAATCATCTGTAGAAGACCTGTCTTTCTATATTAGTATAGCACATGTGGCTTGTCTTGTGGCTTATCTAAGCAATCAGAAGTGCTGCTATGCTTTTTCTAGGAATAAAGAAAAATAACTTATTACCAAACAGCCCTAAGTTTTAATGTCCATAAGAATGAAGGCAGTTGAAAACATTATGGAAAATAGAGAATATGCTGGTAACCAGCATCTACTTTTCCACAAAGGTTTTGATCCAGTCAAAGACAAGTGTTGTTGTTAAGCCTGTTGTAATCTGTTGTCTCCAAATGCTTCCAATATGGACAAGTCAAAGATTTTGTTGTCTAGTAAAGAGATCTTGTATATGTGACAACAAAGAAAGTATGTGTGAGCCATGCTGTGGGAAAAGGGGGCTTAATGCATCTCTGTTTTTACATTATACCAAGCAAATCATCACAGAATAATGGATCTGTAAGATCCATTTTATCTAACAGGCAACTGGATCTGGAGGTAGAATGGTCCTGTGCCATGCAGAAAATGGACCAATGGCATAAACTTTGGAACCATGTCAGCCTGTGCAGACTTGGCAGCCTGACAAGGGTCGATACTGTTGCAGATGCATTAAGCCCCCTTTTTTACAGAGCATGGTCCATGTGTATGTATCCTTTTCGTTTGGTTTGAAGTTCAGTCCTTTTCAAACAATCAAATTCAAACTGATATCTTGAGTCTTCCTGTATTTTAACACTTCAGATTTTACAATTTATGTTTGTTGAAAAACAGAGGCAGTATTCACCAACCATTCTGATCCAATTATTCTAATTTCCAAGCCTACCCATCTGATTTGCTTGGACAAAATGTCTCATCTAGTCAGCAGCTAGTCTGGGAATCTTGAACCAGAATTCTTTTCAGACTTTTTGGTGAATATGACTTCTGAAGCAACATTGTAGAAATGAATCTGTTCCTTAGTACTACTAATTAGTATCATTTTCTTTTTCAAAGCTGTTACCTTCAACACAAGTTTTCATGAAAAATTGTTCACTTATGTATGTATGTACCATATATAAACAAGTTAAAACTATGGCCAAAACTCAATTGGCATGCTAACAAGCATTATGTGCAGCTTTGGGTCCTTGTGACAGAATTGTTTATATGTGATATGTGCTCAGCACCCATGGGGTTATGTATACATATTTTAAATGAATTTAGTAGACTTTTTTTCAAACATACGTATTGTTCCATTACACATATAGCACCGTTGCATAGATGGTACCAGTATGCATGGACATAAAGTATCAACATGCATTCCCAGAAGTATTTGGTCAGTAGTAAAAGACTGTTTAGATTTCTTTGTTGAAAAAATTTCAAAAAATGACAAAAACTCTTTTTTAGATTTTTTGAAGAAAAAAATGAATACAGTATTTACAATTATGATAGATGTATCAGTTTATCAGAAAACCTGTCTCATACTCCCACCCCACCTTTGTTGTGGGTTGTAGAGTTATACTGGAATCATTCTGTTTGTCCATCTGTCTGTCCATAGACACAATTTTGTTGTTCTCCTACAGTTTTCAACCAGTTTGGCTAAAATGTTAATGGAAGTCCTATACTAGGGTAAATTGCGCATCTACAATTTTCATTATACATGTAGTTTGTTGACTATTACAGGAGTTATGGTCCTTTGAATGTTTTCCTACTAATCTAGTGACCGGTGGAGGTATTTTCCAGCCTGAAATAGTTCTAGTTTTAAATGAATTTAGATAGGTTGTCATGTAGCGCTAAAAGTTTTACATCGCAAATCTTTAAAGGTGTAGCAATCTTGGTGAAGTTTAAACTCAAAATTTATGGCTCTTTAAGTTTGTGGCCAGTGTAGATTAACTGCAACATTATCCCTGTACTAAATAGGGCAGTGTTTTAATTTGTTACCAAACAACAAAATTTTAGACTTGTCCAAATTGAAAGCATTTGCAGATGACAAATAAAATGTGGATCAAGGTTTTAATTTTTTGGGGGAAAGGTAAATAAAATTTTAGGAACAGGAGAAAATGCTGGTTACAAAGCTTTTTTTTTCATGGCCATTGGAAGTTAGGATTGTGTGATAAATTGCTAAAACCTTGTGGATAAAAGGATTTGAAAACATCATGGATAAAGGAGAAAATGCTAGTGAACAGCATTTGCTCATTTTCTTACAATGCTTGCTATCTTCCCTATTTAGTACAAATTCCATCATTTGGGATATATCAAATTTGTCTTTGGCAAATGTTTTCACCTTGGACTTTTCTATTCACCAAACAACTAAAACTTTCCGAGTCGTTCAAACTGTAAGCATTAGCAGTCCATAAAATTAATGTTGTTCAAATTATGGCATTTGTTTCTGGAAGGGTAGACAACATTGTGGGAAAAGGAGCAAATGCTGGTAACTATTATTTCTCCTTTTCCCACAATGTTTTCAAAAGCCGTATTTCTGTGGGTTTTTAAAACCCAGCATTCTATTGTGAAGGGTTAAATTTTGTCTACTTGTGAAGATTTAACCCTGTACTCTTGCACATACAACTTTTTTATGTCCCTGTAGTTGACAGCTTTGAAAACTGTTGGAGGAATTACATGGTAGCAAGCAGTAACTGTTGTTCTTCTCCCAATATTTTCCATTATATGGGGAAAAAATTATTCTTTGCTGTGTGTGTGCACTCGTAATGGTTTTAAAATAGTAGGTTAAAACAAATTAAAAATCGCAAACCAGTCAGTAAGTCTGTGTGTACAATATGTCCCTTATATGCAGTATTGCTTACACGGTTTGTAGGACTTGTATGAAATCTGGCTCTAATACACAGTATGACGTACGTGAACACATATGCATGTAAAATTTTGTGTAATGCATTCAGCTGTGATTTTTCAAATGTACATTGTGACTGAAAGCCCTTTTTTTCATTAAGATGAATATGTTTGAAATAATTGATTGATGGGCTTGCATGAATGTTTCTTGTTTGTTAAATTGTTACATTTTTTTAAACAATATGTATGTACTACCCAAAGTTTGTTTCATGTTAACAAATAAATGCATTCGAAAAGAAAATTAGAATGTCATCTCCAGTGGTTTGAAGGACGTTAGTTGCCTTTGTTACCAGTGTAGATCAAGATCAGACCCAGATCTCTGATCAAATATGAATCTACACTATGCTATATTACTTGTGATAATCTAATAAACTTTTAACCAGATATGCCTGTGTTTTTACCACCCTGTGGAAGAATGCTAATGTAAACACTGATTACGTTAGATGTTGACATAATATGACTGAAATAACATTGAAAGTGGGAAAACGCTATTCAATGAATCATGTAATGGAGAACTTAATCAAAACAGGGTATTTTCTTCATTTGAATTTTTTTCTTTTTGAAACCATTGAGTGAAAAGGAGAAATTGCATGTTACAATATTTTCCATAGTTAACCCTCTACCATACAATCCTGATATTTTACAAGCATTTTCTCCTTTTCCCACAATGTTTTCTTCCCTATCAAAGGCAGAAATCATCATTTGAGCTACTTTCAATTTTTTGTTTGCAAATGCATTCGATCTAGACCAGTCTAAAATTTTCATGTCTGGTAAAGTCTCTCCTTTAGATATTTATTCTTTGTGATCCTTTTTTTGTATGCTATAGGTTGTTGTGTTTCATCTGAAAAATTGCCTATATACAACTATCTGTGCTAGAAATGTCCAATTGTGTTTCTTGGTGCTGTATGTAACAATCTTATGTTATAACTCTTTATCACACTATCCCAAGTTTTAACCACCCAGGGGGAAAAGGCTTTTGAAAAAAAATTGTGAGAAAAGGAGAAAATGCTGGTTATCAGCATTTTCTCCTTTTCCCACAATGTTTTATATTCTTTTATAGATGAATTCCATCCATTGGCAACATTTAATTTGCCATCTGCAAATGCTCCAAATTTGGTCCAGTCCAAAATTTTGTTGTCTCATTAATTTATTGAATGGTTGGCTGAAATAGCTTTTTATAAACTAATTTTCTTTCTGGTAACTCATAGCTCATACCCTTTGAAACAAATGTGCAGCAGGCAAATGATAATATCCTGGGAACAATTATATTAAAACAATCTCGCTAGAATATGGATAATCATGATAAAACAAAGTGGAAAAGTAATGTGCCCACAGTAATATTAACTCTTTACCAGACGAAAAAAATTTAATCTTGTCCAAGCTGAAAGCATTTGCAGACGACAATTTCAGTTTGGCTCACAGGGTGAAATTTTCTTTGATAGCGTAGAAAACATTGTTGGAAAAGGAGAAAATGCCGGTTACCAGCATTTTCTCCTTTTCCCACAATGTTTTCAAAAGGATTCTTTCCCAGGGTCATTAAAAAGTGGCATTGTGTGGTAAAGGGTTAACAAAAGAAGCTTATAGAATTTTCTTGAAAACTTGATCCAAACTTTCCAAACTCTTTTTGGTGACATCTAACAAACTTTGTGTATATGTATGTATAAAAATGCCCTTTTTGATGAAATTATTTGTTAATACATTTATTATTAATATTATTGAAAAAAAAAAGTTGTAAAATAGCATAAAAATACTTGGCTGTACAGCACAACAGTTTGTTCCAAGATTTGAATGTTAGCATGATAATAAATGTTTTTTTTTTTTTTCCAGTAATAGTTATTTTGTGATAATTTAAAGGATAAAAACATTGAAATACTTGTCTGTGTTTCCTCTTCATCTCTTCATATCATTATTATCATTTATAATTATCATTATAAGCTCCATCTGCCTGGTTCCAGTCTATTTTTTCCTTTTCTATTATGATGTTACTTGTTAAAAATGACTGCACGGGGACATTCAAAATCCAATTGCAGCGTTTTACCCCATGTCACAATCCGGTAAAGTAGATGTCGCTGCAAACAGTTTTCCAATGTATATATCTAAAAATAGATACCGAAATTCCAATAGCCTTGGTTTAATCACTTCCTGTTTGTGAGCCATCTTTGAAAATATTGACAGCAAAATTTCAAACAGGTTATTCACAATAACTTTGGGGATAACAATACCTGCTAATCATTTCGGCTGTTTGACTGAAAGCTTTTTAAAAGGATGCTGTAACAAGTGATGCTGAAGGTCATGATAAATTGGTTGAAAAATGTGCAAATGTATTGTTATTAAAATTGTGACATCACTTGATAAACAAGTCTATAATTAGATTATTGGCACAAATGATAATCATGGGGAGACCCTCGAATGTCCCCAGGCGGTAATAATAATAAAACGATAGACAGATAGCTGCCAAAGATCAATAGCAGACCATGCATGATACGGAGTAATTAAAATTTTTACCAAATGAACCTATGCAAAAGCTCCACTGGCAAAAGCTTGTTAATTGCCCTGTGTCCATCATGCGTTCTTGCGCCTGTCTGTCCATGCATAATTATGATTATTGAAAGCTATTTAATTGTAAAAAGCATTTCCAAATGATTGATTGTACAAGAGCTTGGCATATAACCCTTCACTGCACAGTGCCGCCTTTTGACGACCTGGGAAAGAAGCCTTTTGAAAACATTGTAAGAAAAGGAGAAAATGCTGGTAACCAGCATTTTCTCCTTTTCCCACAATGTTTTCTACCATATCAAAGAAAAATAGCACCATTTAAGCCACACTGAAATTGACGTCTGCAAATGCTTTCAATTTGGACAAGGCTAAAATTTTGTCGTCTAGTAAAGAGATAAACAGTTTGTAGTGGAGCCCCTGTAGTGCAGTCTGTAATGTACAGGACTTGAGAACAGTGGGTAGCTGGTTCAAATCCCCACCAGTCATTGCAACATGATTCCTCATTCACTGCTGATCATTGTTTTGATGACATTTACGTTGGAGAGCAGCCAGTGGCTAAAGAAGAATATTGTGTGAAGTATTGGTGACAGAAACTCTAGGAAAGTATGGATAAGTGCACTGGCTGCCACAACTGAAATATTTAAAAGGCTTTAAACACCAAAACACCAGTCAATCCAGTTTGTAGAAAGGTACCAAATATTGTAAAATGAAGGCTGTTCAGTCCAGAATAAAGCAGTTAATAATCAATGGTGTAGGTCTTAGAACATTCTTTGCAGCCTGATCTTGACCTGCACTATTCAGAAAACAACCTGGTGCTTTCCTTAGCATGCTAAGAGTAAACCCTGGTACAGCTGAACTCGGGGGAGGACAATGTAGATAAAACATCAGACTGCTCCGAACTTGCAGTCTGATTGTGAACCTACACTGCCTGCTTCTTTGTTAAATATTCTGACAAAATGGCTTTAAAATTGCAATATATGCATTTTTAGTACTGAACGAGAATATTCAATACATTTGAGCCATGCTCTGTGAAAACGGGGCTTAATGCATCTGTTAAAAAGTATTGACCCAGGTCAGCCTGCACAGTCCATGCAGGCTGACCTGTGCCAAAACTTTTTGCTATTCGTCAATTTTCTGCATGTCCAAGGACCAGTATACCACGATTCAGCCAGTTGTTAGACAAAATGGACTTTACAGATTCATGATGATGTGATGACTTGCTTGGTATCATGCATCAGGGAGATGTGTTAAGCCCCCTTTTACCAGAGCATGGCTCATTTACTTAGCATTAGAAGAGTTAACATCAGCATAAGTTTTACCCTCGGAATTGATTACATCCGAATTATTGTACAAGATGCAATGTTTCAGTCAAGTACTTCAGCTCTTGCAAAACATCAGTAAATGTTGACCATTTATCTACCAAATGTTTTACAGTAATTGAATATTTCCTGTTAAGAAGATAATGCAGTTTTTACAAGTTCATTTGGCCCCCAAAAGTACATATATCTGAATCGGACAGTGTATACCCAATTTCAGACTGGAATGTCTCATTTGGTCTGATCTTGATCTACACTGCAAAAGCTCTTTGAGTCATATGTAGCAGCCTAAGGACTAAGACTGCTTGCTACCTAGTTTTTATTAGAATATCTTTATTTGAGGCTTGCTTAGACCAATCTTACATCAAAAATTAATGTTCACACAGGCTGACATGGGTCGAAATTTTTTGTTTTGCTATTTGTAAATTTTCTGCATACCCAAGGACAATTCTACTGCATGATGCAGTCATTTGTTAACCCTTTCCCAAACGACAAATTTTGGACTGGTCCAAATTGAAAGAGTTTGCAGACAACAATTTTAAATTTGATGAAAATGGCAGAAAGTTATCAAAAAGGGTAGAAAACACTGTGGGAAAAGGAGAAATTGCTTGTTACGAGCATTTTCTCCTTTTCCCACAGTGTTTTTCAAAAGACTGGTACTGCAGACACATGAAAACCAGGGCTTGTTTGGGAAAGGGTTAAACAAAATGGATTTTATGGATCCATAATAATAAGATGACTTGCTTGGTATAATGCACCATGGAGACGCTCAAATATTGTTTACACTACAAGATTTTCTAGAATCTATGACCACTTCATACAAGGATAAGTTAGAGTGGAAAATAATTGTTGCACTACAATTTTGTTTTAAAATTTTCAAAAATTGTATAAAAAAAGATTTTAAAAAAAATTTTAAAAGTGTATGATTAAAAAATAATGTCAAGAATGTTTTGTAATCATTTCTTTTTTTTTTATAAATCTTTAATGACAAAGATATATAAATGTCTGGCCAAAGACCTGGATTACAGTTTGAAAGTATTCAAGCAGACAAGAAAAAATCCTCTGCATAATGTGATAAAATACTAAATAAATGTAAAGGACATTTTTAGCTGGTAGAAAAATCAAAGTACTGCCAAAGAACTCTTCATATAATGACTTCATATCAGACTTGTCTAATTTCAACGCATTTCCAATCCATATATCGAATGGGCTTCAGGTGATAAAATTTGTCTTTCAAACAGTAGGAAACATTCTGGGGAAAAGGAGAAAATGCTGAAAAAGCAGCATTTTCCTTTTCCCACAAAGTGTTTAAAAGCCTCCTTTATCAAGGTCGTGAAAATGAGGGTTATCTGTTGTAGGGTTCAGGCTTTTTGCAGCAAGTATGTCTCTCAAGTTATCAGTCTCTGTACTATCAGAAAATCTCAAGACAGACAAATTTGCACAGTCTGATCTTGATCACCATCAGCAAAAGTAACTTACCTTGTCTTTAGCATGCTTATGAGCGAATCAATCATCAATTTTATTCAATAACACAACATAAATATGGTTAACCCTTCACAACATAATCCCAACTTTTAATGACCCCGAGAAAGAAGCCTTTTAAGAACATTGAGGGAAAAGGAGAAAATGGTGGTAAACAGCATTATCTCCTTTTCCCACAATGTTTTCTACCCTTCCCAATATAAATTTTGCATTTTTCAGTTACTATTATTTTGTCTCTGCAAATGCTTTCAATTTTGACTAGTCTAGAATTGTGTTGTTTCTACAAAGAAAAAGCTTAGACTCTTCCAAATTCAACAGATCTGCAGATGACAAATTCAACAAGAGGGCCATGATGGCCCTGTATTGCTCCACTGGCTAATATGTACAAACCATACACACCACACATTACAACTCTAGGCCTAAAGGCTTCTAACAAGAAGACTGATAAACTGTGACCCCAGGGCGAGTACATTTTTTACCTATGATTTATGATTTCAAGCTATAATTATGAGCTATAATTATTAACTCAATCCTGGTTGAGGAAAACAAGATATAACCACATACCAAGTAATATAGGGCTGGCCTGTATGGTTATAAACATGATTTTCAGTTTCTTTAATAAATTATGAGGGGGTTTGACCAATGGCTAAATTTTGAACAAATTCAGAAGAGATCCACTAGATGAAGCTTTATGCCAAATTTGGTAGCCCTAGGCCTTAAAGCTAAGAACAAGAAGATTTTTAAAGTTTTCACTTTAAAAGTCCTTGCACATCTTCTGACCCCAATTTTGACCCAAGTGCTGTAATTTGTAGAATCTTATTAGAGGTCAATTAGGCGAAGCTTCATACCAAATTTAGTAGCCCTAGGCCATATGGTTTAGAACAAGAATATTTTCTAAGTTTTCCCTGTATAAAGCCCATGTAAAACTTGTGACCCCCATGGTGGGGCCAATTTTGGCCCCTGGGCTATAATTTGATGAATCTAAGTAGAGGTCTATTAGATGGAGCTACATGCCAGTTTTGGTAGCCCTAGACCATATGATTTAGAACCAGAATGTTTTCAAAGTGTTCCCTGTATAAGCCCATGTAAAACTTGTCACCCCCAGGGTGGGGCCAATATTGGCCTGACACCTAAAATTTGAAGAATCTAACAAAAGATCCATTAGATGAAGCTACATGCCAAATTTGGTTGCCCCAGGCCATATGGTTTAGGACAAAAAGATATTTAAAGTTTTCACAATATAAATCTTTGTAAATCTTGTGACCCTGGGGAGGGGCCAATTTTGACCTCGGGGCTATAATTTGAAGAGTTTTGTAGAGGTCCATTAGATAAACGTACATGCCAAATTTGGTAACCCTAGGCCTTATGGTTTTGGACATGAAGATTTTTAAAGATGTCCAATATTTTTCAGTTTTGTTGCCATAGCAACCACAGTTTTGATACGAATCAAATTCTTTGAAGAGTTTCTGAAGAGGGCCATGCCAGGATCATTTCTGTGAAGTTTCGTTAAAATCTGATGGCTAGTTCCAGAGAAGATGATGTTTGAAATAAAAGTTAATGCACACATGCATGGACAGACAGACGCACGACGGACACAAGGCCATAACATAAGCCTGTTAGCCTTCGGCCAGTGGAGCTAAAAATTGGTGCAAATGAATTCATGGTAAGTTCTCTGATAGGATCAAAAACATTGTGGGAAAAGGACAAAATGCTGGTTACAAGCATTTTCTCCTCTTCCTACAATACTTTTTTTGGGTTGTTAAAATTTCGGTTTGTTTGGTAAAGGGATAAAAATGAAACAACAACACAGCTTAAAAAGATTATAAATAATAACAACTGTTTCCATATATTCAACATAATATCAATGTTTTTCATAATACAGACAAAATAAGACACATAACAGTAAACATACAGCTTTTAACTTCTGGAATAGTTGTTGATGATAAGTAAGCAGGATTTAACCCTTTCCCAAACAAGCCCTGGTTTTCACGTGTCTGCAGTACAAGTCTTTTGAAAACACTGTGGGAAAAGGCGAAATTGCTCGTAACGAGCAATTTCTCCTTTTCCCATAGTGTTTTCTATCCTTACTGAGAACTTTGTACCATTTTCATCAAATTTAATATTGTCGTCTGCAAACTCTTTCAATTTGGACCAGTTTAAAATTTGTCGTTTGGGAAAGGGTTAGGCCTGTCTGTCATCTCTGGCATATTTGGTATGGACCATTCGATAGAAAGAATTGGATATAAGTCCAGATACAAAACCCTGGCTCTTCTTCAGATAGATCATTGGTTTTATTATGTGCCTTGTGTAGTGTACTAATAGATGCAAGGCTACCACTGAGTTTCTTAGTAATTTGCCTCTAGTTTTGTGGGAAACACAAAGTGTTTCTGAAAAATCCATGCACAGACTGACAATCAAACCTTGAACCATCCATTAAGAACAACAATAACCATATATTAAAAGCTGTTGCATAAAACACAATCACACACACAATAAAAAAACAGAAACAGATCCAGTAACAGTGTATCAGGGCTTTGCTTTGGAAAAACAGAGCTTAATGCATCTCCATGATGTATTGTACCAAGCATTGTACCAAGCAAGTTTACATGTAATCATGGATCCCTAAAATCCATTTTGTCTATCAGCCAACTGAATCATGAGGTACCGGTATATTGTCCTTGGGCATGCAGAACAATGACCATCAGCAAAAAGTGTCGACCAGGGTTGGTCTGCGCGGATTGCGCAGGCTCACCTGGGTCAATAATTTTTGCAAACGCATTAAGGGCCCTTTTCACAGAACATGGCTTCTATAGAGTAACAAGCATTCACAAGAACTACTATCTTGTATGTTATTTTCAAATACAAATACATGGATAGGACCTGATATCAGGTCCGAAAGTTGTGATCTGCTAAGCACTTTAAAAATCCTCTGAAAATGGCACTTGTAATCACAGCACTTAAAAACAAAATCCAAACTCTTGGTCTCATAACATCAGTAAATAATTATGTACTTGAATGTACATCTTGCTGTTCAATTTTATACATTAGCATCTGCAGACAACTTATTTCATCTTGCAACAGACCACTTTTATAAACATTGTGACAAAAGGAGAAATTGTTGTAAAAGGAGCAATCTACATAAAAAAAAGTTACAAGTGTTTGGCAGGATATATCTCCCTTAAAAGAAAACTTCCTTTTCATCTATTATTTTCTTTGGGGTGATTCTTTTCTTTTATTACAAGAAAAACAGGAAGTGCAATTTACAAAGAAAACTGTCGTCTGCAAAATGGTTAAACATGACCTTCTAGATTAAGTTAAGAGAACCCACCTACTATCTTCAGAGCTTCTCTGCCTCTATTTCTACTGGAGAGTGCTGCAAGTGTTTGAAAGCAAGAATTAAATCACTTAATACTAGGAAAATACTAGTACCGGGTAAGTGTTTCTCATTTGAATAAGTAGTTTAATAGTTTTGAAATTCTTGTTTGAAACCATGTCATTCAGAGTCAGCCACCTTAAATTTTCCATTGATGATTGATTTATGGCCATTCACTGCAAAGATTCAGATTTTTCCAAGATGCATGTATTTTGTTTTTCTTAAATTGTCCACCTAGAAATTTTTTCTTTGTTCAGCTGACCACTCTTCAACACTTTCTCAGATAAAAATAATTACACTTTAACCCTCTGACAGACAATCCCGAGTTTTAACAATCCTGAGGAAGAAGCCTTTCAAAAACATTGTAGGAAAAGGAGAAAATGCTGGTAACCAGCACTTTCCCTATTTCCCAGAATGTTTCCAAACTTTTCAAAGACTTTTTCTATCATTTGAGTCAAATTTAAATTGTCATCTGCAAATGTTCTCAACTTAGTAAAGTCAAAATTTTCATCATGTGGTAAGGAGTTAAGAGCATCCATAGACGATGGGTTAATTGTTCTTCAAATGCCCACAATTGTGTCCAAAAGAATAGAAAACACAATGGGGAAAAAGCAAAAATGATGGTACTGGTAAATATTTTCTCCTGTACCAACAATGTTTTCAAAAGCAGTCTTCTTCAGGGTCTTCAAACAAAAGACTGTTTGGTGGCAGTAGACAGCTTTAGGAAACTATGTGGGAATAAAGAGAAATCGTGTAGTCTTTCAATTGCTTCTTTTTCACAAACTGTTTTTCATGTCATGCAACTGCTCTTTTCTTCACCATGTTTTCCATATCATTCAAAAATGACGTTTTCATTTCTGGCATGGTCTAAACAGGGCATGTATGGTAAAGGAGTAAAACAGAGAAATACTCTAGCATTCTAATCCAAGTGATTCTAGAAAATCATCAAGCATTCTTGAGCTGTCATTGGCATCTTGCATTTCACTGTAGGTTTGGATGAAGTTTGTCAAATGAAAGCGGATATTGTCTATGATATCTATGGTATCTGTTTCTTCACGATCTTTTACATCTGCTGCATCTTCAAGGACTAGTTTTTCAAAGTCAGGTGATTGTAAAATCTGTGATAAAGAAACAAAGTTTTTGTGACGGCAGGAGGTCATAAATTCAAAAATATGTATCTCTTTTATGCTGATTTTGCAACAAGTTTTATACGAGTAACTAGTATTTATAGCTCAATCAATGGTTTGTTTGAAATCAAACCAGTACTTGTGCAGGGATGTGGGTAATTTCACAGGTTGATTGAGTTCATCACAGGACTCAAAAAAAATCTGTACCTATACACTTCTGTCACTTCTAACCATCAAATACTAAGTTGAAATGCTAATTTACAAACACCTACAAAAACAATAACAGCTACGACAAATCGAGGTATAATAACCAAATTCTGGATTACATATACTAGTGCATGTATCTCCATGACTGACTATCACTTATCTCTTTATTACCAAACGACAAAATTTTATACTCATCCAAACTGAAAGTTTTTGCGGATAACAACATAAATGTGACTTAAATGATGAGATTTGCTTGTGACAAAGTACTAAACATTGTAAGAAAAGGAGAAAATCCCAGTTACAAGTATTTTCCCCTTTTTCTACAATGTTTTCAAGTCTTCTTCATCAAGGACTGTTTGGTAAAGGATTAATTCAAGGAATGACAAGGAATTGCATCAAAAGTTTACCTGTCATTGCACTAACATATTTTGAAGACAGGCATATGCCTTTATTTCACACTTACTATTTCAAGTTTGTTTGCCATGAATTCCGCACATTCATCCTCCAACCTGGGTAGATTAAACAGTCGAGCAGTTCTTAATACCATTACCACATTTTCTGTGTTCAGGAATTCTGCCATTACATTGGCACAGTATCGTTTCAATCCTGGCAGTAAGTACATATCTGCTGCACACAGCACTTCATACACATTATCTACGGTTAACTGGAATAAATAGAGTTGACTACTTGAATTTACAAAATGGTTAACAGGTAGGAATAAATGAAATAAATATTTTCCACCTAGAAAAAAGGCTTGAATACTTTATCACTGATGTTTTGCCAGGATATCTAACAAAATATTGGGCAGTGAAATCGAAGATCACACTGCAAGTTCTGAGTGGTGTGACCTTGATCTACACATCTGCAAAAGCAGATTATATGTTTTTTTTTGTTTTTTTTTAAAAAGTCTGCTTTTAAAAGATTTTTTTTCTATCTGTGCTCAAAACATAAATGTCTGCAACATGTAATGGTAGATCTATCCCAAGTCAATAAGTTACAATTTTAAGGAGAAAATAGGCAGAATACAACACTCCAGATTATGATAATTTTGAAATGATATGAAAAATGAAAGATTTTCCAAAGACCAGTAATGATCCACATTATCAGCATTCTTGATGATCCATATTTGTTCAGATCCCATTTTTGCTAAAAAACATTGCAAATCTGGAGAAGTTCTTTATTCATGGACAGTTAATTATAGATAAAAAATATGGTCAGATTGATTTTTGAGATCACAAATTGATCTTATTTTCAGAAAAATAGTCAATATCCATAATAAACAAAGATGTATTTTTCTAATTTTAGACAGACTGGTATATTAAAGGTAATTTACCAAACAATGAAGCCTCAGAAATAAAGGCCTTTGAAAACATTGATGAAATCAGGAAAAAAGCTATTACCTAGCACCTTCTATCCTTTCAAAGACAAATCCCATCATATGAACCACATTTGGTATGCTGTTTGCAAATAGTATCAATGTGATTGTGGACAGTTCTACAATTCTTGTCTACTGGTAAAGAAATATCAGTAATTCCATTTTACCATACCTGGCATGCATCCTGATAAAGATAAAACATGATTTGTGTGAAGCAGTCTACATTTACGTCGTTGATTGGAACAACTTGCGTACTGATTTCAGCATTTTCTGTGTCACAGTGTCCTTCATCAAAGTGATCAACTAGAAGTGCTTTAAAGTAATCACTTCTGCCACAGAAAAATACCTAGAAAAATAAAGAGATAACCTTGAATTTGCCTTCCACAACTAGAGTTGCTTTTGTGGCAACTGTTGATCAAGATCAGATGCACTAAATGTGCAGTCTGATCTTTGATCTACACTGTCCTTTTTGCCGAAATAGACCATGAAATTGCACTTATTTGTATCTTATTTCTAGACTTAGGATTCCTAATTAGTTTACTCTACATGCAAAGAAATACCATAAAACTGCTATTTTGATCAGAATATTTCTCGAAATGATGGACAGTGCAGATCTAAGATCAGCATCTTCTGAAAACATGCATTCAGAATTTCCTTTAAGATCTCCTCTTTGGAAAAATAGAAAACCTGCAATGATGGAAATAAATTGCTGAAAATCATTGCAAATTTCTTATTTCATTATTTTGCAGTTATTTACATACTGTTCAATATACATGTATATCTTTTAGGCAAGATAATGATTTTTTCCCTATGTAAGCTACCTCAGTCTGATGTGGATAAGCTGATTGAAAGGACTGTGGTCAGGGCTCAAGATTGCCAGAGGTCGTCACTAAATATACACAGTGTAATGCTAGTCATGAGTTTGTGACAGGATGCGCACTGTGATATAATGCAGAATCAAGACACAGCTTTAGAAATTATGGGCAGCAACTAAACCTTGTATGTGATTTCTGATTGGTTTGCAGTCGATATTGTATGTTAGTTCTGATGCAGATGGGGCATGGCAAAATTGACTGATTGATTTACCATTAGCATTGTATAGTGTGTTTGCATGTATGGTATGCAACTAGACAACACCAACTGCAAAAAGGGATTAATCACGAGTGAGGCAATGATGCATGACAAGATCTCTATAAGCTGTGATTTCTGTCACAGTGAAATGGCAATTATTAGATTGTAGCCAAGTAACAGTTTGACACTCTAACAAGGGATCTTATATACGATCACTGCTTTACCGAACGTTCAAAAATGCCTGCAGCAATGATTAAAGGTTTGTAAGTTTGTTTCTGAACGGCCATATCGTGATTTTCCGGACTGATTTTTTAGAAATTTTTTGAAAATAATTCAGTTTTCAGTGTTAGGAATCGGTCTGATTTGGCAATTTTTCGGATTTCTGTAGCCCTGACTGTGGTACTTCATGGTATTACATTGAATGATAACAAGAAGGAAAAAAAAATGTCTGACCTTATGGCAGTAAAATCTATGTCCCTGAACTAAGAATATGACATCAGCATAAGTAGTTGTATAATCTGGTTCAAATGGAAGTTCACCAGCTCCCTGTTAAGGTAGAAATAATGTACAGTTCATGTTAAAAGAAAATGATAAATGGATAATACACGAAAAGCTTCTAGCAGACACTGATAATACTGTATGGTGTATAATCAATGCTTTACCTCCAGCAGACTAATTTTTGCTTCTTGAAGTAGACTTTTTTGAAAACATTATGGCAAAAATAGCAATTGCTTATAATGAGTAATTCTACTTTGGCCTGTATATTTTCATGCATTAAGCCTTAACCCTTTACCACATGACAAAATTTTAGACTCCTCCGTATTGAAATTGAAAACATTGACAGAAAACAGTTCAAATGTTTTTCAAATGATATTATTTGTCTTTGAAAATGTAGAAAACATTGTGAGAAAAGGAGAAAAATGATGGTTTTCAGCATTATCTCTTTTTCCTACAATGTTTTTAAAGGCCTTCCTTCTTAGGGTTGTTATAATTCGGAACTGTGTGGTAAAGTGCTAATCAATATCTATTAATAACATTCTGAGAGAATTATTCTTACAGGTATTAGTACTTATTTTATAGCTATCGAAATTTGACAAAAAAAATACAAAATATTGTGAAGTTGGCTAGAGGAAATTTTCTTTTCCCACAATATTTTCACATGTTTGGTAAAGGGTGAATTGGAACTTACTATTGTACAAAGCTCATGTGGAAGAGCTTGATCAGCTAATGCCCCAAAATCCATCTGCAAGGCCCATTTATCTTGTTGTTCTATTAGAATACTGGTCACACTGACACCCGGTTTTCCTCGTTCTAAAAATAGATCCACATGTATTTTCAAATAAATCAACCTCCTATCCATACATTACAAGAAATTGGAATAGTTAACCCTTTACAACACAATGTTGAGTTTCAACAACCCTGAGGATGTAGTCTTTAGAAAACGTGGATAAAGAAGAAAATACTGGTAATCAGCATTTTCTCCTTTTCCCACAGTGTTTTCTATTCTTTTTGGCAAAAAGTCCATCTTTTGAGCTATGTTTATTTGTTTTCTGCAAATACTTACAATTTGGACCAGACTGGAATTTTGTCATGTGGTAAAGACTTAAGGACAGTTTCGGGTTTTTTTGGGCAACCTAGTGCGCATGGAAACGAGCTCTTTCGTCCCTGGGCTTGTTCGCCCGAGCTTGTTTGTCCAGGCTCATTTGTCCAGGTGTGTTCGTCCTTTTGAATGATCTCATTCCTTTTAAATCGAATTTGGAGCACTAAGAGGGCATGTTAAAATAAAGGACAATACTGGACTCTTCACGAAGGAAATAGTTAGCAGTACTTGGATAGTTTCACTGTACGGTGCGAAATCAGCCTAAACATGTTTCGCTTTAATTCTTTACCGCACAATGTCGCCTTTTAACGACCCTGGGAAAGAAGCCTTTTGAAAACATTGTGGGAAAGGGAGAAAATGCTGGTAACCAGCATTTTCTCCTTTTCCCACAATCTTTTCTACCCTATCAAAGAAAAATTGCACCATTTGAGCCACACTGAAATTGTCGTCTGCAAATGCTTTCAATTTGGACATGGCTAAAATTTTGTCGTTTGGTAAAGAGTTAAAGGACATTTTGCAAGGAAATCTAAGTTAGACCGTATTTCAAGGGTTCAGTCAGTAATTTCAATAAATGATACTACAAGAAATGCTGATTGTATGCCACTAGCGAGGCAGAAGAAACGAAAGTCACTGTCAGTCCCCCACCCACTTCTTTCAATGTGAAGTGTACGGAAACGTATTCTTGCGGTAAGATATCATAATCGTCGAACGAGCCATTGGAAAGTGGTTGTTGAATTACTAGCCTACATCAAATTATAAGCATAACATTATAACAGACTTGACTTAACAAGTGGTTGGTATAGATCCATAATCCAACTGCACATTCCATGCACTCTGATCTTAACCTATGCCATCCGCTAAAGCCCCCATTTTCTCCTATGGTGCAGAAAGGGTAAGGTGCTTTTTTTTTATCCAGGGTTATACTCGTACTAATCTGATGTTAAGTAATGCATATTATAACCAGCTTACATACTTCAAAGATTTTAGGAGACCAATGAAAAAAAAAAAAAAAAAAAATGAAAATTTTCCATGTTTACCCGAAACAGTCTTCACTTCTGGGTGGTCTTTGATAAAAGGTAATCTTCAGTTAAATTTGACATATCAAATGTTTTACTGTTTTTACTAATACATGACTATGCTTGTATGTTTTCAAGAAAAAAAATGCTTGGATTTAAGTAAAACTAGGAATTTTTGTATAAAACTGTATTATGGTTGCCACAGAAACTGTAACTTTGTGAAAATCTGAACTCGACGACCAATTCTTTTTTTG
Organism: Tridacna gigas; assembly: GCA_945859785.2. Taxonomy (NCBI): domain Eukaryota; kingdom Metazoa; phylum Mollusca; class Bivalvia; order Cardiida; family Cardiidae; genus Tridacna; species Tridacna gigas. The sequence goes on along the minus strand of OX244036.2, from coordinate 29,686,387 downwards.
TTGAATTTGAAAAGATGATACTTCAAGGATTCCATACCGAAAAAATGGACAAAATCTATGAAAGGGTATTTTTGATAACCCAGTTTTACCTGCAGAACTCCTAATTTTTTTGGCATTTCTGTGAATACAAAATTGCTAAAAAATGACGCTTTCTGAAAAAATATGAATGGAATTCAAATTTTCTGAATGTAAGATCAGAATATACAAACATTTAGCTCTGATTTTATATAAATTATAAAATTAAACTTGTCTGACAATGTTATAATCATTTTTAAGCTAAAGTCACAATTTTTAGAATTTGGGGGTATACTGTTACCATGGAAACAGGCATTTAACAAGAAAACGAATTCAACAACATATCATTTTCTTTTTTTTTTTGTATTCAGCATAAAATTTTACATGACATATGTGAAAACAAAGTCATTCTATGGAAGAATTAAAACTCTAGAAAAAGTCCTTAACCCACCACTAAACATTAAAATTGTACACTTGAACATTTCGACAGCTTTTTGCAGACAATGAATTTATTGTCGGTTAATTATTGGAATTTGCCTTAAATTTATCACATTTTTGAAAAAGATGAAAATGCTGATTTTTCTCCTATTCCGATAAAGGCTATAAGAGCAATCTATTTCAGAGTCAAATAATTAACCCTTCCCAAACAAGCCTATATTCTACCAACCCCAAGGAATTAAGTTGTTGAAAACACTTATGGGAATAGGAGAAATGCTGAATACTAGCATTTCCTACTTTTTCAAAGTATTTTCTAATCTTTCAAAGACATCTTCAGTTAAAAAAGCAACATTTGATCTGTCACCTGTAAATGCTTTCAGTATGGATGAATCTAAAATTTTGTCATTTGTTAAAGTGTTAATTATTGTTCCACTGGTTACTGCACATATAAAATAGCCTACGCAGTAACCGGTTGAAATTCTCATTCTATTGCTCATGAAGCACAAACCATTATTTGAATCAGCATCACTAATTCATGGCCATCAACATTATCATTATAATACATAATTATCATCTTGAATGTCATCATCATCATTGTTCACAAAATTTTGAAAATTTACTTACCAAAATCATTTAATTCTGTGCACTTTTTTTCAATCAGTGGAATTAAGTCTGTGAGTTTACACTGTCTGGCAAGTATAACACATTCTTCTACATAATCTCTGTGGATTTCCATTTGACCTGGAAATAATACAAAGAACAGTTGTAAACTTCTCTCTCAAAATCAGTTCAAGTGATACATTGACAACAAATTACGGAACAAAGACACAAAGGGGACACATTTGAAGATGCAAATTAACACAAAAGAAATAAATTTGGGGGTACAAGTGGCACAAAGGAAACCAAAAGTATAAAGAAGACAAATTTGAAAGTACAATTGACACAAAGGAAACAAACTTGAAGGAACAAGTAACACAAATTTGAAGGTACAAGAGACACAAGGAAACATATTTGGATCTGCAGGTGACACAAAAGAAACAACTTTTAAGGTACAAGTCTCATATAGGAAACAAAGATGAAGATACAAGTGACGGGGGGGGGAGGAGAGAGAGAGAGAGGGATGGAAGGAGAGAGAGAGAGAGAGAGAGAGAGAGAGAGAGAAAGAAAGACAGATTTGAAGGTGCAAATGACACAAAAGAAACAAATTTCAATGTACAAGTGAGTCAAAAGAAGCAAGTTTGAATGTGCAAGTGACAGTTAGGGAACAAACTTGAAGGTATAAATGTACATGTAGTACAGGAAACAAAGTTGAAGATATAAGTGAGACAAAGGAAGCAAATTTGAAGGTACAACTGACACAAAATATGCAAATTTGAAGGAGCAGGTGACACAAAGGAAACAAATTTGAAGGTACAAGATGACAAAAAAAAAAACATAATAAAGGGTAAGAGTGACATAAAAGAAACAAATCAGAAGGTAAAGGTGACACAAAAGATAAATATTTGAAGGTACAAGTGTAAAGAAGGAAACAAAGTTGAAGATACAAGTGACACAAAAGGAGGCAAATTTGAAGGCACAAATCACACAAAGGAAACAAAGTTGACCATGCAGGTGATACACATGAGAAAATTTTAAGGTACAAATCTACAAAGGAAACAAACTTCTGAAAGCTTAAGATACCAATGACACAAAGGAAGCAAACCTGAAGGCATCAGTGACACAAAAGAGACAAATATGAAGGTGGAGATGATAGGAAAAGAGAGAAAACTTTAAAGGTACAAGTGTCACATGGGAAACCAAGTTGAGGATACAGTTGACAAAAAAAATACAGGTACAAGTGACACAAATAAAACAATTTGAAGGAACAAGTGCCACAAAGGAGACAAATTTAAAGGTTCAAGTCCTAAAATCACAGGATTAGCATTGTATGGTTCAGGGTTGAATTAAGCTACCATGTAGGTAATTTAAAAAAAAACAAGAGGGCCATGATGGCCCTGTATCGCTCCACTGGCTTATAAATATAAACCACGAAGAAAAGTCTTCACTATATAAGCCCTTATAAAACTTTGACCTCATGGCTACAGTCTGACTAAATGGGGAATATTGTATTAGAAGAATAACATGCCAAATGTGGGAGTTCTTGGCCTTATGGCTGGTAACAAGATGGTTTCTGAACTTTTCACTCCATAAACCCATGTAAAACTTGTGATCCCTGGTGCAGGGCCAAACTTGATCCTAGAGCTGTAACTTGGGCCCTCTTTGTAACTGTCCACTAAATAATGCTATAATTATATGCAAAATTTGGTAGCCTAAGCCTTATGGCTATGTACACCAAGATTTAAAAGTTTTCCCTATGTAAGCCTATGTAAATCTTGTGAACCCCCCCCCCTCCAAGTATGAGGCCAAATTGACCCCAGGACTATACTTTGGGCACTTTTGGTAGACTCCAACTAGATCAAGCTAAATGCAAAATTTGGTAGCTCTAGGCCTTATGGTTTCAGACAAGAAGATATTTAAAGTTTTCTCTATATAAGCCTATGTATAAAACTTGTGACCCCTGGGGAAGAGCCAATTTTGACCCCAGGGCTATAATTTCAAGAAACATGATAGAGGTCTACTACATAAAGCTACATGCCAAATTTGGTAGCCCTATGCCTTATGGTTTCAGACAAGAAGATTTTTAAAGTTTTCTCTATATAAGCCTATGTAAAACTTGTGACCCCTGGGGCAGAGCCAATTTTGACCCCAGGGCTATAATTTCAAGAAACTTGATAGAGGTCTACTACATAAAGCTACATGCCAAATTTGGTAGCCCTATGCCTTATGGTTTCAGACAAGAAGATTTTTAAAGTTTTCTCTATATAAGCCTATGTAAAACTTGTGACCCCTGGGGCAGAGCCAATTTTGACCCCAGGGCTATAATTTCAAGAAACTTGATAGAGGTCTACTACATAAAGCTACATGCCAAATTTGGTAGCCCTATGCCTTATGGTTTCAGACAAGAAGATTTTTAAAGATTTCCAATATTTTTCAGTTTTGTTGCCATGGCAACCAGAGTTTTTGAAGGAATCAAATTCTTTCAAGAAATTCTGAAGAGGACCATGTCAGGATCATTTCTGTGAAGTTTCGTGAAAATCGGATTGGTAGTTTCAGAGAAGAAGATGTTTGAAATAAAAGTTAACGCACGGACGGACGGACGGATGGACGACCGGACGGACGGACGGACGACAGACACCGGGCCATGACATAAGCCCGCTGGCCTTCGGCCAGTGGAGCTAAAAAAAAAAAAAAATCTATACCACTGTCAATGTCAAATCTCTCAATCTCCTGGAGAAATTCACAGCAGATGATTTTGAAAACAGCCTAGTACAAAGGGATTAAGCAGCATGAATCATGGCTGAATTTAAACATGGTAAAGCTTGTTGCAAAGGAGCAGACTGCTTGTTTCAATGTTTTTGAAGTGATTTGATGCAAAGAGACAAGAGTATAGCATATATGGGTGCCAAAGCTTGACTGTGTTTGCTTTTTCAGTGAAAATTCTTTGTTGAAAATGGGGCATAACTGTGTCAAAAATATTTTATGGTTATCTGTCTTTCTCTGATGGATTCCCCTTTCAACAGTAAACAACTAGCCCAAGTTTGAAGTAAACATCTTAGTAATGACATAGATATAATAATATACATGTATGTCACAGTTTTCACACAGGAATGTAGACAAGGACAAGGATATAACATCAAGTCCTGTTTTCTTTAGAAACAGCTGAGTTGAAAATGTCATTTGCAGATGGTATAATGTGAAGAAATCTATTAAATCCTTACCCATATATATGTATTGTAGAACAGCTCTGAAAGCATATGGATTTACCTGTGAAATTAAACAATTACACATATATGAGATCCTGACTAGTGGCATTTTTCCTACATTAAACTTCTTCCTTACTTCTTTCATATAATTCTTTACCAAGTGATAAAATTTTTGACATGGCAAAAATGAAAGCTACTGAAAAGACAAATTATATTTTGCTTGTGAAAGCATTATCTCATTTTCCCATAATGTTTTCAAATACCTTCTGTCTCAGAGCTGTTAAAACTCCAGCTTGTTTGGGAAAGAATCTATTTTACAATTCCATGGGAAAGAAAAATATGTGATCTTTCAGAGAGTACCAGCAAAATGAGTTTTAGTAAAGGCCTTGGAATTTTTTCTGTATTTGTATGCTTCTCTGATATATTAAACTACTTAAAAAGTTCAAAGGAAATAGAAAAATTGCCATTCAAAATAGGCAGACTTTAAAAATGCCTTTAGTTTCTCACACTTTGCATAAAGATGCCTTTATTTTAAAAGACTTTGCACAACTGATCCTTTAACCCTTTACCACACAATAACATTTTAGACCAGTCCAAACCCAAGGCATAGGCAGATACCCAATTAAATGCGGCTAAAGCAGTGGAAGTTGTCTTTGATAGGGTAGAAAACATTGTGGGAACAGGAGCAAATGCTGGTTACCAGCATTTTCTTCTTTTCCCACATTGTTTTCAAATGCTGTTACCAGCATTTTCTCCTTTTCCCACAATGTTTTCAAATGTTTTCTTTCTTAAGGTCATTAAAAGTCTGCATCGTGTGGTGAAGGGTTATGGTGGTAAGCTATAATTCTTATCCCAATGACAAACTTAAGACTCATCCAAATTGGAAGAATTTGATACTGATGAGATACTAGTATGTCTTTGAAAGGATAGAAAACATTGTGAGAAAAAGAGATAATGCTGGTAACCAGCTTTTTCTCCTTTCCCACAGTGTTTTTAAAGCCCTTATCATAACGGTTTATAAAACACTGGATTTTTTAGTAAAGGTACACGGAAATTTACCATTTTATTCTTTAGGGATATATTTTTCTTTCCTGCCCACTTGGTCTGAAATAACTTTCCAAGAAATTCATTTCTGGCTGTAAGTATACATCTGTGGACTGGGAATTCATGTCCGTGTATATGTAATGTAACATCTTGATACATGCCTGGTTCTTGCAAACTGAAATAAACAAAAAATCCAGCTGAAAGTTTGGGGTTTTTTTTTAAACTTTAAGACTGCTAGATACATGAAATGGGCATTTTTCCTCACCAGAAAAAGACTCATAGGTTGTGAATCTGCCTATCAACTCCTTTTGAAACTGTTGATAACACCTCAATCTGCTTGAAAGGAAAAATGTCTCTGCACTATCAAAGTCTCTTTTCAACATAATTATTCTCTGCATTCAACATTTTATATCAGCCAGTATTCTGTTTTTGATGGAGCTTTTTGTTGATCAGGTTAATGAAGCTATTTTTTGTATAGGAAAAAAAAATTTAGAAATATGCTCAAACAGATTTAAAAGAACATGAAGATAAAGTTGGAGGCACAAAGCAATCTCCTGACAAACCAATGAGATTTAAAAAAGGCTTATGATAACACTAAGCAGCAAACTCTTTGCTGTTTGGACAATATAGGAATAAAGAGATAATATTTCAAAAAAGATCAGAAAATCATTGTTTCAAAATGCAGCTTGAACTGTTCTTGCCACTCTAATGGTTTATTAACTATTTACAGGTCCACAAAATTTTAGACTTGTCCATGCCGAAAAAATTTAAAGATAAATCCTTACAGCCAAAGAGAAAAAATGCTGTTAACACTTGATAGTGTGTATAATGGCTCACAATTTAGTCAGCTGTGTAAACATAGACAAATTACCAATATATATGGTGCAAGGGATAGAGTAACTCCAGGGATTTGTCCTCATTTAAAACCAGAAATGACAACAGTGATTTCTTTGAAGGCGTCCAGAAAATGAAATTTATTTTCTATCCCTTGTAATCTGTGCAATCTTGCAATCAACCATCATGGGCAATATTTGGGATGAAGATACAAAAATGATTATTATAGTGTCATAAAATAAAAATGAAATGGGTTAAAAACTGGCTTAAGACGGGTATAGATGGATCTTTAATTGAATGTGGCTTGAAAGGCTGACTTTGCCTCAAATGAGATGTGAAACAGGGAAAGGGAGAAAATGCTGGTAACCTGAATTTTCTCCCTTTCCTACAATGTTTCTATAAGCCTCCTTTCTCTCGGTTATGAAGATGCAGGGTTGGTTACGAAAATGTTGAGATGTAGTCTGACTGACTTTTTAAGGTTTAACCTTTATTTGTCTTGAATCAGGCAACTTATGGGGAAAGGAAAAAAAAAAAAAACAAGCAGTGTCTCCATTCTCCACAATATTTTTCACTTGTATTTTTGCATTAATCCTTAGGCTGCTAAGTGCGAGTCACTAACCATTTGCGGACAGTGCCAATCGAGATCTGACTGCACAGAACGTCTGATCTTGGATCTAAACTGTCTGATGAGGTGATATTTTTCTCCAAAAAATAAGATTAAGTAGCATTATTCTGGTTTTTACTGTAGGCCTGGAAAGTTGATTCAACTTATTTAGCAGGATAAGGGTTAAAAGTTTACCGTGTTTTATCATGATTTAACCTTCTTATCCATATTATAGACGAGTGTTTCCACAGTTGTCTGCTGCAAATTCTTCTATAGGAAGCAATGAACTAAATAGGAGTTTTGAAATTTACCGACGTAAAAATTCCTCATACAAGTCTCTCCTCATGACCTTTGAGCTGACCATATTATATGACAATAGTAATTTCTTGATGCTGTCAGTCAGTGCCCCATATAAACAACGCTCCCCATCAAATGTGTTTGCTTCACAACGGGCTCCTGTGGAAATGTAGTGAAAAGAAATTATTGGATATTAAAAAAAAAAAAATATTGAATTCTGAAAAGTTTTCAAAGAAACATCAATCTTAATTTAATATTATATGGTCTTTTTGGTAATAGCTGGGGTTTTGGTGGTTGGGAGAGAGGTACTATTAACTCTTTACCACACGACAAAGAAGTAGACTTGTCCAAATCGAAAGCATTTGCAGACGACAATTCAAATGTGCTCTAATGATGGAATTTGTCTCTGATAGGGTAGAAAACATAGTGGGAAAAGGAGAAAATCCTGGTTACCAGCATTTTCTCCTTTTCCCACAATGTTTTCAAAAGACTTCTTCTTCAGGGTCGTTAAAACTTGGGATGGTGTGGTAAAGGGTTAAAGAAATGGGGGCAGGGAGGGAAAGTGGGAGTTTAATGTTTGATAAAGTATATTTGAATAAGACTTTTTACCAAACACATTTGGTTATGAGAAAAATAACAAATGGTTCAAAAAGTGGTTCAAAAAGTCCCATAGTCATGGCGACTTAAGTCTTACCTGTTGATTGTACGGTTGATTGTATGGTGTTTAACACTGTTTTCAACATTATTTCAGTTATATCACGGCGGCCAGTGCACCTATCCATGCTTTCCTGGAGTTTCTTTTTACCAGTACTCCGCACAATATTCTTTCCAAACCACTGGCTGCTTTCCCACATAACTATCATTGAAACAATGTTCAGCGGTGAGAGAGGAATGAATCCTGGCGCAATGAGTGTCATCAATCCTTGGAAAGAAATTGGCCAAGCCAGGGATCGAACCAGCGACCTCCTGTACTCAAGTCCTATATGCCACCGACTGAGCTACCGGGCTTGGCAGTCTTACTTGTGGTCCCCTGCTTAGTCAAATATGGACTAAAGTAAATGAGCCGTTTTCTGGAAAAAAGGGATTTAATGCATCTTTGTAATGCATTATACCAAACAAGTTGTCACATAATATGGGTCTTTTTTGTCTAAAAACCAGCTGAATCATGAAGGAGAATGATCCTTTGGCACACAGAAAATATTTCAACAACAAAAAATTTTGAATCTACCCACGTCAGTCTGCATAGACTGTCCAAGCTGACATGGGTTGGTACTTTTTACAGATGTACTAAATCACCTTTTCACTGTGCATGGCTCAAATATAAAAATTATGATACACCATACATAAAATTTTCTAAATATACTGTCTGGGTTGGTAAATATCTACGAAAAAAAGTGCTCAACAGAAGACAATGAAATAAATGAAAGAATTAATTTGAAAGAAATAGGTGTGAAAAAAAAAACAAACAAACAAACAATATGATCTGTGTGAGGCTAAAAAAACATAGGAACTAATTTTTCATTCACTGCAATATTTCAAAAAGTCATGTCTACAGTTCAACCTTACTATGCATATGGAGGAAATATGTTTTTTGAAAACCAGTCAAACAGAAACTATTATAATAGAAATGTGCAGTACAATTTTGTTCACAACTTTTATAACTTATTTGCTTCAGGAATGTTATAACAACCCTGCACACAGTCTGTTTCATCTCGCAGCAAAGTTATTTCAAAACCATGGGCACAAAAGAAGAGAGAGAGAGACAGTTTGTAACAAGGCTTTTTACCAGTAATTACTCCTTTTGCCACACAGTTTTTCATGATATCATCTTTTCAACTTTAAATTATGTTTATATTACATGTATTTAACCCATTACCACACAAAGACGAGCCTTAACGCCCCTGGGAAATTAGACTTTTGAAAACATTGTGGGAAAAGGAGCCTAGTAACCAGCATTTTCTCCTTTTCCCACAACGTTTTCTTACCTTCAGAAACAAATCCAATCATATGAGCCACATTTAATTTGTTGTCTGCAAATGCTTTGAATTTGGACCAGTCTAAAATTTTGTCTCATGGAAAAGAGATAAAGTTGTCTGCTGTGACTTTGTTTCTCAAGGTATCGAGTTAACTCTTTACCAAACTACAAAATTTTAGTCTTTGCCCCAGTTGTAAGCATTTTCAGACAAAAAAAAAAATGTGACTCAAAAACTAAAATTTGTTTTTGGAAGGGTAGAAAACATTGTGTGAGAAGGAGAAAATACTGGTTTCCAGCATATTCTTCTTTTCCCACAATGTTTTCAGAAGTCTTTATCGTTAGGGTTAACAAAAATCGGGATTGTTTGGTAGAGGGTTAAATGTATTGGCATATAAAATTACACTGTTCATTAAAACAGCATTTCTCTGCATGGCTTGTTTAACTCTTTACCAGAGAACAAAATTTTATCCTTGTCCATGATGAAAGCATTTGCTAACAAGTTACATGTGCCTAAGATGTTATGATTTGCCTTTGAAAGAATGAATAAATTCATTTGTCCTGAACTGCATAGTTTTTGTCATACAATATGATAATAATTATAATGAAAATGACATGTGACACACTCACAAAAAGAGTCAAAAAAATTGTGGCAACTTGAGAAAATGCTGATTAGCAGCATTTTCTCCTTTTTCCACAATTTTTGCATTAGCCTTTTTCCCCATGTGGTAAAAACATGGTATTGTTTGGTGTTGGGTTAACCCATTACCATACAATCCTGAGTTTTAACAACCCTGGCAAAAATAGCTTTTAAAAACATTTTAAGAAAAGGAGAAAATGCAGGTAACCAGCATTTTCTCCTTTTCCCATTATGTTTTCTGACCTTTTACAGACAAATCTCACCATATCAGCCATATCTAATTTGTCATCTGCAAATGCTTTCAATTTGGACAAGTGTAAACTTTTGTCACGTGCTAAAGGGTTAAATCATGCAGTTTATATCAATACAACTACAGAGAAAAAATATTTGTGGGATGAGAAATTCGTTTAAAATGATAGCAAAAAAAAGACTTGTCTGTAACAAGCATTTGCTTCCTTTCCTACCATATTTTCCATAGCAGACAATGGCAGGGTGTTAAAAGTGGTATGTATATTGTGCAGAATGAATGAATGAATGAATGAATGGATTGATGAATGGATTGATGAATGGATCCATCCATCCATCCATGAATCAACCCCACCCTACGTCCATCACACAACAGTGACTGAAAGACAATTTTTTTTTATCATAACACAGATGCATCAATGACATTCTAAAGGATATACATGTACACACAATCTAGAATTGATAATATTCAGTATGTACAGGCTTACCAATTTCAAGTAAATATCTGACAACCTCTTCATGGCCACATAAACAAGCATAATATCTGTAACATAAAGGAAAAATTTAATCCTAAGATGGACATATCTGACTAAAAATAAGACCCCTATTAGGTCTAAAAAAGCAATTTCATGGTTATTTTTTGCATGAGTGTTGTTAAAGTGGACAATGTAGATCAAAGATCAGATTAGACTTAAGCCAGCTGTTATCCTTCAATCAGATATTCAGGCAAGTTTAGATAATCCAACTACATCAAGAATTTGACATATGTTTTTGCACATGTCTTCCTCTATTAATAGGTTGAAATTTTCAGGTTTTGTGCGATTTCAAGAATAAACATGACAACTATATTGGTATACGATAATACCCATGGTAAGAATATTTTCTTGAGCTACCATTCATCCATCTAGAAACTGAGACCCTAAAAATATAATGATTCAACTAGAACTGTCCCAAGACAACAGTTACTGTATCAGGACAAACATTCAAAGGCCATGCTCTCTACTTACCATTATTCAGACAAGGGGTATTGTATTATAGTATTACCTCCAACCAGTGTGCAATATGATGGGACATTTTACCAATTCAATAGGACAATGTCCCAGAATCTCCCCCCTTCTCCCCCTGGAAGAACAAGGCAAACAGCTGTAACTCCTACAATAGTAGGGATTACTAATGTGCAGTTTTTATGGAGAGGGATTTTTGTGCTTATGAATTACGTGTTTTGAATATGAGCTATTCCAATTTGCAGATTTTCCTATTTAAACCTCAGAGGCTGGTGTATTATATAGTAAGATTGTAAGAAAAAGCCAACACAAAGATCAGACTGCAAAGAAAACTGTACTTACAATGGTGTACTGTCCCATTTGTCTCTGATGTTTACATTAACTTCTTTCTGTTCCACAAGATACCTGAAAAATGACTCAAACCTGTCACGAAAAAGTAACTTAATAATCTCTCCAAGTACTTTTTGTAGAGAAGACAGATGTCCAACACAGACTGTATTAAGTAAAAAAAGTTTCAATGTTCAAGAGGAGATAATTCCTCCAAACTCAAAGGCAGGCATTTGAGTACTGGGTCTTGCACATCTGCAGTTCCTGATTAACTCTTTACCAAACGACAAATTTTTAGACTCGTCCAAATTGAAAACATTTGCAGATGACAAAATAAATGTGACTGAAAAGGTGATATTTGTTTAGAGAAGAGTAGAAAACATTGTGGAAAAAGAAGAAAATGCTGGTTACCAGCATTTTCTCCTTTTCCTACAATGTTTTCAAAAGGCTTCTTCCTCAGGGTTGTTAAAACTCCAGATTGTGTGGTAAAGGGTTAATCCTTCACCAGCCATTAATTTTAACAACCTTGGCTTTCAAAAACATTGGGGTAAAAAAAGAAAATGCTGGTAACCAGCACTTTCTCCTTTTCCACTATGTTTTTTTTTTTTTTTTCTTTTCTAAAACAAATTCCATCATATCAGTCACCTTTGATATGCTGTCTTCAAATCCCTTTAATTTGGACAAGTCTGTGAAAAAAACATAAAGTCTGATCTGTGATCTATACAGTCAGCTTTGCTTAGTCATTCAAGACCATAGTAACCCCGAAATTGTGCTTATTTGGGTCTTATTGCTACACAGAAAAAAGTCTGTCATGTTTATTCAGCATTCTCTGGGTTTATAGCTATACCAACTTTTAGTACAGATAACTGTCCCCTAATGCTATTTTAGTTGTTGATAGGTTGCATTCGGTTCAGAGACAATCGCAAAAAAAAAATTTTAGAAATATCCAGACAGATTGTGAGCACACATTTAAATTCTCACATTTTCACTAATTGATTTAAAACTAGAATTTGAACATACCTATTACTTTCGTATACAATAATACTTTGGTTCAAACACAAATATTTTCAATTTTAAATGCTAAACATTGATCTTTAACTTGAGATGTTCATTTTCCCCAAAAAGTCAGCACTGGGCTGTCGCTTTCCAACCTCAAAGTTCACATTCGACTTCAGACGGTTCAGTGCGCAGTAAATGTGACTAATCAAAGTATGAAAAGAAGCATCTAATGTCTCATTATCGGTATAGTCTCAGATGACAATCGTTTGCGTGTATTTTTATTTGTTCAAAAAATGAATTTCTACATAAATTGGGTCATTTGGAAGGTCGAGCCCGACTCATCAATTGAGTAATTTTTGTGCATGTTTTGAGATTGCATCACGTTTTCCCATGTCACAAATATAAAGCTCGCACATTAATTGCAATGTTCTTACTGTATTTTAGGCAAGTCTCCACGTCTGCAGGATAAAAACAAGTCGTGTTTATCCATTTTTGTTTTCACATTTGCTGTTTATATTTTTGACAGCTGGTTCCACCAATTGCGCAATTTTATCAAAGGGAGAACCAGCACAAAAGTTTCTACAGCATGTCGCAAAATGAGTATTTTTAGACAACGAAATGTTCCAGTTCTTCCTTTTAGTAATCAAGACTTTTTCGCTGAAATATAATCAAAAATACTCCTACAGAAAAAAACTCTAGAATGAAATTAATTTTACGACAAATCATATCTTCATTGCCATAAAACGTGTCATTGGTTTTCGAGACCAAACAAGCAGACGTCGTTTTCGTCAGAAACTGTGGCAACAAATCAAAAACATTTATTCCTGTCATGCGATGGCGTTTTCATTAACAGCCCTGCAAAGGAGACAAATTATAATTTTTGTTGTTGGATGGCTTGCCTATGCATCGACGTACTGCCTGAGAAAACCTCTGGGAGTGGTAAGTAACTACTTAGCACGACAGAAACGCGATAAACAGAATGCAAACAACCAGGAAGAGGGTCTATGCGTTACATTTTATAGTGTTAATGATGGGGGAATAATGTCAAGCACATGCTGATCAGGCACTTGAAAAAAAAATCAATGAGAGTCTTTAAAAGTAGATCTGGTATAGAGCAACGTTGAGCATTACTGACACTCTAAGGAATCGGACAGTACCATGTCAGTATGAGTATGACAGCGGCTACAAATGGTAATGAAAGTTATCAGTGGTTTTTTTTTTTGAGGATATTCTATTGATCTGAGGGTGTCAGGTAATGGTCCCTAATTCTAGTAGAAAATAATGCCAGCGTCACGGATTTGTAGTGCTGCGAAAAAGAAATACAACATACTATTGCAAAAGGGCGATGTGGTATGCAGTATATAAACTGCCACTTCAACATTATTCAGACAGTCTGCATATGATGGTCAAATTGTGCAGATATACAGGTCTTTGGGTAAATTAAGTGTTGGAATTTTCCTTCTCCCCTTCAAGGAAGCCTCGCTTTAGTGGAGGGATTGGGAATTATAACCGCACAAAGTTGTTTGGGTCTTGGTTTATTAAGTAGCATTTTAAAACTGCATTGAGGCACATTCACACTATGTTATGAAGCTTCTTTGAGAGGGTTACATTAAGCGGTAACCGGTGTTCCTACTCACCTCATTTTTGGAGAGTGCATGCACTCCCTTGGGTACAAGTTTGGCAGTGCAAGAGACATTCTAGGAGTGCACTAAATAATGACAATGTTTGACCTTCTATGGAAGAAAGTAAGGCTTTGATGACTGTGCAGTCATCTGCTCTTGGTAACAACATGGCTGGGTAATTCAAAAGAGATGTTGCTCCAACTTGCTTGTAACATTTCCTCCCTCAGGGGACCAGACTCAGAGGGACAACTTTTAACCTGATAGGCGGTAATACTTTGCATTTCACTGTCAGTTTCAGACACTAATTAGCTTTCACTTATTGTTTCATAGAGAGATTTATGTAAATTCACTGTAAAAGTCATTATTAAAGCCAAATAGACAGTTTGAAATGCCTGTAATGGGACAATGTCAAACCAATCTTTATTGTGTCATGAGTTTTTGCTCATTTTCCAGCGATTTTTTTTCATGGCAGTTAATTTTGGAGTAGTATTTCCGCATGATTTGACATAAATTTGTCAATCAGGGTACCATGTAACTTCAAAACAAGTAACTTTACACCAGAAAAGTGGATCAATATCATTAATACTTTTAAATAAATGACATAACAGCTTGATTAGCAGTGATAAATGGTGACCCATGCATCCTTCACACTTGATTCTTATTGTATATACATATGTCAGAGTTTAGATCTTTCAAATATCTTTAATGGCAACATTACCAGTAGGTTCGCCAGTGCTTCAGTTTTAAAGACATGTTTTCTAACTTGTCCCAAATGGTGCCACTGGCGATCGACATCGGTAGCCCTGAAACCTGTGCGTGCATGCACGTTTCACTTGATATTTTTGTGCATGATTATTCAATTAAGTGTGTGAATCACACACATATGTGCGTGAATGGGAACCCTGGGTTGCTTATTGACAGGTCAGAGTATAAGTCTTTTTGAGGCCGCTTTGTTAGCCTTCACTGAGGCTACCTCCTTGAAGCCTTAGTGATCACGCCTCATTGAAGCCTGCTTCCTGGAGGCATGAGTATATGTCAGGTGTTATCAACAGGATTCATCTGTTGTCGACGTGGTATGTAATTTTCAGAAAATGAAAATCAAAATCCTCATCTTACTCTTAATTTCAATCCCTTATCGGCTAGATAATACATTCAAATAAAACCATATGTACGGAACAGTTCCAAAACAACTCAACAAGTAGTTTGTATCATGGACCCCGAGATATTATAAGTTTTGCATAACACTCAAATCTATGCACAGTTTTTGCCATGGAAAGGATAGTTTTTTTACTGGTCAAGTCAACTGGGATTTCAAGCATTAGTGCATGACCTGTAATCAACAGCTCACACACCGAGCAAAACAGAGAACTGCAGTTATATAGTGCATATCAATTATGATTTTTCCTGTTCATGTTTCAACCTTTCAATAATTGTCGATCACATAAATTAGCATCGCCACTTATGGACACCTCCATAAATTGTATTATGGTAGACAAAGCAAGCTCCATTTTGTGATGCGAACATAAAAAAACATTTGCTAAAAGATTTCATTCATTGACAAAAAGATAATCTTCATGATAAACTTTAGAACTTTTATTGTTGTCTACGAATTAGTGAAATCCCATGGACTCCATTCTAATGACTTTTTTTTTTGTTTGATTTGGTTTTCCCTGTAATAATGTGTACTACAGGGCATGTGCAACAGTCTTTCAGTTAACAGTTTCCATGTTTTCAATAAATTGTTGCTGACTGAACAAAATTAAAGGTACCGTATGTTAGTGATCTTTGCTAAATGGCATGTTCAATGGTTGCCACAAGGGTGAAACATAAAATTAACCCATTACCACTTAATGCTGCTTTTTAACGACCCTGTTGAAGAAGGCATTTGAAAACATCATGGGAAAAGGAGAAAATGCTGGTAACCAACATTTTCTCTTTTTCCCGCAATGTTTTTTATCCTCTCAAACACAAATTCCAATTTTTTAGTCATGTTTACTTTGTCGTCTACAAATGCTTTCAATTTGGAAAATTCTAAAATCTCGCCATGTGGTAAAGGGCTAGTACAAATACCAATTTTTTTTTATTTTTTCACTAGACCATTAGGGCTAGCTTGACGCAGTCTCTACTAGCCAGAACCAATGGTTTGCTAGGCATTATCATTTGGACCTGCATATTGTGGAACTCTGCTCATATACAGAATCTCAGTACACTTACTACATAAATATGTCGGAACTAATCATTTACCAAAACTACTGTAAACTGACTTTGCTACCGCAGAGAAGACCTAATCATATGACAGTTTTTTTGTCTCACTCTACATACCTTTGAATGGCTTTAACCCTTTCCCAGACGACAAATTTTAGACTGGTCCAAATTGAAAGAGTTTGAAGACGACAATTTTAAATTTGATGAAAATGGCAGAAAGGTCTCAAAAAGGGTAGAAAACACTGTGGGAAAAGGAGAAATTGCTCGTTACGAGCAATTTCTCCTTTTCCCACAGTGTTTACAAAAGACTTGTACTGCAGACACGTGAAAACCAGGGCTTGTTTGGGAAAGGGTTAAAATAAAAAATCATTCAATTTTTATTCAGTAGGAAAAAAAAAATTGTAATTTCATTTCTTACAAAATTTCAGACTGTAGATCCAAAGTTTTACTATGCTATATCTAGAAGACTAGAAGAAAATCAGTAAACATAAATTTACAAATTTAGCCTTATCAACAGTTATGCCAATGTTATTATAACTATTTAGAGGAAGAGAAAATGCAAGAGAGCATATTGTTTCAGCTGTAGCAGATAGAAGTCTGTGCTTACTATCTTGCTGTCTAGTCAGGTGATTTTCTGTGTGTGAAGATTGTTTTTTTTTTAATTACATAAGTGTTCTCTATCTTTAACAGATCAAATCGGATCTAGAATTTAAGCTGAGTATATCTAAGACACAATTAGGATGGTTGGACACAGCATTGTTGCTCCCATATGCAGTTATGCAGGTAAAGTTGTTTTTGCTTTTAATACGTGAAAACATGACCTCTTATTTCAAGATATACTTTTTTTTTATTGCTTGTAGAGTTGAAACATTTTATTCACTGATCAAAAAGTACATACCCATGACATTAACTCTTTACCACATGATAAAATTTTGGACTTGTACAAACCCAAAGCCTTTGCAAATGACAAATGTGGCTGAAATTGTGCAAGTTATATGTGACAGGGGAGAAAACATTGTTGGAAAAGGAGAAAATGTGGGTTACCAGCATTTTCTCCTTTTCCCAGAATGCATTCAGAAGTCTTGTTTTTCAAGCTGTCAAGGTCATTAAAAGCCCGGATTGTGTGGTAAAGAGTTAAAATTGTATAATGTTTTTAACATAAATATTTTATGCCTTAGTTTTCGTCATTGAGAACTATTTAGAACATTGAAATCAACATTAGTTTAACTCTTTACCAAACGACATAATTTCACACTCGTCCAAATTCAAAGCTGTTGCAGATGATAAAGTAAATGTGGCTCTAGTGATGAAACTTGATTCTAATAGGGTAGAAAACATTGTGGAAAAGGAGAAAATGCTGGTTACCAGCATTTTCTCCCTTTCCCACAATTTTTTCAAAAGGCTTTCTTTCCAGGGTCGTGAAAACCAGGGATTGTTTGGTAAAGGGTTAATTAATTCACCCAAAATAATGAAGCATTTATGGTTGTTGAACTTTAAGAGTGCTAACTAAATCAAATTTACAGTTTATGGGAAAATAAAAAAGCAAGGTTTTGTAATTTATTGGCCATTTTTGTGAGAGTAACACCCATAAAAACCAGACAGAATAAGTCGAAAATGAGACACTTATTGTATGTTTGCTTCGGTCTGATCTTGATCTTCATGGTACACTGATGCAGCAACTGTTATCAATATCATGCTAAGATGAAAGAACTCATTATTGTTTATGTCTTCATTCAGATGAATCAGTGTCTTTACCAAAAAGTAAAAACCAAACTTGTCTTTGATTTATTTTCCATCACTGCCTCCAAATTTGTTTACAATTGAGCTTTAAGCCTTAACCACACAATCACAAGTTTAAACACAAGTTTGAGCAAAAAGGCTTTTAAAAACATTGAACGAAAAAAAGAAAATGCTTGTAGCCAGCATTTTCTCCTTTTCCCACAATGTTTTCTATCTGTCCAAACCCAAATTTCACTTTCTGAGTCAGATTTATGTTGTTGTCTGCAAATGCTTTTAATTTGGATAAGTTCAAGGTTTTATCATTTGGTAAAGAGTCAACAGTGTGTGTTCAGAGTTATGCATGTATAAAACATATCATATTTATTAAAGCCTCATTCATATACAAGGCAAAGCTAAAACCCATTTAGTAACAATCTCTGTAAAAAGTTTATGACCGTTCTACAAAAGAATTACAAGAGACTAGTATTTAAATATTACATAATAGGACTAGAAAAGAGACAGTCTTTACAAACAAAGTTACCCATTAAGAAAGCCAAGTTGTTTATAATAATGATAACAGTAATAATAATAATAATAATGACAATAATAATAATAAGAGAAGATCAATTGTGCAAATATAAAGTCTGTCGTTTTAGAATATCATGACAGGTTTTGGCACAAGATCAAAATAACATTGGTGAAAAGGAAAACTAGCTTGTCATTGGTAGACATATTTAAAAAATTGATTTTAGCTTTAGCAGCAGCCTCATACAATGTATGCCTTAAATTATCGTACATATGGCATTCTACAAGTGTCTGTCACTCATCTTCAGTGGTACCACAAAAGGGGCATTTACAACTTTCAATAGGCAAACCTTCATATTGTCCCATTTCGAACGGTAGAGGAGCCACACCGCATCTAAATTTACTAAACACACTTCTATGACTTGGTTGGAGAATCAACTTGCAATAAATTTCGACCTGATAATCAGTTTTAAACAAGCAGTACGTACGCAGTGTATTTTTTCCTTTACCTGAAGGTCCACATGCTTTGTGAATAGATTCCTTGCTCTGCAAAAATGTTTCAGAAAGTCATGGGTTAAGATATGGGCTAATGAATTTATTGACTTGTTGTTCCTTCATTTCAGATGCTTCTAGGCCCCATTGGAGACAGAATTGGTCCCAGAAGAACATTTGGAGTGTGTTTACTTTTGTCTGCAGCATCAATGGTGTGGATAAGTTTTTATTTTACATGATTATGACCATTAGTTGCAGCCCTATGTCAATTGTCAGAAACATTTACCAGGCCACCCCATTTTCTATCAACCCTGAGCATTGCGACAGGATTCATTCCTCTCTCACCACTGACCATTGTTCAATGATGACTGGAAAAGCAGCCAGTGGCTTGGAAAGAATATTGTATGGAATACTGGCAAAAGAAACTCCCAAAAAGCATGGATAGGTGCACTGGCAGCCACAGTGTAACTGTAATAATGTTGAAAACAGCATTAACCCTGAACCAGATGACAAAATACATGTAATTGTTACCAAAAAACTGAAATTTGTTTTGGGAAAGGTAGAAAACTTTGTGGGAAAAGGAGAAAATGCTGATTACCAGCATTTTCTCCTTTTTCCACAATGTTTTCAAAAGGCTTCTTTCTCAGGGTCGTTAAAAGTTGGGATTGTGTGGTAAAGGGTTAAACAATATACAATCAATAAATCATTCAATCAACCCTGAGCAATAAAGCTTTTGAAAAGATTGTAGGAAAGGAAGAAAATGCTGAAAACCAGAATTTTCTCCTTTTTTCACCATGTTTTCTACCTTTTTACAGATTAAACATCATTTGAATCACATTTTGTATGTTGGCTTTAAATGCTTTTAATATGGATAGGTCCTAACATTTCATTTGTAGGTATAGAGTTAACCCTATACCACACATTCCCAAGTTTATACAACCCTGAGGAAGGCGCTTTTTTAAAACATTGTGGAAAAAGGAGAAAAAGCTGCTACCAGCATTTTCTCCCTTTCCAACAATGTTTTTTACCCAATCAAAGACAAATGCCATCATCTGAGTCACATTTAAATTGTTGTCTACGAAAGCTTTTAACTTGGACAAGTCTAGAATTTTCCCTTCTGGTAGAGTTGAAAGCCATTGAGCTTATTCCATGAAATGGTGTGGGCCTGTTGATCCTCAGGTTTGTACAGGAAACTTCTGTTTCTAACTTCTGTTTTAAACAACTGCTTTAACCCTTAACCCTTCCCCATGTTGGGCTGGACCAAACTGAAATCATCTGCAGATGACAAATGTTGCGTAAATCATGATTTCTGTATTTGACAGGGTAGAAGATATTTTGGGAAAAGGAAAAAAAGGCTAAACCCCAGCGTTTTCTCCTTTTCCCACAATGTTTTCCAAAGCACTCTCAGGATCACTAAAACTCGTACCAGTAATTGGGAAAGAGTTAAAGCACCGAACTCATGAATTGGACCTTTTCAAATAGGAAAAGCAGCCAAAATATTGCCATTTCAAGGTTTTTTCTGACAGAATATGTAACAGAGTAACAGACAATGTAGATCTAAGATCAGTCTGATCTTGATCTATACTGTCTGCAAAAGCAGCTTAAGGCAGTTCTAGCAGTTTAAAGGTTAAAACTATTGGACTGATTTGGACCTTGCTTTTAAAGTCTTCTGTAAAACCTAAGGTTAAGATTTTTGCTGCAAATTTTTATAACTTAGGAGGACCTCTATCATATCTTGTCATTGAATCTTAACCTGATTATCTGTCTAAGATTTCAGATGCTGATGGCATTAACCCTTTCCCAAACAAGCCCTGGTTTTCACATGTCTGCAGTACAAGTCTTTTGAAAACACTGTGGGAAAAGGAGAAATTGCTCGTAACGAGCAATTTCTCCTTTTCCCACAGTGTTTTCTACCTTTTTTGAGAACTTTCTGCCATTTTCATCAAATTTAAAATTGTCGTCTGCAAACTCATTCAATTTGGACCAGTCCAAAATTTGTCGTTTGGGAAAGGGTTAAGTGATAACGTATAAAATTGTCAAAGGGAAAGAATGAATTTTGTGATAGTTTATCTCCGTTTGATTAGTATTCCTTACTGCAAGGACTCTTGATTTGAACATTTTAAGCTCTGTGATAGAATAAGTAAACATGTTGAGTCTTCTCTCATACTGATGCATTTTTATGTTTAAGGTTATAGTTAGGTATATTTTATCTAGCATGAGGCACTGTTTGTCTTATTCTATTGTTGTTTGCAAAATGTTCCACTAGTTGACAATTTATGCTTCCAGAAAATAAAATGTTTTTTAAGCCATGCCTTTCTTTTCAGATATCTTTTGGAAGTTGGACCAGTTTTCCTGTTTTTTGTGTCTTACTTTTTCTGAATGGTACATCACAGGTAAAGTTATTTTGTCCAAACCAATCTTTTTTGAATTTAGAAAAGAACAAAAACTAGCTATTGATGAAAAATTGCCAAAAAGTCTGCAAAAGGCAAAGACTATATATCTATCATGTTTACCTAAACCTATCACAGGATCATAAGCCTCAGAATGTTGAGCTCATTGTAAGATGCTTCTGAGAACATTGTCAAGATCAGCCATTTATGTATTTTCAGACCAGCATTTTCTCCTTTTTGCTCAATTTTTTTCAACCCTGTCAAAGAACAACAGCTCATTTGTACCATTTATGACTCTGTCGTCTGCAGTTACTTTTACTTTTGAAGAGTCAACAAATTGTGTTGTTTGGGTTTGGGTTAAGAATTTCCTCTGTCACCCTTATTATGAAATCATTATTAATTAGGTGATCAAAATTTTTATTGTAGCCAGTGCAAAGCAGTTTCTCCATTTGCAACAATTTCTTTTAGACTTTGCATGCATTAGAAGGATTTAAAATACAATATATTTGCGTTACTTATCAAACAATTGAGATAGCATAGTGAATCTTGTCATCTCATGTGCCTATTTAAATAGCTGTTCATCATTCCAGGCTCAGTGCTGGCCCAACTGTATGAAGACTATAGGAGCTTGGTACCCAGATAATGTCAGAAATTCCTTGTTTGGAGGATTTGGCACATGTGCTTTTGCTGGAGGAATTATTGGAACTTCTCTTGCAGTGAGTAATGTTTGATATTGGTTTGATGCTCTTTTTTCAACAGTGTTTTGGCCATGTTCTATGGTCAGTGCTCCAATCTGGTTTGTAGCATTTCCTTAACTCTTTACCAAGTGACAAAAAATTGTACTATACCAAATTGAAAGCACGTGCAGACGACGAATTGGATGTAATTCAAATAATGATTTCAGTCTTTGAAAGGGTAGAAAACATTGTGGAAAAAGGAGAAAATAAATGCTGGTTACCAGCATTTTCTCCTTTTTCCACAATGTTCTCAAATGCCTTTTTCCTCAGAATCGTTAACACTTGGGATGGTGCAGTAATGGGTTAAAAGTTATGTTTATTGCACCTGAACTTTATAACACCTAACTCTTCACCAAACAATTGCATCATTTTATGGCCTTCTTCAGGGTAGTTAAAACTTAGGATTGTGTGGTAAAGGGTTAATTGTACTTAATTCAAGATTCTTGTCTGCTTTTCAAACTAAGGTTTGTTCAATGATACATTATTATGTTGGTCTTATTTATGCTGATTGTATTATATACAGATATTTTCAATGCTGTCTGCTGCAAACTTATTTCAGCTCCTAAATTTGAGACAATCAGTGTACTCACTCGTGCATTAACGATGCATTAACCATCAATTTATGTTGAACATATTACATATGGATAGCTTTTAGAGTTGCCTGCTGCAATTTTATTTACATAATGGTTCATTTAAGTATTTTTCAGTAATTTAGATTTAGTTTATTATAAATAGAGTCTCTAATAGTTGCCTTCATATTTCCAATATGCCAATCATCTATTTATGTTGACTATATAATATATGCATGTGTGTATGTCTATGTGTGTGTATCACTTATGTGTGGTTCACAAATTTAGGGTTTTTTAGCTCACCTGAGCAGGAAGTGCTAAGGTGAGGTATTGTGATGGGTTGTTGTCCGGCGTCCATCTGTCCGTCTGTCCACAATTCCTTTAAACATCTTCTCCTCCTAAACTGCTGGGCCAGTCTTGATGAAACTTGGCTGGGATGTTTCTTGGGTGAAACTCTACCAAAGTTGTTCAAGAGATTGAATTCCACCCAAAACTCTGGTTGCCATGGCAACAGAAAGGAAAACAATAGGAAAATCTTTGAAAATCTTCTTCTCTGATTCTAGAAGGCGTAGAGCTTTGATATTTGGTATGTAGCATCTCCTAGTGGACCTCTACCAAGTTTGTTCATATGATGCCCCTGGGGTCAAAACTGGCCCTGCCCCGGGGGTCACAAGTTTTGAACATAGGAACAAAGAAGGAAAACTTTAAAATTCTTCTTCTCTGAAACTGGAAGGCGTGGAGCTTTGATACTTGGCATGTAGCATCTCCTAGTGGACCTCTACCAAGTTTGCTCATATGATGTCCCTGGGGTCAAAACTGGCCCCACCTCACGGGTCACAAGTTTTGAACATAGGAACAAAGAAGGAAAACTTTAAAAATCTTCTTCTCTGATTCTAGAAGGCGTAAAGCTTTGATATTTGGTCTGAAGCATCTCCTAGTGGACCTCTACCAAGTTTGTTCATATGATGCCCCTGAGGTCAAAACTGGCCCCGCCTCCGGGGTCACAAGTTCGAACATAGGAACAAAGAAGGAAAACTTTAAAATTCTTCTTCTCTGAAACTGGAAGGCGTGGAGCTTTGATATTTGGCATGTAGCATCTCCTAGTAGGCCTCTATCAAATTGGTTCATATGATGCCCCTGGGGTCAAAACTGGTCCCGCCCCGGGGGTCACAAGTTTTGAACATAGGAACAAAGAAGGAAAACTTTAAAAATCTTCTTCTCTGATTCTAGAAGGCGTAGAGCTTTGATATTTGGTATGTAGCATCTCCTAGTGGACTTCTACCAAGTTTGTTCATATGATGCCCCTGGGGTCAAAACTGGCCCCGCCCCGGGGATCACAAGTTCGAACATAGGAACAAAGAAGGAAAACTTTAAAATTCTTCTTCTCTGAAACTGGAAGGCGTGGAGCTTTGATATTTGGCATGTAGCATCTCCTAGTGGACCTCTACCAAGTTTGTTCATACGATGCCCCTGGGGTCAAAACTGGCCTCGCCCTGGGGGTCACAAGTTTTGAACATAGGAACAAAGAAGGAAAACTTTAAAAATCTTCTTCTCTGATTCTAGAAGGCATAGAGCTTTGATATTAGGTATGTAGCATCTCCTAGTGGACCTCTACCAAGTATCTTCATATGATGCCTCTGGGGTCAAAACTAGCCCAGCCCCGCCTCGGGGGTCACAAGTTCGAACATAGGAACGAAGAAGGAAAACTTTAAAATTCTTCTTCTCTGAAACTGGAAGGCGTAGAGCTTTGATATTTGGCATCTAGCATCTCCTAGTGGAACTCTACCATTTTTGTTCATATGATCTCCCTCAGGTCAAAACTGGCTCCGCCCTGGGGGTCACAAGTTCTAACATAGGAGCAAAGAAGGAAAACTTTAAAGTTCTTCTTCTCTGAAACTGGAAGGCGTACAGCTTTGATATTTGGTATGTAGCATCTCCTAGTGGACCTCTACCAAGTTTGTTCATATGATCCTCCTCGGGTCAAAACTGGCCCCGCCCCGGGGGTCACAAGTTCTAACATAGGAACAAAGAAGGAAAATTTTAAAATTCTTCTTCTCTGAAACTGGAAGGCGTAGAGCTTTGATATTTGGTATGTAGCATCTCCTAGTGGACCTCTACCAAGTTTGTTCATACGATGCCCCTGGGGTCAAAACTGGCCCTGCCCCGGGGGTCACAAGTTCTAACATAGGAACAAAGAAGGAAAACTTTAAAATTCTTCTTTTCTAAACCTTGAAGGCATAGAGCTTTGTTATTTGGTATGTAGTGAACCTGTTCTTAGTTTGTTAGCCCACCTGAGCACAACATGTTCAGTCAGTTCGAAATTGGGTCACCTGGGGTCATAAACTAGGTCACTAGGTCAAATTAAAGAAATACCTTGTGGGCACTCTAGAGGCCACATTCATTGCTCAAATGACCTGAAATTTGGTCAGAATGTTTGTCTTGATAAAATCTTAGATGAGTTTGGATTTGGGTCACCTGGGATCATAAACTAGGTCACTAATTCAAATTTAAAGTAATACCTTGTGGGCACTTTAGAGGCCACTTTTTTGGCTCAATTGACTTGAAAATTGGTCAGAATGTTTGTCTTGATAAAATCTCACATGAGTCCGAATTTGGGTCATGTGGGGTCTTAAATTAGGTCACTAGGTCAAATTAAAGAAATACCTTGTGTGCACTGTAGAGGCCACATTTATTGTTCAATTGATTTGACAAATGCTCAAAATGTTTGTCTTGATGAAATCTAGGATGACTTTAAAGTTGGGTCACCTGGGCTCATAATCTAGGTCACTAGGTCTAATTAAAGAAATACCTTTAGGGCACTCTAGAGGTCACATTTCTTGCTCAATTGACTTGAAAGTTGGTCAGAATGTTTGTCTTGGTGAAACATTGGGTGAGTTTGAAATTGGGTCAACTGGGGTCATAAACTAGGTTACTGGGTCAAATTTAAGAAACACTTTGTGGGCACTCTAGAGGCCACATTTATTGCTCAATTAACTTGAAAACTTCAGAATGTTTGTCTTGATAAATTTTTTGATGAGTTCTAAAATGGGTCACGTGGGGTGATAAATTAGGTCACTAGGTCAACTTATGGAAATTCCTTGTGGACGCTCTAGAGGCCACATTTTAAGCTCAATTGACCTGACAATTGGTCAGAAATTGAATTGTGCACGTTGAGTGAATTTCGCCTATTGACTCAGGTGAGCGTCCAGGGCCATCATGGCCCTCTTGTTTTTTTATTTTATCATACATGAATACGGATTTTCTTAACTGCCATCTGCTGCCTGTTTGTTTCAAAATTATTCATACATCAATCGCTAATTTATGATGACTATATTATATTTGGATAATTTCGAAGCCATCTGCTGCATATTTGTTTCACAATTTAAAGAAAGTAAATTCATACGTTCTTCAGTTATATACATGTATGTGCATGAACTTTCATTTGATAGAATGATCGGACATGTATATAAGTGAAAAATGAATAATAAAAACTATGATTTAATTTTGAATAAGACAACTAACCTGGGTTACTTCCGCAAACCGAATTAAAGTAATTAAATTAATCGATAAGATTTTTCTGGTTTATTATGCCATTGTTACATGTGTGCTGTGTTGTACTTTGTATGTAACTATGAACTACTATGTAATTCAAGTTCAAACAATAAAATGTTCTGTTCTGTTCTGTTCTGTATGTTCTTTGAAGTAAAAAGACTTCAGCAGTAAGTCCCTGTAAACTTCTTTGTTTAGATAATCTATTGAAAAGCAACCTGTCGTAAAATTTCTCAAAAGATTGGAGATTATAATTCTAGAGTCAGATTACCTCCACTGATGAAAACCATAACAATTTCATGAACAGCAAACAGGATCAGTTACATAAACTTTGTTTTTAGCTCACCTTAGCACAACGTGCTAAAGGTGAGCTATTGTGATCGCCCTATGTCCGGCGTCCGTCTTCTGTCGTCCATCGTCCGTCGTCTGTCAACAATTTCTTTAAACATCTTCTTCTCCTAAACCACTGGGCCAATCTTGATGAAACTTGGCAGGGATGTTCCTTGGGTGAAGCTCTACCAAAATTGTTCAAAGAATTAAATTCCACCCACAACTCTGGTTGCCATGGCAACAAAAAGGAAAAAAAAGCAAAATCTTTGAAAATCTTCTTCTCTGAAACTAGAAAGCGCAGAGCTTTGATATTTGGTATGTAGCATCTCCTAGTGGACCTCTACCAAGTTTGTTCATTTGATGCCCCTGGGGTCAAAACTGGCCCCACCCCAGGGGTCACAAGTTTGATCATAGTAACAAAGAAGGAAAACTTTTAAAATCTTCTTCTCTGAAACTTAAGGGCATAGAGCTTTGATATTTAGCATGTAGCATCTCCTAGTGGACCTCTACCAAGTTTGTTCATATGATGCCCCTGGGGTCAAAACTGGCCCCGCCCCGGGGGTCACAATTTCCAACATAGGAACAAAGAAGGAAAACTTTAAAAATCTTCTTCTGTAAAAGTAGAAGGCATAGAGCTTTGATATTTGGCATGAAGCATCTCCTAGTGGACCTCTACCAAGTTTGTTCATATGATGCCCTTGGGGTCAAAACTGGCCCCGCCCTGGGGGTCACAAGTTTGAGCATAGTTACAAAGAAGGAAAACTTTAAAAATCTTCTTCTCTGAAACTTGAAGGAGTAGAGCTTTGATATTTGGCATGTAGCATCTCCTAGTGGACCTCTACCAAGTTTGTTCATATGATGCCCCTGGGGTCAAAACTGGCCCCGCCCCGGGGGTCACAATTTCCAACATAGGAACAAAGAAGGAAAACTTTAAAAATCTTCTTCTGTAAAACTAGAAGGCATAGAGCTTTGATATTTGGTATGTAGCATCGCCTAGTAGACCTCTACTAAGTTTGTTCATATGATGCCCTTGGGGTCAAAATTGGCCCTGCCCCGGGGGTCACAAGTTCAAACATAGGAACAAAGAAGGAAAACTTTAATTTTTTTTTTTCTCTTAAATGGGAAGGCATAGAGCTTTAATATTTGGTATGTAGCATCTCCTAGTGGACATCTACCAAGTTTGTTCCAAGGATGCTGTTTGGGTCAAAACTGGCCCAGCCCCTGGGGTCACAAGTTCTAACATAGGAACAAAGAAGGAAAACTTTAAAGTTCTTCTTTTCTGAAACCGAAAGGTGTGGCGCTTTGATATTTGGTATGTTGCATCTCAGAGTTGACCTCTACCAAGTTTGTTCATATGATGCCCCTGGGTCAAAACTGGCCCTGCCCCGGGGGTCACAAGTTCGAAGATAGGAACAAAGAAGGAAAACTTTAAATTTCTTTTTCTCTTAAACGGGAAGGTGTAGAGCTTTGATATTTGGTATGTAGCATTTCCTAGTGGACCTCTACCAAGTTCGTTCATATGATGCCCCTGGGTCAAAACTGGCCCAGCCCCGGGGGTCACAAGTTTGAACAGAGGAACAAAGAAGGAAAACTTTAAAATTTTTCTTTAAAACTGGAAGGCGTAGAGCTTTGATATTTGGTATGTAGTGATTCTCTTCTAAGTTTGTTTGCCCATCTAAGCGCAACAAGTTCATTGAGTTCAAAATTGGGTCATCTTGGGTCATAAACTAGGTCACTAGGTCAAATTAAAGAAATACCTTGTTGGCACTCTCGAGGCCACATTATTTGCTCAATTGCCTTGAAAATTAGTTAGAAAGTTTGTCTTTATAAAGTCTCACATAAGATTAATTTGGGTCAACTTGGGTCATAAACTAGTTCACTGGGTCAAATTAAAGAAATACCTTGTTTGCACTCTGGAGGCCACATTTATTGCTCAAATGACCTGAAATTTGGCCAGAATGTTTGTCTTGATGAAATACCAGATGAGTTTGGATTTGGGTCACCTGGAACCATAAACTAGGTCACTAGGTCAAAATAAAGAAATACCTTGTGGGCACTCTAGAGGCCACATTCTTTGCTTAATTGCCTTGAAAATTGGTCAGAATGTTTGTCTTTGTAAAATCTCACATGAGTCTGAATTTGGGTCAACTGGGGTCATAAACTAGGTCACTTGGTCAAATTAAAGAAATAGCTAGTGGGCACTCTAGAGGCCACATTTATTATTCATATGATTTGAAAATTGGTTAAAATGTTTCTTTTGATATAGTCAAAGACCAGTTCAAATTTGGGTCAGCTGGGGTCATAATCTAGGTCACCAGGTCAAATTAAAGAAATATCTTTAGGGCACTCGAGGCCACATTTTTTGCTCAATTGACTTGAAAATTGGTCAGAATGTTTGTCTTCATGAAATATGAGTTTGAAATTGGGTCACCTGCAGTCAAAAACTAGGTCACATGGTCAAATTAAAGAAAAACCTTAAAGGCACTCTACTAAGGTGAGCGACCCAGGGCCATCATGGCCCTCTTGTTTATTGCAGGTATACCTACAAAAACAGTATGGTTGGGAAGCTGCCTTCTTTACACCTTCAGTCATTGTTGTGAGTTAACTTTGTTGTGCATTGTGATACGTATTTGCCAGTAAATTCTTTCTATGCTTAGTGTTTTGACACCCTTGAAGCAATAGGGGCTAGAAAACAATAGATTAAAGAAAATAGCCTGCCTACCATAACTTAAACAGCCAATTTTTCTTAACCATTCAAAAATGTTGCTCTAGTTTTGACAGGTTTCTTTCATTGTTAGGCAAAGACATAGATGACAATCGCTCCCAATACATGGATCTGTGGAAATCGATATTTGACCAATCAGGTCGTCGCATTTTTTCTGCCCGATGCTTCGCGTTACTATCCGCCATTTTGGCTCACAAACAAACGACAGTTTACGTGTGAGACATTCGGTAGTTCAGATTTATTTTGTCTATAAAAGGCTCGTAATTCAGAAAATGGTTAAAAGATGTGCATGGGAAAGGGTTAAATGCAGCATCTGGTTAGGAGGACAGTAACTGTACATTGCCCTATAACAGTCATCTCGGTATAATTGTGCAGAGAAAGATTGAAAGATTGTATAGTAATTGTACAAATTGTAAAATGTGAAGAGAGTTTTAGCAACGCTATTCAAACAACGTGTCCATGCTAGTTAAACCTAGGCATATAGATATGTTTAATACATGGGGTGAGTGGTGGAGAAAGGGATAAAAGAAATTAATGACAGAGTTATTAATTAATTGATTAATTAATTAACCAACATCTAAATTTAGACAAAAAGTAAATTTGAACAAACCCAAATATTAAAAGGTGTTGTTGATTTCTTTCATCTGACTCAGCTGAAGGGATCTTTTTTTTTTTTTTTTTTGGAAAGGGTAGAAAATATTGTGTAAAAAGGAGGAATGCAGGCTATCAAAGTTTTCTTACGTTCTCACACTGGATTCGAAAATCTTTATTCTCAGGTCGCTAAAATACAGGATTTTTTGGTAATGAGTTTCAATGAAGTATATTCATATCTAATGCGGTTTAATAACCTGTGCACAAACTATTCATCATCAAATTACTAAGTTCTGGTTGGATCTTATGTCGCAGTTAGTGAAGAAACAAAATGCTGAATGTCTACATAAAGATCAAACTTCAGAGAACAAGCATTTTGATCGTGTGTCTACACTGTCTCCTACTTAATCAGGTCATCGCATTTATTTGGCCCGATGTGCAGCCTTGCTGTCTGCTATTTCGGCTCACAAACAAAGGACTGTTAATGTTGGAGAAGTGCGATATTATGTGTGTTTACAACACTTGAATTTTAGGAAAAAGTTTAAAGGATGTGCTTTGCGATCGTGTACGGCTAACGTGAGATATACGAGGAGATTACAAGTTTGCATTATGTTAGTGATTGACAATGGGACACGAGGAAAGAGTTTCGATCAACGCTATATTACGTGATGGATTAATTAATGTTAGTATTTTTTTTTTTTTCTCTGAAACACTTCAGAAAAAACATAAACTGTTTTACAGTGGAAAACAAAGGAAAAATATATGAAATACTAATAAAAAGAATGTACGTTCACTACAATAGCTAACCTTGTTTCCTAACCTCTGCACATCCAAAAAGGGGCACGTGTCATCAATCTTTCATTTTGACGTTAACATTAACTCTTGGTGCATGAAGAATGCTGAATGTGTAGATACAGATCAGAGTGGGAAAAAAAAAAAAAAAAAATGCAGTTTATCCTTGGATTCAAACCATCTGCTACATTTACGTGTATTCTTTACTGAAACTACATATAGATTTCAATTACGAAACGGACTAAGTTCTGTTCTGTACAGTTTTGGAAGTTCAGTTCAAAAGGCAACTTATGTTAATTAAATCAGCTTTTGACTTTGCCATATTTAAGTGGATTAGCACATCTGCCATTTCAAAGGGTATGGCGGTAAACTGTTAACTGATAGGATGTGTATTTGATTGCCGCTGTAATCCACTCGACCACCCGTTGTCTTCAGTATATCATAAGATAAGACAGACTACCGCCAATGATATTAACAAATTTCTTAATTGACAGCACACTTTACACATTTTAAAATCATCAGGCAACCATTTCCCCTTAACTTGAAATTTAAACATTTTTCAGACTTCCACCTCTCTGTTGAATGAGACAATCTATAAATATTTCAAAATGCTTGTAATTTAGTGTAATTCATTATCGAATACGATGTTGAGACAACCTAACAAGCTTTACAAAAATATTAATCATCTTTAATTCTATTATTTTTAAGCAAAATTGAGGTTTATGAGGTGTTTCATTCTTTCTCGTAGAAGTTCAAAACTTTGCTGGCACAGGTATTATATTGTCCGTAGCCGCTGAAATTCACTTTTGTAAAAATCCTTCTTTAAATAAGTTATTTTAAGTATCCATATATTTCTCACCGATAATCCATCATCGACAGAAACATATGAAAAGAAATATTTTTCCGCGATTTAATCAATAGAAACAGTCAGGATAGCAATATTTAAGTAGCCTTTCTGCTATACATTATATGTATTTACTGCGTTTGTTTGTGAGCCCTTAGTTACAGTAACCAAGGAAGTCGGTTTATCTCATCGCCACGGATCCATGTATAAACATTGATATATTAACTTCCAGCATTTTAATGTGAACTGTAGCATTTTTTTCATATTTATTTATGTGCCCATGTTCACGCCATTGTCGCCTGTCATAGCTTGGTTTTCAAATTTTTTTAATTGACAGTGAAAGGACATTAAGAAAATACTAGAGGACTTTCAAACTACAGATTGAAAAACAACCTGAAAACTTTATGTGGCAGTTTTTGAATTTTTTTTTTCTGTAAATTTTCCTAATTTCCATGTATTATAATATTTGGAGGTAGAGTGGTTTTAACTTGATGTATAAAGTTTCCCTTTTTTCTTTCTGAGTTTTCAATTACTTAGGAATAAAAATAGGTTCCTGTGTAAACTGATGTCTCCTGCCAAATTGGAGGAAAGGACGGGATAGATGAATGGATGGACACTCTCCATTTTGGGGATGTGAAGAATCTTTGAATGTTTTGTAGTTATTACCCACTGTTTTATATAATATTTTTCAGGCTGTTATGGGAGTTATAGTACTCTTGCTTTTTCCACTTCCTGATGAGCTGAATATGGAAATCCCTGGAAAAGGTGCCTATATTATAGATTTTTTTGCAATTTTCAATGACTACACTATTTTTTTTTTTTTTTTACAGTTTCAGAAATATATTTAATTGAATTATTTTAATTGACTCTTGTATTTCTATAGTGCTCCTTATTGACCCTTTATGATCAGTTATGAATTTTAAATTTATTAGCCCATCTTTTCTGATAGGCTTATATTTTTTGTATATTTTAGTGAACATATAACTGCAGATTCAGGTAAGGAATGAATTGTTATAGCAACTATTGGTTATAGAGAAATGTAACTTTTTGTTATGATATCATAATTACAGAGCAGCAATCTTCAACTACATCAAAGAAATCAGATATTACCTGGCTTCAACTCTGGAAAATACCGTTAGTATATTAATTTTATTAATAACCTCCCTTATTTTTAGTGTAAAAAAAGCCATCAAGAATTTGCTTATCAGATACATATTTATTGGAAGATTTTATGATGTCATAGCAGTATTTGATATCATTTAGTAAAGCTTTGTATTTATGCCTGTTATTTCAAAACCATGACAGAAACAAATTTCTCGGTCAATACAACTGTCAAAATTGATGGCTGTGGCAAACTGAAGATTTGTTTTACCTGTAGATTCCATGTCAGATAGTTATATGTCAGCTTCTGTTGAACTGTTCTTGGTCCGAATGTACAGTCCTGTCAAAGCAGTGAGTACAGGTCTCATTCATAGATGTGTAGCTTTTGCATAGATCTATTCATTATACATGTAGTTCTTGAGATAGAGTTACGTGATCAAAAAGGGTGTAAGAAAAAAAACCCATCGGAGGAAAGCCTTACTGGACAAAAGCTCCATAGGACAATTGCCCCATGGGACTAAAGCCCTGTGTTATTTAATAAAGAAATAAAGTATGAGCAATGACTTATATCTTGAAATTTGTACAGTCACTTTGGTTTTAATGATTGGTTATCTCTGTTCTAGTTAAGGAGAAACTATTTTGGTCTGTGAACTGATAAACAATTTCTAGTACTTTCCTTGTGTATTAAATGACCTGATCCGGTCAATACAACTGTCAAAATTGATGACTGTGTATTGATAATCATTTAAATATACATGAAAACTTAAGTTGAGCAATGACTATTGCTTTGTAATGTATTGGAAGAACTGCCAGGATTGTTTGGCCAAGGTTTCACCTTATTTTATGTTAATTATTCCTATTTTACAGGAATGTTTTCAAATGTCTTATTAGATCAGTCAGAGACTAAAGATGGGAAATAAACATATTTGAAACATACTTGCAAAATCAAGTGTTATTTATTTATTTCTTTTTTTATCATTAATGGTATTTTGTGATTCTTGATAGAATTAAATTTCTAATCTTCAATATCAAATTAGTTCAATAAAATCTTTATTTCTCTCTGTTTTCATGAACGTACATTGAAAAGCCAAAAAGGCAGGAGATACACAGAATTCAATATCATGGGGCTTTTGTCCATATTTTTGTTAAGTGCATGGAGCTTTTATTCTATGGGACTTGTGTCATTAGGGATTTTTTTCTGTGGGGCTTTTGTGCATACCCCAGTAAAAAGAATATGACATTTGTTGGCTATAAAGTTGAAATTTTATTTGACTTGACAAGAAGAAATGTTATTAAGGTCACAGAAGACTGGCTTAATATTAATAAAATTTTTGTATCGTTTTATTAAATTTTATCTGAAAATCCAACTTACGTCAGATGGTATATTATAAACATTACATTGCAACCAAAGTTTATCTCCAACAGTTTTCAAGGTTCAAAGTTAAACCTGTCTTCATTAAATTCTCTAGCAGACATGAACTTTAGATTTTCCCACATTCAAAGCTGATGCAGACAACAAATTGAATGTGGCTCAAATAGTGCAAAATTGTCATTTCAAGGGTAGAGAACATTGTGGGATAAAGTGAAAAAGCCACTGACCAGCATTTTCTTCCTTTTCCACAATGTTTTCAAAGGCCTCTATCCTCAGGGTTGTGAAAACTCAGGATTGTTTGGTAAAGGGTTAAGTCTGTACTGGATGACCAAATTTTAGACTCATGCATATAGGAAGTGTTCACAAATTGAATATGAGTTGAATTATAGAATTTGTCTTTGAAAGGGTAAAAAGCATTGTGGGAAAAAGAGAAAATTCTGATTACTAGCATTTTCCCTTTTTGGCTGCAATGTTTTTTAAAACCTCCTTCCTCAGGTTAGTAGAAATATGGGATTGTTTTATAAAGGGTTGTTTGGTATTTAGTAAAGGTTCAGTCATCTTATTTTGGACTAAACTCATTTGGTTATCTGCCTGAAACAGCTCTAAATTGTATTTTTTTTTAAACGTCTGAGATTATCTGTCCGAACAGGCTGCCAGAGATTGTGTGTTTTATTATTGTTGAAATGATTTGAAGAAAAACACACATTTTTATGTTTCACTACACAGACTTTTACCAACTGCAATTGTCCATATTTGCCTATTTAATACTTAAGTATTAATATTATCTTTTATACACAGGATGGTTGTAGAGGTAGCAGTTGCTGTGTTCTGTTTGAAAGCTGTTAGATATTGTATGTATATGTGGTTACCCATGTATCTTTTTAATAAGGTGAGATTCTAGTTGTCTAACAGTAATTTTTGTCTGAGACAAAAGCCTTTTTAACCCTCTACCACACTAGCCCGAGTCTAAAGACTCTGAGAAAAATATGCTTTTGAAAACATTGTCGGAAAAAAACATTGAAAACATTGTGGAAAAAACAGCATTTTATCCATTTCCAACAATGTTTTAAATTTGACTGAGAATGCAGTGTAGAATGGTCAGTAAATATGGACCAAGCTCCAGGGGTTTTGAGGATGGATCCCAATATATGTTAACCCTTTACCAGACGACAAAATTTTAGCCTTGTCCAAATTGAAAGCATTTGCAGACAACAATTTCAATGTGGCTCAGATAGTGCAATTTTCCTTTGATAGGACAGAAAACATTGTAGGAAAAGGAGAAAATGCTGGTTACCAGCATTTTCTCCTTTTCCCACAATGTTTTCAAAAGGCTTCTTTCCCAGGGGCGTTAAAAGGCGTCATTGTTCGGTATAGGGTTAAACCCTTTGTAGTGTGTGATGGTTTTCATTACTACAGGGGGCATTTTCACCAACCATTCTAAATTCAAATTTACTTTCAAAATTCAAAACTAGCCATGACATGTTCTGTCTTGGCAAGTCAGGTGGCTAATTTTTGGATTTACTATTCATGCATTTAGTGTAATAAATGAATATAAACACATCCTAATGATGGACATGGTTTAACCCTTTGCCAGAGGTCAAAATTTTAGACCTATCCAGAATTGAAACTGTATGCAGATGATAAATTTCATGTGGCTCAAATGGTAGGATTTGTCTTTGAAAAGGTAGAAAACACAGTGGGAAATGGAGAAAATGCTGGTTGTAAGCATATTCTCCTTTACTACAAATTTTTCGAAAGCTTTCTTCATCGGGGTCTTTTGAACTCTTGATTGTTTGGTAAAGGGTTAAAATTCTTTTGTTTTGGAAAGTCTTCTATGCATTAGGGAAACATTTAGAATGCATGAATAGGTTGATTGCTTTCATGAAATAACTCAAATCCATTTAAAGCAGACTTTCAACTACCAAGAAAATGATGTTTTGTGATTGAAAAGTTAAATGATATTGTTACTTTGTGTGGGAAATCAGCCAGTGGCCTGGACAGAATGTTCATAGTACTGATAATGAAATAGCAGAGGTGTATGGAAGAGAGATAATGCCTATGCAGCTATAACTTAAAAATTGCCAAAATTGGCATTATACCCCTAAGTTTTTGAAAAAGGTATGCAGCTGATGATTTTATCATCTGCAAATACATGTACTTTCAATTTGGACAGGTCTAAAATTTGTCATTTGGTAAAGACTTAACCATTTTATTAGTCATTGAGTATCTATAGGCAATTCAAAATCCTTTCATGTTTATATTTTAGCTGTGGTATTCAGAAGATTATGGTATATACTAAATTAACATATTAATAGAAAAGTGTAATTAAATGTCTGTGAACAATTATAACTCATTAAATTTTTATGTTTTAGCTGTGGTATTCAAAAGCTGAAGCAGGCATGTTTTCTACTGCATTTGAGATTGGCGGAGTGTTGGGTAGTGCTTGTATAGGCATCATTTTAGACAGGTAAGGGATGTAATAATTGCAGGCTGTCAACCAATTCCTATATTCCTATATTTTCCTATATTTTGGTTCAAAATCCTATATTTTGAAATACCTCCTATATTTCCTATATTTTCCCATTTTTTGAGAAATATTCCTATATTTTTTTTAAGAAATTTGTTGCCAATAAATGTAGAGATTGTAAATATTTCTTTGATACTGCTTTTGGCTTCCTTATTTTACAGGTTAGAGAATTCTTATCATGTCCTTCACAACATCACCAGCCATCAGAAAATGCTTCAGTGCATCTCTTCATCACCTGTATGGGCACCTTGCAAGGCAGTACAATAGGATATTGGCCTTTTAGGTAAATCAAAGTCTTGCTGTATTCAGATTTTCTTTCAGGTACTCCCCAGTGATGAAATACAGGGCAAGTGACTGGAATGACATCAACATAACTTTCAAAAGCACTACTAAAGCTGTCAGACTGGTACATAAGTACCATGTCTGATTTAAATTAATTTAATTATTAATGTTCCATTTCACTTTTACAAAAATTCAAAATCTTCTTTAAATAAATTCATTTGCCATCAGGATTTTTCAGAGACTTTCTTATGTACTGAGGGAACCATATGTGCTCTTCCAAACTGGAATTGAAGCACATTAGAAGACTGTTTGTGTTATCAAAAGCCTAGTTTTAATTGGATTCTTGCTTTATGATTTTGTTCTGAATCACCCTACTTCTTTTCAATGCTAATTGATGATAATTAAACAGAAGTAGTATGGTCATTATGAAATAGAAGGGACGGATGCTCTGGACTAAATGGGTCAATAATGCTGCTGGCTCTTAAGTTTCAGTGAAGATTTATCTAAAGTAAAGATACCATTTTTTATTCATTTCATATTTTATTCTTGTTAACATTCTGTTTTTATGTATTAATCCATTATTATTATTTGTGTGAACCTCATTTAAAATAAAAAATACATTCCAGGTGCCCATTCAGATGATGGTGATGTGCTATGCAGCAGCTCTCTGCATGGATTGTGATGCTGTTGAAGTGAATGGTTACTTTAAGGTAGATTTTAATCATTGATTAAATGTAGAAACAGTAAGTGAAGGCACAGAAGGTAAGAATAATTGTTGTTAGTATAAATGCCTTTGAATGAAATGATTTTTGTTTGAAAAACTCCTATATTTTGCCTCAGAACCAGCAAAAAACTCCTACCGTATATACTTGACTATAAGACGCATTTTTTTCCCTAAAATTTTGAGCTTGAAGTAGGGGGAGCGTCTTATAAGCGCATAATTAAAGGACTTTGTAAAATCCAGCTGGAGAACGTACTTATCTGCTGATCAACACAAAGTGATACAACCACCTCCCGAATTAGTCGCGCTGATGTAAAGCTTTAAGTGACTCAGTAATAGTTGTAATTACCATTTGTGTGAAGAAACAAAAGTCTATAATACACATTTTTCGTGTTTTACTTGTTAGCTTAGCTTTAAATCCCGAGTAGTTATTCCTCTTGTTGTTGTTGTAGCAGTCAGGTTACAATACAGCCCTCGAGTCGACTGTGGTAAATATTATAAAAGTATGGTGTATTGATTGACCCTTTTGTCAATTCTAAAATTTAGAGAAGAATCACTTCACAAAATTAAATGCTTTAATTGGTAATTTTGTCAATGAAATGACTTAGGATGATGTAATGACACAAGTAATCTAACTGAGACAAATATTTCCACAGTGCAGTTCAGATCTAAATAGAGATTTTGTTGCATTGATCAGTTGATTATCGAGGTAAGGAAGTAAAGGGTTGTGATTGCAGTACATGCTTTACAGCACAGACAACACCTGTTTTTTAGGAGATTTACAGCTTGATGTCAAACTTTTACAGCTTGAGCTGACCAAGCCACCGATCGATAAATTAGTGCTGATAACACCAGTTTTACACAGTCGGCTTTAATTTACTCAGGATAGCGGATTATGATAATTTAGATTTAAATTAGCAAACATTAATTTCTCTATTGTGATGGCTCATGATTTAAATGCCAAAATATATCCTTCGCCATAAAGATATTTAACCCTTTACCAAACAATTCGTAGTATTAATGACCCGGAAAAAAGACTTTCGAAACATTGTGGAAAAAAGTGAAAATGCTGTTAAAACAAATTTAAATTTTTGAGTCAGGTATTTTTTTCATCTTCAAATCCTTTCAATTTGGGCAAGTCTGAAATTTTGTAGTTTGGTAAAGACTTAAAATACATTTCACTGGATGTAAGATACTAGAGTACTTTGGTGCAACTCTTCCCATCGGCGAGGTCAACTTTGAATACCCATTGATAAATAACAGTATGTGAGCAAACCATCGAAGGCCTGATTTACCCGATAGGATTATTTTAACCAAAACTGTGAGTGGTTTGGTCTATGCATTACAGTTTTTCAAGTTGTATGTTCCATTTTTTAAAAGAAATTAGACTTGAATCAAGATATAATCGGCTAAGACATAGCAGATTTATTTTTTTTAATAATGCGACTCTGATACCGGGCGATAGATCGTAATATCTGCGTTGCATATTTCGAGCTGAATTGTCACAGTTTTTGCATTCTTACGATCAGTATGAAGTCTACCTGTGTCTTATAGGAGGTCATCAATGAAATCCCTGATTTGGAATCACAAAGTTGGGGGAGCGTCTTATAAGCCAAGGCGTCTTATAGTCGAGCATATACGGTATATTTGTTGAAAAAATATTCCTATATGCCTCCCTTATTTTGAAGAAGACTTGGTTGACAGCCTGTAATTGGTGAGGGGACATGAGGTTTTTTGGACATTGTGGCGATGGATCAGGATCAGGCTACAGTTAGATCCTGTATCTACTGTATCCAATTATCTCTTAACCTATGTGATGGTTTGAATGAGATTTTAATTTGCTATCAACAGTATTTCAGTCATATTAGACCACATATCAATTACCCATATATTAAATGGGTTTAAACAATACATGTGTTTCTAGGCTTTGGCCCCTAGTGCCTTGCCAAAGGACTTGGCTGGTGCTTCTTTATGTGTTTTTTACTATGTAGGTAAAAAAAACTACTACAGTACTTCATACTTCTTCAATGTTCATAACTTACTTATTTCAAATAGTTGTGTGGCTATGTTTTATTTGCTCATGATATGTTATCATCCATGCTGCTTTATGAATTTGAAATGAGGTATTTTAACCCTTTACCACACAATCCCGGGTTTTAACGACATTTAGGAAGAAGCCTTTTGAAAACATTGTGGGAAAAGGAGAAAATGCTGGTAACCAGCATTTTCTCCTTTTCCCACAATGTTTTCTACCCTATCAAAGACAATTTACATCATTTGATTCACATCAAAATTGTCGTCTGCAAATGCTTTCAATTTGGACCAGTCTAAATTTTTGTCGTTTGGTAAAGAGTAATTTAAGGATATCTGTGGAACGTCTTTACAGACCTACAACAAAAACAACCTCCTTCAGATCAGCTATCTATTCAGACCGCCTTCTTTCATATTTGACTTTCTTGTACTTTGAAATGAATTAACCCTTCACCAAAAATCACATGTTTTCACAGCCTTGGGAAAGCAGTGTGGAAAAAAGAGAAAATGCTGGTGACCAGCATTTTCTCCTTTTTCCGTAATGAAGTTTGCTGTATCTCTAAAGCTCATTTGTACCAATGTTGAATTTGTCATCTACAGATGTTTTGAACTTGAAAAAGTCTAAAATTTGTTGTTTGGGAAAGGGTTAAACCTTGCTTTCAACTGAAGGACCACCTTGCTGCAAAGTACCCTCCAATTTCAGTTGCTAGATGTTCATAACCCATTATCAAAAAATCTTGTGTTTTAACGACCATTGAGAAGAAGCCTTTTGAAAACAATATGTGGAAATGTGAAAATGCTGGTAATCAGTATTTTCTCTTTTTCGCATATTTTTTTCAACCCCTTTTGTAGGCAGATTCGATCGCTAGAGCCTTATTTTACTTGTCATTTCCAGTTTCTTTCAATATGAACACATTTAAAACTTTATTGTCTGGTAAAAGTTAACCCATAAAGCACCAAATAAACTACAGGCATTTTCAGTCCAGAGATTATGTGTAAATTATTGCATATTCATGGTTGCTGCAGACAGAGTAGATCATAGATAAGACTGCATGTTTTGTGCAGTGTGAGTCTGATCTTGATCTACAATAGCCACAGAGGCAACTGTAGTGAAAGGTGCTTTGAGGATTATTACAGAGTTTTCCCTGTACTTTATTTGTGTTTCCTTACAGATACTTTAAAGGCAGGTCCCTGTGGGGAACTACTTTGTCGTCTGTATTGTCTGGTGTTTGTCTTCTGTTGTTCATGCTCACAGGCACATGGGGTGTAGCATATAATACATTGTTTTTAGTACTGGCAGGTGCATTTAACTGTGGACCAGACTCTATACTTGGTAAGTTACATTGTGCTAGATCATTTCATTTGTTATCTGATGCTTAGCCCTTTACCACACAATCCTGAGTTTTAAACACCCTGATAGGGGTCCTTCATGGCTCAGTGGTAAAGTGTAGGACTTGAGACCTGGAGGCCTTGGGTTCAAGCCTCTCTGGATCCATTGGATTTTTGATGGGAGTGTCCTTTGGCAAGACACTTCAGAGCCGAGCCCTAGCCTAGTACTTGTGAAACCCAGAACATACATGAATATGTGAGCTGTTGCTGTGATATGACTAAAATAATGTTGAAAGCGGCGTAAAACACCATTCAGTCATCAACAATTAAAGACCCTGATGAATAAACCTTTTGAAATTCTTGTGGAAAAAGGAGAACATGCTGATGCAGACAACATTATGAATGAGGCAGAAATAGTGAGATTTATCGGTGAAAAGTTAAAAAAACAAGAGGACCATGATGGTCCTAAATCGCTCACCTGAAATGCAACTCAGCTCAACACCATAATGCTACATGCCAAATATGAAAGCTCTAGCCCTTACGGTTTGGGACAAGAAGATTTTGAAAGATTTCCTTCTTTATCTCTATGTGAAATCCGAGAACCCACAACATAGGGCCATTTTCAACACTAGGGCCATAATTTGAAGTATTTTGGTAGAGGGTCACTAGATGATGCTACATGCCATATATGAAAGCTCTAGCCCTTACGGTTTGGGACAAGAAGATTTTTACAGATTTCCTTCTTTATCTCTATGTGAAATCCGAGACCCCATAACATAGGGCCAATTTTTTACACCAGGGCCATAATTGAAGTATTTTGGTAGAGGGTCACTAGATGATGCTACATGCCATATATGAAAGCCCTAGCCCTTACGGTTTGGGACAAGAAGATTTTTAAAGATTTCCTTCCTTATCTCTATGTGAAATCCGAGAACCCACAACATAGGGCCAATTTCCACACTAGGGCCATAATTTGAAGTAGTTTGATAGAGGGCCACTAGATGATGCTACATGCCATATATGAAAGCTCTAGCCCTTACAGTTTGGGACAAGAAGATTTTTAAAGTTTTTTTTTTTTTTTTTTTTTTTGGTTGCCATGGCAACCAGAGTTCTTCATGGAATTCAAATCTTTGAAGTATTCTGAAAGGGCATCACCTAAGAATCATTTCTGTGAAGTTTCATTGAAATCTGATTGGCGGTTTCAGAGGAGAAGATTTTTTAGTAATCGTTTACGGACAGACAGACAGACGGACGACGGACATTGACCGATCACAATTGCTCACCCTGAGCACTATGTGCTCAGGTGAGCTAAAAAAAAAAAAACATTTTGGAAAAAGGAGAAAATCTTGGTAACCAGCATTTTCTCCTTTTCCCATAATGTTTCTAACCTTTTCACAGATAAATCCCACTATTCCTGCCATACTATAATGTCGTCTGGCAATGCTTTCAATTTGGAACAATCTAAAGTTTTGTCATGGG
This sequence comes from Tridacna gigas, assembly GCA_945859785.2. NCBI lineage: Eukaryota > Metazoa > Mollusca > Bivalvia > Cardiida > Cardiidae > Tridacna > Tridacna gigas. The sequence continues at coordinate 29,644,232 of OX244036.2, read as the reverse complement.
GTAAAGAGATTAAACAGCAAAATAATTAAAATGGACCTAATTTTTTATATTGGTCTAAAATCAAACATCTCAAAATGAAATGTAACTGTCTGCCTAATTGGTGCACTGGCTGCCATGATATGACTGAAATAATGTTGAAAACAATATCAAATATCAAACAAACAAACTAATCATTCAGAATATCTCACAACATAGCAGAAAATTCTCTGTCAAATAATAACAGTTTACACTGCTAAAGCACTTAAATTTTCCCATGGCATAGTATGAGTACAGGGTCCGTATTCACCAACCATTCTTAAGAACATTCTTTGTCTTATTTTCTAAGATTTTTTACATTTTAAAGTAATACAACTTCTGATTGTCTAAACCAAAAGGTTTAGCCAATCAGAAGTTGTATTACATTCAAATTTAGAAAATTCTGGAGAAAAAGACTCAGAATTTTCTGAAGAATGGTTGGTGAATACGGATCCAGGACATTGACTGAGAAATGACCCATGTTGAATACTCTGTGTGGTGAAGCAATTTGACTTGTTTTCAAACTTTTTCTAAGTTAATTTTTCCTTTCCTCGAATTGAAAGTACCTGCTACTTAATTAATCCTTTACAAACCTGGTTTTATCAGGCTAACCTAAGAACTCCAGATAAGTTAATGGACTTTCAAGAATGTTTTGCCAGAATATTTCACGAAGAAGTAAACACTTTTGATTTATGATCAGTATACACAGTCTAATCTTAATCTACACTCTTTGCAAAAGGCAGACTGATCTACGTTGTCCATAAAACAAAACAAAAAATTATGCAGTTCCCTATGGGTTAAAAAAATTAATAGAGATAAAAGAATGAGATCTGCCTATGTGATGGACAACAAACTAGACTGAAAGAGCTGTTATTTTTTCTACTTACAGGCGGATCTGTCCCAGCAGAACTAGGAGAAATGGATGGTAAAAATGCAGGTGCTGCCACAGTTGGTTTAGTTAACGGCAAGTGCTTGTTCTGTTATTACCGCTAAACCTATTCTTTAAACTCACAGGTTGCTGAGTAAAGCTTATGATGGTCAGATTTTTCTCCTTATCTTGGATCAACACTAACAAGTAGGCTTGAAATTGTAATGTGAAAGATCAGTCTTATAGATTGAAAATCATTTACTCAGCAATCTAAGGATAAATGATACATTTTTAATCCTTTACCAAACAATATTGTGTTTTATCTGCAGCGAGAAAAAAGAGTTTTGAAAACTTTGTGGGAAGAGATTGCTGGTATCCAGTGTTTTCTCTTTCCACAACAGTTTAAAAAACAAATTACTTGATTAAGGCCTCATTTGACAAATCCTCTGTAGATTCTTTCAGGGTAGACAAGTCCAAAATTTTGTGTTCTGGTAAAGAGCTAAAGGCTCACTGATTGATTACTTTTATTTTAACCCTTCACCAAACAATCATGTGTATCAATGACCCTCATGAAGACGCCTTTTGAAAACATTGTGGGGAAAAGGAGAAAATGCTGGTAACCATTATTATCTCCTTTCCCTGCAATGTTAATTACCCTGTCACAGACAAATTGCATCATTTGAGATATGTTTTATCAGTTGTCTGCAAATGTTTTAACATAATAATTATATCAGTCTAAAAGTTGTTGTCTTGGAAAGAGATGAAAGCTCTTCAGATTGATTTTCTCTATTTTAATTTTTTACTACATGGCAAAGTTTTAGACTTGTTCACATTAAAAGCATTCCGAGATAACAAGTAAGATACACCTCCAAAGATGGGAGTTGTCTTTGAAAGAGTGGAAAAGATTACTAGAAAAAGGAGAAAATGCTGGTTATCAGCACTTTCTCCTTTTCCCTACAAAGATTTAAAAAGGTCTTTTCCTCTTGGTCCTTAAATTTGGAGTTGTTTGGTAAAGGGCTTAACCCTTGCCTACGCAGCAAGATTTAGAATCTCCCAAATTCAAAACATCTGCAGACGACAAATTGATATCGATGTAAATGAGCTCAAGCTCTTTGACAAGGTAGCAAACATTGTGGGAAAAGAAGAAAATGCTGGTTACCAGCATTTTCTCCTTTTCCTACAATGTTTTCAAAAGGCCTCTTTCTCAGGGTCATTAAAACTCAGGATTGTGTGGGAAAGGGTTAAGGGATGTTTTCAAAATCAGCTTCGTTCGAGGAGGCAATAAGTTAAATTGTTCTAGTTTTGTTAATCTGTTTCCATTTTAATGTCACTTCTAAATGCATGCAATAGTTTTATGTGTTGAGAAAATAGGAAAATATGATTTTGTTACAGGATTGCTCAAACATTACAAACATTTTTTTTTTTTGTGGAATGTAAGTCAAAATCAAACAAACAGATAGACGGCTTTAAGCCTCTATGGTAGGATTCCATGTTTTTACTCACCATGACAAATAGAATATTATGAAAGCATTGTGGAAAAATGAGAAAATGCTGGTTACCAGTATTTTCTCTTTTTCCAACAATGGTTTCTGCCATTTTTTTTAAAGACTTTTTCCATTATTTTAGCTTCATTATATATGTTTTGTCCAAATGTTTTCACTCTGGAAAAGGTTAGCGCTATGACGGAATAACTGGTAGAGGGACAGAAGTAACTTCATTTCTTTTAGGACATAGAGATCAGACTTCACTAGACATGCTTTCTGATCTAACATAGTCCCATAACTGGGAGCGACTCTGACCAAAGAGGTTGGTAGTTGCAACCATTGGATAATTCTACATGAATGAAAAATGTGTGTATTTCAAAAGTCAGTTTAATGATTCCAGGAAGCAGACTTCGAAAACATTGAGAGAAAAGAAAATGATTGTAACCAGCATTTTCTCCTCTTATCAAAACTATTCCTGGTAAAAACCTATTGTATGATCCACATTCAAGTTGCTGTTTGCAAATGCCTTCACTATAAAAAAGTCTAAAAATTTTGTCATTCGGCAAGGTGTCAACCATTTACCAAATGTTGCTGTTTTTTAATGATCCTGAAGCAAAAAGCTTTTGAAAACATTGTAGGATAAGAGGAAAATGCTGGTAACCATCGTTTTTGTCTTTTTCCCCCAATATTGTTTTATCCTTTAAGGGACAATTTCCATCATTTGAGCTATCATTAAGTTATTGTCTGTGAGTGCTTTCAATTTGGGAAAGTCTAAAATTTTGTAGTTTAGTGAAGGGTTGAATTTCCATCTATGGTTTTTTCAGGTTTCGGTAGCGTGGGTACATTTTTAGAAGGCCCAATAATTGGATGGATAGCAACGTGGTATGGTTGGTCGGGCATGTTCTATTTCATGATTGTGGTAACGTTTATTGGAAGTATGGCTACTTTCAGAGCATCTGTTATAAAATCCAAAATGCCAAAGTCCATACCTGACTTTATTCCATTAGAAAATGATGAAGTGTAAACTGTGATCTCAAAGTGACCTTTGATTTGTGTTATTTTTGTGTATATGTAAGTGGAATGTAGAAAGGTCGGTAAAACGAATGGTGTTAACATGTAATGGAGTTGTCAGTGGTAGATAGATGTCTGTATATGCTAGGTTGAAATCACATGGAAAAAGATTGGTTGGAGAGTTCACAAAGCTACAGACATCAATAAGAATATAGTTATAGGGGAAAAGAGACATGCTGTAGATGAGTTTTAAAAAATCCTTCTACAAATTGGTACTCATAACTTATTGTTTGATCATTCTCATTATACATATACATATAGTGATGCAGAAGACTTTGTGGCAAAAGTAGAAATTACGAGCAATTTACCCATTCACAACAATGTTGTCAAACATGGTCTGTTGCAACATGTAAAGAATTATGGGTTAACCCTTTACCACACAATCACAAGTTTTAACAACGCTAAGAAAGAAGCCTTTTGAAAACATTATGGGAAAAGGAGAAAATGCTAGTAACCAGCATTTTCTCCTTTTCCCACAATGTTTTCTGCCTTGTCAGAGAGCTTGAGCTCATTTATACTGGTTTAAAATTTGTCGTTTGCAGATGTTTTGGCTTTGAAGAATCTAAAACTTGCTGTGTGTAAAAGGGTTAAAAGACACAAATGAGAAAAATGAGATGGGAGGAAAAGGGCTTTTTTATTTTATTGATTTTGAAATCATGTAGTAAAAAGGAGCAATCGCTTGTGATAGGCAATTGCCTCTTTTTCCACAATGTTTCACAAAAGCTGTCTACAACAGTGGTATGTAAGGAGGTAATAGTTTCTCTACCAAAGGACAACGTTTTAAATTTGTTCAAATTCAAATCATTTGCAGAGGACATATTAAATGCTTCTAGAATAATGGGATTTGTCTGTGGAAGGTTAGAAAACATTGTGGGAAAAGGAGAAAATGCCAGCATTTTCTCCTTTTCTAATATTCTCCTTTTCCTATAATGTTTTCACATGCCTTCTTCCTGAGGGTTGTTAATAACCTGGATTGTTTTTAAAGAGTTAATATTGGCAATAAGTGTAGGTAAATGTTGATGATTATATTTTTTGCACACAAGTACAGATGTTTGATGTTTCTTATTAACTCTTACAGAACAACAGAATTTTAGACTGGTCTAAATTGAAAGCATTTGCAGACAACAAATTAAATATGGTTCAAATGATGGTATTAGCCTCTTAAAGGGTGGAAAACATTGTGGTTTAAAAGAGATGCTGGTTACCAGCATTTTCTCTTTTTTTCCACAATATTTTTAAAAAGACTTCTTCCACAGGATTATTAATTAGGTTAAATATTTTCCCCCTTATGCATGGAAGAATTGCATGGTTTTCATTGTTATTGCACTGTTTCTTTATTGCATGAGCTTTGGAATCAAAGATAGAGTAACAAATCATTGGAAAATAAATGTATACCCATTCTTTCACCAATATTATGCTTCGAATATACTCTTGATAAAAAAGTTTTAAAAGGATTTTGTATTGAACAACTAAGTAACACTTGTGGTAAAAATGTGGGTTTATAAAGACTTTGCTGCTCATTGTAGTTCAAATCTAACTGCGGACATGTGGTTGTCTATTATACTTTAACATAGCCTACATGTTCTTTAACACCATCACAAAACCTTTTTCATCTTGCAGCATTTGAAAACATGCCAAAGGAAGAAATTGCTTGTACTGGGACTGTGTTGTAAAGGGTCAAATCTACTAATCAAAGTACTGAAAGTACTGACAGACTAGCAAATCTGATTGTTTAATTGATTGATTTTATGGTGTTTATTAACCATGTTCTCAACATTATTTCAGTTATGTAGCGGTGGCCATTGCACATATCCATGCTTTCCTAGAGTTTCTTTTACCAGTACTCTGCACAATATTCTTTCCAAGCCACTGGCTCCTTTCCCACATAGCCAAGCCCCGTGGCTCAGTCAGTAGCGTACAGGACTTGAGAACAGGAGGTCGCTGGTTCGATCTCCGGCTTAGCTGATTTCTTTCGGAGGATTTATGATATTCATTGCAACAGGATTCATTCCTCTCTCACCGCTGACCGTTGTTTCAATGATGTGGGAAAGCAGCCACTCGCTTGGAAAGAAAATTGTGCGGAGTACTGGTAAAAGAAACTCCAGGAAAGCATGGATAGGTGCACTGGCCGCCACAATATAACTGAAATAATGTTGAAAATGGCGTTAGACACCATACAATCAATCAATCAACCTTTCCCACATAACCATCGTCAAAACGTGACATGAATCCTGTCGCAATGACTATTATCAATCCTCGTAAAGAAATTTGTTGAGGATCAAACCAGCGACCTCCTGTTCTCAAGTCCTGTATGCTACCGACTGAACTACCGGGGATATATCTGCTATTGGTTAACTATAATCCAGTTTAAGTTTAACCCTTAACCTGCTAAAAAATGTTGAATGAAACTTTCAAGCTGATGGTAAACATGTGAATATTGCTACTGCTATTTCACAGTTACACTTTGGAGAAAATCTATCCTCTTATCGGATAATGTAGATCCAGGATCAGACTGCACACACTGTCTGCAAAAGGTCATTGAGTCGCAGTAGTGCTGGTAAAAGAAACTTGAGGAAAGAATGGACAGGTGCTCTGGCCGCTACAATATCACTGAAATAATGCAGTCAATTAGTCAATATCTAATAGCACAAGATGTAGTTAACTATTTAACTCTCCTTACAAAACGAAAAATTTTACATCCGTCCAAAATCAAAGCTGTTACAGACCATGAATTAAATGTGGCTGAACTGATGAAACATGATTCCAGAAGGCCAGAAAACAATGTGGGAAAAGGAGAAAATGATGGTTGCCAGCATTTTCTCCTTTTCCCACAATGTTTACAAAGGGACCCTTCCCCAGTATCGTCAAAACTTGGGATTGTTTGGTAAAAGGTTAATAGAATAACAGTTTAACATAATAGTTCAACTGTACACAATGATCTAAATAATGAATGACTGAAGGAATGACAAGGGTTCCCAGTCCAGTGGGGGTTGATATAGCTGGGATTTGCTACAAGTTAACCTAGGTGTATCTGTTAGCCCTTTACCGCACAATGATGCCTTTTGATGCCCCTGGCAAGGAAGCCTTTTGAAAACATTGTGGGAAAAGGAGAAAATACTGGTAACCAGCATTTTCTCCTTTTTCCACAATGTTTTCCACCTTATCAAAGAAAAATTGCACCATTTGAGCCACACTGAAATTGTCATCTGCAAATACTTTCAATTTGGACAAGGCTAAAATTTTGTCGTCTGGTAAAGAGTTAATAGATTCATTCATGATGTTACAGTTGATGTTACAGTTGTGTAGGAATATGTGATTCTCGGCTTTGCATAGGTCACTCAATTTACATATAAGCAAAGATCTTGTACCTTATAAATGACATCTTGTTCAGTTTATTACTTTGTAAGACGACATGTTCAAATCGGAGAGGTAGAGATTTAGTGGTTTATGTCTAAATTGTCATGTATAACAGAATTAAGATTTCTAACAGAAAGAGGTATTTTCTGTGTGGCAGTATTTGGCAACTGTGGGGTTATGAATCTAGGTCAATTTTGATGCCTATAGACAAGCTTCGGTAGTCAAAAATTATTACAATCTGCATAAAGCAAATAATTTTGAAGGAAAGGAAAATACTAGTTTTCAATTGTAAGAAAAACATCTTAGGAAAAGAGAAAATTGCTTGGGTCAAGCAATGGCTACTTTTCCCACAATGATTTCAAAACACTTGGAGGCATAAAATGTCATATTTGTGTTATTTAATTGGTCAAATGTTATGGTAGGTTTTCTCTTCATTGCCACTATATATCTTAATGAAGGCAATGCACTCTGCACTCTGGGTTGAAAGTGGTAACTACAGCAGGGAAAAGTTCTGTTCAAAATAACAGTGAACAAGAGCACCGTTTGTGGGTAACAATGCTTGGCTATGGTTGCTTGATTTCAGTGAAATTTCTATGTCAAGAATGGGGCATAAGTGTGTCAAAATTACTGTGATAGTTACCTGCCCTTGTTGTATACGTCCCCCCCCTTTGATAATTAACAACTTTTCCCAGTTTGAAGCAAATACCTTCAGTAATAACAGAGATATTATAAAATGTCAAAGTTTTGGCATGACAGGGCAGTCAATGCCAGGGCTACGACAATACCTCGCCATTTTCTTTGAAAACAGTCGAGCTAAAAATGGAAATGAAATATAAAAAAGCATGTGTATTTTGACTAAGATATATTTCATTATTATGATAACATCCCAGATTTCTACGCCAACAGAATCTAATAGAATCGTAACAATGTGTAATTAATCAACTAAAACTGAATCACATTTGAATTTTTTAAGATGAAAAATCTATTGGCTGTGACTTGAGTGTTCTAATTGGCTAAAATTGTTGTAGCCAATGAAACACATTGTACAATCAGATGGCCAGAATGCCAGATCATACATTTTGAATCCACGAGAATTTTTAAATGTTTGAAGATTAATTTTTGTCAGTGAGTGGAATAAGATTCATCAATATTTAAACAATCCTGACGAGGGAAGCTGTTAGGGAAAGCAGAAAATGCTGATAACCAGCATTTTCTCGTTTCTCCATTTTTTTCTCTTACCTTTTCAAAGACAAATCTCAAGTGAGCAACATTTAACTTATTGTCTGCAATTCTTTTAACCCTTGAAGTGCGTAATAAACCCAATGGACATTTTCATTTCAGAATAAGTCTCAGATAATAGCAATTCAGTGGGTGCCTACTGTCTGTAGTGTTTCAGCAAAGCGGACATTGTAGATCAAGACTAGACTGCATGTTTTGTGCAGTCTCATCCTGATCTACACTGGTCACAAAGGCCACTATAGTTTTGAAAGGCCCTTTATGGGTCAATACGGACAAGTCCACCATTCTTTTATCTGCTACACAGGTAGCATTTGAACTCTTAAAGGCACTTGAAAACATTTTGGGAAATGAAGAAAATGCTGATAAGCACATTTTCTCCTTTTCCAAGAGTGTTTTTAACCCTTCTAATGTTTAGGTAACAACTACTTTGTCATCTTCCAATGCTTTCAATATGGACATGTCTAAAATTTTGTTGTTTAGTCAAAAGTTAACTGTCCCTTTACATAGGTTCAAGGTCTTTCATTCTTACAGTTGACAGCTTTAAAAACATTGTCAAAATAATCAAGCAATTCTTTTTTGCAAGCCATTGCTCTTTGTCCATCTTTATTTTTTAAATTAGGTGGCCCTTTACCACAAAATTCTGAGTTTGAACAGCCCTGAGAAAGAGAGCTTTTGAAAACAATGAGAGAAAAGGAGAACATGCTGGTAACCAGCATTTTCCCCTTTTCCTGCAATGTTTGCTAACCTTTCAGAGACAAATGCAATCACTTTAGCAATGTTTAATTTGTCTTCTGCAAATGTTTTCATTTTGGGCAAGTCTGAAATTTTGTCATTTGGTAACGAGTTAAACAAACTGAAAAGGACATTTTTCATTCTATAAAACGTACTCCTTTTCTTGTCTTGTACTAGTTGTAGGTATATTTAAAGTACCATCTATGGTAATGGGTTAACTCTTTGCCAAGCAACAAAATTTTAGACATGTCCAAAGAAAAAGCACTTACAGATGACACAGTAAATTTGACTCAAATGATTGGATTTGCTATCGAAAGTGAAGAAAACATTGTGGGAAAAGGGGAAAGAGCTGTTTGCATCTTCCAGAACGTTGTCCAGAATGTCAGGATTGTATGATAAAGGGTTAGTGACATGGAAATGGTAACAAAACACTGGAAACCCAGAACTGTGACAGTGATACCACTGAAAATCTGAAATGTTTTTGCAAGCTGCTAAAAACATAATTTAACCCCTTTCTTGACAGCAATTTTTATAGACTCTTCCATGTTGCAGATGACATTTTAAACCTGGTTCAAATAGTAAGTGTTTCCTTTTAAAGAACAGAAAACATTCTGGGAAACCGTGGTTTCCCCCATTTTCTCCTTTTCCCTCAATCTTCACAAAAGCCTTCCTCAGGACACTTGATTGTTTTGTAAAAGGGTTGAACAAATCTCTCATATCAACCCTCTCAGACAGGTCCAATTATAAAGCATTTGCAGATGAAAAATGTGGTTCAAATGATGTGTTTTGTCTTTGAAAAGGTAGAACACTATGTTTTCAAAAGCTGCCTTCTTCAGGGTCATTAAAATGTGTGATTGTTTGGTGAAGGGTTAAAGTAGTGTATTCTGATGATTCAAACCACTAAAATCTTATCCCTGTCTTGTTATTCTATTAGAGACTGTTGTTTCACTACTGATTACATGAATAGATATTAATATATTGCTAATCTAATGTTTGAGTATGAATACAAAAAGATGACAGTAATGTAATAAATTGTACACAGAAAATATACAAAAGAATAGGTTTTAACACGTAAAAAACAATTTATTGCCTATTTAAGAAAAAAAATGCATGCAAATTAATACAAAAAGCTGTTTGTAGACAAAACCAATGCATGGATGTGCCCAACACTTGACTGTAGTCACTTTTACAGTAAAGAATTCACAGGGGTAATACTGTTTCAAAAATATTTTGAGGGTTCCATGCCCTTCTAATGGGTTCCCCTTTTGATAGATCATGGCGAGTCCAGTTTTAGATGACAATGAGACTATGACAATACCTCAATGTTTTCTTTAAGAAAAAACAGCCAAGGTAAAAATGACTAGAGAGCTCTTCCGGGTAATCACAAGCACAATTAGCACAAAGAAGAGAAAGGGGAACAGGGAAAATCTTAAAGTGATACAAAAAAATGAAAGAAAAAAAATTCAAGCAGAATAAAATTTGAGACAGACAAAAAACTTGGCCCATAATTTTATCATGTAAGTACTTATTACATAAAACTCAACAATCCCTTAAGGAAAAACAAGAATTTCAGACTCACCAAAAATGAGAGCAGTTATAAACATCAAATTAACTCTTTACTATACGACAAAAAATTTAGACTTGTCCAAACTGAAAGGATTTGCAGACGACAAATTAAAGGTGGCCCAAATGACAAAATTTGTCTTTGATAGTGTAGAAAACATTGAAGGAAAAATACTGGTTACCAGCATTTTCCCCCTTTCCCACAATGTTTTCCAAAACCTTCTTCCTCAGGGCCGTTAAAAGTCCGGATTGTGTGGTAAAGGGTTAAATACTGCTTCAATAATCAGATTTATCTTTAAAAGGACGGAAAAGCATTCTTGGGAAAGGAAAAAATGCTGGTTACCGACATTTTCTCTTTTTTTCCAGATTCTTTAAAAGCCCTGAGACTCTTTAAAATGTAGGTTTCTTGGGTAAAGGGTTAAAACTTTTTGGCTGATTGAACTCAATAATGTAGACTATTTCAGCCTCTGTAAAAAGTAGCTTAGACAAGGTGATTAACAAGGTATAATTGAGCAAGCATGAAGAAGGCATTCTAAGCATATTGAAGCATATTATCTACTTTTGAATTTACAAAGAAAATCCAAGTAGAAATAACTGACATAAAAAGATTGGATGCACAGAAAAATTCTACTTTTTTGACTAATGTTTTGACAATAATACAAAATTTGACAAGAAAAATATTCTTACAATCAACATTGTCTCTAGAAGCTACATGAATGATTACCTAGTATTGTCATACATTACATTACATTGATTGATAAAAAAAATGTACATCAAATATCAAAACACTTATCTATATACATGCATTGTTTCACTCTCCCTCCAACTTGTTATTTAGTACCTTTGGCAGCAAACAGTTCTTAAACAAACATTTCACTTGGGACAAATGCATCACAATGTCTGAATTGATAATACATTTTTTCCTCACACTGAATCCTCTTCATTTAATCATCTTTTCTAACCCATTTTCAAATTTCTTAACCTGTCTGGCTTATGTTTTGAAAGTATGCTTACTGAAAGCAATAGCATTAATTTTCAACAATAACAATATACCCCTATGGTCAATGATCTATTACAAAAACAAATTTAAATCTTCAAAATTGCCATTAATGCCCTTGATACCACTAAAAACAGCCTAAGGCTGACACTTTTATTACCTACAAATGACAGATTAACTCTTTACAAAACAACAAAAAAATAAGACTTGTCCAAATTGAAAGCATTTGCAGATGACATTTTAAATGTCACTTTATACTTGAAATTTGTCTTCAACAGGGTAGAAAACATTGTGGGAAGAAAATGCTGGTTACCAGTATTTTCTTCTTTTTCTACAATGTTTTTCAAAGCCTTCTTTCTTGGGGTTGTTGAAAGTCAGGATTAAGTGGTAAAGAGTTGATAAGCCCTTGGTTATATTTGTTTGCTAGGCATTGAACACGATAGTGATTGCAAGAAATATAACAATTCTAATTAAATTGAAATTTATATGAAGAACATCCAATAAAATGAATATAAAATCAAAGAAAATTCTGTAATACAATTAAAAATGGCATTAAACTATATCAGATTTATTAATATTTCCTGAAGTCACTCATTACATCAGAAAATTGATAAAAATAAGAAATGTGAAAATGTCAAATGATTTTTCATAAAAATATACATTATATAGAAAAGAAAAACTTAGAAAAATGTATATGAAAATGATTTTGGCAATTAAAATATCGAGTGAAAAATTGCAGTTATACTTCGCAGAACAAAAAAGAAATACAATACTTTTAAAGTAAACTATATGAAAAATCATGAAAGAGAAATGAGAAAACAGAAATGAGATGTCTAACTCTTTACCAAACGACAAAATTTTAGACTAGTCCAAATTAAAAGCATTTGCAGACAACAAAATAAATGTGATTGAAAAATTGAAATTTGTTTTTGAGAGGGTAGAAAACATTGTGGGAAAAGGAGAAAATGCTGGTGACCAGCATTTTCTCCTTTTCCCACAAGGTTTTCAAAAGACTTCTTTTACAGGGTCATTACAAGTCGGGATTGTGTGGTAAAGAGATAATGCAATGAAATTATTGATAGTAAACTAATGACTAGATACAGCAGACCAAGATAGACTAGACATTACTGCTGTTTTATGACTCAGCTTTTGATTATAAAAGTTTAACAAATACATTGCAGCTTTTCTAATTATGATTTCTATAAGCACAGTCTTAATCTCATTTGAAATTGCACCTAAGTGTGTCTTTAACCCTTTAACACAAAATCTAAAGTTTTAATGACCCTGAGAAAGAAAGCTCATGAAAACATTGTGGAAAAAGGAGAAAATGCCTTTAACTAGCATTTTCTCATTTTCCCACAATGTTTTCTACTCTATTACTTTACAGGTAGGTTCTGCCATTTTAGCCACCTTTGTCATCTGCAAATGCTTTGAATTTGGACAGGTCTAAAATTGAATTGTGTGGTACAGAGTTAATATAAAAATTCAGTCATTTGCATTACCTCGGATTTGCAGCCAATGACTTTGAAAATGCTGTTTATAAACTACTACTACATGTATTTGGGGTGGTACAAAATAGTACCGGTAGCTATATTAACCAAATTATCTTACATAATTCTTTTTATTTAGATGAATGATAGGTGGTAAAATAATTTGAGAAAGAGAGAAGAGGACAAGGAATTACAAAATTGATTTGTTGGCAAAAGAAATATTATTTACATGGCTCTAATTCTTAGAATTCTGGCCAGATTGTTTTCCTTGAATTTTTCCAACAATACAGATTCCAATACAGATTTTTGTCACTTTTTTTTTTTTAACAATAATATCAACATATTGGTACTTTCAACCCTACAATCTATATTTAAAGCTAATGAAGCCCTTGTAGGCACAATTCTTTTCCATGAAATTTTACACATGGCGAAATTAAAAGTATTTGTAGGATAGAAATAAAATCTGGCTCTAATGATGAATTTAATCTTTGAAAGTGTAGAAAACACTGTTGAAAAGGAGGAAATACAGGCATATTCCTCTTTGGTAATGAAAAACGAGTAGGTATGATAAACGAATAAGCTCATCACTAGCAGAAGGCTTTGTAATTTTGTCACAGCCTTTATTTCCCCATATGGTCATAATACATGTGATATGTTGACTATCAAGCACTAACCCGCTATTGAATTAGGGATGGAAACCTAAACTATGCAGTAAAATTTTCATGCTTCTGCCAGAATAGCCCCTTACAACATGACAAATGGAAAAATGATGTTTCAGCAATATCCACAATGATTTCTTGCTGGCTTGAAAAACATATGAATGTATTTCATTTTGAAGTTTCATTCAGATGTTTGATAATGAGCAATTAAATTTCTGCAGATGATGTCACTAAGGTTGTAGATGATGTTACTGAGGTTTTATGATTTCACCCATGACTATACAAATATGGCCTTATACCACTGCATTTGATAGCTTTGAAAATCATTGTGGGGAAAAAGAGCAACTGCTTGTAACAAGCAATAGCTCCTTTTCCCACAATCTTTTCAGTGCTAATATTAGTATTATATTTTCTTTCCCTTCTTATAATTATGTGACATTTGGAGAATTCATATCAATTTTCCCTAATTTTATAACCCATTACCAAACAACAAAATTTGGACTTGTCCAAGTCCAGAGCATTTGCAGAAGGCAAATTGAATGTTCCAGACAAATCTAATTAGAGGAAATTGTATTTGAAAAGGAAGCAAACATTGAAGGAAAAGGAGAAAATGCTGGTAACCAGCATTTTCTCCATCTCTTACAATGTTTTCAAAAGCCTTTGTCCTCTAGGTCATCAAAACTCTGGACTGTGTGGTAAAGTGTTTAAAAATTTTGATAACCCTGTACAGTTTGTTACAATCAATGTAACATTTTAACTCTTTCACAGCCAATGTCACCTTTGATAGCTCTTGTGGGCAGCTTTGATGGAGATCATACAACATAAAACATGCAATCTGATCTTTGATCTACACCCTCCTCTACCTAGTGTTAATCTTTGACCAGAGTCGGCTCCAAATGCACTGTAAATCTACTTTTAGACCTCGAGAGAAGTCAAACCCATAAAAAAAATTTTAGTCACCAATGAAAGAGTTAAATATGTCCTTGAAGAATCTAGAATGCTCCACAAGCAGCTCCCCCTGCGTCACACATGTCTCCCATCCCATCTATTCCATCGCCACCTATTTCCATTCCATCAGCCATTTCTATATTTTCTTGTCCTGCATCCTCTATGTCAGCCCCTTCTCCAGCTTCTGCAGCTTCAGCCACCTGGTTGACATAATAACAAAAACATAATGTGCCATATGACTTGGTAGTTCTAGGGTTCAAAATAGTCTAGGGTGAAATTATTGTGAGAAGTTTTGTCAAATGAGCCATTAATGTAGATCTTGGGAATAATGACAAAATGAAAGAGGTTTCATCAAAATTTGAAAAGTAAAAAAAATAGTAAAGACAATGTGTTGTTAAACTTGGTCCTTTACCAGAAGAACAATGATTCCTTACCACTCTTTAGAAAAGATTTATGTGGGAAAACAGCCAGTGGCTTGGAAAAAGCAATGTCATGAAAAAACAAGAACCAGGTGTGCATGGATAGCATTCTGTGGCTACTGTTACTTATCCCTAAACACAAATACAAATATTAGATTCATCCAAATTGAAACCATTCACAATAACTGTGTCAAAAATATTTTGATGGTTACCTGTCCCTGTTGTATGGATTTTGGTAGTTAACAATAAGTTTGATGTAAATAACTTCAGTAATGACAGAAATATTGTAAAATGTAAAAGTTTTTGCGAGACAATGGTGCAGACAATGACACAGATGACTACAGTGCTATGACAATATCTCAAAATGTCTTCATAAATTAGTAAAGTGATTGACTGATTGAATTTGCATTTATTTATCATCGCCACTGGTTGCCCATATGGGCGACATCCCCGTTTTTGTTACGGGGATAGTGCAAGATACAGGACGAAACCCATCCTAAGTTATGTCTGGCTCTTTAACATGCTTGTGTATAGCACCATCACAGAGGACCACGGTTTAACGTTTCATCCGAAAGACTATTAATAATTTCAGATGGCCAGCCATGGGGCTTGAACCTACACCCAAAAGTGACCCAAAACATGATGCTCATGAGTCCTATGCTCTACAACCTGAGCTATGCGGGCTGATCATTAGTAAAAAAGGCTCCATTGAAAATTTACCCTTATGCCTTTCTACTCACAAAGGATGAGTTACTCACACAGGAAGACTTTGACAATCTCAAATCACACTGTTTGATAGTTACCTTGCATAGAGAAAGTGTGCAATGCTTTATGATGTAAGAAATCAACAATGACAAGAATTCTAAAATATACTAACCTCGACATCTGCCTGTACTTCAGAGGCCACCTGTCCTATCTGACCAACCCCAACATCCATTCCGTAGCCCACACATCCAGCACAGGCATTCTGTCCATACTGCTTCTTGATGTGATCATTGGTTGCTGTTTCCACATTGTAACCTTATTGATTAGAAGAAGATAATTCCTTAGTACCAGTATTGAAAACAATGTGTCGAATGGAAATACTGCTTTGTAGAAGAAATTTCTCCATTTGCTAGAATGCTCTTGATATGAATTTATGGGTTTTACCCTTATCCATTAGGAAATGACTAACAAAATGCAGAAAAATAAGCCATAGAACACTTACTGTATCTATAGGCACTTTTTGTGTTTGGTCTGTGATCTAAACTGTTTGGACATGTTGAGATATTCAGACAAGAAGTGCAGTAATTTTCTACTTTTGTACAGGGAAACTTTTTATTTCATTGATGTATTTCATGGAGCAGTAAGCAAGATAACTAGTTTTGTAAGGTATTAAAAATAAAGTAAATTCAAGTTGTTATAATTTTAAGACTGTTTTAGCTTAAAAGTTACCTATACAGTTCTTTCCAGTCTGATTGTGATCTACAATGTCAGCATATGGACCTTAGCCTCGAGTTGTAACAAGCCCATGGAAAAAGGCCTTTGAAAGCATTGTTGGAAAAGGAGAAAATACTGGTTACCAGCATTTTTTTCCTTTTCCCACAATGTTTTCTACCCAAGACAAATTCATTTGTTTATGCCACCTTTGCTTTATTGTGTACAAATGCTTTCAATTTTTTGACAAGTGTAAAACTGCCTGGATAAGAGTGAGCTGACAAAATTTTAACAGTTTCCTTGTGGAAAGCATTTGCTAACAACAAATTCAGTATTGCTTAAATTGTAGGATTTACTTCTGAAAGTATAGAATGGACAGTTCTGTAAATTCTGATCTTCATGTACACTGTTCAAAAAGCCCTGAAGTATGGAGTTAATATATTACCTGCAGCAAGCACCAACCCTAGGTCAAAGATTGGTATGGGTGGGAGTTCTTTGACCTTTTTACTGGGAGTGCTTGGTTCTGATTTGGTACTCTTGATTGTGGGGGACTTGGGTGTCACAGGGGGCTCTGCTGGGACAGGGGATTCAGGCTGGGCTTCTGCCTGGGCTGCTTGACCTGTGAAAGTGGCAAAAAGTTGAACATTTCTTGTAGAACAATTAGAACTACACTAACAAAACTTCTATTGGAACACTTTTGGACTAATATAATATGCACAAAACAGACATATTTCTATGTTATGTTTTGCATGCCACAATGTTGTGGAGCATCCCTATACAGTGCACACAATCTTCGGCATAATCCAGTTGTAATCATTCATTAACGGGGTTGGGGGTTCAGATCAAAGGTTTGCTTATTATTCATGATGACGAGTTACATGCGCAATTTTTTTAATTATTTCTGGTAGGGAGTTGATTGAAATACCTAATAAACAATGATTCCAAAAGCCTTTTTGCTCAGGCTTGTGAAAACAAGGGGTTATTTGGTAGAGGGTTAACTCTTTACAAAACAATAAAATTTAGGACTTGTCCAAATCAAAAGCTCTTGCAGATGACAAATTCAGCATAGCTCAAATAGCGGAAATTGTCTGTGAAAGGGTGGAAAACATTGTAAGAAAGGGAGAAAATGCTGTGTACCAGCATTTTCTCCTTTTCCCTACAATGTTTTCAAAAGCCTTCCTCAAGGCTGTTAAAACTTAGGATTGTGTGGTAAAGGGTTAAGCAAAACGATAGCTGAAATTATTTTTTGGAAAATCATGCTGTCTTACAATAAATAACCCCAAATCTTGCAAAAAGTTACTTTATGGTTTTGAGTCAATTTGTTATCTAGCTCATTCCTTTCTGATCACAAATCAATGTGTTCATAATTTTAAAGTCGAACTGGAAAAGCAGTCTCTCCTTTTGATAAGAGTATTGTGAGTATTTATTACTGGTAAGGAAACCCAAGAAAAGCATGGCTGATGTACGTAAGCAAGTCATAGCTGAAACACTGTCGAAAAGATTTTTTTTTTGTCGTCATATATCTCCCTTTTTTTTGTCAATGAAACTAGTCGTCACCTATTAACTCACAGAATCCCAAGTTTTAACAACCCTTTAGAAGAAGGCTTTTGAAAACATTGCGGGAAAAGGAGAAAATGCTGGTATCAGAAAGAGAAATAATCATTTTAGCAACATTTGTCATTTGCAAAAGCGTTCAGTTTGGTCCATTCCCAATTTTTAGCTCACCTTAGCACAGCGTGCTAAAGGTGAGCTATTGTGATCGCCCTATGTCCGTCGTCCGTCGTCTGTCGTCCGTCGTCCGTCAACAATTTCTTTAAAACATCTTCTTCTCCTAAACCACTGGGCCAATCTTGATGAAACTTGGCAGGGATGTTCCTTGGGTGAAGCTCTACCAAAATTGTTCAAAGAATTAAATTCCACCCACAACTCTGGTTGCCATGGCAACAAAAAGGAAAAAAAAGCAAAATCTTTGAAAATCTTCTTCTCTAAAACTAGAAGGCGCAGAGCTTTGATATTTGGTATGAAGCATCTCCTAGTGGACCTCTACCAAGTTTGTTCATTTGATGCCCCTGGGGTCAAAACTGGCCCCGCCCCGGGGGTCACAAGTTTGAGCATAGTAACAAAGAAGGAAAACTTTAAAAATCTTCTTCTCTGAAACTTGAAGGCATAGAGCTTTGATATTTGGCATGTAGCATCTCCTAGTGGACCTCTACCAAGTTTGTTCATATGATGCCCCTGGGGTCAAAACTGGCCCTGCCCCGGGGGTCACAATTTCCAACATAGAAACAAAGAAGGAAAACTTTAAAAATCTTCTTCTGTAAAACTAGAAGGCATAGAGCTTTGATATTTGGCATGAAGCATCTCCTAGTGGACCTCTACCAAGTCTGTTCATATGATGCCCTTGGGGTCAAAACTGGCCCTGCCCAGGGGGTCACAAGTTCGAACATAGGAACAAAGAGGGGAAACTTAAAAAATCATTTTCTCTGAAACTGGAAGGCGTAGAGCTTTGATATTTGGTAAGTAGCATTGCCTAGTGGACCTCTACCAAGTTTGTTCATATGATGCCCCTGGGCCAAAACTGGCCCCACCCCGGGGGTCCCAAGTTTGAGCATAGTAACAAAGAAGAAAAACTTTAAAAATCTTCTTCTCTGAAACTTGAAGGCATAGAGCTTTGATATTTGGCATGTAGCATCTCCTAGTGGACCTCTACCAAGTTTGTTCATATGATGCCCCTGGGGTCAAAACTGGCCCTGCCCCGGGGGTCACAATTTCCAACATAGAAACAAAGAAGGAAAACTTTAAAAATCTTCTTCTGTAAAACTAGAAGGCATAGAGCTTTGATATTTGGCATGAAGCATCTCCTAGTAGACCTCTACCAAGTTTGTTCATATGATGCCCTTGGGGGTCAAAACTGGCCCTGCCCCGGGGGTCACAAGTTTGAACATAGGAACAAAGAGGGGAAACTTTAAAAGTCATCTTCTCTGAAACTGGAAGGTGTAGAGCTTTGATATTTGGTATGTAACATTGCCTAGTGGACCTCTACCAAGTTTGTTCATATGATGCCCCTGGGGTCAAAACTGGCCCAGCCCCGGGGGTCACAATTTCCAACATAGGAACAAAGAAGGAAAACTTTAAAAATCTTCTTCTGTAAAACTAGAAGGCATAGAGCTTTGATATTTGGTATGTAGCATCGCCTAGTAGACCTCTACTAAGTTTGTTCATATGATGCCCTTGGGGTCAAAATTGGCCCTGCCCAGGGGGTCACAAGTTCAAACATAGGAACAAAGAAGGAAAACTTTAATTTTTTTTTTCTCTTAAATGGGAAGGCATAGAGCTTTGATATTTGGTATGTAGCATCTCCTAGTGGACTTCTACCAAGTTTGTGCCAAGGATGCTGCTTGGGTCAAAACTGGCCCAGCCCCTGGGGTCACAAGTTCGAACATAGGAACAAAGAAGGAAAACTTTAAAATTCTTCTTTTCTGAAACCGAAAGGTGTGGCGCTTTGATATTTGGTATGTTGCATCTCAGAGTGGACCTCTACCAAGTTTGTTCATATGATGACCCTGGGTCAAAACTGGCCCCGCCCCGGGGGGTCACAAGTTCGAACATAGGAACAAAGAAGGAAAACTTCAAATTTCTTTTTCTCTTAAACGGGAAGGTGTAGAGCTTTGATATTTGGTATGTAGCATTTCCTAGTGGACCTCTACCAAGTTTGTTCATAGAATGCCCCTGGGTCAAAACTGGCCCAGCCCCGGGGGTCACAAGTTCGAACATAGGAACAAAGAAGGAAAACTTTAAAATTCTTCTTTAAAACTGGAAGGCGTAGAGCTTTGATATTTGGTATGTAGTGATTCTCTTCTAAGTTTGTTTGCCCATCTAAGCGCAACAATTTCATTGAGTTCAAAATTGGGTCATCTTGGGTCATAAACTAGGTCACTAGGTCAAATTAAAGAAATACCTTGTTGGCACTCTCGACGCCACATTATTTGCTCAATTGAAAGTTTGTCTTCATAAAGTCTCACATAAGATTAATTTGGGTCAACTTGGGTCATAAACTAGTTCACTGGGTCAAATTAAAGAAATACCTTGTTTGCACTCTGGAGGCCACATTTATTGCTCAAATGACCTGAAATTTGGACAGAATGTTTGTCTTGATGAAATACCAGATGAGTTTGGATTTGAGTCACCTGGAACCATAAACTAGGTCACTAGGTCA
Source organism: Tridacna gigas (assembly GCA_945859785.2). Classification (NCBI taxonomy): domain Eukaryota; kingdom Metazoa; phylum Mollusca; class Bivalvia; order Cardiida; family Cardiidae; genus Tridacna; species Tridacna gigas. The sequence continues at coordinate 29,623,758 of OX244036.2, read as the reverse complement.
AAATAAAGAAATACCTTGAGGGCACTCTAGAGGCCACATTCTTTGCTTAATTGCCTTGAAAATTGGTCAGAATGTTTGTCTTTGTAAAATCTCACATGAGTCTGAATTTGGGTCAACTGGGGTCATAAACTAGGTCACTTGGTCAAATTAAAGAAATAGCTAGTGGGCACTCTAGAGGCCACATTTATTATTCATATGATTTGAAAATTGGTTAAAATGTTTCTTTTGATATAGTCAAAGACCAGTTCAAATTTGGGTCAGCTGGGGTCATAATCTAGGTCACTAGGTCAAATTAAAGAAATATCTTTAGGGCACTCGAGGCCACATTTTTTGCTCAATTGACTTGAAAATTGGTCAGAATGTTTGTCTTCATGAATATGAGTTTGAAATTGGGTCACCTGCGGTCAAAAACTAGGTCACATGGTTAAATTAAAGAAAAACCTTAAAGGCACTCTACTAAGGTGAGCTACCCAGGGCCATCATGGCCCTCTTGTTTTTGTTTGGTAAAGAGTTAATGGAAGGGAACTTCTTGTGATTTTCCATCCGGAGGAAGGGAAGAGTTGCATCCCCTTAACTACTGAAATGGTTATAAGCATTTCTCGACCAGAATGTTCTGTTAACTCTTTACTACACGACAAAAATTTAGACTGGTCCAAATTGAAAGCACTTACAGACATTTTCAGTTCTGCACAAATTATGAAATTTGTCTTTGAAAGGAAAGAAAACATTGTGGGAAAAGGAGAAAATGCTGGTTACCAGCATTTTCTTCTTTTCCCACAATGTTTTCAAAAGTCCTTTTTTTGGGGGGTTGTTAAAACTCAGGATTGTGTGGTAAAGGGTTAATGAAACTACACATGTAGTCAGTCTTACGAAAAAAGACGTATAGGCCCTTTAACCTTTTCATCAGATATTTGGTTTGCTCTTAATCCTTACACCTGTATTTTGGGATATGCTAATTCACTTGACCACTTTTTGGTTATTCATTTAATAAAACAGCTGAAGCAGTGGACTTTGTGGGACCCTTTTGAATAACACAAAACTAACACAGACTACGGTTTTTATACATGAAATCATACGAAAATATTGTGGCAAAAGGAAGAAATTTCATGTGTTTCTTTCGCAATATTTTCAAAAATGTTCTCTTGCAAGAGAAAAGTTGGTAACATGTTTATGATAAAAGTTGGTAACATGTTTGTAAGTGTAAACAGTCTTACCTCCATCATCAGGCTTGTCTTGTTCACCATCAGCAGGTTTTTCCTCTGACTCTGCTGTGGGCAGAGCATCTTGTTCATTGGCTGGTGGGGATGCGGGAGTTAGAGAAGCCTGTGGTTCTACTGCAACAGGGATTGGTTCTGGTGGGGAGGGAGGGACATATCTGGGTTGACAAATTACATGTAGAAGGGCTACAGAGAAACCCAGTGCTAGGTTTTCTGCAACTTCATTTGCCTCACTGTTTATCTCCATGGTGCCAGTTTTAAGATCTACGTTTGCATCCTGAATAGAAAATTTGTAGCTATCCTGTTGATAAGGAAGACTAAGGTGTTGCCAGGCGCCTGTTGCTAGCTTGTAAAATGAGACCGACAGAGTTCCTGGGTTCCATGGCACTTCCTTCTTGGCTTTTTTACCCTTGGTTGCTATGGTAATTGAAAAAGAATGATTGTCAAAACTCTTTTGAGCAAACAAAATAGTGGTTGATGCCATGCATAATAGATGTGTGCTACAAACTAATAAGGCTTAGCATATGATACCAGTACAACTTGCTTATAATACTGCTCATATCGTCAAACAAACAAGAGGGCCATTGGCCCTAAAGCACTCACCTGAGTAAAAGCATCTATGGCTGATGAAGTTGAAGAAATCAGTTTTTTAATGATGTAAAACACTCATTGATCACGAGTGTAAGTGACCTACTATTGACAGACTTGACCTACTTTTGAACTTGTCAGAGATATCATCAAGACAAAGATTCTGATGACGTTTCATGAGTATCAGACTGAAAATGTGTACTCTAGACTGCATAGTGCAAGGTTTTTCAAAGATCTGGCCTAGTGCTCTACTTTTTGACCCATTGTGACCAAAATTCAAACTTGGCTGAAATATCGCCAAGACAACATTTCTGACCAAGTTTCAGGAGTATCTGGCTGAAAATGTAGCCTCTAGAGTGCACACAAGGTGTTTTCCAAACATGTCCAAATAACCTACTTTTGGACTCAACATGATCCAATTTTCAACTGGTCTAAGATAACATCAAGACAAACATTCTAACAAAGTTTCATGAGTACCAGGCTGAAAATGTGGCCTGTATGGTGCACACAAGATTTTTCTAAGATTTAGCCAAGTGACCTACTTTTTGACCTGACATGACCCAATTTCAACCTTGTCCAAGATATCATCAAGAAAAATATTCTGACCAAGATTTGTGAGTATCAGGCTGAAAATGTGGCCTCTGAAGTGCTCCCAAGGTTTTTCTAAGATTTGGCTCAGTGACCTACTTTAAGACCCAGCATGACCCAATTTTGAACTTGTCCAAGATATCATCAAGACAAAGATTCTGACCTACTTTCATCAGTATCAGGCTGAAATTGTGACCTCTAGAGTGCACACAAGGTTTTTCTAAGATTTGGCCCAGTGACCTACTTTTTAAACCGATGTGACCTGGTTGTGACCTGACGTGACCCAATTTTGAACTTGTCCGAGATTTTAACCAAATAAACAATCTGACCAAGTTTCATGAGTATTGGGCTGAAAATGTGGCCTCTAGAGTGCACACAAGGTTTTTGTAAGATTTGGCTCAGTGACCTAATTTCTGATATTATGTGATCAAATTTCTAAGATGTCTAAGATTATATCAAGACAAACATTCTTACCATGTTTCATGAGTATCAGGCTGAAAATGTGGCCTCTAGTGTACACACAAGGTTTTTCTAAGATTTAGCCCAGTCATGTAATTTTTGACCCAACGTGACCCAGTTTCAAACCTGTCCAAGATTTTAATCAGATAAAAATTCTGACCAAGTTTCATGAGTACTGTGCCAAAAATGTGGCCTCTAGAGTACATACAAGGTTTTTATACGATTTGGCCATGTGACCTACTCTTTGACCCAATGTGACCCAAATTCAATCTTGACCAAGATTTCATCCAAACATTCTGACCAAGTTTCATGAGTATCAGGCTGAAAATGTGGCCTCCAGAGTGCACACAAGGTTTTTTCTAAGATTTGGCCCAGTGACCTATTTTTTGACCCTATGTGACCCAATTTCAACATGTCCAGATTTTATCAAGACAAACTTTCTGACCAAGTTTCATGAGGTTCTGGCTGAAAATGTAGCCTCTAGAGTGCACACAAGGTAAATGTTGATGACCGCATGACGGACGCCAGACACAGCACGACCACAAAAGCTCACCTTGAGCACTTTGTGCTCAGGTGAACTAAGAAGACAGCACAGAAAGAACAGTCCAGGGCAGAAGTCACCAACTATTCTAAATGTAGTTCGAATTCTAAATTCCAAGACAGGCAATGTTATTGGCTGATTTTTCTTTGAATACGGAATAAGAATATCATTAAGAATGATTGAAAAGAATGCCTACTTTGCCCATATTCACAAAGCATTCTAAATTGCATTTGTAGTTGTATTTTAGACTTACAAATAAACACACATTCTGATTTCCTAAACCATTTGGTTTAGCCATTCAGAAACTGTGTTACTTTGAAATTTAGTTAATTCATGAAACTTGGTCTAAGACTGTTATTAACAATGATTGGTGTCCGTGGATCTACACCATCCTTCATTTAACTCTCTATTACATGACAAAATTTTGGAAAATGTCCAAACTGGAAGTTATTAGCAGACAACAAATTAAATGTGGATCAGTTGCCAGGATTTGTAGTTAAATTGGTACAAAAAATCATGGCAAAAGGATAAAACGCTGGTTACCAAAAGGCTTCTTCTACGGGATCATTAAAATTCTGCATTGTTTAGTAAAGAATAAATGAAATATGATGACCAGAATTGAAAATTTAGTATCTCTGCATATTTGTAACATACTAAATCAAAGGACTCAAAGTCCTGAAAAGTGGATTTGTGGTTGAGTCCTAAAAAGTGGATTTGTGGAACAGTATAAAGTTACCACATGGTTGTACTGAAAAATGAAATTTGCATTACATGTAATGCATGTTATGTAATTGACAGGTGGAGTTAGAAAGGGCAAGGAAAGTCTCTATTGTTCTGCCAAGTAGGCCATACATCAAGTTATTTTATTACTTATTAAGGAGAAGTAATTTGATCCATTGATCTGATGGCAATTTCCTGCTGGTTTAGATTAACGACTGTGTATACCCATAGGACTGTATATACAGTACTGACAAAAGATAGCTTTGGATATACTAGCTAAAACTTTAAGTAGAATGAGTAGAGTGCAACCACGTATGACAGTATTTGGTTCCGGTCAGATCAATTACGGTAAGAGGATTTTTTTATACAAATCTGCTAAAGAGTCCATTTCATTTCCTTGGTACTCTGAAGGTTGTTTTGATGTTGTGAAAAAGTATCATCATTAAATGTTTTTAGTTTCAAACAACAACTAAAAAAATCATGTAAAAATTGAAATGTGTCAAACAAGGTGGTTCTGACAAACAAAAGCCTTAACTTTCACCAAACAATCCTACATTCATGACCCAAGGGAGAAAGGCTTTTGAAAATATTGCAGGAATAAGAGGAAATGCTGAAAACCAGCATTTCTTCTTCTCTCATAATGTTTTCTATCCTTTCTGAGACAAATCCCGATGTAATGAAATTTAATATGCCGTCGGCAAGCGTATTCAATGTGGATGAGTCTAATATTTTATTGTTTGGCAAAGAGTTTGACGGTTTACATGTTTTGTGGTTTGGTTTGATCCCTACCTGCTACTGCTGGCTGGGCCTTTCGGAATCCTGTCCATTGGCCCCTAACCAAACCCCAGTCCCCTGTCTGATTCTTGATCAATATCCCTCTCTGACCTTCAGCTGGGTTCAGGGAAAAGATCTTCTTTGGGTCTGAGAGCTGAAAATTTTGTTCAAGTGAAATTTTAATTTTCTGAACATGCAATAATTCAGATATCCCCCTAAACTTTCAACTTGACAGAATATAGCAATAAAAACAGTGCAGCTGCAGTGCTGGTTGCTCATGTGTGCAATCATGAACAAAATGTATAACCCATTTTGCACCCTTCAGACATGTTTTTTATTCAACATGAGTTTGTAGTAGGCATCTATCATTGCCTGCTGGAGAAGTCATTGGATTTATAATCCTTCTGTTTGGAAACCAAAATCTGTTGGAATCTGTCATGATCCTATGGCATGTGTCCTTGACAAGGCATCTTTCACTAGTCTTTGTCCTGGTTGATAACCAAGGAAACACATACCTATTACTGGTATGACTGTAATACATCATTTTAAACAGGACAATGGACACCACTATACCAGTGCCATCTACAGTTTTAACTCTTTACCAAATGACAAAATTTTGTGCTTGACTGAATTGAAATCATTTGCAGACAACAATTCAATTGTGGCTCAAATGATGGAATTTGTCTTTGATAGGGCAGAAAACATTGTGGGAAAAGGAGAAAATGCTGGTTACCAGCATTTTCTCCTTTTACCACAATGTTTTCAAAAGCTATCTTCTTCCGGGTTGTTAAAACTCCGGATTGTGTGGTAATGGGTTAACGTCATTTTGGTCATGTTCATTGATGATTGAAAGGAAATGAAACACTGCCATCTTTTTTTTAAGTCAAATCAAGCTTTTCTTTGCCGGAGGCTATGGCTGCAAGTATAGATCAGGATTAAAGTAGGCAAATCTACAGTGTCAACTTCTTGTCTCTGAACTATATGTATAATCAAACAGTTCTTTCATTTACACTGGAATTGTTATATTTAGAACCCAGACAGTTACAGAGTAAAGACTAAACATAAGATACCAGATAAAGGTTAAATACCTGTGAGGGTGAAGGTATTTGGTCTGAGCCCACCAGGTGAGCCACAGCAGCCATTCTGCTATGATAGAAGACTTGTACTGCAGACATCAAAAGTGGGAGACTGTGTATAACTCTACAGGTGAAAGTCACTTCTCCTGTGTGGTTCACAAATCTGAAAAAAAAAAAAGATAAATTTAAAGATCAATTCATGTCAATTGCAGCAGTGTAGTTGTGTGATGACAGTGCAGATTCAGGATCAGACTGCCAACTAAATCAGCCTCAGCTCTGTAAAATAATTGTTTCATTTACTAGAAAAGGTCCAGGTGCAATTGCCAGGCTGTTTCAGCTTTCATGAATGTTTTACAAAATAACGAAAACAGCTGATTGAGGTCTGATCTGAAGTCTTTATCAGACAATACAGTTTAAATTCTTCCATATTGAAAGCATTTACAGAGGACAAAATTAATTAAATGTGGCTAAAATGATTGAATTTGTTATGGAAAAGGTAGAAAACATTCTGGGAAAAAACTGAGAAAATGCTGTTTACCAGCATTTTCTGTTTTCCTAACCATGTTTTCATTCATAAGGCCACTTCTGCAGGGTCATAAAAAATGCAGGACTGTTTGGAAAATGATTATTCTGCACTATCCATTCAGGCATACAAAGGTGTCTGTAGCATTCTAAAGGTTGAAATTTTCTTATACCTTTATATTTTATTTACTCTTTGCTATTTATATATGTCTGTCCTGGTACATAGATGTCTAGAGCAAGCTTATCAGACAACCTGTAAAACATAAATCCCATACAGGTTTTGCAACCTTTTTTTTTTTACCTCATTACAACTTATTTTAGTACCACCTTGATGATGTTGTGGTTTGAGCATCAGCTTTAACCCTTTACCAAACAATCCTGTGGAGAAAAAAGGCTTTTCAAAATATCATGGGAAAAGGAAAAAATATGCTGGTAACCACAATGTGACAGTTTAACATCAGACTACAAAACTTTTGGTCGGCATTTATTTGGAAAGCTGTTGCTGTGCATTCAGTGCAGTCATGTAGAGACTATTAACCCTTTACCACACAATCCAGAGTTTTAATGACCCTGAAGTTTTAATGTCCTTTTGAAAACATTAAGGGAAAAAAGAAAATGCCGGTAACCAGCATTTTCTTCTTTTTCCACAATGTTTTCTGTCATTTTACAGACAAATCTCACCATGGCATATCTAATTTGTCATCTGCAAATAATTTCAATTTGGACAAGTGTAAAATTTTTACGTGTGGTAAAAGATTAATGTAATGGCTAGTCTTAGACCATTTATAAACTAAGACAATTGAATGAAAGGGAAAAACCACTTCTAGAAAAGCAAAAAGCCTTAACTGACAGAACTAGAGGCCCTTTGGGGCCTGCATTGCTCTCCTGGCAGTGATTTTGCTCATTTTCTGGCATACATCATGAAGTAAATAGGGAAAAGACAAATGCACACACACAAAAAGAAGGGGGTTGCAACTGGGCTTGAACCCACTAAGATGCCATGATATGTAAGCATTGTGAATTGAACAAATACTGAAAAAATCAAAGTACAATTTCTAAAAACAGATTGTCTTGAATCCAGCCTTATATGACAGGGTTTCAGTATTCATTTATTACACAATCCCTGCAAATTTCAATGAAATGGAACCAATAATGTGGACTATGTTAAGAAAACGAGACTAGTCATCAAATGGCTACTTTTCCTCAAAAGATTGATGGATTTTTTTTTATTTTCAAAGGATCCAATCCCTTGGTAGCACCCCCCATGACATAAGCTCTGCTAGCTTTCAGCCAGTAGAGCTAAAAATGAACTAACCAGTATATATTGCTACTCTTCCTGAATGTTTTCAAAATCTATCTACAGAAAGAAAATAAAACATTCATATTTGTATGATTCTATGTTAAACTGTTCATCATTGAATCAAAACTTAATTGAACAAAAAAACATTGTGGGGAAAGTAGCAATTGTTTGCAAAAAGCAATTGCTCCTTTTTCCTCAGTATGTTCAAAAGACTGATGAAACAAAAGAGCTGTAGTACCTGATCAACACTGTTCAATACAGAAAAGATTTCATACACCATTTATGGGTTTCAATGCCACAGGGGCTTTTGTAAATTGCATAGATCTTTATTGATATCAGAATGCACAGAACATGCAGTCTGATCTTGGATCTATACTGCTTGGTTGAAATAGTGGAATGTATTTTTAGCTGAGGAAAGAGGTTGAGTCTACATATTTGGTCCAGTTTACATATCTGGTGCTAAAAGAGTGAACCCTTTACCACACAATCCCAAGTTTCAATGGCCTTGAGGAAGAGGGCTTTTGAAAACATTATGGGAAAAGGACAAAATGCAGATAACCAACATTTTCTCTTTTTCCCACTATGTTTTCTAACCTTTCAAAAACAAAATTTACACAATTTGAGCTACAGTAAATTTTGTTGTCTGCAAATGGTTGGATTTAGACTAATCCCTATTCTGTTCCTGAAAAAGAGCTGAAATTATATATAGCCAGTTTGTTTCCTACCATAGGTTCAAAACCATTAAATCAATTTCTCATGAAAAGGAAATATGTTAAATACCATATAGCTAACCTATTTCCATATAAATCAGACTCTTTTTGTCTCTACAGTTAAGTTGAAAGGCACAGTAGCAGCAAAAATTAAACAATGCAGGTGTTAAAATGCATTTAACTCCATACCACACAACAAGAGGGCCATGACAGCCCTATATTGCTCCACTTCCTTTTAAATAAGTGTACCATGTGCTTAATTGGCATTGACAGAGACATGAATAGTAAGAGTTTGTATGGCAATAAACTTTCATAGAGAAAATAGCCAGGACCCCCTTCCCCCACCCCCCAAAAAATCATATTTTTTTTCAAATGCAAAGATGATGTCAATAAATAGGAGCAGGGGTAATCAAGTATTGTTCACAGCAAATATCAAGGTAGTCTAATAAAATGTGCTTTTACAAGATGATTTCCAAAACTTGTGGCAAAAAAGATTTTTTTTTAAATGCCATGTATGGGAAAGATCTGGAGTAAAAAAATGAACAATACAAACCTCATTTCATATTGAATATTCAACTCATTTGAGCATATAACAATTAACATAAAAGTAAATCACTCTCACTGAAAACTAAATATTTTCTATCCAAAAAAACTTGAATACTAAAACACCAATTACAATAATGCAGTTTGATTGTCAAGGGAGGTAAATGGTTACAAACTAAGATATATCTGTTATGAGTGAACAGGAGTTATTTCCCCTTGTCAGTATAACAGCTGACTATTAAATCTCGAATCTCTGGGGACAACAAAAAGCAAGAGCTACTATTTGTAACGATCAGTAGCTCCTACCACAAAGTTTTTAAAAGCTTGCTACTGCAGAAGTGTAATAACTGATATTTGAGTGGTAATGGATTAATCACGATAATTGAGTATGTCTTATGACCGAGGTCAGGAACACTGAAAAATTTTGTCAATGAAACTATTCACTCTGACTTCTGAATAGTGAGAAACTATTCACTACTATCAGAATGTATCCCATGATCCCATGGGAATACAAGACAAAAGTCAACATGGGGGAACAAAACCTCATTAAGGAGGTAATTTCCAGTTGATTTTCCCCAGAGGCCAGAAAACAATTCCAATGTACAAATTAACAATAATAATCATCCAATTACCCTTTATCTCAATATGATCCCTTTATTTTATGACAGAAAAACAGCATTCTCTGTCTCATGTTGACACATTATGACCTAGTCCTATTGTTAAGCCCCTACCTACATTAAGTTATTTTTCATTTTGACATTCATTCTGTACATGGGAACTTATCAGTTCTATCATAGTTTCCTTTAGCAAACTCTGACATAGAATTTTGTTGCTGTTTGAACAACAAATTTGGATACTTTTAACTGAACTTGTTCAATATAATATACATAAGAAGTAAGATTGAGGAATAATTTCTTGACTGAAAAGGGATATTTGTACAAAACTTGCATACCTATGAACTGAATGCATTCCAATTCAACACCACTCTTCTTTTGTTATGAATTGCCATGGAAGAGATTTGATCATTCTGAATGAACCACCATAAATGGGGAAATGCAAATTAAAGGATCATATTAGTCTTTTATTAAAACAAATTTTTGTTCGGCAGAGTATTGTTTGATTATTGGAAAAAGATCTAGCTTTCTTTAAAAAATCTATAGTGAATTCTAGTTTGTAATGCAACTGTCTGCATGACTGAAAAACATGGTGGCGACTTCGTCTGCAATCCGACATGAAAGTGATTTGATTTAATTCTGAATTAATCAGCCCATTATTTATTAAGACAGCAGCTGAATATTTTCAAACAAAGTTGTTCCTAAAGGTAAATCAAGTTCTTTTTCGTAATACTGGTAACACCGACTTCAGAGAGATCAAATTTGCTTCATAGAGTTGAATGGAACCCTTTTAGGCATTACATGCAAAAGAAAAATGTAAAATGTCCAATAAATAAATATTGAAAGGTATAGAAGCATGTATATGTCTAAATATTTTGACTAATTATAACCCAATTAGTGTAAGAAAAAGACAGACTAAATTTTCCAGTATTATGGAAAAATTTCTATTGTGGCCACAAGCTTAACTGAAAGAGAGTACCCAAAATAAAATGTACATTTTCTGCCAGGAAGACAGACTCCAATATTCCCATGTTACAACTGATATGTGGCCAGGGTGTCTGATATATATAACAGACAGTATGGATCAAGACCAGATTGCATATTGTATACAGTCTGATTTTTCTGCCGACTGCAATCTACTGTTGGCAAAAGAACTGAGCTGTATCTCCCTTTTTATTTTCATTTAACCCTTTGCCACACAATCCAGAGTTTTTACAACCTTGAAAGAAAAGGCTTTTGAAAACATTGTGGGAAAAGGAGAAAATGCTGGTAACCAGCATTTTCTCCTTTCCCCACAATGTCTTTCTACCCTATCAAACACAGAAATCATCATTTGAGCTTCATTTGTTGTCTACCAATGCTTTCAATTCGGACAAGTCTAAGACTCTGTCATGTGGTAAAGAGTTAAACCTTTAACCCTTTCCCAAACAACACACTTGGGACTCCTCCAAATTCAAAACATCTGCAGACTACAAATTTTAGATTGGTACAAATGAGCTTAAGTTCTCTGATGGGGCAGCAAACATTATGGAACAAGGATAGAATGCTGGTTATAAGCATTTTCTCCTTTTTCCACATTGTTTTTAAAACTTTCTCCCTCAAGGTTATTAGAACAATGGATTGTATGGTAAAGAGTTTCACTGCTAGAAAAATCAAAACAGAAATTTTGAGCTAGTAATATACACCAAAATACTGTGTTTCATATTAAACTTTCTCCAAATCAGACAGTGTAGATCTGGGATCAGACTGCACCTTCTTTGATGTCTGATCTTGGTCTCCACTGTCCATAGATGCATACTGAGTTGTGCTAGGCAGCATTAACCCTTTACCACATAATCCCGAGTTTTAATGACCCTAAGGAAGAAAGCTTTTGAAAACATTGTGGGAAAAGGAGAAAATGGTGGTAACTACATTTTTAGCCTGATTCTCATGAAACTTGGTCAGAAAATTTGTCTTGATAATATCTTGGACAAGGTCCAAAGTGGGTCGCTTTAGGGCCAATGGCCCTCTTGTTTCTTGATAGCGTTGAAAACGTTGTGTGGGGAAAGGAGAAAGGCATTTTCATAGTCTTTTTTAGGTATACTATGAAGACCTGGAATTCATTTGCTGTCAACTCTATTTCAACGTGTGTAAACCATCAGTTTCAGTCACTGTCTTTTGTAAGAGGTGCAAGACTTTCTGAAGCAGGAAAAAGTCTTTGTGCTCCTCCACCCTCTGTGTTCACCTGACCTTGCCCCTTGCGACTTCTCTTTGTTCCCAAAGCTAAAAAAAAATACCTTTCAGGTGAAAAATTTGTTCAGCGCAAGCACCTCGGTTCTTCAATATTCCAGTGTCTGCATAGCATACCTAAAAGAGACTATGAAAATGCCTTCAAAGATTGGATCCGAAGACTGAAACTTTGTATATCTGTTGGAGGTGAATACTTTGAGTGAAACCTATGAAGAATCAAATTTTCGGTGCTTAGATGCATTAATATTTGAACACTCCCTGGGGCAGGGCCAGTTTTGACCCAGGGGCTATAATTTGTAATACCTTAGTAGAGGTCCATCTGATGAAGGTACATGCTTAATTTGATAGCCATAGACCTTATGTTTTAACTATATAGGACCATGTAAAACTTGAGACTGCCAGGGCGGGGCCAATTTTGACCCCAGGGCTATAATTTGGGCTATCTTAGAAGAGGCCAACAGTAGATAAAGCTACATGAAAAATGTGTTAGCCCTGGGCTTTATGGTTAGGAACCAGAAGACTTATAAAGTTTTCACTATATAATTATGCCCATGTAAAACTTGTGACCCCTCAGGAGCTGGGTCAATTTTGACCCCAGGGCTATAATTTGAGGAAACTTGGTAGAGGTCCATTAGATGGTGCTATGTGCCACATTTTGTAGCTCTAGGCCTCATGGCTTTGGACAGGAGGCTCATGGCTTTGGACAGGAGGCTTTTCAAAGATTTTCAATATTTTTTCAGTTTTGTTGCCATGGCAACCAGACTTTTAAAAGTTTTAAAAGGAATTTATTTATTTTAAGAAATTCTGAAGAGGACAATGGCAGGATCGTTTCTGTGCAGTTTGGTCAAAATAAGTTGGGCAGTGTCAGAGAAGATGTCTAAAATAAAAGTTAACACGAGCATGCACGAACAGACCCACACACAGAAACATGACAGACACAGGACTGTGACATAAGCTCACTGGAGCCAAAACTATAACTTACTTTTTATACTTTTAATGGGGATATTGTGTCACTTTTATGGACATATAATTTCAAAACAGTATAGAACTGGTAGTACATGTTTAGGAATATTAGATATGAAAATTAGACCATGATTCCTTGTTCATAAGATTTTTTTACGTTTTGTTGCATACTAGCCTTGCTCTACCTTAGGTCACATAGAATGGGTGTTACATGTAGATATCAGATATGAAAATTTAGATCATGATTTCTTGATTTTACAATTTTTTTTGCATACTTACTCTACCTGCAGTCCAAAAGATTTAATGTTTTAGCAAAAAACACAATTTTAGACTTGTCCAAACTGAAAGCATTAAATTTTGCAGACTTCAAATTAAATATGGCTCAAATGATTCCAGTATGGCTCAAATGATTCCATTGTTTTTCAAATGGCAGAAAACATTGTGGGTATTGAAGAAAATGCTGATAACCATCATTTTCCCATTTTCACACTATGTTTTCACACTATGTTTTTAAAAGTCTTTTCCCCAGGATGTGGTAAAGGGTTAACCCATTTGACACATAATCTCTTTTAACCCTTTAACTTACAATCCAATGTTTATAGGAACCTAACAAGGAAGGCTACTGAAAACACTGTGGGAAACGGAGAAAATGGTAACCCTTTCAAAGACAAATTCCATCCTTTGAGCCACATTTAATTTGTTGCCTGCAAATGCTGTCAACATGGACAAGTCCAAACTTTCTTGTTTGGTACAGAATTAAAGTAGGGCAACAAGTTCAAGCTGTGGAACAATCTAAATGATGTCTATGAAGCAAAGGGCTGAATTCCTTATTTTATTGCATGGGATGAATCTCAAATGAGTCATGTAGAAGATGGTGCTCAATGGCCTATCAGTTCCCTACCATCTGATAATGTTGCTAATTTAAAAGTTATTACCTTACAAAATATCTCCCATCCTAACAAAATATCTCCGGTCCTATTCCCCTAGAATATCTAATAACCCATTCTTACATGGGCTAATTTGGGATTAGATCTTATTCTGAATATCTCAAAGACATTAAAGCCCATAGTCCAAACAGAAGTGCTTAAATTTAAAACAGGTAATAGGACAAACATGGTATTTGCTATCTAACTCTATTACTGCCTGGATACTGAAAAGCATATGCAGGCAAAAATTCAGTGTGGCTCAGAAAGTGAAATTTGTGCTTGAACAGGTAGAAAACATGTGAACACCATAAAGTGCTTGATACATCTCTTTTAAATCTTTTTTCTTCAATATGTGACATGGGTTTGTTTGGTAAAGGGTAAAGAGAATAATGTCATCTCATTATTATAAAGAAGTCTCCAGTCAGGATGCCTAATGGCTCTAAAACCCTAGTTATGCCCCTGCAGCTGTGGGGAGAATGTAAAACCATTAGAAAATTTTATAATTCCTGGGATAAGAAGAACAAGAGGGCTATGATAGCCCTGGATTGCTCCACTCCTATAGATAACAGAATCAAAATTGGCATGGACCTTGAGATTAATTTGTAAAAACCTATATAATGCAGTTATATTCTATACTGACAGTAAACCAAGCCCACAAAAGTCATTGAAAACCTGTGGTTTGGAGAAGAATATCTTTGAAGATTTTCATTTTTTTTTTCAGTGTTTGTTGCCATAGAATATACCATAAGTACATGACATGACCATTTATCATTAGAAAATTTCTAAAAAATGGTGGAAAAAACCTCCAGCAGGACTCGAACTCACAATCTTCAAAACCATGGTTGATGACTCTATCAACTGAGCAAACTGATGAGTCATTCTCTGTGAAAAGGGGGATTAATGCATCTGTGAAAATTATTGACCCAAGTCAGCCTGCGCAGCTGTGCTAGGCCGAAACTTTTTGCTATTGTTCAATTTTCTGTATGTCCAAGGACCAGTCTGATGAAACTGGTCATTCAAAAAAACGGCCTTAATGGATCCATAATTATGTGCTGGCGTGATTGGTGTCATGCATCACGGAGATGCATTAAGCCCCTTTCTGCCATAGCATGGCAAAATTATCTTATCTTGTTAAGAAATATATTCATCCCTTGTTACGCAATAGTGGCTATAACAGTAATAATCGAGTAGGAAATTTTACAATTAGAATAAAAAAACTTGGTAATTTGATGTGTTTTCTGCATGTATATCTATCTTTAGACTGCAAAGCGCAACTCACTGACCTTTTGTGGACAGTGTAAATCAAGATCAGACTGCACAGGACGTGCATTCTGATCTTGGATCTATACCGTCTGATGAGAAGATATCTTTTCCCCAAAAAATACTTTTGAAGTAGCAATATTTGGATTTTTACTACCGGCTTGAAAGTTTCTGTTCACTTAATTAGCAGGATAAGGGTTAATATTACAAGTATCTTTGTATAAATGAAAATAGGCAGTCTTTGTTATGTTTTTCTGAAACAAAAACTTGCAAAAAGAAAAAAAACCTAGTTTAACCCTTTACCACAAAATCGCCAGTTTTACCGACCCTGAGTAAGAAGCCTTTTAAAACATGGTGGAAAAAGGTGAAAATGCTGGTAACCAGCATTTTCTCCTTTTCCGACAATGTTTTCTACCATATAAAATACAAATTTCATCATCTGAGCCAAATTCAAATTGTCGTCAGCAAAAGCTTTCAGTTGGACAAGTCTACATTTCTGTTTCTGTTGTTTGGTAAAGAGTTAAAGGAGTTCTAAGAAGGACCATTTATGTGAAATTTGGTTAAAACTGGTCCAGTGCAGCCGACAATATTGTAGACTTGTTCAAATCAGTATCATTTTCAGGCAAAAAAGTAAAGGTGGCTTGTGTCAAGCATTTGCTTCATTTCCCCCAGTGTTTTCACACACTATCAATTATTACAGTGGCATGAAAAAGCTTCTCTGTATGAAAATAGGATAAAAAACAAATACCAGACTAATTATGCAACATAGATTTTGTTTTTAGAACAAATTAGCCCTTACTTCAAAAAGGAGTTTTATGGGCCATTAACTCTTTACCACTCTGCAAAATTTTAGTCTAGTCCATATTTAAGGAATTCATTGACAATTCAAATGTTTTTCAAATTATAGTATTTGTTCTTGAATAGGTATAGAACTTTGTGGGAAAATGAGACGATGCTTGTTACCAAAGTTCTCTCCTTTTCATACAGTGTTTTCAAAAGCCTTCTTTGTCAGGGTTGTTAAAACTCTTGATTGTGTGGAAAAGGGTTAACCCTTCACTCTTTACCACATGACATATTTTTTGACTGGTGCATTTTGAAAGGATTTTTAGTCAACAAATTCAAATCTCTGTAAGATTTATGTTTGAAAAGTTAAAAATCAGTTTGGAAAAAAGAGAAAATGCTAGTTCCCAGCATTTTCACTTCTCACACAATATGTCAAAAGCTTTCATTCAGTTCTAAGATCAGACCTCATTTTCTGTTCAATCTGATCTTGATGTACAGTGTCCCACAAAGAGCATCGAGTTGTGCCTAGCAGCCTTAGGCTTAACCTTTTATAGAGCCATCCAGTGTTTTAATGTCCTTGAGAAGGAAGATCTAAAAAAATATTGTGAGAAAAGGAGAAAATGCTGGTAACAATGGCAGTCTGTTACCGTAAATTAACCCTTTACCAAACAATCCTGAATTAAAATGCCCCCCCCCCCCGAAAAAAAGAAGGCTCTCGAACCAATGTGGGAACCAGCAACTTACCTTTTCCCTCATTGATTTTTACCCTTTTAGAGGCAATTCATATGATTTGAGCCACTTTTAACTTGTGATACAATCTGCAAATGCTTTTATTATGGATATGGCTAAAATATAATTGTCTGGTAAAGATGACATGGGACAGTGAGATGAGGACGACCAAGGTATTCATGATGATTGTTTTCTTTGTGTATCAAGAATCTTGACAGAAATCGACAGTTCATCAGCCTAAGTTTACTGTTGAAAGTTAATTAGAGACAATTTAAACTATTTTTTTATTTTGATTTGAATATTTAATTGATCTATAATGTTTACTGTAATAATTTACCCCTGGAAAGCTAAAAGAAATAGAATGAATGCTTTAGGCAGCTGGAAAATTTTAATTTATGATGCAATTTTGATGCTGTTTTTGCCTGAGAATCTTGTAGAACATTTGACAGAGAAGATTCAAAATCTGATCATTTGTTGTACAGTATTTTCTTGACACCTTCCCCATCCCACCTCTGCAAAGAAAAATCCCTGTCTGAACATCATGTTGGAAATGTTAAAACTTTACCTTATAAAAGCATACCTTGATTTTCAATTTTTTAAGTGAAAATCTGCTTTTAACATCTGCAAAATGGCTAGGCTTAGAGTGTATTTCCATATAAGTTATTAACTCTTTACCTCTTGATGACTACTAAATGGTAAAGAGTTTATCGTTTACCATACAATCCCAAGGTTTAACCCTTTCCCAGACGACAAAGTTTTAGCCTTTTCCAAATTGAAAGCCTTTGCAGACGACAATTTCAGTGTGGCTGAAATGGTGCAATTTTCTCTTGATAGCGTAGAAAACATTGTGGGAAAAAGAGAAAATGCTGGTTACCAGCATTTTCTCCTTTTCCCACAATGTTTTCAACAGGCTTCTTTCCCAGGGGCGTTAAAAGGCGGCATTGTACAGTAAAGGGTTAACAAACCTAAACAAGATGACTTTTTAAAAGATTATCAAAGTTAGATTCTGTTCGAGCCTCATCGAATTCATAGTCTGCAAGTGTTGCATTTTGGATCAGTCTAAAATTTTCTCATCTGGAAAAGGTTTTATTACATGAGCATAAAATAGTAAATAGGTTTCTTATGTGAAACCCCAAGTTTTTTGTTTAACCCTTTACCACACAATCCCAACTTTTAACAACCCTACAGAAGACGCCTTTTGAAAACTTTGTGGGAAAAACAGAAAATGATGGAAACTAGCATTTTCTCCTTTTCCTACAATGTTTTCTAACCTTCCAGTCACATATTTTCTCATTTGTACTACATTTACTTTGTCGTCTGTGACAGCTTTGAATTTGGACAAGTATAAAATGTTGTCATTTAGTATAGAGTTAGACAAAGAAAAAATTTTCCATTATGATATTTTTCCTACATTGCATTGCACTTGCAGTAATTCCCAGCATGCACTTGTGCAGTCATTAAAAAGTACTGTAAGTGTCTTTGATGTTTATGCTTTACAAAATAAGCCCTGATGATGTTTAACTCTTCACCAAACAATCCTGAGTTTACATGACCCTGAGGAAGAAGGACTTTGGAAACAGTGTGGGAAACAGAGAAAATGCAGGTAACCAGCATTTTCTTACAGCATTTTCTCCTTTTCCCATCATGTTTTCTACCTTTGCAAAGCTAAAGTTTCTCATGTGAGACTCACTTAATTTGTTGCCTGCAAATGCTATGAATTAAGACAATTCTAAAATTCTGTTGTTCGGGAAAGGGTTAACCCTGAGCCAAAAGACAACATTTTAGACTCAACCAAATTGAGAGTATTTGCAGACAACAAATTATTGTACACTGTAGCTCAAATAGTGATCCCTGTTTCGATAGGGAGAAAACAGTGTGGGAAAATGAAAAAAATGCTTGTTACCAGAATTTTCTCATTTTCCCAGAATGTTTTCAAAAAGCTTCTTCTTCAGTGTCGTAAAACCTGGGATTGTGTGGTAAAAGGTTAAACAAAAAGGGTCCCATACCAGAAGGGCATTTAAACTTCAAAAGGGACAATTATGCCCCTTTTTCTCTGGTGTTAAAGAAATATTGTTAGGAAATTATTGAAATACATGTAACGTTGAAAGCTAGGTAAAAAAACATTTCACTTTTTACCACACAATCTCCAGTTTTAATGACCCTAATGAAAGAGACTTTTGAAAACATTGTGGGAAAAGAAGAAAATACTGGTAAGCAGCATTTCCTCCTTTTCCCACAATGTTTCCTACCCCATGACAAATAAATTTCATGTTTTGAATAACATTTGTCATCTGCAAAGGCTTTCAATTTGGAGTACTCTTAAAATTTTGTTATTTGGTAAAGAGTTAACAGGGTTTGGAATTGCACCCAGGCAAAGCCAAGTGCAAACAAGCCTTTCCTGAATTAACGCTTTACGAAAGGATAGTTTTTAAATGGTCCAAATTAAAAGTATTTGCAATAACAAATTAAATATAATTCAAAGCATCATGTTTTCTATCATTGTACCCTGCAGAGGCATATTACTGGTAACTCTTAAAGATGACATTCTTATAGACTTGTTCAAATAGTAGACAAAAGTTAGTTACTTCCCTTGAAACATATAGCGCTCCTCTACTTACTAGGTCCTGAATGAGGTATATCTTGGTTTTTATCCTTGATACTCTTTGCACTAATTAGGAATGTTCAGGTTTAAATATCTCCTTGAAAATTTATCAAACCACAAATTTGATCTATTTGATGCATTTCAATGGTAATAGCGTGTGAAATTCAATTTACAAATAGTATATTACATATACGTCATAAGCCAAATTATAATAATCGCAATCTATCTCAGTAAAGCAAAGGAAATCAAATAAAAGGACCCAGTTGCCATTTGGTAACCTTGTTTTTTATCCAGCAAGGGAGATAATTTGAATTTCACTTTTTTCTCCCATCAAAAGCATTTGCAGACAACACATTAAATTTGACTCCAAAACTGAAATTCATCTCTTGAAGGGTAGAAACATTATGGGAAGAGGAGAAAATGCTGACAACCAGCATTTTCTCCTTTTCCCACAATGGTTTCATAAGTTGTCTTCTTCAGGACCATTTAAACTCAGGATTGTTTAGTAAAGGATCAAGTTGAATTTGTTTGCTAGGTCCACTAGGCTCAGCGGCGAAGCATTGGGCTTTTCTTGGAAGCATCCTTAGGCAAGACACCTCGGAACCCTGGTCCAGTACAAAGGTTAGGGTTGGGTGATTAAAAAAAACTGAAATGTCTGTAGAAAGGTATACAACTCCAAACAACACACAACCTGGATTCAGTCAGTTTACATAACAAAACTACCACAAAACATATAAAAATCCTATAACCATGTGTTTTATCAATGATACATACATTTTTCTTTAAATGATACAAACAAATGATACAAACTGAAACCATTTTTCCCACTTGGCGAGCCATTGCCAGCTAATTTCCATGGTCGTCCATTTTGCTATAGCTGACGACGAATCACGGTTTCGGATAAATCGTAAATTATATCTCGACTTAAGATTTTCCGACGGAGCAACTATCCGTCTGTTACAAGTAAGTCTGTCTCTATTGATTGCATGCATATTTCAAAAGATTGGTGTGTGATTTGGTGCATTTTCAATGTAATTTGTTGGTGAATTGTGTACATGTACGTTGGTCAGATCTCGGCGACCTGACCATTCTTAAAGTTTTAAGATTTATTTCAGTCATTTTAGCATAATTGTGCCCATGCATGTATGCGGGTTTTAAAGAAAAATATATGTATCATTGATAAAACACATAGTTATAGGATTTTTATATGTTTTGTGGTAGTTTTGTCATGTTAATTGACTGAATCCAGGTAGTTCGTTATTTGGAGTCATATACCTTTCTATATTTAAAAACACACATTTCAATTTCTTTAACCCTTTACCGCACAATGCCGCCTTTTGACAACTCTGGGAAAGAAGCCTTTTGAAAACATTCAGGGAAAAGGAGAAAATGCTAGTAACCAGCATTTTCTCCTCCCAAAATGTTTTCTACCCTATCAAGAGAAAAATGCATCATTTCAGCCACATTAAAATTGTTGTCTGCAAATGCTTTCAATTTGGACAAGGCTAAAATTTTGTCGTCTGGTAAAGGGTTAATCACACAACCGTCACCTTTGATCTAGTGCTGGAGAAAACCTGGATACACAAAACTAAGTGTTCTGTCACAGTGATGTCAGACATATATACTACTCAAAATTAGATAAGGATCACTTATAAGATTGTGTTTATTCCTTGCATACAGTTGAAACGTTAAAATATTTGCTGTGATTCTGAAAATTTGTTCATTTGACATCAGCTTTGTGCCAAAAAAGGAATAAGCCGACAAACTGTTGAAGCGGAACAGCGGCTGAAACTTGGTAGGGGCAATAATTTGGGATAACACGGAAAGGTAATCAAATGAGGCTTTTTGGAAAAATCAAGTAGGGTGCCTCAATTTCGCTTTATTATTGCGTGTGGTGGCCATTTGATTGGATTACTGCTCGGCATCGCCTTTTCATACTGCTAATAAGCCTTCGAATGCTTTGTTGTGGGATTCAAGCCCACTCGTCCAGTAGTGCCTGTTGGAGCTCTGGAATCGTGGTTGGCTGGACTGGACGGGCAGATATTGCAGTCTGCAGCATGTCCCAGGCATGTTCAATTGGATTTAGGTCTGGGGACCTTGCTGGCCAGTCCATTCTCTCAATAGTTGCTGTCTGCAGGTACTCGTTGGTGACCCGTGCCCTGTGTGGACGGGCATTGTCGTCCATCAAAATGAAATCAGGGCCTATAGCACAGGCATATGGGTGAACATACACATCTAAGATCTCATTGATGTATCGTGCAGCCGTCAATGTGCCGTTTTGAACAATATACAGGTCCGTTTTTCCCTGCATGCTAATACTCACCCACACCATGACTGAGCCCCCCACCAAAACGGTCATGGTTAGCAACACATACGGGTGCAAAACGCTCATTGGAGGATCTCCATACATGGACTCGTCTATCAGTGAAGTCCACACAAAATCTGGATTCGTCAGTGAACAGAACTGGGGTCCAGTCAATCAATGTCCATCTGACGTGAGCGCACACATGTTAGAGACGTGCCGGAGTGTGGTTCCACGTCAATGGAATGCGGATTGCTGGTCGTCTGACCCTCATGCCAGCTCTATGAAGACGGTTTCTGATTGTTTGTGTAGAAATTCTTACGCCAGTGGCATTCTGCAAGTCATTTTGCAGGGCGGTAGCCATAACAAAGCGCTGACGTCGTGCTTGGACGACAATAAAATGGTCTTCATGCTGAGTTGTGACCCTCTCACGACCACCACCATGTCTATACCTGACATTTCCGTGAGTTCGAAATCATTCCCACATCCTTGCAACAGTGCTCTGGGACATCCCAAGGACACCTGCCACATGCCGTTGGGAACGCCCAGCCTCAAGAATCCCTATCCCCCATTCATCTCTTCGGCGTCAAGATGCTGTCCTATTCGTAAGTAAGCCATACCGAATGCTAGCTTTGAAATAAACATTACCATGCACAAGCAAAGTTCGAATATAAGGGATGTGTACATGAAGGTACATGCCAATGGCGCACCCTTTTTTCAGGGGTATCACTTTTCCAGTGGATATCAAGCCAGGTACAGGTGAAAAATCAGTATCTACTGGACAGGTCAGGTATGCCATTAGAATAATCTACATGTATGAAAAAAATCACTTATTTTGGGTTTACCATTAAAGAGATATTTAAGAAATAAAAAGGAATCCCTATCAAATATTGAGTAGTATAATATTGAAGGCGGTGTTAGAATATGAACTGCACCACAGTGTTAAACACTAGCACAAATGATACAAACTGAAACCAATATGTAAATCTGCCAATGAAACTCCCAGAAGCTACCAAACTATCCTGGGTTTTATCGACCCTTGGAAAGAAGCCTTTTGACAACATCGTGGGAATAGGAGAAAGTGCTGTAACCAGCATTTTCTCCTTTTCCCATAATACTTCCTAACCTTCCAAAGACAATTTCCATCATTTGAGCCACATTCAATTTGTTGTCTGCAAACACTGTCAATTTAGAAAAGTATACATTTTTGTTGTTTGGTAAAGGGTTAGCCCACACCATCCCAGTTTTAACTACCCTGAGAAAGAAGCCTTTCAACATTGTCACCAGCAAAAAGGAGAAAATGCTGGCAACCAGCATTTTCTCCCCTTCCCACTATGTTTTCCACTGTTCCAAAGAAAATTCCATCATTTGAGCTACATTTATTTTGTCGTCTGCAAAATTAATGCTATAAATTTGGATGTGTTTAAAATTTTGTCCTTTGGTAATGAGTTAACTTACTACCACCAGCAGAAAACTTTTTTTCACCTAGTAGCAGAAAACTTTACAAAACAATTTTGGCAAAAGGAGAAACTGCTCATCTAAAGCAATTTCCCCTTTTGCCACAATGTTTTTATTAAAATGTATTCATGATTGAACCCTTAACCATAGCCCAAAATTTTAGACCTATTCAAATTTGAAGCATTTGCAAACAAATCTAACAAATCAAACCTGTCTCAAACAATGAGATTTGGCTTTCAAAGGGCAGGAAATGTTAAGGGAAAGGAGAAAATGCCAATTATCAGTATTTTTTCAAAAAGTTTTCTAAAGTCTCTATTATGAGAGTAATTAAAACACTGAAGTTTCTGACAAAGAGTGCAACCTTAATTCAGGTTTTAATACAAATGTTTTCATAGTGGTGTGCAGCCAATTTGATCCAGGAGAAAACAAGTTTTAGGGGAAAATTTGCATTTTTTTCACCCACTAGCTCTGGTTATTGCATAATCAATAACAGAAAAACAGTGGTCTTTCTGTGAGTCATGAATGCCTTGTTTAAGTCAATACCAGACAGCAAAATTTTAGACTTGTTGAAATTTGAAGCAATTGAAGATGACAAATGTGTCTTAAATCATGGGATTTATCAATGTAAGGGTGGAAAAGATAGTGGGAGAAAGGCAAATATGCAGCATATTCTCCTTTTTCCAACAATGTTTTCAAAAGGTATCATCTGAGGGTTGTAAGAAATCTTCATGTTTGGGAAAAGCTTTAAGATCCAGTAGATTTCCTGTAGCATTTGTGACTTGATAATAAATGTTTATATTGTACTGCATCTTTTGCATACTCTATCTAGTAAATTTCATGTAGCATTACATTTTTATGCCTTGATTTAACTCTTTACCAAATGATAGAATTTTTGACTTGTGCAAATTGAAAGCATTTGCATACGACATACAAATTTAGCTGAAATGATGGTAATTGTCAGTGAAAGTGAAGAAAACCTTGTGGGGAAAGGAGAAACTATTGGTTACTAGCATTTTCTCCATTTCCCACAAGGTGTCAGGGTTTTCCCTTGACATTTTCAAGAGGGGGTCATAGTGTCCCCCTGGTTCTGTAAATAGAGGGTCATTTTTGAAAAGGGGTGGGGGGTGGGGGTCATAATTCTTTGTATAGTAATACATAGAATTATTGCACCTTTTTTGCAGAAATTACCTCATGCTCTTGCTGTGCATGTTTAAGGCTTTTGGTCATATTATCATTAAGTTTAAGACAGTTCAAGGCTGCAATGTGACTTGCAGTTTTTTGATGCCTCACTAAAGTAGAGCTACGAAAGTTTTCACAGCCAGAAACAAAATGGATTGTCTTGACAGGTCTTCGTACACGGGTTGCATTTCATTTTACCGCCGTCTAGATCTAAATAAAGCCAATCATACAAGGAAAGCCATTTTTCACAAAAGCCTCTTGGCTTCACTGATAACTTTTCTGAGGAACTAGGGCCAGGTTCGGGACAGTCAGGTTCTGGGCTTTTTCATTTGCTACCCAAAGCTTCATTTCGCTGGAAAAAATTTGTCAGCTTGGATTGCGACATGATGCTGATGTTAAGTGTCGCTAGGTGACGATTAGTTTGCTGTATATTTACTATCTCGATCGAAAATACAATGAAATATTGTACACAGTCTGCATAATTAATTACTGTTGGTTGGCTTCCAAAACATCGTAACTACAGCTTGAATAAGCTGCAGTTACGATATTATGGAAGTCTCGGCCATTATATTGATCAGTTTACATTAGTAAGCAGAAGCGCAGGACTAGTGATCTAAAAATACACTGACGCAGTCTATTCTGTTCTGTTATATTGTATTTCATTCGCCCGGAGAAAGTTTTGTACCACAACAAACCCGATCTTTATTTCCTGACTGAATTGCATCTCTAGGTCGCAAAGGAATTATTTTTGCCTGTCATTTATGTGAAAAGTGCATCAAAACGCAGGAATTTGTGTGTCAGGGAAAACCCTGAGGTGTTCAAGAGGCTATTCTCTCAGGGTCATTAAAACTTGGGATTATGTGGTGAAGAGTTAAACATGTTTATACTGTACTGTAACTTTTGCATGCTCTTGTTCACTTAACTCTTTTACTGACAGACTAGAACAAGGTTAGATGGCATGCAGAAACACTGTGGCAAACCAAGAAATAGTGATAAAACACAGAATAGATAGGAATGAATAATGACTGAACTTCCATGTTGTATGATTTTTACCTTTACTAATGTTGCACTTGGAACTGTTTAACTCTTTAGCAGATGACAAAATTTTAGACTGGCCTAAATTTCAAAGCATTAGCAAATGATAAACTATAATTACGTGGCTCGACAAACTATATGTGGCTCAAATGATAGGATTTGTTTCTAAAACGTTAGGAAACATTGTGGGAAAAGGAGAAAATGTTGGTTACCAGCATTTTCTCCTTTTTCCATGATGTTTTCAAAAGTCTAATAATAATTTCCCAGAGGCGTTAAAACTCGTCATCGTGTGGTAAAGAGTTAACTCTTTACCAATCATCGTGTGGTAAAAGTTAACTCTTTACCAAAAGACAATATTTTAGACAAGTGCAAATTGAAAGCATTTGCAGATGACAAATTTGACATAAATGATTGAATTTTGTTATCATCATCTTCTCCATTTCCCACAATGTTTTCAAAAGCCCGATTTCCCAGGGTTGTTAAAACCCTGAGGATTGTGTGGTAAAGGGTTAACTTCAGAAACTCCTCTCTTTGTCAAAGTATTTCCAAACCTGTCCATATCAAAAATCTATCGGTGTGCATTCGATACATTACCTTCTTTCTTGATAATTATGAATATCGAATCTGCACCATGTCTAAGGCGCTTCAGATCTCCAGCACAGAACAAAAGAACCCCAGTAAAGACAAAATGAAGTGAGTTTTCCCCATCATATACCTGAAATACTTTTTACCTCTACACCAAACATCAGAATTTTAGACTTGACTAAACTGAAGGCAATTGCAGACAACTGATTGAATGTGGGTCAAATGATGAAATATGTTTTTTGAAAGGATATAAAACATTGTGAGAAAAGCAGAAGATGCTTAAGCCATCTTTTTAGGGGCTGTTAAATCTCGCAGTTATGGGGGTAAAGGGTTAAAGTGGCATAATACCCCATTCAAACAAATCTTTTTAGTTCAAAATAATCAACCAGCCAAAAGGGTTCATATCCATCCTGATATACAATTTTCAAACTGCTATCAGAGAAAATAGGATCCCACATCAAACGGACTGATTCATATTGAAAGCCAATTATGTTCTAGATCCCATATGCTAATCAGCTCATACTTAGACCAGAATTGCTTACAGCAGACAAAGAGCTTTTCAAAGAGCATGACTGCATGACTCCAATCTTCCAAATGACCATGGTTACATTCAGTTCTCCTGGAATTGGAGGTAATTTATTCATTATTTGCTTTCAATAACTCTTAGTATCAAAACAGAAAGGTAATGCCCTTTTGTGAAAAAGATAGATCAAGATCGGGCTGTACGCAAAACAACATCCAATGCTGGATTTACAGTGACTTGTTGGACATTCTACCCCACAACTTCAAATGGTTAATATTTTCATCTTTCCAAGTATTACTATCTGAAATTTGTCATTTATCATTATCATATTTCTGTTAACTCTTTACCCAGCACAGAATTTAGACTTGCCTTTTTTTTTTTAGAACATTTTGCAAACCAGAAATTAGATGTGGCTCATATGGTGAGATTTGTATTTTTAACCCTTTCCAACACAACATTTTAGATTTTTCCAAATTGAAAGCATTTGCAGACAAAATTTAATGTAGCTCAAAAGATAAGTTCTGAATTCTGTCTTTGAATTGGCAGAAAACATTGTGGGTAAAGGAGAAAATGCTGGTTACCAGTATTTTCTCCTTTTATCCTACAATGTTTTTAAAAGCCTTCTTTAGTTTGGGTCGTTACAACTCAGGATTGTGTGGTAAAGGGTTAAGGGTAGAAAAAGACGCAGGAAAGATAAAATGCTGGTTTAAAACTGGCACTTTCTAAACTCTTTACCAGACAATCCTGGCTTTTAACGACCCTGAGAAAGAAAGCTTTTGAAAACATAGTGGGAAAAGGAGAAAATGCTGGTAACCAGCATTTTCTCCTTTTCCCTCAATGTTTTCTACCCTTCCTAAAACAAATTTCACTTTTTAAGTAACATTTATTTTTTCGTCTGCAAACGCGTTCAATTTCGACTAGTCTAAAATTTTATCATTTGGTAAAGAGTTAATTTCCAGCAATCAAAAGCCATTTTCATTAAAGTTGTGAAGACGTGGGATTGTTTGATAAAGGGTTTAAACCAAGAAAAAAGCCAAGAAGGAAGCTGTGTAAGTCAAAGTAGCTAACTACCATTATCTGTGGGTGTGAAGAAAAACATACTAGGGACAAAATTTGGATGCCAAGGCTCCAACCTTTATTTAGCAAGTATGCCTTTTCTAGAAAAAAAAAAAACCTCACACACACACAAATCAAAGCCCATGGCATGGGTCACAAAGCCTTCCCAGAGTCAAGATAATTTTAGCTACATGAGAGAGGAATGAATCCTGTCATTATGAATGTCATCAATCAATGAAAAAGTTTTGATGAAGGAGGCTGAGGATTCCAACTTGAAACCCCTGAGCCTGTATTCACCAACCATTCTAATTTCCTTTCTTGATTCTTTACCAAATGACAAAGTTTTAGACCAGTCCAAATTGAAAGCATTTGCAGAGATGATAAATGTGACTGAAAAATTGAAAATATTTTGGGAAGGGTAGAAAACATTGTTGGAAAAGGAGAAAATGCTGGTTACCAGCATTTTCTCCTTTTCCGACAACGTTTTCAAAAGGCTTCTTTCTCAACCATTCTAAATTACATTCTTAAGTCATATTTTAGATTTAAAAAATGACACAATTTCTGATTGGCTAAACCAAATTGATAGGCTTAACCAAATGTTTTAGCCTATCAGAAATTGTTACTTTAAATTGTAAAAAATTATGGAGAGCTAGACAAAGTAAGTTATTAAGAATGGTTGGTAGATTGGCCCAGGATTACTATCCTGTGCTTTAAAGATTGATATACTGAAGGTCTTCTTGTACATCAATAAGAGCAGAGTATATTAACTTGATTGTATGGCGTTTATGTTGCTTTCAGCATTTATTTCTGCAACAACAGCTGTGCTTTGCACTTTGAGGACTTAACCCTTTACCATATAGACTTGTGTTTCTGACAGCCCTGAGGGAGAAAGCTTTCGAAAAACTGTACATAAAGACAGACACAACTTTTTATTGCTGACAATGACCTTTACCTTTCCAGTGACAAGTCCCAGCATGGACAAGTCTAAATTTTGTCTGCTAGTAAGGAGTTAACCCTTTACCAAACAACCCCGAGTTTTAATCACCATTAAGAAGGTAACTTATGAAAATATTGATGAAAAAGGAGAAAATGCTGGTAACCAGCATTTTCTCCTTTTCTCTAATTGTTTTCTACTCTTCCAGGAAAAAATGGTCAGTTTTTGAGTTGCTTTATTCTATTGTCTGCAAAATTAATGCTTTCAAGATGGATAAGCCTAACATTTTCATCATTAGGTAAAGAGTTAAACAAAATATCAAGCCATAAAAAAATCAGGCAACCTTATTCATAAAACATAACCTCCATCTGCCAGAATTCTGTTACATCTGGTTATGATCAAAACAGTCCATTTCAGTAATAAACCCTTCAAGTTTGTCAGTGTTTTAGATATGAACAAAATATCTGTACTAGATCTGAATGTTTTATTTTTGTTTGAAAACTGGACCTTGGTATATGGATGGTAGTTTTGTACTTTTAGTAGAAGGGACTTTGACCTTTGAGCTTAAGCCACAAAATTAAGTAGTGTCCATTATCTATCACCACCTTCATTTACTAGCACCAAGCAAAGTTTCACAAATCTAGCTCATAGACTATTGATGTTATTGCACATTTCATTTTTTTAACAATTCTAATACCAAGGACTTTGATCTCTGCCTCAAACTGAAGGAGTGTGCAGCATCTGCATAATGTAATCTATTCTCAGGTGCAGTTTTATGAAGATGACTCCCATTAATTTTTTGCTTATCTGGATTCAGGTTTAGGAAAACAGGCAGACAGGTTGACAGACCATAGAGGGACAGAAGTCAACCCTGTCTTATACATGTCCCCTTCAGTGAAGCTAGAAGGGACTGGCTTAGTCGAATCCTTAACAACTCAAATGTTAAACTAATGTTAACCCTTTCCCAAATGACAAATTTTGGACTGGTCCAAATTGAAAGAGTTTGCAGACGACAATTTTAAATTTGACGAAAATGACAGAAAGGCCTCAAAAAGGGTAGAAAACGCTGTGGGAAAAGGAGAAATTGCTCGTTATGAGCAATTTCTCCTATTCCCACAGTGTTTTCGTAAGACTTGTACTGCAGAAACCAGGGCTTGTTTGGGAAAGGGTTAAACCCTTTGTGCTTAAAGCTCCTTTCACAACAGTAGTTGCCTTTTCGGCCTATGTTTATCAAGAATTGCACTTATGTAGGGTTAATTTTGTAGACTGAACAAAATTAATGTACTTAAGGTTTATTCCGCTTTCTCAGAGTAGCGAAAATCCAAACTGAAATTTGGTTGTACTATGAAAAGTATACATGCATACTCAAAATGAACAATTTCTCTGTTTGTCACACTGTTTCCCTCACTGTCTTTACCTACAACTTTATTTTAACTCCTTACCAGAAAATGCAATTTTAGACTCGGCCACATTGAAAGCATTAAAATCTATGACAAATGATGGAATTTGTGTTTCAAAGGGAAGAAAACATTGTGGAAAAAGAAAGAAAATGATGGTCACAAGCATTTACTCCTTTTTCTAAGGCAAAGGTTTACAGCATTATGGATTCTTTTCAGCTGAAGGTATCCAGTTGGCATAGTCCCAAAAACTACACAATTATTGGCTAATTGGTAGCTAAGCTGCACTGAGGGTGATTGGTTGAGTATTCTGAAATCCAGAAATGAGTAAGACATGGTATTAGCTACACACTTTTGGATTGGTAACGTAGATATTTCTGTAAATATGTCCCAGAAATACATCCAGTTGTTTCTATGAGTAATTCCTCAGTGAGAAATGACCCCGAAATTAGCCCATGTGATTGGATCAGAATGATGGGTTTGTCTTTGAAAGGGTAGAAAACATGGTGCGACAAGCAGCAAAATTAAATGCTGGTAACCAGCATTTTCTCATTTTCCCCACAGTGTTTTAGTTTAAATCTAGTTAGTTTACACTGATTGTGAAACAAGTTCTACAGTTTGTATTAACCTTTTACCACCCAATCCCAAGTTTTAACAAAACTGAGGAAGAAGCTTTTTGAAAACATTGTGGGAAAAGAAGAAAATGCTGGTTACCAGCATTTTCTCCTTTTCCCACAAAGTTTTCTACCCTATCAAAGACAGATTCTATCATTTGAGTCACATCTAAATTGTTGTCTGCAAATGCTTTCAATTTGGACAAGTCTACATTTTTGTCGTTTGGTAAAGAGTTAATTACTATGATTGCTTCCTTGAAACCTTTACTCATTCTGTCTGTGATATGGGTTGTTCAACCTAACCAGTGCTTGCACTGTATTAATTGGGAATTTTCAAAGGATGACCTTGCTTAGGCCTAAGAAAAAAATATCTGCGTTTAGGGTTTCCCGACTCTACCTAGAAAATGCTGCCGATCCTAAACTTTTTATACTACAATTGAAAAAAAAAAAAATTTTTGGAGGGGGGGGGTGACTTCAGTACATAGTCCATGTAAAAAATTTCTGAAAAAAAAAAAGAAATCCCTACCTACAGCATCTGGGACCGAAACCCTAAACACAGACATTTTTTTGTTAGGCCTTATCACTGGAATCAAACCCAGAATCTCTGATGTGAAGGGCCCATGTTCAACCCTGTCGCTTCTCCTACCACACCTTCAAAGAAGTAGTTCTATTATTTGGAGATGAGTAAAACATGTAATTAGCCACACACCTTTTTTATTGATTCAATTACAGCCATGAGTAATTTCTTGGTAGAGAAATGACCACAAAAATAACTGGTACATTTCCTGTATTACACCATGTGAACATTAGCCTGTGATGGGCAACATTAGGTGCTAAACAGGCGCTGCTTTGATATATGATGACTTTTTTACAAGATTGTGGCATCAGAAGCAATTTCCCCACCCACCTAAAGATTTTTGAACCTTTTTTCTCATGTGGATTTTCATTTTCAAACAATATTTTCTACCCTTTCAGAGACACATCTTGTGATCTGAGCCACATTTAATTCATGGTCTGCGACTGTTTTGGAATTGGACCAAGCTTTTGACACATGGTAGAGAACAAAAGATACAACAAATTGAAGAAAAAGGAGAAAATATTGGTTACCTGCATTTTCTCCCTTTTCCCACAATGTCTTCAAAAGACCTCTCTTCCTGGACTATAAAACTGGTAAAGGAATGAATATTGAAAAGGTATCATAATTTTTGTCTGCCCTTGCCTATCTATAGCATAATAGTCCAAGATAAGGAATATTTATTAGAAACAACTTGACAATCAATGTTATCTCCATGAATAAATGCCTGTCTCACCCACTCATTTTTCATCCCCTCTGTATCAAATCCTTCCATATAGATTAAATGCAATGTTCAGACTCTTCTGAACAGCAAAAAAAGTGAAACAATAGGGCCACTGGCCCAAAAGTGTTCACCTGAATGAAGTGATCTGGGAACTCTTAAAGTTGTGGACTGAAATTGTGGCCTCAAGTGCACACATGGTTTTCCTAAGATTTTTTCCAGTTACCTCCTGTGTGACCTAATGTGACCCATTTAAACAATTATCCAAGATTTTTATAAAGGCAAACGTTTTCATGAGTATTGGGCGCACAGCTATGATGGACACATCATGGTCATTTTAGAAAGCTTGCCTCGAGCACTTTGTGCTCAGATGTGTTCAAAATTCATCCATAGCAGCCAGACCATACTGATTTTACATTCACATATTGGGATTTGGTCTACTGTGACTGGAGTTTAACCCTTTACCAAACGACAAAATTGTGGCCTTGTCCAAATTCAAAGAATTTGCAGACAACAATTTCAATGTGGCTGAAATGGTGCAAGTTTCCTTTGATAGGGTAGAAAGCATGGTGAGAAAAAGAGAATTTGCTGGTTTGATTGTTTTGAAAGTCACAAAATTCAGTGGAGAGCAAGAACCACTGAATTTTGTGACTTTCAAAACAACCTTAAAATTACATATCTAAGTCTTTTTTTTTTTTCATTTTTCACAGACTAAGTCTTAATTTTATTTACACTTTACCATATTAATTTTATTATAAACTTGTGCTTATTGAAGCCATTTTGCTTTTTTAATTGATAGGTTCAGTGGTGTTTTATGCTGCTTTCAACATTATTTCAGTCAAATCATGGCAACAGCTTGCTTATTCATGTTTGTCCTGGGTTTCACCAGTACTAGGCTTGGGTAGTGAAGTGCCTTGCCCAAAGACACTTCCACAAAAATCCCAGTGCTTCCAGTGAGGCTCGAACTGGGGGCCTCCAGGTTACATCCTACTCTTATCCATTGAGCCACAAAGGACCCTCTTGAAGGCATTTGAAGAAGACAACATAAATGTTGTTCAAATAAAGGAATTTGTCAATGAAAGGGCAGAAAACTTTGTAAGAAAGATAATACTGGTTACCAGCATTTTCTCCTTTTCCGACAATGTTTTCAAAGGTGATTTTCCCCTGGGTTGTTGGCAAAGGGTTAGACACTAATGTTTAAAATTGCATTAGCCCTTTACCAAAGGATGCAGTAATTTAAAAGACCCTGAGACACAAGTCATTTGGAAACAATCTCTGGAAAGCAGACAGTGCTGGTAATCAGCATTTTCTCCTTTCCAAACAATGCTTTCTACACTAAACAAGACATTCATATTTCAACTGCAAATGCTATAAAACTGAACAGGACTAAAATTTTTGTCATGTAGGAACAAGTAATGGCATAATTTGTTATTGGTGATGCTATTGATCAAGTTTTTTTTTTTTTCACAAATAGATATGTGTGAAAATGGACAGCAAAAATTGGAAAAGATTGTTCAATACTGCATTATTTGTAATAAGAAGCTATTAACAAAAATCAACATTTCATCAAAAGAACTGTTCAAATAGTTAACTCTTTACCACATAATCCCGACTTTTAACAACCCTGTAAAAGAAGCTTTTTGAAAACATTGTGGGAAAAGGAGAAAATGCTGGTAACCAGCATTTTCTCCTTTTCCCACAATGTTTTCTACCCTTCCCAAAAGATATTTCAAATTTTCATTTATTTTTATTTTGTCATCTGCAAATGCTTTCAATTTGGACCATTCTAGAATTCTGTCATTCAGTAAAGAGTTAATGGACCTGTCACAAGACAAACAGCTCTTGATCAATATTCATGCTTAAACCAATACCATGGTTTGTATTCTTCCTCTGTACCAAGTTCAGATCCACGATGTCCTTTAACAAACAAAGCCATGTTTTATCACCCAATGAAGAATTCTATTGAAAACAAAGTGAGAACACGTTGGTAATCAGCATTTTCTCCTGTCCATCAATATTAATTTTTATACCTTGTCACAGACATTGTCACAGACATCTATCAGTTTAGCCACATTTGATCTGTCATTTGCAAATACTTTCACAAGTCTAGAGTTGTGTCCCTTGGATAAGATTTAACCTAAAGAGCTGTCTTAGCACATGAGCCATGCTCTTGCAAAAGGAGGTTTAATGCATCTCTGTGATGCATTATACCAAGCACGTGGTCACATAATTATTGATCCATAGAATCCATTTCATGTAATATTTAACCGACTGAATCATGAGGTAGGATGGTCCTTTGACATGTAGAAAATTTACTAAAGAGTAAACAGTGTCAACCTAGGTCAGCCTGTGCAGGCTGACAGAGTCGACACTTACTGCATTAAATCCCCTTTTTTAAGAGCATTGCTCACATCTTTTTGATAGGGAGGTTAAGATCAGACTGGATATAATAGCCTTGATCTTAGATCCTAGATCATGATGAGTGAGATGCTCATTCTGGCCTAATAGCTTGTAATTGTCAGTTCTACATGTAAGTGTCTATTTCTTTGTTTGTGCTTATCATACACATGTTATTTTGTTATTTTGTCAATCTATAAAACTTTGATGCCCCTTCAGTCAACAACTTTTGAAACATTGTGGGAAAAGAAGACAATGCTGGTAACCATCATTTTCTCCATCTCCCAGTGTTTTCTTCTCTTTCAGAAACAAACCCATAATTTGAGCCACATGTAATTTGTTGTCAGCAAATTCTTTAAATGTGCACAAGTCTAAAATTTCGTCATTTGGTTTAATCTCGGATCACTGCATTTATTTGATCTGAAGTTCTTTGTATGGCATTAGAGAAGGGTATAGGATCACCATCATCAGTAATGACTAGAGATATCATATTTACATTAATACATTCAAACAAGCTGTTCTGGTGTTATTAATTAACAGTTTGTATGTAGAAAAGCAGATGGTTTTGCAGGCATCCCTAAGAATTCATTACTTGCCCTTCTGTTGAACACTTTTGACCTTGACTTAGGATGCTTTTTGGGACACTGTAGATCCCAGATCAGACTGTACAGAACATGAAATCTGATCTTTGATCACTGTAAAATGTTTCATTAAATGCTCTAGCCATTACGTCCTCCACAATGCAATATTTGGGACTTTCTTCCCCTAATAAGCACATCCACTTCTGATTTATTTAGTGCCTTAAGGGTTAAGACTTAACCCTTAGAGTGCAAACTAAACCAAAGGAGCACTTTCATTGTCCAAATAAGACCCTTATAACTGCTATGCTGAAATTGTTAATGTACAGAATGTCTCACGAAAGCGGACAGTGTAGATCAAAGATCAGACTGCACATTTTGTGTAGTCTATCTTGATCTACACTGGCTGCAAAGCCAACAATAATCATAAAGAGCTCTTAAAGGGTTAAAATACTTTGAGCACCATCTGGTACATTTGACAAAATGATCATGTAAGACTATTGTACTTGCAGTCTGATTTTTTATCTACAAGGGCAGAGAGAAATTTAAACTTTTAACAAAGAAACAATCAGATATGTTACCAATTCAGGGGAGAAATGCTTTTGAAAACATTGTTTGAAAAGGAGAAAATGCTGATAACCAGCACCGTTTTCTACCCTTTCTCACACAAGTCGCATTAATCTACGATCATGATATCTTGCTTTCATAATACGGGTCTAGTCCAAAATTTTGCCATCTTGAGAAAGGTTAATTGAAATGACTGTAACTCCATAATCTACTTTTTATGAAGTAATAATACAGTAGATTTTTTTTGTCCAGCCTGCTTGCAGTGAGTGAGACATAGTTGCCACAATGTCGCTTCGCTGTGTGTGTGTGTGTGTTTGTGTGTGTGTGTGTGCGTGCGTGTGTGTGCATCCATCCCAATGAATTTGTCCGGACCAGAACCTTTTCATTTGTGGATGGATTTCAAAGTAATTTAGTACAAATGTTCTCCTTTATGAGTAGAATTGCCATTTGAAACATTTGTTCTGGTACATCCAAGGTCAAGGTCACACCTGAGGTCAAATGATAAAATTGTCATACATAGAGCTTGTCAGAGCTACAACTTTCACATTTATGGATGGATTTAAAACCAGTTTCACGCAAGTGTTCTCCTTTACCAGTAAACATGCCATTTGAATCATTTGTTCAGGTAGGTCCATGGTCAAGGTCACACTTGAAGGTCAAATGATAATATTGTCATAAATGGAGCTTTTCCAAGCCGTAACTTCTCTATTTATGGATGCATTTAAAGATAATTTGGCAGAATTGCTCTCCTTTACCAGTAGAAGTACCATTTGAAACATTTGTTCAGGTAGGTCAAGGTCACACTTGAAGGTCAAATGGTAAAACTATCTATAGAGTTTGCCTGAGCCACAATTTCTACATTTATCAATGGATTTTAAAATGATTTTAAAGAAGTGTTCTCCTTTCCAAGCAGAACAATCATTTGAATCATTTGTTCAGATAGATCAAGGCTACATTGAAAAGTCAAATGATATCCAAGGTCAAGGTCACACTGCCAGATCAAAATATAAAATTGTCATTTATAGAACATGTCTGAGCCATAAATTCTATGTTTTAGATGAATTTCAAAATTACTGGGGACATTTGTTCTCGTTCATAATAGATGTTCCATTTAAAATATTTGATCAAATAGGTCCAAGGTCAAGGTCACACTTTAAGGTCAAATATTAAAATAGGTATTTTCTGAGCCATAACTTCTACACATATGGGTGGATTTCGAAATAAATTTGCACAATTGTTATCCTTTATGGGTAGATGTGCCATATAGGTCCAAGGTCAAGGTCACACTTCAAGGTTAACCGATAAAATTATAAAAAATAAATCTTTTTCTGAGCCATAACTTCTACTCATATGGATGGATTTCAAAATAAATTTGCCGAACTGTTCTCCTTTATGGGTAGATGTGCCATAAGTTCACACTTGATGGTCAAATGATAAAACTTTTGACAACTCTTCTACTTGATGAGTAGTAACTGTCTCTCTGAATTATTCACTCCAGTGGTTTGAAGGTCAAGGTCATATTTAAGGGTCATAAATTAAGCTTCTTCTTGTTCGTGTCCTATCCTCATGCAAATCTGAAAACAAAGGGATCTGAAAAAAGATGTTCTGTATATTGAGTGATTGGTTACTTTTTTCCAAACGCAACTTATGAGGTTCTTAACTAATTCCCACATGGCGGGCTTGACACGTTGCTCTTGGGCAATCTTCTAGTTTCAAAATTTACTTGTCTAGGTATTAGCCCTAAAGCAATAGGCCTACAGGAAACAATGACAGACGATATGTGAAAGAGATATTATTGTTACAGGTATATTCCAAGCTGGAATCTCAAGTTTTGGTACTTTTTTGTGATCAGTGTGAGTTCTACATGCGTCTTATAAAAGATCATCACTGAAAATCCTGATCTGGGATCACAAAGTGGGGAATGGTATAAGCAAAGGCGCCTTATCATTACAGTCCAGCGTACAGGTCCTGTACATAACTGGCTAGGCTACTGGCCTTGGCAAAGAAGAGATATTCAGGCTGAAAATAGACTTTCAATTGCATTATCTCTATTTTTTAAAGTGATGGAAAATGTTCACTCCCTCAGTAATTCAGGCTATAAGGTTATTTTCGTCAGCTAATAAACTGCTGGAACTGACTTAAGTTTTTTTTGCGGACATTGAAGATCAATATCAGACTGCAGTCTGGTCTTGGATCTACACTGTCTACTATTTCATTATGATATTCTGTCCATAACAACCTTAAAATGACAATATTTTGGATGTTTTTCCAAATTGAAAAGACCACTTGCATTAATTCAGCGCTCTAAAGGTTAACTCTTTACCAAGTGAGCTTGTGATTTTATGACCCTAAGGTAGGAGACTTATGAAAACATTGAGGGAAAAGAAGACAATGCTGGTAGCCAGCATTTTCTCTTTTTCTGACATGTCTTCTACCCTTTCAGAAACAAATTCCACTTTTCAGTCTTGTTATGTAGTCGTCTGCAAATGCTTTCAATTTGGATAAGTCTAACAGTTTGTAGTCTGGTACAGATTTAAAATGTAGGAATTAGACCAGGACAGTCTGAGGAGTGGCTTTAAGTCAGTCTCTTTCATTCAGTATCTTCCATTCAAGCCTAGAAAAATTCCATGATTTCAACAAACCTAACCCTTAACCTTCTCTAAATGACTCTGAGGAAGAGGCCTTTTGAAAATAATGTGGGAAAAGGAGAAAATGCTGGTATCAAGCATTTTCTTTTTTTCCCCACAGTGTTTTCTACTGTCTCAAAGAACTTCAGTACACAAGTACCACTTCCTGATTTTTTGTCTGCAGATTCTTTCAAGTGGAAGACCCTAAAATTTTGTCGTTTGGTAATGAGTTAATTCATTGAGAAATCACTTGAAAGAGGCCATCTGTGAATCTCAGTGTACCACCCACAACTTGAGTTGGTATGGCAGAAAGTGTAGATTAGGATCAAACTGCATAAAACATACAGTGTGCTCATTGAACAACTTTCTCGGCCACTTTGTAACATTGTCTGTCCAAAAACCCTTGAAATTGTAATACTTCACCAGTTCAGCCAGAGCATTTCAAAATGTAAAGATTTAAGAATAATGCAGGTCAGACAGCAGACTGTCAACTTTGCTCTTGGTCCACTGTGTCCACAGTATTTTTTATTGCCAGTTTGATAGAGTTATATCTCTTTGAGCACTCTTGTACATATTTGGTATAAAAATGAACAGGTATTGTGAGACAGCATGATATTAGTAGGACATACATCATGCCTGTAACATAGACAAAAGGATAACTAACCAATACCAGAACAACAAATGAGAAATGAAGGTCTAAATATACTTATTAGTCACTTATTACTTATCCCACTGCATCCAAATGAAATATGTCTCGTTATTATATCGGGGTGTATTTGATTGTAAATCATATTATGATGCCATTTATTTTTGTTTACCCGTGGTTCCAGTAGTAAGAGGCCTTTAACATGTCTTTAACTTGCAGTGTGCCACTAATGGAAATTAAGAAGTATAGCATTTTGACCCTTCAGCAGACAACAAAATTTTAGACTCTTCCATTTTGAAATTCATTGCAGGCAACAAATCAAATACTACTCAAATTGTGTGATTTGTCTTTTACAGGGAAGGAAACATTAGGGAAAAAGGACAAAATGCTGGTGACCAGCATTTTCTCCTTTTCTCTTAATGTTCTCAAGAGCCTTTTTCCTCAGGATCATTGAAATTTTGGATATTAGGTAAAGGGTTAAGATTTAGATCTCCACTGAGTCAGAGAAGAAAATTAGCTATCAACAACTGATTAGATGGAAAGGTTATCCAAAATTCACCCCAGACATTGCTTGCTTCAGAAGTTAATGGACCCCAAGGTCATGACTCCTGTACCTTGTTTGTTTTGTAAACTGAGAATTATTTCAAGACATGTTCCATCCCTCACTCTGTCCCTCATAATTTGTTTGTTTGTTTGGTGTTAATGCATTTTCAAAGGTAATTCAGTGATATCACAGCTGTCTGTGCATATAACTTTGTGTTCCTTTAGTTTCACTACTAGTACAGGAGTTTGATTGATAAAAATGAGAGCCAGAGGAGAGAAAAAAGCCCTGACCCCAACTGATACTTCACTAAATACATAATCTTTGAGCAGATTGTTATGAGCTACGACAGTTTTGTATTTTTAGTTTCAAAGGGAGGATATTCTGTGAAAGGAGGAAAAATTACTACCGCACTATACAAAAGACCCTTTCAAAGCCATGGAACGTTTTTCCTCATCAACAAAGTCATTACCATGTTCAGCAATGAGAGAGGGATAAATTCTTTCACAATGACTTATTTCATCAATCCTAGGAAAGAATCTTGTCCAAGCCAGAGATCAAGCTCCAAACCCTGTATTACTCAGTATTGTCCATAACTGTACCACAAAGGCTTGGCATATTGCAAAAGCAATGTAAGTTGTGCTTAATATTCCCAATGTAAAGCATTTACAAGACAGTTACATATTTTAATGATTATGAAAAAAACAGCTTTTGAAAACAGTGGATTATAATAACCGACTTTTTATCCTTTTCCAATAATCTTTTCTACCCATTTTATAGTGCTTTCTACCCTTTTAACCCTTTACCACACAGTCCCAAGTTTTAATGACCCTCAATATAAGGCTTTTGAAAACATGGTGCAGAAAGGAGAAAATACTGGTAACCAGCATTTTCTCCTTTTCTCACCATGTTTTCTACCATATCATACACAAAAACCATTATTTGACACACATATAATTTGTCATCTGCAAATGCTGCAAATGCTTTGAATCTAGACAAGTCTAAAATTTTATAGTTTGGTAAAGAGTTAAAATCCCATCATTTAAGCCACATTAACTTGTCTTTAATAAAAGCCTTCAATTTGGACTAATTGATGAGCAATTTTGGTGTCTGGTATAAAGTTAAGCAGAGGAATATTAAGAACATGATTATTTTGAACAATTTTACATCAAACAAATGCCCACAGGAACAGAACGAGCATCAACCTACTTCAAAGCAAAGTTACTTAATCTATGTTGTCATCCAAATGATATTCTACATACGGTGCTGGTTCACTAACAATCATGGCCTTTATGCTTCACCCTTTAAGTGGTTTTCATAACATTTACTGTAGTTACTTTTGCTGCCAGTGTGGATCAAGATGAGACTGCATGAAACATGCAGTCTTAGCTTTGATTTACACTGTCTGCTTTACTGAGACAATCTAGACAAAAGCAACCTTAACTTGTAAATATCATTTGAGTTTTGCCTCTAGACTGGAATGGTCTAGTAGGATTAGTCACCCCTTGGATTGCCTACCACAAATATAGTCCATAGTTTTGCAGACAGTATTTCGCTGGATTACAATGTACAGAAATATGAATACACTTTTCTTTTCCAATCTTTTTCCTGCCAAAGGCAGTTTTTAATGAATAATTATAGGTAGGATTTTTCTTTTGGCTTTTTGCATAAAAACTCAATGTTTTAACCTATTTATAAAGCCTAAACCACAAACAACATGATTTACTTAAGTCCCACAGTAGAATTCATTTTAAAATATTGTGGAGAAAAAGAGTAAATGCATAGTATAAGTAATGGCTCTGTGGTGCCCAGTTTTCTACATTATAGAAAATTTGACTCTTTTCTTGCTAATAACAGAACAGCAAGTGATAAACATGAGTATGAAGAAAATGTGCCAATTTTCTGGCTCCTGAAACAATCCTGATTAAAAGGATCTTCACCAAAGAAATAAGACAAGATTTGCTTCCAGTACCTTGAAAGTGGCAATATGTCCACCATTTGAAAAAAATCTGTGTTGGGGTACTGTTGGATTATTCTAGAGTAAGTAATTTGACTGAACAAAGTGACCAAATTGTGAATAAAATACACATATCTATGGCCATTTTGACGTTGCCATTTAACTGTTTGAAATATTTTTGTAAACTCTCCACAGTAGAGGAAAAAAATTGTATGGAGAAAGTGTTAATCCAAACATGCTGTGACTAATCATCTAGTAGCACTTAATGCATGATATCTTTATAATTGATTACTTTGTTGAAAGAGCCAGTCAGGGGCCAAGGAGTCAAGAAGGGGCACACCCTGTAAACCATCACCAGACACAGATTTTTCTTTTTACCAGATTCTAACCCTTAGAGTGCCAAATAAATGAAATTGATATTTTCAGTTAATATGTGGGACCAGACTACTGAAACAGCAAGACTGTTGTTTTTTTTTTCAGAATGTCTCTCTCAGTACCCTACTCCATGAAGTCTAATGCTGATCTACAATGTCGGCCACAATAAATATTTATGAGGTTGGCATTCTAAGGGTTAATATGGCAAGCCCTTTTTACATCACAACATTAAACGTTTACCACACAGTCCTGACTTTTAATGGCCCTGAGAAAAAAAGTTTTACAAAACATTGAGGAAAATGGAGAAAATTCTGTTTACCTACATTTTCTCCTTTTCCCACAATGCTTTCTAGCCTTCTGAAAACAAATTTAAATTTTTGAGTCACATTTAGTTTGTTGTCTGCAAATGCCCTCAATTTGGACTAGTCTAAAACTTTGTTGTTTGGTAAAGAGTTAACACGTCCATGGCAGACATTGCAGTGAAAAATTTTCATGCACAAAGAAAAGTCTGAAAAGGTGCAAGCGAGGTTCAACCTTCTAAAAAAAATGTTTTCATGCATTTGGGGTTCTATTGCAGTTTATTTTCTTTTTTGTTCAAAAGCAAACAATGCTGGT
The DNA here is from genome assembly GCA_945859785.2 of Tridacna gigas. Classification (NCBI taxonomy): domain Eukaryota; kingdom Metazoa; phylum Mollusca; class Bivalvia; order Cardiida; family Cardiidae; genus Tridacna; species Tridacna gigas. The sequence continues at coordinate 29,581,933 of OX244036.2, read as the reverse complement.
AGAAAAGGTTATTTTTATCCCATCATTAATTATTTTTGTGCTCGAAGTTTGTTAAAATCATGATCAGCCACTGAGAGGCTGTATAAGTACAGAGTGCAGAAAACTTATCTTGGCAAAAATAGCTTATTCGCTACCAGAAAACCCCATGTTTTTACCACTCTGTGCTTGAAGGCTTTTGATAACATGGGAAAAAAAGAGAAAATAATGGTAACCTTTTTTTTCTCTTTCTTTTTACAATGTTTTCAAACATTCAAAGATATGTCCCATCATTTGAAGTACATTTAAGCTTTCAGTATCGACACATCTCAAATTTTGTCATCTGGTGACGAGTTAACCCTTTACCACATAATCCTGACTTTTAACGACCCTGAAGAAAATGCCTTTTGAAAACATTGTAGGAAAAGGAGAAAATGTTTGTAACCAGTATTTTATCCTTTTCCCAAAATGTTTTCTACCCTTCCCAAATCAAATTTCAATTTTTGAGCAGCATTTCATTTGTTGTCTGCGAATGCTTTATATTTGGACCAGTCTCAAATTTGGACCAGTCTCAAATTTTGTCATTCGGTAAAGGGTTAACTCATTACCAGACAAGCTACTTCATTAATCTCAAGGTGGACAAGGTAATTAACTGTTGAGCAAAAAATATCATGTTTTAATGACCCTGAAGAAGAAGGCTTTTGAAAATGAAGGAAAAGGAGAAAATGCTGGTAACCAGCTTTTTCTCCTTTTCTCAAACTTTTCAACCTCTTCAAAGGTTATCATCGTTTGAGCTACAGTGAATTTGTTGCCTGGAAATGCTTTGCATTTGGTCAGGTTTGAAATTTTGTTGTTTGCTGAAGATTAAAAATAGAGTAGTTTCATGTGCCATTTTTGGCAGTCTCATCTTGATCTTCACTGTTTAAAAATGAACCTGAAACTTGCCTAAGCATTCAGTGTGTTAACTCTTTACCAAAGGATAAAATTTTAGACTAGTCCAAATTCAAAGCATTTGCAGACTAGAAATTATGTAGTGCTCAAGCAATGGGATTTGTTTTTGAATGGGTAGAAAACAGTGTGCAAAAAGAAGAAAATGCTGGTTTTCCCATGATGTTTTCAAAAGCATTTACATACTGGATCTTTCAAACTCAAGGTTTTGTGGTAAGGGGTTAAATAAGAGTGGTCAAAATATATAAACTCATTGACTCACTTACCATATTTGCAACATACTTGGAAATAGTACATGAGTTAGGGTTTAACCCATTACCATACAACAAATTGCCCAAATCAGAAACATTTTCAGACAATGAAATAAACATTTCTTAATTTATAACATTTGTTTTTAGAAGGGTAGAAAACATTCTAAGAAAAGGAGAAAATACCAGCATTTTCTCCTTTTCCTGTAATGTTTTCAAAAGTCTCCTTCCCTCAGAGTTGCTAAAGCTCGGGACTGTCTGGTAAAGAATTAATGCATAATTGTCTGTGAAAAAAATGGGGCAAAAGGAGCACTTCTTTAATACAAGCAATCTTTCCATGTGCTACAATGTTTACAAAAGTGTCTACTGCAAGATGATAAAAGTTGTCAGAAGGAGGTTTAACTATTAAACAATGGGACAAAAGTTCAACTTACTTGTGTGAAGCCACCACACAGTGGTTGTCTTTGCCAGCAGGTAAGCGTGGTAAAGGTATGGGTCCCCACATCTGTACAACTTGTTCTGGCATTATACAAAATCTGGTCTCGTAATTTCCATTTTTCAAAAACAACATGGTGGGGCCTTGTTTTGGGGGTTCAATGGTTGCTGAGAAAGTTGCTTTAAGATTATTTTCTTCATCAATTGTGACTGTATCTGTGAGAGGGGCAGCTTCTGCCTGACTTTTTGGTATGTTCTCAACTACTGGCATTAAGTTAAACCACTGTTGACCAATTTCTTCATCATGGCCTGCACATGCAAATCCTATTTGTTGGGACATATTGAATTTAATTCTATCATACTCCTTTGTGTCAAAGACAAAATGGGCAAGGCCTTTCTTGATGTTTTCAAACTCAATCTTCTTTTTGTTACCTTTGAATTGTTTTATAAGAGGTCCATCCCCATCATTTGTTCCATAGGCTAACTTAACACTGTACTTGTTCACTTCTTCGGGTAAACCATCAACTTGAACTTTATCTAGATTTACTGTTGCTTTCTTTGTACTAAAACCAAATGTCTCTGCTGGCTCAATGATGGACATTTTCTCACAAAGAACAGGCGGCTCTCCCCTGAATGTGCTGCCAAAGGTAACAAAAGTATCATCAAATAAAACCTTCCAGAGATCTCGTGTCTTCTGATCTGCACGCTGTAGTTTGGACCCTGGTGAACGATCATTGATCGAATCATTGTGAACAAGTGTTTGTCCTAGAACTTTAGTTGTGTCATGTTTATATGCAGAAGGGTGAAGTTGATGTGTATGCCAAATAAGGTCAATATCATAACAAGGAGCAAGAACTTCTGTTGGATTCTGGTGTTTTAGAAACAGGAAACGTTGATATCGTTTTACAGCAGCTTTGAGAAAGTTCTTGTCATGAAAATGGGGCAATGAGACTTGATAGTAAAAGACTCTTTGTCTTTTAATGGCACTGAAAATATCATAGGAAGACTTTTGCTCATATCCTTCCTCTGGTATCACAGGCACTGTGGGCTCTGCTTGGGCTGGTGTTTCCTCTACTGGGGCTTCTGGAAGGATAAAAAATGTCTAATTTTACTGTAGTCATGTTTTCCTGTAGTCAAGTTGTTCGAAGATACTCACATTCTAATTTTGAAAACCTTCTAGTGCCATAATTATACCAATCTGCCTCAATTTTACAACTACAGAACCAAAAGCTATAACTATAGAATTATTTTTCACTGGTACTGGAAACATTGTAGAAAATGGAGTAATTGCTTATTTGAGGCTACTGGCCCTTTATCCATAATTTTTTCAACAAGTGTCAACTGAAGAATTCATTTCAAATTCTTGTCTCAGAAACAGAAATCCTTTCTGCTTAAGTCAACTTATTGATCCTTTACAGCACTGGTGTCTGTTTGTTTCGAATACCAGAAACTTAAAAATCACATCAACTAGAAATATGTGAAGGGAGAAAAAAATAGTTGTTTTTAACAACATAGTAACCATAGTGGGAAAGGAAGCAATGGCTGGCTGCAAGCAGTTGCTTCTTTTTCCAGTATGTATCCTAAAACAAACTACTGAAGAGAGTTTAACTGTTAGAGCCCTGAATAAACACAATTGATATTAGCAATGAGGCAAAAAAAAAACATAATAATGATATTTTCAGGCTGCTTTTTGCCAGAATAACTCTAAATAGAGGTTAGTGTAGACCAAAGATAAAATTGCAAATTCTGTGCAGTCTGATCTTGATTTACACTGGCTTCAAAAAGCAACTTTAGTTTTGATAGGCCGTCGAAGGGTTAACCCTTAAATATCACACAATCGTGAGTTTTAATGACAATAAAGTGGAGAGAGGCCTTTTGAATATACTGTGGGAAAAGTATAAAATGCTGGGAAGAAGCATTTTCTACTTCTCCCACAATGTTTTTCTACCCTGTCAAAGACTGTCAATTCATTTGTACTACTTTTAGATTTGCAGTCTCCAGATGCTTTTGAAAAAGTCTTAAATTTTGTCATTTGCAAAGCGGTTAAAGTTCATATCTTTGTTAAAGGTATGAAAGGTAATACAAATCAAAGGGCTGAGATCACTGAGATAGAGAGCCTATAACATTATGTATGGCTTGAGATCCTTAACTCTTTACCAAACGACAAAATTCTAGACTTTTTCAAATTGAAAGTATTTGCAGACTACATTGTAAATGTGACTCAAATATCAAAACTTGTTTTTTGAAGGGTAGATAACCTTCTGGGAAAAGGAGAAAATTCTAGCTACCAGCAATCTCTCCTATTCCCACAATGTACTCAAAAGTCTTCTTCTTTTGGGTCTTTTACCCTGTTACATTTTTTTGATTATGAGGAAGAGGGGAAAATAGTTTACAAAAGCATTTTCGGTAATGACTGCAGCAAATTACGAATTAGATATTGAGGTGGACATCAGACAATTTACCTGCTGGTGCTTGTTCAACTGCTTGTTCTGTAGATTGTTCTGTGGCCTCAATTGGTTTGTGGGTGTCTTCACTTTTTTCAGTTTCAGTATCCTCTTCTGTGACTGTGGGTGCTACAGTGTCTTTCTGTCCTCCCTCTACTGCTGAAATAAATGTTTTGCTTGTTACATACATTACATTTTGTTTATGTATCCTTACCCAATGATCCTGTCTTTTCATGACCCTGTGGAAGAAGGTAACAAGCATTTTCTCATAAAGTTTCCTGCTCTTCCAAGCAATCTCTCTTTTGCCACAGTGTTATATATCACATGGTTTTATGGAATAAACTTCAATTATTATGGAGTAAACTTCAATAAGTCTTTATTTTCCATGTTTTCAAAGTTGTCTTAAGCAAATGTTTTTCATGGAGTTATGAAGTAAGTACTTCTCAGTTGAGAAACATTTAAAAATACTTTTTCTTGATATAAAAAAAAAAAAAAACATTCCAAATGAAAAATTGCTTTCTCAACAATGTTTTCAAAATTTGTCTTCTCCTGGGCCATAAAAAAAGTTTCTTTGTATAATATGTAAAAAGACATGTGAGATAAACTCTTAACACTTTACCACACAGAATCTTTTTAGACTTTCCCAAACTGAAAGCAAGACTTACTAAATTTGACTTGACTCAATGAGTAATGAGGTCTGTCTTTGAAAGGATAGAAAACATTGAGGGAAAAGGATAAAAGCTGGTTACAAGCATTTCCTCCTTTTCCCACAATGTTTTCAAATCCTACTTCTTATTGGGATCAATACAAAATTGGGATTAAGTGCTAAAGGTTTAAATATCTGGTATTAAGATTTTACCAGACCATAAAATTTAGGCTCATCCTAGCATTTTGCAGTCAACAAATGACATGCACCTAAAATGTTTTTGTAAGAGCAAAAGTCAGAGAGAAAATTCTTGTTACCAGAACTTTCCACAATGCCTTCAAACCTAATCTTTCTGACTGTCATAAAAACTCTGTCTCATGATTATAGAGTAAGGCTTAACCCACAACTACCCTGAAACTGCTTCTCAAGCCCCTGTTATAAAGTACTCCTTGAAAACAATATGGAAAAAGGACCAATAGCTTAGAAGTAACAAACAATGACTCCTTTTCCCAATGTCTTCAAAATAAAGAAAAAAAGCAATTCATTTGATGTTGGGGATTTTCTTTGCATTCAATATTTGTTCATGGTGTCTCTTGTATGTTTCTCTTCTGTCTAAAGTCAAGTATACAGTGATGGGTTAATTTTGTCAAAAGTTTATTACCAGTTTGTTCTGCTTCTCCACTCTCAGCTTGTGTTTCTGTGGCTGTATCTCCCCCTGCAGGCTGTACTGGTTCCACTTGCACTTCTACTTGTGGCTCCTTTTCCTTATACACAAGATCAATCTCAAATGGCTCATTTGGATATTTCGCTACCCAATATTTTTTAGATTTCTCTAATGCTTTAGTTCTGTCTTTTTCACTCATAAGTTTATGTTCTACAACTAGTCCTACTAAGTTTTTACAATCGGTTTCATAAGCTAATGGTGCCAGCATATGGCAATGCCACACCCACTCAATATCCAATGGCGCAGCTAGACTCTCCTTCTTGTGCTCAGCTGCCATTGGCAACCAGAATGCTTCATACCTCCTGATTGCTTTCTTGAAGAGCCATTCTTCATAAAGACTTGACTCTTTATTTACATTATTTAGAAAACATAGCTGTTTCAGGGCAGCTTCAACTAGATCTACTCCATATTTTATCTTGTTTTTAAAGTTCTTTTTGTTGATTTTCTGTGACACTTGTGGACTAATAGTAGATTGGGGCTCAGCAGGCTCTCCCTGACCCCCTTCTGATAATGCTGGCTCAGAAACAGTAGAGGGGCTACCAGGGGGGCTTAAATCTCCAACAGGGGGTACTATAAAAGATGGGATTGTTTCTGCTGGTTTTTCCACAGCTTTTTGTGGAGTAGCATCGGGTTCAGCCTCCTGTATTACTTCAGGCTCCTGTTGTATCACCTCTTGTTCCTTTACTGTTTCGACTACAGCTGGCGTGGTTGGAGTGATGATTTCTTTACTTGGACTCTGTTTATTAGGAGTTGATCCTCCACTTCTCCTCTCTCTTTTCAGAGGTACATTTTCATCCAGAGGAGGTGGAGGGGGTGGAGTCTCCTCTTCTAGTGGCGGTGGAGGTGGTGGAGGCTCCTCCTCCCCCTGAAGTTCATCTTCCATTGGTTTATTATCTACTATAATATCAGGCTCAGCATAACCAACCTGTGCTTGTTCAACAGCAGGTTCTTCTTCCTCTTCTTGTGTGATATTGACCTCTGGGATCTGTTGCACCTCATTAACAGGTTCACTTTGTTCTTCTAAGATTTCAGGTTCCAATATTTTGTCAGTTGGTTCAGATACAGGTACAGGCTGATGCTCTGGCTCTGGCATGACCTCAACCTCTGGTACCTTTGTAGGTTCAGCAACTGGTTCAGATTCCTCCACAGGCTCTTCAATTATTTCAGGTTCTATTAAAGAGCCCATATCTTCAATGGGTTGTTTCTGCAAATCTGCTTCAGGAATATTTTCTGTTTCAGCATTGATCTTTTCATAGCCAACAGGAACAAGTGGTTCAGTTGGTTCCGGCACAACAGGTACCTGTACTTCATCAACTTGTGAAACACTTTCTGGTTCACCTATATCAACCAGTGGAGCTTCAGCTTGTTGTTCTACTGCCTCATTTTCTTTATTTTCTTCTCCTTCTGGATCAATTTCTTCCTTTAAACCACCATCTGACACTAATTCTTCATCACTTATATCCATTGCAGGTTTTAACTCAATGTTATCAACACCCACAGCCCCACTCCCATCCTCACTTAAATCCACTAAATTACCTACTGCACTAGGAACAGCAGGAGCAGCACTTTCAACTTCTTTTATTTCATTATCAACCTTTTCCATTTCTACATCAACCTGTTCATCTGTTATCAAGTCCTCTTGTATTTCAGAGGGTGGAGGGGGTGGTAGATCAGACACAACTTCAGGGGGAGGCGGTAAATCATCATCTCCCATCAGATCTGTTTCATCATCTTGTCCATTCACATTTCCATTCACTGGTTCAACTACATCATTCACATCATGTTCTACACCATTTGACATGTCCCTAGTCTGTTTGCCAATTTGTCCATTTTGAATGTCTGGAGAATGAGGTCCATTTTCACCATTGACAAGAGTTGGATCCTTTGTAACTGGTACAGGTTCCACTTCAAGAGCCTCTGTCTCACTCATTTTTACACTTCAGTCTGTAAGTAGAAATAAAAAGAAACGTTAGAAGAATTTGTGCTTGAAAGGTAGTGAGAACTATGGAAAAGGAGAATTAGCAGCATTTTCTCCCATTCCCACATTGTTTCATAAAGTCATTTTCAGTCATTTTAACTCAGGATTTTTCGGTAGATGATGAAAATGAACTTGGAGTTGTGTGGTAAAGGGTTGAAAAAAAACATTTTGTTTAACAATACAGAGGAAGATGGCTCTTGAAAACACTGTGGGGAAAAAAGAGAAAATGGTGCCTACCGGCATCTTTTCCTTTTCCCATTATGTTTTCTACCGTAACAAAGAGAAATCTATCATTTCAATGTGCATTTAATTTGTTGTCTGCAAATGTTTTCAATATGGATAAGTTTAAAATTTTGCTATCTAGTTAAAAAATAAAACCCTTCAGCAAACAATCTCTTGTTTTAACAACTCTTGAGGGAGAAGGCTTTTGAAAGAAGTGTGGGAAGAGGAGAAAATGCCAGTTACCAACATCTTCTCCTTTTCACACAATTTTACTGCCCATTCTCTATTACTTCATTTCTCTGTATAGATAGACTTCAGACAAAGTAAAAACTAGCAAGAGTTTGGAGAAAAGAAAAAAGATGTTTTTAAACTCTTTACTAAACGACAAAATTTTTTACTGTACTAAATTCAAAGCATTTGCAGACAACAAACCAAAAGTTACTAAAATGATGATTTCTCCCTATGGTAGGATGGAAAACATTGTGGGAAAAGGAGAAAATGCTGGTAACCAGCATTTTACCCTTTTCCCACAATGTTTTCAAAAGCTTTCTTCCTTAGGGTCGTTAAAAGTTGGGATTTGTGTGGTAAAGGGTTAATGATATGAAAAACACTATGGGATAAGGAGAAATTGCTTTTTAGGATATATTACTCCAATTCAACCGCTCCTACAATGTTTCTAAACTGCTGCCTGAGCTAGGGAGATAAAAAAAAGAATGGTACATGTACCTGCTTTGTAATGGGTGAAAACAGTTTGACATTGATCTATGTAATTAACACCAACATAAACAGTATAAGAACAGCTGCACTGTTGGATGGGGGTAGTAATTAACCCTTTCCCAAACGACAAAATTTGGACTGGTCCAAATTGAAAGAGTTTGCAGACGACAATTTTAAATTTGATGAAAATGGCAGAAAGGTCTCAAAAAGGATAAAAAACACTGTGGGAAAAGGAGAAATTGCTCGTTACGAGCAATTTCTCCTTTTTCCACAGTGTTTTCAAATGACTTGTACTGCAGACACATGAAAACCAGGGCTTGTATGGGAAAGGGTTAATCTATAGTGTCTGTTAAGCTCTAATTTGATCATATGAGACTGCATTCACCATCATGAAACAAACGAAAAAAAGTTCAGACTTGTCAAAATTCAAAGCATTTGCAGATGGCAAAATAAATGTGACTCAAAACTTGAAATTTATATCTGGAAGGTTACCAGCATTTGCTCCTTTACCTATAATATTTTCAAAGGGCTTCTTTCTCAGAGTCGTTTAATGTGGGGATTGTGTGGTAAAGGGCTAAATTCCGTCTTTTAGACTAGAATCCAGATTAGACTGTAAAGAGCATGAAAGGTACATTTATACTCATTTTCAGTCATTTTATAACCCATTTCATCGTTTCATTCTGGTATCTTCATGCCAAATGTTGCCCCTGATGGTTGCAAGGTTGCTTAGATAACCAAGGACAGAAAATGCATTTCATTTTCTGGAGGCCTTCAAAGAAATCTCTGTTGCAATGTTTCTGGTTTTAAATCAAAGATTTTTGATATACCTACTTATCTCTTACACCGAATGTTAATTATTTTTCTATGTTTACACAGCTAATTCTGAACCATACTACAGCCTGTCAAATTTTAATAGTGTTTTTTCTCTCTGGCTGTAAGAATGTGTCTTTAATGCTAGTGTTTACCTATTTATCACACAATCCAGTGTTTTAATGACCCCAAGGAAGAAGCCTTTTGAAAACATTGCGAGAAAAGGAGAAATTCAAAGGCAAATCCAATCATTTGAGCCACCATTTAATTCTACTTCTGTAAATGCTTTGAATTTGGACACAATTGAACCTTTGTCATGCGGTATGGGGTTAACTGTCTACCAGAAGCCAAAATATTGGATTGTTCCAAACTGAAAGTAAATACAGAAGACTATCTGACAAATATAAAGTAAATCAAGGGATTTGTCATAGATATGGTTGGAAACATTGTGGAAAAAGAAGAAAATGCAGGTAACCAGAATTTTCTTCCTATCCAATGATCATTAATTAGTGCAGCACATGGGACAATGCAGATTCCTAATCAGACAGTGGGAAACAGTGGTGGAGGGGTACAGCTTTGGTCTCTCACATCAGATATTCTGGGTTCGAATCCCCATGATAAGAGTGGTCAACATTTGGAACTACTCACATGTGTAGGTACTGATTATGGTTTCAAGAAAGCAATCAGAAAGAGTGATTCATCTAATTCAATAATGTTTCACAATTAATAATGTATGATAAATATGTTTAGACCAACTTATCAGACTGTATTTTTTGTGCCGTCTGATCTGAATCTTCACTGCCAGCAAGAGCAAATTAAGTTGCAAGAGCACTTTCATGGTAAATATTGTCTACATTATGATCAGGAAGTCAGGGATTCTTTATACTGACATACGGTATTTTATACATTAACAATGATGGGAGATTTGCCAAACAATGCACCTTTTTGAACAACACATATCCATCATTAAGTACAGCTAACAATCTGCCACTCAAACCTAACAAAGAACACAAGTAGTTCAACCCTTTTCTCCAAGCATCCCACTATCAATTGTTTTTGTCCTCTATTATTGGCTCAAAAAGAAAAGAATTGTACTAAAACAAAGTTTCCCTCTTTATATGAGAAACTTGGCCTGGACTATTTTCTCTAACATACACAGTTCCGAGAAAGAAAACATTTGAGAATAGAGTGTGAAAAGGAGAAATGCTGGTAACCAGCATTTTCCCCTTTACCCATAATGTTTTCTTTTATTTCAAAGACAAATCCTATCATTTGAGACACATCTAATTTGTCCTCTGCAAATGCTATCAATCTAGACAAATCTAAAATTTTGCTATTTAGTCTTAGAGTTATTTTATGCTTATTTCACTAAGTGCATGAAACAAAGACACTATAAACGCTTTTGTAAAACTTTAAACTGTTTCAAAATGCAATGTCTCACAATACATTGGACATTGGACAGTGTAGATGAATGATCAAACTCCATATTTTTTCATAATCTAATCTTAATCTACACTGCCTACAGATCACCTTGCTTTGCACAAACCATGGTCTGTACATACATACATATCTTTATTTGCATAGAATACAAATACAAGTACATGTACTTGTTATTTTCTCTTGGTATTCAAATGTTCACAAATTACCAGACATCTGCCCCTCTAGTAATTAGATATTTAACCTGTAATTAGAAGCTATCATGAGGAATTACTATTGAATATTGTTATTTACACTAATAGCCATTTGGGTGCCTATCCTGCTAATACAGATAGTGATAGCCAGGATCAGAATTCATACAAAGTGCTGTCTGATCTTGGATGTAATCTTTGATACTTAATAACTCTTAATTATTCTCATGGGCAGAAGTAGACTTGAAACTAATAAAGTACTGTCCTTTGCCCTGACTGAAAATATCCCATTTCTTGTGGAGGGATGTTGTTTTGATTAAGAGGGTCATTCTGACTGGTCCTGAGTCTGTTCTTCCTTCTGCCTGTCCTGTCTTTCAGTCTGGTTTCCCCCCCCCATACAGAATCATACTCCTTTAACTCTTTACCAAACGACAAAATTTTAGACTAGTCCAAATTGAAAGCATTTGCAGACAACAAAATAAATGTGATTGAAAAATCAAAATTTGTTTTGGGACCGGTAGAAAACATTGTGGCAAAAGAAGAAAATGCTGGTTACCAGCATTTTCTTCTTTTCCCACAATGTTTTCAAAAGGTTTCTTACTCAGGGTCGTTAAAAGTTGGGATTGTGTGGTAAAGAGTTAAGCAGGAGCAGGGATTGCATTCCCTGATGGAATATGAACGCAGTAACACATCTTAACCTTTTACCACACTGTACAGTCCAGAATTTGTAACCATCCCAAAGAAAATAACTTTGAAAACCTTGTGAAAAAAGGAGGCCAGCATTGTCTCCTTTTCCCACACTATTTTCTACCCTTCCGAAAACAAATTTCATTTTTTGTCACATTTACTGGTATTTTGTCGTCTGCAAATGCTTTATATTTGCCCTTGAACAAGTATAAAATGTTAATGTTTGGTATAGGGTCAACCCATTATCAAACAATCCGCACTTTTAATGACTTTGAGGAGGAAAACCTGTTTGACACATTGTGGGTAAAAGTGCAAATGCTGATTACCAGCACTGTCTCCTTTTCCCACAGTTTCTTTTAGCCCTATCAAAGATAAATTCCATTATTTGAACCAAATTTAAGTAGTCATTTGCAAATGCTTTCAATTTAGACAAGTATAAAATTCTCTTATGTTACAAAGTATCTAAAGTACTTAAACCTAACTTTGACATAACTGTTACTGGTAAATGTCCATATTGGATGAAACTTTTCTTAATAATGCAAAAGACTTACACTCAAACTGTAGGTACTATCCATTAGAAGAATTTTTAGATATGACAAAGAATTTTTCACTGTTTGCACAAAGATGTTTTCCTTTTCATTCGTTTGAATGAATAATAATAATAATTAATTCAATATCTCAACAAGTTTAACTGTTGGGAAAAAATGTTAAGTACAAAACACAAATATTTTTGGAAGCAAGTATTCATAATAAAATCACAAGTTCACAAAGGTGTTAATAGTGTAATGTTCTCAAATACACTGTAACTAATTGTGTAACACTAGACTGCTGGTAAGCCAATGGCCGAGTTAAATTCCTTCATTTTAGCACCAATCCTGCAAATCTTCAGGGGTCCTATCACATAGCCAAGATAATCTGATAAGATTAAAACTTAGCTCTATGTTACCATAGCAACCAAGCATCATGACAAGTCAAGTGCCCTTATCAACTTATCAAATTACCCCTATAGTGCAGAAATGAATTAACTCTTTTACCCTCCTGCATGTAGTTGGAACTTTTTTCTAGACAGCCCTTTGTAAATAAGCAGTTGGGGGCTATGATCTTTCAGTAAGCCTGTCAAAATAATCCAAACCTGCACCATGCCCTGTGTGTAGGCCAACAAATCATGACCCTAACTGCCTTTCACATTTTATGGGTTGTTTAACCCTTGCAGCACAAGACATTGCAATTTTGAGGCTGTTTTTGTTGGTAGGTAAGTGGCAAAGAAGCTAACGATGTAGATCCAAAATCAGACATTGTCTGCATATGCAATTAAATCTAGCTACAGAGCTACAAAGCTTTATTGCCATGCTTCTCTGTAAATGAAAAACTGACTTGATCAAGTTGGCCAAAATATTACTAATTCATTTGGGTTTGGCATGAATGTTGGTGGTGGTTCAGCTAAATAATATCAAACAGTGTAGATTCATATCCTTTACAGTTTGATTTTTATCTACTTTGTCAACAAAGTCCTTAAGTGTTATCTTAACCCTTTTCCCACACAATCCTGACTTTTAACAACCCTAAAGAAGGAAGCTTTTGAAAACATTGTGGGAAAAGGAGAAAATGCTGGTAACCTGCATTATCTCCTTTTCCCACAATGTTTTCTACCCTTCCTAAAACAAATTTTAGTTTTTGAGTCACATTTATATTGTCATCTGCAACTGCTTTCAATTTGGACGAGTCTAAATTTTTTGTGTGATAAGAGCTAAGCATGCAAAGCACTGAAAGTCATTCTGTAAATTGACAGAGCTCAGTTTTTGTTGTGAACATTCCCTGTGTTCTGGTTTTGTTTCAGTTAACCCTTTACAACACAATCCTATGTTTTAAAGAACCTGAGAAAGAAGGCTTTTGAAAACTTAAAGTGAGAAAGGGAGAAAAATTGCTGGTAACCACCATTTTGTCCATTTCCCAAAGTTTTTCCTACCCATCCCAAAACAAATTTTACTTTTTGAGTCACATTTATCTTGTCTTCTGCAAATGCTTTCAAATCGGATAAATCTTAAATTTTGTTGCTTGGTAAAGGGCTGTCTAGAAAAAAGTGTTCATTTATACGATTGTATAATTAGTTCTTTACCAGACCATAAAATGAAAGACTTTTCCAAACTGAGAGCATTTCCAGACAACATTTTTAGCCTGGGTCCAGGAAGGAATAAGTTTTTAACCACCCCACTTTGCACTCTATTTTTATGATCTATATATGTCATTGGCAATGAACTGATGACCGGTTCCTTAATAATTGCGTCATTTTTTTATGTTTGAATATGTAAAAGGAAAAAATGATCAGACTGGAACCATGGTTTGATATATCGGGTATGGTTCAAATGTTGAGATTTCGAAAAGTGTAGAAAATATTGTGAGAAACTGAGAAAATGCTGTCTGCCAGTATTTTCTCCTTTTCTCACAATGTTTCAAAAGCCTTCATCCTCAGGGTCGTTAAAACTAGGGATTATGTGGTAGAAGGTTAAAAATGCCTTGGAGCTGCATATGTGTTGAACAAAGTCATTGTTTCAATTCAAGAAATAAAGCCTGTCCAAATGACCAGTAACTTTGAAGTTAATTTTAATTCTAAATTCCAGGACCCAAGACTGTTGCTGGTCAGCCAAATATGGTAGGATTATTCATGCTCTCCCCCACTTTCCCCCTCCCTATCTTGTGCTCTCCGCCCTTCGGCATTCATATAATGCAAGAAGCATTCCATGACCGTACCAATTTTCAATAGCCAATAAAGGACCTGAGATCTGATTGGCTGAGATTTCTGGTATCATCCACTCAGATGGCTAGTTTAGAATTTAGATAAAAGGAAAAATACTTGGACTGGTTTGTGAAAATGCCACAATGGCCCCAGATTCCAAAGAGAACTTGGAGATAGCCAAGATTCAAAATTACAAATCTAGTCTTACAAACCCTCTCTGTTGCCAGACTGTCCACCTTGTGCTAGGCTTCCGTTGCAAAACTGATTGGTAAATTTATTTACTGTTTCTTTGCCAGATGACAACATTATAGAATTGTCCAAATTGAAAGCAATTACAGATGACAAGTTATCTATAGCTTTAATGATAAGGATTTTTGTTGAAAAGGTCTGGTTACCTGCATTTTCTCCTATACCAACAATGTTTTCAAAAGCTTGTTCCTCAGGGTCATTTGATAAAGGCTTGATGAAGTCGAGTTTTAACCACTCTGAGGGAGATGGCTTTTGAAGACATTGTGGAAAAAGGGGAAAATGCAGGAAACCAGCATTTTCTCTGTTTCCAACAGTGTTTTCTACCGTTTCTAAGACATGTTTCATCACTTGATCCAGACACATTTAATTTTTCATCTGCAAATACATTCAGTTTAGGCAAGTCTAAAATTTTGTTGTTTGGTTAAGTGTTAACACTTCATCTATATGAAGCCTTTGGCAAACCAAATAAAGTTTTAAGTAACCAGAGGTAAGTATTTTAGACTTGTCCAAGTTGAAAGCAGCAGCAGACAATAAATAAAATGTGGCTAAAATGATATGATCTGTCTACAAATGAGTAGAAAACGTTGTAGTTCGAGGAGAAATGGTTACAAACAATTTCTCCTCCAATGAAATTGCTTTCAAAATCCATCGTTTTTTAGGGCCAACCAACATGGCTGTTTGGCATGGAGTCCAAAAATGAGCTAATATTTGATAAGTGACTACTATTGAATATTAAGAATATTGTCAAACTGTGTGTAAAGACAGAGATGGTAATTTTGTTATACAACATTAAATTGACCAAATTCACCTTATCTTAAAATCAATGTTTTAAGAAGAAAGAACTCAAAAACCAGATAAGTCAAAACTAATGCACAGGAAAGGAGGAAAAAGTGTTGCAGATGAATAAAATTGATCATAATTATCTATACCTAACCTTGAAAGAAATCTGCAGCAGACAACTTTGAAAACATTCTTGTGAAATACCAAGACAATCAGAAATCATTCCACATTAACCCTTTACCAAACGACAAAATTTTAGACTTGTCCAAATTGAAAAGCATTTGCAGAGGACAAAATAAATGCCACTCAAAAATTAAAATTTGTTTTGGGAGGGTTAGAAAACATTGTGGGAAAAGGAGAAATTGCTGGTTACAAGCATTTTCTCCTTTTCCCACAATGTTTTCAAAAGGCTTTTTCTTCAGGGTCGTGAGAATCTGTGACTGTGGTAAAGAGTTAATACTTTAATACATGAGAATACACTGAGGGAAATTGAGAGATTTCTTGGGATAGCCAATCTCTTTTTCTACCACATTGTGGCCAATAGTGGTTCCCTGCAAGAAAAAAAAATGTCTGCTGCAGGTAATATGCTAAAACAGATTTTTTTTTACAACTTACTTCAGATGCTTATCCAAATAAAACTACCCCGGAATAAAAAAAAAAACACAAACCAACAGCTGCCACTCAACATAAACAAAAAATGTCTACTGTTAAAAAAGAAAAGATTCCACGTTATCTGTTTCACTCCAAACTGAATCCAAAACTGGTGCAAAACACCCAGCAAAACAGAAAAAAAACATATATTGCCGAGAAAATTTTATCAATTTTGAGGCTAGAAAACCCCGCACATTATTCAATACATCCGGCCTACAGTTGAGAATTTCTCATTGCGATGTTTCTCCGAAGCAGACACTGTGACGCTGGGATTTCATTCCCCAGAAGTCCCAGACTCATGGTAATCAATAAAATACAGGGCACTTTACTTGCACAATATTTGTGAATGGAAAGTTTTGGACCAGTATTGGATTGATTTACCACTCATATATGCCTCATTAATCCATCTTTTGCCAAAATCATGCTCTCCCTTCCTTTCCTTTTTTTTGTAAGTTGCAATTTTCCCTGAAATTAAAATTACTGACATGACCAGAGAATCCAGTTGGTAATGTTTAACCCTTAGCCAAACAATTGCACCTTTGAACACTCTTCACCCTTTACCAAACAGTTCAGAATTTTAATCCTTTCCCAAACAAGCCCTGGTTTTCACGTACACCTGCAGTACAAGTCTTTTGAAAACACTGTGGGAAAAGGAGAAATTGCTCGTAAACGAGCAATTTCTCCTTTTCCCACAGTGTTTTCTACCCTTTTTGAGACCTTTCTGCCATTTTCAGCAAAGTTAAAATTGTCGTCTGCAAAACTCTTTCAATTTGGACCAGTCCAAAATTTGTCGTTTGGGAAAGGGTTAAAGACTATGAGGTAGAATGCTTTAGGAAACAGTTTGGGAAAAGGAGAAAATGCTGATAACCAGCATTTTCTCCTTTTTCCAAAATGTTTTCTCCTTTGAACGGAAAAAACATCATTAGAGTCGCATAAGGTTTGTTATCTGCAAATGCTTTGAACTTGGACAAGTCTAAAAATTTTCTGTTTCGTCAAGTGTAAACAAAACAACACTTGTTTTAACAGGTGCTGTAGATGGCTTTTGAAAACATACTGGGAAAAGAAAAATATACTGATAACCAGCATTTTCTCCTTTTCTCACAATGTTTTCTACTCTTTCAAAACAAAATCCCATCATGTGATCCACATTTTGATTTGTTGTAGGCTAGTGAATTAGTGAAAATTGACTTATCATGTGGTAAACACCATTCCTTACCACACAATCATGACTTTTAACAACTCTAAGGCAGGTAAGTGTCTGAAAATATTGTGGGAAAAGGAGAAAATGCTGGTAACCAGCATTTTTTCCTTTTCCCACAATGCTTTCTGCCATCACACAAAAACATGTCATCATTTGAGCCACTCCAAATTTATTGTCTGCCATATTGCTTTCAATTTGGATGTCTGAAAATTTTGTTGAGTCAGGTAAAGAGTTAAATCCATAGTGAACTATATGCACTTTTAACTGTTCTTGATGTGAATGGTGTACTTATAAATCAGACAGCAGAGAATTTACAGTAACTGTTTTCTCAGATCTTTGCTTTCTGATATTCATTTACGGTAACTCTAATACCAGATAACAGACCTTAACCCTTTACCACACAATGCCGACCTTTAACGACCCTGAGGAAGAAGCCTTTTGAAAACATTGTGGGAAAAGGAGGAAATGCTGGTAACCAGCATTTTCTCCTTTTCCAACAATGTTTTCTACCTATCAAAGAAAAATTGCATAATTTGAGCCACTTTGAAATTGTCGTCTGCAAATGCTTTTAACTTGGATGGGTATAAAATTTTGTCGTGTGCTAAAGGGTTAAGACCTGCTCACATGATTAAAAGCATTGCAGATGACAAAGTTTGACTTATGGTGGAACTGATGGAATTTGTCTGTAATGGTTAGAAAACATAGTGGAAAAAGGAGAAAATGTTGGCAACCAGCATTTCTTCCACACATGGTCTTCTAAAGCCTTCTACCTTGTCATGCAGTATCATGGAAAACATTTCATCACATGGGAAAAAGTGCTCTTTTTCTGATACTGTTTTTCTTTAGCTGTCAATTACAAGGCAGAAAACAAAAGATGTCTTGAAAAAGATCAGTTTTTATTGGACGGGTAGAGTTGTCTGAGTATTTCCAGCAAGAATATTTCAATATAGCTGACACTGACATAGTATGTCAAAGATCAGATGGCACATTTTGTACAGGATGATCTCATTCTACACTGTCTGCAAGAGAAAGTTACTGATAAGTGCAATGTTTAACTTTCTACCAGACAACAAAATTTTGGACTTGAATATTAAATCAAAAACATTTGCAGACCACAATTGAAATGTGGCTCTAATGATGAAAGTGTAGAAAACATCATGAGAAAAGGAGAAAATGCTGGTTACCAGCATTTTCTCCTTTTCCCACAATGTTTTCAAAAGTCTTTTTCCTCAAGGTTGTTAAAAGTCAGGGTTGTGAGGTAAAGGGTCAATTAATCATTCTGAAAGTTCTTTGGAAAAAACATCTTCAAGAGATACAGGGTCTATCTCTGCATGTGGCAATGCAAGCATGCTTGTTTATATTGATCTGCTGAATATATTTCTGTGCCTGTCTTTGTCAGCATCCCTTATATATTAACCCTATACCAGATGAAATAATTTTAGACTTGTCTAAATTGAAAGCAGTTGCAGAATCTGATGACAAATTGAATGTGGTTCAAGTGATGAGATTTTTCTCTAAAAGAGTATAAAACATTGTGGGAAAAGGAGAAAATGCTGGTTACCAGCATTTTCTGCTTTTCCCACAATGATTTCAAAAACTCCTGTCATCAGGGTCATTAAAAAAACTCAGGATTGTGTGGTAAAGAGTCTAAAGCATACAGAGCTTGCTTATGCATGTATGCAGGGACTGAAGTCAGCCTCATAATGAGGTTCTGTGATAACCGGAAAGAAAATACCGCATCGGAGGTCTGATCTTAATCTACACTGTCTGCAAAAGGTCAGTGGGTCGCGATTAGCATCTTAAGGGTTAAAACCACAGTAGCTGGTCAAAGTAAAGGAAGCAGGTGTTAAGTGCTTTTAAATCTAAATTATACCCTCTAAAAGTATGGAAATTTCTGTGAAGGTGACAACCAGTTATTGTACAGTCGGTCAAAGGTCAAAGTGTAAGTTGCTGGCAGAAAAATGAATTTCAAAAGTAGCTCAAAAGTTGCCAGGTCACTGTATCTTTTGTTTACTTCTTAACCCTATACCACACAGTCCTGAGTTTTCACGACCCTGAGGAAATAGCCTTTTAAAAACATCATGGGAAAAGGAGGAAATGGTGATAACCAGCATTTTCTCCTCTTCCCACAAGGTGTTCTGCATTTTCACAGACAATGGCCATCATTACAGATAAGATTAATATGTCGTCTGCAAATGCTTTCAATTTGGACCAATCTAAAATTTTGTTGATTGGTAAAGAGTTAACTGACTTTGAAATTAATTTTTCTGTAAGCGACTAACACTTGAACCAATCGTACAACAACAGAATGTCATCTTCTCAATAATTTCCATACTTTTAAAGGTAAAATCTAAATGCACTTTAACAACTGATTTTTTTTTTACTTTTGGCAGCTGGCAGCTACTGGGGCTTTATCTCTGTAAAACACGACATTTTAGATTGCTCTATGTTAAATGCAGACTACAAGTTGCAGCAGTGATTGTAAAACTGACCTTATCTAGACATTTCAACCTTTCATGGAGTTAAGGACGTATGCCAGAGTTTTTTCTTACGAACAGATTTTTTTTCATTTTCACTCAGATGAAAAAATGAAATGAAAATCATATGTTACAGGGCAAGATACAAAGATGCACTTCTTCAAAGGCGATAACTCTTGTCAAAATTACAGAAAATAGGCTTTAATTTCAAACCCCCCAAAAAAAGACTCTTAAAGTAACAAATACAGATCAAATAAATGATAATTCCTATGAATGTGATGTTTGATAGTAGTAAAAAGGATAAATCAAAAGAATAAATGCACAAGGCAGATCACAGTAGCAATTACAAATGTTCTAACATGTCAACAAAGACTTACTTTTTGATCATTTTTCTGCTATAAAAATCTTTCAGCAGACTGATTTTTTCTTAAATTTTGCACAGAAATAGTACTTTCTATTATCTTGTTTAAAAAAGTATGTCAGGCAGGGCATTTTTATACGCCCGTCGAAGACGGGACGTATTATGGGATCACCCGTGGCGGGCATGCGGGCGGGCGGCGTCCAGTTCTTTGTCCGGAGCATATCTCCAAAACTATACTACCTACGGTAATGAAATTTCATACGTGGATAGATCTCATCAAGGGGGAGTGCAGTGCACAGGAATCATAACTCTTGCTTCCTTAATTTTTGAGTTATTGCCCTTTCTTGTTTTTCATACTTGAATTTTGTCCGGTGAATATCTCCAATACTATACTACCTAGGGTTATGAAATTTCATGAGTGGATAGATCTCATCAAGGAGGAGTGCAGTGCACAGGAATCATAACTCTTGCTTCCTTAATTTTTGAGTTATTGCCCTTTCTTGTTTTTCATACTTGAATTTTGTCCGGTGAATATCTCCAATACTATACTACCTAGGGTTATGAAATTTCATGAGTGGATAGATCTCATCAAGGGGGAGTGCAGTGCACAGGAATCATAACTCTTGCTTCCTTAATTTTTGACTTATTGCCCTTTCTTGTTTTTCATACTTGAATTTTGTCCGGTGAATATCTCCAATACTATACTACCTAGGGTTATGAAATTTCATGAGTGGATAGATCTCATCAAGGGGGAGTGCAGTGCACAGGAATCATAACTCTTGCTTCCTTAATTTTTGACTTATTGCCCTTTCTTGTTTTTCATACTTGAATTTTGTCCGGTGAATATCTCCAATACTATACTACCTAGGGTTATGAAATTTCATGAGTGGATAGATCTCATCAAGGGGGAGTGCAGTGCACAGGAATCATAACTCTTGCTTCCTTAATTTTTGAGTTATTGCCCTTTCTTGTTTTTCATACTTGAATTTTGTCCGGTGAATATCTCCAATACTATACTACCTAGGGTTATGAAATTTCATGAGTGGATAGATCTCATCAAGGGGGAGTGCAGTGCACAGGAATCATAACTCTTGCTTCCTTAATTTTTGACTTATTGCCCTTTGTTGTTTTTCATACTTGAATTTTGTCCGGAGCATATCTCCAAAACTATACTACCTAGGGTTATGAAATTTCATGAGTGGATAGATCTCATCAAGGGGGAGTGCAGTGCACAGGAATCATAACTCTTGCTTCCTTAATTTTTCAGTTATTGCCCTTTCTTGTTTTTCATACTTGAATTTTGTCCGGTGAATATCTCCAATACTATACTACCTACGGTTATGAAATTTCATGTCTGCATACATCTCATTAAGGGGGAGTGCAGTGCACAGGAATCATAACTCTTGCTTCCTCATTTTTTCAGTTATTGCCCTTTCTTCTTTTTCATACTTGCATTTTCTCCGGTGAATATCTCCAAAACTATACTACCTAGGGTTATGAAATTTCATGCCTGCATACATCTCATTAAGGGGGAGTGCAGTGCACAGGAATCATAACTCTTCCTTCCTTAATTTTTGACTTATTTTCATACTTGAATTTTGTCTCGAGCATATCTCCAAAACTATACTACCTATGGCTATGAAATTTCATGCGTAGATAGATTTCGTCAACTGGGAGTGCAGTGCACATGAACCATAACTCTTGCTTAATTTTTGACTTATTGCTCTTTCTTTATTTTGAAACTTTAATTTTGTCCAGTGCATATCTTCAGAACTATACTAGCTAAGGATATGAAATTTCATGCGTGGATACATTCCATCAACGGGAAGTGCTGTGCATATAAATTTCAACTCTTGCTTGCTTAATTTTTCAGTTACTGCCCTTTCTTGTTTTTTTTTCGAACTTGAATTTTGTATGATGCATATCTCTCAAACTATACTATCTCGAGTTATGAAATTTTAGGGCTGGATACATCTCATCAAGGGGTAGTGCAGTGCACATGAAATATAAATTGCTTATTTTTTATGCACCAGCATTTTCTCCTTTTCCCACAATGTTTTCTACCCTTTCCAAACCAAATTTCAATTTTTGAGTTACATTTAGTTTGTCAACTGCAAATGATTTCAATTTGGACTAGTCCAAACTTTTGCTGTGTGGTAAAGATTTAATAGTAATACAATAATAAACAAGAGTTCCGTCAACACAAATACACTGCCATTATCTTCAATCAACAGTAAAAAAAATATTCTGCACTACTATTTTTCTATACCTCCCCTTTATCATTATTATGCCCCAACTTTACAACTTGGGGTAAGACGGGCGTATCTTGCGACAATTTGCTGCTCTTGTTAAGAGATATGGTGCATTTTTAAGAGTTATTGACAAATTGAATTACCCCTCTTTAAAATAAATGTCTATTTTAGCATGAATTGGTTATGATACCTCTCACTTATAAATCTCCCATTTTTTTTCTGCATCTTTGATTTTCACATCTGTAAAGGGCAACTGACATATTACAGATAAAAATATACGATCTCAGTGTCATAGTAACCCAATGGTAACCACGAAAACGAAACATGTGAAAACTGGTGGGTTGAGAAAACTGTCACAAATGTCCTTAAGTCAAGTCATTTGACAAATTCAATAGTTGCATCATTTTTATGGTTGAGGGATCTTTGAGATTCCTAGCTCAATCTGGCTTTTTTCATGAACTGATGATAGATACTCTGACAAGCTTCATTCTTCTCTGCTAAATTTCTCCATTTGTAACAGTGTTGTCTTGAATCCACATTCACCACCATTATCTAGTGTCAGAGACATAGATTAGAGTATTGTATGTCTCTGCTAGTGTTGAAGTGTTGGTGTAGCTCTGCTAAACAAAATGATTTCATCCAATCAAAAATTGTGTTCCTTTGTCATTTTTGAGTTTTGACTACAAAATGCTATGTAGGATAGTTGGTGAATAGAGACCTTCATACATAAAGAGTTCAGAATTAATGCTGTATAATCAGTGGATCTGTAATTATCTTTACCATACTCTAGAATAGCTATTCCAGACCAATTAAACCTTCCGCACTATTGCCATATATGGTGTCAAGCTTGCCTTACCTCTTTACCAAAAGACAAAATTCAACACATTCGCAGACAACTAGTTGAATGTTGCTTAATATTGGGATTTGCATGCAAATAGGTGAAAAAGATTGTGGAAAACACAGAAAATACTGGTTACCTTTTCCCACAATGTTTTCAAAAGCCTAAAAACTCCTGATTCTGTGGTAAAGGATTAAACTGTACTTATGGTAATTCAATGAGACTGGGTGGATTTAAAATTGTTTTGGACAAAATATTGCACTTGTCCAAATTCAAACTATTTGCAGACAACTAGTTGAACATGGCTCAAATATTTGGATTTGCATGTGAAAAGGTAAAAAACCTTGTGGAAAAAGGAGAAAATGCTGGTTACCTTTTCCCACAATGTTTTCAAAAGCCTTCTCCGTCAGGGTCATAAAAACTTGTGATTGTTTGGAAAAGAGTTAAACGGTGAAGATGGTTAATTCAATGAGACCATGTGGTTTTAAATTGTTTTGAACCAGATATTTATGTCATTACATTGACATTACAGATAAAAGTTTCATCATGGAATCCCTGGCATTTTTGTGCAAACAATAAAGGAAACCCGAATAATTGTACAAGAGCAAATATTCAAGAAATCCCTGTCATTTCAGTGCACATAATTAGAAAGTCCCTCATTTCCTGGCATTTAGTGAAAACAATCTGAACTCAAGGAATCCTGTACATTTAACTCTTTACAAAATGACAAAATTTTGGACAAGCCCAAATTGAAAGCATTTGCAGACAACAAATCAAATGTGAATTATATGGTGGGATTTGTCTATGATAGATTAGAAAACATTGTGGGAATGGAGAAAATGCTGGTTACCAGCATTTTCTCCATTTCCCACAGTGTTTTCAAAAGGCTCCTTTCTCAGTGTCGTTTCAAAGTCGGAATTGTGTGGTAATGTGTTAAAATGAAAACAATCTGGCAATCCCTGACATTTCAGTGAAGACAAACCAGGTTTCTTTTTTGACTTTTCAGTGCTGATAGTCTGGAATCCCTGGCATTTCAGGCCAAACAAACCCAGAAATCTGTGGCATTTCACAACAGCCAATCCAAGAATCCCTAGCATGTCATTAAATAACAAGGCATCCCTGACATTTCAGTGCTGATAATCTGAAATAAATTGCATTTTGGTGCAAACAGACCTTGAAGGAATCCCTGACATTCAGAGAAAATGATCTGGGAATCCCTGACATTTCAGTGGAAACAATCTAGGTATTTCTGGCATTTCAGTATGTGTAAATCCAGAAATAACTGGCATTTCAGTGCAAATAATCAAGATATTTCTAGTATTTCAGTGCTGATCATTCAGTAATTTTAACGAAAACAATCCAGGTGTTTCAGGCATTTCAGTGCTGATAACACAGGAATACTTGGCAGATTAGTGCAAACAATCCAGCCATTTCCCTGTTAATAAACTAGGAATCAAGGGCAAATAAGTGCATACAATCCAGGCATTTCTGCATTTTAGTGCTGATAAATCTAAGCATCCCTAGTATTTCTGTGCCAGTAACCTAAAAGCTCCCTTGCTTTCCATTGAAAACAAACCAGGAATCCATGGCATTTAGTGCAAACAGTTTGAACATTCCTGTACTTATAATATGGCATTCCTGTTTTCTTTTTTTTTTTTCAAAATAACTCAAGGACTTCTAGCATTTGAGAGCAAACAACCAAAGAATCTCTGGGTGTTTCAGCACAAACAATCAAGGAATCTATTGCATTTATAGTGCAAAGTATCCACAAATCCCTGGAATTTAAGTTTAAAATCTGTACCAAGCAAAATAAATGTAGACTGTCCAACTGTAAGCATATACAGATGACAATTTAGATCTCGCCATGATGGATCTTGTCTTGAGTAGGATAGCTGCTTACCAGCATTTCCTCCTTTCCCCAGAATGTTTTCAAAAGGCTGCTTACTGAAGGTCTTTGAAACTCAGAATTATATGGTTAAGGGTTAAACACTGTTTTGAAATACCTTCCATCCTGAGGGTCTTTGAAGCATGTGATCATTCAGTATAGGGTTTAAAGGAAAGCAGAGAGTGAAGACAAAAATAAGACCCCTGTGCAGGCTGAACTACATTTTGTATGTCTATGGTCTTTACAAAATACATCCATGATGTATGGCAGGATGATGGTACCACTGGAAAGTGCAGAGACAAAAGTTTTTCCAACTTTTGTAAGTGTGATGCAAGGGTAGATAAATCTGCCTCATGATACACACCACTCGTCACAACTCGGCCGATTCTGTACCTACATCCAACCTCGTCCGTATAAAGGAGGCTTCCATTTTGAACTACCAATCACATGATCTTTAACATGGCAGCGCCCCTGTAAATCGCTTAGCAACGACACAAACAACAATGATGAAGTTATTCACTTCTATCGATCTGTTGATGAAAGCTCCCAACGGAATTGATAAACTACAATAAAAATTGAATGTACAAACTGTTTGCCGACTGAAATATTCTTAGAACAATAATGATAGAAAATTTACTCATGTTTTCTTTTTTAAGAGGAGCCTTACAATTTTAATAATGGTAAAGCAGTGTGCTACCAGAGATGTGCGAAATGTACCGTGTAGGTGCATATCAAGCTACGTGATACAGCCGAGGGATTTGATCACCGGATCACCCAAGGTATACCAAATGGATACACACCTGAAGATTTGTCTTGCACATCTACCATTTATTGTTTCTGTTAAAATTAGGTTTTGATAACTGAAGAAAAGTGCAAAAGGTTGACAACAAAATACAGAAAATCCAAATAGTGGAAATTATAAAGGCAGAACCAGAATTTCATTCTGTTAATTTTAAGGTTCAATTAACACATGTGACAAAATTGTAACAAAAGAAGAAATTTCGATTAATTTCTCTCAGGGCCACCATGTTATAAAATTTTATCTAATGAAATTTCTTCTCAGCAACTGCTTTCAAAGTGGACAAATCGTGAACTTTGTACAAGGGTTGTCCCAGAAAATTGTACACTTTTGTTATAACAACTTTTTCTGATGTCTGAATGACATAAAAGTCATGACAATGTCCAGCACTTACATTTGAATATCTTCACATACACATTTACTGAATAAATTGTAAACATTTACAAAAAACAGCCGCTTTTTACATTTCCTTTGGCATGGGTTGATGTACGCCCAAAAAATGGAAAAGGAATATTTCAAACAGGTATTATAATTAGCCACTGCGCCATCATTAGGAATAGTATTGATTTAAATGCTGTGATTTGGTGCTTAAGCACAAAAAGTTTCATGTGCCTGACATCATGAATTGCCCAACAGTGAATTGATTTTTGCCTTTACTCTATGATAAAAGTTTCAAGAAAATGGCACCGTCAGCAGATGGCTTGGCACAAAAATCTGTCATGAAATACTGTTTTGATATGGGAATGATACCAGTGCAAACTAAAGAAGAAATAGATGTGACAAAGATTAGTAGAACATGTGTACCTGGCTCAAGAAGTTTTCCAATGGATGGAAAGGCAAGAATGCCCGAATCAAACGTGTGAAGGACGTTATTGATGCGGATCGCCGTCAAACAGAAGTGGTCGATACAGTTAGCATAAGAAATTTGAAGTACAGTGCATACTGACTGGAGATTTGTGCATGAGCAGAGTGCAGGTTTCATCTGGTGTTATTAATACCTAGATATTTTTGTAATTTGTCATCACAGAAACTTTATTATGCCCCCCTTCACCGAAGGGAGAAATATTGCTTTGCACATGTCGGTCAGTTGGTCGGTCGGTCGGTAGACCTTACCTTGTCCGGATGATAACTAGACACAGAATTGACCTAAGTTCGTCAAATTTGGCACAGACATGCATCTCGGAGTGTAGAAGATCCCTATTGATTTTGAGGTCAATTGGTCAAAGGTCAAGGTCACAGTAACCATCAGCATGTTGATATATAGACCAAACCTTGTCCGGATGATAACTAGACACAGAATTGACCTAGGTTCGTCAAATTTGGCACAGACATGCGTCTTGGAGTGTAGATGATCCCTATTGATTTTGAGGTCAATCGGTCAAAGGTCAAGTCACAGTGACCGTCAACATGTTGATATATAGACCAAACCTTGTCCAGATGATAACTAGACACAGAATTGACCTAGGTTCTTCAAATTTGGCACAGACATGCGTCTTGGAGTGTAGATGATCCCTATTGATTTTGAGGTCAATCGGTCAAAGGTCAAGTCACAGTGACCGTCAACATGTTGATATATAGACCAAACCTTGTCCAGATGATAACTAGACACAGAATTGACCTAGGTTCGTCAAATTTGGCACGGACATGTGTCTCAGAGTGTAAATGAACCCTATTGATTTTGAGGTCAATTGGCCAGGTCAAGGTCACAGTGACCGTCAACATGTTGATATATAGACCACCTTGTCCAGATGATAACTAGACACAGAATTGACCTAGGTTCGTCGAATTTGGCACAGACATTTGTCTCGGAGTGTAGATGATCCCTATTGATTTTGAGGTCAATCGGTCAAAGGTTAAGGTCACATAATGATATATAGACCAAAACTTGTCCGGATGATAACTAGACACAGAATTGACCTAGGTTCGTCAAATTTGGCAAAGACATTTGTCTGGGAGTGTAGATGATCCCTATCGATTTTGAGATTAATCCATCAAAGGTCAAGGTCACGGCAGCCTTCAACTTAATGATGTATAGACCAAACCTTGTCCAGATGATAACTAGACACAAAATTGACATAAGTTCTTCAAATTCTGTACAGATATTCATCTCGGAGTGTAAATGATCCCTATCGATTTTGAGATTAATCCATCAAATGTCAAGGTCACAGTGGCCTTCAACTTAATGATATATAGACCAAACCTTGTCCAGATGATAACTACACACAGAATTTACCTAGGTCCTTCAAATTCTGTACAGATATTCACCTTGGAGTGTAAATGATCCCTATCGATTTTAAGGTTAATCCGTGAAAGGTCAAGGTCACATTGACCACCAGATGATTCAGGGCCGGCGCTGCCGTTCACCACTTGAGCCATTTGCTCAAAAAAAATTAAAGTGTCTCAAAAATCATCACATGTGGCTCAACTTGTGGCTCCAACATTTTATTCGCGTATTATCAGGGACGTAGTAAGCATCGCATCGAAGTCCACTGGGAAAAAGCGGAAGTCGAACGCGTGTGCCGAGAAGAAAATTGATAACCCAGTCTGTGTATCGGCGACTGTTTACAATCTTGTATGTATACACACAGCGGTGTGTATAATTTTGCGAACTGTTGACTGATTATCACGTTTAACAATTGAAGTGGGCTATAAATCAGACAATTAAAGGATGTTAATTACTTGATTAGCGATTATTGCCGACGCATGTCGGTACTTTGACCCATCTCCACTTAAAGATGGACTTGTCAACAAATTATCGGCAATTAAAGGATCGAATTATATGGATGTTTTTCGGGGATTGATAATTAAAGGTATGTGGAATTTCTACTTCAATTATCTAATGATTTTCATGGACTTTATGTGAAAAACATAACATTGCAAACTTTATAATTTATCTATGATGATGTATATAAACATGGGGAAATACTGGAAAGTATCAGTTGTCACTATGGCTTCTAAACGTTCTTTAGACTTCTTTGACACACCTCCAGCTAAAAAAACTAAGCTTGAAACAAAATCTCCACGTAGACAATTTCAAGAAAATTGGAAAATTGGAAATCCATGGCTACGTTATGAGCCAAGTTCAAAAGCAATGTTCTGTAACTTATGTAGCAAAATACAGAAATCTAACACATTCACTGTGGGATGCACAGTTCTTAAGAGAGATTCTGTGTCAAAACATGCAAAATCAAAAGGTCGGTATACATTCATCTTGATCTAAAAATATTTCTTATTTTTCTTTCAGGGATTGAGAGTTGGTATCAGTACCAAAGTTAAAAGTGTTACATGATAAAGAAATTAAAAGGGTGTAATAAAAGTTACTGAATTTGATTTTTGTTTGTTTTGTGTTGATTTATTTATTTTTCCTTTAGACTTCCCATTAAGTTCAAAGCTTTCAAAGCAGCAAAAAGCCTTAGAAAACATTTTGAAGAAAAGGAAAATTGTTTTATTGAACATTTTCTCCTTTTACCAAAATGATTTTTCCCTTCCAGGTTTTGAATTACACCAAACTGCTCCCATTTAATATAGACTATTATACATTGAACTTTCAGAAAAACATTGTAGAAAAACAAGCATTGGTTTTGAGAACAAAAGCTTGACTTTCCACAATGGTTTTTAAATAGAGATTCCGTTATTGCTAAACAAAACTGTGACTAATGAATGAGGTCGTCACTTTAGAATGCAATAATTTATCTTGGCTCAAGTTGCTCAAATGTGGCTCAAATTTTATCAAGGTTGGCTCGATATTTCCCAATCAATTCTTCTGATATCAGTTTATGAACTGTGCCACTTCCTGTATCAATGTGGCAGTAGGGGGGCATGACTGTTTTACAAACAGACATCTTGTTTTCATACATGTTCGAAAGTACACGTTCAAATTTAAATCTATCAAAAAACTACTGATGTTTATTGTCATTTTCCCAAAATATAAGTAATGTTTGTGATTTTCTGGGACAGCCATTGCAATATGATACAAGGGTAGTTTGATAACCTCAATAGCTCCTAAAGAACTATCAATTTGTTCATGAATCTCTTCAAATGCCTTGGAATGGATGTTTAGCCCTAGGAAAAAGTCTAGCATTATTTATTCATTGGCATACGAATGAAGATGTTTTCTTGGCAAAATTTGATTATTATAGAAAGGAAAAAAAAAGTCAGGAACCATTCTTTGCAAACTATTTTCTGTTATCAAAATAGAAAACTTTATCTCTGCCCTTCCTTGGCATCCTAATTTCATATCTAGGAAAAAATCTTTTATGGCTTTACCCAGTTATCCTGTATTTTACGTCTTAACAGAAAAAAACTTTTTAAAATATTGTGGAAAATGGAGAAAATGCTGGTAACAGCATTTTCTCCTTTTTCCACAATGTTCTGATTTCTATCCCACCAAAAACCAAATTCCATCATTTGAACAAAACTGTATTCTATTGTCTGACAGTAGGCTTACGGATGTGTCTACAGTTTTGTATTCTTGTAAAGGGTTTATTGCTTTATCTCTCAAAAGCATTCTGCTCACAGAAAATTCCACATAAATTTGGATGTAAAACTGAGGTATCATTGAATCTTGACAAAAGATTTTACCATAATTCTGCAGGAAATCTGATGTGATGTTTTACCAGAAATTTAATTAAATTCTACCCAATTTCTACAAAAACATTGATTCTAACTGGTACAAAACCATGTCAACCTTTCATACCCTTCCTGTGGACAGCCTTTTGAAAACCATAATGGGGAAGAGGAACAGTTCATTGATACAAGTGATTTTTCCTTTTTCAATAATGTTTTCCATTTCTTTAAGTATTTTTATTTTAGTGGAGGCTTTTTCTTGAAACATTTTGCAAACAAAATAATGCGCATCCCTATATTGTTTAGAATGCAGGATAAAGCCAACATACATTTTCAGTCTGAAAATCATGGACCCAAATACATGTAATTGCAATTTCAAGGTTGCTTTTGCTTAAATTGACTCAGCAAAGCAGACAGTGTAGCTCAAAGATCAGACTGCACATTTTGTGCAGTTTGGTCTCCATGCACACTGGCTGCAAGGGAAACTTTAGTTATGAAAGGCACTTTAAGGGTGAACACGACACGGTGCATTTTTGCCGACATTTAAGATCAAGATCAGAATGCAGTTTCAGAATGTGTGCTACAAAGACATTTTTCTGGCAACACAAAACTTGAATTCAAATGTTTATGTTTGCTTTCTTTTAAATCTTCTTTTTAATGTACATACTTAGCAATTAAAAGCCCAAATAGCTGCCAAAAGGAAACAAAGTGGGTGTTTGAATGCATTCAATTCATATAATACCTTTTAAAAGTATGGAAATATTTGTGAAGATGACTATCTGCTGTTGTGCGATAGGTCCAAGTTGCTGACAGAAAAATGAATTTTAAAATAAGTAAAAAGTAAAGAAAAGATAGAGCAACCTGGCAACTTTTGACCTACTTTTGAAATTAATTATTTGATTCTAGCAGTTTGTACTTTTGCCAGATATATGGAATGAAGTCCTCTACAGCACAAATCATTTTAAAACGTCAACATGAACTGAGAGATTTGGAGGTTCATTTAATACAAAAACAAATTCATTTTGATAGAGATCTTTCATTACGATGATCCTTTTTCATCTAATTCTCTGAGTGTTGGTGTTGAGGCAAAAAGACCACTTTAAATCTTTTTCACCTTTAAAGTCCTGAATTAACTGAATGGACATTTTAAGTCCAGAATTATGAGACCCAAATACGTGTAATTGCAATTTTGTGATTGCTTGTTGTCTAAAGTGTTTCAGCAAAGCAGACAGTGTAGATCAAAGATCAGACTGCACATTTTGTGCAGTCTGATCTTGATCTACACTGACAGGAAAGGTTACTAAAGTCATGAAAGACGTTCTTTTTAGATACATCTATACTTGTTTTCAGTTAGTTTTTAACCCAGTTCATCTTTATTTTATGAAACTATACTCATTCTTGCATCTTTATGCCTAAGGTTGCACATACTACGACGAATAGAAATTGCATTTCATTTTTTGGCAGCCTTTAAAGAAATCATTGTTGTCGTTTCAGGTTTTAAATGAGGGCACATCCCTCGAGTTTCTCTATCCCTTACACTATATATATATTGGTAATTTATCTAAGTTTACACACCTGACCAAATTCTGAGCCATTCTACACACTTTCAAGTTTTAACAGCATTTTTTTCTCTCTGGCTGTAAGGATTGTATCTTTGAGGGTTAATCCTTTACCACACAATCCCCTGTTTTCAGGTTCCTGAGGAAAAGACCTTTTGAAAACATTGTGGGAAAAAGAGAAAATGCTGGTAATCAGCATTTTCTCCTTTTCCCACAATGTTTTCTACCCTGTCAGAAAACCTTTAATTCATTTGTGCCACTTTCACATTTGTTGTCTGCAGATGCTTTCAATTTGGAAGGGGCTAAAGTTTGTTGTTTGGGAAAGGGTTAACAAGGAAAAGTCCAATTTTTAAAAATAAACTTGCAGATGTAAGTTGTTTTCCCTATCTTAACCTTTGTAGTGGCAATATGAATATCTTCAGTCAGTCCTATAGGTGCATTATATTGTACTATTAAGACTGGTCTGAATTGAAAGCATTCTGCTGACAACAAATTAATTGTAGCTCAACTAATGTATTAGTCTTTGAAAGAGTAGAAAACATTTTGTGAAAAGTAGAGAATGCATTTTCTCCTTTTCTCAAAACGTTTTCTAAATGCCTCTTTGACAGGGTCGTTAAAACTTGGGATTGTGTGGTAAAGGGTTAAAGAAAATAATTTCCTTTTCGCTACTTAATTTCATTTTCTGTTTTTTCCAACATTAACTGTGATCTACATACGATAATATTTCAAAGGAAAAGGGCATAAAACCAAGTCAAACACAGATTTGCAGAAGCACAAGAAAAACCTGTGTGTCTATGCAGTAAAGTATACTACTCAAAATTTAATAGGAATCGCTTTTTATTTCTTAAATTTCTCTTTAATGGTAAACCCAAGATAAGTGATTTTTTTTCATACATGTAGATTATTCTAATGGCATACCTGACCTGTCCAGTAGATATTGATTTTTTACCTGTATCTGGCTTGATATCCACTGGAAAAGTGATACCCCTGAAAAAAGGGTGCGCCATTGGCATGTACCTTCATGTACACATCCCTTATATTCGAACTTTGCTTGTGCATGGTAATGTTTATTTCAAAGCTAGCATTCGGTATGGTTACTTACGAATAAGACAGCGTCTTGACGCCGAAGAGATGAATAGGGAGATAGGGATTCTTGAGGCTGGTGGCAGGTGTCCTTGGGATGTCCCAGAGCACAGTTGCAAGGATGTGGAAACGATTTCGAACTCATGGAAATGTCAGGTATAGACATGGTGGTGGTCGTGAGAGGGTCACAACTCAGCGTGAAGACCGTTTTATTGTCGTCCAAGCAAGACGTCAGCGCTTTGTTACGGCTACCGCCCTGCAAAATGACTTGCAGAATGCCACTGGTGTAAGAATTTCTACGCAAACAATCAGAAACCATCTTCATAGAGCTGGCATGAAGGTCAGACGACCAGCAATCCGCATTCCGTTGACGCGAAACCACATCAAGGCACGTCTCCAATGGGCGCGCGCTCACGTCAGATGGACGTTGAATGGCTGGACCCTAGTACTGTTCACTGACGAATCCAGATTTTGTGTGGACTTCACTGATAGAAGAGTCCAGGTATGGAGATCGTCCAATGAGCGTTTCGCACCCGTATGTGTTGCTAACCATGACCGTTTTGGCGGGGGGCTCAGTCATGGTGTGGGCGGGTATTAGCATGCAGGGAAAAACGGACCTGTATATCGTTCAAAACGGCACATTGACGGCTGCACGATACATCAATGAGATCTTAGATGTGTATGTTCGCCCATACGCCGGTGTCATAGGCCCTGATTTCATTTTGATGGACGACAATGCCCATCCACACAGGGCACAGGTCACCAACGAGTACCTGCAGACAGCAACTATTGAGAGAATGGACTGGCCAGCAAGGTCCCCAGACCTTAATCCAATTGAACATGCCTGGGACATGCTGCAGACTGCAATATCTGCCCGCCCAGTCCAGCCAACCACGGTTCCAGAGCTCCAACAGGCACTACTGGATGAGTGGGCTCAAATCCCACAACAAAGCATTCTTATTAGCTTATTAGCAGTATGAGAAGGCGATGCCGAGCAGTAATCCAATCAAATGGCCACCACACGCGATACTAAAGCGAAATTCAGGCACCCTACTTGATTTTTCCAAAAAGCCTCATTTGATTACCTTGCCCTGTTATCCCGAATTATTGCCCCTACCAAGTTTCAATCGCTTTTCCGCTTCAACAGTTTGTCGGCTCATTCCTTTTTTGGCACAAAGCTGATGTCAAATGAACAAATTTTCAGAATCACAGCAAATATTTTAACGTTTCAACGTTATGTAAGGAATAAACACAACCTTATAAGTGATCCTTATCAAATTTTGAGTAGTACATAAATTAGCTATATTGCTATTACATAAAGAAGGCTAAAAGCTTCTGATTATGGCAAAGTGTAATGGCAGGAAATGCCTTAATTGTTTACAAATAAGTAACACTCTCTCTAAAAAGGCAGACACTTTGACTTGTTAAGTACCTTACTCTACTTTCAGTTAGACCTTTTTCCCTCATTTCCCGCATCTCAGCCGAAGTTCCTCACTTTACAGAGTTCATGTAGGGCAAAAATTATGTGCATTAGATCTCTATATACCTCTTTTACCCTTTCCAAACAGGACAGAAGTTTTATGGTTCTTCAGGAAGGCCTGACAGGTTTTTAAAAACTTTGTAGGAAAGGATAAAGTGCTTGCACCTAGCATTTCCCCTTTTTCCACTATGCTTACTAACCTTTCAAAGAAAAATCCCATTACGTGAGCCAAACTAAATTTGTTGTCTGTAAATGCTTTTAACTCTTTCACTGCCAATGGTGTCTTGGTAATCGTTTGTGGATCTTGTAGATCAAGATCAGACTGCACAAAACGTGCAGTCTGATCTTTGATCTACACCATCCGCTACCTGATACTAATCTTCTACCAAAATCGGCTGCAAAAACAAAGATATACTTTTAGACCTTGATAGATGTCATATCCATTTATTTGGCAGCAATAGAGTTAACATGGACAAGTCTAAAATTTGTCACTCTTTACCAAACACTCCCCAGTTTTGTTGACCTTAAGGTTGAAGAATTTTGAAAACATTGTGGGAAAAGGAGAAAATGCTGACTAAAGAGCATTTTTCTCCCCGGTTCTCATGATGTTTCTTGCCCATTCAAGAACAAATATCATCATTCAACCACATAATTATAATTAAATGTCTGTAAAAGTGATGATATTAAACTGGACAGGTCCAAGTTGTTGCTGTGTTGTACAGTTTAATGCATATATAATTGTAGAAAAAACTGTGGTAAAAGGAAAGTTTGTTCTAAACCTTAGCACTTTACCACATCAAAGGAAAAGCAGAAAATGATAGCAATATTAATACCAGCATTTTCTTCATTAGTTTTTTTTCCATGTTTTCTACCCTTCCATAGACTGAAATCATCATTTGAGCTACATTCAATTTCTCATCTGAAAATGCTTTCAATTTATAAGTGTAAAACTATTTGACGTTTGGTATAGAATTAATTGAAGTTATTTGTTTCCTTTCTACAGGGATCATTTTAACCCATTACCACACAATCCCAAGTTCTAAAGACCCCTGGGAAAAAGGACTTTTGGAAACATGTGTGCAAAGGAGAAAATGTTGGCAACAGGGCTTTCTCCTTTTCCCACAATGTTTATCTACTCTTTCAATGACAATTTTGTGTAACATTTAATTTGTCATCTGCAAATGCTTTCAGCTTGGACCAATCTAAAATTTTGTAGCCTGGTATAGAGTTAAAGTTTTCAGCTGCAAGTTTGTTTTGTAAATTGATAACTCTTGAACAGATGGGAAAATTTTGGTTTGCTTGTATGTTTGTCTGTATGGTGTTAAACATCATTTTCAACATTGCTTCAGTTATATCATAGCAGCCGTTGCACCTTTCCATGCTTTCTTGGAGTTAATCTACCAGTACTTCGCACAATATTCTTCCCTGAGGCCACTGGCTGCTCTCCCACATGATCATTGTCTAAACAATATAAGCAGTCAGAGAGGAATGAATCCTGTCACAGTGGCTATCATCAATCTCGGCAAAGATATTGGGATTCTGGGGATTTGAACAAGTGACCCCTTTATGCTACAGACTGTAGTACCAGGGCTCAGCAGTTGCAGACAATAAATCAAATGTGGTTCAAATAATGGTATTTGTCTCTGAAAGGCTAGAAAAAAAATGTGGAGAAAGAAGAAAATGCTCAATACTTAGCATTTTCTTCTTTTCCCACAGTGTTTTCAAAAGGCCTCTTTACTCAGGGTTGTAAAAACATGGGGTTGTTTGGTAAAGGGTTTAGATGAAAGCTTTTTGTTTGATAAAATGTCTGATGAATGTACCTTCAGGAAAAGTATGACACATGTAGTCTAATTTTTCTCACCTCAGATCTTACCTTATCTCATCTGGCATGTATCCTCTTACTGATAAGCCATGTGATGGCTTTCAAATGATTTGCCAGACACCATAAAAATCAATATACTTCAGCTCAACCAATAACAATAACAATGAATTAGGATTTATTATTTTTCTGGCTTCATCTCACTTAACAGGCTTTACCAAACAACAATTTCTTCGAATGGTTCAAATTAAAAGCATGATTATGCAGACGACAAATTAAATGTGACTCAAATAATTGAATTTGTCGGTGAAAGGGCAGCAAAAATTGTGGGTAAAGGAGAAAATGCTGGTTACCAGCATTTTCTCCTTTCCCCACATATTTTTCAAAGTCTGCTTTGTCAATAGAATTTGGGCTTGTGTGGCAAAGAGGTAAGATTTCCTCACACTTTAACCCTTTACCACACAAACCCGAGTTTTAATGACCCCGAGGAAGAAGCCTTTTGAAAACAATCTGGGAAAAGGAGAAAATGCTGATAATCAGCATTTTCTCCTTTTCCCACAATGTTTTCTAGCCTATCAAAGACAATTTCCATCATTTGAGTCATATTTAAATTGTCGTCTGCAGATGCTTTCAATTTGGACTACTCTACAATTTTGTCGCTTGGTAAAGAGTTAACTATACTGAACAACAAAATTTTGGATTTGTATAAATCTGAAGCATGTACAGAAAACAAACTATAAATGATGTAAATTGTCTTTGAAAGGGTGACAAGTATTTCCTCTCTTTCCTCCAATGTTTTCAAAAGCCTTCTTTCTCGAGTTAGTTGAATCTCATAATTAATTATCTGGTAAACTATAAAAGGCAAGCAAGTCGACAGATTTTGAAAACATTTGGGGTAAAGTTTTGCTCTAACCGACACAGTTTAATGCTACACCACACAATCCTGACTTTTAACGACCCTGAGATATGACTGAAATAATGTTGAAAGTGGTATAAATTACCATTTTAGCAATCAGTCAGTTATTCTATTTATCCATGATGCTAAGAATGAACACTTTTGAAAACATTGTGGGAAAAGGGGAAAATGCTGGTAACCACCAGTGCCAAAACAAATTTCAACTTATGAGTCTCATTTATGTTGCAGTCTGCAAATGCTTTCAATTTGTTTGGTGAAAGAGTCAATTTCTTTTTAGGTATTTCTTGTATCTTTTACTTCTCTGTCCCAGGCAACATTTTAGATCTATCCATTATGAAAGGCTAAAACTGCTTAAAATAAAATGATCATAGATCTACTGGGTATTTGTCTTTGAAGGGGTAGAAAATCTTGTGAAAAAAGAAGAAAATGTAGATATTCAGCATTTTCTTCTTTTTCTACAACATTTTTTCAAAAAGTTTCTTCCTAAATCATAAAAACATGAGATCATCACTCGCCTGAGACTTTTTGACTCAACATGACTAATTTCCAGTTTCATCCAAGATATCTTGGTGAACTAGTTTTTGACCCTACCT
Organism: Tridacna gigas; assembly: GCA_945859785.2. Classification (NCBI taxonomy): domain Eukaryota; kingdom Metazoa; phylum Mollusca; class Bivalvia; order Cardiida; family Cardiidae; genus Tridacna; species Tridacna gigas. The sequence goes on along the minus strand of OX244036.2, from coordinate 29,544,227 downwards.
GACCCATTTTCTAACTTGGCTGAGATATTTTCATGACAATAGTCTAACTTTCATGTCTTTTGAAACTGAAAATGTGCCCTCATAGTGTAAACAAGTTTTTCAAAGATTTGACCTGGTGACCTAGTTTTTTACTTTATTTTGACTTTATATGACCAATTTTGCAACCAGTCCCAGATATCATCAAGACAAACATTCTGACCACCTTTATATGAGTATTGGACTGAAAATGTGGCCTCTAGAGTGTACACAAGGTTTTTCAAATATTTGACCTGGTTACCTGCTTTTTGGCCCCATGTGACCCATTTCAACCTTGTCCAAGACATCATCAAGACAAACATTCTGACCAAAATTCCTGAGCAATGGACTGAAAATGTGGCCTCTATAGTGTACACAAGGTTTTTCAAAGATTTGACCTGACTACCTGCTTTTTTTACCCCATGTGACCCATTTCAAGCTTGTCCAAGACATCCTCGAGACAAACATTCTGACCAACATTCCTGAGTAATGGACTGACTGAAAATGTGGCCTCTATAGTACACAACATTTTGCAAAGATTTGACCTCATGACTTTGTTTTAGACCTCGTAAGATCGATTTTCATACTCGTCCAAGATATCATCATAATAATCTTCTGACAAACTTTCATCGTAATTGAAGAGAAAATGTGGCCTGTAGAATGTATACAAGGTTTTTCTAAGATGTAACCTTGTGACTTAATATTTTATTCCACCTGACACATTTTCAAACTCGTCTAAGATATTATCAAGACAAACATTTGACCAAGTTTCATGAGTATTGAACTGAAAAGATTGCCTCTAGAACGTACACAAGGTATAAGTAGACAACAGACGACACAAGACGAACACAGTACAATCACATGAAAGCTGAGGTGCTCAAGTGAGCTAAAAATTGGAATGTCAATCAGAGGAAAAACTTATTTTTCTCCCAGCAAAACTCTATAGTAAATGGAGTGCTACTCATTGACAGACAAGAATGGATTTTCAACAAAGAAAATTGATAAGTGTATCATCAGTCTTTCTTTCATTTTCACAAGGATCACAAATTTTGCCTTCTGCACACACCTTTTTTGTCTTGCAGCAAAAACTTTAGATGACATTGTGGCATTGTCCATAAGGAGCTCTGTCTACCTCTTGTCCCAAATTTTTTGCAAATTTTCATTGTAATAATCCATTAGTTGTTGTTTACGTCTGTTCATCACCAGGCAGTCAAGGTTGTGGCTAACAAATAATTATTTGTAAGAAAAATAAGAAAAAACCATGCAGTGGGTATAACCTGAGGTGCAAAGTGCTATGGGGTATACTCTTCCTGCTGGGATGGGGTTCTTGATGATCTTCCAGGGGGAAATTTATACACCATTTGATGGCCCCTGTTGATCAAGTTTGAAAAATTCTCTGTGCACTGATGGATCAGAATAAAATCAATGTGTATGCCATATTTGCTATATTGATTTCTATGCCCCAGGTGGAGATACAGATCATAATTGTAATGGTATTATATAACTTGCACATTTATTGTTGTATATAAAAGTTCAATTAACCCTTACAAAACATTGCTTTGTTTTAATTGACTCGTGAGAAAGACTGCATTACCAGTGGCAATCCTTGCATAATTGGTGACATAAATGGGCCTGTAAATAAGCCTACAGAATAAGTCTTGTCCACATTTTTGACCAATCACAAATTACTAACAATTCAGTCAAGACTAATTCCCAAAAGTAAGTCAAAAACCATGCAAACACATCTTATGCAGGTGGTAATGTGTGAAATAGATTTTTGTATACAACCACAAAATACCTACTGGCTTGCTATTGTACCATGAGCTGTATATGGCTGTTTCCAAACATTTACTCTTTGTGTTGATAAAGGATGCAAATGAAGTGAAACTAAGAATGTTGATGATTACGAAAAACTTCAGAATGGCTTGGCAACCTAGCAAGCCAGCTGATCATTTAAACAGGTGCCAGATGGAAGCCTGTAGTGGCATATAATAAGGGGCAAAAGCTCATGGCTGCCAACTAAATGAATTTGACTTTCTCTTAGGTCTGAAGTTGATTTTTATTGCTATTAGATCTATCTCTTAACAAAATATCACATGAAAGAATTAGACTTGACCAAATTCAAGGCATTTGCAGACAACCAATTCAATGTACATGTAGTTCAACAGATTATTTATGTCTTTGAAACAGCAGAAAAAATTCTGAGGAACAAAACGCAATGTGGTCTAAAAAGTTTTTTTCAGAAGTGTCATCAAAACACACTAAAATTTTAATATGTATTCGATTCTGGTAGTGTAGATCCAGAATTTTCCCTTTTTCTACAATGTTTTCCACAGTTTTTTTTTTCCAGTGGTCATTAAACGGTAAAGGGCTGAAAAACAATCCCAGATTTTTATGTCTCTGAGGAAATAGATTTCCAGAAGCATCAATTCCACAATGTCCGATCAGGAGATACCCCCGCGCCCCCTCCCACAAAAAAAAACCCACCTTTGAAATAGCAACATTTGGATTTTTACTATCAGCTTGCAAGTTTCATTTACCTTATTTAGCAGCTGAAGGGTTAATTTGTGGTCTGCTTCCATTCTGGACAAGTCAATACTTTGGTCCTCTAATAAATAGTAAAGTAACACTTGCTTGGACTTGTTTGTTTGCAATATTGAGCTTTGACTTTTTGCTTCAATGCCTAACAAATTAATGTAAAGATAGGTCCCCTTTTGACATGGCTGGCCATTTTTCTGTCTCATTATTCTCATAAATCTTCCAGTAATATTATGTAACCCAGTAATTTTGAAAGTTAACCTTTGCTATTTACTTATAAGTGAGCCGTGCTCTGTGAAAAGGGAGCTTAATACATCTGCAAAAGCTATCGACCCATGTCAGCCTGGATAGGATGAATGGATCAAACCTTTTTGCTATTTGTAAATTTTCTGCAAGTCCAAGGACCAGTCTACCTCATGATGCAGCAGTGATTTGTTGGGCAAACTGGATTTAATGGATCCATAATTATGTGATGACTTGCTAGGCAAAACACATAACAGAGATGCATTAAGCCCCTTTTGTTTCAGAGCATGGTTCATACAGTATTTATGTACAAACCAATTTATGCACTCTTTCCCATTGCAAATCTTCAGAAGCAAGACTTCTATGTGACTTTATGGTGTGTTTGGATTTCTACAGAGGTTCAATCCTCGTCCTGGACAATGAATTTTTCATGGGAGTGTTCTTTGGCAGGATACCTCAGAGCCCTAGCCTAGAAATGGTGAAACTCGGGACACAGATGAGAAATTGAGCTGTTGCCATCATATGTTTGAAACACTATTGAAAGTGACATAAAACACCTTAGTATCATGCAAATGCCTTATGTACTACCCTATGGGCATTTCATGCTAACTCCTATCCTAAAGCAGATGACTTTGCAAGCCAAGCTGAGGTAACTACAATATAGGTCTGTACCACTACCTCAGGGGTTTGACCTTACTTTTCAAAGACAATTTTTACCATTTGAGCCACACTGAATTTGTGATCTGCAAACATGCTTTTGATATGGACAAGTCCAATTTTTTGTTGTTTGGTAGAGCGCTAAATGTGGCTCAGCAATAGACTTTTTTTCTGAAAGAGTAGAAACCTTTGTGGAGAAAGGAGAAAATGCTGGTCCTTTTTCCACAATGTCGTCAAAAGGTTCTTCCACAGGTTATCAGACTAAGCTTTGTTTGGTAAAAGGTTAAATGCAGTTGCAAAAAAGATTTCAGTGGCAATTTTAACTTTTGGAAATACAATGTAGATGAAAATGAGCCTTGCTCTGGCAAGAGGGGGCTTAATGCATCTCCGTGATCCATTATATCTGCCAAGTCATCACATGATCAAGGATCCACAAAATCCATTTTGTCTAACAAATGAGTGAATCATGAGGTAAACTGGTCCTTGGACTGTAGAAAATTAACCAATAGCTAAAAGTTTCAGTTCCGGTCAGTCTGCAAGGGCTGACCTGGGTCGATACCTTTTGCAGGTGCATTAACCCTTTCCCAAACGACAAATTTTGGACTGGTCCAAATTGAAAGAGTTTGCAGACAACAATTTTAAATTTGATGAAAATAGCAGGAAGTTCTCAAAAAGGGTAGAAAACACTGTGGGAAAAGGAGAAATTGCTCGTTACGAGCAATTTCTCCTTTTCCCACAGTGTTTTCAAAAGACTTGTACTGCAGACACGTGAAAACCAGGGCTTGTTTGGGAAAGGGTTAAGCCCCCCTTTTCACAGAGTATGGCTTAAATCTATTCTCTAAAGAACATTTCAAGAACCACCTGTCTGTTTTATCCTTGATGAAAAGATTTGATATACAGAATGATAAACAAAGTCAGAGTTCAGTTTATCCCCTAACAGCGTGCAGATGATTCTTTGCATGTTGCAGCTAAGAAAACTTCTTTAAACACTGTGGCAAATGGCTTATTGCTTCCATGTAAATTACCAATACTTACCTAACCGGTTAACAAATGACAAAATTTTACACTTTTGTAAAGTGAAACTATTTGGAGAACAAATTATTTGTGGTTCAAATGATTGGATCTATCATTGGAAGGGTAGAATGCATCGTGTTAAATGGAGAAAATGCTGGTTAGAAGCATTCTCTTCTTTTCCCACAATGTTTCCATTTTTCAAAAACCTTTTTCATCAAAATATGCGATTGTTTAGTATATATTCAGTTCCTACAACCAATATTCATAGGCAACTGTTAGAATTGTATCTAAACAATCTAATAAGCACCCACAACGTAGATGAAAGAAGTATAAGTTATTGATCATAATTATATTTCATTTTTAGGGAATTAAATTGGAGGGAGGCAAAGCCGACCGACGATTTGATACCCTAAAAATGAAATATACAATCAATAACAGACTTACAGTTTGCCTTACTTTCTAACTGATTGACAGTCAGTCTCTCGGAGGAAAGAGCCATACAAGTCGGACAGAGAACGTGGTCGCCACACCTCTTGTGGTTGACAGAGGTACTAACATGCGCACTGAGTCGTATTGTGTCACTTTTAACACTGAACCTGATCTAGGACAACTGTCTGTGGCGCTAAACTTGATCAACGCTCATATTCACTCAAGCGCTTGATTCAGCCATGGACACATCCTTGGATTCAATTTACTTATTTCAAAACAGCGTAGAACTTTCTATGTTTAATCAGATTGTTTTCTTTATAAACAAATACAATAACCCTTACTCTGCTGATCTCTTGGAAACTGGACCCGCTTATGCAAACACCTAAGATAAAATGTTGTCTGCACATCTAGTATGTGCTGTCTGATAGTCAACGAAGTAAAATGTCTGTCCCTTCGTTTGATCCATTTACATGTTCATAATTTTAAATTCATAAATTTCAAAATGCTTTCAATTTTAAAGATTTCGCCAGTTGTACTACATCTTCAGAAAAGTGAAAAATCACGGTGTTTTGTGAATACTGGATAGAAGTGTTTGGATTTCTTTTGATATTTCCTAGAGAAATATAAAGGTAACTCGTTCGTACGTGATTTTGTTTTAGTTAACTTTTCAGGATCCCAAAAGTTGCTATAGTCCCCCACTCTTTCACAACAGCGCACACATTGTAGTATTCTTTACTTGTACAACGACCAGCTAAAATACTGTGGGCGGAGCTTCAGGTTTAGCGGGAAATGTTTGTATATACGTCAACCATTTAATAATTAAGTGGTCGCATATTGTGAGATATTGAGTGTGTATGGAATTAAATCCAGCAGTTTTGAATGAAATCCGGCCTTTTGATTGATTTAGAAAGTAGGGCAAACTGTAAATAACCTTTGTAGGATTTGTTAACCGTTATTTATATGCGTCTCTGCATCTCTTGGTATATCAGTTGAATATTCACTCTTCTGGATGTCAGTCCCACTATTAATTTTTCAGTCTAAAAATTTATTTCCCCCCAGGGTAAGCTTTTAAATTACTTTCCTGGAACATGTTAAGTTGGAATAAAGACTCTAATTTCCATTACCTGCTGAGAAAATGATCATGTAGCTCAGTATTTTCAAGGTCAGCTTTTTACATTAATTGAATCAATCTCTCAAATGTTGACAACTTACAGGGCTTTAAATCATGGGTTGCAGGTTCGAAATCCCCAGCTAAGTCAGTTTCTTTCCAGAGATTGACGATACTCATTGCGACAATATTAATTTCTCTCTCAACCCTGATTGTTGTTTCCACAATGGTTATGTGGAAAACAGCCAGTGGCTTGAGAAGAATATTGTGAGATTAGTACTCATTAAAAAAACACCAAGTTTTTCACATCACTAGGGAAACAACTTGCAGCTTTTATCATTTTTTCCCAAACCTATAGGTCAAAATACAAATTACTTGTTTCCTAAAATGGCAAGGATCAATGTCGAATAAAACCTGATTAATCTTTTACCAAACAATCTCTACTTTTAACGACCCTGAGGAAAAAGGCCTTTGAAACTATTGTGGAAAAGGAGAAAATGCTAGTAACCAGCATTTTCTCATTTTCCCACAATCTTTTTCACTCTTTGAAAGACTAACTTCATACTTTGCACAATGTCATCAGTTATTTGATGTAAGCAAATGTTGTCAATTTAGTTGAGTCTGAAATTTTTTCATTTGGAAAGGAGATAACCCATTTACCAAGCAATCTCATGATTTTACTATGCAGTGGGAGAAGAAAAAGAAAGCATCACAGGATTAACCCTTTGCCACACTGTCCCGAGTTTTAACGACCCTGAGGAAGAAGTCTTTCAAAAACATTGTGAGAAATCGAGAAAATGCTGGTAACCATATTTTCTCTGGTGACCAGTAATTTCTCCTTTTCCCACAATGTTTTCTACCCTATTAAAGACATTCGCTACATTTATCCCTTTACCAGACGACAAAATTTTAGCCTTGTCCAAATTGAAAGCATTTGCAGACGACAATTCCAGTGTAGCTCAAATGGTGCAATCTTTGTTTGATAGGGCTGAAAACATTGTGGGAAAAGGAGAAAATGCTGGTTACCAGCATTTTATCCTTTTCCCACAATGTTTTCAAAAGGCTTCTTTCCCAGGGGCGTCAAAAGGCGTCATTGTGCGGTAAGGGTTATTTGAGTCACAGTTGTCATCTGCAAATGCTTTCAGTTTCTCAGGGTCGTCAGGATCGTGTGGTACAGAGTTAACTCATAACCTCCTACAACAAAGTGCTGTAAACCGCTTTGTTTGTATGGTGTTTAACGTCTTTTTTAAAATTATTTCAGTTAAACTGTGGTGGCCAGCACACCTGTCCATGCTTTCCTGAACTTTCTTTTTATTAGACTCGCACAATATTCTTTCCAAGCCACTAGCTGCTTTCAAACATAACCAACATACAAACAATGATGAGCGGTGAGAGAGAAATGAATCCTCTAGCACTGACTATCATTAATCCTCGGAAAGAAATTAGCTGAGCTGGGGATTCTAACCAGTAACTCACTTGTCTCAAGTCTTGTACCCTGTTGTCTGCCCCACCTCAACAGACCACTTTGAACAACTCCATATCAGATATGGATATTCAACATGAAATAAGGCTTAAAATATGCCTACATGTATAAACATTGTAACAACAGGAGATAATTGCCTGTGAAAAGTAATTACATCTTTTGCCTCATCGCATGCTACAACCAAAAAATTTCTGCAGATATTAATGTGTTAACTCTTTACCCAACAACTCCAAGTTTTAAGACCACAAGAAAGTGACAGGGGACCCCAAGAAAGAGAGGTTTGTAATCGTAAAAAAAGGAGAAAATGCAAGTGGCTACCATTTTCTCCGTCATACACAATGTTTTTTACTATTTTACAGACAAATTAAGTCTCTTGAGCCAGATTCAATTTGTTCCCAGCTAATGCTTTCAATTTGGACAAGTCTAAAATTTTGTTATCTGGTAAAGCGTTCACCCTTTACCTGCTAAATAAGTCCAACTTTCAGGCCGATATTAAAAACCCAAATACTTGAAAGTTATTTTTGGGGGAAAAATAGCTCCATATCAGACAGTGTAGATAAAAAATCAGACTGCACACTCTGTGAAGTCTGATCTTGATCTACACTGTCTACTAAAGGTCTTTGAGTCGTGCTTAGCAGCTTAACCCTTTCCCAAACGACAAATTTTGGACTGGTCCAAGTTCAAAGAGTTTGCAGATGACAATTTTAAATTTGATGAAAATGGCAGAAAGTTATCAAAAAGGGTAGAAAACACTGTGGGAAAAGGAGAAATTGCTCGTTACGAGCAATTTCTCCTTTTCCCACAGTGTTTTCAAAAGACTTGTACTGCAGACACGTGAAAACCAGGGCTTGTTTGGGAAAGGGTTAAAGAGTTAAATCTTTACCAAATGACAAAATTTTAGACCAGTCCAAATCGAAAGCATTTGCAGACAACAATATAAATGTGACTGAAAAATTGAAATTTGTTTTGAGAAGGGTAGAAAACATTGTGGGAAAAGAAGAAAATGCTGGTTACCAGCATTTTCTCCTTTTCTCACAATGTTTTCACATTTTCTTTCTTAGGGTCGTTAAAAGTTGGGATTGTGTGGTAAAGAGTTAAGATGGCTAATGCATCAGAGATGGATATTTACTCTTTACAAAGCTTCCTTAACCTCTAAGATTCTTTTAGCACTGATTTATGTCTATCAGACAGTGGTAAGTAAATTGTAGAGCTTCCTGTTAATACATTTATCACATTTACTTCTTGCAGATGCCCTTCTTTGGTTTTGCAACAGATCACATCGAAAACATGATGGCAAAAAGAGAATTTGCTAGAAATTCAAGAGGTTTTGAGTTTATCTGCATTGTGAGGATTAACTCCTTACCAGACGGTCAAATTTTTGACTCTGGTCGAAATTGAAAGCAGTTGCAGACAACAAGATAAATGCAGCTCAAATTATAAGATTTATCTCTAATTTAAACCTTTACCAAACAATCCTGAGTTTTGACGACCCTGAGGAAAAAGGATTCTGAAAACATCGTTGGAAAAGAGAAATAATACTGCTTACCAGCATTTTCTCCTTTTCCCAAAAGGCTTCTTCCCTTTGGGATAATGCTGTTAAGGGTTAAACAAGGGATTGTTTGGGATGTGGTTAACTCTTTACCAGTTGATAGAATTTTAGACTTGTCGAAATTGAAAGCATGTGCAGACAACAAAATAATTTGACCCAAAAATTGAAATTTATTTTGGGTAGGGTAGAAAACATTGTGAGAAAAGAAGAAAATACTGGTTACAATTATTTTCTCCTTTTCCCATAATGTTTTCAAGAGCTTTCTTTTTCAGGGTCAATAAAAGTATGGATTGTGTGGTGAAGGGTAAATTCAATGTGGAAGGAGGAAATTAAGAGAGTCCTTGAGAGTGAAAGGTTGAAGTTCATAGAATTTTACAATTTTTCCTTTTTATGGATTGCATTAGTTTTTCTGGTTCCCATTTCTTCTTCTTTCCCTTCCTAACCATTTACCAAACAATCCCATGCTTTAACTTTCTACCCCACAGAAAACCATTGTATTATAGACTAGTCTATATTGAAAGCATTTGCAGACGTCAGAATAAATGAGACTGAAATACTGAAATTTGTTTTGTGAAGGTTGAAAACATTAAGGGAAAAGGAGGAAATGCTGGTCACCAACATTTTCTTCTTTTTCCACAATTTTTTCAACAGGCTTCTTTCTCAGAGTCATTAAAATTCTGGATTGTTTGGTAAAGGGTTAATGAACTTGAAGAAAAGTGCTTTTTCAAAAACATTGTAGCTCAAATGGTGCAATCTTTGTTTGATAGGGCTGAAAACATTGTGGGAAAAGGAGAAAATGCTGGTTACCAGCATTTTATCCTTTTCCCACCATGTTTTCAAAAGGCTTCTTTCCCAGGGGCGTCAAAAGGCGTCATTGTGCGGTAAGGGTTATTTGAGTCACAGTTGTCATCTGCAAATGCTTTCAGTTTCTCAACATCTGCAAATGCTTTCAGTTTCTCTTTTAAACCAACAGCAGGATAAGAGTAAAGTAGTGATCCCAAGGACTAGCATTATCCAAAGGTTATATCCTGATCCAATCATGACAATTGTTTTTAATCGGGCGGTAGCTCGATTACAGAGATAGAAAACTTCGGAAACCCGTCTACTCAGGGCAAACTGGTGTAACTGCAACTCGGAACAGCTTTTACTTACAGCGTCTTAACGCTTATACCTGCTGTGATGACCTTAGTACAAAAACTACTTTTGACCCAGATAACCGCACTTTTGACCCAGATAAGCGCAGGAATAGTAATTAGCGGTAAACAGGCGTTAAGTAATGCCAAGTAATCCCATAATAACTTTTCAATTATGTAAGAAACGGCGGTTACAATTTGTTGGAAGCAGGCTCTTGAAGCCGGCTTCCAATAGGAATGCTTTTTTTTTTTATGCACATGGGGAGTTTTGGGATACATCATTGCACAACTTTTCCGACATATTCACTCAAATACTTTTAATAGTATGTTGCTATTAAGCTCAAAATTATGCATTATTCTGTATGTACTGTTGAGATGAGTTTCGAGCATGAAGAGTAAAGATTTCATATTTATAGATATTTATTTAATAACTGATTAATGATTGACCCCACAGGCAGCGTAACTCTTCTTAAACTACTATAGACTGGTTACCTCCCCTGATACTACTACACGTGTAATACACGATACAACAAGGGACCAGTTTAAAGCTAGTAGATTAGCGCAATATTACGCTTTTTTTTCCCTTGTGCTGTTCACATAAATTGCGAGCATGAAAACTACAGATTTTGTATTTGAACTCTTATTTCTAAAGATTTCTCAGATTTTTTGTTCCACTGTGCCTATTTTTATCTGTGTGCAATATATTGTATTTTAGCAGGAGAGTTTTAGGTGTGGAATTAATCTGTTTACTATTGGAAACTTTTTGTAATAACTTTTTGTAAGAATGTACCTTTGTTGTGACAAGCCTTGCATACTCAGAGCACACCTGAGACACACTAAATCCTTGGGCATTTATTTATGAGCCATGCTCTGTGAAAAGGGGGCTTGATGCATTTGCAGAAAGTATTGGCCCAGGTTAGCCTGCACAGTCAGCGCAGGCTAACTTGGACCGACACTTTCTGCTTTGGTAATTTTTCTGCATGTCAAAAACCAGTGTACCTCACGTTTCAGTTGGTTGCTAGACAAAATGGATTTTATGGATCCATAAATATGTGATGACTTGCTTGAATTATGGATGACAGAGATACATTAAGTCCCCTTTTGCCAGAGCATGTCTCATATGTTTTAATAACCCTGAGGAAGAAGACTATTGAAACGTAGTTGCAGGAGGACAAAATGCTGGTTACCATCATTTTCTCCTTTTCATACAATGTTTTTTACCCTTTCAAAGGTCTAAAGTAAGGCTGAAAAGGAAATGTAATGGAACTTTTGATGTAGCGTTGAAGGGTATTGCACTTATTTTTGTGGCTTTAGGGCTCCAGCCAAACTTGGGTTTTGCACCTGGTTATAAATGACCCTCGACAGCTTTTGACTGATGTTGTACATCATTGCACTTGAGCCATGCTCTGTGAAAAAGGGTCTTAATGAATCTGGGAAAAGTATCAACCCAAGTCAGCCCGTTTGGACTGTGCAGGCTGACCTGGGCTGAAACTTTTCGCTATTGGTAAATTTTCTGTATATTTAGGGACCAGTCTACCTGATGATTAAGTTGATTGTATTAAAAAAGAGGCTACATGTATTGTTGAACCTTAATTAGGTGATGGCTTGCTTGGTATCATGGATCACGGAGATGCATTAAACCCCCTTTTGCCAGAGCATGGCTCATTTACATGTTCAACTATTACATTGTAAGGGGGCTATTCAGATTTTTCATAGTCAAACCAAACTTGACAAATATTTTATTGCTCAATTTAGTAAGGCAATAGCTGACTAAGAATCAAGAAATAAAGCAAGAAGCAAATGAAAAACAAATTGATGGTACTTTTTCAATGGACTAGTTAGCCTCTTAACTCTCTAACCTACAACAGAATTTAGAACTTGTCCAAATTCAAAGCAGTTGCAGACGACAAATCCAGTTTGGTTATAATGATGAGATTTGTCTCTAAAATGGTAGAAAGCATTGTAGGAAAAGGAAGAAATGCTTGTGATAAGCATTTTATACTTTTATTGCAATGGTTGCAGAAGCTTTTTTCTTCAGGGTCACTAGAACATATAATTGTATGTGAAGGATTAAATCTTTACCACATAATCCCGACTTTTAACGACCCTGAGAAAGAAGCCTTTTGAAAACATTGTTGGAAAAGGAGAAAATGCTGGTAACCATCATTTTCTCCTTTTCCCACAATGTTTTCTAACCTTTCAGAACAATTGCAATCATTTTAGCCATATTGAAATTGTCGTCTGCAAATGCTTTCAACTTGGACAGGGCTAAAATTTTGGGCAGTATCGTCCAAATTCAAAGCAGTTGCAGACGACAAATTAGATTTGGTTATAATGATGAGATTTGGCTCTGAAATGATAGAAACCATTGAAACAATTGCTTGTGACAAGCATTTTATACTTTTCTCGCAATGGTTTCAGAAGCCTTTTTCTTCAGGGTCATTAATTAGAACATGTAATTGTTTGATAAAGGTTTTTTAGCTTTTGGCTAAAATTTTGTGAAGGCTTGTTGGAGTGTCAAGTGATCATGCAATAATATGCATCAGCTACGGCAGAGCTCCAGATAGAGGAAGTGATTTTGATTTCAAAATTGAAAATATTAATCAATCTCCACTAAACTCCATGTTATTGGCACTCATTAGAATCGTCTCATCGAGACGATTCTAATGAGTACCCACAACATAGGGTTTGGAAGGGAAATAATGGATTTAGAATACTATCACTCCCTCTTACCTGGAGGTCCGACTACGGTATGTAGGATCATATTCATGTAAGAATGATAACAGTATTTTGATCTTGTCAAAATAGAGACAATACCTAATCCAAAATGACCATGCTTTTATCTGAAGAGCAAAATTGCACCATTCCTGTTTACTGAATGTAACTGTCCTCTTTCCGAATGCATACAGGAAAAAAAGTGAAGTTTATATTAGTGTTTAACTCTTTACCACACAAACCACAAACATAATTAAGGTTCAACCAGCATTTTCTCCTTTTCCCACAATGTTTTCTATCCTTTCCAAAACAAATTTCAATTTTTGAGTCACATCTATTTTGTCGTCTGCAAATGCTTTTCATTTGGACTAGTCTAAAAGTTTGTCGTTTGGTAAAGAGTTAAACAAAAAATAGGATTCACAGAAAAAAAAAAAAATCTTAATTAGCCCCCAAATTGTTGCAGTCGGTAAAATTTTCTACTGGGTCTGTATTCACCAACCATTCTTAAGAACATCCTTAGTCTTATTCTCCTAAACTTTTAATTTAAAAGTAACACAACTTCTGATAAGCGAGTTATTCCTAAAGCACCTTCCTCATTGATGGTAACAAAAAAATTGCCGGCTTCTTTGATGCTATGCATCAAAAATTTGTCTTGTTTAGTATTGAAGTATGTCATAATTACAGTACTATCAAAATCTCTGGCCAGCAAAAACTGGAGCAGTTTACTTTCAACACGAGTATAAGAAATATGGTCAGTAATAAGCAGCAACTTTATGAATGAAACAGGTGCGAATCAAGTGTATTGGGTGATGTGAACACATCTTGTAGTTGTCTGCTGTCCATGTCATTCGGCAAATTTCGAGTGATCTGTTGATAGTCATACGTAGTTACGGGATCAGCCGAGTTGTGACGAGTGCTCTCCGTATATGTAGCATGTGTTGAAAAGATAATAGGTCATTTTGGTCTTGAGAGGAATAAAATCGCAACTGGAAACATTGCTTGAAAAGAATTTGAAAATTTAGATTGCTCTGCTGAAGAGAAAACTGATGTAAATGTAACTGGTAACAGCCGTAAGTTTAAAATAGTAACCGGCTGGTCATTTAATGTTAGCGAGAGAGGCCATTACGTAAATGTTTTCAGAATGGACTGGCGATTCATCGCTTGCAACCTTAGTACCGAGACTTTCCATTCGCAATACTGACTGATTACACATCTTTCAGCATATGATGTATTAACCCCTAGGCTGCTAAGTGCGACTTGCTGACCTATTTTGCGGATAGTATAGATCAAGATCAGACTGCACAGAACATGCAGTCTGATCTTGGATGTATACTGTCCGGTAAGGAGATATTTCTTTTTCCAAAAAAGAATAAGTTTGACATAGAATTATTCGGGTTTACCACCGGTTTGAAATTTCATTTCAGTGTTTTAGCGGGATAAGGGTTGAATTGTTTTCACAGTCCCGTTTCCTCTCCTTCCAGCCATGGCACTACCATTTTACACTCACTTACATGTTTCTTCTTGGTGAGTTTCTACAGACTAGAATCAGTCTGTAAACCCTTGACCAAACAATCCTGTGTGGCTTTGAAAATATAGTTGGAAAAACTGTATATATTCAGCATGTTCTCTTTTTTCCACAGCGTTTTTCACCCATTTAAAAGATTTTCGAAATTTTGTCAAATAGAACATTTTCATCGAGGATAAAAAAAAACCCTCAAACGGTCACACAAATAAGCTCACTTACTGTTATATTCTCCATATCTGAATCAACGAACCAGGGAAAAAGTCTTTGCAGAGAGTGCAGATTCAGACCAGACTGCTCAGAACATGCAGTCAGATCTTGGATCTGTCATGCCAGTTTTCCGAGTTATTCTACTCAAGACAGCAATGGTCCTGCAAGATTTCGGCTGCTTTTCTAAGCTTAACATGTCTATTTTAACAATTTAGCGCTCTAAGCGTGCAAATGTCGGCAACATGTTTGTCTCATCAGCTATTCCACATTGGTCGATTCTCATCCTTTCCACATTTCAGATAAAGAGATCAAGGCTACCGCAGTTATGCTCTTACTGATTAGGATGACTCAAATACAATTACTTGTGTTGGCTATGGACAAGTAAAGTCGCTTTTGAAGACAATAAAAGCCAAAGATCAGACTGTCCTTTGAACGCAATGCAATTCAATATCACAGACATTCATATCTTAGATCTAATTGTCTGTTTATTTGGGATGTATATGGGGGGGAAAAAAAACGACCATGAAATTGAAGCCTAATGTTTGATATTGTTTTCCTGACTGTAAAAGGCTAGTCGATTAACTGAGTGTTTTAACTTTTAACCAAACTATCCTTTGTTAATGCCCATGAGAAAGAAGTTGAAAACATTGTGAGAAAAGGGGAAAATGCAGGTTACCATTTTCTCCTTTTCCCATGTGTTTTTACCCTTTCAACCATTCAGATCATCATTTGGTCTACATTTAATCGTCATGTGCAGATGCTTTTGATTTGGACAAGTCTAAAATTCTATCATTTGGTGAAGAGTTGACGGTTAGGGAGCTATTGGGTATCTACATTCTTTGAAAGTATAATGTAGGAGAAATTTGCCAGCAGATGTTTGGACTGGGCGATTTGGCCCGCTAAAAAATAAGTAGGACAGTCTGTCAAGATGAATATGATGTCTTGTTCAAAATGGAAAAATGAAAGGCCTACAAGCAGCCAAAAGTAAACAATTCCAAAGTTATAATGCAGATATATGTTATACGGCTTTTATATGTTACAATACAGTTACCAAAGTTGCCAAAGTTACAGAAAAGAATATATGTATTTTTTCACTCTTTTAAAGGGTTGGTAGGTACTGCTGTTCATGATGAGTGATATCTAAAATTTGATAATGGGTATTGCTGATCAGAATTGTCAGATATCTTTTACGTTCTATTGCTGTCGGCTGGCAAACATAACTTATATTTTAACCAATCGTTAAACTACTAATTTGTAAAAGACAGTTTAAAAAAGTGGGATCCTGCGTAGCTCATTTGTAATAGTGTAGGTTATTTTGTCCAATACATAGTTCAAACATCTACCATCTGATTTGTGATTTCAAACCACTGTAATTATTCAGAGTCGACCGATTACAGTGCTTACAGCACTTTGATTTATTAATGTTTCATGAAAGTCTGTCTTACGGTTTATCTGTCTATCTGTCTGTTAATTGTCTCCCTCTCCCCAACCCTGGACTTGAAATTACACATAGTTTAAATGTGGGATAACAGCAAGTGACTTTGAAAGAAATAGTTGCTTTGTTTTGTTTTTTGACTGGCAAAGCTAGTCTATAGGCATCAAGATTGACATAGATTCAAAGTAAACAAAAAACCCCACAGTTGCCAAATACTGCCACACAGAAAATACTTCTTTCTTTTAGAAATCTTGATTCTGTTATAAATAACAATTTAGACAAAAACCACTAAGTCTCTACATGTCCAATATGAATATGTCGTCTTACAAAGTAATAAACTGAACCAGATGTCATTTATAAGGTACAAGATCTTTGCTTATATGTAAACTGAGTGACCTATGCAAAGCAGAGGATCACTTATTCCTACACCACTGTAACATTATGAATGAATCTATTAATAGATACACCCAGGTTAACTTGTAGTAAATCCCTGCAAGATTAACCCCTACTGGACAGGGAACTCTTGTCATTCTTTCAGTCATTCATTATTTAGATCATTGTGTACAGTGAGACTGTTATGTTAAACTGTTATTCTATTTACCCTTTATTGAACAATCTCAAGTTTTAGCAACACTGGGGAAGGATCCCTTTGTAAACATTGCGGGAAAAGAAGAAAATGCTTGTAACCATCATTTTCTCCTTTTCCCATATTGTTTTCTGCCCTTCTGGAATGATGTTTCATCGGTTCAGCCACATTTAATTTATGGTCTGCAATAGCTTTGAATTTGGACGAATGTACAATTTTTTTGCTTTGTAAGGAGAGTTAAATAGTTAACTACATCTTGTGCTTTTGGATATTGACTATTTGACTGCATGGTCTTTAACGCCGTTTTCAGTGATTATTTCAGTGATACTGCGGTGGCCAGAGCACCTGTCCATTCTTTCCTCAAGTTTCTTTTACCAGCACTACCACAACTCAATGACCTTTTGCAGAGAAAGTGTGCAGTCTGATCTTGGATCTACACTATCCGATAAGAGGATAGATTTTCTCCAAAATGTAACTGTGAAATAGCAATATTCAGGTGTTAACCATCAGCTTGAAAGTTTCATTTAACATTTTTTAGGAGGTTATGGGTTAAACTTAAACTGGATTATAGTTAACCAACCGGATTATAGTTAACCAATAGCAACCAAATGATCCCCAACAAATTTCTTTCTGAGGACTGATGATAGCCATTGCCACAGGATTCATTTCTCTCTCACGTTTTGATGATGTTTATGTGGGAAAGGAGCCTGTGGCTTGGACAGAATATTGTGCAGAGTACTGGTAAAAGAAACTCCAGGAAATCATGGATATGTGCACTGGCCACCGCTACACAACTGAAATAATGTTGAAAACAGGGTTAATAAACACCATACAATCAATCAATCCATTCACTAGTCTGTCAGTACTTTCAGTACTTTGATTTTGTATTGGAGTTTAATGCCATTTTAATAGAGAGTGTTTATCACAGCAGTCAGTGCACCTACACATGTGTTTCCTGGCTGTCTCACACCAGTACTGACACAACTTTCTTTCCAAGCTACTGACTACTTTTCTCACATGCATCAGAATTGAATCACTGGAAAGAAAGTTTACCAAAACTGGGTATCGAACCCACAACCACCAGGTCATGTCAGATATTCAACCACTGACTTACTCAGCTGGGCACAAGGATAGGTGCAATGTAGGCCATGATAAATTATAAGTAGAACTGTTGCAAAGCTGACAAATACACCCCCTCAGCACCTTGTCACTGAAGAAGCCTGAATTTCAAAGAAAGTTCACCTGTGACCTTGACCTTTGACCCATTTGACCCAAAAATTATAGGGCACCCACAATAAATGTATACACATGTCCAATTTGAAAGCATTATTTTTGCAGGTGACAGATAAGGTGAAAATGATAATTGTGATTTATCTTTGAAAGGAAAAAATACTTTGTGGGAAAAGGACAAAATGCTGGTTACTTGCATTTTCTACCTTGTCCACAATATTTTCGAAAGCCTTTTCTCCAGCATGGTGCTTAACCCTTTACCAATGGACAAAATTTTAGCCTTGTCGAAATTGAAAGCATTTGCAGACGACAATTTCAATGTAGCTCAAATGGTGCAACTTTTCTTTGATAGGGTAGAAAACATTGTGGAAAATTGAGAAAATGCTGGTTACCAGCATTTTCTCCTTTTCCCACAATGTTTTCAAAAGGCTTCTTTTCCAGGGGCATCAAAAGGCGGCATTGTGCGGTAAAGGGTTAAAACTTTGGGTTGTTTAGTAAAGGGTTAACTCTATACCAAACAACAAAATTTTGGACTCAAACAAATTGAAAGCATTTGCAGACGACAAATGTAGCTCAAATGATGATTCCTGTCTTTGAAAGAGTAGACAATCTTTAGGGGCTAAAGAGAAAATGCTGGTTACCGGCAATTTCTCCTCCCACAATGCATTTCAAAAGCCTTCTCTTTCAAGGTCGTTAATGCTCAGGATTGTGTGGTTAAGAGTTATCATTAAATTCTTTTGCTTATCTTTTCCAGCCTTTACATTAGTTCAGCCATCCATCCACCCATCGAGCCATTCATCAAAGAAGAATTAAAAAACAATTTGATTATGAGAATGACCTGAGATGTTAAAATATTTTCTGGCTTTGGCTGATAAGCAAGCACCCTGCCCTTCATGGATACATCTTCAGACTATAGGTTACCCTTAACCACCCACCAGTGTTTTCAAGGCATTGAGAAAGAAGATTTTTGAAAACATTGTCTAAAACAGTGAAAATGCTTGATACTGCTTCCTACCTTTTCAAAGACAAAATTTCGATTATTAGAGCCAGACTGATTTAAATTTGTGGTCTGTAAATGCTTTAAACCTTTTACCACACAGTCATGGGTCTTAACTCTTTACCACACAATCCCAGCTTTTACAGACCCTGAAAATGAAGCCTTTTGAAAACATTGTGGGAAAAGGAGAAAATGCTGGTAACCAGCATTTTCTCCTTTTCCCACAATGTTTTCTACCCTTCCCAAAACAAATTTCATTTTTTCAGTCACATTTATTTTGTCGTCTGCAAATGCTTTCAATTTGGGCTCGTCTATAATTTTGTCGTTCGGTAAAGAGTAAACTCTTTACCAAATGACAGAATCTTACACTTGTCCAAATTTGGTGCACAACATTTCGTCGAAAATGTGTTTCGTCGAAAATGTGTTTCGTCGAAATCCTTGTATTTTTTAAATACCGATTGCTAAATTCCTAGATTTATTTCATGAAAAGCTCTGTCTTGGAGGAAGATTTGAGCAACAATTTGTCTGGGTTTGGGTCAGGGCTAGGGTTGTTTTCGACAAACATGGTTTTCAACGAAATGTTGTGGGTCTGTCCAAAATGAAAGTACATTGTATTTGCAGATGATAATTCAAACATGACTATAGTAGTGGGATTTGTTTATGATAGATTAGAAAACATAGTGAGAAAAGGACTAAATTGTGGTTACCAACATTTTCTCCTTTTCTCAAGCTTTAGGCTTCTTCCTCAGGGTTAAAAGTCATCATTGTTTGGTAAAGGGTTAATAATTAAGCCTGTTAACCCTTTACCACACAATCCCGACTTTTAATGACCCTGAGAAAGAAGCCTTTTGAAAACATTGTGGGAAAAGGAGAAAATGCTGGTAACCAGCATTTTCTCCTTTTCCCACAGTGTTTTCTACCCTTCTCAAAAAACATTTCAATTTTTCAGTCACATTTAAATTGTCGTCTGCAAATGCTTTCAATTTGGACCAGTCTAAAATTTTGGTGTTTGGTAAAGAGTTAAAAAGTCTTTTAAAAGCATTGTTGAAAAAAGGAGTAAATGCTGGAAACCAGTATTTTCTCCTTTTCCGAAAATGTTTCTTTAACTTCCAGAAAACAAATTTCATTTTTTGGATTACATTTATTTTTTGCATGCAAATGCTTTAAATTTGGACTAGTCTTAACTTTTATCGTTTGGTAAAGGGTTAATATTCAAAATTCTTAGGTCGTAACTTTAAGAGAGTTAAGAAGTTATATTTTGTTATTACAGGTACTTTAATCACTCCCATGCAGTCGCTAGCAATAAGCAATAACATCAAACTTAAATTCTTGAGTTGCTAAAGGAAACTTCAGATCCTTTTGCTTACAGTGAAGATTAAGATCAAACAGCAAAGAGAGAGCAGATCTGCACTATCCTTAATGTCTTTTTCATTTTCTTTTGTTCTGGTATGCTAATCCTCCTACAAGAAGCGTCAAATCACTGTAACTTAAAGGTGCTATTTGAATCTTCCTTAACCCTTTATCAAAAAATCCTGACTTTTTACGACCTGAAAAATGAGGGCTTTTGAAAATCTTGTGGGAAGAGGAGAATATGCTGACAACCAGCATTTTCTCCTTATCACACAATGTTTTCTATCCTGTCAAAGACAAAAATCCTCATTTGAGCTACACTTATTTTGTTGTCTGGAAGTGCTTTCAATTTGGTCTAATCCCAAATTTTATCATTTGGTAAAGAGTTTATTAAAGTGCACATTTCACACTGTTTTCAAATAATTCCATCAAGAATGAGTTTAACCCTTAAGCTGCTAATCGTGACCCATGTAACCTTTGCGGACAGTGTAGATCAAGATCAGACTGCACCGTACGTGCAGTCTGATCTTGGAACTATGCTGTCCGATAAGGAGATATTTACCCAACCTCCATAATTTTGAAATACCAACTTACTGGTTTTTACCATCGGCTTGAAATTTTCATTTAAGTTATTCAGCAGAATAAGGGTTAAAATTATTTATTGGAGTAAGGGTTCTGAATGAATACCCTGATATGAAACAGCTTGAGGCAATCATTTGTAGACAAGTCCCTATCTATTTGCACTTAGAAAACCCTCAACTGACTGATAAGCCCATATGGCTGGGCTAACCTCATAGAGGAAAACTAGAATGCAGGTACTTTTATACCCAATTATTACTGACAGGGGTTGTAATCAGTGCCCAGATAGAGGGATGATAAATTTTAATCAAATTTATCTTCCCAAATTTCCATGCACTGACCATTGGAGCTGTCCGGTCAACTGATCGGTCAAGCACCTGCTACTTTGCCAGCTGTCCAGAAAACTGGACTGGGTCTGTTTACTTCAAAAGTATCTGTCATCACTGAACTGTTCATGTGAAATTTCCCAGGGTCTTTGCCTGCACTGATTAGAGCAACATAATTTATCAACTCTTTTCAGATTTAAAAAAAAATGTTTGACCCTTTACCAGACAAATTTTAAACATTTTAGACTTTGAATGCATTCCGCAGATGACACAAAATGTGACTCAAATGATTTAAATTATCCTTGAAAGGGTAGAAAACATTGTTGGAAAAGGAGAAATTGTTGGTTACCTGCAATTTGACCTTTTTTTACTGTTTTCAAAGCCTAATTCCTTAAGGTCACTAAAACAAGAGATAGTTTGGTATAAAAGGGGTAACTTGCAGTTACAGTACAGTCCACCGTTTTTTTTCTAATTTTAATAGTAGATGACTGAGAGAAGATTAACCATATTATCCCAAGTTTAAACAACTTTGAGGAAGAAGGCTTTTGAAAACATTGCAGGAAAAGGAGGAAATGCTGGTAATCTGTACTTTCTCCATTTCCCAGGATGTTTTCTACACTTTTAAAGACAAAATCTTATCATTTGAACTGCATTGAATCTATCTCCTGCAAATCCTGTCTAAATGGACATATCTATAATTTTGGAGTATGGTAAAGAGTTAAAAGATAATGGTTACCATCAGGAATCAAGCTGAAATAAGCAAATGAGCACTGCTCTGGCAAAATAGGGCTTAATGCATTTCCATGATGCATAATACCAAACAAGACATAACATAATTATGGGTCCATGATAGCTACTTTTTTAACAACAGGCTTAATCATGAGGTAGACTGGTCCTTGGACATACAGAAAAATGACTGATAGCAAAAGTTTCTGCCTAGGTCAGCCTTCACGGACTGCGCATGCTGACCTGGGTCGATACGTTTTGCAGATACATTAAGCCCCCTTTTCACAAAGCATGGCTCAAATACATGTAAAACCCTTGTTACAAGAGGAGAAATTCCTGATGATGCAGTCATTTCTACTCAGCGTATTTTTATTTTATTTATTTTTAAAGAGAAACACAAAATGATTGAGAAGAAAGCTGCAACCAAGAAAAAATTTATGTCTGCACTATTTAAACCTTCACCACACAATATCCACATTTAACAACCCTATGAGAAAAAGCTTTCTGAAAACATTGAGGGAAAAGAAAAAGCTGGTAGCCAGCATTTTCTTCCCACAATGTTTTCTACCCTTTCAAAGATGAATCCATCTTAAAAGGGCCAATTTGAATTTGTCATCTGCATAATTATGCTTTCAATTAGGACAAGTCTAAAAATTTGTTGTTTGGTAAAGAGTTAAGGAAATGAAAAATAGTAAAAACCATACCACTACAGCAAACTTTGACCTCAAGCTTCCTCTACTGAACTCTTTACCAAAACAACAAAAATCTAGACCTGTCTGACTTGGAAGACTTTGCATTCAACAAATTAAGTGGAGTCCAAACGATGATTTCTGTCTCTGAATAGGTAGAAAACATTTTGGAAACAGGAGATCATGCTGGTCAGCGGTGTTTTTATCCTTTTCTCATGATATTTTCAAACAGCTTCTATCTCAGGGTCGTTAACACGGGATTGTTTGGAAAAGGACTAAAATTTCTCCATTTAGGTTGAATTAACCTTTTAAAATAGAAAACTGGAAAAAAAAAATTGTACCCTTGCCGCCCCAACAATACTGCGTTTTTCTGCCGTACCATTTCTGACATGGTAACAAAATAAGTTTCTTCCTTTGCCACAATATTTTCAAATATGTGCCCAAATTAAGTGGATAGCAGGTGGTAATAATGTCAAAGTGCAGTGAAACTGGCAGAGATATTTCAAGTGTTTTCCTCTCTACATATTGAGATTTTCAATTGCTAGATTTCTAAATATCTTGATGAAATCAACTTTACCAAATTTTAAAACCTGAAAAACAGTATTCTGTACTTGGCAACAAAATTTAAGACTCATCCATATTGTAAGCATTTTGCAGCTGAAAATTAACTGTGGATAAAATGATTGGATTAGTATTTAAAAAAACATGAAAAGGTAAAAAATCATGGAAAAAGAGAAAATGATGGTAACCGGCCAGGCTGATTTTTTTATAAAACGTCGAGGTGTTGTCGTTACAGCCCTGGCATCATCTGCATCATCATCGTGCAAAAACTTTGACATTTTATAATATCTATGTTACTACTGAAGATATTACTTCAAATACGAACAAGTTGTGAACAAAAGGGGAACCCATACAACAAGGGCAGATAACCATCAAAGTATTTTTGACACAGTTATGCCCCCTTTATCAACTTGGAATTTTCACTAAAAATCAAGCAACTGCAGCCAAGCGTTGGCACCCACATCCACATGCGATGCTCTTGCTTACTTTTCCCATAATTTTGGCGGTATTAATCCTTGTAGCGCTAGATAAATGAAAGTCAGTACTAAAGATGAAGATATTGCAATTTTCAAAGCGATTTCTTTCCTTCAAATATCTGACAAAGGAGCAGACAGTAGATCCAAAATCAGGCTGCATGTTGTGTACAATCTGATCTTGATCTTCACTGTCTTGCTGACACAAATTGGATTTTAGCGCTATAAGGCTAAAATACTATATCTCTCTAGTCCCCTTGGGGGTCATATAACTAGAGGGCCATTATGGCCCTAAAGCGCTCACCTTAAGCCTTTACCAAATGACAAAATTTTAACCTTATTCAATTTGAAAGCATGTGCAGATGATAATTTCAGTGTGGCTCAAATGGTGCAATTTTTCTTTGATATGGTAGAAAACATTGTGGGAAAAGGAGAAAATGCTGGTTACCAGCATTTTCTCCTTTTCCCACAATGTTTTCAAAAGGCTTCTTTTCCAGGTGCGTTAAAAGGTGGCATTGTGCAGTAAACGGTTAATAAAGTCTTCTAGGATTGATAAAGCAGAAGAGATCCTGGTTGTAATGAAATACAGCACATGAGTATTAATGGCCTACTTTTTGACCTATTTTTAAACTTGTCAGAGGTATCATCAAGACAAACATTCTGACAAAGTTCCTTGTGTATCAGACGGAAAATGTGGCCTCTAAACTGCACACAAGACTATTCTTACATTTGTCCCAGTGATCTAAATTTGAACCCAACATAACCCAATTTTGAACTTGTAATAGATTTCATCAAGACAAACATTCTGACCAAGTTTCATGGGTATTGGTATGAAAACGTGGCCTCTGGAGTGCACAAAGAGTTTTTCTAAGATTTGCCCAAATGACCTACTTTTTTAACTTGCCATATATTTCATTATCATATTCAGGGAGTTTCATGAGTATCAGACTGAAACGTGGCCTCTTGAGTACACACCAGGCTTTTCTAGGATTTGGCCAACTGACATACTTTTTGACCTTATGTGACCCAATTTCAATCTTGTCAGAGATATCATCAAGACAAACATTCTAAGTTTCATGAGTATCAGTCTGAAAATGTGGCCTCTAGAGTGCACACAAGGTTTTTCTAAGATTTGGTTCAGTGACCTACTTTTGCACCTGACCTGACCCAGTTTGAAATTTGTCACGAGACATCAAACTATGTTTCGTGAGTATCGGGCTGAAAATGTGACCTCTAGAAAGCACAAAAGGTGTCTCTAAGATCTGGTTCAGTGACCTATTTTTTGACATGACATGACCCAGTTTTAAACCCACCTGAGATATCAAGACAAACATTCTGACTGATAATTAGCCCAGTGACCTACTTTTTGACCCAATTTCATAATTGTACGAGATATCATCAAGACAAAGATTCTGATGGAGTTCCATGAGTATTGAGCTGAAAATGTAGCCTCTAGAGTACACAAGGTTTTTCTACGATTCTGCCCAGTGACCTCTTTTTCCAGATATGACCCTATTTCGAACTTGTCCATCCAAAATTTTGTCAAGACATACATTCTGACAAAGTTTCATGAGTATCCAACCAAAAATATGACCTCTAGAGTGCACATAAGGTAATTGCCGATGATGGACGACACACATCACATGACGCAGGACAGATGACGGACACACTGTTACGACCACAAAAGCTCACTTTGAGCACTTTGTGCTCAGGTGAGCTAAAGTAGAATCATTTCAGTGAAGGATTTAACGAAAAAGACTAGTGCTCTTATCCCTTCACAAAACAATCCTGTGTTTTACCGACCCTGAGAAAGAAGCCTTTCAAAAACATTGAGGGAAAAGGAGAAAATGCTTGTACCCAATGTTTTCTTCTTTTCCCACAATCATGTCAATGCTGTCATAGAACTCCTATTCATTTGTTACAGTTTGTTGTTTGTGATCTTTTCAATTCTGAAGAGTCTAAAATTTGTCTTTGAAGAAAGGATAAAGTCAAGAAATGCACAGATGAAACATTATAATCGATTTTATTGCAGGAAGTGTTTCAGACTGCTGCAAACATTCTTATCCCTTACAGTGCCAAAGAAAACAAAGTTAAGTTGCTTTTGTGGATGGTATTGATCAAGATCAGACTGCATGGAACATGCATTCTGACCTTTGATCCACACTGTCCACTCTTTGTGAGGTTTTCAAAGCAAAATAGCCTTGAAACTGCAAATATCGTGTTGAAAATACATGGCTTTATTAATTTTCACACAATGGGTAAATCTTTTCCATCATTGAGGCTTGTCTGTTGTCAGTGACATATGGAAATATCATGACAAATGGAGAAAATGTCATACTTCTTTCACCCAATCTTTGTACTTTTCCACTCATGAGGTTTAAAAGTTTGTAGCCCCAACCTTTGTTAATATAACTTGGCTACCCTTTACCAACTTTAACCCTTTACAACGTAAACCTGAGTTTCAACAACTTGAAGAAAAAGGCTTTTGAAAAACATTGTGGGAAAATGGAGAAAATGGTTTGGCCAGTCAGAATTTGTGTTTCTTGCTGAATCTAGAATTAGAGTGGCTGGTGAATATGAATCCTGGTATACATGAACAGGACCGTACTCACTACTTGGACGTAATTTGATATACTATTGAAAATGATGTCCAACTTGTAAACAACAGGTAATATTTCTGGACAAATCTCTATTCATTCTGAGTCACCAAGAACAATCATCTCAGGTGAGGTTAATTATCTTGAGCTAGCAGAGTCTGAGTCAGGCAAAACACTGTATCTACAAAACAACTTGATTCATCTTGCAGCAGACCAATTTTGAAACATTGTGGTAAAAGGAGAAATTGCTCTTAATTGCTTTGTGGACAAAGAAGATCAGGATCGGACAACAAAGAACCAGGGACTCTGAATTGTCTAACTGTCTGACAAAATAAGCTTTGTTTTCCTGAGGTTGTATTTATCTGTGGACAATGGTTAGGGTTATACCCTCAGCCCTGGGCTGAAATTATGGGAATCAGGCTGTCTGTGTGTCTATCTGTCCATCACTAGATGCAGTTTTTGTGTCCTTTTCTCTTTCCAGATAACAGAATCTAAACTTGTCCACATTGAAAGCATCAAAATTTTGCAGACGATAAATTAAATGTGGCTAAAATGATGGGTTTCTGTCTGAAAGGGAAGAAAAACTTGTGGGAAATGGAATTTGTATATAAAGGAAAAGAAAACACCAAGGACAAATGGGAAGATACTGCTTACAAGGGTTTTCTCCATTCCTCTCAATACTTTCAAAAACCATTTTTACAGGGTCATAAAATAATGCTGGGTTCAGAATTATTTTTTAATCTATATTCATGATACAGAACTTAATTCCATCATCATGGATCCCTTTTTTGAGATTTACCAAAGTTCAACCACAATGCAGGTTATCTTGACACTGTATCAATATGACTCAGACAAAAATCATTAAACCCTCTAGTGATGAAAATCATTAACCCTCAGCCTCATTTAACTCTTTATTAACATAATTTTAGACTTGTCCAAGCTGAAAGCATTCAATTTTGCTAACAACCATTTAAATATGGTTTGAATTAAGGAATTTGCCATTGAAAGGATAGAAAACATTGTGGGAAAAGAAGAAAATGCTGGTAACCAGCATTTTCTCCTTTTCCTACAATATTTTCAAAGGCTTTGTTTCTTTAAGTCATTAAAACTCTGGATTGTGTGGTAAAGAATTAAACCCTGATTTCTTTAACCCTCTGCCTAATGAACTCAATGATAAAAGCCATGCTCTGTGAAAAGGGGGCTTAATGCAACAGTGAAAAGTATTGATTTAGGTTAGCCTGCACAGTCTGTGCAGGCTGCCCTGGGCCGAAACTTTTCAGCATTGGTTAGTTTTCTATTTGTCAAAAGACCATATTCTACCTCATAATTTGGTTGGTTGTTGAAAAAGGTGGCTATTATGGATCCATAATTATGTGATGGCCTAATTGGTATAATGCATTGCGGAGATGCATTAAGCCCCCTTTTGCCAGCACACAGCCCATAAATATTTGCAAAGTGTTCATCAAGGTTCATGGACATTTATGAAAGTTCATGAAAGTTCATGATATATTCACCAGTTCATGATTTCACTTTCAACAGGGTATTAATGACAATCTTCATGAATTTTCTTTAACATGAAATGATTTTAAAGTTAATGACAGATGCATCAGTTTTGATTCATGAACTACCGATACTTCATGAAGATGCTGGTGAACATACTTATAGGAACAGTTCATGCATGTTCATGATTAATTCATAAATGTTCATCATTAGCTATGAACAGATTTAACACTTTATGGACAGATTCTCAACAGGAGAGGACAAATTTGAAATCTTAGCATGCTAATGACACCTTACGAGCTTATTTTGAGAGTATAGATTATGACCGGACTGCAAAGAATAAAGCAGTCTAATCATTGCCGTTCACTGTTCAATAATGTTGAGGGGAATTCTGGTCAAAAACAGAGTGAAATTAGTTCTACAAAATTTGGTTGACTGACCCTTTACTACACAATACCGAAGTTTAACAACCGTGAGAAGTATAGGACTTTTGAAAACTGTGAGAAAAGGAGAAAATGCTGGTAACCAGCATTTTCTCCTTTTCCCATAATATTTTCTTTCCTTTAAAGACAAATCCTATCATTTGAGCCAAATTTAAGTGTTGTCTGTAAATGATGACAAGTCTAAATTTTTGTGGTCTGGTAAAGGGTTTATGGTGTATGGCTTACTCTTTATCGGACCACAAACCATAATGAAAGCACTTTGTGTGACAACTTAAGAGTGGTTTCAAATAATAGAATTTGTCTTTTAACCCTTTCCCAAACAAGCCCTGGTTTTCACGTGTCTGCAGTGCAAGTCTTTTGAAAACGCTGTGGGAAAAGGAGAAATTACTGGTAACGAGCAATTTCTCCTTTTCCCACAGTGTTTTCTACCCTTTTTGAGACCTTTCTGCCATTTTCATCAAATTTAAGATTGTCGTCTGCAAACTCTTTCAATTTGGACCAATCCAAAATTTGTTGTTTGGGAAAGGGTTAAAAGGTAGAAAGCATTACAGTTGGAAAAGGAGAAGATGCTGGCCAACACCATTTTGTCCTTTTACCACAATATTTTCAAAATCCTTCTTCTTCAGGGTTGTTAAAACATAGGGTTATAAGGTGGAGTGTTAAATTTGGGTTGTCTTTGAGAAAGAGTAGAAAACATTGTGGAGAAAAGGAGCATTTTCTCTGTTTCCCACATTTTCACAATCAGTTTTCTAAGGGATACAAAAATAGGATCCAATGGTATAAGGTCCACTCTTTACCAAACTACAAAATTTCAGACCCCATCAAAATTGAAAGCACTTGATTTGAAGACAGCATGATTAACTCTTTACCACACGACAAAAATGTAGACTTGAAAGCATTTGCAAACGACAATTAAAATGTGGTTCAAATGATTGAAGTTGTCTTTGAAAGGGTAGAAAAAATTGTGGGAAAAGGAGAAAATGCTGGTTACCAGCATTTTCTCCTTTTCCCACAGTGTTTTTAAAAGGCATCTTTCTCAGGGTCATTAAAAGTCGGGATTGTGTGGTAAAGGATTAAAGCAACTCAAAACTTGAAATTTGTTTTTGGTAGAAAACGTTTTCATTAAAGGAGGAAATTCTGGTTGCCAGCATTTTCTCCTTTACCCAGAAAGTTTTCAATGGTCTTTACTTCTCTGCATGGGTCGCTAAAACTGAAGATTGTGTGGTTACAAAGGCTTCATAAGGAATAAGGATCAGACAAGATGAATTGGTAGATATTCTATCATAATCAGAGAGAGAAAAAAACAGATCTAAATGGCTTCTTCTCACACACAAGGCACTTGATGAATCACTGAAACTTGAGATCTCATAATAAATTGTCTTCTAGAAAGAATTATTGATCTTCTTATTTTCACATATCTGTACACAATTTCTTACGAAAGTATTGTGACAAAAGGTGAAAGGCATATTCCATTTTCATATTCCATATGTATTTCATTTTCCATGAACGTCTTGTTTTCACTCATCAGCTGCTTCATAATTTTTTGAAAATTTGAAATTTATATAAGTACAGATTCTCATAAATTGTCTTCTAAAAGAATTAATCATTCCCTCATCTTTTTGCTGCAAAATACCTTATAAAACATTGTGAGTAAGGGAAAGCAATGTTTGCAGTTTGTAATATTGTCAGTAGCCTCTTTCTCTTTTCTAAGATGGCTTCTACTGAAACACCAGTCACTTGATGAGTAACTGCAACTAGGAACTGTAAATCAAAGTTCCTAAACAAGAAAACTTATTGTCCTCTTCTACAATTTTTTATGTGTATCGTAAGTAGATTACTATAGAAAATATTGTGACAAAAGCATTAAATTATTGAGGTTTATTATTAGTATTTGGTGCTTTCTAAAAGTGTCTTCTTCTAACTCAGGTGGCACCTGATAAATGGCTGCAAATTGAGAGCTTATTATGAATTGGTAGATTATGGACAGGTCTACTTTAACTGTGTACCAAACAACAAATTCTAGACTCTTCCAAACAGAAAGCATATGCAGACAACAAATTTGAAATTATACCAATGAACCAAAATTCTTTGACAGGGTATGGTGGGAAAAGCAGAAAATGCTAGTTACCAGCATTTTCTCCTTTTCCCAGCCTGTTTTCAGAATCCTTTTCCTTCATGGTCGTTAAAACTCAGAATTGTGTGGTAAAGGGTTAAATGTTTAAATCCCAAGTTTTAATAAGACATATGAAAGCACAGATAGAAATGAATAAAATGCTGGTAATCAGCATTTTGTCTGGTTTGTGACAATTATAGTCAACCCATTTAAAGACAAATGCCACCATCTGAACCACATTTAATATGTTGTCTGCAAAATGCTTTGTATAAAGACAAGTACAAAATTTGTCATTTGGTAAAGAGTTTTACTACAACCAAATTAAGTCCTCCTCTTTCCTCAGACCAACCACAGGTTAGCTAAGCATAGTCCATGTACATAATTATTATCTTTGTGTAGGCAGTTTGGACTATGCTTCGATTCTCTGTGAAACCAAAAAGTAATAATTCAAAGGAATCCAATGCTTATACAAGCCAGTATCCGACATAAAAGGTCAGATCTGACATAATCCAGACTACGTATAATAGTTTGTATTCCTTGTACAACTTTGTAAACAGTTTGTTTACAAACTTGTGATCCCAGACAATTTATGTCCTGTAATAAAACATAGACATTACATTCCAACACTTCAGAATTCCACTTCTGTCAGACATACAGAAAAAATGATACCTTGCACAAAATCAAGTTTATACTCACAAAACGAACTGTAGACTTGTTTCGATCGTAAGCATTTCAAAATGACAAATTCAATTAAAATGTTTGAAATTTTCTTCGGGAAAAAGTAAAAAAAAACATTGAGGAAAATGAAGAAAATGCTGGTTACCAGCATTTTCTCCTTTTCCCTTGATGTTTTGAAAAAAAATTTACCAGAGATGAAAATTTATATACTCACTGATAAATGCAGCCAACAAATTGAATGTGGCTCCAATGATTGATTTTGTCCAAGACAGGGTAGAAAACAACATTGGAAAATTAGAGGAAACTGTTGATAACCATTGAGTTCCTTGTGGACAAAGGAGCATTTGTGCTTGTTATAAACCATTGCTTCTTTTCCATTGTTTACCTCCACTTTTTTGCTTGTAACTCGATCAAGAAAAAAAAATCCAAGGGCCATAACTCCCCTAATAGTTGATGGACCTTAGGAAAATTTCAGAAGCACAAGTTCCCATTGTAAAAAACCTTGCATTAACTCTTAGAGCACACAATAAGCTAAACACAGACATTTTCAGTTTAAAAATAAGACCCAAATAATTTCAATATTATGATGGCTTTAGCTTTCAGTTTTTCAGCAAAGTGGTAGGTGTAGATGAAAGACTGCATGTTTTGTGCAGTCTGATCTTAATCTACACTGACCACAAAAGCAACTATAGTTGTGAAAGATGCTTTAAGGGTTAAGAT
This sequence comes from Tridacna gigas, assembly GCA_945859785.2. NCBI lineage: Eukaryota > Metazoa > Mollusca > Bivalvia > Cardiida > Cardiidae > Tridacna > Tridacna gigas. The sequence goes on along the minus strand of OX244036.2, from coordinate 29,512,608 downwards.
GTCACCCAAATTAATAGAAAACTGGAAGAGAAGAAGATACAAAATTTTGTCTACAGAGGGACAGACACCTTGATTCCAGAATATGCCCTTTCCTTTGTTGTGGGGGTATGTTAATGGACATTTTCAGCATGGATTTTGAGACCTAAACATCAAAACATTGATGCTATTGTTGCTGGAATTGTTCACAGAACAGCTGACAGTGTAGATCCAAAATCAAGGTGCATCCTCTGTGCAGTCTGGTCCTGGATCTACGAAGTCTAAAAAGGCAACTAAAGCTAAGCCTCTCTTTCTTAACCCCTGAATAAATGAATTGGACCTGTCTTCAATCAGGAAAAACAGCTTATATATTGCTATTTCAAAGTGTGTAACAGAGTAGCAGACAATGTAGATCTAAAGCACAGAATGTGCAGTCTGATCTTGATCTATCCTTCACATTAAAAGCAACTAGAGTGAGTTCCACTGCTATATGGGTTAAGGGATCAGACATTTCTGGATTATTCATTATCATTCCACACAATAAAGCACAAAATTTATGCAACAGATAAACTCAGAACTTTTCAGACAACATCTTTAGATCAACCCTTTTCCCTGAAAAATAGGTACTGACATTTTTACCCTTTACCAAACAATTTTATATTTTTTACGACTGAGAGGAAAAAAGCTTTTGAAAATATTTTGGGGAAAAGGAGAAAATGCTGGTACCCAGCATTTTCTTCTTTTCCCATAATCTTTTCTACTGTTTGAGAGAACTATTCTCATAATTTTAACCAAATTTAGCCCGTCGTCAGCAAACACTTTCAATATGGATGAATCTAAAACTAGTTTCACAGCTTAACCCTTTCCCAAACGACAGATTTTGGACTGATCCAAATTGAAAGAGTTTGCAGACGACAATTTCAAATTTGATGAAAATGGCAGAAAGTTATCAGAAAGGGTAGAAAACACTGTGGAAAAAGGAGAAATTGCTCGTTACGAGCAATTTCTCCTTTTCCCACAGTGTTTTCAAAAGACTTGTACTGCAGACACCTGAAAACCAGGGCTTGTTTGGGAAAGGGTTAATAGCCTTTGCAGCCCGGATAAATCAAAAACAGACCACAAGAAATATGCATCCTGACCCTAGATCTACATTGTGAGCTTAGCCAAGACATTCTGTGCAAGAGCAACCTTGACCTCACGATTATTTGGATCTTATTAGTATTACTACACTGAAAATGTCTGTTGGGCTTATCTAGCCCTCCAAGGATTAGACAGTTTTAATCATGGTAAATCTAATCTTGATCTGTCTTGTACCATATTTTGTAAGTTTGTTGGATGTTCAAGGAATAATACACTTGCAGTTGCAGGGTTCGACATTAACATTTTTTTCAACTAGATCAGTGGACTAGTAACTTACAGTTTTTACTAGACCACTTGAGACTTCTACTAGACCATTTTTGAAAAATGAAGAACAAGTTTAAAGTCCAGCCAAGAAAATTCATCCTTCCATTTGGTAGAAAATGACCTTTTCCTTTTATTTTTTTCATAGTTTTGTTTTGATTCAGCTTTATTTTTTCTTTTTGGATTTTCATTTTGAGCTTCAGCTCCGTCTCGATCAGATGTGAATCCAAACTTATATAGGTTGGACATCTTCATGCGTCGTCTGCTTCGTTGTCTATGTAAACAGCTGGAAGACTAATTTTCGGTTGTCGTCAAAAAGGAAACTATCTTTTCGACCTATATTTCTTAAATCCTCCTAGACATAAGACAATCTCGGTAAAAGTGTGTGGTAATGAAGGAGAAAAAAGATAAACATCAAGATCAATTTTACGACTTTTAATCTGGACTAAAAATATATCAAACTTGTACCCTTTTTGTAATGTTACCATCCGATAATGACAAACAGTAAAAGGCTACCAGTCTTAAAATAGATCTAGCCATCTAGCGTTGGTTTTTCCCATAACAATGGAATACCGTGCATGCGCGACAATTGACAGTTTTCCTGTTGAAAAAAAAAATGTTTTCAATACACTCTCGGCGATTTAACCATCTTATTACGCGTATGCTAGAGATCTTCTTCAGTGAACGGCTGATTCAGTGATCGCCATCGGTTAATTATGCGATTAATGCATGAAAATAATACAAATTTCTCGAATTTTTTTGCACTAGACCATTCGAGCTAGCTCGACGCAGTCTTGACTAGCCAAAACCGATGGTTTACTAGACAATGTCGTTCGGATGTGCCTTAATGTTGAACCCTGAGTTGCGATATCTTAGTCATTTTACTGAGAAATTTCAACTCCATTTGCTCTGTATTTTATATACCATCTTCAGACCAAATTTTGTTTGCACAGACCACAGTGTTAAGATCACTTTTGAAATTGCAAAAAGAGAAGTTGCCGACAATGAGCAAAAATAACAGTGGCTAAAAACATCTGTATCTCTCACAGTACTTTCCTATATAACTCCCAGATCACAATCTTGTTTGAAATAGATTGCCTTCTTTCACGCCAAGTAGATTCAGATACTGAACAGCCATAATTAATTTGTGGATGAGAAAATAATGGACAAATAGGGAGATAAGAATTAGTGTTCCTCTGATTAAAATAATGAGCCATGCTATGTTAAATGGGGTTTTAAAACACCTGCAAAAAGTATCAGCCTACACAGGCTGACCTGGGTTGAAATCTTTTGCTATTTGTTAATTTTCTGCTTGTCCAAGGACCAGTCTACTTCATGATTCATTCAGTTGTTAGACAAAATGGATTTTATGGATCCATTCTTATATGATTACTTACTTGCTATAATGTATCACAAAGATGCATTACGCCATCTTTTGCCAGAGCATAGCTCACGTATTTGTTTCATACCAGTAACCCTTTGATTGAGCGTTAGGAAATAAATAACAATTTATTGCTTTTTGTATACAAAATATTTTTATATCACTTGTAAAAAAGGCATAAAATTTTGACAGCTAAATAGATAAAAAAGAAGAGCATTTTCTGTACAGGAATAAAGACATATGACTCAGAATAAAAACAGTTCACGCAACGGGGAAAAAAAAGATTCCAAATGTTACAATTTCTGTGCTGTTTTCCAGCTAGAATACATAAGATATTCTTACAAAGCAGACATTGTACATCAAAGATCAGACTATCCATATTTTTTGCAGTCTGATCTTGAACCATAAGTGGCTGTCTGCAAAAGCATCAACAATTTCTCATAGCATTCAAAGGGTAAAAAGAAATAAAGAAACAGAAAAACAGCCGGATAGCTCAGGTAACTTGGATTTTTTTTATCCATAGTCAGCCCTTTACTTTGTCACAGATAAATTTTTATCTTCTTTTATTGTATAGTTTGCAATGATAAAAGTAACAAAATGGTGGACTAATGTGAATTTTAATATTTAAACAAGCTAGAAAACATGGCAACAAATGAGCACTTTCTCCCTTTGCTACCATGTTTTACAACAAGTTGTTGGCAACAAGAGTATCAAAATACCTGTAACTATGAGGTAACCCTTTAACAAAAGTATAAACCATACTGAGGTTTGAACAGCAGCCAAAATATTCTGACAAAAAGCAGGAAAATAGAATACACAAAACAACACAGTTACAAACTACCTTCTGTAATCTAGGGATAACACATTTTTGTAATCCATCTTTGAGGAACTGATTTTTTACCCCATACACATGTTTTTTCATGATCTTTCCAAAAATATATTTGATAGAAATAGTTATGGCTGCTTAATCTTGGATTTGCAATCAAGAGGTTAGAGTGGTTATTGATGAAAATGGTCCCTGGTTCTCGATTTGATCCCAGCTAGCAGCGCTGATCAGGTAGAAGTGTTCTTGGGCATGGCACTGCAGGGTCTCAGCCTAATACTGTACTGGTGAAACCATTTACCGATGATTTTGAGATATATCTTTGGGAAACTTATTTTTCACTCTTTAATACACATTTATGTTTGGATTTGTCCATGAGCATACTAGAAACATGGCTGCTCTGTAATGGATTCGTAATCTAGAGGCTCTAGGCTCTATCCCAGCTCGCAGAACTGATCAGTATTTAAAGGGGTGTACTTTGGCAAGGTAGTGCAGAGTCCCAGCAAAGCACTTTACTGATGAAACAAAGAAGAGATATGAATAAATGAGCTTCGGCCATAATTTTAACTGCAATCTCTTATACTCTCCCTTACAATCCCAAGTTTAAATGACCCTGAGAAAGAAGCTGTATGAAAATATTGTGTGAAAAGGAGAAAATGCTGGTAACCAGTATTTTTTCCTTTTCCCACAATGTTTTCTACCCTTTTACAGACAAATTTCACCATTTTGATTTTTTGTCTTCAAATGCTTTCAATTTAGACATGTCTAAACTTTCCTTGTTTGGTAAAGAGTTAAGAGTAGCATAGCACACCATGCAAACAAACTCATTTTTTATGCCCCATGTGAAAGAAATGCCTTGACAGAAAAAGACCTCAGAACTAACATGTTGTAGATAAAGAAGGAATTATGTGTAACAAGAAATTGCTCCTTTTCAAACAATTTTTCATGCAGGCCTATCAAAGAAATTTCTTTTCCCTCAAATACATCTCCCTTGAGCTAAGTGAACTCTTTACCAAATGACAAAATTTTAGACCAGTCCAAAACTGTCAAAGCTGTTTTTGTCTAAATATCTGGCAAAGAAACAGACAAGGAAGATCCAAGATCAGACTACACATTCCGTATAGTCAGATCTTGATTTACACTGACCTCAAAAGTACCCTGTGTTGCTTGTACTATAAAAAGAATAAGTATTTCAATGAATATAAAAAAATTCAAAACAGTTTTGTTTTCCAGTACTAAAGTCAAGAAATTTGCATCATTCATTCATGCATTCAAACCATAAATATGAAAATAGCATTTTGCACAATTATATTCAAGATGAAAATCTGGAAAATAACCAGAAATCCCATTTCCTTATAGACCAGGAATTTCTAACCCTTTACCAAACAATCCCTATATTTAAAAACCCTGAGAAGTAAGTTTTTGAAAACATTGTGGGAAAAGGAGAGAAACATGCTGGTAACCAGCATTTTCTCATTTTCCTACAAAGTTTTCTGTTGTTTCAGAGACAAGATGCATCATGTGAGCCACTTTTAAATTCAGCATTTTCTTCTTTTCCCACAATGTTTTCTACTGTCTCAGAAACAAGATCAATCATTTGAGCCACATTTAGTTGTCGACTGCCTAATACTTCCAATATGGACGTGATAAATTCTTCACAAAACATTGAAATGTAAGACTTGTCAAAATTCAAATGCCTGCAGATGATGACTCAAATGTCGCTCAGATGATAGAAAACATTGTGGAAACGGAGAAAAGGCTGGCTACCAGCATTTTTCTCCTTTACCCTCAATGTTTTCAAAAGCATTTTCCATATGAGTAGATAAACTTCAGGATTATATGTGGTAAAGAGTTAATGGTGCTTTCAATTTAACCCTTTCCCAAACAAGTCCTGGTTTTCACGTGTCTGCAGTACAGGTCTTTTGAAAACACTGAGGGAAAAGGAGAAATTGCTCATAACGAGCAATTTCTCCTTTTCCCACAGTGTTTTCTACCCTTTCTGAGACCTTTCTGCCATTTTCATCAAATTTAAAATTGTCATCTGCAAACTCTTTCAATTAGGACCGGTCCAAAATTTGTCGTTTGGGAAAGGGTTAACTCCTAGGCTTTTAAGTGCTACCGGTACACTTTCATGGACAGCATAGATCAAGATCAGATTGTGCAGAATATGCAATCTGCTCTTAAATCTACACTGTCTGATTTTGGTGAAATTTCTTCCTGCGAAAAGAAATTCGAAACTGTAATAATTGCATTTTTAGTATAGATATACCTACAGTATCATGCAGGAATGATAATTATGTCCTTGCTGAGGAAAGTTTTTGAAAATACTGTTACAGATAGATGCAATCTGATCTTGACCTACACTGCCTTAACCCTTTACCAAACAATCCCATGTTTCAAAGATCCAAGGAAGAAGGCATGTGAAAACATTTTGGGAAAGCATTTACTCCTTTTCACACGATGTTTTCTACCCTTTCAAAGACAAATCTCATCATTTGAGCCACATTTCCTTGTCTGCAAATACTTTCAAATATTTGACAAGTCTAACACTTTTTCTCTAGTGAACAGTTAACTCTTTACCAAACAACAAAATTTTAGATTGCTCCAAACTGAAAGCATTTGCAGATGGCAAATTGAATGTTTCTTGAATTAGCGGTACATTATTTGTGTCTAAAAGAGTGGGAAACATTGCTGATTACCAGCAGTTTCTCCTTTTCCCATATTGTTTTCAATAGCCTGTGCTGTCAGGGTTGTTAGAACTCTGGATTGTGTGGTAAACTGTTGAAGAATATATAACGTTTTCCTCAGTTCCTTAAATTCCACAAATTTGGGTCATTGAATAAATTAGTTCCTCCATAAAGACAGGCTTATCAGTCTGATACTGGGTAAAGGCATCAGACAAAGTTGCATAATCTCTAGACCTCCAACACAGACAGGTGTAAGGATGTCAGGTAGACTGGAGCTTATCAGCAGTAAATCATTTTGAATTCATTTCCCTCATATTAAAGCATTTTTTTTTTTACACGAACCTACATCTCAACAGCTCTTGGAAATACAATCATGAGATTAGATATTTGGATCCAACCTTTTACCACACAATCCTGTGTTTTAACAACCCCAAGAAGGAGCCCAGCCAGGTAGCAAAGTGGTTAGGGTATCCGACTCATGACCTGGTGGTTGCAGGTTTGATACCCAGTTGAGGCAAACTTTCTTTTCAACAGTTTTTTGCCTCTCACCTCTGATGCATGTGAAAAAAGTAGTAAGTGGCTTGGAAAGGAAGTTGTGTCAGTACTGTGTGTCAGAAAGCCAGGAAACACATGCAAAGATGCACTGACCACCCTGATATGACCTAAACTGTTAAAAATGCTGTTGAACTCCAATGTAAACCAAAATCCAAACCAAGAAGGAAGGTAACCAGCATTTTCTCCTCAGCTACTGTTGAATGTTTTCTACTCTGTTGAATACAAATTCAATCATTAGCTCGCCTCATTCAATTAGTTGTCTGCAAATGCTTTGTCTGATATAGGAATAACTGAGAAAAATTCTATAGTTTCATTTTAATTATCAGAATACAATTCCATTTTCAGCATGAAGAATTATGTTTAAACATAAAAGTAATTCTTTACCACATGACAAAATTTTAGACTTGACCAAACTGAAATCACTTGCAGACGACAAATTAAATGTGGCTCAAAAGATGACTTCTGTCTTTGTTAGGAAAGAAAACATTGTGGGAAGAGGAGAAAATGCTAGTTACTAGCATTTTCTCCTTTTCCCACTATGTTTTCAAAAGCCTGTTTAGTCAGGGTCGTTAAAATTGGGATCTTGAAGTTGGGGCATAATGCATGAAAACATGCCAAAGCAGAACTGTTTTTTGGAGCTGTGTGTCTCCTTTCTGCCACATTATTTCCAAAAGAGGTCTGCTGCAAAATGTTAAAAGTTTAATGCCTGCTGAAATAATTTAACCAAGACAAGTGCAGTCTGATCTTGGATCTACTTCATCCTATTGTTTTGCATGATTTTTAGGACATGAAACAGCTCAAATTCCAACTCTCTTAACCAAACAATCCCAAGTTTAAACTCTTTATCAAACAACAGAATTTTAGACTGGTCCAACTTGAAAGCAATTGCAGGCAATGAACTCATTAGTGTACAAATTAGGAATTTTTCTTTGAAAGGGTAGAAAACATCGTGGAAAAAGGAGAAAATGCTACTTACCAGCGTTTTCTCCTTTCTAATGTTTTCAAGTCCTTTTCACTAGTGATTGTTAAAACTAATCAGGATTGTGTGGTAAAGAGTTAATGATCTCGAGGGAGGAGAAAGGTTTTGAAAACATTGTGGGAAAACAGACCAGCATGTTCTCTTTTTCCCACAATATATTCTAACCTATATGAGAACTTAAAGCTCATTTGCGCTAATTTAAGATTTGCTGTCTGCAGATGTTTGGAAAGTGAAAGAACCTAAAATTTGTAATTTAGGAAAAGTGTTAAAAAGACCTTATAAAACAAATCCGTGGCCATTTTAGCTAGACCAAGTTTTTCTAATATCAGAAATTTTAGATCTTATATAAGACTGCTCATTTTCTGCAGTCTGATCACAATGTGCAATTTTGAAAAAGAGTAATTTAAGTAGGAAGGGTCAAATAACCCATTAGTTTCTCCAGACAGCCATAAAAACTGTAACAGAACAAGGAAAACATATGTTATTTCAGGTGAGCCTTCAGTCTCATTAGCCTTCTACCTGCTTCCTTCCTAATACTTGTATCTCCAGGGAAGCCATTCACAGACCTATTTATAAAGTAACACTCTACATTTAACTCAATACCAAACAATCCTGAGTTTTCACAACTTGGAAGAGGGAAACTTTCAAACACATAGTGGAAAAAGGAGAAAATATTGGTACCCAGCATTTCTCTTTTTCTCACTATTTTCTCAATATATTTTTAAACAACCATGCTACTTGGCACCCTTCAAGACATGCTAGCCATGAATGGAGGTAAGGGAGGTAACTCTTCACTGGACTACAAAATCATAGGGTTATCAAATAATTGGATTTGCCTTCAGAGGGTTGGAAACATAGCTTGTTCCTCCTCCCACAATGTTTTCAGAGGCCTTGTCCCTTAGCACCAGTAATAATGTGACATAGTTTTGTAAAAGTTTAACCCTTTACCACACAATCCTGAGTTTTAAAGACCCTGAGGAAGAAGTCTTTGAAAACACTGGAAAAAAGAGAAAATGCTGGTAACCAGCATTTTCTCCTTTTCCCACAATGTCTTCTACCCTGTCAAAGAAAAATCCCACTATTTGAGCCACATTGAAATTGCACATGCTTTCAATTCAATTCGTCGAGTGGTAAAGGGCTAACTAAAACAATAGGACAGAGCAAAAGTCAATAGCCAATAATGGGATTTGGTTGCTTGCTGGTGACTCACTGAAGACATCTGACTCTTTTCCCCAATAATTCTGCCCTTTGAGTTTTCCTGCGAACTGTTTACAATAATGACAAAACTTTGTACTCATCAAAATTGAAAGTATTTGTAGAAGACAAGTGTAACCCACAATTTAATGATGGTGTTTGTCTAAAGGGTGAAAGACATTGTGGATAAGACGAAAATGCTTGTGCAGTCTGCGCCCATATTCACTACATGTATTTAACATGTTTAGTCTAATTCTCAGGAAATTTCTGTATTTGAAAATAACACAATATTTGATTGGCTAAACCATTTGGTTTGTGAATGTAAACATAGTCTCTAATCTTGATCTATATTGTCTGCAAAAGCCACATGAGTTGTGGTTAGCCCTCAAAGGGATTTATAAAATCCCTTTGCAGGAGCTTTTTTCCTTGTAAAACTATGACAAACAACTGTTCCAAGTTTACTGCTCAAAACAACTTCAAAAACATGATTGGAAGGAAATATTTGGAATGATGTGGCAATAATGTAAGGAAAAGGAGTAATCACTTGTAACAAGCTATTTCTCCTTTTCCCACAACATTTTCAAAAGCTGTTCTCCCCAGGGTAGTAAAAAGTCATCTCAGATAAGGAAGAAAAGTAACCAATATTGGAGAAAGTGACAACCACTTAAAATTCATGGTGGTCAGGTCCATTTAACCCTTAATCTGCTAAATAAATTAAATGAAACGTTCAAGCCGATAGTTAAAACCCAATGTTGCTATTTCAAGCTCATTTTGTGAAGAAAAATAGCTCCTTATCGGACAGTATAGATCAAAGATCAGACTGCACATTCTCTGCAAGTCTGATCTTGATCTTCATTGTCTGCAATAGGTCATTGAGTCAAGCTTAGTGGCCTACAGGTTAAATATTACCGGTATTGACTATAGACTACTGGCACAGCAAAATATGACCGAACCCTTTACCACCTAATTCCAAGTTTTAACCCTTTCCCAAACAAGCCCTAGTTTTCACGTGTCTGCAGTACAAGTCTTTTGAAAACACTGTGGGAAAAGGAGAAATTGCTCGTAACGAGCAATTTCTCCTTTTCCCACAGTGTTTTCTACCCTTTTTGATAACTTTCAGACATCTTCATCAAATTTAAAATTGTCGTCTGCAAACTCTTTCAATTTGGACCAGTCCAAAATTTGTCGTTTGGGAAAGGGTTAACAACCCTGAGTAGTAAGGCTTTTGAAAACGTTGTGGGGAAAAAAAATGCTGGTCACCAACATTTTCTCTTTCTCCTACTATGTTTCCTTAAATTTGCAACATACATTATGCTTGCCACAAGGCTTGAATTTGCCATCTGCACTTAGTTTCAATGATGAGATGTTTACAGTGCTTTTCTTATTTGGACATTTATTGTGTGACCAAGCAAGAACTAAAATCGCCTTTGGGGCCAGTTATCTGTACTACATCTGCAGTATGCTTTCAATGTGGAAAAGGCTTTTGAAAAATTTTTTTTTGCTATCTTGCTTGCCATAGATAATGAGTCATTAGTCAAATCAGGATTATAGCTCATAACAGACCCTTGATTGTTGACTTAAAATGGTATGTCAAAATTAGATGGAGGAAGGAGGGGACTATACATAGGTGGATAGAAAGATGGACAGGCAGCCACACAAACTGACAGATTTGGGAAAGGAAAGAAACAGAAAGACACATTAAACAGAAAGATACAGAAGAATAGATGCAACATTCTTACTCAATCTTTTAAACAAATATTACTATGGAAAAGGGTTTCAGCTCTTGGATTCATGGCGGGAAAGACAGCATTTGCTTGTCACAGACAGTTGCTGCATTTCCCACAATGTCTTCCATACTGTTGAAAAATTGCACTGTCTGCTTTGCCCATTCACTCTTTATTACATGTTTTCAAGAATTCAAAGTAGAAGGCTTTTGAAAACATTGTGGAAGACTGGTAACTAGCATTGTCTCCTTTTCCCACAAAATGTTCTAACCTTTTCAGGACAAATCCCATCACTTGAACCACATTTAATTTGCCATCTACAAATGGATCCAAAATGTGCAAGTCTACAACTTTTGTCACCTCATTGTGGCAAACAGGAGAAATTGCTAACTGCAACCAGTTTCTTCTCTAGCTACAATGTCTTTAACCCTTTCCCAAACAAGCCCTGGTTTTCACGTGTCTGCAGTACAAGTCTTTTGAAAACACTGTGGGAAAAGGAGAAATTGCTCGTAACGAGTAATTTCTCCTTTTCCCACAGTGTTTTCTACCCTTTTTGAGACCTTTCTGCCATTTTCATCAAATTTAAAATTGTCGTCTGCAAACTCTTTCAATTTGGACCAGTCCAAAATTTGTCGTTTGGGAAAGGGTTAACAGTGGTCTGCTGCAAGACAAAACTCATAATGGAGGAAGAATCGAAGATAGATAGAAGGTAACAAAATGAACAGAATAGAAACAACAAGGAAGAAAGGGGGGGAAAAAAAGCAGAACAAAGATGAAATGTAAATAATCAAACGCAAGCTTACCATAAAAACAATATCAGGCTCCAACAACTTTTTTTCTTCTACTCCAAGCACAACCGCATTCCTCGGAGAGATATTCCAGTATATAGAAGCAGAACCCTGGTCTACTGTATATTACAACATATTCCAATAAACACAACCATCCAATCAGACTGATGGGGAAACTGGAATGAGTCAAAATGCTCTTAGTCAATCACAAGCTCATACAACTCAAATTTAGACTCTACCCTTTGTGCCATGGATATTCACTTAACCCTTGGAGCGCCATATGGCCTGCAACATGTGAAATGAAACCTTCGGACATTTGCGTAAAATGTCATCCCAGATTAGCCTGCACAGTTAGCGCAGGCTAATCCGAGACGGCACTTTACGACTACATAAGATTTTTTTTATACAGTAGACTTTCCTGAAGCAGAAAATCGCACAAAAATGGGAAGTATCATCTGGAATTAGTCACAGACTGCACAGGCTGATCTGGGACGACACACTTTTACACATGTCCGAAGGCCCCTTTTTGTGTGTTGCACACCATAATTATAAGCCCAACAAATATTTTCAGTTTAGAAATAAGACCCAAATGATTGCAATATTATTATGGCCTTATTCTATAGTGTTTCAGCAAAGCGGAGAGTGTACATCAAAGATCAGACTGCATGTTTTGTGCAGTCTGATCTTGATTTACACTGGCCGCAAGAGCAACTATACTTGTGAAAGGTGCTTTAAGGATTAATCCTTTGCCAGTTACCAAGCAATTTTGTTGTGCATGAATGGTCCCTAGAGAGAGGGCTTTTAAAAACATTATGGTAAAAAGAGAAAATGCTGGTAAACAGCTTTTTTTTCCTTTTCCCACAAAGTGTTCTAGACCTATAAAGAAAGATACTATCAATTGTTGCATATATAAGACTTTGTCATCTGTTAATGTTTTCAATATGAAGAAATATTGGAAACAGAATGTGTCTTACCTGTATTTACAATTATGGAAGAAAAAAATGATAAAGTAATGACTTTTACACAAATTGCAAGTTGGTCAAATTTACTTCTTTAGCACCATTGAAAAAAAGAAAAGGGGGAACATGTTCAACATATACCAAAATAGCTATCTTCAAGCTATATTCTTGCCAAAATATTCTTCTCAAAGGATGACAAAAAAGATCTTGGATCAAACTGCCTCTTCTCTACAGTCTGATTTTCATTTATTCTGTCCTAAAACCAAAATTGGTAGAAGTAACCTATTGAAGAAAGCATAGATATGAGCACTGGCTGCTGTGATGTAACTGAAAAGATGTTTATAATGGTTTAAAACACCACACAAACTTAACTAAACTGGTAATCTCAGATTCTCAACACAAAAATCAAACACCGTGCAATGTACATGAGACAAAGAAAAAACTTAATGATTGAATAATTCTGAAAAGTTCCCCCTGTAGGAGAAAGCATCACAAATTTTCCTTTATTCAATCTCCAAGCTGTTTTGTTTGGATATAGCAGCTGTTTGTCATTAATAACAAAAACCCTTACCAGTGTAAATGACATGCTTGGCTGATTATGGCCCCTAAATCCTTAACCAAACAATGGGGTCTTTTAATAACACTAAGAAAGAAGGCTGTTTGAAAACATTGTGGGAAAAAAGAGAAAATGCTGGTTACCAGTATTTTCTCCTTTTTTTCCCACAATGTTTTCTATCCTTTTTAATTAATAAAGATGCCATCATTTGAGCCAAACTTTTGTGTTTGTTTTTGTCCATACATTCTTTCGATTTTGTCTTCTGGTAAAGAGAAACACATTTCCTCCCGCATACATCATTTTCCTTTTTTAAAGCAGGCCACTTTCGAAAGCAATGTAGCCAACGGACAAAGTTTAATGTCTCATAGGAAGCAATTTCTTCTTCTATCACAACGTTTTCACACATTTTGTCATTTCAATATTGTAATTGATGTCAATGTTCCTCATTTTGACAAGGACGGTTTCCAAGTCATCTGCTGCAAACCTGTTACTGGAGGGAAATGAGTTTGACCAGGCAGAAAATGTTCATGTAACCCATCTCTGTTTAACCCTTTACCACACAATCCCGACTTTTGAACAACCCTTGGAAATAAGGCTTTGGAAAACATCATTGGAAAAGGAGAAAATGCTGGTCACCAGCATTTTCTCCTTTTCCCATGACGTTTTCTACATTTTCAAAGATCATCATAATATCCCATCATTTGAGTCACATTTAACATATTGTCTGCAAATGCTTTCAAAGGGGACAAATCTAAAATTTTGTTGTGTGGTAAAGAGTTAACTCATTACAAGACAACAACATTTTAGAGAGGTCCTAATTGAAATAATTTGCTGTCAAGAAATCAGATGTGACTCAAAACCTGAAATTTACACATAGGGGAATAGAAAAAATGTGGGGAAAGGAAAATTTGCTGGTTACCAGCATTTTGTTTTTTTTCCCAGCAATGTTCTCACAGTGTTTTTCCTTGGGGTTGTTAACCCTCTACCACACAATCCTGACTTTTAATGAACCTGATGAAAAGAGCTTTTGAAAACATTGTGGGTAAAGGAGAAAATGCTGGTAACCAGCATTTTCTCCTTTTCCCACAATGTTTTCTTACGTTTCAGACACAATGCAAATCATTTGAACCACATTTAGTCTGTTGTCTGCAAATGCTTTCAATATTTGGAACAGTCTAAAATAATATCATTTTGTAAAGAGTTAACCCTTTACCACACAATCACATGTTTTAACGACGCTGTAAAAGAAGCCTTTTGAAAACATTGTGGGAAAAGGAGAAAATGCTGGTAACCAGCATTTTCTCCTTTTCCCACAATGTTTTCTACCCTACCCATAACAAATTTCAAATTTTCAGTCCCATTAATTTTGTCTTCTGCAAATGTTTTCAATTTGGACAGTCTAAAATTTTGTCATTTGGTAAAGAGTTAAAACAGGAACTGTTTGGTTTAGGGTTAAATAACCCTAACTTATGCAACATTTAGTTTGTGTCTGCAAAAACTCTATATGAACAAGTAAAAAATTTTGTCTTTTGGTAAAGGGTTAATCCTTTACTAAACAATCCTGTCTTACAACAACCCCCAGGAATAACACTTTGAAAACAGTGGAGAAAGGAGAAAATTTGGGTAACTAACATTGTCTCCTTTCATGCATTGTTTTCTACCCTTCAAGAAACAAATCCCAACTTTTGGGATACCTTTGAATTGTCTTTTTCAAATGGTTTCAGTAGGGCTAAATTTTGTCTAAAATATTGTTGTATCATGATAAAGAATCAAAGAAAATCTTGTATTGGCCAAATTAGGTCTAAGTATTGATTACCTATTGGCAAGTAACTTATGAGTCAAATCATCTGGTAATGTCATTTGTGACAGTCACTTATCATAATTGGCACTTAATACTTTGCCAAACATCAAATTTCTAGACTGGTCAAAACTGAAAGCATTGCAGTCAATTAACTAAATGTGGCTCAATTGATGAAATTTGCATTTAACTCTTTACCACACAACAGAATTTTAGACCAGTCCAAATTAAAGTGCAGATGACAGGTAAAATGAGGTACAAACGACACTCACTGTACTTCAAATTGTCAAAAAAATTGTGGGAAAAGAAGAAAATGCTGGTAAGCAGCATTTTCTTCTTTTCCCACAATGTTTTCAAAAGCCTTCTTCTTCAGGGTCATTAAAACTTGGGATTGTGTGGTGAAGAGTTAAAGGGTAGAAAATATTGTGAGAAAAGGAAAAAATGCTGGTTATCAGCATTTTCTCCCTTTCCCACAAAGTTTTCAACATCTCTTTTCTTCAGGATGGTTCAAACATGGGATTGTGTGGTAGAGGGTTAAATGCCATCCCATCTCTAGCCTATAGACTCCATGCATGATGTATGGTGACAGCAATCACAATAGGTTTAGACTTTGGTTCTCAACTTGGTTGCAGGTTAGATTCTGAGCCTAAGCAAGGCTTTTTCAGAGACTTTTGTAGTTCTCACCCAATTAAAGGTAATAACTGGTGAGAAACTGAAGTGGACTCCAACTATTATTGCTTTACTCTGAGCATGTAAAAGCACCAAAAGGGTATATTTGAAGAAGTAAGGGTCTTGTAACTGGACCTATATTCACCAACCATTCTTAGTTTCATAACTAGTCTTTTTCTAGATTTAGAAAGTAATACAACTTTTGATTGGCTAGACCAAATGGTTTAGCCAATCAGAATTTATGTGACTTTCAAGGTTAGAAAATTATCAACAGTAAGACTAAGAATGTTTCTTAGGAATGGTTGGTGAATATGGATTCTGGACTGCTTTGTATCTGAATCTTTCTGTATCTGACACTTTTTTCATAACATACATGTAACAATTCATAGAATATACGGTAGATGCATACTAAATATACATAGACATTAATAGTTGAACCTGTGAACCTGACTTTTTGATTTATTGACGTCAAGAAACAATATGAAAACAAAAAGGATCATCTACATGAATTTCATTCAGTACTTAGTTTTCTGAATTTAGGTCAAACCAGTATCTATTTTATTGTCTAGACAAAGTCAGGGATACAGCTAGACAGACATACCAACCAAATGTCCGAGTGAGCAAAGCTAGTGTTCAGAACATTAGGCTCAATGGGGATCAGTTGCATTGGATGGTGAATACCCATACAAAATTTGATAAACCCAGGTCAAGCCATTGTATATGAGCCATGCTCTGGCAAAAGGGGGCTTAATGCATCTCTGTGATGGATGATAACAAGCAAGTCATCATTTTATTATGGATACATAAAATCCACGTAGTCAAACGATTGACTGAATTTTGAGGGAGAATGGTCCTTGAACATTCAGAAAATTGACCACTAGCGAAAAGTTTCGGCCCAGGTCAGCCTGCGTGGACTGCGCAGGCTGACCTGGGTCGATACTTTTCGCAGATGCATTAAGCCCCCTTTTCACGAAGCAAGGCTCATATCTAGTTACGAGACAAAGTTTGGTTTTCACACATATTGACATTGCAGCTGACCAAATGACAGATACAAAACAATTGGTCAAACCATAAAACATTGTCTAAACAAACTTGCCAAATATGATCAGGAAACATTACATCATTTTGGGTCAAGGGTCAAGGTCACATTGAGGTTATTTCTTGGTGTCATTAAGTCAAACCATATAATTGACAAGGCCCAAAAGGGAGTGGTGTACACATCTTTTACAGAAATCTTGTTTGTTTAACCCTTTACCGCACAATCCCGACTTTTAACAACCCTGAGGAAGAAGTCTTTTGAAAACATTGTGGGAAAAGGAGAAAATGCTGGTAACCAGCATTTTCTCCTTTTCCCACAATGTTTTCTACTCTTCCAAAAACAAATTTCAATTTTTGATTCACATTTATTTTGTCGTCTGCAAAAGCTCTCAATTTGGACAAGGCTAAAATTTTGTCATCTGGTATAGGGTTAATAGCAGTCTTACATTCAAGTGGGAGGAATTTACCATACAGTTCACACAAACTTGAGTTTCATCCCGAGTCTGTGGATTCCTGATTGAAATCAGCAAGTTCTCAGACACTAGGATTGTAGGTGTAATCAAGCAGAAAACTGTAAATTAGTTTAGTCTGACCCTAGACATATTGCTCCTGAAATATTTTTATTTGTTGTACAAAAATAATGTACTATTAACTCTTTACCAAATAACAAAATTTTAGATTGGTCCAAATTGAAAGCATTTACAGATGACAAATTAAATACATGTATTGCACAAATAAGGAAATTTTTCCTTGAGATGGAAGAAAATGTGGGAAAAGGAGAAAATGCTGGTTACCAGCATTTGCTCCTTTTCCCAGCATATTTTCAGAAGTCCTTTTCCTTGGGGGGTCGTTAAAACTCAGGATTGGGTGGTAAAGGGTTAAAGAACCAGACAAATTCAGCATACACAGATCTCCTTACATGAAAAATTGTCTGGAAATTAATGATTAGAAAATTATACAGAATGGTTGGTTCCTTACAGCCTTTGGTGACAGTCATTTACTGTGTTCTCCAAGTGCTTGTCTTTCACTGCACATGCTTATCTGTTACAGTGACAGGGCTTGGTTAAAAATGTATCATTTTTACAGCAACCTTGGTTCTTTTTGACCTCAGGTGTATGTTTCATCATGACATACCTTGATGGGTCAAGGAATATATACATTTATTTAGATAAATCCTGTTTCAATTTTTTTCTTAAAGTTGTCTGAATTTTTGTTATCAAAATGATATACTACACACATCTTATTTATCAATAACCATAGTTTTGTACATTTAGGAAAAAATTGATCTAACACACAGAGACATGTTTCTACTACTCACTGACATTTATGCCGGCCACGTGAGCAATCAAAAGAGAAATCAGACCGCAGCACAGAAAATTAGATTGTTGTATTTGGCATGATGAATTACTCTCCCTCAGTTTCCAGACAAGCTTACAACAACCGTATAATAATTCAACAAATCATAAACTATTAGGCACAGCTACAATATAGATCTACTGCCGTACGCTATGATCAATAAAACAGATAAACCGTACATTTGGAATGGCCCTCATTTGGGAAATATTATTATTGGGGAACTTGATTTGATAAATGACCTTTTTTGTCGAATATTGCTGGTCTTACAGAAATGAATCGAATTATGGTAGGAATATTGGGTTCTCAGTACTTGTATTCAACAGCTATTCTATAGACACTTGTATTGCTCTAATTTCAAATTTTTGATTTCTGATTATAGCCATATGATTGGCTGAGATAATCTGCCTCAGCCAATCAGATTGTTATGGTCATGGAATTTTAGTACATGTAATTGAATTGATCCTTAACCCTTTACCACACAGTCCTGACTTTTAACGACCCTGAGAAAGAAGCCTTCTGAAAACATTGTGGGAAAAGGAGAAATGCTTGTAACCAGCTTTTTCTTCTTTTCCCACAAAGTTTTCTACACTTCCCAAAACATAATTATTTCAATCTTCCGGTCACATTCATGTTGTGGTCTACAAATGTCGTCAATTTGGACAAATCTAGAATTTTCTCATTTGGTATGCATGACTCATTGCTTTTTTGCAGAGTGTAGATCAAGATCAGCTCAGAACACAGAGTCTGATCTTGGATTTACACTTTCCAAAAGGGTGAGATGTTTCCAATGAAAAGCAAAGTCACTTAGGAATCACAATATTTGGGTTTGTACTCTTGGCTTGAAATTCATCTTTTCACTTAGTTTATTAACCCTTTACCAAATGACAAATTTTTTGACTGGACATACCAGTAATTCAAGGCATTTGCAGACAACAAATTAAACAATGATTTATGATTGTTGATAGGGTAGAAAACACTGTAGGAATAGGACAAAATGCTAGTTACCAGCAGTTTCTCCTTTGCCTGCATTGTTTTCAAAAGTCTTCTCTTTCTTGGTCGCAAAAAGTGGGATTGTGTGGTAAAGGGTTAAGCAGTTTTAGGTCTAGGACTGGTTGATGCGTACAGGCCCTGGAGAAGAAATGTCTCAAGCTCCAGCCTAAAGCTCAGTTGGCCAGTGAAAAGTGTGTTGCTCATTCAGATACTAGCTTTAATAACATTTTCACCCAGCATTAAATGATTACAAATAATTAAAAGTTGATTTCCGTTATGGATTGTTCCTGTGTCATTTTTGTTCATTTCCTTTAAATAATATCTTTCTGACCGCTAAGGGTATCAAGACTTCTTTTGTTGACCACAAACACCCGTAGAGCATGATCAGAATATGAAGTCAGCCCTGAGATCTCCAACATCGGTATTTCATATTAACCCTTAGACTGCCAAATAAACTTATCAGACATTTTCATCCTAGAAATATGGCCCAAATAATTGCAATTTCATGGTTGCTTTCGTCTACTGTGTTTCAGCAAGGTGGACAGTGTAGAATGTAGATGCAAGATCTGGCTGCATGTTTTGTGCAGCCCGAACTTGATCTACACTGGCCGCAAAGGCAACCATAGTCTTGAAAGGCACTTTAAGGGTTAATATTTGACACTAAAATCTGTACTTTTGTAGCACAATTTTATTTCAGACTTTTAGAAAAAAGGAAGGAATCTATGTAATTGATGGCAGAGAAATGAAACAATCTTTGCGGTTTTTAGCTCACCTGAGCACATAGTGCTCAGGGTGAGCTATTGTGATCGGTCAATGTCCGTCGTCCGTCTGTCCATCTGTCTGTCTGTCTGTCCGTCCGAAAACAATTACTAAAAAATCTTCTCCTCTGAAACCACCAATCAGATTTCAATGAAACTTCATAGAAATGATCCTTAAGGTGATTCACTTTCAGAATACTTCAAAGATTTGAATTCCATGAAGAACTCTGGTTGCCATGGCAACCGAAAGAAAAAACTTTAAAAATCTTCTTCTCCTTTCATATATGGAATGTAACATCATCTAGAGGCCCTCTACCAAAATACTTCAAATTATGGCCCTAGTGTGGAAATTGGCCCGATGTTGTGGGTCCCAGGATTTCACATAGAGATAAAGAAGGAAATCTGTAAAAATCTTCTTGTCCCAAACCGTAAGGGCTAGAGCTTTCATATATGGCATGTAGCATCATCTAGTGACCCTCTACCAAAAGACTTCAAATTATGGCCCTGGTGTTAAAAATTTGCCCTATGTTGTGGGGTCTCGGATTTCACATAGAGATAAAGAAGGAAATCTTTCAAAATCTTCTTGTCCCAAATCGTAAGGGCTAGAGCTTACATATTGGGCATGTAGCATCATCTAGTAGCCCTCTACCAAAATACTTCAAATTATGGCCCTAGTGTTGAAAATGGCCCTATGTTGTGGGTTCTCAGATTTCACATAGAGATAAAGAAGGAAATCTTTAAAAATCTTCTTGTCCCAAACTATAGGGGCTAGAGCTCTCATATATGGCATGTAGTATCATCTAGTGGCCCTCTACCAAAATACTTAAAATAATGGCCCTAGTGTGGAAATTGGCCCTATGTTGTGGGTTCTCGGATTTCACATAGAGATAAAGAAGGAAATCTTTAAAAATCTTCTTGTCCCAAACCATAAGGGCTAGAGCTTTCATATATGGCATGTAGCATCATCTAGTGACCCTCTACCAAAAGACTTCAAATTATGGCCCTGGTGTTAAAAATTTGCCCTATGTTGTGGGGTCTCGGATTTCACATAGAGATAAAGAAGGAAATCTTTCAAAATCTTCTTGTCCCAAATCGTAAGGGCTAGAGCTTACATATTGGGCATGTAGCATCATCTAGTAGCCCTCTACCAAAATACTTCAAATTATGGCCCTAGTGTTGAAAATGGCCCTATGTTGTGGGTTCTCAGATTTCACATAGAGATAAAGAAGGAAATCTTTAAAAATCTTCTTGTCCCAAACCATAAGGGCTAGAGCTCTCATATATGGCATGTAGTATCATCTAGTGGCCCTCTACCAAAATACTTAAAATAATGGCCCTAGTGTGGAAATTGGCCCTATGTTGTGGGTTCTCGGATTTCACATAGAGATAAAGAAGGAAATCTTTAAAAATCTTCTTGTCCCAAACCATAAAGGCTAGAGCTTTCATATATGGCATGTAGCACCATCTAGTGACCCTCTACCAAATACTTCAAATTATGGCTCTGGTGTTAAAAATTGGCCATATGTTGTGGGGTCTCGGATTTCACATAGAGATAAAGAAGGAAATCTTTAAAAATCTTCTTGTCTCAAACTGTAAGGGCTAGAGCTTTCATATTTGGCATGTAGCGTCATCTAGTGGCCCTCTACCAAAACACTTAAAATTATGGTCCTTGTATGAAAATTAGCCATATTTTGTTGGTCTCGGCTTTCACATAGAGATAAAGAGGGAAATCTTTAAAAATCTTCTTGTCCCAAACCGTAAGGGCTAGAGCTTTCATATTTGGCATGTAGCATTATGGTGTTGAGTCTTCTTGCAAGTGGTTGTGGGAAAGAGGTTGATCACCATTATATCTTGAAAAGAGTCAACTCAATACTGACCTGCTAAAATATTAATTAATTTCCTGAGCATCTCTGCAACAATTACAGTAAACTTTGCTTATTACTATACTGCTTAATACAATATATTGCTTATAATGACATTAATCCCTTGGTCCCAACAGGGTCTCTTTTTATAAGAATGTACATCAGTTAAAATGATATTCAGATAAAACGATATGATTTCTTCAGTCCCCTGAGTATCATTGTAAGTGGAACCCTATTTTGGGCTGTCGCAGATGTCAACCCGTACCAGGTATGTGCCACTATTGGGAAGCACTGAGTCTTTCAACTGCTTTCTGCAATTATTGTCTAATTGTTGTCAACTTTTCATTTGCGTGTCTATCAAAAGGTCATTGCATATATAATTTATTTTTGGACCTACTCATAAACAAGAGGACCATGATGGTCCTAAATCGCTCACCTGAAATGCAACTCAGCTCAACACCATAATGCTACATGCCAAATATCAAAGCTCTAGCCCTTATGGTTTGGGACAAGAAGATTTTTACAGATTTCCTTCATTATCTCTATGTGAAATCTGAGAACCCACAACATAGGGTCAACTTTTAACACCAGGGCCATAATTTGAAGTATTTTGGTAGAGGGTCACTAGATGATGCTACATGCCATATATGAAAGCTCTAGCCCTTACGGTTTGGGACAAGAAGATTTTTGAAGATTTCCTTCTATATCTCTATGTGATATACGAGAACCCACAACATAGGGCCAATTTCAACAATAGGGCCATTATTTGAAGTATTTTGGTAGAGGGCCACTAGATGATACTACATGCCATATATGAGAGCTCTAGCCCTTATGGTTTGGGACAAGAAGATTTTAAAGATTTCCTTCTTTATCTCTAGGTGAAATCCGAGAACCCACAACATAGGGCCAATTTCAACAATAGGGCCATTATTTGAAGTATTTTCGTAGAGGGCCACTAGATGATACTACATGCTATTTATGAGAGCTCTAGCCCTTATGGTTTGGGACAAGAAGATTTTTAAAGATTTCCTTCTTTATCTCTATGTGAAATCCGAGAACCCACAACATAGGGCCATTTTCAACACTAGGGCCATAATTTGAAGTATTTTGGTAGAGGGCCACTAGATGATGGTACATGCCAAATATGAAAGCTCTAGCCCTTACGGTTTGGGACAAGAAGATTTTTACTGATTTCCTTCTTTATCTCTATGTGAAATCCGAGAACCCACAACATAGGGCCAATTTCCAAACTAGGGCCATTATTTGACGTATTTTGGTAGAGGGCCACTAGATGATACGACATGCCATATATGAGAGCTCTAGCCTTTATGGTTTGGGACAAGAAGATTTTTAAAGATTTCCTTCTTTATCTCTATGTGAAATCCGAGAACCCACAACATAGGGCCATTTTCAAACTAGGGCTATAATTTGAAGTATTTTGGTAGAGGGCCACTAGATGATGCTACATGCCAAATATGAAAGCTCTAGCCCTTACGGTTTGGGACAAGAAGATTTTTACAGATTTCCTTCTTTATCTCTATGTGAAATCCGAGAGCCCACAACATAGGGCCAATTTCCACACTAGGGCCATTATTTGAAGTATTTTGGTAGAGGGTCACTAGATGATGCTACATGCCAAATATGAAAGGTCTAGCCCTTACGGTTTGGGACAAGAAGATTTTTACAGATTTCCTTCTTTATCTCTATGTGAAATCTGAGAACCCACAACATAGGGCCATTTTCAACTCTAGGGCCATTATTTGAAGTATTTTGGTAGAGGGCCACTAGATGATACTACATGCCATATATGAGAGCTCTAGCCCTTATGATTTGGGACAAGAAGATTTTTAAAGATTTCCTTCTTTACATGCATCTCTATGTGAAATCCGAGAACCCACAACATAGGACCATTTTCAACACTAGGGCCATAATTTGACGTATTTTGGTAGAGGGCCACTAGATGATACTACATGCCATATATGAGAGCTCTAGCCCTTATGATTTGGGACAAGAAGATTTTTAAAGATTTCCTTCTTTATCTCTATGTGAAATCCAAGAACCCACAACATAGGGTCAACTTTTAACACCAGGGCCATAATTTGAAGTATTTTGGTAGAGGGTCACTAGATGATGCTACATGCCAAATATGAAAGCTCTAGCCCTTTTGGTTTGGGACAAGAAGATTTTTGAAGATTTCCTTCTTTATCTCTATGTGAAATCCGAGAACCCACAACATAGGGCCATTTTCAACACTAGGGCCATTATTTGAAGTATTTTGGTAGAGGGCCACTAGATGATACTACATGCCATATATGAGAGCTCTAGCCCTTATGGTTTGGGACAAGAAGATTCTTCAAGATTTCCTTCTTTATCTCTATGTGAAATCCGAGAACCCACAACATAGGGCCATTTTCAACACTAGGGCCATAACTTGAAGTATTTTGGTAGAGGGCCACTAGATGATACTACATGCCATATATGAGAGCTCTAGCCCTTATGATTTGGGACAAGAGGTTTTTAAAGATTTCCTTCTTTATCTCTATGTGAAATCTGAGACCCCACAACATAGGGCCATTTTCCACACTAGGGCCATTATTTGAAGTATTTTGGTAGAGGGCCACTAGATGATACTACATGCCATATATGAGAGCTCTAGCCCTTATGGTTTGGGACAAGAAGATTTTTAAAGATTTCCTTCTTTATCTCTATGTGAAATCCGAGAACCCACAACATAGGGCCATTTTCAAACTAGGGCCATTATTTGAAGTATTTTGGTAGAGGGCCACTAGATGATGCTACATGCCAAATATGAAAGCTCTAGCCCTTACGGTTTGGGACAAGAAGATTTTTGAAGATTTCCTTCTTTATCTCTATGTGAAATCCGAGAACCCACAACATAGGGCCAATTTCCACACTAGGGCCATTATTTGAAGTATTTTGGTAGAGGGTCACTAGATGATGCTACATGCCAAATATGAAAGCTCTAGCCCTTAAGGTTTGGGACAAGAAGATTTTTAAAGATTTCCTTCTTTATCTCTATGTGAAATCCGAGAACCCACAACATAGGGCCATTTTTAAACTAGGGCCATAATTTGAAGTATTTTGGTAGAGGGCCACTAGATGATGCTACATGCCAAATATGAAAGCTCTAGCCCTTAAGGTTTGGGACAAGAAGATTTTTACAGATTTCCTTCTTTATCTCTATGTGAAATCCGAGAGCCCACAACATAGGGCCAATTTCCACACTAGGGCCATTATTTGAAGTATTTTGGTAGAGGGTCACTAGATGATGCTACATGCCAAATATGAAAGGTCTAGCCCTTACGGTTTGGGACAAGAAGATTTTTACAGATTTCCTTCTTTATCTCTATGTGAAATCTGAGAACCCACAACATAGGGCCATTTTCAACTCTAGGGCCATTATTTGAAGTATTTTGGTAGAGGGCCACTAGATGATACTACATGCCATATATGAGAGCTCTAGCCCTTATGATTTGGGACAAGAAGATTTTTAAAGATTTCCTTCTTTACATGCATCTCTATGTGAAATCCGAGAACCCACAACATAGGACCATTTTCAACACTAGGGCCATAATTTGACGTATTTTGGTAGAGGGCCACTAGATGATACTACATGCCATATATGAGAGCTCTAGCCCTTATGATTTGGGACAAGAAGATTTTTAAAGATTTCCTTCTTTATCTCTATGTGAAATCCAAGAACCCACAACATAGGGTCAACTTTTAACACCAGGGCCATAATTTGAAGTATTTTGGTAGAGGGTCACTAGATGATGCTACATGCCAAATATGAAAGCTCTAGCCCTTTTGGTTTGGGACAAGAAGATTTTTGAAGATTTCCTTCTTTATCTCTATGTGAAATCCGAGAACCCACAACATAGGGCCATTTTCAACACTAGGGCCATTATTTGAAGTATTTTGGTAGAGGGCCACTAGATGATACTACATGCCATATATGAGAGCTCTAGCCCTTATGGTTTGGGACAAGAAGATTCTTCAAGATTTCCTTCTTTATCTCTATGTGAAATCCGAGAACCCACAACATAGGGCCATTTTCAACACTAGGGCCATAACTTGAAGTATTTTGGTAGAGGGCCACTAGATGATACTACATGCCATATATGAGAGCTCTAGCCCTTATGATTTGGGACAAGAGGTTTTTAAAGATTTCCTTCTTTATCTCTATGTGAAATCTGAGACCCCACAACATAGGGCCATTTTCCACACTAGGGCCATTATTTGAAGTATTTTGGTAGAGGGCCACTAGATGATACTACATGCCATATATGAGAGCTCTAGCCCTTATGGTTTGGGACAAGAAGATTTTTAAAGATTTCCTTCTTTATCTCTATGTGAAATCCGAGAACCCACAACATAGGGCCATTTTCAAACTAGGGCCATTATTTGAAGTATTTTGGTAGAGGGCCACTAGATGATGCTACATGCCAAATATGAAAGCTCTAGCCCTTACGGTTTGGGACAAGAAGATTTTTGAAGATTTCCTTCTTTATCTCTATGTGAAATCCGAGAACCCACAACATAGGGCCAATTTCCACACTAGGGCCATTATTTGAAGTATTTTGGTAGAGGGTCACTAGATGATGCTACATGCCAAATATGAAAGCTCTAGCCCTTAAGGTTTGGGACAAGAAGATTTTTAAAGATTTCCTTCTTTATCTCTATGTGAAATCCGAGAACCCACAACATAGGGCCATTTTTAAACTAGGGCCATAATTTGAAGTATTTTGGTAGAGGGCCACTAGATGATGCTACATGCCAAATATGAAAGCTCTAGCCCTTAAGGTTTGGGACAAGAAGATTTTTACAGATTTCCTTCTTTATCTCTATGTGAAATCCGAGAACCCACAACATAGGGCCAATTTCCACACTAGGGCCATTATTTGAAGTATTTTGGTAGAGGGCCACTAGATGATACCACATGCCATATATGAGAGCTCTAGCCTTTATGGTTTGGGACAAGAAGATTTTTAAAGATTTCCTTCTTTATCTCTATGTGAAATCCGAGAACCCACAACATAGGGCCATTTTCAACACTAGGGCCATAATTTGAAGTATTTTTGTAGAGGGTCACTAGATGATGCTACATGCCAAATATGAAAGCTCTAGCCCTTAAGGTTTGGGACAAGAAGATTTTTACAGATTTCCTTCTTTATCTCTATGTGAAATCCGAGAACCCGCAACATAGGGCCATTTTCCAACTAGGGCCATAATTTCAAGTATTTTGGTAGAGGGCCACTAGATGATGCTACATGCCAAATATGAAAGCTCTAGCCCTTAAGGTTTGGGACAAGAAGATTTTCACAGATTTCCTTCTTTATCTCTATGTGAAATCCGAGAACCCACAACATAGGGCCGATTTCCACACTAGGGCCATTATTTGAAGTATTTTGGTAGAGGGCCACTAGATGATACTACATGCCATATATGAGAGCTCTAGCCCTTATGGTTTGGGACAAGAAGATTTTTAAAGATTTCCTTCTTTATCTCTATGTGAAATCCGAGAACCCACAACATAGGGTCATTTTCAATACTAGGGCCATAATTTGAAGTATTTTGGTAGAGAGTCACTAGATGATGCTAAATACCAAATATGAAAGCTCTAGCCCTTAAGGTTTGGGACAAGAAGATTTTTACAGATTTCCTTCTTTATCTCTATGTGAAATCCGAGAACCCACAACATAGGGCCATTTTCAACACTAGGGCCATAATTTCAAGTAGTTTGGTAGAGGGCCACTAGATGATACTACATGCCATATATGAGAGCTCTAGCCCTTATGGTTTGGGACAAGAAGATTTTTAAAGATTTCCTTCTTTATCTCTATGTGAAATCCGAGAACCCACAACATAGGGCCATTTTCAACACTAGGGCCGTAATTTGAACTATTTTGGTAGAGGGCTACTAGATGATGCTACATGCCAAATATGAAAGCTCTGGCCCTTACGGTTTGGGACAAGAAGATTTTTACAGATTTCCTTCTTTATCTCTATGTGAAATCCGAGAACCCACAACATAGGGCCAATTTCCACACTAGGGCCCTTATTTGAAGTATTTTGGTAGAGGGCCACTAGATGATACTACATGCCATATATGAGAGCTCTAGCCCTTATGGTTTGGGACAAGAAGATTTTTAAAGTTTTTTCTCTCGGTTGCCATGGCAACCAGAGTTCTTCATGGAATTCAAATCTTTGAAGTATTTTGAAAGTGCATCACCTAAGGATCATTTCTGTGAAGTTTCACTGAAATCTGTTGGGCGGTTTCAGAGGAGAAGATTTTTTTAAGTAATTGTTCACGGACGGACGGACACACGGACGGACGGACGGACGCCGGACAACGATCGATCACAATAGCTCACCCTGAGCACTATGTGCTCAGGTGAGCTAAAAAGGTATAATCACAATATTAAGACTGAATATCAAGGCCATATCTGTGAACGATGGCTTATATGCATTTAAATTTCACAAACACATTTTGATAATTTACATATTATACACACCAATAGTGTTGGATTTGGGTCTTTGTATGGGTAAAACATCTATTAAGCGACCACTCAAGGGACTGCCAAAATTGGTCACTTTAGAAAATGATCTCTTAATGCAACAAAAACTTACAGATTACATGGAGTGGCAACGTTTCTTGCACTCAAATAATACCTTACTTTCAAGAAAAGCCTTTGTTGGTGATACTCATTACAATACTCTCACTAAGACGATTGTAATAAGTACTAACAACATAGGATTTAGCTCAGCATAAAGGCTTTAATCCATGGGACATTCAATTCCGGCTAGTCTTATATATTTCAACAGAGACATTGGAATTCCTATCGCTTAATAAAAGTGTTGGCTTAATAAACGTAGTCGCTTAGCTAAGCAAGATCAACTGTATTGCCCTTTGACAAATTGGAATTCATGAACAACTCTGGTTTCCATGTCAACTGCTGAAGAAAAGAAATCAACCCAAACACAAAGCCTACAACTTGATTGGCAACAGTAGCACTCTACCAAAGTACATCAAATTGTGACCTTAGGAAAAAAAAATAAGTGCTTTGTTGTTGGATCCCAGTTTCCACATCCAAATAAAAGATCTTTTAAAATCTTCTTTCATCCAAACATTAACCCTAGAACTTTCATATTCAGCATGGACCGGTGGATAGTTATGCTCCCATAAGAGCGAGCATATAGTCACCACTTCATCTCTCTGTCTGTCCGTCCGAAGTGATTTCTCAACAACCACTTGACGGTTCTTGTTTGCTAATAGCATTTACCAAATTTCTTCCTTGGAATCACAAAAAGTCCTTTGTAGTCACAATGTGGGACCAAACAGGTAAAGAGTGTATTCTTGGAATCCTCCTGTTCCATATTGTATGGCCCACAACATACGTTTGGCATGTGATTCTGTCTGAAAACCCATTATCAGCTCACCTGAGCATAACATACTCATGGTTAGCTTTTATGTATCCTTGAATATGAGTCGCCAAAATTCCACTGTTTATTATATAAGTATCATAATTTGAGCATAATCTTGATCCATCGCCCAGAATGTTTGTAAGGTTGTGAACATGAACATGAACACACTCAGCAACCACAATTCTGGCTCAGTCATACTCAAAATTTCCCTGGATGTTCATAATGACCTAAGGACAGATCTGATCAAAATGGGGACAAGCTAAAAGCATCAAAATAGGGGATCTTGATGACAATTCCATTGTTTACACTCTAGGGCCTATAATTTCGACTATCATTTTCTTACCTGCTCTGATTGTTGGCATTGTCATATGGATGAATCATTTTCAAAACCAAAACATTCCAGCAAAAAACAAGAGGCATGTGGCCATAACAATGAAAGCTGAGTTGCATTTTAGGTGAGCAATTTAGGACCATCATGGTCCTCTTGTTTACTTTTGTTACCAAAAGAGACTTTCCTGCACTACTGTTTCATATTGAAAAACAGGCTAGTCACTGATAAACTTCTGAAAAGAAGCACTGCATTTAAACTCATTTTTTAAAAACTCTAGGGAGTAAAAACTTTGTAAACTATTGTGGGTTAAGGAGAAAATGTTTGTTACCTTTTTACCAGTTGACAAAATTTTAGGCTTGTCCAAATTTGGAAGCATTTGTAGATAGCAAATTTAATGTGGCTCAAATGGTGTCTGTAACAGGGTAGAAAACATTGTGTGAAAGGAAGAAGATGGTGGTTACCAGCGTTTTCTCCTTTTTACACGCCCGTCGAAGATGGGCCGTATTATTGGATCACCCATGGCGTACGGGCGGGCAGGCAGGCGGGCGGGTGAGCGGGCGGCGTCCAGTTCTTGTCCGGAGCATAACTTTGTCATCTTCAGTCCGATTGACTTGAAACTTGGTATTTGTGTTTGTTGCAATAATACCGAGTGCAGTGCGAAAGAACGATAACTCTACCTCGTGCTGTCTTTGAGTTATTTCCCTTTGATTGTCATTTTTACAGCATTTTCTGCTTGTCCAGAGCATAACTTTGTCATCTTCAGTCTGATTGACTTGAAACTTGGTATTTGTGTTTGTTGCAATAATACCGAGTGCAGTGCAAAAGAACCATAACTCTACCTCGTGCTGTCTTTGAGTTATTTCCCTTTGATTGTCATTTTTACAGCATTTTCTGCTTGTCCTGAGCATAACTTTGTCATCTTCAGTCCCATTGACTTGAAACTTGGTATTTGTGTTTGTTGCAATAATACAGAGTGCAGTGCGAAAGAACCGTAACTCTACCTTGTGCTGTCTTTGAGTTATTTCCCTTTGATTGTCATTTTTACAGCATTTTCTGCTTGTCCGGAGCATAACTTTGTCATCTTCAGTCCGATTGACTTGAAACTTGGCATTTGTGTTTGTTGCAATAATACTGAGTGCAGTGCGAAAGAACCATAACTCTACCTCGTGCTGTCTTTGAGTTATTTCCCTTTGATTGTCATTTTTACAGCATTTTCTGCTTGTCCGGTGTATAAGTTTGTCATCTCTAGTCTGAACATCTTCAAATTTGGTATGCATGATTCTTGAAAAATTACGGAGTGCAGTGCACAAGAACCATAACTCTTCCTACCATGAATTTTGAGTTATTCCCCCTTTGATCTTCGTACTGCATAACTTAACCATCTTATTTGTAGTTTTTTAATTATTTCACTATTTTCTTAGTAAACAATTCTGAGTAAGATTTATTCCAGGCACGTTTTGTAGCATTGCAAGTTTGCAGTGGATGTCAAACTTTATACAAGTAGGTATCTGATTGTTTTTACAACCTGTGCAACAGTACTATTGTGACGTTGGATGTAGCTTGCTTTGCACAAATATTATATGGGCGCAGCAGAGATGACAGTTTATATTTATGTAAATGGAAGTTAATCTGTAGATAAATGGAAACAATTTAAAATGTTTACATGATATTATACAGTTATGGACATCTCTTCCATTGGATATGATGATATATTCACCAAATAGTGTAATATTGGTCAAGGCGCTAGCCACAACTATTTTATCATATCAAACACATTAACATTCGGTGATTTGTTGTATGATTTGCACTGCCTTGTCAAATATCATTCCAAATTTTTCAAAGGGGAAATAACTCAAAATTCTTGCTAGGAAGAGTTATGGTTCTTGTGCACTGCACTCCGTAATTTTTCAACAATCATGCATTCCAAATTTGAAGATGTTCAGACTGGAGATGACAAAGTTATGCTCTGGCCAGAGACATTCATGCCTATTTCAATCACTTACATGATTTCTGCTGCACTACCATTTTCCTCTACCTGCCCTTTACGATTATTATCCCCCTCAACAACTGGCGGTGGGACGGGCGTATCTTGCGACAATTTGCCGCTCTTGTTCAGAAATGTTTTTTAACCCTTAGGCTGCTAAGCCTGACTCAAGGAACTTTTGCGAACAATGTAGATCAAGATTAAGACTGCACAGAACATGCAGTCTGATCTTGCATTTACACTGTCTGATAGGGAGATATCTTTCCCCAAAAAGTACCTTTGAAATAGCAAAATTTTGGTTTTTACTATCGGCTGGAAAGTTTCATTTCACTTACATGTATTTAGCAGGATAAGGGTTAAAAGTTTTTTTTCTCAGGGTCTTTAAACCTTGGGACAGTGTGGTAAAGGGTTGAAATTTGCAAAATGTTTTGAATATGAAAAATTTCAACATTTTATTGTCTGATATAGGCTTAAAACTTCACCCCCGCATATTGAATACAGCTTCTAGAAAAAATTCCTGGCAAAAAGTAAAATTCCAAGTAGAACATTTGAACATATCTTTTATGCCTTAAGTATGTGTATTAATTTAGCTATTCATTTTGTTACTCCTTCATTATTCTGATGGTAAACTCAATTCTATCCTGTATAATTGCACAAAGAGAAAAAATAATACAGAAGGAACTGAAGTAATTAACCCTTAGGCTACTAAGTGCAACTCACTGACCTTTTGCAGACAGTGTGGATCAAGATCAGACTGCACAGAACGTGCAGTCTGATCTTGGATCCACATTGTCCGATAAGGAGATATTTTTCTTAAAGAAAATAAGTTTGAAAAAGCATTTTTGGGGTTTTTACTATTGGCTTGAAAATATCATTAAGTCAAGAAGAAAGGTGATCCTCCTCTTGCTTTTGATATAAAGGTAAAAACTTTTATGCAAATGATACTTTTAATCTTCGCACAGTGACCCCTCCCCTCTTTACCATAAAAAAATTTGGTATCCTCTTGGGTAATGGGGGTTGTTTTATGCAATCTGTGGTTTTTTGCCCAAGTCTAATATCATAATTGTGATTTTCTTGATTATATTTGGCTTCCAAACAGGTTTTTTTCTTCAATAGCAATCATGTTTTTTTAAAAGCTGAGCCCTGGTAGCTCAGTCAGTAGGGTACAGGCCTTGAGAACAAGTGGTTGCTGGTTTGATCCCCGACTTGGCCATTTCCTTTCCGAGGATTAATGATAGTCACTGCACCAGGATTCATTCCTCTCTCATCTGACTGACTGACCATTGTAAGCAGTAAACACCATACAGATGGGAGGTGTAGCGAAAAAAGCAGCAAGCTGTTTAACCCTTTACCGCACAATGCCGCCTTTTAATGACCCTTTCAAAGAAGCTCTTTGAAAACATTGTAGGAAAAGGAGAAAATGCTGGTTACCAATGTTTTCTACCATATCAAAGAAAAATTGCACCATTTGCGCCACATTGAACTTGTCAACTGCAAATGCTTTCAATTTGGACAAGGCTAAAATTTTGTCGTCTGGTAAAGGGTTAACCATTGTTTCAATGATGGTTATGTGGGAAAGCAGCCTGTGGCTTGGAAGGCTGAAAACTGGTGACAGAAACTCCAGTAAGGCATGGTGCACTTGCTGCTGCGATATAACTGAAATAATGTTGAAAATGGCGTTAAAATACGAATGGACAGTGTTCAGAAAAAAAGGCAGTAACCCATTTTTTTTTTTTTTTAAACCAATATAAGGGAAACAACTCGTACAAGCATATGCATTTTATTTGTACAGTCGCCTCCCTTAAAATTTTTATACATCTCGTACCACAATTGGCTCGTACTTATAATTGCCGTTTCGTAACCAATATTTTTCATTAATTGGTTTGACCATGATGTTTTCAAAAGTGACCTGCAAGACGAAACAGGTGGTCTGTTCGTGATTTTGTGGAAAACCACGGCCTTAACTATTCCAAAGAGTAAGACGTTAATTACTCTAAAATATTTGATTAGCTATATATGTATTTTTTTTGGCTTCGCATCCTGGAGTTGAAACTTTTTCCCATTTTTGACAATGATAACTTATTATATACGTTGATCTTAAACATATATGCACAAGTATTAAATGATTCCTTTTTACATTTTAGGGCTATTGTGAATTCATCCGGTTTTATGATCAATTTATTTACCCGAAATTCGAAAGAATTTTAGACAAAATATGGTCGAAAGTAGTCCCGACCCTATCCATTCTGTTAAACGTTTTTACCTTGATTTTCCTTAAATCGCTGTGATGAGGAAATTTTAAATCTACGCGAGTTTTTTGTTTTTTGTCACAATATTTTCGGTCTCTTGGAGCTACAGATTGAAAATTTCCCGCATGCTTCAGGGTTTTTATCTCGACCTTTTCATTTCTTGCGCGTTGAAGATGACAAGTAACACGGCCGCCAATTTAACCCTTTACCAGACGACAAAATTTTAGCCTTGTCCAAATTGAAAGCATTTGCAGACGACAATTTCAATGTGGCTCAAATGGTGCAATTTTTCTTTGATAGGGTAGAAAACATTGTGGGAAAAGGAGAAAATGCTGGTTACCAGCATTTTCTCCTTTTCCCACAATGTTTTCAAAAGGCTTCTTTTTCAGGGGCGTCAAAAGGCGGCATTGTGCGGTAAAGGGTTAAGCTTTCTTGAGGTAGGTATTGTATTTGCAACATGATTTTCTTACAAAAGGAGTCTTGATTTAGACCACGTTTTTAAAGGGTATATTTTCGCTCATTTTACCAGCAGCTATCTACCTTCGCGAAGGTAGGGACAAATAAATTAGTCTTAATAATAATGTTGGATAAAATTGTGGACAAAATTTACAGACGACACATAATTGGTCGTCCCATAGCCACAAAACTTGGGCATTGATGACAAAAAATGCCTGAGGACGAGTTGAATATGTGATATTTGTTATACATGTAGCGTCAAAGACAGAAAATTTACTGTCTAAAAATGCAGAACCACGAATAAGTAATTTTTACGATAATGTGTAGAGAATCTTTTACGGTGTGTATTTTTTTCACGACCGGAAGTTTACAAAGTTTACATGGAGATCGCAGGCCGGACCCTGGCAGGTTCGTGTTAATGAAAATTTTGCCGCTTTTTGCTTTTACACCCTGGCGTTGACCAAATTTTTAACATACACGTAAGAAAGCTTGAGCTGTTACTGTTCCATTTCGAGCTAGAAATGGCCTTTAGTTGTTAAGGATTGAGGACAGTAGTTAATGGAAATCAAATAGACTGTTAAGATACCTTCGGTCTGAAGGGTATGCTAGTCCAAATATTTAGACGTATATACATGCTCATTTACCTTTAATATTTGTCAGACGGACATTTCACATATAATTTTCTTTTGCATGTAATGTCTAAACGGATACCATTCAGTTCTATATAGCAAATCTGATCTCTCAAAGACAATGCTTAATCTTAGAAAATCCTTGCGTGCACTCTAGAGGCCACACTTTCAGTCTGATGCTCTTGAAACTTGGTCAAAATGTTTGTCTTGATAAAATCTTGGACAAGTTGGAAATTGGGTCACCTTTGGTCAAAAAGTAGGTCACTTGGCTAAATCTTAGAAAAACCTTGTGTGCACTCTAAGAGGCCACATTTTCAGCTGGATACTCATGAACCTTGGGTCAGATTATTTGTCTTAATGATATGTCAGACGAGTTTGAATTTAGGCCATGTTGGGTCAAACAGTAGGTCACTGACCCAAAGCTTGTTTGTCTTTATAAAATCTTGGACAAGTTCGAAATTGGGTCACCTTTGGTCAAAAAGTAGGTCACTGGGGTAAATCATAGAAAAATCTTGTGTGCACTCTAGAGGCTATAACTTTCAGCCAGTTACTTATGAAACTAGGTCAGAATGCTTGTCTTTAATGATATCTTCTACATGATTGAAATTGGGTCATGTTGGGTCAAAAAGTAGGTCACTAAGCTAAATCTAAGAAAAACCTAGAGGCCACAATATTAGTCTGATACTCATGAAACTTGGTCAGAATATTTGTCTTGATGATAAATTATCTTGCGCAAGTCAAACATTGGGGCATCAGGTCAGAAAGTAGGTCACTGAGCTAAATCTCAGAAAAACCTTATGTGCATCCTAGAGGTCACATTTTCAGCCTGACACTCTTGCAACGTGCTCAGAATGTTTGTCTAGATGATATCTTAGACACTGGGTTACATTGGGTCAAAAAAGTAGGTCACTCGGCCAAATCTTAGTCTTCTTAGATAAACGTTGTGTACACTCTAGAGGCCACATTTTCAGCCTGATACTCATGAAACTTGGTCAGAATGTTTGTCTTGATGATATCTTGGACAAGTTCAAAATTTTGACATGTAAGGTTCAAAAGTAGGTCACTTACACTCGAGTGTTTTACATCATTAAAACCAGGATCCCTTCAGCTTTATCAACTGTAGATGACTTTACCCTGGTGAGCGCTTTAGGGCCAATGGCCCTCTTGTTTCATATGTTTAGCGTTTAAATTTAAGATATTTTTATTTGAAATGAAGGATTATTGAATACTTAAGCAACAGGTATGTTCAAATTCTAGTTTTGTCACCTATTTGTGAAAATAAGAGAGTTCCAAAGTGCGCACAAAACCTGTGTGCAGATTTCAACTGTTTTTTCACGATTGTCTCTGTACCTGGAGGCAACCAGTCAAAAACTAAAATCGTCTTCCGGGACAGTTATCTGTACTAATTGCAGATGGAGCTGCCACTATGTTTTCCAGTCATGCAGATTAGTGCATAACATATCAGAATTGACTATATGCTTTATTCTCATGCTTTCGATATATCCCATGCTTTTGATAGCCTAGCAAATATCAAAAATGCACATGCCAAGTATTGTTCCTTTGGGTTACTGGTCATGTTTCTTGAAATAGAGAAACACAGCATAGCAATGCCAAACAAAAAAAATCCCAGGTAAATGTTGCCCAATTCAACAATTAAATGATGTATCATGTGAAAAAGTGATAAATCATATCGAAATTTAGTTTTACTTGCAATATTTTACTGCATTTATTCATTTTTCCCAGACTTTTCACCTTGCTCAAAGTCTATCAGATACGAGCTACTGTGAATTTTCTCCACAAAATTTTTTAGTAGGATAAAGTCAGGTTCAAAATCTTGTTCCAATGTTGAGAATTTTTGTTCCAATGTTGAAAATTTTGTAATGTGATGGTTCCTCACGAGAGTGACGCGACATCATCAATTTTTTTATTATAATCTTAAATGATTTAATAAATTAGCTTGGCTTCAATATAAACATAAAATACATAGATCTATATAAAGATCTATATGAAATAAAAGAAATATATCAGAGTTTCAGTGGTGATTGATATGTCAATCGCTACCCCTTTGTTTGTGAAATTTAAAAAAATGTTCCCTGATCCATAAATTTCAAATACCTTCATGTTTTGTAATCCAAAGTCAATAAGTAGTCCAGCTTTTAAATATTAAAGCATATGCATATATTGTCAACATATGGAATACAGAAACTGAACATAGCGTTAGTTACATGTGTATGTTTTGACAACTTGCGTGCTTGCAGCTAGAAAGGGAACAACCAATCAGATATATGGAAAAGATGAGAGCATCACTTTGACAAAGATCTCCTATACATGGCCATATGAAAATGTAAATATTTTAGTTACGCATTTCCGAAAGTGTTATTTTGAAAATCAGTGTTACTGTATTTAGAAGAATGTTAATTGAACTAGTTGTAAAGTTCTCCCTTCTTCTGCTAACATTGCTTAATGCGCCTGCACAAAGAATAGAATTAAGGGTATCAAAAGCCTGGTCATATAGTCTAGATTTTTTAACGAAATCTTTTTCAATAATTAAATAAGACTGTGGCAACAAAATTTGATTTGAAAAAAAAAAGACATAATATGGTTCTGTAAAATATGCATTACCCCATTTATGGTGTTTCATTCCATAATACGGTTCTGTAAAATGCATTAACCCATGTATGGTAGTTCATTTAGAACAATCGCATCTGTTCTACGGCAATTCATAACAAAACAGAGTGGTGTTGAATCAGAATAGATTTAGCCTATAAATAGGCAAGTTTTGTACAAATATCTTTTTTCAAATGAGAAATTATTTATAATTCTTACTCTTGATTTACCCGTAAAGTTAACAGAATACACTTAAATCTAGTGTATTTGTCTTTTCCAGATATGTTTAAAATTTACTATTGCCCATAATCATTTATGGTTTTGGCTGTGATATAATCTGAAGTAGTTGAAAATATACTGAACCAAAAAAGAAACCTCCGACTGCTATACATATTTTTTTAATGTAATGAAATGAAATCAACATGGCCAAATACCCTACATATATTCGGTCGAACAATTATGTGTCAAATAAAACTAATTATAACTAAATTGTACGAATTACACAAACGAGAAAACGTTAAAACTTGATTTTGTCATGTATGTACAGACCAGTATAATCCATGTTTATAAAAACTAACCTTTCAGTCCGATTTCATTGACTTTGTTGTCAATAAGAAAAAGACATTTAAAAAAAATATATATAAAGTTTTCTTTCTTTTTGATGTGCCTGGAATTCTACCAAATTTACGTGAATATGTCATTGGAATGCTTAATGCTGGTATGGCAACGAATTAGGTTGCTAGGATTGTTGGCAGTTCTAGCTGTTCTATTCGATACCTTAGGCAATGTTTCCAAGCAACAGGGCGTACAGAAGATTTACCACGTAATGGATGTCAGCGCCTCACGACGTCAAGACCGCTATATCATGAACACAAACCTATGCAATCGTTTTCAAAATGCCACTGCTGCTAACACCCCTGGTACACATAACAACCGAATATCTGCCCAAACTGTATGCAATCATATGCGCAAAGGTGGTCTATGTGGACGTCGTCCTTGCGCTGGCTGTGTATTGACGTGACATCACTGTGTAAATCATGTTAATTGGGCACGTACACACTATTGCTGAATAAGGCAACAATGGAATAGCATTCTTTTTTCAGGCGAGTCGAGATTTTCCATTCATTGAAGTGATGGCAGGGTTCGTGTATACCGTAGAAGAAATGAACATTGTGCCAACTGTTGTTTACTTGAACGAGATCGTTTTGGGGATGCAGGTTCTGTCTTGGTCTGGGCAGGCATTGTGCATGGTTATCGCACACCTCTTGTCATGATCGATGGGAATTCGAATGCCCAATGCTACCGAGATTAGATTCTTGCGAGGCACGTCATCCCACTGTTTCAAAATAATGCCAGTATCACTCTGTTTCAACATGATAATGCCACAAGCCATGCAGCCAGAGATACTGTGAATTTCCTCAAGACAAACAATATTGCATTCATCAATGATTGGCCCGCCAAAAGTCCAGATCTGAATCCCATCAAACACCTATGGGATAACTTGGACCAGCATGTTAGACGTCGCCCGATTCCACCGTCCAACATCAATGAACTAACACAAGCTTAATCCAGGAGTGGAATAACATTTCACAGGCAGAAATCAACACACTTGTTGGTTCTAAGCACCAATGATGCCAGGCAGTACTCGATGCTCAAGGTGGCCATATCCGGTATTAATGTGTGATTTTGGTCTACGACCCCTACCACATTTAATCAACCATTTCATCAGTTTTCCGTGAACGTAGAGCGATAAAATTTTACACACAAATTCACATTGAAATGCTCTTGGAATACAAGTAAAAATAGTTTAACCATACTCTCCATATTTACGTATATCTGCACTTAAACACAGCGGAAGTTACTTATTTTGTTCAGTATAGTATCAACAAAATCTTTCATTATTTTAAAACTATAAAAAGTCAAGGCCTTTAAAATAACGAATGTCAACCCACAGTTTACTGTTTTTAAATAAGTCACTTCATGGCTATTGAGGATAATTTAATTATGTCACCTCGTGGTTTACCCTTTTTAAATAAGTCACTTGGTGTCTATTGAGGATTACTTAATTAAAATAGATATGTACTAATGGGAAAAAGTAAAATTTTAGTTTTGAATTACTAGTTTTAAATGTAAATATGCATGTACATGTAAATTGGTGCAAAGGGGTGTCGTGGGATGTCTAGGAGTGTCATGGGTGTCTGGGAATGTTGTGGGATGAAATTAATTTGGTTTCATATTCAAATACCATAAGTATACCGAGGTTATATCTAATCTCATACAAATAGATGGAGTTCAACCCTGTAAAGCAAACATTACAATATTTCAAACACGAAAATTACATATTTCTACTGAATGTAACTGTTTTGTTTCTGTACACTTGGGTTGAAAAGTATATCTTGTAGTATATATGTATATATATATATACATGTGTATTTTACAAAAAAAAATTATTTACCTCCAAATCTAACTATGCCCCTTTGAGTAATAAGTCAGATTCCTGTAAAATTATGAAATACAATCATTATGTTTTACTTCCTTATTAATTAGCCCTTTTTAAAAAATGCTTGGGTGTTTAAACGAATTTGGGGAGAAGGCTATTGAAAACATTTTTGGAAAAGCGAAAATGCTTGTTACCAGCATTTTCTCCTTTTCCCACAATGTTTTCTACCCTCTTAGAAATCTTTAACAAATTTATACCAGTTTTGAAATAGTTGTCTGCAAATGGTTCAATTTGAATTAAGAAAATCATTGTTTAGCATACCTTCTAAGATAAATATGGACCCACCCCAAACTTGTGTAAGTGTCATAAAGTAGGTAAAGTGGAGAAAAGGAAATGCATGTTTTTATTTGTCTGATATTGACAACATTATGCTTGTAACAAGCAACTACCCCTTTTCTCTCATTGTTTGTAATAGCTGTCTACCTTAGAAGTAAAAACAAAACACATAAAATGCTTTTTTTAACGTTAATATTATTTTCTTCCACGTATATATACCCAAGGACATTGAAATCAAAGAAAAATTCAATAATCGACTTTAATGTGTTTTTGATATTTGTAAGTGCAAGTGATGTTGAACAGAAAACTCCATGACTGGCTGAAATAGGTTTTTGATTGAGATATTGAACATATTTTGAATAAAGACACTTCATCTGTATTTCATTTATTGATATTCAGTGACCTTGGCATTATCAAATGTATTTTTTTTTTTATGTTTACCTTTCTCATATGATGTAATAGCAAGTATCCAGAATCAAAGGATATAAATGTGTATAGAAATATCGCTCTTTTCTGTTGGATTTATTCATGTCAAAGCAGCCTTCATGAGGTCAAACTTTAGCCCCTTACAGAACAACCCCGTGTTTTGACAACCCTGAGAAAGAAGCTCTTGAAAGCATTTAGGGAAAAGGAGAAAATACTGGTAACCAGCATTTTCTCCATTTCCTACAATGTTTTCTACCCTTACAGAGATAGACTCCATTATTA
Organism: Tridacna gigas; assembly: GCA_945859785.2. Lineage (NCBI taxonomy): Eukaryota > Metazoa > Mollusca > Bivalvia > Cardiida > Cardiidae > Tridacna > Tridacna gigas. Next base: position 29,471,928 of record OX244036.2, on the reverse strand, counting down.
TGGTCATACCTCATCTGCAATTGTTTTTGATTTTGACAAGGCTTAAATGTTATTGTTTGGTAAAGTGATATCTATACATGTGTGAAAATATATGACCCTAATTTCTTTTATTTGTTCAGATTAAGAGTATACCATAAATACATACACTTATTCATGCAAAGTTTACTTTAACACTCTACCTTTTCATTGTGACTGTCACATATTGTGTTATGCAGTATATCTAACAAATAAGATTGAAGTTAAAAAAAAACACATGTTGGTAAAAGAAACTGTTGTAAATGAAATTACATATCTTAACCCTTGACCACATAATCCCTAGTTTTAATGACCCTGAGGAAGAAGGCTTTTGAAAACACTTTCGGAAAAGGAGAAAATGCTGGTAACCAGCATTTTTTCCTTTTCCCACAATGCTTTCGACCCTACCAAGAAAAAAATATCAGAGTTTCAGTCACATTTATTTTGTCGTCTGCAAATGCTCTAAGTTTGGACAAGTCTAACATTTTTAGCTCCACTGGCCGAAGGCCAGCGAGCTATTGTTATGGCGTTGTGTCCGTCGTGCGTCCGTCCGTTCGTCCGTGCGTGCGTCCGTAAACTTTTTCTTTAAAAAACTTCTCCTGAGAAACTATTGGCTGGATTTTTACCAAATTTCACAGGAATGTTCCTTTGGTGGTCCTCTTTCAAATTCCTTCAAATAATTGTGTTCCATGAAGAATTCTGGTTGCCATGGCAACCAAAGTAAAAAACCTTTAAAAATCTTCTCCTCCCAAACCGCTATTTGGATAGCATTATTATTTTGCAGGAATGTTCCTTAGATACAGGTTCACAGAATTCCTTTAAAAAAAAATGATCTGTCAAAAAACATGGCTTTTATGGGAGACTCATTTTCCTTTTATGGTATGAAGTAAAATCTTTGAAAAATTTCTTCTCTAAAACTATTCATTGGATTTCATTGTTGTTTTGCAGGTAAGTTCCTATGGTGGTTGTCTGCCAAATTGTTTCTATGGTGGTTGTATACCAAATTCCTTTTAAAAAAATGATACACCTAAAAACACATTTTTTTATAGACAAGGCTTATATTTCAAAAAAATGTTCTTCTCCAAAACTATTTATTGTGTTAGTTTTATCGACTAACAAAGAAAAAGGAAGAAAATTGGATTGACTTGACCTAGTCAGGGCTGTCCTATTTAAGCCCACACATTGTCCTTGGTATTAAGATCACAATTTACTCCAATGATATGCTATTAGTTAGTATTAGTAATAAAATATCACTGGCCATAAATAAGATAAAAGCTTGAGCACCTTTCACAACTTGAGCTTTTCAATTTTGCCTTATTACTAAGCCTGAGTAACCATGCCAAGATAAAAAAGAAAAAGTATTTTAATAACAAAACCCCCATGTTGTAGGTACTTTATAGTCCTTTTGATATAGAACAAGAGAACCTCTGCACTTTTATTAGCTCTGGTAAAGGTTTGTTGACCTACTAATGAGTAAATGCAGAGTGGACAGAAGGGGTGTAAATCCTGGTGACCTGGTACAAAGTGGGACAGGGCTTTACATATGTGATAAGGCATTAATGTTATCCAGTCAAACTGATCCCGCAACTTCAGTACACCAGAATTAATCTGTGCCCTGGAGCAGGATATTTGATTTATGTAAATGCATTTGTAGACCATTTTGTGTTGTTTGCCACAGAAGACATTCTAACTGTGACTGTGAAAAGTTGATTATTAGGGATTAGGTGTTCATTGTATGCCAGCATATTTCATTCTATCTGGTGTATTGATGTAAGTTGATCTATATTGCTATAACATTCATTCATTTGCCCTCCTAGCTGTTCTTTTAGATTACCCCTTTACCACACAATCACAACTTTTAACGACCCTGAGAAAGACATACTTTCTATATTTCGATGTTTCCCCACCCAAAATGGTTTGTGAAAGGACCTGTTGCAGACAACATATCTTCAAATTAGTAAGACATATATAAAAAAGGATAGAAATTATTGTGGGAAACTAAGAAAATGCTGGTTACCATTTTTTTCTTCTTTTCTCACAAGTTTTTTCCATACCTTTTTTCTTCAGTGAGCTAAAATGCAGGATTGAATGGTAATTGTTAAAAACTTCTTTTCGCCATTATAGAAATATCAGGCCTGTGGAGCGATACAGGCGCTCAAGCGCCTCTAGTTTTGTTTGGTAAATGGTTGAACAGTATGGAAGAACAAATTTATTAACAGATATTTGTGTTCCAAATAAAAGTTTGTCTGTTATCCATTAACCCTCTACCAAGCAATGTAGTGTTTAAACAGTCATGAAGAAAAGGCTACTGAAAACATTGTGGGAAAAGGAAAAAATGCTGGTTACCAGCAATTTCTCCTTTTCCCATAATTTTTCCAACCCTTTGAGAGATAGATTTGGTAATTTTAATCACATTTGATTTGTCTGCATATGCATTCAACTAGGACAGGATAAATTTGTTTTCTGGTAAAGAGGTAAGATTTAAAACTTGAATAGAGTTTGAAACATGGTAATAAAATGAGAAATTGCTTGTTAGGAGATATTTCTTCTAATGTTACATTGTTTTCAAAAGTGATCTGCTTCAAGATGAAGAATTGTCATCTGACAGAGGTTATGAATTTAACCAGGTTTTGATTGTTTGGCATTCTAGGGGTTTCACAAAAAAGGGAAATACCTGCTAACTTAGGAAAAGACAAGGTCAGATGTCTGCAGATATAAAATTTTGATACGAAAACCAAAAGCTGATGAGAACTTTTGTGAGCTTTTCAAACACTAGCACAAAAGTTTTTCAACATCAAGCATAAAAGGAGAGGCATACTGGAACTTGATACTCAGTTCTTTTCCAGACGATTCTTTCGACCCAACTATAATGGAACCATGTCCAGAAGAGAAATTGAAAATGGCTCAAATGATGGGATTTGTGTGTCAAAGAATAGAAAACATCTTAGGAAAAAGAGAAAATGTTGTTTATCAGCATTTTCTCCTTTCCCTACAATGTTTTCAAAAACTGTCTTTCTCAGGATTGTATGTATAGGATTGTTTCACGAAGGGCTAAAGTCTGTGTGGCTATAAATATTTGCTACTGCTCATTAGAGAACTGTGGAGTATTCTGGTATGGTATTAAACAATTTTGGAAAAGGAAAAAAAAGAATGAGTACTTCTTCATTCCTGTCATGGTCAGCTTGGCTATTTTCAAAGAAAGCATCAAGTTACTGTCATAGCCCTGTCATCAACTGCGTTGTCATGCAAAAACTTTAACGCTTTATGATATCTCTGTGATTACTGAAGATATTTACTTGAAATTGGGACTAGTTGTTAACTATCTAAAGGGGAACCCACAAAACAAGGGCAGATAAGCATAAAATATTTTCAACAGAGTTACGTCCCTTTTTAGACTTAGAATTTGCCATGCAAAAACTTTGACATTTAATAAGATCTCTGTCATTATGGAAAATATTTACAATAACTCAGACTCATACTAGTTATTAACTTGCATATAACAAGGGCAGATAACCATTAAAGTAGTTTTGACACAGTTATGCCCCTTTTTGATGTAAACTTTTAATTCAAAATCAGTTTTTTTTCTATAAGCAACTGCAGCCGATTTTTGGCACTGGTATGCGGTGCTCTTGTTTTCATAGGCTTTGTTCCTCAGGGTTGTTAAAAACAAGGGATCAATTGGTACAGAGTAAATATCATTTTCTCCTTTTTCCATAATGTTTTTAAAGAGGTCTGTAGTAAAGGAAAAAGAAGTCTGCAGGAGTTAAATCATAGCCTCAGTTTCTTATCTAACCCTTTCCCAAACAACAATTTTAGACTGTTCCAAATTGAAAGAATTTGCAGACAACATTATATTATCAAATTTAGCTGAAATGATGGTAATTATCTTTAAAAGTGTAGAAAGCCTTGTGGGAAAAATTGAAAATGCTGATTACCAGAATTTTCTCCTTTTTCCCACAATTTTTTCAAAATCCTTCTTTCTTCTGGGTTGTTAAAACTTGGGATTGTGTGGTAAAGGGTTAGAAAATTAGATTTAAGAAAAAAATGGATAAAGCTTGTATGAGGTAACAGAAAAAGCTGTCACTTTTCCTATCACTTTGAAGTCTTTGATCGATCATGGATTTGAAAAGTTTTGATTCGGACTTATCTATTCAACTGGACTGACTTGATTAGGTCTTTTTTGTGTAGACGGGGAGATTTCATTAGTTAATTCAATAGTGTTTGTACTGAACCCTACTATGTTGAGACATTTTCATGGCTGAAGACATTTTATATGTTGCCGCAGACTACTGTTTAAAACATTATTGCAAAAGGAGAAATTGCTTGTAATTAGCAATTTCTCCATATGCCACAATGTTTTGACATGTAACCCCTGTATTAGACATTACTTTATGTTGTTTATCTCTTCTTTACAAGGACAGTCACAAACAACTCTGTAGAATATTAACTCTTTACCACACAATCCCAAGTTTTAACAACCCTAACATAATGGGCTTTTGAAAACAGTAGGAAAAGGAAAAAATGCTGGTAACCAGCATTATTTTCCTTTTCCTACTATGTCTTCTACCCTGTCTAAAACAAATTCCATCATTTAAGCCACATTTAATTGTCATCTGCAAGTGCTTTCATTTTGGACCAGTCTGAAATGTTATTGTTTGGTAAAGAGTTATACAGATTCAGAAGTGTTTGTTGTGAATTTTTATGTGTACAGTAAATATAGCACTGAAGGATTTCATTTACTTGTTGCTTCTTTGATGTACCTTTTACTGGATCTACGTTTGTTGAATAGAAGATATTTTTGAAAATGTTGCATAATAGAAAGAGGGTAAATATATATTTTTGTTCATGCAGCGGAATCTTACTGAGACTTTTAATGCTGATTGATGCATTATTATTGCATAAAATGTATGTTTTTGGGCTGTTATAAGCATGTATAAACGGGGAAAAACTGGGCGTTTATGGGAGAAAATGTGTCTTAATCAGTAAATTCACGCGCTGTTAACACCCAGCTTTGTACGTTCAATATTCTCGATCGGAGCCTGTCTTATAAACAATGCTTTACGCTGAATGTTTGTCCTTGTTACACATCCAAGACTCCAACCAACAAAGCTGTAGGAACTTGTAGCAAATTAGATCCTTATTATGGCTTGTCATTGATGATTTATGTACACCACAAACAAAATCTTATCCAGTATCTCAGTATTATCGAGATCTGAGCAAAAAATCAGTCGTAATGCACTCTACATCCCACCCACTTTCTTAACGTGGTTGGCAATTCCTTCGCTTGATATATCCTTTTGACGTCTTTCAGTTACAGAAATTTATCCTAGTTGTAATCAATCCAAAACTGTGCAAGTTAATCCCAAAAAAAGTCCACTGTGTATTAAATATCATTAGAGGTGAATTACAGCAAGAGATCGAAACAGTGGCATATGGCCCTTCATTACGCGTAACAAAAATTTCATCGTCGAATTCTAGTTATGACTTGTATAAGTCCAGTACACTTTAAGCCTGTTTCTTTGCATTTCCATGCAAATTTTTTTTGTTTTGGCTGAAAATTATTGCTAAAAAACACATTTTTATGCAATAATGGTGTTACTTCACATTTTTTCGATCATTTACATTTGCAGAGGCCCTCAAAATGATTAAACGCCCTCATGCTTCGCACCCGGGCATTAAACCATTTTTTGGACCTCTGTGAATGTTAACGACCTCAAAAAAGTGAATTAACACCATAACCATTACCAAATTATCCTGTTTTTTAACAGCCCTAATAAAAAGGGCTTTGTTTGTAACGAGCATTTTTTTCCTTTTTTGACAATGTTTTTTTACCCTTTCAAAAACAATCCTTTTATTATAGAGACATTTAATTTGTAGTTTGAAAATGTTTTAAATTTATGTGGTCGAGTCTAAAATTTCACTGTTTGGTAAAGTTTGTATGGTGTTTAATGCGATTTTCAACATTACTTCAGTTAGATTTTGGCTTCCAGCGCACATATCTAAGCTTCCTAGAGTTAATTTCTTTACCAGTACTTCACAAAATATTGTTTCCATGCCACTGACTGCTTTCTAACATTACCATGAAGGAAACAATGATCAGTGATGAGAGAGGAATGAATGCTATTGCAATGACTATCATCAGTCCTTGGAAAGAAACTGGCAGACTATGGGATTCAGTGACCCTCGGTTTCAAGTCATATATGCTAATGACTGAGCTACCAGGCAAGAATGTTTGGTCTTGTACCTGACCACTGTAGACAACTTTGTGGTAAAGAAGAAACTCCTCCATGAGCACAATTTCTTCCTATACCTCATACATGTAATTGCCACAATCATGTTCTCATTCATTTAAAATGTAGATACAGACCCGAAGACTTTTATTTACTTTATGTTGAAATTTATATCATGGAGATTTTTAACCCTTTGCCAAAAGACAAAATTGTATACTCATCAAAACTGCATGCTTTTGCATTCAACAAAAAGAATGTGACCCAAATGAAGGGACTTGACTTTGACAGGATTGAAAACATTGTAGCAAAAGAACGTGCTGGTTACCAGTATTTTTAGCTCACCTGAGCACAACGTGCTCAAGGGGAGCTTTTAGGATCACCCGGTGTCCGTCGTCTGTCGTGCGTCGTGTGTCTGTGCGTCTTTGCATACAACAAAAAGAATGTGACCCAAATGAAGGGACTTGACTTTGACAGGATTAAAAACATTGTGGCAAAAGAACATGCTGGTTACCAGTATTTTTAGCTCACCTGAGCATAACGTGCTCAAGGGGAGCTTTTAGGATCACCTGTTGTCCGTCGTGCGTCTGTGTGTCGTGCGTCGTCAACAATTCTTTAAACATCATCTCCTCCTAAACCACTGGGCCAATTTGGACCAAACTTGGCAGGAATGTTCCTTAGGAGGTCCTCTTTAAAAATTCTTCATAAAATTTGATTCCATCAAAAACTCTGGTTGCCATGGCAACGAAATGGAATTTTCTAAGAAATTCTTTAAAAATCTTCTCCTCTGAAATCCCTGGTCAGATTTTGAAATAATTTCACAGGAATGTTGCTTAGGTGACCCTTTTCAAAAACTGTTTGCGAAATTTTGATATGTCGAAAAACATGGCTCTGGTGACTGGGGGCTACTTGCACTATACGGATATGAAGAAATTCTTAAAAATTCTTCTTCTCTGAAACGGGTGGTTAGATTTTAAAATAATTTCACAGAGATGTTTCTTGGGTGACCCTTTTCAAAAACTGTTTGCGAAATTTTGATCCGTCAAGAAACATGGTTCTGGTGAATAGGGGCTACTTGCACTATACGGAAATGAAGAAATTCTTTAAAATTCTTCTTCTCTGAAACGGCTGATCAGATTTTGAAATAATTTCACAGAGATGTTCCTTGGGTGACCCTTTTCAAAAACTGGTCGCGAAATTTTGATCCGTCAAGAAACATGGCTCTGGTGACTGGGGGCTACTTGCACTATACGGCCATGAAGAAATTCTTAAAAATTCTTCTTCTCTGGAACCGCTGGTCAGATTTTGAAATAATTTCACAAGAATGATCCTTGGGTGACCCTTTTCAAAAACTGTTCGCGAAATTTTGATCCATCAGGAAACATGGCTCTGGTGACTGGGGGCTACTTGCACTGTATGGATATGAAGAAATTCTTAAAAATTCTTCTTCTCTGAAACGGCTGGTCAGATTTTGAAATAATTTCACAGAGATGTTCCTTGGGTGACTCTTTTCAAAAAGTGTTGGCGAAATTTTGATCCGTCAAGAAACATGGCTCTGGTGACTGGGGTCAAATTAAAGCAATACCTTGTGGGCATTCTAGAGGCCACATTTTTTGCTCAATCAACTTGAAAATTTATCAGAATGTTTGCCTTAATTAAATCTTGGATAAGAGTGAAATTGGATCATCTGGGGTCATAAAGTAGGTCACTAGGTCAAATAAAAGAAATACCTTGTTGGCACTCTAGAGGCCACATTTTTTGTCTTGATATCTCAGAGGAGTTCAAAATTGAGTCACATAGGGTCCTAAACAATGTCACTGGGTCACATTGAAGAAATACCTTGTGGGCACTCTAGAGGCCACAATTCTAGGTAAATTGACCTAAAAATTGGTCTACATATTTGACTTGACGATATCTCAGATCAGTTAGAAATTGAGTCTCATAGGGTCATAAACTAGGTCACTGGGTCAAATTAAAGAAATGTATTGTGGGCACTGTAGAGGCAACAGTTTTTGCTCAACTGACCTGAAAATATGTCAGCATGTTTGACTTGATGATATCTTAAATGAATTTGAAATTGGGTCGCATAGGGTCATAATCTAGGTCACTAGGTCAAATTACAGAAATACCTGGTGGGCACTCTAGAGGTGACAGTTCTTGCCCAATTCACCTGAACCTTGGTCAACAAGTTTGTTTTCATGTCTCGGATGAGTTTGAAATATGGTCACATAGGGTCATAAACTAGGTCACTAGGTCAAATTGAAGAAATACAATTTGGACACTCCGGAGGCCACATTTTGAGCTCAATTGACCTGACAATTGGTCAGAATGTTTGTCTTAATAATATCTCAGATGAGTTTTAAATTGGGTCATTATGACCCTGGAGTGAAATTTCGCCTATTGACTCAGGTGAGCGATCCAAGGCCATCATGGCCCTCTTGTTTCCTTTTCCTACAATGCTTTCAATAGCCTTCTTTCATCAGGGTCATCAAAACTAGGGATTTTTTGGTAATGGGTTGCCTTAAAATGTTATAGAATATGAAACAGGATTAATATGTTATTAGTTGAGCTCTATAGAAACTTAGACTAATTGCATTTGTCATATGGGAGTTTCCTTTGGCAAGGCACTATAGAGCCTTAGGCCAGTACTGGTAAAAGCCAAGAAAGACATATCAAATTATGTACTGCCACTTTGCATCTGAATAATTGTTGAAATTGGCTTAAGGCATGTTTTTTTTGTTTTTTTTTTCTAATTTAAGATAAAGTTTTTAAGAAAAAAAAATTAAAAGATAATTTAAAAGATGATTTGAAACAAGATAAAAACTGAAGGGAGAGATGTATGAACACACAGAAAATTGCTCTTTCTGAGATTTTCTCTTCATTTTTATATTATTTCCATGCAAATATGACTTCTTACATGCCTGAAGAAGACATCTAGCATTTTGAGCTCTTGAGGGAAAAGTAGTAGTTTCTATGCATTTTCTGTGCAGTCTGATCATGATCTACACTGTCCCCAAAATAAACCATTGACTTTGTGCTTTGAATATATGTTTATTACAATACAGTAAAACTTGTCGAGTTAGCATGCAACATGTATTAACCCTTTACCACACAAAATAATATCTCTCTGGTTAATTTTGAAAGCAGTTGCAGATGGCAGATCAAAATTTTAATGTGGATTAAATTGAAGGATTTAAGGAATTTTGTTTGAAAGGTTACAAAACATTTTGGGAAAAGGAGAAAATGCTGGTTACTAGCATTTTCTCTTTTTCCCAAAATTTATTCGAAAGCTTCCTTCCTCGTGGGCTGTTTATACTCAAGATCATGTGGTAAAGGGTTAAGCAAGCAACTATTGAGACAAATACCTTGAAATGAAATTTACTTCATCTAGTAAAGAGAGCTTTATTGTGAATCTGCCTCTGACCACACATCAACCTTAAACGGAAAGCCTAATCTTGAGCATTGGGGGGAAAAGGAGAAAATGTTGGTAACCAGCATTTTTTCCTTTTTTCACAATGTTTTCTACCCTTCAATAGACAAATCCTACCATTTGAGTGATGACCATGATGAGCAATTATTCATTATTTGCCTAGGTTTTCCTACACTTAGCTGAATCAATAGGCTCCTTTCATTGATTCAAGTTTTTTTTAATTGATGCATTAAATTTCGATTAATATTTGAACAAGAACAAAAAGAAAAACTCCTGTGATTGTAGATTGCAGATTGTGGATTTTTTCACCTTCACTTGGTAACTTTGTTATTTGTAAGCATCAGCTCTCTACAGAGATTATAGGGCACTGATTTTTTTTTTTTTAACAGAAAATGATCAAGTTTCCTTTTTGCTTCTTCCTTTTTCAGAACAATGTTAAAACATGTAAGCCTCAAACAGACTCGAGATCAAAGTTGAAAGTCACCAAACACAAAATGGTGCAGTTTGGCTACGAAAGTGAGGAAGAAGACCAGGTGAATGGTCCCCTGCAGCAGAAATTCCATCTCCGAAAACCCATAACACCTTATGTATCTTCAACCCCATTGGATTTCGACATAGAACGTAACTATCTTGCAACAGAAATATTTCCCAAACTCCATGAGATATGCAGACACAGAGGAACTGCGTTCAATCCTATTGACATACAATGGATGCCAGACAGTGTACAGACTGAAAGTGGACATCTGATCCGAATCAATCTAGACTTCATATCCAGATGTTCGCCTTTTTTCCTTTGCCTGCTTGGAGAGACTTATGGCCCACACAGACCTCCTGATGAAGAAAAATTACCATCAAGTTTGGATAAATTACCGGAAGACAGCTCTTGGCTGGATCGGAGTTACCTGGTGGCAGCCAGTGCAGGATATAGATGGATTATGAAAGATATGCACCAGAACTGCAGTGTTTCAGAACTGGAGATCATTCAAGCTGCTTTTTTAACAGATAATCGATACTGCCATTTTTATTACAGACAACCAGAGCATTTGGATGACCTTTTTGAAGGTAACAGTTTTGAATTTATATTTTTGGTGGTGTATTTCTAGCTTGCTGACTGATATTAACCTTTAAAGGCCTAAATGAATAAAAACAAGACTTTCTCAATCAGGAAAACAGACCAAACATATATTTCAGAAAACAGGGGACAGTGTAGCTCCAATTTCAGACTGCATGTCCTTTGCAGCCAGATGATGATCTAGTCTGGCCTTAAGAGGCACATTGTGTTCAGAAACAACTTAACTTGTGCTGAGCACTCAAAGAAATAAAAGTGTATATTTTTGTGCCAATTTGAATTAGTTAAAAATTACATATCATCGATTTTGAAGCAAGTTCTATAACTTATACTAATTACCCTTGATAATTGCTTTATGGAAACCTAACCACCCTTGATTGCCTTATGAAAACCTAACAAATTCCTGCAATGCAATATGGGTGATACAGAGGGTTGAACCCCATTTATTCCAGGATTCAAACCCAGAACTTCTGAGATACCCCTAGACCACTGTTTCCCACTCATTTGAATGGCTTGATTTAATTATGTGTTTTTAGCTCCACTGGCCGAAGGCCAGCGGGCTTATGTCATGGCCCAGTGTCCGTCGTGCGTCCGTCCATCCGTCCGTCCTTTCGTTAACTTTTATTTCAAACATCTTCTTCTCTGAAACTACCCATCCGATTTTCACGAAACTTCACAGAAATGATCCTGACATGGTCCTCTTCAGAATTTCTTGAAAGAATTTGATTCCTTCAAAAACTCTGGTTGCCATGGCAACAAAACTGAAAAATATTGGAAATCTTTAAAAATCTTCTTGTCTGAAACCATAAGGCATAGGGCTACCAAATTTGGCATGTAGCTTTATGTAGTAGACCTCTATCAAGTTTCTTCAAATTATAGCCCTGGGGTCAAAATTGGCTCTGCCCCAGGGGTCACAAGTTTTACATAGGCTTATATAGAGAAAACTTTAAAAATCTTCTTGTCTGAAACCATAAAGCATAGGGCTACCAAATTTGGCATGTAGCTTTATGTAGTAGACCTCTATCATGTTTCTTGAAATTATAGCCCTGGGGTCAAAACTGGCTCTTCCCCAGGGGTCACAAGTTTTACATAGGCTTATATAGAGAAAACTTTAAAAATCTTCTTGTCTGAAACCATAAGGCATAGGGCTACCAAATTTGGCATGTAGCTTTATGTAGTAGACCTCTATCATTTTTCTTGAAATTATAGCCCTGGGGTCAAAATTGGCTCTTCCCCAGCGGTCACAAGTTTTATACATAGGCTTATATAGAGAAAACTTTAAATATCTTCTTGTCTGAAACCATAAGGCCTAGAGCTACCAAATTTGGCATTTAGCTTGATCTAGTTGGAGTCTACCAAAAGTGCCCAAAGTATAGTCCTGGGGTCAATTTGGCCTCATACTTGGAGGGGGGGGTTCACAAGATTTACATAGGCTTACATAGGGAAAACTTTTAAATCTTGGTGTACATAGCCATAAGGCTTAGGCTACCAAATTTTGCATATAATTATAGCATTATTTAGTGGACAGTTACAAAGAGGGCCGAAGTTACAGCTCTAGGATCAAGTTTGGCCCTGCACCAGGGATCACAAGTTTTACATGGGTTTATGGAGTGAAAAGTTCAGAAACCATCTTGTTACCAGCCATAAGGCCAAGAACTCCCACATTTGGCATGTTATTCTTCTAATACAATATTCCCCATTTAGTCAGACTGTAGCCATGAGGTCAAAGTTTTATAAGGGCTTATATAGTGAAGACTTTTCTTCGTGGTTTATATTTATAAGCCAGTGGAGCGATACAGGGCCATCATGGCCCTCTTGTTTTTTTGTATCACAGCAACAATTCACTAACAGGTATTCATGGATTTCCTGTGTTGGATTCAAAAGTTGTTTTACTCAGCATCGTTAAAATTTGGGATGGTTTGGTAAAGAGTTGACCTTGAAAGCCCCGAATAAACCCATTTGATATTTTCAGTCTAGAATAAGACCCAGATACACGTAATTGCAATTTTGTAGTTATGTTTTGTTTGCAGTGTTTCAGCAAAGCAGATCAAAAATAAGGGTGCACCTTTTATGCATTCTGATCTTGATCTTCATATGCCCAAAAGGCAGCTAAAGTGAAAGGTGTTTTAATGGTTAATATAAAGAAATGGGACAGTCAGGTTTAGACTGTCAGTCTGTTTCTTCCCAGTTATCCATGTATTTCCATCTGCTGAAATTCTCTAAATTTTCTTTCATTATAGGTCTCTCTCAAACTGAAAAAGATGATAAATCCAAGCCATATAAGCCTGTTTCTGAGTATGCAGATCTTAGTATCCGTGATTTGAAGCAGCGGATTGTCAATAAAGGTCTACCTGTGAAGTATTTCCGAACAAAGGAGGAGCTTGGGCAGCATGTACTGAACGACTGGTTAGAAATAATTGATTCCCTCTATCCTCCGTTACTAGATGGTCCTGCCCTCTATGGTACGTCATAACTAAACTTAACCCCTTCACTAAATGAATCCATGCTTTTATGTCTGCGAAAACAATAGCTTCTAAAGATATTGAAAAACATCATGGAAAAGGGAAAAAGTGCTGGTGATAAGTATTTTCATCTGTTCCCAAGATGCTTTCTATGGTGACAGTGTAGATCAAGACCAAACTGCAGACAATGTGGTCTGATCTTGGACTTACTGTATCTGATAGTTTAGAAGTGATTAAATCTATCTTATCCACTTTCTTACTGTATCTGATAGTTTAGAAGTGATTAAATCCATCTTATCCACCATTGCAGGATGGTCTAAGGTGTGCAATAAATCCTGGGAGAGCAAGGCACCACTATTGTTTCCTTTGTGGATGGTTTTGATCAAGATCAGACTGCACAAAAAGTGTTGCAATTTGATGATTAACCATGTTTCATGAAATGGATTGTGTTCTCAAATATTTTTGGTGCCTAGCAATCTCTGAGTGGCATGTTACATCTATACAGAGTTACCATGTACAGAGCTCCAGATAGATGGAGTGATTTTGATTTCAAAATTGAAAATATTAATTATTTTCCACTAAACTTTATGTTATGGGTACTCATTAGAATTGTCTCATCAAGATGATTTTAATGAGTACCCACAACATGGGGTTTGGAAGAGAAATAATGGATTTAGAATACCATCACTCCCTCTTATCTGGAGTTCTGCATGTAGGACCACTCCAGGTTGAATGAGATCACTTCTGTTCCACCAAATATTCCCTTTGTTGTAACATGTAAAAGTGAATTGTGAGGTTTTGAAGTAGCTTATATGATAAAATGTCATCTAAGTATCTAGTTTATATACAGATACAGAAGAATTTCGAGAATGGTTACACCATGAGGTGTTCGCAGAGAGCAGACGGCAGGTTTACCTGACATATCCAGAACTGAACACAGTACAGGGAGAATTGACTGACTTCTGTATGAATATCCTGGATGAACCAACGCTAGAATTTGAAGAAACATACAACCACCTCAAAAGTCACTCATTTTCTAATGTTCTACGCAAACAGTAAGTACAGTTACAGGTACATATACAGTTAGCTCTGGAAGTACCAAATATACAGAATCAAAATGTCCAAACAGGGATAAAGACAAAAGACAAATATGCCATCACAAGACTTCTTGGCCAGAAATCTATAGGTAGCAGACAGTGTAGAACCAAGATCAGGCTGCATGTTTTCGTGCATCACTAGTGCAATTTGGGGTGTGATGTGCAATTTAAAGGTTTAACTTAAAACATCAGAAGACTAGCAGAGCCATCTAAATTATTGGTCTTTATTAACTCTTTACCACATGATTAAGATACAGACTCGTCCAAATTGTAAGCATTTGTGTAGATGACATTTTAAGAATATAGCTCAAAACATAACATTTGTCTCTAAAAGAGTAGAAAACATTGTGCGAAAAGAAGAAAATGCTGGTTACCAGCATTTTCTTCTTTTCTCACAATGTTTTCAAAAGGCTTCTTTCTCGAGGTTGTTAAAAGTCGGGATTGTGTGGTAAAGGGTTAATTAACAAACTGTGTTACAGTATTCTTATATGATGAAAAACGGTCTGTTCAATACAAAATGACAAACTGTGCCAATATCAGCAAACTCAGTCAATACAGGAAAAGTTTGGCCAATATCAAACAAAAGAAGGCCAACATGAATTGGTCAATATCAAATCCTAAATGGAAAACAAATCCTGGCCACTGATTTGTAAAATTGTCAGTAATCAACTAATTTTTAAATGTCCAAGTTACAGGTCCTCAGTATGTGGTATATAGAATTTGGACCTTTAACTTGGCTCATACGAAATGTTTAATTGCATTATACACAGTATTGATTTTCTTATGTACATACTACCTAATAGTTTTAAAAGTATTGTTTCTATTCAGAATTCAAATGCAAGAAATGAAGAATTAGTATTGAAATTAGATTGGTAATTTGATCCCTTACCACACAATCCAAGTTTTATTGACCCTGAGGAAGAAGACTTTTGAAAACATTGTGGGATAAGGAGAAAACGCTGGTAACCAGCATTTCCTCATAATTCTTCAATCTTTCTACTTTTCCTATGATAAATTCCATCATTTGAACCAGATTTGATTTTATTTCTGTAAGTGCCTTTAGCCCTTTACGGAACAATCCCAAGTTTTAACCACATTTAGGAAGAAGGTTTTTGAAAACTTTGTGGGAAAAGGAGACTTCTTTTCCCTCAATGTTTTCTTCATTTTCAAAAACAATTCAACCATTTTAGTGGCATGTGCAAATGCTTTCAGTTCAGACAAGTCTAAAATTTTGTCGTTTGGTAAAGAGTTAATTTAGCCAAGTCTAAAATTTTATCATCTGGTAAAGGGTTAATGAGGCCTTTCATTCATGTAAAATGCCTTTCTTTCCTCTCACAGACCAGATTCAAACATCCAACAGAAATCAGTGCTTGTTATCAAAGGTGACCGAGGCAGTGGGAAGTCTGCTCTAGTTTCCAACTGGGTCAAACACTTCTTGGTTGAGAATCCAGAGATGAAAGTCGTAACACATTTTGCTGGCAGCAGCGGAAAAAGTCGGGATGTGTCAATGTTCATGAGGTCCTGTATTAATGAATTGAGAGAACATTTCCTTAAGGATGGTAAGGTCCTAGTTTGTATGCCATTGTATTTAGAACTGTATAACCAAGTAGTCAGAAATAGTTGGAGGTTCTAATTTATATGTATCAACAATTTAAAGGTTTTTATACATGAACATCCATGAAAACATTTTGGCAAAACGGGACATTGCTTTTATGAGCATTATCTCCTTTTGCTTTCCAAATTTTCAAAAGTGGTCTGTTGCAAGACACTAAAGGTTACCATCAGGAGCTAATTTGGTAAACTGAATTAACCCTTTATCACACAATCCTGAGTTTTAATGTCCCGGATAGAGAGGGCTTTTCAAAACATTGAGGGAAAAGGAGAAGATACTGGTAACGAGCATTATCTTCTATTCTCACAATTTTTTCCTGTCCTATCAAAGAAAGAAATCAACATTTAAGCCACATTTAATCTGTTGTTTGTGAAAGTTTTCAATTTGGTCGAGTCCAAATTTTTGCCATTCGGTCCTTTACCAAACAATCTCATGTTTTAATGGGCAAGAGGAAGAATCTGAAATGATACTGATACAGAATAGGAACCAACAATTTGTCTATCTTCCTACAGAACACAGTATTGGTCCAGACTTTGAGACAGTGAGTCAGAACTTCAAAGCACTTTCAGGCTGTTTCCAAGCTGCCATTGGGCTGGGTCCCTGCATACTCATTCTGGATGGAGTAGATGAACTTGGTGACTCTCTAGGAATCACTCCTCAAGAGGTGAATATGTATTTTTTGTTCACCCTTTCTCCTATACAAGTCCCTTTTTGAAATCTGTTCAGTAGAGGGCTATTATTTTTAGCTCAGCTGTTTTGAAGACACTGTGGAGGTATTGTCAAAGTCATGTTGTCATCACATGTGAAACATTGGTGCACAAGTACATAATCTGTATCATTAACTCTTTACCATATGACAAAATTTAACACTTGTCCAAATCCAAATCATTCGCAGAATACAAACTAACTATGGCTCAAATGATGGAATTCCCTTTTGAAATTGTAGAAAACATTTTTGGGAATAAGAGAAAATGCTGGTTACCAGCATTTTCCCCTCTTTCCCCAAAATGTTATGTTCTCTACATTTCACTAACGTTTTCTCCTGTTGCCACAGTGTTTTCAAAAGGCCTCTTTTTCAGAGTCCTTAAATCTCAGGCTTATTTGATAAAGTGTTAATGCAGCTTTCTTTAACTGATCTTTCTTTTTTTTTCCAGATCAAGAAATTCCAATGGCTGCCTTTACCCCTCCCACCACAATGCTGTGTTGTCTTCACCACTATATCATCAGACCTTAGTCATTCTAACTTGAGAAATCGAGCTGATGTTAAATTTTTACAGCTCCCACATTTAAACACCACCAAGTTGAAAGCTGAGTTCCTCGAAGACAGCATGAATATGTATTATGATCATTTGAAGAAATCACATTTGCATACCTTATTTGAATCTCGACTATCAGGAAAACCACTGTTTCTAAAAATAGTTGGAACTGAGATGAGTTCTTACAGTGTGTATACCAACTTAGATGTTTATACAGACATGATTCGAGAAATGTGTACATCAATAAGGGATCTGTATGTTCGCTGTATCAAACGGTGGTCACATGACCATAGTTGGACTTACGAAGTTTTATCATCAGAGCAGATGGAAAGTGAAAATGTTGGTAGGTATAAGATCGTGATATTAATATCACTTTTTCTGGACTTTTGGCTGTGAAGCTTAATTCTCAGGTAGCATTGAAATGCAATTAACCTTTTCCTACATGTCTCATTTTCAGACTCTTTCATTTTCAAAATATTTGCAGATAACAAATTTAGAATTGAAGTTTGCTGATATGATAGAAAATAATGGGAGAAAAGGAGAAAATGCTGGTTAGCAGCATTTTCTCCTTTTCCCACTATGTTTTCAAAGGCTTTCTCCCTTACGTTTTTTAAACTGGGGATTGTTTGGGAAATAGTTAAAGGCACAGCTTCATAAAGTATTTTTTTTTTTTTTTTTCTAAATTTATACCTTTCCTTAAATTTTGAAAATGTATTACATAGATTTGAGGCATACTGTGTGAAAAGGGGTTTCAGTCATCTGCAAACAGTATCCACCCAGGTCAGCCTGTGCAGTCAATGCACTTTTTGCTATTGCTCAATTTTCTGCAGCTCAAAGGACCAGTGTACCTAATTACATATATACTATTCAGTTGGTTGTTATACAAAATGGATTTTATGGATACATAATACTGTGATACTTGCCTCGCATCATGCATTACAAAGATGCATTAAGCTCCCTCTTGCCAGAGCATGGCTCGTTTATATTTGCAACTATGTGGATGTGAAGGAATTCTTAACACAAGTTACATGATACTGGTTTTGAATAAATTCAAATAACAGAAAATATAAAACTCTATACATACCAGACGACAAAATTTTAGAATTAACCAAATTGAAAGTATTTTCAGATAGCATATCAAAATTCAATCAAATTTTTTTCTTTGAAAGGTTAGGAAACAGTGTGGATAACAGAGAAATTGGTGGTAACTAGCATTTTTTCCACAATGTTTTCAAAAGTCTTTCCCCTAAGGCTTGCAGATACAAAGAATTGTGTAGTAAAGGGTTAAATAAAGATATTTGATCTTTCCACAGATTACATAGGATGGGTGGCAGATGTGCTTCGCCTCATTGCTGTTTCAAGATCTGGTCTCACAGCCAATGAAATTTTAGATATCCTGGAGATGATTGGCTACCAAGAGAATGTCAAGGTCACACAGTTTGATTGGCTGATGTTCAGGCAATGTATAGGGGACAACATCACAGAGAGTCCTTATGGAATTGTGAACTTCTCCCATCAACACATGAGAGAAGTTGTTGAATATGTATTACTACGTACGTTTAGTGACTGTTTTTCTTTTATGCTTTAAAGTAACTTACAGAAATCCAACAGTGAGTTATATCCTTTTGTTTCATGCTTTGCAGTAGTTTATCGAGAAATAATGGTGGGTTATGGTTTG
This sequence comes from Tridacna gigas, assembly GCA_945859785.2. Taxonomy (NCBI): domain Eukaryota; kingdom Metazoa; phylum Mollusca; class Bivalvia; order Cardiida; family Cardiidae; genus Tridacna; species Tridacna gigas. The sequence continues at coordinate 29,453,082 of OX244036.2, read as the reverse complement.
ATATTTTATAGTTACGACCAGTGAAGATACCGATTTTATATTTTCTGACTCTTAAATTGAAGGTGGAAACAGTAATTCCTGTGCACTAGTTACCTAGGTAATCAGTACATGCGATTCAAATAGAGGGAAATATGACGTAATTTACCTATATTTCTTGCGCTTTACCTAATATTGTAATTCGGTGGTATGTGAGGGGGATATGCCACAAGGAATTACCGAAAACAACTCCACTGGATTTTCATGAAAGTCTCAACAACATAGGGGTTGAAAGCATGAAAAAGATAGAATATTTGTTGTTTCTTTTTCGGTGAAAGATCAAAATCATTTTCATCTTCTGAACATCATCGGTAATATTTTCATGAATGGCGCAGCTGATGTTGTTCACTTGATGAAATAAATTTTGATCTTTCTCTGAAAAACAAATATCCTCTATATAATTCATGGATGAATGTTATAATTCACCAGTGAATGTTATAACTTCTATTTTTAGACATGCCATAGATCTATTTTGCTGGAAAAAAGATGCATATTTTTCATGATGAGCAAAAATTAGAAGTGAAAAGAAATGTTGAAGTGAAGAGCATGAAAGAAATAGGAAAATTGTTTGTTTCAGTGTATGATCAAAATTTCTTTCATCTCGTGAACAGCAAAGGCCATATTTTCACTCACGGCTTTGCCACTCATGAGAATATAGCCTTAGCTTTTCACCCAATGAAAGAAATTTTGATCATACGCCAAAACAGACAATTTTATGCTCTTGAGAGAAATTTACCCCTACACCAGTTAACCACAGTTACAGAAGCACATGACTTAGAGTTAACAAAAATGAATTTTAAGGCATAAATAGACATAATTGCATTCCAATATGTACAGCTTAACCTCAAGTATGTAGGCATTTAGTACTAATTTGTAAATTAAAGGCCAACAGACGTAGATAAATGCCATCAAATCAAAAGAAAACGTAAATAATCAAATCTGAATTTAGAAATCATTAGACAGGTGAATTCACACACTCATTGGTTATTTTCATCTCAACACAGGAGAAAGCTAAATGTAAGTTCTTATAAACAAAGGCACAGTAAATATTGGCCAATACAACACTTATCAAAATGGCCATTGGGAGATAAAGATATTAACTCTTTACCAAACAATCCCAGGTTTTCATGACCTTGAGAAAGAAGCCTTTTGAAAACATTGTGGGAAAAGGATAAAATGTTGGTAACCAGCATTTTCTCCTTTTCCCACAATGTTTTCTACCCTTCCCAAAACAAATTTCAATTTTTGAGTCACATTAATTTTGTTGTCTGCAATGCTTTCAATTTGGACATGTCTGAAATTTTGTTGTTTGGTAAAGACTTAACCGAAATGTGTTGTTTTTACTTTTGCGTGCAGATGTTTCTATATGTCTTCTGAATAGAAGATAGGTTCTGAACCATTTTCATGCTCAGCTCATTTTAGCATAAAAATTGAAAGTTGCAGTTATGTGATTCCATGCAAGTCAAAAAATAACTATGAACATTTTGAGCTTTTGTTTCTTTCTCTTAGCAGGCTAAAGCCTTTATTTCAAATTTCCATACTGAGCAGATATTTTGCAGAGCATGAAATTTGGTTTATAAACACAGGCGTATTTGGTGTACTTAGCTTTCCAAAAGTTGATATCCTATAACTGCCTGAATTTCAATGTATTTAATAGTCTGGATTACCTGCCCCTACCAATACATTAACGGGTCAGGCAAAGCGCAATAATGGCAGCCTCCATGGCGACCTCAAGCCTAGCACTAAATGCTTTCCCGTTTTTCTTAATTTCAGGTGATCCAGTTTGATCAGTGAATAAAATGAGATCAATTTTGTACAAAATATACATTATCAAATCCAAATGTGCTTTTGGGATATGGTTTAAATATGAATTTGACTATGAATCATTTTAAAAAGTAGCCCTGTTTTTGGATGTTATGTCGGTCCATTGAAATTTCGGATACTGAAAGCATTTCTGATACGTAGTTTTTCTCGCGAAATAAGAACAACAATTAAAAAACCAACTGCCATTACTTTTTTGCAACCGATCTGTTTTCAATTCAGACTCTAGTAGGATTTGATCAAGTGAAATAACAATAATCCGTTACTTCTGCATATTACAAACGGGGGCCGCCATTATTGCGCTTTGCCAGACGTACTTTTGAAGTATGGCGGGGTACCAGACTATGTATTTAACTGCAGGCACAGTAAAACCATCAACAGCTGAAATCATCTCAGCATCAGAGATAGAAAAAGAGTGGAAGAAGCAGAAAGCAGAGTTTCATCAGTATTTAGTTGACTATTTTATCAAACAGCCTCACTCTCAGAGAAGGACAGAAGAGTTGCCATGGCAACAGTTGATGGGTGGGGACATTCAGGGTTTGAAATCTTCACTCATAGAACCAGAGTAAGTTTGTAACAAGTTCATCTCTTTATTACATATGCTATTGTTGGACTGCCTTTATTGGGCAGACTACTAAAGTAACCCTATATCAGCGCTCCCAAGTTTTAATCACTTTGTGGATGGAGGATGTTGAAACTATTGTGGAAAAAGAAGAAAATGCTGGTAAACAGCATTTTCTCCTCTTCTCACATTGTTTTCTAACATTTCAAATGCAGATTCTCAAAATTTGAACCATATTTAATTTGTCATCTGCAACATGCTTTGGTTTTGGTAAAGTGTTAAACATTCTCAATCTCATAGGAGGACAGTAAGGTTACCTTGGCAAGAGTTTATTGGACATACAGGATTTAAAATTTTAGCTTGGAGAACCAGAGTGAAATTGTTATGTTGGTGTTTTACTGAATGATTTTTAGATTGCACATATTTCCAAGGTTTTATGTAAAAGAAAGTTTAAGATTGTACAAATGTTGAATAAAAGGTGGATAATTATTTCCTTGTTTATTTAACCCTTTACCAAACAAAAAAAAGAATAGACTGATCTAAAGTTCAATCATTTTCAGATGACAAAAATGTGATTCAAATGGTAGGATTTTTCCTCTGAACAGGTAAAAAACATTGTGGGAAACCAAAAAAATGTGACTCAGATAATGTAATTTGTCTCTGTAAAGGCAGAAAACATTGTGGAAAAAGGAGAAAATGCTGGTTACCAGTACTTTCTCTTTTTACCACAATATTTTCAATGGCTTCTACCTCAGGGTCATTAAAACTCAGAATTGTTGGTAAACTGATAATTGTAGTTGCCATCTTCATTATTTCAGGTTATTTCTGAGTCTGTTTGATGCTAAAGGAAATAATCCCTCTAATTACTATGATCTGAAGACATATTGGTACTACCTGGAAAAAGACGGACATAAGCCCACAACACACTACACCCACTTGTTGCAGAAACTAAACTTGTTGGAGTCTGACCCTGAGACAACACAGGTAAGTGTCCTAATGTTATTAAGTTACCTCAAATACAGTGTTTGAAATTTGGAAACAGTTACAGAGATGAAGTAATAGTGTTGGCAGTTAATGTAAGGTTTTAGAAAACAGTGTTGGAAATGTTAGATAAATTTCTCTTGAATCAAAAGTACATCGACTTACGTCAAGGTAAATATACATCTGCAGTTCTCAAGCCCCTGTAGCCTACTGACAGTGCACTTGGAAAGTAGGTAAGGGATTAAGAGCTCTAATCACGGCTTGGCCAAAATTCTGTCTAAGGATCAATCAACATCATTGCATCAAGATTTACCCCTCTCTCTGCTAAATATTGTTTCGATAATTTGTTCATGGGAAGGCAGCATGTAGCTTGGAAATAGTGTTGTTTGTAGGACTGGTCAACTCTTTACCAAAACCTGTGTTTTAACGATTGTCAATAAAGAATGTAAAGGACATAGTGGGAAAAGGAGAAAATGTTGGTGATCAGCATTTTCTCATTTTCCCACATTTTTTTCTTCCCTGTCAAAGAACTTGAGTTCATTTATACCACTTTTTAAGTTGTTGTCTGCAGATGATTTCAGTTTGGAAGGGTCTAAAATTTGTCATCTGGGCAAGGGTTAAAGAAACACCAGGAATACATGGCAAACACACCAAAACAACAAAGAAACAAAACATCTGAAGTAGCAAAATTTGCTGACTGACTACACACTCTGTATTACAGGTGCACTCTAGGGAGGGAAGCATTGAAGGATCTCCTGAGTCAAAACTATCATCTAGGCAGAGCCCATCTCAAGAAGATGAAGTGATACCCCCTGTGATACCCAAAATAAATATTCCTGACCATACAGAAGTCTCGCCACACCACAGACTGTCTGTGATAGAGGAAGCTAGTGATATTTTATCCTACAAGGTAAGAACTTTTCATCTTTACCTTTCAGCAAACAAGCCTGTTTTTTGATGACCTTGAAAAAGCTGACTGTTAAAAACATCATGGGAAAAAGGAGAATATGCTGGTAGCCAGCATTTTCTCCATTTCCTACAATGTTTTCTATTAAATTGAAGACAAATTCCCTCATGTGCGCCTTATTTAATTTGTCATCTGCAGCTGTTGTAAAATTTGACAAGTCTAAAATTTTGTCATTTGGTAATGAGTAGTAACCCTTCGAGCACCTTTTCTTAATATAAAGATTCAAATGATTACCCATAACCTAGTAACCCTTCGAGCACCTTTTCTTGATATAAAGATTCAAATGATTACCCATAACGTAAGTTTAGTGATCGATATAAATAAAGAAATAGACTTTGTTTAATTGTAGCTCTGATTCTGTAATACTTAACCCTTTACCACACTGTACCGAGCTTTAATGACCCTGAGAAAGAAGGCTTTTGAAAACATGGTTGAAAAAGGAGAAAATGCTGCTTGCCAGCATTTTCTCCTTTCTTCACAATGTTTTCTATCTATTCCAGGACAAATACTTTCATTTGAAAAACATTTGAATTGCCATCTATAAAATCCTTCAATATGGATATAATATTTGCTGTGTGTGGTAAAGGGTTAACCAAGTTTTGTAACAAGAGAGAATTTTTTAAGTGATATTTTGTGACTGCAGCAATGGCTTTTAACATAATTTTTAACATAAGTTACAAACAAAAGGGAGGATTCTTGGCTTAGTGGTTAAAATGTTGGACTGGTAATCATCAAGTCCTTGTCCAAAATCTAATTACCGCTTTTGGCACTTGTTACAGGGAGTGTCCATGGACAAGAGACTACAGACTCCCAGCTTCTTGCTGGTGAAACAGAAGAAAGACATATTGTTAAGTGAGCTGTTGCTGTGATATAACTGAAATATGTTGAAATCAAACCCCTTGAAACAAGTGAAAGCTACATCCTAGTTTTGATCTGTGGTAAAAAAAAAACAAACCTTTTTCTCTGTACTTTCAGTACTTTGATATATATTACAGGATGAGAGAACCACAATAGATGGTAGAGGAACAAGTCCAGTAGACTCTGTGTTTGTGACTCAGAGTGTTTCACAAAGTAAGACAAATATGTTTAATCATATTTATTTGATAATAAGATTTTGCTTTATATTGACAGACCAATCTAAATATTCTACTGATCTTATACAATCTCCAAGACTAGCCATCTGATTGGTAGAGACAAAATGTCTAAGCCAGCCAATCAGTCAGTTAGAAGGAGAACTTTGAGGGGAAAATAGATTTGGAAAAGTTATTCAGCTACTTTTTCCTGTGCCAGTATTTTGTTCTCATCTACTCATGTCTTTAGTCCTCTACCACACAATACCAACTTTTAATGACTCTGAACATCAAAAGTATTGAAAACATTTTGGGAAAAGGAGAAAGTGATTGTCACCAGCATTTTCTCCTTTTCCCATAATGTTTTCTTACCTATCAAAGACAAATTCCTTCATTTAAGCCTCATTTATTTGTTGCCGTAAACAAGCCTAAATTTGTGTCATCTTGTAAAGAGTTAAGTTTAATTCATGTTGACTATCCCTGTTTAACAAGGATGTTTTAACCCTTCACCACACAATCCTGACTTTTAACGACCCTGTGAGAGAAACCTTTTGAAAACATTGTGGAAAAAGGAGAAAATGCTGGTAACCAGCATTTTCTCCTTTTCCCACAATGTTTTCTACCCTTCCCAAAACAAACTTCAGTTTTTCAATCACATTTCTTTTGTCGTCTGCAAATGCTTTCAATTTGGACCAGTCTTAAATTTTGTTGTTTGGTAAAGAGTTAAACAGTCATCTGCTACAAATTTGTTATGGGGGTAAAGAGCCATCATATGCCTATTACAGCTGTAGATGCTTCTGAAGCCAGGATAATTCCAAGATCGGACTTCACTAAACATGCACTTTGCTATTTGACCTATACAGTCGGCTTTGCTGAAATATTCTATCCAAGAGCAATCTTGAAATTTGATTTGGGCCTTCTTTCTAGATTGAAAATAATTTGGGTTTTTTTTTGTCACTCTTTTTCCCCCAATCACAGTTGAAGAAGAAAGTGAGAAGATAGAATTGACAGACAGTCAGCTTACCACTCTAACTTGGCACATCTCACAGTTTCTGCTAGATCTGGGACACCCCAATGTTGTGGAGAGAATTCTGAAGGCATTGCATACATGGCTTGCAAAGGTTTGTACACATGTTAAATGTAAAGATCTTTCATTCTGTCTGTAGTTTGACAATTGTGGAAAGCATTTTTTCAGGTTCCCACTAGTTTTTAGCTCACCTGAGCACAGAGTGCTCAAGGTGAGCTTTTGTGATAGTACTGTGTCCGTCGTCAACATTTACCTTGTGTGCACTCTAGAGGCCACATTTTTAGTTAGATACTCATGAAACTTGGTCAGAATGTTTGTCTTGATAATATCTCGGACAGTATTGAAATTGGGTCATGTCGGGTCAAAAAGTATGTCACTGAGCTAAATGTTATGAAAACCTTGTGTGCACTCTAGAGTCCACACTTTCAGCCTGATACTCTTGAAACTTGGTCAGAATGTTTGTCTTGATAATATCTTGGACAAAGTCAAAATTTGGTCATGTTTGGTCAAAAAGTAGGTCACTGGGCCAAATCTTAGAAAAACCTTGTGTGCACTCTAGAGGCCACATTTTCAGTCTGAAATTGATGAAAGTTGGTAGGAATGTTTGTCTTGATATCTCGGAAAAGTTTGAAATTCGGTCATGTTAGGTCAAAAACTAGGTCACTGGGCTAAATCTTAGAAAAACCTTGTTTTTTTATGATATCTCGGACAAGTTTGAAATTGGCCATGTCAGGTTAAAAAGTAGGTCACTGGGTCAAGCCTGAGAAAAACCCTGAGTACACTACAGAGGCCACTTTTTTCGACTGATAGTTATGGAACTAGGTCAGAATGTTCATCTTACTGATGTCTGAGACAAATTTAAAATTGGGTCATATCTGATTAAAAAGTAGGTCACAGGGTCAAGTCTTGCAAAGACCTTGTGTGCACTCTAGAGGCCACATTTTTGGCCTGATACTCTTGAAACTTAGTCAGAATGTTTGTCTCCATGATATCTTGGATAGGATCCAAATTGGGTTGATGTCAGGTCAAAATGTAGGTCACTGGGCCAAAACTTAAAAAAACCTTGTGTGCACTCTAGAGGCCACATTTTCAGCCTGAAATGCATGAAACTTGGTTAGAAAGTTTGTCTTGATGATATCTTGGACAACTTTGAAATTAGGTCACATTGGGGCAAAAAGTAGGTCAAGGGCAAAATCTTAGAAAGACATTGTGTGCACCTTAGAGGCCACATTTTCTGCCTGATTCTCATGAAACTAGGTCAGAAAGTTCGTTTTGATGATATCATGGACACAATCCAAAGTGGGTCACATCTGGTCTCAAAGTAAGTCACTGGACCAAATCTTAGAAAAACCTTGTGTGCACCATAGAGGCCTCATTTTTAGCCTGATACACATGAAAGGTGGTCAGAATGTTTGTCTTAATGATATCTTTGACAAGGTTGAAAGTGGGTCACATTGGTTTGAAAAGTAGGTCACTTACACCCGTGTGTTTTAAATCATTGAAACCAGGATCTCTTCAGCTTTATCAACTGTTGATGACTTTACTCAGGTGAGCGCTTTAGGGCCAGTGGCCCTCTTGTACATGATTCGAAAAAAGTCTCATGCTTCGTACATGTATGGATATGCCTCTTGTTTGAACTGTTTTTAGCTCACCTGAGCACAAAGTGCTCAGGGTGAGCTTTTGTGATCGTGCTGTGTCAGTCGTCCCTTGTGCATTGTGCAGTGTCCATCGGCCAGACGTCAACAATTACCTTGTGTGTACTCTAGAGGCCATACTTTCTGTCAAATACTCATGGAACTGGTCAGTATCTTTGTCTTGTTAATATCTTGGACAAGCAAAAAATTGGGTCATGTCTGGTCAAAAAGTAGGTCACCAGGTCAAAATTTAGCAAAACCTGATGTGCACTCCAGGGGCCACATTTTTAGTGCAATAATCATGAAACTTGGCCAGAAAGTTTATCTTGATGAAATCTTGGATAAGTGTGGAATTGGGTCATGCCGGGTCAAAAAGTAGGTCACCAGATCAAGTTTTAGAAAAAAGCTTGTGTGACTCAAGAGGCCACATTTTTAGTCTAATACTTATGAAACTTGGTCTGACTACTTGTCTTGGTGGTGTCTCAGACAAGTTTGAAACTGGGTCATGTTGGTTCAAAAAGTAGGTCACTGGGACAAATCTTACAAAAACCTTGTGTGCACTCTAGAGGCCACATTTTCAGCCTGAAACTCATGAAACTTAGAATGTTTGTCTTTATGCTATCTCTGACAAGTTTGAAATTGGGTCATGTTGGGTCAAAAAGTAGGTCACTTTGCCAAATTTTAGAAAAACCTTGTGTGCACCCTAGAAGCAAGATTTTAATCCCGATACCCATGAAAATTGGTCAGAATGTTTGTCTTGATGATAGACAGGTTTAAAATTGGGTCATGTCATTTCAAAAAGTAGGTCACTGGATCAAATACTAGAAAAATCTTGTGTGCAATCTGGAGGCCACATTTTCCATTCGATACTTATGAAATATTATCAGAATGTTTGTCTTGATGATATCTCTGACAAGACAAAAAAAGGTCAAGTAGGTTGAAAAGTAGGTTGGGAACACTCATGTTTTACATCATTACAACCAGGATCTCTTTGGCTTTATCAGTCCTAGATGCCTTTACTCAGGTGAGTGCTTTAGGGCCAGTGGCCCTCTTGTTTCTGTATGTTATGTTTAGATTACTGAAAAACCTCAATTGTTTTTGTGGTAATAATGAGTTGTCTTTGATATCGCTTTTTCATAGTACCTTTCTATTTCTACCTTATCTAGATTACTGAAAAGGTCTTAAGTGGCATCAGTATTTAAATATTGATGATAATTATTCCCATTATGCAACCTGTTCAAAATACCTTTCCTTTTCTTTACTAAAATAATTTTTCAAATTTTACAGGGAAAATTTATAGGAAAGAAGACAGTGTTTGAAAACATTGTTGGAAATGGAGAAAATGCTGGTAACCAGCATTTTCTCCATTTCTATAATGTTTTCTAGCTTTAAAAAAGAAAAAAAAAAGTTTCTTTCATTTGAGCCACACTTTATTTGTAGTCGACCAAAGCTTTTAGAATGGAGTAGTCTTAGATTTTTCATCTGGTAAAGTTTTAGATCATACAGAAGCAAACACTGAAGACTAAGATCCCACTGCAATTAATGTACTTGCTGATTGTGGTTAATGAACTTGCTGATTGTGGTCACTACCTGTGCAAAATACATCCATTGTAACATGTGGCAGCATAAGGGTTAATACTTTTTCCTGTTTACACTTCTCCTGTTTAAACAGTAAAATATCATTTTTAGCTGAGGTATTTTCGAAGAAAATGTCAAGGTATTGCAGTAGTCCTGTCGTCGTCTGTGTCGTCAAGCTAAAACTTTGACATTTTACAATAACTCTATTATTACTGAAGATATTTGCTTCAACCTTGGACAAGTTGTTAACTATCAAAAGGAGAACCTATACAACAAGGGCAGGTAACCATCAAAGTATTCTTGACAGACTTATGCCCCTTTTTTGACACAGAATTTTCACTGAAAATCAATCATCCACAGCTGATTGTTGGCTCCCGTATGCAGTGCTCTTGTCATGATTTCTTATATTCAGAGAGAACAATTTTTCTATCTCTAAATTGTCATTTTTACAATTTCTCATATTCAATGACTGGCACTATGCATTATCTCTTATCTACCGAGTCAGCTCAATTATCCCACTAAATGGTGTATTATTTTACCTTGCTGTAGAGAGCAATTGACAACAGGATGGAAAAGCGAGCCATTGCTCATTACAACTTCAAGATATTGTTGAAAGTTGAGGTCTTTATTGACTTTTTTTTGATGATACAGATGAGCCTCTTGTAGCTGTGTATGCATGGCTCATAATGCAGGGGTTGGGAGTTTGAATTTTGGTTCAGCTGAATGGTTCAGCTAAAACTCTGCCTGAAAACATATGAAAGTTATTGCAACAGGGTTTTCCTCTCACCACTAAATATAGTTTTGACTTTTGTGGGAAAGAAGCCAATTCTTAACAAAAAGAAGAACGTTCAGGGGTTACATGGGTGCCATGACAAAACTATTTAATAGTCTATAAATACTGTTTAACAACAAACAAAATTTGATGTTTTTAGTGTTGGGCTCCTAAATCATTCTTTTCCTATGTTTTTGTCTGTACCTTTTCAGGATGGTTTACTCCAAAAACAGGTTATCTTATTTTGATCTCTTACTCATTTATGATGAGCATTATTTTCTCCAACCCTTCAAAATACTGCTCTAATTCTGGGCTCCAACACTAGTCTCTGATTGGCTGAGACAAAACCTGTATGTTCTCTCAGCCAATCAGATTGCAGGTCTTACAATATTCAGAATAGTTGAAGAAAATGATTCCTTATGTTTTTCATGAAAGAAATATCATACTTTTATGTAATTTCTCTTTATTTAGAACTTTGGTCACTTTTGGTACACTTGAAATCACACACAGACTATTTGTTATCACAAAATGTATTTCATTTCTTTATGTACATTAATTTTGCTACATTCAGGGTAGATGACTTGGAAACATTGTGGCATATGATCATCCGATGTGATATTATACAACAAAAATCACATTTATGTTCATTTTCATTCTAATTTGAATGATGTTGCTCACTTTTAATACACCTGTGATCTCACAAAAAATTGATACACAAAGACTGTCACTTGGTTTTCACAATATGTACTTCATTTTTGTGTATGCATTTGCTACAATGAAGGTCAGTGATATGAAGCTATTGTGGCAATTTTACATCAAATACTGACTTAGCTTTCTTTGACCTTTTCCTGAAATTAATAGTTTCCTTGTTTTCAGCTCGGTAGGCCAAAGGCCAGTCTCTGAGTCTGTGCATGCATACATGTATTAATTTTTATTTTAAAGATATGCCCTGAAACTACCAGCCTAACTTGAACCAGATTTCATACAAATGCTTTCACTATCATGACCTTCTTGCAGATTTCTTGCAAAAAATATAGGGCCATGAAGAATTTCAGTTGTCATGGTGACTAAACTGAAAAACCTGGAAAACCTAAAAAATGTTCTCCAAATCTGCATGTCAGATTTCTTGCCGATTCATCCAAAGTGATCCTTGGGCAGATGTCTTTCAGATTTCATGATAGAATTTTGATCTTTGGTAGATCATGTACACATTTTATACTAGAATCTTGATCCATCAAAACACATGGCCACCATGGGCGTGGCTTTTTATGATATTATGTATAATGTTATTTGTATCATGAAATTGAAGAGCCAAGCTCTGTGAAAAGGGGGCTTAATGCATCTGCAAAAAGTATCAATCCTGGTCAGCCTGTGCAGTCTGCACAGGCCAACCTGGCTAGAAACTTTTTGCTATTGGTAAATTTTCTGCATGTCAAAGGACCTGTCTACCACATGATTTAGTAGGTTGTTAGACAAAATAGATTTCATGGATTCATAATTATGTGATGACTTGCTGCTTAAAATGCATCACAGAGATGTAATAATCCCCATTTTGCCAGAGCATGGCCTGTATGTTTTAACCCTTTACTGCACAATGCCGCCTTTTGACGCCCCTGGGAAAGAAACCTTTTGAAAACATAGTGGGAAAAGGAGAAAATGCTGGTAACCAGCATTTTCTCCTTTTCCCACAATGTTTTCTACCCTATCAAAAAAAAATTGCACCATGTGAGCCACATAGAAATTGTCGTCTGCAAATGCTTTCAATTTGGACAAGGCTAGAATTTTGTTGTCTGGTAAAGGGTTAAGGTCAATTACAGGATCATTTACTATTGTAAATTTGCTAGTTTCTGGTATTTTTGCATACACATGACCTATCATTCAACTTTAAAATGTTGTCTTACTGAAGTTGCCTCCAAAAAGCACCTTGACTCTCTACCAAATGACAGATTTTAGACTTGTCCAAATTGAAAGCATTTACAGACCACAAATTAAAGTTTAGTCACAACATGAAATTTGTCTTTCATGGGGTAGAAAACATTATGGGAAAAGGAGAAAATGCAGGTTACCAGCATGTTTTATTTTTCCTGCACTGTGTTTGAAAGCCGTTTTCTTTAGGGTCGTTTAAAGTCAGGATTGTGTGGTTCAGGGTTAGGAGGCCCTTACATATTAAGAATGAAAGAAAAGGAGGCAAGGTTTGAATAGTTAAGAGCTTTGTTGTCAAGAATTAGAAATGTGATATATAGCTTTGCATAGGGTTTTGTTTGCTAGATGTGTTCAACCCTTTACCACACAATCCCTGGTTTTCATGACTCTGGGAAAGAAAACTTTTGAAAACATTGTGGGTAAAGGAGAAAATGCTGGTAACCATCATTTTCTCCTTTTCCCACAATGTTTTCTACCCTATCAGAGAGCTTAAGCTCATTTGTACCAATTTTGAATTTGTCGTCTGCAGATGTTTTGAATTTGAAAGAGTCTAAAGTTTGTCGTTTGGGAAAGGGTTAAGTCCTTACATCCACATATGTATCTTACTATTATTTTCCATTCTAGGACTTTTTATATATTTTATTTTCAGTATGTATAACAGTATAATATTTTTTTTATGATTCAGTCTTTTTTTTTTTACTATTTATCATATCAGGATGCATAATTATACCTTCCTCCTATGTATGTGCATAGAATTGTAACATGCAAACAAGATCAACACTCCCAAAATGCTGCAGTAGTTCTAGAAATGAGTTTGGATTGAACTGTTTGTGTTGGAATGTTGGATACCTCAGTCTGTTTTTTGTCTGTGTTCATTGCTATAACTAGGCATTGTTATCATATTTTGCTGTTTGATTTCATTAGCTATGCATCTCTTGCAACCATTTGTTAGGTGCATTACTGTTAGACTAAAAAGTTGTATTTGTAACTGTATAAATATTTTATGCTGGTAACTGTGTAGGCTAGAAGTGTTTTTTTTTTTTTCAGTAAAATAAACCATTATTCAGCACTACAACTTCATTTACAAATTATGATGGTTAGGTGTATGTCGAGAAAGAGTATGTATGGTAACTGGTTCTTAAAAAAAGGTGGACATACTAAACGGTTGATTCATTTAGGATTTACCATACTTAAGTCAGCACAAGGTCTTGTTGAAGATATCAACTCTTTATCACACAAGAAAAATTTAGATTTGTCTAAATTAAAAGTGTTTACAGATGACAATTCAAGTTTGAATATCTAAGCCAACAATGGAAGTTGGCTTAGATAGGATAGAAAACATTGTGGGAAACAGAGAAAATGCTGGTTACCATCATTTCTCCTTTTCCCACAGTGTTTTCAAAAGGCTTCCTTCTCAGGGTCATTGAAAGCATTTGCAGATGACAAAATAAATGTAATTGAAAAATTGCAATTTGTTTTGGGAAGGGTAGAAAACATTGTGGGAAAAGGAGAAAATGCTGGTTACCAGCATTTTCTCCTTTTCCCACAATGTTTTCAAAAGGCTTCTCCCTGAGGGTCGTTAAAACTCGGAATTGTGTGGTAAAGAGTTATAGGACTGATGAACTGGTCTGAAAGTTGATTTTTAAGAGCCAGTTATTTGATTTTAGAAGAGTTGGCTTTTAGGAAGGATAGATTTTTGGAATTAGATTTTTTACTCACATGATATTTAGGAGGATTGGCTGATAGGAAATATTATAAGAATGCTGATAAGATTTTAGGAGGGTTAAATTTTAACAAAGATCAGATTTTGGGAGGGAAGGATTTTAGAATGAATGGATTTTAAGAAGGTTGGATTTGCAGGGGAATTAGAAATATTTATTAGAGTAATGGTGGTGGATCCATAGATGGATTAGTTTAACCCTTTCCCAAACAAGCCCTGGTTTTCACGTGTCTGCAGTACAAGTCTTTTGAAAACACTGTGGGAAAAGGAGAAATTGCTCGTAACGAGCAATTTCTCCTTTTCCCACAGTGTTTTCTACCCTTTTTGAGAACTTTCTGCCATCTTCATCAAATTTAAAATTGTCGTCTGCAAACTCTTTCAATTTGGACCAGTCCGAAATTTGCCGTTTGGGAAAGGGTTAACCAATAGAATGAAACTATATTTTTTTACAGAGATATCCTCTCAGTGAAGACAATCAACTCATTCTGGCCAAAGTTCAGGAATGCCTTGGACAGCTATATATGAATGGAAATAACCTTGACCTTGCAGAGAAGTGGTATAAAAAAGCGCTACGCACTGTGATGGACATGTTTGACACAGACGACAAATCACCAGTATATGCAGAATTGCAGTTGCTCAAGTGTAGGTAGTATTTTTATCTGTTGGGTCCTAGGTAGTTCAATCTATAGTGAACAAAACTATCTTTTCACCAGATGATAATCAGCATGTTCTCCTTTTCCACCAGGGCAGTTAAATTACAATCGTGTCCTGTAAAGATATGAACAAATTTTTGTTCTCAACTCGGCAGAGTGACATATTTCAGACCTCTATAAATGTAATTGAATACACACCATAGAGTAAATTCATGCCTGTCTATTTCTGTCCATAGACATATCATAGTTTCAATTTCAAACTTTTTTTACTATCTGAAACACAAATGAAGCCTTGAGGTTTAAACACTGTTGCAAACTCAGCTGATTATGAAATCATTTTCTGTAAGCTTATGCCATGACAGTTCAGTCTTTTGTTCGTAGGACCTGAACTTAATAAAAAGTTAAACAAATTTGCAGTAGACATCTTTGAAAAGACCTTTTTAAAACAGGAATTATCAATATGAACTCAAGTTAATTTATGTTTGAAGAAAAAAAAAATGTGTTAACCCTTTACGACACAGTCCTGACTTTTAATGACCCTTGGGAAGAAGCCTTTTGAAAACATTGTGAGAAAAGTAGATATGCTGGTAACCAGCATTTTCTACTTTCCCAGAATGTTTTCGACCATATCAAAGATAAATTCCATCATTTGAGTCACATTTAAATTGTTGGCTGCAATGCATTCATTTTGGACAAGTCTACATTGTTCTCAGAAGCTGTCTGTCAGTCTTGCTTAGTCATTTGTTAAGCAAGTAGATGCCAGACAACCTACCAGTATGCTTGTACAATGCAATATTTCTTTTCCTTGCAGGTAAAGTGATACAAGAGATAGGGTATCTGAGACTAGTAGAGGGACTGTTGGATGATGCTGATGATCTGTTACAAGAAGCTATAGAACTTGCCGAAGTCATCCATAAACTACCTGTTAGAGCAAGTGTGCTGTTTCACATTGGGAATCTCAGGTGAGAATAAAAAGGACTTTCTATAAATAAGTGTTGCTGAATTTAGTTTCTGCATGGAACAAATTTGCAATTAAGGTAATGTAAGAAATAGGTTAAGGCTATAGGAAGAGGGACTGTTATATAATGATGATCTACCACAAGAGGCCACAGAACTTGCTGAAGTCATCCATAAGCTATCTGTTAAGAGCAAGTGTGCCGTTTCACATTGGGAATCTCGGGTGAGGATAAATAAAAAATGATTTGTATGAATTAAAGTGCAGAAATTGAGTTCTGTACAATTAATCTATAGCTCCCACAGGGTATTTAACCCTTTACCACACAATCCTAACTTTTACCGAACCTAAGAAAGACAGCTTTTGAAAACATTGTTCAAAAAGGAGAAAATGCTGGTAGCTGGAAAAGCTGGTTGCTGTTTTCTGCGCCTCCCAAAACATATTTCAATTTTTTAGTCACATTTGATTTGTTGTCTGCAAATACTTTGAATTCGGATTAGTCTAAAATTCTGGTGTTTGGTAAAGAGTCAGACTCAAAATCTCATTGCATCAGTCACCTCTGAAAATGTCCATGTAAAATATGTGGTGTCTGTGGTTGTTAGGTAGAGCGTTGGCCTCGTAATCAAAAGGTCCTGAGTTCGATACCCAGAAGCAGATGTCAACTTTGGGACTGTTCATTGGCCCATATGTTCGGCGCGGGTACTGGTGTAGTTTCCAGGAAGCAGAATCGAGAGTGATTATACTTGTAAGAACTTGTTTCTCAATCGATGTAAAATAAATATGTTTAAACTAAACTAAATATTGAGAATTGATATGGTTGAAGATTTTACAGATATGATATGAAAGCATTGCGGTGAAATAAATGCTTGCCGTAGGCAATTTCTACTACTGTCACAGTGTTTTTGAAAGACAAAAAAAAGAGGTGTGCCAGAGGAAATGACAGTGCTATACTACAAAGCTACTCATATATAGGTGATGGGAGCTTTGGTTCATGACAATTATAGAAGGTCCTGTTTATTTCTCTGCTACTCTCGGACTATCTGTACATTATTCTGTCTCGTCCTTCTGTCTTATTTTTTTACTGTAGCAAAGTATGCCCCTTCAGCAGGGGATATTAGTTCAACACAGAGAACTGTTAATTTAATCTGTTTGCCATGCCTTTTAAAAAAAAAATTAAGTTCAAGGAATTTGATATGAATCATCTTGTATTTTAGACACAAACAAGAGGACTTTTTAATGGCAGAGACCAATCTGAGAAAATGCTTGATGCTTCGACAGAAGTGGTACGGGAGGTCACATCCCTTAGTTGCGGATACTTTGTTTTCGCTTGGAATTGTTATGGCAGATGAAGAAAATGAAAGAGGGTAAAATTTTTAACATAATTTAAAATAGCAACAAGAAAACTTTGCCGTCATAACACTGCTTAAACTATTAACCTGTTAACCCATTACCATTTAATGTGTGTTTTAACAACCCCGGGGACAGAGGGCATTTGGAAGGTTTGCAGATAAGGAGAAAATGCTGGTAATCAGCATTTTCTTCTTTCTGTACTATGTTTTTTATCCTTTCAAAGACAATTCTCATCATATGAGCCATAATTACTTTGTCATCTGAAAATGCTTGCAATTTTGTAATCAAAACCTATTTAACATGCAACAAACATTTGTGGCTTGAGACCAGAGGGTTGCTGGTTTGATTCTGAGCTCAGTGAGATTATTTACAAAGATTGATGATAGTTGTTGTGACAGGATTTATTCTTCTCTCATTGTTTTTTTTTTGTTTTTTTTTTAAATGACTATATCTCTCATTGCTGAACACTGTGTTGACAAAGTTTACAAGGGAGGAAAGCCAGTGGTTTGGAAAGAATTTTATGCAAAGTGCTGCTGGAAGATACTCACAGAAAGCATGAGTAGGTGCACTGGTTGCCACAATACAACTGATATAATTTTAAAAATTACTTTAAACGCCAAACAAAGAAATTTAGCTTGAAATTTGAAATCCGATAAAATTTAATGAAATACCCCTATTTTTTTCATACTCATATTTTTTACCTTGAATATGAGTCATAGTTTAAAAAGTATTGGCTTTCTGTATTCAGTATCACAATATTTTCAATGTTTAAACCTTTACCAGTCAATGCAGACTTTTAACCTTACAGTACCTTTCACAACTATAGTTGCCTTTGCAGCCAGTGTAGGTCAAGATCAGGCTACACAAAACATGCAGCCTGATCTTTGATCTACTCTGTCCGCTTTGCTGAAACACTGTAGACGAAAGCAACCATGAAATTGCAATTATTTGGGCTGTATTTCTAGCATGAAGATTTTTTTTTTTTTAAAGTTTTATTTCTAGGATGAAGATGCCTGATAGGTTTATTTGGCGCTCTAAAGGTTAAAGGCCCTGGGGAAGAAGTGCTTTTGAAAACATTGTCTTAAAAGGAGGAAAAAGAACATTGTGATTACCAGCATTTTCTCCTTTTCCCCGCAATGTTTTCCACCCTTTCAAGGACAAATTTCATCATCTGAGTCACATTTAAATTGTTGTCTGCAAATACCGTATTTTGCTTAAATTTTGGGACACCCAAAGAATTGGGACACCATCAAAAAAACGTGAAAATAATTATTTTTCATGATCCAAAGATTTGGGCCATACTAAAAATTGCAAAATAAGACAGTATTTTTGTTCCAAAGAATTAGGACAGTGAATATCTACACCGAAAAAAAAATCTTTTAATCAGCTTGATAGCCTTTGTTTACAAGCATTTGCTTCGCGCAGTTTCATTTCTGCACGTAAGCATTGCTTCCAAACCCTGTCAATATCATCAGGAATCTCCCGTTTCAAGACACATAAATCCGATCACCTGGACAGACAATTAAACAACCTGATTGTAAAAAAAGAGCCAAAATAAGGGTAAAACGGGTGTGATAAACTTGTACCAAAGGGCAAAGGTAATCAAAACGTCATTCACCTCACGTTAAAAGGTAAAATAGGTTGTAAAAGTATTTATATAAGCGCAAAACACCAATGCTGATTGCTTTCCCTGGACACATACAGAAATGACTGAAAACATTTAGTTTATCAGTAATGAAAACAATGAAAAAATACGAAATTTTAAATTCCTACTGTACGAATTGACTACAGGAACTCTAATTTGTCTAAAAATAGACAGACCAGCATGTGATCGTAGTTTTATTGAAATCGTAGTGCTCATATTCGGCTGGTAAGTGGTCAGTGACAAACAGTTTGACAGCTTGTCTTGTTTGACCATAAGTTTTGGGACACCTTGGAAAATAATTATTTTTCATCGACCTAAATATTGGTACATCTAAAAAATTAGTTATTTTTTACTGTCCCAAAACTCAAGCTATTTACGGTACTTCCAATTTGGACAAGTGTACATTTTTTTGCATGTGGTAAAGAGTAAAATAATTTTATGTTAGGTGGGATGGTAAAAATATCCACATTTCCTTCCCCAAACCACTACTCCCTCATTCCGTCTTTAACTCTTTACCAAGTGACAGAATTTTAGACTTGTACAAATTCAAAGCATTTGCAGACAACAATTCAAATGTGGCTCAAATGGTGGATTTTCATTATGATAGGGTAGAAAACATGGTGGGAAAAGGAAGAAATGCTGGTTACCAGCATTTTCTCCATTTCCCACTATGTTTTCAAAAGCCTTCTTTGTTAAGATTGATAAAACTTGTATGGTAAAGAGTTAAGAGAAAATTTGTTATTGGAAAAAAATGTTGAATGTTAATTGTTATTCATTTTTGCAAAAGGTTTGATAGATTGGCAGCACAAGATGTTTTCCGTAAATGTTTAGAAGTGAGAGAATTTCACCTGGAAAAAGACCATTTGAAAATAGCAGAAGTTCTTTTTCAACTAGGTAAAATGGAGTTTTCTTCTTCCTTTACTTTTCTATTGGTTGTTAGTAGGTGTTTGCTTTATTCTAGGTCATGACTGATTCTTGAATACTTGAGTACTCCTTTGACCAATATGATGAACTAGTTAATTTTTAACTCTTTACCAAACAACAAAATTCTGGAATTGTCAGAGTTGAAAGCTTTTGAAGACCACAAATAAGATGTGCCTCAAATGATGAAATTTGTGACTTAAATGTCTGAGAGGATTTAGAAAACAATGCAGGAAAAGGAAAAAAGCTGTTAAGGTGCATTTTCTGCTTTTTCCATGATGTTTTTGAAAACCCTCTTCCTCAGGGTTGTCAAAACATGGGTTTTTCTCAAGCAAATTAGTTTAATAGCCAATCAGATTCATCACTGAATTTAGAATAAGAATAAGAATGGCCCAAGACCTGTGTAATCTTTGTACATTGCATTCCTATCAGGTGTAAGTAATATTTGTTCATTTCAATACAGATATATGTATATATGAGCCATGCTCTGGCAAAAGGGGCTTAATGCATCTCCGTGAATCAATGCTACCAAGCAGGTCATCATATAATTGTGGATCCATAAAATCCATTTTCTCTAACAACCCACTGAACCTGGAAATAGAATGGTCCTTTGACATGCAGAAAATTGACCAAAAGAAGAAAGTTTTGGCACAGGTTAGCCATTTTTAACTCCAATAGAATTATCTTTCTTATCTTCTGTCCATTTTTTACTTTACAGGTAGATTACTGAAATCAGACAGAAGTTATTCTGGTAAAGCAGAATGCCATCAGGTGTTAAAGAGAGCCCTTGATATTCGAATAACCAAACTAGGTGAGCAACTTATCTTTTTATAGACCTGTAAAACAAATGGGAGTGTCCCTAGGCAAGACATCTCAGAGCCCTAGCCTAGTACTGATGAAATTCAGGACATACATGAACCTAAAGATATGAGCTGTCTCCATGACTGAAATGACGTTGAAAATGGCACAAATGGCATTCAAT
Organism: Tridacna gigas; assembly: GCA_945859785.2. NCBI lineage: Eukaryota > Metazoa > Mollusca > Bivalvia > Cardiida > Cardiidae > Tridacna > Tridacna gigas. Next base: position 29,432,485 of record OX244036.2, on the reverse strand, counting down.
CCTTCAGTCAATCGGATGTCTAGCTTTATTTGTTGAAGGATTCTCTTGTTTTGTACTTTGACATTTTTGTGTGCAACGAACATCTATTTTGTCTATCAAAGCATTTGAAAGCTTTGTGGGAAAAAGAAGAAAATACTGGTAACAGTCACTTTCTGCTTTTCCCAGAATATTGTGTAACCTTTCTAAGACTAATTCCATAATTTGAGCCACATTCACATTGGTGTATGTAAATGCTTTCCATTTGGCCAAGTGTCAATTTTTGGTGTCTTGTAAAGAGTAAAGTCACCTCTATGGACAGTTCTGATTGTACTTGCACATTACATCAAGTATCACATGACAGAACAATATAGATGGCTAGCTACAAGTGCCTCAAAAGTAGTGGTTATATGAAGAAGGCAGAAGGATACTAAAAATCTTTGAGGATTCAAAATTCTTGTATCTCTGTCATACAGAGGTGTGGTCATAGAAAACTGAAATGACAAGTGATTGTGTTGAACTGATATCCTCTGCATGCTTTCGAAACAGACAGACAGTAGGATGGACAGTCAGATTGAAAGACAGACAGATATACAGTGCTTAACTCTTTACCAAACGACAAAATTTTTGACTGGTCCTAGTTGAAAGCATTTGCAGACGACAAATTAAAGGTGCCCCAAATGATGAAATTTGTCATTGATAGGTTAGAAAACATTGTGGGAAAAGGAGAAAATGCTGGGTACCAGCATTTTCTCCTTTTTCCACAATGTTTTCAAAAGGCCTCTTTCTCAGGGTCGTTAAAAGTCGGGATTGTGTGGTAAAGGGTTAAACAATTCCCCGCTTCTGCCTTTGGGCAAAGCAGATTTCTATTCTACTCGAAAACTGTTACATTATGGCCACTAGATGCATATACTTTCAAACTGAGTACAATTGAAAATTTAAACAACTGAGATACTGATTGTATGCCTTTAAGTCATAGATCAACAATTGCTGTTCTAACTCTTTACCAAACGACAAACGTTTAGACTGATCCAAATTGAAAGCAATTACAGGCGACATATCAAATTTTGCTGAAATCATGGATGTGTTTATGAAAGTGTAAAGAAAACTTTGTAAGACAAGGAGAAAATGCTGGTTACCAGCATTTTCTCCTTTTCCCACAAGATTTTCAAAAGGCCTTTTTCCTTGAAGTTGTTAAAACTCAGCATTGTGTGGTGAAGATTTTAAGAATCCTGACAAAAAGGCTTTTGAAAACATTGTGTGGTAACTAACATTTTCTCCTTTGTCCACAATGTTTCTTAGTTATTCAAATATAAATTCCATCACTTGAGCCTAATTGATGTAATTTGTCTTCTTCAAATGCTTTCGACATGGAGGAGGCAATGAATTTGTCATCTGGATTAGGAGTTAGGAATGATATATCAAGCAATAAGCAAGTAATAAATGTTTCTGGTGTATGTAAACAGATGTTTAAGAGGCAATCACAGGGCAGTTGTCAACAGATTGGAATTATTTATTGGCTCAGATCATTTTGGTGCTTCAATTTCCACAGGGGCTTTATTGTTCAAACAAACATAAATGTTATCCTTTATAAACTATTTATAGATCTACCAATGGCGATTGTAAGTCACACTAATGACAAACAGTTAAAGAAAGGGAAGAATTTTTTAGCTGTGGAAAACTCCTAAAATAATGAATTGCTTGTTCCATGTAATTGCTCCTTTTAACACAGTGTTTGTTAAAGTTGTCAACAGCAGGGTTATAAAAAGTGGTATTTGTATAGTACTGGATTAAACAAACAGCTTCTCAATCAAATGAGAGGTTTTGTTTACAAGTAATGATATCATACCTCATAAAGTAGTTTATTTACATAAGAAAAGTTTTTATTGCAACTGTTTGACCAATCCATTGCTGAGCAAAGCTAGATGAGCTTTGCTGACAGTGTAGCTCAAAATCAGACCATTTTTGATGTACAGACTTACCTTGGTCCTACACTAGACCTATCCACCAGTTTGCAAGAGATTCTAGCTGGAACACTATCAGCCCTTTACCACACAATCCTGTCTTTTAACGACCCTGAGGAGAAAGTTTTTTGAAAACCGTGTGGTAACAAACATTTTCTCCTTCTCCCACAATGTTTTCTACCCTTCTGATAACACATTTCAGCTTTGTCAGTTGCGAGTTCTTTCAATATGGACAAGTCTGACATGTTATTGTTTGGTTAAGAGTTAACCCTTTACCACACAATCCTGGTTTTAATGAACCAGAAAATAGAGGCTTTTAAAAACATTGTGGGAAAAGGAGAAAATGCTGGTGACCAGCATTTTCTTCTTTTCCCACAATGTTTTCTTTTCTTCCTAAAACAAATCTGCAATTTTTGAGTCATATTTTAGATGGCTGCATTTGCATTCAGTTTGGACAGGTCTAAAATTTTGTTGTTTCGTTTGGCACAGAGTTAAGAACACATTACTTTGTTTCAGGATATATTATCTGTCATCAAAAGGCAGATCTTTCTCTGCTACAAGCCGTAAAAGTATCTTTTGCCAGTGGCAAAGGTCTAGATCAGACTGCACATAATATTTATCTGCACTGTTCTTTCTGACCTAATAGGATTATTCATTTGTGCATTGTCTTTTTTTTATGCGAGTCATCCAGTGCATTGCTACAAAAGAAAAATTCATGTATTTTCAAGTGGTCACTTTCAAGTATTTATTGTTCAAAAGCTTATCTTATACACCTGTTTGTTGAAGATGTAATGGTATGTAGAAAGGTGAAATGTTGGAGAGAAAAACACTTTGTTATAACCAAACAGTTGTGCGATTATTGTGATTTAACTTTTTACTCTTTACCAAATTAACCCAAGTTTTAACAACCCTAAGAAAAAAGGCCATTGTAAACATTGTGAGAAAAGAAAATGCTGGTAACCAGCATTTGCTCCTTTTCCCACAATGTTTTCTACCTTTCCACAAACAAATTTCAATTTTAGAGTCACATTTACTTTGTAGTCTGCAAGTACCTTTAATTTGGACAAGTCTAAAATTTGTTGTATGGTAAAAAGTTAATTGGTTCTGATATGAGCAATAGAATTTACGAAGGATGGAAACTAAAAGTTCTTTCAAATCAAGAGTTACAAAGAAAAAGTCTGTAAGGTTCAAGTTAGGTATGTAATTTATTCATGATTTTGATTTTCTTTAATTTTCAGCTCAGCTGGCCAAAGGCCAGCAAGCTTATATCATGGCTCTGTGTCTGTCAAGCCTCAGTCTGTGCATGTGTGTGTGCATTAACTTTTATTTCAAGCATCTTCACTAAAACTTCTCATCCAATTTTGATGAAACTTCACAGAAATGATCCTGCTGTGGCTCTTTTCAGAATATCTTCAAAGAATTTGATTCTAGTGAAAACTCTGGTTGCCATGGTAACAGAACTGAAAAATTTTGAAAAACTTTGAAAATCTTCTTGTCCAAAACCATAAGGCCTAGGGCTCCCAAATTTGGTGTGTTGGTGTGTTGCCTCATCCAGTAGACCTCTACCAGTCTGTTTCAATTTATAGCCTTGCATTCTAAATTGGCCCTAGCCCGGTGGGAGGGGGGGTGTCACAATTTTAACATGGGCTTATATTCCTAACCATAGAGCATAGGGCTACCAAATTCGGCAAGTAGCCTTATCTGCTGGACCCCCCCCCCTTCAAATTATAGCCCTGGAGTCAAAATTGGCCCCCGCTCCAATGGTCAAGAGTTTTACATTGGCTTATATAGTGAAAACTTCATAAATCCTCTTGTTCCTAACTGTAAGACCTAGGGCTACCAAATTCAGCATGCCACTTCATCTAACAGACCTCTACCAATGATGTCCCAATTATAGCCCTGGGATCAATATCGGCCCTGCACTGCTGGGGTTACAAGTTTTACAGTGTAGTACATGAAGTCAATATGACCTTAGCTTACAATTTTGATCAAGGGAAATAATTCATGTTCACTCATAATAGATATATCTTAGTTTGGTATCATTTACCTCCCTTGAAAAAGAAACTGCATTATTACAAAGGACCACTCTACCTCCAGATTCATTTAGTTGTTAACCCTTTACCAGATGACAAAATTTTCGCCTTGTCCAGATTGAAAGCATTTGCAGACTACAATATCAAAGTGGATCAAATGATACAATTTTTCTTTGATAGGGCAGAAAACATTGTAGGAAAAGGAGAAAATGCTGGTTACCAGCATTTTCTCCTTTTCCCACAATGTTTTCAAAAGGCTTCTTCCCCACGGTCGTTAATAGGTGGCATTGCGTGGTAAAGGGTTAAACAAATGGATTTTGTTGATCTATAATTATGTGACTTGCGTGGTATAATGCTTCAGTGAGATGCATTAGCCCCATTTTGCTAGAGCATGGCTCAAATATAAAGTCTGACAAGAAAACATTTCGCAAACAGAGAAATTGAAAGCATTCTTGCCATTAAATGGTTTAATCTTTTACCACACAACCTCACCTTTTTGAAAAGAAGAAGGAGGCTTTTCAAAACATTGTGGGAAAAGGAGACAATGCTGATAACCGGCTTCTTTTCTTTTTCCCACAATGGTTTCTACCCTTCCAAAGACAAATACCATCAGCCACATTTTAAATGTCATCTGCAAATACATCATGTTGTTACTCTTAACAGATGACAAAATTTTAGACTTGTCCATGCTGAAAGCATTTGCAAACAACAAATTAGATATAGCTGAAATGATCGAAATATCATTTTAATAGTAAAAAACATTGTGAGAAGAAGAAAATTGTTGGTTACAAGTGGTTTTTTTTTTTGTCTTTTCCCAAAATGTCTTAAGAGGCCATCTTCCTTGGGGTTGTTCAAACACAGACTCTTTGGTTAAGTGTTGACAGTTTTCTTGATGCTTATGTGTCAGAAATGTGGCCACACGGAGTCTTTTACAATTTGATACCTAATGATAGAATTTTAATTGTGTGATTATTTTTTTGTGATAGACCAAATGGGAGAATTCACAATAGAAAAAGATTCAAATTTCAGTAGGGCTGGTGTATTTTTTTGTTAATACTGGTTTTATCAGTAAAGCAATCAAATCATTATTATGGCTATTATCAGTAATTCTATCTAGTTGTATTTATATTATATACAATGTATTTATGTTTATACTAATGCTGGGGTCATTATATATACAGAAAGACAAAGACACAATGGCAGTTTTGAACTTGCAGACAAATATAAATTCTAGATCAGACTGCACAGAACACACGGCTAATCTGTTATCTACACAATTTGCAACTCTTTAATTATAGTGTCCTCAGAGTTTCAGATAGAAGGAGTGACTTTGATTTCAAAATTGAAAATGTTAGTTATTCTCCTCCAAACCCTATGTTATGGGTACTTATTAGAATCGTCTCAATGAGATGATTCTAATGAGTACACGCAACATAGGGTTTGGAAGAGAAATAATGGATTAAGAATACCATCACTCCCTCCTATCTGGGGCTCTGTGTACTGGTATATATTGTGTTGTGACTACAATAGGGCAAGGATAAATTGGTAATTTTACACTTGGGGATCATAGTGAAGACAAGCGCTTTTCAGACAGCAAAAGAAAAGAAGCACCGGAAACGTCTCATTCTTGAGACTAACCTCTTACCAAAAAAAAGTTGAAATTGTTAGTTAACATTGTGAATTATTCATTACTGTATATTGACTACAGTTATTTCGTACTCTGCCAAAATATTTTTGTGGTTCTATATTGGAGTTGATTTATTAACCCTGTAACAAAAAGTCCGGTGTTTTATGGACCCTTGTGGGAGGATCCTTTCGAAAACATTGTGGTAAAAGGAGAATATACTGGTATTCAGCATTTTCTCCCTTTCCGACAATGGTTTCTACCCTTTCAAAGACAAATCTTACCATTTGAACCCTATCCATATTTTCGTCTGCAAATGCCTGCAATTTGAATAAGTCTAAAATTTTGTCATTTGGTAAAGAGCTAAGTTTATTTGTAAATTATAAAAAAAATGATAACAATCACCTAGTGCATTTATTTGAGTAAATACTAATTAAATGAACTTGGATTGAGTAACGATACTGACAGAAATACATTTGAAAAACTTTGTAAGTATCCCTTTATTTTTGTTACTGTGTTTTTTTTTTTGGCACATTTCCTTTGTGAGAGGACTTTCGTCTTTTTTGCAAGACACAACTTTTGGGAAATGTTGAGGCAAAAGGAAGATTTTTTGTAATTTGCATTTTATCTTCCTGCCATAGCACAGAAAATGCTTTCATTTATCACTTTACAAAGGTGTTTTCAAGTTGTCAATTTCAAAACAGATGAGCCATGATCTGTGAAAAGGGGGTTAAAGTCTAATGCATCTGCAAAAAGTATTGACCCAGGTCAGATGGCGCAGTCTGGTTCAGGGCTGACCTTAGTTGAAACTGTTTGCTATTAGTCAATTTTCTGCATGGCAAAGGACCAGTCTACCTTATGATTCAGCTGGTTGTTAGACAAAATTGATTTTATTGATCAAGAATTTTATGATGACTTGCTTGGTATAATGGATCATAGAGATGGATTAAACCCTGTTTTCCGAAAGCATCGCTGACATGTATTTGACAATTCCCCAATAGGATCCTTTTATACTTATTTTGCTTTATATTTGCATTGCCTGTCATGCAGGCTAAATGGCCATAGCTGTCCATTCTCATTAACTTTATACAACACAATCCCAAGGAAGAGGCTTTTGAAAGCATCGTGAGAAAAGAAGAAGATGCTTGTTGCCAGCATTTTCTTCTTTTCTCACAATGCTTTATCCCATTTCAAAGCCAGCTATCATCTTTTAAGCTACATGTATTTTGTCGTCTTCATGCTCATGGTGCTCATTATCCCTATATAATCCCGACTTTTAAGAACCTTGAGGAAGAAGCCTTTTGAAAACATTGTGGGAAAAGGAGAAAATGCTGTTAACCAGCATTTTCTCCTTTTCCCACAATGTTTCCTACTCTACCCAAAACAAATTTCAATTTTTTCAGACACATTTATTTTGTTGTCTGCAAAAGCTTTCAATTTGGACTAGTCTAAAATTTTTTCATTTGGTAAAGAGTTATGGGCATTTTCTGCTTGTTAGGGGTTTAACTCTTTACCAAACAAAATTCTAGACTTGTACAAATTGAAAGCATTTGCAGACAACAAAATAGAAGTAACCTAAATTATGATTTTGATCTATGAAAGGGTAGAAAACATTGTTTGAAAGGGAGAAAATGCTGGTTACACCAGTATTTTCTCCTTTTCCTACAATGTTTTTAAAAGGTTCCCTCTTAAAACATGGGACTGTTTGGTAAAAGGGTTAATACCATTTTTGATATTATTCCAGTCATATCACAGAGGCCTGTGCACCTATCCATTAATTTCTAGATTTCCTTACACCAGTACTTTGCACAACATTCTTGTCAAGCCACTGGCTACTTTCCCACACAAACATCATCGAAACTTTGACGTTAACAGAGGATTTTATTGTATCAAAATGACTATCATCAATCCTCTGAAAGAGTTAAACTCTTGAACACACAATCCCGAGTTTTAACGACCCTGAAGAAAAAGCTTTCGAAAACATTGTGGGAAAAGGAGAAAATGCTGGTAACCAGCATTTTCTCCTTTTCCCACAATGTTTCTACCCTACCAAAGATAAAAACCATCATTTCAGTTACATTTATTTTGTAGTCTGCACATGCTTTCAGTTTGGTCGAGTCCAAAATTTTGTCCTGTGGTAAAGAGTTAAAAGGCTTTACCAAACAATCCTGACTTTTAATGACCCTATGGAAGAAGACTTCAGAAAGCATTGTGGGAAAAGGACAAAAAAGCTGGTTCACCACAACTTTGTCTCTGGAGGTACAGAGGTCAGAGGATTGTCATACATTTTGTTGTGACAAAAAGGAGAGTGTCTTATGAAATTCATTTAACCCTTTACTACACACTTCTGAGTTTTAACAACCTTGAGAAAGAAAGGTTTTTAAAACATTTTGGGAAAAGGTCCGAGAGTACTGGTAATCAGCATTTTCTCATTTTCCCTCAATATTTTCTAACCTTTCCAAGACAAATTTTAATTTTTGAGTCCAATTTATTTTGCCATCTGCAAATGCTTTCAATTTGGACATGTTAAGATTTTGTTTTGTGAAGAGTAAAACGCTTTACTACATGAAAACAAAATTTATACTTGTTCAAAAGAAAACATAAAAATTTTGCAGACAACAAAATAAATATGCATCAAATAATGGTATTTGTCTATGGTAGGATAGGAAATATGGTGAGGAAAGGCTGGTTACAAGCCCAGCAGTTTCCTTTTACCACAATGTTTTCAAAAGCATTTTTTCTTAGGGTCATCAAAACCATATTTTTCGAAGGCCTTTTTTGTTAGGGCCATGACTGTGTGGTATAGGGTTATAACAATGTGAGGAAAAAAAGAATTAATTTTTTATAATTTACCATGCAATCCTGAGTTTTAATGAACCTAAGGAAACACTGTCAGAAAAGGAGGTACTGGTAATGCTGGTAATCAGTATTTTCTCCTTTTCAAATAACTTCCTTTACTTTCATTAAATTTTGTCAGTTGTCTTGCAAATGCTTTCATAAATGACGACTCTACATTTTGTCAATTGGCAAAGAATCAGAAGCAATATTCCTCCTTTCCCACTATGATTCAAAAGCTTCTCTACCATATTTCTCCCTTTACCACATAATACCAAGTTTAACGGCCATGAAAGTGGAGGCTTTGGAAAACATCGTGGGGAAAAGGAGAAAATGCTGGTAACCACATTGTCTTCTTTTCCCACAATGTTTTCTGCAGTATCAAAGACAGATATCATCATTTCAGCAACATTTCATTTGTTTTCTGCAAGACTTTCTAGTACTTTCAGTGTAGACCAGTCTAAAATTTTGTTGTCTGGTAAAGTGTTAACCCTTTACCACACAATGACGCCTTTTGACGCCCCTGGGAAAGAGGCCTTTTGAAAACATTGTGGGAAAAGGAGAAAATGCTGGTAACCAGCATTTTCTCCTTTTCCCACAATGTTTTCAACCCTATCAACAAAAGTTGCACCATTTGAGCCACACTGAAATTGCAGTCTGCAAATGCTTTCAGTTTGGTCAAGGCTAAAATTTTGTCGTCTGGTAAAGGGTTAAATGATAAAGGCTAATTGATTTTTTAAGAGATATAAAAAATACCTTGAGAAAAGGTCAGTCAATTAATGGGTCCGATAATGTGTAACATGATAAATCATTGCAGGGAAGTCCCCTCCTCTCTGTGTGTGTCACCCATTTCTGTTGGTTCCCGTATTAGATTACATAAAAGTTTTGCAGTGATATGACATACAAATGATTTTGAATGAATGTTGATGACTTTAATAAATTGAAGTTAGACTTGTGCAAACCAAAACCATTTGCAGATGACAAATTAAATGCTTCTCAAAGGATGGAATTTCTCTTTGTAAGGGTGGAAAGAACTGTAGGAGAAGAACAAAATGCTTTTTGTTACCAATAATCCAATATTTTCTCTTTTTCCCACAATGTTTCAAAAGCCCGTTTCTCTCAGTATTGTGGATCCATGGGTGTCTGTGGTGAAGGTATTAGTACACAGACAGTAGTGTAGGTGCCTGCCTCTCACATCAGAAGTACCTGGTTTAATTCCTGTTGTGAGTTGAGCCAAACTTGGAAACTGTCTATATTACGACAGGAGTACTGGGTCAGTATTCAATAACCATTTGAAATTTTTTCTTAGTCTAGTTTAAGGTTTAGAAAGTAACACAATTTCAGGCTGGCTAAAAATATGGATTTGTCAATCAGAAACTGTGTTACATGTACATTGAAATGTAGAAAATTCATGAGAATTAGACTTAGAATGCATGTAAGACTGATTGGTGAATACAGACCATGGTTAAGGTTTCAAGCCATCCTCTAGATTGATTGATCTTAGTAACTTTTAAAAGTAGTAACTATAGTTTCACAATGGATGTAGAATTGATGGGTTAGAATTAACCCTTTACCACCCAATCCAGAGGTGAAATGACCCTGAGAAAGAAAGCTTTTGAAAACATTCTGGAAAAAAGGAGAAAATGCTGGTAACCAGCATTTTTTCCCTTTTCTGACAATGTTTCCTACCCTATCAGGGAGAAATTCCATCAGTTCAGCCACATTTTAATTATTGTCTGAAAATGCTTTCAGTTTGAACAAGTCTACTTTTTTGTTGTGTGATGAAGAGTTAAACTGTAAAAGAAAGCCCATAAAGTGTTACATGACATACTGAAAAAATATGTGACTAAATACATTATCATGGATTAATCCTTTACCAAACAATCCTGTGTTTAACCCTTTCCCAAACAAGCCCTGGTTTTCACGTGTCTGCAGTACAAGTCTTTTGAAAACACTGCGGGAAAAGGAGAAATTGCTCGTAACGAGCAATTTCTCCTTTTCCCACATTGTTTTCTACCCTTTTTGAGACCTTTCTGCCATTTTCATCAAATTTAAAATTGTCGTCTGCAAACTCTTTCAATTTGGACCAGTCCAAAATTTGTCGTTTGGGAAAGGGTTAAGTGACCCCCAAGAAGACATCTTTTGAAAACATTGTGGGGAAAAGGAGAAGATGTTGGTAACCAGCATTTTCTCCTTTTCCCAATATGTATAACTCTTTACCAAACAACAAAAATTCTGAATCTTCCAATTTGAAAACATTTGCAGACCGCAATTGAAATGAGCTGGAATTCTGCTGTTTGGCTGTGAAAGGTTAGAAAAGTAGTTAAAAAAGGAGAAAATGCTGGTTACCAGCATTTTTTCCTTTTCCCACAATGCTTTCAAAAGCTCTCTTTCTTAGGGCATTAAAATGTGGGATTTGGTGTCTACAAATGCTTTGAATTTGGACAAGTCCAAAAATTTGTTGTTTGGTAAAGAGTTAAGATAGGAAATTATTGTAACACTAAGATTAAGAGATTACCACCTGCAGACAACCTTTTGGTCTCATGGTAGACCAACTATGCTTAAGGTATATTATTTATAAAGGTAATAAAATAAAATTTATACCATAAAGTTTTGTGACATGCATGGCATGTTTGGTAACGTAGAACAATAAAGGCAGCCAATGCGTTTCAAAACATAAAATATTCAAAATGAAGTCCATTTTGACATCACAGGACATTCAGTCTCTTCATGAAATATGCTTTCATTGATTTGGGTTTTGATCAGGCTGATCTCTGGAAACTGTTGATGCCTTAAGCTCATCTTTTGCCTGAGGGCGGACTTTATGCACATGTTATGGGGTGCTTCAAGTAGGAGTGGTGTATTTAGGCCCTTCTCCTTTGAAGACGACCTTGCAACAATTACAGGAAAAGACATTTGCAGCTCTTCCCTTGAAGCAAAAGTTTATGTCAGCACTTTGTGGTATTGCAGTATCTACTACAAGTGAAAATGCAGTTTAACCCTTTACCAGATGAGAAAATTTTAGCCTTGTCCAAAGTGAAAGTATTTGCAGACGACAATTTTGATGTGGCTCAAATGGTGCAACTTTTCTTAGATAGGGTAGAAAACATTGTGGGAAAAGGAGAAAATGCTGGTTACCAGCATTTTCTCCTTTTTCCACAATGTTTTCAAAAGGCTTCTTTCCCAGGGGTGTCAAAAGGCGGCATTGTATTGTAAAGAGTTAAGCAAGATGGTTCACAGCCAATAGTGCATTTGAATGGTTGAAAAAGTAAGTTTGAATCGAGAGTGATCTTGAAAACAGAGCAACCATGAACCCCCTCACTTGCCCATTGGACTTTTTTTTTCTGTGAGGTTTTCTCAAGGACAATGTGCATAAAGACCAACCACAGACAAAAGATGAGCTTAAGGCATCATTAGTTCCAGAGATGAACCTTGATCATTACCCAGAGCAATGAAAGTGAATTTCATAAGTTGACAGAAATTGTCCTGCCACATCAAAATGGACGTATTGATATTTGATGTAAATCAAAGTATTTTTTGAAAGGCGCTAGCCGCTTTATTGTTCAGTGTTACCTAGTACACTGTGCATATCATAAACCTTTATTCTTAAACCTATTAAATGATGTGAATTTTATTGTATCTATACCTTTATAAACAATATACCTTAGATGTATTTGAAAGTATATAACATAATTATATTATGAAACACCCTTTATTAAACTTTGAAACACTAAAGGGATCCTAATTGTTTATTTGCTACCAAACAACAAAATTTAAGCCTTGTCCAAACATAAAGCATTTGCAGACAACAAATCAAATGTAACTGAAAATATGAAATTTTTCTTTCATAGGGTAGAAAACATTGTGGGAAAAGGAGGAAATGTTGGTTAGCATTTTCTCCTTTTCGCAATGTTTTCAAAAGCCTTCTTCCTGAAGGTCATTAAAAATCAGGATTGTCTGATAAAGGGTTAATTACTAAAGGAAAAATTTAGATGGACATTTCCAGTTGGTAGGAAAGATCAACTGATTGAGTGTATAGTGTTTAATGCTGCTTTCAACACTATTTCAGTGACATCACGGCAGCCAGTGCACCTATCCATGCCTTGCTGGAGTTTCTTTTACCAGTACTACACTCAGTATTCTTTCCAAGCCACTGGCTGCTTTCCCACATAACCATCGTTGAAAAAATGGTCAGCGGTGAGAGAGGAATGACTCCTGTCACAATAACTATCATCAGTTTTCGGAAAGAAATTAGCTGGGCTTGGGATCGAACCAGAGATCCCCAGTTCTCAAGTCCTGTACACTACTGACTGAGCTACTGGGGCACAGCTGGTAGGAAAGAAGTCCATGCTTCTCTATCAACACGATATCAAAGATCCTAGTGATCAGACTGCTTATTCAGTATAGGCTTATCTTGATCTACACAGTCTGAAAAAAAGGCTGTTAGAGTGGCCTTATTAGCTTGGCTGTTTTGAAGACAGCATCAAGGTATTTTCATAGCCCTGGCGTCATCTGCATCATTGTTAAAAAACTTGCACATTTTATAATATCTTTGTTATTGATGAAGATATGTACTTCAAACTCGGGTAAGTTGTTCACTATCAAAAGGAGAACCCATACAACAGGGACACATAACTATCAAAGTATTTTTGACACTGTTATGCCCTTTTTTCACTGAAAATCAAGCAACTGCAGCCAAGCCTTGGCACCCGCATGCCGGGCTCTTATTTTGGTAAGTGATAATGTGATCACCCATATCAACCACTGAAATGCCTTTCACAACTTTTGTTGCCTTTAAGACATTTTGTGCAGTCTGATCTTTGATCTACACTGTCCACTCTGCTGAGACATTCTGGACAAGAGCTGTCTTGAAATAACAATGGTTTAGGTCTTGTTTCAAGACTGAAAATGCCTCTTGGGTTTATTGGGCACGCTAAGAGATAAAAGAATTATTAACTCTTTGGCACACAATTCCAAGTTTTAACAATCTGAAAATGCCTTTTGAAAACATTGTGGAAAAAGGAGAAAATGCTGATAACCAGCATTTTCTCCTTTTTCCACAATGCTTTCTACCTGTTCTGTAACAAATTCTAATTTTTTATTCTTGTTTATTTTGTCGTCTGCAGATGCTTTCAATTCGGACATTCTATCACGTAAACTAGGTCACTAGGTCAACTAAAAGAATTTTTTTGCTACAATTCTTACTCAATTGACCTGAAAATTGATCAGCATGTTTGTCTTGATAAAATCTTGGATGAGTTCAAAATTGGGTCACATAGGGTCGTAAACTAGGTCACTAGGTCAGATTCAAAGAAATCTTGTGGGCGCTCTAGTGGCCACAGTTCTTGCTCAATTGCCCTGAAAATTGGTCAGCGTGTTTGTCTTGATAATATCTGAGGTGAGTTTGAAATATGGTCACATAGGGTCATAAACTAGGTCAAATTGAAGAAATACATTTTGGACACTCTGGAGGCCACATTTTCAGCTCAGTTGACTTGACAATTGTCTTAACAATATGTCAGATGAGTTTTTAAATCAGGTCATCATGACCCTGGAGTGAAATTTCACCTATTGACTCAGGTAAGCGATCCAGGGCCATCATGGCCCTCTTGTTTAAAATCATCTTGTGGAATTTTGTTTTTTTCTTTGTAATAAATAAATGCAGTATTAATTCTGTCAATGAACTTGGATTACTTGTTTTGAGAATAATCTGGTATCAAGGCTCGGTTATGGAATGGCCACTGTTCAGATTATCACTTTTTAATGTTCTCCAAAAGAATTTCCTTTGAGCATGTGGCTGTCAATCTGTGCATCCCCTATTTCACCCTCACCAAACAATCCCGTTATTACGACCCTGAGAAAGAGCCCACATTTTAAAACATTATGCAAAAAGGAGAAAGTACTGGTAGCAGGATTTTCTCCTTTTCCCACAATTCTTTTTGCCACAAGACAAGTATCATTATTCAAGTCAGTGATAGTCTGCAAATCACTTGAATTTTGAGGGGTTCTAAAATTCTGTTGTCTGATAAAGAGTTAACTCTTTACCATACAATCCCGACTTTTAACAAACCTGAGAAAGAAAGCTTTTGAAAACATTGTGAGAAAAGGAGAAAATGCTGGTAACCATTTTCTCCTTTTCTCACAATGTTTTCAAAAGGCTTCTTTCACAGGGTCGTTAAAATTCGGGATTGTGTGGTAAAGAGTTAAATGTGGCTCATCTAATAGGATTTGTTGTTGGAAGGATAGGAAGCATTATGGGAAAAGGGGAGAATGCTGATATACCAGCATTTTCTCCTTTTCCCACAATGTTTTCAAAAGCCTTCCTCTTCACAGTTGTTAAAACGTGGGATTATTTGGTTAAAGAGTAAAGGACTACAAATGTCATTATGTCGATCTGGATTAATACTTCAACTTACTCGAGTATCTAGGGATTAGAGGCGGTGTTCAAATTCATTTCATTGCTCGTGTTTCATTGTTTATCATAGTTGTGTTTAAAATAAAATTTGATCATCTTATTAGTATTCAATATTGACAGTTTATTTTGAAATAAGTGATTATTACAATGTGTGTTGAAGTGTCATGAAGTGTATTCTTGTAAATAGTTCTTCTTTTAACCTTTTTACAAAAAAAATCATGTGTTTCAATGATCCTGAAGAAGAAGGCTTTTGGAAACACTCCTGAAAAAGGAGAAAGTATTAGTAACCAATGTTTTCTACCCGAAGATATAGCTCATCAGTTTTAGCCATATTGAATTTGTCCTCTGTAAGTGCTTTCAATTTGGATTAGTCTAAAACAGTTTTTGTCTGGTAAAGAGTAAAACAATTTTTTGATATATGGTTATTATTTTATACATTAAGTTGTGTAAAGGGGATTTGAATTGATAAAGGGAATAATTATGATAGATATTGGATTGAATTTTGAATAGATTAAGTTTTGATCAGGATAAAGCAATCTGATTTTTAACACTTGTAGTACTGAACCCAGATTAAATTACATATGCAGGCAGTGTAGATCAAGATCAGACTGTACTTATCTTGCAGTCTGATCTTAGCTCTACACTATAAACTTCTTTGCCTGATATTCTGACAAAAACAGTTTTGAAGCTATTACATGTATTTGCATCTATAGTATAGACTGACAATATCCAAGATTGACAATACCATTTCATTTATTTAGCATTTACAAGGATGTAGAGTATGATTATTGTGATGGTGATCTTTCTGGTTGTTTATTTGTTAACTCTTTACCAAACAACAAAATTTTGGACTTGATCAAATTGAAAGCATTTGCAGATGAAAAATTAAATGTAGCTCAAATGACAATTTCTGCCTCTGATAGGGTAGAAAACATTGTGGGAAAAGGAGAAAATGCTGGTTACCAGCATTTTCTCCTTTTCCCACAATGTTTTCAAAAGCCTTCTCATTCTGGGTCATTAAAACTTGGGATTGTGTGGTAAAGAGTTAACAGTTGATTACCACACAATACAAAGTTTACGCCACCATGAGGTGGAAGGCTTTTGAGACCTTTGTGATTAAAGGAGAAAAAGCTGGTAATGAGCATTTTTTTTTTCCTTTTCTCAAAATGTTTCTACTCTTTTAGAGACCTTTCCATCATTTTAGTCAGATTTCATTTGTTGTCTGCACATGTTTTTAATTCAGACAAGTCTGAGAATTTGTTGTTTAGGAAAGGGTTAACTTTAATTTCTATTATAATGAGTGTTTGTCCCCTGCATTTTGACTGTACATGTTTTACTGTTGTCTTCAGATGACTTTTTCTGAGCCCTGCAACCATTCTATACTGCCTTTTAACCTTTTACCACATGATCCCGAGTTTTAACGACCCTTAGAAAGAAGCCTTTTGAAAACATTGTGGGAAAAGGAGAAAATGCTGGTAACCAGCATTTTCTTTTCCCCCAATGTTTTCTCAAGTTTCTAGAGCTTATTCCATCATTTTAGAGGTAGTTAATTTGTCATCTGCAAATGCTTTCAGTTTGGACAAGTGTTAAAATTCAGTGGTGTGGTAAAGATTTAATTCTGGTAAATTGTCTAAATTTCACGACATAATTTCTGACAGGCTAAACCATTTCATGTGAATTAGTAGAATACTGATATAGCATTTAAATTAGACTTAAAAATGCTGTTTAGAACGGTTGATGAATGCACAGGCCCTGGTTACTGTTGGTATCAAAAAGGACTTTCATTGCAAGAGTTCAGGTTTGATCCTTGGCTCGGCTAGTTTTCTTTTGAGAGCTTGACCAAAGTAATTGCAGTAAGAGTTTTTCTTCTTTCTTTGCTCAGTGTTGTATTTATGTTAACTCCTAGAGGGATGAATGAATGAGATGGACCTCTTTTAGTTTGGCAGCCAGAATATTAAAGTTTAGAGGTTTCAGCCAGGATATGTTACAAAGTAGTGAACAGTTTATATCAGATATGACTGCAATCTGTGCTGTCTGATCTTGGTCTGCAGTAATTGCCCCAGCTAGGCGCTTTTGTTGTATTTGTCCGGTTTTTCTCTTTCTTGTTGTTTGGACTTGCTGGTATTAACTTGCCAATTCAACATCCCGGTCAAAGTTAAGTATTATGTACTCAGCTTGGGTATAGAGTTGCATTCTTACTTGTCAAAAGCATAAATCAAGGATTTTAACTCATAACCTGATTATTACCAGCCGTATGTGTCACCAGCTGAGCTAAGATGGCTCAATGGTTGTTTAAAAAATCTGTATATGAAGTACAAAAATACTATCTTTCACAGAGATCAGAGAATTTGGCTCTGAAGGACAAACAGATTATTCTGTACATGTAGTTTCACATGTTTAAGTAATAACTTGTGCAAATAGTAACCCTTAGAGAACTAGGGTTAACTTTAGTTGCTTTTGCAGGCAGTATAGATCAAGATCAGACTACACATTCTGGGCAGTCTGATCTTGGACCTATACAGTCTGTAACCTTGAAACACTTTGCAGTCAACACAAGATTCAAAATGAAATATGTGTACATTTTCCAAATTGTAAATGTACATTTCATTAATTCAACACTATAAGTGTATGTTATCTTATTACATTAACTCACAGCATGTAAGGGCAACTTAAGATACTTTTATTGGAAGTTTTGTTTAAGATCAGAATGTACAGCAGTTGTTGTCTGATCTTTGATCCATGTACAGTACAATCTTTGTGATGTGTCAGCTAAAATATCCTTGAAATCTAAATATTTTTTTTTCTAAATCCGTATTACACTTAATAGGGAATTTTCTTTTTCTCCGTGCTTGAAGAGTCCAAATTTTGGAATGGGAATAGTTAGATACACATTGATAAGTCAATATTATTTTAAAGTCTTAACCTGCTAGCATAATCTTCATACGTACATATATTTTCTTGTAATTGAAAAATCCTTGTTTGAATTAGATCAAATAACCCTCAACCTCAAAGCTGTGCTATGGGCTTGTTCCCATATATGAGCCATGCTCTGACAAAAAGGGGCTGAATGCATCTCCATGATGCATGATACCAAGCAAGTCATCACATGATCATGGATCCATAAAATCAATTTTGTCTGACAACAGACTGAATCATGAGGTAGACATACAGAAAACTGACCACAAGCGAAAAGTTTTGGCCCAGGTCAGCCTGCGTGGAGTGCGCAGGCTGACCTGAGTTGACACTTTTCGCAGATGCATTAACTTAAGCACTGTTTTTACAGAGCATGGCTCATATATAAAGAAATGAGACATGCTCTGTGAAAAGGGGGCTTAATGCATCTGTGAAAAGTGTCAACCCAGGTCAGCCTGCACAGTCCGCGCAGGCTGACTTGGGCCAAAGCTTTTCGCTATTTGTCAATTTTCTGTATGTCCAAGGATCATTGTACCTCATGAATCAGTTGGTTGGTACACATTAAACGGATTTTATGGATCTATAATTATGTAACGACATGCTTGGTATCATGCATCAAGGAGATGCATTAACCTCCATTTTGTCAGAGCATGGCTCAAATTAGTTTAGACAATGGGGGATTGATATCTTGATAAAGAGACAGTCATGAAAGCATTGTAACAAAAGGAGAAATTATTCATTCTGAGCAACCCTCTTCTCTGTATGTCACAATATTTTAAAAAATTGTTCATTGCTGATTTGGATCCAGCATTGGGAAAACATTACATGTCATTATAATTGTATGTCAGTGATATTTTCATCTCTAAAATTACTCAGGACAGCATTAGTTGCTTTTGTAGTGTAGATTAAGATCTTGCTGCACAGTGTGTTGTTTGATCTGGATCTACATTGTCCATTGTTTTGTTAGATAAATTACTGAGTTAACTCTTTACCAAACGACAAAGTTTTGAACTGAAAGAAATTGAAAGCATATGCAGACGACAAATTAACTGAAGCACAAAATGATTATTTCTTTCTTTGATAGGGTAGAAAACATTGCATTTTCTCCTTTTCCCACATTGTTTTCAAAAGCCCTCTCTTTCAGGGTCACTAAAAGTCGGTATTGTGTGGTAAAGAGTTAAATTGACTGTTTTGCTTTTTGTACAACTGGAAAATGTTGAAAGGCATTTTATAACGCTTTCAACATTATTTCATTCATAATCACCGTAACAGCTAACTTATTCATGGGTTTCATCAGTACCAGGACTTTTGAAATGTCTTGCCAAAGGTCACACTTCCAGGAAAAACTCAATGTCATGAATGGAGATAGAACCCATGGCATCCAGATTATGACTCTATAATTATGACCATTAAGCCAGACATTACGGGGGTCATGTATGGCCTGGTGATGTAGGACTCACAATTTAGAGGCCCTGGGCTTGAGTCTCATGGAACTGTCCTTGGGCAGGACACTTCAGAGTCAAAGCCTAGTACTGGTGAAACCCAGGACATACATGACTGAGCGAGCTGTCACTGTGATATGACTGAAATATGTTGTAAGCGACATAAACATCATTCAGTCAATAAAAAAAAGGACCACTGCTACCTTTGTCTCAGATGTAATAAGCTAATGTCAGGTCAGACATATTGATTATATAATGATTGATGTTTTTTTTCTGCTACTGAATTATTAACTGTTGGCTTGACATGAATGCCTTTAATGTTTCTGCTGCAGATAATTAGTTTAACCCGTTACCAGATGATCAAATTTTAGTTTAGTCTGAATTGAAAGCATTTGCAGATGACAAATTCTTTACTACATAATCCTGAGTTTTAAGTAACTTGAAAGAGATGGTTTTTGAAAACATTGTGGGAATATGAGCCAGCTTTGCTCTCTTTCTCACAGTGTTTTGTACCCTGTCAAAGATGGGAATCATCATTTGAGTTTTATTGATTTGTCGTCTGCAAGTGCATTTGATTCAGTTGAGTCCAAAATTTTGTCGTATGGTAAAGGGTTAAATGCTATTTGGAACAAGAAATCTGTCTTTCAAAATGCAGAAAACAGTGAGTCAAAAGGAAGAAGTGCTGATTCATACTTTCCTGGAGTTTCATTGATCAGTGCTTCATTGGTACTCTTACAAAGCCACTGGCTTTTTTCCCATATAAGTATCATTGAGACAATGATCAGCTGATGGCCCAACTGGGGATTTAGACCTGCGACCCCCTGTTCTAGAGTCTTGTATGCTATTGACTGGGCTACCTGGCTCAGGTCAATGATGAGGAAAGAGTAAACAGATAGTTTATCTCCACCCCCCCCCCCCCATTAAAACATAGAGAAAATGAACCTGTGAGAGTTGATCCAAGTATCAAGCATTGCAAATTCATGCCAATGCGTCTTGCAGCCTCCATTTCGCTCAACCATCTTTCAGTTTGTGACAGAATACATGTACAAATTAGGGATTCAAGTGCAGAATACAGTGTTCTTATGATGCAGTGTTATCTTAGGCCTATAATGTCAGCCAAAGTACCCAGTGTTTGTCCTGCACATTTTTAAAATTAGATTGTTTGCTGAATTGAAACCTTGAACAAAATTAGATACCTAAATTTTTTTTGTAACTGATGTTTTAACTTTTTCACTACTAATGACGACTTGAATAGCTTTTAGGAATAGCATAGATCAAGATCAGACTGCACAGAACATGCAGTCTGATCTTGGATCTACACCGTCCGCTTCCCTGATTTTAAGTATGGCAAAAGGCCTTTTCAATAGCAGTGAAGATCTATTTTAAGAACTCCTAAAAACGCGGAATTTCTGGAGTTAGTAGTGAAAGAGTTAATGCTGAGAGATAGACTTGGATGTAATCTGTCTCTTGGAGAAATTGCTTGGGTTGAGCAAGTTATCAGTTTTTCGGTGTAGATGTAGCACTAGCTTTTGACCTACTTCATGGTACTGATATATTTGAATAAATTAATAGAAATTTGGAATTGCTAAAAAATGTTGACATGTTTATTCTGAGGGCCTGCAGGCCTATTTGCGGCTAAATATACGCCATATATCTTCTTTAAATATATTTGTTGCTCATATTGATTCATAATGTAGTCTCTTGTGGTAGGTTACCAAAAAATAAATCTGTCGGACATAAGGGTTGGGAAAAAATATCCCTGTAATTCTGTTAATTGATTTTTCTGCTCTTGGGACTTACCTGGCTTTACATTCAACCATGCGAGGGAATTCTAGGGTTGACTATCGAGGCCAAAATCTACTATTGCGATAGTATTGACATTGGAAAAAATACTATTGCAATAGTATTGATATTGCCTGTTACTATTGCAATACTATTGCGATACTATTGCATGAATTTATTAAATTACACAAAATGAAATTTCACCAAATTACATCTTGAAATCATGTTTTATACTAATACTTTCTTTGGGTAGTTTAAATTCTACCTTTAGTGGGAGTGCTTAATAAATTTCAGAAACTATTTTTTCCAAGTGCAGATGGTTCACAAACAATTAAACATAACTTTACATAAACTCAGACTTTTAAATGTGATTGTCGGATTGATTTACAGAAATGAAAAGCAAAACAAATTATGCTGACAAATGCAGATGGTTCATAAACACACCTTGTAAAAAAGTAATTATAAAGTAACTCTACAGTAAGCTTTTAAAGACGTCAACTTTTAAAAGCTTACTGCAGAGCCCATAATGCTGAAAGACATTTAACTTCATGCATTGATATCTAAGTAGAGCGTCCAATAAATGTTCCATATTTTTTTTCAGAAACATTAGACAGAAAGTTTTTGAAAACATTATGGCAAAAGGAGAAAATGCTGGTAATCAGCATTTTCTTCTTTTCGCACATCATTGAAAGTCAGGTGCTTCCTTTTCAGGTGGTCGTCAAATTGTTGGTAGATTCTATTCCCGCTGTATTTCAAAATAGGTTGACATATCTTGTACCCGACACGTTTTTTATCTATTTGTCCATTTTCTTGTAATAAGCCAAAATGCTCCCAGACTTGTGATTTTCCCGTTTTTATCATTTCGATTGACGTTGCAGTTGCTGATGCAGTCGCCATGTTTTATGTTGCTAAGGAGAACGATCCTGTTTCGCCCGCCGATAATTCGCCACATTGGCGAACAATATTTTTCAACAACAAAAAAAAAAAAATAACAGGTATTATGATCAAAAAGAGACAAAAGAAAGGTTAACTGAGAATCAAGCATCACAAATTAACGTCTACGAATGATACAACCATTAAATTTGAATGGTGTAAGTTGTTTCCCACTTAATTACAAAACCGACCTGGGCGAAACATCCGACAGAACGAATATAGGAAGAATTTATCAGACAGTCGGCGACATTTGGAAGCTTTTTGGGGGCTATTTGAATTCTTTTGATTTTTCTCTTCTTCTTGTTAGTGAAACTATCGAAACTATCGATAGTCGAGGTAAATATCGGCGATTGTTATCGATTTTTAACTAAACCATCGATGCAGTTGCATCGACACGGTCGCCATCGGGATCCATCGATAGTCCGATGTATTGTTACACCCCTAGGGAATTCTTGTGTCATTTTGCAGATATTGTCTGATTTTTACTTTTATTTTGCTTTAAACATGAATGTTTATCACATGTAGGTAGCCTTTTTTGTCACGGAGAAGACCTTTCTTTGAAAACATTGTGGTGAGAGGAGAAATTAATCAGCATTTTCTCCTATGCCCACAATGTTTTGTTCCTTTACAAAGACAAATTTCCTTTTTAAGCAGTACATAAATTTTCATCTGCCAATACTTTCAATTTGGACAGAATTAAAATTTTATCGTCTGATGAAGAGTTGATAAAAAATTGATATCACTGTGTTGAAAAAAAGGGTGGGAATAACTGCAATATAAGAAAAGGAACTGTTACTGTCTGAGCAAGATATGACTCGGTATTTATTATGCAACATTTCTGCCATTTGAAATACAAAACTTGTTGGATAAATGAAAAATAAACATTTCAGAATAGAGAAAAGAAAAAGATTGCATAATGAAGTCATGTAAAAAAAATTAAATGCAGAGTTAAAGATAAAAGTATTGTGGAGCTCTATGAAAACTGTTCTTACTCTATACCAGACAACAAAATGTCTGACCACTCCAAATCGAAAGCAGTTGCAGATGACAAATTGAATATACTGGTAGCTCAAACTATGGGATTTGTCATTGAAAGGGTAAAAATCTTTGTGGAAAAAGGAGAAAATGCTCAAAACCAGCATTTTTTTTTTCCATTTCCAACAGTGTTTTCTAAAGCCTTCTTTCTATATAACTTTTGTACTCTATTTCTAGACTGTATTTGAATAACTTGAGCTCATATGCAAAGTTACATGACTGAAAGTTGGGTTATGTGCAACCAATGTGAAAGTTTAGTGACAATGTTTTGTGTATGTGATGGAAATGTAATTGAGTGCATAAACGAATGAGCAAAGATTATTTGCAGAAATTCAAGAGGTACATTGTCAAATTACACGAAAGATATAAACATTTATGAATTAGGTGTGATCATAATGTGACAGAATATAACATACATGATGCTAAAGAGGCTTAATGTTATGTATGTGATTGAGTAAACACTTATATACATATGTGAGTAAACACCGATATATGTGACACATGTAAATATGATGTACACAGCCATATATACAGCTCTGACTGGAATTCCATTGGATCAAATATGTATAATAGAAAAAGGTAAAAAAAAAGTAAAGAGAGTATATGAAAGTCATTATTAGATTGACAATGACAATTAGTCATTATTAGATTTACAGTGATAATGAGATCCAAAAGCTTTGTAAGTTGCTGTTGACTTAAGGCATTCTTTAACCCTTTGCCAAGTGACTTTGAGGAAAATATCTTTTAACCCTTTACCTCACATAGATGTTTTGGACTTGTCCAGATCAAAAGTTTTTGAAGATGACAAAATTTAATATGGCTCAAATGACAAAATATGTTTATTGTGATTACACCCTAATTCCTTTTAATGGAAAATTTTACTGCAGTCTGATCTTGATTTACACTGTCTACAAAAGCACACTGTCTTGCTTTGCAACCTAGGAATGAATGGTCTCTGGTGAGTGAGGAATGAATCCTCTCACAATGACTCAGAATCAGTCTTAAGAAAGAAATTGGCAGAGCCGCAGATCCAACCAGAGACCTCCTGATCTCAAGTCCAGTACACTACCGATGGAGCTACAGGGGCTCAGCTGTCCGAATGGAAAGAATTTGCAGACGACAAAATGTATGTGACTCAAAAATTGAAATATGTGTTAGGAAGGGCAGAAAACATTGTTAAAAAATGCTGGTCACCATCATTTTCTCCACAATGTCTTCAAAAGCTTTCTTTCTCAGAGTTGTTAAAAGTCAGGATTGTGTGGTAAAAAGTTAACTCTAAGAGGAGACATTTGATTGGCCCCAAAATTCTCTGCAAATATGAAGTCAAGCCTTGAAATTCAATAAAAAAAAAAACAACAGTGAAAGTTAAAAGAATACTAAGTTGTTGAGCTTTTAGTTAAGTCAGTTATTCAGATTGTAAAATTTCTTATTTCTTTCAACGTGTCAAAATCATCTCATGAAGGTATGTATGAGATATTTTCCAATAACTTGATTCGCAGATGGAAAGGTATTTCGAATAAGTAACTTGATTTGCAGATGGAAATAACCTATAGGACATTATTTGCAATTAGGTAAATTTTTGAAGACAGTGAAGATCAAGATCAGACTGTACAGAACCAGCATTTTCTCCTCTTCCCACACTGTTTTCTACCCTATCAAAGATAAATTTTGTATCTGAGTCCCCTTTAACCCTTTACCTCACATGACAGAGTTTGAACAACCCTGAGAAAGAGACCTGTAAGTTTCCAGGCCATTATAGGCATGTATTAACGGGGAAAAACTGGGCGTTAACAGGAGAAAGTGTGTACTAATCAGTAAAATCACGTGCCGTTAATGCCCGGCTTTGTACTTTCATTGCCCTCGATCAGAGCCTACCTTGTAAACAATGTACGCTGAACGTTTGTCCTTGTCATGCATCCCAGACTCGGACCAACTAAGCTGTAGGAACTTGTATCATATTAGATCCTTATTTTGGCTTGTCTTTGATGATTTTAGCACATCACAAATGAAATCTTACCCAGTATCTCAATATTATCAAGATCTGAGCAAAAAATCAATCGTAATGC
Source organism: Tridacna gigas (assembly GCA_945859785.2). Lineage (NCBI taxonomy): Eukaryota > Metazoa > Mollusca > Bivalvia > Cardiida > Cardiidae > Tridacna > Tridacna gigas. The sequence goes on along the minus strand of OX244036.2, from coordinate 29,407,467 downwards.
ACTCTACATCCCACCCACTTTCCTAACGTGGTCGGCAATTCCTTTGCTTGATCTATCCCTTTGACGTGTTTCAGTTACAGAAATTTCATATCCACTCGTTTATCCTACCTGTAATAGATCCAAAAAATGTGCATGTTAATCCCACCAAAATCCGCTATGCATTAAATATCATAAGAAATGAATTACAGCGAGAGTCCAAAACAGTGGCACATGACTATGGCCCTTCACTACGTGTAACAAAAATTTCATCGTCGAATTCCGGTTTTGACTGGTACAAGTCAGGTACATTTCAAGTCCATTTCTTTGCATTTCTATGGAAATATTTTTTGCTTTTGTTGCAAATACATTTATTTTATGCAATAATAGCGTTAATTTACATTTTTTCGGTTGTTTACATTCGCAGAGGCCCTCAAAATGGTTAAACACCCTTGTGCTTCGCAACCAGGCGTTAAACCATTTTTTTGGCCTCTGCGAATATTAATGACCTCAAAAATGTGAATTAAACGTATATATGAATATATTTTTGTTGCACTTTTCAGGGGGAGATCACATAGAGACAAGAGCTGTCAGACAATACATTAACAACCTTGAAACCTCCCTAAAATCTTCCAAATTTGATGCAAGGTCATCTGAAAGACCCTACAGCTCTTTATCATGGCGAGGAAATGATCTTGCGAATTTGGAAAAGAAGTCAAGAATAACCTCTGCCAAGTCAAGCTCACGTGGTCACTCGTCCCGACCAGGTAGCCTCCTATCCAGAACAGGAAGTCACAGATCTCGACCAGGTAGTCAGACAATTTCTCGACCAGTGAGCGGTCAAGCTGACCAGCTAGCCACTCACAGAAGTAGCTTTTCTCATTTATCAGCATCAGAGAGGATTGTTGTAGAAGCCAATAAACCCACAAGACTTCTACAAAGAGAAAGTGTAGACAGGAAACTTAAACAGAAAGGGGCAGTGTCCCCTGTTCAGGTCTCTCCAACAGCAAAGGACTCTGTGACACAAGAAAGTAGGAAACAAATAAGTATTGACATCAGTACAGGAGAAATGGAGGAACATCAACAAGATGGCAAAGAAGCAGGTGTTTTACTGGACAGTTTTGGTCATGAAACTGACAAATCTGCTGTGAAATTCAGGACCTCACCAGTTGACAGAGGTCCCCCTGAGGGAGTGATTATTGGGAGGGAAACTCCCCCTCAAAGGCTGTACAGAAGGTTTGGTAGTCCCCATGGTTCGGAACCTATGAAAACAAGTCATGAGGGTGCAGTAATGAGAGTTGGGGAAATGACATTTGTTCGTAGTTCTGAATCTTTGGCACCAAGTCGAAAAGACACTCCTGTGAAACACAAGAGACCTGTAGGTAGTGCAAGAAGCGTTGGGAGTTCATTGTATACAACTGTATCAGGAACATCAGTGGGCAGTACTAAAAGTCATAAATCTGCACGTGATATTCCACCAGGCCCTCATGCTATACATGTCAGTAATGTTCGCACGATAACAGTTGGCCCACATAGCTCAATTAGGAGTTTGATGGGATACCAAGGCCCAAAAGATATTTCTAAAGAAATTCATCATAAATCTGCCTGGTATCATGTTCCTGGGAGGTACAGCACAGTCGAAAGAAAAGTGGCACCAAAGAGATCACAGAAACGGCAAGAAGCGAAAGATTTACAAAAGCGGATTCCACGCACAGAACCTGATCCCTATTCATCTTTTATGAAAAGTGATTATCGTAAAAATAACCCTCGTAATATAAGACACTGTTGTCATATATCTGGTAATGAAATAAGCTATCCCCCGTATCCAAGAGATAACCGAAAACAATATGTTATATGTGATAAATGTCAAAGAGAGGCTGACGAAATCATCGCAGTGCACGAAAGAGAGTTACTTGGATTGGTGGATGGGTCCTTAGACAATCTGCAGATTGAGCCCACTGTGAACCCTATAACAACCCCTGATAGACCCAAACAGATCACTTACATGGTGAATGAGCCCCTTGACCAGGAAGAAGTAGAATATGTGCGTACACACACCACTGTGAAATTTCAAGATCCTGTTATAGTGAATTGATTTTAAAGGCACAGATAGGCAGTATTTTGGGTTTTGGAGAGTAACATCTCTTCTGTAGTACCTATGTTGTGGGTATTTATTAGAATTGTCTTGAGATAACTATAATGAGTACCTACAACATAGATTTTAGTGAGGAAAGAATGTTTCTGGAAAGTGCTTACTCCCCCCTGAATGTGGACCTCTGTAATTCTGTTGCTTTTATTGAGCAAATTGAGTCCTTTGTGTCAAAATACAACAAATGTCCATGTTCAGCCAGTTTTAAAAGAAGCAAGAAATTGTACCTTCAAAATTGGTGAAGCTATGTAACATGCACTTGGTATTTGAGATCCTAGATAAGTTTGTTTGATATGAGTCTGATCTTGATCTGCTTTATCCACAAAACCCATTAAAATGTGCTTGGCACCTTCACAGGAATGATCAGACTAAGACAAAGATGTCAGTCCCATATCAAAAAAATTCTTGAAGGAAAACAATAATGAGACAAAGGGAAATGCTGAACAGAGAGTTAAAACATTGTGGTAAATAAATAAATTGTCCACTAGGAGTAATTTCTGTACTTGCAACAATGTTTTCCAAGATAATCTGTGTTAGATTATATAATTTTAGAAAAACAACACCAACTCATACTAACCAGTGATAACAGCAAGCACAATCTTCACATCTTGTACCTATTTTGAAAGTAATACACTTCTCTGTAGTGTCTATATTTAGACATGAGAGTTATGTTATTGGATTGACCAATCAAAATTTGTATCAGGATTTTCACTTGTTATGGTTTTTTGTGATCTCATAGGTCATTTTATATATAAAATGGCAACAAAATTTGGACAAATCAAGGATTTTAACCTTTAAAGTGTCTTTCATAACTACAGTCTCTGCAGCCAGTTTAGCTCAAGAGCAGACTGTACAAAACATGCAGTCTGATCTTCAATCTACACCGTCATCTCCCGTAGGAGCATGGGTAGGTGTACAGATATGACTGAAATACATAACATGTCAACAGAATCAAACACCAAACTAACAAACTCACAGGTAAACAGCTTTGACTTGTATAGGTCTGATGTGTATTGCTTTTGCTGACTGGATTTGGTTCTTTTTGCAATACTATTTTCAATTTGTTTTAAAATGATATTTGACTTTTGTAAAATTTCTACAATATACACACAAACAATCGTAGGTGCACAATGATCCCTGAGGGAATGATTTCATACGGAATATTATGTTGTAGTAACATTCTGGTGCTTGTATTTGCTTCGAGCTGTGTGAGAAAATATTATATCTCCTGAGACTGAAGGTCAAGTATGATATCAAGCAAACACTAGTACCAGTAGAGTTTCTACAACATAATTTTCTTTCTGTTATATACCTTAAAATTTCAACAACAAAATATTTTATACTCTTGATCATTTTATTTGAAAACACTTGAAAAAAAATACAGATTTAGTGGGTAAGAACTTTGTTTTTTATAAAATTTGGACGAATATTGTAGCGTAAGTTTCAGATTACAAACCAGTCTGAATGTATTCTGTGTGTGGATTACGTCATCATACCTTATTTGGAACTGTTTTTGACACTGTGTAGGTACAGATTTTTGGCTTGGCTGTTTTCAAAGAAAACATTTAGGTATTGTCAAAGCCCTGTCTGCGTAATCTGTGTCATTGTGCAAAAACTTTTACCTACATTTTTAAATAGCTCTGTCATTACTGAATATATTACTTCAGACTTGGACTGGTTGGTCATTGTCAAAAGCAGAACATGGGCAGGTAACCATCAAAGTGTTTTTGGCATAGTTAATGCCCCTTTTCAACTTAAAATTTTCACTGAAAATCAAGCAACTGCAGCTGAGTGTTGGCACCAGCATGCACAGCTCTTGTATTTCTGTGGTGTCTAGTGTTTTCCTTGTGTGATTGCAGGTATTTGAGTTGGAAAATTTATAGGTATATAATAGAATTAATTATTGACATGATGGTTGTACATGTAATTTATTTTGACAATATTTTGTTGTTAACTCTTCACCAGATGACCAAATTTTAGACCCGTCCATAATGAAAGCATTTGCAGACTACAAATTAAATGTGGCTCAAATGATGGGGTTTATCTTCAAAAGGATAGAAAATATTTTAGAAAATGAGAAAATTCTAGTTTTTAGCATTTTCAACTTTTCAAGGATGTTTCCAAACTACACTCAGAGCTCCAGATAAGAGGGAGTGATGATATTTTAAATTCATTATTTCTCTTCAAACTGTATGTTGTGTGTACTCGAGGGTACTTGTTAGAATTGTCTCGATGAGACGATTCTAATGAGTACCTATAACATACGGTTTTGTGGAGAATAATTAATATTTTCAATTTTGAAATCAGAATCTCCCCCTCTGTCTGGAGCACTGCGACAGTGTTGTTAAAACAGAAGATTGTCGTAAAGGATTAATCCTTTACCAGACAATCAGATGTTTCCAGGACCCTGAGCAAAAAGGCTTTTGAAAATATTGTGGGAAAAGGAGAAAATGCTGGTAACTAGCATTTCCTCCTTTTCCCACAATGTTTCTGTTCTATCATTTAAACTACATTTGTCATCTCTAAATGCTTTGAATTTGCATGAGTCTAAAATTTTGTTGCTTGGTAAAGGGTAAAATCTCTTCAAAGTGTCTAGTTTTCTTTTAATTAATCAGGGTATTTAACCAGAATATTTATCTTCCCTTTTCAAAATGAGAACATAATATGATAGAATTTGACTCATGAATATTAAAAGATCAGAATGAATGTTGTAACTCAGACTGTAAGAACTTGAAAGAATGTCAGAAAGCCATCCATTCAGACCTATACTGGTACATATTTATCATGTATGAATGGAGATACTGCCATTTTTAAGTTACCATGTCTCCTCATAACCTTTGTTAAGATGATAGGCATTTTTTTTAACCCTTTACCAAACAGTCACATGTTTTAACAACTCTAAGAAAGGAAGCTTCTGAAAGAATTGCTGGAAAAGGAGAAAATACTAATGATCAGCATTTGGTCTTTTTTACCCTTTGAAAGACAAATTCTTTCAAGCCACATTTAACCCTTAGGCTGCTAAGTGTGACGCACTGACCTTTTCCGGACAGTTTAGATCAAGACCAGACTGCACAGAATGTGCAGTCTGATCTTGGTTCTACACTGTCCAATACGGAGATTTTTTTTTTTTCTTCAAAAATACCTACAAAATAGCAAAATTTGGGTCCTTACTATCACTTTGAAAGTTTCTTTTCACTTTCTTTAGCAGTATAAGGGTTATTTTGTCACCTGCAAATACTTCCAAAGTGGAGGAGTACAAAGTTTTGTCATCTGAACTTCGAATGATAATTTCGTTTTACACAATGTTTTAAAATATATTTCTGTATTAAATCTTTGTTCATGTTGATTTCTCATATTTTACAAGGATATTTTCAAAATCTTTGTGCTATAGATATTTTGCTATGATTTTTTTAAAGGAAGAGTTATTTCCCTTGTACTTGTAAAGAATTCATCAGGCAGTAAAACTCATTTAACCCTTTCCCAAACAAGCCCTGGTTTTCATGTGTCTGCAGTACAAGTCTTTTGAAAACACTGTGGGAAAAGGAGAAATTGCTCGTAACGAGCAATTTCTCCTTTTCCCACAGTGTTTTCTACCCTTTTTGAGACCTTTCTGCCATTTTCATCAAATTTAAAATTGTTGTCTGCAAACTCTTTCAATTTGGACCAGTCCAAAATTTGTCGTTTGGGAAAGGGTTAACGCTTTACCAAACAACAAACTTTTGGACTTTTCCAAATTGAAAACATTTGCAGACAACAAAATAAATGTGATTGAAAATTTGAAATTTGTTTTGGGAAAGGTAGAAAACGTTGTGGGAAAAGGAGAAAATGCTGGTTACCAGCATTTTCTCCTTTTCCCACAAGGTTTTCAAAAGGCTTCTTTCACAGGGTTGTTAAATGTCAGGATTTTGTGTGGTAAAGAGTTAATTATCCACCTACCAAACAATCTTCTGTTTTAACGATGCTGAGGATGAAAGCCTTGAAAAACTTGGAAAAAAGAGAAAATATTGATAATCATGCTTTCCACTGTTTTCAAAGACAAATCATATTATTTTAGCCACATTTAATTTTCTATTTGCAAATGATCTCAATTTTGAGGATTCTTAAATATTGTAGTTCAGTAAAAGGTTCACCCTCTACCACATGGCAAACTTTTAGACTTGTCCAAGTTGAAAGCATTTTGCAGATGAAAAAATAAGGGTGTCTCAAAAATAGAAATTTGTATCTGGGTAGAAAATATTGCGGGGGAAAAGAGAAAGTGCTGGTTACCAGCATTTTCTCCTTTCTCCACAATGTTTTCAAAAGGCCTCTTTTCCAGGGTTGTTTAATCTCAGGATTGTATGGTAAAAGGTTAATCATGCCTGAATCAGACAAACCTGTGTTTCAACCACCTTGTGGAAAAAAGTATTTTCATAAAATTGAGCAATTCCAAAGCTACTTTTGCTAGAATTTTTTTTGCAATATGGCAGACTGTGTATATCCAAGAGCAGACTGCAATTTTTTTTTTTTTTTTGTGGGGGGGGGGGGGGTCTGATCTTGATCTGTACTGTTTAGCTCTTTACCAAATGACAAAATTTTAGACTGGTCCAAATTGAAAGCAATTGCCAACGACAAATTAAATGTGACTCAAAAATTGAAATTTGTTTTGGGAAAGGTAGAAAACATTGTGAGGAAAGGAGAAAATGCTGGTTACCAGCATTTTCTCCTTTTCCCAAAATGTTTTCAAAAGGCTTCTTTCTCAGGGTCATTAAAAGTCGGGATTGTGTGTTACAGAGTTAAGCAACAAAAAGTTTGACTCGGGCTTTTTGGATGAATAAATATTTTCATTAGATTTGATATGTTTTGTATTAGGTAGTGATTATAAGAATTAGATATTTTTATCTTTGTCCTTCTTCAAAGAAAACATTGAGATGTTGCCATAGCCCTGGATATGTCTTTATCTTCAAGCAAAACCTTAGACATTTTCAAATATCTCTTTGTCATTACTGAAGATTTTTAACTTCAAACTTGGGTCGATGCTGTACTATCAAAAGGGGAATCCATACATGGATAACCCTTGAAATAGTTTTGAGACAGTTATATCCCTCTTTGCCTCTGCAGCTGATTGTTGGCACCAGCAATTGGGACTCTTTTTAACTGTTTACCAAATAATGCCAACTTATAGCAAACCCTGGAAAAATGGCTTTAAAAAACACTGTGGGAAAGAGAGAAAATTCTGGTTACCATCATTTTCTCCTTTTTCCATGATGTTTTTGTATTATCATAGGCATATCTCACCATTAGAGGCATGTTTAACTTGTCAGCAAATGCTTTCAATTTGGACCAGTCTAAAACTTTTCCTTTTAGCATAGTGTTAAGTTCACATAAGTATTATTTGATGTGATTTATTATATTTACAAATAGATATATATATATATATATAAATAAATAAATACATATTTACAGAGATAGATAGACATACATTATTGAATAAATTTGATTTACAATTTATTACTGTGACTTATTAGTTTTATTTCTGTACATATAACTCTATGAACAGTTACTTGTCTGATTGTTTGTAAGCCTTTTTGATTTTCCTTGTTATTTTATTTTGTCCTACCCTTCCAGCAAAACACGCACACAAAAAATCAAAATCAATTGTGTTGACAAATTTTTATGAACTGTTGAAAACATTGAACCAAATGGAGAAATTGCTCATAATAGTGTATATTTTTGTTGCATGTGTCCTACTGTAAAATGTGTAATCTTTTAACTTTGTACCAGATCACAGAATTTAAAACTGGTCCATATTGAGAGCATTTGCAGTCTACAAACTGAATAATGGGATCTGCCTGTAAAAATGTAGAAAAAATGGTGGAAAATAGAGAAAATGCTGTTTATCAGCATTTTTAGCTCACCTGAGCACGAAGTGTCCGTCATTCGTCGTCCGTTGTCAACTTTTTACCTTGTGTACGCTCTAGAGGCCACATTTTTAGTCCGATCTTCATGAAACTTGGTCAGAATGTTTGTCTTAATAAAATCTCGGACGGGTTCGAAATTGAGTCATTTCGGGTCAAAAACTAGGTCACTGGGTCAAATCTTAGAAAAAACCTTGTGTACGCTCTAGAGGCCACATTTTCAGTCCAATCCTCATGAAACTTGGTCAGAATGTTTGTCTTGATAAAAACTAGGTCACTAGGTCAAATCTTGGAAAAACCTTGTGTATGGTCTAGAGGCCACATTTTCAGTTAGATACTTGTGAAATTTGGTTAGAAGGTTTGTCTTGATAAAATCTCAAACGAGTTCAAAATTGGGTCATGTGGGGTCAAAACTTAGGCCACTAGGTCAAATCTTCGAAAAACCTTGTGTACGCTCTAGAGGCCACATTTTCAGTCCGATCCTCATGAAACTTGGTCAGAATGTTTGTCTTGATAAAATCTGGGACGAGTTCGAAATCAGGTCATGTGGGGTCAAAAACTAGGTCACTAGGTCAAATCTTTGAAAAAACTTGTGTACGCTCTAAAGGCCACATTTTCGGTCAGATACTTGTGAAATTTGGTCAGAATGTTTGTCTTGATGAAATCTCGGACGAGTTCGAAATTGGGTCATTTGGGGTCAAAAACTAGGTCACTAGGTCAAATCTTCAAAAAGACTTGTGTACACTCTAGAGGCCACATTTTCAGTCCGATCCTCATGAAACTAAGTCAGAATGTTTGTCTTGATAAAATCTCAAACGAGTTTGAAATTGGGTCATGTGGGGTCAAAAACTAGGTCACTAGGTCAAATCTTCGAAAAACCTTGTGTACGCTCTAGGGGCCACATTTTCAGTCTGATCCTCATGAAACTTGGTCAGAATGTTTGTCTTGATAAAATCTCGGACGAGTTTGAAATCGGGTCATGTGGGATAAAAAACTAGGTCACTAGGTCAAATTTTGGAAAACCTTTGTGTACGCTCCTGAGGCCACATTTTCAGTCAGATACTTGTGAAATTTGGTCAGAATGTTTGTATTGATAAAATCTGGGACGAGTTCAAAATTTGGTCATGTGGGGTCAAAAACTAGGTCACTAGGTCAAATCTTCGAAAAACCTTGTGTACACTCTGGAGGCCACATTTTTAGTCAGATACTTATGAAACTTGGTCAGGATGATTGTCTTGATAAAATCTGAGAGGAGTATGAAATTAGGTCATGTCAGGTCAAAAATTAGGTCACTAGGTCAAATCTTAGAAAAAACCTTGTGTGCACTCTAAAGGCCACATTTTCAGTCAGATACTTGTGAAATTTGGTCAGAATGTTTGTCTTGATAAAATCTGGGACGAGTTCGAAATTGGGTCATGTGGGTTCAAAAACTAGGTCACTGGGTCAAATCTTCGAAAAACCTTGTGTACGCTCTAGAGGCCACATTTTCAGTCAGATACTTGTGAAATTTGGTCAGAATGTTTGTCTTGATAAAATCTGGGACGAGTTCAAAATTGGGTCATGTGGGGTAAAAAACTAGGTCACTAGATCAAATCTTCGAAAAACTTTGTGTACACTCTATAGAGGCCACATTTTCAGTCAGATACTTGTGAAATATGGTCAGAATGTTTGTCTTGCTAAAATCTTGGACAAGTTCAAAATTGGGTCATACGGGGTCAAAAACTAGGTCACTTGGTCAAATCTTCGAAAAACCTTGTGTATGCTCTAGAGGCCACAGTCAGATACCTAGGAAACTTGGTCAGAATGTTTGTCTTGATAAAATCTTGGACGAGTTTGAAATTTTTTGTCTTGATGATATCTCAGATGAGTTCAAAATTTGGTCACATAGGGTCATAAACAATGTCATTGGGTCACATTGAAGAAATACCTTTTGGGCACTCTAGAGGCCACAATTCTAGCTAGATTGACCTGAAAATTGGTCTACATATTTGACTTGATGATATCTCGGATCAATTAGAAATTGGATCTCATGGGGTCATAAACTAGGTCACTGGGTCAAATTCAAGAAATGTATTGTGGGCACTGTAGAGGCCACAGTTTTTGCTCAATTGACCTGAAAATTTGTCAGCATATTTGACTTGATGATGTCTTGAATGGATTTGAAATTGGACCACATAGGTTCATAATCTAGGTCACTAGGTCGAATTACAGAAACCCCTTGTGGGCACTCTAGAGGCAGCAATTCTTACCCAATTCACCTGAACCTTGGTCAACACGTTTGTTTTGATGTTTCGGATGAGTTTGAAATATGGTCACATAGGGTCATAAACTAGGTCACTAGGTCAAATTGAAGAAAGACATTTTGGACACTCAGGAGGCCACATTTTCAGCTCAATGGACCTGACAATTGGTCAGAATGTTTGTCTTAATAATATCTCAGATGAGTTTTAAATTGGGTCATTATGACCCTGGAGTGAAATTTGGCCTATTGACACAGGTGAGCGATCCAGGGCCATCATGGCCCTCTTGTTTCCTTTTCTCACAATGTTTTCGTAGACTACCATACAGTATTTCATCAGAGTTGTTTAATGGTATTTCAGTATATTGGCATACAAGTTTGAAGTACTTTGGGAAAAAAAATCATTGTAGAATTAAGAAAAATTGCTTGTGTCAAACAAATGTTCCTTTTCTTACAATGTTTTCCATACATTTTTAATTCAGTGAAGACACTTTTCTTTATATCAAACATTTCTCAGCTGTTTCACTTGATCTTTACTTAGTGTAATATGTTAAATTAATCAGCAACCCAGCTGGATGAGGCTTTTGAAAACAGTGTAACAAATGAATCAAAAGCTCAAAAAACTTCGTCATGATGATTTTAGTTATCTTTGTACAGCCATGTTTTATTCCTAATGGCAGTAGACACTGTTTGAATATTTTTGCACTGTGTTCTTTTGTGCCTAGAGACTTTACTTCAGCCTGAAACATACCATTGTATCATTGGACTTAAATTTTGTACTGTCACAACTGAGGAATTGCTCCTTAACCCTTTACAAGACAACAAAATTTTGGACTTTTTCAAATCCAATGCACTTGCAGACTACAAATGTGGCTGAAATGGTGGAAATTGTCTTCGAAAGGTTAGAAAACATTGTGAGAAAAGGAGAAAATGCTGCTTACCAGCATTTTCTCCTTTTTCCACATTGTTTTCAGTCGATCTCCTTTCAAGTGGTTGTTAACCCCTAGGCTGCTAAGTATGACTCACTGACCTTTTGCAAACAGTGTAGATCAAGATCAGACTGCACAGAAAGTGCAGTCTGATCTTGGATCTACACTGTCCGATAAGGAGATATTTTTCCTCCAAAAAATAAGTTTGAATTAATGTTGTTTGGCTTTTTACTGTCAGCTTGAAAGTCTTACTTAACTTTTTTAGCAGGATAAGGGTTAAAAGGTAAAGGGCTGACCCTTTACCAAAAATCCCAGTGTTTCTTGACCCTTTGGAAGAAGGCTTCTGAAAATATTGTTACCAGCATCATTCTTGTTCTACAATCGGTCGAAAGTAATGTCATCTAGTTAAGGATTTAGAATCCACCATCAAGTTCCTTTTTCATCAATACTTTGGAAATATTGTTGCAAAAAGGAGAATGTCCTCATTATAAGCAATTTCTCATTTTGCCACAATGTTTCTGAAAAATATCTGCTGTGATCTCGAGGAGTAATGGGTTAATGATTTGTTACACACTTTAATCTTTTACCACACAATCCCTAGTTTTAACGACCATGAAAAAAAGAAGACTTTTGAAAGCATTGTGGAAAAAGGAGAAAATGTTGGTAACAAGCATTTTCTCCTTTTCTCACCATGGTTTCTACTGTTCCAAACACAAATTTCAGTTATTGGGTCACTTTTAATTTGTAATCTGCAAAATTATTGCTTTCAGTAGTGACCAGTCTAAAATTTTGTAATCTGGTAAAGGGTTAAGCCATTACATGACAACAAAATTTTAGACTCTTTCAAATCCAAAGAATCTGCAGCCAATTAAATAGATGAAGCTGTCTTTGAAAGAGTAGAAAACATTGTGGGAAAAGGGGAAAATGCTGGTTACCAGCATTTTCTTCGTTTCCCATAATGTTTTCAAAAGACTTGTGTCTCTGGGTCATTAAAAATCAGGATTGTGTGATTAAGGATTAAAGAGTTAGCATTGTCTATGATAGGAAAGGTCCGGTCAGTGAGTATAAGAAAACAAAGTTGTCAGTGGTAGAATTAGGTTGTGTTCATATAAAGTGTAAAATGAAAATATTCCAAATACTGTACTTGATAGGATACTATTTGGAATTTCATCATTATTGGATGTACCTTTAAAACATTGCAAAATTCACTGTTTTCTTTGCTAGGATTTTTCACTGCATTGATGATATTTGTTTCTATTACTATTTTTTCATTTAGAAAAAGTTTTGCTGCAGTTATATTATTTGCTTTGTATAGCCTTTTTACCAGATGACAGTTTTAGGCTTGTCAAAATTGAAAAGAAGAATCAGTTGGTAGGATTTATCTTTGGAAGAGGAGAAAACACTGTTTTTTTAAAAGCCTCTCTCCTCATGGTTGGTAACCCTTAACCTGCAAAATAAGTGAAATGAAACTTTAAAGAAGTAAAAGACCCAAATTTTGCTATTACAATGTAATTTTTTCGGGGAAATATCTCCTTATCAAACAGTAGATCAATGATCAGACTGCACGTTCTGGTCCTTGAGTCGCACATAGCAGCCTAAGGGTTAGAACAGGGGAATGTTTTGTAAACAGTTTAGAAAAATTAATAATTTCAGTTTGATGATAGTATGTACTTATGTGATTTTAATAGTCAAAGAAACAGAAATCAAAGCGTGGACAAAAATTTGAATGTTAGATATGAACACTTTTCTCAAATCAAGAGTTACTTACAAAATTGTTGAAAGGCACATCATTTTATTGTCTATAATTATGAGATGGACGGCTATCATGCAATTTTGAATTTTTATCACCTAATGTATGGATTTTGATGAAATTCAACACAAAATCAGCTTTAATACACAACTTTGTGTAAAGTCATTGTGGCTAAAGGATTAATTGCACAATTTCTCCTTTTTGCCAAAATGACTTATAAGTCTTTCCCCCACCACAAAATTTTAGACTTATCTAAATTGAAAGAATTTGCAGATGACAAACTCACTGTAGCTCAAAAGATGATTTCTGCCTTAGAAACGGTAGAAAACAGTGTGGGAAAAGAAGAAAATGCTGGTTACCAGCATTTTCTCCTTTTCCTTAATGTTTTCAAAAGGAATTTTTGTCAAAACTTGTGATTTTGTGTTAAAGGTTTAAAGAAAAAACCTCCTGCATCTGCAGGATAGAGAAAGTTAAGAATCAGTTGAACAGATTTAAGTTGAACAAACAAGAAACTATGCATGTTCATTTTGTAATGTCGGTATGTCTCTGCCTTGTGTACAAAATTGTTGCTGTGTCACGGCCATCCACCATGCTGTTTCAGAACAACCAGTTTACAAATGTTGTTGTGGCCTTTCATGATAGCATACAGGAAGATAAAAATCTCATTGATCAACTGAAAGTAAGTAAATTTATAAGTTAGATCTTAATGGTTTACCAAACAATCCCATGTGTTTATGACCATGAGGGAGAAGTGTCTTGAAAACATTGCAGGGATCGGAGAAAATGCAGGTAAGCAGCATTACCTCCTTTTCCCCACAGTGTTATCTGCCCTTGCAATGACAGGTCCCAACATTTGAGCCACAATTTATTTAATGTCTGGAAGACAGATCCCAACATTTGAGCCACAATTTATTTAATGTCTGCAAATGCTTTCTATGCAGAAAAGCCCAAAATTTCTTGGTCAGGTAATAGGATGAAATTCCCTTACCAATGGACTATATGTTTAGCATTCTGCTGGTAGGATTCCATACACTCATTCCCTCATCTGTCTGTCTGTCAGTCTGTCTGTCTTGTCTGTCTGTCTTGTCCGTCCATCTATCCATCTGTCTGTCAATCCATACGTCCGTCTGTCCTTCTTTTTAAATCAGGGTCATTAGATGACCTCAAAGATGTAAGGGTAACCTTTATAAAAACTTCATTCAAAGACATACCAACCTGTGCAAAATCTGCATAATAAGGTCAAGAAACTAATAAGATATGGAATATACAAAATTTCAAAGTTTTGTGAAATTTTGTGTAATGTTTTTTAAAAAATCCTTGTCCTCTGAACTGTAAAAACACAGGGTTGTTTAGTAAAGGGTTAAGAAAAATGATGACCTCATCCTATCTCTAAACCAGCAGGAGATTTTTCCTTTTCATATTTCAAAAGTTCAGTTTTGATATATTAGAAAAAGTGGTACATGTATATCCGGAAGAGCATAACAACTAAAATACTGATAGACATGGGATTCAACACCCAAACTGTCTACTACCCAGTAAGATCTTGTTTCAATGTGTTGTAGGATAGAATGACAAAAGCATCCCAAACATTGTTTAAAGCTACAAGACAGAGAGCCTATTTCAAGGAGATTGTTGTTCTGCTGCCCAGTTCCTGGTCTGATGATCCTTCATACAGTGCACCCACTACAGAATCCATTTATCAGGTAATCACATCTGGTGGTATTGCCAGGAATGTTGCAAAGATGAAGCCTATGCCAAAAAGCCAGGGCAGAGGTTTGGCACATTTGGCTTTTCATTTTCATTTACCATCTTTCCTGGAAAAGTTGTACTTTAGAGAGTTAATGTTGAAGCACAGGCTTCTGCCTTGCTATATGCCTAACATTGGCATATAGTGCCAGACAATGGTTTATAATATGCATGTCTCCTAGAAGTTCCTAGTGTTACGGGTTGAGCTCAAGACGAAACAAGACAAACATTTGAAGGAGAGGAAAAGAAATATGGGAAAAGTGTGATTGTTGATTTGTTGAAATTGGTGGTTTGTTTTCCAAAATATTTTCCATTGCTATCAACTGTAGTGTTTTAAAAAGTTGTCTTTAACTGTTATGTCTGAAATCTTACCAAGCAAATCCCAAATTTTCTGAAAAAAAAAAAAAATGTGTTTTTTGAGAAGTATTTGTATGTTTTGTTGTTTGATAAAGAGTTAAAGACTTCATGATAATCAATGCTCAGGTAAAAATTTCATGTTGATATATTTTTATAATCTACCACAAAATAATGCACTTTGAAAAATTGTAGAAATAGACAGAATGCTATTTTCCCAAATAAACACATATCTAATATCGTGACTTTATTTAAAAAGAAACATTTTGTCCTAAATCTTTTGCTTTAACCTTTACTAGATGACTCTGTGTTTTTATGACCATAAGGTGGATGGCTTTTCAGATTATGGCTGTATCTTGGTCAGCAGGGGAAAACTGTATGGGTTTAACCCTTTACCACATGATTTCATGTTTTAACTCTTTACAAAGTTTCAGACCTGTCCTAATTGAAAGCATTTGCAGACAACAAATTAAATGTTGCTAAAATTATGCAATTTTGGTTGAAAGGGTAGAAAACTTTGTGGTTACCAGCATTTTCTCCTTTTCTAACCATGTTTTCAAAAGCCATTTTCAGAAGGGTTGTTAAAACTCAGGATTGTCTGGTAAAGGGTTAACGATCCAAGGAAATCAGGCTTTTATAAAACATTGTGTAAAAATGCTGGCTACTCTTTCTTACAATTTTTAGCTACCCATACAAAGATAAGTTGCTCAAATTGAGATACAAATATGGTGTCACATTTCGTCTGCATATAGTTTGAAGGGTTTGGTAATGGGTTAAAGAGCAAAGACATTTTTACTTTACCCAGTACATCTTATTACTTTGACAGCTCGGGGTAAAATTCAGTCAAACTTTGATTATCAAAGGACTAGTAGAATTTTCTTTTCACAAACTAGGCTGATGTCATTATAACAGAAAACTTACGTAGAAAAAGAAGTGTTCATACCCGTTCCTACAGAGGTTGTGGTCAGCAAGGAGTGCATGTTTTACTGAATAAGGAGTTTCTGACTTTACCCAGAACATCTCCTTACTTCAACAGTCCAGGTTAGAGGGGGGAAACATATTTAGTATTACATGTATAAGTTTTACTGGCCATAAGTCAGCAAGCTTACATCATGGCCCTGTGTCGGCCATGGATCCTTCTGTGCATGTTTAAACTAATATTTCAAACCTCTTTGTCTCTAAAACTACATAACCAATTTTTCCAAACATAACTGAAATGATCTTGCCATAGATCTCATCAGAAATACTTAACTCTTTAACAAACGACAGAATTTTAGACTGGTCCAAATTGAAAGCATTTGCAGATGACAAAATATATGTGACTGAAAAATTGAAATTTGTTTTGGGAAGGGTAGAAAACATTGTGGGAAAAGGAGAAAATGCTGGTTACCAGCACTTTCTCCTTTTCCCACAATGTTTTCAAAAGGCTTCTTTCACAGGGTCGTTAAAAGTTGGGATTGTGTGGTAAAGAGTTAAGAAAGTTTCATTCCATTTAGACCGCTGGTTTCCATGGCAACAAAAAACTGAAAACTATTAGAAATATTGAAAAATCTACTCCAAAATCATCTATTGATATTCTCTGAAAAAAGTCATAAATTATTGTTGACTTCTTCAAGGTGTTATGATAAAATTTTGATTATCAACATTTTTGTGGTGGGCTTAAGTTTGATCAAGGGAAATAACTCCTTTTTTATGAGAGGTAATTGTTACCATTTATCTCCCATTAACATCAAACCACACTGTAACATGGTTGGTATTGTATATCAAGTTTTCTTGGTAGAAAATATTAAACTTTTAGTCATAATGTTTTGTTTCTGGTGTTTGAGGTTATACTAAGACATATTGAATATAAAAAAAAAATGTAGCAAGGTGTTTATCATTCTATTTCTTTTGTTCCAAACCTTAACCATGCCGGTGAAAATTAAAATCAGCTTGTCAGAAAAATGTTTGTCACAGTTCATTAATATTTGGTGTGAATGATCCTTAGGCAGACTTCCTTTTTATTCACAGAAATCATCTCTGCTTGAAAAAAAAAAATGTTTTTTTGGGGCCAAGCTTACTTTCTCTTTGAAATTTAGTTGCATTACAAGCTTCTTACAGTTTTATGTCACTGTCTTTGCCAAGTACTTGTATCCCTTGTAGATCTAGAAGGCATTGGAGCAATACAGTGCCACTGTAGCCCTCTTGTTATAAAAGTTGGCCAAAGAAGGAGATGTATAATTAAACTTTGATAGTTTGAATAGTATCAGAAATTCTAGAAATAGTTGTTGAGATGTAGAATACTTGGGCCAATCTTAACAATAATTTCCATGCTTTTAAATGGTATGATTCAAAGTTAAATGCATTTTACCACCTGCATTATTTACTTTTGGCTGCTATTGGGGCTTTAAAGACCACTTTATATGTGTGCACTGTTATTATCAGGGTCGATCTCTCAATCAAAATTTGTGCTATAGCAAGAGCAAACAGACACACATGCAGGTAGAGAGACAGACTTGCTGGTATTAATGGTTGTTTCAATTTATCAATTATAGATTGAATAAATTCATTTGACCAACTCCCTAACTAAAATAGTAATGAACAAAAACATTTACACACGTTGAATTTTGATTAACAAACTCTCACAAAGTAAGCACAGTTTTGACCATTATTTCTCTTTATTCACAGAGAAGTATTTTACCCATGCATTTGCGCAGTTTAGATGGGGTGTTTTTCAAGAGTATGCAGAAGAAGGAGAATCTCAGTTCTACATATCCCTCACTACTGGCATGCCTCAGGCTATACGATGTACAGCAAATATGCGAGGTCTCGTACAGAAAAATGATGCCAACCACACCATCTGTTACTCTGGTATGAATCCTTTACCATATGACAAACTTATAGACTGCTCCAGTTTGAAAGCATTTGCAGATGACAAATGTTGCTAAAATGATGATTTCTGCCTTTAATACAGTGGAAAACATTGTGGGAAAAGGAGAAAATGCTGGTAACCAGCATTTTCTCCTTTTCCCACAATGTTTTCAAAAGGCCTCTTAATCAGGATCGTTAAAACTTGGGACTGTGTGATAAAGGGTTAACTCTTTACAAAATATGAAATTTTTGGACTTGTCCAAATCCAAAGCATTAAGATAACAAATGTGGCTAAATTGGTGGGATTTGTATTGGAAAGGGTAAAAGAGATTGTGGGAAGACAAGAAAACGCTGGTTACCAGAATTTCCTCCTGTTTTTGGCAGTGTTTTCAAGAGCCTTTGTCATAGTCATTAGAATTCTGAGGTGTTGAAAACAGTGTGTAAAAACGAGAAAATCCTGGTAATCGTCATTAGCTTGAGTTTCTGTTGAGTAGTAATATGAGTCAAGCTCTGTTATAAGAGAATTTAATTCATCTGCAAAAAGTATTGCCCGATGTCAGACAGTGCAGCCCATGCAGGCTGACATGTGTTGAAACTTTTTACTATTTGTAAATTTTTCTGCAAGTTAACCCTTTCCCAAACAAGCCCTGGTTTTCACGTGTCTGCAGTACAAGTCTTTTGAAAACACTGTGGGATAAGGAGAAATTGTTCGTAACGAGCAATTTCTCCTTTTCCCACAGTGTTTTCTACCTTTTTTGAGAACTTTCTGCCATTTTCATCAAATTTAAAATTGCCGTCTGCAACCTCTTTCAATTTGGACCAGTCTAAAATTTATCGTTTGGGAAAGGGTTAAAGGACCCTTCTACCTCATGAATCAGTCTGTTCTTAGACAGAATGGATTTTAAGGATCCATTATTACATGATGACTTACTTGGTATAATGTGTCATGGAGATGCATTAAAGGCCCTTTTGCAAGAACACAATATGGTAATGACTCTTCATATAACCCCTACAGATATCAATCCCAATACTGGGCTTTTCTCTGATGGTTGCATCTGGAGACCATACCCATATCGTCAACCAATCAAGGCATCCATGATGGACTATCAGTTTATAAATGAGGTAGGACTTTATTTCTCAATCCTTCATCAAACAAGTCCATTTTTCCAAGGTCCAGAAAAAGAAAGCTATTGAAAACATTGTTGGAAAAGGAGAAAATGCTGGTAACCAGCAATTACTCTTCCCACAAGTATTTCCCACAATTTTTCTACCTTTTCTGATAGTCACATCCTCTGAACGACATTCAAAATGTCATTTGCAGCTCTGACTTCAATTTGGACCAGTCTAAAATTTTTTCTTTTGGTAAGGAGTTAAAAGTATGTGTCTGGTGTGTGTTGTCATCACTGATTCTCCTTTACCAAACAACCAGTTTCGAAGTAACTTTGTAAAAATTATTCTTGGGTAATACTAATGAAAAAGAAATGAAAAAAAATATTGTCGTATGACCGAAATGGTTGCTAGGTTTATTTTCTCAGAGAAAATTTATTGCATTACAAGTTCCTCATGGTTTAAGCCTTTCCCAAATGACAAATTTTGGACTGGTCCAAATTGAAAGGGTTTGCAGACGACAATTTTAAATTTGATGAAAATGGCAGAAAGTTCTCAAAAAGGGTAGAAAACACTGTGGGAAAAGGAGAAATTGCTCGTTACGAGCAATTTCTCCTTTTCCCACAGTGTTTTCAAAAGACTTGTACTGCAGACATGTGAAAACCGGGGCTTGTTTGGGAAAGGGTTAATTTATGAAGCAGTGTACAGCTGAACACTTTACCACACAATCCCAACTTTAATGACTCTGAGGAAGAAGCCTTCTGAAAACATTATAGGAAAAGGAGAAAATGCTGGTAACCAGCATTTTCTCCTTTTCCCATAATGTTTTCTACCCAATCAAAAATAAATTCCATCATTTGAGTCACATTTAAATGGTCATCTGCAGATGCCTTCAATTTTGTCAAGCCTTCATTTTTCTTGTGTGATAAATACATGTAGTTAAATAAGTAAAGGTTGTTCACTGTTGCTATAAACAAGAAATTAGCCTGCGTTCAAATTATGGGATTGTTTTAGGAAGGGTAGCAGGAAAAGGGTAGAAAACATTGAGGGAAAAGGAAAGAAAAGGCTGGTTACAAGCATGTCATCCTTTCCCCGCATTGTTTCAACTCTTTGACAAATGATGAAATTTTAGACTTGTAGAAATTTGACTGGAAAATTGAAATTTGTTTTTAGGAGGGTAGAAAACAATATGGTAAAAGGAGAAAATGCCTGTTACGGGCATTTTCATCTTTGCACAATATTTTCAAAAGCCTTATGTGTCAAGATCTTTCAAACTCAGGATTGTTTGGTAAAGGGTAAAAAAGCCTTTCTTTCTAGTCATTAAAACAGGATTGTTTTGGAAAGAGTTAATCAACCAACAAATCATCAACAGTGAATGACTGCTCTTATTCTGCACAGATTGAGACATTTTGCGATGACAATCAAACTGACCGTATGACAGTCCATAATTATGAGGCTCCAAGTAAACACAATCGACTGTGTGAGCATCGAAGTACCTGGGATGTAATACAGAACTCTGCTGATTTTACTGGAGGAATCAATCCACCCACCAGTGCCTCTGTGGCGCAACTCACTCCAACATTCAGGATTTTGAGAGCAAAATCTAGAAAACGACGAGCAATCATTTCCCTGGATGCCTCCATCCTTAAACAGGTTAGATTTTTTACCCCACTTTTGAGGTGATTAAGCTATTCACAATATTCACTATGGCATTTCAAAATGACAAAATTTCAGACTCATGTTGAAAGAATTTACAGAAGCCAAATTAATTTTGTCTCTAATGATGGGATTCATCTTTAAAATGGTAGAAAACATTGTTGGTAAAAGAGAAAATGCTGGTTAGCAAATTTTGGTTGTTTGGTTACTTGGTAGTTAACTGTATAACAATCTGCAAGTCATGCAGAGAACTTTTTGCTTCACACAGCAGACTGCTTTTGTAAACACTAGCAAAAGGAATAACTTTCCACAAAAACAATTTAACTTTTTTAACCTGAAATTATGTTGACAGGAAATATTGTAAAAAGATGTTTTCAAATGCCTCTGCAGCACTTTTGTTGCAGGAAAAGGTGAGTCAACCTACAATTCAGCTAGCTGTTTATTGAATTTATTTCCAGTTCAGCCAACCTATGGTCATTTCATTCGTATAATTCCAAGGCACTCTGCAGCCCCAGCCTAGTACTGATGAAATCAAGGAAAGACATGAATAAGTGAGCTTTGGCTTAGATATGACTGAAATAGTGTTAAAAATGGTGTAATAGACCATTGAAAATCATCAGCTCCACTGGCCAAAGGCCAGCGGGCTTATGTCATGGCCCGGTGTCCGTCGTGCTTCCGTGCGTCCGTCCGTCCGTGCGTTAACTTTTATTTCAAACATCTTCTTCTCTGAAACTACCCATCCAATTTTCATGAAACTTCACAGAAATGATCCTGCCATGGCCCTCTTCAGAATTTTTTGAAAGAATTTGATTCCTTCAAAAAACTCTGGTTGCCATGGCAACAAAACTGAAAAATATTGGAAATCTTTAAAAATCTTCTTGTCTGAAACCATAAGGCATAGGGCTACCAAATTTGGCATGTAGCTTTATGTAGTAGATCTCTATCAAGTTCTTCAAATTATAGCCCTGGGGTCAAAATTGGCTCTGCCCCAGGGGTCACAAGTTTTACATAGGCTTATATAGAGAAAACTTTAAAAATCTTCTTATACCTAGCCATAAGGCCTAGAGCTACCAAATTTTGCATGTTGCTATATCTAGTGGACTTCTACCAAGCAGGCCAAAATTTTAGCCCTGGGGTCAAAATTGGCCTCGCCGCAGGGGTCACAAGTTTTACATGGGCTTCCATAGTGACAACTTATGAAATCTTCCTGTTTTGATTTTTTTTTTTTTTTTTTTTTTGAAATTAGTCTTGCATCAGGGATCTTATGTTTTACAGAGGCTTCATATGGACAAAACTTGAAAATCACCTTATTTTTATGGCTTTATCTTGTGGACCTCTACCAGGGTTCAAGTAATTAAATAGCTCTGGGATCAAAAATGGCTTTGCCCTGCAGGTGTCAACTTTCACATGGGCTTTTACAGAGAAAACTTTGTAAGTCTTCATTTTGAAACCATTTGGCTCGGAATTGAAATGTTTAGTATTTATGGTTGATATTTATTAGCCAGTGGAGCGATACAGGGCCATCATGGCCCTCTTGTTTTTACTATGGCACATATGGTTCAACCTGTATTGAGCAAGCACTCAGGAGATACTCAAAATGTGCTCGCTGAATACAGGTGCTTGCAAAGTACAGGTACATTTCAACAGATATTTGCCTTTTTATGGGAAGGCAGTCTGTGCTTGATTAACATAGTTTGCTTGCTTAATGGTTGTGGGCAAAAAGGCAGGTTCAAATGTATTTGAGTCATGCGCTTTGAAAAGGGGACTTAATGCATTTGTAAAAAGTATTGACCCAGGTCAACCTTCGCAGTCCATGCATGTTGACTGGATCAAAACTTTTTGCTATTGGTCAATTTTCTGCATGTCCAAGGACCATTCTACCTACTGATTCAGTCAGTTGTAAAAAAAGTGGATTTTATGGATCCATAATCATGCAATGACTTGCTTTGTATAATGCATCATGGAGATGCATGAAACCCCCTTTTGCCAGAGCAGGGCTGATTTTCAAACAATAAAGTTCTATCATGTGTCTATTCAGGATGGTATAGATAAGACCATTATAAATCTTGGACGTCTGAAAAGGGAGGCTGACACTCACTCTATACCACTGTCATTGTTAATTATGAAACACAACAAAATTCTAGAACATCATATGAAGTCGTCTGATGATGTAAAAGTTCTTAGAACAGAACTTTTGTCACCTGACACCCAGTTCCTGTCATGTCATCAGGTAATTGTTGTGAATTTAAATTAACGCTACCCAAAGAGAATTTAGATTGGTCTAAATTCAAACGACTTGTAAAAAACAATTTAAATATTGCTTAAATGATGGATCTTGTCTTGGAAAGCATAGAAAATATTGTATGTAAAGGATTCTAGACTGGTTGAAATTCAAAGGATTTGAAGACAAAAACTTAAATGTTGCTCAAATGCTGGATTTGCCCTTGAAAGCATAAAAAACAGTTTTAGAAAAAGATGGTAACATGCATTTTCTCCTCTTTGCACCATATTTTCGGAAAAGTACTCTCAGATTGCTTCGTAAAGGGTAAATGGTATTGTTTGCACTTGTATTTAATGGGACTTTAAATTTAGGCTATGCAAAAGTTGGTTTCGAGGATGGCTGAAAATCCTCAACATTATAGGTTTATCTCTAAAGGCTGAGAGGATCTTATCATAACCCTGAGAACAAAGAGGAGGCAAGTATACTGGAATCAAGATGTCCATCTGTGTGTCTCTCTATCTGTAAGCAAATTTTGTTTTCTTCTTCTCCTTCTTCATTTTTAAATTATTTTGTCTGAAAATTTGCTTGAAGCCTCCTACCATAGTAACTTGTGTACTTGTAATTTTGATTATGATTGATTCTACTATTACAAGAGTTATGGCTCTTTTTAAACTGATTAGGTGACAAGGCAATGGATTGAGTGTTTTCGATTGCCTGTTACCGTCTAGTGTATGAAAATAGCTAGTGGCTTAGAGAAAGTACATGTATTTGTTCATTACAAGCAAAAACAAACTTCAGGACAGCAAAGATACTAAAATAATTGAGTTTGCTTTTGAAAATGGAGAAAACAGTTTGGGAAAGGGAGAAAATGCTGGTTACTAGCACTTTCTCCTTGTACCACAGTGTTTTCAAAAGGACTTTTTCTCAGAGCTGTTGAAACTTCAGATTGTGAGGTAAAGGGTGTAGAGGATATTTTGTAGGTATCATCTTGTTCATTACTATTTTTGCTTATTTTTTTCTGTTTCAGATGTCTCAAGTCCAAGACAGTGATGCCAATGTGATATCTGTATGTGATCACAAGGCTTCAGAC
Source organism: Tridacna gigas (assembly GCA_945859785.2). Lineage (NCBI taxonomy): Eukaryota > Metazoa > Mollusca > Bivalvia > Cardiida > Cardiidae > Tridacna > Tridacna gigas. The sequence continues at coordinate 29,383,506 of OX244036.2, read as the reverse complement.
ATTGTGGCAGGTGAACAGCTACCAATAACAGTAACATCTTGATTTACTCACTACCAGAAAAGTACAAATTTTGCTTTCCCTGCAGATGAAAACATTGTTGGTAATGGAAAAATTGTCAGAATGAAATTGGGAAGAATTTGATGGCTTTGAAAATATTGTAGGTGAAAAAGCAATGGCTTGTTAAAGGCTATTGCATCAATTGTCCAATAATGTCTAAGAAATACATTTTGCTTTCAGACAAACAATTTTCTTTTCCATCAAGTATGTGTTTATTGCTGGTATGGTGCATTAATTGGTTAACTCTTTAACAAAGGACAAAGTTGAGACTCTTCCAAACTGAAAGCTTCAGCAGACTACAAAATGGAAAATGATGCAAATGAACAGAAGTTTGGTTTACCAGCATCGCCTTTTGCTACAATGGTTTCAAAAGACTTCTCCTTCAGGGTCATTAATACTTGGAATTGTCTGATAAAAGGTTAAGGCTTTTTCCGTTTTTACGCACAGTCCAATCTGTGTTCAGAGACCACCCCGGGGAATTGAGAAAAGTAGTCTCTTACAGCAGGTGGTCTTATAATGCAGTCCAATAAACAGTCCAGAGTTTTAGCAACTTCAGAGGAGAAGCCTTTTGGAAACATTGTGGAAATAGCAGCTTTTACACACAATGTTTTTTACCTTTCCAAAAACAAATTTTAATTTTTGAGTCATATTTATTTTCTGGTCTGCAAACACTTTCAACTAGTCTAACATTTTGTTGTTTAGCATCTAGAGTTACTTCAGGTTGTACTGATGTATTCAGTTATCTAGGAAATTTGTAAAACAGATATAAAGAGCCTTCCTGTCATTTCTAGGTGTTATAATCCCTGGAGAGACTACAGGTCACACTTTGTGGGACAAACTCCACCATTCTATATTCTCAAGCCCAGCATCACAGGGTTTATTCACATTGGTATGTAAAATTAGAATTATTGTTTTATTTTTCTTGAAGCCATTTAGGTCATTATCTTACATTATTTTCACAAAGGTATACAATGAATGCTAGATAAATAGGTCAGGTTCTGTGAAAAGGGGGTTTATTGCATCTCCATGATGCAATATACATGTACCAAGCAAGTCATCACATACTTGCAAATTGATAAAATCCATTTGTGTAACAACCAACTGAATAGTGAAGTAGACTGGCCTTACACACACAGAAAATGTACAAAAAGCAAAACGTTTCAACTCGGGTCAGCCTGTGTGTACTACAGAGACTGACTTGAGTTGGTACTTTTTGCAGATGCATTAAACTCCCTTTTCATAGTGCATGGCTCCAATGAAAAAGACATTTTCAGGTAGGGAAAAAGATCAAACTACCGTGTAATGTTTTTTTTTTTGCTAAATTGAAGCAGAGTACAGTATGGCAAAAGGAGACTTTGCTCAATATTGGCAGTATCTCTTTTTGCCACAGTGTATTCCATGGAGGTCGGCTACAAGACAGAAAAGGTTGTCAATAAACTCAGAACTTTTTTATTAGATTGGTTGCTTTTTAAGCCTTTACCACCCAATCCTGAGTTTTAATGACCAAGAGGAAGAGACCATTTGAAAACATTATGGGAAAAGGAGAAAATGCTGGTAATCAGCATTTTCTCCTTTTCCCACAATGTTTTCTATCCTATCATAGAACTTTGTTTTTGCTCATTTGTACAAATTTTGAACTTGTTGTGTTGATATAGTTTCAAATTCGGGAGAGTCTAAAATTTGTCGGAAAGGGTTAAGAAACATGGAAGTGTTGTCACAACCCTTAGGTCATAGGAAAACTTTGATATTTTCTGATATATCTTGTCATTACTTAAGACATTTTCCACAATGTTTTGTACCCTTTCAAAGTTTAATTTCATCATTTGAGCCACTTTTATTGTGTCCTGTGAATCCTTTCAGTACGGACAAGTCCAAAATATTGTCATTTGGTAATGAGTTAAATGACTGACAATTTTTATTGTTTGAATGGTTCTTTTTTTTTTTTCAGATAAAGAGAGAAGATTATCAGACTTATGCTGGTAGCAGACACACCGATGTGGTACATGTTGACACATTGATTGATTCAGAACTACATTTTGTATTTCATTATGAGCAAATTAGTCCAGTAATTACTGTCCAGTCGCCGTCAGGAATAGTCTGTACCAATGAAAATGCTACTGACTCAGATTATATAAAAGAAGTTTTATTTGTGTGTCTGGCGGAGGTAAAACATTTGAAAATTACTTCTTTTGATTTTTATCACTTTTATACAACCCTGTATTTTTATGACTTTAAGAGAAAAGGCTTTTGAAAGTATTGCAGGGAAAAAGGAAATGCTAAACTAGTATGAACTCTGACCTTGGATCTTGTCTAACATACTAAATGATATTTTCACAAGTAATGTAAAACAAGAAGGCCATCACAATTGTGTAAAAAATGTGAGTCCTCAATGACTTGCCAACTTTGTATAAGACAACCTTATTACTTTCTTCTTGACCCAATATGACCCATATTAACCCTTTACCAAATGACAAAAATTTAGACCAGTCCAAATGGAAAGCATTTGCAGACAACAAAATTAATGTGACTCAAAAACTAAAATCTATTTTGGAAAAGGTAGAAAAAATTGTGGGAAAAGGAAAAGATGCTGGTTACCAGCATTTTCTCCTTTTCCCACAATGTTTTCTAAAGGCTTCTTTCTCAGGGTTGTGAAAACCTGGGATTGTTTGGGAAAGGGTTAAAACTTTTCAAAGATATTATCAAGACCAAAAGCTTTATTAAGTTTTCTGAAAAAAGGCAGAAAATCTGATTTCTATAGCACATACAAGGTATCTGTTTTTTAGAATTTTCCCGATAACCCTATTTTTAGCTCACCTTAGCACAATGTGCTAAAGGTGAGCTATTGTGATCACCCTATGTCCGGCGTCCGGCGTCTGTCATCCGTCGTCTGTCGTCCGTCAACAATTTCTTTAAACATCTTCTTCTCCTAAACCACTGGGCCAATCTTGATGAAACTTGGCAAGGATGTTCCTTGGGTGAAGCTCTACCAAAATTGTTCAAAGAATTGAATTCCACCCACAACTCTGGTTGCCATGGCAACAAAAAGGAAAAAAAGCAAAATCTTTGAAAATCTTCTTCTCTGAAACTAGAAGGCGCAGAGCTTTGATATTTGGTATGTAGCATCTCCTAGTGGACCTCTACCAAGTTTGTTCATTTGATGCCCCTGGGGTCAAAACTGGCCCCACCCCGGGGGTCACAATTTTGAGCATAGTAACAAAGAAGGAAAACTTTAAAAATCTTCTTCTCTGAAACTTGATGGTGTAGAGCTTTGATATTTGGTATGTAGCATCTCCTAGTGGACCTCTACCAAGTTTGTTCATATGATGCCCTTGGGGTCAAAACTGGCCCTGCCCCGGGGGTCACAAGTTCAAACATAGGAACAAAGAGGGGAAACTTTAAAAATCATCTTCTCTGAAACTGGAAGGCAAAGAGCTTTGATATTTGGTATGTAGCATTGCCTAGTGGACCTCTACCAAATTTGTTCATATGATGCCCCTGGGGTCAAAACTGGCGCCACCCCGGGGGTCACAAGTTTGAGCATAGTAACAAAGAAGGAAAACTTTAAAAATCTTCTTCTCTGAAACTTGAAGGCGTAGAGCTTTGATATTTGGCATGTAGCATCTCCTAGTGGACCTCTACTAAGTTTGTTCATATGATGCCCCTGGGGTCAAAACTGGCCCGGCCTGGGGGTCACAATTTCCAACTTAGGAACAAAGAAGGAAAACTTTAAAAATCTTCTTCTCTAAAACTAGAAGGCATAGAGCTTGGATATTTGGCATGAAGCATCTCCTAGTGGACCTCTACCAAGTTTGTTCATATGATGCCCTTGGGGTCAAAACTGGCCCTGCCCCAGGGGTCACAAGTTCAAACATAGGAACAAAGAGTGGAAACTTTAAAAATCATCTTCTCTGAAACTGGAAGGCGTAGAGCTTTGATATTTGGTATGTAGCATTGCCTAGTGGACCTCTACCAAATTTGTTCATATGATGCTCCTGGGGTCAAAACTGGCCCCACCCCGGGGGTCACAAGTTTGAGCATAGTAACAAAGAAGGAAAACTTTAAAAATCTTCTTCTCTGAAACTTGAAGGCGTAGAGCTTTGATATTTGGCATGTAGCATCTCCTACTGGACCTCTACCAAGTTTGTTCATATGATGCCCCTGGGGTTAAAACTGGCCCCGCCCCGGGGGTCACAATTTCCAACATAGGAACAAAGAAGGAAAACTTTAAAAATCTTCTTCTCTAAAACTAGAAGGCATAGAACTTTGATATTTGGTATGTAGCATCGCCTAGTAGACATCTACCAAGTTTGTTCATATGATGCCCTTGGGGTCAAAATTGGCCCTGCCCCTGGGGTCACAAGTTCGAACATAGGAACAAAGAAGGAAAACTTTAAAATTCTTCTTTTCTGAAACGGAAAGGTGTGGAGCTTTGATATTTGGTATGTTGCATCTCAGGGTGGACCTCTACCAAGTTTGTTCATATGATGCCCCTGGGGTCAAAACTCTCGAGGCCACATTATTTGCTCAGTTGCCTTGAAAATTAGTTAGAAAGTTTGTCTTTATAAAGTCTCACATAAGATTAATTTGGGTCAACTTAGGTCATAAACTAGTTCACTGGGTCAAATTAAAGAAATACCTTGTTTGCACTCTGGAGGCCACATTTACTGCTCAAATGACCTGAAATTTGGCCAGAATGTTTGTCTTGATGAAATACCAGATGAGTTTGGATTTGGGTCACCTGGAACCATAAACTAGGTCACTAGGTCAAAATAAAGAAATACCTTGTGGGCACTCTAGAGGCCACATTCTTTGCTTAATTGCCTTGAAAATTGGTCAGAATGTTTGTCTTTGTAAAATCTCACATGAGTCTGAATTTGGGTCAACTGGGGTCATAAACTAGGTCACTTGGTCAAATTAAAGAAATAGCTAGTGGGCACTCTAGAGGCCACATTTATTATTCATTTGATTTGAAAATTGGTTAAAATGTTTCTTTTGATATAGTCAAAGACCAGTTCAAATTTGGGTCATCTGGGGTCATAATCTAGATCACTAGGTCAAATTAAAGAAATATCTTTAGGGCACTCGAGGCCACATTTTTTGCTCTATTGACTTGAAAATTGGTCAGAATGTTTGTCTTCATGAAATATGAGTTTGAAATTGGGTCACCTGTGGTCAAAAACTAGGTTACATGGTCAAATTAAAGAAAAACCTTAAAGGCACTCTACTAAGGTGAGCGACTCAGGGCCATCATGGCCCTCTTGTTTTATTTGAGCTATCCCATATCAGATCTTTTCCGAAATACATACAGTATATGTCTAGGAAAAAACCTTCTGACTAAATTTCCTCAATAGACTAGTGGGCAAAAATTACGTAATTTCTTTAGTGCCTAGCAACTTATTATTTTAAATGAGGTGCTCCATATTAGAACTCACATGAGATATTAATAAAACAAACACACAAAGTTTCTAAAAGTGGTCTAAAAGTTAAAAGCTTTTGCTAAGAAAAATATTTCTATCAAGAATAATCACCTGCTGTTATATTTCAGCCTGGCCAATGGACTTACAATATACAGTCACATGACAATCAGACTGTGTCACTGACAGTTACAGCAACCAAAACCAAAGCCATTGATAATATGGATATTAGGCTGGTTCTTGACAAACCAGAGAGCAGTGTGACTTACTTCGAGATATTTGTAGATGTGACCTATTTTCATCATCCTGTAATTGGGTTAAATGTGACAGTCATCATTGAAACACCTTCACATCACAAGCAGTGGTTACAGCTTCATGATAATGGTGCAGGTGAGTAAAGACAGACTTTCTAATAGGGTCAAGGTCAGTATTCAAGGTCATAAATCTGATTCCTGTATGCATACATCAGTAGATGCCTCTTATTGTACTATGCCCTCATACATTTGAACCATGCTCTGTGAAAAGTGGGCTTAATTCATCTGGAAAAAGTATAGACCCATGTCAGCCTGTGCAGGCTGAACTGAGCCAAAACTTTTTGCTATTGGTCATTTTTCTGCATGTCTGAGGACTGTCTACCTAATGATTCAGTTGGTTGTTACACAAAACGGACTTTATGGATCCACAGTAATGTGATGACTTGCTTGTCTACTATGCATCAAGGAGATGCATTAAGTCCCCTTTTGCCAAAGCATGGCCGATTTCTAACCAGTCCACATGTACTTCCAGACCATCATAGAATATCTGTTTCTTAGTTTTATGATCATTTTACAGGAGCTGACATTTCACGAGATGATGGCGTTTATTCACGCTATTTCACAGACGTTTGGGAACCAGGACACTATCATGTGACTGCAACAGTTTTTGGGAGCAATGGACAAGTCTTCAGAAAAGAGGAAAGTTTTAAAGAATTGACACCTTATGATGATGGTATATGTTCTTTTGTGTAACACTGTAGAAACAGACCATGTGTTTTTTTTAGACCCTATGGAAAAAGACTTTGAAAAATGGTGAGGAAGAGAGAGAAATACTGATAACTGCTGCATTTCTCATTTTTAGACAATATTTTCAATCCATACAGGGACAAAAGCCATAATTTTAACCCTATTTGTTGTCTTCAAGTGCTTTATTTCAACATGGGCAAGTCAGAACTTTTGTTTTCTGGTTAAAAGTTAACTCTGATAAGTCAATGGAACAATCAGAATTGCTCTGCTTTGTTTTCTGCAATAGAGTAAATATATAGGAGCCATGCTCTGGCAAAAAGGGGCTTAATGCATCTCTGTGATGCATGATACCAAGCAAGTCATTACAGTATTCTACATCCCTAAAACCTGTTTTTGTATAACAACCTACTGAATCATGAGGCACACTGGTCATTTGGCATGCAGAAAATTAACCAAAAGCAAAAAGTTTGGGCCCAGGGCAGCCTGCATGGACTGCGCAGGCTGACCTGGGTAGATACTTTTTACAGATGCATTAAGCCCTCTTTTCTACAGAGCATGTCTCACAGGTATTTCACGTTTTTCCAATCAATATTTACACTTTTCAAAACTGGGAATTGTGGGCAATAAATAAGATATGGCTTTAACGATGAGATTTGTCTTTGACAGAGTAGAAAATAGTGTTGCAAAAGAAGAGAATGCTGGTTACCAGTATTTTCTCCTTTTCATTTAATGTTTTCCAAAGCCTTCTTCCTGTATTGAAAGCCCTTGCCTCCGTGAGATGACTGGGATACTGCTGTAATCAACATTAAAAGCCAACAGAGCAATAATGTGGAGACAATTAGCCCTTCCTGAAAGTCGATGGGATACTGTTTTAATTTTGCTGTCTATTTTGTCTGTCTGTTTTTTCTTCTCTCTTTCCACTCATCTTAGCCTTCAGTCTGATTCAGTGAGAGATATCAGTTCAACACAGAAATTTAATACGCTTGTCATTTTGTCTAGGATTCTAGTGATTGCAGTTTCTCTATGTTTCATCATGAACCACCTCTTTCTTGTATCTCCCTTTTCAGGGATGGGAAATGTTCAAAAAAGTTTTAGCAAGACAAAAATAGACGGCACACTTCAACGTCACATTGGAGGTCAAAGCATTTATGTTTCTACCAAAGATGGCATACCAACAAACAAAAAAGATGGCATACCTCCTTGTAGAATAACTGATCTGTCTGTTGAGAAGCATGTCCTGTATAGGAATACCTTTATTCTGAAATTCACAGCTTCAGGGGACAATATGGACTCTGGCAAAGGTGAGAAAGATTTTAGCCCCTACAATGTGGAATAGATCAATTTTTAGTCAAGAAGGAAAATAGACAAAAACATTGCAATGTCAATATATTTTTACCAGACCACATTACAAAATAGTGAAAGGTGAAGATTCAAGATCACATTATGTGTAGTCTGATCTTGATGTCACTGTCCAATACTATGAATCCAGGTCCTGGAGTGACTCAAAAACTATGAGGGTAACTTCCTTGGACCTTCTTCTGCATATAAATCTATTTAATATAAGGTCAAGGTCAAAAATGCCAAAAATAAAGAAAGAAATGGAATCTGTTATAATTTAATCTATGAGTTAGATGTAAGAAACTTTTGATGATGGGGTAGATCTTGATATGCATATTATACATATATGAGTCATGCTTTGCAGAGGGGGCTTAATGCATCTTCCTGATGCATCATACCAAGCAAGTCATCACATGATCATGGATCCATAAAATCTATTTTGTATAACAACCAACTGAATCACGAGGTAGACTAGTCCTTGGACATACAGAAAATTGACCAGTTGCGAAAAGTTTCAACTCATGAGCCATGCTCTGTGAAAAGGGGATTAATGCATCTGCAAAAAGTATCAATGCATGTCAGCCTGCGCAGGCTGACATGAATCGAAACTTTTTGCTATTTGTAAATGTTCTTCATGTCAAAGGACCTTTCTACCTCCAGATCCAGTTGATTGTTAGACTAAATGTGTTTTATAAATTCATAATCATATGGCGACTTGCTTGGTATAATGCTACAATGCCAGAGCATGGCTCATATCTATATTATTGCTATGGTAAAGGTCAAGGTCACCACTAGCAGTTGCTGAAATTAGAGTAAAATTCTAGCTCATAATCTGTCATGAACAAATGCCTTTTCTTTTACAGTGGCTACATATGAAGTTTTCATTGGTGAAGACACTTATGGGACATCCATTCCACAGTTTATTTCGTATACAAAAAAATTGATGCATGAAGGTCAAGGTCAAATTGCACGGAAGATCTACAATGCTACAAAAGTTGCCATGCAAACTGAATATATTCTCTGCAGAACTAAGACTGCTTTTACTACAAAATCTCTTGCATTTGGGGTCGTTGGTGTGGATCAGGCAGGAAACAGAGGGAAGGTCTCAAATATTGTCATAACAACTACAAATTAAGGATGCAGTTCTACAAAGGGAACATGACAAGGGAAGACTCTCAAGTAGTCTTATTAAAAAGAACATTTTTAACTCTTAAAGTGCTTTTCTTTACTTTAGTTGCCTTTGCAGCTAATGTAGATCAAGATCAGAATGCACAAAACCTGTGGTCTGAGCTTTGATCTACACAGCCAGCTTTGCTGAGACATTCAAGGCAAGGGTAGACTTGAAACTCTTATAAGGGTTTAGTTTATAGAATTTAAATGCCCTTTACTGAACAATTCCATGTTTTAACCACTCTGAAGTTGAAGGCTTTTAAAGAAAACATTGTTGGAAAAGTGTGCTAGACTGATTTTTCTTTGCAGTCTAATCTTGATCTTTACTTTCAGCAAATCGTCTTAATTCCTTACCAAACAAATCTGTTTTACCAACCCTGACAAAAACATAGTGGGAAAAGGAGATAAAGCTGGTGAGCAGCATTTTTCTCCCTTTCCCACGATGTTTTCTTAACTTTCAAAGATAAAACCTATTATTTGAGACACATTTGATATGTCTTCTGCAAACCCTTTTGATTTCAACTTGACTTAAATTTTATCTTCTTATAAATGTTAACCCTTACCAAACAGTTTTGTACTTTCACAAACTTGAGGAAGAGGTCTTTAGAAACATTGTAGGAAAAGGAGGAAATGCTGGTGTTGGATAAGTAATCCTGAGGCCATGGATTTGATCATCACTGCTGTGCTGGTAATTTGCTGGAATGACCTTTGGCAAGGTATTGCAGAGCTCCAGCTTAGTTGAAATCCAGGAAACACATAAAGAAATGAACTGTCTGTTAATAATGTTAAAATTGGTATAAAACCTTATTAATCAAATCCTGGTAAACATGTCCTAAGTTATCAAGAATAAATGAGCCATGCTCTGTCCAATGCATCTGCAAAAAGTATCAACCCAGATCAGCCTGACAGTCTGTGCAGACTAACCTGGTCTGCTGGAAGATGAAGAAAGTGGTCTGCAGGAAGACAAAGAAAGTTATCTACAAGTAGTGAGCTAAGTTGTGGGAAGCATCCTGCAGTCAGAATTTATCACAATGTGATACTCATTCTAGGGGAGATAAGTAATTGTAATGTTCAAATTAATACAAGTATAAATTACCTCCCCTGACAAAATCTGGAACCCAGTATTCTGCAGAGCACCTGTAGAAACAACACTTCCTCTGTTAAAACTTATCTGCTGAGGAATAAACCCACACCTATAGAGAGCTGAAATTTTCATCTTTAGTCAATGGGTCCAAAAAAAAGAAAGGGAAATCAGAAAGATATTCCGTCTTCAAAGAAGCAGAGGAAAACTTGTGGAGGTAGTTCTAGTCAAATAGAGCATGGATTGGGAAACACTTCTTCTAAAGGTGATGTATGAAAAAGGTGTTGTAATCTCATGGCATATTGCATCATTATGGCTTTAGATATAGTGTCTAGCTAAGCATGAGAAATCTTTTTCTAAAATTTTCATATCTTCCCAGAGACCCTGACCAGATGACAAAATTTTACACTTGTCAAAATTGGAAAGTGGTCTGCTGAGAGATGAAGCATTTGCAGACGAAAAAGTAAATGTGTCTGAATTGATGGGATTTGTGTATAAAAAGGCAGAAAACACTTTGGGGAACTGGAGAAAATGCTGGTTACTAGCATTTTCTGCTTTTCCCACTATGTTTTCTAAAGACTTTCTCATAGGGTCTTTAAAACTTGTGCTTCCCTGAAGGATTAAAGCTATGTTCATTCTTTGTACTCATTTTCAGAGGGAAAATTCCATTGTGTGTACCTATTACAAAGTTAAAAGGAAGATCTTGTTAGAAAAAAAAGATGTATCAAAAATTGTATCAGAAATTGTTGCTGGCATATTGCATTGGTATGGCTTTTGGTAGCATGTCCAGATAAGCAAGAGTAATCTATTTCATTAAATTATTATTTCTTGTCAAACACCCGTGTTGTAGGAACTCGTCGGAAAAGTCTAAAAAAAAAATCAGTGAGTACCAAGAATATAGGTTTAAAGGGAGATCTTAAATAGAAAAATTATCTGTAGAACATGTTGTAATCCCATGGCTTATATTACATCAGTGAGCATGACTTTTAATCGTGGTCTAAATAAGCTAAAGGGTACCATTTCTACAATTATTGTTTGTCTGAAACTGATACTGTCAGAGTTTTTAGAATTGTCTCAACAAGACAGTTCTAGTGAGTACCGAGAACATAAGTTTTCTCTTTCCCACACATTTGAGAATTTTAACGACCTTGAGCAAGAAGGCTTCGAAAACACTGTAGGAAAAGGAGAAAATGCTGGCAACAAGCATTTTCTCCTTTTCCTACAAAGACAAATTTAAGAATTTGAGAGGCATTGATCGAGTTGTCTGCAAATGCATTGAATTTAGGGAAGTCTGAAATTCTGTTGTCTGGTACAGAGGTAAAGGACGATCTTACCAGAAAATGGTTGTAGAAATGTTTATTAGTGCCCTTATCTTTGATTATCTTTTGATGATAAGTGACATTTAACCCTTAACATGCTAAATAAGTTAAATGAAGCTCTCAATCCGATTGTGAAAACCCAAATGTTGCTATTTCAAAGTAACTTTGGGGGAAAAGTAACTCCTTAACGGACAATGTAGATCCAGGATCAGATTGCACGTTCTGTGCAATCTGATCTTTATCTACACTGTCCGCAAGAGGTCCTTGAGTCGCGTTTTGCAGCCTAAGGGTTGATATTTTAAGGGAGACAATGAATTGAAAAGTTTAGGTAGTTGGCTCTAAACTTGACATGACCGCTTTATGCATGCGCCACCGCTGGGCCGTAATCTCTTTTTCAGTGAAAATTCTAAGATAAAGAAGAAGCGTAAGTGTGTCAAAAAGGTTTCATTGTTATCTGCCAAGGTTTTGTGCATTTCCCGTTTGAAAGTTAAGAACTAACCCATTTTTCATTTCTTATAAATGTCATAGTTGTAGACTTTGAAACAAACGAAGAAAAAGCAGGAGTTGAAAAACGAGAGCATACATTATTAGTTTGAACATACAAGTTTTCGGTATTTTTTTTTCTATTCATTTACGTTATCTCATAGTTTTTACCAACGCATCACCAAACAAAATTGAAGGTTTCGTCGAGATATAATGATAAAGTGTCATAAAGATTGAATAAGTTAATATATTCTGTGGAGTCTTAATGAAATGGGGCCTCTATCGTCAAAATAAGCCAAATTACGACACCCGATGGACACCGATGAACGGGCTGTCGCAAAAGCCCACTCACTTGCAGCTCAGTTGAGCTAAAATATTTTTGGACCCACCGCCGTCCTGGCGGGTTAGTCACCAGTGATGACAGCGGTAGCTGAAAAGGGTGCTCTGCACGATACCACCAAGCCGTGCAAGCTCGGCACTTAGGACGTGTTCTAGCCACCATGATATAACTGAAATCTGTTGAAAATGACATTTAACACCTGGAATTGCTTCAAATTATTAGAACAATGGTACTGGTAATCCTATTTGTGCCGCCAAAGAACTTTGATGCTGGATTAAACAAACCAATCTTTCAATAGATTATTGTCTTTTTATCGTTCTAATCCTTTTGAAACTGTCTTGATTAAGCCACCTTTGTTCTTTCATTTTTCAACAAAGATACGTTAACGTCTTGTTTGTTTTTCAAATCCCCACCCTTCACTCTTTCAGCACAAAATATTTAAACTCCATCTATTTCGACAGCTGAAAATAGAATTTTGTTTAGATCTAATCCGGGCTTAATTAAACAAGCAGACGGCGTAGACGGTGACGGTGCACGTTCTGTGCAATCTGGTCTTGATCTATATCGTCCAGAAAGAAAAAAACGTTTACACCAATGGTGCTGACATGAAGGGTTTACAGTGACCCATTATTACATTTTGAACGTTCCGGCTTACAGCTCTGGGAAACATTTAGAGAAACAAATCCGTTGTTACTTAAATATCAAATAACCGCTTTTCCATTTTTCTTGTTTGTTCGGTTTCGTTTCTTCATTTTAACCCCCTCTTCATGCTAGCTTTATCTAAATTTTGAAAGGTCTGAGATCAGCCTGGTGTAGGGAATGGGGGGTACGTTGAGATACAAAAACAGGATTTAGTAGAATGAAACTGCATATTTATGTTGAAACTAGCTTATAAAACGTAGAAAATTCATATTCTTGGCCGTTTTCCATGCTTCCGAGAATCTTATGCAACACGACCACTTTCGCTTTTTAAGTTTCACTTTTGAAGCGTGTAACTGATAGCAATGTTCGCATTAAATGATGCCTGGTCGAATTTCCTTTTTTCAAGAAAAATCAGTATACAGTAAGAAGCAATGGCCCCATTTGCAATGCTCATACATTTTTAACCCTTTACCACATGACAAAATTTCGGACTTGTCCAAAACCAAACCATTTGCAGATGCCAAATTAAAAGTACATGTAGCTAGAACTGTGGAAGTTTGCCTTTCGTAGGGTAGGGTAGAAAACACTGTGGGAAAAGGAGAAAATGCTGGTTGCCGGCATTTTCTCCTTTTCCCACGGTGATTTCAAGAGTCCTGTTTCTCAAGGTCGTTAAAAGTAAGGGTTAAAAAAAAGGTGTTCTCGAACTGTAAAAAGGTCCCGGATATAGCAATTTTAATCATCAGCTGCGTGTGGAACAATAGAAAATTTTAGTCAAGAAATAAGACCCAAATAAGTGCAAAGTTTGCTCTTGTCCAAAGCAAAGCGGACACTACATATTGAAGATCAGAATGCAGCTTTTATGCAGTCTGATCTTATTTAACACTGCCTGCATGGGCATTTATTGAAATCTGTGAAAGGCGGAGTTCGAGTAATAATTTTACAAATTTCAGGTTCAAATTCGAGATCAGACGGCGCTCTGTGTGCAGTCTGGTCTTAGTCTTAACTCAAAACCGCCTTAAACAAGTACATTGTAAAGACTGTAAAATATGAGTAAACGGTATAAATTTTGGTTTATAACTTTTTCACTGTCAGTGGCGACTTTTATATACATTATTATATTATGTAGTTTGCGGAAGGCATCGACAAACATCAGATTGCACAGAATGCATAGTCTGATCTTTAATCTGCATTTCGCGCTACATGAAATGTTGTCTTCAACTGTCGACTTGATTGTGAAAGAGTTTACCGTATATTTGCGTGTGATAAACGGTAGGCCTATTCCAAGAGGAGAAATTATTCATCGATTGCAATTTCTCAGTGTGTCACAATGTTTTCAGAGTGGGTCTGTTTTAATCCTTTACCAGACAATTACGAGTTTTAACAACCCAGAAAAAGAAAGCTTTTGAGAACATTGTGTGAAAGGGGGAAATGTTGGAAACCAGCACTTTCTCCTTTCCGAATATGTTTTCTAACTGACTAAAACTAAATTCACTTTTTGAGTCAAATTTATTTTGTCGTCCGCAAGTGGTATCAATTTGGACAAGTCTAAAATTTTGTCCTCTGGTAAACAAATAAGACTTAAAGACGTCTGCAGCGGAGGTAAATGTGTTTGGCGAAGGGTTAATCCATGCCGTTGTTTTTCCAGCAAAAAAAAAATATATTTCGGCGCACTACAAAGGACGAATGCCATTATCTGTTGATATGTTTGTTTAACGGCCCATTAAAGAATGTATAATATTAACGCTTGGTCGTTGATTTTAAGAATATTTTTGTACAGTCGCTGAAATCACATCGTTGTATTTGAGAAGTTTCTCTCATTTTGTGTGTTTGGACTGCAATCTCGGGTTTGGAAAAGGTAATTTTTTGCTTATTTCATTTTATGTTTTCTGTCGATCGCAACAATCAATGATTCTTGATAACTGACATTATTTCATATCTTTGAGTTTGAAAGTAATTATGATAATTATTAGATAATTATCATAATCATACCTACTTTAAAATTCAACAATTTGAAATATCATCAGTTATGTCATGCTCTGTGAAAATGGGGTTTAATGCAACCGCAACAAGTATCGACTCCGGTCAGCCTGTGTAGGTCGACCTGTTTCGAAACTTAATGCATTTGGTCAATTATCTGCGTTTCCAAGGACCATTTTACTTCGGGAATCAACTGGCTGCTGGACAAAATGAGTTTATGGATCCGTAGCAGTGTGGTGACTTGCTTGGTTTAACCCTTTACCACACAATCCCGACTTTAAACGACCGTGGGAAGGAAGCCTTTTGAAAACATTGTGGGAAAAGGAGAAAATGCTGGTAACCAGCATTTTCTCCTTTTCCACCAATGTTTTCTATTCTTCCCGAGACAGATTTCAATTTTTGAGTTGCATTTATTTTGTCGTCTGCAAAAGCTCTCAATTTGGACTGGTCCAAAATTTTGTCGTTTGGTAAAGAGATAATGTATCGCGGAGATGCATTAAGCCCCCTTTTGCCACAGCATGACTCGTTTTAATCTTTTTGTCTTACCTTAATTTATCCGGTCAACGTCTCAAGTATTTTGCTCATAATGTTGATCTGACAGATTGATGAATTATTATCTTCACTAGAAGAAAATGTTTTGAAAGCATGACCATATGTTATCTCCGACGGTTAACGTTATACATGCTTGTCGGCCAGCCATAATATTGCATTACCATCTGCAGACAAATGTTTTCGTCATCTGACTACATTTGCAAATATTATGACATTGCTCGACATCTTTCTACAACAATGTTTTCACGGGCATTAATTTGTTAAACTTTGAATCATGTTCATTTTTGCAAGGATGCTTCCATAGTCGTAAGGAGTAGGATTTTTTTTGCAAATGATAAACGAATTAAGGCTGACTGATTTCCATCTTCATTGCCGTAATTTTCCCCTTTAGTTATGAGATATATAAAAGTTATATGCATTTCTCGTCAAACTAAGAGGACAGAAATGGATGCAGAACGAAATTGTGCTAAAAACGTTACCTAGCTATAATAAAAATGTATTTCACGAAATGAAAAAAAGAGCTATGCTCTGTGAAAAGGGGGCTACATGCATCTGCAAAATGTTTTGACTCACGTCAGCCTGCGTAGTTCCCGCAGGCTGACGTAGGTCGAACTTTTTGTTATTGGTCAATTTTCTGCATGTCGATGGACCAATGTACCTCAAGATTCAGTCGATTGTTTGGCAAAATGGATTTTGCGGATCCATCATGACTTGCATGGTTTAATGCATCACGGAGATGCATTAAGCCCCCTTTTGCCAGAGCATGGCTCAAATAAAAAATGATGGGTATTACTGCGGTATAGCAACTACCCAAAGTACACACTCTTTTTTTTATGTTTTTTTTTTTTAAGCGATACGAATCGTCAAATTTTCGTGAAAGGATTTCTTTTTCATAATTGCTGAAATATTTGTGTTGCCTAAACTATCGTCGTATTTTTGTATAAGAATACGTTTTAAAGCATAATTTATTTTTATAGATGGAAAGTCTTATGTCGGAAAGAAAGGCTATGAGTTTAAAGCGGTCTCGTGTGAAGTATACGCAAAGACAGGTAACTATTTAATAATTATTCTTGTAAACTTCGAAATTATCTATTTATTTATTTGTTCAAATATACATGTGTTTAGTTACTTAAGCTGCTAAGCGCGACTCACTCAGTGACCTTTTGCGGATAGTGTAGATTAAAATCAGACTGCACAGAACGTGCAATCTGATCTTTGATCTACACTGTCCGATACAGTGTTTTCTTTCCGGTGTTATCATGGCTGAAATCGCAATATTTGGGCGTTTACTATTGCATGGAAATTTTCGTTAGATTTATTTAGCAGGATAAGGGTTAAATCTTTACCAAACGATAGAATTCTAGATTTGCTAATATTGAAAGAATTTGAAATTTGAGAGAGATTTTCGTTAAAAAAGCTTTGACAACTGTAAGATTTGTTCAGTTTCTGAAAGTACATTCTTGGTTTACATATAGGTTTAAACTTCAAGCATCTTAATTGGTCTGAAAGTGAATTAAAACATGTATTTTGCTTTCAGACGGAGAAGTTGGAGCGGCTATTTGAACATAACCAGTACCCGGACTCCGATATTCAAGAGAAACTTGCAGCGGAGATAGGCGTGTCTACAGAGAGAATAGCTGTAAGGAGAATTTTTTGTTTTATTTAGGTGTCTGTTTGTGGACTGTTTAGATCAAGATCAGACTGCATAGAAAGGTCCTACACTGACTGCTATTTTGTGAGTTAGCAAAGACTTTGAAAATGCTATTTGTGTGTCTTTTCCTGTCACGGAAATTTTTATTCATAACTCTTTTAGCTAAACAAATAATTGTTTTTTTTTTTTTTTGTTTTATAGTCATTATCATTTTTTATTTTAATAAAGTGTTGAAGAAAGCTAGCGTCAAACATTCCGATGATATTTTTTTTTTTGAATCGTAAGAACAATAAGATTCAAACTTTTCCGACTGACAAGTGAAGCACGTGTGTTGAAAATTTGGATCTATCTATTTATATATCGATCAAACCTATTGAAGTGGTGTTATACCATAAAGAAATAATTGCCTGAAAGCAACAAAAATAATGTTGCTTATGCATATACATACAGCTAAAAGTTCATATCTCTTTCAGATTTGGTTCCAAAACCGCCGGTCAAAATTTAAGCGCCAATGTCACAGCAACCACGTGACCTGGATGCGGAGGCAAATTTTCTTATCCAGTGAAAACCCAACTTGTATTTTTGGAACACCCCCTCATCTTGGCCGACCAGCGTGTCATGTGCTCAGTCCTCTAGAGTCCCAAGTACTTCGGGACGACACTATAACGATGTCTTCGCCAGGATTTAAAAGGTAAACAAAACATTTGAATGAATTAAATATATAATGATACCAACATGCGTATCATGATGTATTTTCTTTGCTAAGGAGAGCGATATCATAGGGAACAGAGGTTTCAGTGCATTTATTAGATCAAACGAATGCCAAAGTTTTTTTTTTCAGAGAAAAGAACATACGGAACGTTAAGTACGAAGTAACAAACATACAACCATATGTCGACTCAGCATGGGCTCAGTATCTACATGTAACTCAAATTTTAATTGAAAATTCATCTGATTGGCTGTGACAGACCGTTTCAGCAAAGCGGATCTGTGAATTTAACGGGCCGCGCCCCGGTAGCGCAGTTGGTAGCTTACAGGACTTGAGGGGGTCGCCGGTTTGAATCTCTAGCTCGGCCAACTTCTTTCCAAAGACTGATGATAGTCTGTGCGACAGGGTTCATTTCTCCCTCACCGCTTATCATTGTTTCGATGATGGTTATGTGGGAAAGCAGCTAGTGGTTTAGTAAGAATATTGTGCAAAATTCTGGTAAAAGAAACTCCAGGAAAGCAAGGGTAGGTGCACTGGCTGCCGCGACATTACTGAAATAATACCATACGGTTACTGAGTAACACCATACGGTCAATTATCAATTCAAATTCAATGGTTATTTAATAGAACTTAAATGTTTTTACTTGCAGTCCATGCGGGATAAGCCCTTATACAAGACTCCGTGGTACACCAAATTTGACACCGGAAGTGCTACAAGGTCAAAATTCGTGTTCACTTGATGTTTCAAATCACACATCCAGCTCAAGTATAAAAGCTGCCAATCTTACACAGCCGATCCAAAATACCGACTTCTGTCTACTCGATGCAATATCACGTATACCTCAAGAGCCATCCTTCGAAGGAATACAGTCACCCGAAAGTATCATGCAAAAATGTGCGCCACAAAGTGCTTTGAGTTCTTCAATTTTGAACGACCGTATTACGGTTACAGATACGACGCCTGTTTCATGTGGTTCTAGAACACAATCTAGGTACGCCAATCAACAACAAGAAGCCCATTCTTACATCGACGATAAGGAGAATATCATACCCGGTAGATTACTCGAACACGCAGCTCAGAGATTTTCATTTTCCGAGAGACTTTACGATCTTTCTGAATGTTACACACCGATGGACTTACGATTATCGAAATCGTCACATGTTAGTGCACACGAAACCTCTGTATGTGACTCATTTATAGGACCAAATACAGGGTACCAGGGGCAGACAGATGCGATGCAGACATATGAAGGACCAGCCGACTTTAACTCGAGCAACATCCTAGAAGATTGGATTTAGTTAACTATTTATCAAACGACAAAATTTTACATCGGTCAAAATTGAAAGCAGATGCAGACGATAAATTGAATGTGGTTCAAATGATGAGATTGGCCAATAAAACTGTAAAAAAGAAAAACATTGTGGCAAGGGAGAAACTTGATGCTGGTTACCAAAATGTTTTCAAAAGGCTTCTTTCTAAGGGGCGTTAAAACACGGTATTGTTTGTTAAAGAGTTAACCCTTTACAAAACGATACCGAGATTTGACGATCCCAATGAAGAAGGCTTTTGAAAACGTCCTTTGAATCGGAGGAAATGCTTGTAATCAACATTTTATCTTTTCCCCACGATATTTTCTACCCGTTCAATTTCACCCACAAACAGTTCAACGTATTATACTAAGTAAATAGAAAATAGGTACAGTAGCGGTACTGGATTGTCGGGAGAGTCATCCAGACTCACAGTTGCACTATATTTGAGCCATGCTCAAGCAAAAAGAGGCCTAATGCATCTCCGTGATGCATGATACCAAGCAAGTCATCACATAATTGAGGACCAATAAAATCAATTATGTCCGAAAACCGACTGAATCATAAGGTAGAATGAGCCTTTGACAAACAGAAAATTGACCAATAGCGAAAAGTTTCGGCCCTGGTCAGCCTGCGCGGACTGTGCAGGCTGACCTGAATCGATACTCGTTTGCAGATGCATTAAGCCCCTTTTTACAGAGCATGGCTCATTTTTTTTTTTTTTTTTTTTTGAAAGACATTATTTAAGGCAGTACTTCGTATTAAAATCTATTTTCGAATCATTCGATTGTTGATTAACTGAGATATCATTGTGCCAGAATAAAATAAAACAGTAGTTTTATTATGCAAGACTTTTGATCGAGACACTTGTATATGTTTCAGTCTTTGTTATATTTTTTGTGGTTTATTATGTTTTTGAATATTTGTTTAAGTGGTGAACAGGCTATTATGATGAACCAAGGCCTTTCTGTCCTACGATCTTTCACTGCCTAATTCCATTTTCCACAAGGGGATGGGAAGAGAGAGAGAGTGAGAGTACTTTCTTGGTTTTGTTTGTAACGCTTTCAGCACTTTATTGTTCTGATGGCGGATAACGCGCCTATCAAAGTACTTCTGTTCAGATAACTAATAACGCACAGCATACTTCACAGTATGCGCTTACTCGTCACAACTCGGCAGATTCCGTACCTACATCTAACCTCGTCCGTATAAAGGAGGTTTCCATTTTGAACTGCCAATCACATGGCGGCTTCCATGTAAATCGCAAAGCAATGACATGAACAACCACGGTGAAGTTATTCACAACTATCTATATGTCGATAAAAGCCCCAAACGGAATTGATATACCAAGCTAAAAATTGAATGTAGAAACTGTTTGCCAACGGAAATATTCATAGATATCGATAGAAAATTGTGACTCTAGTTTTCTTGTTTAATCGGAGCCTTACAATTATAATAACGGTAAAACGGTGTACTTCCGGCGAAGAAATGTACCATGTAGGTGCATTCGGCATACTTAGGGTGATCCGGTGATCAAATCCCTCGGCTGTATCACGTAGCTTGATATGCACCTACACGGTACATTTCGCACATCTCCGGAAGCACACCGCTTTACCGTTATTGAAATTGTAAGGCTCCTCTTAAAATAGAAAAGATGAGTACATTTTCTATCGTTATCTTTGTAAGAATATTTCAGTCGGCAAACAGTTTGTACATTCAATTTTTAGCGTGGTTTATCAATTCCGTAGGGGGCTTTCATCGACAGATCGATAGAAGTGAATAACTTTACCGTGGTTGTTTATTGTCGTTGCTAAGCGATTTACAGGGGCGCCGGCATGTTTAAGGTCATGTGATAGGTAGTTCAAAATGGAAGCCACCTTAATACGGACGAGGTTAGATGTAGGTACGGAATAGGCCGAGTTGTGACGAGTGATGTAGGTGCATATGAAGCTACTTGATACACCCGAGGGACTTGATCACCCGAGGATTGCCGAATGGTATGCGCTGGCATTGATATTATTTATCAAGAATTGTGAGCGAAATGAACTTAAAATGGTGGCGTGACAGGGTCATCTTTGTCCTGTAATTTCCTACGACCTTTCGCCTACATTTTTTAACACTTTTTGACAGTCAGAATGACGCTGGTCCATGCGACTTCCGGTGACCCAAAATTAATCTTATCACGAAAGTGGATTGTAAATCTTTACTTTCTTTTCTCCTTTTCTCTGATTTCCCCTGAGACATTTTTTGTTGGCTTACCTCTTTACAAGACGACAAAATTTTAGACTCCTCCAAATTGAAAGTATTTGCAGACGACATAAATTGGGTGTGGCTCAAATGATTGGATCTGTCTTTGAAAGGGTAGAAAACATTGTGGTTAAAAGAAAAAAATGTAGTTTACCATTTTGACCATTTAAGTCGGTATAGGGACCGTATGCACGCAATATATACAATCCCTGATCAGTACGATAGAGATATTGAGCCCCAGGGATCTCTGGCTCAAATCCCCAGCTAGGCCAAATTCTTTCGGAGGATTGATCATAGTCATTGAGACAGGATTCTTTCCTCTCTTACCCAATGATTTAACATGTTTCGACGATGTTTGTATGGGAGAGCAGCCAGATCTAGTGGATTTGAAAGGTCGTTGTGCGAAATGCTGGGAACAGAAAACTCCATTAAAACAGAGATAAATGCGCTGGCCTCCCAGAGATTACTAATATAAGCTTAAAACTACTTTAAACTCCTGACAAACAAACAAACAACTGTTTGCTCGATATTGTCCAGGAAACGTTGATATGGAAAAAGTCGGTTGTGATATGACAGAAAAAATTGTTCAAAACGACACTGATATTTTTTTCGTGCAGGTCAGGTATCACTGTCGATCTGTCTCGATCTGCAACCGTCACAACTCGGTCGATTTCGTAACCTTATATGATTGGTCAAATGGATAAGCCGAGATTTGCCGAATGTCTCAATCTGACGTTGATCTATGTCACTAGACGTTCGACTGTTTGAACGTCCGTTTTAGCCGTTTAGAACCGGAATATTTCAGCGTGATGCCAGGTAAAAAGATTAACAATTAGAAATGATTATGTTGTTAAATATGTTTTCCACATAATGACTTCAGTGATAATATGTATAGAAGTGTAGAATAGATAGAAACAAAAATTAGGAAATCACTCATATCTTTTTACCAGACGACACTTTTAAGACTCGCCCACATTCTAACTGAACATTGAAGAATACATATCAAATGTGTCGAAAGTGATGGAATTTGTCTTTGCAAGGGAACCATTGATTGGTTGAATGAATCGTGTGCTACACCGCTTTCAAAATTATGTCATACCTCGGCGACAGCTCACATATTCATGTGTGTCATTGGTTTCACCAGTACAAGGCTAGGGCTCCGAAATGTCTTGCTCAAGGACACATCCACGAAAAACCCAGTGCCTCCGATGAGACTCGAACCCAAGTTCTCCAGGTTATGAGTCCTACACTTTACCACTGAGCCATGCAGGAACCCTACTAGGGTGCTGATGGTAGCTCTAGTAAGCAAGAAAAAGGAGGAACTGTTGGTCACCAGCATTTTTTTCTGTGATGTTTTCAGAAGCTTTCTGCCTCAGCCTATGGGTCACAAATCCAGACTGTGTAGCAGAAAGTTTTTAACAGTGAGAGAGGAATAAATCCTGTCAGTGTAACTTTATTCAATTCCCAGATAAAAGATTTGAGATTCAAGCCAGTGTTTATCAGCCCTAGGTGTCACTGCTTGACTATGGAGCTTTGTTGCTAAATATAGAAATAATGGAAGTAAGGTAAAATGATTTTCTTCCAAGATTTGATGAATCTTTAAAATAGGCAAAAGCTGAAAAATCTGTTCGACCACAAAGATAAAATGTTAACCTTTACCACACAACTAAATTTTAGACTTGCCCGAATTTAAAGAATTTGTAGACAACAAACATAATGATACACAATTTAGACAATTTTTCTTTGAAATTTGAAAGGGTCAAAAACATTGTGGTACAAGGAGAAAATGCTGGTCACCAGCATTTTCTCCTTTTCACACAATGTTTTCAAAAGTCCTCTTCCTTGGGTTCATTAAAGCTCAGGATTGTATGGTAAAGGGTTCATGCACTTTTGACCCTTTGAAAATTAGATAAACTTTCCACTTTGTGATGGATTTCAAATTAGATCAGATAAAGCAGTCAACATTTTACCAAATAATCTGGAGTTTTTATGACCTAGAAGATCATGGATTTTGAAAACATTGCGGGGAAAAGGAGAAATTGCTGGTCATGTTTTATAATTAGGAAATGTATAAAATGGTTATTGTGAGCATTTACTGCTATTCCTTCAATAGTTTCAAAAACTATCTCTCTCAAGGTCTTTCAAACTCCTGATTGTTTGTTGCAGGGTCAAGGTCTTATTTTATAACTGCCTAATAATAAATCTAGGTTTAATAAGAAAACAACTGAAGACATTTGCCATTGCTTGTTATAATTGATTTCTCCTTTTCCTTCAATGTTTTCTAATGCTGTCTAATGTGGGGGAACTAAAGGTGGGTATTTGTGCCAGAAATTTGCTAAAGATGCTAGCAATGCATTGTCTCCATACCAAACAAAGCAGTGTTTAATGACCAAATTATATTAAGGTAAGAGAGGTTTTGAAAAATTGTGCAAAAAGGAGAAAACGCTGGTAACCAGCATTTTCTCCTTTTCCCACAATGTTTTCTTTCCTATCAAAGAAAAATGACATGCTTTGAGCCACATTAAATTTGCTGTTTGCAAAAGCTTGGACAGGTCTAAAATTTTGTTGTGTGGTAGAGAGTTGAATGATTAACCCTTTCCCAAACAACAAATTTTGGACTGGTCCAAATTAAAAGCGTTTGCAGACGACAATTTTAAATTTTATGAAAATGGCAGAAAGGTCTCAAAAAGGGTAGAAAACACAGTGGGAAAAGGAGAAATTGCTCGTTATGAGCAATTTCTCATTTTCCCACAGTGTTTTCAAAAGACTTGTAATGCAGACACGTGAAAACCAGGGCTTGTTTGGGAAAGGGTTAATCCAACCAATTGAGCAACATGTAACTTGTATTCTGCCAATGCTTTCAACATGGACCGGTATTAAATTTTGACCTCTTGTAAGGAATTAATAACCTCCTTTCACCTGAGATAATTTATGCACAAATTATACACACTCACTTCTCATGGTAAGGTGACCTGTTATCAATCTGCCGAGCAATCCCATATTATAATGACCTTGCGAAAGAAGGCTTGTAACCAACATTTTCTTCTTTTCAAACAATGTTTTCTATGCTTTTAAAGACGAATCTCATTATTTGAGGCACATTTAGTAAATATTGTAGACACAATTTATATGAGCCAAGCTCTGTGAAAAGGGGGCTTAATGCATCTGCAGCAAATATTGACCCATGTCAGCCTGCCCAGTTTGTGCAGGCTGACCTAGGCCAAAAGTTCTTGCTATTGGTCAATTTTCTGCAAGTCCATGGACCAGTTTACCTCATGATTTAGTTGGTTGTTAGACAAAATGGACTTTATGGATCCTTGATCATGTAATGACTTGCTTGGTATCATGCATCACAGAGATGCATTAAGCCCCTTTTGCCAGAGTATGGCTCATATTATCAATATTGAAAAGTCTTATATTTTATCCCCAGATGAAGAGAAAATGCTTGTAGTTCATTCTCCAGATGCAGGCCAATTGGGGTGTGGATCCATAAGTCATGTGTTCAAGTGCATCTTTTCTGAGAAGTTTGTCATCTGCAGAGGCTTTCAATAGGACTTATGAATATGGCTAAATTTGTGTCGTTAGGTAAGGGATTAGCCCTCATCTGGCTGAAATATATATTCAGTATCAGTGTTGATAGTTACAAAAATGGATTTAATGTATAGTTGGTGCACAACATCTCGTCAAAAGGGTGCACCAACTTCACATGAAATGTGCACCGGTCTCATCGAAATCCATATACATATATGTTTTAAAATACTGATTGCTAAATACCTAGATTTATTTCATGAAATGCTCTGTCTGGGAGGAAGATTTGAGCCACAATTTGTCTTGGTTAGGGTAAGGGTCAGGGATTGTTTTCGAAGAACATAGTTTTTGAGGAAATATTGCAGATCCCTGTACAATAATGCCAAACTATCAAGATTGTGTTTTATTACTTGTAGTGCTAAACTCTTTACCACACAATCCCGACTTTTAACGACACTGTGAAAGAAGCCTTTTGAAAACATTGTGGGAAAAGGAGAAAATGCTGGTAACCAGCATTTTTAGACTAGCAAAGCTAGTCTATAGGCATCATGATTGACCCAGAGTCAAAGTAAACAAAAAACCCCACAGTTGCCAAATACTGCCTCACAGTAAAATACTTCTTTCTACTAGAAATCCTAATTCTGTTATATATGACAATTTTGACAAAAAACACTAAATCTCTACCACTCCAATTTGAACATGTCTTCTTACAAAGTAATAGACTGAACAAGATGTCATTTATTAGGTACAAGATCTTTGCTTATATGTAAATCAAGTGACCTATGCAAAGCAGGCTATTATCAGTTATTCCTACACCACTGTAACATTATGAATGAATCTAAAAATAGATACACCTAGGTAACTTGTAGCAAATCCCAGCTGCATTAACTCTCACTGGACAGGGAACCCTTATCATTCCTTCAGTCATTCATTATTTGGATCATTGTGTACAGTTAAACTGTTATGTTAAACTGTTATTTTACGTTTAGAATATTAACCCTTTACCACACAATCCGAAGTTTTAATGACACTGGGGAAGAATCTCTGGTAACCAGCATTTTCTCCTTTTCCCACATTGTTTTCTGCCTTTTTGGAATCAGGTTAATCCATCTGAAATTGGTGGTCTGTAACAGCTTTGAATTTTGTTTCATAAAGATTTAAATAGTTCACCACATCTTACACTATTGGATATTGACTTACTGATTGTGTGGTGTTTAACACCATTTTCAACATTATTTAGGTGATATCATGGAGGCCAGTGCACCTATCCATGCTTTCCTGGAGTTTCTTTTACCAGCACCACCACAACTCGGTGACCTTTTGTGGACAGTGTGTATCAAGATCAGACTGCACAGAACAGCAGACTTTTCTTGGATCTGCACTGTCCGATAAGAGGATATATTTTCTCCAAAATGTAACCCGAAATAGCAATATTCAGGTGTTTACCATTGACTTGAAAGTTTCATTTAATTTTTCTAGCAGGTTAAGGGTTAAACTTAAACTGGATGATAGTCAACCAATAGCATGCATAGCCCCGGTAACTCAGTCGGTAGCATACAGGACATGAGAACAGGAGGTCGCTGGTTTGATCCCCAGCTTGGTCAATTTCTTTCCGAGGATTGATGATAGTCATTGCGACAGGATTCATTCCTCTCTCAAGTTTTGACGGTGGTTATGTGGGAAAGCAGCCAGTGGCTTGGAAAAAGTATTGTGCGTAGTACTGGTAAAAGATACTCCAGGAAAGCATGGATATGTGCACTGACTGCCACTATATAACTAAAATAATGTTGAAAATAGGATTAAACACCATGCAATCAGTCAATCAATCAAATTTGCTGGTCTGTCCGTACCTTCAGTACTTTGATTTCCTTTTCCCACAATGTTTTCTACCCTTCCCAAAACAAATTTCAATTTCTCAATTACATTTATATTGTCGTCTGCAAATGCTTTCAGTTTGGACCAGTCTAAAATTTTGTCGTTTGATAAAGAGTTAAAAAACATTCAAACAAAATGTATGCCAACCTGTTGTCTTTACCAGACAACAAAATTGAAGATTTCTACAACTTGTAAGCATTTACAAAATGTGTGGTAAAGAGTTAAGAAAATCTTAAGAGAACCTGTTATTTCCTGGCAAAAATGGCCTTAAAACTAAGATGAAAGCAGAACTATACATGGCAAACATGATGCATAGCCTTTTTTTGATATTTTATCTGCAAAAGCTTTAACCCTTTACCAAACAACAAAATTTTAGACTGGTCCAAATTGAAAGCATTTGCAGACGACAAAATAAAGGTGATTCGAAAATAAAAAATTGATTTGGGAAGGATGGAAAACATTGTGGGAAAAGGAGAAAATGCTGGTTACCAGCATTTTCTTCTTTTCCAACAATGTTTTCCAAAAGGCTTTTTTCTCAGGGTTGTTAAAAGTCAGGATTATGTGGTAAAGAGTTAACTCTTTACCGCACAATCCTGACTTTTAGCGACCCTAACAAAGAAGTCTTTTGAAAACATAGTTGGAAAAGGAGAAAATGCTGGTAACCAGCATTTTCTCCTTTTCCCACTACCGTATGTTTTCTACCCCATCAAAAACAAATTCCATAATTTGAGCCACATTTAAATTGTTGTCTGCAAATGCTTTCAATTTGGACCAGTCTAACATTTTGTCATTTGGTACAGAGTTAATCAAATATGTCAGGGGGTAGTTTAGTTTACATCTATTTATTATTCATGGATTATAAAAGAAGTTCTAACAACTTCTATTTATCACTCTTGGTGATTTGTTGCTGGAAACCTTAACCGGTACTCTTGTTGTGATGTGGGTGGTTCTGAAGGTTGGCCTAGCTCATCACAGGATTCAAACCCTGAACCTTTGGTGTGACAGGCAGATGCTGTACCACTATGCCATTGTCTCCCACATTGTGGGTAGCGATTATTAGGAAACAAAGGATAAATACATTTTTATCAGTTGCTAGTCTGTTGAGAGTCGCATGTTAAAACTCCAACAATGGTTTATACTATAGTTTTTTTTTTCCCTGAGATGAAACAGTCAGATCTAATGATTTTTTCTCACAATTGCAAACTTTTCAAATAAAAATTCTATTTAACCCTTTAGCAAATGACAAAATTTTATACCAGTCCAAATTGAAAGAATTTGCAGACGACAATTTCAATGTGGCTCAAATGATGAGATTTTTCTCTGATAGGGTAGAAAACATTGTGGGAAAAGGAGAAAATGCTGGTAACCAGAATTTTCTCCTTTTCCCACAATGTTTTCAAAAGGCCTCTTCCTCAGGGTTGTTTAAGGTAGGCATTGTGTGGTAAAGGGTTAAAATCTACTTTTATATAGATTTAATTGGTAACTATAGGAATAATACAGTCAGCATACTAGTATTCTACACAGTCTGTTCTGGGTTTAGTCTGCAGGTTTTTTGTGGTCTGGTCGTTGATGAAACATCATATTCTGTTTGGTCTGATCTAAGATTTTCGATCTTCACAAAAGCAGTCAACATTACCTTTAGTATGCATTGATGTAAATTGCAAAAAGCTTGAAAATTATTGACAATCAACATCAGAAAAGCTTTGTCACATGAATGAGTGAAGACATTGTGGCAAAAGTAGAGTTTGCTTGTTAAAAGCAATGTTTCCTATTGCCACAATGTTTTCAAAAGTTTTCTTCCACTAGATGAAAAAGCCATCCACAGGTAGCATTTTATTTAACCTTTTGCCATATAATCCCAACTTTGAAGGACCCAGAGAAGAAAAGCTTCTGAATGAAAACATTGTGGGAAAAGGAGAAAATACTGGTAACCAGCATTTTCTCCTTTTCCCAAAATGTTTTCTACCCTATAAAAAACAATGTATGATTGTCATATTGTAAGTAACTTTTATTTGTTGAATGCAAATGCTTTCAATTTGGTCAAGGCTCAGATTTTGTTGTTTGGTAAAGTGTTAAATCCGAGACTGCTAAGTGCAATTTGTTGTGCTTTTTGCTGATAGTGTAGATCAAGATCAGAGTGCATTTTTGAATTGCAGGATTTTATTATTATTTGCTAAGGGTTTTCAGTTTTTTTTTTTTTTTTTTTTCAGCATTTTAAGGGTTAACTTTTATAGTGCAAAATAGATAAACTTGACACCTTTCCATGACTGAAAATACTTATTAGTGACACTCAAAAAGATTCTGATCCTATAGGCCTGAATATACAAGAGGACAATATAGATCCAAGAAGTTCAGGCAGTCTGATCTTGACCTATGCTGTCTGTAGATGTGCAGTCTGATCTTGGATCTATACTGTCTACAGCATCCCCTGTCTTAGAATGTCAAAGGTTTAAAGATGTAAATTTTGTTATTTTCTAGGTTTGATAGAGAAACTACAGAATGGGGAGACCATTATCATTGCGGAGGGATATTTGTGGGAAATGGAGCGTAGAGGATTTCTGCAGTTTGGAGACTTTGTACCTGAAGTTGTTCTGGAAAGGCCGGATGCCATACGGGAGCTGCATGAGGAGTTTGCGCTTGCAGGAAGTGATGTCATAGAAGCTTTTACGGTATGTGTAGAACAGGGCTGCAGGAAAAAGGGAGCATTTGTTTGACAATCAGAATCTGTTTAATTCTTATAAGACCAGATATGAATACCAATTTATGGAAATATATATGAATATCAATTTAATACTACATATCTCATATAATTTACCTGTCCTTTTGAGCATGTGACATTCCCATGAAACTTTTGTGCCAAGTCTGAACGTACCTTAGAAGACTGTGCAACGAGAGATGGAAAAATCATTAACTAGCATTTATCTTTTCCTTACCCTTCTCTTTCTATTATTGGCTTACAAACTATTGCCCTACATTTCTTGTACGAGATTCTGTGGTTCACCCTTTACCAAACAATCCTGGTAACCATCATTTTCTCCTTTTCCCACAATGTTTTCTACCCTTCCAGAGGCAAATTTCATCAATTGAACCACAGTTGATATGTCATTTGCAACAGCTTTGAATTTGGATGAGTCTAAAATTTTGTTGTTTTCTAAAGAGTTAAACATTTTTGATGTTTGTTAAATAGCCTCTTGGTAAATGGCTCCTTTTAAGAAGATTTTTTTTCATCTTTCAGGAGATGGTATAATTATATTTCTTTCATTTCAGTATTACGGGCACAGAGAAAAATTGCGTCTATCAGGTCGAGAACATGATCTCGAAAAATTGAACAGAGATGCTTTGAAAATTGCACGGGAAGTAGCAGACAAACACGGTTTGTTGATGGCGGGAAACCTCAGCAATACACCTCTATATGTTCCTAACCATCATGAAAATGATAAGAAAATTCTGGAGATATTCAAGGTAGGATTTATGATAACATGTTATAGCTCACCTGAGCACAAAGTGCTCAAAGTGAGCTTTTGTGATCATGCTGTGTCCGGCATCCGTCGTCTGTCATCCAGGCATCAACAATTACCTTGTGTGCACTCTAGAAGCTACATTTTCAGTCATGTACTCATGAAACTTGGTCAGAATGTTTGTCTTGATAATATCTCGGACAAGCTTGAAATTTGGTCATGTCAGGTCAAAAAATAGGTCACTGGGCCAAATCTTAGAAAAGTGTGCACTCTAGAGGCCACATTTTCAGCCTGATACTTATGAAAACTTGGTCAGAATGTTTGTGTTGATAGTATCTTGGAAAAGTTTGAAATCGGGTCATGTCTGGTCAAGAAGTAGGTCGCTGGGCCAAATCTTAGAAAAACCTTGTGTGCTCTCTAGAGGCCACATTTTGAGCCTAATACTTATGAAACTTAGTCAGAATGTTTGTCTTGATGATATCTCTGACACATCTGAAATTGGGTCATGTCCGGTCAAAAAATAGGTCACTGGGCCTAATCTTAGAAAAACCTTGTGTGCACTCTAGAGGCCACATTTTGAGCCTGATACTTTTGAAACCTAGTCAGAATGTTTGTCATAATGTTATCTTGGACAAGTGTAAAATTGGGTCATGTCTGGTCAAAAAGTAGGTCAATGGGCCAAATCTTAGGAAAACCTTGGGTGCTCCATAGAGGCCACATTTTTAGTCTTATACTGATAAAGATTGGTCAGAATGTTTATCTTGTTGATATCTCAGACAAGTTTGAAAGTGGGTCATGTCGGGGCAAAAAGTAGGTCACATGGTCAAATCTTAGATAAACCTTGTGTGCACTCTAGAGGCAACATTTTCAGCCTGATTCTCATGAAACTTGGTCAGACAGTTTGCCTTGATAATATCGTGGACAAGTTTCAAAGTGGGTCACATTTGGTCAAAAAATAGGTCACTGGACCCAGTCTTGGAAAAAAACCTTGTGTGCACCGTAGAGGCCACATTTTCAGTCTGATACTCATGAAACTTGGTCAGAATGTTTGTTTTAATGATATCTTGGACAAGTTTGGAATTTAGTTGCATTGATTAAAAAAGAAGTTCACTTACACACATATGTTTTTCATCATTAAAACCAGGATCTCCTCAGCTTTATCAATTGTAGATGACTTTACTCAGGTGAACGCTTTAGGGCCAATGGCCCTCTTGTTTACTAAACAATCCCATATTTTTATGAACCTGAAAGTTGACAGATTAATTGAATGGCTGTTTTACCCTGCTTTCAACATTATTTCAGTTATATTCGATTTAATTTATTTATATCACGGCAACAGCTCATAAATTCATGTACTACCACATCCCTGAGGAAGAATGCTTTAAAAACTAACTGTTGGAAAACAAGAAAATGTTGGCATAGCTTAAGGATACTCAAAACTGTCTCAGCTTACTTGTCTTGTCAAACAGCCCCACAAATCACAAGTTTAACAAAGGCTTATATAGTGAAAACTTTATAGATCTTCTTGTTCCTTGACGTGAGCTACAGCTGTAATATTTTGAGAGTGTGTCCGTTTAGTAGGCCTCTTCCAAAATATTTTCAATGGAAGTCCTGGTGTCAGAATTTTCCCCACTCCATGGGCCATAATTTCAACATGACTTGCTTACAGAGTGAAAATTCTGAAAGTCTTCTTGCTCCTAACCATAAACTCTAGAGCAACCAAATATGGTACATAGCTTTATCTAGTGTATCACTTCCAAAATTGTTCAAATTTAGCCGGTGTATGGAAATTAGCCCAGCCTCAGGTGTCTTATGATTTATAGGGGCTTTCTTATACTGATGAAACTTCGAAAATCTTGTCTACACAACCTAGACCTGTATTATTTGGTATGTGGCTCAGTGGTGAAAAAATGGCCTAGCCCTTAGGTCAAAACTTTCACACATGTATGGGCTTTCAGGGTTCATTCTAGAGTGTACCCTTGTGCCATGGGTGCATGTTTTTTCATCTTTGGCACATCAGAAATCTTACCCTTGGGGCAAGCCGGTGCACGTTTTTTTGTAAGGTATTAATTTCATCAAGAGAATTTGTTCCAAAATTCAAATGAATTAAGAATCAAGAGCAGCCAACATTTGACTGGTGAATTGTTAGGAGGGCTCTTATTGGTTATTTCTGTGGGTGTGTCACCCATATCATCCAATCAAAAAAGTCATACCATACTTGAAAACCTGATAAAACTCCATGTTGCCTCATAGGTCTTAGCAGATAATTTTTACATTTTTTGGGCCCAAATACTTAGTAACCAAAGAAATGATGTCAAGATAACTCTGACAACCAAATTCTTCTAGTTGTAAACAAGATGGAGCAAAACCAGTAATTGGTAGAAATTTATCTGTAATTCAGCCAGTATACTAGAGATTGTTTCATTGTTGTCATTAAATGGTTCTAATAAACACAAAATATACAGTATTTTGTGCTCTAAGCACAGAAGACAGACATACTGACTGAAGCTTACACAATTTCTCACATGCATATGTGTGAGGCATTCAGAGGGAAAAGGTCATTAGGGCAGTAATGGAAGAAATATTTACATTTTGTTGCAAGGATGGAATTAAAATCCATTGATTAAAGTAGTTTTCCCATGGCCCCATAAATTTCTCTAATGGCCCCTTCTTTTTCTGATGTGAGGGCGGGTTGGTCCCATAGATTTGATTCTTAGAATGAACCCTGAGCTTTTATAGAGAAAAGTCTTCTTGTTCAAAACCCTTTGGCCTAGAATTGTAATGTTTTGTATGTATGATTTGTACAAGTTAGTAGCCAGTAGAGCGATATAGGGCTATCATGGCCCTCTTTTTCTTTATAGACTCATTGAAAAATATGGCCCCATGTGTGGCTTTTTTTTTCACTGTATACCCTATAGAACAATTGTTGAAAATTTTCTTGCAAAAACTACAGGTCAGAATTAATTGATGTTTCCATAAATGATGTTTAAGGGGACCTACTTCATTTGATTGAATTTCGGTACATTAGATAGTGGTGGTTTGTACTCTTTTTCATTGCAGGAACAAGTTGTGTGGGCTGTGGAAGGAGGTGCAGATTACATAATTGGAGAAACTTTCAATGCCCTAGGAGAAGCTGAATTAGCTCTCAAAGCCATAAAACAGTTTGGGAATGGTATTTTATATGCTTTTTAAATTTACATAGCTTGTGTTGGTTTAAAAAGAAAAGTGAAAAAATCTGTGAACCATGCTCTGTTACAGGGAATTTTAATGTATCTACAAAGAGTATTTGCAGAGTTGCATGAAACCACCTTTTGCCAGCGCACTATTCTTCAGTATTGCAGCAAGCATACTTACTTCTCATTAATTAATTCAAATAAAACAGAATAAAGTGTTGGGACACTTGTTTAAATCACTCATCACAACTCGGCCGATTCCGTACCTACATCTAACCTCGTCCGTATAAAGGAGGCTTCCATTTTGAACTACCAATCACATGATCTTAAACATGGCAGCGCCCCTGTAGATCGCTTAGCAACGTCATGAACAACCACTGTGAAGTTATTCACTTCTATTGATCTGTCGACGAAAGCTCCTAATGGAATTGATAAACCACGCTAAAAATTGAACGTACAAACTGTTTGCCAACTGAAATACTCCTAGAAAGATAATGATAGAAAATTTACTATGAATTCTTTCTAAAGAGGAGCCTTACAATTTCAATAACGGTAAAGCGGTGTGCTTTCGGAGATGTGCGAAATGTACCGTGTAGGTGCATATCAAGCTACGTAATACAGCCAAGGGATTTGATCACCGGATCACCCGAGGTATGCCGAATGTTGTTTAAATGTATTAGCTGAAGTGGAGCATTTGATTTGTAATTTGGGATATTTGAGGGTGTTGGTTTGATTCCCACGGCTAGCTAATTAAAGTCGCTAATCGGAACTTTTGGTTGAGATTTTAAAATCTAGGTCCTTTGTGACAGTGCTATACATGCAGCATGCTAAAGAACCAAGTGTAATTTACAATGGGTTGTCATCCTGCACTAACCTCCACGGCATAAAATGACTAACTAAAATGGGCAATCAGTGGTGATGATGAATACACTCAAACTAAACAATTCATTTCTATTAAAATGTTTTTTGTCTCAGCCTGTTTGTCAGCATTGTATGTTGCAGTCTAGTGTTGAATAGAGCATACTTTTTAAAAGGTTTGATTCATTTTTTAAAGGCTTACCAGCTGTCATCACACTATCAGCCTACTTTCCAGATGTCACTACAGACAACATACCATTTCCAGAGGCATGTAAGCGTTTACAGGACCAAGGAGCTTCTGTGGTTGGTTTAAATTGTGGGCGTGGCTTAAATGAATTGATGTGTTTGGTCAAAGAAATCAAGAAAGTGTGTACAGTAAGTGGTTTTATTTTAACCCTTTACCATTTAGGAAATGATTGGCTTGTTGGGAAATAGAGCTTCTGTGATTGGTTTAAATTGTGGGTAGAGCTTAAATGAAATGATGTCATTGGTCAAAGAAATCCAGAAAGCTTTGTACGGTAAGTGGTTCTGGTTTTAACCTTTTATCATTTTGGAATGAAAGGCATGTTCGGAAATGGACTTACTGCCCACTGTTACTTTGCCTGCAGTATCATTTGAGTGATGCACTGTGAAAGTGGCTTAATGCATTAGCAGAAAGTACCGAACCATGTCAGCCTGCAGAGTCCACGCAGCCTGCCAAGGGTTGAAAACATTTTGCTATTTGTAAATTTTTAGCATGTCCAAAGGCTGTACTACTGATACCTCATGATCCTGTTGGTATCATGAAAACAGCTGTTGAATTTATTCCACATTTCTCGAGGCATTAAGATTCCCTTTGAAAGGTTTAACCCCGTTAAGGAGAAGTAATTCTTTTGAAAGGATTTATCCTAATAAAGCTAACTGATTTCTTTTAAGTACTTACTGTAATGAATTTTGCACTTCAAACTGTACTGTGAACATTTAAAAATGCATTGTAAATGTAATGTTCAATAAGGATGATAGTACTGAAAAAGGAAAAAAAGATATGTATACTGCTCAATAAAAACAGAAAAAAATGTGCCGTTTGGTTTTCATGGATCCATTACAACATGCTTGGTATAATGCATCAGAGAGATGCATTTAGCCCCATTGTCAGAGCATGACTCATTTATAAAGAAGTGAAACCAAGAACCTCTGCTAAATGGAGACAAGTACTGAATGATTGCTTTTGTGTTACAGTAAGTCCTAAGACGACAAAATGCCTGAGTGCAAAATTTAAGACTTTTCCAAATAGGAAGGTGTTGTTGTGAACAATTTTAAGGTGGCTCAGATAGTTAGATTTGTCTTTGAAAGAGCAGAAGCCATTGTGAAAAAAGGAAATAATGCTGATGACCAAAGACCATCTACCTTGGGATCATGAAAGGTCATTGGTGAAGGATCAAGATGATTGGTTTAGCTTGATGAAAACATGAAATTTGATACATGGATGTTTTTCTATGGCATGTGATGACAATGGTTTGTTTTATAGTAGATTTTCTTTGACTTTTACAAAATTTAATATGTAAAGTGTGAAACATAAATCTAGTTGTTAGTACACACATTGTAGATCTTCATCTACACTGTCTGCCATGTTAACTTGTTACCAGACAACATGTTTACAGACTTGTCCAAATTCAAAGAATTTTCAGATGAAAAATATAATATGGCTCAAAAGATGGAAATTGCCTTTGAAAGGGTAGAGAATATTGTGGGAAAAGGAGAAAATGCTGGTTACCAGCATTTTCTCCTTTTCCCACAATGTTTGGAAAAGGCTTCTTTCTCGGGGTTGTTAAAACTCTGGATTTTGTGGTAACGGGTTGAGATATTCCTAGCAAAATAGTCATGAAACCAAAATTTATGAATTTTTTTCATATAGTCAAAACTTTTCATGTCCATTACTTGGCACTCCTAGGGGCAGTAATACACACAACACTGTTTTAAAGCCTTAGTTTGTGGGAGATGGTGGTGTATTGCCTCTAACATCAGAGGTTCCAGGATTAGGCCACGGGACTGGAGCAGTGTCATCTTTGGAACTACCCACATCATGGCATGAGTACTGGTTGGGCAAAGGAAGAAATTATTAATGGTGATTGACGTAAATTGTAAAATTTGATTCATGATCAATGTTAAATAAATATGTTTAACCCTTTACAGCACAATGCTGCTTTTAATGACCCTGGGAAAGAATCCTTTTGAAAACATTGTGGGAAAAGGAGAAAATGCTCTAAACCAGCATTTTCCCCCTTTTCCCACAATATTTTCTAACCATTTAGAGACAAATATCACCAATTAAGCCAAATCTAATTTGTTGCCTTCAACAGCTTTGAATTTGGACAAATCTAAAATTTTGTTGTTTGGTAAAGGGTTAGACAAAGCCTTAGGTCTATTTTTTTTCCAGGTCCCAACTGCAGCAGTACCTGTACCATACAGAACATCTTTGAAGGAGAAAACATTTTTCTCTGTGACAGATAAACAGACAGGTACTTTTCTGTGAAGAATGTGATCTTGTGACATGGGATTTAATATTTTATCTCTGATCCTTTCACAAAACAATCCCTCTTTTAAAGAGGCCTTTTAAAATTTTTTTGCTGTCTAAGAGGCTACATTGCCAATGAAGGAAATACGACTGATATTTTTTTTCTTACATTTATCTGTCTTCTTTACTAATCAATGGTTTGCCAACTATTGGCTTACTTATTTCAGTGATGAATCATTTTTGGAGCATTACAGGCTCTTTTTGAGGTTATTAGAATTTGGGATTGTCTGGTAAAATGGTAACTGTTTTGCAGACAGTGCAGAGTTTTTATGGCATTGAGGAACAAGACTTTTGAAAATATTATTGGCATCAAAAGAAAGTACTGGTCACTGGCATTTTCTCTTTTGCCCACATGTTTTCTATCCCTCAACTCTTTACTACAGGAGAAAAAATTCAGACATCATCCCGATTCAAAGCCTTTGCAGATAACAAATCAAGTCTGACTTTAATGATGATATCTCTGAAACAGTAAAAAACATTGTGGGAAAAGTAGAAAATGCTGGTTGACAATGTTTTCAGAAGGCTTCTTCCTCAGGGCAGTTAAAACACAGGATTGTGTGGTAAAGGGTTAAAGACAAATCCAATCAGTCAAGCCACTTTTATTTTGTTGTCTACTTTTAGTATGTTTCACATGCTTTCAATGGGGTCGAGTCTAAAATTCTGTGGTCTGATAAAGAATGATAAATTTTGTCAGAATAAAGTCAAACTTTACAGGAGAGGCGCTCTGTTTAACCCTTTACCACACAATGCCACCTTTTAAAGACCCTGGAAAAGAAACCTTTTAAAAACATTGTATGAAAAGGAGAATATGCTGGTAACCAGCATTTTCTCCTTTTCCCACAATGTTTTCTGCCCTATCAAAGAAAATTGCACCATTTGAGCCACAATGAAACTGTCATCTGCAAATGCTTTTGATTTGGACAAGGCTAAAATTTTGTTGTCTGAGAAAGGGTTAATATAGCTGTCCTGAATCCTTCGATGGGTTTGCTGCATCTGGACTGAAACCCCTGTATTACATGCTGTTTTGTCCCTAATGGAGCCATCAGCAAGGCAAAGTATTAAATATCAAATGACAAAATTTTAGACTCATCCAAATTGAAAGTATTTGCAGACACCAAATCACAAGTGGCAAAAATCAAGCTGATTGTCTTTGGTAGGGTAGAAAACATTGTGGGAAAAGGAGAAAATGCTGAGAACAAGCACTTTTCTTTTGCCCACAATGTTTTCTAAAACCTTCTCCCTCAGGGTTGTTAAAACTTCGAATTGTTTGGTAAAGAGTTAAACACTTGTTCCAGGTGACCTTGTTTACCCTGACAACCTAGACTGCGTCCGCTGTAGCCGTGTTGATGTGCAAAAATTTGCTGAAGAAGCAAAGCGAGCAGGGATCCAGTATGTAGGATTGTGTTGTGGTAATTATCCAGCCTTGACCCGAGAGGTTGCGGAAGTGTATGGAAGACATCCTCCAGCATCGAAATATAGAACTGACACCAGTAAAAGCTTTGTTTTTGGAGAAAATACCCAAAAGTATGGAGAGGAAATGTTCAGGTTGAGGCAGTTTATGTTAGGAAATTAGTATCAGACTAAAGACAATTAAATAACAATGACTTCACTCAAATTTTGGATTTTAACTATTCACCAGACACTAATACTTTAAGCACGTCCAAATTCAAAATATGAAAAATAAGTGCATTTCAACACCGATTTCGTTTACTCTTCACCACAATTGGCCCTTAACTCTTTACCAAACGACAAAATTTTAGACTTGTCCAAATTGGAAGGATTTGCAGACGACAAATTAAACATAACTCAAAACATGAAATTTGTCTTTCATAGTGTAGAAAACATTGAGGGAAAAGGAGAAAATGCTGGTTACCAGCATTTTCTCCTTTATCCACAATGTGTTTAACCCTTTACCACACAATCCCGACTTTTAACGACCCTGAGAAAGAAGCCCTTTGAAAACATTGTAGGAAAAGGAGAAAATGCTGGTAACCAGCACTTTCTCCTTTTCCCACAATGTTTTCTATCCTTCCCAAAAGAAATTTCAATTTTTCAGTTGCATTTATTTTGTCGTCTGCAAATGCTTTCAATTTGGACAATTCTAAAATTTTGTCGTTTGGTAAAGAGTTAAAGGCCTTCTTCCTCAGAGTTGTAATAAGTCGGGATTGTGTGGTAAAGGGTTAAAGAATTCAGATGAAATTCCAGATGAAAAATTTAAGACATTCCCATTTTCAACAAAATTTGCAAAAAAAAAAACACATTAGTTTAGTTCAGTTCAAAGGATTTTTCTTGAAAAGAATAGAAAAAAATATGGAAAAAGGAGACCATGCCGGTTACCAGCAATTTGTCCTTTTCCAACCATGTTTTCTCTTTATTCTAGATCCTTAAAACACCAAACTGTTTTGTAAAGAGTTAAAAAAATTGATAGATACAGACAGCCCAGAAATAACACCTCCACCAGTCTGACATATGGCTAGTCCTGAAATTTAGATCTGAAATTTGAAATGATTTTTGAAAACATACTGCCTCAGGATGGGTGCTAAGTGAAAGAGATGAATGCCATTCTTGCCAAAGATAAAACAAGACAAGAAAAATATAAAGAGACTTTATCAAAAATATAGAAAATATACACTCTGTTAAAAGAAAATTGAATCAAATTGATCAACCCTTTACCAGATAATTCCATGTTTTTATAAACCTGAGAAAGACAGCTTTTCAAAACATTGTGTGGAAAGAAGAAAATTCAGGTAACCAGTTTCTCTTCTTTTTGCACATTGTATTCAAATCTTCCTAAGACAGCTTTCATCATTTTTAGCTTCATTTGACTTGTAATCTGCAAATGCTTTCAATATGAATGAATCTTGAATTTTTCTGTCTGGTAGAGAGTTAAGCTTTTTTGAAAAAATAAAGAAATAGTATCAAAAATAAGTGAAAAGTTTAAATTTCATTTTTCTGTCAGGTGATTTCTTTGGTACAATGTGTATTTGCCTTTTTAGGCTATTGCAGATGGCATGGATCAAGATCAGACTGCACACATGCATTCTGATCTTTGATCTGTCCCCTCTGCATGTTAACAAGCATCTAAAACCTTTAAGCCTATAAGATAAAACTCTGTCAGAGTTAAACTCTTTACAGCATGATGCCGACTTTTAAATCCCCCACCCCACCCCCCCCACCTCCGAAGGTTTTTGCAAGCATTGTGGCAATAGGAGATAATGGTGGTAACCCGCAATTTCTCCTTTTCTCACAATGTTTCCTTCCGTATGAAAGACAAATTCTGTGTTTTGAGTAACATTTGCTATCTGCAAAAGCTTTCAGTATGGAAATGTCTAAATTTCTGTTGTCTGGTAAAGAGTTAAGCGGATTGTATTTTCATCCAAAATATTTAGTTTATAATATTTGAAAGCTGAGAGAGTTTAAGGACAGTTTTAGGATGCATCTTTGATTTTCTTCTCCCTTAAGATTTTTGCTTCCTCCTCAAGTTTGTTGAGAAGGCTCTTTAGTGACTCTTTCACTTCCAACTGGCTCTCAAGTGGCTTGTCTGTTTCAGACTGACTCCTTAGAGACTCTTTTGTCACAGACTGACTCTTAAGTGACTTTTTTATCCCAGATTCAGGACAAACACTGACCCAGCGTACTGCCCCAATTTTGTAGCACCATTTTGAGGGACAAAATGGTGGTATGCTGGTACAGTGATTTTCACACCACATGTCTGGCGCATTTGTTATAGCGGACAAGTAGACATCAAAAGTTTCCTCTGAACAGCAACTGTTGTTACACTCGATACTTTGAGCATTGGTACAAGAGATGCAAGCTGGGTTACCATATCCAACATCTTCAACATTGGTACAGTTACTTCCAGGTTTCTGTTCACCATTTCCTGGGCTTTCTGTGGTGCTCTGTTCTCCCGAGTCAGACTCCTCGCCCTGGTTTTTATCTCCATTGTCATCATATCCACCACCATATTCATCTATAGAAAAATGAAAAGTAGTATCAAATATAGATCTACATACATGTATAATTTTTATGGTCATTAGAGATCAACATCAGTTGGGATCATTAACTATTTTCTAGTTGACTTTTCCATTATGAAAGTATTTACAGAAGAAAAATCAGCTGTGACTCAAATTATAGGATAAGTCTTTAAAGGGGTAGAAAACATTGTGGTAAAAAGAGAAAGTGGTAGTTACCAACATTTTCTCCTTTTACCTCAATGTGTTCAAAAGCCTTCTCCCTGAAGGTCATTAAATCTCTGGACTGTGGTAAACAGGTAACCCTTTACCACAAAATCATGACTTTTAACAACCCTGAGAAAGAAGACTTTGAAAAACATCGTGGGAAAAGGAGAAAATGCTGGTAACTACATTTTCATCTTTTCCTACAATGTTTTGTACCCATCTATAAACAAATTTTAATGTTTCAGTCAACTATCATGTTTTGTTTGTCCTCTGCAAATATTTTCAATTTGGACCAGTCTAAAATTTTGTTGTTTGGTAAAGAGTTAGACTTGAAAATTAGTTCAGTTTTAGATTTTATGCTTGTGATAACCATAAGAACTACATTGTACATTAACCTTTTACCAAATGACAAAATTATAGACTCTGTTGAATCAAAAGCATTTGCAGACAACTAAATAAATGTGACTCAAATGATGGAATTTGTCTATCACAGGGTAGAAAACATTGTTTGAAATGTAGAAAATGTTGACTACTTGAGTTATCCTAATGATTAAAATTAATTTAACCCTTTACCACATGATAATATTTCAGACTTGTCTAAACTGAAAGCACTGGCAGACGACAAATAATGCATGACTCAAAAACTAACAATTTTCTTGGGAAGTATAGAATACATGGTGGGAAAAGGAGAAAATGCTGGTTACCAGCATTTTCTCATTTTCTCACAATGTTTTCAAAAGTCTTCTTTGTCAGGGTCGTTAAAACTTGGGATTGTGTGGTAAAGGGTTATGACTTGATAACAGAATGAGTAATTGAGATTTTTGGCAAAAATATCAAATACCCTGTTTTTCCTTGTTTTTAATCAAACCAGGAAATATATATTTTGATCGAAAATATTGATATCTCCAACTGATTATTGGTTGATAACTAATTATGTATATAAGATGCTAGTACAGATGATCTTGATGATGATAATAATAAAGGTACAGATATATAGGATCTGTCATGAGTTGGCATTTGAGGTAAAATTTTATTAAACAAATCTAGGAAAAATGTTGTTAAGTGGGCTTTAAGCGAGCTAAATAACATTTTTTTTTTTTTGACAAGTTTATAAATTTTTACCTCAAAAGCCAACAAATGTCAGATTCTTTTATCACATAACTGTATAACAAGAATTATAGTCAACAATGTGTTAAAACATAGGCACATGTACAATGTGTAATGAAATTCACTTCTTTGACAGGCACATTACGAACAAGAAATAGTCCCAAAGAACCTTGCATATATTGATTTTGTTTTGAATCTTAAAGCGATTAAATCTGCAACTTTATCATGGTTACCAATTTTGACAGTTAATTTCACACAGGAATCTAGGTAAACAATGTTTTAGAAAATGAGGCGTATAACAACTGGGCGTTGACCAAATACGGCACTATTTTCATATCTCACATGTGTGTAAGACAAGAAAATTTGTAATGGCTGTCTTACATTGTAAAGAAGGGGACTTATGTGATAAAGGTAATTCACACGTGTGTAAGACAAGAAAATTTGTAATAGCTGT
Organism: Tridacna gigas; assembly: GCA_945859785.2. Classification (NCBI taxonomy): domain Eukaryota; kingdom Metazoa; phylum Mollusca; class Bivalvia; order Cardiida; family Cardiidae; genus Tridacna; species Tridacna gigas. Next base: position 29,341,032 of record OX244036.2, on the reverse strand, counting down.
CTTACATTGTAAAGAAGGGGACTTACGTGATAAAAGGTAAGTATGTTAAAAAAGACTTTTTTTTTGGTTCTTCACAAAAACCTATATTATGTGGGAATTCATTGGAATTATCTCTTCAAGACAGTTCTAATAATTACCTTCTATATAGGTTTTAATGAAGAAACAATGGTTTTAGAATTTGACAGCCGCTTTCCTAGCTGGGCCATTAGTCTTTACCAAACGATAAAATTCTGGACTTGTACAAATTGAAAGCATTTGCAGACAACTAATTCAGTGTTAGTAAAAACATGAAATTTGTCTTTCATAGTGTAGAAAACATTGTGGGAAAAGGAGAAAATGCTGGTTACCAGTATTTTCTTCTTTTCCCACAATGTTTTCAAAAGGCCTCTTCCTCAAAGTTGTTAGTCTGGATTGTGTGGTAAAGGGTTAAGTAATAATATAGAGTCCATGACAAGGTTCTCTACCTCTATATTACACTTACTGGCATTTTCATTGCACCACTGAAGTTCTGGGGTCGGGCCATAGGCACACCAGCCTAGGTCATAATCACCATACTGAAAAATTCAAATGAACGAATTGGTTATAAAAGCCTTCTGGTGATTACTAGACCAAAGGGCTAGAATCAGTGTACATATGATTTATTGAGATCTTACCTCTTTACCACAAAATGCTGACCTTTTAACAACTTTGAGGAAGAAGCCTTTTGAAAACATTGTGGGAAAAGGAGAAAATGCTGTAAACCAGCATTTTCTCCTTTTCCAACAATGCTTTCTACCCTACCAAAGAAAGATCACATTATGGAAGCCACATTGAAATTGTCATCTGTGAATGCTTTTAATCTGGTCAGGTCTAAATTTTGTTGTCTGGTAAAGGGTTTACCATTTAACTTTTTACCAAATGACAAAAATTAGGGCTCAACAAACTGAAAGCACTTCCACACAGCAAATTAACTCTTTACCACACAATCCCAACTTTTAACGACTCTGGGGAAGAAGCCATTTGAAAACATTGTGGGAAAGGGAGAAAATGCTGGTAACCAGCATTTTCTCCTTTTCCCACAATGTTTTCTACGCTATCAGAGAAAAATCATATCATTTGAGCCACATTGAAATTGTCGTCTGCAATTCCTTTCAAATTGGACAGGTCTAAAATTTTGTCGTTTGGTAATGGGTTAAATGTAGCTCAAAAGTTGATTTCTTTTGGTTTCCAATATTTTCTCTTTCAAGTTCTTAGAAAAGTCCATATTGAAAGTATTTGCAGACAACAAATAAAACTTGCTTCAACTTATTGGATTCATCTTTATTGCCAGAATTGTCAGACCAAAAGATGAAAATAAATGTTTTTCTTTAAATCTTAACCCTATACCTCACTTCAAAATTTTAGACTTGCCTATATTGAAAGCATTGGTAGAGGAGAAACTAAACAAGGCATGTGATGAGATTTGTTTTTGAAAGGTAAGAAATCATTGTGGGAAAAGGATAAAATGCTGGTTACCAGCATTTTATCCTATTTCCCCTGTTTCAAAAGCCCTCCTTGTTACGTTTTTTAAAACTCAGGTAAAGTGTTAATAACAAGACTTAAAGGTGAGAATGAAAAAAACAACCAATTCAACACTTGGTTTGTTGTATAGAAACCAGCCAATAGGAAATTCTGTCCCAAGTTCTATGTTTACCATGCACAAATGTTTTTAAGAAGCTCAGATCTACAAACTTGTGTGGCATAAGTTAAAAAGTTTTCTATAGCAACCAACTTGTTTAATCTAGGAGCAGACCACTTTTGCAAACAAAGTGGAAAATGGAGAAATTGCTCATAACAAGCAATTTTCTTTTCACTACAATGTTTTCCTGTGTATTTATTTATTAAACAATTATTTATTTAAATTGTTCATGTTCTACATGATTTCAGAGTTGTCTGTTGAAAGTTTATTTCCAGATGCAATGAGGTTAACCCTTTACACAACATTCCCTAGTTTTAATGACCCTGAAGAAATAACCTTTCTAAAAACCTTGTGGGAAAAGGAGAAAATGCTGGCAACCAGCATTTTCTCCTTTTCCCACAAGGTTTTCTACACATTCACAGAAAATAACCATCACTTCAGCTACAATTAATTTGTTGGCTGCAAATGCTTTCAATTTGGACAAGTCTAAAATTTTATCAGTTTCTAAAGAGTAAATCCATGTACATTGTACTGTAAACTTAGTGGCATGTTAGAGACAGAGACGGAAACAGAGAGGGAAAGAAAGAAAAATGAAAAATAGTAAGACAGAGGGCAAAGTGGAACTGAATCATTCAATTACCAGGTACTGCTCACAGCTGACTATACGGATATCTGCACAATTTACAAAATGTTCTGGAAAAACCCCTGGACTGTTACCTGTAAATAAGAATTTTAGACTCTTACAATGCCAAGTTAACAACATTGATATTTTCAATCTCGTTAAGTGATTGCAATTATGGCAATGAAATGGCTGCTCTTGATCAGACTACATACACATAGTGGATAGTGTAGGACTAAGATCAGACTGTACTTTTGTGCAGTCTAGTTTTGATTTAGCTCTTTACCAGACAACAAAATTTTTAGACTGGTGGTTACCAGCATTTTCTCTTTTTCCCACATTGTTTTGTGAGCTAGGCCTTGTTTCTCAGAGTCGTGAAAACATAGGATTGTGTGAAGGATTAAGCTGGCTGCAAAGGCATCTATATTTGTAAAAGGTGCAATAAGAGTTACAAAGCCTTGACCAGGGTGATTGATCCTGAGGATAAAAACCCTTTTGAAAACATTGTAAGAATGTACAATATCCTGCATTTTCTCCTTTTCCAACAATGTTTTCTACCCTTTCAAAAACAAATCCAGTCATTTGAGCCACATTCAATTGGTTGCTTTAAATGCTTTCAGTATGAACAGCTCCAGAGATTTTGTTTTCTAATAAAACATTGTCTTGGCAAGGTAAAAGCAACAATATGAGCTATGCTCTGACAAAAATGGGGTTTAGTGCACCTCTTTGATGCATTATACCTAGCAAGTGGTCATATAATTTTGGATCCATATAATCCATTTTGTCTAACAATTGACAGAATCATGAGGTTAGACTGGTCCTTGACATGTAGAAAATTGACCAATAACAAAAACTTTTAACCAAGGTCAGCCTGTGTAGTCTGCACAATTACGATTGGAACAGAAGAAAATGTTGGTAACCAACATTTTCTCCTGTTTCCTAATTGTTTTCCACCCTTTCAAAGACAATTTGAGCCACAATAATTTGTTGTCTGCAAATGCTTTCCAATATGGACTTGTCTAAAAATTTGTCATTTCATAAAGGGTAGAAACAGTTTCTTGCTTACTTCTATTTCTTCTATTTTGTGGTATTTGGAAAATGAAATTTCACAGGTTAGTTGCTTAGTGGATGTTGCTTCCTGTGAGAGATTTAACTTTTTACCAAATGACAAAAGTTTAGACTAGCCCACATTCAAAGCATTGCAGATGACAAATGTGTCTCCTATGAGAGGTTTAACTCTTTACCTAACAACAAAATTTTAGACTAGTCCAAATTCATAGTATTTGCAGATGACAAAATAAATGTGTCTTCTATGAGAGATTTAACTCTTTACCAAACAACAAATTTTACACTAGTCCAAATTCAAAGCATTCGCAGGTGACAAAATAAATGTGTCTCGGACATTATTTTTGCTTTGGGAAGGGTAAAAAACATTGTGGGAAAAGGAGACAATGCTGGTTACCAGCATTTTCTCCTCTTCCCACAATGTTTTCAAAGGCTTTTTCCTGAGGGTCATTAAAAGTCAGGATTGTGTGATAAAGGGTTAAAGATTTATTTGTTCTACCGACTAGATGTTGTATGATACCTGTTTCATACCACCATTGTAAACTGCAGCCCTTTGGACAAACCACATCGGCTGGTAGTAAAAGATCATATGAATAATCTTTTGCACTGCTGATTCCTGTAATATATATATAAGTCATGGTCTGTAAAAAGTGGACTTAATGCACCTGCAAAAAGTATTGACCCAGGCCAGCCTGCTCAGTCTGCGCTGGCTGACCTGGGATGAAGCTTTTTGCTATTGCTCAAATTTCTGCATGTCCAAGGACCAGTTCACCACATAATTGTGTCAGTTGTTAGACTAAATGGATTTTATGGATCTTTAATCATGTGATGACTCGCTTGGGATCATGCATTACGGAGATGCATTAAACCCTATTTTTGCCAGAGTATGGCTCATACATGTGAGAGGTGCTCTGGCAAATGGTTATGTATCTCCATGATACATAATACCAAACAAGATATCACATTATTATGGATCCATAAAATTCATTTTGTCCAACAACCTACTGAATCATGAGGTAGAATGGCCCCTGGACATGCAGAGAATTTTCAAATAGCCAAAGGTTTTGACCCATGTGTGCCTGTGCGACTGCGCAAGCTGATTTGATTCGATACTTTTTGCGTATTCATTAAACCCCTATTTCACAGAGTATATCTCATATCGATAATGGCAAAATTCTCTAGCACAGTCAGAAGCAAATACAAGCCCCAGGAAAGTTACTATAACACAACATTCCTTTTGTTATATAATCTATGAATTTTAACAACAAAATGTTGCAGTTTTTGAAATTTTTAATAGAAAAGGTTAACAAAATAAAACAAATACTGGTTTAGTGTATAATAAATGTTTTCATAAATTACAGATGAATATTGAAGTGCTAACTTTTTGACCAATCAAATTGTGGGAATTTTACAGCATAAAATTGACCAATCTAGGTCCCTGAAAGGGTCTTTTTATGACTGAGTGTCCAAACAATCTGCACATTATAGGATTGAGGTTTCAATCAAAACAGCAGAAACAAAATAATGCCTTTTACTTTTTAATCCTTAACCCTTTACCACACAGTCCCAAGATTTAACGACCCTGAGAAAGAAGCTTTTTGGAAACACTGTGGAAAAAGGAGAAAATACTGGTAACCAGCATTTTCTCCTTTTCCCACAATGTTTTCTACCATATCAAAGACAAACACTATCACTTGAGCCACATTCAATTTGTCATCTGCAAATGCTTTTAAATTTGGACAAGTCTACATTTTTTTCATGTGGTAAAGAGTTAAACCGCCTTCCACAACTATAGTTGCTTTTGCAGCCAGCATAGGTTAAGATCAGACTGCACTCTGATTTTTTATCTACACTGTCAGCTTAGCGAAAAGGCTTTAGACAAAAGCAGCCATCAAATAGCAATTACTTGGGTCTTATTTCTAGACTGAATATGTTATTGGGTTGATTCGACACTCTAGTTGTTAACCCTTTACCACACAATCCCGACTTTTAATGACCCTGGGGAAGAAGCCTTTTGAAAACATGGTGGGAAAAGGAGAAAATGCTGGTAACCAGCATTTTCTCCTTTTCCCACAATGTTTTCTACCTTTCCTAAGACACAGTTGTTTTTGAGTCCCTTTTATTCTGTCGTCTGCAAATGCTTTCAATTTGGAAACGTGCAAAATGTTGTTTGGTAAAGAGTTAAAAGGTAAAAATATTCAATTCACATTTACTGGATTGAAAATTAATTGTGCCTTTAATCTTGAACCACAAAAGGTGGGTTGTATATTTGACACAAAATAGCATACCAACAGCACATAAAAGGAAGAAAAAAAAAAGTTTTTTTCTGCACCTAGATTTTTTGTGAAATTTAAACTTTGTAAGTTTTCGCCTACTCTTTGTTTTGGGAAGTTAAAAAAATCCCCGTCTCTAAACAAAGTCACCTTTGTGAAGATTCACTGTAATTTTATATTGCTTTATTCAGTAATTTATCCATATTAAGCACGCAAGCCTCTTTCACTCTTTTTTACCTTTATCATGCAACCCTGAGTTTTAATGCCTCCAGAGAAAAGCCTTTTAAAAACAGTGTAGTAAAGGGAGTAAATGCTTTTAAACAGCAGTTTCTCCTTTTCCCTCAAGGTTTTCTATCATATCATAGACAAATCCTTGATCTGAGCCAAATTCAATATGCTGTCTGCAAATGCTTTCGCTTAGGACCAGTCTAAAAGTTTTGTCGCCTGGTAGAGGGATCAGATGATGAAATGATAGACATGTCCGAATTGAAAGCATTCGAAGGTGACAAATAAAAGATGACTCAAATTATTCAACTTGCCTTTTAAAAGTTGAAAACATTGTGGGAAAAGAAGAAAATATTGTTCAGCAGTGATTAATCTTTTCCCCACAATGTTTTAAAAAGGCCTCTGCAAAATTGTCATTGAAATGCTAAATTGTTTGGTAAAAGGTTTAGAATAAAGAGTTTTTCTAACTTTTCACACCTGCAGAAATTTCTTACTTGTTTTTCAGAAGACCATTTTCAAAATCATTGTGACTAAGCAGACGACATCGTGACAAAGATGGAAATCCATAGTTTTGAGTAATAGTCATATTCTGATGAGACAGTTGTGTTTCATAAACCCTCTGCTTCAGATACCCACCATAAGGTAATCAGTTAACCCTTTACTACTCAATCCAGCATTTTCACAACCCTGAGAAAGATGACATTTGAAAACATTGTGGGAAAAGGAAAAAATGCCGGTAGGCAGCATTTTCTCCTCTTCCCACAATTGTTTCTAATCTTTCAGAAACTAATCCAATTCTTTGAGTTTCCTTACATTCAATTTGTCATCTGCAGATGATTTCAATTTGGACCAGTCTGAAATACTGTCATGTAGTAAAGAGTTAACCCTTTATCACACAATCCCATGTTTTAACAACCTTGAGAAAGACGCCTTTTGGAAACATTATAAGAAGGGGAGAAAATGTTGGTAACCAGCATTTTCTCCTTTTTCCACAATGTTTCTACCTTATCAAAGAGAAACTCCATAGTTTGAGCCACATCTAAGTTGTCATCTGAAAATGCTCTCAATTTGGACATGTCCTAATTTTTGTCATGTGGTAAAGAGTTAATCATTTACTGAATGAACCTGTTGTTTTGAAAACTTTGAGGAGGAAGTGCTCTTGAAAACATGAGGAAAGGAGAAAGGTGCTGGAAGCAAAATGTTTTCCAGCCTTTCAATGATAAATGCCATCATTTGAGCAACACTTTTAACCCTTATCCTGCTAAATAAGTTGGAAAAAAAAATTCAAGCTGCCAGTATAAACCAGAGTAATACTGTTTCAAACTTATTTGGGGGAGGAAAATATCTCGTCATAGCACAGTGTAGATCCATGATCTGACTGCACGTTCTGTGCAGTCTGATCTTGATCCACACTGTCCGCAAAAGGTCAGTGAGTCGTGCTTAGCAGCTAAATGGTTAATTCCTCATCTGCACAGCTTTCAATTTTGACAAGTCTAAAACTTTGTCCTCTGGCAATGAATTACCCCTTCACCACACATTCCTGACTTAAAAAAAGCTTTGGAAAACAGTGTAGGAAAAGGAGAAAATGCTGGTAACCAGCATTTTCTCCTTATCCCACAATGTTTTCTATCCTTTTAAAAGACAAATATCATCATTTGAGTTGCATTTAATCAGTTGTCTGCAAATTCTTTCAATTTGGACAGGTTGAAAATTTCATTGTGTGGTAAAGGGTAAAAGTTTGACACATGAATACAAGTGAAAACAGGCTGACAAAAGGAGAAATTACCGGAAAATTCTGTATTGCCGCTCTCATCTGCAAGTAGAATGTACTTGCTTGGGTCCGCAAAGCATTCTGTTAAGTTATCGTACATGTAATCAGACTCCAGGAGATTGCAAAGTTTGAACTTGAAAAAACCCAGGTGTGAGGCTGTCACTTTGACTGTTACATTTATCATTTGCCCTGAAATAAATATAGCACGAATAAATGATCATGTTTAAATGAGGTACATTTTACTAAAAGACTTATGCAAACTCAGGTAAAAAATTTCTTGAGGTTTGTGCACAGCCTACCCTCTGATTCGGAGGCTTGCTCCAGTATTATATTTTTTTATTGTGTCTTTGCTAAAGAGACAAATGAGTGGAGAAACAATCACAAAATAATATCACAGCAAGCCTGCAGTCTGAAGGTATACGGGCAAAGTTTTGGTTTTACAAAAACTTGCAGTAGCTAAGATCAAATGTAAGTTTTTGTGTAACTTTACATACAAAAGTGTTGTTCGTAAGTGAGAACATGGGCGAAAATATGAATTTTTATTTGTACTGGGTTGTAAAAGAGAAAGAAATTTGAGCTAAAAATCAGAGTGTCATATTTTCTTCCAGTTGAATGGTATGTGCTGTTGACCTCAGTATTAAGAATGGGGGATCTATTGTTTCTGCCTTTAATTGAAGTTTACAGAAATATTTACTGAAGCAAATTCACAAAGTTAAGAAAGTGTTGTAAAACAGATTTACAAATTTCGTAAATCTGAACGTAGGCATAAAGTTAAGGTACCAGTAAACAGAATCTTATGAATTGTTAGTAAATTGGTCACCTGATTGAGAGTGCCATTCATTGTGACAGGATTCATTCCGTTCTCACTGCAGACCGTTGTTTTACAGATGTTTTTATGAAATAGCAGCCAGAAGATTAGGAAGAATATTGTGCCAAGTACTGGAAAAGACAGGCTAGAATAGCACGGATAGGTGCATTAGCCCTACAGTTATCAAATTTGGGATTTAGTTTGATCTAGTTGACATCTAACAAAAGTGTTCAAATAATAGCCATGGGGTCGAAATTGGCCTGGCCCTTGGGATAATAAGTTTTAACCATTTACCACTTCTCTGTGGTGCATATACCAAGCAAAACATCAGTTACTTATGGATCCAAAATAGCCACTCTTTTTAGTAACTGACTTCATCATGAGGTAGACTGGTCCTTGGACATACAGAAGATTGACCAGTAGTGAAAAATTTTGGCCCAGGTCAGCCTGCACAGGCTGACCTGGGTCAATACTTTTCGCAAATGCATTAAGCCTCCTTTTCACAGATCATGGCTCAAATATAGATCTCACTTGTAAAATTTTCTAGTTGTAAATCTGAATGTTGTCAGGTGAGTGATTAAGGGCCATTCTGACCCTCTTGTTAAAGGTTATGTTTGAATGTACAAACATAATGTCTGGATACACACCTACTGTTGGAAAGACTGATGGAAGGATGGTCAGAAAACTGTAGAGAGATGTGGTGTCGTTATGGTTTCAACCACATGCATGTAATGCAATCTTTAGACAGAACCCTAAGCCCGAGTCCTGATACTTAAGTAACTGCACCTATATTTATACCCATCCCCACAGTGAAGCTGGGGTGTATTCATGGTATTAGAATCAGGTTGTGTGTTCCTTCGTCCACAATTTTGTATTCACTTTTCCTCCTAAAGTTTTCAATTAACCCTTAAGCTGCTAAGCGTGACTCACTGACCTGCACAGAATATGCAGTCTGATCTTTGATCTACACTATTGGACACTGTATTTTCTTTTTGGTGAAATCAACTTTGAAACCGCAATGGTTGGGCAATTAGCATTGAGTAAAAATTTGGGTTTCATTTATTCAGCAGCTTAAGGGTTAATTTGGCTGAAATGTTTATGGATTTCTACCTACCACAGGAACTTGTGTGCACCTGCAACTTTTGTTGTGATTGATCACTTATTACACAAGTTATGACCCTGTAAATGTGTTTCCTGATTCAGTAACAAGTCAATGGCTGGGGTTTTTGATCTGCCTGCAACAGTTTTAATTTCAATTTGTTACAAAATTGGGTTCTTGTTTCACCTGTGTAATGAAAATATCCATTTAATTCAGTATGCCAGGTCAAAGTAAACACTGGTGGTAACATTTTGACGAAAAAGAGATTTCAAGACCGTAATTGATTACTCATGTATTTTTATAAAGGATAAGTATAAACGAAAGAAGGGAGTACAAATGAAATAATTACCTTGTTGTACTTCATGACTCTTGGATGTTGACCTTTCATGATTAAAACTGCTTTTATGGACAGTGTATATTAAGATCAGAATGTGCAGTCTAATCTTGGATCGTCCCTGTCTGATTCCCTGAGACATTCTCACATAAAAGGGGTCTCAACATAATGAATTTGTTTTAAATTTCTGCTGTGATTACTGAGCATTCTGAGGGTCGAAGGGTAAACTCTTTACCAGACAACAAAACTTTAGACTAATCAAAATCTGAAAGCATTTGCAGACAAAATGTAAAATTTGGCTCAAAACCAGAACATTCTGGGAAAAGGTCTGAATGCTGGTAACCTTACCTTGTAGGTAGAGACGAGTCGGCGTGATGGCAGTGGCATATTTACCCCCGTAGTCGTGATCCCGCGGGTAGGAGAGCGCATAGTTGTCCCCGCACGCGCTGCACAAACCACCATTGGCCTCTTGAGTCTGAAATACAGTCAAACGTCTGAATGGGTACGCTGCAGTGCCTTTCTGCATAATTGCAGCGGAAAGAAGGCGGGAGAAATCAGTCCCAGTGTGATAGACCTTCGATTGTTTTGGCACTGGCGACGCTTGTGTCTCAATTATTCGAGTCCAGGCACTTAGTCGGGCGGAAGCCTTGAAGTTCTAATACACAAATAGGGAAAAAAGGCACACGAAATAGCCTATGAAGTTGAAGCGCGCGGCCCACGCCCGAGCCATGGGTTCAACTTTGCTATGTTCCTGGCTATGCCCTTACAAATTATTTCGGCTTTTTTAGCTTACCTGTGAGCTTTTGTAATAGTGCTGTGTCTAGCGTGCGTCGTGCATCGTTTGTTGTCCGTCGTCCATTACCTTGTGTGCACTCTAGAGGCTACATTTTCAGTCACATACTCATGAAACTTGGTCAGAATGTTTGTCTTGATAATATCTCGGACTAGTTCGAAATTGGGTCATGTCGGGTCAAAAAGTAGGTCACTGGGCTAAATCTAAGAAAAACCTTTTGTGCACTCTAGAGGTCATATTTTCCGCCTGATACTTTGGAATCTTGGTCAGAATATTTTTCTTGGTTATATCTTGGACAAGTTCGAAATTGTGTCATGTCGGGTCAAAAAGTAGGTCACTGGGCCAAATCTTAGAAAAATCTTGTGTGCACTCTAGAAGCCACATTTTCAGCTTAAAACTTATGAAACTTGGTCAGAATGTTTGTCTTGATAATATCTTACACAAGTTCGAAATTGGGTCATGTCGGATCAAAAAATAGGTCACTGGGCCAAATCTTAGAAAAACCTTGTGTGCACTCTAGAGACCACATTTTCAGCCTGAAACTCATGAAAGTTTGTTAGAATGTTTGTCTTGACGATACGTATCTCGGACAATTCTGAAATTGGGTCATGTTGGGTCAAAAAGTAGGTCACTGGGCTAAATCTTAGAATTTTTTTTTTTTTATTTTTGTGCGCACTCTAGAGGCAAAATTTTCAGGGGGCTTATGAAAGTTGGGTAGAATGTGTGTCTTGATAATATCTGGGACAGGTTTGAAATTAGGTCATGTTCGGTCAAAAAATAGGTCACTGGGCTATACTCATGAAACTAGGTCAGATTGTCTGTCTTGATAATATCTCAGACAAGTTTGAAATTGGGTCATGTCGACTGAAAAAGTAGGTCACTGGGCCAGATCTTAGGAAAACCTTGGGTGCTCTATATAGGCCACATTTTCAGCCTTATACTGATAAAGATTAATCAGAATGTTTATCTTGTTGATAAGTTTGAAAGTGGGTCATGTCGGGGCAAAAAGTAGGTCACATGGTCAAATCTTAGTTAAAATTTGCGTGCACTCTAGAGGCCACATTTTCAGCCTGATTCTCATGAAACTTGGTCGGAAAGTTTGCCTTGATGATATATTGGACAATTTTTAAAGTGGGTGACATCTGGTCAAAAACTAGGTCACTGGACCAAATCTTAGAAAAACTTTGTGTGCACCGTATAGGCCACATTTTCAGTCTGATATTCATGAAACTTGGTCAGAATGTTTGTTTTAATGATATCTTGGACAAGTTTGGAATTTAGTCACATTGGTTCAAAAAGTAGATCACTTACACTCAATGTGTTTTACATTATTAAAACAAGGATCTCTTCAGCTTTATCAGCTGTAGTTGACTTTACTCAGGTGAGCGCTTTAGGGCCAATGGCCCTCTTGTTTGAAAGGAGGAGTTGCTCAATAAGGGGGTCATGTACTGAAATTAGTTATTGCACTTTTTGTGGTTTACAGATCTTTAGTTCGACACACTGTTTCTGGGTAGGTCCAGTCGGCAACTGAAACTGTCGAAAGAAATCTTAAGGCCGACGACGTTCATTCGGCAAACCATTATGTACGGGTGATCGGTTGATCAAGGTTAGATGAAGTTACGGAACCGGCCGAATTTACCAAACGACAGCTGTCAGTCAAAAAATACCAATAAACCAAACAGCGACCAGCACATTCGGCAAACCTCGGGTGATGCGGTGATCAAGTTAGATGTAGGTACGGAATCGGTCGAGTTATGACGAGTGCGATCAACATTTACTCTATTCGGAGCACAGGGATTTTTAGCGTTTTTTATGTTTTACATGTATATATAATACAAGGGATGCAACTGACATTATCGGCAAAGTCTACTTGTCATCACAAAAACACAAGTTACTTCGTCAATATTACAGATAATCACATAAGGTCTACTTTATCTAGCTCATTACACATTTTTCTAGCTAAAAATAACGTGGTTTCATGACTAAACGTTCAACGATTTGTGCTACAGAAGCCGGTTTCTCGACAAATAGGTCGAAATTGTTTGGTCCGACACGGGTTCGTTCAGTGCGCTTGTCAGAGTAAATCTACTATTCTGTACAAGATCATGGCCAAAATACTTATCGGTTTGATAAAACAAGTAAATATCGTTAACCAGCCTTCGTTGTTTAATAATAACACGAAGAATACAGCTCCAAATCGTCCGATGTTTGATCGATTCACTCAAATTTCAAGGAAGCAGCCATAAATGTTGTCACGTGATCAAAATGTATCGAGGCATTTCATTGGTCGGATTTTTGGTTCTGACCAATGAAATGCCTCGATACATTTTGATCACGTGACAACATTTATGACTGCTTCCTTGAAATTTGAGTGAATCGATCAAACATCGGACGATTTGGAGCTGTTCCGACCAATGAAATACCTCGATACATTTTGATCACGTGACAACATTTATGGCTGCTTCCTTGAAATTTAAGTGAATCGATCAAACATCGGACGATTTGGAGCTGTATTCTTCGTGTTATTATTAAACAATGAAGGTTGGTTAACGATATTTACTTGTTTTATCAAACCGATAAGTATTTTGGCCATGATCTTGTACAGAATAGTAGATTTACTCTGACAAGCGCACTGAACGAACCCGTGTCGGACCAAACAATTTCGACCTATTTGTCGAGAAACCGGCTTCTGTAGCACAAATCATTGAACGTTGAGTCATGAAACCACGTTATTTTTAGCTAGAAAAATGTGTAATGAGCTAGATAAAGTAGACCTTATTTGATTATCTGTAAAATTGACAAAGTAACTTGTGTTTTTGTGATGACAAGTAGACTTTGCCGATAATGTCAGTTGCATCCCTTGTATTATATATACATGTAAAACATAAAAAACGCTAAAAATCCCTGTGATTCGGAGCGGAAGCCATCTGGCCGCTATTTATCCAGGACATTCTGAACAAGTTGGCTTCTTTAAAAAAGAAGCCAGGAGAGGTCGGCATCAATGTATTCAAATAGTTTATTGGCTTTTGATTTCAATATACTTTGGTAGATGTAAACAAACAAGTTAGGAATTAAATGAATAAGAAAAAACATCTTTTTTTTTTCAATTTTGCTGGTTTAAAGGCACAAAACAGTGCATGTTCCACATTGTTATAATATTCTAGGAATTGTAGGCCATATGCTATTAACATGCTCAGAAATGCATATTTTTTTCAAAATTCAAGGACACAAAACAGAAGATGATGACCCATTTGGCTCATTTTCAAAAGGAACAAACCTCTAATGAATGTTTGTTATGTGTGCTCAGATAAGCCAAAATATTTTTGGAAAGGAGAAATTGTTCAATTAAAAATTGATACAATATGCTAATTCCACTGAATATGCAAGAATCTTACCTGATGACAATAAATAAACATCGCCTATATATAATGCTAGTACCAGACATGTTAAAATAAATGTAGAATTTTTTAATCCTTTAACAAACAGCAATTTTTGGACTTTCCCAAACAGAAAAAGCATGCAGACGACAATTCAAACTTTGATAATTAATTTGGAAGATGGTGCTTTGATGCGATGGAAACCATTGTGACAAAGGGAGAAACTGCAGTGACTAGCAGCTTCTCCTCTTCCCACAATGTTTTGAAAAGTTGTCCGCTACAGACATGTAAAATGATGAGTTTGTTAGTCTAAACGTTAAAAATTTAAGAAAGTAAATAAATGAGCCATGCTCTGAGAAAAGGGCGCTTAATGCATCTGCAAAAAGTATCGACCCATCTCAGCCTTCAATCTTAGGATTATATACCCGTCTCTTACAAAAAGAGGTACGACCGTATTTTAGACAGATGCGACGATTGTCTTCTACTCATAGAAATGGCGGCTTTTTGTACGCTTTTTGTTCGTGATGACTAAGGTGTATATAAATAAATATATGCCGTTAACCCAGACATTCCCGCGTTTTTTACAATCTCGGTAAATAGCTAAAGCGCGTGTCCAATTTTAATCGATTGCCTTTGTGGCTAGTGTAGATTTAGAGGTACATTCTGATGTATGTTCTACACTTTCCGCTTTGCTTAAAGACTACAGCGATAGAGACAGAGAGACACAAAGTCCTTGCCTCCCCATTATTTTACCTGTGTTGTCCAACAGAGAGAGAGAGAGAGAGAGAGCTTTAACTTACGCTCCTGCCACCACAATAGTTTCCCTGGGGTGTCCAGTTAGTCTCTCCATTATTACAAGGGTAATCTGTTTGATGGGCAGGATGCATCACGGCACTGCGACTGAGCGGGTCCACCATGAAGCCGTGTCCCTCACTTGAATCGATATCGATACAGACCACCAAAAGAATGACATATAGCGAAAGTTTTCCCATGATTGAAAATCTGCAAAAAGGCAAAATGTATCTTCGCTATGTAAGGGTGACGATCACTACATTGCTCTGAGTAGAGTAACATAGCGATCGTCACCCTTGCCTAGGTTGCTCTGAATAGAGTAACGTGGTGATCGTTACCCATGGCTAGCGAAGAAGTGCAAAATGTAGTGTTGTTTGGAGATGGTGATGATAATAATGAACAGAAGGATGATGATCATCATCATTTTTAAAAATTGAGAAACAAAAACATCATCAAAATTTTTGCATTAGTAATGATTATGATGGTGATTTTTATCAACACAATTTTAATTTGAATTAAAAATTGGAAAAACAATCTTCATAAGTTTTGTCTCGATTTAATTTCAGTGATGATGCTGCTGCTTATGATGATTAATGCTAATGATGATGATAATAATAGTAATAATAATGATAATAATAGATTATAATGATGATAATTGGGGTGACAGTTATGATGGCGACGTTGATGACTGGTGATGGAAGTATTGATAATGATAACAAACTTACAGTACTAAACGTCCTGCTTGGCCAAAGAATGTCCGGTCAAATAATCTCTATGCGTCCCTATCCAAGATTTTGATCCAAATTTAAAAAAAAAAACAGACTTGCTCAGATAGATCTCAGTTTACGTATGCGGTTAATTTCACAGCTTTTTTTGCGGGGGCTTAGAACTTTTTTTTTTTCCGTGGGAGGGGGTACACTTTCACATATTGCGTGATTAGGCAAACCATTACCATTTTTTCCGCAGCAGGTGACTTTGTTAACAACCTTGTAAGCATCTTGGTAAAATAGAGTTAATCAGTAAGATTTAGTGTTTACTACATGAGTATAATTGAAATCAATAAGGAAAAAAGTGAAATTGCTCGTAACGAGCAATGTGTCCTTTTCCCACAATGTTTTTATAAGTTGCTTAAGTTGCTTGCCACAAGGCGAAAAGGGTCTTCTGTGAACCCTTTGAGTAGAAAACAAACGAAAAGCTGTGAAAATGTGAGATTTTTCAAAAGATTTTAAGAGACCAAGATGAATCTATTGCATGGGAAAGAATATTGTTCGTTGGAATATACATTACCCTGAAAAAATAATATCGGAGTTTCAGTCTTGGATAAGACTGCACGTTCCGTATAATCTTATCTTTAATAAAAACTTGACGTAAAAGCAACTGAACTTGTGCGTGGCATGTTAACTCTTCGGAGATGGGAAAGCCAAGACTGTAGTCGTGATTTAGGTAGTTAATTAAACGATGATTCTGAAAATCTGATATCCCTAACCTTTAACAGCACAATCCCCACTTTAAATAACCCTGACTAAGAAAGCTTTTGAAAACAATGTGTGAAAAACAGAAAATACTGGTAACCAGCAATTTCTCCTTTTTCCTACAATGTTTTCTAACCTTTCAAGAACAAATACACTAATTTGAGGTTCCTAGTAGTTCTTAGTGGTCCTTAGTGGTATTTACCCCGACCCACATTTCATTTGTCTGCAACACATGAGTTTTGACGTCGGACAAGTCTATAATTTTGTCGTTTCGTAAAGAGTTAATTTAAGTTTAAAGTGCTTGATATTTAAGGAAACATTTTGGTGTTTTTGCGGACAGTGCAGATCAAGACCAGACTGCACAGAATGTGAATCTGCTCTGTCCGTCATTTTAATTATATGCTCGCCAAAACGGCATTGAAACCTGCAGTGTGTCTAAAATACGAAAAGGAGTCCATTTCGCGAATAGAACTTTAGATTGCGTGAACGGAGACCGTCGTTTTCGCGAAAAGGAGTCCATTTCGCGAAAAAAAAAATGATTTCATGAAAGAGACAATCCTTTTCGCTAAAAGGACGTTAAATGGTATAAGAAATAAAAAGTCTGCAGTGGGGAATGAAATGTCGTGAAACCCCGCCGCGCCCCCCTGTGCCTATTAACAGAACAGGGATCGTATTCACCAACCATTTTATATATCATTCCTAGTCTACTTCTCAATAATTTTCTAAATCTGAAAGTAATGCAATTTTCTGCTGGCTAAACCAAATAGTTTAGCTGATCAGAAATTGCGCTACTTCAGTCTAAATCTAGAATAAGCCTTATTGAATGTAATTTAGAATAGATGGTAAATACGCGTCCCGGACGTTTTTGGTTGGAATATTTTGAATATTGATCGATGCAGATCTAAGATTAGACTAGACGCTCTGTACGATCAGCTGATCTTCTATCTACACTATCCGCATAAGCAATTAAGATTTATAGGATGACATTTCCACAAGACCTAGCTACTGGACGCTCGTATATTTGATCCTTTAAGTCTGAAATACTAAACTTTTATTTAATTAACCCTTTCAGCACCCAAATATGTAAACTGGTCCCTTTTGATAAAATTCACCGAAACCTTACCTACTTTATATCCGCATTTGATAGGCTTGATTAAAACCTTTTACCACACAATTCCGAGTTTTAGCGATCCAAAGCAGGAAGGCTTTTGAAAACATTGTGGGGAAAGCATTTTCTCCTTTTCCCACAATGTTTTCTTCCCTCACATAAACAAATTTCAATTCTTGAGTCACCTTTATTTTTTCGTCTGCAAACACTTTGAATATGGACCAATCTAACATTTTGTCGCTTTGTAGAGTTAATTGAGCGGACGGCTTTGCAGATCTAAGATCAAACAGCACATTCTGTGCAGTCACTGACCTTGCTCTATAAGCCTTCCGCAAAAGCCCCACTTTTTGTCTATGGCACTGAAAGGGTTGACGGTAAGTATCAGAAACAAAATATTTTCGGGTATTAAAACAGGTTTTCTGTCACAGACGGGTTTAAAAGATTTTCTGTCATAGACGGGTTTAAAACTGAACTTTTTACACGGAATATTTAAATTTCCAACTATATGGATATATGAGCCATGCTCCGGCAAAAGGTGGTTTGATGCATTTCGTGTGCATTATACCGAGCAAGTCATCATAAATTATACATGTTCTTATAGATTCATAAAATCCATTTTTTTCTACTGCTTGACTGCATCTGGAATTAGAATGGTCCTTGGCAATGTAGGAAACAGAATATGGCTCATATACATGTATGATTTATAAGTTATCCCTTTACCACACAATCCCGACTTTTAAGGACCCTGCGAAAGAAGCCTTTTGAAAACATTGTGGGAAAAGGAGAAAATGCTGGCAACCAGCATTTTCTCCTTTTCCCACAATGTTTTCTATCCTTCCCAAAACAAATTTCAATTTTTCAGTCACATTTATTTTGTCTGCAATTGTTTTCAGTTTGGACTAGTCTAAAATTTTGTCGTTTGGTAATGGTAACTCTTTACCAAACGACAAAATTTTAGACTAGTCCAAACTGAAAACAATTGCAGACGTAGTTACCTTTACCAAACGACAAATTTTAGACTAGTCCAAACTGAAAACAATTGCAGACGACAAAATAAATGTGACTGAAAAATTGAAATTTGTTTTAGGAAGGGTAATACCTGACATTGAATCCCCATTTCTCGAAATCGTTACACGTCAAGTTGTGTCGGAAACTTCCGTCAAATTTGGTGCTACCGAGCCCGTGTGATGGTAGCATACAAAAGTGATGCCAAGGGCTAGTGGACAAGGAGTTGTAACGTCGAATCCCGACTCGTCTGAATTCTTTTCCAAAGGATCGATGAAACATTTATATGACCTTTATGATTCTCTCTCACCGTTGTCAAACATTAACTGACGTTGTGCACGTGTTTTTGTAAAGGTGTTTCTGCTTATTGCATTTGTTTGTATGGTGTTAAACGCCTTTTTCAACATTGTTTCAGTTATATCGCGACAGCCATTTCACATATTCATGCTTTCCTGGAGGTCTTTTTTTTAAACCACTATTTCGCACAATGTTCTTCCCAAGCCACTGTCTGCTATTCATTCATTCATTCATTTGATCAATTATTCATTCAGTTAATCAACCATTCATTCGTTACTATAAAGTTTGTTTTTCTTAAATCACTCAGATAGGGTAGGGAGTTTGTTGACAGACGGGCAGATAGACAACTTAGCTGTAAACAAGAAAGAAATGTAAATAGACTTTAAGAAATGTAAATCAACGAAAATTTATGATGAAAAAAAAACATACCTATATTTGGTAAGTCCTCGGATAATTTTGATGATATCTGTAGAAATTTTTTGAAGTGCGCATGTGTGACGCTGCCGTCGACCGATTTTCAAGAATTGCTTCAAAATAGTTTTATTTCTTCCCTAAAAACACTTTACCTCCTGCAATCGTGTTGTTTCGTGTGGCAGAAGACCGTTGCTGAAAACAACGTGTAAAACGGAGTAATTGCTCGTAACGAGCAATTTCTCCCTTTTTCAAGATGTTTTCAATTGTACTTTAGTAATAAATCTAACTAAATCCTGATTATCGCATTTTACAAGGATATTTTCTAGGCTTTATGTTGCAATTTCGTGACAGGAGGTAAGCAGTAACACTTTGTCCTACTGTGACAACTCAGCTGGAGCCAGAATAAGTAAAATGGGTATAGCCTATTTATTTCGGGTTAGTGAACATTAGTGTCGAAATTCCCTGGGGTTTATTGTAAGAATATATAGAAATATAGGACACTTCTGCACAATACGAGATGAGACTGCGCAGTCTAGCCCTATGCAGTCTGATCTTGATCTCAACGCGTTCTCATGGCTAAAGCGGGTATGGGTGAGCATCTTTGTTGACGTTCGAAATGGTTCACATTTAGACCCGAGCGAATATTGCGGTGCAAACACGTAGTTCTTTGACTTGTTATCTTGAAAAATCTCGGCCTTACCTACTTTATATCTGCAATCAATTTATAAACTATTAAATCTACAAATTATGATGTTATGTTCGCTCCAGGCTGACTTTAACCGCATTGTGACCAGTTTGTAAGAGGACCCCTTTGCCTGAATGGTCAAGGCATGAATCCTGCTTCGATCCCTGCTTCGATCCCTCGGCGCTTGCAGCGTTGGTACTTGGGATGGCCTTTGGCAAGGCACCGCAGAGTTTAAGCTGAGTGCTTCCATGCCAACTGGTAGTGAAACCACCCGGGATAGACTTGGATAAGTAAGCTGTCACCCTGACATGACTGACATTCTTTTGCTATCGACGTATGGCCGATAGCATCTTTTCTAGTAATATTTTTAAAACGAACTTCCAGGGGCGTGCCCTGATGGCTCTTTAATCTATTATATAAGGCATATGTACATAGAGGGTGAAATTTCTGGGGATAAAGAATAACCTGCCTGTTACGGCCTAGGGGACAAAGTGACATAGGGCAGGAATAACTTAGCGACTCATACCAGAAAATTGGTTATATTTCACAGAAAAGGCATAGTTTGTGATAGGAGTTTGTGTGTGTATCGTGCTGTCTTTTTTTCCACTGTCATTCCCTCCCTTTTTCTGGTTAACACTTAAGCTGCTGAATAAATGAAACCCAAATTTCTACTCAATACTAAAAGCCCAAACATTGCGGTTTCAAAGTTGATTTCACCGGAGAGAAAATACCTATCGGACAGTGTAGATCAAAGATCAGACTGCACGTTCTGTGCAGTCTGATCTTGATCTACACTGTCCGCAAAAGGTCAGTGGGTCGCGATTAGCAGCTTAAGGGCTAAAAATAGTATTTTCAATAGTGAGCTTGAGCGTATAGCCGAGTGTACCTGCGCGATTTCCAAATTTATTGAACAAAATTTCCTTTTCCTTTAAAAAAAAATGTGTGGTCTTGTATCAGCCTTAGAAGCGTTCTTCAAAGACTGTACAGATTTCCGTTACAGACTTATTGCACATTTTTCCTACCAAAAGACATAAATAATCTTCCCTTTTGAAAGCATTTATTGTGTGGTAGAGTTAAGGACTGGCATTGACTATATCAGCACAAACGATATAGATCTGAAAACCGATCCCTTGGCAACGAATCTGAAAGTAAGACGTTGATGTAAACCAGTGTCATTTGTTCTTGGATCCACTACTGTCTTTGTAGCACTATTTTCGGACATCGGCGATTGTCTTAGAGCTTTGCCCCAAAGAACCTACAAAATCAAGATCGTACAACTATCCGGTGTTTCGTGTTGAATTAACTCGGGAAATTGATGTTGATCATTTACCAAAAATATTTCCCTAATTTTAATAAGAAGGCTTTGGGGAAAAAAAAAAAAAACACTGTTGGAAAAGGATAAAATACTGGTAATCAGCATTTTCTTCTTTTTCCACAGTTTTTTCTATAACCTTTCAAAGACAAATCCGACCTTTTCAGGCACAATGAACACGTCTTCTGCAAATGCTTTCAAATTTGGCAAGTCGAAAAGCTTGTCGTCTGGTAAAGAGTTAAGGATTGGTACTGACTGTAATAACACGAAATGATGTATAACTGGTCACCTGGGATCGTATGTGAAAGTAAAAAGCTGTAGTAAATCAGTTGCATTTACTCCTGGATCGGTTACGTCTTTGTCACACTGATTTCAGTCATCAACGGGTGTTTGGTATTGACAATACTCCTGGGAAAATCTTGTTCATTTACCAAAAAAACTTCCTTGATTTTACGATCTCGAGGAAGAAGGCTTGGTGGTAGGGGGAGAAAATGCTAGGAACAAATCCCGTCATTTTAGCGGCCACATTTAACCCTTAACCCTTTCCCAAACAAGCCCTGGTTTTCACGTGTCTGCAGTACAAGTCTTTTGAAAACACTGTGGGAAAAGGAGAAATTGCTCGTAACGAGCAATTTCTCCTTTTCCCACAGTGTTTTCTACCCTTTTTGAGACCTTTCTGCCATTTTCATCAAACTTAAAATTGTCGTCTGCAAACCCTTTCAATTTGGACCCGTCCAAAATTTGTCGTTTGGGAAAGGGTTAACCTGCTAAATAAGTTAAATGAAACTTTCAAGTCTATAGTAAAAACCAGAATAATGCTATTTCAAACTTAGTTTTGGGAGAAAAAAGTCTGCCTATCGGACATTGTACATGAATGAATGAATGACTTTATTGACTTATACATCCTGTACATAGTCAGTTACAATCAAAATAATTTTCAAAGTGTCCCACGTGATACAACTCTCTCTCTCTCTCTCTCTCTCTCGCTCACTCTCACTCTCACATTTTTTATCACCGCTCTTTCGCTCTCAAAATTACATCATGTTTGTATATTTGATCAATTTACGAATATAAAATATTCAAAGTACTCTGTCTCTCGGACAGATATATTTATATATAACTCTTTGCCAAGGGACATGTATAGCCAAGATCAGACTGCACGTTCTGTGAAGTCTGATCTTGATCTACACTGTCCGCAAAAGTTGGCGATTAGCAGCCTAGGGGTTAACTTGTATTCACACATAAGTCGTGCTCGGTGAAAAGGGGGCTCAGTGCATCTGCAAAAAGTATCGACTCATGTCAGTCTGCGCCGGGGCATATGGGTCGAAGCCTCTTGCTATTTCTAAATTTTCTGGATGTCCAATGACCATTTTACCCCCAGACTTAGTCAGTTGTTAGACAGAATAGAAATTATGGATCCATACTTAACTCTTTACCAAACGACAAAAATGTAGACTGGTCCAAATTGAAAGCATTTGCAGACGAAAATTGAAATATGAATCAAATGATATAAATTGTCTTTGATAGTGTAGAAAACATTGTGGGAAAAGGAGAAAATGCTGGTTACCAGCATTTTCTCCTTTTCCCACAATGTTTTCAAAAGGTTGCTTCCGCAGGGTCGTTAAAACCCGGGACTGTGTGGTAAAGGGTTAAAAGAGGACTTGCACGGCAGAACGCATCACGGAGATGCGTCAAACTTCGTATTACCATAGAGTGGCCCAAATGCTTTCAAATTCGTCTGTTAAAGAGTTAAGAACTGCTCTTGGCTATATTAACACGAAATGGCGTATATGTTGTTCCCCTTGGAAGTAAAAAATATTTGAAAAGTAAAATGTTGTGGTAATTCAGTGTCATTTGATCTTTGATCCAATACCCTCTTTGTCACAATGTTTTCAGTTATCAGCGATCGTATTAGGCTTTGTCACAAAATTCCTAATGAGTTCGGTGTTTTGTATTGTTTATAACCTAGAAAATAGAATTTTTCGTTTACCAAAACGAGTCAGTGATTTTACAACCTTGAGCAAAAAAGATTTGAGAAACATCGTGGGGCAAAAGAAAAAGGGGGGAGAAATGCTGGAGTGTACGGATTTCTTCCAGCAGTCTCACTCTTTGACGTCAGGGTTGGTAATTTCCGACTTGAGATGCGGCCATGTCTGAGTATCAAAGATAACCTTTTTGCTTTACGCTTCATGGCCTTAACATTACTTTTGTCATAGATTTACCTATTGGTCACCACAGATGTAAGAATCGTTTATAGGTATATATAACAAATACAGATCAGGCTGACAATTTTAAGCATGTTTATATCAGGACTGGATCAATATATTTGTGGCATTTGTCGAAGACAATGCCACTATGAGTTCAATACGGCATTTTGATAATCATGTATCGCAGTTTGTGCAAAACCGAAGGAAGTAAACCCAATTAAACTAAATTTTTCAAAGACAAATAAGTGTTTCGTTTGCACTCGGATATGAAATTGAAAACGCCGTATACAAATAAATTTGATGAGGCCATCGATCGTGAAAATACTTCTTTTTTATCGAAAAAAAAAGCCTGATCCGCTATTGTCTTCTATTAGCGTAATGATACACACAATCTTTGTCTCAAGACCGCCCGATTCTGTGCTTGTTCGCCCCAAAACGAGTTCGTTCTTGGGCTTATTCGTCCCTGGGCTTGTTCGCCCTGACTTGATCGTTCCACAAGATTGCACACTACTCTATCGGATTGTGTATGACTATATAGTAAGTTGACTTTTAAGCGAATATTTTGAACTATTTCTATTGTTTATTTTTCAAATTACTAATTCCACACAACAACACCCCCCCCCCCCCCCACACACACACTTTGACAAATGCCACACCAGTGCTTTCAACGCTTTGATTTTTATTTGGGATTGACAGGAGCATTCCTAGGGTCAAAATTGAAACTTATTTACCCTAAGAGAGTGGTTCTTGGGTCCTCAATCAAGGTTAGATCAGGGGAGAGAGCCCCTGATGGAATGATAGTTTTGGTAGGTAATGAGATTATTACACAGTCCAGATCTAGACCTAGTTATAGGCCCTCCATGTATTAAATTTGAAGCAGATCTAGATCAGACACAAGTAATTTCTGGCGCCGCAGTCTCGGACAGCTCTTTACCAGACGACCATATTTTAGGCTTGTCCAAACTGGCCAAGTTCCAACGTTTACAAAAGACCTTTTTAAATGTGGCTCAATACTTCGATTTGTCTTTGAAAGGATAGAAAACATTGTGGGAAAAAGAGAAAATGCTGGTTACCCGCGTTTTTTCCTTTTGCCACAATGCTTTCAAAAGGCTCAATCCCTCAAGGTGGTTGACACACGAGATTGTGCGGTAAAGGGATCTAGATCTTTCCTGGACAAGCGTTGATCGAAAAAATTTATTCATACGTACAAAGTAGCATCGTCCAAACGGATTGCTTTTTGACTAGCGAAGCTAGTCTATAGGCATCAAGACTGACCTAGATTCAAAGTAAACTAAAAAAAAAAACCCACAGTTGCCAAATACTGCCTCACAGAAAATACTTCTTTCTGTTAGAAATCTTAATTCTGTTATATATAACAATTTAGACAAAAACAACTAAATCTCTACCTCTATAAGTTGAACATGTTGTCTTACAAAGTAATTAAGTGAACAAGATGTCATTTATAAGGTACATGATCTTTACTTATATGAAAATTAAGCGACCTATGCAAACGGCAGAGAATCACTTATTCCTACACGACTATAACATTATGAATGAATCTATTAATGGATACATCTAGGCATTAACTTGTAGCAAATGCCAGGCTATATTAACCCTCACTGGACAGAGAACCCATGTCATTCATTATTTAGATCATTTTGTACAGTTAAACTGTTATGCTGAACTGTTATTCTACCTCTTGAATATTAACCCTTTACCAAACAATTCCAAGTTTTAATGACTCTGGGGAAGAATCCCTTTGAAAATATTGCGGGAAAAGGAGAAAATGCTGATACCCATCATTTTCTTCTTCTCTCACATTTTTTTCTGTCCTTTTGTAATCACGTTTCATCAGTTCAGCCGCATTTAGTTTATGGTCTGCAACAGCTTTGAATTTGGACGAGTGTAAAATGTTTGGTTTTGTAAAGAGAATTAAATTGTTAACTACATCTTGTGCTACTGAATATATAGACTTATTGATTGTATGGTGTTTAACGCTGTTTTCAACATCATTTCAGTGATACTGCGGCGGCCAGAGCACCTATCCATGCTTTCCTGGAGTTTCTTTTATCAGCGCTATCGCAATTTAATGACCTTTTGCGGACAGTGTGCAGTCTGATCTGGGATCTACACTGTCCGATAAGAGGATATTTTTTTCCAAAATGTAACTTTAAAATAGCAATAGTCAGTTTACCATCGGCTTGAAAGTTTCATTTAACATTTTTAGCAGGTTAATGGTTAAACTTATACTGGATTATAGTTAAACACTAGCACGCATAACCCCGGCAGCTCAGTCGGTAGCGTACAGGACTTGAGAACAGGAGGCCGCTGGTTTGATCCCCGACTCTGCAAATTTCTTTCTGAGGATTGATGATAGTCATTGCGACAGGATTCATTTCTCTCTCACATTTCGACGATAGTTATGTGGAAAGCAGCCAATGGCTTGGATAGAATATTGTGTAAGTATTGGTAGAAGAAACTCAAGGAAAGCATGGATATATGCACTGTCCACCGCTATATAACTGAAATAATGTTGAAAACAGGGTCAAACACCATACAAACAATCAATCGATCAAATTCGCTAGTGTGTCAGTACTTTCAGTACTTTGATTTTGTCTTGGAGCCTGAATAATGGGATAATTATCTATAAGACTGTTCTTGGTTGCTTTATCGATTCGCTCCGGCTAGAAACTGTTTCCCAATCTTTTTCTCTCAGTGAATGATATTGTAAGCCAATTCATAGCACAAAGCAGACGATTTTCTGCTGCTTCAAAATATCTCTCATTTGGCAGACAGTACTTTCATGTTGTAATTTTCCGTTCATTTGCGCGTTTCGTAAAAACTTTTTTTTGCGTTGCGGGACGGTTTTATAGATTTTATCGTATTACTCACTGGTAGTAATATTGAACTCGAAACCAGTCTACTGTTTCTCTTTTCGAAAGGAACGGCAAGGACAAAACGAAACGAAACTGATAACTATTATCTGTATACAATACTAGTGACAAATATGGCGGAGGGTAAACGCATCGTTGCAATAGCTATTGATGCCAGTGAAAATTCGGACCAGGCTTTCAAATGTAAGTAGATCTTCTTCTTTACGTCTCTATGAGATCTATCTTGATACTGAATCTGATCACTGACTACCACATGGGCGATTTGCAAAGGATCGATAGTCGGATATCACCGATTAAACACATCCTCTCGCTTTACCAGGTCCAGAGCCGCAGAGGTCTTGAAGTTTTATCTTTATTGAAGTTGGATTGTTTGTTGGCCTTTAATAAAGGTGCAGAACTAATTAATCTTTCATCTAGCACACGAAAATTTTTGGTCTTGACAATATAAAAAGCTTTGCAGACGACATGAAATCTGGTTGAAATCATGGGATTTGTCCTTGAAATGGTAGAAAAAGTCTTCGGAAAAAAGTAAAATGCTGGTTATCAGTATTTTCCCATTGTCCCTATTTTTTTTTTTAACCAAATCTTTGCTCTCAGGGCCGTTAAAACACAGTATTTAGCTCTTTACCAAACGACAAAATTTTAGACGACCAAATTGAAAGCATATGCAGACAACAAAATAAAAGTAAGCTCAGATGATGATTTCTGTCAGTGATGCGGTGATAGGGTTGAAAACATTGGCAGGAAAAGAGAAAAAAAGCCAGTGTTTTCTCCTTTCCCTACAATGTTTTCAAAACTTGTTTTTCTCGGGGTCACTAAATCTCGGGATTGTTTCTTAAAGCCTTTAATAAAAGGTTAATGTGTAATGAAATCGTCAAAACTCAACCTTCTCTGTCAGAAAGGTCAGTGTGTTAAGTTGGAGATTGTCATGTCTGACCATCATAAGTAGACATCAAAATTCCCAGTGAAGTTGGCAGACAAAGTTGAATTATGCAGACATTACAGAGTTATGCAGAAGCATTTGGTGACTTTCTGGCAGTCAGTGCAACAATTAATCCAAGAGTTGCTGCTGTCAGCATGAGAAAACAAACACTTTCACAACCAAGGGTTGCACTCCATTCTTACGTATCAATTCAGTAATTAACGGTAACTATGCACCACATCTCAAAATTTTAGACTTACTCAAATTTTTCCTTAAGGGTCTTTAACCTTTCACCACACAATCCAGAGTTTTAACGACCCCAAGGAAAAGGACCTCTGGAAACATTGAGGGAAAGGAAGAAAATGCTGGTAACCAGCATTTTCTCCTTTAGCCGCAATATTTTCTATTCTCTCAAAGAAAAATTTCAAAACTTGTGCAACAGTTAGTTTGTCGCCAGCAAACCCTTTCAATTTTGACCTGTCTAGAATTTTGTCCTTTGGTAAAGAGTTAACTTCTTTACCATACAATCACGGGTTTTAATGACCCTGAGAAAGAAGCCTTTTGAAAACATTGTTGGAAAAAGGGAAAATGCTGGTAACCAGCATTTTCTCCTTTTCCAACAATGTTTTCTACCCTATCAAAGACCAATTCCATCATTTGAACCACATTTGAATTGTTGTCTGCAAATGCTTTCAATTTGGCCAAGTCTACATTTTTGTCGTGTGGTAAAGAGTTAAACCACGTTGTTGGTTAGTCAAAGGATGAAATAATCTAATGATTGAGGCATCAGGTTATGGTCACGAAAATTTGGTATTATGTTTTGAATCCACTGGCCAAGCAGGGAAGTGTCCTTTGGCAATACTCTACAGAGCCTCAGCTTAGTTAGAGAAACAATATTATACATATATGAGCAGAGCAGTTGCTGTGATATGACAGAAATACCATTTAACTCAACCAAACAGTCCCTATGTTTTATCAGGCCTCAGGAAAACGCCTTTTGAAAACATTGTGGGAAAAGAAGAAAATAGTGGTAACCAGCATTTTTTCCTTTTCCCATGATGTCTTCTACTCTATGAAGATATAATAAGATTGAGTAACATTTAATTTGTAATCTGCAAAGGCTTTCAATTTGGACAAGGCTGAAATTTTGTCGTCTGGCAAAGAGTTGAAGCATTGTAAACACTGTTTGAAACGTCTAAATTTTTTTTCATACTGGAAGTAAACTCTTTACTGGACAC
Source organism: Tridacna gigas (assembly GCA_945859785.2). Classification (NCBI taxonomy): domain Eukaryota; kingdom Metazoa; phylum Mollusca; class Bivalvia; order Cardiida; family Cardiidae; genus Tridacna; species Tridacna gigas. Next base: position 29,312,665 of record OX244036.2, on the reverse strand, counting down.
AAAATGTTAATCAGTCCATGTTTGCAGAAAACAAGACTCAGATACTGACATCTGACTTTGATAAGATGAAAAACATTGTATGAAAATTGGGAAAAAGCTCATTATCAGCATTTTTTCCATTTCCTAGGATGTTGGAAAAATGGGAAAAAGCTTGTTATCAGCATTTTCTTTTTTCCCAGGAAGTTTTTAAAAGGCTTTCCTATTCCTTAGGGTCTGTAGAATCTGGGATTGTTTGTAAAGAGTTACAATGGTATGTTCAAAAATGAGGGGGGGGGGAAGGAAAGGGGGGAGCTGTATGGTTTTGATTAAACAGGTCAAAATAGTCAAATCACATAGAGATAACAAAATTTGGCTCATCCTTACCCTTACAGCACCTTTCACTTCTTAAGTGCCTTTTGCCGTCAATGTAGACCAAGAATGTGCAGTCTGATCTTTGATCTACACTTACCACTTTTTTGTAATAAATTCTGGCCAAAGAACCTTGAAAATGTGCTAAACAGGTGATTTCTTTTCTTAACTTCAAATGTCTGTTGAGTTTATTTGTCACTTTAAGGGTTAATTATTTACCAAATGAAAAATCAAAGTACTGACAGTACTGACAGACTAGCGAATTTGATTGATTGATTGTTTGTATGGTGTTTAACCCTGTTTTCAACATTATTTCAGTTATGTAGCAGTGCTCAGTGCATATACCCATGCTTTCCTGGACTTTCTTTCACCAGTACTCCACACAATATTCTTTCCAAGCCACTGGCTGCTTCCCCAAATAATCATCATCGAAATGTGAGAGAGAAATGTATCCTGTCGCAAATACTATCATCAATCCTCAGAAAGAAATTTGCCGAATCGGAGATCAAACCAGTGACCTCCTGTTCTCAAGTCCTGTATGCTACTGACTGAGCTGCTGGTGCTATGTGTGCTATTAGTTAACTATAATCCAGTTTAAGTTTAACCCTTTACCTGCTGAAATACTGAATGAAACTTCCAAGCCAATGGTAAACACCTGAATATTGCTATTTAAGAGTTACATTTTGGAGAAAATATATCCTCTTATCAGACAGTGTAGATTCAAGATCAGACTGTATGCTCTGTGCAGTCTGATCTTAATCCACACTGTCATGGCATTGAGTCGCGGTAGTGCTGGTAAAAGAAACTGCAGGAAAGCATGGATATGTGCTCTAGCTGCCGCAATATCACTGAAATGTTGAAAATGGCATTAAACACCATGCAATGAATTAGTCAATATCAAATAGCACAAGATGTAGTTACATGTAACTGTTTAACTCTCTTTACAAAACAAAAAAACTTTACACTCGTCCGAATTCAACGCTTTTGCAGACAATAAATTAGATGTAGCTGAACTGATGAAACCTGATTCCAAAGGGGCAGAAAACAATGTGGGAAAAGGAGAAAATGATGGTTACCAGCATTTTCTCCTTTTCCCGCAATGTTTTCAAAGGGATTCTACCCCAATGTCATTAAAACTTGGGATTGTTTGGTAAAGGGTTAATATTCAAGGCATAGAATAACAGTTTAGCATTACAGTTTAATTGTACACAACAATCTAAATAATGAAGGAATGACAAGGGTTCCCTGTTCAGTGAGGGTTAACATAGCTGGGATTTGCTACAAGTTACCCAGTTGTATCTATTAGTAGATTCATTCATAATGTTACAGTTGTGTATGAATAAGTGATTCTCTGCTTTGCATAGGTCACTTAATTTACACATAAGCAAAGATCTTATACCTTATAAATGACATCTTGTTCAGTTTATTAATTTGTAAGATGACATGCTCCAGTTGGAGTGATAGAGATTTAGTGTTTTTTGTCAAAATTGTCATATATAACAGAATTAAGATTTCTAACAGAAAGAAGTATTTTCTGTGAGGCAGTATTTGGCAACTGTGGGGTTTTTTGTTTACATTTACTCTAGGTCAATCATGATGCCTATAGACTAGCTTCGCTAGTCAAAGATCAGTTTTCTCCAAATTGAAAGCATTTGCAGACTACAGATTAGCTGTTACTCAAAACATGAAATTTATCTTTTATTGGGTAGAAAACCTGGGAAAAGGAGAAAATGCTTTACTTCTCCTACAATGTTTTCAAAAGCCTATTTCCCCAGGTTTGTTATAAGAGAACTATTTTGTATAGGGTTAATGTACATGAATGTAGTAAAGTTGGTATCTCAGTCATTCAAAGAGAGAACATCTTGACAAGCCAAGGCTGACAATCACTACCTACTATCATTATAGTGATTGTCACCCCTTGTCTTGCAAAGATGAAGAGAGGACAAATTTTCCATTGCAGAAATAGGGGACATTTTTAGTGAGACAAAGGCACTTTATATTATTCTCATGTAAAAATGGGACAATGTCCCGGAATCCCTACTCTGGCAGAACTCAAATATTTAGAGAGGGCTTCGCAAGGAATGTAGCAAAGGTGGAGCTGGTGATTCTGGCCGTGGCCAAGCTACCATGTTTTGTTCTGTGGAAGGTATACTTGCAAAAACTGAAGTTGAAGCTAGGGTTTCAAAGCTTCCATCTACCTAACTGCCTGTCAGAGAACCAGACAAACTGGAGTTTTTATGATTCTTTAAAAGATGGCTTAAGAAAATGCCATGGGAAAAGAAAAAAATGCTGTAAAACAGCAACTTTTCCCTGTTTTCCACAATGTTTTCTACCCTTGCTCAAAGACCATCTTTTCGTATAAGCCAAAGTGAATTTGTCACAAGGAAATGTTTTCAATATGGATGAGTCTAAAATTTTGTTGCTGTAAAGAGTTGACTTCGAGCTTTGAGAGGAACTAACTTACCGCGATTATGTGATGTACATGTATTTTTGCAGACAGTATAAATCAGGATCAGACTGAACTGAATAAATGGTATAATCTTGGTTATACACTGATATTTACTCCGCTAATCTGGCACTAACTTTTGAATAATGATACACAGTTTTTTCAGTGTGAAATAACTGTTTAGCTCTTTACCACATGACAGAAATGTAGACTTGTCCGTATTGAAAGTATTTGCCAACAGAAATTAAAATGTGGCTCAAATAATAGAATTTGTCTTTAATAGGGTAGGAAACATTGTGGAAAAAGGAGAAAATGCTGCTTACCAGCATTTTCGCCTTTTTCTACCATGTTTTCAAAGGCTGTTTTTCTCAGGATTGTGGGGTAAAGAGTTAGGCATTACTGTAAGGGATAGAATAGACATGAGGACAAATTGAAACCGAGGCATAAAATTTTATTTCTGAAGCCAGGTTTTCAAACATTCTTAAAAAATGAGCAATTTTTGTCAAGCCCGCTTGTGGTGAGCAAGACATAGTTGTCACAATTTCGTTCCAGTGTATGTGTGTCTGTGTGTGCTTGCGTGTGTCCATCCAGATTTGTCCGGACTAGAACTTCTCCATTTAAGGATGGATTTCAAAATAATTTGGCACAATTGTTCTCCTTTATGAGTAGAAGTGCCACTTGAAGCATTTGTTCAGGTAGGTCCAAGGTCAAGGTCATATTTGAAGGTTGAATGATAAAATTGGCATACATAGAGCCAGACCGAGCTACAACTTCTACATTTATCAATGGATTTGAAATGATTTTACACAAGTAGTCTCCTTTACAGGTAGAAGTTTCATTTGAATCATTTGTTCAGGTAGGTCCAAAGTCAAATATCACACTTGAAAGTCAGATGATAAAATTATCATAAATAGAGCTTCTCCAAGCCATAACTTCTATATTTAAAGATGCATTTAAAGATAAATTGGCATAATTATCCTCCTTTACCAGTAGACATGCTGTTTGTATCATTTGTTCAGATAGGTCCAAGGTCAAGGTCAGACTGAAAGGTCAAATGACAAAATTGTCTTTAATAGGGCATGTCCGAGCCATAAACTCTACTTTTTGATGGATTTCAAAATTATTTGGCACAATTATTCACGTTCATGAGTAGATGTGCCATTAAAATATTTGATCATATAGGCTCAAGATCAAGGTCATACTGTAAGGTCAAACAATAAAATTATCATAAATAGATCTTTCAGAGCCATAATTCTTACAAATATCAATGGATTTCAAAATAAATCTGCACAACCTTTCTCCTTTATGAGTAGATGTGCCATTTCTAATAAATTTGTTCAGGTAGGTCCAAAGTCAAGTTAACACTTGATAGCCAAATTATAGAATTTATGACCACTTTTATACTTAATGAGTAGTGCCAGTAAGCGAATTATTGTATTTACTTTAGTAGTTTCAAGGTCAAGGTCATACTTAAAGGTCATAAGTTATGCTTCTGCTTGTTCATAAATAGGGAATACTCCTATCCTCATGCAAATTTGACAAAAGGGATCTGAAATAAGATAGATGTGCAGTGAGTTATTGGTTACTTTTTTTCCAAGTGCAGCCTATGAGGTTCTTTACTAACTCCCTTATGGCTGGCTTGATATTGTTGACCCTGGCAATCTTCTAGTTGTAAAGAGCCAGATAAACATAATTTTATGGAAATGAAGTAACTGTCACAACTTGTGTTGATTTTGTGGACTGTGTGGGTCAAGTTTAGACTTCATAGGATGCACCGAGCACCCGCTCCCCCCTCCCATTTTGTTACATATTCCTGGCTGAAAACAACATGGAAAACACAGTACATGTATTTCGGCCTTTTACTCTGTAACCCTTACATTATTAACCTGACATTTTAATGACCCTGAAAGAGAAAGCTTTTAAAAACATTGTGGGAAAAGGAGAGAATGATGGTATTCAGCCCTTCTGAAGACAAATTTCAGTTTTTCAGGTACATTTAATATGTCGGCTGCAAATGCTTTCAGTTTGAAGGAATCTAAAATTTTGTCGTTTGGTAAAGGGTTAAATGAAAATATTCTTTTATCTCTGCAGCACCTTGCTGGGTGAGATATGAGTTGTCAAAACCATTTACACTGTTTACCAGAGCAAAATTCCAGAATTCTCTTTATTGAAAGTACATGCAGATGACAAAATTTAATGTGACCAAAAAAATTGTTTTGTTCTTTAAATGGCTGGTTTGCAGCATTTTCTTCTTTCCCACAATGTTTAAAAAAGGTGTTATACCTCAGGGTTATACAAAACACTAGATTGTTAGGTAAAAGATGAACAGTGTGATGGGTGACCTCAGTGTCTATCACTTGGGCAAAAGCCCTGTGTTAGATAGTGATTAGGGTGTGGGATTTATAACCTAGCTGCCCAAAGTTTAATCCCTGCTGTTCCAGGGTCATGATTGAGTGCCCTATAAAAAGGCATTTTCTCCCTATAAACCTTAGTACTTAGGAAGTAAAAATAGGTGCACCTCAGCTGTGTGATACATGAGTAAAATCATGCCAAAACAGCATTTATCCATTGCCACAAAATCCCAAGTTTTAACAACCCTGGGAAATTATACATACGAAAACATTGTTTTTTCCTTTTCCCACAATGTTTTCTCATGTTTTAGAAACAAATCCAATCTTTTAACCCTTAGAGTACCAAGTAAACCCAACAGGCACTTTCAGTCAAGAAGTTAGACCCAAATAATTGCAATTATGAGGTTGCTGTTGCTCAGAATGTTTAGAGTAGATCAACAATCAGACTGCACAATTTATGCAGTCTGATCTTTGATCTACACTGGCCACAAAGGGAACTATTGTTTTTCAAGGCGTTTTAGGGGTTAATTTGTGATATGCTAAAATAAATGCTTTGAGTTTGGACAAGTCTAAAATATTGGTGTGTGGTAAAGAGTCAACACAATAAAAAAAAAAAAATGATTTTAATTATCAAACAGTCTTATATTTAAACATTCCTGTGGGAGACTTTTGAAAATATTGTGGGAAAAGGAGAAAATGCTGGTTTCCAGCATTTTCTCCTTTTCCCGCAGTGTTTCCAAAAGTCTGCCTTCCCAGGGTTGTCAAAGCATCAGATTGATTTGGTAAAGGGTAAACACTGTATCTCATTAAGACTGCAGTTGGGTACATCTATGACACAAAAGAAATGAACAGTGCTCTGTGACAAAGGGGCTAGATGCATCTGCAAAAAGTATTGACCCATGTCGGCCTGCACAGTCTGCCCAGGCTGACATAGCTCGAAACTTTTTGCTATTTGTCAATTTTCTGCATGTCAAAGGATCACCATACATCGAAATCCAGTTGATTGTTAGAGTATATGGATTTTATGGGTCCATAGTTATGTGATGACTAGATTGGTATACTGTATCACAGAGATGTATGAAGGACCCTATTCACAGAGCAGGTCTCAAATACAAAGGGGGCTTAATGCATCTGCAAAAAGTATAGACCAAGGTCACCCTACGCAGTCTGTGCAGGCTGACCTGGACTGAAACTTTTCGGTATTGATCAGTTTTCTCGATGTCAAAGGACTAGTCTACCTCTTGATTCAGTCAGTTGTTAGATGAAATGGACTTTATGGATCCGTAGTTAAGTGATGACTACCTTGGTATAATAGATCACAGAGATGCATTAAGACCCCTTTTCACAGAGCATGGCTGAAATACAAATATAATGGATTGGATTGCAATAAAAAATGCTCATGCAGACTCGGCTAGGTTACAATTTGTTTTCCAGTGTATATTTCAAAATTCTGTCAAAACCAATTTTTAGCTCCACTGGCCGAAGGCCAGCGGGCTTATGTCATGGCCCGGTGTCCGTCGTCCGTCCGTCCATCCGTCCGTTAACTTTTATTTCAAACATCTTCTTCTCTGAAACTACCCATCCAATTTTCATGAAACTTCACAGAAATGATCCTGCCATGGTCCTCTTCAGAATTTCTTGAAAGAATTTGATTCCTTCAAAAACTCTGGTTGCCATGGCAACAAAACTGAAAAATATTGGAAATCTTTGAAAATCTTCTTGTCTGAAACCATAAGGCATAGGGCTACCAAATTTGGCATGTAGCTTTATGTAGTAGACCTCTATCATGTTTCTTGAAATTATAGCCCTGGGGTCAAAAGTGGCTCTGCCCCAGGGGTCACAAGTTTTACATAGGCTTATATAGAGAAAACTTTAAAAATCTTCTTGTCTGAAACCATAAGCCATAGGGCTACCAAATTTGGCATGTAGCTTTATGTAGTAGACCTCTATCATGTTTCTTGAAATTATAGCCCTGGGGTCAAAATTGGCCCTGCCCCAGGGGTCACAAGTTTTACAAAGGCCTATATAGAGAAAACTTTAAAAATCTTCTTGTCTGAAACCATAAAGCATAGGGCTACCAAATTTGGCATGTAGCTTTATGTAGTAGACCTCTATCATGTTTCTTGAAATTATAGCCCTGGGGTCAAAATTGGCTCTGCCCCAGGGGTCACAAGTTTTACATAGGCTTATATAGAGAAAACTTTAAAAATCTTCCAGTACCTAGCCATAAGGCCTAGAGCTACCAAATTTTGCATTTAGCTTGATCTAGTTGGGGTCTACCAAAAGTGCCCAAAGTATAGTCCTGGGGTCAATTTGGCCTCATGCTTGGGGGGGGGGGGGGGTTCATAAGATTTACATGGGCTTACATAGGGAAAACTTTTAAATCTTGGTGTACATAGCCATAAGGCTTAGGCTACCAAATTTTGTATAATTATAGCATTATCTAGTGGACAGTTACAAAGAGGGCCCAAGTTACAACCCTAGGATCAAGTTTGGCCCTGCACCAGGGGTCACAAGTTTTACATGGGTTTATGGAGGGAAAAGTTCAGAAACCATCTTGTTACTAGCCATAAGGCCAAAAACTCCCAAATTTGGCATGTTATTCTTCTAATACACATATTCCCCATTTAGTCCGACTGTAGCCCTGGGGTCAAAGTTTTATAAGGGCTTATATAGTGAAGACTTTTCTTCATGGTTTATATTTATAAGCCAGTGGAGCGATACAGGGCCATCATGGCCCTCTTGTTCATTGTTATAATTATTTCCTACAAATAATTCTTGCTCGAAGAGTTGTAAATTTACATTGGATCTAATGGACTTAACCCTTTCCCAAACAAGCCCTGGTTTTCACGTGTCCGCAGTACAAGTCTTTTGAAAACACTGTGGGAAAAGGAGAAATTGCTCGTAATGAGCAATTTCTCCTTTTCCCACAGTGTTTTCTATCCTTTTTGAGACCTTTCTGCCATTTTCATCAAATTTAAAATTGTCGTCTGCAAACTCTTTCAATTTGGACCAGTCCAAAATTTGTCATATGGGAAAGGGTTAAAAGGACAACCCTGCCATTTATTGGTAGTTTGAACTTTTAACCTATACATGTGCCAGTTTCAGTGGAAAATTCCTCTCTCACTTTGAAACAATCACCAACAGTACATGTTATTCTCTTGTTTTGTAATGAAATTGATTGTAGAGTTGTGAAGAAAATTGATGAGGTGAACTCTCAGAACACTCAGTAAACAAAAGGAACTGTTTCAGTCAGGAAATGAAATAATCATGCCTGCAAAGACAGTTTTGGCTTAATTACGCAGAAGACTAACCCCTTTCCATGCAATCTGGAGTTTTGACAACCCCAGGGTACAGGACTTTCAAAAACATTATGGATAGTTTTCTACCCTCTTTAAAAAAACCCAAATCATTTACTTTTTTGTACTCATGTACTGAGTTGTACTTAAGATTTTGAGTAGAATGTAACATGCACATAGGAAGAATAGGAAATCCATGAAAGACTTAACCCTTTACCACACAGCAAAATTTTAGACCAGTCCAAATTGAAAGCAATTGCAGATGACAATTTCAGTGTGGCTCAGATGATGAGATTTCCTCTGATAGGGTAGAAAACATTGTGGGAAAAAGAGAAGATGCTGGTTACCAGCATTTTCTCCTTTTCCCACAATGTTTTCAAAAGGCTTCTTCTTCAGGGTTGTTAAAAGTCGGGATTGTGTGGTAAAGAGTTAAAGAATAGAAAAAGATTGTTTCATGTAATAACACATTACAGAGAAAGAGAAAACCAAAATTAAAAAAGTAATTCCTTTGGCATAACACCATACATGTATTGGCTTTGAAAAAAAAAACCATTGTAAAATTATAGAAAATCATGGAAATATAGAAAAATATAGAAAGAGCAACAATTTTATCATTATTTTGCCACGATACTGTCTTGAGTCACTTTACATCAAGCTAAACTAAAAACATGTGACAGGCAAGTGCTGCGTTTTCCAGATTGTCTTTGGGATTGGGTGACTTTCATTGTTGAAATGGGTTGATAATACTCTGTCCTCAAAAAATCAAAGGACTGACAGTCCTTAACTGGAGTTTGTTGTATCAGCCAGTTCAGCCCTAAGGAAATGGAAGTATTTCTAATCATTTACTGTAAGAGCTTATACCTTTATGACAGTGAGAAAGAAAGCTTTTAATAATATTGTTGGAAATGGATAAAATGTTGGTAAACGATAAACTCTTTGAAGTTTATAAACCCTATTGTCTTTGATAAACCCTGTAGTCATTGATAAACCTTATAGTCATTGATAAACCCTATAGTTAATGATAATCCTTATGGTCATTGATTAATCATAATGAATGTTTATGCTTATTGTTCAGATATTATTCCTTTTTGAAACATCATAAATATATCATTAATCAAGTTCAAGGAATACCATCTTTTCCTGTACTAAAGCTGTTTTCAGGCTGATACACCTAAGCATGATTAATACATATTATAGATGCATTTTCCCTATTAATAACCATCTAGTTTTTTCTATCATACTGTGTTTCAGGGTACCTGGAGAATGTAAGACAATCCAATGACTATCTGATCTTAATTCATGTACCAGAAGTGTATGATCTGACAATGGCAAGTAAGTATAGTAGTCTGTTATCCAAAATGAGGTAGAAAGGGTAGAAATTTGATATTTGAGTGATTTTGTGGCTGTATGCAGTATGCAGCAGCTCTTCACCAGCTGTTACCTGTGTTGTGTCGTTATATGTTAACTATTGACCAAAAGACAAAATGTTAGACTTGTTTAAACTGAAAACATTTGCAGATGACAAATCAAAAGCAGCCTAAGTGATGGGATTTGTCTTTGAAAGAGTGAAAAACATTGTGGAAAAAGGAGAAAATGCTGGTTACCAGCATTTTCTCCTTTTCCCACAATGTTTTCAAACAGCAATTTTGATAGGTTCATTGAAACATAGCATTGTTTAGTAAAGGGTCAACCATTGTAGTAAATGAAAATAATGGACATTCCCAGTCTGTACAAAAGATACAAATATTGCAATTTCAAAACTGTATGGCAGAATTACTTGATGGACAGTGTAGATCCAAGGTCATGCTGTGGTTAATGACTTGAAGCAAAGTCCAACCTGTTACTAAGCAAGCAAATTTGCTTGTTTGAAGCAGTCCTTGCTTATTGCCAATGGACACTAGATATTAGACATAAATAATTGCACTTACAAGGTTGGTCTTGTTCAGAATGCTTCAGCTAAGCTGATAGTGTAGATGTGCAATCTGATCTTGATCTATACTGGCTGCAAAAGCAGCTATTGTTGTGAAAGGCGCTTTAAGAGTTAAAGCAATTGTGAGAAAAGGACAAAATGCTTGACACTACATTTATCATCTGCAAATGCTTTCAATATAGACAAGTTTCGAATTTTTATCTCGTAAAAAGCACATTGAAAATACTGGTATATCAGGGATAGGACAGCATAGCTGTTTTGTGAATTGGATTTTCAAAGAAAGCAAGCTTGAATTTGAGACTGTTCTGTATTTAGCAAGGACTAGCATGGCAAATACAAACTTCAGTAAAGTTTCATGGTGAAAAAAATGTTGAAAATGGCAATAAATAACACACCAACAAATCTTGAGCTACTCTAGAGGTCAAATCTTTCATTACAGCTGATTAATTATAAATTCAAGGCCATAAATAAAAGTAATCTTGGGGATAAACTTGCCTTAGTTTTAATCAAACAGTGATTTACATCTCATAAATAAACATGGCATATTTGACATAAGGTCAATCGGGTCTTTGTCTTTCTACTCTTATCTGATGGAATACTGATCTTATGTTGTCAGAAATATCTACTGGAAGTTACTGACCACTATTTTAGTAAACTCTTTACAAACGACATAATTTTGAACTACCGGTACATCAAATTGAAAGCAATTGCAGACAACAAAATAAATGTAGCTCAAATGATGATTTCTTACATTGATAGGGTAGAAAACATTGTGGGAAAAGGAGAAAGTTTGGTCACCAGCATTTTCTCCTTTTGCTACGATGTTCTCAGAAGCCTTCTTCTTGAGGGTTGTGTAAACTCAGGTTTGTATGGTACAGAGTTAATCGACCAGTATTTTAGTTTTTCGATCCATCACAATGTTGATACACCTGACTTTGTCTCTAGGCCAGACAGATGGTGGTTAGAAACAATGTCATTCTGGGAAAAGAAGCATTAATTTTGCTCATGAAGAAAATATACCTTTGTTTCCAGCAAGTTTTTCCACCATGTATCGTTTAACTCTTTACCACACAATCCTGACTTTTAACGACCCTAAAAAGGAAGCCTTTTGAAGACATTGTGGGAAAAGGAGAAAATGCTGGTAACCAGCATTTTCTTCTTTACCCACGTTTTCTACCTGTCCTATAACAAATTTCAATTTTTAAGTCACATTTGATTTGTCATATGCAAATGCTTTCAATGTGGACTAACCTAAAATTTTGTTGTTTGGCAAAGAGTTAAAGCTGCTCATGTCTTTTTCCAGCAGTTACGTATTCACTTTTGAAAGTATATTTTTAATGTGAAATTTGTTCCTATTACAATGTTAACAAAATCAAATTCAGATTATTTTATTGATGACACTACAGAGTTTTTGTCTACAACAAGAAAAAGTTAATATGCTTCTAAACCATCTACATGTAATTATCAGACCAACATTTTTTTTTCTGTCGTAAAGGAAAAAGTTTTTGAAATAAAATTTTGAGTTTTTTCTCAATGTCTACAAGACAGCTCAGAAAATGTAACATAAATAAGTAGAAACTGCTTTTAAAAGAGTATTTTGATGTAAAAAACTGGACTGCAGAATCTTAATTATGTGTGAAAATTTTCAGACCCAGATGAAACAACTATAAATATGTTGGGTTGGTCATGTGACACACAAAATCACATGAACTGGGCTGTGATCAATTCTTTTCTGTTTCTCTTGTTTCACAATCAATAAAAGGAGTCTGTGATAGGCCTAATAACTTGTCACCTCCTGAAACAAATTTGCAGCAGACAACTGAGGAGATTGTGAAATACAGGAAATCAACATGATCAAAACTTTGGGCCAATACATATAAATCTGTGTGAAAACATTATGGCAAAAGGAGAAATTGCTTGTCACAAGCAATTTCTCCTTTTTCTTCAATGTTTTCAAAAATGATCTGCTGAAAGATAGCAAAGGATGTCTACATGATGCAATCTGTTGGTGATATATTGGGCTTGAAACCCAGAGGTCACTTGTTCCATTCCCATCTGGCAAAATTCTTTTCCAGGATTGATGATAGTCATTGTGACAGGATTCATTCCACTCCCACCACTGTACCATATTTCAAGGATGTTGAAATCAAAAAGCATGCAGTAGTTTGGAGATAATGTTGTGTAGAGTACTAGTAAAAGAAACTAGTACATGTATAGAAAACCATGGGCAGGCACACTGGCCTTTGTGATATATAATATTGAAAATGCCATTTAATACCAAATGCCCAACCATCATTTCGATTGTGAATTATTTTACGTTTTGGAAAAGGGTTACTGAAACAAAATGAGACTTTGCTGGTTATTAGCAGTTGCCATTTTTCCTCCTTTTAACACAATGTTTTTTTCTTTTAACAACAAATCAATCAGTTTAGCCACATTTGACACCTGCAAATGCTTTCACTTTGGACAAGTCTAAAATTTGTTGTTGGTTGATAAACAGTCTCACATCAATCATTGCTTTAGTTTGGGGTTGGGGGAAAGGTAATAAGAGTCAGGGAATCTGTCATACGAAAGTGTTACTTTATTACTTCTATTTTCTCGAAAGATTGCTCTTAACATGCGAGGTTTCTCTCCCATTGAGTCCAGGAAATTATTTTCTGTAAAAGGTATCTGCCTAGTTGAACTTTTCTCGGGGCCATATTTAATTTGCTGTCTGCCATTACTTTAAAACTGGACAAACCTAAAATTTTGTCATCTTATAAAGATTTAACCCTTTACCAGATGACAGAATTTTGAACTTGTCTAATTGAGAAACAGTTGCAGTAGACAATTTAAATCTGGCTTTTAAACTGTGGAATTTGTCTTTGACACTGGAAAAAACATTGTCGGGAAAGGAGAAAATGCTGGTTGGCAGCATTTTCACTTTTTCCCACAATGTTTTCCCAAACCTTCTTCCTTGGAGTTGTTTCAACAAGTGATTGTTCAGTGAAGAATTAGATTAGCACAAAACACTTGTGTTCACCCACACCTTTGGTTATTCCACTTTGACAGAATGATGGTTGGAAGAGTGGGGGAATCAGTCATGAGGGATGGTTTCTTTATTACTTTAGGTTTCTCGACAAACACCTCTTAACCTTGGAGGGCAGAATAAACGTAACAAATATGCTCAGTCTAGGAATAAGATCTAAATAAATGCAGGTTCAGGTTTACTTTTGTCCAGAATGTCTTAGCAAATAGTACTTTGTATGTCAAAGATCAGACTACAAATTCTTTGCAAAGTTTGATCCTGATACATACTAGCCGCAAAGGCAACTGTAGTTGTGAAAGGGACTTAGAGGTCAACATGTAATGTTTCCTTCACGGAAGTCTCAGGATATTGTTTTCTCTAAAAGGTTTCCAACTAATTAAATTTTCGTCAGTCTGCAATTTATCATTATCGTGATGAATGAGAGTTTGTATTAGCTCTTTACTAAACAGTCCTGTGTTTTAACAGACCTGATGAGGGAGGCTTTTGAAAAAATTGTGGGAAAAGGAGAAAATGCTGGTAACCAGCATTTACTCCTTTTCACACAATTTTTCTCCCCTCTAAATATAAAGGCAAATCTTATCAATTGAGCCACATTATTCCCTTATCGTGCTGAATTCATATTGTTGACAGTTACACAAAATAGATTTTGTAAAGAGTCTTGGCTTTGAATAAAGGTTACATGACCAAAACTACTGACAGAACAGCAGGGATTGTAGAGCATGATCAGATTGCATGTATGTCCAGGCTGATCTTGCTTTACACGTTTTGCAGAAAACATCCATGGTCACAAACGGCAGGATTAGTGTTAATATGTTGTCTGCAAATGCTCTCAGGTTGGACAAGTCTAAAACTTTGTTGTCTTGTAAATAATCATTTGTTGCTTTATTTCTCTTCCAGGCCCTGCTGTGGTAGACCAGTTGTTAAAGGAACTGAAGCAAAAAGTAGAGGCATTGGAGAACAAATATAAAGCAAAACTGCAGGAGGCCAAGGTGAGTTGATATATGTTTGTTTGAACATTTTTTCGCAACTTCAGACAATATTTTGATCAAATAATGGCAGCATCTGACTTATTTCTGGGTTTTGCTAGTTCCTTGCCCACCAGCAGTGATCAAATTAAGATTTCCTACATATGCCTTAACCTTTTACAAAACAGACCCATATTTTTATGATAATGCAGAAGGAGATTAGGCTGTTAAAAACATAGTGGTAAAGGAAAAATACTGTTAACCAGTAATTTCTCCTTTTCCAAGAATATTTTCTACCCTGCCAAAAACGAATCCTTTTATTTTTGTCATATTTAATTGTCGTCTGCAAATGACTTCAATTTGGACAAATCTAAAATTTCATGGTCTGGTAAAGAATTAACCATTTACCACACAATCCCAGGTTTCATTGACCCTTAGAAAGAAGGTTTCTGAAAACATTGTGGGAAAAGGAGAAAATGCTGCTAATCAGCATTTTCTCCTTTACCCACAATGTTTTCTACCTTGTCAGAGAACTTGAGTTCATTTGTACCAATTTTAAATTAGTTGTCTGCAGGTATTTTGAATTTGGAAGAGTCTTAAACTTGCTGTATGGGAAAGGATTAAAACCCAAAAGTATTTAGAGGTTAATATTTGCAGAATCAAAGTTTTGATAACACTCATGTTTCCTCTTGACCCACAGACAGACAGCTCTTCACCAACAGATAAACTTTACACTTGTCCAAATTGAAAGCATGTGTAGACAACAAATTTAATGTGGCTGTAATAATGGTAATTGTGTGTGAAAGTGTCGAAAATCTTATGGAAAAAGGAGAAATTGCTGGTTACCAGCATTTTCTCCTTTTCCAACAAAGTTTTCAAAGGCTATTCCTAATGTTTGATAAAACTTCAGTTTTTGTGGTGAAGTGTGGAAAAAAAAAAATGGTCATTTTCAGTTTACAGGAAATACTGAAATATTCCCTTTTATTATCTTATGGCTTCTAGATTTAGTTGTCAAAGGTCAATACCAGTAGTTTATCTGTGTTTTGGTGTGATAGTATGACTGAGATCCTTACCAGATGACAAAATTTTTTTTTGTCCAAATTAAAAGCATTTTAGGTTTAACCATATTTATTTTCCCTCAAATTTACATGGAAATGGGGTTGATCCACAAGTTATGACAACTTAGATGACAGCTCTCCCCCTACAAATTATTATACAAAATTTAATGTTCAAGCAATTTTTGACACTATAAATATATTGGAGAGAGAGACACAGAGACAGACAAACACAGACAGACGGAGAGAGACAAGTACACAATTTCATCAAATGGAATAAAAGAGATGTGTGATCAGGTAAATAGCATATAGGAAGCTGTTGATCATTTAAATCAGCTAGTTTGTTTGAAAGCATGAATGTAGCTGTATTCATTGGGTTTATCTTTGACAGGGTGAAAAATATAGCAGGAAAAGGAGAAAAATTCTGGTAACAGACGTCTTTTTCTTCTCCTATCAAGTTTCTAAAAGCTACATGCATACCTAGAGGTTGCTAAAACACAGGATCACCAGCCCATACCAAAAGGGCAGATAATGTTCAACACATTTTTGAAATAGTCATCCCAACTTTTTTAGTTAACCCATAACTCATTACCACACGACAAAACTTTAGCCTTGTCCAAATTGAAAGCATTTGCAGATGACAATTTCAGTGTGACTCAAATGGTGCAACTTTTGTTTGATAGGATAGAAAACATTGTGGGAAAAAGAGAAAATGCTGGTTACCAGCATTTTCTCCTTTTCCCACAGTGTTTTCAAAAGGCTTCTTTCCCAGGGTGTCAAAAGGCAGCATTGTGCTGTTAAGGGTTAACCTGCTAAATATGTGAAATGAAATTTTCAAGCCATTAGTAAGAACCCAATTTTGCTTTTTCATAATTATGTATCTTTTTAGTGAAACATCTGCTTATCGGACAGTGTAGATCTAAGATCAGACAGCATGTTCTGTACAGTCTGATCTTGATCAATGCTGTTCGGAAAAGGTATTTGAGTCGCGCTTAGCTCTCCAAGTGTTTAAGTCCTTTACAGGAAAAGCAGTCGAATGTTGGCATCCATATGCTTGGTACTTGCCACTTTGTTGTAAATTCAAGTAATATTAGAATCGTCAAAGGACTCACAAAATAAAAAATAAATTGATGGAGAGCTGGTTTAACCAAATAGTCCCATTATTTTACAACCCGAAAAAGAGCCTTTTGAAAGCATCATGGAAAACAAAGAAATCCTGGTGACCACCATTTTCTCCTTTTCCAGTAATGTTTTCCACAAATCCAAAGATAGGCCCATTATATTAGCCACAGTCACTTTGCCATCTTTAAGTTCTTTCAGTTTGTATGATTCTAGAGTTTTGTCATCTATGAGAATATTTATTCTTTTTTTCAGATTCCAGGGAAGTTCCGTACTGGTGGTGGAAAGCCTGGAGAAATCATCTGCAAATATGCGGAAGAAGAGAATGCTGCTTTAATTGTTACTGGAACACGTGGACTTGGCAAAGTCAGACGAACATTACTGGGCTCTGTTAGTGATTACGTCATACATCATTCGAAAGTTCCAATCCTTGTTTGTCGTCATGCATAGGTCGGCAACTAAGCATAAATCGCATACCTTCAAGTTGCATTTTTAGAAAATATTTTGACGAATGCAGAAAATGATCTGAAGAGTAATTCTTCATTTGCATAAATATTTTCCTCATTATGTTCTGTTCAGCTAGTCTTTTTGTTCAGTCTGCTTTAATGCATTCCGAAAAGTCTGAAAACCATATATCAGGAAAAAAGGCTTATCATTTTGAGCTATTGATTGATCTTGTGTTTATTTATATGTGCCATCAGTTGCCTATATGGGTGAAGCCCCCCCCCTTCCCGAAGGCTGTTAGTTATGTTCTTAGAGATAGCACAAGATACAGGACAAAAACCCATCTTAAGTTATGCCTAGTTGTTTAATTAACCCTTTACCACACAATCCCGAGTTTTAACGACCCTAAGAAAGAAGGCTTTTGAAAACATCGTGGGAAAAGGAGAAAATGCTGGTAAGCAGCATTTTCTCCTTTTCCAACAATGTTTTCTACACATCCAAAGAGAAATTTTACCTTTTTAGTAACATTTTATTTGTCGCCTGCAATTGCTTTCAATTTGGACAGGTCTAAAATTTTGTCATGTGGTAAAGAGTTAAGGTGCTCAGTGTAAAGCACTGACACATGTGACTAAGTTTAAATGTCTCATCAGAAAGACTTTGTAATTTTTAGTTGGCCAGCAGTGAGAATCAAATCCACATGCTCCAGAATCCTGAGACTTATTACTGTTATACTTATCTGGAACTATCTTGAGCCATGTGTAGAATATCAATTTATATAGTCAGCATTTGTCTGTATCTAGCCTGTATCTGTATAAAATATTAATGATAATGTTCTGTTCCATTGATTTTAACCCTTTACCGAACATCAAATTTTAGATTTGTACATCTTAACCCTTTCCCAAACGACAAATTTTGGACTGGTCTAAATTGAAAGAGTTTGCAGACGACAATTTCAAATTTGATGAAATTGGCAGAAAGGTCTCAAAAAGGGTAGAAAACACTGTGGTAAAAGGAGAAATTGCTCATTACGAGCAATTTCTCCTTTTCCCACAGTGTTTTCAGAAGACTTGTACTGCAGACACGTGAAAACCAGGGCTTGTTTGGGAAAGGGTTAATTAATAGCATTTGCAGACCTCAGATTAAATTCGGCAAAAAACTGGGACCAGTCTCTGAGAGGATAGAAAACCATTTTCTCCTTTTCCCGCTATGTTTTCAAAAGCCTTGTTTTTCAGGGTCCTTAAAACACTATTGTTTCGTAAATGGTTAATGTTATAAATTTTATTTTGAAGGTTTATGAATGCTGTGGAAAATGTAAAGCCTATATGAAGATCAGACTGTACAAAATATGAATCTGATTCTCTTAAAAGGAGTTAAACTCAGCCAAACAGCAAAATTCTAGACTTGCCCAAATTGAAAGTACATGTATTTGCAAACAACCAATTAACCTTAACCATATGACAAAATTTTGGATTTGTCCAATTTCAAAGCATTTGCAGACAACAAATTAAATGTTGCTCAGATGATGGACTGTGTGAGTGAAAGAACATCATGGAAACTGGAGAAAATGATGGTTACTGGTATTTTCTCCTTTTCCCACAATGTTTTCCAAAGCCTTCTCTCTTGGAATCCTTAAAACTGGGCACTACCCATAGTTCTAGTATTTGTACTGGTAAATGCAGTGTCTTACCCAAGAAAACTCTCAAGCAACCAATTTTGCCAAAGAAGATACATTTATACTCTTTATCAGACAATCTCAGCTTTTGAAGATGTAGTGGAAAAGGCAAAAATTGTGGTTAATAAAGTATTTTCCCCACTCTAATTTCACCCTTTCAATAACAAATTCAGTCACTTCAGACACACTAAAAATAGTTTGTACTTCACAAATGCATAAACTCTGTACCAAATAACAAAATTTTAGACTTATCCAAATTGAAACCGTCTGCAGATGACAATATAAGTATGGCTCAAATGAAGAGATTTGTAATTGAAAGGGTAGAAAACATTTTTGGAAAAGGAAAAAATGCTGGTTACCAGCATTTTTAGCTCCACTGGCCGAAGGCCAGCGGGCTAATGTCATGGCCCGGTGTCCGTCGTGCGTCCGTCCGTCCGTGCGTTAACTTTTATTTCAAACATCTTCTTCTCTGAAACTACCCATCCAATTTTCATGAAACTTCACAGAAATGATCCTGCCATGGTCCTCTTCAGAATTTCTTGAAAGAATTTGATTCCTTCAAAAACTCTGGTTGCCATGGCAACAAAACTGAAAAATATTGGAAATCTTTAAAAATCTTCTTGTCAGAAACCATAAGGCATAGGGCTACCAAATTTGGCATGTAGCTTTATGTAGTAGACCTCTATCAAGTTTCTTCAAATTATAGCCCTGGGGTCAAAATTGGCTCTGCCCCAGGGGTCACAAGTTTTACATAGGCTTATATAGAGAAAACTTTAAAAATCTTCCTGTACCTAGCCATAAGGCCTAGAGCTACTAAATTTTGCATGTAGCTATATCTAGTGGGCCTCTACCAAGTGGGCCAAAATTTTAGCCCTGGGGTCAAAATTGGCTCTGCCCCAGGGGTCACAAGTTTTACATAGGCTTATATAGAGAAAACTTTAAAAATCTTCCTGTACCTAGCCATAAGGCCTAGAGCTACCAAATTTTGCATGTAGCTATATCTAGTGGGCCTCTACCAAGTGGGTCAAAATTTTAGCCCTGGGGTCAAAATTGGCCCTGCTGCAGGGGTCACAAGTTTTACATGGGCTTACATAGTGACAACTTAAGAAATCTTCCTGTTTTGATTTTTTTTTTTTAAATTAGCCTTGCATCAGGGGTCTTATGTTTTACAGAGGCTTCATATGGACAAAACTTGAAAATCACCTTATTTTTATGGCTTTATCTTGTGGACCTCTACCAGGGTTCAAGTAATTATAGCTCTGGGATCAAAAATGGCTTTGCCCTGCGGGTCTCAACTTTCATATGGGCTTTTACAGAGAAAACTTTGTAAGTCATTTTGAAACCATTTGGCTCAGCATTGAAATGTTTATTATTTATGGTTTATATTTATAAGCCAGTGGAGCGATACAGGGCCATCATGGCCCTCTTGTTTCCTTTTCCCAAGATGTTTTTTAACAAATCCTCCTTCCTTAAGGGCTGTTAAACTCAGGATTGTGTGATGAAGGGTTAATTCAACTTGTCAAAAAAATATTTTTTGTCATATGATAAAAAACATTTA
Source organism: Tridacna gigas (assembly GCA_945859785.2). NCBI lineage: Eukaryota > Metazoa > Mollusca > Bivalvia > Cardiida > Cardiidae > Tridacna > Tridacna gigas. The sequence continues at coordinate 29,292,450 of OX244036.2, read as the reverse complement.
ACTTAAACTTGTTGGACTACATTCTAGTGCCTCGACCACTTAGCATTGGTGGACCAGTAGTGTCACAGATTGCTTGTTAAATCATAGCTTTTAAATACATTGTGGTAAAAGGAGAAAGTCCTGGTTGCCAGCATTTTCTCTTTTTCCTGCAGAGTTTACAACCATTTCAAAATTGCACCCCATCATTGTAGCCTCACATACATATTTTGTTGTATGTAAATACATTGTACTTTGTGTGCGGACAAATCTGTATTTCTGTCAGATGGTAACAGGTTACTTAAATTGCTTTTTAATGTACAATTTTATGAGAATTGTATATATGGAGTAGCTATGTGGTATTATTGTGTTCAGAATTTATTGTTTTGTAGCAACATATAATTATGCATGTATCTCTATTAAACAGTGAATAATATATGATGATTACATTGTATTGTTAATTTTCTTCATGATGCCTGTTTTAAATGCTTAAAGCGTTTATCAAATGACACTGAGAAAGAAAGCTTTTGGAAATATTGTTGGAAAAGGAGCAGATGTTGGTAAACAGCATTTTCTGCTATTTCCACAATGTTTCCTACAGTTTTAAAAACCAATTCCTTAATTTAATTTGTTGTCTGCAAATTCTTTGAATTTGAACATGTCTAAAATTTTATTGCCTAAAATTGGTTACCAATTGGTTAATTGGTAAAGAATTTACATGTAACAGCACAAATATGATGTGGTATTCCTATAAGGAGGGCTGTCTCCTGTTATCACAAAATTTCGTAGGCAATTTATGTCGACTATTATTTTAGCTGCACTACTGAACAACTCTGAAAATATTGAAAACAAAGTTGAAATTGCTCATAAAAAAAACCAACCCTCCTTTATCCAAAATGTTTGTCTATGTTTATGTATTAAAAGTTGGTCTTGGTTGATTATCAAAATAGCACTTGGATAGTCTTAAAATATTCTATTGTAAATTATCCCTCTCCTTAGCCCTTTACCACACAATCCTGACTTTTAACGACCGTGAGAAAGAAGCCTTCTGAAAACATTGTGGAAAAGGAGAAAATGCTGGTAACCAGCATTTTCTCCTTTTCTCACAATGTTTTCTACCCTATCAAAGACAACTTCCACAAGTTGAGCAACATTTAAATTATCGTCTGCAAATGCTTTCAATTTGGACCAGTCTAAAATTTTGTCGCTTGGTAAAGAGTTAATCCTTTACCAAATGACAAAAAACTGGACTCGCCCAGATTGAAAGCATTTGCAGCTGATAATTCATATGTATCTAAAAGGATGATTGCTGTTTATGAAAGGGAAGAAAACATTTCGGGAAAAGGAGAAAATATATATACTGGTTACCAACATTTCCTTCTTTTCCCACAATGTTTTTAAAAGGCCTCTTCCTGAGGGTCATCAAAACCTGGGATTTGTTGATAAGGTTTAACATTGCTGTGGTTTAATTTGTTTGTATTGTAGTTTAACGCTTCGGTCATATCACGGCAGTCGGTGCAACTACGCTTGTGTTTCCTGGCTTTCTCACACCAATACTGACACAACTTTCATGTCTAGGTCACTGACTACTTATTTCTCAAGCATCACAGGTGAGAGGTGAAAAATTGTCAGAAGGAAAGTTTGGCTCAACTGGGTATCAAACTCGCAACCACAAGGTCACGAGACAGGTACGCAAACCACTGAGCCTCCTGGGCGGGCTATCTGTGGTTTAATGATTCGGGGAAAAAGGAATTTTGAAAATATTTAGGAAAACGGATAGAATGATGGCAACTAGCATGACTTCTTTTCCATTAAAATTTTCTACCTTTTCATACACAAATACTATCTGTTGAGCCATATTTAATTTGACATTCTGCTCATGCTTTCAGTATAACAAATATCAAAATTTTTGTTATATTGTAAAAGGAAAGTTACAGGTATTGCAGTTTCATTCAAATCATTATAGATAACTGCTCCTTCTTTCACGCTGTTTTCCACACAATCTAAGTAAGCTGTTGTTGTTTCCATCAAATTGTCACAAGCAACTTTGCATCTCAAAGCAACGTATTCTGCATAATAAGCGCATTGCTATTTCCTACTAACTCTTCCAGTTTTGTTTTAAGTTTTTACCAAATGACAAATTTTTAGACTGCCAAGTTGAAAGCATTTGCAGATGATAAATGTGACTCAATTTGTGTTTATTTTCCCCTTTGAAACGGTAGGAAACATTGTGAGAAAAGGAGAAAATGCTGGTTGATAGCTTTTTCTCCTCCTTTTACCTGTGTTTTCAAAAGTTATCTTCCTCTGGGTCATCAAAAACACAGGATTGTGTGGTAAAGGGTTAAACATATTTATTTTACATTAATTGTGGAACAAGTGCAACAACTTTTATTATTCACTTGCGGTGACTGGCTCCTGGAAACCTTAGTCAGTATTTGTGCCATGATGTGAGTACTTCCAATGGTTGACCCCAATCATCTAGGGATTCAAACTTGGTACTTCTGATATGAGACACCAATTCTACCCCTTCACCTCTGTCTCCCACAAATTCAGGGTTTGCCATATGGGCTAGCAGGGATCCAATATGAAGATATGAGAATGATTATAGTTTCATAAAATAAAGATGAAATGGGTTAAAAACTGGCTGAAAACAAGTATAGATGTATCTTTAACTCAATACTAGATGACAAAAATCTAAACTCATCCATAATGAGCCTGGTCGGCTAGCTCAGTGGTTAGCATATCTAACTAATGAGAATAGTGTTAAACTACAAACAAACATCCATACTGAAAGCATTTGCAAGTGACAAATTCAATGCGACTCAAATGAGAGGGTTTATCTGGTAACCAGCATTTTCTCCTTTTCCCACTATGTTTTCAAGAGCCATCTCCCTCAGGGTCATTCAGACTCTAGACTGTGTGATAATGGATTAAATATTCTTCTTTATATTATAGCAAAAAGCTATGCTCTGACCCATGCATATATCCCACACGTTGTGTCAAGGTATAAGGGAGGTAAATCTTAAAGGATTATGCTTTTAATCTGTATCAGTAGCCTCCCTTTGCCGAAACGTGTTGTGGGTATAAAAAACAATCAATGGCGCTGATTACGTCGTGCACGAGCATTAGTACACTAAGTTATCTCCTGTCATCGAGCAATACCCTTAATTCTGCCACTAATTTCATATGAAAACATGAAAGTAAGTCATGGGCTTGGTTGAATTTCGAATTTCAACAGATGTAAAGTTCTATTTTTGGCTTACTCGTGGAAACAAACTGGAAATTAACTCAAACTCGCCGTTTTCAGTCCGGTAAAGAAATTTCTGGCGTTCCAAGTGTGAGTTAACAGCCCGTTGTCATTTTACTGAGCATATATACGCAGTGGTTAATAGCAATTCGTAATGAATCTCGGTTTGACGGCAGAGTCTGATTGCAGCTTGCTCATGTCGGGCAGTAGATCTAGATCTATTGATAGATTTATATAACGACTTGACACATGACAGTAACATTGAAAGCCATTTGAAAATCATAGTCTTAGATCTAAGACAGGTGATGTTTTTTGCCTTTCAAGCAAGAAACCCAAGAAGAAATTAGGACTTGTAGCAGTTATCTCCCTTGTTTCATACTTAAAGCTCTGTGACCCATAATGTGCTGAGACCAGTTTAAGCTCCTCTTTTTGACTGTAAATTAAGATCAAACTGCACTGAATTTTAAGTTGATTTTGGATCTGAGTGGACCATTTCTTGTATTACATATTCTAACAACCATCAGATTGCAATGTTTTGGCAGTTTCTCCTAATGGAAAAGGTCCATTTCATTATTTCAGTGCTTTTAGGGTTAAACTTGTAATCTCTTGCTGTTAAGTAGATCATTGTTAAGTCTTTATTATCACACCATCCATCCTAGTTTTCTCTTTTCTCAACACTTTAATCTAAAACAAGCTGTGGATCTTTGGGTCTCCTTAGCTATGGATTTATTCAACCCTTTGCCAAACAATCTTGAGCTCTTACGACCACAAGAAAGAAGGCTTTTGGAAACATTTTGGGAAAAGGAGGAAATGCAGCTAACCAGCATTTCCTTCTTTTCCCATTTCCTTTCTGTCCTACCAAAGATCCTAGTATATCTTGAGAAACATTTGATTTCTTGCCTGTAAATGCTTTCAAATTAGAAAAGTAAAAAATTTTGTTGTATGGTAAAGAGTTGACTTGTTTCCTTCCCTTGGAGAAGCTCTCTGAATAAGATCTAGCAGTTGAACACTTTCCTGTGGCACCAAGTGCTATAAGATGTACGGTATTTCTTTCAGATTTGGCATTTCTAAATTGAAACCAGTAACAACATTTAACTCGTTATGAAACGTCAGAAACTTGGACTTGTCCAGATTGAAAGAGTTTCCAGACAATAAATGTGACTCAAATGATGGAGTTTGTCTTTAAAAGGATAGAAAACCTTGTAGAGAAAGGAGAAGATGCTTGTTGCCTGCATTTTCTCATTTTCTCATTTTCCTACTTAGTAGGGTTGTTAGACATTTGGTTAATGGATAAAGGTCTTGATTTACAAAATAAAGAATTACTTGGAAGCAGTTGTAATAATTGGCCCTTAGAGTAGGTTCTTCCTTTATTCCTTTATTTCTGTGTAGGACCAAACCTTGTCAAATAGAAACTAATTGAATTGGAAGATGATGACAAAGGAGCGGAACCAAGTAGCTGACCCTACACCCCAAATTGATGGGCAGGAAGATTACAAAAGAAGAGACTGACCAAGACAATGCCAACAAAAGTACTCAACCACGAGAATGACCGTAGAAGTCCAACACCACAGACGTGGTCCTACAAGTGACACACTAAGAAGATGACATGAAAAGTTCTTGATCTGAAAGATGACCCTTGAAGTTTCGGACCAGGGAGATGACCCTAGAAGCAACTGACCAAGAGTAAAGTACAGAACTTCCACTCAACCCACTAATACTCTGACTAGCAAATGTTTGACTTCCACAAAAAGGATCTTTTAACTTAAATAAGCTTGAATTTTTGAAAAATTCAATGGACCAGAAGTTTTGAAAATATTTTGGGAAATGGAGCAAAATATTGCATGTTGAGCATTTGCTACTCCTCCCACATTGTTTTCAAGTATAGTCTACTACATGTAAACACTTAACCCTTAGGCTGCTAAGCATGACCCAGAGGCCTTTTGCAAACAGTGTAGATCAAGATCAGACTGCACAGAATATTACTTGTAACTAGCAAATTACTTCTTGTTCAATGATATTTTCACGCAAAGTAGCCTTTTGCAACACAATCCCAAGTTTTAATGCCCCTGAGAAAGAAAGCTTTGCATAACATGGTTACCAGCATTTTGCTTTTTTCAAAAATTTTTTCATTAGCCTTTTTCTTCAGTGACTTGTTTTGTTAAGGGTTGAAGGAAATACATAAACAGCACTCAAATGCAGACTGACAAGGGCCTTGGTCATGTGTTAACTTTATCCCATTCATGTTCCCATGGTTTAGCCATCCGGAGCAAAAAAAGAAAACATTGTGGGAAAAGAAATTGCTGGTAACTAGCACTTTCTGCTTATCCCACGTTTTCTACCCTTTTCAAAGACCAGCTGCATCACTTGAGGCACATGTGAGTTGTTTTAGATCTTCAAATTAGCTTCAAATGCTTTTGATTTGAATAAATTACAAAAGCTATCTGGTTTCAGGGCTGTAAAAAGAGTAATTTTAATCGGTGAAGAGGTTAAAGAAAGTGAAAATTGTTAGATACAGAAAGATGTCAGGAGCCATTGGAAAAGTCTTGACTGTGCCTGAAGGAAAGGGAACACTCTCACTTAACCAATTACCACTCAGATCACAGATTCTGTGCTTTACCTATAACTATGCAATTACATCAGCTCAGGAGCATTTGAAAACATTGAAGGAATAACCAATACAATGCTCTCTGCTTAGTAGTTTGCTTGTCTTCTTCTTACATTTTCAAGAGACAAAACCAATTTTTCAGGTGGTGATGGAGTGAAGGTAGCAGGATTCATTGCCTGGTGGTAAATGTGAGGATGCAATTCACAGATGCCCACAGGATTTCCAAAAAGAGCTGCACAAACATGGACAGGTGAGTGTTACAAATTAATCAGAAGAATATGTTTCTGATTGAGCTTATAATTTTTACTTCATGATGCTGTCAGTTGATTACATCATCTTGATTTTTAGCTCTACTAAAGCCAGCAGAGCTTATGTCATGTCATATGATAAAGTCTGCATTTGTGGTCGAATTTTCGTGAAACTTGTACAGTTTGTTTATCTGATGAATAGCTTGAATCCTAGCGATTCTGAAAAAAATCTGACAATCAGTGTCGGAAAAGTAGCCATTTAAAGTTCAAAATTTCAATTTCTTGATCACGCAATAAAGTCTGCAGTTGTTGTCTGATTTTCACAAAATTTGCACAGTTTGTTTATAACATTAATAGCTTGAACAGTATTGATATTTAAAAAAATCTGACAATCATTGTTGGAAAAGTAGCTATTTAAAGATCAAAATTTCCTTTTCTTGTTTACATGATAAAGTCTGTATTTGTGGTTGGATTTTCATGAAACTTGCACAGTTGCTTTGTATCATCAACAGCTTGAACCCTATTGATTTTAAAATAAAAATGACAGTCAGTCTGGGAAAAATAGCCATTTAAATTTGAAAATTTACAATTGTAGTTTATGCAATAATATCAGCATTAAATTTTGTGGTTGAATTTTCATGAAACTTGCACAGTTGCTTTACATTATCAATAGCTTGAACCCTATTCATTTTGAAGAAAAAAAATGACAATCAGTGTGGCAAAAGGAGCTTTTTAAAGTTGAAAATCTACATTTCTTGTTTATGCAATTAAGTCACATTTTTGGTTGAATCTTTTGAAACTTGCAAAGATTATTTGTATCATCAAGGGATTGAACTCTATTAAGAATGAAAAAAATCTAGCAAACAGATTAGGAAAAGCAGCCATTTGATGACTTAGTACTGTTTACTCAGCACAATCCACATTATTAGTCACATTTCTTTGAAACTTACAGCGATTGTTTGAAACAATGAGTATTGAAACCCTATCAAATTTGTTTTGATTCCAAACAGTTGGTTTTAAGAAACTGTACTTCAGATTATTTTTTTCACTATTTGTTCAATTCATCATGCCTACTTGTGCTGTCTTTGTGGGTTCAAGCCCAGTTGCAACAACTCCTCCCCTCATTTTTTTGTCTGTTTGCTTTTTTCCTTTTTGCATCATGAATTCATAATGTATGCTAGAAAAAAAGCAAAATCATGCCAGTGGAGCGATTCAGGCCCTCAATGCCTCTAGTTTCAAGTTATTTTGCTCGAAGGATTCCATAAGTCATAATCCATGGTTCTCAGCAGTACAGGGCCAGTATTATTTACAAGAGGATGTGAGAAATACTGCTAGGTATTCACCATCCATTCAGAATTAAAGTTCAGTTCTTAATTATAAAGCTAGCCATTTGATTGGGCAAGAACTTCAATCTTGGACAACTTAAATTCAGAATTAGAAGAATCATTAACCCTATACCAGAAGACAAAAGTTTAAAATGCCTCCATACTGATAGGATTTGCAGACAATAAGAAGTGGCTCAAATGATCAGACTTCCTTTTCAAAGATTAAAAAACATTGTGGGAAAAAGAAGGCATACTCATTACCAGCATTTTCTCCTTTTCCCACAATGATTTCAAAAATCCTCTCATTGTCACTAAAACTCAGGATTGTTTATTAAAGGGTTAAGATGGTTGTTGAATATGACCACAAGTCTTTTTGTTGCTACCAATGCAGTAACCAGGTGGTATATAGCATTTTTTTTCTTTTCCCACAATTTTCTCTGCACTTACATAGACAAATTTTAACACTTGAACCACATTTAAATATTTGTTTGCAAATGCTTTGAAATTGAATTAGTCTAATTTTTTTTTTATATAATAAAGAGTTAATCATTGCAGAAATTGTGTGCTGCAGAAAGTCCAAGTTTTTCAGTACCAGGAAAGATTAGAAGTGCTCTTTTTATCATTTCAGATTGATGGAAGTGACAGCTTGAGGTGTTTTATGACTGAGAACTAAAGACCAACAGTTATACAAATGTATTATGTCTGCTAACTTTGGTATGTTGAAATTTTTATTAAAATTATTTATTGGAATTACTTTAAGTCTTTCCCACACAGTCCCGACCTTTAACAACCCAGAGAAAGAAGCCTTTTGAAAACATTGTGGGAAAAGGAGAAAATGCTGGTAACAGCATTTTCTCCTTTTCCCACAATGTTTTCTACCATTCCCGAAATTGAGCCAAAAATTTTATCGTTTGGTAAAGAGTTAACTGGAAAAACGTTGGAATTCTCTGCTCGGTATAATTTATATTAGCCATGCTCTGGCAAAAGGGGGTTAAATGCATCTCCATGATGCATAGTACCATGCAAGTCATTACATGAGTATGGATCCATAAAATCCATTTTGTCTAACAACTGAGTGAATCACAAGGTAGAATTGTCCTTTGACATGCAGAAAATTGATCAATAGCAAAAACTTTTGACCCAGCTCAGCCTGCGCAGTCCAGTCAGCCTGCACGGACTGTGCAGGCTGACATGGGTGAATACTTTTTGCAGGTGCATAAAACTCGAGCAAGGCCCATAAATGTTAGAACAACACAAAGAACAGGGATCACAAATAATTTGAAAGGATAATCTGCTGCTTGATGGTAAAAATTGTGTCTGGAAGATATTAGTGTGACTGGAGCATGTAACCCTTTACTGAACAATATGGAATTTTTAATGACCTGGAAAACATTAAGGCCGGGCCGGGTGCCTCAGTGGTTAGCGTATCTGACTTGTGACCTGGTGGTTGTGAGTTCGATACCAAATTGTGGCAAACTTTCTTTGCGGTGATTTTCCCCTCTCACCTCTGATGCATGTGAGAAAAGTAGTCTGTGGCTTGGAAAGAAGGTTATGTCTGTATGGTGTGAGAAAGCCTGGAAACAAGCTTGTAGGTGCACAGACCGCCGTGATTTGACCTAAGCTGTTAAAATGGCATTAAACTTCAATATAATGCAGTACAATGAATATATTTAGGGTAAAGGAGAAATGCTTGTAATCAACATTTTCACTGTTTTTTGTGATGTTTTCTACCATTCAAAAAGAAAATTTTGTTATTTAGAAAGAATTTTGTTGAAAGTTAGAGTAAAAAAATTGCAGGACTGCATAATTATGTAGACCTGTGCACTTTCTGGCGTAATATACTAGTATGAAAATGTTGAAGACAGCAATAACCCTTTACCAAACCAGTAGGAGTTGGAATGAAGCTAAAAGAACATGCTTTTGAAAGCATTTAACCAGCATTTTCTCCTTTACCCACAATGTTTTCTACTCTTTCCAAGACAATTCCTGTTACACAAATGACATCTAATATATCGTCTGCAAATGTTATCAATTTGGGTGAGTCACAAATTTCGTCATCTGATAAAATGTTAAACACCACTTGGACACACTAACGGCCTGTGTAGAAAGCTAAGAAACTGATATTTTATTTTTCGTCCATAAAGGAAGATGGCACAACATACAGATAGACAAACAGATGGAGTGTGTACAGACTTCTCTTCATGCCTGAACTATGGATAGATGGACTGAATGTTTCGGACTTGTGGATTTGTGTTATGTTATGGACACTTGCATGGAAAATGCATTTGGATCCAACATACTTTATGTTGTGGACAGTGATTCTTTAGTTAACACATTACCTCCTGAGGACAACTTTTCTCATCTTGAAGTAGAATGCTTGTGAAAATATTTTGGCAGAAGGAGAAATTTCTCCTTTTGCCAAAATGTTTCCATAGTGTTTTGATTTAACCCTTTACTAATTTTAGACTCGTCCATATTGAAGGAATTTACAGACAAGAATTCACTTGTTTTATAAATGATGGTATTTGTCCTTGATTAGTTCAAAAACATCGTGGGAAAAGGAGAAAATGCTGGTTATCAACATTTTCTTCTTTTCCCACAATGTTTTCAAAAGGCTTTTTTCTCAGGGTCATTAGAACTCATGATTGTGTGGTCAGTATGATTCTGCCTATTTTATAAGGATGTTGACATATTTACCTGCTGCAAATTTGTCTTAGGAGGTAGTGAGTTATTTTGTTCTCAAATCTTAACCCTTTACCACACAGCAATTCTTTAGATTTGTCGAAATTGAAAGCATTTATGGAGGACTGATTGAATTTCATTAAAATTGTGAGATTTGTTTTTAAAAGGGTAGAAAATATTGTGGGAATAAGAGAAAATGCTAGTTACCAGCATTTTCTCCTTATCCTACAATGTTTTCAAAAGCCTTATTCCATGGAGGTCTTTAAAACTCCAAATTGGTTGGTAAAGGGTTAAGCTGCTAAATAAATTATTCGTGGGCCTTCCAGGCAATAGAAAAATTCCATAGTTTATGATTCGGAAAATTTGCTTGTCGGAGAAATCTCACAGTATCAGATAGTGTAGATCCAAGATCAGACTGCACATCCTGTGCAGTCTGATCTTGGTCCATACTGTCCGAAAAACCCCACAAAGTGGTGCTTGGCAGCCTAAGTGTTAATCTGTGAGACAATTTCTGGCTTATTCTTACAGTTGATAACAGTTACAGTTCATACAAAAATTGCATACAAAATTTGTCATGTTTTGGCAAAGTCTAGATTACAATACAACAGTTGGAGAAATGCCTAAGTTTCAGCATTTTCTGTATATGTTGCAGTGGTTTCTTAAATTTTTCAAGATAAAAATGATGTGATATATTTGTCTACAGGTAGGGAAGACTTGAGGGTAAAGGTCATAAACTCATTCTTGTGAAGACTTTTTGGAACTAGGTCAAAGTTTATACATGATACATAAAGGAAACATTTAGAAGAACAAAAGGGAAACATTTAGGTCTTTACCACAAGACAACAATGTACATTAAATTTTATCCATATTGAAAGCATTTTACCAGGGTTTTCTTTTCCCACAATGCTTTCATAAAGCTTCTTTCCCAGGGTCGTTAGATCTCAGGATTATTTGGTAAAGGAAAAAGAGCTAAAGGGAAAATTAAAAGAAAAATGTCTCTTGAGTGTTTTGAAAGCTTTGTGGGAACAGGAGAAATTGCTCCTTTTACAACAATGTTTTTTGAAAGAAGGTAACCACAGGGAAATGATTAATCATACTACTTTGCAGAAATTGGTTAAACACTACCAAGATACAAAACATTTAAGTAATTTTATCATTTATTTGTTGCAAAATTTAACTAACAAACATAAAAGAGAGTTTTTTACCTTCTCAAAACCATTTTTTTTTGTCTTCAATGTTCAATGCATAGCATAATTTATTCAACTGAATAGGATCTAGTAATTTGCAGATTGGTCACAATTTGTGTCTGATTCATGTTTGTTATTATCATTCAGCAGTCACACTTAAGTTATCTAAAAGTTTTGAATCAGATTAGTAAGATTTTATAGTGTTTCATTCATTTTTTCACTGTTTTAATTTGTGATAGTTTCTATCCCCTTAACATGATGTACATGTTTTAGTTCTTACACATTTGTGAAGTAGTCCATGACTGGATATAATTTTTGTTTATATCATACATTTAGGGAATGAAGAGAATTTTTTTTGTTTTCATGGAGGTATGAAAACAAAAAGCCTAATCACACTGCATGAAACCATGAACCGACAAAGTCCATTTTATCTAACAACCGACTGAATCTGGTGGTAGAATCATCCTTGGACATGTAAAAAAAATTACCAAATGCAAAAAGTTTTGACTCGTGTCAGCCAGCCAGGATGACATTGGCTGACCTGGGTCAATACTTTTACAGATGCATAAAGCCCCTTTTTCACAGAGCATGTCTCTTTTGTATGATAGCATTACAGAGTTTATTCTGCTTCAGTTCAAAATAAGAAAGCTCTCTAAACTAAGTCATAAAATTTAAAAAGTTAAAATACTTGCATGTCAAAGTAGTTGTGGGTTACTTTTATATGTTATTGATCTCTTGTTATTGTTTGTAGATTTTGTTTTTTCATTTTGTGAACTTATTACCACTTGAAACAAGCTGGCTGCAGATGATTACAAAAATAAATCTACGACTTTTTTACCCCTTTACCAGATGGCAAAACGTTGAGACCAGTCCAGTTTGAAAACATTGACTGATGACGAATAATGTCTGCTTCAAATTACGGAATTTGTCAAAGGGTGGAAAACATTGTGGGAAAATAAGAAAATGCTGGTTATCAGCATTTTCTCCATTTCCCACAATGTTTTCAAAAGCTGTCTTTCTCAGGGTTGTTAAAACTTGCGATTCTGTGGTAAAGGGTTAAAACGTCAATAGTCAACTTGCACCATAGTTAATTAAATGAATACATTTGAAAACATTGTGACAAAAGAGAGTTTTGTTCGTTATGAGCAATTTTTCCTTTCACTGTTTCATTTTTGAAAGAAGTAGTAAGTTTCAAAAAAGAGAAAAAATGTTCTCTTGGGCAAATTTTCTGTCTCTGCAAATTGGGACATGGTTATTTGTATGAGAAGATGTTAACTCCTTAGCTGCTGGGTGGGACTGAATATTCTTTAGTGGACAGTGTACATCCAAGATCGGAGTGCATGGAGGTTGTAGTCTAATCTTGGATTAATACTTGAAATAGTCAATATTTGGGGATTTAACCCTTTACCAGACAACAAAATTTTAGCCTTGTCCAAATTGAAAGCATTTGCAGATGACAATTTCACTGTGGCTCAAATGGTGCAATTTTTGTTTGATAGGGTAGAAAACATTGTGGGAAAAGGAGAAAATGCTGGTTACCAGCATTTTCTCCTTTTCCCACAATGTTTTCAAAAGGCTTTCCCAGGGGCATTAAAAGGCGGCATTGTGCGGGAAAGGGTTAAGATTGTTGAGAGTGTCGATTAAATTGACTTATGAGTTTAAGACAGAAAATCTGAATGTTTAAATTTAGTGTTTAAATACACTGACCAGAAAACAGTTTCAAATGGATAAGAAATATTTACATGTCTCATAGGAAACAAATTGAGATTGTTTGAAAAATGATGAAAGGGGGGAGGGGATATATATGAGTGACAGACCAAGAGGAAAAGATGAGAATGTAGATGAGGATAAGTCTGCACAATTGTTTAGACTGATCTAGATCTACACTCCCCACAAACTATATCCATAGTAGCATATTGCAGGAGAATTGTTTAGATAAGTTCACAATTGAAGTAATGTTCTTTGACAGATTTTATTGTAACCCTTTGAGCCTAAATAAACACCGCAGATATTTTAGTTTAGAAATAGGGCCCAGATATGAACAAGGTTGTTCCTGATAACCCCTGGGCTGCTAAGCATGACTCACTGAACTTTTGCGGACTCTATAGAGCAAGATTGGACTGCACAGAATGTGCAGTCTGATCTTGGACCTATGCTGTCCAATATAAGGAGATATTTTTCTCCAGAAAATAAGTTTGAAATAGCATTATTTAGGTTTTTACTATTGGCTTGAACATTTCATATTAGTTATTTAGCAGGATAAGGATTAAGAATACCTCAGCAAAGAGGACAGCATAGATCTAAGATTAAGACTACACATTTAGTGAAATCTGGTCTTGATCTACTCTGGTCACAAACGCTAATAAGGGCATGAAAGGCACTTTTCGGGTCAAGGAAAGATGAGACACTTTTAGATTTGCTAGAAGACAAGAATATGGTTCTGCTTTGCTAGAGATGAGGGAGGGTGAAAAGGTCTACATTCGTTTGTATGAACTGTGTGTGCCTGATTCAACCTTCACCTTGACAACTCACTTCCTCCCAGAAAGTTTTACAGCAACTGACAACCAAAACTCTTTTTGAGAAAGGAATAATCAACACAAATGAGTTGTGCTCTGTGAAAAGGGGGCTTAATGCAACACAGAAAGTATCGGCCAAGGTCAGCCATTGCAGTTTGCGCAGGCTGACCTGGGCCGAAACTTTTTGCTTTTGGTCAATTTTCTACTTGTCCAGTCGTTTGTTAGAGCAAATTGATACAATGGATCCATGATCATGTGATGCTTTACATGGCATAATGGATCTCCAAGATGTGTTAAGCCCCCTTTTGCCAGAGCATGGCTCAAATTGATGGGTTATACATAGAGGTGGAGATATTGTGGCAAAAGGAGAAACAGCTGATCAGGAGCAATTTATTCTTTTGCCACAGTATTTTCAAATGTAGTCTATCGCAAGACAAAAAAGAGTTGTCTGGGGGATGCTGAGAAAATGCATTCCCAAAAAGCTTCCAATTCACGAGATGAAGAAGAAGCAGAAAAAAAAAAGATAATGTATTCAGAAGTAAGATGTGTATTTATGTACTGTTTTTTTTAACTTTGTGTTAATTTCATGATTTTTTGCAATATTTTCAAAACCATTTATGTGTAGCCTTAAAACTTTGATAATAGTGTTATTAGTCATTCAAAAGAGGGGGGGATCATGAAAAAATGGTTGCAAGCCTGCGAGAGAAAATAAGGTATTTATTGCTTTAACCTTTATTTTAAAAAAACTTCAAAGTGAAAGGAATACAAAATGAATGTAAGTCAATGTCTAAAGAAGCTTTGCTTTTACAGGAGATGCCTTTAGTTACCAGGTCCATTTCATTTTATGTGTACTTAATCCTTTACCACACAATCCCTTGTTTTAAAGACCCTATAGAAGAAGCCTTTTGAAATCATTGTAGGAAAAGGAGAAAATGCTGGTAACTAGCATTTTCTCAGTTTCCCACAATGTTTTCTACCCTTCCAAAAACAAATACCAATTTTTCAGTCAAATTTATTTTATCATTTGTGACTGCCTTCAATTTGGAGAAATTTAAAATTTTGTTGTTTGATAAAGAGGAATTATGATAAATGTCTTCATTATATAGCTACACGTAAATGGTTCCAATTGTTTTCCACTTGCATTATAGTATATTGTGAAACAGAGATGGCACTGATTACCAGCATTTTCAGATCAAAAGAGATTCAAATTTTTCTCTACTACTTTTGAGAAGGGAGAACTGCATTGTTGGCATGTTTATTCAAGAAATTACTTTTTTTACTGCATCATCTTATATCAGTCATACTTAAACTAACCCTTTACAAAACAAATCTATATTTTAACAATCCTTAAAAAGAAGGCCTTTGAAAACATTGTGGGAAGAGGAGAAAATGCTGGTAACCAGCATTTTCTGCTTTTCCCACAATGTTTTGTGCCCTTTTAGAGACAAAACCAATCATTTGAGCAGCATCTATTCTGTTATCCGCAAATGCTTTTTGTATGGAGAAATCCAAAATTTTCTTATTTGGTAAAGGAATACTAATTTTCGTCATTATTTTTCGGAAATGTCAGATTTGCAGCATTTGGTATGAAGTTTTTGTTAGTAAATTTGGAGTTAAAGTGAGGGTAAACACCAAAAAAGTAAATAATTTTAGTACCTTGTCACCTTTTGCCATCTCTGTTATGTTTTATTTTTATCTAGGGTTCCTGTTGTCAAAATTCTTTGTTAAAATGCAGGGAACCAAAAAGGGCCCCACGACCACGCAGTGTCAGTGCCACTGGGACAGTAACTTGGTCTGGACGAGACTTTTGGTGAGTTATTCCCCTTGAATGACTTTTCAACCAAGTTTGTGTACGGGTAGCTGGTTCCCACTGGGATTGTAATGATGTGCTCTTGCACAATAACAATGTGTATTTTATTGTGAGCTCTTGTAAGGAAGTAAAGGCCTTTGGTGATAATGATGGATTAACCAATGTGGACCATCAGTATAAAACGGAAGTTCACGAGGAAATCCTCTGTACTTGTTGTAGTACTGTGGAGTTTATGTATCTCTATGGTTTTGAATGGAAATGACTTTGATTCAATCTAGCCTTGAAACATCTGCACCCTGTGTTCTGAATTTGGGTTCAAAGTGTAGTTATTTGCTGTAGGAATCAATTTTTGCTTGTGCTATCTCCCTATATGTACCGATATGTAATTGCAAATGGTGCTTATGACCACATTTGAATGCTTTCAATATTCATATTCTTTGCAATAATTACTTCTGTTAACTTGTGACACTGTCCTATGTAAAACAGCCTGGTGCAAACTGAATGTTTAGGGAGACATGTTTTACCTTGAGAACAAATATGAAGAACAATGTACATTGTATAGTCATAGTTTAAAAGAAAATTGACTTGACTTTAATTCTGCAATTTCATGACCAATGTTGAGAGATTTTAAGGATTTTTATCTTTACCAAACAATCCTGCTTTTATGATTGAGAAAGAAAGGCTTTTGAAAACATTGTGGGAAAAAGGGAAAATTTGAACAAGTCTTCTAAATATTTTTTTGTCTATGAAAGGTTAAATATTCCTATTTGATTCAGCACTAGTAGGTGTACTGATAGTTACAATTTGTCAGCTGTTTTTCTCTGCTCTCTTCTATTCCTTGAATTCTTAAATTGCCTCCAACATTTCTGCCTTGAATATTCCTTTAATTGATGAATAGAAACTTCTTAGTCTGAAATGATAATCAGTGAAACATAACTAAAAGGAGCCATAAGAAAAGTGATGATTATTTTGTACTTTTCATATTCCATTTGGATTTTTTGTTTATAAAAAAAATTTGGGCTTGAAAGTGAGACAGTGTTTTGAGGTATGTAAGACTTATATGGGGTAAAAAAAATGGAGAAAAATTCTCTAATATACTGAATTGAAAAAGAAGCCAGTAATGAAAACAGGAGAAAAAAAAAAGGAAGAAAGAAATTTCTGGCTGTGTTGTATTTATGAGCTATTCTGGGATCTTTAGTAGTTGATAAAAAGTGTCAATTCAGACAACATGGTACGAAAGAAGGAGGTATACAATATATGTATAAACAAAACATTTCTGGATAATTTAGAAGCATTTTTAGCTTCACTGGCCGAAGGTGTCCGCCGTGCGTGTGTGCGTGCGTCTGTCCATCCGTGCGTTAACTTTTATTTCAAACATCTTCTTCTCTGAAACTACCCATCCAATTTTCATGAAACTTCACAGAAATTATCCTGCCATGGTCCTCTTCAGAATTTATTGAAAGAATTTAATTCCTTCAAAAACTCTGGTTGCCATGGCAACAAAACTGAAAAATATTGGAAATCTTTAAAAATCTTCTTGTCTGAAACCATAAGGCGTAGGGCTACCAAATTTGGCATGTAGCTTTATGTAGTAGACCTCTATCATGTTTCTTCAAATTATAGCCCTGGGGTCAAAATTGGCTCTGCCCCAGGGGTCACAAGTTTTACATAGGCTTATATAGAGAAAACTTTGAAAATCTTCCTGTACCTAGCCATAAGGCCTAGAGCTACCAAATTTTGCATGTAGCTATATCTAGTGGGCCACTACCAAGCGGGCCAAAATTTTAGCCCTGGGGTCAAAATTAGCCCCGCTGCAGGGGTCACAAGTTTTACGTGGGCTTACATAGAGACAACTTAAGAAATCTTCCAGTACCTAGCCATAAGGCCTAGAGCTACCAAATTTTGCATCTAGCTTGATCTAGTGGGGGTCTACCAAAAGTGCCCAAATTACAGTCCTGGGGTCAATTTGGCCTCATGCTGGGGGGGGGGGGGGGGGGTTCACAAGATTTACATGGGCTTATATAGGGAAAACTTTTAAATCTTGGTGTAAATAGCCATAAGGCTTAGGCTACCAAATTTTGCATAATTATAGCACTATCTAGTGGACAACTACAAAGAGGGCCCTAGTTACAACCCTAGGATCAAGTTTGGTCCTGCACCAGGGGTCACAAGTTTTACACAGGTTTATGGAGTGAAAACTTCAGAAACCATCTTGTTACTAGCCAAAAGGCCAAGAACTCCCAAATTTGGTCATAAACATGTGCTTATAGGGTGAAAATTCAAAAAATCCTTTTGCTCCTAAACGCAAAACCAAGGTCTACCAAATCTGGATCACTTTTGATTTTTTTTTAAATTAGCCTTGCATCAGGGGTCTTATGTTTTACAGAGGCTTCATATGGACGAAACTTGAAAATCACCTTATTTATAACCATATAGCATAGACTTGTATTATTTTGGCATGTGGCTTTATCTTGTGGACCTCTACCAGGGTTCAAGTAATTATAGCTCTGGGATCAAAAATGGCTTTGCCTTGTGGGTCTCAACTTTCACATGGGCTTTTACAGAGAAAACTTTGTAAGTCTTCATTTTGAAACCATTTGGCTCAGAATTGAAATGTTCAGTATTTATGGTTTATATTTATAAGCCAGTGGAGCGATATAGGGCCATCATGGCCCTCTTGTTTCCTAATTGAGCTGGTAACCAGAAATAGCATATCAGGATCTGAAACTTTAACATCAGGAAATACATATGTAAACTAAATGTATGCCTGCAAGTACTGGTATTCTTATGTACTGTCTCGAACTTTCAAGCCTCCTTTAGAATCCCCCCCCCCCCCGCCCCCTTACAAAAAAAGAAAGAAAAAAATATAAAAATATGAATTAAAAAAAATTTAAAAGAAAACAAAGAAAACCTGGATATAAAGAGGAAAAGGCAGGATCTAAAGTCAGATATATTCAATGCAGGATCTAGATTTAATGCAAGTAAATGATAAGCTATGATATATTTTCATCTACGTGATTCTTGCCCTATGTCATATCCGGCGAATTCGGAATACCACGGATTCTATTTCTGCTTAGTAACGCCTTAGCAACGCGTTACTCGGTGGACGCTACCAGAAATGGACAATTGGCTACTGTAAAAAAAGAAGTTGCATTCGACAGCAAATCGTTATTTGCGCGTCAAAATTTTATTTGAACATGATGTACGATTATCACAGCCGTCTTCCGGATGTAGTTCAAGCGCGGTGTAATTGAATTTGATGATTGTTAATGAATAATTCTATTGTCTACCCTCTGAATAATCAAAGGTTTCACTGATATTTCTCTAAACTACTTCAGATTTATATCAAAGCCAAAACCATAGAAATTATTACAATAGCAACGTCGGGCATCCGAGCATTTTCGAGAATCATTTTAGGGGGTCATAATCAAATAGATCGACACTGAATTTGGTAGATCTACGGAGAATAAGAACGAACATACCTCTGTGACTTGTATAAAATTCCAAATCTTATCCACAAATAATCAACATAAGGGTGAATTAAGATCAAGAACTGATAAGAAGTAACAATTTAAAGTGACACGTGTGCGTTAAATTGTGTGAATCAGTCAACCACATTACAGCTGTAAGGTCTGCCACCCAGCTGTGCGATACCGAGATGAAAGGAGCACCGAGTTAACCCTTCATCCAATTTTCATGAAAAATGATATGACACATGTTTCCTGTATATATGCTTCTGAAAAATATAGATAGAATATAAATATCTTGGAATGGAAGGTTTAAAATTTGAGCTCAAGCTTCTTTTCCTATGTTCATGATCTAGACTCTATTACAGCTATTCGTCTGTAGGAACATGACTAAAGTTGCAACAAAGAAGGTTTTTTTTTTTTATCGGAATTTTCGTAAAGGCCAAATTAGGACTCGTCCATATCCAAAGAATGTGGGTGAAATGGTGGAAATTGTTATAATATGCATATAGTGCTGTAAGTTTAGTTGAGAAGATAAACAGTCCCGAGTTTTAATGACCCTAAGAAAGAAGGTGTTAGAAAATATTGAAAAACGAGGAAATGTTTGTAACTAGAGTTTTTACCTTTTCCCACAATACTTTCTACTTGTTCAAAGACAATTTTCTCCATTTCACCCACATTTAATCTGTCGGCTTAACATTCTTTGCATTTGGACGAGTCCTAATTTGGCCATTTGGTAAAAGGTTTTAATCGAATAAGCCCTCACTTTTACTGTTTAACTTATGAAGGTTCAATGTCGTGAAAAAAGGGCGAACCTGGTAGCTAAGTCGGTAACGCACCTGTAGGTCTTGATACCATGGGATCGTTGGTTCAATTTATTTAGGCCTATATAAAGCTATCGATATGATAATTTTTTTTTTTTATTAAAAATGTCAGTGTCTGCAAAAAGACGGACAGTCCATTTACAAAAAAAAAAACTTTAACACCATATTATTGAGAAAATCCCAACCCCAAAAAATATCTTTTTTGTCACGTTCCTGTTTAAACTACCTTAAGATGACGATCGTAAAAAAAAAAAATGAAGGTCAGGTCAAATTAAAAACCTTCCTTTCATCCTCCAAAAAATGTAATTTCAGCTTCATTTTGAGTCGGGAAATATCTGCTATAGTTGTTTTCGTTGAAAAGCTGATAAAGGGTTAGCCGAGTGTTCTTTTGATCTCGGTATTTCACTGCCAAAGTGGGCGACATGTAGAAGCGCTGTGATGTACTTGCTAGGGGCAGATTAATACACACGTGTCATGGTAAAGTTTCTATCCTGTTCAATCGAATTATGATCATTTGCAAAAATAGGATCTGGAATTGTTAAAATCTGTTACTGAGGGTAAGTCCATTTTAATTTCTGACCCGAAAGTTAAAGATGCATTTCTTTTTTTTTTGTCCGAACACTTTTTTCTTTCAAATGCAAAGGTATGGATAACTGGATAGAAACTTTATATAAATTTTTTGATGCATCTCTGGCAAAGGTCCGGATTTATTTTTTATGGCCAACAGATAGATTGTTTTATGCACTTAAATGGGCAGGGCTTTAGTTAGACCCGTAAACCCGGGTTTTGACGCACAAAAATCTCCAAATACCCTTTTTAGACGCACAGAAAATTCCTATCAAGGGGTCATTTTGACCCCCCAAACATTTTCAGAGATGCATCAAAAAATTTATATAACAACAATCATATCAAAAGATAATCATTTTAAAGGCGTGAAAAACACCAGAATGGTGTTAAACATCAATTAAAACTGCAGTATATAATTAGCAAAGTGTGACTGGAAGGTGTTTATTGACTTGTTACCTGGCACTAACCATGTTAAAAGTTATAGACAGGGCAATAAATTCTATTTTGGTGTATCCTTTTGAAGTTAAGTATTGATGTATGGATATTGTGAAACATCTTCACTCGCCGATGTCCACCATTTTGCTGAACATGAGACGTTAAACTAAGGTCCCCTGTGACGGTGCTATACACCAAGCATGTTAAAGAACCAGGCGTAACTTAGGGTTTTGTCCTGTATCGTACACTATCCCCCATAACAAAAACTGACAGCCTTCAGGGAGCGTTGCCCATATGGACAACTAGTGGCAATGATAAATAAATGCAAATTCAATCAACCAGTAAAGAGCCATAACAGAACTACCTTTTGAAAGGATGGGCAATATGATGGAATGCAATGCTAAATAACTGTAATTCTGGATGTGCATTTTTCATAATGGATGTTTTGTGAAATACTTGCAGTCTGGACTTAGTTTTCAGTGTCCAAATTTTTGAGGATGGGGGTTTGAGAGAACTTTCATAATTTTGCTCAAGGTTGGTCAAATGATGAAATGATTAGGTTGTAGTTAACCCTTTACCACACGATTCAGTTGTTAATGACCCTGAGAAAGAAGCCTTTTGAAAACATTGTGGAAAAAGGAGAAAATGCTGGTAATCAGCATTTTCTCACAGTGTTTTCTAACCTTTTAAAGACAAATTTCATAATTTGTGCAAAATTTTTTGCCTGCAAATGCTTCAATTTGGACAAGTCCAAAATTTTGATGTCTGGTAAAAGGTTTATCCTCATACAGCCTTTCATGACTATAGTTGCTTTTGCATCCATTGTAGATCAACATCAAACCACAAAACATGACATTGTAACCTTATCCTGAATCTACATAGTCTGCTAAACTGAGATATTGTTGGCAAAAGGGTCATGCATGTTTTTGGTCCTTTTTGAGTCCTTTCTGAGGCAGAGGTTGTCTATCTTACTTATTTGGCCCTATTTAGAATTTTGGAAGGAGTCAGTGAAAGTCTGGAGAATTTTGGGTGGGATAAATGAAGGTTTAGGTAAAGGGTTCACATTCAGTAAAGGGTTCACATTCAGTAAAGGGTTAATTAACAATCAATACATTCCATCATCATACATTGTACATTGTTCTCCATAGAAACAAAAAAAAAAGTTCAAAATATCAAATTAATAAAAAAAAAAATTCTGTCCTGCTTTCATCACGATTCCACCTGAAAACAACTTGTTTCCATCTTGCAAACTGCTTTTGAAAACACTGTGACAAAAGGAGAAATAGTTAATAGCAAGCATTTTCTCCATGTGCCACAATGTATTTTATTTGTGTTTTTACAATAGGAGCATTTGCATGTTAAAAGCTATTTCTCCTGCCACAATGTTTTCACATGGATTCTTCTATAAGCATTAAGTAATTTTGATGACTGCTTGGACATACAAACCTGGTTTGTCGACCCATTCAGTGCCAAATATATAAACAGGACCTCTCTTAACTCTTTACCAAATGACAAAATATTAGACTGGTCCAAATTGAAAGCAGTTGCAGACTACAATTTTAATGTGGCTCAAATGGAGAAAATTGCCTTTGAAAGAGTAGAAAACCTTGTGGGAAAAGGAGAAAATGCTGGTTACCAGCATTTTCTCCTTTTCGCACAATGTTTTCAAAAGGCTTTCTTCTTCAGGGTCGTTAAAACTCTGGGTTGTGTGGTAAAGGGTTAACCCTTCACCACTAAATCCAGAGTTCGAATGATCCTAAAAAAGTTGTGGGAATGGGAGAAAATGCCTGTATTTTCCAGCATTTTTCTCCTTTTTCCACAATGTTTCCTGATCTGTTAAGACAAATCTAATCATGTTTGCCACATTTATCATCTACAAACTGCTTTCTATTTGGACATGTCTAAGATTTTGTAATGTGGTAATGGGTTAAAAACTTCAATTTTTTATCCTATTGGCTTGACTAAACAAGCAGATGGTTTAAATTGAAGATCAGACTCCATGTTCCGTCCAGTCCAGTCTTATCTTGATCTATGTTGCCTACATCCCCACCCCATCCCCCCACAGAAAAAGATTTTTTATCCTATTGGCTCAACTACCCAAGGATGCTATGGATCCAAGATCAGACTGCATGTTCGATGCAATCTGATCTTCATCTGTGCCAGCCGAAGAACCCATTTCTTTTTTTCGCTGAAGGCACTGAAAGGATACAATTACAGGGATTATAATTAGGTGCTGTTTAAACAGTAACAGCTGAATTGATCTCTAAATTTTTCATTTTAGTTTTCAAATAAAATATGTTTAACATTAAGGTTTGCAGCAGGTATATGGACATGTACATAGGACATTGTGTTGACAAGTATTCAGGGTTTATGTTTGTTCTTATGAAAACAAACTTTTGGATTATTTTGACTTTTCCCTTGCCTATATACAAGTTTGTCTCCCATATCTAGATGACTTTTGCAAACATTGAGGCAAATGGTGAAATTATTCAATAAAAGCAGCTTCTCCATTTTTTGGTGATTTGCCATTTTTCTGTTTTTCATTTATCTCTTTTGAAAGCATTTGCAGAACACAAATATTGCTTAATAGATGAAATATGTCTTAAAAGGTTAGAAATCATAGAGAGAAAAGGAGAAATTGCTAGTTGCTGTTCTAAGACTAGTGTAGCATTAATTATGTAAACAGAAGTAATTAGTGTGGAACTTGAGGTTAAAGCATCAAAAGGTCATAAGCACTGTTATGGATACCATTGTCTGTGAATTGGCTTGTAGTTGCATGATAGCACAAGTAAAGACTGGTTTTTAAGGTCAAATAACTGCATTTTGAATCGGAATTCAGGATACTGTGTGTGGTTGTTTCTTGGTTAGAGGGTTTCATAACTTCAAACCCATGGACATACATTCTCTCCAGAAACATTGTGTTGCCGCATTATCACTAAAGGACTTGAAACTTTACAAGAGTTCACTTGAAATGCAGGTTGGCATTGTGCAGTAGGAATACATCATTACAATTCCAGTGGGAATCGGCTACCTGTACACAAACTTGGTAGAGTCATTTAAGGGGAATAACCACTGAAAGTCTTGTCTGGACTGAGTTACCTCCCTTGGCACTGTCATCGTGGTCATGGGGCCCTTCCAGTTCCCTGCATGTTTTGTTATATTTTTTTATAATTTTTTAAGAATAAAATCAAGAACACAGAGTAATCTTCTGTAGCGTTTTTATTTCAAATTCCAACTTACCATACCTAGCATCCCTAAAAAAGACCAAGTTTGCTGATAGCCACATTCAAAAATAGCCTAGTTAACTTTCATCTCCACAGACAGGTTCTCAAAACAGTAAGGTAATTAATGCTCAAGTTTTCCAGAGTAATCGCACCTTTTCACACTATTTTTTAACTTCTTTACCGCCACTAGTGGAAAAAATATTGGTAACAGTAACATGACAAGAAATCTTTCCACTTGCAACAATGTTTTCATAATGCTGTCATGTAAGTGTTTCTGGAGGAAACACATTCTCAATCTTCTCAACCCGACTGTAAAGAAAGATGTTAACTTGGCTATTTCTTTTCATTTAACCCATTACTGTACAAATAATGACTTCACTGCAATGTACCACTCATTTTTTTTTTTAGAAAAGATAGTGGAAAAGAAGCAAATGCTCTTCATCCACTTTGTTTTCCTTATCACTCCTTGTGTTACATTGTTTCTACTTTGGGCCTCTAAACCCTTAATATCACAATCATGATTTCTAATGACCTAACGGATGAAGGCTTCTGAAAACATGTAGGGACAAGGAGAAAAGGCTGGTCACCAGCACTTTTTCCACACTGTTTTCATGAGCTTTATTTCTCTGGATTGTTAAAACACAGGATTGCGTGGGAAAGGGTTAAAACTGTTTTATGGAAATGTCTATAAATAGCCTGTACGGTAATAGGTTAACTTCTTAATCCCCAAACTGCTGAGTAACATTTTCAGCAGATACTTAAAACCAGAAGACTAAATGTGGAAAATTAAAACATCATAAAAGATGGAAAAACATTACATAGACTTGCAACAATGCCACCTTCCCAATACAAATGTGAGAAATAACTTTAACCCTTTATCAGACAATCCCGACTTTTAACGACCCTGAGAAAGAAGCCTTTTGAAAACACTGTGGGAAAAGGAGAAAATACTGGTAACCAGCATTTTCTCCTTTTCCCACAATGTTTTCTACCTTTCCAAAAACAAATTTCAAATGTTCAGTCACATTTATTTTGTTGTCTGCAAATGCTTTCAATTTGGACCAGCCTAAAATTTTGTCGTTTGGTAAAGAGTTAACAGCTCCAAGTCTATTAAATAGACAATTCCTTTTTCATTTGTCTGATAATTTATTCAATATCTAAATAAATCAAAAAGTCTGCTTTTGACCTACACTGTCTGCAGAGCAACTGCAATTGCACACAGAAATTTCATGGTTTAAGACACAGACTGAATAAAGATCTGATAATAAAACAACATGACAGAGAATTCTCTTAAAAATTGATAAAAATCTCCCTTTCTCACACTGTTTCTGATAAATTTGTGAACAGTGGACCAAATTCCTTTTCTCCATCTTCCAAAATAAGGGCTAATCTTCACCACTCATTTTAATTCCCTACTGATTTTACACGTACTTAGCCATTTTGTTCATATTTGGCATTAAAATTAAGTTTTCTATACAAAAAAAAAGTAAATGATTGCTTTATGTTTAATATCTGAAACATCAAGAAATAACCTAATACATCAAATCACGATAACTGAAATCAAACCAACTTCTACACAGAAAGCTTGAAAGAATACCACAAAACATGTTGCATGGTAAGCCCCCTCGCCCCAACTTATCAAGGGAGGTAAACCTTCATATACATATGCCACACAGAAAATTGAGTTGCCTCCCTTTGACCATTAAAAAATTCATTCACTCTAGTTGCTGGTAAGCAGCTTACAGCTCCTAGTGGAATGCTTTTTCCAGACCCAAGCGTTTAAATTGAGAAATCTTTCAAATGATTGGTGAAAAAGAATCCCTTATCAGCAAACCTGGTCAAGAAAGAATGCATGTAAGTTACAAAACAGTGTACATACATGTATATAATTATGCATATTTACCTTCCGAGAGCTAAACAACCCAACTGGTCTTGTTCAATTTGAAAATAAAAAAAAAAACAACATTGTAACTGAAAGGGTGTTTTTGCCAGAATATTTCCTATGATAGAAAGACAGTCTAGTTACAAGATTAGACTGCATTTTGTGTGCAGTCTGATCTTATTCTTCAGTCTGCAGATTACATTCTGATCTTGATCTACATTGTCTGCAAAAAAACAATTTTGGTTGTGCTTGGCTCTCTCAGACCCTACCCTTTCAGTACTACAGAATCATATTTAACTCTTTACCCAATGACCGATTTTAAGACTAGTCTAAATTGAAAGCATTTGCAGACGACAAAATAAATGTAACTTAAAAACTGAAATTTGTTTTGGGGAGGCAAGAAAACAGTGTGGGAAAAGGAGAAAATGCTGGTTACTAGCATTTTCCCCTTTTCCCACAATGTTTTCAAAAGGCTTCTTTCTCACGGCCATTAAAAGTCGGGATTGTGTGGTAAAGAGTTATCAACCCTCTATAAGGTTTTTGTAAATGTTGTTGAAAGAGGAGAAAATACCGGTAATCAGCATTTTCTCCTTTTCCACAATATTTTCTACCTACTCCCAATGGGATCCATCATCAAAGCCACATTTGTTGTCTGCAAATGCTCTCCATTTCGGCAAGTCTTGTAAAGCATCAACAGTTCAAGCCCCCCCCCATTAACCCTTTACCACATGATCCCGAGTTTTAACAACCCTGACAGAAAAGGCTCTTGAAAACACTGTGGGAAAAGGAGAAAATGCTGGTAGCCAGCATTTTCTCCTTTTCCCACAATGTTTTCTTAAACCTTTCAGAGACGACATTCCATAATTCAAGCCATATAAAATTTGTCGTCTGCAAATGCTTTCAATTTGAACCGTTCTAAAATTCTGTCATTTGGTAAAGAGTTAGCTTCACACTCTGCCAGCCTCAGTCTATGCATAGTCCAATCCTATCCATCTTAAAGCCATATCATGCATTTACTCTTCTGCAGACTTTTTAACCCTAGACTTTACCAAAAAAATCCAGAGTTTTAACAGCTCTGATGAAGAGGGTTTTAACGACCCAGAGGAAACAGCCGTTTGAAAACCTTGTGGGAAAAGGAGAAAATGCTGGTAACCAGCATTTTCTCCTTTTCCCACAATGTTTTCTATCCTTCCAAACACAAATCCTGTCATTGGTGTCACATTAAATTTTGCCGCCTGCAAATGCTTCAAATTTGGACAAGTGTAAAATTCTGTTGTCTGGTAAAGGCTTAAGTATTCCTGAAGGTTACTCTTGAAAACCATGGATGTAATAAATGGATCAATTGTACATACATGTAATTTTTTCTCCTCTTTCCATGATGCTTTGACAATCCCCATCAAATCTCACAGACTGATTCGCTTTCAGTACAGGTTTTCATTTACATCAATGGCAAATATAATTTTCAATGAGGTAAAGGGTTGTTTTACAATCAAGAATTAAAGTAGAATCCGACCAACATACAGCCATAGAAGTGCCTTAAATAACCTTATATGTACAAGATCTGTTTGGTGTTTATTACTGTTTGCAAAATTGTTCAGTCTATCTGTGGCAGCCAGTGCACATATCCACGCTTTTCCAGGAGCTTCTTTTAACTTTCTTTTCTCCCCCATCATTCTTTCCAAACTACTGGTCAGAGAAGAATCGATGTTGACACAATGACAATCATCAGTCCTCGGATAGAATATGGCCAAGCTGGCCAATCAAACTAGCAAACATTCGATTTCAAACCCTGTATGATGCTGACCAAGCTACCAGGGAATACTTTTCGTGAGTCCAAACAATTACATTATAGAGAAAAACAAACACCATTGCCAAATGAAAAATCTCTCGTCATACTTCAATATAGTCCAACTTTTTGAAGGAAGGGAAAGCTTCTATAATGTACATTGTCATAGGTGAGTATCAATCAAACACCTTAACTGTTTACCATACGACAAAAATTTTACACGGGTCCAAATTGAAAGAATTTGCAGACGACAATCAAAATGTTGCACAAATTAGGAAATTTTTGTTTGAAACGGTTTGAAAACATTGTGGGAAAAAGGAGAAAATGCTGGTAACCAGCATTTTCTCCTTTTTCCCACAATGTTTTCAAAAGGCCCTTTCCTTGGGGTTGTTAAAACTCCAGATTGTGTGGTAAAGGGTTAAAGGTTAAACCTTTTCCAAACAGAACAATTGTAGACTCTTAAAAATCGAAAGCATCTCCAAGGAACAAATCAAAAAGTGATAACACATAAACTGACGTTCTTTGACAGGATAAAAAATATTGTGGGACAAGCAGAAAATGCTGGTTTCCAGCATTTTCTTCTTTTTGAACAATGTTTTTTATAAGGCTTCTTCCTCAGGGTCATTAAAACTCAGGATTGATTGGTAAAGGGCTTAACTACTGAGGCAAACACTCTCCTCAAGAAAAGGGTGTATGCTTGGATTATTAGCTTGCAATGTGGGCTATGGGAAGAAATGAGTGGGGAGTGGAGATCTTGACTGTATCTTCAGACTTTCTGTAAGTAAGTGGAGCCTCTGTCTGCCTCTACAGCTGGCTGGACTGTAACATAAATATACATAAAAAAAAAAATAAACAATTTACCACCAGCAATAAACCTTTTATAGCTTGCTGCAAAACATCTGAAAACATTGAGATTCTTCTTTTGCTACTTTATTTTCATGCATATCTATCCATTTATGGAACCTTTAGACTTTCCCACACAATCTCAAGTTTTAACAACCTTGAGACCTTTTGAAAACACTGTGGGAAAAGGAAAAATGCTGGTTATCAATGTTTTTTACCATATCAACAACAACTTCCATCATTTGAGCCAAATTTGAATCATCGACTGCAAATGCTTTCAGTTTGGACGAGTCTAAATTTTTGTTATGTGTGGTAAAGGGTTAGTTCATGCTGATTATCACTATTGGACAGTGAAACTTTCATAGTGGTCTGCTGCAAATTTGTTGCAGCATGTAAGGTGTTAATACTTTTAACTCTTTACCAAATGACAAATTTTTTTTCTTGTCCAATTTGAAACATTTGCAGACGACAAAATAAATGTGACTAATAAATTGAAATTTGTTTTGGGAAGGGTAGAAAACATTGTGGGAAAAGGAGAAAATGCTGGTTACCAGCATTTTTTCCTTTTCCAACAATGTTTTCAAAAGACTTCTTTCACAGGGTCGTTAAAAGTCGGGATTGTGTGGTAAAGGGTTAAAAAATAGTTACTGTATCGGATTCAATCTACAGCACATGTAATACTAATATAGTTTATTGATTGTATTAATTGATTACATGGTGTTTAATGATGTTTTAAACATTATTTCAGTTTTATTGCAGTGGCCAGTGCACCTATCCATGCTTTCCTGGAGTTTCTATTACCAGTACTCCGCACAATATTCTTTCCAAGCCACTGGCTGCTTTCCCATATAATTATCATCTTAACAATAGTCAGCAGTGAAAGAGGAATGAATCCTGTCACAATGACTATCATCAATCCTCAGAAAGAAAGTGGCCGAGCCGGGGCTTGAACCAGTGACCCTCTATTCTCAAGTCCTGTATGCTACTAACTGAGCTACCGGGACTCAGGTTTACAGTTTACTTGTCACTGAATTCCTTGTTGGATGAACTTATAATATGGTAGAGGAAAAGAAAATATTTTGCGTGATCTTTGGATAAGCTGTATGATTACTTGATTAAACATTCAATTAGAAGAAAATTTTGTGGTCTACTAAAGATCAAAGCACTTTAAAATGATCTGGTGTTATTACCATGTTTTTCAAGTATCTCTTCAGTTGTTCCATTGTACCATGTTCTGGGCCATCTATAAGCTTCTATCTGATTCATGTATCTGCAACAACAAACAGGTTGATGAAAGAAATTGTAATCCATGACCACACAGGCTGTCTTTTAGACAAACCAAGCAGTCTATTTGAAGGGAGTGAAAAAGACCTCTTTGAAATGCATAATGAAAGGGGAAACTGCTTGGAAAAAATAGACGTCTGTAACATGCACCTTACTTAAACCTTGCCACATGACAGAAATTTATACTTTTGTCCAAGCCCAAAGCACTTGCAGACAACAAATTAAATGTGGCTCAAATGGTGGAAGCTATCTTTGATAGGGAAGAAAACATTGCAGGAAAAAGAGAAAATGCTGGTTACCAGCATTTTCTCCTTTTCCCACAAAGTTTTCAAAAGTCTTCTTCTTTCACAAAGTCCTTAAAAGTAGGGATCATGTGGTAAAGGGTTAACAGTAGCTTGGTATGTTCTAAAATTCTTTACATATCATTGCAATATGAAGATATATGTGGGAGAACATTATTTTGGATTTCAATAATCACTTCATATCATATAATTTTGATACATTGTACAATTTTCTTTATTTATCTGGAAACCCTTTGAAATTCTTAATATGTGACAGTTTGTTTCCGACTTCATGTTATTTCTAAGATTGTTTTCTTTTCTATATCTAAAGGACAGTGATATATTTTACGACGTATATCTGTTTGCATTTTAACTTCCAATTTTCCATCTCACATGAAACCCAATTAATAATATCAATTAGAAGCATTACAATTTCCGATGTTCTTTCAATACTACTTCATGTTATCACTTTAATGACTTAAGTTTATATAAATAAGAATCTAAGATTTACCATCATTGGGTGTTTTCTTAGTTCTGACAAAAGACTCTCTTGCCATTAGACTTTGTACAGTCTTCCACCACTCAATTAGCTTGGCTCTACATTACTAAACTGAGGCATCTTTGTGCCATTCTGATGCTTAGACATGTTTCCTGAAAAACCATAAGTATGAATAAAACTACATAAATACACAAGCAAAATTTTTTTTTGATAAACTGACTCTATTACTGATATTCTGAAAGTAGGGATTGTTACAGGTTTTACTGACTTTTTCAATCAACTAATGAAGTCATAGTAGTCACTTATCAATGTCTCCAAAATTATCAAAATAACAGATAAAGAAACAATAGGTCTCTGACATAAAGGCTGATTATCAGCTGAAGATTGATTGATTGATTGAATGGTGTTTTACGCCGCTTTCAACAATATTTCAGTCATATCACGGCAACAGCTCACACATTCATGTATTTCCTGGGTTTCATCAGTGGTAGGCTAGGGCTCTGAAGTGTCTTGCCCAAGGACACTCCAACGAAAAACCCAGCAGATCCAGTGAGGCTCAAACCTATCAGGTGAAGAGACTGAGGAAAAAGTAAAGATTTTTAGATATTCGTCTACATCAACGTAATTATGTGATATAAATGTTAAATGGACATAATGTGCAGCTACAGCAGAGTATCTGAAACAGATGAACATACTTCTGTATTTTACCAATTTCAGTCATTTACATTTGGACTATTCTATGGTTAAAATTTGTTGTATGAAATGGACACAATTCGCATTTTGGGCCTAAGGCATAGATCCATTTGTTACTATTTGTTACAAAATAATATTTCTGTTATCTCTTCACAAGAACTAGATCCTTGTTCACACATATAAAACAACTGATCAAATGAAAATTTCAAGCTTTGCAATGGCATAAAGATCTATTACATAATTAGGGTCCCATCTTCACAAGGCGTCTCCTGTTATCAGATTTAGAACATTTTCTTTCACTCTTTATTTGAATGTCAACTCCACCTTTGATTCAAGCCAACGAAATCGCTGATCATTATTGTATTAATAATGTAACTGCAAATAAACTCCGACTGGAGAAGTATGAGGTCATAACTTGCATACTGGGTCCTGTGTCTTTTTTTAAATAGGGTCAGATGACTATATGTACGTTGATACTATCAAGTCAATCTCCGAGTATACTATGCCAGTACACAGATAGGTCGGGCACGAGATCAAAATGTTAAAAGCCAGATGGCAATGATACATAATATACTTAAAAACAGTTTAAAACAGAAGTACTGCTTAGAACATATTAGAGTCGAGTCAGGTAGTAGATCATTTTGCAGTTTTTCAGCCTAGTTTTAACGTCGATATTTACTTCAAGCGCGTTGTCAGCACCAGAATACAATACAAG
Organism: Tridacna gigas; assembly: GCA_945859785.2. Taxonomy (NCBI): domain Eukaryota; kingdom Metazoa; phylum Mollusca; class Bivalvia; order Cardiida; family Cardiidae; genus Tridacna; species Tridacna gigas. Next base: position 29,260,354 of record OX244036.2, on the reverse strand, counting down.
ACCCTTAACCATTACTTAAAGCAACGTTTATATCCGCTGTGATCAATACCTTGGTCGATGATACTAGATGATTTTACTTTCATGCCAAGACAATTGCATAGGTCATATTTGAATGCACGATTCATATTATTAACCGGAAGTATAACATGTAGCCCAGCTCTACATTATTATTAATGACTAAAGCAGGGTACCAGATAATAAAATTACGGCCTAGCCTAATACCCACGTTGAGTGGGTAACAGACCAAAGATCGTCATGATAGTTTTACATATTAAATACATATTGAATGGACTAAATATGTTGCTTTTCACAGCTGAAAGGCAGCAACATACACATTACATTGGCAGAGATAGGTGTTTCTTTTCCTCATTTTTTTTACCGTTTTTGTTAAACAATTACAATCAGAAAGCGCATAATTTTACCTTCTGTTGATGACTTCTAATCTTGCAGAAGGCTAATTTTTAAAACATGGCAAAATAAATCCTGATTAGCCCTTTACTCACAAATCCCATATCAAGTGACCCTGAGAAAGTAGACTGAAAATATACAGGGAAAAGGAGAAAACTATATCAACCAGATGGTTATTTTCAGTCACTAAAAAAACACAACTTTGTGGCTTTTCTGACTAGCCAATTTCACAAATAATGTGGTAGCTTAAATTGAACAATAATATCCATACACATTTCAAAAAAAAAAAAACCTACCAGTTTTTTTCTGGTATCAAATTCCAATGATGTTTTGTCCAAGGCCTTGTGGGAAAAGGAAAAAATGCTGTTAACCAGCAATTTCTCCTTTTCACACAATCTTTTCTACTCTTTCAAATACTTACCCCAACATTTTCACCGCACTTCATTTGTATGAGGGCTGCTCGATAAATTCGAGGAATTTTGTTGTAAAAATAAAACCAGGAGATGTATAAACATCATACTTAGCATACATATTAAACAATCTATATCCGTAACATCCTCAAAATTTCATACAAATTCATAAAGAAATTCTTTTTCAACAAAGAATTAAAAAGCACACATAAACGTACATTGCCTGGCTCCAGAGGGGAAAAAAATATCGGCAATGTCATTACAAGTCAAGATATCAGCATACCTCTTCTACACAATCCCGTAAAACACCCAGCACATGCTGACGGTAGACATTCCTAGATCCTGTGTAAGGATATCAGATGTACTGTGGAACAAGATATATCTAAGTAATCCGATATGCCACGCACAGTAAACCCACAGGGATTTTTAGCGTTTTTTATGTTTAACATGTATATATAATACAAGGGATGCAACTGACATTATCGGCAAAGTCTACTTGTCATCACAAAAACACAAGTTACTTCGTCAATATTACAGATAATCACATAAGGTCTACTTTATCTAGCTCATTACACATTTTTCTAGCGAAAAATAACATGGTTTCATGACTAAACGTTCAATGATTTGTGCTACAGAAGCCGGTTTCTCGACAAATAGGTCGAAATTGTTTGGTCCGACACGGGTTCGTTCAGTGCGCTTGTCAGAGTAAATCTACTATTCTGTACAAGATCATGGCCAAAATACTTATCGGTTTGATAAAACAAGTAAATATCGTTAACCAACCTTCGTTGTTTAATAATAACACGAAGAATACAGCTCTAAATCGTCCGATGTTTGATCGATTCACTCAAATTTCAAAGAAGCAGCCATAATTGTTGTCATGTGATCAAAATGTATCAAGGCATTTCATTGGTCGGATTTTTGGTTCCGTTTAGTCATGAAACCACGTTATTTTTCGCTAAAAAAATGTGTAATGAGCTAGATAAAGTAGACCTTATGTGATTATCTGTAAAATTGACGAAGTAACTTGTGTTTTTGTGATGACAAGTAGACTTTGCCGATAATGTCAGTTGCATCCCTTGTATTATATATACATGTAAAACATAAAAAAACGCTAAAAATCCCTGTGCTGTAACCTGCCTGTCGTTTTTAACCTTGTCACGCACTGTCTTCATCAAAAATTGATGCTGTTGCGCTAACCAACCATAATTCACAAAGATCATCTTCAAACAAGGTTCTTTCCATTCTAGAATCAGTCATACCACTCTTGGACAAATGACATGTTACAGGAACTTGAAGGTGTCGACTCAATTCTATGATCTGTTTTGGTGTTTTACTCCGACAAAAATTATGTCATTACAATTACCAGAATGACCACAGCGATAATGTTTTACAGAAATGAAGATATGATGTAATTTGACCATGTGCACAATTGTCGCAAATTTTACCCAATTCTGAATGTTCATTTTCCATGAAATAACATTATTTCAAATCAGGAGAAAAATTTAACCCGGCAATGCACATTACACAGGTTACTATTACTATAGTTATGTATATTTTGCATTTAATTTCTTTCAAAGTAACAAAATTTGTATAGATCTATCATGCTTGTAATATGTTCATGCAATTATAGGCAAAGTTTTTGCTTAAAACATCAAAAAATGTGGTTTTAACAACAAAATTCCATGGATTTATCCAACAGCCCTTGTAGTCTGCAAATGCTTTGAAATTCTGAAAAGTCCAAAATTTTCTCATGTTGTAAAGAATTAAATTAACCCTTTGCCAAACAATAAAATTTAGACTGGTCCAAACTCCAAATTGAAAGAGTTTGCAGACAACAATTTTAAATTTGATAAAAATGACAGAAAGTTCTCCAAAAGGGTAGAAAACACTGTGGGAAAAGGAGAAATTGCTCATTATGAGCAATTTCTCCTTTTCGCACAGTGTTCTCAAAAGACTTGTACTGCAGACATGTGAAAACCAGGGCTTCTTTGGGAAAGGGATAATATGTTCAGTGAAAAATGAACCAGACTACAGACTTTGTGCATTCAGATCTTGATCTATGTTGTACATAAAGGTGACTCAAGCTGTGCTCATCCTATTACAAGTTACCACTGTTTAAATCTTTATTAGACAAAACAATTTTAGTCTTGTCTATTTTGAAAGTATTGGCACTGGACAAACAAAATGTGGCCAAATTGATAGGGTTTGTCTTTGAACAGATAGAAAAAATTTTGGTACCGGCATTTTATCCTCTTCCCACAATGTTTTCAAAAGCCATATTCTGTAAGGTCATTAAAACTTGGGATTGGATTAATCGAAATGTTCTCATGGTTATGAAGATCACAAGTAGTACATGCACTCTACATGCTTTATTTGGTGTTAATGCTACTTTCAACATTATTTCAGTTATATCTTGACAGCAAGTTGACCTGCCCATGCTTCCCTAAAAGTGTTTTACTAGTGCTCAATGCACAACATTCTTTCCAAGCCACTGGCTTCTATCAAACATAAACATCTTTGAAACAATGTTCAGGTGTGACCTTGAGGAATGAGTCCTGACGCAAAGACTATGGTCAATCCTCAAATGGTAGCCAACATAAGAATGCAGGATTCTTTTGCAAGGGATTAAGTGTTAGGTATGTGCGACTGCGTATACAGAGGAGATGACACATTGTCGTAGAAAGGAAAAAAAGTAAGAACAAATGGAAAACCAACAACAAAAGGGCCATTGGCCCTAAAGCCCTCACCTGAGTAAAGTTATCTACAATTGATAAAGCTGAAGAGATCCTAGTTTTAATGATGTAAAACACATGAGTGTAAGTGACCTACTTTTTGAACTGATGTGACCCAATTCCAAACTTGTCCAAGATATCATTAAAAGAAACATTCTGATCAAATTTCATGAGTATCAGACTGAAAATGTGGCCTCAACAGTGCACACAACGTTTTTGTAAGATTTGGTCCAGTGACCTACTTTTTGACCAGATATGACCCACTTTGAAAGCTGTCCAAGATATCATCAAGACAAACTTTCTGATGAAGTTTCATGAGAATCCAGCTGACAGTGCACCCAAGGTTTTTCAACAATTTGGCCTCACGACCTACTTTTTGACCCAATTTCTATCTTCTCCAACATATCATAAAGAAAAACTTTCTGAACAAGCTTCATGCATTTCAGGCTGAAAATGTGGCCTCTAAAATGTACACAAAGTTTTTCTGATATGGCCCAGTGATCTATATTTTGACCTGACATGACCCAAGTTGAATCCTGTTGAAGATATCATCGAGACAAACATTCTAAGTTTCATGAATATAGGGCTGAAAATGTGGCCTCTAGAGTGCACACAAGGTTTATGTAAGATCCGACACTGTGACCTACTTGTTGCCCTGACATGACCCAATTTCAAACTTGTCTAGGATATCAACAAGATAAACATTCCAACCAATCTTTATCAGCATATGGCTGAAAATGAGGCCTCTATGGAGCACCCACCGTTTTCTTAAGATTTAGCGTAGTGACCTACTTTTTCAATTGACATGACCCAATTTTGAAGTTGTCTGATGCCCCTATTCCACACCGACCACAAATCCCACGAATCGCCATGAATTGATAAATTTTAGGATTCGTGAAATTCTGTAAATTTTCTGGTCCAGTTCGTGATGTTCTACGATTCATTTACGATACAGGTAAGATATTGTTACGGATATTCATCGGATTCCACTGGATTCCGCTGGAATCGCACGAATATTGTCAAGAATTCACTACAATTCACAAAAATCTATTGGGAAATACAGCACGAATCAGTTACGAATCACTTAGGAATACGCCGAATGCATGTACGAATCCGGTACGATGAAAATGAATTTGTCACTCTCTCTTGACTATCCGTGGGATTTTCTCTCAAGATAGGTATAAAAAGGCCCCGAGCCGTGTTTTGGCATCAGTTCAAAATGAATGTTCAACGTAGAGTAGCTGTAGTATTGGCTCTGGAGCTAAAATATCAACACCAGCTGCAGATAGCTAGAAGGAGACTGCTTCGAAGGAGGAGAAGAGCCCCCAGGTGGTGGGTTCGACCATGGATGACACCAGCCAGGCGACTAGAACCTGTCACTACAACAGACTGATGCAGGAGCTGAGGATGGAAGATGAGAATGCTTGTCTTCCCTCTCCCCATGCCCTTGCCTGCAGGTTTTCTTGGCATTTTGCCGATTCGTGGATTTCGTGTTGTTATGGCACAATGGTCAGCAGCTAATGACCTGAAATCAATGTTGATACCTACTCGCTGGCAATCGTAGCTGAATTTTGATTGGTAAACAGCTGATTCATATACTGTAATGAATTCATAGATAGTTCTTCCTTGTTTTGTACCTGCTTCGTCATGGATTTGTAGCCGATTCGTGGTCAAACCACAAATTCACAAATCCCCAAATGAGTTAAGAATACGTACGAATGCCTCCGAATCGATTATGAGTCAGTTACGATGCCTAAGAATTCACTATGAATTTGTTGCGAATTAACTACGATTTTTTGGACTCAGGAGTGCGTGGCCAAAATTTGAACTGCTCAAAACTTTTGTCACGAATTCCCAATTGCTCAAGAATTGCAAGAACTGATTACGAATGTAATACGATTCAGTTAAGAGCTTCACAAACTGATTACGATTCAGCGACAAATGCTATAATTTATCAGTTCGTGGCGATTCGTGAACGGTGCGGAATAGGGGCACGAGATATCATCAAGACAGACAATCTGACATAGCTTCATCAGTATCCGACTAAAACTGTGGCCTCTAGCGCGCACGCAGGGTTTTTCCAAGATTCAGCCCATTGGCCTACTTTTTAACCCAACATTACCCAATTTCACTCTTGTCCGAGATATCATCAATACAAACATTCTACCCAACTTTCATGAGTTTCAGGTTGAAAATGTGGCCCCTAGTGTGCACACAAGGTTTTTCTAAGATTTGGCCCAGTGACCTACTTTTTGACCCGACATGACCCAATTTCAAAATTGTTCAAGATATTATCAAGACAAAGATTCTGACCAAGTTTCAAGAGTATCAGGCTGAAAATGTGGCCTGTAGAGTGCACACAAGTTCTTTTTTAAGATTTGGTCCCGTGACCTACTTTTAGACCCGCCATGACACAATTTTGAAGTTGTCCGAGATATCATCAAGACAAATATTCTGACCAACTTCCATGAGTTTCAGGCTGAAAATGTGGCCTCTAGACTGCACACAAGGTTTTTCTTTTGACGCGACATGATTCAATATCAAACTTGTCCAAGATATCACCAAGAACAGTTTGAAATTGGGTCATGTTGGGTCATAAAGTAAGTCAAAAAGTAGCTCAGTGACCTACTTTTTGACTCAACATGACCCAATTTCGAAGTTGTCTGAGATATCATCAAGACAGACAATCTGACATAGCTTCATCAGTATCGACTAAAACTGTGGCCTCTAGGTGCACCCAAGGTTTTTCTAAGATTTAGCCCAGTTACCTACTTTTTTACCCAACATGACCCAATTTCACTCTTGTCTGAGATATCATCAAGACAAACATTCTACCCAACTTTCATGAGTTTCAGTTTGAAAATTTGGCCCCTAGAGTGCACACAAGGTTTTTCTAAGATTTAGCCCAGTGACTTACCTTTTGAGCCGACATGACCCAATTTCAAACTTGTCCAAGATATTATCAAGACAAACATTCTGACCAAGTTTCAAGAGTATAAGGCTGAAAATGTGGCCTCTAGAATGCACACAAGGTTTTTCTAAGATTTGGCCCAATGACCTACTTTTTAACCTGACATGACCAAATTTCGTACTTGTCTGAGATATCATCAAGACAAACATTCTCAGCAACTTTCATGAGTTTCAGGCTGAAAATGTGGCCCCTAGAGTGCACACAAGGTTTTTCTAAGATTTGGCCCATTGACCTACCTTTTGAACCAACATGACCCAATTTCAAAGTTGTCCAAGATATTATCAAGACAAACATTCTGACCAAGTTTCAAGAGTATAAGGCTGAAAATGTGGCCTCTAGAATGCACGCAAGTTTTTTCTAAGATCTGGCCTAGTAACCTACTTTTTGACCCGACATGACCAAATTTCGAACTTGTCTGAGATATCATCATGACAAACATTCTCAGCAACTTTCATGAGTTTCAGGTTGAAAATGTGACCTCTAGAGTGCACACAAGGTTTTTCAAAGATTTGGCCCAGTGACATACTTTTTGACATGACATGACCCAATTTCAAACTTGTCCAAGATATTATCTAGATACACATTCTGACCAAGTTTCAAGAGTATCAGGCTGAAAATATGGCTTCTAGAGTGCACAGGTTTTTATTAGATTTAGCCCAGTGACCTACTGTTTGACCCGACATGATCCAATTTCAAATTGTCAGAGATTTTATCAAGACAAACATTCTGACCGAGTTTCATGCATATCTGACTGAAAATGTGACCTCTAGAGTGCACACAAGGTAAATGCTGATGCCGACGGACAACGGACACAGCACAATCACAATAGCTCACCTTCAGCACTTCATGCTCAGGTGAGCTAAAAAGGTGATGAGATTATTTCCAAAACAAACAAAGGAAAGGGTTGAAGTCTTTATGAGAAAAGAAGTCAGATAAAGTAGACATGTTGTAGAGATGTGAGTTTAGAAAAGAAAAACAATTATAATAGAGGAAAAAAATTAATATACACTTATTACTTATTTTGTTACATGTCGAAAAAAATTAATAAATTGCTGTTTTTGTAATATATGTCTCATTTGATGTTACCACACGCAGTCAACCTTTTTTTACCATGAAGCAGCTGACTTTTGAAATAATTGTGGCAATAGGAACTAGAGGCCCTTAATGGCCTGAAATCACTCTACTGGCAGTGATTTTGCTTTTTTTCTAGCATACATTATGAATTTATGATGCAAAACAGTGAAAGACACCCCTCCCCCCCACCAAAAAAAAAAAATGTGTTGTTGCAACTGGTATTGAACCCACCAAGGAAGCACAAGTAGGCATGTTGAATTGAACAAATAATGAAAAAAAAAAAAATGAAGTACAATTTCTCAAAACCAACTGTTTGGAATCCAGCCAAATTTGATAGGGTTTCAGTACTCGTTGTATTAAACAATCCCTGCAAATTTCAAAGAAATGTGACTAATAATGAATGTGGACTGTGTTGAGTAACCAATACTAAGTCTTCAAATGGCTGCTTTTCCTAAACTGATTGCTATATTTTCTTCACTTTTAATAGAGTTCAATCCCTTGATGACACAAATAATCTTTGCAAGTTTCAAAAGAATTAGATCTATATTGCCGACTAAATTGCATAAACAAGAAATGTAAATTTTCCACTTTAAATGACTCCTTTTTCCATACTGATTGTCAAATGTTTTTCAAAATCAATAGGGTTCAAGCTATAATATAAAGCAACTGTGCAAGTTTAATGAAAATTCAACCCAAATGCCAAGTCGTAGCGAAAACAAGAAATGTCAATTTTCATACTTGAATGGCTACTTTTCCCATACTGATTGTCAAATTTTTGTCAAAATCAATAGGGTTCAAGCTTCTGATGATACAAAGCAATTGTGCAAGTTTCATGAAAATCCAATCAAAAATACTGAATATATCGCATAAACAAGAAATGAAAATTTTTGAACTTTATATGGCTACTTTTCCCATACTGATCGTCAGATTTTTTTCAAAATCAGTAGGATTCAAGCTATTGATAAGATAAACAAACTGTGCAAGTTTCATGAAAATCTGATGACAAATATAGACTAAAACACATAAACAAGAAAAGGAAATGGTGAACTTTAAATGGCTACTTTTCCCATACTGATTTTCAGAATTTTTTCAAAATCAATAGAGTTCAAGCTATTGATGATATCAACAATCTGTGCAAGTTTCACGAAAATCTGACCACAATTGCAGACTTTATTGTGTAAACAAGAAATTGAAATTTTGAACTTTAAATGGCTGTTTTTCCTACACTGATAGTCAGATTTTTTTCAAAATCAATAGGGTTCAAGCTATTGATGGGACGAACAACTATTGCAAGTTTCACGAAAATCTGACCACCAATGCAGACTAAATCATGTAAACAAGAAATTTAAATGTTGAATTTTAAATGGCTACCTTTCCCACACTGATTGTCAAATTTTTTTAAAAATCAATAGGCTTCAAGCGATTGAAAATATAGGCAACTATCAACCTTTCATGAAAATCTGACCACAATTGCAGACTTTATCGCATAAACAAGAAATTGAAATTTTGAACTTTAAATGGCTACTTTTTCCACACTAATTGTCAGATTTTTGTCAAAGTCAATGGGATTCAAGCTATTGATAAGATAAACAAACTGTGCAAGTTTCACGAAAATCCGACAACATATGCAGACTTTAACACGTAAATAAGAAATTGAGATTTTGAAATTAAAATGGCTACTTTTCCCACACTGATTGTCAGATTTTTTTCAAAATCAATAGGATTCAAGCTATTGATAAGATAAACAAACTGTGCAAGTTTCCTGAAAATCCGACCAGAAATGTGCACTTTATCGCGTAAACAAGAAATTGAAATTTTGAACTTTAAATGGCCACTTTTCCCACAATAATTGTCAGATTTTTTTCAAAATCAATTGGGTTCAAGCAATTGATGAGATAAACAAACTGTGCAAGTTTCACGAAAATCCAACCACAAATGCAAATTTTATCGGGTAAACAAGAAAAGACTAACAGACAGACGGACGGACAGATGGACAGACGATGGAAACTACGCCATGACATAAGCTCTGCTGGCTTACTGCCAGTAGAGCTAAAAATTGCTCGTAACAGTAGATCTTCATTTTGCCATAATGTTTTCACATAGGTTACATCTGCATATCACGCCTTAATTTACTGGTCATCAATATTTCTTGAGGATGATTTTAATGCTTAGAGGGCTCAATGAACCCAACAGACATTTTTAGTTTACAAATACGACCTGAATATTTGTAATACTGTGATAGCTGTAGCCTGGCATTCAGGCCCTGCATTTGAGTCATTCTAATAAACAAGGTACATGTACATAACTATTGTAGACTCAGAAATATATGTTGTTACTTGCTCTTTATCTGAAAATCAGACCTTGAGAACATTATATGAATGTATTTTGTCCTGCTGTTTTATTTTATGATTTTTTTAAATGAAAATGCTCTATTTAACAGACTTATACCAGTCTATGATAGCTGTAGTCTACTGTGTTTCAGCAAAGTGGAGTAGATCAAAGATCAGACTGCATGTTTTGTGTGGTCTGATCTTGACCTACACTTGCCCAAAAATCAACCAGGTTAAAATTGTCCATTGAAAACTTGTTCAACAAGGTAGTGAATAAATATTCAGACATGCTTCAGAGATGAGACAAAATCCTATGGTATAGCATACTGGACGACTAAATTCACATTAGTCCAAATTTAAAGCAATTGCAGAGAACAGATCTGATATGGCCCAAATGATGGTGACTGCCTTTGAAAAGGTAGAAAATATTGTGGAAAAAGGAGAAAATGTTTGCTACCAGCTTTTTATCCTTTTCCCATTATGTTTTCAAAAGCATTCTTCCTCAGGGTTGTTAAAACTCGGGATTGTTAGGTAAGGGGTTAACGCTAGCAGTTCAAAATAAATGAAAAGGATATTTTTGACTGGAAAGAGGCAAAGCTATAATAGAATCTTTTGCTCACACATTAGATCAAGATCAGACTACAGACAGAGTAAGAATCCTGGAAAAACAGTGAGATTGCAAAGTTTAGGTCTTTTTCCAGCCTAAAAATGTCAAATTCATTGGTGTTAAAGACTTTTGAATACATGGATCCGTGGAAATCAATATTTGACCAATCAGTTCATCGCATTTATTTGGCCCGATGTGCAGCCTTGCTGTCTGCTATTTCGGCTCACAAACAAGCAACTGTTAATGTTGGAGATGTGTGGTATTATGTGAGTTTACAATGCTTGAATTTAAGGAAAAAGTTTAAAAGATGTGCTTTGCGATCATGTACGGCTTACGTGAGATATACGAAGAGATTACAAGTTTGCAGTTATGATTATGATTGACAATGGGACATGAGCAAAGAGTTTTGATCAACGCCATATTACGTAATGGATTATATAATGTTAGTTTTTTTCCTCTGAAACTCTCTGGAAAAAACATGAACTGTTTTACAGTGGAAAACAAAGGTAAAATATATGAAATACTCATAAAAAGAAAGTATGTTCACTGAAATAGCTAACCTTGTTTGATAACCTCTGCACATCCAAAAAAGGGGCACATGTCATCAGTGTTTCAATTTGACATTAACATTAACCCTTGGTGCGTGAAGAATGCTGAATGTGTAGATACAGATAAGAGTGCAAAAAAAAAAGTTTATTCTTGGATTCAAACCATCTGCTACTTAAATTAAGTATATTTAAGTGTATTCTTTACTGAAGGTACATGTATACTTCAATTTTGAAACAGACTAACTTCTGTTCTGTACAGTTTTGGAAGTTCAGCTCAAAAGGCGTCTTATGTTGATTAAATCAGCTTTTGACTTAGCCATAGTTAGGTGGATTATCACATCTGCCATTTCAAAGGGTATGTCGGTAAACTGTTAACTGATAGGATGTGTTTGATTGCCACTGTAATCCACTCGACTACCCTTTGTCTTCAGTATATCACAAAATAAAACAAACTATCGCCAATGATATTAACAAGTTTGTTAACTGATAGCACACTTTACACATTTTAAAACCATCAGGCAACCATTTTCCTTAAATTGAAATTTAAACATTTCTTAGACTTCCACCTCTCTGTTGAACGATACAATCTATAAATATTCCAGAATGCTTGTAATTTAGTGTAATTTATTATCGAATACGATGTTGAGACAACCTAACAAGCCTTACAAATATATTAATCATCTTTAATTCTACTATTCTTACGCAAAACTGAGGTTTATGAGGTGTTTCATTCTTTCTCGTAGAAGTTCAAAACTTTGCTCGCACAGGTATTACATTGTCGGTAGCCCCTGAAATTCGCACTTTTTGTACAAATCCTTGTGTAAATAAGTTCAAGTATCCACATATTTCTTATCAAGAATCCATCATCGGCAGAAGCATATGAAAAGTAATATTTTTCCGGAATTTAATTGATAAACTGTCATTGTCATGACAGCATGATTTAAGTATCCTTTCTGCTATACTGTATATGTATTTACTGCAGTTGTTTGTGAGCACTTCGCGAAGGTAACCAAGGAAGTCGGTTTATCTCATCGCCACGGATCCATGTATCCTGACTGATTAAATCTTTACAACAACAATGAAATCCAGATTCTTCTACACATGACAAATTAAATGTGTCAAAAATTGCAGGATGTGTTATTGAAAGAGTACAAAACATTGAGAAAAAAGATGAAAATACTGTTTTTAAATGATTTTAATATGCTTCCCCCACAATGTCCTTAACACCTGGGATTGTTTGGTAAATGTTTCATTAATTGCTATACAAATAAGAATTTTTTTCACTGCTGCAGATGAAATCTTTGAGAGACAACATGGAAAAAGAGGTAATTGCTTGTAACGAAGAATGTCTTCCGTAACTCTTTACCACACGACAATATTTTAGACTGGTTCAAATTGAATGCATTTGCAGACAACAAATTAAGTATTGCTCAGATGATTGGATTTGTCTCTGAAAGGTTAGAAAACACTGTGGGAAAAGAAGAAAATGCTGGTCACCAGCATTTTCTCATCAATGTCTGCACTTGTCAATAGTCTTCGAAGATTGGACCTGTCTGCTATGATGCATTACTATCCTGTACAGGATAAATATTAATATGCGGTGCTTAAATTGATGCTCAAAATAGCAAGTGGAAAATGGCTATAAATAATACGCCCATGGAAAAATTAAACCATTTTTTCACAACAAATTTCTTAAAAATGTAATGATTTCAAACGGGGAAAATAATTTTATAAAATACCATTGTTTGCAGCAAATCTCTGTAGACAGTTTCTAAATATGGACATGGGGAAAACCGGGATTTGTGCAACAGAATGACAACAAAAATAATGTCACCACCTTGCCAAGCTTATACCAGGGCATTTTCCCAAGCTTATAGGGGTTATATTTATAAATGGCTGGTGCATAGGTTATTATGCTAGCTAACCATGGCTGGATGAATCGTACAGGGTAGGTTTTAATGAGTAAACATATATTTTATTTTGAAATTCGCTGCATTGACTGCTGCCTTGAAAAGTAGTCTGGTTCTGTACCCAGAATGCCCATATCAGACAGGTATGTATTTTGAAAAATACCATCTAGTGGGAGATATTGTTTTCTCATTATATTGTGTGGTAATGGGTTTAAAAAGGACAATTTACTCTCCCTCTCATGTAATTTGTATAAGGCTTTAACTCTGACTTTACCAAATGACAAAATTTTAGACTGGTCCAAATTGAAAGCTTTTGCATGAATAATAACAACAGTCTTCAAAAAGTAAGTTGTTTTTGTGATGCGATTATCAGTTATTGATTACTTTAACTCTTTACCAAAAGACAAGATTGGAGACTAGTCCAAATTGAAAGCATTTGCAGACGATATATTGAATGTGACTGAAAAATTGAAATTTGTTTTAGGAAGGGTTGAAAACATTGTGGGAAACGGAGAAAATGCTGGTTACCAGAGTTGTTAAAAGTCGGGACTGTGTGATAAAGAATTAATTCAGCAGTAACCTGGGCAGTGTTAGGTCATTGTTTTCTGGTGCATCAACAGCCAGGTCCATGTAAAATGATAGATACAAGAGGCTATTAACCCTTACGCTGCTACATGTAAGTGCAACAGGACCTTTTGTGGACAGAATGTGCAGTTTGATCTCAGATCTACACTGTCTTAAAGGGAGACATTTTTTCCCCCCAGAATACCTTTTGAGACAACTAAATTTGGGTTTGTACTGTTGGCATTAGTCATTTCACTTATTTAGCAGCTTAAAGGTTAACTCTTTACAAAACCACCAATTTTGGACTAGCTCAAATCGAAGATGACAACATATTGTGACTCTGAAATTCCAAGTTGCATTTTAAAGAGAACAAAACATTGTGGGAAAATGAGAAAATGATGGTTACCAACATTTCCTCTTTTTCCAACAGAGTTTTCAAAAAACATCTTTAGGGTTTTAAAACTCTGGACTATTTAGTAAAGGGTTAAGAAAAGAACATTTAATACATGTATTTACAAACACCAATTGGTTGTAGATGAAAAGCAAGAAAGCATTGTGGCTAATAGACAGAAGGGCTTGTTCAGTGCAAATTTATCTGTTTTTCATGTTGTTTTTCAGGGTCACCTGTGGAAAATGTTACAGATTATTTCTGTCCATGTACCTAGTAAAAAGTTCATATTCAATGTATCTAAATAAATTACAGGAAAGGAATTCATTCTGAAAGAAAAAACCCATGATGCATTTAAAAGCAGTTTTGAATAGAATATGTGATAAAATTGTAGCCATTAAATTATAGGCCCTTGAGGGCCTGAATTCAAGGACTTGAATCGCTCTGCTGGCAGTGATTTGCTCATTTTCTAGCATACATCATGAATTCATGATGCATAAGGGTAAAGACAAAATGCACACAAAATGAGAAGAGGTTGTTGTTTCAACTGGACTTGAAGCCACCAAGACAGCATAATAACTATCATGGTGACTTGAACAAATATTGCAATAATCAAAGTACAATTTCTCAAAACCAATTGTATGGCACCAAGCTAAAGTTGATAGTGGTATAAGTATTCCTTGTATTCATCCTTGAAAGTTTCAAAGAAATGGGACCAATAATGTGGACTTGGTAGAGTACACAAGACTAAGTCATCAAATATCTACGGTACTTTTTCTGAAGTATTAGCTGGATTTTCATTTTCACTGGACTTCAATCCCTTGAAAATACAAATAATCCATGCAAGTTTCAAAAGAATTGGATAAAAATGCTGACTTTATTGTGTAATCAAGAAATGCAAATTGTCAACTTTAAATGGCTACTTTCCCATTACTAACTATTGCATGTTTTTCAAAATCAATAGGGTTCAAGCTATTTATAATATACAGAAACTTTGCAAGTTTCATGAAAATCCAATCATTAATGCAAACTTTCTCACATAAACATGAAATGTAAGTTTTCAACTTTAAATGCCTACTTTTCCCATACTTATTGTCATTTTTTTTTCCCCAAAATCAATGGGGTTCTAACTATTGATGATATAAAGACACTGTGCAAGATTCACAAAACCAGAACACAAACTTTTAATGCAGACTTTATTATGTAAACTAGAAATGTAAATTTTCAGCTTTAAGCAGCTACTTTTCCCTTACTAATGGTCAGATTTTTCTCAAAACCAGTAGGATTCAAGCCACTCATGATAAAGAGAAACTGTGCAAGTTTCACAAAAATATGACGACAACAACAGACTTTAAGGACGTATATGACAAATTCTTCCAGCGGACAGATTTTTTTTAAACTTTGCACATACAAAGCTCATCATGTCTCTTGTGGATTACCGTATATACTCGACTGTAAGACGCATTTTTTTCCCTAGAATTTTGAGCTTGAAGTAGGGGGAGCGTCTTATAAGCGCATAATCAAAGGACTTTGTAAAATTCCATCTGGGGAACCTACTTACCTGCCGACCAACACGAAGAGATACTACCACCTCCCGATTTAGTCACGCTGATGTAAAGTTTTAAGTGTCTCAGAAATAGCTGTAATTGCCTTCAATGTGAAGAAATAAAAGTTTGGAACAAACTTTTTTGTGTTTTTTAGCTTTAAATCCATTCCAGACTTTTGAGGTATTCGTTTTGTTGTTGTTGCACTCAGTGTATAATACGGCCCTCGAGTTGACTGTGATACATATCAAAGTACCGTGTGTATTAATTGACCCTTTTGGCAATTCTTAAATTTAAAGATGAACTGATACTTTTTTGATGATTGGTAATTTTGATCATTGAGATGAATTAAAATGATGTAATAACACAAGTAACCTAACAGAGGCAAAAAATCCCATCTATTTCTATCTAAATAGAAATTCGGTAGTGTTTATCAGGTTATCATCGAGGTAAGGAAGTAAAGGGTTGTGATCGCAGTCTGTGTTTTACCACACAGACAACACCTGTTTTTAATGAGATTAACAGCTAGATGTCAAACTTTCACAGCTTGAACTGACCAAGCATCTCATCGATAAATTAGTGCCGATATAACACCAGAGATTAACAATTAGCTTTACGACCAGGATAGCTGATTATACAATTATTCAGATTAAATCAGCAAGCATCAAGGTCTCCATTTTGATAGCTATGATTTAACGACCAAAAATTATCCTGGCCATGTAGATATTTAACTCTTTACCAAAAATCTCGATTATTAACAAATCGAAAGAAAAAGAATTTTGAAGACATTGTGGAAAAAGGTGAAAACTCTAGTAAAACAAATTTCAATTTTTGAGTCACAGTTACCTTTTTCTCCTTCAAATCCTATCAATTTGGACAAGTCTAAAATTTTGTCGTTTGGTAAAGAGTTAAATCACATTGTGCTGGGTGTAAGATACCAGAGTACTTTGATCCTGTAATGTAACTCTTCACTGTCGAGGTAAAATTTATACACTCATTGATAAATAACAATTTTGAGTAAACCATCGAAGGCCTAATTTCCCTGATAGGACTATTTATACAAAAAATGTGAGTGTTTTGGACTATGCATTACATTCTTTTCAAGTTTTTTTTTTTTCAATTTTAAAAAGAAATTAGACTTGAATCAAGATACGATCGGCTAAGATACAAGAGATGTATTTTGGGAATGATGCAACTCCCATAGACCGTAATGTCTGCGAGGCGTATTTCCAGCTGAATACTCAAAATTTTAGCATTCTTATGATCAGTGTGAAGTCTACCTGCGTCTTATAGGAGGTCATCAATGAAATCCCCGATTTTGAATCATGAAGTTGGGGGAGCGTCTTATAAGCGAAGGCGTCTTATAGTCGAGCATATACGGTACAATGAAAAAAAAGGGGGGTCCCCGTGCTTGTTTCTGAGAAATTCGCTTTTGAAAAAGGTATATACAGTTCCAAAATTCAGCATATACTGGATTTAATTCACTTTCCTTTAATAGTCAATTAAACAGGAAAATTACCAGAAGAATATACAAATATACATCACTTTAAAGAAAAATAATTCAGTTTTGCACAAAAAACATATAAAAGCCTGGTTTTAAGCATGGTAAATGTACCAATATGCATCTTATATATAGACCATTGAGTTAAAAAGGGAGATAATTTGACCGGGTTAAGGGTTAATCTTCAATAAAAACATACTTTCTAACGGACAGATTTTTTTTTTAATTTCCACAATCATAGTACTTATAAACCTAGACAATAAGAAAAAATAAAAATGGCACCTACCCGTGCTTCTTTCCCCAGGAAACAGTGACGAAGGTCACTATGGAAGTTAATTTTTTCAAGGAAAACTATATAATAGAAGCTCAGCAGACATAGTAGGAAAGAAGAAATTGCTCATGCTAATTAAACGTGATTTCTCCTTTTCCCACATTAATTTTGGATCCTATACTCATTCAAAAAATGAACATAGCCTATATACCTCAAATTCATATCAAACCCTTCATTATCTACATGTAGTTCTTTTTTTATAAATTTGCACACATGATTATGGCCATATGGCTCATAGAAATACAAAAAAAAAAAAATGTTTGTGGGAAAAAATGGGATAAAAGCTTGGCAGACATGATGGAAAAAGGAAAAATTACTCAGTAGAAGAAATTTCTCCTTTTCCCACAGTATTTTTCAAAGAGGAAATAGCTATACTTCAAGAAATAGGTATACTTCAACAACTTCAATTTTCTGCCTGTTTCATTGTTTGCTGTGTAACTGGACTTTTTTTTTCAGCTAGTACTTTACCAGTCATATCATCCTTACACTGGCAGGCCAGTTTTGATGCCATTACCTTAATCCTGAAAGGATAGCATGACAACTGGCCTGCCAGTGTCAGGAAAATGTGACTGGTCAAGAACTGGATGAAGAAAATAAGTTCAGGAAACACTGGCCTGAGAACCTTCACTTTGAATGACTATAGATACCATACCTCACATTAGGCTGCAAATTTTGCAAAAATTAGAAAAAAAATATAGGAGAAAATTGCTACTTGTGAGAATTTAGCAAAATGGCATACTATTTTTCATAGTAGTTTTTCAAAAAGTGAACATATCATTACAACTTGCATCTACATGTAATTCAATCACATGTTCAATCAAATTGTTACTGTAATATAACTGCATATTTACACAGGGTTTAACCTTTTACCAGATAAGCCCTGCTCTTGCAACCCTAAAGAAGAAGGCTTTTGAAAACATTGTGGGTAAAGGAGAAAATGCTTGAAAGAAGCACTGTCTCCTTTTCCTACAATGCTTTCCAACCCTGCTACAGATAAATCCCATTATTTGATCAACAACCACTTTATTGTCTGGAAAATGTAGTACCATCCGTAGAAAGTTCTACTTGTAAAAGTGCACCGTCGGTTCGCTGTTACTATTGCCATTTGTGCGGAAAAATACACAATAGCGCTGATAGTTTTACTATCTGTGAGAAATACAAATGCGCAGTATGGATGCGTGTGAACATTTATACCAAACGTCATTAAAGACTAAAGAAAAAGACTAATAGATGGACAGGAGGACTGTTGGAAACCATGCTATGACATCAGTTCTAGTGGCCTTTGGCCAACAGAGCGAAAAACCAGGAATGATACATTTACTTCATCTTCTGTGTTGTTTGATCTTGATCTGTACTGCATGCAAAAGCAACCTGCTCAGTGCCTAGTGATTCACTGGCTGAGGCCAATGAAGTCATCACCTCAAACAACATACAGAAAATGTTCAAAATGATATGAAAATCGAATTACAGATTTTATACAGAAATTATAATCCAAAGAAATATTCAAAATTTAACTATTTACCAGACAAGAAAAGTTTAGGCAAGTTTATATAAAAAATATCGCAGATGTTAAATAAAACATAACCTCACTCATTACAAAAAAGTTTTAGACTTGTCTATACTGAAAGCACTTGCATATGATGAGTAAGTGTGGCTTAAATTATAAATTAGAAAGTGCGGAACACATAGTTGGGAAAGGAGAAAAGGCTGGTTATCAGCATTTTTTTCTTTTCCTGCATTGTTTTAAAAACCAAACTCCTCAGGATCATAAACACAAGACATCATTTCAGAATAGTATACAATCTATGGGTAATATTTATTTGGCATGTTAACAAACTCATTACAATCATTGCCTGTACAACAGAATTCACAATAAAATGAAGTTGTGTATGTATAAGCTTCATCAAAAAGAATACATTTGTCATCACTGGAGTATGTCTGGTACCAACCATCATGACACTCTTGTATTGTACCGCATCTGTGAATGAATAAAATACTCCACAGTGATGGGTTACTAGGTAAAGCATAAAAAATATTAACCCTTTCCCAAATGACAAATTTAGATGCTTCTAAATTCAAGACGAATTTGAAACTGGTACAAAAGAGCTTAAGTTCTCTGATGGGATAGAAAACACTGTTGAAAACCGAAAAAAATGCTGGTTATCAGCACTTTCTCCTTTCCCAACAATATTTTCAAAAGCTTTCTTTGGCATGGTCGTTAAAACATGGGACTGTTTGGTATAATGGTAACCAGCATTTTCTTCTTTTCCCAATGTTTTCAAAAGCCTTCTTCCACAGGGTCGTTAAAACTGGGGATTGTGTTGTAAAGGGTTAAAATGCCAATTAGTGAATGAAAAGGATTATCCCCTTTTGTATCCCTTTGCTAAGGAGCGAATAGGTATGGCTAGGTATTGGTCAACAGTAGCTTTCCTTCAATATACTTGTATGTCACAAATGTGCTGCAAATAGGCCTGCACAATAAGCATGCCCACATTTTTCACCCATTGCAAATTACTATTTCTTCATTCAAGATAGGTAGATCAAAAGCCAGATCATACAGCTATGCCATGACAATTCATACAAGCCTGTATATTTATCTAACACCTAGAAGCAAAAGAGAGACGGGATCTTAAAGGCTCACTAGCAGCCAAAAGTAAACACTTCTGTAGTCAAAATGTAGGCAAATTTAATTCATATCATTCAAAAGTATCAATATTATCGTGAATCTGACAATGAACTACATTACGTACTGTCAAAGTTCCAGTCACTGGCAGGAAAAAGAATGACTGTAAAACTAGTATTAAAGTTGCCATCTTTCATTATATTTTTTAGATTCATTATATAATTCTATGTATGTGCTTGCTCTACTTAACATACAACTATTTAACCCTGTACCACACATTCCTGTGTATTAACAAAGTTGAAAAAGAAGCCTTACTAAAACTCTATGAGAAAAGAATACTATTCACCAGCAATTTGTCTTTTTTCCACTTATTTTTTCTACTTTCTTCATAGACCAACACTACCAATCAAGCTACATATAATTTGTGTGTCTGCAACTGCCTTTAGTTTGGACTAGTCTAAAATTTTGCTGTTTGGTGAAGACAACCTAGATGCTGCACAATCATTGCTTAACAAAGCCATATATTGCACAACAACTTATTTTTTATACTTTTTTCATAGATCAACTGCACCAACCAAGCTACATATAATTTGTTGTCTGCAACGTGCCTTTTCACTCTCCACTCCAATTTCTCTTTCTGGCTTTTCTGAATTTGATAAATTCACCATTAATCAAGCCTTAGAGCACTGAATAAATCCAACAGACACTATCAGTCTAGAAATAAAACAATTTAGTGCTACTTCAAGGTTGATTTTCTTTGTAGTCTTTTTAGCAAATCAGACAGTAAAGATCTAAGATCAGACTGCATGTTTTGTGCAGTCTAATCTCAGTCTACACTGGCCACAAGGCAACTGTAGTTGGTAAAGGCACTTTAAGGGTTGGGCATAATTACATTGTGTTGTCATATTAGTTTGTTGACAAAAAAAAGGATGAAATCACAAGGTACACATTTTATTGTCAGTGTAACTGCATGCTGCTTTAACTTCATACCAAACTACAATTTTTTTTACTCAGCCAATTCAAAAGCATTTGCCAATGATAAATTAGGCATGGCTTGAATTATGGAGTTTATCTTCGGAATGGTTGAAAAGTTGGTTACCAGCATTTTCACCTTTTTGAACTATGTTTTCAATAGCCATCCTCTGCAGTCTAGGTAAATACCCCAGCTGTTTGGTAAAGGGTTAACTCTTTACCATACAATCCTGACTTTTAACGACCCTAAAAAGGAAGCCCTTTGAAAACACTCTGGGAAAAGGAGAAAATGCTGGTAACCAGCATTTTCTCCTTTTCCCACAATGTTTTCTACCCGTCCCATAACAAATTTCAATTTTTAAGTCACATTCAATATGTCATCTTCAAATGCTTTCAATTTGGACTAGTCTACAATCTGGTCTTTTGGTAAAGAGTTACAGTAATCAATATCTACTTTGTATGATAATCCCATCACAAAAACGACTTACTTTTTGAAGACTGTACGAAAACCGTTGTTATTATTGGTGATATTATTGATACAAACAGTCTGACCGGGAGGACATGGCACAGGAGCATTCAAATCTTCACAGTCGAAATCATCCAAGCACTGGTAACAGGAATCTGACCACACAAAAATGAATAAAGTCAACAGTCATCTGGTACTTTCAATTTACATCTTTTACGACATATTCCCTGTTCAACCCTATACCAATCAATCCTGTTTTAATGACCATGATGAATAAAGCTTTTGAAAATATTGTGCCAAAAGGAGAAAATGCCAGTTACCAGGATTTTCTCCTTTTTCTACCATGTTTCCTACTCTGTCACAGTTAAATCTCATCATTTGAGCCACATTTAGCTCTCCACCACATAACAAAATTTTAGACTCATTCAAATTCAAAGCTGTTGCAGACAACTAATTAAATATGGTTTAACCCTTTACCACACAATCCCGACTTTTAACGACCCTGTGAAAGAAGCCTTTTGAAAACCTTGTGGGAAAAGGAGAAAATGCTGGTAACCAGCATTTTCTCCTTTTCCCACAATGTTTTCTACCCTTCCCAAAACAAATTTTAATTTTTTAATCTCATTTACTTTGTTGCCTGCAATTGCTTTCAATTTGGACCAGTCTAAAATTTTGTTGTTTGGTAAAGAGTTAAATGATGAGACTTGTCTCTGAGAGGGTAGAAAACATGTTGGGAAAAAGGAGAAAATGCTGGTTACCAGCATTTTCTCCTGTACCCAAAATGTTTTCTAGAGCCTTCTTCCTGAAGGTCATTGAAATACAGGATTGTTTGATAAAGGATTAATTTGTTAATTTGTTGTCTAGAAACCCTAATAATTAGACATGCAAAAATTTTGCCCTTTGATAAAGTGTTAAAAGGTAAAATGTCTTCATTTACATTAACTCTTTACCTAACAAACCCGAATTTTAATGACCCTGAAAGAGATGCCTTTTGAAAACATTGTGGGAAAAGGAGAAAATGCTGGTAACCAGTATTTTCTCTTTTTCCCACAATGTTTCCTATCATATCAAAGAGAAATTTCATCATTTGGGTCACGTTTAAATTGTTGTCTGCAAATGCTTTCAATTTTGACAATTCTACATTTTTGTCATGTAGTAAAGGGTTAAAAATCTTTATAAAAATGCCCCAACAATGCAAAACCAAGATGATTTTGTTCAGGAAATCACAAGAGTATAGAGTATTGTAAATTGCTGTACAATGTTCTTAAGATGTTTATGTAGAAAGCAGCCAGGGGCTTGAAAAGATTTTATTGCCAAGCTTGTGGTAAAAGAAACTCAAGGAAAGCATGGAAAACTGCATTGGCAGCCACAACAAAATGAAATTTAAAAAAAGTGTAAACCCAGAAAAAAAAAACATAATACGGTAAAAAACTTACGTGGTGGAGGCGGTGTAGTGGAAATAGCTGAAACAGATATCTATCATTGATAAAAACTGTTACACAGTTTTCTTAGTCTACTTGTCTTAACTCTTTACCAAACGACAAAATTTTAGACTGGACCAAATCATTTGCAGATGTGCGTGCTTGCATGTGTGTGTTGTGTAATTTGCCTTCTGCAAGTGTTTTTAACATGGACCAGACTAAATTCTTGACTTCTAGGGATTAGCTAAGATAACCTCGGATGTTAATAGGTAATGCCCGTTACTCGTAATTCAGTGTTAATATGCTGTTAAATCCTGTTAAGTCAAAAATTCTCTCCAGGGACTAAAAAGTCTTCGCAACACAATTCATTTATCTCTTACTGTTGAGCATTGTCTGAAAACTTTGTTCATGTGGGAAAGCTGCCAGTGGGTTGGAAAAGAGTGTTGGGTGCCTGTGGTAGTAACCCTTTCAGTCCCAAATATATAAACTCAAACTATTTGAAGAGCTGAACTCAGATTTTTATTTCATAGACTTGACTTAATAAGCAGACAATACAGATCCAAGATCAGACAGCACGTTCTGTGCAATCTATTCTTGATCTATGCTGCAAATGCCCCTATTCTTGCCTAAGGCGCTGAAAGGGCTAAACTCTTGACAGTTTAGGCTACAATATTTTAGACATACAAAAAGATAAATGAATAAAAAAAAATACTAGTACTACAAGTAGACAAGCAACTGAAGGAAAGCTAAATATAGTATTTTAACAATATAACAAGAGGGCCATGATGGCCCTGTATCGCTCCACTGGCTTATAAATATAAACCACGAAGAAAAGTCTTCACTATATAAGCCCTTATAAAACTTTGACCTCATGGCTACAGTCTGACTAAATGGGGAATATTGTATTAGAAGAATAACATGCCAAATGTGGGAGTTCTTGGCCTTATGGCTGGTAACAAGATGGTTTCTGAACTTTTCACTCCATAAACCCATGTAAAACTTGTGATCCCTGGTGCAGGGCCAAACTTGATCCTAGAGCTGTAACTTGGGCCCTCTTTGTAACTGTCCACTAAATAATGCTATAATTATATGCAAAATTTGGTAGCCTAAGCCTTATGGCTATGTACACCAAGATTTAAAAGTTTTCCCTATGTAAGCCTATGTAAATCTTGTGAACCCCCCCCCTCCAAGTATGAGGCCAAATTGACCCCAGGAGTATACTTTGGGCACTTTTGGTAGACTCCAACTAGATCAAGCTAAATGCCAAATTTGGTAGCTCTAGGCCTTATGGTTTCAGACAAGAAGATATTTAAAGTTTTCTCTATATAAGCCTATGTATAAAACTTGTGACCCCTGGGGAAGAGCCAATTTTGACCCCAGGGCTATAATTTCAAGAAACATGATAGAGGTCTACTACATAAAGCTACATGCCAAATTTGGTAGCCCTATGCCTTATGGTTTCAGACAAGAAGATTTTTAAAGTTTTCTCTATATAAGCCTATGTAAAACTTGTGACCCCTGGGGAAGAGCCAATTTTGACCCCAGGGCTATAATTTCAAGAAACATGATAGAGGTCTACTACATAAAGCTACATGCCAAATTTGGTAGCCCTATGCCTTATGGTTTCAGACAAGAAGATTTTTAAAGTTTTCTCTATATAAGCCTATGTAAAACTTGTGACCCCTGGGGCAGAGCCAATTTTGACCCCAGGGCTATAATTTGAAGAAACTTGATAGAGGTCTACTACATAAAGCTACATGCCAAATTTGGTAGCCCTATGCCTTATGGTTTCAGACAAGAAGATTTTTAAAGATTTCCAATATTTTTCAGTTTTGTTGCCATGGCAACCAGAGTTTTTGAAGGAATCAAATTCTTTCAAGAAATTCTGAAGAGGACCATGTCAGGATCATTTCTGTGAAGTTTCGTGAAAATCGGATGGGTAGTTTCAGAGAAGAAGATGTTTGAAATAAAAGTTAATGCACGGACGGACGGACGGACGACCGGACGGACGGACGGACGCACGACGGACACCGGGCCATGACATAAGCCCGCTGGCCTTCGGCCAGTGGAGCTAAAAAACATGGCAGGAAAAGGGGCAACAGCTTGTCACAAGCAATTGCTCCTTTTCCAACAAAGTTTTCTAAAGCTGTCAACTGAAGGGGCTTATAGTTATTTTTGAACAGTAATGTTTAAGCTTATGAACTCTTTACCAAACAACAAAATTTCAGTCCTCTTCAAATCACATGTGGCTCAAATGATGGGAGTTTGTCTGTAGAATGTAAGAAACATTGTGGGAAAAGGAGAAAATGCTGGTTGCCATCATTTTCTCCTTTTCCCACAATGTTTTCAAAATGCCTCTCTCTTATGGTCATTAAAAGTCGGCAGTGTGTGATAGAGGGTTAATAGAGTAATTTTGTATTGGAAATGGTTATTTCATCTTCTCTAAGATAGAGTTTTAGAAGATTAGAATTAAAAATTTTTAACCCATTTAGCACCATAGTGAAAACACTGTATAAGGAGTATACATTTGCACGACCCAGATCAAGATCAGACTACATAGAAGATGCTGTCATATTAAGTTTTCATCGTCCACATCTTGATTAAAAACTTTGATTAAAAAATATCCTCCTCATTTGCATCAGTATGAACTACGTGATGCTACTTAGTAAAAATATACATAGAAACTGCAAACTTTTTTAATAAAACAAGAGGGCCATGATGGCCCTGGATCGCTAACCTGAGTAGAGTGCCTTAAAGGTATTTCTTTAATTTGACCAAGTGACCTAATTTATGACCCCAGGTGACCCAATTTCAAACTCAAATTTCACAAAGACAAACATTCTGACCAATTTTCAAGTCAATTGAGCAAAAAATGTAGCCTCTACAGTGCCCTAAAAGTATTTCTTTGATTTGACCTAGTGACCTAGATTATGACCCCAGGTGACCCAAATTTGACCTGGTCTTGGACTTTATCAAAAGAAACATTTTGACCAATTTTCAAATCAGCTGAATAATAAATGTGGCCTCTAGAGTGCCCACTAGGTATTTCTTTAATTTGACCAAGTGACCTAGTTTATGACCCCAGTTGACCCAAATTTAGACTCATGTGAAGTTTTATAAAGACAAACATTCTGACCAGTTTTCAAGGCAATTGAGCAAATAATGTGGCCTCTAGAGTGCCCACAAGGTATTTCTTTAATTTGGCCTAGAGGCCTAGTTTATGGTTCCAGGTGACCCAAATCCAAGCTCATCTGATATTTCATCAAAACAAACATTCTGGCCAAATTTCAGGTCATTTGAGCAATAAATGTGGCCTCCAGAGTGCAAACAAGGTATTTCTTTAATTTGACCCAGTGACCTAGTTTATGACACCAGTTGACCCAAATTCAGACTTATGTGAGATTTTATAAAGACAAACTTTCTGACCAATTTTCGAGGCAATTGAACATATAATGTGGCCTCGAGAGTGCCAACAAGCTATTTCTTTAATTTGACCTAGTGACCTACTTTATGACCCAAGATGACCCAATTTTGAACTCAATGAACTCGTTGTGCTTAGATGGGCTAACAAACTTAGAAGAGAATCACTATATACCAAATATCGAAGCTCTACGCCTTCCAGTTTCAAAGAAGAATTCTACAGTTTTCCTTCTTTGTTCCTATGTTTGAACTTGTGACGCCCCGAGCTGGGCCAGTTTTGACCCAAGCAGCATCCTTGGAACAAACTTGGTAGAGGTCCGCTAGGAGATGCTACATACCAAATATCAAAGCTCTACACCATCCCGTTTAAGAGAAAAAGAAATTTAAAGTTTTCCTTCTTTGTTCCCATGTTCGAACTTGTGACCCCCTGGGCTGGGCCAGTTTTGACCCCAGGGGCATCATATGAACAAACTTGGTAAAGGTCCACTCTGAGATGCAACATACCAAATATCAAAGCTCTACGCCTTCCAATTTCAGAGAAGAAGATTTTTTAGTTTTCCTTCTCTGTTCCTATGTTCGAACTTGTGACCCCCGGGGCAGGGCCAGTTTTGACCCCAAGGGCATCATATGAACAAACTTGGTAGAGGTCCACTAGAAGATGCTACATACCAAATATCAAAGCTCTACGCCTTCCTGTTTCAGAGGAGAAGATTTTTTAAGTTTTCCTTCTTTGCTCCCATGTTCGAACTTGTGACCCCCGGGGCAGGGCCAGTTTTGACCCCAGGGGCATCATATGAACAAACTTGGTAGAGGTCTACAAGGAGATGCTACATACCAAATATCAAAGCTCTACGCCTTCCAGTTTCAGAGAAGATGATTTTTAAAGTTTTCCCTATTTGTTCCTATGTTTGAACTTGTGACCCCCGGGGCAGGGCCAGTTTTGACCCCAGGGGCATCATATGAACAAATTTGGTAGAGGTCTACTAGGAGATGCTACATGCCAAATATCAAAGCTATATGCCTTCTAGTTTTAGAGAAGATGATTTTTAAAGTTTTCCCTCTTTGTTCCTATGTTCGAACTTGTGACCCCCGGGGCAGGGCCAGTTTTGACCCAAGGGCATCATATGAACAAACTTGGTAGAGGTCTACTAGGAGATGCTACATGCCAAATATCAAAGCTCTATGCCTTCCAGTTTCAGAGAAGATGATCTTTAAAGTTTTCCCTATTTGTTCCTATGTTCGAACTTGTGACCCCCGGGGCAGGGCCAGTTTTGACCCCAAGGGCATCATATGAACAAACTTGGTAGAGGTTCACTAGGAGATGCTACATGCCAAATATCAAAGCTCTATGCCTTCTAGTTTTAGAGAAGAAGGTTTTTTAAAATTTTCCTTCTTTGTTCCTATGTTCAAACTTGTGACCCCCCAGGGCGGGGCTAGTTTTGACCCCAGGGACATCATATGAACAAACTTGGTAGAGGTCCACTAGGAGATGCTACATACCAAATATCAAAGCTCTACGCCTTCAAGTTTCAGAGAAGAAGATTTTTAAAGTTTTCCTTCTTTGTTACTATGCTCGAGCATGTGACCCCCGGGGCTGGGCCAGTTTTGAACCCAGGGGCATCATATGAATAAAGTTGGTAGAGGTCCACTAGGAGATGCTACATACCAAATATCAAAGCTCTACGCCTTCTAGTTTCAGAAAAGAAGATTTTCAAAGATTTTGCTATTTTTTTCCTTTTGGTTGCCATGGCAACCAGAGTTATGGGTGGATTCAATCTCTTGAACAACTTTGGTATAGGTTCACCGGAGGAACATCCCTGCCAAGTTTCATCAAGATTGGCCCAGTGGTTTAGGAGGAGATGTTTAAAGAAATTGTGGATGACGGACGACGCACGATGGACGACGGACATTGGGCGATCACAAAAGCTCACCTTGAGCACTTAGTGCTCAGGTGAGCTAAAAAAAAAAAGCCTAAGCAAAGAAACTACTTTAGCGTGCTAAACCAAGCCAGGAAAAGCAGAAAAAACAGAAAAAAAACGTGTCTCTTTACTAGCAAAGCCTCTCCCTTGCAGAATTAAAGCATTTTGCATATGTAATGAAACAATTGCTCCGGATAGATAATTTATGGGCAAAATGACCTAAACAGTACTACATGTATCAACTCACACCTCTGTGGTAGATAGCTGTTGTCACCAGCAGTCACTCCTTTTCCAAATAGCTTTTCCATATCTATCTTAACCCTTTACCACACAATCCCGGGTTTTCACGACCCTGATAAAGAAGCCTGTTGAAAACATTGTACGAAAAGGAGAAAATGCTGGTAACCAGCATTTTCTCCTTTTCCCACAATGTTTTCTACCCTCCCCAAAATAAATTTCAATTTTTGAGTCAGTTATTTTGTCGTCTGCAAATGCTTTCAATTTCGAGAACTCTAAAATTTTGTCGTTTGGTAAAGAGTTAAATGACATTTTCTTTTCTTAAGCTTTTCTTTCTTCTTCTTTTTGTTCTTCACACAAGACTTTTCGTAGGTAAAATGCTAAACTGTATATCAGTTTTATCCTTTACCACACAATCCCATGTTTTAACAACCCGAAGGGAAGAGCCTTTTGAAAACATTGTGAGAACAGAAGAAAAAGATGGTGACTAGCATTTTCTCCTTTTCCCACCAAGTTTTCTATCCTTTCCCATGCAAGTCTCATCATTTAAGCTACATTTAATTAAATTTTGTTGTCTGCAAAGCTCTTAATTTGGACAAGTATTGACCAAGGTCAGCCTGTGCAGTCTGCGCAAACTGACCTGGGCCGAGGCTTTTTGCTATTGGTCAATTTTATACATGTCCAAGAACCACACTACCTCAGGATTCAGCTGCTTGTCTTACAAAATGGACTTTATGGATCCGAAATTATATGATGACTTGCTTGGCATCATGCATCATAAAAGATGCATTAAGCCCCCTTTTGCCAGAGTGCAGCTCAATTACATCATGCAAAGCTGCATATCCTTCCCAGTAATTGCACAAGGTTTCATCATATTTAGAGCAAAATCAAGGGAGAAATTATGTGACACAAAATGCATACATGAATCTACAAAGACAAACAGACTGATTCCAGAACATCCCTTGAAACCTTTGTTTATCCATTTTACAATAAATAAAATGATAATTGTTAGCCATTGGCTCAAGCTTTTTTAATATCATCACTGGGCAATATTACAACTAATCACAAGCCTGCACATGTGACTGTGTTACAACAATCACGAGCCTACACATGTGATAGTGTTACAATCAATGGCTTCTGTTGAGTTTCCAACACAATCTAGTCCTTGAGGTGCTGTGTCAGGTGTGAATATACAGGTCCTGTTGCGGGATTTGGACCCTCCACCACAGGATTCAGAGCAGGTAGACCAAACACTCCAAGCATCCCAGACCCCATCAACTGTGTATTTGAAAGAATGGTCAAAAATGATTGTGAGAAAGGATTATAAACAGATGGACAATGGTTTTGGAGCAAAAGGGTAACAAGAGACATATACATGTACTGCCAGCAGATAGGTATAAAGCATCAAGTTTAAGGCAAAGCTAAAAGCT
Source organism: Tridacna gigas (assembly GCA_945859785.2). Classification (NCBI taxonomy): domain Eukaryota; kingdom Metazoa; phylum Mollusca; class Bivalvia; order Cardiida; family Cardiidae; genus Tridacna; species Tridacna gigas. The sequence goes on along the minus strand of OX244036.2, from coordinate 29,230,545 downwards.
CTTTAACAAAAGATTAATATCAGAAAGTAGCTTCTAAAGAACCTGTCACTGCATTTTTAAAAGCTATTGAGAAAGGAAAATGTATCAAAATTCAATTCATGGAAATGGCGACAAGGAAATAACATGATGGCAAACAGTGAAATTGGTATATTACGAAAATAATGATTTCTTAACAACACATAAATGTTATTTAACTCTTTACCAAATGGCAAAATTATAGCCATGTCTAAATTGAAAGGATTTGCAGACAGCAGATAAATTGTTGTTCAAAACATGAAATCTCTAAAATTTCAAAGGATAAAAAACATGGGAAAAGGAGAAGATTTTGGTTACAAGTATTTTCTCCGATTCCCACAATTTTTCATAAGCTTTCTTCCTCAGGGTTGTCACCAAGTTGGAATTGTAGGCTGAAGGGTTAAACTTGTCAAAAGCCAATGGATTAAAATATGTTCATTGGTAGTAACAAATGTAGAAGGGCTGACCGATAAGTGGTGAGCCTAGCAGTGAAGGAGTTAAGCAGGATGTCTTTTTTCAGCCCTACTATTCCTTGACTATGAGGGATGTCCAACATGTATTGCTTATTTTGGTCCCAAATCATCAAGATGTGAAATAATTAATGTTTTCTTACTTCATACCTTCGAAGTACTTCGCATAACTAGAAATACATAGTTTAATTAGATAAATTCACTTCCGGAAGGCGTCACAGTATGCTGATTTAGGTATACTTCTTAGGAACTGGAAAACAGTGGACCCAAGCGCCCGTCTTGACCAATATTTCTGTCCAGAGAGTATTTTTTTTCAGTTTTGGGAAAAGGAAGAAGTCACATGGGGGAAGATTAGGAGAGTAAGGAGGGTGCGGTAAAACAGTAACGTTTTCTCTCCTAAAAAAATTACAAACTATTCTCATGAAGAAGTCACATTTGTTTGAACCCTGTGACTGGCCGCTCTTTTTTATAGTACTTTTTCAATTTCTTTAACACAACATGCTAATAATACTTCCCTGTAATACTTTTACCCTTTTTCACTGGCAAATGAATTGCAATTCCTTCAACAGAAAAGAAAAATTGCTTGAAAAACCGTCTTTACACTTACGGTGCGTTTTGCAATTATGGGTCTCCTATAGTTTTTGGTTGCCCATATTGTATTCCTGACCTTTTGAATCTGCTCAATATAGTGAATCCAGATTTCATCTCCAGTAACAACATTTCGTAAACTTTTTTTAATTGTATTTTGGAAAAAGTTTGAGCAATTTCTTAGCAATTTCGACTCACTGCTTCTTTTGATCTTCAGTTAGCAAATGGGGTACCCACCTACCAGTAATCTTTCTAACATTGAGTATTTTCTTCAAAATAAGTTGCACACTTGATAGTGATATACCTACCAATCATGCTATATCACAAACCAGATAATGAGCATCTCTCTCAATAATTTCTTTTACTTTGGAGACATTTTCTTTGACCCTTGAACACCTCCGCCTGCCAGATTTGGGTGCATTTTTAACTGACTCTAAGTCACAATCAATTTTTTTTTCCCATCTGCAAACAATTTCATAAGACACCAAAGAGTTCCCATGAACAGACTTTACCATGCTAGAAATTTGTTGCAATGAGCAACCCAGCAAAGAGCAAGCTTTTATGTAAATCCATATTTCTTGTTTCTTTTCTACTCTTTTACTAACCATTTTCAGGATAGTAGTCAACAACTGTGAGTATTCAAATGACAAATTCTCTATACACTGATAAAGCAAATCGGTACATGCATACATCAATGTAAAGGTACTGAACATGTCTATCCAGGTGTATATCGAGAAGTTGAAATTTCCTCCTGAATTTAGAGATACATGTACATTACAATAAGCAATACATTTCAAACACCCCTTGTATTTAAGGCTTTGTACCTGAAGACTGGTGTCATCTGATCAGTTTATGTCGAAGACGTACATGTAGCACTATAAAGTAAACAAGGCAAGTGACTTTTTAAAGGTGTGTTATTCCACCAGGATAGTTCCCTTGTTAACAAATCTGTCATTGCCACTGCTGCCACTAACAACAGTGGCTTTGCATTGATTGAGCATCAGCCTTATTCACCTGATTTCGCTACATCAGACTTCCATCTATTTCCAAAATTGACAAGGCCATTTCCAGTACCCACTTTCTGTCAAATGATGTCATACATGCAGTGGATGATTTCCTGAACAGTCATGAAAAGGACTTTTTTAAAAGTGGCATTGAGGCCGTAAGACATTGCTGGCAAAAGCATGTAACTGAGGGGGATTATGTTGAAAAATACATGTAAAGTCTAAAGTCAAACCCTTACATAAAAGAATCACAACTTATCAATCAGCCCTCATATGACAATTTTTGTATCATACAACAGACCAACTTTTCAAAACAAAGAGACAAAGGGACGAACTGCTCTTACAGCATTTGTATCAAACAAAACGATCATTCCAATCCTACACATCATGACAAAAACACTCCTGGAGAGAAAACAAGAAGCAGGTGTCAACCATCAACAATTCAATGTCCTGACCTGTAATGCTGACAGAATATCAGGTCATAGCCATAATTATTGTACAGGGAATGTCAGATTTTGTTGTACATCATGTATTGACTCTTTACCTAAAAGCAAAATTCTGGGCTGGTCCAAATTGAAAGCATTTGCAGACAACAAATTAAAGGTCGCCCATATGATGAATTTTGTCTTTGATAAAGTAGAAATGTTAATCTCCAAAAAGGGAGATATGACAGTATATACATGTGAAATTTCAAAGAGGCGAGAGTGTTTGTTCATTTTTCTTTTTTATGGATCTGCAACAGTTTTGTCTTTAGAAAGATAAAATTGTGTTGACGGCCCTACCCCTTTTTTGACCTTCATTCCTATCCCCTATGGTCTTTTTTCTGCAACAGGCCTCTGTAGTTTCAACTAAGAAAATCCTTGAAACAAAAGTTAAAATGCAGATGGATACTGGACCATGAGATAAGGTCTTTGACCAGTGGAGCTAAACATCACAAATTATCACAAACCTGGACATTGCTGTGTATTACAATCTACAATATCAGTTGTATTCCCTGTACAATCTGCTCCATGTGGGGCTGTATCAGGACTAAAAACACATGTCCTATTGCGAGACTTGGTCCCTCCACCACAGCTTTGAGAGCAACTATCCCATGTGCTCCATGGGTTCCAAACCCCATCAGCTGTGCATAGCATAGAAATGCAACAAAATAAAGCAAGTGTATTAATAAAGCATGAATCGGGTGACAATATCAGACAAAGTTACATTCATTACAAAAACAAAAAATGTGTTTGTATACTTTACTCTGATCCTGACTTAAACAATTATAGTTGCCTTAGCTGCCTGTGAGGGCTAAGATCAGATTGCACAAAATGTGCCATCTGATTTTTCACCTTCACTGTCTGTTTTGCTTGGACTGTCTGGCCAGGGGCAACCTTGAAATATCCCTTATTTGGGTCTTTTTTCAGAATGAAATGTCTGTTGGGTTTATCTGACAGTCTAAGGATTAACCTTGGTATTACAGTGCTAAGGGCAACATAAGGTGCCTTGAGTGCATTGTAGATCAAGACCAGACTGAACAGAAATAGATTATTGAGATGTATTCCGGTTTAGACATCCTTGAAATAGCTGCAATGGGGTATTGTCCACTGACTGAAATTACATATTTACCTTCTATTTAACAATTGGTCTAAAAGACTTGAATGAAAAAGCCATGGGCTGTTTGATTATTAGGCTGAGTATTTAAGCATATAGCATCAAGTGAGCAAAAAGCAACAATGCACTATTTGTTGTAATAAATATGTCCATGTACAAGGCCTGTTCAAAAAATACCTAGAAAAGTACTGTAATTCTCTTAAATGTCACTTAAATATAACAAAGTTGATACCTATTGTAGAGAGATTAATATTGTACTGAAAATATAATTTTCTAGTTAATATTTCACCAAGCTCCCATAGCTCATTCAGTAGCGTACAGGACTAGAGAACAGGAGGTTGCTTGGCCAATTTCTTTCCAAGGACTGATGATAATCATCGAGACAAGATTCATTCCTCTCTCACAGCTGACCATAGCTTCGACGATGGTTATGTGGGAAAGCAGCCAGTGGCTTGGAAAGAATATTGTGTGGAGTACTGGTAAATGAAACTCCAGGAATGCATGAACTGGTGCACTGGTTGCCGTGATATTACTGAAATAATGTTGAAAACAGCATTAAACACCATACAATCAATCAATCAATCTAGTTAATATTTCAACACCTTATAAAGATAAGGTAGTTATGGCAACATCATGTTCCAAAACCAAGCCCAAAAGGCAATAAAACGAAAGCATTTGCCGTTCGGAAAACAACATGTCTCTTTTGTGTCCGATTAGATGTTTTCACCAAAAATATATCAAAATTTCACCCAACTCTTGACATGACATTCTTGAATTTACATTAACATCTGAAGTCATTGGAGCATTTGGCAGCCATGTTGTTTGTTCACGTGCGTCAAAATGAGTACCGAACAGAGACCTGCTGTTTAATTTTGTATTTTAAATGGAAAATCAAGAAAAGAAACAATGGAAATGTCAATCAAAACATACGGCGTTTAAGCAATGAAGAAAACAGCTTTATAAAAATGGTGTGTGTGTTACGAAGATGGTCATGAAAGTGTGATAGATGATCAGAGAAGTGGAAGGCCGACGTCAATAACACAACATAAAGAACATGAAATCAATGAACTTCTGGACAATTATAGACGCATTACTCTGAGAGAAATAAGGGAGTGAGTGGACTATAGCGTTGAGACTGTACATCAGATTATTCATGACACTTTAGATATGAAATTCTTTGGAGAACTGTCTCGCCTAGGTATTTTTGAAAGAAACACTTGGTAAGTAATGCAAATAATGAGACATAAAATTGAAGCTGAATGACGCTAGGCTGGTTTTTGAGCGATGACGTTGCTATAACTACCATATCTTTATAAGTTGTTGAGATATTGGCATGAAATTTATACCGTCAATGCAGAATTAGTTTGTCTACAATATGTATATGTTTTGCTGTATTTAAGCAATATTTGAGAGAATGGCATTACTTTTCTGCATATTTTTTTAACAGCCCTCATATTATCTAAAGCATATAAAGTGACATTGTCAATTGATAGAGCTACAGGTAGGAAAGATCAAATGACTAACTGACTGATGTAAATGAATGAATGAAATGAATGAATGAATGAAACAGCTTTGGTTTTGTTCTCCATATAGATCTAGAATTTGCTAGCTGAACCTCAATCTCTACATTCCAGTGTTTATGAGAAATTCTGGCCATGGTCTTTCTTTTTTCAAGTTCTAAGCATTAGGACAAAATTGTGCATTATGACATTTAAAAGCCTGAAACTGTGGGGAATATGAGTTACGTGAACTTTTACCATAATAATTTTTTTAACTAACATAATTATTACAAAAATCCTTGACATAATACCAAAATACTGACTCTAACACGTCACAAACCTGGACATTGCTGTGTATTACAATCTACAATATCAGTTGTATTCCCTGTACAATCTGCTCCATGTGGGGCTGTATCAGGACTAAATACACATGTCCTGTTGCGAGACTTGGTTCCTCCTCCACAGCTTTGAGAGCAACTGTCCCATGTGCTCCATGGGTTCCAAACCCCATCAGCTGTGCATAGCATAGAAAAGCAAGATTATCCAAGCACAAAAAAGCAAGCCTGTGCATAAAGCCAGAATCAGGTGACAATATGGGATGACAGCATTTGATTAAACTCTCACTTTATGAATTTTTTTTACACTTGACCAAATTGAAACTGTTTGCAGACAATTAACACATAAACTCTTTATCAAATGATAAAATTCTTGACTCTACTTAATTGAAAGCATTTACAAAAAATTAATTAAATGTAATTCAAATGGTAATTTCTGTCTATGATAGGATAGAAAACATTGTGGGAAAAGGGGAAAATGCTGGGTTACCTCTTCCATAGGGTTGTTAAATGCCGAGATTGTGTGGTAAAGACTTAAACATGTCTGAAACATTTAGGTTTGTCTATTTGAGAGCAAAAAACACTGTGTGAAAAGGAGAAATGCTGGTTACCAGCATTCACTAGGGTTCCCAGACTAATTTTGGAAGCATTTTTCTTTACCGTTGTTAAAACACAGGATTGTTTGGTAATGGGTTAAGTGCAAATTTTCTTTCATCATAGGAACAAAAATCCAGTTTATTTTTGTAAAACTAAATCAACAATTGTTAAACTACTTCACAGAAAAGTTGAATAACCTACTGGCTTGGTTGATTGACGCCATTTTCAACATTATTTCAGTTTTATCGTAGAGGCCAGTACACCTATCCATGCTTTCCTGGAGTTTCTTTTATCAGTATGATGCACAATATTCTTTCCACGCCACTGGCTGCTTTCCCACATAATTATCGTTGAAACAATGATCAGCAGTAAGAGAGAATGAATCCTGTCACAATGATCATCATCAATGTTCGGAAAGAAATTGAATCAGCCACCCCCTGTTCTCAAGTCCTGTACGCTACCGACTAAGCTACAGGGGCTCGGCCCTATTGGCTTGGAGTGTGTATCATACTTTTTCAGTAACAATAACCTTTGCATATATGTAAACTAAAACAAAGGTAATGAGCATAATTGCATTTAAAGATTATCACCATTTCAACTTTCTTTACCAATTGACAAAATTTTACTCTATTAACCCTTTACCACACAATCCCGACTTTTAACGACCCTGAGAAAAAAGCCTTTTGAAACAATGTGGGAAAAGGAGAAAATGCTGGTAACCAGCATTTTCTCCTTTTCCCACAATGTTTTCTAACCTTTCAGAAACAAATGCAATAATTTTAGCCACATTTAATTTGTTGTCTGCAAATGTTTTCGATTTGGACCAGTCCGAAACATTGTCGTTTGGTAAAGAGTTAAATTTGCAGATGACAATTTGGTCAAGTTATAAGACGATCACCATCTTTATTATGGTAGAAAACATAGTGGGAAATGGAGAAAATGCTGGTTACCAGTATTTTCTCCTTTTTACCACAATGTTTTCAAAGACCTTCTTCTTCAGGTTCATTAAAACATGGGATTGCTAGGTAAAGGGTTAAGCCTTACTCATAAATGGTTGAAGTGATAGCTAAATTTTTACAAACTGTCTTTGAGGATTCATTCCTCTCTCACAACTGAACATGGCTTTGATGACATGTATCTCTTTACCAAACGACAATATTTTACACTCGTCAAAATTCAAAAATGTTGCAGATGACAAATTGAATGTGTCTAAATTGATGCAACCTGACTCTGAAAGGGTTAGAAAACATTGTGGGAAAAGGAGAAAATGCTGGTGACCAGCATTTTCTCCTTTTCCCACAATGTTTTCTTAAGGCGTCTTACCCAGGGTCGTAAAAACTCTGGACTGTGTGGTAGAGGATTATGCGGGAAAACAGCAAAAGGCTTTGAAAGAGTGTTGTGCAAAATGTGATGGAATAAGAAACACTAGCATGGTATGGATAGGTGTACTGACATCTGCAACATAACCCAAATAATGTTAAAAAAGGTGTTAAAAGCTAAACAGAAACTGAAAATCTAGTAAAACCTGTCTAAGTGTAACATGTATTAACCCTTTACCTCACTATCCAAAGTTTTGATGACCTTGAGAAAGAGGACTTTTGAAAATGTTAGAAAAGGAGAAAATGCTGGTGATATGCATTTTTTCTTTCTTTCAGGATAGTTTTTTTTTTTCCAGAAACAAATCCAAGACTCTTAGCCAAATTCAGTTTGTTGTCTTTCAATCCTTTTAATATGGGTGACTCCAAAATTTTGTTGTTTGTTAAGCAACCTTGTAGTGAGTTTCAAGAGAATACAAATATATGGAACTGCTCCTATTCTAGGCAAATACCTGCCTATAGCATGGACATTTCGTGTGTCCCTTAGCTCTTTACCAAACAATCCTGGGTTTTAACAACCCTGAGTAATAAGGCTTTAAAAAACATTGTGGGAAAAGGAGAAAATGATGGTAACCAGCATTTTCTCCTTTTCCTGCATTGTTTTCTATCCTGCCAGAGATGATTCTCATTATTTCAGCCACATTCATTTTTCTCCTCTGCAAGTGCTCTCGACTTGGTTGAGTCCATTAAAATTTCGTTGTTTGGTACATATTTATGCATTAGCTTCATACAGGTTGAATGGTATTTTACAGGGCCAGTCCTTCTCTTTGAGGTGATTTGCCACCAAACCATTCCATACTCTAATTCCTAGATGAACTAAACCCTTTACGAAAGTACAAAACTTTTGACTGGTCCAACATGAATGCATTAAATTTTACAGGAAAAAAAAAAATCCTTAGTCAAGTTGTGAGATATGTCTTTTATAGAAAACACTATGGGAAAAGGAGAAAATGCTGGTTACCAGCATTTTCTCCTTTTCCAGTGATGTTTCAAAAGGCTTCTTCCTTAGGGTTATAGAAAATTGGGATTGTTTGGTAAAGGGTTGACTAAAAGAGCATAATTAAAACAAGGTAACAGAAATATAATTTACCAGGACATGCAGCAGTAGTGCATTCTCTTGTCTCATTTGCACTTCCTTCGCAGTCTTTCCCGTGTGGAGCGCCTGGGATTGCATATGCACATCGTCGCTGTCGAAATTCTGTTCCATTACCGCAAGATACAGAACACTGGCTCCACTCCTGCCAATTAGCCCACTGTCCATCCACTGAAAACATAAACATATCTGATATCAGTTGGCAGTATCGACATCCTACTAACTCTTTACAAGAAAACAAAATGTAAGACCAGTCGAAGTTGACACCATTCACAGATAACAAGATAAAATTTTGCACAAATGATGAGATTTGTATCAAAATGGGTAGAAAACATTGTAGGAAAAGGAGGAAATCTGGTTACCAGCATTTTCTCCTTTTCCCACAATGTTTTGGAAAGCCTATATTCTTTGGGTCTTTTAAAGTTGGGATTGTGTGGTAAAAGGTTAAGTCTTTAAGACTTTTCCAGATGCAAAAAGTCAAAGACTTGCCCATACTGAGAAGAACTATGGATGATAAATAAAACATGGCTCAATGAAAGCAATTACAAGCATTTTCTCCTTCTCCTGCAGAATAAACTCAAAATATTTTCAATTGAAAAATGAGACCCTAAAAATTGCAGCTTCATGGTTGCTGTTATCTATAGTGTTTTAGCAAAGGCAACAGTGTAGACTGAAAATCAGACTGCAAGTTCTTGCAGTCTGAATTTGATCTATAGTGGCCTCAACACCAACTACAGTTTTGAAAGGCACTTTTAAGGGTTAAGCCTCTACCTCAAAAAACCCTGTAGAAGAAGGCTTTTGAAAAAATTGTTGGGAAAGGAGAAAAGTTATGGTAACCAGCTATGTTTTTTTTAACCCTATCAAAGATAGAAATCATCGTTTCAGCTACATCTATTTTGTAGTCTGCAAATGCTTCCAATTTGGTCAAGTCCAAAATTTTGTTTCGTAAACAGTTAACTTTATATACAGACTTGTCCAAATTGAAAGCATCTGAAGAAGACAAATCAGGTTTCTTCTTTGAAGGGTAAGAGCACTGAGCGAAAAGACAAATATGCTGGTTACTGGATTTTTCTCTTTTCCTAACAACATCTTTAAAAGCTTTATTCCTCTGGGCTGTTGTTAAAGTTCCTAAACTAGTCATTTTAAGCCTAATATAACCCATTTCGTTGATATTTTATCAAACCATAGTCATTTTTGTGGCTACTCAACAAATATTACTCCTGGTGGCTGCGAGAATTTAGTGGAATGATTTCAAAGACAGTAGAAATGTAAATTTCTTATGTGTACATTAATATTTAGGTTTTTTATTGCTGAAAGAAGGGGAAAAGACATGATCGCACAAACAGAAAAATGCGCCAGATTAGCTGTTATCTATCCTAGCACCATGCATTTCAGCTGCCCATGTATATACATACCTAAATAAGGACACAAACATGATTAGATCGAGAACAATAGTATCTTGATTACTGGTGCTGTGCTACTTCGTCCCCTAAATTGCAGAAAATTGCAGACTATCCCTTTAACCCTTTCCCAAACAAGCCCTGGTTTTCACGTGTCTGCAGTACAAGTCTTTTGAAAACACTGAGGGAAAAGGAGAAATTGCTCGTAACGAGCAATTTCTCCTTTTCCCACAGTGTTTTCTACCCTTTTTGATAACTTTCTGCCATTTTCATAAAATTTAAAATTGTCGTCTGCAAACTCTTTCAATTTGGACCAGTCCAAAATTTGTCGTTTGGGAAAGGGTTAATCACCACAGATCCCCTCAATCACACATTTCATTAAAAATCTCATTTTCTTGGAAGAAGGACAGTAACAGAATATAGTTTTGGTCGTAAATTACAATAAACTGAGAAACTTTAAAATACATGCTGATGGATGAAACCGGCGACTTTAAAAACATGAATCCAAACTGTTCATATGCCATCAAAATGACATGCTGCAATCACCCTTGCTCTGGGAAGAAATGGATTTCTGCTGTTCCATTTGTAATCTAGCTTCGAATGAGCATCATGTTTGTAGGAAAGTGAATAAAGGGTTGCATGACATTCTCCGATTTTTTATATTGACACTTGAACAGAAAAAATCCTGGGTCAACCATAACACTCACCCTAGCATCACCCAATTTATAGTCCCCCGAATTTCATCTGGATGTCCCCTCAACATTTTTCGATGCACAACACATTGTTGAGATTCAGGAGATAAGCAACCGTGTTTGCCAGTCATAGATATTGCTAATTTATTGATTTAAAATCAAATGTACCACTTCCTTAAATTGGGTTAACAAAGAATTTACTCTAGCCTCGCCGAAAATACCGCAGTTTTGAATAAAATGGCATCATTTGCCGAAGCTGTTTTGCAACATATTACATATATGTCCATTAAAGTAACCTCCCTTGACAGGAAGTGGTCAACACAACCCATTTCCAAAATGACCTGGTCAAAAACAGTCCATTTAACCTAGGCTAAGACTAGTTATTCCAATGAATTTTATCAGAATTAATTTTGTAACTGTCTTGCTCTTATTTTTTTTTCAATAATGAATTTAACTGCTAGAGAAGAATATTCCAGAAACTGTCTTTTGACGTGTAAACAGGTCAGCAAGTCTACTGTATAGTCTTAAACAGGAATAAATGTCTGTCATATGAGCTATAAATGTCTGTTATATGGGCTATATGTTTTCTAAAAAATTGTCCCGCCTATTTTTTTAAAATCCCCCCCTAATTCTTGGATGAAGGGGGAAAAATCTCTCCTCATTTTCACTTTCTAGAATAGACACCGTATATCGCAAGTTATTAAGGCGAATATTAACAAACATCAACCGGTTTGTACAGATTGAATATTTATGAGTTACCATTTTTATCAAGCAAGTTAACTAAAATCATTATCATGATGTAAGCTTTAGCTTTTGTGACCCTGACCTTGCAGCCTAGTGTCTGAACCCTCCACTCTGCATGTCATCTCATTAAGGTGCACATATGTATAAAATATTTTCAGTCAGACAAAGGGTTCAAGAGATACAGAGCAGAAATGAAATTGCAAACAGACAGAAGGATGGACTGACAGACAGATGGGCGGTAGACCTGGAACAAAACATAAGAGGTATATTTTGGTGAATGAAAAAAGCATTTGAAAATGTTGAGAAAAAAGAAAAAAATGCTGGTTTCCAGCACACAATGAACATTATCAACAAGACACATCTGAGTATCAAAGAATAAGGTTTTGGGTGGAAAAAAGCCAGTTAAATTACCTTTACAGAGTTGCTGAGTACAAACTGTCCTCTCTTGATGTTCACCAACACAAATGGCACCTTTGGGAGCTTTGTCATCAAACACACAGGTTCGGTTTCTTGACTTTAGACCCAAATTACATGTGACAGAACAGGCTCCCCACTCACTCCAGTCACCCCACCTGCCATCAACTGAAATCAGAGCCATTAGTTCTCTTCCACACCATCACATGTTTTAATGAACTTGAGGAAGAAAGCTTTTGAAAACATTGTGGGAAGGGGAGAAAATGCTGGTAACTGGCACTTTCTAAATTTCCAATAATGTTTTCTACCCTTCAGAGACAGATTTCAGTAGTTGAACAACATTTAATTTTTCATGAAAATGCTGTCAACATGGACAAGTCAAGAATTTTGGCAGGTTATGAGTAAAGCAATTGGGATTGTCTTTGAAGGGACAGAAAAATGTGCAGAAAAAGGAATGGTCTCAATACCTTTCAACCTCGGGATCCTAAAAGCATTGGACTGTCTGATTTTGGATGGGCCTGCATGGTGTGTAACGCTGTTTTTAACATTATTTCAGTTATATCCTGGCAGCCAGTTCACTTATCCATGCCTTCCTGGATATTGGTTGTACTGGTACCTTGCACAATATTCTTCCCAAGCCAATGACTACTTTTCCGCATAACCCTCGTCAAAACCATGATCAGCGGTGAGAGACTGTATCGTATAGGGTTAAATATTGCTCCTGCAGACAAGGTTTTATTCTATCTAGCAGCAGACCCTGTTTGAGCAATTTCTTCTACTGCCACAACTGCCACAAAATCTTCTGATGTATTTGCATATTAACACTTTAAATACATCAAAAAGTTTTACACCTGTCTGACATGAAAGCACTTGCTGATGACAAATTATATGTGGTTAAAAAAATTGGATGGTTGGAAAACATTGTTTCAAAAAGAGGAAATGCTGGTTTATGAAACTTGGGATCATGTGATAAAGGTTTAACTCTGATACATGTGATTGGCCCTATTTTATAAGAATATTTTCAATGTTTTTTTCCTTCAAATTGTCTCCCAGAGGTACAGACTTCATCCTCAGAATGCAAAAGTCAACTTCAACTTCCTCAACCAATACAGATCAAGATCAGTTTGCAAAGAAACACAGTCTTATCTTGGTTGCACACAACCCAAACCTTGATTCTAAACTATGAACAAAACTCCTTTTTATTCGCAATGAAAATCTACCTCAGAATAGTCAAATTTATTAATCTAACCCTTTCAAACAACATGAAATTAATGACTCCCCCAAAGAGAAAGCTTTTGAAACCATTACAGTAACAGAAGAAAATACTGGCAATCACTATTTTCTGCTTTTTCAAGATTTTCTCCCTAAACAACAGTGCTTTCCTTGTCTTTTCAAAGAAAGTCAATAGTTTGGCATAATATATTTGATTTTTTGCCGGCAAGTATTTTCTACCAATCCTGTGACTTCCAAGGAAGAAGGCTTTTTTGAAAACTCTCAGAGGAGAGAAGAAAATGCTCTAAAACGACAATTCCCACATTGTTCATTATTTAACACTAGAATTCACCAAAAATGTGTTTTCTCTCTTCAACAAACAATTCGGTATCTCAACAGCAGTGAGGTAGAAGCCTTTGAAAACATTGTAAGAAAAAAGAGAATGCTGGTAACCAGCATTTTCTCCTTTTCCAACATTGTATTATACACTTTTAGAGAGCGTCTGCTAATTTGACACAAACTTCACTGAAAACCTGGTAAAAATCGCTTAAAGACATATCATACAAACATCACTAAAAAACATCAAAATAAAAACAAACCCCATGTATGTCAGTGCCAATGCCCAGTTGTAGGTATTGTTTTCATTTAAAAGTCCAAAAAGGGGAATGACTGTGTCAAACACATTTTAAGGGTTACTTGTTTTTCTGTTATGGGATTGATAAGTAATAACTAGCCCAAGTTTAATGTGTTTATCGTCAGGAACAATGGAGATGTCCTTTTGTCACAACGACACAGACAGCACGCCAAGGCTACAACAATACCTCAATGTTTTCTTCCAAAACAGCAGAGCTAAAAATGTCAAACACACTAATACCTCACCTGGACATAATCCACCATTACAAGACTGGGATTCCTCTGAGTCCCCTGTGCAATTGTTACCATGGACACTTGAGGGCCAGTTACATGTTCGGTTCCTGGTTTGAGTACCACCAGCACAGCTAACAGTACAGGTTGACCAGCCAGACCATGATGTCCATTGAGCATCTTCTGTAAGTTTAAAAAAAAAAGGTGTCTTTGACAAAAAAAGAACTTTGGTACGGAAATGTCTTTACTCCTTACCACACAATCCCGACTTTTAACAACCCTGATGAAGAAGGCTTTTGAAAACATTGTGGGAAATGAAGAAAATGCTGGTAACCAGCATTTTCTCCTTTTCCCACAATGTTTTCTACCCTCCCTAAATCACATTTCAATTTTTCAGTCACATTTATTTTGTCATCTGCAAATGCTTTCAATTTGGACAAGTCTAAAATTTTGTTGTTTGGTAAAGGGTTAATTTTAACTAGAAATGTGTTAATACAACACAGATACCCCCAACCTGCCATAAAATGAAGTTGGACATGGTCCACAACTCGCACACTAACTTGTGGATTTTACCTTAGATTGAACTTAATGATTATAATACTGGGGACCGTTTTCCTAAAGAATTCACGCAAATGTAAGTAAAAGATTTTGTAAGTTTTGCGTTCTACTAAAATTTGCATAGCTAGTAACAAACGTAAGGTTTTGCCTAACTTTATGTACAAAAAATATCGGTCGTAAATAAGAACATAAGCTGAAGTCTGGAGGCATTTTTTGTATTGTGCCGTCATAGAGGAAGAAATTTGAGAAAAACTTAATAATATTTACAGCTATCTGCAGTGGTCATAATCTTATTTTCTGACAAATTATTTACTTCTTAACACGTACAGCATCCACATTTGACGGAAGCAGCTGGCATATGAGATGACATAAAACGTGAGAAATGTGGGGTAAATGCGCGTAAATTAAGTCATATTTCCGTCTGATTTAACACCAAGCGTCGTTTACCTAGGTAACAAGTTTGCGGGAACTACTGTTTCTGCCTTCAACTGAAGAGTTACAAAAATATTTACTTACACAAATTCACAGTTGCAAAAGGTTAGTAAAACATATTTACGAATTTTGTAAATCTGAAAATAGGCATAAAGTTATAAAAATTCTTACACAAAAACTTACAAATTGTTAGTAAAATGGTCCCCTGATGTATAATATTTGAAACAAATACAATGATCTTATAAAAAGATTTTAAATAAAATGAGATTGGAGAAGGGCCATAACTCCCATGATGACTGGTGGATTTTATAAAAAATCAAACTTCTCTATATTTCATGATTATATATCTCTGCATAAAATTTGAATCCTCAGCACATATGTGTTTAAAAGGTATCAAATGGTTACTACTTTTTGCATCTACCAAATGTACAGAAAGTATGTATAGACAAGGGCCATACTAATGCCATCCAACAGAAAATGGTGGGGCCATAAAACAATGCATTAAATTTTCACTATTCATGCTATTTTTTTAGACATACATCTAACCTTTGCGTAAATTAAATTGGACATCTAAATCCACTGTGTATTAACTGTACCACACAACAAAATTTTTGACTTGCCCAATTTGAAAGCATTTGCAGACAAATTGAATCTGGTTAAAATGTAAGAACATGTATTTGAATGGTAGAAAGCACTGTGGGAAAGGAGAAAATGCTGGTTAACAGCAGTGTCTCATTTTCCTACCATATTTTACACACTATTTCCTCCAGCTTGTTAAAACACAGGATTGTGTGGTAAAGGAATAAAAGACCATTCTGACTGTGTAAATGTTAATAAAAGGAATCAGTTTTGTTTTCTTAGTTATAAGTTTTGAATACCGTAAATTGCGTAAGTTTTGGGACAGTAAAAAATAATTAATTTTTTAGATGTCCCAATATTTAGGTTAACGAAAAATAATTATTTTCCGTGGTGTCCCAAAACTTATGGTCAAACAGGGATCGTATATTACACGTATATTACACGTAATATACGATCCCTGGGTCAAACAAGACAAGCTGTCAAGCTGTTTGGCACTGACCACTTACCCGTCGAATATTAGCGCTGCGATTTCAATAAAACCACAATCACATGCTGGTCTGTCTATTTTTAGAGAAATTGGAATTCCTGTAGTCAATTTGTGTAGTAGGAATTTAAAACTTCGTATTTTTTCATTGTTTTCATTACTGATAAACTAAATGTTTTCAGTCATTTTTGTATGCATCCCAGGAAAGCAATCAGCATTGGTGTTTTGCGCTTATATAAAAACTTTTACAACGTATTTTACCTGTTAACGTGAGGTAAATAACGATTTGATTTCCGTTCTGAAAAGTACCTGCTCGGCCCATTCTCAAATTTGATTGGTTGACAATCTTCGATCGATAACCTCCAGTTAGAATATAGGATATCTTGATTTCTATTTTTATACAACGAACCCGATTGACCGTGAAACACATACACACTTGTCGACTTCAGATGTACGTATACACATGACATGTACCTTTGCCCTTTGATTCAAGTTAATCACACCCTTTTTACCCTTATTTAGGTTCTTTTTTTACAAATGGGTTTTTTAATTGTCTGTCGGGGTGATCGGATTTATTTGCCTTGAAGCCGGAGATTCCGGATGATATCGAGAGGGTTTGGAAGCAATGCTTACGTGGAGAAATGAAACTGCGCGAACCAAATGCTTGTAAACAAAGGTTAACAAGCGGATTAAAGGTTTTTTTTTTTCGGAGTAGATATTCACTGTCCCAATTCTTTGGTACAAAAAAATACTGTCGTATTTTGCAATTTTTAGTATGGCCCAAATCTTTGGGTCATGAAAAATAATTATTTTCACGTTTTTTGATGGTGTCCCAATTTTTTGGGTGTCCCAAAATTTAAGCAAAATACGGTACTTTTTTTTTGCTCTTTGATAATTCTTGAAACAAATGAAATCTAGCACAAAGTTAATTTATAGCAATTAATAACTAAAACTAAAAACTTTATATATCTGACATACGTGGGCATTCATTTTGATTACAGTTGATAGTTTGATCTGGCTGCCCAGCACAAGGACTTCCATGGGCAGACCCTACAGGAAATGTGCAGTTCCTTGTGCTGAAATATGGAAAAGAAAGATATACATGAAGGTTAAAAATATTGCCCATCAGCGAGTTTGGGCAATGAATCCAGAACAGAAGGCTGCATGTTTTCCTTTTCCAACAAAAATGTTTTCAAATGGGTTAAGATCAACTTACAGAAAAGTAAAATGGACTAGTATGATCACCAATTAGTTGCCTTGTCACTGGAAAAAATATCACGCAACATTAACCCTTACAATGCTAAATAAGTTATGAGAAACTGTTAAGCCGATAGCAAAATCCTGAATGTTACTATATCAAAGTTATTTTTTTAAAAAAAAAAAATCTTCCTATCGGGCACAGTAGATTCAAGAACAGACTGCATGTTCTGTGACCTTGATCTCCACAGGTCACTGAGTCATGCTTAGCAGCTTAAGGTTTAACTACTGTAATAGTCATTTAACCCTTTACCATACAATCCAGAGTTTTAACAACCCCAAGTAAGAAGGTTTTTGAAAACCTTGTGGGAAAAGAAGGAAATGCTGGCCCCAGCATTTTCTCCTTTTTCCACAATGTTTTTACTCTTTCATAAACACTTTCCACCATTTCCACAAACTATGTAATTTGTTGTCTTCAAATACTTTGGGTATAGACAAGTCCACAATTTTGTCGTTCAGTAAAGAGTTAATCATAATGAAATTTGCAGGCACTCAAATTCCCTTGGCAGAAAGATGTTCATTAAAATTTCAGCCAAATTTGTATAAAATTGCAGGTACAAAAGAGGACATGAAATTAAATGTACTGACTGACATTCAATCCGATTTCGGTATTCCCTGCCTAACTTCATAATGGGAGTTATAAATGAGCCATGCTTTGGCAATAGAGGGTTTATTGTGTCTCCATAAGACATTTTACCAAGCAAGTCATCAAATAATTATGGATCCATAAAATCCATTTTGTCTAACAGTCAACTGAATCATGATGTATACCGGTCCTTTGACATGCAAAAAATTGACCAATAGCAAAAACTTTTGACCCAGGACAGCCTGTGCTGACTGTGCAGGCTGGCCTGTGATACTTTTTGCAGCTGCATGAAGCCCCCTTTTCACAGAGCATGTTTCCAGTATAATTTACTTAAACTGCTCTTATATGTAACATGGCTTTTACAGTTTGCTTTTCTGTTTGAGCTACTTTCACTGCCTCATTTCTCAGGAATCTGGGCTGTGCAGTGTCTTGTTCAAGGACATTCAGGCAAGACCAACACCTGCATGCAGGATCCTTACATTTAATGTTTTAACTTTACTGACAACAAATTAAATGTTGTTCCATTGATTGGATGTGTCGTTGATAGGGCAGAAAATATGGTGGGAAAAGGATAAAATACTGTTTACCAGTATTTTCTCCTTTTCCCACAATATTTTTCAAAAGCCTTTCATCTCAGGATCGCTAAACATGGGATTCTTTGGTGAAAGGTATAAGGATTACAAATCACTCATACAAGTTTTTTAGACTTTTCTACCTAACCAATTCCACACCAGATAATAAAACTGTTAACTCATCAATACTGAAAGCATATGTAGATAACAATTTAAATGTGGGTCAAATCAAGGGATTCATCTCTGAAAAAGTAGAAAAACATAGTTTTTTTAAACGATGTTTTCAAAAGCCTTTTTCCTGCAGGACTAAAAGAACACAAGAATGTTTGGTAAATGGTTTTCACATACCGTGTCTGAGTCCCTCCACCACATGTTGCTGAACATGTAGAATAACTTGTCCAAGCATCCCATTGTCCATCAACTAGAAAATACAAAGTATCCATATTAGTACAGACTGCCCCCGAAAACATTGTAGCCAGAATTCCAACTTGTGTTCAAATACTTGACTCAACTTTATTCATGTTTGTGGCAGATTAATCTTTAAACATTCTACTAAAATGTGAATAATCATCCTGAAGTTAGGATAAATACATGTTCTCCTTTTCTCACAATGTTGTTTTATTTCTTTCTTCTTTGGGCTGAAACCAAAATGGTACAAATTCAACAAACACTCATTGAGCATATGGGCAAGAAATATTATGAAAATTACCTGAGAAATGTGAACATTAGAAAAAGGAGAAATTAGTTATTTCAAGAAGATAGTAAATTATGCCTAGGCAGCAAGTCACTTATGAATGTGTCCCTGTAAATCCTTTACCATTTATCACAACTCTCCTTCAAAACCACCATCCGCTTTGCAACATAATCAACAGTTGTTCGTTATAATGTATAAAAATATGAAATAGATCTGTGTCAGGGTTGTAGAACACCACATTGAAACCCGCATTTGACAATGCTTCACTTTACACAACAAATATATGGGGAATAATCAGGGTTTTTTTCCGTGAAAGATCAAAATTTAATTCATCTTGTGATAATCAACGGTAATAGTTTCATGAGTGGTGCACTCGTGAAAATATTACCAACGATGTTCACAAGATGAAATAAATTTCGATCTTTTACAAAAAAAAACATATATTCTATTTATTTCATACTTCTAACCCCTTTTCTGTGGGGACTTTCATCAAATTCCAGTAGTCATTTTCAGTAATTCCCCCTGGCATATCCCCTCATATAGCAACACATTACAACATTACAAAAAAGGGTGAGAAATACAGTGTAAAATTACGTCGTATGTCTCTCTATTTGAGTGACATGCACTGTTTACCTGGGTAACTAGTGTGAGGGAACTATTGTTTCCGCCTTCGATGGAAGAGTTAGAAAATATGAAATCGTAATTTTCACTGGTTGTAACCATGAAATATCAAACCATAACCCATCACTGTTTCTCAATAAACTACCAAAAAGCATGACGTAAAGACAGATAAACTCAACATACCAGCACAAGAATCATTGTTGCAAGTCTCCCTCTTCACAGATGGCCCTGGACAGTATGCACCTTGTGGACCTGGCGGGAAGAAGCAAGTCCTACGTCTAGACCTTGTTCCTCCACCACATGTTTTTGTACATCTACCCCATCGTCCCCATTTCTGCCAGAATCCATCCACTGTAAAATAGCAGTAAATTTTCAGAAAATTGTGCGATTGTAACTCATAAAATGCTCTGAGAAAATTCATGTGGTTGTCGTGGGCTGTCTTCCCTCCCTTGAGCAGTCTTTTACAAACTTTTTTTCATTTGGATAAGGGCAAAAGTAGATGTTGAAGCATTCTCTTTGATAAATTAAATTCTCTGCCATAGTCTGCATTCCACACCCTCCCAAGACTTTGTTGTCACTTTCTGGGAATTGATTTCTTGAGCTTGATATGTCCATTCTAAAAGCAAAAAAAGGGGGCAATTCCTAAAGTATACTAACACCTACAAACTTCTTAGGTAGAAGATAGGTAAACTGAAAAGAAACAGTTTATGTCCTTAACAGACAATGAAATTTTTCATTTGTCCATATCTAAAGGATTTACACATTTTATTCATCACCCACAAATGCTTTCTAATTGGACAAGTCAAAGATTTTGTCGTTCGGTAAAGAGTTAACTAGATAATTTCTACTTTTAAGAAGAGCACCACATAAAGATGCCAGTGATATGCTGCAATTGCTTTGTAGCTAAAAACTGTACATTGAAAAAGGGCAAAGACGCAGTTCTACACTGGGGTTGCCTTCTGACAGTCAATAACTAGCCCAAAGTTTGAGGTAAGTATCTTCAGTAATGAGATACCAGAAAATGTAAACCATTTTGCTTGACACAGTGACAGGCCAGGGTGGGGCTTACCTCAAAACAAGAGCACCGCATGTGGGTGCCAATGCTGGGGTGCAGTTGCTTGATTGTCAGTGAAAATCCTAAGTAAAGAAAGGAGCATAACTGGGTAAAAAATACTTTGATGGTTACCTGACCTTGTTGTATAGGTTCCCCCTTCAATAGTTAACATTTTGTCCTCAGTATTAACAGAGATATTGTAAAATGTCGAAGTTTTTGCACAATGACAATGCCATGGCTTCGACAATACCTTGACGTTTTCTTCCAAAAAAAGCTAAAAATGTATTACATTGGAAGACATTAGATAAGTTGCAAGACTTTTTTTTTGTGAATACAATAATTCCCACAACAAAAGGCTTACCTGGGCAATCATTTGAATGTGTGCATTTCTCTTGCTCCCGCAATGTTCCTGTACAGTTCTTCCCATGGGGAGCTCCAGGTTTGAAGGTGCATTTTCTAGTCCTAAAGTGGACACCATCACCACATGACCCAGAACATGCTGTCCAGTCTAACCAGTCAGACAGCTTTCCATCAACTTTGGTATTCATAAAATATAATAACACAATGCGCATTGAGGTCAACTCTGTTACCAGATGACAAAATATCAACCCTTAGAGGGCCAAGTAAACCTAACTGACATTTTGAATATAGAAATAAGACCTAAACAAATGCAATGTCAAAGTCAGTTTTGTCCAGAATGTCTCTGCAAAGCAGACAGTATTGATCAAAGATCAGACTGCACCTTTTGTGCAGTCTGATCTTGATCTGCACTGGCTGCAAAAACAACAATAGTTGTGGAAGGCACTCTAAAGGTTAAGACTTGTTCATATTGGAAACATTACAGACAACAAATTAATTGTGGCTAAAAAAGCAGTGTTTGTCTATGAAAGGGTGGAAAGCATTGTGAGAAAATGGGGAATGTTGGTCACCTCTATTTCCTCCTTTTCCTACAATATTTTGGAACAAGACATGTCACTGAGAAGTGGCTGATACCCTTGAAAATAGTATGACCTTGCTATGACCTTGACCTTTAATCCATGAACATAACACATTGTCTTTTTGTAGTTAACAATTCTGCAAACTTATACTGAAATACATTTATAATTGAATAAGTTACAGGCCAGAGACAAATTCTATACCCCCCCACACGCATATGACCTTGACCTTTGACCTATGGGTATATCTCTTGCGCATGACACATCGTCTTGATGTGGTTAACATTTAACCAGCATTTTCTCCTTTTCCCACAAAGTTTTCTACCCTATAAAATACAAATTCCACCATTTAAGCCACATTTAAAATGTTGTCTATAAATGCTTTAAATTTGGATTAGTCCAAAATTTTGTTGTTTGGTAAAGAGTTATACACCTAAATAGCAGTCCAAAACAATGATAGTTAAACTAAGCAATAATCTCTTGTGTCTCTAACCCTTAAAGTAATAACTTAATTCACAAGATATTTTTTATGATGAAATAAAATCCCAGATGTTGCAATATTAGACTGTTCTGCAAAAAAGTACACAGTTACAATCTAAGAACAGACTGCATGTCATGCAGACTCTGTTCTTGATCTACATTGTAATAAAAGCCGTTTAAGTTAGTTGTGAAATAAATTGTAAAAGAAAATTTTACAAAAGAAAACATGAAAGAAAAACTTTGGGAGGTAGCCACACAAATATACCTGTGTGCTTGTACAGAGATAAACAGATGGACAGGTATTTCAATACACCCCCAGAACATATCAGCCATACTCTGTGGGCTAAATGCATCTGCAAAAAGTCTCCACCCAGGCTGACTTGGGTAGAAATATTTTGAGTTTAATAAATTTTCTGCATGTCAAAGGACCATTCTCCCATCAGCACAAGGTCATGTCATGAGCCCCTGTTAGAGATGCATGTCGTGTCCAGGAGGTCAATTGCAGGTTAGTTCCAGAAAGGTCAAGACATGTTAGAATATACCATATTGAGAATATGAGTTACAATTAAAGGAAAGTTTTATTTAATGTTGTCTTTTTCTGTTTAATGTGCAGTTGCATTGAAATCTAGTACTGAATGACCTCCTGGACACGACATGCATCTCTCACATGAGCTCATCACGGTGACCTTGTGCTTCGGAGAATTGAAATCCAACTTCAACTTACAGGTAAGTCTCGTTTAATTTTCCAATTCTACCTCATGATTCTGTTGATTGTTATACAAAATGGATTGCATGGATCCATAATAATGTGATGACTAGTTTGGTATCATGGACCACAAAGATGCAATAAACCCCCTTTTGCTGGAGCATGGTTCATATGTTTGTAGACTTACAGTGAAATGCACTCAGATTACACAGAATAGACATTCACAGGCACATTTGTAAACTTTATACTCACCAGCACAAAGATCTGTTCCACAATCTTTGATTTCATTCTCATTTCCTACACAGTCTTGTCCCCTTGGTGCCCCATTTTTAAAGACACATTCTCTTATCCTGGCTTGTTTTCCACCATCACATGTCATGGAACAGGTACTCCAGCTCTGCCAGTCACCCCATACACCATCCACTAACACAAAAACATCAACAGTATAATTAAGTCTTGCTCTGGCAAAAAGGGGCTTAACCCTTTCCCAAACGACAATTTTTAGACTGGTCCAAATTGAAAGAGTTTGCAGACGACAATTTTAAATTTGATGAAAATGGCAGAAAGGTCTCAAAAAGGGTAGAAAACACTGTGGGAAAAGGAGAAATTGCTCGTTACGAGCAATTTCTCCTTTTCCCATAGTGTTTTCAAAAGACTTGTACTGCAGACACGTGAAAAAAGGGTTAATGCATCTTTGTGATGCATTGTACTAATCAAGCCATCACAAACCGACTGAATCATGAAGTAGGCATGTCCTTGGATATAGAGAAAATTGATCAATAGCAAAAAGTTTCAGCCTAGGTTAGCCTGCGCAGACTGCACAGGCTGACCTCGGTCTATACTGTTCATAGATGCACTATGCCCCCTTTTTATGTTCAAATATAACACAGAATCTTCTGCGCATGACTTATGTCATCTCACAGTAGACCACTTTTGAAAACATTGTGGCACAAGGAGAAATTGTATTTAATAACGCTGTTCTTCTCTGCTACAAATTTACTCATGCATTTATGTAACAAATCTGTATTCTTGCTGATCATCAATATTTCGCAAGGATGATTCTTAGTTGCGAATTAGTTTTCCAACAGTTACAAGATGAAGAGGCACTTAGGTCATTTTCTACAATAAATTAGGGGACAGTGTACATCAGAGATCAGCAGTCTGATGTTGATCTACATTGTCCACAAAAACTTCTTCTGTTGTCTAAAGTAAAAAAGTAGTTCAACATTATCCTAGGACCAACTGACCAAAATTACTCTTTAACACATGACAAAAATGTAGACTTGTCAAAATTGAAATGTGCATGGCTCAACTGATGAAATTTCCTTTAGATAGGGTAGAAAACAATGTTGGAAAAGCAGAAAATGCTGGTTACCAGCATTTTCTCCTTTTACCACAATGTTTTCAAAAGGTAAAAGGTGGTAAAAGGTTATTAAGCCAACTACACCTACTGGATCCTTGATGCTAATGATAAGTGATTGTCAGAGAAAACTTGGGATGTCGGCAATACAGCATGTACTTATAAGTAGTCATGTTTGATTGGCAGCAGCAATTTTTTTGTTTATTTGTGATGTTTTTTTTATTTCACATGGGGTAACAAAAAACTGGTTAATCTTGCACTAAAGAATTATAAAGTTAACTATGAAACGAATCAGAAAATTTCAGACCTGTCTATACTGAAAATTTTTGCAGACCACAAATTGAATGTGATTCAAATGATTGAATTTGTATACAAAGAGGAAGAAAACACTAAGTAGAAGCCAAAATGCATGTAACCAGTAATTTCTCCTTTTCCTACAAAACTTTTAAAGACTTTCTTTTTTAACCCTGTCCCAAACAATAAATTCTAGACACTTCAAAAATGACAGTAACTTCAGGCAACAAATCTGAAAGTGGTACAAATGAACTGAAGTTCAAGAGAGGGTAGAAAATGTGGGAAAAGGAGAAAATGCTGGTTTTCTCCATTTTCCACAATGTTTTCGAAAGGCTTCTTCCTCCGGGTTGTTAAAACACTGTATTGTTTGGTACAGGGCTTAGGACATAAATACATGCACATACCTGGACAAAGGCCAGTCTCACAGGCTTGAGTATCTGTTATATTGCCGAAACACTTGGCCCCATGAGGAATACCTTTATCATATATACAAGTTCTGTTTCTTGTTTGGATTCCCCCACCACATGTCACTGTACACTGTGTGTAGTTTGACCATTCTGACCAATGTCCGTCAACTGGAACCAATATCAGATCTTATATGCTTTTTTGGCCAAGCCAAATATGTCATTGCAAAAATCAAATCCATGTTTTCAAACCACATATATCACTTTCTAACTCTCTACCAAAGAACAAAAGTTTAGACTTGTCCAAATTGAAAGATTCTGCAGAAGACTAAATTAATTTTATTCAAACAGTGTGATTTGCCTTTTGATAGGTAGAAAACACTGTGGAAAAGGAGAAAATGCCCTTTACCAGCATTTTCTTTTTTTCCAATGATGTTTTTAGAAGCTTTCCTTCAAAGGATCATTAAAATTTGGGATTGTGTGGTAAAGGGTTAAAAGCTATACACTAGGACTCTCCCTACTCCTGGAACAATTTTAGTGTTCAATGATCATACCACTTTTGCATAGCCCATAACAGCCCTGCACAATAGGGGGCAGCATTTGTTTGTATTTAACACTTGTTTAGCGGATTTGTATAGCAAATCCCCTTACTGTAATGGTTCTGACCGGAACCAAATACATCATGCGTAACGATGCATGCACGCTCACACTGTACTATGATACTGAAGTTTGACCTGAACCAAATATACTGTCATTCATGCTTGTGCTCTAACCATTCTCCTTTCAGTTTTAGCTAATACACCTCAACCACGCTTTTGTCACTACCGTATATACTGTTCTACTCGTGTATACATATTTTTTCCGAAATCTAATACCAGCAAAACACTGCGTAAGACTGACGGATCAAATCACCACTCCTTAAACAGTAATAGATGACAGTTACTGCACAACCCGTTTGGCAGAACAACTTTGACTTTCCATGTCCTTCCTAACTCCATTTTAAAATGACTGCACATGTGTTGCATGTGATGTTATTTTTTGATTACAACATATATCAGCTTTATGCTACTCCACAAATCCGCTTTCCAGGACTTTGAGTCCTTTGATTAAACATCATTCCAGTCGTGTTATGACTGCCACAGCACCTATCCATGCCTTCTTGGAATTTCTTTCATCAATACTTTACACAACACTTTTTGCAAGCCACTGCCTTTTTCCCATCAAAACAATATTCAGAGGTGAGAGAGAAATATATCCTGCTGCAATGACTATTACCAGTCCTCCAAAGAGCTTAGGCAAGCTACCAATCATAGACATGACCACTGAATTACAAGCCCTGTATGTTATAAATTTACCAGGCTTGGCCGGGACAGTATTTCCTAGAGGTTAATCACACAGGTACATCTATAACACATGACAAAATTTTAGACTTGTCTGAACAGAAAGGATTGGAAGACACCAATTCTGCAGTGCGTTCAGTTAAGGCAAACGTACGCTCACGTTTGCAATCGTTCCATACCGGTCGCAATTGAACGTCTTGGTCGCGCCAACCGGTTGCAACCAATCGCGAATGTTTTTTCAAGGCGGTGCGCGAAGCGAACAAAGATGGCTGACAAGTGATAACTATTTTATATCAGCTTGTAAAAAGATAAAAAACTTAAGTATTTCTGGCTGTTTATAGAATTTTCTGTACATGCACGAGTTGTAATCGATCATATAACTCTGGTTATGCAATCTTATTTTGTAATTTTTACCCATTTTAGTCATTATGATATTAAAAATGGCCAGTTAAGGCCGATTTAAATGAAAAGCCAGTTATCCAGACAGAACTAGTATACGGATAATTTCGTATTGATTTTTTGAAACCCCTTATCACACAATCCTGACTTTTAAAGATGCCAAGAAAGAAGCTTTTTCAAAACATCGTGGGAAAATGAGAAAATGCTGGTAACCAGCATTTTCTCATTTTCGCACTATGTTTTCTAACCTTCCCAAAACAAATTCACTTTTTGGGTCACATCCATTTTGTAGTCTGCCAATGCTTTCAATTTGGACTTGTACAAACTTTTGTTGTTTGACATGAAAATAATAAATGCAGTCGCTCACCCCCACGGACCAAAAAAAATGGATAACTTCTTAAATTGGTTAACACTTGATCCAATCCCTTTGAATAAATCTCTTGTATAAATATTCTTTTTTCCCCGAAACAGAACGGCAAGGAACTCAAATTTTCTGGACACACAGAACCACTATTCCCCATTTGATTTAAAATCTCACTATTTTGCCAATTATTGAAAAGAATTTCGATCAGGAAAATTAAAAATGGTTGTTGGTGTCCCTTAACCCTTTACCAAACAATACCGAGTTTTAACGACACAAAGTAAAAGAGGAAATTTGAAAACACTGTGGTAAAAGGACAAAAAGCTGGTAATCAGCATTTTCTCCTTTTTCCCCACAACGTTTTCTTTCCTTTAAAAGACGAATTCCCCTGCAATGCTTAAGTTAAACATTTTGGACGAGTCTAAAATTCCATTGTCTGATGCAGGGTTTACTGCACAAATACAGCGTTTTACGCCTAGCAGTTTACAGCTTTAGAAATCAATGAGAAAACAAATTTTTGTTTGCTCTCCTTTTTAAAGCCTGTTTTCTTTTAATGTATATCATCATATGAGTGATTTACTTATTTCATTAACTATGATTTTCTGTTGTATTAATCACTTTTTGTACTTCCAAAACCCGCATATTCAGTGATACACGCGGTTTAATCAAACAACCAATGATTTTTACGATCCTGACAAGCAAAGCTTTTGAAACCACTGAAAATGGTACTGGTACAGGAGAAATAAGATAATGCTGGTAATTAGCATTTTCCTTGTCTCTCACGATGTTTTCTTTCCTTTCAAGTTCATCCATCATTTTGAACAATTGTGTCCCACTCTTAATCAGACAACAAAGTTTTAGACTTGTCCCAATGGAAAGCAATGTCACACATTTCAAATATAACTCAAATATTCGAGAGAAATAAAATACTGTGTGTTTTATCAACCAGCATTAAGGAGAAGTTTCTAGTCTGGTAAAGAGTCAATGTGACCCAACTTTTACTGCACAAGTTTCAGTTTCATCATTGCAAAAAGAAATCTGACTTCATAAAACAAATATTGCAACAAGGACATCAAGGGTTAACTCATATAAGTACGGCCAAAGGGATTTCCTGTTTGGAAGAAGCTTGTAAATTTATGCCCCTGTCAAATTGACAATCACACTTTTATCTCCCTCGTAACCCAAATTGACGTAACCTATGTCGGCAAACATGAAAGAAACGAACTGCATACACGTCTTTTACTTAGCTACACAGTATCCTCTAATTCAACAAAAGCGATAATATGACCGAGCAATAAACTCCGTGTCGCGTTATTCAAGCAAAAGAATTCTGCTATTTGAAAAAAAAATAGTGTAAAATGAAAAATGCATTCCAAAATAAACTTTGACAGGATGACCCACATCTATTAACTATTTACCAAACGACAATATTTTGGTCTCTTATCTAATTAAAAGCATTTGCAAGCGACAAAATAAAGGTACCTCAAGTGATGATAGAATAGAAAACATTGTGGGAAAAGGAGAAATGCTGGTTACCAGCATTTTCTCCTTTACCCACGATGTTTTCAAAA
Organism: Tridacna gigas; assembly: GCA_945859785.2. Classification (NCBI taxonomy): domain Eukaryota; kingdom Metazoa; phylum Mollusca; class Bivalvia; order Cardiida; family Cardiidae; genus Tridacna; species Tridacna gigas. Next base: position 29,201,959 of record OX244036.2, on the reverse strand, counting down.
GCGTTCTTCTTCAGGGTCGTTAAAAGTCGGCATTATGTGGTAAAGGCTTGATTAACTAAAAGGCCACATATCGCGACTCAATGCTCTTCTACAGACAGTGCAGACCACTATCAGATTTTTAGACCATACAAGGTAATTTTAAATCTACACTGTGGGCTTTCCCTGCAAGATACAGCTTCGAAATCACTAAACTGTATTTGGCTGGAGATATTATTGAAATTTATCTAGCAGTTAAACCCTTTACCACACAGTCCCGAATTTCATGGCATTGACGGAGAAAGCTTTTGAAAACATTTTGGAACAAGAGGGCCATGATGGCCCTGGATCGCTCACCTGAGTAGAGTGCCTTAAAGGTATTTCTTTAATTTGACCAAGTGACCTCATTTATGACCCCAGGTGACCCAATTTCAAACTCATATTTCACAGAGACAAACATTCTGACCAATTTTCAAGTAAGTTGAGCAAAAAATGTAGCCTGTAGAGTGCCCTAAAAGTATTTCTTTAATTTGACCTAGTGACCTAGATTATGACCCCAGGTGACCCAAATTTGAGATGGTCTTGGACTTTATCAAAAGAAACATTTTAACCAATTTTCAAATCAACTGAATAATAAATGTGGCCTCTAGAGTGCCCACTAGGTATTTCTTTAATTTGACCAAGTGACCTAGTTTATGACCCCAGTTGACCCAAATTTAGAATAATGTGAGATTTTATAAAGACAAACATTCTGACCAATTTTCAAGGCAACTGAGCAAATAATGTGGCCTCTACAGTGCCCGTAAGGTATTTCTTTAATTTGACCTAGTGACCTAGTTTATGGTTCCAGGTGACCCAAATCCAAACTCATCTGATATTTCATCAAGACAAACATTCTGGCCAAATTTCAGGTCATTTGAGCAATAAATGTGGCCTCCAGAGTGCAAACAAGGTATTTCTTTAATTTGACTCAGTGACCTAGCTTATGAACCCAGTTGACCGAAATTCAGACTTATGTGAGATTTTATGAAGACAAGCTTTCTGACCAATTTTCAAGGCAATTGAGCCAAATAATGTGGCCTTGAGAGTGCCAACAAGGTATTTCTTTAATTTGACCTAGTGACCTAGTTTATGATCCAAGATGACCCAATTTTGAACTCAATGAACTCGTTGTGCTTCGATGGGCAAACAAACTTAGAAGAGAATCACTACATACCAAATATCAAAGCTCTTCACCTTCCAGTTTCAAAGAAGAATTTTAAAGTTTTCCTTCTTTGTTCCTATGTTCGAACTTGTGACCCCCCCGGGCTGGGCCAGTTTTGACCCAAGCAGCATCCTTGGAACAAACTTGCTAGAGGTCCACTAGGAGATGCTACATACCAAATATCAAAGCTCTACACCTTCCCATTTAAGAGAAAAAGAAATTTAAAGTTTTCCTTCTTTGTTCCTATGTTCAAAACTTGTGACCTCTAGGGCGGGGCCAGTTTTGACCCCAAGGGCATCATATGAACAAACTTGGTAGAGGTCCACTAGAAGATGCTACATACCAAATATCAAAGCTCCACACCTTCCTGTTTCAGAGAGGAAGATTTTTAAAGTTTTCCTTCTTTGTTCCTATGTTCGAACTTGTGACCTCCAGGGCAGGGCCAGTTTTGACCCAAAGGGCATCACATGAACAAACTTGGTAAAGGTCCAGTAGAAGATGAAACATACCAAATATCAAAGCTCTACGCCTTCCTGTTTCAGAGAGGCAGATTTTAAAAGTTATCCTTTTTTGTTCCTATGTTCAAACTTGTGACCCCTAGGGCGGGGCCAGTTTTGACCCTAGGGGCATCACATGAACAAACTTGGTAGAGATCCACTAGGAGATGCAACATACCAAATATCAAAGCTCTACGCCCTCCTATTTCAGAGAAGAAGATTTTTAAAGTTTTCCTTCTCTGTTCCTATGTTCGAACTTGTGACCCTCAGGGCAGGGCCAGTTTTAACCCCAAGGGCATCACATGAACAAACTTGGTAGAGGTCCACTAGAAGATGCTACATACCACATATCAAAGCTCTACACCTTCCTGTTTCAGAGTAGAAGATTTTCAAAGTTTTCTTCTTTGTTCCTATGTTCGAACTTGTGACCCCCGGGACAGGGCCAGTTTTGACCCCAGGGGCATCATATGAACAAACTTGGTAGAGGTCTACTAGGAGATGCTACATGCCAAATATAAAAGCTCTATGCCTTCCAGTTTCAGAGAAGAAGATTTTTAAAGTTTTCCTTCTTTGTTCCTATGTTCGAACTTGTGACCCCCGGGGCGGGGCCAGTTTTTGAGGCATTTGTCAAAGACAATGCCACTATGAGTTCAATACGGCATTTTGAAAATCATGTATCGTAGTTTGTGCAAAACCGAAGGAAGTAAACCCAATTAAAATCAATTTTTCTGAGACAAATAAGTGTTTTGATTGCACTCCGATATGAAATTGGAAATGGCATAATACAGTGAACTTGATCAGGCCATCGATCGTGGAAATACATCCTTTTTATCGAAAATAGCTTGATCCGCTATGGTATTCTATGGCGGCGCAATGATAAACACATACCGTGCTTGTTCGTCCAAAAACTAGTTCGTTCCTGGGCTTATTCGTCCCAGGGCTTGTTCGTCCTGACTTGTTCGTCACACAAGATTGCACCCTTCTCTATCGGATTTTGCATGACAATAGTAGGTTGACTTTCAAGCGAATATTTTGAAACTATTTCTGTTGTTTATTTTTCAAACGATTACTTCCACACAATGGCTCCCTTGACAAATGCCACACCAGTGTTTTCAACGCTTTGATTACCCCAGGGGATCATATGAACAAACTTGGTAGAGGTCTACCAGGAGATGCTACATGCCAAATATCAAAGCTCTATGCCTACCAGTTTCAGAGAAGATGATTTTTAAAGTTTTCCTTCTTTGTTCCTATATTTAAACTTGTGACCCCCAGGGCCAGGCCAGTTTTGACCCCAGGGACATCATATGCTCAAACTTGATAGAGGTCCACTAGGAGATGCTACATACCAAATATCAAAGCTCTACGCCTTCAAGTTTCAGAGAAGAAGATTTTTAAAATTTTCCTTCTTTGTTCCTATGTTCAAACTTGTGAACTTGTGACCCCTGGGGCGGGGCCAGTTTTGACCCCAGGGACACCATATGAACAAACTTGGAAGAGGTCCACTAGGAGATGCTACACACCAAATATCAAAGCTCTACGCCTTCAAGTTTCAGAGAAGATTTTTAAAATTTTCCTTCTTTGTTCCTATGTTCAAACTTGTGACCCGCGGGGCGGGGCCAGTTTTGACCCCAGGGCTATCATATGAACAAACTTGGTAGAGGTCCACTAGGAGATGCTACATACCGAATATCAAAGCTCTGCACCTTCTAGTTTCAGAGAAGAAGATTTTCAAAGATTTTGCATTTTTTTCCTTTTTGTTGCCATGGCAACCAGAGTTATGGGTGGAATTCAATTCTTTGAACAACTTTGGTAAAGCTTCACCCAAGGAACATCCCTGCCAAGTTTCATCAAGATTGGCCCAGTGGTTTAGGAGAAGAAAATGTTTAAAGAAATTGTTGACGGACGACGGATGCCGGACATAGGGCGATCACAATAGCTCACCTTGAGCACTTTGTGCTCACGGTGAGCTAAAAAGGAGAAAATGCTTGTAGCAATCATTTTTCTTCTTTCCCCAAAATGTTTTCTCCCCTTCCAAAGACAATTATCACCGTTCTTACCATTTTTTATTTGTCAGCTGCAAATACTTTGGATTCGGACAAATCCAAGAGTTTGTTGTTTGGTGTTAAGTAAACTTAAAGTTTTATATATTGTTTTTTCTGATTTCCGCTCACTGATTCCGTTTATATACATGTGTATATATATATATGATCGTAGCTTGGGTTCCAGCCCGATCATTTTTTCTTTTTATATTTCGGACGAAACTCTGTCAAAAATGAGTGCCAGGGGACATTCGAGGGGCTCCCGTGATTGATAAAGTAGGGTTCGAATATATAAAACAAAAAAACAAAAGATATAGCCGGAACCCAGGCTAATGCGATCCCTGATTGACCTTATTAATGATAATGATGGTAAGTGATCTTGTTTACAAGATTACATGACAATCAAGAATAGCAGAAAGGTCATTTGATCTATTTCTGCGTTAACTCTTTATTAGACGACAAAAGGTCGACTCGTCCAAATGTATTGCAAACATTTTCATACGACAAATCAAATTGGGATCAAATGATGCTTTATGCCCATGTTAAGATAGAAAACGTGGTGGGAAAAGGAACAACAAAACAGAGAAAATGCTTGTCACCAGCGTTTTGTCTTAATTCCAACATCTTTTAAAAAGCCTTTTTTCTTGGGATCCGTTAAAAATTGTGTAGTTAAGGGTTAATCTTATAGTGTGAGAAATTATGGTATTGGCTTTGATCACAACGGTCTTCTTGGTCTCATCATTGGTCGTACAAGTCTACATATTCCTAATTTCTTTGACGGGAAAATAAAATCTGGTAAATTCTAAATCTAGAGATCTAGATCTACAAATAACTAATTTAAACAAGTGCTTGTCAAGCACCAGATCCCCCGCCGATTGGGCTTTTTCTAACACAGCACTGAAATAAGAGCTTGAAGTGAAGATAAAAAACAAGCATATTTTCTTTTTTGAAATACAGGTCCAAGTTATGAAAGTTGGCATTAACATGATATAATAACTACAAAACATTAAAACTTAATCAATATTGAAGTTTCTGAAAAAGAAAAAAAGACACTTTTTCTTTTTAAAATGCATACAAGAGTTATAAAACTTTTTTGTGTTTATGCCATAAGTATGAAACTTGGCCAAGAATGGGAAATGTGCGAACAAAAATCCAAAGTAAAAATTTACAAAGGGCAATAACTCCAAAAATACTGAAGATAGAGTTATGGTTCTTGTGCACTGCACTTCTCCACAATTAGTTCTATATGTGTGTGAAGTTTCAAGTTCCTAGCTTTTATACTTTTGGAGATATACACCAGACAGAAATCCAAAGTAAAAATTAACAAAGGGCAATAACTCAGAAATTACTGAAGACAGAGTTTTGGTTTTTGTGAACTGCACTTCTCCTTAATGAATTCTATAAGTGTATACAGTTTGAAGTTCCTAGCCTTTGTACTTTTGGAGATATGCTCTGGACAAAATTCCAAAGTGAAAATTTACAAAGAGCAATAACTCAACATTTACTGAAGATAGAGTTATGATTCTTTAGCACTGCACTTCTCCTTAATTAGTTCTATATGCGTGTGATGTTTCAAGTTCCTAGCTTTTATACTTTTGGAGATATCCTCCGGACAAAAATCCAAAGTTAAAATTTACAAAGAGCAATAACTCCAAAAATACTGAAGACAGAGTTATGGTTGTTATGCACTACACTTCTCCTCAGTAGGTTCTATATATGTGTGAAGTTTAAAGTTCCTAGCTTTTATACTTTTGGAGATATGCTCCGGACAAAAATTCAAAGTAAAAATGTACAAAGGGCAATAACTCCAAAAATACTAAAGACAGAGTAATGGATCTTGTGCACTGCACGCCTCCTCAATGAGTTCTATATGTGTGTGAAGTTTCAAGTTCCTAGCTTTCATACTTTTGGAGATATGCTCCGGACAAAAATTCCAGAAAAAAAATGTACAAAGGGCAATAACTCCAAAAATACTGAAGATAGAGTAATGGTTCTTGTACACTGCATGCCTCCTTAATGAGATCTATCCACTTGTGAAGTTTGAAGTTGATATCTCAAACACTTTTGGAGATATGCTCCGGACAAAAATGTGGGACGGAAGGACGGACGGACGGAAGGACGGATGGACGGAATGATGGAAGGACGGAAGGAGACTATTACCATATCCCCCGCCGCCTTTTCGGCGGGGGATAAAAAAAAAAGATAATCTTTGGATGATAAACTTTGCGTAAATTAACTTGTCAAGTAAATTATCATCAGTATTTGCTGATTTGACTTAAGAAAGCAGTCGTCAGTCGCCTTTCTCAAGTCAATTGCAAAACCGCATGCCATTAGCAACCAACTGTAACCATGTAAACATATCAATGGCAAACGTTAGCGGTTAACACATTCACTTAAGTGTTTACTGCGCGAACAGTTTGCGGCAACCGTTCGCCTTTAACTGAACGCAGGGCTGATGTGGCTCAAATGATGGTATTCTCTTTTGAAATGTTAGAAAACATTGTGTCAAAATTTTAATGCTGGTTACCAGCATGATCTTCTCCAACATTGTTTGCAAAGTCCTTTTCTTACAGGTTGTTAAATTACGAGATTGTGTGATAAAAGGATACCTTACTAGGACATGGATCTTCAATACAGGCAAGTAAAAGGACTCAGGTTGTTAAATCACTGGATTATGTGGTAAAAGGTTAACTTACTAGGACATGGATCTTCATGACAGAAGGCTGTCTCATTCAACACATCTTGACAGTCTTTTCCTCGAGGAAAACCATCCTGGAAGTCACATGTGCGATTCCTAGTCTTGGTGCCATTATTACAAGATTTTGTACACTCTGTCCAGTCTGACCAGGTAGATAACTGTCCATCAACTTATAACATAAATACCAAAAGAACTTCTAAAACGAAATCAAAACATACACATACAAATGTCACATGAAAGGAAAGCAACAAGAATCAGTAAATATGAGAAAAATATAAATGAGATCAATAATGACATCAAAACTGAAAAAAAGAAAATTCTACTACATGGATCAGTATGTGGAAAACATACTTGAATGGATCTTAAAAAAGATGGTGTATTTTAAGACTTGTTGTATCCTAAAATATCCTTTATAAAATGAGCATTACGTAGTTAACAAAGTGTATTTGGATTGTTGTACATAAAAACATGGAATGACTAACTTATGACAAGATAAAACCTATTTGTTATCATTATAAGAAAAACAAAGAAAGGAAAAAAAAAATTGCTGTGCTTGGCTAAAAATTGAAATTTGATTTATTTCATAATGAATGCCATAGATATAAAACAAGAGCACTGCATGTGGATGCAAATACTTGGCTGCAGTTCAGTGAAAATTCTCAATCAAGAAGGGGCATAACTGCATCAAAAATACTTTGATAGTTATCTGCCCCTGTTGCATGGGTTCCCCTTTTGATCGCGAAAAACTTGTCAGAGTTTGCAGTAAATATCTTTAGTAACCACAGAGATATTATAAATGTCCAAGTTTTAGCACAACAATACAGACAACAATGCTGCCATCTCCTGGGCTACAATAACTCGACATTTTCTTCGAAAAAAGCCAGGCCATAAGTTAGTGTTAATCCCTTACTCAACAATTCTGCCTTTTAATCACCCTGAGAAAAAAGATTTGAAAAAAATTGTGGGAAATGGAGAAAATGCTGGTAACCAGCATTTTTCCTTTTCCTATTATGTTTTCTATCCCTTGAAAAACATATTTCATAATTGGGCCATCAACGACTTTGTTGTCGCCAACATTTCAAAGGAAAATTTTGTCAATACAACCACATTTAATTCACTGTCTGCAAAATGTTTTCTCTATGGACATATCTATCGTCAAGTCTTCTCATTCTATGAGTGTCCTAGAACAGATGATTTTTGTTTACATCCTGTAACGCATGCAGTTTGAAGATGTCACATAGTATATCACCTTGCAACTTGTGCGAACATTTGAAGGTTTTATTGCAACTGAATATCAGCCAAATGTGGGACAACAACATTTAAAAAATGATTTAGTCGTGGCTAATACAAACTGATACCATTTTTCTTGTATCTTAATACTGTCCCTTCTCAAAAACTGCAGCGGCCTTTACTTTCTGCTGTAATTACGACCAAGCTACCTGAATTAGGTTATGCCATGTTTGCTCAAGAAGGCTGATGGCATGCATTTTGTTTCATGAATCAGACCTTTGGAAGTTAAGTTATCTAACTTATAGTTTTCACATGAAAATGACCAGAAATTATTTTTTTTGTAAAAGCTAGTAATTTTTAGTTCATGTTCTTGTGTGAACATTTCATTTTATCATGTTGTTTGCTAATCATCACAGAAAACTGATACTTCAGGCTATATATTTATCATCTGGAGAATTACCAAGCATACTGACACAACTGACCATGAACAATTTATCGAAAATGAAGAAGAATAACTACAACAAAATGAAGTTGGTACCTGGACAGGGATTTGTGCTGCATTCTCTTGCATCAGACCGGGAACCCGTACAGTTCTGACCAGGAGGGAAACCATCCTTATACTTGCATTGTCGAGTTCTAAACTGGGTACCATTGCCACATGTTTTACTACAGTTACTGAAATCACTCCAATCAGTCCAAATGCCATCAACTAACAAATATTATAAGACATGAAAAAAATAAGCTATTTCACCAAAAAGAGCCCCCTTTTTCCGTGACACAGCATTAAATAAATAAAACAAAAATAGGGTATCGGCAGACTATCATACGGAATACATGTATAAAGTTTCATCAATTTTCGTCCAGATATTTGAAGATATCTGTCTGGATGGAAGGACAAGCAGACGGGTGGACAGAGCAAAAACTATATCCTTCTGCCTTGGGCTGGGAACAATAAAGAACCAATGGTGTGATATGATTTGAAAAGCTACATAAGATCTTTACCAAAGGACAAAATTTTAGACTTGTCCGAGTTCAAAGCATTTGCAGATAACAAATTGACCATGCTCATAGAAAGGAATGTGTCCTTGAAAAGGTAGAAAACATTGTTGGAAAAGCAGAAAATGCTGGTTACCAGCATTTTCCTCTTTTGTAACAATGTTTTTTAAATATCTCCTTACTTGTGGTCGTTAAAACTCAGGATTTGAGGTTAAACTGTTCACACATTACCTCTGTGGATAATTTTTTTAGCCTCCCAGAGAACACTTTAAGTTTTTGACACAAAATAATATCTCTTTTTGTGATAATAATTTCACATATATTGACAAATTAAACTTAAAGCCAGGATTATCATAAGTATCCAGCAAGAATATTTTCATAAATGGTCTTTCCTTTAAAAAAAAAAAAACTGAGAGTTATCACATCAAACTCAATGCAAAGAAGATAATTTTTCAAATTAAAGATAAACATTTCATCAGATTTCACTACCAGCAGTGTTTTGGAAATCTAGCAGAATTGTCTCATCAACTCAGGTCTAATAGGTATCTAAAATGTAAGTTTTAGTAAAAAGAAATTTTTGTGGAATTTGATAGGCTTTGGTGAAGAAATGCTCTGTAGAATTCCACAGACTGTAGTTAAGAAAAGTGTTACAGAATTCTATAGGTTTGAGTAAAATGTTTTATGGAATTTGACAGGCTTTACTGAAGAAACTTTTTCAACAGACTTTAGAAAAGTTTCATGGAATTTTGCTGACTTGAGAGATGAAATATTTTATGGAATTCTAAAGGCTTTAGTGAAGAAAATTTTTGTGGAATTACACAGGCTTTATCGAAGAAATGTGGACTTTGACAGGCTTAAGTGAAGAAAGTTCTATGGAATTTGACAGGTTTAAGTAAAGAAATGTTTCGTGGAATTCTATAGGCTTGAGGAAAGAAATGTTTAAAAGATTACTACAAGCTTAAGTGAGGAAAAGTTTTGTGGAATATGACAAGTTTTAGTGAAGAATGTAGTAAAGGAAAGTTTTGTGGAATACCAGAGGCTTTATAGAAGCAAATTCATATTCCGTGGAATTTGACAGGCTTAAGTGAAGAAAACTTTAATGAAATTTGACAGCCTTGAGTACAGAAATGTTTTTTGGAATTTAAGAGACTTAAGTGAAGAAATGTTTAATGGATTAAGACAATCTTAAATGAAGTAAACTTTTGTGGAATCTGACAGGCTTGAGTGAAGAAATGTTCTACCTAAATCCACAAGCTTGAGTGAATGATTAATGGATTATAACAGGCTTTGGTGAGGAAAATTTTGTGGAATTTGATAAGTTTTAGCGAAGAAATATTTGGTGTTCCTTAAAAGGCTTTTATGAGGAGATGTTTTCAGGAATTCCACAGGCTTTAGTGAGGAAAAATTTTGTGGAAGTCCACAGGCTTTAGTAAAGGAATGTTTTGTGGAATTCCACAGGCTTGAGTTTTGAAACATTTTGAGTAATTTGACAGGCTTTAGTTAGGAAATTTTTATGGAATTCCACAAGCTGTACTGAAGAAAAGTTTTGTATCATTTGACAGGCTTTAGTGAGGAAATGTTTCGTGGAATTAGACAAGCTTGGGTGAAAATGTTTTTTGTGGAATTCCACAACCTTTAGTGACAATACATTTTATGAAATTCAATAGGCTCTAGTGAAGAAATGTTTTGTGGAATTTCACAGGCTTGAGTAAAGAAATATTTTTGATAATTTGCCAGGCTTTAGGGAAAATATGTTCTGTGTGATTCCATAGGCTTGTGAGAAAAACCAATTCTGTGGAATTCCACAAACTTGAGTGCAGGAATGTTTTCAAGAATTTGACAGGCTTGTGTGAAGAAATGTTTTGTACATTTTAATAGGCTTGAGTAAAGAAATGTTTTGTACAATTTGACAGGCTTGTGTTGAGAATTGTTTTGTACAATTTGATAGGTTTACATGAAGAAATGTTCTGTACAACTCCACAGGCTTGAGCAAAGAAACCTTTTTTTTTTTTTAAATTCTAACTGAAGAAAATTTTGCACAATTCCACAACTTGAGTATTGAAATGTTTAGTACAATTTGATAGACTTAAATGAAGAAATGTTTTGTTCAATTCCACAGGCTTCAATAAAGATATGTTTTGTATAATTTTATTTTTTTGCAGAATTCGACAAGCTTGAGTAAAGTATATGTTTGGTATGATTTGCTGGCTTTAATGAAGAAATGTTTTGTACAACTTCAAAGGCTTTTAGCAAAGAAATGTTTGGTGAAATTTTAAAACCTATAATGAAGAAATGGTCTGTTGAAATCAATAGGCTTTAGTGAAGAAATGTTTTGTATAATTTGACAAGCACAAGTGAAAAAATGTTTTGCAGAGTTTGGCAGGCTTTGGTGAAGAAACACTAATTTGAACAAGTAGACTGGCATTAGTTAAAAATATGTTCATAGAATTTGATAGGCATTAGCGAAAAAATGTTATCAAATATTTGATGGGCTTTGGTGAGAAATGTTTTGGAGAATTCGATGATCTTCTCCTACCTAAACCTAGTTCAAAGTTTGACAAACTAACCTGGACAAGGATTGTCTTCACATGTTTGTGTCTCTGTCAAGTTACCAGTACAATTGTTACCAGGAGGCGCCACATCATCAAATAAACAAGAGCGATTTCTCTGCTGAACACCTCCTCCGCATGTGACAGTGCACATTGTCCAATTGCTCCATGAAGAAAGGACCCCATCAACTGTAAGCATAATAATAAGTATATAGTGCAAAATGAGGTATGTGATGTCTATCCAAGCCTTTAACTCTTTACCAGACAAGAAAATTTTAGACTGGCAAAAATTTAAAGCATTTGCAAGTAACAAATTAAATGTGTCTCAAATAATGAGATTTGTCTTTGAAAGCATTTACCCGCATTTCTCTTTTTCCCCATGTTTTCAGAAAAATTCTTTCCCAGCAACAAGTAACAGGTAAATTAAAGGAATTGAAACTGCAAGAGGAACAGTAAGACAAGAGGGCCATGATGGCCCTGGATCGCTCACCTGAGTCAATAGGCGAAATTTCACACCAGGGTCACTCTAGAGCGCACACAAGGTTTTTCTAAGATTTGACCTAGTGGCCTAGTTTTTGACCCCACATGACCCAATTTCAAACTCGTCCCAGATTTTATCAAGACAAACATTCTGACCAAGTTTCATGAGGATCGGACCGAAAATGTGGCCTCTAGAGCGTACACAAGGTAAAAAGTTGACGACAGACGACGCACACCGCACGACGGACGCCGGACACAGCACAATCACAATAGTTCACCATCAGCACTCTGTGCTCCAGTGAGCTAAAAAACATAAGTCAAAAAAGAGCACCACATGCAGGTGCCAACAATTGGCTGTTGTTTTTCGACTGATAAAAATTACCCTAACAATTTTTTAAAAAGGTCACCCTAGGAACATTTCTGTGAAATTATTTCAAAATCTGACCAGCCATTCCAGAGAAGAAGAATTAAGAAATTCCTCTTCATGTCCCTATGGTGCAAATAGCCCCCACCACCAGAGACATGTTTCTTGACAGATCAAAATTTTGCAAACAATTTTTGAAAAGGGTCACCAAAGGAACATTTCTGTGAAATTATTTTAAAATCTGACAAGCGGTTTCAGAGAAAAAGAACTTTTAAGAATTTCTTCATGGCCATATAGTGCAAGTAGCCCCCAAAGTAGCCACCAAAGCCATGTTTCTTGACAGATCAAAATTTTGCGAACACTTTTTGAAAAGGGTCACCCAAGGAACATCTCTGTGAAATTATTTCAGAATCTGACCAGCCGTTTCAGAGAAGAGGAATTTTTAAGAATTTCATCATTTCCGTATAGTGCAAGTAGCCCCCATTCACCAGAGCCATGTTTCTTGACGGATCAAAATTTCGCAAACAATTTTTGAAAAGGGTCACCCAAGGAACATCTCTGTGAAATTATTTCAAAATCTGACCAGCTGTTTCAGAGAAGAAGAATTTTTAAGAATTTCTTCATATCCGTATAGTGCAAGTAGCCCTCAGTCACCAGAGCCATGTTTTTCGACAAATCAAAATTTCGCAAACAATTTTTGAAAAGGGTCACCCAAGGAACATCTCTGTGAAATTATTTCAAAATCTGACCAGTGGTTCCAGAGAAGAAGAATTTTTAAGAATTTCTTTATGGCCATATAGTGCAAGTAGCCCCCATTCACCAGAGCCATGTTTCTTGAAGGATCAAAATTTCGCGAACAATTTTTGAAAAGGGTCACCCAAGGAACATCTCTGTGAAATTATTTCAAAATCTGACCAGCCATTTCAGAGAAGAAGAATTTTTAAGAATTTCTTCATTTCTGTATAGTGCAAATAGCCCCCATTCACCAGAGCCATGTTTCTTGACGTATCAAAATTGGCAACCAGAGTTTTTGATGGAATCAAATTTTGTGAACAGGTTTTAAAGAGGACCTCCCAAGGAACATTTCTGCCAAGTTTGGTCCAAATTGGCCCAGTGGTTTAGGAGGAGATGATGTTTAAAGAATCGTTGATGACGCACAGACGCACGACGAACAACGGACGAAGGACACCGGCTGATCCTAATAGCTCCCCTTGAGCACGTTGTGCTCAGGTGAGCTAAAAATATATGTTGCATAGACAAAAGAATCTATACAAGAATTGACTGTTTACAACAGTAGTTTGGCATTTTCCAAATCCAAACATTTGCAGACTACCAATTCACCATGGCTCAAATGATGGGATTTGTCTCTGACAAGGTAGAAAACATTACGGGGGAAAAAAGAGAAAATGCTGGTAACCAGCATTTTCCCCTTTTCCTACAATGTTTTCAAAGGCCATATACTTGCAGGTCTTTAGAACTTGGGACAGTCTGTTTAAAGAAGAATGCACCTATGTCACAATATTTTCATTTCACCTGGCTTTTTGTTGCAAAAATTTAAAATGCATATATCTTCTTGTTATTTCAGTCACACATCTCCATTATCAAAATTTTGAAAGGTAACCTATTATTAATACAAGTTATAGTCACAACTGGTATTCTCGTAATTTTGCTGTGATCAGTATTTCTTTTGTAGAAAAAACTTCTACACTGTTTTCAGGGAAAACACCTTGCCGTACACTGACCTAACAAGAGTATCCAAAATACAAGTTTTGAAAACAATAAAGTCATCACCTACATATTTACTTCAATTTACCCCATCCACTGAAATTCTTTAAGAGTTGCACATTTCAACAACAAACTGACATGATAGACAGAATCTGATTGGCTGCTGGATTACTTGGAATTTTGTTAAAATCATGTCACTACTGATAGGTGTTAAAAACTAATGAACTACAATGTTTTTTTTTTTTCAAAATATCTGCAAATTGCATGACACCACTTCAAAATGGCCAAGGATAGTGATGTAGGTCAAAACGGGTCTTCTTTCAAATGCCTGAACGAGATGAAATGATATTGTATCTTACGTATAGCTAAGAACTAGTTTCAATGTTACTGTTTACACTCTTTATCAAACATTACTCTTTTACCTGTTAGGAAAAAATGTGTCAACATCATTTATACTGTATTTCAAAAACAAGAGGGCCATGATGGCCCTGTATCGCTCCACTGGCTTATAAATATAACCCATAAATACTTAACATTTCAATTCTGAGCCAAATGGTTTCAAAATGAAGACTTACAAAGTTTTCTCTGTAAAAGCCCATGTGGAAGTTGAGATCTGCAGGACAAAGCCATTTTTGATCCCAGACCTATAATTACTTGAACCCTGGTAGAGGTCCACAAGATAAAGCCACATGCCAAAATAATACAAGTCATGCTGTATGGTTATAAATAAGGTGATTTTCAAGTTTTGTCCATATGAAGCCTCTGTAAAACATAAGACCCCTGATGCAAGGCTAATTTCAAAAAAAAAAATCAAAACAGGAAGATTTCTTAAGGTGTCACTATGTAAGCCCATGTAAAACTTGTGACCCCTGCGGCGGGGCCAATTTTGACCCCACGGCTAAAATTTTAGCCCGCTTGGTAGAGGCCCACTAGATATAGCTACATGCAAAATTTGGTAGCTCTAGGCCTTATGGCTAGGTACAGGAAGATTTTTAAAGTTTTCTCTATATAAGCCAATGTAAAACTTGTGACCCCTGGGGCAGAGCCAATTTTGACCTCAGGGCTATAATTTGAAGAAACTTGATAGAGGTTTACTACATAAAGCTACATGCCAAATTTGGTAGCCCTATGCCTTATGGTTTCAGACAAGAAGATTTTTAAAGATTTCCAAAATTTTTCAGTTTTGTTGCCATGAGTTTTTGAAGGAATCAAATTCTTTCAAGAAATTCTGAAGAGGACCATGGCAGGATCATTTCTGTGAAGTTTCATGAAAATTGGATGGGTAGTTTCAGAGAAGAAGATGTTTGAAATAAAAGTTAACGCACGGACGGACGGACGGACGCACGCATGAACGGACACACGAAGGACACCAGGCCATGACATAAGCCCGCTGGCCAAAGGCCAGCGGAGCTAAAAATGATTATACCTGGACATAGATTGGTTCCGCAATTCTTGACTTCTGTCAGATTCCCAATACAGTCTGCACCATGTGGTGTGTCAGCGGGGAAATCACATGACCTGTTCCTTTGTGATGTGCCATTTCCACAAGTGACAGTGCACCGGGACCAGGATGACCATGATGACAAGACTCCATCAACTTGTAAAAATTAGAAAAGGAGTAAAGTTATTTTCAAAAAATATTACGAAATCTTTAGCAGGGCTTCAAATAAAAGGAATCATGACATTAAATGCCTTACCAAACAATTAATTTTTTTGTGACCCTGAGGAAGAAAGCATTTCAGAAAAATCTTGGGGAAAGGGAAAATGCTGGTAATCAATGATAGCTTGATTGGTCATGATGGTAGGGGCACAAAGAGAAACTTGATACACTAAAAACTCTTCTGTATATATTGCAAATATGACAAATGTGTTTACTATAGTTCATACTTTAATATGTACAATTGTTAAACCATGCTTTGGGAAAAGGGGGTTTATGGCACATCTGTCAAGCATTATAACTAGCAAGTCATCACATAATTAAGGATCAAAAAAATTCATTTTGTGTAACAACTGACTGAAACATTAGGTCATGTGGTCCTTGGGTATGCAGAAAATTTACTAAAAGCAAAAAATTTTGACACAGGTCAGCTGTGCAGACTGCCCTGGCTAACCATGGTCGATGCTTTTTGCATATACATTAAACCACCTTTTCACAGAGCATGGCTCACTTGTGTGAATATGATAATGCATAGTAATAAAGATTGTAAAACTAATAATCCATCTTTCTACTGTCTTCAAAGTGTACATATATTAGTCAGATCCATTTAAATTCCACTTCTGGCTTTACACTGGTACTTCTAATAGAATTGTCACATTAACCTCTTATCTCGATATTTGTTTGATGTCTCAAGCATTTCAAATAACAAGATTAGACTGCACAGGTTTAAAATTTGATATGGCAAACATGAAACATACCAGGACACTTTCCAGCAAAGCAGTCCTCACTTTCAGATGTTGATCCATTACAGTCCTTCCCTTTAGGAACATTTAAAACATAGACACACTTTCTTACTCTATCATGGGTTCCATTTCCACAGGTCGTTGAGCAAGAGTCCCAGTCTGACCACTGTGAGAAATGTCCATCAACTGTAGTAGTAATAAGAAGTTTTCTCCTTTGCCACACAGCAAAATTTTAGACTTAACCTATCCATATTGTAAGTATTTCAAGACAATGCTTGAAGTGTGCCTCAAATGATGGAATTTGTCATGAGTAGAAAAGATTGTGGAAAAAGGAGAAAATGCTGGTGACCAGCATTTTCTCCTTTTAGCAGAATCTTCTCAAAAGCCTTCATGTTTAGGATCTTTAAAACTCCAGAATATGTAGTTCACTAACCATGATGGTGGACGTTCCACAGGTTGACCCTACTCATAATGGGACCCAGAACCTTTGATGTTAGAGACCCACACTCTTTCTACAATAAGTCTCTACCAAATGATAAAAGATTTGAACACATGTTCCATGTGAGAGACCCACACTATATCAACTTTGAATCTCTACCAAATGACAACATTTTATACACATTTTCAAACTCAAAAGCATTTTCAGGTAAGAAATTAAATGTGGCTCAAGCATTAGTGTTTCTCTTACAGAGAGTGTAAACCATTGCAAGAAAAGGATTACTATTATCAGTCAATGTGCAGCAAGTAAACTCTGTCATATATCCAGTTTCATAGTTTCATAAAGGAGAAATAAGTGGGGGGGGGGGGGGGGGCTATAATAATACTGTACTGCTCCGAGATAAATGCAACATAAATATGTCTCGCAGTAACCATAATTTGGCAATTTTTAACTTTTTCTCATAACATGTTGTCCAGGCTTCTATTGTAAAAGGGCATTAAGTTATTTACAAGATCTGTTGCAAACATTGTTCTCACCAGGGCAATCATCCAAGTTACATTGCTGAGACTGAAGAGAAGCTCCTGAACAATCGTTTCCATGTGGAGCAAGACTGAAACACAAAACATGATCAATGTGTATGGTAATGACTGAAATAACTCTTTACCAAACAATCTGAAGTTGTAACTAACTCCACAGACTGAATGCTGTTGGAAACATGGTGGGAAAAAGAGAAAAGCTGCTATCCAACATTTTCACCTTTTTCAGCAATGTTTCCTACCCCTTCAAAGATAAATTCCATAGTTATATTGACACTTAATTTCTTGTATACAAGTGCTGTCATTTTGGACAAGCCTAAAATTTTATTGTCTTGTAAAGGGTTAAACAGTTTATACAACAGAACATCTTTGTCCATATGTATGTTACATTTAATCTTTGTACCATAAGATGTTCTGCGGAAAAAACATTTTTGTCTCATGAACAATTGTAAATTTATAGTTGATTGATTAATTGATTCAATGGTGTTTCATGCAAATTTCAATATTATTTTAGTCATATCACAGTGACAACTTTTGCACAAAGACACTCCATCAAAAAACTTAGTGGTTTGAGTGAGGATCAAACCCGAGGCGTCCAGGTTATGGATCCTAAACTTAACCACTGAGCCATGCAGGACCTTTTCTTACAGAATAAATTATTAATTGGTACAAAAATAACATTTTGTGAAACTTATGAACAATGAAATAACACCAAACATATTACTAGTATAGAACCATTTTCCTGGTCTAATTTTAGAAACAAAATTCTCCATCAATTTTAGTGATAAAACCAAAATTTGTCGCAATAACAAGGCTCAAGTAGCTATTTCTTTTCCCATACCATTTTTTGAAAAATAGACCATGGTGAGCCAAAGAAAAATTAAATCTGTACAGATAATGCAGAGCATACTAAAGACTTTAGATGTTTTAACACACAGTGTAGATAAAGACCAGACTGCAGAGCAAATGCAGTCTGAATTTTGATCTTCACTGTCCAGTATTGTGTTAACCCTTTGCCAAACAACAATATTTAAGACTCATCCATAACAAAAGCATTTACTGATGACATTTTCATTGTGGCTCAAGCAATGGGATTAGTCTTTGAAAGGTAAGAAAAGATTGTGTGAAAAGGAAAAAAAATATTGTTTACCAGCATTTTCTTCTTTCCCCACAATGTTTTCAAAAGCCTTCTTCTCCAGGGTCATTAAAACATCACGTTGTTTGGTAAAGGTTTAACTTTACCAAACAACATATGTTAAACCTGTTGAAATTAAAAGCATTTGCAGACGACAAAACAAATGTTCAAAGGTTGAGATTTGTTTTAGGAAGGGTAGAAAACATTGTGGGAAAAGGAGACAATGCTGGTTACCACGATGTTTTCAAAAGCTTTCTTTCTCAGGGTCGCCAAGCCCCCGTGGCTCAGTCGGTCAGACTTGAGAACAGGAGGTCGCTGGTTCGATCCCCGGCTTGGCCAATTTCTTTCCGAGGATTGAAGATAGTCATCGCGACAGGATTCATTCCTCTCTCATCGCTGACCATTGTTTTGACGGTGGTTATGTGGGAAAGCAGCCAGTGGCTTGGAAAGAATATTGTGCGGAGTACTGGTAAAAGAAACTCCAGGAAAGCATGGATAGGTGCACTGGCCACCGAGATATAACTGAAATAGTGTTGAAAACGGCATTAAACACCATACAATCAATCAATCAATTCTCAGGATCATTAAAAGTTGGGATTGTGTAGTAAAGGGTTAAATATTGTGACCAGATCAATCTTGATACTGACCTTTTGAGTACGGAATAACGGTGGCACTGAGGTGACATGTGCATTTTTTTGTATTCATCTCCTTCCCACGAGATAATAATTCATTTTCTCGAGTTTTTTTTTATAAAAAATTATGCAAAAAATAAAATTTGTTTTCTTGAGTTTTTTTTTTTATATAAAAATTTACGCAAAAAACAAAATTCGTTTTCTTGTGTTTTTTTTTTTTTTTTTTTAATAAAAATTTATGCAGAAAACAAAAATCGTTTTCTCGAGTTCTGAAACAATCCTGGATGCAAACTACCATGTTGAATGAAACTATGAAGAACATGGGCTCCGTGTAAAAACAGGAATTAGTAGGAGGAATCTGATTGGATGATTATGTCGTGAGCATGACTTATTATCTCGTGCTAATGACATAATGGATGACTTTGATTGGCTGATTATCTCATTTGAACGAGATAGTATTTCGTTTTTTGCATAATTTTTTATATGAAAATAAACAGAGAAAATGAAAGTTGGGTTTCTTTGCAAAATTGTTTATAAAAAAAAAAACCCTAGAGAACGAATTTTGGTTTTTGCATAATTTTTTATTGGACAAAAAAAAAAATCCGAGAAAAACAAATTTTGTTTTTTGCATAATTTTTTATAAAAAAAAAAAAACTTGAGAAAACAAATCATTATCTCGTGGGAACGAGATAAATACAAAAAAATGCACATGTCACCTCAATGCCACCATACTGAATAAACCCAACAAACGCTTTTTGTCTAGAAATACATGTCAAACCAAAAGAATTATAATTTCAAGATTGCTATTGTCTGGAATGTTGTAGCAAAGCCAACAGTATAGATCAAAGATTAATTGTACATTTTTTGCAATCTGCTCTTGATCTTCACTTACTGCAAAGGCATCTAAAGTTTTGGAAGGTGCTTTCAGAGTTTAAATATGAAACAAGAGGGCCATGATGGCCCTGGATCGCTCACCTGAGTAGAGTGCCCACCAGGTATTTCTTTAATTTGACCAAGTGACCTAGTTTATGACCCCAGGTGACCCAATTTCAAACTCATATTTCACGAAGACAAACATTCTGACCAATTTTCAAGTCAATTGAGCAAAAAATGTGGCCTCTAGAGTGCCCTAAAGGTATTTCTTTAATTTGACCTAGTGACCTAGATTATGACCCCAGGTGACCCAAATTTGAACTGGTCTTGGACTTTATCAAAAGAAACATTTTAAGCAATTTTCAAATCAACTGAATAATAAATGTGGCCTCTAGAGTGCCCACTAGGTATTTCTTAAATTTGACCAAGTGACCTAGTTTATGACCCAAGTTGACCCAAATTCAGACTTATGTGAGATTTTATAAAGACAAACATTCAGACCAATTTTCAAGGCAATTGAGCAAATAATGTGGCCTCGAGAGTACAAACAAGGTATTTCTTTAATTTGACCTAGTGAACTAGTTTATGACCCAAGATGACCCAATTTTGAACTCAATGAACTCGTTGTGCTTAGATGGGCAAACAAACTTAGAAGAGAATCACTACATACCAAATATCAAAGCTCTATGCCTTCCAGTTTCAAAGAAGAATTTTAAAGTTTTCCTTCTCTGTTCCTATGTTCGAACATGCGACCCCCGGGGCTGGGCCAGTTTTGACCCAAGCAGCATCCTTGGAACAAACTTGCTAGAGGTCCACTAGGAGATGCTACATACCAAAAATATCAAAGCTCTACACCTTCCCGTTTAAGAGAAAAAGAAATTTAAAATGTTCCTTCTTTGTTCGTATGTTCGAACTTGTGACCCCTGGGGCGGGGCCAGTTTTGACCCCAGGGGCATCATATGAAGAAACTTGGTAGAGGTCCACTCTAAGATGCAACATACCAAATATCAAAGCTCCACGCCTTTCGGTTTCAGAAAAGAAGAATTTTAAAGTTTTCCTTCTTTGTTCCTATGTGCGAACTTGTGACCCCCGGGGCAGGGCCCGTTTTGACCCCAGGGGCATCATATGAACAAAATTGGTAGAGGTCCACTAGAAGATGCTACATACCAAATATCAAAGCTCCACGCCTTCCTGTTTCAGAGAGGCAGATTTTTAAAGTTTTCCTTCTTTGTTCCTATGTGCGAATTTGTGACCCCCGGGACAGGGCCAGTTTTGACCTCAGGGGCATCATATGAATAAACTTGGTAGAGGTCCACTAGGAGAATCTACATACTAAATATCAAAGCTCTATGCCTTCCAGTTTCAGAGAAGATGATTTTTGAAGTGTTCCTTCTTTGTTCCTTTGTTCGAATTTGTGACCCCCGGGGCAGGGCCAGTTTTGACCCCAAGAACATCATATGAACAAACTTGGTAGAGGTCCACTAGGAGATACTACATGCCAAATATCAAAGCTCTATGCCTTCCAGTTTCAGAGAAGATGATTTTTTAAGTTTTCCCTCTTTGTTGCTATGTTCGAACTTATGACCCCCGGGGCAGGGCCAGTTTTGACCCCAAGAACATCATATGAACAAACTTGGTAGAGGTCCACTAGGAGATGCTACATGCCAAATATCAAAGCTGTATGCCCTCTAGTTTTAGAGAAGATGATTTTTAAAGTTTTCCTTCTTTGTTCCTATGTTCGAACTTGTGACCCTCGGGGCAGGGCCAGTTTTGACCCCAAGGGTATCATATGAACAAACTTGATAGTGGTCAACTAGGAAATGCTACATGCCAGATATAAAAGTTCTATGCCTTCCAGTTTCAGAGAAGATGA
The DNA here is from genome assembly GCA_945859785.2 of Tridacna gigas. NCBI lineage: Eukaryota > Metazoa > Mollusca > Bivalvia > Cardiida > Cardiidae > Tridacna > Tridacna gigas. The sequence continues at coordinate 29,180,310 of OX244036.2, read as the reverse complement.
TTTTAAAGTTTTCCCTCTTTGTTCCTATGTTTGAACTTTTGACCCCTGGTGCAGGGCCAGTTTTGACGCCAAGGGCATCATATGAACAACCTTGGTAGAGGTCCACTAGGAGATGCTACATGCAAAATATCAAAGTTCTATGCCTTCTAGTTTTAGAGAAGAAGGTTTTTAAAGTTTTCCTTCTTTGTTCCTATGTTCGAACTTGCGACCCCTGGGGCGGGGCCAGTTTTGACCCCAGGGACATCATATGAAGACACTTGGTAGAGGTCCACTAGGAGATGCTACATACCAAATATCAAAGCTCTACGCCTTCAAGTTTCAGAGAAGGAGATTTTTAAAGTTTTCCTTCTTTGTTACTATGCTCGAGCTTGTGACCGCCGGGGCAGGGCCAGTTTTGACCCCAGGGACATTAGATGAACAAACGTGGTAGAGGTCCACTAGGAGATGCTACATACCAAATATTCAAGCTCTGCGCCTTCTAGTTTCAGAGAAGAAGATTTTCAAAGATTTTGCATTTTTTTCCATTTTGTTGCCATGGCAACCAGAGTTAAGAGTGGAATTCAATTCTTTGAACCACTTTGGTAGAGCTTCACCCAAGGAACATCCCTGCCAAGTTTCATCAAGATTTGACCAGTGGTTTAGGAGAAGAAGATGTTTAAAGAAATTGTTGACGGACGACGGACGACAGACGACAGATGACGGACGCCGGACATAGGGCGATCACAATAGCTCACCTTGAGCACTTCGTGCTCAGGTGAGCTAAAAACAAGAGGGCCATGATGGCCCTGTATTGCTCCACTGGCTTATAAATATAAACCATGAAGAGAAGTCTTTACTATATAAGCCCTTATAAAACTTTGACCCCCAGGGCTACAGTCGGACTACATGGGGAATATGTGTATTAGAAGAATAACATGCCAAATTTGGGAGTTCTTGGCCTCATGGCTAGTAACAAGACGGTTTCTGAACTTTTCACTCCATAAACCCATGTAAAACTTTTGACCCCTGGTGCAGGGCCAAACTTGATCCTAGGGCTGTAACTTGGGCCCTCTTTGTAGTTGTTCACTAGATAATGCTATAATTATGCAAAATTTGGTAGCCTAAGCCTTATGGCTATGTACACCAAGATTTAAAAGTTTTCTCTATGTAAGCCTATGTAAATCTTGTGAACCCCCCCCCCCCCAGCATAAGGCCAAATTGAACCCAGGACTATAATTTGGGCACTTTTGGTAGACCCCAACTAGATCAAGCTAAATGCAAAATTTGGTAGCTCTAGGCCTTATGGCTAGGTACAGGAAGATTTTTAAAGTTTTCTCTATATAAGCCTATGTAAAAATTGTGACCCCTGGGGCAGAGCCAATTTTGACCCCAGGGCTATAATTTCAAGAAACATGATAGAGGTTTACTACATAAAGCTACATGCCAAATTTTGTAGCCCTATGCCTTATGGTTTCAGACAAGAAGATTTTTAAATTTTTCTCTATATAAGCCTATGTAAAAATTGTGACCCCTGGGGCAGAGTCAATTTTGACCCCAGGGCTATAATTTCAAGAAACATGATAGAGGTCTACTACATAAAGCTACATGCCAAATTTGGTAGCCCTATGCCTTATGGTTTCAGACAAGAAGATTTTTAAAGTTTTCTCTATATAAGCCTATGTAAAACTTGTGACAAGAAGATTTTTAAAGATTTCCAATATTTTTCAGTTTTGTTGCCATGGCAACCAGAGTTTTTGAAGGAATCAAATTCTTTCAAGAAATTCTGAAGAGGACCATGGCAGGATCATTTCTGTGAAGTTTCATGAAAATTGGATGGGTAGTTTCAGAGAAGAAGATGTTTGAAATAAAAGTTAACGCACGGACGGACGGACGGACGGACGGACGCACACACGCACGCACGACGGACACCGGGCCATGACATAAGCCCGCTGGCCTTCGGCCAAGATGAAGCAAGGTTTTACTCTATATATAATACATTAAATTCAAGACTTGTCCATGTTGAAAGCATTTGAAGATGACAAATGTAGCTAAACTGCTAGGATTAGGCTTTGAAAGGGCTGAAAACATAGATAGAAATGGAGGAAATGCTGGTTTCCAGCATCTTCTCATTTTTAAACCATGTTTTTAAAAGATTTCTTTAACCCTTTACCGCACAATCCCAAGTTTAAACGACCCTGAGAAAGATGCCTTTTGAAAACACTGTGGGAAAAGGAGAAATTGCTGGTAACCAGCATTTTCTCCTTTTCCCACAATTTTTTCTACCCTTCCCTAAACAGATTTCAATTTTTGAGCCACAATCAATCTTGTTGCCTGCAAATGCTTTGAATTTGGACTAGTCAAAAATTTTGTTTGGTTAATAGATTTGTGAAAGGACTGAATCATTTGATGAAGGGTAAATCTGTTACTTCATTTTGAAATAACGTTGTAAAAGGAGCAATTGTACATTAACTTACGGATCATCATATGTACAAGCTCTGCTGCGGGTTTGAGTCCCACCACCACAGGACACGCTACAAGACGACCACTGTTCCCAGTCTGACCATCGTCCATCCACTGATACAGCATGAAAATAGATGGCCAAGAATCAACTTGAAAGTCCCGCTAGTGACAAAAAGTAAACAATTTTGGGGTCAAATTGCAGGCAGATTTAATTCATACCATTTAAAAGCAAGGATTTATTATGGATCTGACAATGTGCTACTGGAAGTCTGTCAAAGTTCCAGTCAGTGGAGAAAAATGAATGTTAAAACTAGAATTAAAGTTAGCAACTTCAAAGCTAATTTTACATCTCATTTTTCTGCCAGTGTCACAGATCAACACTTTGACAGTCTGTACTGTAACATATTGTCTGATGCATATTAATATCCATACTTTCAAACGGTATGAATTAAATTAGCCTACATTTTGACTCAAGAACTGTTTATTTTTTGCTACAGGGGAGCCTTTAAAGAAATGAAACAAAAAATTATTTAGATGCTGGATTGAAATACAGATGCTACATAAGGAAAATGAATAGCACAGAATTAAGGTTTTTTCCAAAACATATTGTTTAGACACTGAATTGTCCCATCACAAATGTGTTGGTAATACTTCAGACACTTAACCCTTTAATGCACAATGCTGCCTTTCAAGGACCCTGGGAAAGAAGCCTTTTGAAAACATTGTGGGAAAAGGAGAAAATGCAGGTAACCAGCATTTTCTCCTTTTCACAGAATGTTTTCCACCCTATCAAAGAAAAATTACACCATTTGACCCACATTGAAATTGTCTTAGGCAAATGCTTTCAATTTGGACAAGGCTAAAATTTTGTCATCTGGTAAAGGGTTGAAGTAAGCTAAGCCTTTGTGTTGAAGTTGACACTGTTTCAGCCCATTCAGATTGGTTATGCACTGGTTTGTTCCATCACAAATGTGACAATGTAAAGTAAGCTAAGCCTTTGTGTTGAAGATGACACTGTTTCAAACCATTCAGATTGGTTGCCCATTGGTTATGCATATCTCAAACTACATGTAGTTCAAATGACATAAAGGAGTGACATTTGAAGGAAATGATACTTTCAGTTAGTTGTTTACTACACAATACCAAGTTTTAATGATCCTAAAGGAGAACATTTTTGAAAACATTGTGAGTAAAGTAGAAAATGCAGTTAAACAGCATTTTCTTCTTTTCCCACAACATTTTCTACCCTGTCAAAGATCTTCAGTTCATTTTTATCACTTTCGAATATGTCACATGCGGATCCTTTCATATTGGAAGAGTCTTAAGTTTATCATCTGGTAGAGAGTTAATGATATGCAAATCTTCATGATAAAACAAGCAGTTGCTTGCAAAAAGCAAATGCTCCTCTTTCCAAAATGTTTCAAAAGCTTCCAAAGGGATAGGAAAGATATGGGCAATTTCTACTTTAAGCCTTCACCATACGAAAAGAAATATACACTTTTCCAAATTAAAATCATTTGCAGACAACAATTTCAGTATAGCTCAACTGATGAAACTTGCATTCAGTTGAGAAGAAAACATTGTGGGACAAGGAGAAAATGTTGGTTACCAGCATTTTCTCCTTTTCTCACAATGTTTTTCAAAACCTCTTTTATTTTTAGGGCTGTTAAAACTCAGGATTGTGTGGAAAAGGATACACCACACTGATTTCAGAAGTAGTCTGCTGAACTTCAAAAAAAATGTGCTCTAAAAAGGTAAAAAAAAATTAACCATTTACCACACAATCCTTTCCAAGAGGATGAAGGCTTTTGAAAACTTTATGGTAAACAACATTTTTTCCTTTTCCCACAATGTTTTCTAGCATTTCACAGGCAATGTCCACTTTTGAGCCACATTCATTTTGCCCTCCGAAAAGGCTTTGAAACTGGACAAGTCTAATACTTCCTCATTTGGTAAGAGTAATATAGACATTGTATATCTTCACCTGGGCACAATGCATTGTTACACCCCTGTGTCTGGTTGAGTTTACCAATACAGCCATTGCCCTGGGGAAAACCGGCTTGGAAGTCACAGGTTCTATTTCTGGTATGAGTCCCTCCCCCACATGTGACAGTACATTCAGACCATTTGTTCCACTCACTTAACTTTCCATCCACTATAAGCATAATTAACAAAAACTTACACACCAGTATTCAAATCAATAAGCAAAGAACTGAAAAATATTATTTTGGCTTGTAAAGGGGTTAACCCTTGCAGTGCTAAGCAACAGCACAGCATGCGGGTGCCAACACTTGACCTAGGCTGCTTTTAGAAATAGATTGATTTTCAGTGAAAATTCCAAGCTGAAAAGGGGCATAACTCTGTCAAAAATATTTTGATGGTTACCTTCCATACTGGTATGGGTTCCCCTTTTGATACTTAACAACTAGTCCGAGTTTGAAGTAAATATCTTCAGTAATGATAGAGGTATCATAAAATGTCAAAGTATTTGAATCACAATATCACAGGTGACTGGGCTATGACAATAATTTGATGTTTTCTTCGATAACAGGTGAGCTTATAAATGAAATTGACATTCCTTAACAGTGCTAAAGATGCATTTATTGCATTTCAAAGCTTTTTTTGTCAAACATCTGGCAAAGAAAAAGAGAATGTAGATCCAAGATAAGACTGCAAGTTATGTGCAGCCAGATCTTCATGTATACTGTCTGCAGAAGAAAATAAATCAAGGTTAAGCAGTGTAAGGGTTAAAGTACTAGCTATTAAGGAACAGGGCATTAAAATCAGGGTTTTAGTTTAACATATTTATTTTACACTGATTGTGAAACAAGCTCTTACAATTGATGTTAACCCTTTACCGCACAATGCCGCCTTTTAATGACCCTGGGAAAGAAGCCTTTTGAAAACATTGTGGGAAAAGAGAAAATGCTAGTAAGCAATGTTTTCTACCCAATCAAAGAAAAATTGCACCATTCGAGCCACACTGAAATTGTCGTCTGCATATGCTTTCAGTTTGGACGAAGCTAAAATTTTGTTGTCTGGTAAAGGGTTAATCTCAATGATTGCTTCCTAGATACCTTAACCAGCAATAGAACTGTGTTCTAGGTTGACCCGTCTCATTATGGGATTCAAATCTGATCCTTTGATGTGAGAGGCAGATGCTCTACCCCTACTATTACAAAATCAGGCTTTTATAGACACTAACCTCTTTCCCCGACGACAGAATGTTAGACCTGTCATTATGGGATTCAAATCTGATCCTTTGATGTGAGAGGCAGATGCTCTACCCCTACTATTACAAAATCAGGTTTTTATAGACACTTACCTCTTTCCCCGACGACAGAATGATAGACTTGTCCAAATCAAAAGCATTTCCAGACAAAAAATATGTGTCTGAATAATGAAAAATGTTTTTAAAATGGTTGAAAATATTGCGAGATAAAGAGAAAATGCTGGTTGCCGGCATTTTCTCCTTTCCCCCCCCCCCCCCACCCCCCCCCTCCCCAGTGTTTTTAAAAGTTGTCTTCCTCCAGGGTCCCCCCCCCCAGTGTTTTTAAAAGTCGTCTTCCTCCAGGGTCATTAAAACACAGGATAGTTTGGTAAAGGATTAAATGTATACGTCAGCAACAATTGATTTTTTCATACTTAACAAACAATCCTGTGTTTTAACAACAATAAGGAATTAAGCTTTTGAAAACATGGTGGGAAAAGGAGAAAATGCTGGTTACATAATATGTAAATTTGTGAATGCTTTAATTATGGGTATATTCTGTTTTACACCATATTTTTAAGCCCTTACCACATAATCCTGTGTTTTAATGACTACAGGAAAAAAGGCACTTGAAAGTATTTTGGGAAAAGGAGAAAATGTAGGAAGCCAGCATTTCCTCCTTTTCCAACAATATTTTCTATCCTTTCAAACAAAAATTCCATCATTTGAACTCCATTTGTCATCTGAAAATGCTTTTAATTTGGACTAGTCTTTAATTTTGTCATCAGGTAAGGAGTAAAAAGTAGTCTGTGCATAAAAAAAATAATATGGACATTTGCTGTCTTTATAAAAGATCTTGATATCAGAGTTTCAAGCAACCTTTTTCAGAATAGACTCTGTACATTCTGATCTTGATCTAAATTGTCCACAACTTGGTGTGAGACAGTAGTGCAGGGTTAGCGTGTCAATCTCTCACATCAAATGTTCTAGGTTAGAATCCCTTTATGAGCGGGGTCAACCATAGGAACCATCAACATCACGGTACAAGTACATGTACTGATTCAGGTTTCTACAAGGCAATCATTGGGAGTGATTAATATATGTTGTAAGAACTTGTTTCACAATCAATGTAAAAAAAATAATTTTATACTGAATTTACACTAAGAACAATGTTAGATGTCCCAAGGCATGGAAACCAAACTACAATTCACATAATCATTTCACTTTTGGTTAAATAGATAATTCAAAAAATACAGAACCTGGGCACAAGTTTGAAGAACATGTTTGGTTATCTACATGCTTCCCTACACAATCTGCTCCGTGTGGAACTCCATCCTGAAAGTCGCATGACCTCTGTCTGCTCTGAGTCCCGCCTCCACATGTCACACTGCAGGCTCCCCATGCATGCCAGCTAGACCAAAATCCATCCACTAGCAGAACAGATTTGAAACAAAAAAATATCATAATTCCTACAAAAAAAACCCATAGGTTCAAACCCATGTGCTCCAAATTTCGAATCCAACACTTTACCGCTGAGCCAAGCTGGAACCCATCTTGTGTTTCAATGACTCTTAAAAAGGCTTTTGAAATTAACCTGAATCAATATCATGACTTTCAACCCTTTAGTACACAATTCTGTGTTTCAATGACCCTGAGGTAAAGGGCTTTAAAAAACATTGTGGGACATGGAGAAAATGATGGTGACCAGCATTTTTACCTTTTCCAACAATGTTTTTCATCCTTTCAATGAAAAAAAAAACAACATTGAGCAACATTAAAGTTACTGTCTGCAAATGCTTACACTTTGGGAAAGTGTAAATTTATGATGTCATGTAAAGAATTAAAAGTGTTGCCAAGAGCTTTCTTTGGAAAGACAGATCCACTCACCTAACATGCATTACATATGAATTTGTTCCAGTTGAAGGGGTAGATATTATTGTAAGTTTACAGCAGAAAAATGTGCCTTACACATATCTGCAGTTTCCGGTTGACCCTTTACCAAACAATCAAGAGTTTCAATGTGCATGAGAAAGACCACTTTTGAAAACATTGCTGGAAAATGAGAATAAGCTGGTTAACAGTAGTTCTTTTTTTCTCCCCGCCATGTTTTTAAATCTTTCATTGGCAAATCCCATCATACGTGCCATATTTAACCTATTACCACAAAATCCCTAGTTTTAAGGATCCTGTGGAAGAGGCCTTTTGAAAACATAATTGGAAAAGGAGAAAATTCTGGTAACCAGCATTTTCTCCTTTTCCCACACTGTTTTCTTCCCTATCATCAACAGATTTCATAATTTGAACAGCAATGAAATTGTTGTCTGCAAATACTTTCAATTTGCACAAGTAAGCATTATTGTCATGAGGTAAAGAGTTAACTCTTTTCCAATCCACAAAATTTTAGACTCGACAAAATTCAAAGAATTTGCAGACGACAAATTCAATGTTACTCAAGTAACTTGATTCAACTTAGATAGGATAGAAAGGCTTCTTCCCCCAGGGTGGTAAAAAACCCAGCATTTTTGGTAAGGGTTAGTGTTGTCTGCAAATGCTTTCAAAATGGACAAGAAAAAAATTTTGTCACCTAATAAAGAAGTAACAGTTGTACAAGGTTGCAATACAATGAGAGTAAAACTGGACACAGAGTTTGTGACACAAATACACCTATGCACATGTCAAGAGACAAATGGACAGACAGATAGGCAGACAGACTAACTTTGATACATCCTTAAGTACATTTGTTTTGCAGGAGCAGTGGTAACAAACATTTTCAGTTTTCTCTAGAAAGTTTTTCTATCCCTTCAGAAACAAATCTTGTTCAAAGTGCATACAATTCGTTGTTGACAAATGATTTTCACTAGACGAGTCTAAAATTTGGTCATCTGGTAAAGAGTCAATTCAAAGTATTCACTGATACCAACATATCTTGAGAGAACAGCATAGCAGCAGTCCTGTTTGCTCACACAAGCAAGCAGATCTCCTGCTGAACTGTTACATATTTAGGAAGACAGGTTAACACACTACCTCCTGCAGATGATATATTTCTATCTTTCAGCAGACCACTTTTTAACTCTTTACCACACAATCCTGAGTTTTAACAACCCTGATGGAAAAAGCTTTTGAAAACAATGTGGGAAAAGGAGAAAATTCTGGTAACTAGCATTTTCTCTTTTTCCTACAAAGTTTTTACTCTGTCACAAACACAAAGTTTCATTTGACTAACATTAAATTGTTGTCAGCATTATGCTTTAAATTTGGACCAGTCTAAAATTTTACGGTGTGGTAAAGAGTTAAAGCCATTGTGGAAAAAAGAAAAATTTGCTTCCCAGAAACAGTTTGTACTTTGCCACAATGATTACACATGTACTCACCTTGAATTAAAGTCTTAATAGTTTTTGCACATCCTTTTTTAAAAGGATGTTTCCAAATTTTCTGCTTCAAATCTGATTCCAGAGATAATACACTGAATGCAAATGATTGACTCACTTACCAGGACACTCCTGTGGAAAGCAGCCATCTGTTTCTGTTGATGCCCCAGAACAAGGGGCACCTGGAAGTGCTCTAAAATGAAGCCCAAAAATATTGTTCGTTTTCCTTTCTAAATGATGTGAAAAATAACAACTAGATGCTTAATTGGTACTGGTTTATATATCTAACCCTTCATCACTCAATTCTGAGTCTTAACGACCCTGAAAGAGAAGGCTTTTGAAAACGTGGGCAAAGGAGAAAATGCTGATAACCAACATTTTCTTCTATCAAGGACAGAAATCATCATTTCAGATACATATAATTTATTATCTGCAGATGCTTTCAATTTGGTTGAGTCCAAAGTTTTATCGTTTGGTAAAGAGGTAAACAGAAGACATCACTATCAAATAATTTTGTCAAATTACATAGACTAGATATACCTACAGTCTGATCAGTACACAGATTACAGTGAATTTCCAACACCATTTTACCACATGACTACATAGACATTCACAGTGCTTCTAAATTTAATGTTTGAGTGTTGAGTAAATCAAAATAAAAATTTTAATCTTCAAGACCAATCAATTACAATTACAATCTTAAGACACTTTACACTAGAATATATAAAGATTTTTACAACAAGCCTGAGGAAAAAGCCTCGTGAAAACATTGTGGGAAATGGAGAAAATGCTGGTAGCCAGCAATTTCTCCTTTTCCAACAATGTTTTCTTCCCTATAAACCCAAAGCCTTCCTCCTATAGGCCACAAAACACAGAATTGTCTGGTAAAAGTACAGTAGAGTGTGTAAAACAAATGACAACTACATGTACTCGTATATGCATTTGAAATGGTAACAGACAAAATGGATCACCCTGTATATTTCTACATGTACCAATGGAAAACAGTACAGTAACAGTTCTGGTTGCCTTTATGATAAATCAGCTACACTGTTTTCAAAAGGCCTGTCCCTTCCGGCTGATTGCTCCAATTGAAGGGACAGATTGCTCCAATTAACCAGTATTTTCTTTAAATCTTTACCAAACAACAAAATTTGACACTTGCCCAAATTGAAAGCAGTAGCAGACGACAAATTCAAAGGTGGTTAAAACCTGGGGAATGTGTGATAAAGGGTTAAATCAAATATTCGAATATCAGTACTTACTTGGCATCAAACTCACAGGTCCTGTTTCTAGTTCTTGTACCATTACCACAGGTTACTGAACATCTACTGTACAAAGTCCAGTTACTCCAAACACCATCCACTAAAGTATTATATGGAACACATTACAACTGGCAGATTTATTCATTTCTATCTTGCAGCCAACAACTTTTGGAAAGATTGTGGCTGGAGGCGAAACTGCTTATAGTTAGAAATTCTTATTTTCCAATGATGTTTTTACAGGTATTCATGTTACTTGTTGTAACTCTACCACAAAACATCATTTTAGCATTATCTATATTAACTCTCAACCACACAACATCATTTTAGCCTTATCTATATTAACCCTTTACCACACAATGCCGCCTTTTAACGCCCCTGGGAAAGATGCCTTTTGAAAACATTGTGGGAAAAGGAGAAAATGCTTGTTACCAGCATTTTTTCCTTTTCCCACAATGTTTTCTACCCTATCAAAGAAAAATTGCACCATTCGATCCAGATTGAAATTGTTGTCTGCAAATGCCTTCAATTTGGACAAGGCTAAAATTTTGTCATCTGGTAAAGGGTTAACTCAATAATACCACACATCATTTCAGCCTTATCTATATTAAATCTCTTCCACACAACATCATTTTTACCTTATCCATGTCAAATCTCTACCACACGACAAAACTGTAGACTTGTCCATATTGAAAGCATTTGCACAAAACACTTTAAATTTATGTAGCTAAAATGATGGAATTTGTCAATGATAGAATAGAAAACATTGTGGGAAAAGGAGAAAATGCTGGTAACAAGCATTTTCTTTTCCAACAATGTTTTCAAAAGGCTTCTGCTTCAGGGATGCTAAAATCGTGATTGTGTGGCAAAAGGTTATAAGCATTTACAATAGACAAATTTTGTGCAACTGAAATGATTTGATTGTCTTTGACAAAAAAAAAAAAGAAAACTTGTCAGAAAAGGAGAAAATGCTGGTTAGCAGTATTTTCTCCTTTTCCCATAATATTTTCAACACCCTACTTTCTCAGGGTCATAAAAAAAGGGATCCTTTGGCTAAGGATTAAACCTCCACCACTTTGATTGTCTGATGTTTAACATGGATATTTTAGAGTCATCTGATGAAAAATTCTTTTCAGAAAGTCATGAGTGAATAAAATTCTTTGTTTAGTCAATGACTATTGAAGTTTAAACATGACAATCATGTTGTGCCTTGTCAAAGCAGACTGAGAACCAGTAAACTTTTCATTGGTTTATAAAAACCATCAAATAACTGCTTAAACTTAACTGAGAGCTACGTGTCAAGTAAAGTTTAATTTTCAGAATTTGATTGAACTTTATATATGACCTGTATGAACAATGAAACTAACAAAACTATATACTAACTCTATTCCTCAAATTTTTCACTGAAGGCTTTGGGGACAGAGTAGGTCAAGATCAGATAGCACAGAATGTGCAGTCTGATCTCGCATCTTCAGGGCCCACAACCTATGATAAACTATTACCAAATTTATCTCAAGAGGCAGTATAATTGTACTTTTAGACCTGGAAAAAGTCAGGTCTTTTCTACTGGTAGTGAAAGAGTAGATAAATAAACCTGTTTATCCACTCACATCATTCCTGTCTATAAGATAGTGGGTTAAAACTTTGACTAATGAGTAGGAACAATCATTCTTAGAACAAACAAAAAATCTTACACAATGAAAAAATAAGGCAAAAAACAGGCTAAAAAGTATATCACTACTTGCCTGTGGCCATAGTAGTGGTTCTAACTGTCATGATGGTAGCTGTAAAGAAGAAAAATATCTTAATCCCTTAACAAACAATCCTGTGTCTTTCAGACCCAGACAAAGAAAACTATTGGAAACATTGTGGTACAATGGAGAAAATACTGGTAACCAGCATTTTCTCCTTTTCCTGCAATGTTTTTTATTTTTTATCCCATCAAATGAACAATAGATTATTTGACATGTACAAATGTTTTCAAGATGGAGGAGTCCAAAATTTCGTTGTCTTTTGCTTTTATGGTGTTTATTGCCATTTCAAAATTATTTAAGTCATATCACGGTGGCCAGTGCACCTATCCATGCTTTCCTGGAGTTCTTTTATCAGTATTTTGCACAATATTTTTCCAAGCAACTGGCTGCCTTCCAACATAACCATTGCTGAAACAACCAATATTGCCTAACTTAGTAAACATGAAAAAAAAAAAATCCCAACAAACAGCTTTGAAAACACCCATGTAACATGTTAAAGCATTGTGACTAAAAAGAGAAATTGCTTGTTTTAAACAATAAGTCTTATGCCAGGCTGTTTCTAAAAGTGCTGCAAGACAACATAAGTTATCTGCAGCAGAAACAGAGTTTAAAAAATTGAATGATCTCAAGACAGGTAACATCTTTTTCATGCTAATGCTTTTAATTCAAAATCAAAATGAACCTGGAATACAGAAACAAGAGAGTGATGATGGCCCTGTATTACTCCACTGCCTTAATACAATCATGCTATGGCATTGAAAGAGACATTTAAATGTAAAAAGCTTACACTGAATTAAAATTTCAGAAAGAAAATAAGCCTAGCTGAAGAAAAAGTCCAAGCTTTTTCAAATGCCAAGATGTCAGTGAATACAAGCATATCTATCAATTATATATTCCCACAAAATATTCATGAGCTCTGACAAAGAGTAAGTTGACACGAAGATTTCCAAAAATTTAGCAGCAAAAAAATGTTTTCTATTGCATAAATGGTAAAGCTTTAAGAAAAAAAATTAATGATACAAAAGTCGCTTCATTTAACTATTCAGCACATCAGAGCATAACCACTAAAGGTCTAGTAGCAGCCAAAAGTAAATAATGCCAGTATTTCAAATTGACAGGTCACTCAATTTTCTGTTTATTTTTTACCTAGTTTAAGAATTCAATTTTCTGCCAGCGCCTAAAACTTGGACCAACAGTACAATAATAGATTATCATCTTCACAATAATTTCCATACTTATAAATGTATGTTTTAAATCTAAATGCATTTTAATACCTGCATTGTTTACTTTTGGCTGCTACTTGGCCTTTAACAAATTCTTTAAAGAAATTCTCAAGAGGGTCATCGCAGGATCATTTCTGTTAAGTTTCATCAAAACTGAATGCACATTTTCAGAGAAAATTGTGCTTGAAATGAAAGTAAAAACATGCACAGCCAAACACAAAGGCAGAGAAATGCACAAACTGACAGACGGATGCACATCATGCCATAAGCTCACAGGCTGCATAAGCTCACTGACCTTTGGCCAAAGGAGCTAAAATCTAGAATTTGTAACATATTCATGACAACAGTCAAAATTCTTATCATGGAAACAAGGCTTTCAGAGATTGCAGATTCCAAGATAATCTAAAACTCACTGGGACAAGGAAGATTATTACAAGCTTGGCTCTCTACTAGCTGTCCAAAACAATCATTTCCATGGGGCACTTTGTCTGGGAAATAACACTGTCGACTTCTAGACTGTGTTCCTCCATCACAGCTCTCAGAACACTGGGTCCATGAGGTCCAGGATGTCAAATTGCCATCAACTGTTTGAATGCAACTAATTATAAATTGTTCGGTATTTAACTCTGTTTTCAGCACTAAGCAGTATTTCAGTCATGTCATGGCAGTCAATGCACCTATCCATGCTTTCCTAGACTTACTTAGACTAGCAGTGCATAAAACATTCTTTGTGTCCTACTTTCTGTTTCCCACATACACAGAGAGGAAACTGTATGCAGTGGTGAGAAAGGGATGAATCCTATTGCAGTGATTTTCCTGGAAAGAGTTTTGATCTGGCTCAAAAATGACTAGACCATGGTCCGTATTCACCAATCATTCTTAAGAGCATACTTTGTCATATTCTCCAAATTGTCTAAATTTAAATGAAACACAACTTCTGATTGACTAAACCATTTGATTTAGCCAATCAGAAGTTGTGTTACTTCCAAATTTAGAAAATCTTGAAGAATAAGACTAAGAATTTTCTTAAGAATGGTTGGTGAATGTGTACCCTGCTCTTTACCAACACACCACAGGGGCAATAATTTTCAACAATCTGTATAGAAATGTTTACCTCTCTACCAGACAACAAAATTTTAGACTCATCTATATTGAAAGAATTTGCAGAAGAAAAAATAAATTTGGCTCCAAATATGAGATTTGTCTGTGAAAGGGTAGGACACATTGTGTGAAAAGGAGAAAATTCTGTTCACAAGCATTTTCTCCTTCTCTCACAGTGCATGTATTTTCAAAAGCCTTCGCTGAAATGGTCATAAAGGCTAAACCTAAATTTTTGGATCCTCTCTTAATTGTGCACTAAGAACTATACACAAACTTCCTGCTTTTGAAGACTGTGTAGATTAACATCAGACTGAAAAGAACATTTTCAGTAAAATCTGCCTACCAATTTTTGGTGAATGACAATTTTAATCCAAAATCATATGAAAAATAAAGGGCCTGATAAACTAAAGTAAGAGCTATAATTTTTTTTTTTTTAAGTGTTTACAACAGAAGGCCGAGTTTTAACAACACTGACATAGAAAGCTTTTGAAAACATTGAGGGAAAAGGATAAAATGCTGGTAACCAGAATTATCTCCTTTTCCCACAATGTTTTCTACCCTTTGAAGGTCAAATTCCACGCTTTGAGTAACATTTGAATGGTAGTCTGCAAATGCTTTCCATTTCGTCAAGTCTGAAATTCTGTTGTGTGGTAAATGTTGTGTGGTAAATAGTTAACAGAGTATTTTCACAGGTCACCTGGACAGACTGATTTCTTGCATGCCTTCTTCTCCGTTGCAGATCCTGTACAGTTTTTACCCAACGGGGCTTTAGGGTCATAGACACAAATCCTACTTCTTTCTCGCTCTCCATCTCCGCAGGTCACAGAACATGAACTGAACCGTGTCCAATCTGACCAATAAGCATCAACTGAAACAGTGGAACATTAAAAACCCCTAGGGAACCTTTCAGAACTTTAACTGCCTTTGCAGCCAGTGTAGAATAAGATCAGACTACAAATAAGAGCAGCCTAATCTCTGATCTGCACTTGTTTGCTTTCCTGAAAGATAATGGACAAAGTAACCGTAAAACTGCAATTAATTTGGTCCTATTTTAAGACTGAACATGTCTGTTAGTTTTATTCAGCGCTCAATGGGTTAACTAGTTTATACATGCAAATATATTCACAACACACAGGTTTTCTTGTGGTTTTCCTTCAACCCACCACTGTACAAGTACAACTTCGTACAAATGAAAACTTACGAAAACATTGTAGGGGAAGGAACAACTGCTTGTAACAAGCAATTGCTCCTCTTCCTCTATGATTTCTGCACTATAGAACCACAACATTTTCCTATTTCGTTCCACGATTTTTCCTTCATGTAATTAGTAATATTATGAAGTAGGTCAAAAAAAAGATACGGCCTTACAGTAATTGGTTGACATTTGAATGTTCAAAAATAAATTCTAATGACTTCTTACAACCACAGGTTTTTTCATAGAAAATACCTGTTTGAGAACAAAATTTCGCCCGAATTATCTAGATCTATAACGGTTAATATTAACAGATAACACAATCAGGGTTCATTCTAGAGTATGCCCCTGTGTCATTGGTGCATATTTTGGGGACATCTCTGGTTAAGTTATATTTTCTCTTTTCCCAAAATATTTCTATGATGGCCCAAACTTTTTTTTAAAAGGGGAAAGTCTGCCCCATGGAAATTTCTTCTAGAATGCTATACACACCTGCACATAGCTCTGTACTACAATTATTCAGCTCAAAGCTGTTCCCCTCGCAAGTTTTACCCCTAAGAGCTGTTTGGCTAGGGTAGGTACAGTCCCTTGTTCTTGAAGTATAACCACCCCCACAGCTCACAGAACACTGTGCCCATGCACCCCAGTTGCTCCAGGATCCATCAACTGAAAGATCAGTATACTTTTACCACACAATCCCAACTTTATCTTTTTACTACACAATCCCAACTTTTAACGACCTTCAGAAAGAAGCCATTAGAAAATATTGTGGGAAAAGGAGAGAATGCTGGTAACCAGCATTTTCTCCTTTTTCCACAATGTTTTCTATTCTATAAAATATAAACTCCATCATTTTAGCCACAATTGAATTGTTGTCTGCAAGAGCTTTCAATTTGGCAAAGTCTACATTTTTGTCGTTTGGTAAAGAGGTAATAAATGCTATGGACTTCTTTAACCCAATCCCAATAAACCTATAATTATATGACCATGAGGAAAACAACTTATAAAATTATCGTGGAAAATGGAGAAAATGCTGGCAACCAGCATTATCTCTATTTCCAAGAATGTTTTCTATCCTTTCAAAGACAAATCCCATCATTTGCATCATATTTACTATGTTGTCTGCAAATGCTTTGAATCAGGAAGAATCAACTATTTTGATGTCTGACAAAGAATAAAAGGTTCAAAGCTTACAGCACAGACTTGCTTTGGAACTACCTAAAAGGGGAAAAAATCACTTTCCTAGAATTTTAATAACATTCATAAAATAACTGAGGGAATAGAATATTTCTTTTTCTTTCTTCTTCTTTTTTTGCTTGTTATGTCAGGGATATATTTACGCCATAGCAAGTTAACCTATTATGATAGAGGCTCTTTAGCAAGGAATTTCTCCTTTTGCTAGAATGTTTTCAAAAGCAGTCAACAGCAAGACCAAATTTCATCTGCAGGAATAATGGGTTAATAAATGACTCTGCAAGTACAGAAAGTGATGCAAAAAAAAATATACAAATGCACATACCAGGACACTCCCTGTTTCCACACGCTGTTACTTCAGTGGCATTTCCAAAACAGTCTTTACCATGAGTGGCAGTGCCCCTGTACAGACACAGACGGCTGTGGGTTTTAAGCCCTCCCCCACAAGTATCGCTACATTCAGACCAGGACAACCAGTTACCCCACAAACCATCAACTGAAGGAAAAACAACTACATGTTATGGTACATGACCAACCCCTGCCATTCCATTTTGGAAACATCTTGGACATTGGTGCGCGAGAAAGTTTTGACTAGTTCACTGTTTGTTTGATGATGGAAGGTTTTACATCAACACTTATATTTCCTAAGGTATGTAACAAACACAAAGTATTTGTTAAAAACATTATGAGTAATAACTCAAATATCTTGTATTTTTGCACTTTTGCACTGCACTTTAAGGCATTATAGAGTGAGATATTATTTAAATACCACTAGCGTCAAGAATAAGGTCAAGATCATTTATGTATATAGATCATCAAGAAAACCCACAAAATTTCATTATTATACAGACAAATGCACATAAAATAGGTCATAAGTTTTCAACACATTCAACTTTTGTTTTCCTTTGACAAAAGTGCAACAACATTTCTGATTAACTAAGTAAGCCATCTAAATCTCTGCTTACACAGGCAATCAGAAATTGCTGCTGCAGTTGTTTCTTATGGTAGGTCCATACCAGTCAACACTTGAAATTAACCCTTTACCACACAATGCCGCCTTTTGACGCCCCTGGGAAAGAAGCCTTTTGAAAACATTGTGGGAAAAGGAGAAATTGCTGGTAACCAGCATTTTCTCCTTTTCCCACAATGTTTTCTACCCTATCAAAGAAAAATTGCACCATTTGAGCCACACTGAAATTGTTGTCTGCGAATGCTTTCAATTTGGACAAGGCTAAAATTTTGCCCCTTGGAAGGAAGCCTTTTGAATACATTGTGGGAAAAGGAGAAAATGCTGGTAAACAGCATTTTCTCCTTTTCCCACAATGTTTTCTACCCTATCAAAGAAACATTGCACCATTTAAGCCACATTGAAATTGTTGTCTGCGAATGCTTTTAATTTGGACAAGGCTAAAATTTTGTCGTCTGGGGTAACTAGGGTAAAAAAAAAATCAGCTGTTTATGTTGCCCATCTTGCCAAACAGAATTTAGGTGCAAGTAATCTTTCAAGAAATCTGGAAAAACTGATTATGAAACTAACCCTTAACCTGCTAAATACCTGAAATGAAATTTTCAAGCCGACAGTAAAAACCCAAATTTTGCTATTTCAAAGGTATGTTTGGAGGAAAGAATATCTCCTTATTGGGCAATGTAGATCCAAAATCAGACTGCACTGTCTACAAAAGGTCCTATAGTTGTGCTTAGCAGCCTAAGGGTTAACTTTTACAGACAAGCGAGTTAAAACTTGAATTTGACTTTCAAGTTCCCCTTTTACTACTTTTGACTAATCTGAAGATTCAAACACAAATATCAACATGACAATGTATCCACTTACCCACACATTCTCCTGTATTACAAACTTCTGTTATGATATTGTCTCCAACACAATCTTTTCCTTTTGGTTTAGCATCATCAAACACACAGACTCTTGCTTTAAATCTTATTCCACCATAGCATGACTTTGTGCATTCAGCCCACTCAGACCATTGTGTCCATAAACCATCCACTGAATAGAGTATTTAAATCTTTACCACACAATCCCAACTTTTAACAACACTGAGGAAGAAGGCTTTTGAAAATATTGTGGGAAAAGAAGAAAATGCTGGTAACCAGCATTTTCTCCTTTTCCCACAATGCTTTCTACCCTTCCCAAAACAGATTTCAATTTTTTCTCGACGGTTATTTTGTCGTCTACAAATGCTTTTAATTTGGACTTGTCTAAAATTGTGCCATTTGGTAAAGTGTTAAATCTTTACCACACAATCCTGACTTTTAACGATACTGAGGAAGATGGCTTTTGAAAACATTGTGGGAAAAGAAGAAAATGCTGGTAACCAGCATTTTCTCCTTTTCCCACAATGTTTTCTAACCCTTTCAAGAACAAATTTTGTAATTTTGGCCACCTTTGTGGTCTGCAAGTACTTGCAATTTGGACAAGTCTAAAATTTTGTCCTTTGGTAAAGAATTAAAGTGAATCAAAACTGAATTTTGTTTTGACATGTTTTTATCCCTGTCCAAATTGAAAGTGTGTACTGTGGAAATTTTAAATGCGGCTCATATAATGGTATTTATTTCTGACAGAGTAGAAAACATTGTGAGAAAAGGAGAAAATGCTGATGACCACCATTTTCTCATTTTGCAGCCAGCCTTTTCCCACAATGTTTTCAAATACCTTCCTTTCTCTAGGTTGTTAAAGCTTGGGATTGTGTGGTAAAGGGTTAAAACAGTCCTTTAAGAATTGATAGACTATATATTCCTCCAAAGATTGCTTTTAACTCTTTATCAAATGACAAGATTTAAGACTTGAACTGAAAGTACTTGCAGACAATGGTTCTGTCTTCGAGAGGATACTGGTATGGCCTCTTTTTCTCACAGTGTTCTCTAACCTCATAAAGACGAATCCAATCGTCAAAGCTACATTAAATTTGTTGTCTGTGAATTACTTTAACTCTTTACCAAATGACAAAATTTTGGACCTGTCCAAGTTGGAAGCATTTGCAGACGACAAAACAAATGTTAATCGAAAATTGACAATTGTTTTGGATAGGGTAGAAAACATTGTGGGAAAAGGAGAAAATGCTGGTTATAAGCATTTTCTCCTTTTCCCACAATGTTTTCAAAAAGCCTCTTTTTCAGGGTCATTAAAAGTCGGGATTGTGTGGTAGAGGGTTAATATGGGCAAGTGAAGATTTATTATGTTTCTGACAAGAAGATTTGTAAGGATTTTCAATATTTTTCAGTTTTGTTGCCATCGCAACCAGAGTTTTTATGAAATCAATCTCTTTGAAGAGATGCTAAAGAGGGCCATGGAAGGATAAATTTTTGTGAAATCTGGTCAAAATCAAATGTGTAGTGTCAAAGGAGAAAATGTTTGAAATAAAAGTTAACACGTGGGCAGGGCACAGATGCACCACAAACACAGGGCCATGACGTAAGGTCTCTGGCCATTGGCCAGTGGAGATAAAAAGGGCATAGCATGCTGCGGTTGCTTGATTTTCAGTGAAAATTCTGAGTTGAAAAAGAGGCATAACCGTGTCAAAAATACTCTGATGGTTACCTGTCCTTGTTGTATAGGTTCCCCTTTTAATAATTAACAACTTGTTCAAGTTTGAAGCAGTTATCTTCTGTAGTACCAGAGATATTATAAAATGTCAAAGTTTTTCCATGACTATGCACCAGATGACGCCAGGGCAATGACAATACATATGGCTTATTGTCTTCTTCGAAAACAGCCAAGCTGAAAAGGATCTACTGTAACACACAAAAAGTTTTCTGAGGGAAGAAATAAGTTATTAAGCATCTTTGCTTGCCAAGGGTGAAAATAACTATATTGCTCTATTCACCCTTGGCTGATAGAGTCAAAATTTGTTATGCTCCCAATACACCGCCTACAAGATTTTGATAATTGACCTTTCTGCCAATTTTGATTGACGGGTCATATCAGCCAATCAAAACGCAGTATAGCATGTCATATAAACAAAAGGGTCAAAGTTACAGCCTGTACTATTGATAGACAATGTAATTTTTTCTTTTCGTTTAAAACAAAGAAGATTGGATTATAGATTAATCACTTCAAAATGGATTAAAGTTGCAGATAAGAATCATGTGGTAAGATAATTGTTATATAATATACTCTGAACAGAAAACTAAATTTATCCATTCCAAAAACCTATATGCACGTAAATGTCGCTCGTAGATTTAACCAGGATTCAAAAAAACCAGCCTCTCTGCCAAACAACAGAAAGGCATTTTTTTTTAATCTTTCGGGATAGAAAGAACGATTATGCCAAAGTTTATTGTTAAACTACCTATTGAAATCTAACTCAACCAACATCTTTCAAGTTCCAAGCATTACTCGTAGACAGTCATAATCATTGTTCGAAACAAGCAACAGGAAGAAGTATTTTTTATTCATAAATAAGTTGACATTGCAAACATCTGATTTCTTTGATTCTTGTTGTAATACTTAAGGGGGGATTCATATTGTATTTCTGTTTCATTAAGATGATTACATGTGACTGTTAATTGCACTTTGGCCTGGTTACACTTACTGTGTCCTTTTAAAAGCAACTGCTACCAATGATTACTAGTATCTCCGGGATTACAAATTTCGACTTTATCAGTCAAAGGTGAATAGAGCAATGTAGTAATTGTCACCCTGGGCTGGAGAAGATCTAAGTTAAGACAAGCCAGTAGAATTCTTTACAAACCTGGACAATCTCCTTCATTACAAATGGCGGTTTCCTGATCCAACCCAGGACAGTCTTTACCCCGAATAACGTTTGGTGGGAAGGTACAGTTACGTGTTCTAATCTTGATACCATCATCACAGGTTTTGCTACATGCTTCATACGAACTCCAGCTTCCCCATGTTCCATCAACTACAATGTCAAACAAAAAACTGCAATGAACTGATGTCCCCTGCCAGAGGGAACATCTTTCAACCCTTTACGAAACAACAAAATTTCAGATTGATCCAAATTCAAACCATTTGCAGACGATAAAATAACTGTAACTGAAAAATTGAAATTTGTTTTGGAAAGGGAAGAAAACAATTAGGGAAACCAGCATTTTCTCCTTTTCCCACAATGTTTTCAAAAGGCTTCTGCTTCAGGGTCATTATAAGTCGGGATTGTTTGGTAAAGGGTTAACACAGAGAAGAAATCAGATGAAATAACAGGATATTTGGATAGTAATTGATAGGACTGATGAATAGACAAACTATAGACAAATGATGGATGAATAATTCCAAACAACATCCCCCGCCCTTTGGCAGTGGATGAAAAGTACACGATAGAACTTTTGCTTTCATGCTGTACTGAATTTCTATATATGTAATACAGTGGAGCCCCGTTATAACGAACTTCGTTAACTCGCTGATTCCGTTAGAACACGGGTGTCCTATGGCTCCCAAAATTTGGGGGGGTTGACCATTTTGCGTCCGATCAGGATCTAGGATACGCCGATCTGGATGCTCAATGTAAAAAAAAACAACCTACTAATCAATTGCTCAAAATCGATACGCGTGCACATAATCAGACAGTCTTTGACACCTTTTTTGGTTGTTACCTGTATGACCGCTGGCAATCGTTAATTGGTTGTTTGACATTGTTTGACAAATACACGCTCAGTTGATTACGATAGGACTTCAGTTTTCAGCCAAACTGTGTGACACTTGAGTGAATAAAGAATGGTCAAACACAAGCTTACACAAGCCATTTTCTGTATAAAAACTGGGCTACTTGGTTCGAATGGATACTACCAGCCGATATAGCTCAGTAGGTAGAGCGTAGGACTCGTGAACACAATGTCCTACAGATTGTGGGTTCGTATCCCCGGCTGGCCAACTAAAAAAATTACTAATAGTCTTTCGGATGAGACATTAAACCGAGGTCCAGTGTGACGGTGCTATACGCCGAGCACGTTAAAGAACCAGGCGAAGCTCTCAGTAGTTTCGACCTGTATCCTTGCACTATCCCCCGTAACAACTAACCGTCTTCTGGGGGCGTCGCTCAGATGGGCAACCAGTAGCGACGATAAATAAACGGAAATAACCAACCAATCGAATGGATACACTACGTTGTATTCTAGATAGCGATAGCAATCGATCATACAGCGATTCATACAGCGATTTCTCACTCATTTATCGACTCTTTTTAATCCAAAGCAAAGCACTTTGAAATTCAGTCCTACACTGTCGAATTAAAATTTTAAACATGAAATACATGAAATAATTCCTAAATCCTACATGTCACACAATGCCCGTTACAAACCACTGAAAGACAAAGCTACCCTGTAATATTTCTGTTTATTTTTCCTGGTTTTAAACCTAATAGCATCAGACACTTGGATCTCTTAACCTTTCACCTTGCATCAGAAGTGAGAGGTGAAAAATCGCCGGAAAGAAAATTTGCCTCAACCAGGTACCAAACTCGCAACCATCAGGTAACAAGCCAGATACACTAACCTGGTAACCACTGAGTCACCAGGGGTGGGCTCGAACAGAAGTTAATTTCCATCTTAGAGGACCTGATACACAAAGACCACATATTAACCACTGTTCCTATGCTTAATTGAATTTTCAGTACCTGGGTATTTGTCAACAACCAACTCCTGTCATATGAAGGGTCTTTCCTCTTTTCCTTTTCATGAACTTTGTTTATAAGATCAAACCCAATTTATCTTTAACCCCTAAAATACTGTTTGGAAATGTTAAAATCATCGAATTATGGTCATGCAAAAACAATGAATATGAAAAATCAACGAAATACCGATGATATTACACACAACCAAAGTATTAACCCTTAAAGTGCCTTTCACAACTATAGTTGCCTTTCCAGTGTAGATCAAGATCAGGCTGCACAAAATGTGCAGCCTGATCTTTGATCTACACTGTCCCTTTGCTGAAACACTGTAGGCAAAAGCAACCATGAAATTGTAGTTATTTTGGGCCGTCTTTCTAGGATGAAAATGTCTGATAGGTTTATTCAGAACCCTAAGGGTTAACCTTTGAGTGCTAATCACAACCTAGGTTGCTTTTGTGACCCATCCAGAAAAAGATCAGCTTGCAAAAAACATAAGATCTGAAATTGGACCAACATTGTGCCCTATTTTCAGATATTTTTTAGAAAAGCAACAAGCTAAAATTATTAAGGATTTATTCCCAGACTGAAAATGTTACATTTTAATTGGCAGTTTCAAGGTTAACCTATCACACTATCAACTTCTTATATTTCTTAAATACATACCAGGACATGGCCCTTCATTACACGCTTCTGTTTCATTGCTGTACCCTAAACAGGGATCACCTTTGTTTGAGGGGTCTGGGTAGTCACATGACCTTGACCTTGTTTGGTTTCCTCCTTCACAGGTAGTACTACAAGAGCCCCAGGCTCCCCAGTCACCCCATTCCCCATCATCTACAGGTAGAAAAAAAATACAGTTAAACCTGTGTTAACTTCTACTCATTTAAAACAGCCACCTTAGTTAACCCTTTATCAAACAGTACTACATTTTAAGGACATTACAGGATAAGATTCTGAAAACATGCTAGGAAAAAGGGGAAAGTGCAGGTAACCAAATTTTATCATTTGAGCTATATTTAATCCGTCATCTGCCAATGCTTTCATATTGGACGAGTCTAAAATTTTGTCATCTGGTAAAAAGTTAAACCTGCATTACCTGATCAACAGCTAACGGTACCAAGCAACCAGTTTTGAGTTTTTATATCCTTCAATATCACAATATGTGTCTTTAACAGCCACTTGACTCTACAGCTTTATTTCTTCCCTTGCTAAATACAGGTTTGACTGAATATTTAACTAATTTCTACATTTTGATTCAAATTCAGCGCTATTATAAATCTTCTAACCTTGAGTGTTAAAGCTTTGTTTTAGACATACACAGTCACAAATAACACAAAATGACAAATAATTGAAGGAAAGGAAATATTGCATCTAAGAGTACTCTCTCATTTTCCCAGTAATACTTTCCAAAGCTGTCAATGTCAAGGACATAAAAATTTTGTCTGTGGACAAAATTAGTACATGTAATTGTAAACAGAAACAATCACAAATTACTCAAAATGACAAAAATTGAAGAAAAGGAGGCACTGTTTTTACAAGCAATTGCTCTTTTATCCTATATTGCTCTCAAAAGCTTTCCCATACAGGGACATAAAAAGTAATTTTTGTACAAATATGGGTTATACATAATATAAATAAAAAAATCTGATTTACTGGGTAACAAGAAATCTCATTACAAAATACATTAACATTTTACCAAACAATCTTCAATTTTAACTGACAAAAACATTGTGGAAAAAGGAGAAAATGCAACCAGCACATTTTGATTTTTCATTTGCAAATCCTTTCAATTTGTATGAGTCTAAAATTTCGTCATTTGGTAATAAATTATGCAGAGTGTGGGTCCTTGATCTGATTGTGTATTTTGTATGGTCTGATCTTGATCAAACATCATCTGCAATAGCTGCCTATATTCAATTCCAATAAAACCATGAAAAGGCTTAAAGGGGGACTTTTCAAAATCAAACAAAACTTCAAAAATCTTTTTTTTTTTTGACTGAATTTAACAAGGCAATAGCTGGCAAACAAACAACATAAGAGACAGAAGTGAGAGAAAAGAATGGTTAATGGTATTTCCTTACCTCTTTACCAAACAACAAAATTTTCAACTGGTCGAAATTGAAAGCATTTGCAGACAATAAACTAGATGTGGCTCAAAAATTGAATATTTGATTTGGAAAGGGTAGAAAACATTGTGGGAAGAGGAGAAAATGCTGGTTACCAGCATTTTCTCAATTTCCCACAATGTTTTCAAAAGGCTTTTTCTTCAGGATTATTTAAAGCCAGGATTGTGTGGTAAAGGGTTAATAGGATATGTAGCCTCTAAAGCCACATATCGGGTATTTTCAAACTTCTCTCCTGAAACTAAAAAAGGCTTGTGAGAATGTCACATGATCACTAATGTGAACTGATTATGTGGGATCATACTAAAACAAGTATGATGACATCTCATAAAAATA
Organism: Tridacna gigas; assembly: GCA_945859785.2. Lineage (NCBI taxonomy): Eukaryota > Metazoa > Mollusca > Bivalvia > Cardiida > Cardiidae > Tridacna > Tridacna gigas. Next base: position 29,154,529 of record OX244036.2, on the reverse strand, counting down.
GATATGGTGACTATTTGCAAAACAACCATCAAAATTTCACCGTACACTGACTGTAATCCTCCAGTTGCTGTACACTTGCACAGAAATATATATTACTGTATTGTAAGATTTCATCAGTGTTTTACAAAAAAAATCTATTCAAAATCTATATAGATCCTTTTCAAATACTTACTTTTGCAATCAGTATTGTTACACAAGCCAACTTCCCAAGCCTTTCCAGGGCAATCATTGTTGTTTTTGGTAGAACAGGTCCTGATCCTCTCAGAATACCCAGGACCACATGTTGTTGAACACTTTATGTACAGGGACCATTCAGACCATTCTGAATAAATAATAACTTAATTTGGGTTGATCAAATATTTAATCTTTACCATGCCTATCAAAACTTAAACTGCTTTTTGTTGCCATTGCAGATCACAATCAGACTAGACAAAAAATGCAATCTGATTTTTTATCTACACTGTCCACTATACATGTATTTGGATATTGTCAAAACGTCCTTGTTGTTGCAACATACGTAGATCTCTTTTTTAACTCTCTGAAATTGTCCAGTTTGTTTACTTGGCACTTTAACCCTTTCCCATACAATCCCGACTTTTTACAACCCTGAGGAAGAAAGCTTTTGAAAACATGTGGGAAAAGGCGAAAATGCTGATAAGCAGTATTTTCTCCTTTTCCCACAATGTTTTCTGCACTTTTCCAGAAAAATCTTCATTATTTGAGATACTTTCTATTCGTTGTCTGCAAATACTTTAACTTTTGATGAGTCTAAAACTTTGTTGTGTGGTAAAGGGTTGACCCTTTGCCGCACAAAGCTGCCTTTTAACGACCCTGGGAAAGAGGCCTTTTGAAACCATAGTGGGAAGAGGAGAAAATGCTGGTAATCAGCATTTTCTCCTTTTCCCACAATGTTTTCTACCCTATCAAAGAATAATTGCACCATCTGAGCCACACTGAAATTGTCATCTGCAAATGCTTTCATTTTGGACAAGGCTAAAATTTTGTCGTCTGGTAAAGGGTTAAGGGTTATATAAAAAGATCATCACCTAAATCTTTCAGCTATAAAAGCTGATCCTAATTACAGATGATTTTGCAAACGGTATAGATTACAATCAGATGGCAGAGACTGCACTTTCTAATCTTGAATTTACACTGGTAACTACTTCCAGAAACATTCCACCTTAATCAGCTTTTCCAATATCTTGACCCTGCTTATGGACTGAAAATTTTATATCACCTTTATGTTTCACAAAAATAAGGTTATATTAGTTTTCATCTTCTTCAAAGTTGATAACAGCTGAAGAAAAAAAATAGTGAAATGATATGAAATTTTAACTTTATTCTGGTGAACAAGAGGCATAAAAAAAAAGCAGTTTTAGAGACTGTTTTGAACAGAGCACCCACCAAAAAAATGATAAATGGACAACGCAACTCTGAAATCAGACTGAGCCTTCTGATTTTATCTTCACTGTCAAAAACAACCAAATTGAGCTACAACTGCTTCTCTTGCAGTTAACTTTATCTCTTTTTATAAGTTATTGGCATCTAAGATGACAACAAACACTGACAGTATCATACAGTTTGAGTTTAGAGAAATCATCTCAACATACTTTAGAGGCACAGTAGCAGCCACATGTAAAAAATGCCATTTTTAAAATACATTTAGATTAAAATTATACCATTAAAAAGTACGGAAATTATTGTCAAGATGACAATCTGTTATTGTTTGGTTGGTCCAGTGTTAGTCTCTGGCACAGAAATGAACTTCAAAACTAGACTAAAAGTTGCCAGGTGGCTCTATCTTTTGTTCACTTTTTACCTGATTTTAGAGTTCATTTTATGCCAGAGACTAACACTTGGACCAACCACACAACAACAGATTATCATGTTCACAATATTTTCCATACTTTTAGAAGTCATGATTTAAACTTTAATGCATTTTAACACCTGCACTTTTTGGGGGCCACCATTAGGCCTTTAAGTTCCAGGCAGGGTGCATTTTGGTTTTTGTCTCAAGCAGGCCCTTGGCTCCTCAACAGTTTTAAATGGGACCGTATTGCACAAAGGGGCCAATGTAATGAATTGAGTGAAATTAATGGTAATCTTTTGCTAGCTCTTCAATCCACCACGATAGAAGAAATTCTCAAGATCTCAACGTTAAAATGAAAGTTTAAATCATAGAAATAGAATGATGTTATTCAAAACAAAACCAGACACGAAAAAAAGTATACTGAAGTAAGCAGCTTGGACTGAAAATCTTTGAGTATGTAGGGTGTTGGGATGTTACAGGAAAAAAAAATGTTATTTACAACACTTCTAAAATGTCATCTGAAGCCTATAGGATACTGAATAGTAGATTATGTGACTTTGTTACCAAACTTATTTGGCTCTTTCATTTCAAGATACATATTTCAAAACTTTCTCTTCTCTTCAAACCGCAGTGCGATCACTGCAAGAAAAGAAAACTGGGTTGAGGTCAACCATTCTACAAGCAGTAAATATTACTTAGCCAATGGAACAGTTGGCATGCAAATTAGATATTCATAGTCATTTACATATTATCAAGGCTAAACTGCAAATAATCTCTGTTCTAACCTCAAAACTCTAAATGGAAAAACATACTAAAACTTACCAGGAATTGGTGATGGTGTGGTTGTGGATGCTGGAAAGACATTATGAATTTATTAACTCTATACCAACCACAAAATTTTAGACACTTTAAAACTGAAAGTAGTTGCTGTCAAAAATTTAATTGTGGGTCAAATGATGGACTTTTTCTTTGAACAGGTAGACAACGTGGGAAAAGGACAAAATATAGGTTACCAGTATTTTCTCCTTTACCCACAATGTTTTCAAAAGCCTTCTCAGTCAGGGTTGTGATAACTTGGGATATTGTGGTAAAGGGTTAAACCTTTTGAAGCAAACCATATTTTTTAAAAGCCAGAGGAGGAAGGCTTTTGAAAACACTTTGGAAAAGGGAAAAATTGCAGTTTTTAGAATTTTCCCATTTTCCAAACACAGTTGTCTTTCCTTTCAAGGAATAATCCTATCATTTTAGCCATACCAGTATTTACTACATGTATTTTGTCTAAAAATGCTTTCAACTCCGACAACTTTGAAAACTTCATCTGGTAAATATCTAAAGCTTCTTGTAAAATTTTGTTGAAAAATGGAAAAGACAATCAATTTTTCATCCACATAATTATTTAACTCATTAACTCCTGCAAATGACTTCAAAATAACATTGTGGCAAAAAGAGAAATTTGCAAGAAGTCAGCAATTTCTCCCTTTGACACTTTTGCACATGTACCCTCTATAGAATGATCAAGAGTTTTAGAGACCCTGCAGAAGAACACTTTTGAAAACATGATGGAAGCATAGAAAATGGGACGGCCAGCTTGTTTTTCTATCCCCCATAATGTTTCCTACTCTGAAACACTACTCTGAATAAAAAAAAATTAACATTTCACACTACATGTACTTTTGGTCTCATGAGACATCAAATTTTCCATGCAGCTAGCAAAGAAAAGTTACCATAACATAATTTTCTGTTTAAATTACATTGCTGGATAAAACATAAGAGTTGTGCACTGGCAAAAAGGGGTTTGATGCATCTCCATGATGCATTATACCAAGCAGGTCATCACATAATTAACTATTTTGTCTGACTGAATCTGAGGTAGAATGGTCTTCAGATGTGCAGAAAATTAACAAACAGCAAAATATTTCGGCCACCGTCAGCCTGAGCAAACTGCGCAGGCTGACCCAGGTCGATATTTTTTTGCAAATGCATTAAACCCCCTTTTCATAGAGCATGGCTCATATGTAGAATGTATGTTACATACTTGCACATATGCCAGCATTACACACCCGCAGGTCATAATTTTTTCCGCCAGTACAGTCCACATTATTTCCGGTACTACAGTTCCTAAGTCTGGCTTGTACACCATAATCACATGTGACACTACAGGCGGACAGGGGTCCCCATTCCAACCATCCTGAAAATATTTTCATATTCCAGGTTTTCAGTATTCATCTCATTGTCAACAAGTTTTTTAATCTGTTACCACAATTGTCAGCAGAAGATCCTAAAATTTTCTTTTCAGAAAGAGAATGAAGGTACTGTTTATGGATTTAGATCAGAACTGAAGTTAATGTGTTTATATATGGAATTGAAGGATGCCTCAGTCTCTTATCTACATTCAGTGATCTAGCCAGGTAATGGCTGTATATTTTGCCATTTGGTTACAGGAGCTATGTTTTCTTGGAATCAACGATCATTAGTGTTTCTGCTTTTGTTAGTCCGTCAGCGGGTTGTTTTCCTTTGGAATCTTCTTTTTTTCTTTACTGCTTGTGAATCAATCAACTCATTTTCTCTCCTTTTTGCCATACAAACATTTCTATGTGTATATCACATTTTTCATTCAATTTCTTTCTAGGTTATTGTATGCTGTCACTCATATATCTCTTCCACAAAATTGTACAATACTTAACTAAATATGTTTGATGTAGCAATACCATTTGAACATCCTAAGATAATTAACTTCACTCAAAATAAAAAAAAAAGAAGATAAAAGCCTGCAAAAATGTACAAGAAATGAATTATGGGCAAGCATGAAATTCCTCAAGTAACATAGTAAAAACTATTTGAAATTTTCAACTGTACAGTAATTAATACAGGTTACATGTTATGAAAGTCTCAAACAACAGGCTTATAAGCATATTAACCCTAAGAGCGCCAAATAAACTCAACAGACATATTCAGTCTAAAGATAATATCCAGATAACTGCAATTACAAGGTTGTTCTTGTCCTGAATGCCTCAGCGAAGCCAACAGTGTAGATCAAAGATCAGGCTGCATGTTTTGTTCAATGTGATCTTGATCTAAACTGACTGCAGAGGCAACTTAAGTTGGGAAAGGCACTGTAGGGGTTGAATACTTTCTCTCTCAATTAATAATTGGTTTCATTAATTCACTAGCATGTGTAGAGCCAAGCCTCTGTAGCTCAGTCGGTAGCATACAGGACTTGAGAATAGGAGGTCGCTGGTTCGATCCCCGGCTGGCCAATTTTCTTCCGAGGACTGATGATAGTCATTGCGACAGGATTCATTCCTCTCTCACTGCTGACCATTTTTTCAACGATGGTTATGTGGGAACGCAGCCAGTGGCTTGGAAAGAATATTGTGCGTAGTACTGGTAAAAGAAACTCCAGGAAAGCATGGATAGGTGCACTGGCCACCGCGATATAACTGAAATAATGTTGAAAACAGCATTAAACACCATACAATCAATCAATCAATCAATAGTATGTGTAGACTTAGACTTTTAAAATCTCCATCTGTGTATCTAATAAATGCTCAAACCTTTACCAAATGGAAACATTGTGAGAAAAGGAGAAAATGCATGCTGGCAACCAGCATTTTCTCCTTTTCTATTATTTGTTTTCTACCCTTTGACAGATAAATTACATGTTTTGAGTAACATTTTTTGTCTACAGATGCTTCAAATTTGGACAATTCTGAATTTTGGTTGCACTGGGAAGAGTTAACTGGACTGGTATGAACAATCTTCCAAGTATTGCATTCAAAACAAAATAAAACATGAAACGACCATTACCAGATGAACAGTCTCCATTATCACAAATTTTTACTTCCCAATGTCTGCCTCCCTGATTCTCACAGTCGACATCGTTTCCTGTAGAACAGTTTCTGACAAGTTCTACAAACCCTCGACCTCCACATGACACTGAACATGGACCCTCCCTGGACCAGGGTAACCAACCTGGTTGAATGAAAAAAAAAATACATTTATCCTTTACCATACAATCTGATGTTTTAACAACACGGAGGAAAAGGCTTTTGAAAACATTATAGGAAAATCAAACAAGAGGGCCTTTGGCCCTAAAGCGCTCACCTGAGTAAAGTCATCTACAGTCGATAAGCTGAAGAGATCCTGGGTCTAATGATATAAAACACATGAGTGAAAGTGACCTACTTTTTAACCCTATGGCCTAACTTTGAACTTGTCCAAGATATCATCAAGAAAAGCATTCTGACCAAGTTTCATTAGTATCAGGCTGAAAATGTGGCCTCTACTGTGCACAAAGTTTTTCTAAGATTTGACCGAGTGACCTACTTTTTGACCCAATGTGTCCCAATTTGAAATTAGTCCAAGATATTATCAAGACAAACACTCTGACCAAGTTTCATGAGTATCAGGCTGAAAATGTGGGTTCTACAGTGCACAGAAGGCTTTTATAAGATTTGACCCAGTGACCTACTTTTTGACCTAACATTACTTAATTTCAATCCTGTCAAAGATATCATCAAGACAAACATTCTGACTAAGTTTCAACAGTATCAGGCTGAAAATCTAGCCTTTGTGGTGCACGCAAGGTTTTCCTGAGATTTAGCCCTGTGACCTATTTTTTAACCAGACATCACCCAATTTCAAACTGATCTGAGATATCATTAAGACAAACATTCTGACATAGTTTCATGAGTATCAAGCTAAAAATGTGACCTCTAGAGTACACACAATGTTTTTCTAAGATTTAGCCCAGTGACCTACTTTTTGACCTGACATGACCCAATTTCAAATTTGTCCAAGATATCAATAAGGCAAACATTCTGACCTATCTTCATGAGTATAAGGCTGAAAATGTGGCCTCTATGGTGCACACAACGTTTTCCTAAGATTTAGCCCAGTGACCTACTTTTTGACCCAACATAACCCAATTTCAGCCATGTCAGAGATATCATCAAGACAAATCTTCTATCCAAGTTCCATGAGTATCAGGTTAAAAATGTGGCCTCTAGAGTGCATACAAGGTTTTTCCAAGATTTGGCACAATGACCTACCCAGGTACTTTCTGACCCGACATCACCAAATTTTGATCCTGTTGAAGATATCATTAAGACAAAACATTCAAACCAACTTTCCAAGTTTCAGGCTGAAAATGTGGCCTCTAGAGTGCACACAAGGTTTTCCTAAGATTTGACCCAACATGACCCAAATTTCAAATTTGTCCAAGATTTCAAGACAAACATTCTGACCAAGTTTCATGAGTATCTGACAAACTGTGATCTCCAGTGTGCAAGGTAAATGTTGACGACACACAATGGACAATGGACACAACACAATCAAAAGCAAAAGCTTACCTTTAGCCCTTTGTGCTCTAGCAAGTTAAAAATGCTGATAACCAGCATTTTCTCATTTTTCTTCAATATTTCCTACATGTTGATAGACAAATTTCCCAATTTGAGCCAAATTTGATTTGTCGTTTCAGTTTGGAACAGTCTTACAAGTTGTTGTGTGGTAAACCCTTTAACATACAATCCTGACTTTTAATGAAAAAAAGGTTGTAAATTTTAAGAAGAAAACTTATGCTAGCTTAGTGATAAAGGTATCTACTCATAGTTGAAGCCAGTTGTTGCATGGGGGTCAATCTATTTTCTTTTGGAAAAAAGCAATGTAGACTGGCTTCCCCCCCCTCCGTCATTTATACGGATATATTTCCCTTTAGGTGCACCATACAAAGCTCTGGCTGGCTAAACTCAGATAATGACTTTTCAAACTAAAAATAGACTGCTACAAAACTCAATTTTAAGTTTACAGAATACATTTCTTAATGTGCACTTTAACCCTTTCCCAAACAAGCCCTGGTTTTCACGTATCTGCAGTACAAGTCTTTTGAAAACACTGGGGGAAAAAGAGAAATTTCTCGTAACGAGCAATTTCTCCTTTTTCCACAGTGTTTTCTACTCTTTTTGTTAACTTTCTGCCATTTTCATCAAATTTAAAATTGTCATCTGCAAACTCTTTGAATTTGGACCAGTCCAAAATTTGTCGTTTGGGAAAGGGTTAAGGAGGCACCTAAAAAAGTGCTAACAAAATGACAGGAAAAAAGCATACCATAATTATGTCACTGGTGAACTTTTGCTCCATTAACATTTTTTAATGGATTGGGATGGCAGCTAAAATAACTCATGCTGCTATGATTTCATTTATTTTTGTGAATGAATGATGTCACAGGTATAAAATATACTGTCAAGGAATAGAGTTGGCCAAATTCCAATCCATTGCTGGCGAAATTTGCTTGCAGTAATATACTATGATATGGTTGCAATTACAAGCAAATTTCCCCAGTATGCGAATTTTGCTAACTCTATTTTCCAAGACTATCTCCTTGTATATGTGACATCATCCATCAAAGTGGCGTAGCTGTTTTGAGCTATTACACCTAACCATTAAAAAAATATCTATTATTAGGGCAAAAGTTCATTGGCTACCTATCACATGCTTTTTCTTGCCATTTGTTAGCACTTTTCAGGTGTCTCCTTAAAATGCACATTTAAAAAGATTTTTATAGGGCGCCTTAAGAGAAATTTTACGCATATGAATGACATAGGGGTCCTTATTAATTTTTTTCCAAAGAAAATTGATCTAATGAGATACAATAACACCTACAAATACGAATAGATACTTTAATCTTTGAGAAACTACAGGTTTATGCCCTATTTTAAGAATCTAGTGAGCAAAAAAACATATGAAATTCAAAAGCAATATCTCATATTAGTGATTAAGATATTGAGAAATGAAAGTCAAAATCTGATGGCCCTGGAGATACACAACCTAAATTCATCCATACATGGTAACCATACTGTTCAAGAAAATTGAATTACCAAATAACACATTTTCATCAAGATAGAGAAAACCTTGCTCTTGGAACAAGGGTTAACAATGGAAAACCTGATTTATTCACAGTGATTTTGTTCTATTGTGGTTCAATGGCAGTGGGTAAAGGGATCATAAATGGGACATAAGAATCTGTCACCCCTTCAAGTATTCCTAACACTACAAAGGTGAAAGACAAATGAACCCACCTGATCTTGATTCAATGATTCTTGTTCAGGCAAATGAAATCTGTTAGTACAACTGGTCTAAATCATCCTTACAAACTTTTCAGATACAACTAATTAACTCTTAATCAGCAAAAAAATTGATGACTAATACATAGTGCTTTATTCATTATGAGCAGAGTACTTGGACAGCTAGTGCATGTGCATCTGGGGACAAATACTTCCATAGAGCAGATGCAGTGTAAACATTCACTGATATTTCATGCATGCATGATCTGTTGTGATCAAAACTTTAAAATTAAATGGTATTAACAGGGTTTTCATTTAATGCTGATTGCCGATCAAAAACATCGGTTGAAATCGACCTTTAATCGGTTGTTTTTGCTGGATCTTTGAAAAATCGATTGTGTTGTTTATATCAAAATTATTTCACGCGTTGGTAACTGCACTGCGACACCGGTTCAATTTTACCTTTAAACTAGAAGCAATTGGTTTATGAATGTTACGCGGTCATTCATTGGATACTTGCATCCAATTATCCAATCGTAGGCGACGATACGTTTCTCCGATCTCCATTTGGTAATCATGGACGCCAAAGCCTAGGCAGCCCCCTTGACCCTCGGCCTGTTGTTTTTGTCAATCAATCGGTTGCTTCATTTCAAAATGAAAACCCTGTATTAAGCAAATTGCACCAAAATGGCGTCTTTAAAATTTGGGAAAAATTTTATTGCCTTTCTGATCTCCATAGTTTAACTCAGAAACCAAGTGTGATGTTTCTATATCCAATGAAAAGAAAGGCGCATACAAACACAAACTTTATTTTGCAGATAAAAAGGCTTATCACAAATTGTGTGTGTGTGTGTGTGTGTGTGTGTGATTTCAAAGTGTTTTGAAAAGTGTTCGTCTGCTACACAAGTTGAAACCAAAATCTCGATGGTCGTCATTGCGATGATTTTCCTTCCATGGTGCCACTTTCCCTTTCTGACAAGACAATACGAAGATCGAGCTGCTTTTCTATCCGCCTACAAACTTTTATAAATGGAAAATGGGTATTTACAAATACCAAATTGCAAGAATTACCCCGCGACGATATAGCCATTGTTCGTCTGTTATGGCGCTTTCATACAGCAGGGGAGACAACTTTTTTCCGCTACAATCTAAATTTAGTAACCGGACGTTTCGCTACTTTGTTTTGTCTTTTTTTTTTTCCTCGCATGGAGGTGTTTCAAGAAATTGATAAACAATAAACCAACCAAACAAGTAAATAAATAGATAAATGAATAAATAAGTAAGGATGATATTTACTATTTTTCTTCCATACTTAAGGCTAGTCCCCTGAACTGGATGAAAGTGTAATGCTAGCGGATAGGCCTACTTACTTGGCTGATCTTGGGCCGGTTGTTCTAGAAATTTTTTATATCGTGTTCCTCTCGCTGCAATATTTCCCTCTGAAATCAGTAAAGATTTTGTCAACATAATACCAGTTTTAAAGTCATTATCACCATCACAAATTTCTTTCAAACTTGGTTTAACCCCTTTTCCCAAACGATCCCAACTCTTAACAACCCTGAGGAAGAAGGCTTTTGAAAACACTGTTGGAAAGAAGAAAATGCTGGTAACCAGCATTTTCTCCTTTTCCTACAATGTTTTCTACGCCATGAAAGACAAACTTTATGTTTTGATTGACATTTAATAGATCCATGTCGCTTGCAAATGCTTTCAGTTTGGACCAGGCTAAACTTTGTCGTCTGGTAAACTTTCGGAGATTAAATGATAATAGTACATTTAAAAATTAATGCTTCAACTACTGGGCTTAGCACTTTAATGCTTCAACTATTGTGCTGCTAAGCCCAACTCAATGCACTTTTTGTGGACATTATTGATCAAGATCAGACCGCACAGAACATGCAGCTTGATCTTGGATTTACATCGTCAAAAAAAAAAAGTTACATTTCTTTTTCGACGATGAGAAACTTGAAACAGCAATATTGCGGTATTTTACCACTTGCTTATTATTTTCAATTATTTCATTGAGAAGTTTAAAGGCCCAATAGCAGCCAAAAGTAGGCCTAAACATTTCTGTGTATGGAATACAAGTAAATTTCATTCGTTCCAAGTAAAAGTATAGCGATCAAAAATCGGACAGTCTCTACTAGATTAACGATTAGGGCTGCTAAGCGCGACTCAGTGACCTTTAGCGGACAATGTAGATCGAGATCAGACTGCATAGGACATGAAGTCTGATCTTAATCTACACTGCCCGATAGGGAGATATTTTCCCCCAAAAAATAAGTTTGAAAGAACATTATTCGGGTTTCTACCATCGGCTCGAAAGTTTTATTTAACTTATTTAGCAGGATAAGGGTTGATCCATGGCCGCGTATGTCAGGTAAAGAGTCAGTGTCGGCCATATTAACATTTCTAACTGTAACCTCTCACCTATCTGTATTTGTTCTGGATCTCCGCTAATTGTTCTTTCATCTATATTAGCAACTGAAAAAAAAAACACACACACAAAATACCTTTATATAATTTTGCAAAAAAAAGGAGAGAAGAAAATCGTTTTGTACTAAAATAGATATACATATATATAACCTGTTTCATTCTCGGTAACCTATGGGCGTTTATCGTATTCATCGCTACGAACGAAGCTTACTATACTTTTTTTTTTTCATCTAGGTAACCAAGCACGATAAATTATGTCGAATGGACTGTTTCAGAACTAGGTTACCGAGTTTGTTGGGCAAAGTTTAGGTTGATAGTTCACAACTAGGTTACCGAGAATAATGAGGTAAATTCAACATCCTGTTCAAGCCCGGACTTACCGAGGATATCGGGTTGTTTATTGTCTATTCAAGACCGTCGTCGCCGGTCCGGCAGGTCCGGCGAGCGCCGGACCACTTTTTTGGCCGAGTATGCTATCGGCCTTCCCGTTGTCTTGCCTTCAGCCCATTGTTCTTTCGTAAACATGTGATTTCATCGATTCACATCATCAACAGTGGCGAAATTCATCGATGGAATTATTTCAGGCTTGTTTGCTCGTGTCATCAATAGACCCGGCCAAGGTGTGAAATCAAGCGGTCACACACAGTGCAAAACAATGCAAATATTATGTATATATATAATGACACCTTGATTTAACTGCTCGGTTTCATGACCGTTAAAGGAGACTTAATAAAGTCTTTAATCCAGAATATATTAAAGATTAAGTGATTGCTTTTCCGTTTATCTATCGTTGCCACCGGTTTCCCATATAGGCTACGCCCCCTGAAGGTTGTTAGGTTTTGTTACGGGGGAAAGGTATATTTTGTGTTAAAAAAGAAGCAGGGGCAGAGAAGTTTTCAGCCGTTCTGATTCGACGGCAGGCCGTGGCTGCATTAAAAGGAAGCAAAAGATCTCGCGTTTTGTCATCTCTGTAAGTTGACCTATCGGCAAGGGTAATTGCGCAGCCTGAATCTAGACAAATCTAGACGAAACTTACAGCACTAATTGGTCATGGTTCTAACTGGAAAGACGCTCAGTTTGTATCTGGAAAAATGAGTCTTCAAAAAGCCATTGGGCGTCAGTGCTGTGAAAGAGACTTTGCACTTCGGCTTAAACTTTGCTTTAACACAAACATTAACCTTGATGCCGCCGCCTGTTGAGTCTAGCGGAGAGGTTAAAATCGTAGTTAAAGATCACCTTGAGGCTTTGTTCTTTTTCGTATTTAAGCAGGAAAACTTTGTGACCAAAACGACTGAAATCTAGCCCAGTGCACTCAAAAGTGCAGTAAAAACGCACACAGAGACACTCCTAAATCAAAAATTTTCTCGGGGGACACCCCCGACCCCCCCCCCCTTACGAGAGGGGAAAATCCCCCTCTCGTGCTCCCCCCCCCTCTCGTTCCTTCGAGACTTGCTGCTATTCTCAGCCGGACCACTTTCAAAAACGCGGCGACGGGCCTGTTATTTCGCTCTCAATCATGTGCATTCAACATTTAAGTACTATGTACACTCATATATATAAAATTTACAAAAAATAGTATATGGTCATTTGAATGAGCTTAGTTAAAATAGAATGTACCTAGGTTATCCAGGATGATCTAAATATTACTTTTACTGTGATGCTTTAGAACTAGGTTTCCAAGTTATGCGAACGAATGTCAACCTGATGTTTCGAACCTAGGTTACCAAGGGTGATAAAAGAGTTCAATTTTTTCAAAGTTTTTGTTACCAAGGATAAACCAGCACCGGTTTTTTTTTTTTTTTTGTTTTTTTTTTTCAAATGTCTCACGCATTTTAGTTTTACAATTAAGTTGAATAAACTCTTCAGAAGACAAAAATTTTAGCCTTTTCCAAACTGAAAAAGTTTGCAAACGACAAATCAAATGTGGCTAACATGTGGCGGGTCGTCTTTGAAATGGTGGAAACAATGGGAAAATCAGAAACTAATGGTTCTGAGCGTTATACTGCAATGTTTTCTACTCTCTCTTCGGGCTACACTTCGTTCATTCTGTAAATGCTGTAAACATGAAAAATACTGAGTTATTGTCGTTTGGCACAGGTTTAAATGAATGTTGACACTTCCAAATAGATATGAACCATGCTCTGGCAAACGGGCGGTTTAATGAATCTCCGTCACGGGTGCATTATACCTTGGAAGCAAATCAGTACATAATTATGGGTCCTTAACCCTTTCCCAAACGACAAATTTTGGACTGGTCCAAATTGAAAGACTTTGCAGACGACAATTTTAAATTTGATGAAAATGGCAGAAAGTTCTCCAAAAGGGTAGAAAACACTGTGGGAAAAGGAGAAATTGCTCGTTACGAGCAATTTCTCCTTTTCCCACAGTGTTTTCAAAAGACTTAAACTGCAGACACGTAAAAACCAGGGCTTGTTTGGGAAAGGGTTAAAAATCCTTTTTGTCTTACGAGGTAGAGTGGTGCTCGGACATGCAGAAAATTTACCAGAAGCAAAATGTTTCAAATCAGGTCAGCCTACGCGGACGGCGCAGCCTGTCCTGAATCGATACTATTTCACAAAGCATAGCTCATATGTATAGAGTTAGGTTCACGCGTATAAAATTCATACATACCTTCTGAAAATCTGTACCTTTTTGCTGTGGACGTTCTTAAACATGTACAAAGAATGCTTAATAACAGTACTGCAAGAAAATAATATCATAGTAAAATAACAAAACCGACAAAAATTTATTTATTTATTTATTTATTTATTTATTTATTCCCTCCGTCCCTGCCTCCCTCCTTCACTTACTAGTTTGCCACAGCTCTCTAAGAATACTAGTAAAAGTCAAATGGAGACATAGAGACAAAGGATCGACGGACGGAACGACAGACGGACGGATGGACGGATGCAGATAGGTGTATGCTGGAAGAACAGCAGCTCGCAAACAATAGATAATATCTCTAGTTCTTCAGTTAGACCAATGTTGTTGGAAAAAGCGGTTTCAGATTTTGTTTTCATCAGACGTGAAGGAATGAACAAAAGTTGTGTATTGGTTGTTTTAATGCTGTTTTCAATAGTATGTGAACTATACCATAGTTGCCAGTGCACCTACTCTTGCGTTCGTGAAATTTTCTTCACCTATATAACGTATATAGTTCTTTCTAAAACACTGGCTGCCTCCCAACCGGTCATTTCTGAATGACTTTCTCATATCTGTCACCATGTTACACATTCCATATTTCTACACATGTATATGAAAATCAATCGTTTTATACTAGTTATTTTGACCTTGTTTGGTACAAATCGTGATGGTACAAAGATAAGAACTTCTTGTACATGTATAAACCTTTAACAAACAATTCCGTGTTTTAAAGATCCCGGGGTATAAGGGTTTGGAAAACAAAGTGGGAAAAGAAGAACATGCTGGTAACCAGCATCTTCCATTTTTTCCCCACAATTTTTTCTTCCCGTACGAAGACAAACCCATCATTTTAACAAGATCTAATATGTTATTTACAAATGCTTTCAGTCTGCACAAATCTAAAATTTTGTCATGTAGTAAAGGTAAAGATATGACAATGCTGTGCTCTTGTACCGTTCCCCGCTGCTTATGTCTATCACTGAGCTATTGACCTTTTTTCGACTGGTAAAACTACCGGAACAACCCCAATAAAGCCCCCTTTAAAGTTGAAAATGGAGTAGCAACAGACCCAAGATCAGACTGTGAGTTCAATATAGTCTGTTCTTGATCTGAACTGTTCACTCAAGCTCCAATAGTCCCTAATGGGTCTCAAAGGGGTCAAATCTATGATTTCATATTTTAACCCTATACCACATAATCCCAAGTTTTAACGACCCTGAGAGAGAAAACACTGTTGAAAAAGGAAAATGCTAATAACCAGCATTTTCTACTTTCCTCACAACGTTTTCTATCTTGTCAGATAACTGAAGATGATTTGTACCAATTTTAAATTTGTCGTCTGCAGGTGTTTGGAATTGGAAGAGTATAAACTTTTTCGTCTGTGAAAGGGTTAACCCTTCAACAAACAATTGTCTGGGTTTTTTACTTGTTTTGTTTGTTTTTAACATCGTTTTCAACACCATTCAGTTATATCGCGGCAGCAAGGGCACCTGCTTTCCTAGATTTTCCTATACCATTGCTTCGTATAAAATTCTTTCCAAGCCACTAGCTGCTGTCTCAAACACTAGCATAATTTGGAAAAAAAAATCCTCATCGGGGAGAGAGGAATGAATCAGGTCGCAACACCTATCGTCGATCCTCGAAAAGGATTTGGCTGTGCTTGGACTTGAACCCGGCACTTGGTTTTAAGTCTGTTCTTTATTGAATGAAAAAGAGTATATATACTCAGAGTTAACTTATAGATATGAACCATGCTCTGTGAAAAGGGGTTCAAGGCATCTGCAAAAAGTATCGACCTTCGTCAGCCTGCGCAGTTCGCGCAGGCTGACGTGGGTCGAAACTTTTTTTTTTTAATTATTTAGTCAGTTGTCCGTATGTCAAAGGACCACAGTCCACCTCATGATTCAGTTGGTCGTACGACACTTGATGGATTTTATGTATCCATGACTATTTGACGATTTGCTTGGTATAATTCGTTACAGAGATTCATTAGACCCCCTTTTGCCAGAGCGAGGCTCATATGATTAGAGTTTTGTAATGGACCCAGTTAAGTAAAATTTCGCAATTATATAAACTTTCATTGTGTAACAATTATAAAACGAACCAAGTTAACGTGAGAATTCGTCATTTACGGGCAATCCAATTTCCATCATATTTCTTTGTTTATCCGTTACCGAATGCAGTACAAGCTTTTGAAAATATTGTGAGAAAAGAAGAAAGAGCCTGAAACAAGCATTTTCTCCTTTTCTCACATTCTCTACCTATCTAGGACGAATTCCAAAATTTCAGCCACGTTTAATTTGTCGTTTGTTTTCCATCTTTTCAAAGACAAATCTAGTCTGGTACACAGCCGTACTTCAAGAGTACGATAACTTAGTGCTAGGGGCAGGTAATCCAGACTAAAACAAATCCCACAATTTGAACATCATTTAATAGATCATATCATCTGCATATGCTTTGACTTTGGACAAGTCTAAAATTTTGTTTGCTGTTTGGCTACATTTCGATCTTTGACACATAAATCTACCTGGGTCCGTATTCACCAACCATTCATAAGAATATTCTCAGTCTTATTCTCCGGAATTTTCTGAATTTGAAACTAACGCAACTTCTGATTATCTAAACCATTTGGTTTAGCCAATCAGAAGGTGTGTAACATTCAAATTTAGAAAATCTTTGAGAATAAGACTGAGAATATTCTTAAGAATGGTTTTTGAATACGAACCCTGATGAAATAGGTTTACAGTAGACAAATTCGATAACACCCTTGATATGTATGGGTTATTAACATGAGTGACACGTGGTCGTGTGGTTCATAGGTCATGATGACTTCAGAATTACTGCGAGAACTATTTGACCATGAAAAGGCTTAAAGCTCTTAATGTTATGTTAATGCGCATTTCGTTTGTTATTTTAAACAGAAGTTTCATTTTATCTAAAACACAGAAAATGTTTGTTCACAAAACCTGATCGAGTTGAGATCTTAATGGTGCTATTTTGTTTCGAAGCATTTATACAAGTCAAGTCGTTCAAAGATTGAGATATCGCTTTCAATATGACATCGTGCATGATAGAAGTTCATTCTTAGTCTTATTCTCTAGAATTTTCTAAATTTGAAATTAACACAACTTCTGATTGGCTAAACTAAATGGTTTAGCCAATTAGAATTTATAAACCTAGAATTAGACCAAGAATGTTCTTAGGAATGGTTGGTGAATACGGACCCTGGGTCCGTATTCACCAACCATTCCTAAGAACGTTCTCAGCCTTATTCTCCAAGATTTCTAAATGTGAAAGTAACACAAATTCTGATTGGCTAAACCGAATGGTTTAGCCAGTCAGAAGTTATATTACTTTCAAGTTTAGAAAATTCCGGAGAATAAGACTAAGAACGCTGATGATGGTTTATGAATACGGACCCAGATTTCAGTTTTAGTTCTAAATGTACTCAATTAACAACTGTAAAACGGTGAATAGTTTAGATATCAATCCAATAATCGTTTAGGTCCGCATTCACTAATCAGTCAGCTAAACTGTATCCTAAGCCCAGGTGAGTTCGGAATTTAGAAAAATAACACAATTTGGTGTAACCAACCCGAAATTGCATTACTTTTTAATCAGAACATTCTTTGAATTAGACCTAGAAGACAATTTAAAATGGTTGGAGAACACGGGCCCTGTTTACCCAGACAAGGACTATACTGACCAACCATTTAACCCTTTGAAGGCTAAGCACGACTTACTGACCTTTTGCGGACAGTGTAGATCAAGATCAGACTGCACAGAACGTGCAGTCTGATCTTGGATCTGCACTGTCCGATAAGGAGATGTTTTTCTCCGAAGAATGAATTTGAAATAGCATTGAGTTTTTACTGTCGGCTTCACTTATTTAGCAGGTTAAGGGTTAAGTATCATTGCTAGTCGAAGCTCCAAGACACGCATTGTGATTGTTCAGGGATGGTCTAAGCCATACCAAGCCCGGTAGTTCTTTAACCTACAGGGCTTGAAACCAGGGGGCGCTTGTTTGAGTCCCCAACTCGGCCCGTTTCTTTCCGAAGATTAATAAAAGTCATTGCGACAGGATTCATTCTTCTCTCACTGCACATTAGTGTATCCATGATGGTTAAAAAAAGCAGCCAGTGGCTTGGAAAGAATATTGTGCAAATTACTGGTAAGAGAAACTCCGTGAAAGCACTCTGGAAGGTATTCTGGCCACTGCCATATACATTTAACTAAATTAATGTAGAAGACGGCGCTGAACACCATATAGACAAACTATCTAATCAAATGACGATTCATTGAAGTTAAAATCAGAGAAGTATTTCGAATCGATTACCTTCCCTGTATTTTTTAATTTTTTGGCAGTGGCTTGTGGACCAGCAATTTGTAGTACATGTATTTATAAAAGGTATAAACATTCACTCAAAGAACATATATTTTATGACATAAAGTGCAGTTTACCTAGTATTTTAGTTAAATCCATATTTAGTGCCAAAATGTTTTAAAAATGTCCTAGGTCCCGCCCTTTGAGACCTCGCGTCAATAAGTCTAAAATCTGTTGTTATCTATGTAGAGCATTATTTATCTACAAGATAACAACGATAAGGCAAAATGGCCATGAGTGCCCTAGAACGTATCTCGATGAAACGCCATAGCTGTCTTGAGGGATTACATTTTATTCGTCAAAACTCGGCCGATTCCGTAACTACATCCATCGAATCACCCGATGTTAGCCGAATGGGTACATTTTACTTGTCGCAAAAGGCAGATGACTTTTTTTTTTGTATTTCTGAAGAGAACATTTGGACAATTCGAAGCCAAAGGAGAAATTAATCTCCGAGGGCCTGGATTTTATTCTTTACCAGACGACAAAGTTTTAGACTCGTTCAAATTCGAAACATTCGCAGACGTCAAAATCAGATTTAAATGATTGAATTCGACTTGTGAAGTATAGAAAACATTGTAAGAAATTGATAAAGTGCTGGTTACCAGCATTTTCTCCTCACTCTCTCGGTGTTTTCAAAATACTTATTCTTCAGGGTCTTTAAAACACGATATTGTTTGGCAAAAGACTGATCAATTTGACAAAAGTCATTGTATATAGTAGGATTATACACTGTATATACGGAAAAGGGCAAGTAGGGGAAAAGAGAGATTGTCGTGTGCCAGAGACGGGGAGAAAATAAGAATTTTACGACAAGTTGCTCTTTTGCTGTCGCAGTATTACTGAAACGCCAATGAACAGGGTATTTGAACCAAGTTAATCTGTGATTTATCAGCCTTTTTACGTGTATTCCTGTACATGTTAGAGCCATGCTCCGGCAAAAGGAAGTTTAGTGCATCTCCGTGATGTAGTGTAACAAGCCACATAATTATGTCTCCATAAAATCCATATTGTATAACAACAGGCTGCATTATGAGGTAGAATGGTCCTTAGGTATGCAGAAAAGCAAAAGCAAGAAAGTTTCGACCTAGGTCAGCCTGCGCAGGTTGACCTGGGTTGATACTTCTTTGCATATGCATCAAACCCCCTTTTCACAGGGTATGTGTGAAAAGAGGGTTTGATGCATCTCCGTGACGCATTAACCGAAGCAGCTCAGCATATAATTATGATTCCATAAAATCCATTGTATCTGACAACCGGCTGAATCCTGATGTAGAATGTTCCTTAGACAAGCAGGAAATTAACATCAGTCAAAAACTTTCGACTCAGGTCAGCCTACGCAGATTGACATTTTGACGTTTTTTTTTTTTTTTCAGATGCATCGTCACAGAGCATGGCTCAATTGAAAAGAGATGTCGGGTGATACGTAGCTCAGTGGTTCAGGAGTTGTATGACCAATCCAGAGGTTCTGCGAGATCGTCACCTGAGGCACTTGGACTTTTGTGGATGTGTCCTTGCCCAGAGCCCCAGCTCGATACCGGTGAACACTAGATAACTTATGAATAATCTAGCTGTCACCTTCACTGATCTACATGTTTTTATGTCACATTCCATAAAGGGACCAAATTTAAAACCGATAGCCTTGACATTGCAAAATGTAGAGCGGTAGCAGTACTTGGGTAACCCGGCTGTTTGGGAATGAGCTAGTTTGCGCGTAAGTAATATACATGTATGGTGTACTGTTTTAATCTGTCCTTTGGCAAGGCACTTCAGGGCGCTAGCCTTGTATTGGTGAAATCCAGGAAATACATGAATATGTGAGCTGTCGCCGTGATATGACTGAAATAATGTTGAAAGCGGCGTAAAACACCATTCAATCAGTCAATCAATCAATCTGTTTTAATCTTAAAAATACCACACAATCCTGACTTTTAACGATCCTGAAAAAGAAGGATTTTGAAAATATTTTGGGAAAAGGAGAAATGCTGGTTATCAGAATTTTCTCCTTTTCTCCTTTTCCTACAATGTTTTCTGACCAATCAAAGACAGAAATCACAATCTGAACTACATTTAATTTGTCGTCTGCAACCGTGTTGTTCATGTCGTTGCTAAGCGATTCTTAGGGGCGCCGCCATGTTTTAGATCATGTGACTGGCAGTTCAAAATGGAAGCCTCCTTTATACGGACGAGGTCAGATGTAGGTACGGAATCGGCCGAGTTGTTACGAGTGGGAAATAGACCTGTACTTTTGCTGAGTTATGTCATAAAAAACGTGGACAGTGTAGATCTAATATCATACTGCACGTTTTCTACAGTGTGCTCTTTTTCCACACTGTCCAGAAATTTAAGTCTGGCTTTCAAATCTGCAACATCAACTTCGGTTGCGTTTACCGATTTAAGAGAGACCAAAATACCGCCTCCGCTACATGCGTTATAGAAATGAATTCATTTCCGAATATTTAGCGGGACGTTTAACTTTTGGTCTTGTGATCATATGATATGAAACATTTTCACAATGGCCTCCGCATCAAAAGCTACTAACAGTAACCTTGACTCTGGTTTGTACGCAACAGCGCTTGGCTGGCCAACGATGTCTGCTTTTCCCACCAAGATCCTTGCCCTTTGACCATCTCGAGAAATCATTCGAATTTCTTTGGTTTTCGCGATGGTTACAAGTACATTCTCCTCCCTGTCTGTCGTCATGGCCAATGGGTAACCAGGATAGGTGTCATGTGATCTGATAATGTCACCCTGTTGGTTCAACACAGTAATTCTCTGAAGGGCGTAATCTGTGATGAATACGTTCTTTCTGTCCTTTGAAACATGCATATGCAAAGGTTCCAACAAACAAAGTGTATCATTTATTATAGAATTTATAGTTCTGTAAACGACGCCATCTTTAGAAAGGTACCTTATACAGGGATTGTCGCCCGTATAAGAAACAAACAGTCGGTTTGGGAAGCAACAAATGGCTTTACATCCTTCCTCCGTTTGAAGATAGCTTGTCTCGAATAGAATATCCTCGTCGGTAAACTGGATATATTGAAGAAATCCTTCGTATGGACAAGTAACTAGGATTTCGTATTCACTTGTAAAATCGAAATCCCAAATTGGTCTATGTAATTTAAGTGAGAATAAGTGCGTCTTGCTAAGAGAATACATTTCTATAATTCTGTTATAGTAATCTAAAATTAGAATTCGACCGTCATGTGTTATTTTCATGGTAGAAATACGTTTCTCTTTCGATCGTCCTGTGTTCATTTGTAAGTACTGTGTAGGTACTCCCGACAGATTTTTATCCTCAAATGATGCAGTTGTAACATATCTTGTGATGGAACTTCGTGTTCGATTGGTCACTGACCTTGTGACGTCATATACACGTGCACTATTGCTTATCAGTCGGGGAGATTCTGATAGTACTTGATGCGTGTTTGTTACTGTAACAGGATCACGTGATATTTGAAATGACCGAGAAGCTCTTGAAATGCGGCTAGCTGATCCGCCTGCTGGATTACGCAGAGAACGTGTAAGTTTAACGCTACCTGGGTTGTCTGATTTCATATAATGTAGTAACGTCCCACGAATCTGTGAACTGACCAAATGGTGGCGCTGTTTATCGTACAAAGAGTTCAGTATATCAAGAATAAGGGGTATGATTTTCTTCAACTTGAATAACAAAATAAACGTTTTCTTGGCTTCTCCATCTCTTTTGTACAGCTCTAACAGATCTAAATAATATTCAACGTTTCTGATGATCATACTGCAATCCTTCTTTTCGAATGCTCTAGCCATGGTCAGGTCGTGCTGGAATTGGGTGATCTTCGCGGCCAGTTCACGCTCAAGTTTCGTCTTTTCACGTCTGATTTTGAACCGCTTGGAATCGGCAATAGCACTTTTTCGTTCTTGGCTACGCCTCAGTTCCTGTAACTTGTCTGAAGACTTAAACTTTAAGAACGCTGACTTTAATAACCCAAGCTGTTTAGCAGTCTCGTGAAAGCCATCTGACCCAAAGATGTCGTTAACTAGAGTATTGATGGATCGCGTGTTGCATGTAGAATGAAGGTCAAATTTGCACATTGTACAAAGCAAAATACCATCTACTAAACAATAAAAATCCACTTCACGTCGGAAGCAGGAACACAAGGCCATGTCAATGTCACGTAGTGTAGCGGAAGTAAAGCTGGATTCAGTATCCGCCATATCTTTTTTGGCTTCTCTTATTTCATAAAATTTATGAAATCAGAATTTAAACTGCGTCATGTCTATAAAACAAAGTTCTTCTTTTTAATTAACACCGTGGGAGTGTTCTTGAAATCACAAACACTTATGATAATCAAATGTAAGAAACTAACTAACGTTACATGTACAAATGCACGAGAGGGGGGCAGTCAAAATACGAACACACTCCTTTATACAATCAAGCAGTGATCAAACTACATGTATTTTTCCTTGGTCATTTATCTTTATTTTCTTGCTCTTTTAAACAAATACTAATATTTAAATTATCAACAACATAATCTCCAAAATATTTAAAGCATGGTTCACTGTGTGTGACAATTCAAATTTGTGTTAATTTGAAAACACAATTTACTTTTTATGAAGTTTGATATTACAGAATGACGGTCTGTCTTCAAAATATCCTACATACTCATTAATCTGGATCAACAGTCTCAATTTATATGGCCGTGAATTGTTTAAATGCTCAGAGCACACTTAACTCCTTGCCAATCGACAAAATTTTAGACTTAGCCAAACTGGAAGCATTTGCAGACGACAAATTGAATTTATCTTAAATGACGGGATTTGTCTGGTGAAGAATAGAAAACATAATGATGTAAGGAGAAAAAATGACGGATACCAGCATTTTTCTCCTTTTCTCACAATGCCTTCGGCAGCTTCTCTCTCATGATTAAATGGCGAGATCGTTTGTTAACCCTTTACCGCACAATGTCGCCTTTTGGGAAAGAAGCTTCTTGAAAACATTGTGGGAAAAGGAGAAAATGTTGGAAACCAGCTTTTTCTCCTTTTCCAAAAATGTTTTCTACCCATCAAGAGAAAATTGCATCATTTTAGCCACATTAAAATTGTCGTCTGCAAATGCTTTCAATTTGGACAAGGCTAAAATTTTGTCGTCTGGTAAACTTTGCGGGTTAAAGGGTTATAACAGAACAAAGTATCGGGATCTCAATTTTAATAAAACAAAGGTTCTCATATTGCATTACAAAAAAATAAGAATTCGAATTCAAGAGGCATAACATAAGCTTTCCCCCACCACACACACACAAAGGTAAATATTGAACTTTTAAGCCTTTACCAGACGACAAAATTTTAGCCTAGTCCAAATTGAAAGCATTTGCACACGACAATTTCACTGTGGCTCAAATGATGCAATTTTTCTTTGATAGGTCAGAAAACATTGTGGGAAAAGGAGAAAATGCTGGTTACCAGCATTTTCTCCTTTTCCCACGATGTTTTCAATGGGCTTCTTTTCCAGGGTTGTTAAAAGGCGGCATTATGCGGTAAAGGGTTAATCCTTTTTTTTTTCCCAATTATATTTCAAAACAAGAGCAACAACGGCACAAAATACCGGTATCCTGGACTGTTCTACTGAACAAGAGAAATTTTTCAGTTCTTTCTTTTACAAATTCCATCATTTAAACCTTCTTTAACCTTTATCCTGCGACAAAAGTTAAATAAAACTTTCAAGCCGATAGGAAAAAAAAAACCAAATAACGTTATTTCAAACTTTTTTTAGAGGAAAAAAAATATATCCTTATCGCCAGTGTAGATCCAAGATCAGACTGCACGTTCTGTGCAGTCTTATCTTGATCTACACTGTCCGCAAAAGGTCTGTGAGTCGCGCTTAGCAATTAATTTGTCGTTTATAAAATTAATGCTTTTATACTCATGATCTGCTGAACGCATTTGTAGCAGACGACATTATGTTGCCTTTCTGATGTATAGATAATGGACAAGAATTAAGGATCTACCACACAGTCTCGAGTTTTGACGACCCTGGAAGAGAAAGCTTTTGAAAACATTGTGGGAAAAGGAGAAAATGCTGGTAACTAGCATTTTCTCCTTTGTCCACAATGTTTTCTACCTTATCAAAGACAGAAATCATCATTTGAGCTTCATTTAATTTGTCGTCTGCAAATGCTTTCTATTTGGTCCAGTCCAAAATTTGGTCGTTTGGTAAAGAGTTAAGGAATTACCTTTTACCAGAAGACAAAATTTTAGACATGTCCAAACTGAAAGCGTTTGCAGACGACAAATTCAATGTGACTCAAATTACGAAAAATAGTTTTTGAAAGGTTAGAAACAAAACGCGGTTCAAAAAGGAGAAAACGCTGGTTATCTCCTATCTGTGACTTGAAAAGAGTTGATTCAAAGCAGTCCACCAACCATTCTTAAGAATGTTCGTCTTGTTCTTGAAGATTTTCTAAATTTGAAAGTAACACAACTTCTGGTTGGCTAAACCTAATGGTTTAGGCAATCAGAAGTCGTGTTACTTTCAAACGTAGAAAGTCCAATATATAAAGACTACGAGTGTTCATAAGAATGGTTATTGAATACGACCCAAGAAAATGAAAATATAAAACGTAGTCGTCAGAAATTTCAAGAATGATGATATTGTATAAAGCATGAAACAGTGTGGTTTCTCTAATCTTTCTTGTATTTTTGTAATTGATGTCGAAACTGATCATTTTTTGCATTCGATGTTTGCTACTAATTATTTTTGTATTTGACGTTTTCAACTTTTACAGTTATTTTCCCAACCCTATGAAATATAGAACAGGATCAAAACGAGGCAGAGCTGTCCTTGTTCTGTGTGATCTGTTAAGATTCGATTTCGGAATTCTGAGTTTGTACAGGGAGGAGGCAGCCCACCACCTTTTTCTCATTTCCTTTTTTCTCCTATTCGAATTCTTAGGTTTTTTTTCACCCGATCTTTTCTTATATTCGATGCTCGGAAGGTCGGCACCGCTTATTGCGATATCCCCAATATCTCTTCGAAGAGGGTAATTGCTTCTACGAATTCCACCTTCTTCACTGCGCGCGTTCAATCCGTTTTCGTTTAGTTCTTGCTCATTTGCGGCCAAAGGACGTTCCTCTCTGATAACCTTATTTGCCTTGTCGGTAAACTCCTTCTCCTCCTCCGTAAATTCCTTATCCAAATCCACTTCCAGTTGCTGTTTCCCCCCTTGAACCGAATACATTTCATTGGGGAACTGTTCTGGTTCTCTTTTCATCTTTTTCATGATATATTGCTGAAAACCGTTGTACCCATCCAATGAAAAGTCGGTATTATACTCTATCGGCAAGTATCGCTTACGGAAAATACCAACGGCATTGTCCGAATGGTCGACGGAAACATCCGGAAACGAACGAAGTGCTTGGACTTTGATTAGATTTGATAATGGCACAGTGAAGACATCACCTGTTGGAAGTTTTTGAACAGCTGATCGGCCAGAGTCACTATCGCCTGTTGGTATATCTTGACTGCTGTGCATCGCTTCTAAAATGGTCTGGAGGATATTGCGATGTTTCATTCCTTCTATCTCTGTAAAAATAAAAATAGTCAAAGGTCAAAAAATTATAAGATAGGCCTTGCCACTCGTCTTTATATTCTGCTGTATAAAATAATTGACGTAGATCTACATCGGTTTTACATTTAAAAAAAAATGTTTATTGCCTACATACTGAAAACAGTAAAAGTATATGTTTAATCCTTCAGCTTGATGTTTTTTTTTTTTTTTTTCATAAGATAATGTCAATTTAATTACCTAGTAAGGCAAAAGTGTGATTCCATCACGTTTATGACGTCAATATTTAGAATTCAGCTTTTAAGAATGCCAAATAAGGTACATGCTTTATGTACATGTACCATACGGATAGAAACTCACAAAGTGGATTCATTAACTTAACATTTTACTTGATCTCGAAGTTTACCGAATGCTCATGCATAATCATTTACGTGTATCGACTACGCGCAAGAACCAATTTTTCGGCGTAGCAGAATGATCTCACTTTTGACCTACTTTGAGTTATAGAAAGAAATGAATCGTTACTCATTTTGCGACTGGCTATTTATATGTAAACTTCGCAAAAAAAAAAAAGCAACGGTCAGAGTAGAAATTTACCGATATTTGAGAAAAGTGTTCATGACTAAACAATCATTTAGGTTAATGATCACTTTCATCCATGTACGAGCGTACAATTGTACGCAATGCAGATGTTAAACAATGAAAAAACATCCATAGTTTATAATATAAATGAGATAATAACAATGAGTATTGGCCAGTTTTCTATTTCATTCAATGTAAATTATTTGGTTCCCGTTTTATCTCGCGTACAACCGCATACGAAGACCGAAAGCAGGCTACCAATTCATTGTCTTATGAGAAAACGGGTAGAAAAACCTCTTAAATGTATTTCGTTTTCATGTTATAATAAAAAACGGAACTATATCTTGAATTTGGTGCAACATAACTATTAATGTCTGCCTAGCGGAACAATCCATTTTGTTGCGATGTAAACGAAGAAACTGGGTTTTTACTAAATAACTCCCAGTGAGAGTAGATGGGCGTGATCAAGGGCACATCATTAACGTTAAAAAAAAGGTTTCATTATCATATAAAAAAAAAACCGTGCCATCTATTTTGTTTTCTTTTTTTAAGATTTCATCGTATGTGCTGAATGGAACTTTATTTATACATGACTCATTAATGAAAATTAGAATAAATGATTTAGCCTTAAACATTGCAGAATATGGGACCCCAAAATGTAAGAGAAAGTATTACTCAGCATTAGCGATTATCACGAGAGGTTTCTCATTCTTACATCTAACCGAAAATTTCACGTTTCAACAATATGCAAAACAACGAGGTAAAAGAGGCAATTTCTGGCGAGGTTACTTTTCATTATTACTCATTATATTGACCTACAAAAGAATTTAGATATTCGTATCACAATGCCTCTTACGCCGTTTATCTTTTTTTAAAATATATTTCTTGTTTCTTAAGACTTCTATTTTTCATTTTGGCTCATTTCAATTCTCATATTAAAGAAAAAAAAAACTGTAACTCTCAATCTTTTTGGCCTTGACCACATGTTTTACCCTTTACCAAACAACCCCTTTTTTTTAACGACCCTGGGGAATGAGACTTTTAAAATATTGTGGCGATAGGAGAACGTACTGGTATCCAGCATTTTACCCTTTCCCTATTATGTTTTTGATGGAACAAATTAACAAATTACACCATTTGAACAAATTTTAGTCTGCAAATGCTTTCATTTTGCACAAGTCTTTTTTTTTTGGGGGGGGGGGGGAGAGTTAAAGATACATCCCTACTGCCAGAGAGAAAAAAAAAATCTGTTGAAATTTGATAGACCCTAGAATGGTTAAAAGTTTAGTCAGCTGTGTAAACATGGATAAGTATACATGTATATATGGCATAAGGAATAAATACATTCATTGGAAAATGTCACAATAATGATTTCTTTAATGGCCAGAAAATGAAATGCATTTTCTATCGGTCGTAATCCATGCAACCTTGCAACCGTCAGGGGCAACTTTTGGCATGAAGATATAAGAATGATTGTCGTTTGATAAGATAATCAAAGTACTGAAAGTACTGACAGACTACCGAATTTGATTGACTGATTGTTTGTATGGTGTTTAACCCTGTTTTCAACATTATTTCAGTTATGTAGCAGTGGACAGTGCACATATCCATGCTTTCCTGGAGTTTCTTTTACCAGTACTCCGCACAATATTCTTTCCAAGCCACTGGCTGCTTTCCCACATTTATAGTTTAACTATCGTCGAGAGAGAAATGAATCCTGTCACAATGACTATCATCAATCCTCGGAAAGAAATTTGCCGAGTCGGGGATCGCACCAGCGACCTCCTGTTCCCAAGTCCTGTACACTACCGAATGAGCTGCTGGGGCTATGCGTGCTATTGGTTAACTGTAATCCAGTTTAAGTTTAACCCTTAACCTGCTAAAAATGTTAGACGAAACTTTCAAGCCGGTCGTAAACAACTAAATATTGCTATTTCAAAGTTACATTTTGGAGAAAATAATATATCCTCTTATCGGACAGTGTAGATCCAATATCAGACTGCATGCTCTGCACAGTCTGATCTTAATCCACACTGTCCCCAAAACGTCATTGAGTCGCGGTAGTGCTGGTAAAAGAAACTCCAGGAAAGCATGGATAGGTGCTCTGGCCGCCGCAGTATCACTGAAATAATGTTGAAAACGGCGTTAAACACCATGCAATCAATTAGTCAATATCCAATAGCACAAGATGTAGTTAACTATTTAACTCTCTTTACAAAAATTTACGAACAATTTTACGCCAGTCCAAATTCAAAGCTGTTGCAGACCATGAATTAAAAGTGGCTGAACTGATGAAAACTGATTCCAAAAGGGTAGAAAACATTGTGGGAAAAGGAGAAAATGATGGTTACCAGCATTTTCTCCTTTTCCCGCAATGTTTTCAAAGGGATTTTTCCCCAGTATTGTTAAAACTTGGGATTGTTTTGTAAAGGGTTAATATTCAAGACTAGAATAACAGTTTAACATAATAGTTTAACTGTACACAATGATCTAAATGATGAATGACTGACGGAATGACAAGGGTTCCCTGTCCATTGAGGGTTAATGTAACTGGGATTTGCTCCAACTTACCTAGGTGTATCTATTAATAGATTCATTCATAATGTTACAGTTGTGTAGGAAAAAGTGATTCTCTGCTTTGCATAGGTCACTTAATTTACATATAAGCAAAGATCTTGTACCTTGTGAATGACACCTTGTTCAGTTTATTACTTTGTAAGACGACATATTCAAAGTGGAGTGGTAGAAATTTAGTGTTTTTTGTCAAAATTGTCATATAACATAATTAAGATTTATAACAGAAAGAAGTATTTTTCTGTGAGGCAGTATTTGGCAACTGTGGGGTTTTTTGTTTACTATGACTCTAGTTCAATCTTGATGCCTATAGACCAGCTTCGCTAGTCTAAAAACGGTTAAAAACTGGCTGCAAAAGAGTATAGATGTATCTTAAAACCTTAGGCGGCTTCTCGAACTAATTTCAATAGGTCTATCTCGCGTCGACTCCCCTGTTGTGGATCATACCAGTATTTTCCCGTGTTCACAGTTAAACTGGGCTTGTAATTGTATTTCAAACATTTTTTTCAGCTTTGATTATTATCACTATTCAATTCTATAACAGACGGCAAGATTTCAGACTGGTTCGAATTGTAAGCAGTTGCAGACGACAAACCAAATGTTACACAGATTAAGAAACTGGTCCTTGAAATGGGTAGAAAACGTTGTGGGAAAAGGAGAAAATGCTGGTTACCAGCATTTTCTCCTTTTCCCACAATGTTTTCAAAAGTCTTTCTCATTGGAGGTGGTTAAAACTCGGGATTCTGTTTTAAGGGGTTAAGTATTTTACCACACAGTTGAAGCCAAGTCATTGACTTTATTCTGATGTTACAAGAATACATGCGTTGTTATTGTTGCTGTCTAATTAGTAACCAGACGATAACATTTTAGTCAAAGTTGAAAGCATTTGCAGATAACGAAGTCAATGCGATTTTTCAACTGAAATGTGTCTTTCGGAAGGACAGAAAGCAGTGTGGGAAAGGGAGAGAATGCAGGCCACCAGCATTTTCTTCTTTTCCCACAGTGTCGGATGATGTGGTACACGGTTCACTTTTCCACACCATCTCTTGTTTCAGTTAAATAAGAAACCCTTTCAAATCATTTTAGGAAAAAGAGAAAAAGCAGTTAATGCTTACAAAGATAAATGACATCATTGAAGTCGTGTTTCATTTATCGACTGCGACTTTGACAAGTTCAAAATTTTGTCTTCTGGTATAGAGTTCAGCGTCACATGGCAGCAATAGAGAGCGTTGACCTGATACTATAAGGTAATTATATATATTTTCATCTGTTATTTGATTAAATTTTGAATGAATAATCAAATACGCCCACTCCTACCCCTTTCCCCCCTCCAACCAACCAATAATCATAAGGGTATTTTAATTAACTTTTCTCCAGTAAGCACTGAATCGGCCCCTTTACTAATGTTACTGCTACAGGTATGATTTTCAGAATTTATTGTTCTAATACCGTTAGTGGAGAACAGAACAGAGATCTTACTCTTTTATGGCAGGTATCTTCAGATAGAAAAATGAGGCAATGGAACCTATAATGGTTAGGCATCCGTATCTGTGGTGGTAAACGTGGATTAGAGCTAAACTTTTTTGATTTGATTCAGTTCCACTTAATAATAAAAATTATAATAACAAGAAGATGCTGAAGAAGAATAAGAGGAAGACGCCGAAGAAGGACAAGAAGAAGACGACGAAGAAAGAGAAGACGAACAAGACGAACAAGAAGAAGAACAGGACGAGGATGAGGAGGAATCACTTACCAGATGTAAGTAATTTGGAAAAGCAAGAACGCCAGGATTGCCCTGTATCGCCCCACTCCCCCCTTTTTTAAATTAAATGTGCTAGACAATTAACTGGCATTAATTGGGACATTAAACCAAAAGCAGTCTGTATGACAGTAAAATTTCACAGAGAATATTAACCTTGCCTCCCCCCCTCCCCAAAATCTTTTTCACATGCAAGATGATATCAGTGAATACAAGCAGGGTCATCAAGTAGGGATCTATCATTCATATCAAATGAGCCATGCTATGGCAAAAGGGAACTTAATGCATCTCCGTGATACATCATAGCCATTAATCCATACTATGATTATGGATCCATAATAGCCACTTTTTTGACAACTGACCTAATCAAGCGGTGAAATGGTCCTTGAACCTAGAGAAAATTGGCCAATAGCGAAAAGTTTCGGCCCAGGTCAGCCTGCGCGGACTGCGCAGGCTGACTTGGGTCGATACTTTTCGCAGGTGCATTAAGCCCCCTTTTCACAATGCATGGCTCAGATATCAATGAGCTCTGACAGGGAATACTTCGACGAAAGGATTTCCAAAACTCAGCTGATTTTTTTTTTTTTTCTATGCCATGAATGGTAAAATTTTGAGACAAAAAATAAAATCTTACAAACCTCAATTCATGTTGAATATTTAAGCTATCTGATCTTAACCATTAACATCAGAATAACCCGTTATTATTGAGAACTGAACATTTTATTGAAAAAATAAATGAATAAATAAATGAATGAAAAGTGCAAATCATGCTACTTGGCAGTTCGATAATCAATGGTGATAAATGGTTACAAACTACAATGCAAATCTGATAAACAAAACAAGTTATTTCCCCTATTCATTGTATAAAGTTACGTATACATGTAGTTATGTAGACCAAGCCCATGTTCTTTGCCGGATCTAAATCATATAAAAAAAAATGTAAGACGTATACAAGAGGATCATATATGCCAAAAGGTAATTTGTAGAGAATTCAATCCTGCCATTTAGGAAACATTTCCAAAGATTTTCTTTTTTTTTTCAGCTTTTTTGCGTTAGCAACTACAGTTTTCGAGTTTCCTTTGAATGAATCCTGAGGAGCATAATGACAGGATAATTATTTCTGTGAAGTTTGGTCAAAACTGGATAAGCAGTTTCAGAGAAGATGTTTGAAATAATAGTTAAAACCAAGACACATGCACACTCGGACGCACGACGGACACAGCGCCACGACGTCAGCTAGCTGGTGTTCGACCAGTGCAGCTGAAAAGGAGATACAGGGGAAAATCATTTATTATAAAACTTTCCTGGTTACAATTCCGGTAAAAGACAAAAATAGATTAGTCTAATGCTTGGTTATTTTCAAAAATAGACATATAAAATGGAAACCAACCTGTCGGCGCTGTCATTAACGCGAGTCCAAAAATAAACGGGAGTAACCACTGTGACGTCATTGCTCTTTGAAACCGTCGTTCTGAAATGGAAACGGCACAATCTAGAACAGTTAACTATTTACCTAGAATTTCCCAGTTTTAACAACCAATGTGAATAAATGTTTAAAATGTGAGATAAGGAGAAAATGCCGTGACTAGCATTTTCTCCTTTACCCCCAATGTTTTCCACTCCTTCAAAGACAAGTCCTATCATTTGAACTACACTGTATTTCCCACTTGAAAATGCGTTCAATCTAGTCTAAAACCCCAATCTGTTGTCTGGTATAGGATTAAGTAGAAAACCATGTACAATACAGCACCACTCTGTATAAATTAGTCAACGTAGGGTCAGATTGCCATAATGGCATTTTTCGACATGCAATTTTGATGTTAAATGTTAAATAGTCAACGTATGGTCAGATTGCCATAATGGCATTTTTTCGACATGCAGTTTTGATGTTAAATGGCAGCTTATTTTTACAAAATAGGGAAAAGTTCCTTAACCAGACTGGTTTCACGAAATGTATCAAAAATATATGAGTATCTCGCTGGTAACTAGTATTTTCTACTTTTCACGCATTTTTGCTTCCCTTTGCTTCCAGTGTAGAAATAAAAGCGGAAAAGGAAAAAAAAATGCTTATCGTCTCCTTTTTGCCACAATGTCTCAAAAGTCTTTCCTTGGGGTTGTATAGTCAAGGACATGCTCATTGCATCCTGATACAAATATCCAGATGGCTTTTGAAAATGTCCTTGTAATATACATGTATTGGTAATCAACATGAAACAAGCTTTACAATTTGTGAAAATATTGTGACGAAAGCAGATAAAATAGTCGTTTTAGGGAAGCAAATATGTCACAGACAATAATGACTATTGTTTTATTTTTTTTTATTCTGAAAAGACAACATTCCAACATTTGTCTGTGCGTTTCTGACAGGTCCTCTCATGACTATATTAACCAATTAGCAAACGACAATTACACCTACATGTATTGTCGACCTGTCTAAATCGATAGCATTTGCAGACGAGAAATTAGATGTGGCTTAAATAATGGGATTTACCTTTGAAATTGAGTGAAACATTATGGGAAAAGGAAAAAAAATGCTGGTTACCAGCATTTTCTTCTTTTCCCACAATATTTTCAAAACCCCTTTTCCCAAGGGTCGTTAAAACACAGAATTCTTTGGTAAAGAATTAAACAAGTAAAATGTCGAGCACAATTGAGTGTTTCGTGGACAATGCAGATTGAGCCCACATTCTTAGTCTTATTCTCCAAGATTTTCTAAATCTTAAAGCAACACAACATCTGATTGGTTAAACCAAACGGTTTAGCCAATCAGAAGTTGTGTTACTTTCAATGGTTTTGCCAATCAGCGGCCGTGTTTCTTTCAAACATAGAAAATTCTGACTAAGAATGTCCTTAAGAATGTTTGGTGAATACGGACCCAGACAGCAAGGTACATGCGGTCTGATCTTAGAAATATACTATCCAATAGTTTGAGAGCTGGTCTAATAAGAACAAAGAATGCTTCGAGATTGCAATCATCAGCCTGTGGCTGCATTCGGCAAACCTCGGGTGATCCTGTGGTCAAGTCCCCCGGCTGTATCACGTAGCTTGAAGTGCACCTACATCGTACATTTCTTCGGCGGAAGAACACCGTTTTACCGATGTTACAATTGTAAGGCTCCTCTTAAAAAAGAAAACATGATTCACAATTTTCTATCGATATCTTTCTAAGAATATTTCCGTCTGCAAACAATTACATTCATTTTTTACCATGGTTTCTAAGAATATTTTCGTTGGCAAACAGTTCGTACATTCAATTTTTAGCGTGGCTTATCAATTCCGTTGGGAGCTTTCATCGACAGATCGATAGATGTGAATAACTTCACAGTGGTTGTCCATGTCGTTGCTAAGCGATTTACCTGGGCGCCGCCATGTTTAAGATCATGTGACTGGTAATTAAAAAGGGAAACCTCCTTCTAGATTGGTTACCTCCCCTGATACAGTAAGTGTATAGGGATCGGTATGGGCTACTAAAAACGGGCGGAATTCTGCCCGTCTATTTTTAGAACAGCCGTGACGCAAGACTAACAGAGATTCATGGGAGGTCACTCTCATATCCAGAGCAGAAGATTTTCCGATTTTTGTAGACCTCACGAATACGTGAACTGTATTTTTGGTATCACCTTTTATATTTACGTCTGCTAATATTCCTTTTAGTTTCCATTACCAATTTCAAATTGTGCAAAAAATCGCAATGTTGCCTTTACAGCCCGACTGGAAATGTGTATGCTGCTCTGATGGTCTACTCTGTGATATACATGTAGCCCAATGAAAAGCAACGACACAATATAGCCTGTGCCAGTTGTAATATGTATATCTACAACGGGGACCTGTTCAACCTCCTTTATACGTACGAGGTTAGAAGTAGGTACGGAATCGGCCGAATTGTGACGAGTGCCTGTGGCTGAATTCCTGAACTTGGACTCTGGCTAAATTACATTCTGTTTCTAAGTTCTCAATAATTTTCGATTTTCAAAGTCAGACAATTTCTGATCGACTAAACCATTTAATTAAACTAAGAATATTGTTGAAAAAGATTGGCGGATATGGGCCATTGTATATTTTAGAAAATGCCATTGTAACATTGGTTTAGTTCTCTGCTATTGTTTACCATGACCATGGACGCGAAAGTAAGAGGCTCTTTGAACTAGCTTCTAGGTCGTTGGAATGATCGGAGCTTAAACCCTCCGTGAGATTTAATAAATCACGCAAGCGTTTACAGGCTACTGTACATAGTGTTACTCAGTTTTTACGAATTTACAACGTGAATGAATATCGCGACCGCGTAAATCAAATGAAGACAGGAAGTTACTTTCCGTAATGAAAGGTACATTTCTGAAGTGAACGAGGACATGAATTATATCTCTTTTTTGTACATTATAGAGTAACACGCATTTTCTCCTTTGCATACAATGATTTCAAAAGTCGTCTCTCTTGACCGGTCGTTAAAACATAGGATTGTTTGGGTAAATTGAAAATTACCACTGATTACAGGAATAGGCTGTCAGTACTTGATTTAAACGTATTTTATTCATAAAATGATAACATACATGTTCATAATGCAAAATATCGAACCAAATGAAAAGGATCGGAACGAAAGCTATAAAGCTTATTCACCCTTGTCCTACTAAATAAGTTAAACTTTCAAGCCGACAGTAAAATCCCGAATAACGCTACATAAAACTTCTATTTCTCTTCATCAGACAGTGTAGATCCAAGATCAGACTGCACGTTCTGTGCAGTCTGATCTTGATCTTCACTGTCTGTAAAAGTTCAGTGAGTCGCGCTTAGCAGCCTAAGGATTACGTTCCTCTCCTGCATTATTTAACAGTAATAGAATAATAAAAAATCCTCTCCTATGACGTCACTATTTGATAGTAATAGAATAATAGACTATAAGAACAAAATATAGTTAGCTGTACCACACACACGGCTGTCAGTACATGCTACCATATAATGTCGATCTATTTTTATCTGTAATTTTATTAGGATGGTGTCTTATCCTTTCTCTTTCCTTCTTCTTCTACACATCAGGACAACCCACATGATTCGCCGAAACTTATTGCTGTAGCAAGTCAGTTGACTAAATTACGAGTTCAGGTCCTTATCCATAAATGGATCTAAAGTATCAAATTTCATTAGGAAAAAATGTAAAGTTATCGTGAAAGCCCTTAAGTTTTTACCAAACGCTAAAGTTTTAGACTAAATTGAAAGCATACGCAGATGACAAGTTACATATGTCTCAAATAATGGGATTTGTCTTAGAAAAAGTAAAAATCAATGTTGGAAAGCGACAAAATATTATTTTCTGGCATTTCCTATTTCCCACGTTGTTTGCAAAAGCTTTCTTCCACAGAGTCGTTTGGTTGGAACAAAGATAAACTGTGTAAGATTACAGTACCAGTTATTACAGAAAGAGGCGGTCAGCAGTTTGCTAACATTTCATGTCGATCTATTTTTTTTTTATATCTATTGGAAGTTGTTGCCTATTCACCAACAATTTTAATGCTTATTATTTCAATTTTAAATTTCAAAACTAACAAATTGATCGTCCAATCAGACGGTTGAATATTCTAATACAAAATTTGATTGGTCGATCCATCACGTGATCGTAATAACCTTATCCACCTACGGATCTTAAGTATGTTTTGCATAACAAAATGAGAGGAAGCTATGAAGGAAATTCTTAAACAAGAAAATTGTCGCTGTTACAGACAATTTAGTCCATTTTCTTCACTGATAAAAGACATACAGAGCAATTAACGAGACAGATAGATATAGTCCGTCGGGCATCGAAGAGGTGACCTTATATTCCCTGTAAATCCGTCATCTTTGTAACGATTGTCAATTTTGTATCATTTTGTGGCGAATTAAGCGTGTTTGTCTGTTATAAAATATTTATGAATCTATTCTTCATTTTTTCTTCGAAAATACTTTTATTTATTTCCATCTGTCTGCTTATCTCCAGTTAAAATTCCCGAAGATAAGGTTTCTAGATAAGCGTGAGTATGGACGCTGACTGATGTCATCAAATTCTACAAAATTTATTTCTTCGTTAAATCCT
Source organism: Tridacna gigas (assembly GCA_945859785.2). Classification (NCBI taxonomy): domain Eukaryota; kingdom Metazoa; phylum Mollusca; class Bivalvia; order Cardiida; family Cardiidae; genus Tridacna; species Tridacna gigas. Next base: position 29,117,672 of record OX244036.2, on the reverse strand, counting down.
ATTTGTTGGTATTTATTAGAATTGTCTTTCCGAGACAATTCTAATGAAAACTAACACCATAGGGTTTAGTTAAGAATTGCAGTAAAACTACTCCTACCCAAATATTCCCCTTTATTTGCACCTCTGTAAATGAATACTTCTAATCTACACTCACGCTCTGGTTGCTCATTGACAGCACGCAGGACTTGTAATACAGGGAATGCTGTAATGCATAGAGCGTTAGTTCGAATTAAAAGTATCAGAGGAATGATGAAAGTCCTTGCAACAAAGTTCATTCGTCTCTGCCCCCAACCACCCAACAACACCTGAAATTAGTTTACCTTCGCATGTCGTATTGATAATTATTTCATATGTGTATTTCAGGCAGGTGGCCCGTATATACAAATGATAAACTGACCGACCAATCGTTTGATTGATTGATTGATGGATGGATGGATTGTGTCGTCTGCTACCGCTTTCAATACAGACGAGTTTATTCTCCGTCATCTAATAAAGAGTTATAAGGTCGTGTTTGTGTGGGTTTGATTATACAACATATTTTATATTAAACACGCAGCTATAAACAACATTTGTACAACGTTCTTTATATTCCGCTCATAGAAAAAACTTCTGGGTCTGTATTCACCGACCATTCTTAAAAGCGTTCTTGGTCTTATTATCTGGAATTTTCTAAAGTTTGGAAGTAACACAACCCCTGATTGGCTAAACCATTTGGTTTAGCCAATCAGAAGTTGTTTTGCTTTCAAGTTTAGAAAATGTTGGAGAATAAGAATAGGAATGTTCTTAGGAATAGTTGGTGAATACGGACACTGTTGTTATGGCCTTGTCACTTCAGCAAACACTTATAAACACTTATAATGAAAACCAATCCTACAAACTACCAAAAACTCTACTAAATCTATGATCCATTGATACTTCAAACATGTAAAACAAGTTTCAAGTTAGTTCAAGATCTACCTATTTCTTATTTTTTGACAAATGTAGAAGGCCTTTTACATTTGTTTCTGTTTTTCCCCGTGATAACGAAATTGTCCGAATAAAAAAAGTACGTGACGTCCAGCAACATCTACAAAATTTTGTCGGATAGGGTCCTTAGTTATGCTTTCTTCTACTTCGTGTTACGAAAAAAGGAAACTATATTTAAAAAAAAAAAATGGCTAAGCCGCGTTTTATTTTTTTGGAAAAAAATGACATCTTACATTAGAAAAAAAAAACAGTAACATATTAATTCTTTCTGAAACGACAAAACTTTGGACGCGACCAAATTGAACGCATTTGCAGACGACAAAATAAATGTACTTCAAATGATGATAATGTCTTTAATAGGATAGAAAACATTGTGAGGAAAGGAGAAAATGCTGGTTACCAACATTTTCACCTTTTTCTACACATGTTTTCAAAAGTCCTCTTCTTCAGGGTCGTTAAAACTCGGGATTGTGTGATAATAAGTTAACAATCATAGTTATACTGTCGTATAATATCATACACAGGCACCTACTGGTGTATAATTTTGAAACATGCAAATATTTCTGCATAAGACTAGACTCAAAAGATGCTCACTGTGATAAGAAAAAAAGTTCGATGAAAGTGTTCAAAAATATGCTTTCAAGAACAAAAATGAAACTGAAAAACCATAGTTTCAGTTTATAACCACGTAGGCCTATAAATAATTTTGAGCGATGCAAATATTTCACTGTAAGACTAAATTGAAAAAAAAAAGATCTCAGGATGATAAGAAAACTCGATAAAAATGCCCAAAAATATGTCTGAAGAAATATGATAAACTGACAAATTCGAGCCTCAATTCATGAACATTAACAAATAAAACAAATATCAAAAGGTAGGCTAAATGAATTATAAACAGTTATTATTATTATTATTATTATTATCATTTAAAAAAAAAAAAAATATGAATAATGATAAAATCATTAAAAAATAAAATAAAATAAAATATTAGTTTGAATTGAAAACACAAACTTACGTATATTTTGGTCAGTATCTACGACTTCTCAATGTAATCTAAAATCGGTGTAAAATAACCGCTGTTTTCACTGTGCGCCCAATCTACTAAAATCATCATATTTTCCGATTCATATTTATATAATTAACCCTTCAAACGCTGATTGCTACAACTTTTTTGTTTTAGCTGGTAAATAGACGACGATGCAACTGTCCCTTGCTTTCAGTGTAGATCGAGATCAGACTGCACAGAATATGTAGTCTGATCTGAGATTAAAAACTGTCCTTTGGCATTGCAATGCTTTGATCCGTTTTCCTGATTGAGAGGGTCCATTTAAGAAAAATAGAGTTTTAACTCTTTACCAAGCAGTTACGAGTTCTAACAACTCTAAGGAAGAAGACTTTTGAAAACATTGTGAAAAAGCAGCATTTTCTCATTTTCCCACAATGCTTTCTACCATATCACAGACGAAATCATGGTTTACGTAACATTTAAATTTTCGTCAGCCAATGCTTTCAATTAAGTCAAGTCTACCAATTGTCGTTTCGTAAAGAGTTTAAGGCTCGATGTAGGGCCTTGTCGATATTAGTGATAAGAGTGCATGACGTTCTTTGAAACTTGGATATCATTCAACTTTTTTTTTTTCTACTCGTAAACAGAAACAGCCCGCCCGAGTAACTCAGTGCTTATCTGACTCCTGAACTGCTGGTAGTTGCGAGGTCGATACCCGGTTGAGACAAACTTTCTTTCGGGTGATTTTTCGTCTCTCACCTCTGATGCATGTGAGAAAAGTAGTCAATGACTTGGAAAGAAACTTGTGTCAGCACTGGTGTGGGAAAGCCAGAAAACACATGCGTAGGCGCACTAACCGCTGTGGTATGACCTTAGCTGTTAAAACGGCGTTAAAACCCAAATACAACCAATCTAAAAAAAAAATTTTCCGCGGACGACTCTGAAAGCATATCCGTAATATACTGAAAAAGGAAGATGAATTAGTGTATAAAGTGTATCATATAGATAATAAAGATATATGTGCGTGCCAAAACACCAAATTAATCGATTAATCCGTTACAAGTAATGTCTCTTTTTCTCACAATGTTTTCAAATTTTGCTACAACACGCAAAAGAAAGGCGCCCTTAGGTGTAAATCGTTCTCATTATACACCTATTCACGATTTACTTGGATTCATCTTTTAATCAGTTTTCAGTAAAATCACTGATGATATCATCACAAACGATGATATCGCGTTTACAGTGATGATATCATTTTGTTGCCGGGACTAATTTTGTCCGTAAACTAAAGAGATGAGCAATAACATAACATTATTCACGAACGGATGGATCGTGTTTTGATATTCGGATTGGTGAAATGCCATTGTAGGTCAAATACGGTTCCAAATATGGTATGATGACCTACCCGTGTGCGGAACATGTTCAGACTTGTTTGTTATGCGACTGGTCAATAAGTAACGCTATAATGATCATCTGCCATTAAAACAAATGCAGTTGTTTTCCTCTAAGCCAGTATTTATTTTAATTTTCCCCATTTTCAAATAGAGTTGTCTATATAATTGCAATATTTTGTTGCTGAAATTTGTTTACTATACTATTAGGGGAATATTATTTATATCAACTTTCCTGGTGCTAGTATTTGCTTCTCGCCGCGTAAGAAAATTTAGATATCTTGCTCGACCTTCGGTCTCGAGATGTCAAATTTTCTCAGAAGGATCGTATTTACTCTTACTTTATTTATTTATTTTCCGTTTTATTCCCCCTAAAAACTGTCTAACTTCTCTCCAAGATTATTGATCTCGGCGAAATATTTCACAAACAGATAAGCCATGCTTTGTGAAGAGGGGGGTTTAATGCATCTGCAAAAAGTATCGATACAGGTCAGCCTGCGCGGTCCGCGCAGACTGACCTGAACCGATACATTTTGCTATTAGCCAATTTTCTGCCTGTCAAAGGACCAGTGTATAACATGATTCATTCAGTTGTTAGACAAAATGGATTTTATGGATCCATAATTATGTGATGACTTGCTTGGTATAATGCATCACGGAGATGCATTAAGCCCTCTTTTTCCAGAGCATAGCTCAGATGAATATTGTCATGATGTGAGGATTGGTGAACTGCGGGTGGTATGAGAGACAAAGACTATTATTATACTGTATATGAAAGTATCTTTGTGATGAACTCTTTACCACACAATCCTAACATTATATGACACTGAAAGAGAAAGCTTTTGAAAACATTGCAGGAAAAACAGAAAATGCTGGTAAACAGCATTTTCTCCTTTTCCTACGATGTTCACTATCCTATCTAATACAGAGATCAACATTTAAGAAATTAAATTTGTCGCCTGCAGATGCTTTCAATTTAGTCCAGTCACAAATTTTGTCGTTTGGTAAAGAGTTACGTTAACAAGAAATACTTTTGATGTGGAAGGAAATATGAGAAACGAAATAGCTCCTTTGAATCCTTAGCTCGTTTGTTTTGTTTCCCCTAACCCTTTCCCAAACGACAAATTTTAGACCCTTCCAAACTGAAAGAGTTTGCAGACGACAATTTTAAATTTGATGAAAATGGCGGAAAGTTCTCCAAAAGGATAGAAAACACTGTGGGAAAAGGAGAAATTGCTCGTTACGAGCAATTTCTCCTTTTCCCACAGTGTTTTCAAAAGACTTGTACTGCAGACACGTGAAAACCAGGGCTTGTTTGGGAAAGGGTTAAACAGACAGTATATCGAAGGTAAGGCTGTACGAGAACGGGTAGTCTGATCTTGGATGTACTAGTCCGATGTTTTAGTATGACGATTTCGATCAAACCAAGGTCAAATTTACAACATCCGGGCTTATATTTTTCGCTGAATATGATTCCTAGTTTGAGTGAAAAAGCAACTCGTGACCTCGCAATGTTCGGATTCGTGAACTGCGCGGTGTACGGAAGACAAAGTCTGTCATTATGTATATAGGTATCTTTATGATTAAGTTAACAACAAACAGTTCTGTGCCATAGCTTAGCCCTTTGAGCCTAAGCACACCTGTTATCATTATCTTATCTGTTTATGTATTTGAGCCATGCTCTGTGAAAAGGGGGCTTAATGCATCTCCGTGATGCATGATACCAAGCAAACAATCACATAATTATCGATCCATAACAGCCACTTTTTTTAAACAACCAACTGGATTATGAGGTAGAATGGTCCTTTGACACGTAGAAAATTGACCACTAGCGAAAAGTTTCGGCCCAGGTCAGCCTGCGCGGACTGCGCAGGCTGACCTGGGTCGATACGTTTCGCGAACGCATTAAGCTCCCTTTTCACAGAGCATGGCTCATTTATTTATCCTTTAAAAGACAGTGTAGATCCAAGATCGGGGATTTTGTATGGCAATTTCTATCAAAGTGGAGCTTAATTTTCGTATAACATCCAGGCTTATTTGTTATAATATAGATATGTTCGTATTCATTGATTTGTTACTTCTATCTTAACTATTTTCTTAATCTGCATAAGAACAACATGAGTAGTGTGAAGCGCACTTTTGGTTTATATGTATACGTAGAACAAAAAGTATATGATGGCTTTATGAAATACCGTAATACTCCTCGGTACTTAACTGCCATTTCCTTTATAATTGAAAATTCTTGATTAAAAGTTTGTGATGGCAAAAAGATGTAAGATTTTTTTTTTTGTCCACCCAGCAAAGCTTACCGACAAATGAAACTTGATTATTAGACTTTATGTATAAATATCTTGTTACGATCAGCCAAGTCAAAACAAAGCAGATGAGACAATCCGACAAATAGCAGCGAGGGCGCCCAGATTGATTGACTTCCGGTTTATTTATCGTCGCCACCGGTTATCCATATGGGCGACGCCACCCCCTCTCCTCTAGAGGCTGTTAGTTATGTTACGAGCGACAGTGCAAACCTTGATACGGGACGAAACCCATTCTGCTGGTTCTTCAACGTGCTCGGTGTATAGTACCGTCACACCGGACCTCGGTTTAACGTTTCATCCAAAAAGACTATTAGTAATTTTAGATGGCCAGCCGTGGGACTCGAACCCACACCCTCAAGTGTCCCTAGACTTGACATTTACGAGTCCTACGATATACCATTTGAGCTATTCAGGCTGGTCAGAGAATAAACTCTGCGGTTGATTGATTGAATTGTGTTTATTTATCGTCGCCACCGGTTGCCCATATGGGCGACACCACTTGAAGGCTGTTGGTTTTGTTACGGGGGAATAGTGCAAGATACAGGACGAAACCCATTCTACTGGTTCTTTAACGTGCTCGGTGTATAGCACCGTCACACGGGACTTCGGTTTAATGTCTCATCCGAAAGACTATTGGTAATCAAGTGTCCCCACACTTGACGCTTAGTTTTGTTACGGGGGAATAGTGCAAGATACAGGACGAAACCTATCCTAACGCCTGGTTCTTTAACATACTCGGTGTATAGCACTGTCACACGGGACCTTGGTTTAACGTGTCATCCGAAAGACTATTACTAAGTTAAGATGTTCAGCCATGGGGCTCGAACACCCTCGAGTGGTAGAAGACTTTATGTTTACAAGTCCTACGCTCTACCACTTGAGCTATGCGGGCTTGTCTAAAAAAAAAATGCGATACTTTTTGCCTTACATTATATACCTACAATGCACACAAACACTTTACGCAGTCTCTCTCATTTGCATTCATTAAAGGGAGGTAATTATGTTCGCATTAGCAATATTTTTAACCTTTTACCGGACGACAAAATTTTAATTTTGTTCAAGATAAAAGCAATTTCAGACGACAAATTAACTGTGTGTCAAAGAATGATTTTTGTCTATCATAAGGTAGAAAACATGATGGGAAAAGGGGACCAGCATTACCAGCATTTCCTTCTTTTCCCACCATGTTTTCAAAAGCGTTTTATCTATTGGTCGTTAAAACTCGGAATTTTGTGCCAAAGGGTTAATCGAAGTATTGGCTGATACGGTCATGCCAGTGGAAACTTGGATTTTTGCGTTTGTTTTTGTGGCCTGTGTTAAACGCCGTTCTCAGAAATATCACTGCGGCCTCCATTCGTCCCTAGATTTTCTGTACGATTACTTTGCACAATATTATGTTAGAGCTACTGTCATGACGTTGTAAAAAAAGAAGAGAAATCTTTGGTACAAGATATCTCTTCGTTTGTAATATTGTTTTCTAAACTGGTCGGTTGCAAGACAAAATCTCGTTTTCTGGTAGAATTGACTGATATGCTAGACGCACATTTTTTTTTTCTTTGAATCTTTACAAAAGAATCACGTGTTTTAATGACCACAAGGAAAAAGGACTATTGAAAACACTGTGGGTAAAAGAGAAAATGCTACCCTTGTACATCCAAACATCATCATTTGAGTCACATTCAAGTTGTCATCTGCGAAAGCTTTCAATTTCAAAAAGTCTAAAATTTTGTTGTTCGATTGAGTTAAACCTGTGGAATATCTACAGCGTGTTTTCCGGTTGACAGGTTTATTCATTTTCAGAAAAGTGTTTGTGCAAATTAAATTTTTAGCTAGACCTGCATTAAAACATAATTATTAGCCTCCCCAAACTTTGACAGGTATTGAAAAAAAAAATTGAGGTAAAAGGAGAAATTACTTGTAACAAGCCATTGATCCTTTCCTTTCAATATTCAACAATAACATCAAAGACAAAAACACTTTTCTTTCGTTAATTACTTCTCCTTTACGCCACGTGCACCATAATGGTCTACCAGTCTGCACCGAAACAAGTTGGTTATCAGTTTTAATTTGATTTTCTAATTATAGTGATCTCTATTAAAATCAAAGCACCGACAGCACTGAATCTTTTGAATTAACCCTTTCCCAAACGACAACTTTAGGAGCCATTGAAGTTGAAAGCTTCTGCAGACAACAGTTTTTAACTTCATACAACTGACTTGAAGTTCTCTGATACAGGAAAAAATGCTGGTTACCAGCATTTTCTCTTTTTCCCAGAGTGTTTTATATACCATCCTAGTTAGGGTGGTTGGAAGACAAGGTTATATGGTAAAGGGTTAATTAAGCGCTCTTTCATTTATTCTTTTTGCACAGAGTTGCTGAGCAGCCGAAGTCTATATAATACTATAATACGTTTAGAATAACTGTTTGATTCGGGTAAGATCGAAACATCATTTCTCTGGGTGAATATATTGTAATTTCATATACTGTATTACAATATATGGATGGAGATGTGATATTATAAATGTGCAAGTGTTACTTTACTTTCCGGACACCCTGTATGAATGGCGAAGTTCGTTACTAAACGAACTCCTGTAGACTGACCATTAAGGTTTTGTTCGATTGTTATGATGATTCCATAATTTCATTTGGCACTTATTAGATTAGCAAAAGTAAATATACCGTATTACAAATCCAGCGTTGGAGAGTATCTTTGCTGCTATATATGTATTTAGATCACAGGTGCGAAAGCACCAACATTTGAAAAGTCAGATATAGATTCTACAAAGATTATTGTTTTATGAAAATGTATCTTATCATGGTATTAAAATAGAAATTTATAGAATAGGAATTTCTGTCTTTCTTGCAATCCTTAAATTTTCGCATATTGCCAATTCAGGCCAAGTATAGCCATGACCAAATACATTTGATTTTGACGTTTTACACAAAGTTAACGAATGAGAGAATTATATTTGCGGTTTTTTTCCCACTAACGTTTCGAATAAAACAACCACAACGCACCGTAGAATTTCCATTTATGCGTCATCTTTATTTGGCGTTCATTGCATTCAGTACTGTCTATGTCGTGCCGGCCAGTGCACCTCTCTATGAGGGGTTTTCAAAAATAATGACACTTGCATTGCCTCTCCTAAACGACATATGTTTTGATCATTCTAACTTGCTCTGCCTCACAAAGTACTTTCCATCTTTAAGTTGCTGCTGTCCAGTCCTAAACTTAGCTACCGACCTAGAACAGATATATGACACATCTGACACTGTAAGTATCTATAGGTTTTATGCCGAACAGCGACCTACCTTTCATGTAGGCACTAATTTCAAGCACATTTTCTGGATTTTTTTTACCTGTCATCTTGTGCAATGAATATGCTACATATTGATGTTCAACGTACAAATGTCTGCACTTTTTTGAGCGAGAATTTTACCATATTCATGCTTTAGTGATCTATCTATCGAAACGAAGTGAGTTTGAGTTTACACATGAAAATGCACGTATGACAATATTTTGGGACACCCTTTGTAAGCATTCCCTGCGTTTCTTCACAAGTGCAATGCACAACACTGGCTGCTTAAGCAAGGTGGAGACAATAGCTTGCGGTATGATAGGAATATATTCAGTAGCAGTGACTATCGTTTATGAATGGTTGGTCAGAAAGAGTTTGAAGTGAGTCTTGGTTTCGAACTCGCAAATATCAGATCAATACCACTGAGTAGTACGACTGTTAGGATTCATAATGCAGCACCATTAACCCTTTACCACAAAATCCCGCCTTTTAACAGCCTTAAGGAAGAAGGCTTTTGAAAACATCATGGGAAAGCATTTTCTCCTTTTCCCATAATCTTTTCTAACCTAAATTGCGTAATTAGAGCCACCATCAATTGTCGTCTGCAAATGCTTTTAATTTGGACAAGTCTAAAATTTGTTGTTTGGTAAAGAGTTATGATTAGCAAAACGAATGGGGGAGAAATCCGACAAAATAGGGGAGTGACCAGATCATAACAAATCCGTTTTAAGGTAAGTCGAGGATTATGGCGAACAGCTATGTCTGCTGAAATGGCTTCAGGAATTCGGTTTGATAAAAATTTGAAATAATTACATAAACTTAACCGAGACACATTGTTTTGGCCAAAGTTTGGTTTCTTTAAATTATTGGCTAACCACAATATTTCCATAAAAAAACAGAAGTCAGTATTTGCTTCCCTGTAGAAGTTTGCATTATCATTAAATTGTTATCTTTCCATAAATACTGCGAAGAAAGACTGGATTTACGGGAAAAATATCAAAGTCGTGAAGCAGTCGCGATACTTAGAGTCCATGACATGTTTCGAAAGTGATCTGCTGTCGGTTAGATCATCAAAAATTCGAACCAGAGTATCCTAAACGCTGAGCATTTTTTTTTACCGGGAAAAAGAATCAAAGGAAAACCATCGTCGATTTACTCACGCGAATCTAATGGCCGCCATTTATCGGGTCGCCTACCTCCGCTTATCGCTGTAAGACGTCATTTATTTCAGACGGGTTGTCGATATTCTACCATTCAGAGATAAGGACTTAATCAGAAAATTGGACACAGTCAGGATGGGCAGGTTCATCAATCAATTAAAATCAACTATTCCCCCTTTATTACCGGTAAATATCCAATCCATCATGAAATGATTGTGGATACACGTATAGTATTTTCTTTCTATTAGCTCTCTACCTAAACTCTTTCCAAGACAAACAAACAAAAAATGACCGACTCATTTTGAAAACATTTGCAGGAAAAAAAAATGGCTTCAACGATCGGATTTGTACTGAATATGGTACAACATATTGTCACAATGTGAAAAAAAAAAAAGAGAAAATGCTAGTTACGATGCTGAGAGCATTTTCAAGTGATTTTTCAAACAGTAAACATCAAGATCAAAGAAAATTTCACGACTGTTACGTAAACATTCTTTGATCTTATTCCAAAGCCTTGTTTCTCTATTAATAGAAATTAACAAGTTGTCCATTGCTGTTATTGGTTTGTGGCTCCCTTGTGGGATCCAGTCTGTCAGTGTTTTTACGAAAATATTGACCCAAGATTAGACTGCCAAAAACGTACAGTCAGGTCTTGAATCTACACCCTTTTATATTTTGATACATTTTCTGAGTAAAGAGGTCTTGAAATAATAATCTTCTTTTTTTCTTTCGAATTGAGAATGGTCATTTTGCTACCATGGTACCCTAGGCGATGACGCATTTGCACTACTTTGATCCATGATGTAAACTGTACATACCTATCACTAACCAAAACAGAACCGAATTCACTTTTCCCTCGCAACGACACATTAGCCATCTCTTGAATCAGACGATTTTTGAATTATATTTAGGGTAAATATCGAAATTGCCTTAAACAAGCACGTTGAAAGTACGTGCCAAACCATAGCTCCTTTTCCTGCTATGTTTTCAGGGTCATGGAAAAAATGAACAATATCTAGCGCAGACGCAAGATCTATATATCTATTCATCGAAAGATTAACCTTAGAGTGCCCAACACTTATGTCGGTCTTGCCGACAGTGACGACGATGCAGTCGGATTTTATATCTGCACCGTCCAAACTTTTCAATGTTCTGGAAAAAAGATTTGGGACGGTTCAAGGCGTGATAGAACAAAACTTTGCAATGATTGCTAACAGGTAATCTTCCGGTCTTTATAAAGAACATAAGGCGTCACCGTTTATAGGATTAATCGGAACACAGTTTAACTCATGTAGAGGTTTCTGGTTTCTGCATCACAATATCAACCAAAACGATCCCCTGATTGTAGGAAAAATTGCAAATGCTGAAAACCAGCATGTTCTTCTTCCACAACAATGTTTCCAGTTTCCATCCGAGCAGAGACAAATCAAACCGTTTGCCAATGATTTATATAGGCACGAGTCTAAAATTGTGTCGTTTGGACAAGAAATAAAATCTCGGTGTTTCCGACAAGTCTCGTGGTTGTCGTAAATCTGTGATAAGTTTATTTTTAGTTCAACAGACAGCGTTAATGGGAATTGCGGGCAATAAAACGGTAGGACGTTATTATTAGAATATGCGTGACATCCACAAAAAGTCATAAATTTTATAAAGAACTTTTTTTTTTCTGTTAACAATAACCGGACAGCATTGTTCCATCGTCTAATAATTTCATTTCATGTTTCATCATGTCTATTTCAACACAAAAATCTATATACATGTATCTATCACGATCGCATCTACAGCTTGGATAGGCTACGGCTACCGGAAGTAGCTGAATTCTCGAGATATTTGTGTCGGCCGCTGAAAATCTGCGGTGGTCGCAAGGTCAACGCTCGACGATTTCCTACATTTCCAAAGCTGTAGAGATGACTTTAGAACTACAGCGTGGTTTATAATAAGGTTATTTCTACAGTCGCCGTAGAATAACCTGTAAACATGCCGTAGAGCGTTTCCATGCCGACCCAGCGGCAGTAATTAGGTGGTGTGCATGTAATAAGTATAATAATCAATCGTTTTATACGGATTTCATACAATGTCAAATAAATCGTGCACAATATTTAATACACAGATGGCACTGGATGCATAAAACTTTGAAAGATAAATTGAAATGTATACACGTGTGTAGCCCACATAGGCGTGTACATGGTCGCAGTAACGCCCACCCGAGGCCGCAATTCATGATCAAGATCGCTACCGCTATTGTTAGCAGCACAGGTGAACGGCGTTCACCTGTGATTAGCAGTAGGTTGGTCAGAAGGCAACTTCAATGCAGTCATGTCTAGAATATGGCAATTTCAGTACGCCCTCACGCAACCTCACAGAGAGCATTTACCCGGTTGGCAACAGTTCAGTTTTCTTCGAGTGCCACGGCTTGGGCCTCAATGGCTACGTAAGAGCCATGCTCTGTGAAAAAGGGGCTTAATGCATCTGCGAAAAGTATCGACTCGGATCAGCCTGCGCAATCCGCGCAGGCTGACCTGGGCCGAAACTTTTCGATATTGGTCAAATTTCTGTATGTTCATGGACCATTCTACCTCATGATTCAGTCGACTTAATGGATCCATGATAATGTGATGACTTGCCAGGTACAATGCATCACGGGGATGCATTTATGCCCCTTTTGCCAGGGCATGGCTCACACACACACACACACACACACACACACACATATATATATATGAACCATGCTATGGCAAAAGGGGGTTTAATGCATCTTTGTGATGTATTATACCAAGCAAGTCAAAACATAATCATGGATCTATAAAATCAATTTTATCCAACAACCGACTGAATCTGGAGGTGGAATGGTTCTTGAGCATGCAAAAAATTTACAAACAGCATAAATTTTCGATCCATGTCAGCCACCGCGGACTGCCCAGGCTGACCTGGGTCGATACTTTTTGCAGATGCATTAAGCCCCTTTTCACAGAGCATGACTCATATCTCATCGACGTGTCTCTGAAAATGCGGCCAAATCACTTGAGATTTATTTATTCATCTATCTGATGCTTATCGCTGTTTTCAACATTATTCAGTTACAAGGCGGTCGCGAGTGCACCTATCCATGCTCTCCTGGAGTTTCTTTTACGGTATTTCGTTCTTTCTGTCCACTCAAAGACATCATCCATGCGGAGAGAGGAGAATAAATGGTGGCTGCACAGAAAACTGAGGTAGTGAAAGGCGCTCACCCTTAGGCTACCTAGCGCAACATACGGACCTTTTGCGGACAGTGTATATCAAGATCGTGCTACACAGAACGTGCAGTCAGATCTTGGATCTTCACTGTCCGATAAGGAGGGAAATACCCCGTTAATTTTGAAATATTTATATTTTGGTTTCTACTGTCGAATTGAGTTTCATTTAAGTTATAGAGCAGGAGAAGGGTTAATCCTTTACCAAACAGTCCCGTGCTTTAACCATTTTGTGAAAGAACAATTATGAAAACATTGTGGGAAAAGAAGAGAATGGTAGTAACCAACATTTTCTCCTTTTTCCACAATTTTTTCCACCCTTTGAGAGACAAATTTCATGTTTAGCAACTAATTTGTCGTCTGCAAATGCTTTCAAGGTGGACAAGTCCAAATTTTGCTGTCTAGTTAACCCTTCACCACACAACCCCGACTTTTGACGATCCTGAAAAAAAAAAAGGGTTTTGAAAACATTGTGGAAAAGGGAGAAAATGCTGGTAACCAGCATTTTCTCCTTTTTCCACAATGTTTACTACTCGATCAAAGACAGAAATCGTCATTCTAGCAACATTTCATTTGTCGTCTGCATATGCCTTCAATTTCGTCTTGTCAAAGTTTGTCGTCTGGTAAACACTTAAGAGTTAATGCTTCATTTCCAATTAGCGATCAAAAAAATAATAATAAAATACTAATGAGACTTCTTATTAATGTAACGTGAAGGTCACAGTTTTGTAAAAAAAAAAAAACTTTGCCAGTTAAATTAATAGGAAGACTTTTCTTGTCGCTGTATCTTTTTCCCCGACTTTTTCCAGTCCTTCAGAATATAGGTACATTTTGACACATTGAAACTGGCATTTTTTTTTAAACTATGGGCAAAGAAGAAATTTCTTGATGCTAATTCTAGAAATCGCCCTACTTCTATTATCCGTTTTATATTCAGCGTCACCTGTGTACAGCATACACTTATTAAGGGACACTCGAAAAGTGCCTGTTTGACTTTTTACCTGATGACGAAATTTTGGACTTGTCGGAATTCATGCAAGGCATTTGGAGACAACTTAAAAGTCTTCAGAGCCGTAGCCTAGTACTGGTGAAACCTGGAAATGCATGAATATGTGAGCTGTCGCCGTGATATGACTGAAATATTGATGAAAGCGCCGTACAACACCAATCAATCAATCAACTGTAAAGTCGTTGTAATGCGACAAAAAGGAGAAAATGCAGGTGACAAGCATTTTCTCCTTTTCCCACAATTTATTCAAATGCCTCTTTTCCCAGGGTCTTAATCCCTATACCACACAATCCCGAGTATTAATGACCCTGAGAAAGAAGCCTTTTGAAACATTGGTTACCAGCATTTTCTTCTTTTCCCACAATCTTTATCTGTACCTTTCAAAGACAGTTCTCATCGTACGGGTCACGATGAATTTGTCGTCTGCAGATGTTTTCAATCTGACAAGGTTAAAAGTTTGTTGTTTGGTAGAGTTAACCCTTTCCCAAACGACAAATTTTGGACTGGTCCAAATTGAAAGAGTTTCCAGACGACAATTTTAAATTTGATGAAAATGGCAGAAAGGTCTCAAAAAAGGTAGAAAACACTGTGGGAAAAGGAGAAATTGCTCGTTACGAGCAATTTCTCCTTTTCCCACAGTGTTTTCAAAAGACATGTACTGCAGACACGTGAAAACCAGGGCTTGTTTGGTACAGAGTTAACAGAGGTGACCACTACAACAGGTTTCACTGTATTTATAGTGGAGTTCAACGCCGTTTTAACAGCTAAGGTCATATCACGGCGGTCACTGCACCTACGCATCTGTTTCCTAACTTTCTCACACCAGTACTGGCACAACTTTCTTTCCAAGTCACTGACTACTTTTCCCAGACGAATCAGAGTCGAGAGGCAAAAAACTGCCGGAAGGAAAGTTTGCCTCAACAGGGTATCAAACTACCAACCACCAGGTCACAAGTCAGATACGCTAACCACTGACCTACCCGGCTAGGCGGTTTCACTGTAGGTAAATCGCAGTACTTAACTTTCCTTCAAATTTTGTCTTCATAAATGGCGAGATATTTATTACTTTTTAGCGGGGATTTAAACCCTTTACCACACAATCTTGTGTTCTAACAACCCCGCAGAAGGAGTTTTTTGAAAACATTTTGGGAAAAGGAGAAAGTGCTGGTACCAGCATTTTCTCCTTTTCCCATAAAGTTTTCTCAAATTCAAAAGACAAATCCAATCTTTGAAGCCACATTTAGTTGTCATTGTCTGCAAAAGCTTTCAATTTGGAAAAGTCAACAATTTTATTGCGTGGTAAAGAGTTATTCATTAAAATTATTTTGGTTTGTGTCTAAGGAGTGGGGAAAAAACAAACCTTAAAATCCAATTACATTAACTCTTAACAGACAACAAAATGCGACAGATTCAAGTTCAAAGCATCTGCAGACGACGACTCAAATGTGCTTCAAATGATGATATTTGTCATTGATTTGATTGTAAACTTGTGGTAAAAGAAGAAAATACTCATTTCCAACATTTTCTCCCTTTTCCAAAATTTTCTGAAAGGCTGTTCTTCTCAGAATAGTAAAAATACCAGACTATTTGGTACAGTGTTAAATGAAAGTGCATGCACGTGGCTTTGTGTCAAATGAAGGTCACACAAAGGCTTTTCGTTATATAACGTAATTTCGTTTTGTTTGATGGTATTTTACAAAGTTTACAACAGTATAAATCAGACATGCCAAGGCAACAGCAAGCTAATTCATCTAATTCATGGAATTCACAAAAAATGAGACTGGGGCTTTGAAGTGACTTGCCAAAGAGCACCCCATGAGAGTAGTGGTGCAAGCAGGGATAGAACAAGGATTTCTAAATCACAATTGCAACATCAAAACCCTTTACCAAGCAACAAAATGTCAGATGTGTACAAAATGGATGCATTTCAGGATGATAATATAAGTGTGATTTAATTAAAATGATATCACATATGATGCCAATGATGGGATTTGTCCATTAACCCTTTACCACACAATCCCGACTTTTTGCAACCCTGAGAAAGAAGCCTTTTGAAAACATTGAGGGAAAAGGAGAAAATGCTGGTAACCAGCATTTTCTCCTTTTCCCACAATGTTTTCTAACCTTCCTCAAACAAATCTAAATTTTTGAGACACATTTACTTTATTGTCTGCAAATGCTTTCAGTTTGGACTAGCCCAAATTTGTTGTGTGGTAGAGGTATAGTGTAGAAATCATTGCATGAAAAGGAAAAATTGCTGGAAAATGGTCACAACAATGTTTTCAAAAGCCTTTTCTCTGTCATTTATTAATTGGAACGTTTTGTAATGAATTCCTTTGTGAATTTATTGAATCCTTATAAATGTACTATCAATATAAATTCCATGAGTTTGCCTACAAGAACCCCAGTTGCAATTTCTTTAGTTTGTTTGTATTGAAGTTCAACCCGTTTCAACAGCTTAGATTATCTCACGGCAGTCAGTGCACATATGCATGTGTTTCCTAACTTTCTCACATCAGTACTGATACAACTTTCTTTCTAAGCCACTGACTACTTTTCCCAAGTGAATCAGAGATAAGAAGCAAAAAATCACCAAAAAGAAAGTTTGCCTCAACCGGGTATCAAACTCGCAACCACCAGGTCACGAGTCAGACACGCTAACCACTGAGCTACCCAGGAGGGCTTTGCAATTTCTTCCCTGCAGTTTAGAACCAACCACCTGACCTATATATATGTGTGACATTGTTTTATGAGTGAAAAGATAAGGAATTAATGAAATTTTACCTTCATTCTGTTGACCAACAGTGTATTTGAGGTATACGGAATGAATGTGGAAAAAAAAAAAGATTTTTTGGACACGCAACTATGATTTTCATGGGTTTTTGCGATAAAGTGGTGGGCGTTTGCTGGTATTATGCCAATAGTTCTAGGCATCAAAAAAATGAGTATATAATGAAAATGAAATGGGGAGGGCACAATTATAGGACTACATAATAAAAAAATCCATGTCACATCTCTACTCAATCCATTTACCAAACAAATAAACTTTAGACCTGTCAAGATTGAAAGCACAAACATAACAAAAATTGAATGTGGCTTAAATGATCAAATGGCTAGAAAACTTTGTGGGAAAAGGAGAAAATGCTGGTTATCAGAATTTTCTCTTTTTCCAACAATGTTTTCTTGAGCCATTTTCCTAAAATTCATTAAAACACAGAACTTTGTGGTGAAGTATTAACACATTTACACATAATTATGTCTTTTGATGATCATGTAGCTGAAACTTGGAGTCTCTTGTTTGAGTTAGTGAGTTTACATAAAGAAAACTGCACAGCAATAGGTGAACTCTTTACTACAGGAAAAACATTTGGACATGTCTAAATCCAAAACTGTTGCAGACTCAAGCAGTTGGGTTCGTCTTTGAAAGAGTTGAAAACATTGTGGGAAAAGGAGAAAATCCTGGTTACCAGCACTTTCTCCTTTTCCAAAAATGTTTTCTTGCCAGTTGAGGTCAGTTACTGTACATTATTTCAGCATAATGTTTTCAAAAGCATTTTTTCCTTGAGGTCATAAAAACTCGGTAACAGATTAACTCTTTCTCCAACAACCCTGACTTTTAACGACCCTGAGGAAGACAACTTTGGAAAACATCGTGGGAAAAGGAAAAAATGTTGGTAATCGGCATTTTCTCCATTTCCCACAGTGTGTTTTACCCAATCATAGATAAACCTCATTATAACGCCTTATCTAATTTGTCGTCTGCAAATGCTTTCTTTATGGACCAGTCTAAATTTTTGTGATTTGGTAAAGAGTTAAGCACTTCTAAAGTGAAAGACAAATGAAAGCTTGTCAATGAAGAATGAAGGTTGTAGCTGAACAATGTTTAAGTTCCAGTTCTCATGGGTGGGGACACAAGAATCACTCCATCTCCTCTCACAAACAGCATAGGGATGTTTCGCTTTGTAGACTGAAAGAGAAAAAAACACAAAGCTAAATGATCCTTTATCATAAAATCCAAAATTTTAACAACTTTGACAGAGAAGACTTTTGAAAACATTATGAGAAAAGGAAAAATGCTTGTGACTAGCATTTTCCCCTCTACCTTTTCAAATACAGGTCCCCTTCAAAGACAGTTCATTGTCGTCTGCAAAGGCTTTTAACTTGGACATGTATGAAATTTTGTGATTTGATAAAAACGAGGAAGAAAAGGAAATTGATTATTCATCGACTAGGAAAACCCTGAGGAAAGCCTAAACAAACTACCCATTTTGCATATCAAAAATGTTTATACAAATATGTCTTATGCTAAATTAAAAACTATTATAGTTATATGGTAATGTCTGTGTTTATTTGCTATTTTGACTGAAAAGGAGGACGAGTGATACTAGAAGAAGGACGGGTAACTTTTTAAATTCACTATCACTTCAGGATGAGTGGGTTTGGGAAAACTTTTTGACCTCTGGTACCTGCAGAGTTCACCTTCAAAGCCACATGTTGCTCTCCGACATAAACATTGTATTACAGTCAAGAGAGAGGACCAAATGACAAGATTTCTTATTTTTCTTTTATAAAGTGAGGACATCTGCAGACAACAAATTCAAAATTACAAATTAGCCAAAGATCTATGACAGAAAACTATGGGAAAAGAAGAAACTGCTGCTTACCAGCATTTTCTCCTTTTACAACAATATTTTCAAAAGCTTTCTGTCTTAGGGTTGTTAATACACAGGCATGTTTAATAATGAGTAGAGCCTGCCACCATGACTATCATCAATTAATTTACCCTTTACCACACAATCCAAAGTTATAACAACCCCGAGCTGTGAAATAAGGCTTTTGAAAACAACGTGGTAACCAACATTTTTTCCCACAATGTTTTCTACACTATTATAGAAAGAAATCATCAATAGAGCTACATTTATTTTGCATCTGCAAATGCTTTCAATTTGGACAAGTCTACATTTTTGTGTTTTCAAAAGCTTTCTTTGTCAGAGTCATTGAAACTCAAGATTGCATGCTAAAGGGTTTAAAGGTTAGGTGGACTTTTGCAACTTACCTTGTAAATTTCTTCATAGGTCTCCTCATCAATTTCTACTGTTGTCACTGTTTCTTCCACATCCCCCATGATCATATTTAAATGCTGATCATAAGCCTGAATAACAAACAACAATTGAATCAGTATTAACAAAAACTCAAAGAAATTGGTAATAGTAAACTGAAAAGGTTCATTTTTTTTTTTACTAAGATTCCGTAGAAAGTAAACAAAGTATCTGATGGTGTTAACAATCAGGATCAAACTGAGTAAATTGCAACAGAAATATTTTTGGGAAGATATTCATTCTGCAGCCTGCAAATTACCTCCCACCTCATTACCATATTTGGGGTCTGGCCTTGAAACATGCATGCAGGGAGTTTTCCATAATGATCTTAAAATTAAAGTCTCAATGAAGTAAAATAAATTCTGGTATCTTTCTGAAACTAATGTCTACCTATTAAGAAGCTTACTGTAATTTCTCTGCCAAATTCTTTTGTCATAGAGGGAATCAGGCTTTAACCCTTTACCAGACGACAAAATATTAGACCAGTAGAAATTGAAAGTTTTTGCAGACAACAAAATAAAATGTGGCTAAAAATTGAAATTTGCCTTAGGAAGAGTAGAAAACATTGTGGGAAAAGGAGAAAATCCTGGTTAACGGCATTTTCTCCTTTTCCCACAATGTTTTCAAAAGGCCTCTTCTTCAGAGTCATTAAAAGTTGAGATTGTGTGGTAAAGGGTTAAGATTGTTGAATCAACAATGATCAACATTAAATTTTAGTGTAGGTATCCCAAAGCCATTATGTAGCAAAGACCAGGACACTTAACTCTGCAAAATGCTGGATCTCAGGTGTCCTTTTAAAATTTTTATATCTTTGGGACCACAAGACCCTGGTAAAGAGTTAAATGGAGTGGTACTGGTAAAAGTTAAAGATGAAAAGTATGAATAGGTGCTCTGGCCACATGTCATAACCAAAATAATTTTGGAAACCGTGTAAAACACAAACCAAACATTACTTCAATACAACTAAGTTTTAAGCTTAGTCTTCCAAAATTTCATTTATTTGGTACTCAAGGGGTTAAAATCTACATAACAATTATAATCTTACATGAAGCCTTCCTCTAAGTTCTCTATCATTTCTCATCTTTACATATATTCTTTCATCCAAACTTAGTCTAATTAAATCCAGTGGCTCTTCAACTGTCTGAACAGGAACTGGCTGTATAAAAAAGAAAAAATACACACATACAAACATACAAGCAGTGATCTTGCAACTGGGAGATTCTGCAGCATTGTCCCATTGGACTGGAAAAATGTCCTATCATAATGCACTAAGGTGGGACTATGTCGCCTTCAAATTTTTTCGAGAAATTCTTGAGTGCCTTTGTCGGATCTCGAAAGTGTATCCTATTTCTGCGATTTTACTGTTTATCTGATGACTGGCCCCTTTCTGAATAATCCTCAGCATAAGACTTCATACCGCAATATGCAAAATAATTAGAACTGGTATGATACGAAGTTTCAAGTCTACAATAAATTTGGGACTTAGTCTATTTTTTACATACTTTCTCTCCTCTTAACTCTATGAAAGACACAAATTTTTAATTATCGAATTTGCAAGCACTTGCAGATGGCAAAACAAATGTTGTATATATGATGGGATGTCGTTAATACAACAGAATAGTCAGCAGATCCATGTCGAAGAATCAACTGTAGAAGATGTCTTATTACTTTACCTGAATCACAATTAGATTTTCAATATATTTTCATACTGGATGCATGTGGTATGAGTTCCGAATGGACATTCAATTCTTAAACAGTTTTAAAAATTTTGGCTAACATAGGCTCAGTGAGTAATGTAATCAGAATTACTTAAAGCAAAAAATATCTTTTAAAAAAGACAGACTGCGTAAATTTGCTCCCAAATAGGTAGGGCGCTTAAAATAAATATCACAATTTTCTGTTTATTCAACAGTTGGTCAAAATTGTTTTAAACACTCCTTTATCGTAAAACATCTGAAATATATTGAATATCTTAATAAAAGGGCTGGAAACATTTTCTCTCTGTGGCAGCGAATGTTCTTAAAAAAATTGTTCATTCATAAGCAACCAAACAAAATAGGTCACGAAATTCTCTGATCTAATTATAAACCGGGCTCTTTGTCACATTATTCCAGTATGGTCACATGACTTTTTGGCATCGAGACTGACTATGTCACATGTCGGCAATTTTTCAGGATTAAAATAAAGTATCAGACAGAGAATTTAAATTAGGCACGTAAAAGTAATAAGAAAATTGTCACATGCGTACTCATTACTGTTTTGTTTTTGTTGCATTTTATAAATTAGCAGGAGTGACACTGTTGTTTACTTTCAAATTAGTGTTTCACTTAAAGGAGTAACGTCATTCACTTCATAGTTCGCAAGAAAACTTGGATATCATTTCGGGTTCGAAAACAGGTACTCCACGAAAATAAGTATGTCGACCACACTGATCGCGAAATCCCATAACAACGTAAGCAGTAAATCAGAATTTTCGTAGCGAAAGTATGACACTTCTCCAGAACCTAACCCAGTATTCCTAACTTTTCGTAGTAGTACCTTAACCACAAAAAAGTCAGCATTTTAACAAATTGTCAAATGTAATTCACATCCATACTAACCTGATCCGCTTCGTCCGCCATTTTGCCGGAAAGGAGAATGGAATAAAATTTCTCAGAATAACCCCGGCAAAAAAAAAATCAACCAGAAAGTCCGGCTCGGAGCATAACAGAAGAATTTTGATTAAGGTAACGCTATTATTTATTTTTCATCTGACAAATCGTTTTTGTGTAAGAAAAAGAAAATAGTAGCACCTTTTTTTATTTTTAGATTGTGAAAGTCAGGTCCTCCTTTTGCACTGGGAACATGAAAATATGCTAATATAATTCTTTATTGAATTTAGATAGGAGATTGCCTATTACAATTTTGTCAAAACATGAGCTAAAATGTTTACTGGATAGGCAGGGAAAATTAGCTCTTGCGGGGTTTATCAACTATCAGAATAATACATTGTACACGACTAAAAACAGTTTAGCTTATTTCAAATCTTTACTAGATGATCCCGTGTTTCTACGAGCCTAAGGACGGAGGAAAAACATCATTGGAAAAAGGGAAACTGCTGTCAACTAGCATTCTCCTTACGGTTTTCTCGATTATGTTCACTCTCTTTTAAAGAAGAAGAAGATCATCATCATCATCATCAGAGCTCCAGATAAGAGGGAGTGATGGTATTCTAAATACATTATTTCTCTTCCCTACCCTACGTTATGGGTACTCATTAGAATCTTCTCGATGAGTACCCATAACATAGGTTTAATGGAGATTAATGAATATTTTCAATTTTGAAATCAAAATCACTCCTTCTATCTGGAGCTCTGATCATCATCATCAACATCATCATCATCATCATCGTGATGATGATATTCTTTATTCCTCTAATACAAAAGATTTACGAGATTTCATTTGATTTGCCATTTACAAACGCTTTCAATATCGACGACTCTAAAGCTTTGTCGTCTGGCGGAGAGTTTTTGTTACCTCCCTTATGGCTAGGAAATACTTCCAAAAAGTTTCCATGTCTTTTCACCCATTTCCAGTCAATGCCATATTTTGACGACCATAATGAAACAAGCTTTCGAAGAAAGTGTGGGAGAAGGGGAAAGTCCGAGCACTTCAACAGACTACCAATGGTGTACCTCAGGGTCAAAATAACAACGCCCACAGGAAGCAAATGCTTGGGACCCTTTCCCTATCTGGGAGATTCATAGCTCCATATGGATGTTTCATGAGTCAATGCTAAGAAAAAGATTTTGTATTTGTTTTCTAGCCTCTTCTGGTAATATCTTTATCATTTGAGACACATCTAAATTTCTCGTCTGTGAATCATGATTTCACTTTGTACAAATCTAGAGTTTTGTCTTCTAGTAGCTTTACCACACAATCCCGAGTTTTAACAACCGGGGGAAGGAAGGCATTTGAAAACATTGTGGAGAAAGGAGAAAACGCTGGTAACCAGCATTTTCTCCTTTTCTCACATTTTTTTTTTTTCCAACCATTTCAAAGAAATAAATCTGATATACGAGTCACATTGTATATATATATATATCTGATATACGAGTCTCGTATCAGTCACATTTGTCACCTGCTAACGCTTTCACATTGGACCAGTCTAAAATTTTGCCATGTGGTAAAGAGTTTACTGATTAAGAAAGACTATTCCATTCATCTAGCTGTTTAACCCTTCACCACACAATCCCAGTTTTAACGATCCTAACGTAGAAGGCTTTCGACAACATTGCTTTTCCCAAAATGTTCTGTATCACGTGATAGACAAATTTTATGTTTTAGTTAACATTTTTTTTTTTTTTGGCCTGGCGAATGCTTTCAAGTTTGACGACGCTGAAATTTTGTCGTCTGTTAGAGTTCAGGGTTCATTTGGCGCTGCAAGCGTTAAACATCTAGACCTATCTATATGATCTAGTTCCCCCGAGTCTTTAGACACAGATTACACTCACCGTTTTGTGGCAATGAAAGTAGCCGTAACTATTTTAACCCTTTGCCACACAATCCCAAGTTTTAACGACCATAAGGAAAAAAGCTTTTGAAAACATTGTGGGAAAAGGAGAAAATGCTGGTAACCAGCATTTTCTCCTTTTCTCACAATGTTTTCTACCTGTCAAAAAACAAATTTCAATTTTTGAGTCGCATTTATTTTGTCGTATGCGAATGTTTTCAATTTGGTCAAGCCTAGAATTTTGTCGTTTGGTAATAAGTTACTCTTTCAGCGCCAAATACTAGTGAAACCCTATGAAATTCCATCCATCGAAATTGAGTTAGGTTTTTACGTCATAGGCTTGACAAAACAAGCGGACGGCGTAGATAAAAGATCAGACTGCACGTTCTGTGCAGTTTGATCTTGATCTATGCCGTCCGCAAAAGTCCATGTTTTCGTCTGTGGCTTTGACACGGTTAAAAGGCGACACAAATATCAGCTTTTCAAAATTAAAAAGCAGCTGCAGACAATATAATTATCGACCCGAAGGACACCGAATAAACCCATCAGCCATTTTCAACCTACATAGGGAACGGGACCCAAATAATTGCAATTTCACGGTTGCTATTGTCTGCAGTGTTTCAGCAAAGCAGACAATCCAGATCAAAGATAAGGCTGCACGTTTTGTGCAGCATGATCTTGATCTAAATTGACCACAAAGGCAACTGCAGTTGTGAAAGGCGCTTTAGCTCCTGTGACATTATTGTAACGAGCATTAATTTTCCCCTTCTAAGTTATTCCATAACGTTTTCAAACCCCGCTTCTACAGGCTCGTAAAAACACGAAATTGTTTGGTAAACGGATTAATCCATATTGGATTGAGATTTAGGTCGTACACATTTTCATTCCTTCTGACTGAGAGAGAGAGAGAGAGAGGGGGGGGGGGGGGTGAACAGGCAGACATGCAGGCAGACGATGAAAGTACATTTTTGACTGAGCCTATGCTCGCTTTAAATGTTTGTCATCGGTATTCAGTTCAGTTCTCAATTCCATTCCCGACCAAATAGCTTAGTGGTTAACGAATCTTACTCGTGACCCGGTGGTTGCAGGTTCGATACCCGGCTGATAGTCATTGCGCTAGGATTGACTGTTCTATGACTGCTGTGTCGCTGTATATTTTGTCGTTTTGTTAAGAGTTAAGACCCTTTACGAAATAATCCCGAGTTTTAACGAGCCTGGGAAAGAGGGCCTTAGAAAACATTGTGGGAAAAGGAGAAAATTCTGGTAGATAGCATTTTTTTTTTTTCGCACAATGTCTTTTACTCATTTCAAATCATATGAGCAACAAATTCGTCGTCTGCAAGTCCTTTCATTTTGGACAAGCCTTCTAGAATTTCGGCTTCTGGTAAACAGTTAACAATTCTTACAAGAAATACCTCCGTTGTCTTTATGGCGTTGCGTTTGAGCGGTAAGAAGATAATAGTTCACTGATCTATGCATACGATTTCCAAGTTCTCCTTTATGAACACATTGTGAAAGAAAGAGAAATTGGACCTGCGTTTTTTTTTTTGAAATGTAGATCTACTAGAACAGCTTTTACAAACATTTTCTCATTTTCACATGATGTTTTCGAAGCAAAGTTTTGCAAAGAGTTTCACGGTGCATATTTTATTTCCCCGAGGGTATTAATTTACAATCTGTGGTGTCCATTGTCGTGAAGTAGAGCGTCGGCCTCGAAACCACAAGGCCCGGTTTCACGAAAAAAACATCGGGTCTCTTATCAGTTTACCGAAATCTACTTACGGTCCCAGGTTCTTACCTAACTTGAGTTTCTTATTTGACACACATTTGTACAACATTAACAGACTGTATTAACGTTCTCAAATCCTAAGTTGACACTACGTTTCAGTCTAATCTAAGCAAAATAAAATGGACTTAAGTCAATTAACAGGCTTAAGTCCATTATTTTGCTAAGTTGAGTCCGAAACGTTGTTTCAACACAAGACTCGAGAATGTTACATAAATCTGTCAGTGAAATTTGTCTGGAATAACAAACTCAAGTCGGAAAATAAGTCTGTTTACAGATTT
Source organism: Tridacna gigas (assembly GCA_945859785.2). Classification (NCBI taxonomy): domain Eukaryota; kingdom Metazoa; phylum Mollusca; class Bivalvia; order Cardiida; family Cardiidae; genus Tridacna; species Tridacna gigas. The sequence continues at coordinate 29,091,632 of OX244036.2, read as the reverse complement.
GAGTAAAATAATAGACTTAACCCTTTCCCAAACGATAAATTTTAGACTGGTCCAAATTGAAAGAGTTTGCAGACGACAATTTTAAATTTTATGAAAATGGCAGAAAGTTCTCAAAAAGGGTAGAAAACACTGTGGGAAAAGGAGAAATTGCTCGTTACGAGCAATTTCTCCTTTCCCCACAGTGTTTTCAAAAGACTTGTACTGCAGACACGTGAAAACCAGGGCTTGTTTGGGAAAGGGTTAAAGTATTTTTTTTGTGTGTGTGGATGTGTGTGTGTGAAACCGGGCCCCGAGTTCGATTCGCGGGAGCGGGTGTCGACTTCGGGACTTTTCAATGGCCCACAAATTTGGTGCGAGTACTCGTGAGGTTTCCAGGCAGCAGAATCGAGAAAGATCAGTATAAGTTGCAAGAACATGTTTCTCATTCGATGCTGAATAAATTATGTTTAAAACTAAGAGAACTGCAGATGTGAAGGGGGGGGGGGGGGGCGCACTGGTCATAACCCTTTACTAAACAATTCCGAGTCAAACCTTTACCACAAAATCCCGACTTTTAACGACCCTAAGAAAGAGGCCTTTTGAAAATATTGAGGGAAAAGGAGAAAATGCTGGTAACCAGCATTTTCTCCATTTCCCACAATGTTTTCTTACCTGTCAGAAACCAATTTGACAATCTGAGTCACATTTAATTTGTCGTCTTCAGATGCTTTCAATTTGAACCAGTCTAAAATATCGTCGTTTGGTAAAGGGAGGACCCAAAGAAGAAAAGGTCGTCGGGAACATTTTTCCACTGCCTGCTCTTTTCTTTCACAGGCAAACCCCATCAACTGAGTCACAATTTGATTAGTTGCCTGCAACTGTTTTTGGAGTTTTTTTTTTTATGTATTCAAGGAGAGAAATAAAAGGGTCTGTTGGATAGATTGATAGATTGATTGATTGAGGTGAATAATTGATCGATCGATCAACTCAACTCATCTGGACTCTTCTCAGCTCTTTATTCAAAATACAGGCCTCTGGCCCAAAATGCATAAGATTATGAAAACAAATATCTATCAGTCTACTATAACTATTCATTCGTCATAACTCGGCCTATTTCGTAAAAATCCTAATTCACATAAACGGACGTATTGGAAACGAACGATTAGTGTGACAAACTGTATGTAACTAAGTTGTCTACCCTATTAGATCTATAAGAAAATGTGAAATCATGTTCCTTTTGCCTTTTCAACCAAGTGTAATTTATTTAAGTAACGGATTAGGTCTGTCTGTCAGGACAGGCTTTTTAACTATTTATTACACAATCCCAGGTTTTAACGACACCAAATAAGAAGGCTTTTGAAAACATTGTGGGAAAAGGAGAAAATGCTGGTTTTGTCCTTTTTCCCACCGTGATGATTGTTTTCTATCCTTCCCAAACCAAATTTCAATTTTTGAGTCACATTTGTCTTCTGCAAATGCCTTCAGTTTAGGCAAGTCTACAATTTTGTCGCATGTTTTGGTAAAGAGTTGATCTGAACGTACCCTTTCATATCAGACAACAAAAAAATCAGACTCTTCGAAGGTTTTGTAGACGACTAATGAAGTGTGGCGATAATGACTGAATTTTAAGTTTTCATTTTAAAGAATGTGGGGGAGAAATAGAAAATTGTGGTTGTCAGCATTATTATTTTTCACCATTTGCCGCGGCGATTCAAAAGCCCTTTTCTTCGGAGTCATAAAATTATACGATAGATCTAGATCTACAGATCTGGCTTGGTAAAATGTTAACTCAAAAATCACAAACTGAACACTGAACGGGTAAAAGTACAAACTAAATGAACCATGCTCTGTGAAAAGGGGGCTAAATGCATTTGCAAAAAGTATCGATTCATGTCAGCCAGCGCGCTCCGCGCAGGATGACCAGAGCCGAAACCTTTTTTGATTTTGGTCAATTTTTTGCATGTCAAAGGACCAGTCTACCCCATGGTTCAGTCGGTTATTACACAAAACAGATTTTAGGGATTTATAATACTGTGATCACTTGCTGTGTAGGCCTATAATGCATCATGGAGATGCATTGGGCCCCCTTTTTCCACAGTATGACTAATATAAGCCCGCCCGGGTAGCTCATTCGTTGGCGTATCTGTGACATGGTGGTCGATACCCGGTTGAGGCAAAGTTTCTTTCCAGCGATTTTTCGCCTCTCACATCTCATCTGATGCATGTGAGAAAAGTAGTCATTGACTTGGAATGAAACTTGGGTCAGTACCGGTGTGAGGAAGCCAGGAAACACATGCGTAGGTGCGCTGACTTACGCAGTTATCTATGGAGTTTAAACTCCAATATACAATCAATCCACATGTAATGTAAATCTGCTTAAACATGCCTTTTTATATTCCGTCTACATACTATGACGTTAGGAGTGCAACATAGTACTTAACTTTAACCTTTTACTGTTTACCAGATTACAAAATTTCAGATACTAGCACATATTGAAAGCTTTTGCTGGCGACAAAGTGAAACAAGCTCAAATGATGGAACTTGCATTTGAAAAAGTAGATAACATTGTGGTAAAGGGAGAATAATGCTAGTTACTAGTATTTCCTCACAATGTTTTCAAAAGCCGTCGCCCTTTGGTTCGTCTATACTCTGGGTTGTTTAGTATAGAGTTAAACTTCTAAAGGCAAATAGATGAGCGATTCTAGTCAACTATTTCAGCCTCAAAGGTGTTATCTTCCGGGCAAAATCTTTGTTGTGTAGGACAGTGTAGATCAAAGATCAGCATGATCTGAATTTTTATGTATTGACCGAAACTTTTAGCATTCCACCTTTGCAAAAGAGAACACGTGTCTGAATGACCCTTAGAAAGAAAGCTGGTCCTAGCATGTAGACTTATCCTTTCACCACAAGGTCTCTTGCCCTGACGTGGGCTAATTTCGCCTTTGAGACAGGTTTAATCTATCGTCTGCGAATAAGTTGAATGTGTACGAGTTTAGAATATTTGTCGTCTGGTAAAGAGTTAGGTCGCCACTATTTAATGACAGGTGAAAATCTATCCAATCGTGTAGTATCGGGACGGACTAAAACCGAAGTTCTACATAGCGGAAAGGGATGCGTATTGTAAACCATCGGCTTGGAATGACTCGATCGGAATATTTTATTTAACACAATAACAATATTGTCTACGTTGAATATGTCTACGTAATACTGATTGTTTTCTTTCACGCGTCTTTCTTCAATAGAAATATTAGTTCAAACTGTTCGTCCAAAAGGAACAAGGAAGTGTATAATATTCGGACGTACCATTTAGTCGGACATCTCCCAAATGAACAGTGAATTGATGTAAGTTTCCTTTCCTGGTTTTTGAATATTATTTCGCTACTTTCAGGTCCTGTCTTAAATGAGTATTGGTATTTTATAGCAAGTTTTGGCATTTTATAGTAAGAGATTACTACCATTTGAGCAAGAAGGCATTCACATAAATTTGCACCTTTTGTGATTTTGTTTATGACTGTATAAATGAAAACAGAACATGTCTTACCTTATGACAAAATCAGGAGTCCAGGGATGAATTATCATGCAAGGTGCAGTGTGTCTTGTCACAAGTCCTTTCCTTTTCACAAATTAAGGTCTAATTGGTGCGGAAAAACACTTTATGCTAAAGAACAGTATTTAGATACGAGACATGCTCTGGCAAAATGGGGCTTAATGAATCTCTGTGATCCATGATACCAAGCATATCATCACATGATTGTGCCTCCCTAAAGTCTGTTTTGTTTAAAAACCAAATGAATCATGAGGTACACTGGTCCTTTGATGTGCAGAAAATTGACTAAAAGGAAAAAGTTTTGGCCCAGGTCAGCCTTCGCAAACTGCGCAGGCTGACCTGGGTTGATACTTTTTTGCAGATGCATTAAGTCTCCTTTTCACAGAGCACATGACTCATATATACATGTATACTTGTCAAATTTGAAACCATTTTCACCTGACATGTTGAAGGTTGTTTCAGATAGTAGGATTTTATTTGATAGAGCAGAAAACATTGTTAGAAAAGGACAAAATGCTGGTTGCCAGCATTTGGTGCTATTTTTCCACAAAGGTTTTAAAAATCTCAGTCCTTAAGATCGTTAAACTTCGGATTGTTTGGTAAAGGGTTAACTTTTGCTGCCAACTAGATTAATTACCGTGGCAGTTAATGATTTTGATAAACATTTAGATTCCATTTACAATGTAGATCCAAGATCATTCTGTAGATCCAAGATCAAGCATCTTCCTTAGTCTGATCTTGATCTGACCATCTGTGGCCAATTCATTGTTTTGTAGGTCAGCCAGTGAAATTGATTTTTCTGAACATCATGCATTTCTTTTTTTAAATTGACTAAACTCTGCCATTTTTAGCTCACCTAAGCACAAAGTGCTCAAGGTGAGCTTTTGTGATCGTGCTGTGCCCGTCGTCCGTCCTGCATCGTACAGTCATCAACATTTACCTTGTGTGCACCCTAGAGGCCACATTTTCAGCCAGATCCTCATGAAACTTGGTCAGAATATTTGTCTGGATAAAATCTTGGACAAGTCAGAAATTTGGTCATGTGGGGTAAAAAAGTAGGTCACAGGGCCAGATCTTAAAAAAAAAAACTTGTGTGCACTCTAGAGGCTACATTTTCAGCCTGATAAGCATGAAACTTGGTCAGAATGTTTGTCTGGATAAAATCTCGAACAACTTGGAAATTGGGTCATGTCGGGTCAAAAAGTAGGTCTGTGGCCAAATCTTAGAAAAAGCTTGTGTGCACTCTAGAGGCCACATTTTCAGCCTGATACTCGTGAAACTTGGTCATAATGTTTGTCAGGATAAAATCTTGGGCAGGTTTGAAATTAGTATATGCTGGGTCAAAAAGTAGGTCTGGGGCCAAATCTTAGAAAAAGATTGTGTGCACTCTAGAGGCCACATTTTCAACCTGATACTCATGAAACTTGGTCAGAATGTTTGTCTGGATAAAATCTTGGACTAGTTTGAAATTGGGTCATGTTGGTTCAAAAAGTAGGTCACTGGATCAAATCGTAGAAACACCTTGTGTGTACTCTTGAGACCACATTTTCGGCCTGATACTCATGAAACTTGGTCTAAATGATTATCTGGTTAAAATTTCAGACAAATTGGAAATTGGGTGATATCGGGTCCAAAAGTAGGTCACTGGGCCATATCTTAGAAAAACCTTGTGTACACTCTAGAGGTCACATTTTCAGCCTGATACTCATGAAACTTGATTAGAATGTTTGATTTGTTAAAATTTTGGACACACAGAAAATTGGGTCATGTTAGAAAGTAGGTCACTGGGCCAAATGATAGAATAACTTTCTGTGTGCTCTAGAGGCCACATTTTCAGCTCGATACTCATGAAACTTGGTCAGAATGTTTGTCTGGTTAAAATCTTGTACTAGTTTGAAATTGGGTTCACTTCAGGTCAAAACGTAGGTCACGGGGCCCAATCTTAGAAAAAACAAAAAGTCTGTGCACTTTAAGGGCCATATTTGAAGCCTTATACTCATGAACCTTGGTCAGAATGTTTGTATGGATAAAATCTCGGACAAGTTCGAAATTGGGTCTAGAGGCAACATTTTGAGCCAGATAAGAAATTCAAAAATAGGCTAAACCAGTCAAAAAGTAGATCACTTACACTCTCGCATTTTACATCATCACGGTCAGGATCTTTTCAGCCTTATCAATCTTTGATGACCTTACTCAGGTGAGCGCTTTAGGGCCAATGGCCCTATTGCTTTGGTACACTGAGGGTTCTCTACTTTTAGTTCTAATCAAATTCAGCCTTTACATCTCCATTTGTCATCTGCAAATGCTTGCAATATAAACAAGTCAAAAATTTTTTGTCTGGTAAGGATTAATTCTTTACCAAATGAAAAAATTTTAGACCTGTCCAAATTGAGACATTTGCAGACAACAAATTAGATATGACTCATAAAAGGAAATTTTGCTTTGGAAGTTTAGAAAACATTGTGGGAAAAGGAGGAAATGCTGGTTACCAGCTCTACTGTTCAGTATTGTTAGCACAATATTTTCCTTTCCTTCAAATATTAGTCCTCAGGTTAGTTTTTAATTAACCCTTTACCAAGCGAAAAAGTTCAAGCCTTGTTCAAATTGAAAGATTTGCTGACGACAAGTAAAATAATACTCAAATGATGGGATTTAAGAGTGAAGGACAGAAAGCATTGCTGGGTAAGGAGCAAATGCTGGTTACCAGCATGTTTTCCTCTTCGCAAAATGTTTTCATATGCCTAATATTTCTCAGGGTCATTAAAACTCGAGATTGTGTGGCAAAGGGTTAATTTTAGTAGATCTAAGAATGGTCAACAGCATCACAGAGGGGGCCAGAGAGGGCTAGCTGAATGATTTTTTTTTTTAATCTCACTACCATGATGAAATAATGATGAATTATTGTTCCCATATACAGAACAGATAGGTGATTCACACTCACCATGTGTTATCATATTCACTCGGAATAATTATTATGATCCCAACATGTAATATCTTGTTTTCACAATGCAACATCTCATTCTCACAAGATAATTATTGGCTCTAAGAATTGACCGGCAAAGCGGAACTATGTTAAAATGCACCGCATTTTAGATTGAGGTAAAGTATGTAATTCAGAGAACATCGTGAATAGCCGTATTTGGATATTAACAGAAAAAATACAGTATTTTATATTTCGTAAGTAATTATATCAGTATTAGCACAATTTGTAGGGCGATAAAGTACTGTTGTGATACATATGTTTACATAGATTAACGACGAAAATTCCGAAACTGTCTCGTGGCCACTAAAATGAAAAGTAAACTGGTGGACTTAGTCAAAGGTTAGCCACACCCTTCCAGGTCAATTCTTACTGCCAATACTAGTATCTCTTTACCTCTAGATATTTATGTAGTTGCCACAACATAATATTGGAATATCAGGAGGTAATTATTGTGTTATCATGACATGATATTATATTCTTGCAAGATAATTATCCAATGAAAACAAATTTCATGGCATGGCTCATTTTCATTTGATACTTTATATCATGAGAACAAAATTATTATGTTGTGCAAACAACATTATTACCTTGTGATAACTAGATGCTTGTGTCATGAAAACAACATACAGTATGTTATGGGAACTAGATAATTATGTTACCAGAATGAAATAATTACTGTATGTCATGCGAACAAGATATACATGTATTACAAATGCCTCTGTACTTGTCTACCGTGAAGGATTAGAAGACAGACCTATCAATATGTGTAATGCTGAATAATTGAAATAGATGTTCTCAGTCAGTACTGAAACTGCAGATGCAGATATTGCATTTTGAAAGTTGTTTTTTTTTTCTGTCAGAATATCTACCAAAAGAGCAGAAAGTGTATATTGAAGATCAGACTGCATATTCTGTGCAGTCTGATCTTGATCTACTCTGTGTGCATAAGCCAAGCAAAGCCAGGGTCCAGCACTACATAGGTTAAAGGAAAAATAATGTTTGGACTGCTTGAAATCGAAAGCTGCCCCACAACAGATAAAAATAATGTTTTAACTATAAAACCTTGTCAACGTGCTGATTAAGATCAATAAAACCTGTTGGACAGAGAAATTTATAAATTTGAGCCATTTCTCCATTATTCAGGATGTTTTTAATCGCATTAAAAGAGTACTTTTTGAAACAAATGTTTCTGTTGATGACTTAACTCTTTACCACACGGCAATCTTTTGGACTTGTCCAAATTGAAAGCATTTGCAGATGACAAAATAAATGTGACTCAAAAGCTGAAATTTGTGTTGGAAAGGGTAGTAAACATTGTGGGAAAAGGAGAAAATGCTGTTTACCAGCATTTTCTCCTTTTCCCACAATGTTTCCAAAAGGCCTCTTCCTCAGGGTCGTTAAAAGTCGGGATTGTGTGGTAAAGGGTTAAAACCCCGCTTTCCCAGAGCATGGCTCATCTTTTAGTGACATAGTGAGAATGTGTCCATATTGTATCTTTTTAGGACAGACAGATAGAACCATTTTCCAACAGACAGATTTCTACAGGAAATAGCAAATTTGCTCATATGCAATGACAACGCCCGAGCCGACAGATAAAACTGCCATGGACACAAAAGAAAAGCAAATGAATGGGTTGACACTTCAGCAACCATCAGAGATCACTGCGACACAAGGACATATACGTAAAGAGACACGTAACATAAGTGACATTGCCGTGATTGTAGGGTTTTTAATCAACTTCGTGAGCTCTCCTTTAATTGTGTTCATGAACAAATGGGCTTATCGTACATCAAATATCACTGGATACACATTGACTTGTATTCATTTCATCATGACGTCCCTGCTGCTAGCTTTATGTTTAGCGTTTAAAGTATTCGAATATAAAGAGATCAAAGTTATCAAAGTTTTACCATTGTCGATCACGTTCTGCGGTTTTGTCGTGTTTAACAACCTTTCCCTACAGTTCAATACAGTTGGCACCTATACTGTTTTGAAGACGCTGACTACCCCTGTGATAATTGGCATTCACTTTTTCTTTTATCATCGAAGAACCTCGTTCAGAATCATCATGACTACGGTAGGTCATACCATTTTATTTGTAAGAGGGGAGTAATTTAACTCCTTAGTCTTTACAAAATAACTGCATTATAGTCTTACTATACTTGAAAGCTCGAAATATTATTTCTGTCTTTCAAAATGTTAAAAAAACATTCTCCTTTTCCCACTATGTTTTCAGAAGCCTTCCTCCCCAGGTTGATTTAAACTCAGGATTGTTTGGTAAAGTTTCACATCAGTTTCGTGATTTATCAGTATTATTAACCCTTTACCACACAATCCGGACTTTTAACGACCCTGAGAAAGAAGCCTTTTGAAAACATTGTGGGAAAAGAAGAAAATGCTGGTAACCATCATTTTCTTCTTTTCCCACGTTTTCTACCCTTTGAGAAACAAATTTTATGTTTTGAGCCTCATTTGATTTGTTGTCTGCAGAAGCTTTCAATTTGGACATGTCTATATTTTTGTTGTGTGGTAAAGAGTTAACATGATTTTGGAGGCAACGGGTGCCATGCACATATCCAACAGAATCATGAGTCCAATGTGCAGATGTCTTAAGGCTGCCTTGTGGCTTCCAAAAGTTGTCTTAATAGCTAAAGAATAATGTGAATATTAAGAATTGTGGCTAAAACGTTAGGATTTGTCGTTAACCCTTTACCACACTGTCCCAATTTTTTTAACCAGCATTTCCTCCTGTTGAAGGATTGTTTGATAAAGATATTAATCATAATAACATATGACCCTTTACCACACAATCCCGACTTTTAACGACCCTGAGAAAGAAGTCATTTGAAAACATTGTGGGAAAAGGAGAAATTGCTGGTAACCAGCATTTTCTCCTTTTCCCACAATGTTTTCTAACCTTTCAGAGACAAATGCAATCATTTTAGCCACATTTAATTTGTGGTCTACAAATCCTTTCAATTTTGACAAGTCTAAAATTTTGTTGTTTGGTAAAGAGTTAATAGTTCACTACTAGCTCGAGATTAACCCTTTACCACCCAAGCCCAAATTTATCGATTCTGAGAAAGAAGGTTTTTGAAGACATTATGGTAAAAGGAGAAAATGCTGGTAACCAGCATTTTCTTCTTTTCCCACAATGTCTTCTCACTATTCAGGGACAAGTACTACTTGTACCATCATTTGAAAAGCATTTGAAATCTCATCTGTAAATTCCTTCAATATAGAAGAGACTTAAAATTTTCCATGTGGTAAAGGATCAACTCTACCAAATGACAAAATCTTGAACTTTTCCAAATCCAAGGCATAATACAGACCGCAAATCAAATGTGGCTCAAATTGTAGGATTTGTCTTTGAAAGGGTAGTCTAGAAAACATTGTGGGGAAAGGAGAAAATCCAAGGCATACTACAGACCACAAATCAAATGTGGCTCAAATGGTAGGATTTGTCTTTGAAAGGGTAGAAAACATTGTAGGAAAAGGAGAAAATGCTGGTTTCCAACATATCTCCTTTTCTCACAATGCTTTCAAAATCTGTCTTCCATGGGGTCGTTAAAATACAGATTATTAAGTAAAGGGTTAAAGCTGCAAGAAAGCTGGGTTCATATTCACCAACTATTCTTAACATTTAAAGCACTAAATTGATGGATGGACCTTCTCAGTCAGGAAAAACAGCCAAAATATTGGTATTTCAAGGTTGTTCCAGAATATGTTACAAAGTAGCAGACAGCATAGATCAAGATTGTGCAGTCTGATCTTGATCTACACTGTCTGGCAGCTAAAACAACTTAAAGTCCCAATAAAGTCCAAAATTAGAATTTTTTTATGCTTGAAAAAAGGCATGAATCTGTTAGATTTACTCTTATTTTGTCGCCAAGGGGATAGGGGCGTTCATAGCAGCATCGGTTCATGTCACAGAACCATACAAAAATCCTAAATTTTTTTTATCAATTCTCCCAACTGACGTTACCACGCACTATTCGGAATCATTCTGGTGTCCTATTTGTAGACACCATGTGACCGATGACGTATTACACAGACGATGTGCTTTCTCTCCTTAGAAAACGTTGCGAAACTTCGGTAAGTCTTTAATTTTCGTTAAATTACCTGCGCTCATCGTATCTAATTTATTTGTATGCATTTGATTGGTAAATCGGAGTTGTGTTATATTTATTTCGATCATGATATGCCTATTTCTTCTTGTCAAGAGTCGTCCAAACATCGAATGACATCTCGGCCTATAACACTTTCGGCCTATTACAATTTCGACTAGTATGAAATTCGGCGCATACAAAATCGAATGTCTACACAAGGTATAAAGGTTTGTAATATGAGCCATGGGGAATAAGTCAAACAAAATGCGGACGTTTTATAATGAAGCTCAGTCTTTACATTATGTGCGATCTGATCTTGATCTTCGTAGGTAATGAAAAAGTTACGAATTTTGTGGGTTTTTTTTTTTTCGGGTCTGTAATTACTAGCGAATTTTGACCCGAGTTTAGCATCAGGTGGTGGACGTTTTATATCAAAGGTCAGACTTCTTACTAGGTGCAATCTGATCTCGATCTATGCTGTCAACAAAGGATATTTCTCAACTTTCAAGAGTTTAGTAAAACACATTGCTTATTGATATTTTTACTGCTAGCTTTTGAAGACAGAGTTGATGTTACATCATCAATCAAGTTATTGCATGCAGATGAACCGTACTTTTCAAAATTATAGATACATATTCCAAAGCTGATAAATACATGTACTTCAAGTTGTTGGAGTGCAAGACAATTGAAGTTTACTAGTACTCAAGTAATATTTATCTACCACATTGTGATTAAGAAAAATAATTTTTTATGTCATTTTTTACTGATCTCTTTTCTTTCCAATCTAAAAACTGTGTATTTTTTTAGGGTGTGATACAGAGAGACCAAGATGTTTGTTAACCGCCAAATAGATATCCCAGTCTGGTGTTATATCTCTGCTGTACGACAATTTTTTTTTCACAGATTTTAGCACAGTCCATGTCAACAGGTATTTGAATGATATTTAGATCTACATCTATTACACATTAATGTTAGAACTTTGAAGTCTATTATATTTCAAGCTTAGAAAGGATCAGCTGCTGAAGGGATAATTGATCAAATACAACTTTTTTACACCCTTGCCATAAATTTTTGAAAGGAGCAATTGTTTGCTACAATCAACTGCTCCTTTCTCACATTCCTCCATTTAGTTGATTTTTTTTGTGAACATTCCCCAGTTGTCGGTTGTTTAACGCCATTTTCAACATTATTTCAGTTTTATCACGGCAGCCAGTGCACCTGTCCATGCTTATCAAGAGTTTCTGTTTCCAGTACTTTGCATAATTTCCCACTGGCTGCTTTTCCACGTAATCACTGTCAATACAATGATTAGCATTGAGAGAGGAATGTATCCTCTTGCAATGACTATCATCAGTCCTGGGAAAGAAATTGGCTGAGCTAGGGATTTGAAGCAGCAATCCCCCAATCTCAAGCCCTGTATGTGACTAGCTGCACCACTAGGGCTTTGCAGTAGTATTTCGTAAAAGTAATGTACTCTTGAGAGAGAAAAAGGCATGCCTTGGGGCTAAAACAAATTAAAGTCCAACTTGTAGTAAGCAAGCACAAAAGGTACACTCAAAAGCTGCTTTGTATTAAGCCAGCACCAAAGAGACTCTCAAATTGTGGGTTTTTTTTACCTTGAAAAAGAAGGCTTTTGAAACATAATGAAAAAAGGTGAAAACCAACATTTTCTATTTCCAAATGTGATTTTAGCTTTTTAAACAAGTTCTGTCATTTGAGCCACGTTCAATTTGTTGTCTACAAATGCTTTCAATTTGGACAAGTTAGAAATTTTATCAGCTTGAAAAGAATTAGAATAAAGGTGGCCACAAGGGCAGGGTTTACTGTATAAAGAAATGAGCATATCTTGTAAAATAGTTCTAGAGATACAATCTGAGACTAGTAGATTAAAAATACATGTGTTTTTCAATCTAAATTTACTTGATTGATTGAATGGTGTTTAATGCGGCATTCAACATTATATCAGTCATTTCATTGCCTCAGTTTGCTTATTCATGTATACCCTGGGTTTTAATATATGGCTCTGTAGTGTCATGCCCAAGAACACTCTTATGAAAAACCCATTGCTTCCAGTGAGGCTCAAAGCTCGGACCTCCAGGTTATGAGTGCTACACTTTACCACTGAGCCAGGGAGACCTTAAATAAATTTGTATTTCAGACTCAAAATGCGAATGCAGTCTCAATGGCAGTGTAAGATACAAGGACATAGTTGTTAAATGGCCTCTTTAGGATTTCATTTAACTCTACCAAACAACGAAGTTTTGGACTAGTCCAAATTCAAAGTATTTGCAGCCAAAAATTTAACTGTGGCTCAAATGATGGAATTTGTTTTTAATAGGGTAGAAATCATAGTGTGGAATCAAGAAAATGCTGGTTACCTGCATTTTCTCCTTTTCTCATAATGTTTTCAAAACACCTGGAGATGCATTAAGCCCCCTTTTGCCAGAGTGTGGCCCATACATACTTTGCATTATTTAACTCTTTACCAAACGACAAAATTTTAGACTGAACCAAATTGAAAGCATTAATTTTGCAGACGACAAATTAAGTGTTGCTAAACTGATGATTTCTCTTTTTGATAGGGTAGTAAACATTGTGGGAAAAGGAGAAAATGCTGGTTACCAGCATTTTCTCCTTTTCCCACAATGTTTTCAAAAGCCTTTTCTTTCAGGGTTGTTAAAAGTCGGGATTGTTAAAAAGAAATTTATGTTCTTGTCATTTCAGTGTCTCATTTTGAACAGAGTGACGTGACATTTGAACAGTGTGGACAGGGAAAAAATCACTCTCAGTTTATAGACAAATATGGACAATATTAGTGCATCTACTAACTTAACAGTATACCAGTAACATTTGAATTGACTTCTGCAGTGATTGGTGATCGTAATATTAGAAATTTTGGATCAAAATTGTGGATTTTGGAGGTTTCTTTTGGAACTCAGTCATGGACTTGAGAACAGGGTGTAGTGGTTTGATTCCTGGCTTTTCCAATTTCTTAGAATTGATGATATTCATTGTGACGTGGGAAAGCAGCCAGTGGCTTGGAAAGATTATTGTGTGAGGTACTTTAAAAAGGGTTTTTGTCAGTTTAACCCTTTACTAAACAATCTTGAGTTTTCACGACCCTAGAGATGAAGACTTTTGAAAACATTGTTGAAATTCTCTGGTTACCAGCACTTTTTTTCATTTTCCCATATTTTCTACCCTTCCAAAAACAAATTTCAATACTTGGGTCCCATTTATCATCTGCAAATACTTTCAAGTCTAAAATTTTGTTGTTTGTCAAGAGTTAAAAACTATGTGCAGAAATGGGGTTAACCGTTTACCAGATGACAGATTTTGGACAAGTCCAAATTGGAAGTGTTTTTTGACAACTACTGTAATTCAGTGTGGCGTAAAGGATTAGATTTGTCTTTGAAATGGTAGAAATCATTGAGGGAATAGAAGAAAATGCTGGTTACTAACATTTTCTCCTTCACCCACGAAGTTTCTAAAGCTATCTCCCTGGGGATCATTAAAAGACGAGATTGTTTGCTAAAGGACCATTGTATACTTGATTTAAAAGCTTGAAAATATGTAGATAGTGAAAACAATTGCAGTTTGCTCAAATGTACTTTTTATTGGTCTCGAACTTTGTAAGATATGGTTTTGTTTTAAAATTGATAAACATGAATTAAAACTGTAACCCTTTACCAAATGACAAAATTTTATGCTAGTCCATATTGAAAGCATTTGCAGTTGACAAAATAATTGTGACTCAAAAGTTAAGATTCTATTTGGGAAGGGAGGAAAACACTGTGGGAAAAGGAGAAAATGCTGGTTACCAGCATTTTCTCCTTTTCCTACAATGTTTTCAAAGGGCTTCTCTCTCAAGGCTGTTAAAAGCCGTGAGTGTGTGGTAAAGGCTTAAACTGGAAATAGAGTTTAGTATCTTTCAATAATTTTCCTTTTAGTAATAAAAAACAATGGTCACAAAAATATCACACTCAACTCTATACCACACAAACCCTGGTTTTAATGACCCCTGAAGAAGAGGGCTTTTGTAAACATTGTGGGAAAAGGAGAAAATGCTGGTAACCAGCATTTTCTCCTTTTCCCACCATGTTTTCTATCCTTCCCAAAACAAATTTCAATTTTTCAATCATATTTATTTTGTCGTCTGCAAGTGCCTTCAATTTGGACCAGTCTAAAATTTTGTCGTTTGGTAAAGAGTTAATCATATTGGTAATCTTAATTCAATATTCTTCATGACTGTTGTAAAAACTTAATACTGGCTATCTGTATCTTGGGTAAAAATACTGTTCACATAAAACTTTCCATCATAAAGCACCTAAGGTAGGAAGAGAAACAGAAACAAGTAAATGTATTTGACTGATATATGTCACAATGCAATAAATCTATTTTCAACAGCATTTCAACTGTATAGCAGTAGCTGTACACTTACTTGTGTTCACTGGGTCAATAACTGATATCCCTTTACCACACAGTCCCAACTTTTAACGACCCTGAGGAAGAAGCCTTTTGAAAACATTGTGGGAAAAGGAGGAAATGGTGGTAACCAGCATTTTCTCCTTTTCCCACAGTGTTTTCTACCCTTCCCAAAACAAATTTCAATTTTTCAGTCACATTTATTTTGTTGTCTGCAACTGCTTTCAATTTGGACCAGTCTGTTTTGTTGTTTGGTAAAGAGATATTACTGGCAATAAAGCTGGGGGAGGTTACTTTTTGAAGGAAACTACCTATCAAGCTCCAGCTACAGTTGAATTTTGAACACATATTTTTACAAATCATATCAACCAAAAGGCCATGGTGGGCTTGCAAGCATCTTCATGTCCTTGTTTATTAACCCTTAACCACACAATTCCGGGTTTAAACGAACCTATGGAAGATGCCTTCTGAAAACATTCCGGGAAAAGGAGAAAATGCTCGTTACCAGCATTTTCTCCTTTTCCCACTGTCTTTTCTACCCTACCAGAAACAAATTTAAAGTTTGAGTCACATTTATTTTGTTGTCTGTAAATGCTTTTAATTTGGACCAATCTAAAATAGTGCTGTGTGGTAAAGAGTTAAGTGTCATTGCAACTGGATTTGATCCTGTCAAACTCCTGAACATGATTTGGGTTTGCTCATGGGGGAAACAGCCAGTGAATTTTAGAGAATTTGCTGAGAATTACTAGTATACGAAATAGAGGTAAAAGGCGCATTATTAAATTTAAACCTTTTTCAAACAATCCAAGTTTTAACAACTCTTAGTAAGATGGCCTCTCCAAATATTGTGGGATAAAGAGAAAATTTTGGTACAATATAGCCTGTAGAAAATACAGAAAATATTGGTAGCCTGCATTTTTTTCTTTTTTCCCCCACACTGTTTTCTACCCTTCCAGAGAGACATTTATTGTGTTGAGTTATATGTACTTTTTCATCTGCAAATAGTTTCAATTTAGACGAGACTAAAATGTTCTTCTCTTGTAAAGATTGGGTGTTTATTTGTTGGAGCATTTTGCACCACTTTAAACATTATTTCAGATTTTTATTCATGTCAGTGTGACAACTCATTACTGTCTTTTCTGTATTTCACCAGCACAAAGCTGGGGCTCTGCAATGTCTTGCCTAAGGACATTCCTTAACCCTTAAAGCCCTGGATTGATTGATTCTATGGTGTTTAATGCCATTTTCAACATTATTTCAGTTATATCGTGGCGGCCAGTGCACCTATCCATGCTTTCCTAGCGTTTCTTTTAGCAGTGCTTTGCACAGTATTCTTTCCAAGCCACTGGCTGCTTTTCCCACATAGCCATTGTCAAAACAATGGTCAGCGTTGAGAGAGGAAAGAAATTGGCTGAGCCAGGGTTTGAACCAGCGACCTCCTGTTCTCAAGTCCCTTACGCTACAGACTGAGCTACAGGGTGCAGCTTAAAGCCCTGGAACCAACTTAAGTTGTTTTTGCAGACAAAAGTTGTTTTTGCAGACAGTGTAGATAAAGATCAGACTGCACATAATATGTAGTCTGATTTTAGATCTATACTGTCTGCTACTATGAAACAAGTTTTGTCAAAATAAAGCAAGACGGCTACCATTTTTAGCTCCACTGGCCAAAGGCCAGCGGGCTTATGTCATGGCCCGGTGTCCGTCGTGCGTCCGTCCGACCGTCCGGTCGTCCGGTCGTCCGTCCGTCCGTCCGTGCGTTAACTTTTATTTCAAACATCTTCTTCTCTGAAACTACCCATCCGATTTTCACGAAACTTCACAGAAATGATCCTGACATGGTCCTCTTCAGAATTTCTTGAAAGAATTTGATTCCTTCAAAAACTCTGGTTGCCATGGCAACAAAACTGAAAAATATTGGAAATCTTTAAAAATCTTCTTGTCTGAAACCATAAGGCATAGGGCTACCAAATTTGGCATGTAGCTTTATGTAGTAGACCTCTATCAACTTTCTTCAAATTATAGCCCTGGGGTCAAAATTGGCTCTGCCCCAGGGGTCACAAGTTTTACATAGGCTTATATAGAGAAAACTTTAAAAATCTTCTTGTCTGAAACCATAAGGCATAGGGCTACCAAATTTGGCATGTAGCTTTATGTAGTAGACCTCTATCATGTTTCTTGAAATTATAGCCCTGGGGTCAAAATTGGCTCTTCCCCAGGGGTCACAAGTTTTACATAGGCTTATATAGAGAAAACTTTAAAAATCTTCTTGTCTGAAACCATAAGGCATAGGGCTACCAAATTTGGCATGTAGCTTTATGTAGTAGACCTCTATCATGTTTCTTGAAATTATAGCCCTGGGGTCAAAATTGGCTCTTCCCCAGGGGTCACAAGTTTTATACATAGGCTTATATAGAGAAAACTTTAAATATCTTCTTGTCTGAAACCATAAGGCCTAGAGCTACCAAATTTGGCATTTAGCTTGATCTAGTTGGAGTCTACCAAAAGTGTCCAAAGTATAGTCCTGGGGTCAATTTGGCCTCATACTTGGAGGGGGGGTTCACAAGATTTACATAGGCTTACATAGGGAAAACTTTTAAATCTTGGTGTACATAGCCATAAGGCTTAGGCTACCAAATTTTGCATATAATTATAGCATTATTTAGTGGACAGTTACAAAGAGGGCCCAAGTTACAGCTCTAGGATCAAGTTTGGCCCTGCACCAGGGATCACAAGTTTTACATGGGTTTATGGAGTGAAAAGTTCAGAAACCATCTTGTTACCAGCCATAAGGCCAAGAACTCCCACATTTGGCATGTTATTCTTCTAATACAATATTCCCCATTTAGTCAGACTGTAGCCATGAGGTCAAAGTTTTATAAGGGCTTATATAGTGAAGACTTTTCTTCGTGGTTTATATTTATAAGCCAGTGGAGCGATACAGGGCCATCATGGCCCTCTTGTCTTACTTTCCAAGCAGGTGCGCAACCCTTTACCAGTTGGTAAAATTTTCGTTCAATTGTTCAAACTGGAAACAATTGCAGATGAAAAATTGGACATATTAGCTCAAATGAAAAGATTTGCTTCAAGAAGAATAGTATTATGGAGGAAAAAATACCGGTAACCAGCAATTCTGCTATTTCCATAATGTTTCAAAAGTATTTTTCTTTGTTAAAGTGATTAAATAGTGCGTTACATAATAACTTGGATGTTTTGGTTAACCCTTTACCACACAATCCCAACTTTTAAAGACCCTGGGAAAGAAGCCTTTTGAAAACATTGTGGGAAAAGGAGAAAATGCTGGTAACCAGCATTTTCTCCTTTTCCCACAATGTTTTCTACCTTTCCCAAAACAAATTTCTGCAAATGCTTTCATTTTGGAAATGTCCAAAATATTGTTGTTTGGTAAAGAGTTAAGGGTTGAGGGAAAGCAGTAGCTTCTAACATTGCTCTGTATGTATCAATATATTTTTTTATTTTTTGTCCACAAATTCTTCTTGTAAGACTATTGTGATGTACATGTATTTAAAATAATAAAATAATATTACATTATATTGCCTTGATTGTTGCATGAAACATATCTGTCTTTGTAAGAGTTGTGATCTGAACCAGCCAGTTTTATATCGTAGTACTGAAGGCCAAGTATTCACATGCTACATATTCTTCAGCAACACCACAGAATATGTCTTTGGAAATCTGATTATTCTGCTGTATATCTGAAAAATAAAAAAAAGACGTATTCTCTTTTTTAATTTATCTAAATCTGAAAGTGTAAAAAAAGCAAAGACAGCAGTATAGTAATAGGTGTAGGTTTACTCCAACTTCATTCCATTTGATAACAGAATTGATTGCAGCATTTGTCCAGCATGTGGTTGAACTTAAATAATGTTGAAAACTGTACATGTATGAAGTCATAACTGTACAAATACAGCTTTTAACAAACCTGTTTCGAAACAGCATTGGTAATTACTTATCATTTGTAGGGAAGAAAACATGTGTTCCATCTTCCACAATGTTACTTTTCCATATGGATCAAAATTGACTGCTGCTGCATTTCCAACCTTTTACTAATTTTCTTCACATGTTCTTTACTCTAGTATGGCATATGTCTCAAAGCCCAAATAGTAGCAAAAAGTACACAAAAAGTAGGTCAGCAGTTGCTATGCTGCTCTATCTTTTGTTAACTTTTTACTTGATTTCAATTTTTTTTTTTTGCCATTGACTTACACTTGGATCGACTGTACAATAACAGATTATCATCTTCCCAACAATTTCGTACTTTCAAAAGGTATGACTTAAATCAAAATGCATTTTAACACCCACTTTGTTTACTTTTGGTGGCTGCTGGGCCTTTAAACAGTAGCAATACAATCATGGGTATGGGCTATACATCAAACAAATGAATGTAGTTTTTAGCCTTTCAATTTCTGACAATCATTCTGTTTACATGTATGATACATGTAAATTCTAGAACAGTGTAATGCAGTATCTTTTACTCAATAATCAGCACTTTTGCAAATGAAGCCCAGTTTGATTGACTGAGTGATACATACATGTAGCTTTCAACATTATATCAGTCATACCATTTTGATAGATCGTTAATTCATATGTTTCCTGAGTTTTAACAATATCTGAAGTAACTTGCCCATGGACATCCCAACAAAACCCAGTGAGAATTGAATCTGAGTCATGGATTACTTATATTATGCATTTACCACTGAGACATGAAATAATCCTTGAGCCCTTTACATCTGTTCAGTTGAATAAAACTGGCACTACTAGTATCACAAGGGTCAGCTCAAGTAATATAGGAGAACTGTGAAGCCCTAAGTGACAAAACAAAATTCAGTCGCATAAGCACAGTAGTAGCTTAATCAGCGGTCTACCGGTATTTTGTCCAACAGCATGTTTTCAAGAATTCTGCTCCATTTTCATCCTGGCCTATAATAAGGGTTTCATTTAAGATCTAGCAAAATGAGACAGCAAAAACTTCTTGCAGTATACCAGTAATCTTGAATCTACACTGCTTCTTTAAAGGTATAGCCCATGTGGTGGGTTGAGGTGAATCCCTGAAACTGCAATACATTGTTTTGAATTTTCATTACTTTACCAGTCATGTAAATTTTGTGAATTTGGCTATTGAAAATAAAATTTATCTGATTGAGACACATGTACCTGAAAAGTGGTCGCCAAATTCTGAATCTACTGGAATGGAATCACAATCATGACAGAGTTAGAAACCAAGGCTCATCTGCATCTGCACAGTCAGTATAATTCAGTATGTGTATCATCATGTAGGAGGATCCATTCACATTGGCCAGAGATGTGTAAAGTAATTATCTCCATACTCTGGAATATCATTTACATATCATTTAACATTCTGTGCTAGAAATTTAATGGTGTTTTACTCCGCTTTCAACAGTATTTCAGTCATATCATGGCAGCATCACACAAATTCGTGTATTTCCTGGGATTCACCAGTACTAGGCTAGGGCTCTGAAGTGTCTTGCCCAAAGACACTACCATGAAAAAACCAGCAGATCCAACCCCAGACCTAATAATGTGCAAATTCATCTTTTACTCTTTACCAAACGACAAAAATTTAGACTTGTCAAAATTGAAAGCATTTGCAGACGACAATTTAATGTGGGCCAAACGATAGAATATGTCTTTGATAGGGGAGAAAATATTGTGGGAAAAGGAGAAAATGCTGGTTACCAACATTTTCTCCTTTTCCTACAATGTTTTCAAAAGGCTTATTTCTCAGGGTCGTAAAATCTCGAGATTGTGTAGTAAAGGGTTAACATACAATCCAGTGCTGTAATGACCCAGAGGCATAAACCTTTTCAGAACATTGTAGGAAAAGGAGAAAATGCTGCTGGTGACTAGTATTTACCTTTAATTCAACAATTGTTTCTCCTGTTTCAAATACAAATCGTGTAGATCCAATACAAGCTATGTCGTCTACAAATGTTTTCAATCTAGACAAGTCCAAAATTTTGTCATCTGCTAAAAAAAAAAACACCAAGATTCCATTGATATGTGCACTGACCAGATTAGGGAAAGATAATTGGGTTCTAAGTTCAAATTTGTGTCACCCAAGAAATTCAGCCAATTTTTTTTAAAAAATGGCGCAGATTTAATTCAACACATTGAGTTTCAATTGTATTTCTAAAGTGTTATACAACCCCCCCCCCCCCCCCCCCAAATACTTAGCCTTGTCCAACACTAAGGCATTTGCGGAAAAACAAATATTTCTCAAATAATGAAATTTGTCTGTGATACAAGAAAAATATTGTGGAAATAGGAGAAAATGTCGGCTACCAACTTTTTCTCATATTTCCACCATGTTTTCAAAAGCATTTTTTCAATATCGTAAAAACGTGGGATTGCTAGGTAAATGGCCAATCTCCGAATAAATATGCGTCACGTATATCCGAGGTTCAGACTACATTCATGCACATTTAATCATTATCTGCATTCTCTGCGAAGAAAATGGGTCAATCGGATGCTGCGCAAAAATGAAAGATCACTTTCATCTCACAGGTGCCCGGCGAGCGACAGTATAATTCATGTATTACACACTAAGTAATAGTAAATTAGTGTGTAATATATGAATTATACTGTCGCTCGCCGTTCACCTGTGTTTCATCTTACTAGCCGATATTCATTAATCAGAAAGTGCTTACGTATCCTGATCCAACAGTAGATGCGGAAATCAATACAGATATAGCGATAAATCTGTTTTTAACACAATAAATATAAGATGAACGTAAGGCAACTTACTGATTCGAGAATGCGAACTGAAATCCGCATCAGTTTTCAGACAGTTCGCTCATTCTGTATGTTTACACGGAGCTTCTTGTTCAAAACAAAAGAAACAAATCCTAAAATACACGCCCGTTTGTTCTTTCTGTGTCGCTCTTCGGCAAATTCGGTAAACGAACTTGGTTTTCTGTCGAATATGATTCTCACGACCGTCACACCGTCCTCCATTTTGTTTTTCGTTTACCTTAGCTCCAAGGTATCACGTGGTGTAACTACGTCATCGTTATTGATGTAAACAAAAGTTAGAGGTACCTGGTAGTATTTCTTGTAGTTTTGAAAGTAATTCTTTTGCCAGCGAATGGAACTTTGACCAATCGCACATTAAGAGAGTGTCATCGTTATATTAATTTACATAGTTTTAAATGGTATGATTAAAATTTAACTTCATTTTTTACCCCGCATTGTTTACATTTGGACTTTATTGGGACTTTAAGTTCCAGGGCATTTAGGGTGAATAATATTCTTAGACTAATTATCAAGAAATTTCTAAATTTGAAAATAAAACAACTTCTGATTGACTAAATCAAATAGTTAGCCAATCAAAATTCATGTAACTTTCTAAATCTAGAATTAGGCTTAAGATGAAGCTAAGAATGGCTAGTGAACACAAACTAAGGGTCGGTATTCACCAACCATTCTCAAGAACATTCTCAGTTTTACTCTCCAGACTTTTCTAAATTTAAAAGCAACACAACTCCTGACAGGCTAAGCCATTTTGTTTAGCCAATCGGAAGTTGTGTTGCTTTCACGTATGTATTCTCGTTCTCATGAATTATTCATGAGGCATTTTGATTGGTAATCTCAGTTTTTCAGTGAGAAAATTTAATCTATTTTTATCAACCATATGCCATCTTATCTATTTTTACCTCATCTACAACCAATCACATTGCTTGTTTCAAATCAAGCCTGGCAATACTTTAAATATGGCTGAGGCCATGAACGTAATTGACAAAAGTTTACAAAAAACATTTGGTACGTATCATCCTGAAAGAGTTCCAGCTTGAAGCCCAAAGGACTGCAACAGCATGTTGTATTTCTGAATATTTGCCTTAGTATACAAGGATTTGTAATGTCTGCCCTGGAATGTCATAAGGCAAATGCCACAGAAGGAAGGCCCACCAGTGGCCTCCATATTCGTTGATAATGATGTGGGTTTTACCCGGTTTATTCTTAGTTATGGAAGAAATGGGATTATCCTCCACTGCAAGACAGTATCGTTATGTTATGTTGTCGACAATTTGATTGGCTATTGGGTGTAATTCGCAATCTTATGAATATTCACGACGGTTTCTCGAGTGAATGTCCCAGGGGTGATGAATGGTAATACTTCACACCTGGGTTAATGAGGATTGCGGCCTACTCTCTAGCAAAGAACAAAATTGTAGATGTGGCGTCCAAATTGAAATAACTGCGAAGGACAAATAAAATGTCGATGAAATGGTTGGATTTTTCTGTAAAAGGGTAGAAAACATTGTGGGAAAAGGAGAGTATTCTGGTTTTCAGAATTTGTTGGTTTTCCCATTTATGTTTTCAGAATGCTTTTTCAATAGAGTTGAATAAACATGGATGTAGATAAGAGTATTCTGGTTTTCAGAATTTGTTGGTTTTCCCATTTATGTTTTCAGAATGCTTTTTCAATAGAGTTGAATAAACAGGGATTGTTTGGTAAAGATTTATAGCAAGATAATGACAGAAAATGCATGTAGATAAGATAATATATGTCCCATTTCTTTCAAAATTTTGTGCACTGCTTGTCACCAGTATTATGTTTGACTAGTTCTGAATACAGTCAAAAGTAAACAATATCAGTGTTAAGATGCATTTAAAATTACAAATCCTACCATTTAAAAAGATGTAAATTATTGCAAAGATAACAACCTGTTATGATTGTAGTATGGTTAGTCTAAGTATTGGTAGCTGGCAGGAGAATGAACTTCGATTCTGGATAAAAAATTGCCAAGTCCCCCTCTATCTTTTGTATACTTTTAACCTGGTCTTAAAATTCATTTTTCTGCCAGCTTGTATTGAGCTAAAGAGTGATATGATACCATACCAAAACGGATGGGGAAGTCACGCACCTTGCAACTTGGTACCACTGGTGTGGTACTACTGGTTTATAGTTTTTATTTCCTTAACCCTTTCCCAAACAAGCCCTGGTTTTCACGTGTTTGCAGTACAAGTCTTTTGAAAACACTGTGGGAAAAGGAGAAACTGCTCATAATGAGCAATTTCTCCTTTTCCTACAGTGTTTTCTACCCTTTTTGATAACTTTCTGCCATTTTCATCAAATTTAAAATTGTCATCTGCAAACTCTTTTAATTTGGACCGGTCCAAAATTTGTCGTTTGGGAAAGGGTTAACAAAGGACAAAATTTTAGACTTGAACATATTCTAAGCTATGCAGAGGACAGCTTAAATGAAGCTCTAAAGATGATTTCTCTTTTTGAAATGGTAGAAAACATTGTGAGTAAAGGAGAAAATGCTGGTTACCAGCATTTTCTCCTTTTCCCACAATGTTTTCAAAAGCCTTTTTCTTTAGGTTTGTTAAAACTTGCGATTTTATGTAAAAGCATTAACTCTTAACCACACAATCCTGAGTTTTAACAACCCTTGGGAGATTAGCCTTTTGAAAACCTTGTGGGAGAAAGAGAAAATGCTGGTAACCAGCATTTTCTCCATTTCCCACAAGATTTTCTACACTTTCAGAGACAATTACAATAATTTTAGTTACATTTAATTGTTGTCTGCAAATGCCGTCAAGTTTGAAAAGTCTAAAATTTTATGGTTTGGTAAAGATTTAAGAGATAATGATACCATACCAAGACAAATGGGGAAGTCATGCACCTAATGTTACTTGATACTACTGGTCTATACTTTCAACCCTTTACCAAACAATCCCATGTCTTAATGAACCTGAAGAAAGATACCAATGAAATTTAAATATTGTGGGGTAAAAGGAGAAAATGCTGGTCACCAACACCTTCTTTTCCAAGAATTTTTTCTACCCTCTCAGTTTCAAAGACCAAGTGGCAATCTCTATGTTTGAGCCATTCTTTATTTGTCGTCTGCAATTGCTTTGAATTTGGATTAGGTCTAACATGTTACCATTTGGTAAAGAGTGAATGATATAATACCTTACTAAGACAAAGATTTGGATATTGCATAGATTTTAACTTGGTAGTTTGCATGGATCCAGTCATTTTTCGTAGGTTTGGACAAGGAAGGAACTTAGGTTCAACATCTGGAAGACTATTGGTAATTCTTTAGTTTTGGTCTCAGGAGATGTCTCTCTACACACACCATGTCAGACCTGATCCAACCAAACAGAAGGGCATACTGTTGTAATGTTCTTTATAAATATATTACATACCTTCCCTTTATAACTGTAAAAAAGATCACAAAATAAATAAAAAAAAAAAACAAGAGAGCTGCACATTTTCGGAATTTGACAGAAAGAGCCGAACACAGAAGTAGTCTGTGAACATGATCATGTACTATACAGAGTACAGTCATGTTTGATATGGAAAACTGTTCTGGTCCGTTTTATATATATCTTTAGGCTAACAATTATGTCAGTGTTTTAGTTAGATTGTTTGTCAGGCATGTAATAAAATATCTAATCAGACCTTGTTAAAAATTTTGTAAACCCCTAGTTAAACCACATAAAGCAGGTCTTAATCCATGCTAGTGGATGAGGAGTGTGCCAAAATAGAATTTGTCTCAGTTCAATAACTCATTACCAAACAACAGATCCTAGATTCTTCCAAATTGAAAGCATCTGCAGACAACAAATTTGAAAATGATACAAATGAATCAGTTCTTTGAAAGAAATAGAAAACATTGTGGGAAACAGTGAAAGCGCTCAGGTACTACCAGCATATTCTCCTTTTCCCACAACTTTTCAAAAGCCGTCTCTTTCAGGGTCCTTATTGAGTTGACCAACCATTCTTAGGAGCATTCTTAGTCTTTATATCTGAGATTTTCTAAATTTGAAAGTAACACAACTTCCAATTGGCTAAACCAAATGGTTTAGCCAATCAGAAGTTCTGTTACTTTCAAATGTAGAAAATTCGGGAGAATAAGACTAAGAGTGTTCTTAAGAATGGATGGTGAATGCAGACCCAGTGTTGTTTAAACTGGGAATTGTGTGGTTAAAGGATAATGCTAGCTTTACAAATAAGCATACAACATCTGTTGACATGAATATATTATTCCTCATTGTCTCTGTTTGCAAACACAACTGAAGATGTTTGACAAACTGTTGTCCTACCATCTTTTACTTCATGATTTATTGGGATCAACATGTTTTGCAGCCATTACTTTAACCATTATAAACCTATTATGAAACAATACCATGTTTTTTACAACCCTGATAAAGAAAGCTTTTGAAAACATGATGGGGGAAAAAGGAGAAAATGGTGGTAACTTGTATCTTTCTTTATTTCTAAAACAAACTTGTTGTCTGCAAAATGAACCAGCATAAAAGTTTGTCTTTGGTACAGAATTAATTTTTTTGCAAAAGTTTGAAAAGGATTTGAAAGAATAAAATATGAAATGTTCAAGAGTTAAAACTCCCTGAATATCCTAGGACTGTAATGCCTTATTGACACTCCCTATCTAATTAACCATTTACCATACAACAAATTTTAGACTTCCAAATTCAAAAGATCTTCAGACAACAAAATTAGAAGTGGTGCAGATGAGCTTTTGTTCTTTGATAGGATTGAAAGCATTGTGGGAAAGGGAGAAAATGTTTTCAAAAGGCCGCTTCCTTAGCGTCATTAAAACTCGGGATTGTATAATACGTGGCTAGAAGTGCTGGTAACCAGCATTTTATCCTTTTCCCTCTGTGGTTACAATGATTGATTGATTGTATGTTGTTTAACAGCGGTTTCAACATTATTTCAGTTATATTGGGCGGCCAGTGCACCTGTCCATTTTTCCCTAGAGTTTCTTGTATCAGTACTCCGCACAAAAGTCACTGGCTGCTTTCCCACATAGCCATTGTTGAAACAATGGTCAGTGGAGGGAGAGGAATGAATCCTTTCGCAATGACTATTATCAATCCATGGAAAGAAATTGGCCAAGCTGGGGATCGAACCAGCAACCTCCTCTTCTCAAGTCCTGTAAGCTACAGAATGAGGTACAGGGCTCTGCCTGTGGTTACAAACATCCTTTTCATCAGGGTCGTAAC
Organism: Tridacna gigas; assembly: GCA_945859785.2. NCBI lineage: Eukaryota > Metazoa > Mollusca > Bivalvia > Cardiida > Cardiidae > Tridacna > Tridacna gigas. Next base: position 29,064,571 of record OX244036.2, on the reverse strand, counting down.
ACACAATTGCGTACATGGTAACCTTATTTTACCTGATGATAATCTAAACAAGCCAAGGTAGATTGTATAAAAATCTGCAGTCATCAAGAATCAAATTCATTGGAACAATCAATTTCTCCTTGTTTTCACATTGTTTTCAAAAGTTTTTTGCTGCAAAACGAAGAAAGGGTATGCTGGTGGTAAATGTTGAATCAGAATATTGAATGACAATAAGATAAATATACAAAAGAATGAGATGTTCCACATAGTGTGCCAGCTTGTGCTGAACAGGGATTATTGCAGACGTGGACATTGATAAAGTGTTGATAAATCATAGACAATTATTGATGAAACTGTATGCAGAGAAATACATTATCAATCCTTTACCAAACAATCTGGACTGTTTGAATGATCTTCAGGAAGGAGCCTTTTGAAAGCAATGAGAAAAGGAGAAAATGCTATTTTTGTTTTTTTGAAATCGCTTACCTGCATTAAGCTCTTTACCAAATGACAACATCTTAGACCCATCAGAATTCACAGCTTTTTGTAGACGATACTTTATTTGTGGCAAAATTCATAGGATTTGTCTTTGAAAGGGCCCAAAACATTGTGGGAAAAGGAGAAAATGCTGGTAAACAGCATTTTCTCCTTTTCCCATAGTGTTTTCAAAAGGTCTCTTTCTCAGGGCCATTAAAGCTCGGGACTGTGTGGTAAAGAATTAAAGGACAAATTCTGTCCATTGTATCATGTTTGTCATCTGCACTTTTAGAATGGATAAGGCCAAAATTTTGTTTGCTGGTAAAGATTTAACCCTTTACCACACAATCCCAAAATAAAACGACCTTAAAGTAAAAGGCTTTTGAAAACGTTGTTGGAAAAAGAGAAAATGATTGTAACCAGCCGTATCTCCTGTTTTCCATAATGTTTTCTTGGGAACCAAAGGCAAAAGTCATCTTTTAACTCTTTATGACAATCCCGACTTTAAAAGAGACTGAGGAAGAAGCCTTTTGAAAATATTGTGTGAAAAGGAGAAAATGCTAGTAACCAGCATTTTCTCCGTTTCCCACAATGTTTTCTACTCTATCAGGGAGAAATTTCCTCATTTGGGCCAACTGTAATTTGTCATGTGCAAATGCTTTCAATTTGGACCAGTCTAAAATTTTGTCGTTTGGTAAGGAATTTAGCTACATTCATTTTGTCTTCTGCAAACTTTTATGCTTTCAGTCAGGTTGAGTCCAAAATTAGTTTGGTAAAGAGTTTATTTTGCAGCAGATGACTTTGAAATAAGGATAATTGATATAGATACAGGCAATTAATCATGTTTTTTATTTCTTTACCAGACGACAACATTTCAGACTGGTCTGTATCAAAAGCTTTTCGCAGACAACAAATTTTATGGGTAAAATGATGGAGTTTATCTTAACCCTTTACTATGCAATTACGTTTCAGATTTGTCCAAATTGAAAGCATTTGCAGACGACAAAATAAATGTGACTCTAAAACTGAAATTTGTGTTGGGAAGGGTAGAAAACGTTGTGGGAAAAGGAGAAAATGCTGGTTACCAGCATTTTCTCCTTTTCCCACAATGTTTTCAAAAGGCTTTTTGTTCAGGGTCGTTAAAACCTGTGATTGTGTGGTAAAGAGTTGAGGGAAAAGGAGAAAATGTTGGTCACTAGCATTTTCTGCTTTTCCCACAAATTTTTTGACACAAACCTTGTTACTTAGGGGTAAAAAAAGGCAGGATTGTTTAACCCTTTACCACACAATGCCGACTTTTAACGACCCCGAAAAAGAAAGCTTTTGAAAACATTGTGAGAAAAGGAGTAAATTCTGGTAACCAGCATTTTCTCCTTTTCACACTATGTTTTCTACTGTCCTGAAAAAGAAATTTCAATTTTTGAGTCACAGTTTTTTTTTTGTCGTCTGCAAATGCCTTCAGTTTTGACAATTTTAAAATTTTGTCATTTGGTGAAGAGTTAAATTTTGGCAGACAACAAATTTTGTGGTGAAAATGATGGGGTTTGTATTTGAAATGGCAGAAGACATTAAGAGAAAAAGAGAAAATGCTGGTCACTAGCATTTTCTGTTTTTCCCACAATGTTTTCAAAAGCTGTCTTGTTGGGGGTGTGTGTAAAAAGTTGGGATTGTTTGGTGTGAGGGTCCAAGAGGGGCAATTCAGTTTGTTGGCAAAGCTTTATGAGCTGGCTCTTGACCTGCTTCTTGATGATACGCTGGAATGAAGAAAATTTTGGAAAATTCAATCCCAAGTTTTTTCTACCCAGAGAAAGAAGATTGTGGAAAAAGGGGGAAATGTTGGTAACAAGCTTCTTCTTTTCCCACTTTGATTTTACCTTTTTTTAAATACGAATCACATCATTTGAACCAAATTATTTTTTGTTCTCTTTCAAAATTGAAAAAGTCTAAGATTTTAGCTCTACTGGCCAAAGGCTCGGTGTTTGTCGTTCCCTCATGATCAATAAATATTGGGATTCTGTGATAAAGGGTTGAAAGATCTGTCTTGTTCTAATCTACAACATTTGATGCAGATTTGAACAATACTTCTCGGCATTTGATGTGGCATACTTTACAAGTACTGTGTATCTATGATCTGTATTGTACATGTTTGCAATTGTTCATCTCAAGCTGTCGCTTTTCTACTGTTGTCTCGATGGTTTTAGAGTGTATTTAGGGGCTAAACCACAATGCATTTTGATGCTGATTCATTTTGATTAACCCTTTACCAGATGACAAAATTTTAGCCTTGTCAAAATTAAAAGCATAGGCAGACGACAATTTCAATGTGGCTCGAATGGTGCAGTTTTTCTTTGATAGGGTAGAAAACATCGTGGGAAAAGGAGAAAATGCTGGTTGCCAGCATTTTCTTCTTTTCCCACAATGTTTTCAAAAGGCTTCTTTACCAGGGTCCTTTAAAGGCGGCATTGTGCGGTAAAGGGTTAAGAATGTATCAAAGCAGGCAGCTGGTAAGCCATCAGTATTCCTCCATACACAATGTGATATAGATCTACAGTTACTTATGATTTACAGGAATAACTGTCCACAACCCACATTACCATGATTAACCCTTTACCAAACAAACGGCCGGAGTTTTAAACACTCCCGAGGAAGAAGCCTTTTGGAAACATTGTGAGAAAAAGAGAAAATGCTGGTACCCAGCATTTCCTCCTTTTTCCCCGCAATGTTTTCTACCCTTCCAAAGACATCTTTGACCCTTTGGGCCAGATTTGATTTGTTGTCTGCAAATGCTTTGGATTTAGAGAGGTCCAAAACCTTGTTGTGTGGGAAAGAGTCAATTATTTACAAAAGGACAATTTGAGAATCATCCAAATTGAATGCATTTCCAGACAACAAATAATGTTGCTAGATGGATGGAAATTGTCTTTTAGACAATAGAAAACATTGTCGGAAAAGGATAAAATGCTTGTTACCAGCATTTTATCCTTTTCAAACAATGATTTTAAAAGCTTTATGCATCAGAGTCGGTAAAATTGACTGTTTTATAAAGGTCAACTCTTTACCACATGACAAAATTTTAGACTGGTCCAAATTGAAAGCGTTTGCAGACAAGAAAATAAATGCGAATGAAAAATTAAAACTTGTTTTTGGAAGGGTTGAAAACATTTTGGGAAAAGGAGAAAATCCTGGTTACCAGCATTTTCTCCCTTTCCCACAATGTTTTCAAAAGGCCTCTTTCTCAGGGTTGTTAAAACTCGGGATTGTGTGGTAAAGAGTTAATTCTTTACCACACAACAAAATTTTAGACGGTCCAAATTGAAAGCTTTTGCAGACAGTAATTTCTATGTCGCTCAAATGATGCAAATTTTCTTTGATAGGGTAGAAAACATTTTTGGAAAAGGAGAAAATGCTGGTTACCAGCACATCAACAATGTTTTCATAAGGCTTCTTCCTCAGGGTCGTTAAAAGTCACCTGGTGTGGTAAAGGGTTAAAGAATTTCACCAGGGCTTGTTGGATTGCCATGTGATCAGTAACATACCCCAATCATATTCAAATGCTGGTAAGATAATATCATGTTTTGATTTCATGAGAACACAAGGAGTTACAGATTCCAAAACAGCTATCCCTGTATTCAAACATGCAAATTGCACCAAATTTTTAGCATAGCTGTTTTTTAAGAAATTCTTAGGGACTGTCATAGCCACAGTCATCTGCATCTGCATCATCGTCACTGTGAAAACTTAGACATTTTCTCATATCTTTGTAATAAATGAAGATATTTCCTTCAACCTTGGGCTAGTTGTTTACCATCAAGGATAGCCAATACTCCTTTTCTGACAATGTTCTCTACCCTTTGAAATACAAAGGTCATGCTTTGTTTTATGTCTAGGTCGCTTTTGTCCTGTATATCTCAGCAGAGTGGACAGTGTAGATCAAAGATCAGACTGCATGCTTTGTTTGGTGTGATCTTGATATACATTGGCTGCAAAGGCAACTATAGATGTGAAAGGCACTTATGCAAATGCTTTCAAATTGAACAAGGCTAAAACTTTGTTGTCTTGTAAAGAGATTATATACTTAATTTACTGGTAAGTCATTCAAATTTTAGTGACATAGGCATGAAGGAGAAACATTTGAGAGACAAGAAAATATTCCTTTTTTTCTTGTATGTAAAACATGATGAGGAAAGGCAACTACTGTTTCTCCCAGGGTGTTTCCAAACCATGACTCAGGTGATGGAAGTTGTCTTGTAATTGGTAGGAAACATTGTCAAAAAAGGAGATAGGGCTGGTATAGTTTGGTAAAGGCTTATGTATGGATTATCAAGGAAAATTAAGGTTTAACTCAACAAAGTTTTAGACCAGTCCAAATTGAAAGCGTTTGCAGTCAAAAAATAAAATAGGGCACAAATGACAGTATGTCTTTGAGATTGTTGAAAACATTGTGGGAAAAGAAGAAAATGCTGGTTACCAGCATTTTCTTTTTTTCCCACAATTTTTTCAAAGGCCTTCTTCTTCTTCAGGGTCGTTTAAACTTGGGATTCTGTGTGATAAAGAGTTAACTCTTTACATGATATCAAAATTTCAGACAAGTCCAAAATGAAAGCATTTGCAAACAACAAAATTAATGTAACTGAAACGATAGTTTTCTTTGAAAGGTTAGAAAACATCGTGTGAAAATGCTAGTTACCATATCTCACACAGTTTTCAAAAGCTGTCCTCTTCAGGATCATTAAAATTAAGGATTGCCTTTTTATGGGTTAATAAATATATGGGCCATACTCTGTAAAAAAGGGGGCTTAATGCATCTGCAAAAAGTATCTATTCTGGTCAGCCTTCGCAGTCCACGCACTCTGCCGGTGGCTGAAACTTTTTGCACTTGGTAAATTTTCTGATTGTCAGAGGACCAGTCAACCTCATGATTCAGTCGGCTGTTCTGCAAAATGGATTTTATGGTTCCATAATTATTTGATGACTTGCTTGGTATCATTAGTCACAGAGATGCATTAAGACCCCTTTTTGCCAGAGCATGGCTCATACATATGAAAACATAGCAGCTAAAGGAGGAATTACTGGTTACATGCAATTTCTCCTCTTGCTACTATGCTAAATGTAACCTGTTGCTAGAAAAAAAGGCTGCATAATTGTAGAAATATGTGATAAAATTTCAGACATTAAATTTTAGATAAAAGCCATTGGACATAACTCTTTACGAGAAGACAAAATTTTAGACTGATCCAAATGGAAAGCATTTTCAGACCTCAAGTAAATTGTTGCGGACATGATGTAATTTGTCTCTGGAAGGGTAGAAAACATTTTGGGAAAAGGAGAGAATGTTTATTACCAACAATGTCTCCTTTTCCCACAATGCTTTTATAATCCTTCTTTCTCAGGTTTGTCAAAACATGAGATTGTTTGGTATAGTGGTGTAAGATAAACTTTGCATCTGTGCAACAAAAAGCTTGACAAGATAAAATGAATACAGAGATAAGCTAGGAAATGGAATGCCCCACATCTGGATATGGATACCATATTGTCTTTTTTTAACGCCCCCAGGGGTGTTACATTTTCAGAAGGGTGGGGGCCAATTCATCGATAAAGTTGAAATAAATCAGCTGGAATGAATGAATGGCATTGACATAACCCTAATTTTCAAAAATCTATGTCATTAACACCTGACTATCCAAATACTGTATACACTTCGGATAACAATGTAAACTTCCAGTAACATAACATTTGTCAACTAACTTGGAAGAACTGCAAGACAGAGAAAGTATTGAACAATGTATCTTCAACAATGTTATCTACCCTTGGCAACACATTTTTCAGTTTTTGAGTCACATTTCTGTAGTCATCTGCAAATGCTTTGAATTTGGACCACTCTAAAATTTTGTCCTATGGTATAGAATTAACCCTTTACCACACAGTCCCAACTTTTAATGACCCTGACAGAAAAGGCTTTTGAAAACATTGTGAGAGAGGAAGAAAAAGCTGGTAACCAGCATTTTCTCCTTTATCCATAATGTTTTCTTACCTTTCTTAGACAAATTCCATTATTTGAGCCACATGTAATTTGTTGTCTGCAAATGTTTTCAATTTGAACCATTTAAAAATTTTGTCATTTGGTAAAGGCTTAAGGGCATGTGTATTGAAAAAGTACACAAAAACTAAATCCTGTTCATTGACCCAAAATTATAGCATAGCCATTAGATTGAACAAATATTATTCTATTTGTTTCCCTGTCTGAAATAGACCACTGATTGAGTTATTATAACCAGTTTGGTGGAATGAACCTTGAATGAAATACTGGTAATAATCTTTTATTATGTTTACATCCTTACCAGATGACATAATTTCAGATTCTTCCAAATTGAAAGCATTTGCAGACAACAAATTAGAATCTATGTGTTTGCTCAAGTCATAGAATTTTTCCTTGAAAGAGTAGAAAAGATGGTGAGAAACAGAGGAAATGCTGGTTACCAGCATTTTTCCCTTACCCCCATCCTTTCAAAAGCCCTCAGTGTCATGGTCCAATAAACATGGGATTGTCTGCTTAACCCATAGCCACACAATCCTGACTTTTGACGACCTTGAGAAAGAAGCCTTTGGAAAACATAGTGGGAAAACGCTATTTTCTCCATTTCCCACAATGTTTTCTACCCTCTCCAAAATACATTTTGATTTTTCAGACACATTTATTTTGTCATCTGCAGTTGCTTTCAATTTGGACTAGTCTAAACTTTTGTCGTATGGTAAAGAGTTAAGCAGACACAGATTTGAATATGCCAAATTTGAATTATTGAATTTCTTAATAATAATCTGTATGTTTTCTGTGGCTTTATATTATATGGATTAACTTCAGTATTATATACCTAAAAGAAAAATCCAGCTCAAATAGATGTGTCGCAACCGGATAAAATATCACATACGACAGAAAAAAAAATCTGTATCTACACACTGAGAAATATGGTTCCAAATATGGTATGATGATGTAATGACGACTTAACTCATCCACAGAATATCTCATTCATTTGCAATTTTATTGGTCTAGATTTTACGCTGAAATATTCTTCTGCCATTCATAAAAATGAAGTTACTGGCTTCACACCATTATTTTGTTTACTGTTTTCGAATAAAATGTCAATAATTGCAAACGTTTGTCTTTTAAAGTGGTAGGTCTACAGTAAAAGGGATGTTAAATTGTAGTGACTTTCCTGGTGCTTGTATATTTACTTCTCGCAGCATAAGAAAATTTAGCATCTCAACTTCGGTCTCGCACCATATCAAATTTCTCGCGCTGATCGAATTAAATACAAGCACCAGGAAAGTCACTACATAATATTCTGTTTATATAATATACCTTTTAACTCTTTTACCAAATGACAAAATTTTACACTGGCCCAAATTCAAAGCATTTGCAGATGACAAAATAAATGTGGCTCAAAAATTGAAATTTGTTTTGGGAAGGGTAGAAGACATTGCGGGAAAAGGAGAAAATGCTGGTTACCAGCATTTTCTCCTTTTCCCACAATGTTTTTAAAAGGCTTCTTTCTCAGGGTCGTTAAAACTCGGGATTGTGTGGTAAAGGGTTAATGAAATGATAACATATTAAAGTAAGTATAATATACATATTATGGCAATTTTAATTGAGCCTTGCTCTGTGAAAAGGGGGCTTAATGCATTTGCAAAAATTATTGACACATGTCAGCCTGGGCAGTCCGCTCAGGCTGACATGGACCGAAACTTTTCGCTATCTTTAAATTTCCAGCATGCCAAAGGATAATTTCTACCCCATGATTAATACTTAAGCTGCTGAATAAATGAAACACAAATTTCTACTCAATACTAAAAGCCCAAACACTGCAGTTTCAAAGTTGATTTCACCGGAAAGAAAAAAAAAACATATCGGACAGTGTAGATCAAAGATCAGACTGCACGTTCTGTGCAGTCTGATCTTGATCTACGGTACACTGTCTGCAAAAGGTCAGTGGGTCGCGATCAGCAGCTTAAGCGTTAAGCGGGTTATTTGTCAAAATGGATTTTATGTATTCATAATTAGATGATGGGTAGCTTGGTAAAATGCACTATGGACATGCATTAAGCCCCCCTTTGCCAGAGTATGGCTCAATTTATTTTGAATTTGATTCTCAACATGTCCAATTTTATGTTTTCTTTAGATTAAATAATTCTTTCATAGAACTTCAAATCCAATAAACTCTGAATAAACTTAGAGTTAAATAATATCTGCATTGATGTTAAAAGGGAGCCGTTCAGATTTTCATAATCTCACCAAACTTAATTAACCCTTTACCACACAGTCCAGAGTTTTAATGACCCAGAGGAAGAAGCCTTTGGAAAACATTGTGGGGAAAGGATAAAATGCTGATAATCAGCATTTTCTCCTTTTCACACAATGTTTTCTACCCTTTCATGGATTGAAATCATCATTTTTAGCTCTACTGGCTGAAAGCCAGCAGAGCTTATGTCATGGCGGGGTTTCCGTCGTCCGTCCGTCCGTCCGTCTGTCCGTCTGTCCGTCCGTCCGTCTGTCCGTCCGTTAGTCTTTTTCTTGTTTACGCGATAAAGTCTGCATTTGTTGCCGGATTTTCATGAAACTTGCACAGTTTGTTTATCTCATCAATAGCTTCAACCCTATTGAATTTGAAAAAAATCCAACAAACAGTATGGGAAAAGTAGCCATTTCAGGTTGAAAATTTCCAGTTCTTGTTTACGCGATAAAGTCTGCAAATAACTTCAGATTTTCGTGAAACTTGCACAGTTTGTTTATTTCATCAATAGCTTCAACCCTATCGACTTTGAAAAAAATCCAACAAATACTATCGGAAAAGTAGCCATTTAAAGTTGAAAATTTAAATTTTCTGTTCTTGTTTACGCAATAAAGTCTGTATTTCTGGTCAGATTTTCATGAAAATCACACAGTTTGTTTATCTCATCAGTAGCTTCAACCCTATTGATTTTGAAAAAAAAATCGAAGAAACAATGTGGGAAAAGTAGCCATTTCATGTTGAAAATTTCCAATTCTTGTTTACATGATAAAGTCTGCATTCCCTGCCAGTAGAGCATATTCAGGCCCTTCAGGGCCTTCTAGTTGTGACTTTTAATTTGTCGCCTGCAAATGCTTTCAATTTGGACAAGTCTAAAATTTTGTCCTTTGGTAAAGAGTTAATGATTTATCACTGAAATAAATGAATTTACCTAACAACAAAATTTCAGACTTGCCCAAATTGAAAGCATTTTTCAGACAACATAATAAATGTGACTCAAAAATTGAAATTACCTTTTGGAAGGGTAGAAAACATTGTGGGAAAGGAGAAAATGCTGGTTACCAACATATTTGCCTTTTCCCACAGCGTTTTAAAAGCCTAAATCTCTGTTAAGGTCGTTAAAACTTGGGATTGTGTGTAAAGCTGGCAAATCATCAGTAAAGAAGAAAGACAATAATTATAAAAAGATGGTTTTCAGAAGTACTTCCTTAACCCTTTACCACACAATCCTGAGTTTTTGTGGCCTTGAGAAAGAAGCCTCTGAAAACTGTTGGAAAAGGAGAAAATGCAGGCAACCAGCATTTTCTCCTTTTCCCACAATGTTTTCTATCCTATCAAAGGCAAATTCCATCATTTGAGCCACATCTAAAGTGTTGTCTACAAAAATTTAATGCTTGCAGTTTGGACAAGTCTAAATTTTTGTCATATAGTAAAGAGTTAATGGGCTACACATGGTGTTGAAACTAAGTAGGCCTCTTCAATCTTTTACAACACAGTTCTTTGTTTTAACAACCTGGAAGAAAACAGCCTTTTAATACATAGTTGGAAAATGCGAACATGCTGGTAACCAGCATTTTCTCCTGTACGCAACCCTTTTGCAGACAAGTCATTGTTTGAATCGAATTGAAATTGCTGCCTGCAAATGCTTTGAATTTGGACAAGTCTAAAATTTTGCCATTTGGTAAAGGGTTAAGCAGATGAAAATTTTAGTAAGTGGAATTTATTGATTTTAAACATGAAGAATTTCATCTGTACTTTTTAGCTCACCTGAGCACAAAGTGCTCAAGTTGAGCTTTTGTGATCGTGCTGTGTCCAGCGTCCGTCATGTGGTCGTCACATTTACCATGTGTGCACTCTAGAGGCCTCATTTTCAGCTAGATGATCATGAAACTTGGTCAGAATGTTTGTCATGATAAAATCTTGGACAAGTTGAAAATTGGGTCACATGGGGTCAGAAAGTAGGTCACAGGGCCAGATCTTAGAAAACCTTGAGTGCACTCAAGAGGACATATTTTTAGCCTGATATGAAATTGGGTCATGTGAGGTCAAAAAGTAGTTCATAGGGCCAAATCTTAGAAAAAGCTTGTGTGCATTCTAGAGGACACATTTTCAGCCTGATATGCATGAAACATGGTCAGAATGTTTGTCTTGATAAAATCTCAAAAGCTTTGAAGTTGGGTCATGTGGGGTCAAAAAGTAGGTCATGGGGCCAAATCTTAGAAAAACCTTGTGTGCACTCTAGAGGCCACATTTTTAGCCTGATACTCTTGACACTTGGTCAGAATGTTTATCTGAATAAAATCTTGGACAAGTTTAAAATTGGGTCACATGGGGTCAAAAAATAGGTCACAGGGCCAAATCTTACAAAAAGCTTGTGTGCACTCTAGAGGCCACAGTTTCAGCCTGATACTCATGAAACTTAGTCAGAATGTTTGTCTTTATAAAATCTTGGACAAGTTTGAAATAGGGTCATGTCAGTGAAAAAGTAGGTCACAGGGCAAAATCTCAGAAAAACCTTGTGTGCACTTTAGAGGCCACGTTTTCAGCCTATTACTCTTGAAACTTGGTCAAAATGATTGTCTGGATGAAATCTCGGACAAATTTGAAATTGGGTGACATCAGGTCAAAAGTTTGTCACTGGGCCAAATCTTAGGAAAACCTTGTGTGCACTCTAGAGGCCACATTTTCGGCCTGATACTCATGAAACTTGGTCATAATGATTTTCTTGATAAAATTTTGGACACATAGAAAATTGGGTCATGTCGAGCCAAAAAGTAGGTCACGGGGCCAAATCTTAGAATAACCTTATGTGCATTCTAGAGGCCACATTTACAGCTGGATGAAACTTGGTCAGAATGTTTGTCTGGATAAATCGAGGACAAGTTTAAAAATTGGGTCATGTCAGGTCAAAAAGTAGGTCACTGGACCAAATCTTAGAAAAACCTTATGTGCACTGTAGAGGGTACATTTTCAACCTGATACGTATGAAACTTGATCAGAATGTTTGTCTTGATAAAATCTTGGACAAGTTTGAAATTGGGTCATTTCAGGTCAAAAAATAGGTCATGGGGCCAGATCTTAGAAAAAGCTTGTGTGCACTCTAACAGCCACATTGTCAGGCTTATACTCATGAAACTTAATATGTTTGTCTGATTAAAATCTCGGAAAAGAATGATATTGAGTCACATCAGGTCAAAAAGTAGGTCATAGGGCCAAATCTTAGACAAAACTAGAGGCCACATTTTGAGCCAGATTAGAAATTCAAAAATAGGCTAAACCGGTTAAAAAGTAGACCACTTACACTGTTGCGTTTTACATCATCATGACTAGCCTTATCAATCCTTGATGACCTTACTCAGATGAGCGCTTTAGGGCCAATGGCCCTCTTGTCTTGAGATTAACACTATACGTCATTAATCCTAAACTGTTTCTCAATGATCCTGTACAGAATGATTTTTTTCTGTGCAGTGTCTGATCAAGAGCGTGTGATTGTGAGAATTGCCCTGGTTTTTCATCATTCATGCACACTTCCAAAAAGCAGCGCGCGACAATTGTGCACAAAAAATATCACTACTTTCAATTTGACTTTTACCTTTGTCCAGAATCATTTTGTTTTGTAGACTGTGCCTTTGCCAACCACAACTATTTAATTCTGACCAGGTAAAACCATTTTACGTGTAACATTCTTCACAGACACATGTGGTTTCTCTAACCATTATTTCCTTCATTTATACCTGCAACTGCGTGGATTTTGAGAGTTCCTTTTATTGTATTTATCACCTTTTGGCGACTTTCAAGCTCATTACTCGAAATTTCGTAGTCTTCTTTGTTTACGAATTCATACAAAATTTTGCCATCTGTTTTTGACCCCCACTCATAGAAATCTCGCCCACACGTGATATTTACTTTTCCTGATTTGATTGCTGTGTCGGCAGATCTCTTAACAACTCCCCCTATACCGTCACAGGCCCCCTTTCCATGACCCGCTTCAAAATAACTCCAGCTGGCTTGTATTCCATAGATTTTTGGATGTTGAGCAACTAGATCGAAGATCATTTTGTTTCGGTACTGAGAGGTGGGAGAGTCTGTCCAGTAGTGAATATATTTCACATCTGGACAGGCTCTCTTCACCCAAGGAATTACTTTCTCCACAATGGCTTTAACCATAGACGCATTATGACTTAGTACTTCAGAAACCATTACCATACTAGTGTGGGTCACAGTTTGGCCACTATAATAATACATTACCACCGGGTGAAGCGTAACAGATTCAGGGTTCCAATACGCACGCACTTTGGATTTCTTCCATCTCTTTAACACTGTAGTTTTCGGAAAAGTCCATTTGGACGCAAACATGATCTCTATTTATATCAAGGCTTTCTTTCATCTTTTTAAATGATTGGTATTGTGCTTTAACTCTTCGTGTATGATCTTTGAAGTCGTCAAATTCTGTGGTAATATCTTCAATGAAACTGGTAGTCTCTTTCTGTACATCTAGGAGTTTTGTCCTCTGTTTACCATCATCGCATTTCACACGTTTCCATTGTTTGAATTCTACTGCTTGTTGTGTCATATCCAAACATAATTTTCTTTTCAATTCATCAGAAGTTGTGCTTTCCGAAAAGCTATCAGGGCTTGTGTTATTTGTCACTCCGTTCTTTTTCAGACACTGCAATTTAAGAGCAAAGTTTTGGTGTTTGGTACACAAACAAGTTATTCTAGAGCCATAGTTTACTAGCACTATATGTTTTGGTCTGGCTCTGCAGAAAGTAGCAAAACTAACTGTTTCTTTGGGGTTTTCAGCTTTGTATTTCAAGTAAATATGCTTCAAATAATCATTCAAAACAAACTTTTGTACACGCTCTTTTTTGCCATTTTTAACTGCATCTGCTTTTCCAGGAAGCTGCCTGGAGTTATCTTCCCTCTCTAGAAATTCTCTAATTTTTCGGGACTTCTTTTTGGATTCCGTTTCCTGTCGACTAGCTCTTTCTTTTTGTCTTATGCGGGAACCAACTAAATTTGCGGCAAACTGTGTCATTTTGTATTTCCTTAAAATTGTACTAGCTACCACCTGCTTGATCAAATTGGAGCCCTTTTTGTTACTTCTTTTCATCTCATTTGCTAGGCAGTTGGCAAAAATAAGCTTTTTCTTAATCTGGGAAGGTGTTTTGGGATTCACACCAGCTTCTCGCAATTCGTGCTCGGATTTAGATCTTGGTGTTCTAGGACTTTTATTTGAGGCATTTGATTCTTTCTTTTGCAGTCTTGAAAGTCTTTTTCTTAGTGTTTGATTCTTTCTTTCTAGATCTTTTCGAACTGCTCTCAAGTATTCTATTTTCTTGTTTAGTTTCTTGTCTGACCGTTTCTGTTTCTTACCCTCCGACTGTTTTTGTGTTTTACCAAACTGTAGCCTAACAAGCATTCTGGAGTCTGAACTGGAAACCTCATTTTTCTGTATGTCGTTATTGTCTTGACTTGTACTTGCAACAGGGTCTGAGCTCGAACTTGAATTGACGGACATTTCTTTCTTCCGTAATCGGTACAATGCCTGTTTTTCTCGTAGTTTTTTTCTAAATTTCTTTGCTTCTTCTTTACTCAACTTTGATACTTTTGTATAGTACTTTTTTGTTCTGTTACTTTCACTTTTCAACCAATTACTGCCTGACTCAGCCTTTTTCCTCTCTCTATACTCTCTCTGGCGTTCAGCATGGGACTTTGCCATAATCTGAAATTAATATCAATAAGAAAGTCTCATATTAGAAAATTACAAAAGGTGTTTCTCTTTTAAATAAAGGCTCATATTCAGTGCAACAAATTACTCTTTTCCTTACAATATTTCCTTTTGAATTCAAATATTACACCCACAGGATATTCATTCTTAGAAAAAAGACTTTATATCTGTGAACAAGATGTTTTTGTGAAACACTAATGTCCCTCAGGGGCCATTTTTTTTAAAGTTTGACCTTGATAAATGACTTTGACCTTGTCAGATTACCTGGACCTTGTCATCAGCAGATGCATAACAAAGTACATTCATACCAAATGTGAGCTTCGTAACTTAAATAGTGTTGAAGTCATAGGAAAAAGTTATGTTCATAGTTTAGTTTTGCACAGACAGACGGACGGACGGACGGACGGACGCAAGGACGGACGGACGCACGGACGGACAGACGGACGGACACTGTCTCAATTCATTTCCATGCGATCTGACAAAAATGCGGAATTTTTAAATTAATCCCACTTGACAATTTAGATTCGTGTAAAATCGTAAAAAGGGGTATTAATCAACTATATCAAAGATAAAATTACAATAGTGAACTTAGTTATAGGCTTAATAATCAATAAAACCCAGAACAAATTATATTTATATGTGTGTATTTTACGTGACAAAGGATGTCTTTTACGTGACAAACATTAAGTTACAACTACGTTAAATGGGACTGAAATATCAAGGACACAATAACTTATTTTTAACTAATGATCCATCCTGTATCAGAAATAAAAAAATTCAACAACACAAAATAGGAATGTTAAATCATCTTTACCTGTCTTCGAGTAGCTTTCGCCTCCAGAAAACAATTTCATAAATTCTTCACATGTGTGCTTTGGTCGAAGGTCGTTTGAATGTAATGGCGGTAAAAACACCATGACGTCACAAACTAATAATATTAGACACGCTGTATCGTTTTCGTCTCAAAAATATTCGACCAGATGAAATATCGCGTCACGTACAGATACTGTCACGTAAAACAATCTCAACGAGTTTTGTTGCGTTTTGGTCGGTTTTACTAACTTCTCATTTAAATGGCAAGCTATATCTGGCTTCAGCGATAGAATCTCATTATCCATAAGTGATTTTATCGAAGTGGTTTATTGATAGAACAGAATGATGATCGTCACGTATGAATACATTTCAAACTTCCCTATCGACAACAGCCGTAAGATGACTGTAATTTCTAAAATTTTCAGAAGTAGATACTTTGGAAATGAATGTAAATATGAAGAGAAGTGTTATTCCACTCCAATTAGTGGCAAAATTTCCTGACGTGATCCTTAGCATTACTCAATATATACTAGAACCAGTTCGTCGTCACGTAAAATACTTATATTTTGTGACCATGTGATATATAAACAATATGATCGATGTATGATCGTTACACTATTATGACCCCTAAAATCTGGTTCTATCATATTTTTTGTTAAATTATAAGAAATCATTAGAGTTTTAAAAAGGTATAACTTGTTTAAACACTAGATATAAATTAATGTTTTAACTTGTGACACACAAATTTTGAGGGGGGTGTATCAAACAATGTGGCATATTTCCTGTAAAAAAATGATTTTGCACCTACTTAGGGCTTTATCTTTTAAAATAGATACTGTTCTTATATCGCATAGTGTAAAAAAATTACAATTTATCTGCAATATTTTCTTTTTTACGATAACGTGCTTGTGACATGTTTTTGGCCAAAAAAATGAGAATGAGTGTGCATATAGTTTACAGTATCATATGTTTTGTCCCGTGAAGGGTGTTTTTCATTTTGTACAAAGTTACACTGCAGCTGCTTGCTTTCCAATATTCAAGAACAGAGGACTACATAACTCTGTACCAAAGGACCTATTTCTTAGCTCACCTTAGCACAACGTGCGAAAGGTGAGCTATTGTGATCGCCCAATGTCCGTCGTCCGTCGTCCGTCAACAATTTCTTTAAACATCTTCTTCTCCTAAACCACTGGGCCAATCTTGATGAAACTTGGCAGGGATGTTCCTTGGGTGAAGCTCTACCAAAATTGTTCAAAGAATTGAATTCCACCCACAACTCTGGTTGCCATGGCAACAAAAAGGAAAAAAAAGCAAAATCTTTGAAAATCTTCTTCTCTGAAACTAGAAGGTGCAGAGCTTTGATATTTGGTATGTAGCATCTCCTAGTGGACCTCTACCAAGTTTGTTCATTTGATGTCCCTGGGGTCAAAACTGGCCCCACCCCGGGGGACACAAGTTTGAGCATAGTAACAAAGAAGGAAAACTTTAAAAAATCTTCTTCTCTGAAACTTGAAGGTGTAGAGCTTTGACATTTGGCATGTAGCGTCTCCTAGTGGACCTCTACCAAGTTTGTTCATATGATGCCCCTGGGGTCAAAACTGGCCCTGCCCCGGGGGTCACAATTTCCAACATAGGAACAAAGAAGGAAAACTTTAAAAATCTTCTTCTGTAAAATTAGAAGGCATAGAGCTTTGATATTTGGCATGAAGCATCTCCTAGTGGACCTCTACCAAGTTTGTTCATATGATGCCCTTGGGGTCAAAACTGGCCCTGCCCCGGGGGTCACAAGTTCAAACATAGGAACAAAGAGGGGAAACTTAAAAAATTATCTTCTCTGAAACTGGAAGACGTAGAGCTTTGATATTTGGTATGTAGCATTGCCTAGTGGACCTCTACCAAGTTTGTTCATATGATACCCCTGGGGTCAAAACTGGCCCCACCCCGGGGGTCACAAGTTTGAGCATAGTAACAAAGAAGGAAAACTTTAAAAATCTTCTTCTCTGAAACTTGAAGGCATAGAGCCTTAATATTTGGCACATAGCATCTCCTAGTGGACCTCTACCAAGTTTGTTCATTTGATGCCCCTGGGGTCGAAACTGGCCCCGCCCCGGGGGTCACAATTTCCAATATAGGAACAAAGAAGGAAAACTTTAAAAATCTTCTTCTGTAAAACTAGAAGGCATAGAGCTTTGATATTTGGCATGAAGCATCTCCTAGTGGACCTCTACCAAGTTTGTTCATATGATGCCCTTGGGGTCAAAACTGGCCCTGCCCCGGGGGTCACAAGTTCGAACATAGGAACAAAGAGGGGAAACTTTAAAAATCATCTTCTCTGAAAATGGAAGGCGTAGAGCTTCGATATTTGGTATGTGGCATTGCCTAGTGGACCTCTACCAAGTTTGTTCATATGATGTCCCTGGGGTCAAAACTGGCCCCACCCCAGGGGTCACAAGTTTGAGCATAGTAACAAAGAAGGAAAACTTTAAAAATCTTCTTCTCTGAAACTTGAAGGCATAGAGCTTTGATATTTGGCATGTAGCATCTCCTAGTGGACCTCTACCAAGTTTGTTCATATGATGCCCCTGGGGTCAAAACTGGCCCCGCCCTGGGGGTCACAATTTCCAATATAGGAACAAAGAAGGAAAACTTTAAAAATCTTCTTCTGTAAAACTAGAAGGCATAGAGCTTTGATATTTTGAATGTAGCATCGCCTAGTAGACCTCTACTAAGTTTGTTCATATGATGCCCTTGGGGTCAAAATTGGCCCTGCCCGGGGGGTCACAAGTTCAAACATAGGAACAAAGAAGGAAAACTTAATTTTTTTTTTCTCTTAAATGGGAAGGCATAGAGCTTTGATATTTGGTATGTAGCATCTCCTAGTGGACTTCTACCAAGTTTGTTCCAAGGATGCTGCTTGGGTCAAACTTGGCCCAGCCCCTGGGGTCACAAGTTCGAACATAGGAACAAAGAAGGAAAACTTTAAAATTCTTCTTTTCTGAAACCGAAAGGTGTGGAGCTTTGATATGTGGTATGTTGCATCTCAGAGTAGACCTCTACCAAGTTTTGTTCATATGATGCCCTTGGGTCAAAACTGGCCCCGCCCCGGGGGTCATAAGTTCGAAGATAGGAACAAAGAAGGAAAACTTTAAATTTCTTTTTCTCTTAAACGGGAAGGTGTAGAGCTTTGATATTTGGTATGTAGCATTTCCTAGTGGACCTCTACCAAGTTTGTTCATATGATGCCCCTGGGTCAAAACTGGCCCAGCCCCGGGGGTCGCAAGTTCGAACATAGGAACAAAGAAGGAAAACTTTAAAATTCTTCTTTAAAACTGGAAGGCTTAGAGCTTTGATATTTGGTATGTAGTGATTCTCTTCTAAGTTTGTTTGCCCATCTAAGCGCAACAAGTTCATTGAGTTCAAAATTGGGTTATCTTGGGTCATAAACTAGGTCACTAGGTCAAATTAAAGAAATACCTTGTTGGCACTCTCGAGGCCACATTATTTGCTCAATTGCCTTGAAAATTGGTTAGAAAGTTTGTCTTTATAAAGTCTCACATAAGATTAATATGGGTCAACTCGGGTCATAAACTAGTTCACTGGGTCAAATTAAAGAAATACCTTGTTTGCACTCTGGAGGCCACATTTATTGCTCAAATGACCTGAAATTTGGCCAGAATGTTTGTCTTGATGAAATACCAGATGAGTTCGGATTTGGGTCACCTGGAACCATAAACTAGGTCACTAGGTCAAAATAAAGAAATACCTTGTGGGCACTCTAGAGGCCACATTCTTTGCTTAATTGCCTTGAAAATTGGTCAGAATGTTTGTCTTCGTAAAATCTCACATGAGTCTGAATTTGGGTCAACTGGGGTCATAAACTAGGTCACTTGGTCAAATTAAAGAAATAGCTAGTGGGCACTCTAGAGGCCATAGTTATTATTCATTTGATTTGAAAATTGGTTAAAATGTTTCTTTTGATATAGTCAAAGACCAGTTCAAATTTGGGTCATCTGGGGTCATAATCTAGATCACTAGGTCAAATTAAAGAAATATCTATAGGGCACTCGAGGCCACATTTTTTGCTCAGTTGACTTGAAAATTGGTCAGAATGTTTGTCTTCATGAAATATGGGTTTAAAATTGGGTCACCTGCGGTCAAAAACTAGGTCACATGGTCAAATTAAAGAAAAACCTTAAAGGCACTCTACTAGGGTGAGCGATCCAGGGCCATCATGGCCCTCTTGTATTATTTTTAGCTCACCTTAGCACAACGTGCTAAAGGTGAGCTTTTGTGATCGCCCTATGTCCGGCGTCCGGCGTACGTCGTCCGTCAAAAATTTCTTTAAACATCTTCTTCTCCTAAACCACTGGGCCAATCTTGATGAAACTTGGCAGGGATGTTCCTTGGGTGAAGCTCTACCAAAATTGTTCAAAGAATTGAATTCCACCCACAACTCTGGTTGCCATGGCAACAAAAAGGAAAAAAAAGCAAAATCTTTGAAAATCTTCTTCTCTGAAACTAGAAGGCGCAGAGCTTTGATATTTGGTATGTAGCATCTCCTAGTGGACCTCTACCAAGTTTGTTCATTTGATGTCCCTGGGGTCAAAACTGGCCCCGCCCCGGGGGTCACAAGTTTGAGCATAGTCATAAAGAAGGAAAACTTTAAAAATCTTCTCCTCTAAAATTTGAAGGCGTAGAGCTTTGATATTTGGCATGTAGCATCTCCTAGTGGACCTCTACCAAGTTTGTTCATATGATGCCCCTGGGGTCAAAACTGGCCCCACCCCGGGAGTCACAAGTTTGAGCATAGTAACAAGAAGGAAAACTTTAAAAATCTTCTTCTCTGAAACTGGAAGGCGTAGAGCTTCGATATTTGGCATGTAGCATCTCCTAGTGGACCTCTACCAAGTTTGTTCATTTGATGCCCCTGGGGTCAAAACTGGCCCCACCCGGGGGGTCACAAGTTTGAGCATAGTAACAAGAAGGAAAACTATAAAAATCTTCTTCTCTGAAACTGGAAGTTGTAGAGCTTCGATATTTGGCATGTAGCATCTCCTAGTGGACCTCTACCAAGTTTGTTCATTTGATGCCCCTGGGGTCAAAACTGGCCCCGCCCCGGGGGTCACAAGTTTGAGCATAGTAATAAAGAAGAAAAACTTTAAAAATCTTCTTCTCTAAAATTTGAAGGCGTAGAGCTTTGATATTTTGCATGTAGCATCTCCTAGTGGACCTCCACCAAGTTTGTTCATATGATGCCCCTGGGGTCAAAACTGGCCCCACCCCGGGGGTCACAAGTTTGAGCATAGTAACAAGAAGGAAAACTTTAAAAATCTTCTTCTCTGAAACTGGAAGGCGTAGAGCTTCGATATTTGGCATGTAGCATCTCCTAGTGGACCTCTACCAAGTTTGTTCATTTGACGCCCCTGGGATCAAAACTGGCCCTGCCCTGGGGGTCACAATTTCCAACATAGGAACAAAGAAGGAAAACTTTAAAAATCTTCTTCTCTAAAACTAGAAGGCATAGAGCTTTGATATTTGGCATGGAGCATCTCCTAGTGGACCTCTACCAAATTTGTTCATATGATGCCCTTGGGATCAAAACTGGCCCTGCCCCGGGGGTCACAAGTTTGAACATAGGAACAAAGAGGGGAAACTTTAAAAATCATCTTCTCTGAAACTGGAAGGCGTAGAGCTTTGATATTTGGTATGTAGCATTGCCTAGTGGACCTCCACCAAGTGTGTTCATATGATGCCCCTGGGGTCAAAACTGGCCCCGCCCCGGGTGTCACAATTTCCAACATAGGAACAAAGAAGGAAAACTTTAAGAATCATCTTCTCTAAAACTAGAAGGCATAGAGCTTTGATATTTGGCATGAAGCATCTCCTAGTGGACCTCTACCAATTTGTTCATATGATGCCCTTGGGGTCAAAACTGGCCCTGCCCTGGGGGTCACAAGTTCGAACATAGGAACAAAGAAGGAAAACTTTAAAAATCATCTTCTCTGAAACTGGAAGGCATAGAGCTTTGATATTTGGTATGTAACATCGCCTAGTGGACCTCTACCAGGTTTGTTCATATGATGCCCCTGGGGTCAAAACTGGCTCCACCCCGGGGGGTCACAATTTCAAACATAGGAACAAAGAAGGAAAACTTTAAAAATCTTCTTCACTGAAACAGGAAGGCATGGAGCTTTGATATTTGGTATGTAGCATCTTCTAGTGGATCTCTACAAAGTTTGTGCATTTGATGCCCTTGGGGCAAAAGTTGGCCCTGCCCCGGGAGTCATAAGTTCGAACATAGGAACAGAAAAGGAAAATTTTTAGAATCATCTTCTCTGAAACTGGAAGGCGTAGAGCTTTGATATTTGGTATGTAGCATCGCCTAGTAGACCTCTACTGAGTTTGTTCATATGATGCCCTTGGGGTTAAAATTGGCTCTGCCCCGGGGGTCACAAGTTCAAACATAGGAACAAAGAAGGAAAACTTTAATTTTTTTTTCTCTTAAATGGGAAGGCATAAAGCTTTGATATTTGGTATGTAGCATCTCCTAGTGGACTTCTACCAAGCTTGTTCCAAGGATGCTGCTTGGGTCAAAACTGGCCCAGCCCCTGGGGTCACAAGTTCGAACATAGGAACAAAGAAGGAAAACTTTAAAATTCTTCTTTTCTGAAACCGAAAGGTGTGGAGCTTTGATATTTGGTATGTTGCATCTCAGAATGGACCTCTACCAAGTTTGTTCATATGATGCCCCTGGGTCAAAACTGGCCCCGCCCCAGGGGTAACAAGTTCGAAGATAGGAACAAAGAAGGAAAACTTTAAATTTCTTTTTCTCTTAAATGGGAAGGTGTAGAGCTTTGATATTTGGTTCATATGATGCCCCTGGGTCAAAACTGGCCCAGCCCCGGGGGTCACAAGTTCGAACATAGGAACAAAGAAGGAAAACTTTAAAATTCTTCTTTAAAACTGGAAGGCGTAGAGCTTTGATATTTGGTATGTAGTGATTCTCTTCTAAGTTTGTTTGCCCATCTAAGCACAACAAGTTCATTGAGTTCAAAATTGGGTCATCTTGGGTCATAAACTAGGTCACTAGGTCAAATTAAAGAAATACCTTGTTGGCACTCTCGAGGCCACATTATTCGCTCAATTGCCTTGAAAATTAGTTAGAAAGTTTGTCTTTATAAAGTCTCACATAAGATTAATTTGGGTCAACTTGGGTCATAAACTAGTTCACTGGGTCAAATTAAAGAAATACCTTGTTTGCACTCTGGAGGCCACATTTATTGCTCAAATGACCTGAAATTTGGCCAGAATGTTTGTCTTGATGAAATACCAGATGAGTTTGGATTTGGGTCACCTGGAACCATAAACTAGGTCACTAGGTCAAAATAAAGAAATACCTTGTGGGCACTCTAGAGGCAACCTTATTTGCTTAATTGCCTTGAAAATTGGTCAGAATATTTGTCTTTGTAAAATCTCACATGAGTCTGAATATGGGTCAACTTGAGTCATAAACTAGGTCACTTGGTCAAATTAAAGAAATAGCTAGTGGGCACTCTAGAGGTCACATTTATTATTCATTTGATTTGAAAATTGGTTAAAATGTTTCTTTTGATATAGTCAAAGACCAATTCAAATTTGGGTCACCTGGGGTCATAATCTAGGTCACTAGGTCAAATTAAAGAAATATCTTTAGGGCACTCGAGGCCACATTTTTTGCTCAATTGACTTGAAAATTGGTCAGAATGTTTGTCTTCATGAAATATGAGTTTGAAATTGGGTCACCTGCGGTCAAAAACTAGGTGACATGGTCAAATTAAAGAAAAACCTTTAAGGCACTCTACTAAGGTGAGCGACCCACGGCCATCATGGCCCTCTTGTTTAGTCTTCAAATTCAAAGAATTTGCAGACAATAATGATATGGCTTAAAAGATGGAAATTGTCTTCGAAAGGATAGAAAACATTATGGAAAAAGGAGAAAATGCTGGTTAACAGCATTTTGTCGTCTTCCCACAGTATTTTCAAAAGGATAATCTTTCTCAGGGTTGTTAAAGCTTAGTATTGTGTTTTAAAAGGTTAACTCAATTTGTGAAATGTGTAGATGAAGATCAGACTGCATGAAATAATCAGTCTGATCTTAGGTCTGCTATACTTTGTGAAATATTCTGGACAGACTGTGTTTAGTCTAACCCTTTGCCAGACACCAAAATTCTACACTTGTCCAAATTGAAAGCCTCTGCAGATGACAAATTGAATTTGGCTCAAATTATAGAATTTGTTTTCAAAAGGGTAGAAGACATTGTGGGAAAAGAAGAAAATGCTGATTTTCCCACCAAGTTGTCAAAAGGCTGTTTCCTTGGGGGCTGGGATTGTGTGGTAAAGGGTTACATGTTTATTTTACATTGATTGAGGAACAAGTTTTTGCAGCTTATACTTATTCCTCTTGATTCTATTACCTGGAAACTACAGTGGTACTGACCTGCCAAATACTTGGGCCAAAGCAGTCCCAAAGTTGACACCCGCTTCTGGGTGTCAGATTCGGGACTTTATAGTTACAAGGCGTACACCTCACAACCATGGACACCACACAGACTGTGTGAGCCTTTTATATATATTTCATGCATAACTGCAAGCAAGAAGCCTATAAGTACATGTAGCTCAGATGTGCAGCACTAGTAATCAAGGAGGTGCGAGTCCTTACTCGGCAGCAGCTTTACCAAACAACAATTTTTTAGACTAGTCCAAATTGAAAGCATATGCAGACAACAAATCAAATGTTACTTAAAACATGAAATTTGTCTTTCATGGGGGTTGAAAACGTTGTGGTAAAAGGGGAAATTGTTGGTTACCAGTATTTTCTCCTTTTCCCACAATGTTTTCAAAAGTTTTTTGCTCAGGGTTGTTAAAAGTCTGGATTGTGTGATAAAGCATTAAGTGGTAACATACAGAAGTTGAAACTAGGGGGTGGCTGGCTCGCGTCCCTATCTTGGCAAATTTCTTTCCAAGGATTGGTGATTATCGTTGAGACAGAATACATTCCTCTGTCATCAATGATCATTGGTTCAATAATGATTATATTGGTAAGCAGCCAGTGGCTTTGGAAGTGTATTGTACTAAATGTTGGTACATGGAAAACCCAAGATGGATAGATGCACTGAATGCTGATACATAACTGAAATAAATTTGAAAATGGCATTAACCCTTTACCACACAATCCCGAGTTTTAACGACCTTGAACAAGAAGCCTTTTGAAAACATTGTGGGAAAAGGAGAAAATGCTGGTAACCAGAATTTTCTCCTTTTCCCACAATGTTTTCTATCCTTCCAAAAACAAATTTCAATTTTTGGGTCACATTTATTTTGTTGCCTGCAAATGCTTTCAATTTGGACTGGTCTAAAATTTTGTCGTTTGGTAAAGAGTTAAACATCATACAATCAATCAGTCGCCCTGCAAGACCAAAACTCTTTCAGAACATTCATTGCCCATAACCAGCTTTTTCTCCATATCCCACAAAATATTCTACCCAATCAAAGTTGAATGCTTTTATTTGAGTCACTTTTAATATTGTCTCGTAAAGAGTTAACCCTTTCCCAAACATGCCCTGGTTTTCACGTGTCTGCAGTACAAGTCTTTTGAAAACACTGTGGGAAAAGGAGAAATCGCTCGTAACGAGCAATTTCTCCTTTTCCCACAGTGTTTTCTACCCTTTTTGAGACTTTTCTGCCATTTTCATCAAATTTAAAATTGTCGTCTGCAAACTCTTTCAATTTGGACCAGTCCAAAATTTGTCGTTTGGGAAAGGGTTAAGCCTTTACCACATGATCCTGTGTTTAAACGACCCCGAGGAAGAAAGAAGAAAAACATTGTAAGAAAAGGAGAAAATGCTAGTAACTAGCATTTTTTGGTTTTTCCACAATGTTATACCTTTTCAGAGAGAAATTTCATCATTTGAGACACACTTAATTTGTCATCTGCAACAGCTTTGATTTTGGAAGTCTAAATGCTTTGAATCTTGTTAGGAGTATTAAATCAGCGTGGTATAAAATCATGGTAATTCAAATTTTGGAATGACAATGTCGAAATGTGTTTGTGTAATCTGACAGAAAAGATGACAATATTTGTATTTCTTTTGTATAATTTACCCATTACCCACCTCCCGAGGTTTAACAACCCTCAGAGGAAAGAAGCTTTTGAAAACATTGTGGGGAAAAGGAGAAAATGCAGGTTACCAGTATTTTCTCCATTACCAACATTGTTTTCTACCCTTTCTGGAGTAAATTAATCATTTGAGGCACTTTTTATTTGTGGCCTGCCAACGCTTTCAGTTTAAACAATTCTACAATTTTGTCGTCTGGTGAAAGATTGACTCTTTACCACTCGATCCCAAGTTTTAATAACCCTGAGGAAAAAGGCTTTTGTGGGAAGTTGTGGTAACCAGCATTTTCTCCTTTTTCAACAATGTTTTCTGCTCAATTAAAAGCAAATTTCATCATTTGAACTACCTTTGATTTGTCGTCTGCATAATGCTTTGAATTTGGACAAATCTAAAATTTTGTCATGTGGTGAAGAGTTAATGACTGAATACTAAATTTTGGTAGGGTTTCTTCAATTTTAAGACGGCTGATTGCTTACCTTTATTAAATTTTGTAAAATTCTAACAACTGGGATTTTTTTTAACAACCCAAATAGCTCAAGTTTTAGAGTGTAGGACTTTTAAAGGTCAGGTATTAAGGCCCATCTACAGTAGCAAACAATTGTTTGCAAACACCACCAAATGCAATGTTTGCTGATCATTAGTGTTTAGTGATGTTTGGACGTGTTCATTTTTGTTTGCTCTGTTTGGTGATGTTTGGTGGTGTCTAAGACTTTAGTATGGTGACCAGTCAGAAGCTGTCGTTTTATTATGTGATGGATGGATCTTTATGATCTTCAAACATCACCAAACATTGTTTGCCATAATGTTTGTTGTTGTGTAGACAATTTACAAACAAAGATGACCAGACAATACCAAACAAAAGGTTGGTGTGTTTGCAAAGGACTGTTTGCTAGTGCAGACGGGCCTTTAGGCCACTTTTATAGGGTGTGGATTTGCAGCCATCAAAAATGTCTTTTGGATGGTATGTTAAACTGAGATCCAGTGTGACAGTGCTATACACTGACCATGTTAAAGAACCAGGCCTAACTGAGGATGGGTTTTTTCCTGTATATAGATTGAACTATCCCCTGCAACATAACTAACATCCTTCATGGCATTCGGTGTACCTCTGGTGATCCGGTGATCAAATCCCTCGGCTGTATCACATAGCTTGATATGCACTTATATGCTACATTTGGCACATCTCTGGAAGCACACCGTTTTACCGTTATTGAAATTGTAAGGCTCCTCCTAAAAAAGAAAACATGAGTCAATTTTCTATCGTTATCTTTCAGTCGGTAAACAGTTTCTACATTTAATTTTTAGTGTGGTTTATCAATTCCGTTGGGAGCTTTCATTGACAGATTCATAGATGTGAATAACTTCATTATGGTTGTTTATGTCGTTGCTAAGCAATTTACAGGGGCTCCGCCATGTTTAAGATCATGTGATCGGTAGTTCAAAATGGAAGCCGCCTTTATACTGATGGAGTTAGATGTAGGTACAGAATCAGCCGAGTTGTGACGAGTGCTTTCATGGGAGCATTGCCCATATTAGCAATGGGTGGTAAAGACGGGGTTTTGACAATACTGGTAATGGGTGGCAATGATAAATAAACAGAAAACCAATCAATCATCAGATTTCTTACCCTCGGTAGACTTTATGCAAACAAAAAGAAAAGCATAGTAGCATTCACAAACCATCACCATCAAGTCTGATCACATCATGTTTTTATGCTGCTTTCAGTATTAGAGATTTCAGTCTTATCACTGCTACATTTGGCTCCTCTGTATATATGAGCCATGCTCAAGCAAAGGGGGTTAACTCTTTACCAAACGACAAAATTTTAGCCTAGTCCAAATTGAAAGCATTTGCAGACGACAAAATAAATGTGACTGAAAAATTGAAATTTGGTTTGGAAAGGGCAGAAAACATTGTGGGAAAAGGAGAAAATGCTGGTTACCAGCATTTTCTCCTTTTCCCTCAGTGTTTTCAGAAGGCTTCTTTTATAGGGTCGTTAAAAGTCGGGATTGTGTGGTAAAGGGTTAAATGCATCTCCATGATACCAAGCAAGCCATCACAAAATTATGGATCCATAATAGCCACTTTTTTCAACAACCAACTTTATCTTGAGGTATACTGGTCCTTTGACATGCAGAAAATTTACCAAAAGTGAAAAAGTTTAAACCCAGGTCAGCCTGTGTAGACTGCCTATGCTGACCTGTGTCAATACTTTTTGCAGATATATTAAGCCTCCTCTTCACAGTGCATGTATTTCCCCCTCCCCCTTTCACCAGTACCAAGCTAGTACTCTAAAGGACCCTCCCACAAAAAAAAACCAGCTCTTCGAGTAAGGACCAAACAAGAGGCCTCCAGGTTTCGAATTCTATAAATTCACTTTTGAGCCAAGCAGGACCCCACACATAACTTTGTGACATGCTTTGACTTATATGATTTGGTTGGTTATATGGTATTTAACATCACTGCCAACATTATTTCAGTTAATACTTATATACCCAATTGCTTTCCTAGAAGTTCTGTTTACCAGTGTTTCACACAAGTCACTGGCTTCTTTCTTACAAAATACTGTCGAAATAATGATCATTGGTGAGAGCACTGAGAGAGGAAGGAATCCTGTTGCAATGACTATCATCAATCCTTGAAATGAAATTGGCTCAACTAGGGATTTCAGTCAGCGACCTTCAAGTTTCAACTCCTGAAAGAAACCAACTGAGCTACCAGGTATGGCTTGACAAATCTGAAGAAACTGTGATTAACCCTTCCCAAAACGATAATTTTTAGGCTCTTTCATATTCCAAACATCTGCAGACAACAAATTCAAACTTAATGCAAATGAGCTTATGTGATAGGGTTACCAGCATTTGCTCCTTTTCCCACAATATTTTCAAAAGCCTTTCTGCGCAGGGTTGTTAAAACTCAGGATTGTTAGATAAAGGGTTAAACATTGACACAAAATTTAATATTCTCATGCTTTCATGAGGTCATGAAGTGAACTCTTTATCAGACAACAATCCTCCAGACATGTCCAGATCGGAAGAACTTACACACAACTGATTAAGTAACTAAGAAATTTAAAATTGTCTCTGGAAGGATTGAAAACATTGTGGGAAAAGGAGAAAATACTAGAAAAAAGGGACCCTTTCTGTGGTTGTTAAGCTGTTAACCAGACAAAAGAAAAAGTCAGACTTATCCAAATTGAGAGTATTTGCAGATAACAAAATTAATCTTATGCACTACATGAAATTTGTGGTTCACATGGTAGAAAACACTGTGGGAAAAGGGGAAAATGTTGGAAATCAGCATTCCCTCCTGTTCCTACAATGTTTTCAAACGCCACCTTCCTCGGGTCATCAATTTTCAAAATTGTTTGGTGAAGGATTAATCTTCAGCTGTGAACTCTTTACCAAACAATCCTGCATTTGGACAACCCTGAGGAAGAAGCATTTTCAAACATTGTGGTAAAAAGGAGAAAATGCTGGTATCCAGCATCATCTTCTTTCCCCTAATGTTTTCTGCTCTTCAAGAAACAAATTCCATCATTTAAGCCACATCTTTATGGTTTTCCGCAAATGCTTTCAAGTTGGACTTTTCCAAAATTTTGTTGTTTGGTACAGAGTTAACTCCTAACCAGATGGGAAAATTGTAGACTATTCCTAGTTAAAACTAATATCTGTCGACAATTTCGCTGTTGCTCTCATTATCTGATTTGTGTTTGAAAGGTTACAAAACATTGTGGAGAAGAGAGGAAATGCTGGTTACCACCTTTTTCTCCCTTTTCGATACTGTTTTCAAAATCTTTTTCTCTTGGGGCCATTAATCCTTTACCAAATGGCACAGACGTATCCAAATTCAAAGCTCTTGAAGATGACAAAATAAATGTGGCTCATATTAAAGTATTTTATCTTTGGTAGGATAAAAAACATTGTGGGAATACTGGTTACCAGCATTTTTTTCCGACAATGTTTTCAAAAGCCTTTTATCTCGGGATCTGGATTGTGTGTTAAAGGGTTAAACCCTTAGGCATTGCAAGTGACTTGCAATACTTTGTTATATCATATTTAACTCTTTAACCAAACAACAAAATTTAGATTTATCCAAATCGAAAGCATAGTGCAGACAACATACTAAATATGACTCAAAACATGGGATTTGTCATCAAAAGAATTGAAAATATTGTTGGAAAAGGAGAATTTTGGTTACTAGCAGTTTCCCCTTTTCCCACAACCTTTTCAAAACCCTTTTCATTAGCGTTATTCTTGGATTAAATGACAAAGGGTGAATAGATGTACCAAGGGATATTTAGTAGACAAAATCTTGTTCTTATGAACAATTAATGATCTGTTTCATTGGTTCCATAATAGCATTTTGTGGAACTTTAGACCAATAAATCGACATGTTACAAGGCAGCAAAATCATTGTGGAAAAGAGAGAGAAACTGCTGCTTTCAGACTTTTCAACCATTTCAAAGATAAATCTGTCATTTGAGCTATGTTTATGGTACTATGTCATGATCTGCAAAATTGATGCTTTTAGAATGAAAGTGCCAAAATTTTTACTTCTGGTAGAGACTATGTACATTTGAAAACATCGCAGAAGGAGAAATGGCCTGTAACTAGAAATTTCTTTTTGTATCACAATGTTTTTACTGTACAATGTTTTCAAAAGTATTCTATTTAAAGAGGAATGAGAAGTCTGCTCAGATTGCCATTGGTTCATAATAAAAAAAAGATGAGATGTACATGTATTGACCAATACATGAAAATGTTTGATTAACATTTTATTGACCCAGGTAGGAGCATCTGCTGAACACTTTAACTCTTCGCCACACAATCCCGACTTTTAACGACCCTGAAAAGGAAGCCTTTTGAAAACATTGTGTACATTGGTAACCAGCATTTTCTCCTTTTCCCACAATGTTTTCTACCCTTCCCAAAACAAATTTCCATTTTTTGGTAACATTTGTCGTCTGCAAATGCTTTCAATATGGGCCAGTCTGACATTTTGTCGTTTGGTAAAGGATTAATTAATGTGAGAATGAAAGAATCCTTTTGAAAAAATTGTGGGAAAAGGAGAAAATGCTGGTAACCAGCATTTTCTCCTTTTCCCACAATGTTTTCTACCCTTCCAAAAACAAATTTCATTTTTTTAGTCATGTTTTTTTATTGCCTGCAAAAGCTTTCAATTTGATCCAGTCTAAAATTATGCCGTTTGGTAAAGAGTTAAGCCTGAAATTTTGTCGTTTGGTAAAGAGTTCATACAAAGGATGGTTAGGTAAAGGGTTAAGCCTTTGCTCATATAAAGCAGTATTCTTACAGGATTTATGACTGTATAAGGCTTAACTCCTTACCAAACGACAAAATTTTAGACATGAGTCCAAATTGAAAGAATTTGCAGACAACAAAATAAATGTAATTCAAAAATTGAAATTTGCTTTGGGAAGGGTAGAAAACATTGTTGGAAAAGGAGAAAATGGTGGTTACCAGCATTTTCTCCTTTTCCCACAACGTTTTAACCCTTTCCCAAACAAGCCCTGGTTTTCACGTGTCTGCAGTACAAGTCTTTTGAAAACACTGTGGGAAAAGGAGAAATTGCTCGTAACGAGCAATTTCTCCTTTTCCCACAGTGTTTTCTACCCTTTTTGAGGCCTTTCTGCCATTGTCATCAAATTTAAAATTGTCGTCTGCAAACTCTTTCAATTTGGACCAGACCAAAATTTGTCGGTTGGCAAAGGGTTAAAAAGCCTTCTCTTTCAGGGTTGTTAAAAGTGCAGATTGTGTGGTATAGAGTTAACTTTAGGAGTATGTCATGAGCAATTTCTTTACTTGCCTTGCTATTTTCATAACAGACTCCACTTCAAAGATTTTGTTCAGTGTAGACAGATAACTTGAAATCCTTAACAACCAATCCTATTTGGGATTTTTTGAAAACACTATGGGAAAAGAAGAAAATACAGGTAACCAGCATTTTCTCCTTTTCCCACAATGTTTTCTACCCTTTCAATGTTTCAGCGTATTCCAAAGTTACCAGTCCCATCATAAAAGCCACATTAAATTTGTTGTCTGCAAATGCTTTAATATAGATAAGTGTAAATTTTTTGTGCAGTAAAGAGTTCACCCTTTTCAAGAACACAAAATTTTAGACTTTTCCAAATTCAAAGCAATATTTTGCAGACTACAATATATAAATGTTGGTAAGATGATATTGGGTTTGTCTTGGAAAGAGTTTCGAACAGAGCTAGTTACCAATAATGTTCTCCTTTTTCTGCAATGTTTTTAAATGTCTTTTTCCTTAGGGTCGCTAAAACATGGGATTCATTGGTAAAGTGTTAAATTCACGGAAGTTCATGTCTCTACCTGTCTATATGAATTATTATACATAACTCAACTAGCCGACCGGAACAAATATTGATTTGGGTATTCGGCTAAGTTTTAACAAGTGTTGTAGCGTTGAGGTGGATTCAAGATGGCTGCGCCCAGTCAACTTTTCGTTTCGATTTGTTTGGGCTTAAATATTTGCTGTTCTATCATTATTGTCTTGATAAATAAATGGATCTATACGCACTATGGATTTCCGAACGTTACATTGACGTGCATTCATTTTATTGTCACGTCTTTAGGACTTGTTATTTGTTACCAATTCAATTTGTTCCAGCCGAAACGACTTCCGGTGGTAAAAATGATGCCGCTTGCAATGACATTTTGTGGTTTTGTTGTGTTTACTAACCTTTCCTTGGAAACAAATACTGTAGGCACCTACCAAATTATCAAAACCATGACAACACCGTGCATTATGTTCATTCAGACTAGATTTTACGAGAAAAGCTTCTCGACACAAGTCAAGTTAACAGTGGTAAGTTGTCAACTGTCAGCCAACGTGCAAAGTATGCGAGGTGTACATCAGTCTGAATATGTAATTTGCAAGCAGAAATTAATTATGAGTGAAAGTCAGGGTGTTAATGCTACAGTAGTCAGCCAAATCAAAGGAAACAGCATTGTTTTAAATCTTGATGAGTTATTGGTTTTGGCGGAGTGTTCTCAAGTTTCGTCTGCTGTGAATAACTCTTAAATATGTCAACATGAGGAAAAGTTTAAAAGACTTCCCAAATTGTTTTCATATTGATACTATCCTTTGATCCTCTGCAAATCTGAACTTGGTTCAGATTTGTTGGGTAAGCTTTACACCTTATCAGACAAGGCAGTGCTTTAACAATCCTAAGGAAGACTGCCTTTGGAAATATTTTGGAAATAAGCACTTTCACCTTTTGTCTCAATACTTCATACCCTGTGAGATTGATTGACATTTTCAACATTATTTCAGTTATGCAGTGGCAGCCAGTTTACCTTTCTGTGTTTCTGGAGTTTTTCTTACCAATACTTTGCACAATTTATCTTCCTAAGTTACAGGCTGCTTTCTGACATAACCATCATTGAAACAACGACTGGCAGTGAGAGAAAAATGAACCCTGTTGCAGTGACTCAATTTTCAGAAAAATTATTGGAGCTAGGGATTCAAACCATTGATCCCCTGGTTTCAGGTCGTGTATGCTACCAACTGCACTACTGGGCTCAACCCCCATACATTTTTTAAGACAAATCTCATCTGAGGCACATTTTACTTATATGAAAAAATTGTTTTCAGTCTTGGCAAGTCTGAAAAATTTGTCCTTATGAAAAAAGTCAAGCTAGGCTTTGAAAATCATTTTAAGGTGACTTGGGCAATAACTTGCTCATCTATCAAATGCCTGGCAAACTTTTGATAGACAAACATAGAATAATCTTTCCTATATCTGTTATACATGAAGATCCTCTGTACAGAATTTATACAAATTCATGCATGATAATTAGACACTTATTTTTCATCATGATTCATTAACCAATATAATGCTGTTGTCAGTTTCTTGATCTAATTGATCTATACATTTTGCAAAAGTGCTTTGCCATTAGCTCCCTGTGCTGCCTTAAGTATTTGGTTGGCTTCAAAAGATGTCCAGATTGGGTAAAACTATCATATAACTAAACCCCTAGAGCAGTAGATAATCAAAATCAACATGTTTGGTTTGCCAACAAAAAGCCAAAATATTGCAAAATGTTAGGAATATTTCAGTATAGAGCATGGTTGATCTAAGAACAGACTGCATTTAATGTGCAGTCTGATTATGATTAAAAGTACTCGGAGAAGTAAGTGTAGTTGTGCTTGGCACTCTTTACCCAAACAACAAAGGTTAAGACTGGTCTAAATTGAAAGCATTCATAGATGACAAAATAAATGTGGATGTGACTCATCATGGAAAAGGTAGAAAACTTTATGGGCAAAGTAGAAAATGGTGGTCACTAGTATTTTCTCATTTTCCCACCATGTTTTCAAAAGTTTTGTTTCCAAGAGTCAGGGATAAATATGATTGTTGGATTATAAAAGTTTAACAGAAATACAAGTTGTTAAGAAAGCATGGGAACATTTTCAGTCTTTATTGGAAACTTGTTCTAAATTTCTTTTTTTGTTTGTTTGTTTCAGATCCCGATAGTGGTTGGTGTGTTTCTGAATTCCTATTATGATGTAAAGTTCAGTGTTATAGGTATAATCTTTGCTAGTGTTGGGGTGATGGTTACCTCCCTTTATCAAGTGGTAAGTGGAGAAAAAAAAAACATGTGAAAAAAAGAAATTTAATTATATCTGCAACAACAGAATATGGGTATTGTCTAATTAATAGCATTTTTGTTTTTAGCTCCACTGGCCAAAGGCCAGCGAGCTATTGTCATGGCGTTGTGTCCGTCGTGCGTCCGTCCGTTCGTCCGTGCATGCGTCCGTAAACTTTTTCTTTAAAAAACTTCTCCTCAGAAACTATTGACTGGATTTTTACCAAATTTCACAGGAATGTTCCTTTGGTGGTCCTCTTTCAAATTCCTTCAAATAATTGTGTTCCATGAAGAATTCTGGTTGCCATGGCAACCAAAGTAAAAAACCTTTAAAAATCTTCTCCTCCCAAACCGCTATTTGGATAGCATTATTATTTTGCAGGAATGTTCCTTAGATACAGGTTTACAGAATTCCTTTTAAAAAAAAATGATCTGTCAAAAAACATGGCTTTTATGGGAGACTCATTTTCCTTTTATGGTATAAAGTAAAATCTTTGAAAAATTTCTTCTCTAAAACTATTCATTGGATTTCATTGTTGTTTTGCAGGTAAGTTCCTATGGTGGTTGTCTGCCAAATTGTTTCTATGGTGGTTATATACCAAATTCCTTTTAAAAAAATGATGCACCTAAAAACACATTTTTTTATAGACAAGGCTTATATTTCAAAAAAATGTTCTTCTCCAAAACTATTTATTGTGTTAGTTTTATCGACTAACAAAGAAAAAGGAAGAAAATTGGATTGACTTGACCTAGTCAGGGCTGTCCTATTTAAGCCCACACATTTTCCTTGGTATTACGATCACAATTTACTCCAATGATATGCTATTAGTACTAGTAATAAAATATCACTGGCCATAAATAAGATAAAAGCTTGAGCACCTTTCACAACTTGAGCTTTTCAATTTTGCCTTATTACTAAGCCTGAGTAACCATGCCAAGATAAAAAAGAAAAAGTATTTTAATAACAAAACCCCCATGTTGTAGGTACTTTATAGTCCTTTTGATATAGAACAAGAGAACCTCTGCACTTTTATTAGTTCTGGTAAAGGTTTGTTGACCTACTAATGAGTAAATGCAGAGTGGACAGAAGGGGTGTAAATCCTGGTGACCTGGTACAAAGTGGGACAGGGCTTTACATTTGTGATAAGGCATTTATGTTATCCAGTCAAACTGATCCCGCAACTTCAGTACACCAGAATTAATCTGTGCCCTGGAGCAGGATATTTGATTTATGTAAATGCATTTGTAGACCATTTTGTGTTGTTTGCCACAGAAGACATTCTAACTGTGACTGTGAAAAGTTGATTATTAGGGATTAGGTGTTCATTGTATGCCAGCATATTTCATTCTATCTGGTGTATTGATGTAAGTTGATCTATATTGCTATAACATTCATTCATTTGCCCTCCTAGCTGTTCTTTTAGATTACCCCTTTACCACACAATCACAACTTTTAACGACCCTGAGAAAGACATATTTTCTATATTTTGATGTTTCCCCACCCAAAATGGTTTGTGAAAGGACCTGTTGCAGACAACATATCTTCAAATTAGTAAGACATATATAAAAAAGGATAGAAATTATTGTGGGAAACTAAGAAAATGCTGGTTACCATTTTTATCTTCTTTTCTCACAAGTTTTTTCCATACCTTTTTTCTTCAGTGAGCTAAAATGCAGGATTGAATGGTAATTGTTAAAAACTTCTTTTCACCATTATAGAAATATCAGGCCTGTGGAGCGATACAGGCGCTCAAGCGCCTCTAGTTTAAACTTTTATCCACAGATGGAATTTATCTTTGGAAGACAGAAAATATTGTGGGAAAATGTTGATTACCAGCATTTTCTCCTTTTCCCACAATGTTTTATATGCTTATTTCCTCAGTGTTCTTAATACATGAGAGTATTCAGTTATAGGTTAACAGTTATTTATCCTGTGCAGATTTTTTATTGTTTGAAATTTTCATCAAGTACTTGCAAGTGTACACGAGATGATTCCAAGCAATACAAGCCCTTGACCGAATACTCCCATGTTTTAAGGAACCCTTGGAAGAAACTCTTGGAAAACATTGTGGGAAAAGAGGAAATGCTGGTCACCAGCATTTTCTTCTTTTCCTAAAATGAGTAACTCTTTGCCAAATGACAAAATCCTAGACTTGTCCAAAATGAAAGCATTTGCAGACAACAAACTGAATGTGGCTTGAACTTAGGAATTTGTTACTGAAGGGTAGAAAACATTTTGGGAAAATGAGAAAATGCCCGTACTGAGTATTTTCTCCTTTGTCCAGACTCTTTTCAAAAGCCTTCTTTTTCAGGGTTGTTAAAACTCGGGATTTTGGAGAAAAATATCTCCTTATCACACAGTGTAGATTCAAGATCAGACTGCACATTCTGTGCAGTCTGATCTTGATCTACACTCTCCGCAAAAGGTCAGTGAGTCGCGCTTAGCAGCTTATGGGTTAATACTTCTTCAGAAACAAATCCCACTATTAACCCTTTCCCAAACAAGCCCTGGTTTTTACGTGTCTGCAGTACAAGTCTTTTGAAAACACTGTGCGAAAAGGAGAAATTGCTCGTAACGAGATATTTCTCCTTCTCCCACAGTGTTTTCTACCCTTTTTGATAACTTTCTGCCATTTTCATCAAATTTAAAATTGTCGTCTGCAAACTCTTTCAATTTGGACCAGTCCAAAATTTGTTGTTTGGGAAAGGGTTAAGCGGTATGTTATATGTTACCTGGAAGTGTTCTTTATATGGATGAGTCAAAGATTTCATCATTTAACTCTACCAAATGACAAAACTTTGGACTAGACCAAATTGAAAGCATTGGCAGACAACAAAATAAAAGTGTCTCAAATGATGATTTCTGTCTTTGATTGGGTTGAAAACATTGTGGGAAAAGGAGAAAATGCTGGTTACCAGCATTTTCTCCTTTTCCCACAATGTTTTCAAAAGGCTTCTTTCTCAGGGTCGTTAAAAGTCAGGATTGTGTAGTAAAGAGTTAATAAAATTAATTTAGATTTAAGAGTATAGAGATTGAAGCTTGCCCTGGCACAGATTTTTAGCTCACCTGAACACGAAGTGCTCATGGTGAGCTATTGTGATCGTGCTGTGTCCGTCTTGCGTCGTCTGTCGTCAACTTTTTACCTTATGTACGCTCTAGAGGCCAGATTTTCAGTCTGATCCTCATGAAACTTGGTCAGAATGTTTGTCTTGATAAAATCTCGGATGAGTTCAAAATTGGGTCATGTGGGGTCAAAAACTAGGTCACTAGGTCAAATCTTAGAAAAACCTTGTGTACGCTCTAGAGGCCACATTTTCAGTCCAATCCTCATGAAACTTGGTCAGAATGTTTGTCTTGATAAAATCTGGGACGAGTTCGAAATTGGCTCATGTGGGGTCAAAAACTAGGTCACTAGGTCAAATCTTCGAAAAACCTTGTGTACGCTCTAGAGGCCGCATTTTCAGTCAGATACTTGTGAAATATGGTCAGAAAGTTTGCCTTGATAAAATCTGAGACGAGTTCGAAATTGGGTCATGTGGGGTCAAAAACTAGGTGACTAGGTCAAATCTTCGAAAAACCTTGTGTACGCTCCAGAGGCCACATTTTCAGTCAGATACTCGTGAAACTTGGTCAGAATGTTTGTCTTGATAAAATCTGGGAGGAGTTCGAAATTGGGTCATGTGGGGTCAAAAACTAGGTGACTAGGTCAAATCTTCGAAAAACCTTGTGTACGCTCAAGAGGCTACATTTTCAGTCCGATCCTCATGAAATTTGGTCAGAATGTTCGTCTTGATAAAATCTGGGAAGAGTTCGAAATTGGGTCATGTGGGGTCAAAAACTAGGTCACTAGGTCAAATCTTCGAAAAACCTTGTGTATGCTCTAGAGGCCACATTTTCAGTCAGATACTTGTGAAATTTGGTCAGAATGTTTGTCTTGATGAAATCTCAGACGAGTTCGAAATTGGGTCATGTGGGGTCAAAAACTAGGTGATTAGGTCAAATCTTCGAAAAACCTTGTGTACACTCTAGAGGCCACATTTTCAGTTGGATCCTCATGGAACTTGGTCAGAACGTTTGTCTTTATAAAATCTTGGATGAGTTGGAAATAGGGTCTTGTGGGGGTCAAAAACTAGGTGACTAGGTCAAATCTTCAAAAAACCTTGTGTGCACTCTAGAGGCCACATTTCAGTCAGATACTTGTCAAATTTGGTCAAAATGTTTGTCTTGATAAAAGCTCAGACAAGTTTGAAATTGGGTCATGTGGGGTCAAAAACAAGGTCACTAGGTCAGATCTTCGAAAAACCTTGTGTACGCTCTAGAGGCCACATTTTCAGTCAAATACTTATGAAACTTGGTCAGAATGTTTGGTTTGATAAAATCTCAGACGAGTTCAAAATTGGGTCATGTGGGATCAAAAACTAGGACACTAGGTCAGATCTTCGAAAAACCTTGTGTACGCTATAGAGGCCACATTTTCAGTCAGATACTTGTGAAATTTGGTCAGAATGTTTGGCCTATTGACTCAGGTGAGTGATCCAGGGCCATCATGGCCCTCTTGTGTACTGGTATGTGAAGTATGCATTAAACTGAAAACCCATGATCAGAATGCAAATCTGTATGAACCATGCTCCGTGAAAAAGGGGGCTTAATGCATGTGCGAAAAGTATCAACTCAGGTCAGCCAGCACAGTCTGTGCAGGCTGACCTGCGCCGAAACTTTTCACTATTGGTAAATTTTCTGTATGTCCAAGGACCAGTATACTTCATAATTAAGTCAGTTGTTAAAAAAAGTGGCTATTAAGGATCCTTAACTATGTGATGGCCTGATTAGTATCATTCATACATAGAGAGATGCATTAAATTCTGTCTTGCCAGAGAGTGACTCGTATCTGTATATTCACACAGCATTAACCCAGAAAAAAATGCCTTTGAAAACTATTGGGAATAGTAATAACCATTTTTTAGCTCCACTTGCTGTAAGCAAGCAAAGCTTATGTCATGGCGTGGTTTCTGTCATCCATCTGTCTGTCCGTCCGTTTTTCTTGTTTACACGATAAAGTCTGCATTTATGGTCTGATTTTCGTGAAACTTGCACAATTCGTTTATCTCATCAATAGCTTGAAGCCTATTGATTTTGAAAAAAATCTTGACTATCTGTGTGGGAAAAGTAGCCATTTAAAGTTCAAAATTTCAATTTCTTGTTTACGTGATAAAGTCTGTTTTTGTGGTTGGATTTTCATAAAACTTGCACAATTCGTTTATCTCATCAATAGCTTGAAGCCTATTGATTTTGGAAAAAAATCTGACTATTAGTGTGGGTAAAGTAGCCATTTAAATTTCAAAATTTCAATTTCTTGTTTACGTGATGAAGTTTGCATTTGTAGTCAGATTTTCATGAAACTTGCACAGTTTGTTTATCTCATCAATTGTTTGAAGCGTATTGATTTTGAAAAAAATCTGACAATGTGGGAAAAGTAGCCATTTAAATTTTAAAATTTCAATTTCTCTTTTACGTGATAAAGTCTGTATTCAATTGTTTATGTGATTAAGTTTGCATTTGTGGTCATATTTTCGTGAAACTTGCAGAGTTTGTTTATCTCATCGATAGCTTGAATCCTATCGATTTTGAAAAAAATCTGAAAATCAGTGTGGGAAAAGTAGCTATTTAAAGATCAAAATTTCTTTTTCTTGTTTACGCAATAAAGTCTGTATTTGTGGTCGGATTTTCATGAAACTTGCACAGTTGCTGTATATCATAAATAGTTTGAACCCTATTGATTTAACCCTTTCCCAAATGACAAATTTTGGACTGGTCCAAATTGAAAGAGTTTGCAGACTACAATTTTAAATTTGATGAAAATGGCAGAAAGGTCGCAAAAAGGGTAGAAAACACTGTGGGAAAAGGAGAATTTGCTTGTTACGAGCAATTTCTCCTTTTCCCACAGTGTTTTCAAAAGACTTGTACTGCAGACACGTGAAAACCAGGGCTTGTCTGGGAAAGGGTTAAAAAGAAATAACATTTGACATTCAGTATGGGAAAAAGAGCCATTTAAAGTTGAAAATTTACATGTTTTTTTATGCAATCAAGTCACATTTTTTATTCAATCTTTTGAAACTTGCAAAGATTATTTGTATAATCAAGGGATTGAACTCTATTAAGAATGAAGAAAATCTAGCAAACGGTTTAAGAAAAGCAGCCATTTGATGACTTCAACACAGTCCACATTATTGGTCACATTTCTTTGAAACTAGCAAGGATTGTTTAAAACAATGAGCACTGAAACCCTATCAAATTTGGCTGGATTTTAAAGAATTGGTTTTGAAAAATTGTACTTCAGTTGTTTTTTTTTTCACTATTGGTTTTGTTCAATTCACCATACCTACTTGTGCTATCTTAGTGGGTTCAAGCCCAGTGGCAACAACCCTTCCCCACATTTTTTGTGTGTTTCCTTGTTTTCCTTTTTGCATCATGAATTCACAGCATATGCTAGAAAAGACAGCAAAATCATGCCAGTGGAGCGATTCAGGTCCTCAAGGGCCTCTAGTTCTCCTTTCCCTACAATATTTTCTACCCTCTTAAAGGCAAATGTCATCAATTGAGCCACATTGAGTCAGTGTTCTGCAGATGCCTTCAATTTGGATAAGTCTAGAATTTTGTTGTTTGGTAAATGTTAAGAATTCTTGTCTTATTTCAGTGGGTGGGGGAGAAGCAGCACGAGTTTCAAGTGAATTCCATGCAACTGTTGTTCTACCAGGCGCCTCTATCAGCACTTTTACTTATCATCGTCATTCCATTCCTTGAGCCACTCAGTAGTCTGGCAAATATGTTCACAGTATGGCCTGCAGAAACTATGGTAACTATCTCATATTTTACGGATGACCTGTATATCAGTGTTTGTTCTTATGATGTTTCATTCCATTTTTAACTCTATACCAGACGAGAAAAATTTAGATGGGTTCAAACTGAAAGCATTTGCAGACGACATATTAAAGTGTGCTTAAATGGTGGTAATTGTTTGTGAAAGTGTAGAAAACTTTGTGGGAAAAGGAGAAAATGCTGGTTACCAGCATTTTCTCTTTTTTCTACAATGTTTTTGAAAGGGTTCTCTCACAGGTCGTTAAAAGTCGGGATTGTGTGGTAAAGAGTAAATAAATTTAGGTCCCCACTCCCAGCCATTTTCAGTTTGCATATAGCATCCATGCTTTCTGTGCAATAGTCATGAAAATCATGCACATATCAAATTTCAAACATTTATATCACTGAAAACTTCCTTGCCCGTTTTAGCTCTTTACGACACAAGAAAAATGTAGACTTGTCCTAATTGATAGCGTTTGCAGATGACATCAATAAACGGAATTTGTCTTTGAAAGGATAGAAAACTTTGTGGGAAAAAGAGAAAATGCTGGTTACCAAGTTAAGTCTTTACTAAATAACAAAATTTAAGACCTGTCTAAATTCAAAGCATTTGCAGACGACAAATTGAAAATGGTAGAAGTTACCTTTCATAGGGTAGAAAACATCGTGGGGAAAAAGAGAAAATGCTGGTTACCAGCATTTTCTCATTTTCCTTGAAAAAGGCTTCTTTCTCAAGGTTATTAAAACTATGGACTGTGTGGTAAAGGGATGAAAAAAAAAAATTGATAACTAAGGTTTGATAAATTTTTACATGGTTGAGAGAACAGATAAACTGTTTCAGATTTATAAATCTTAACCAAATGATCCTGTGTTTTGATGACTTCTGTGAGAAAAGCTGAAAACAATGTGAGATTTTGCTTGTAACAGGCAATTTCTTCTTATTTCCACAATGTTTTCTGCCCTTTCAGAGAACTTCAGCTCATTTGAACCCATTTCAAAATTTTGCATTTGCGGATGCTTAATATGGAAGAGTCCAAAATTTGTTGTTTTGTGAAGAGTTAAAATTTTACCAAATAACCCTGTATTTTGATAGCCCTTAGGTAGAAGACTTGAAAACATTGTAACCCGTTTCGTTTTGTTTTGTTTCATGGGTCAGTAAGATGAATCCCTTACTGGATGACAAAATTCTAGACTTTTCCAAATCAAAAGTGTTTTCCGACAACAAATTAAATGATTGGGCGTCTTGAAAAGGTTTGAAAATTTTTGAGAAAGGAGAAAATATAGGTTACCAATATTTTCTCTTTTTCCCACAATGCTTTCTGCCTTTTCAAAGGGAAATTCCATCATTTGAGCTTTGTTCAATTTATTGTCTGCAAATTTGGTTTATATTGGAGTTAAATGCTCTTTTAACAGCCAAGGTCGTATCACAGTGATCAGTGCACCTACACATGTGTTTCCTGGCTTTCTCTCACCAATTCTAATACAACTGTCTTTTCAAGCCACTTACTACTTTTCTCACATAGATCAGAGGTGAGAGGCAAAAAATGACAAAAAAAAAAGTTTGCCTGAACAAGGTATTAAACCCACAACCACCAGGTCATGAGTCAGATACGCTAACTACTGGGCTACTCAGCCGGGCTTATCATCTGCAAGAACTTTAATTTGGAAGAGCCTAAAATTTTGTAGTCTGGAAAGAGAGACAAGGTAATGAGGTAAAATTAAAATGGATGAAGTACACAGAGTGATGCAAAAATATGTTGTTTTCTGATTATATGGGTAATTGCCACAGATCCAGAAAAAAAAAGGTTATGTAAATGTTACAGATGAATAGTTGTGGTTCATGGTTGTACATTTATATTCTACTGGGAAGAATATAACTCTTTACCAAACAACAAAATTTTAGACTAGACTAAATTGAAAGCATTTGCAGATGACAAAATAAATGTGACTCAAAAACTGAAAATTGCTTCTTAAAAGGTTTAAAAACATTGTGGGAAAAGGAGAAAATGCTGGCAATCAGCATTTTCTCCTTTTCCCACAATGTTTTCGAAAGGCTTCCACCTTAGGGTCATTAACTCTTTACCAAACAACAAAATTTTAGACATGTCCAAATTGAAAGCATTTGCAGACATCTCGGATGTGATTAAATCATGAAATTTGTTTTTGACAGGGTAGAAAACATTGTGGAAAAAGGAGAAAATGCCGGTTACCAGCATTTTCTCCTTTTCACTCAATGCGTTCAAAAGGCCTCTTCCTTAGGGTCATTAAAATTTAGGATTGTGTGGCAAAGGGTTAAAAAAGTCGGGATTAAGTGGTTAACGGTTAGTGGTACAGATGAAAAGTCATAGTTCATGTTTGTACACTTATAATTATATTCTTTTTGGAAGAATATTAACTCATTACAAAAACAAGAAAAGTTCCAACTTGTCCAAATCCAAAGCATTTGTTTGCATAAAGTAAGAATGGCTTTAATGGTGAATATTGTCTTTGAAAAGGT
Organism: Tridacna gigas; assembly: GCA_945859785.2. Taxonomy (NCBI): domain Eukaryota; kingdom Metazoa; phylum Mollusca; class Bivalvia; order Cardiida; family Cardiidae; genus Tridacna; species Tridacna gigas. The sequence continues at coordinate 29,021,149 of OX244036.2, read as the reverse complement.
AGGAAACATTGTGGAAAAAGGAGAAATGCTGGTTACCCATATTTTCTTGTATTTTTTCAGAAATCCGCTCCCTCAAGGTTGTTAAAGCTCAGGAGTGTGTGGTAAAGGGTTGCCCTGCATTATCTTTAACTCTTACCACACAATCCTGACTTTTAACGACTCTGGGAAAGAAGCCTTTTGAAAACACTGTAGGAAAAGGAGAAAATGCTGGTAACCAGCATTTTCTCCTTTTCCCACAATGTTTCCTACCCTTTCCAAAACAAATTGCAATTCTTGAGTTGCATTTAATTTGTTGTCTGCAAATACTTTCAATTTGAACTTGTCTAAAATTCTGTTGTGTGGTAAAGACTTAAATGACAGTTTGAAATCATCCATGTAAAATGAACATGTAGTAGTTAGCTCTTTACTGGATGAAAAAAATTTAGAGTGTTCCACATTGAAAGCTTTGCATACAAAAAAACAATAAATGTGGCTCAAACTATATTTTTTGTATCAGAAAGGGTAGAAAACATTGTGGGAAAATGAGAAAATAAGGTTACCAGCATTTTTAGCTCCACTGGCCGAAGGCCAGCGGGCTTATGTCATGGCCCTTTGTCCGTCGTGCGTCCGTCCGTCCGTCCGTGCGTTAACTTTTATTTCAAACATCTTCTTCTCTGAAACTACCCATCCGATTTTCACGAAACTTCACAGAAATGATCCTGACATGGTCCTCTTCAGAATTTCTTGAAAGAATTTGATTCCTTCAAAAACTCTGGTTGCCATGGCAACAAAACTGAAAAATATTGGAAATCTTTAAAAATCTTCTTGTCTGAAACCATAAGGCATAGGGCTACCAAATTTGGCATGTAGCTTTATGTAGTAGACCTCTATCAAGTTTCTTCAAATTATAGCCCTGGGGTCAAAATTGGCTCTGCCCCAGGGGTCACAAGTTTTACATAGGCTTATATAGAGAAAACTTTAAAAATCTTCTTGTCTGAAACCATAAGGCATAGGGCTACCAAATTTGGCATGTAGCTTTATGTAGTAGACCTCTATCATGTTTCTTGAAATTATAGCCCTGGGGTCAAAATTGGCTCTTCCCCAGGGGTCACAAGTTTTACATAGGCTTATATAGAGAAAACTTTAAAAATCTTCTTGTCTGAAACCATAAGGCATAGGGCTACCAAATTTGGCATGTAGCTTTATGTAGTAGACCTCTATCATGTTTCTTGAATCTATAGCCCTGGGGTCAAAATTGGCTCTTCCCCAGGGGTCACAAGTTTTATACATAGGCTTATATAGAGAAAACTTTAAATATCTTCTTGTCTGAAACCATAAGGCCTAGAGCTACCAAATTTGGCATTTAGCTTGATCTAGTTGGAGTCTACCAAAAGTGTCCAAAGTATAGTCCTGGGGTCAATTTGGCCTCATACTTGGAGGGGGGGTTCACAAGATTTACATAGGCTTACATAGGGAAAACTTTTAAATCTTGGTGTACATAGCCATAAGGCTTAGGCTACCAAATTTTGCATATAATTATAGCATTATTTAGTGGACAGTTACAAAGAGGGCCCAAGTTACAGCTCTAGGATCAAGTTTGGCCCTGCACCAGGGATCACAAGTTTTACATGGGTTTATGGAGTGAAAAGTTAAGAAACCATCTTGTTACCAGCCATAAGGCCAAGAACTCCCACATTTGGCATGTTATTCTTCTAATACAATATTCCCCATTTAGTCAGACTGTAGCCATGAGGTCAAAGTTTTATAAGGGCTTATATAGTGAAGACTTTTCTTCGTGGTTTATATTTATAAGCCAGTGGAGCGATACAGGGCCATCATGGCCCTCTTGTTTCCCTTTAACCGGAATGTTTTCAAAAGCCTTCTACCTTAGGGTCATTAAAGCTTGGGGTTTTGTTGCAAGGGGTTAATAAACATTGAATGTGGTTTATTGTGTGATTACATTTGAAAATATCTTAGCAAAAGGAGAAATTGCTGCTTGTTTTGTCAAAAATGTTTCAGGGAAAAAAAAAACTGTGCTCTATGTTTTTATTAACCTTTTATGAAACAAACCCCTGTTATCATGTCCTTGAAGAAGAGGGTATTTGAAGACATTGTGGAAAAGGGAGAAAATGCTAGTAATCGGCATTTTCTCCTTTTTCCACAATGTTTTTAACCTTCCATATACAAATTCCGTCATTTGAGACACATGTACATGTAATTTGTCATCTGCAGAAGCTTTCAATTTAGACAGGGGTAAATTTTGCTATCTGATAAAGAGTTAACTCTTTACCACATGACAAAATTTTAGCCCTGGTCCAATTTTAAGTTTGCAGAGGAAATTTAAAATGCTACTCAAAAGCATAGCATTTATCATTCAAAGGATAGAAAACATTGTGGGAAAAGGAGAAAATCTTGCTTACTAGCATTTTCTTCATTTCCCACAATGTTTTCCAAAAGCATTCTTCCTCAGGGTTGTTAAAACTCTGGATTGTGTGGTGAAGGGTTAATCAGAATGTTGATACAAATGCGCATAATACAAGAAACTTGCACTATCTTTTGTCCTTTTTGCTCTTTTCTGGATGTGTTTAGCACCGTACACCATTATGTTCATTTCGATGTATACTACTAACACTTTGATAGGGATCATTTAGATATTTCAATACCGGTATATCTCACAATAATACAGTTTTACATTAAAAACATCCATTTCCACAGGTAGTATATTCCATTGGTGTGGCAATGTAACAATTGAAAAATCATACCTGATACATGCAACACAAAATATATCGGTTTAATATAATGGGGCAATCCCTAGCAAATTTTGAGTAGTATACTATTTATGTTGTATTTTCTCTCATTTCAGGTTGTGTATATCTTCTCACATCATTATGTTAGTTGTATGCTCATGCTTGTGTTTCTCTATCAGGCTATGCATATATATTTACATCATATTATTATTACCTCACCTGAGCTCAGGTGAGCACTTTAGGGCTAGTGGCCCTCTTGTATGCTTCATGGTATATTTTTTCCTTTTTGTCTAATTTCAGGCTGTAGTGTTTTTATCAGGTGTTGTGGCATTTTCTGTGAATCTCTCCATTTATTGGATAATTGGGAACACCTCTCCTGTAACGTATCCTTTCCACAGAATGTGAATATGTTCCTATACCTTGCAAGGACAATTGGACAAACATGCTGAGAAAACTGTAACTGAATGTCAGACTCATTGATTCAAGCAGAAAGAACTGCTTCTGATTTATTTTCCAAGAAAAATACACAATGCAGCAGAACATGACAATTTATAATCTGATATAATTATATCAGTGTTTCTGCTAGCTCATAAATTTTGGGGGTCATCTGTGACTTGCTGTTTGGAATTTTGGGGGTCATTCAGAAATTTTATGTGTCATGGTCTTCCACCTTTTTTTTCACGTGTTGTTTGCCTTTGTTTAGTTTGTAGATGTCGCATAATGGTAAAAGTTTTAACCCTTTACCACACAATCCTGACTTTTAACGACCCTGGGGAAGAAGCCTTTTGAAAACATTGTGGGAAAAGGAGAAAATGCTGGTAACCAATATTTTCTCCTTTTCCCACAATGTTTTCTACCTTTCCCAAAACAAATTTCAGTTTTTCAGTCACATTTATCTTGTCATCTGCAAATGCTTTCAATTTGGAAACATCCAAAATGTTGTCGTTTGGTAAAGAGTAAAATGATAGTGTGGTATTAATGGTAAAAGTTGAAAACAGTGACCTCTTAGAAACTATCGTCTGTCAACCCAATTACTCAGCAAGTCGGTGACCATTACCTAGCAGGGTCTAAAACTTGGACAAAAAGTTTAAGTATGGATTCCATACATTAATATAGGCAAGATGACAGTGATGACACACAGAACAATGTCACGTTTTAGACCGATTCAGTGTAAACCGGAAACGAATAGTTCAGTGTTAAAAAGCGGGTTCGATATGATTCTGCAGTTATAAACGTGACGTTTTTGTAAGATATATTATTTGAATCTATCCTTTATGTTCCTATTTAGTTCAGATATATGTTGCGTCAAGGAAGACGCAATGTATTAATTTCCTTGCGTCAGGCTTTCATCTTGCGCGTCAAAAACATGGACTTTCTGAAACACTGTATATATGCAAGATATCAGTCAGTCGGTTGGTTGGTTCTGTCTTTACCATAGACATCGACATAGACATACTTTATTACGTATACATATACATGTATCTTGTAATATAATACATGATTTTACTGTACCTGTGGTCATGTGACGTGTACAATAACAACCTCATAGAGTGTAACAAAAGCCAGTTTCTACCGTTTTTCAAAAATAATGGGGAAAAAGGAGATAGTACATGTACAATACTTAATGAGTACCCCCAACTAGTATAGTGCATGAACATCAAACCTTGAGAGGGTGGTCGCTGGGCGTGAAACGGACACTATAATTTGTCAATTTTGAACTTTACATTAGAAAGCATCTGAAATAATAGAATAGAAGAAAAGATAGGATGGAGAACGAGACATAAAATTGCTCGAAAATAGTGTTGAACAAGACAAATACAATGCATAACATACAACGACTTACAACATTCTGTTGCTAGCTTACAGGCGCTAGTCAAATTTCTCAATTTTTAAAAGTTTTGCAATGAAACATACAACTTAAAATGGTTCGTAATTTAACCCTTTCCCAAACAAGCCCTGGTTTTCACGTGTCTGCAGTACAAGTCTTTTGAAAACACTGTGGGAAAAGGAGAAATTGCTCATAATGAGCAATTTCTCCTTTTCCCACAGTATTTTCTACCCTTTTTGAGAACTTTCTGCCATTTTCATCAAATTTAGAATTGTCGTCTGCAAACTCTTTCAGTTTGGACCAGTCCAAAATTTGTTGTCTGGGAAAGGGTTAAAACATTATGGGTTGGGACGAATACAATGCATAATACTAGACAACTTGCAGCGATCCGTTGTTAGTTTAGAGATATTGGAACTTACAAATAATACTTAACCCCTGGGCTGCCATGCGTGACTTCAGGACCTTAGGGACACTGTAGATCAAGACCAGACAGCACAAAATGTGCAGTCTGATCTTGGATTCACATTCCCAGGTAAGATGTATCCCCATTAGAATACCTTTGAAAAAAAAAAAAAAAAAAAAGCAACAGTGTAATTATTACTATCGGCTTGACACTTTGATTTCACTTATTTAGCAGGCCAAGGCTTAATATATAAACGGGAAATGATTGATTGATTGTTTGATGTTTAACGCCGTTTTCAACATTATGTCAGTTATTACACATTTGTATTCAACAATGACATTCTCTGTTTTGTTGCACAGGTAATAAAACGGGTAAGGTTTAATAAGATTCTTACATTACTTGAATTAAAAAGCTGTAACAACTTAAACATATTCGGTCGGACACGGAAATATTTCCTTCTGTAGTTTTTACGAAGGTCACTATATGCTGAACAAATTAGAATAAAATGGTACTCATCCTCAATCTCTCCAGAATTACATACTGTACAAACTCTGTCAGACCTTTCAATTCTTTGTCTTCCATATCAGCCTGATTCAGTACGTAAATTGTGAGAGGAAATTTGAATTTTTGTAAGTGCGCTCCTGTTTTGTTTAGTGTTCAAAATTCTAATATAATTTTCTAGTCCCCAATTTGGCTTGATATACGGATAAAGAGACTTGAGAACCTGATTGGTTTTTATATCCGATGACCATGTCTGTCAAGCATATCTGTTCATTTCAAGGCTCATAAAGAAACGAGCATTTTAAACAGTGTAGAGGAAAGAAAACTGCTGGTAACCAGCATTTTCTCCTTTCCCAGTAATGCTCTCTTCCAAAGACAAATGTTGTCAATTAATTCATGTTTATTCTACTGTAAGCAAAACTGAGCTATGCACTAGCAAAAGTGGGCTTAATGCATTTCCTCGATGCCAATAGTGAAAAGTTTCAGCCCACGTCAGACTGCACAGGATGACCTGGGACAATACTTTTTGCAGATGTATTTAGCCCCCTTTTCATAGAGCATGGTTCAGTAGTCAGCCAGAATAGCACAAGTGGTTTGACATGACACTTGTAAGGGACAAATCTTAAGATACTTGAGGGTGTGGGTAAAATTCCCATGGCAGACTTACTGAAAAAATTACTTATAGGCTTTCTGACATGCAAAACCTAGGTCCCATGTGATGGTGCTATACACTGAGCACCTTAACCCTTTCCCAAACAATAAATTTTAGACTGGTCCAAAATGAAAGAGTTTGCAGACAACAATTTTAAATTTGATGAAAATGGCAGAAAGTTCTCAAAAAGGGTAGAAAACACTGTGGGAAAAGGAGAAATTGCTCGTAACGAGCAATTTCTCTTTTTCTCACAGTGTTTTCAAAAGACTTGTACTGCAGACACGTGAAAACCAGGGCTTGTTTGGGAAAGGGTTAAAAAACCAGTTGTAACTTGTGGTGGGTTTCATTCTGCAACTTGCACCATAACTGACAGCCTTCTGGGGGAGATTGCCGATATGGGAAACTAGTGGCAACCAGTGGCCTTGATAAATAAATGAAAAAATCAATCTTTGCTCTCAATATGGACAAGTTTAGAATTGATGTTGTAACTTTTATGTATCACAAATAATTTTGACAGATTTTATTTTCTCTTTCATTTTTGAAATTTCCAAATTTTTATCATACCATAATTTCTTAACATGCTGTACAGCTATAATATGGTCGGACATTTGAAGTTCTGCTTGACACTGGTTGGTGGATTTTTACTTTTTAATGACAGCTTGAACTTTCTACAAATATGTGGTATTTTAACTACTCTGTCAGGTAAGTGGTGCTCCTTTACCCTTTATCAAACAATCCCCATGTTTCTGTGACCCCAAGGAAGAAGCCTTTTGAAAACAGAGCGGTGAAAGGAGAAAATGCTGGTAAGCAGGGTCTGTATTTACCAACCATTCTCAAGAACTTTCTTGGTCTCATTCTCCAGAATTTTCTAAATTTGCAAGTAACACAATTCTTAATGGCTAAACCAAATCTGATTGGCTAAACAAATGGTTTAGCCAATCAGTAGTTGTGTTACTTTCAAATTTAGAAAGTCTTGGAGAAGAAGGCAAAGAATGTTCTTAAGAATAGTTTGTGAATACGGCCCTAGCAATTCTTCCTTTTCCGGCAATATTTTCAAGGCATTCAAGTCATGTTTAATCTTTCACTTGCAAAAGCTTTCAAGATGGAGGTGGGTAAAATTTTGTTTTTGGTAAAGATTAGACTGAGTTTATTGAATAAATAGATAATAAGTCCTTTACAATTAGTCTTCACTTGTAAACTGGTCAAGGTAAAATTTTAGTGGATAAGTATTTTTTCTACATAAGTTGTTGGCTCATTTTTTATATCCAATTTTATTTACATAGATTTCAAATTTTGTTATCAATTTTTATATTGGGATGAGAGGAAATCTTTTAACACTTTAACTCCTTACCACACCACAAAAATTTAGACTTGTCCAAGTTGAAAGCATTTGCATATCACAATTTAAATTTGGCTCAAATGATGGAGTTTGTCTTTGATGTGGTGGAAAACATTGTAGGAAAAGGAGAAAATGCTGGTCACCAGCATTGTCGAAAACATTGTAGGAAATTGAAAAAATGTTGGTCACCAGCATTTTCTCCTTTTCCCACAATGGCTACAAAAGTCTTCTTCTTAGGGTTGTTAAAACTTGGAAATGCGTGGTAAAGTGTTAACCGCCAGTAACGATCCCAACTACTCTGTATTGAAAGCAATTGCAGAGGACAAATTGAATTCGGCTCAAATGATGGAATGGTCAGCGAAATGGCAGAAAAAAGTGCGGGAAAAGGGGCAAGGTGATTAGAATATGAGATTGTTTGGTAAAGGATTAAAGAAGAAAACAGATCTATAGGTTATAGAATTGGAGAAAAAAAATTGTCCTAGAGATACCTGATAGAATGATGGGTTTAACATTGATTGTGAATACAACGCATAGTTCAACCAATCAATTATTCAAATTCTTTGATTAGTTGATCAAAATGTATTGATCAGCTCAGTGATTTTTTTTAATCCTTTACTGAACAATAATGAATTTTACTTCTTTACCGAATCAACAATTTTAGACTGGTCAAAATTCAAAGCACTTGCAGACAACAAATAAAATGATACTCAAATGATGGAATTTGTATCAGACAGGGTAGGAAACATTGTGGGAAAAGTAGAAAATGCCTTCACACTCAGGGTCGTAAAACTGGGGATTGTGTAGTAAAAGGTTAGAAATACTAAGGAAGAATTTTTCTTGCAAACTTAGTTGGAAAAGGAGAAAATGCTGGCGACCAGCATGTCTGTTTCCAATGTTTCTTTAGCCACAATTTGTGTTTTGTTAGCAGTTGTCGTCTGCAAACTTGGACAAACTGGAAAAGGTGTAAATCATGTTTGTTTACTCTTTACTGCATGAAAAAATTGAAGACTAGTCCAAACTGAAAGCATTTGCAGACGGCAAAATAAATGCGACTCCAAAATTGAAATTTGAATTGGGAAGGGTAGAAAACATGGTGGGAAAAGGAGAAAATGCTGGTCATCAGCATTTTCTCCTTTTCCCATCATGTTTTCAAAAGCTTTCTCCATCAAGGTCGTTAAAACTTGGGGTTGCGTGGTAAAGGGTTAAAGAGTGTATCAAGTGATCAATTGTATTGATCAGCCAAGTGGATTTGTTAACCTGCTAACATACAAGGCTTTTTATCCAGGGTGATGGGTTTGATTCCTAGCTCAGACAAAATCTTTCTGAGGATTGTGACGGGATTCATTCCTCTGTCACCACTGAACAATGAACATCTTCAACCATATTTATATGGGAAAGCCGCCAGTAGCTTATCAAAAAGATTGTTTTGCAAAGCTACTGGTAGCAGAAGCTCCAGGAAAGCATGGATAAATGCACTGGCTGCTGCAATATAATTGAAATGATGTTGAGAACTGTGTCATCTCTTTACAAAATAGAAAATTTTATACTGATTCAAATTGATAGCATTTGCACATGACAATTTAACTTAAATGAGGGATTTTTTTTTTGTGAGAGTAGAGAAAACATTGTGGGAAAAGAAGAAAATACTGGTAGACAGTATTTCCTCCTTTTCCAACAGAGTTAACAGAGGTCATCCCCATGAGGGTCATCAAACTGGGGTTTGTTTGGTAAAAGGTTAAACACCAAAACAAACAAATATATTTGAGCCATGCTCTGGTAAAAGGGGGATTATTAAATCCCTGTGATGCTTGATATCAAGCAATTCATTACATGAGGTCATGGATCCACAAAGTCCACTTTGTCAAACATCAGACTCAATCACGGGGGAAACTGGTACCTGGTACCTGCAGGAGATTGACCAATAGCAAAAAGTTTTGGCCCAGGTCAGCCTGTTTGGACTGCGCAGGCTGACCTGTGTCGATACTTTTTGCAGATGCATTAAGCCTCCTTATCACAGAGCATGGCTCATTTGTATTTGGTCAATATTTTTTGCCCAATTTTTTGTAGGTATGATATACTACTTTACAGTTTCTGGTCATATGATTGGAAAAAAGGTTATTGCGTGTTGTTCACTTTATATTTTGCTTTGCTTGTTCATTCATTCATCTTACACTTTTCACTTGTAAATTCATCATTTTCATGACTCCTAAAGCTTTACCAGACAACTCTAGGTTATAACAATCTTCAGGAAGGCCTTTGAAAACACCATAGGAAAAGAAGGAAATGCTGATAACCAGCATTTTCCCCTTTCCCACAGTGTTTTCTACCCTCCAAAAGGTATATGATATCATTTTAGACACACTGAAAGTGTTGTCTGCATAATGCTTTCAATTTGGATGAGTCAAAAATTTTGTTGTCTGGTAAAGAGTTGAGGATGATAGCTTAATAAGAGTTGTCAAAAGTCTGAACACTTTTATTCTTCATGTAGATAGAAATTAATGTAGGAAACAAGGACCCAGAGTTGCCGACCACTCAAAATTTCATTCTTCCTCTAATTCTATGTTTCAAATTTATTTGACCGCAACAGTTTAACCCTTTACCATATGACAAAATTTTTGCCTTGTCCAAATTGAAAGCATTTGCAGACGACAATTTCACTGTGGCTCAAATGGTGCTATTTTTCTTTGAAAGGGTAGAATTTATCGTGGAAAAAGGAGAAAATGCTGGTTATCAGCAGTTTCTCCTTTTCCCACAATGTTTTCAAAAAGCTTCTTTCCCAGGGTCGTTAAAAGGCGGTATTGTGCGGTAAAGGGCTAACATCAAAGGCTTTTGGTTTATATTGAGTCAACCACATCATGATATATGTACTGGTTAGTTTTCCAGGAAACAATCAATAACTCTTTATGACACAGTCCTGAGTTTTCCCACAATGTTTTCTGTTCTTTCAGACACATTCCATCTCTTGAATCACGTTTAATTTATCATCTGCAAATGCTTTCAATTTGGACCAGTCTGAAATTTTGTCATCTGGTAAAGAGTTAGCCTCTCTGTGTCACAGGTAATAACAAGGACTTTTGCAGACAGCACAGGACAAGATCAGCTAGCACAGAAAGTGCAGTCTGATCTTGGATCTGTAACGTCAGCTTGTCTTTGCCAAGCCTATGACAAAGATATCTTTTTGAGCTCCAGTTAACTGTATTTTCATACATCAGAAGATTTTGAGTGTATAAATTTGGTGCTGAAGGAGTTAAAAGTGATCAGATGTGAGTAGAAGTATACATAGTAAAATTTGTGTTGCACCCCCTGTGTTTTTTACCGGGTTTGATTTTCTGACGTGAATGAGATAAAATTGGGTCGAAATTAGAATTCGGCTGCTGCATACACCAACAGACTCGTCTTTTGCCCATAAAATGAACTGAACTGAGGTATCCCTTGACCTCATAGTAAGTGGGAATCTTTTGCGTAGATGTTGCTTTCAAATTTAAGAAAAACGAGAAGCGTTGAAGTTTGGTTAAAACAGGGAATTTAATGTCGAAACAAAACTTACGACAGGTTGAAAGTGACCTGCAGAAAACGGACACACAAAATCAGGCAATATTGCGTACTTCCACCCGGGGCGTGCAAAACAGCTTGCAGTCTTTGTCTCACACCTCTCACGAGAGGTTGAAACAGCTCGATCAGTAGCTGCTGCCATGAGGTTAAGGGATACCTCAGTTCATTCCATTTCAGAGACAACAGACTTGTTTGTTCTTGTATACAGCAGCCAGATTCTAATTTCCAACCCATTTCATATCATTCACGCCAGAAAATTAAACACTTTTTAAACACAGGAGGTGCAACACTAATTTTACTATATATATATTGCTTAACCATTGATGCATAACAAAGAGTTTTTGAACTTTTCACCAGAAAATATTCAGCCCTTACAAAGTGAAAGCTTTTGCAGATTACAAAATAAAAGTGGGAGTTGGCTTGGAAGTGGGAAAGAAAGAAAGTGCTGGTTACCACATTTTCTCCTTTTTCTCAATGTATCAAAGGCAGTGTTCGGCCAAGGATTATTCAGAGGGGGGACAAATGTCCTGTAAACTTTGATAAATAGGGGTATCTTCAAAATTTGTGAGACAAATGCACTCAAGAATGATAATATCAGAAAGGGACAAAGTCTCACCCGTGTGCTTTTTGGTAGGACATTATTTCTAATCCAAAATGGACAGTGTCCCAGAATCTCCCCCTTAGCAGAACACTGGAAGGCCTTCTTCCTCAGGGTCATAAGGACCCAGGCTTGTATGGGTAACTGTTTAACTCTTTACCAAACGACAAAGTTTTAGACTGGTCCAAATTGAGAGCATTGGCAGACAACAAATTTAATGTAGCTCAACTGCTGATTTCAGTTTTTGATAGGGTAGAAAACATTGTAGGAAAAGGAGAAAATGCTGGTTACCAGCATTTTCTCCTTTTCCCATAATATTTTCAAAGGCCTTCTTCTTCAGGGTCGTTAAAACTTGGGATTGTGTGGTAAAGAGTTCAGTATTTGAGTAAAACATGCTGTGCTTTATCACGTAGCAGAGAGCAAAAAAAACCAAAATGTATGCTACAAATGTTTGTTTATTTAAAATAAAGAAGCGAGATCAATATGTTGAATATTTATAAAAGAGGATCACAGGGGTCAAAGCCTCATTCTGTAAGCACTATAAAAGTGCAGAAGTTATGAAGGCTGTTTCTCTTAAATTTGGAGGTTATTTCACTTAATGCTTTAACCCTTTGCTGAACAATTCTGGGTTTTAACGACCCTCAAGAGGATTTCTTTTGAAAACAATGTGAGAAAAGGAGAAAATGCTGGTAAACAGTATTTTCTCGCTTTCTGACATTTTCTACTCTATCAAAGACAAAAACTGGTTTTAATCCACAACTGATTTGTCCTCTGCAAATGCTTTCAATTTGGACAAGGCCAAAACTTTGTTGTTTGGTTAAGAGTTAATACATCAGTATATCCTGTATCTTTTTATGAGCCTGAGGAAGAAGACTTCAAAATAGCAAAATTAGAAAAGGAGAAAGTGCTTGTAACCTGCATTTTCTTAGTTTTCCCCCATGTTTTGTTGCCTTTCAAAGGCAGGTCCCATCGTTTGAGCCAGATTTGAAATGTCACCTGCAAATGCTTTCCACATGGACAGGTTTGAATAGTCATCTGGTGGACAGTTGAAGAGCAGTGGGGAAAATGTGGAATTAAGAGGAAAAGAGAAAGCACTTGGGGAATTGCATGCAGTTAGTAATGAAAGAATCTTATATATGTACATGTAGAAGAACGTATGTAGTACTGTCATAGCTGTATTATTGTACCATCATTATTGTGTCATGCAAGCAGCAGATTAACTCATTACTAAATAATCCAATGTTTTGATGGTTCTGAGGATAAAGGCTTTTAAAAACAATGTGGGAAAAGGCAAAAATTAGTTGTGTTCAGGTATTTTCACATATGAATGTCAAAATATGTCACATGAGGAAATGGGTTGATATAGGCAGAAGTGACAGTATCTAGTTATATAATATACATGTATATGATATGTTTATGTAACTACATGCAGTTAAATTTAATCACAAAATTATACTATAATCTTATTAATCAAGTAATTTTGTTTTGGACAAGTCACAGACCAGAGGTCTTAGGTATTGGCCCTTGGCCTTTGGCCTTGGGCTAATACTGCAGACTGAAGACCTGTAACCTGGCCTACAAAAAAAATCAGTTCATTGATGACAGTTATTTAAATAAACGGCTGGAATTTGTCATCATCATTTTATTTGATATCAACCAAGTCATTGGGACCTTGTCTTGCTCAGAGTTGGTCAAGTTTTCCTCATACATGTATTCGCAGAGGTTATAGATCTTGGCCGAGTTTGTCATTTAGTGTTGAGAGGATCGTTTTTGTCATATAAATGCAATTAAACAGTGTGTTAATTAATAAATGAGGCCTGTTCTGTAAACAAGGGGTTTAATGCATCTTCAAAAAGTATCGACCTAAGACGGTGCAGAATGTGCAGGCTGTTGTGGGTTGAAACTTTTTGCTAATGGTCAATTTTCTACATTTCAAAGGACAGCCTACCTCATAATTTAGTCGGTTGTTAGACAAAATGGATTTTATGGATCCATAATTATGTAACAACTTGCTTAGTATAATGCATCTCTGAGATGCATTAAATCCCCTTTTGCCAGGGTATGGCTCAAATGTATTTGATATGTATAGGTATTTATTTCATTTGATTTTTGCTATGTGATGGCAGTAACTGTGGTAATTCTGCACCAACTCTTCACCTTGTTTTACAAAGGGTAGAAAACATTGTAGGAAATAAAGAAAATACTGGTTACTAGCATTTTCTCCTTTTCCAACAATGTTTCAAAGGCTCTCTGCCTAAGGGTCGTTAAAACACAGGATTGTTTGATGACGGGTTACAGAGGATTAACATCAGATCCTGGGAATGGAGGCTTTTGAAAAGATGGTTGGAAAAGGGGAAAATGGTTAAGACCAGGCCATTTTCCCCTTTTACTGCAATGTCTTCTTGTAAGTTAGCTCCCATTATTTGAGCAACATTTCATTTGCTCTTTGGGAAAACTTTCACTTTGGTTGAGTGTGAAATTTTATTCTGAGATGAACAGTTGATTTCTGTAAGTGCCCTACTTCTGTATTGGATCTTCTATATTACATTTGAGCCATGCTCTGTGAAAAGGGGGCTTCATGCATCTGCGAAAAGTATCGACCCAGGTCAGTCTGTGCAGTCCACACAGGCTGAACTGGTCGAAAACTTCACCATTGGTCAATTTTCTGTATATCCAAGGACTAGTCTACCTCATGATTAAGTCTTTTGTTAAAATAAGTAGCTGTTAAGGATGCATAATTGGGTGATGGCTTGACTGGTATCATGTGTTACGGAGATGCATTAAGCCCCCTTTTGCCAGAGCATGAATCATTTGTAATTCTTTGCCTGTTCTCTCTCATATTTTGGTCCTATACACAGGTTATGAAGCAAAAAAAAAGACTGACCTTTCAAGTACTTTTCATAACAGTAGTGGCCTTTTTCAGCCAATGTAGTTCAAGATCAGACTGCACAAAATGTGCAGTCTGATCTTTGATCTGCACTGTCTGCTTTGCATGGATATTCTAGACAATAGCAACTTTGAAACTGCAGATATTTAGATCTTTTCTAGACTGAAAATGTCTTCCAGGTTATTTGGTGCCTTAACCCATTACTGCACAATGCCGCCTATTAACGACCCTGGGAGAGAAGCCTTTTGATAACATTGTGGGAAAAGGAGAAAATGCTGGAAACCAGCATTTTCTCCTTTTCCCATAATGTTTTCTAGCCCATCAAAGAAAAATTGCACCATTTGAGCCACATTGAAATTGTCGCCTGCAAATGCTTTCAGTTTGGAAAAAGGCTGTTGTCTGGTAAAGGGTTAAAGTTCAGCATTTGCAGGAGAATACCTTAAATCATTTCAAGGTTCCTGCATGGCACAAAGGTTGATGCACAGGTTAATGTGCAATCAGGAGTTCCTGGGTTCGATCTTTATATAGGGCACAGGGGTTTTAGTGGGATTGTCCTTTGCCAAGTCACTTCAGGACCCCTTCATAGGACTTGTGAAAGCTGGAAAAGATATGATCAAGTGAACTACCACCATGATTTCACTGAAATACCAGTAATGTTCAAATCATGATAAACATCATTGAATTAGAAATCATTAGGTTGTCTTGTCTATTTACAGGAGTCATAGCATATACCCACTTCAAGATGAAGGAGAACAAACAGGTCGCTCAGCTTCCAGTTACTACTGAAAACAAATCTTGAGAACATCCTGGTGATTCATAGAAAATGCCCTGGTATCCATGGCAACTGGGGAGATAACCTGTATTTTTGTTATTTCTTGTATTTGTTTTGTTCGATGTTTTGCCTTATGATCATGTATTTTTAACCCATTCCCAAACAAGCCCTGGTTTTCACGTATCTGCAGTACAAGTCTTTTGAAAACACTGTGGGAAAAGGAAAAATTGCTCATAACGCGAATTTCTCCTTTTCCCACAGTGTTTTCTACCCTTTTTGATAACTTCATGCCATTTTCTTCAAATTTAAAATTGTCATCTGCAAACTCTTTCAGTTTGGACCAGTCCAAAATTTGTCGTTTGGGAAAGGGTTAATGACCCTAAGAAGAAAGAATTTTGAAAATATCATGGAAATGGGGAAACTGCTGAAAACCAGCATTTTCTCCTTTTTCACCTCGGTGTTTTCTGACTTTCCAGACACAAATCCTATAATGGTGAGTCGCAATTACTTTATGTTCTTTATTGCTTCCATTATCGACAATTCTGAAAGTTTCATCTGGTGAAGAGTTAGAATATTTTTGGTTATATGTAAACCTTTTTCCATTGATTAAATATTTTTGTGACCCTTTTCTTCATAATCAAATCTCTGACCTCTAGTTTTAACTGTTAAAGCACCTTTCATGACTTAAGTTGCCTTTGCGGCCAGTGTAGATCAAGATTCAGGCTGCACAAAACATGCAGCCTGATCTTTTACCTACACTGTCAGCCATGAAGTTGCAAATATTTGGTTTGTTTTTCTAGTATGAACATGTCTGATAGGTTTATTTGATGCTCTAAGGGTTAATATCTCTGCATATAAAAGATTATATTTGTACATAGATAATTTTATACTCTCTGTACTGCCACTCGCTACTTATAAACCTCTGTCCAGCACCCATATTTTCCATGGTAATTTGTATTTGGTACTTTCAGCAGTGAGTCAGTAGCAAAAAAATCAAGCATCTGAAAGTATGGCCAAAACTTTATTTTATACAATGAGCATAATGAAATGGAAGCAGAAACATGCAACACACTGATAAAAGGAGAAGATTAATTTGACAAGACATTTTTTTCCATAATTATGTCACCATGTTTTCTCATAAGTTGCTAGCATAGGTAAAAAGTTTCAAATGAAAAAGATCGCTCTCTTGTTAACTCTTTACCAGACAAAGAGTTGTCCATATTTAACTTTTTACCAATTTTTGTCTGGTCCAGATCCAAAGCAGCTGCATACAACAAACCAAAATTGCACAGATAGTGAAACTTGTTCTTGTCAGGATAGAAAACATTGCGGGAAGAGGAGAAAATGTTAGTTATCAGCATTTCCTCCTTTTCCTACAATGTTTTCAAAAGCCCTTTTCCTAGGGTTCATCAAAAGCTGAGAATGGTGGTACAGGGTTAAGCATTTTCAAATAACTCATTAGATGTACTGGAAATGATGACACTTATCTTGGAATGGTTATAAAACAATGCTGGAAAAGGGGAAAATACTTGTTACCAGTGGGTTACCTGCATTTTCTCCTTTTTCTACACCATTTTCAAAAGCTTTCTTCCTCTGGGTGATAAAAACATGGAAATGTCTTGTGAACATGTATATTTGTTTGGGAAATATTTTAGTGTGAATAGAATTGGAGAAATAAGTGATCACTGCTTCATAATTTGTGCTTTTCGGATAATTTTCTGGGATATTGGTAACTTTCCAGGAATGTGTTTTACCTCTATTACGTAATTTTATTTTTGTTAACCCTTTACCGCACAATGCTGCCTTTGAACGACCCTGGGAAAGAAGCTTTTTGAAAACACTGTGGGAAAAGGAGAAAATGCTGGTAACCAGCATTTTCTCCTTTTCCCACAATGTTTTCTCCCCTATCAAAGAAAAATTGCACCATTTGAGCCACATTGAAACTGTCGTTTGCAAGTGCTTTCAATTTGGACAAGGCTTAAATTTTGTCATCTGGTAAAGGGTTAATAATGGTATTTCCTTCTTTTTTTCTGGACAGTGTGTTTTAGTGTTTATTCCTAAAGACTGCAACAATTTTTAGGTGTAAAATTAAGGAAAATATTGCATTTTGTAAAGTGTGGCATTATTAATCAGGTACAAATTATACATTGGCATACTCTTTGTCTGTTTCCATGAAGGTCTATTTTTTTCCTTTTCCCACAATGGTTTCAACCCTTTCAGCAAATAGCTAGGTCGTTTGAACTGCATCTCTATGTTGTTGATAGATGCTTTCCATTTTAGCAATGTTTTCAAAAGCCTCCTCTCTCAGGGTTTTTAAAACTCAGGATTATGTGGTTAAAGGTTAAAGAGTTAACCCTATACCATACAACCCCGAGATTTAATGATCCTGAGGAAATACCAGTAGCTTCTTAAAAACCTTGTGGGAAAAGGAGAAAATGCTGGTAACCAGCATTTTCTCCATTTCCCACAAGGTTTTCAACACTTTCACAGACAATTACCTTCATTTAAACTAAATTTTATATGACATTTGCAAATGCTTTCAATTTGGACCAGTCTGAAATTTTGTTGTTTGGTAAAGAGTTGAGATTTTGTATTGGCTTATTACTTTCCTGAAGCAAAGTTCTGCTGATAATTTTTAACACATTCTTGTGAATATCTAGATCTTTTTTTTTTTTTGAGTGAAAAATATATATATTTTTTAGCTCACCTGAGCACGAAGTGCTAAGGTGAGGTATTGTGATGGGTCATTGTCCAGCGTCCATCTGTCCACAATTCCTTTAAACATCATCTCCTCCTAAACCGCTGGGCCAATCTTGATGAAACTTGGCAGGGATGTTCCTTGGGTGAAGCTCCACCAAAGTTGTTCAAAAGATTGAATTCCACCCATAACTTTGGTTTCCATGGCAACAGAAAGGAAAAAAATGGCAAAATCTTTGAAAATCTTCTTCTCTGATTCTAGAAGGTGTAGAGCTTTGATATTTGGTATGTAGCATCTCCTAGTGGACCTCTACCAACTTTGTTCATATGATGCCCCTGGGGTCAAAACTGGTTCCGCCCCGGGGGTCACAAGTTCGAACATAGGAACAAAGAAGGAAAACTTTAAAATTCTTCTTCTCTGAAACTGGAAGGCGTTGAGCTTTGATATTTGCCATGTAGCATCTCCTAGTGGAACTCTACCAAGTTTGTTCATATGATGTCCCTGGGGTCAAAACTGGCCCCGCCCTGGGGGTCACAAGTTGCGAACATAGGAACGAAGAAGGAAAACTGGGTTTGGATTTGGGTCACCTGGGGTCATAAACTAGGTCACTAGGTAAAATTAAAGAAATACCTTGTGGGCACTTAGAGGCCAAATTTTTTGCTCAATTGACTTGAAAATTGGTCAGAATGCTTGTCCTGATAAAATCTCGTGAAAAAATCTAGGATGAGTTTAAAATTGGGTCACCTGGGGTCATAAACTAGGTCACTTGGTCAAATTAAAGAAATACCTTGTGGTCAGTCTTGAGGCCACATATCTTGCTAAACTGACTTGAAAATTGGTCAGAATCTTTGTCTTGATGAAATATCAGATGAGTTTGAAATTGGGTCACCTGGGGTCATAAACTAGGTCACTAGGTCAAATTAAAGAAATACCTTTCTAAATTGGGTCACATGGGGTGATAAATTAGATCACTAGGTCAACTTACGGAAATTCCTTGTGGACGCTCTAGAGGCCACATTTTAGGCTCAATTGACCTGACAATCGGTCAGAAATTGAATTATGCATGTTTAGTGAATTTCGCCTATTGACTCAGGTGAGCAATATAGGGCCAATATGGCCCTCTTGTTTTATTCACACTGTAAATCTAAACCATGTACAGAACAATCAAGGGTTTTTATGACCATGAAAAGAATTCTTCTGAAGACATTATTTGGAAAAAGAGAAAATGCTGGTGACCAGCATTTTCTCCTTTTCCAACAATTTTCTCCTGCCATTTCAAAGACATATCCCTTGATTTTAAGCCACTCTTTATGTGTTGTCTGCAAATTTGGATAAGCCTAAAATTTTGATGTCTGGTAAAGAGTTAAAAGAAAAAGCCAGTGAGCTATGGACTGAATTTTATTTGTTTACAAAAGATGGTGGCCAAGCCAGGTAGCTCAGTACAGTAAAACTTAATTATAACGAACTCTGATAATGCGAATTTTTGCTTAGTACGAATCGAAATCAATTCCCCGGCAAAAACCTTCTTTCGCCTTTGTAAAAATTAATTGTTAAAACGAATTTGGATATAACGAATTTTCGCATATTGCGAATCAAAAATCAGGTCCGCAGATATCCATTTCAACTGAAAATACCTTGGTTACACTGAAGTCGCATCTAAGGGTCTTTAATTACCAAGTCAGTTATTCACACCTTCCCGCTTGCCCAGTTAACACGTTGACGCTAGAGGCGTTGATCTACACAACATAAACTGACTGTGTTATCGATCGATAATTATCGTGGTAAGGTATAATTTGCCACAAGTAGAAAATTGTCGTCTGCAAATGCTTTCAATTTCTACCAGTATAAAATGTGTTTTGAATGATTAACATCGCTCACTCGATTAAATAAATACGAAATCGGCTACTAGTTTTTCCTACCTGTCATAAATGTCATTGGATACTATAAATACAAGACATATTTGTCGAAGTATGTTAGAAAAACTTTTTTCTGGTAAATAAATGTTATACTGCATGTACATGTGTTCACCTTTGAGTCCCGAAATATAACGAAGTTCGTACTATCAATAAAGCGAATTATGCTTATAGCGAATTAAATCTGACGGGCTCGTGAAATTCGCTATATCAGAGTTTTACTGTAGTTAGCTTATCTGACTAGTGACCTGGTGTTTTCAAGTTTGATACCCAAAACTTTCTTTTGTGTGATTTTTCACCTATCACCTCTGATGCATGTGAGAAAAGGAGTTTTGGCTTGGAAAGAAAGTTTTGTCAGTGTTGGTGTGAGAAATCCAGGAAACACATACTTGGGTACACTGACAGCTGTCATATGATCATATGATCTAAGCTGTTAAAGTAGCATTAAACTCCAGTACAAACAAACAAAAGATGGTCCTTTTTCTCTCTGTTAGAGAACAGAATTTGGACTTTCTTATTTCAATAGGATTTGCAGATAATGTATTAACCCTTTACCACACAATCCTGACTTTTAACGACCCCAAAGAAGATGCCTTTTGAGAACATTGTAGGAAAAGGAGAAAATGCTGGTAACCAGCATTTTCTCCTTTTCCTACAATGTTTTCTTCCATGTCAAAGACAGAAATCATCATTTGAGCTACATTAATTTTGTCGTCTGCAGATGCTTTCAATTTGGTTGAGTCAAAAATTTTGTTGATTGGTAAAAGAGTTAAAAGTGGCATAACTCATGGAATTTGTTTGTAAAGGAGTAGCAAATGTTGTGGGAAAAGGAGAAATTGCTGTTTTCAAAATTATTCCCTCTTGGGATTATAAAAACTTTGGATTGTTTGGTAATGGGTGAAAAACAGAATGTAAACTTTTTTTGGTTTTAATTTATGAATATGTGTAAATATGTTTTCCATGCATAATTATTGAACTTAAACCTTTTCTCTATAACTAACTTTTTTTGTGTACAATTCGAAATATTGTTTACTTCACCATACACCCCTTTTTTACCTTTAAAAAAAAAAAAGGAAAGAGAGTTTTGAAAACAGTGTTGGAACTGGGGAAAACGCTGGTGACCAGCTTTATCTATGATGTTTTCAAGAATTCTCTTTGGCAGGGTTATATAACATAGGATTGTTTGTTATCTTTTTCCAAACAATGCTGTGTTTTAACCCTTTAACCCAACATTTCCAAGTTTTAACAAAGTAGAGGAAGCCAGTTCATGAAAACATTGTGAGAAAAGGAGAAAATTTTGGCAAGTAGCATTTTCTTTTTCCACAATGTTTTCTGCCCTTTCAAAGACCATTTTCCCCATTTGCACCTCATTTATCTGTAGATGCTTTGAACGTAGAAAAGTCAAAAATATTGTTATTTGGTAAAGGGTTAACTCTTTACTTAGCAAAACAATTGTAGACATTTTATATTGAGAGCATCTGCAGACAGCATAATTATCAAGTTTAGCTCAAATGATGGATTTTATCTTTAACGCTTTACCAAACAACAAAATTTTAGACTGGTCCAAATTAAAAGCATTTGCAGACGACAAAATAAATGTGATTGAAAAATTGAAATTTGTTTTGGAAAGGGTAGAAAAGATTGTGGGAAAAGGAGAAAATGCTGGTTACCAGCATTTTCTCCTTTTCCCACAATGTTTTCAAAAGGCTTCTTGTTCAGGGTCGTTAAAATTCGGGATTGTGTGGTAAAGGGTTAAAAGGGTAGAAAACATTTGGGATAAAGGAGAAAATGCTGGTTACTAGCATTTTCCCTTTTTCTCGTTGCATTTTCAAAAGCTGTTTCCGTACGGTTTTTAGCTCCACTGGCCGAAGGCCAGCGGGCTTATGTCATGGCCCGGTGTCCGTCGTGCGTCCGTCCGTCCGTCCGGTCGTCCGTCCGTGCGTGCGTGCGTGCGTTAACTTTTATTTCAAACATCTTCTTCTCTGAAACTACCCATCCGATTTTCACGAAACTTCACAGAAATGATCCTGACATGGTCCTCTTCAGATTTCTTGAAAGAATTTGATTCCTTCAAAAACTCTGGTTGCCATGGCAACAAAACTGAAAAATATTGGAAATCTTTAAAAATCTTCTTGTCTGAAACCATAAGGCATAGGGCTACCAAATTTGGCATGTAGCTTTATGTAGTAGACCTCTATCAAGTTTCTTCAAATTATAGCCCTGGGGTCAAAATTGGCTCTGCCCCAGGGGTCACAAGTTTTACATAGGCTTATATAGAGAAAACTTTAAAAATCTTCTTGTCTGAAACCATAAGGCATAGGGCTACCAAATTTGGCATGTAGCTTTATGTAGTAGACCTCTATCATGTTTCTTGAAATTATAGCCCTGGGGTCAAAATTGGCTCTTCCCCAGGGGTCACAAGTTTTACATAGGCTTATATAGAGAAAACTTTAAAAATCTTCTTGTCTGAAACCATAAGGCATAGGGCTACCAAATTTGGCATGTAGCTTTATGTAGTAGACCTCTATCATGTTTCTTGAAATTATAGCCCTGGGGTCAAAATTGGCTCTTCCCCAGGGGTCACAAGTTTTATACATAGGCTTATATAGAGAAAACTTTAAATATCTTCTTGTCTGAAACCATAAGGCCTAGAGCTACCAAATTTGGCATTTAGCTTGATCTAGTTGGAGTCTACCAAAAGTGCCCAAAGTATAGTCCTGGGGTCAATTTGGCCTCATACTTGGAGGGGGGGGGGTTTCACAAGATTTACATAGGCTTACATAGGGAAAACTTTTAAATCTTGGTGTACATAGCCATAAGGCTTAGGCTACCAAATTTTGCATATAATTATAGCATTATTTAGTGGACAGTTACAAAGAGGGCCCAAGTTACAGCTCTAGGATCAAGTTTGGCCCTGCATCAGGGATCACAAGTTTTACATGGGTTTATGGAGTGAAAAGTTCAGAAACCATCTTGTTACCAGCCATAAGGCCAAGAACTCCCACATTTGGCATGTTATTCTTCTAATACAATATTCCCCATTTAGTCAGACTGTAGCCATGAGGTCAAAGTTTTATAAGGGCTTATATAGTGAAGACTTTTCTTCGTGGTTTATATTTATAAGCCAGTGGAGCGATACAGGGCCATCATGGCCCTCTTGTTTAGAACACAGGATTCTTTGGTAAATGCTTAAGGTGTCTAAATTTAGACATCAATACACATAATTTGTTGACCAATCAAATTTGTATTTGATTCTTTACTTCAAACGCTGATTTTGTAGGCCTGAGGAAATTTTTTTTCTTTTTACTGTTAAAGGAATTTTGCTTGATTTTAAATGTGTTTCCCCTGCTTAGATCAGTTTTGTTTGCTCGTGGCAGATTAGTTAGATAAATGTGTAACCCTTTACCAAACAATCCCTGGTTTTTACAACCCTGGAGTAACCAGTATTTTCTCCTTTTCCCACAATGTTTTCTATGCTTTCAATGACACATCCCATCATTTGAACCACATTTAGTTTGTCATCTGCAAATGCTTCTTTAAATTTTGACAGGTCTTAAATGTTTTGGTTTGTTAAAAGAGTTAAAATTAGAAGAGGGTTTTTCCTTACAGTTTTACATTGGTATTGGATGGTGTGCAAGTGCTAAATTTTAAAGTACTTCATGGACATTCCTCCTTTTTGTATTGTTGGGATTGTTTATGGTTCAATACATGTGACTTTTCATGGCAGTTGTAGATTTTGTAGCTCCTTGCAGTCTGATCTTGATCTACATAGTCACCTTTGTTAGTTGCTGTAAATGCATACTTAGATATTTCAAGGAATGCATACACAATTTCAACCACTTAACCTATGCATCAATTTCAAACCTACAGTTTACAAGGCAGAGTGAATCTAGGCTGGGGAAATGGTAAACTTACGCTCCTTGTAAGCAATTGGCGCAAATTTAAAATGTAAGCCACAATTAAAATTTAAAATGGGACCACAATTCAAGCATAGCTTTCATTTGTGGCGCAAAGCCAAAATCCCTGAGTATAGAATTACAGGTAGTAATGTTAAATATATCATTTGGTGAGTGCACATGTCCAAAATCAAATCGGTATCAGTCAAGTCCAGTTTAGGTCTACCGATGTCAGCTGTGTGTTGCCATATGTAATGAAATGTTGTCATGTAATAAAATCACAAGCAATGATAATACCTTTCAAACGGCTCTTGGAGAGTAATCAAAGGTTGTTAAAATATCAAAAAATGACTTCAAATATATCCAAGGTTGACTAAAACCACTTCAGGGATGATTTTTCACCCTTTACCACACTGTTCCAACTTTTAAGGACCCTGAGAAAGAAAGCTTTGAAAATATTGAGTACATTGTACCAATTCTGTTGCAACTGATACAAAGGACAAAAGAAACTTATGCAGGGGAGTTAAGTAACATGTATACAGAAACTGTGGAAAAGAAGCAATTACTTGCAACATGCATTACTTGTAACATCCATGTGCTCCTTTTCAGAAGCTTTCTTCTGCAGTGATAAAAAGTAAGGCTTTAGAAAGCATTGCGGGAAAGGAAGAAAATGCTGGTAACCATGCATAAATATTGTTTTGAGTCTCAATTTAAGCATTCTGATTGGTTGAGAAGGTATGCATAGACCAATTAAAAGATGATTGATTGAACCAGCTGATAGTTTTATAAATAAGTAAGGTTTTATATTGATGCTTAACTCTTCACCAAACACCAAAATTTTAGACCGATTTGAAAGCATTTGCAAATGATAAATGTGGCTCAAATGGTTGAATATATGTATGTATCTTTGAAAGGACAGAAAATATCGTGGACAAAGGAGAAAATGCGACTTACCAGCATTTAGTTCTATTTCCATGAAGTTTGCAAAAGCCTTTGCCCTCAGGGTCTTAAAAAATGTTATCATTTGGGTAGGGGTTAAAAATAAGTGTCATGTGTTAGTTGCATAGTTTGTCAGGATCAGTTTTTCACCCTTTTACACACAATGCTGACTTTTAACAACCTTGAGAAAGAGGGCTTTTGAAAACATTGTTGGAAAGGAAGAAAATGCTGGTAACCGGCATTTTCTTCTTTTCCCACAATATTTTCTACCCTTCCTGTTACAAATACCTTCATTTTAGTCACATTGAATTTTTCGTCTGCAAGTGCTTTGAATTTGGACCAGTCTATAAATTTGTGGTCTGGTAAAGGGTTAAAACCATTTCCTGTTTTGAAAAAACAAATTTTTCCTTCACTGTTATACAGCTGCCAAAACACCCTATCACTTTTAAAGTACTTAACCCATTACCATACAATTTCAACTTTTAACATCTAGCTAAGAGAAGGCTTTTTAACAGATTGTGGGAAAAGGAGAATATGCTGGTAACCAGCATTTTCTCCTTTCCCAACAATTTTTCTACCCAATCTATGACAAATTTCGTCAATTGAGCCAATTTGAATTTGTCGTCTGCGAATGCTTTCAGTTTGGATAAGTGTAAAATTGGTAACTCTTTACCAGTACCTTCTTTTAAAAACCCCACTTTTGAAAATGGGGGGCAAGGGAAAACCTCTCGTTAGTAGCATTTCCCCAATTTTCATGTAATATTTTTCAACCCTTTACCACACAATCCGGAGTTTTAATGACCCCGAGCAAGAAGCCTTTTGAAAACATTGTGAGAAAATGTTGGTAACCAGCAATTTCTCCTTTTCCCTCAATGTTTTCTACTCTATCAAAGATGAATTCCATCAGTTGAGCCACATTTAAATTGTCATTTGCAAATACTTTGATTTGGGACTAATCTAGTTGTCTGTTGTGTGATAAAGGGCTAAAGCTCCCTTTTTCATTATTGTTAAAATATTGGATTCTTTGGTTAACTCTTTACCACATGAGCAAAATTCTAGACTGGTCCAATTCAAACCATTTGCTGACAACAAAATAAAAGTGACTGCAAAATTCGAATTTGTTTCGAAGAGAGTAGAAAACATTGTGGGAAAATGAGAAAATGCTGGTTACCAGCATTTTCTCCTTTTCCCACAATGTTTTCAAAAGGCTTTTTTCACAGAGTCGTTAAAAGTCCAGATTGTATGATAAAGAGTTAAGGGTTTTAAAAGAAAGAAATGACTCTGATATGTGTTTGATAAGATAATTTGGAAACAGAGTGGACAGTATTTTTGGAAGATGAGACTGCTTTTTCAGTGTTGTTTGATCTTGATCCACCATTTTGGAAAATGTGCTTCAGTGTGGCACAGTTGTTCATGCATAGATATGTGATTCAGAAATCCTTTTTCAATATCCCTGGGGCAAAACTGATCAATAGGGTGTGTCCTTGGGCAAGGAAATGCAAACTCCCCATTGTATATTGTAATTTCACAAACCCAGATTATCAAGTGTTTGTGTGCTGTACTATGTTTTCTCTCCTTCACTTTGAGTAAGTTATGTTTTTAAGTTGTTTTTATAGATAAATTATATTTTGTCTGGCTATGAACTTAAATAAAGCTTGAGGGACTAACTAAAAAAGACTTTTATTCTCTTTTTACTGCTTCCTCTTTGGGGTACCTACTTCCCCAAGGGAGTGGGTCATAGATTTTCTGGTTTCTAACCCCTTAAAGAAAGAACATTCCTGTATTTTCATGTCCTCAACATTATTTCCTTTTCACACACTTTTAGACAAATACCGGTACCATCAATTCAGTCAGCATTTGTTTGTTTCTGCAAAAACTTTCTCAACCCTTTACCATATTACAAATTTTTAGACATGTCTAAATTTTCTCCTTTTCCCACAATGTTTTCAAAAGGCTTCTTCGTCAGGGTTGTTAAAGCTTGGGATTGTGTGGTAAAGGGTTAAGACATGTCTAAAACTTTTCTGTTTGGCGTTATTTGTCCATTGACAATATATGCAGACCTCTAGGGATGGTATTCACCTACCTTTCTTATAGATTCTTAGTCTAATTTTCAAGAATTTTCTAAATTTCAAGGTAAAACTACTTCTGATTGGCAGAACAAAATAGTTTAGCCAGTCAGAGATTGTATATCTTGTTAAATCGAGTGAATAAGTGTGCATTTTAGAATGATCAGTGAATGTGGGCCCCGGTGAACATTTCCTTACGTAATTCTTATTCACACTGAAAGCATTATACAAATGATGGATTTGTCCTTAACCCTTTCCCAAACGACAAATTTTGGACTAGTCCAAATTGAAAGAGTTTGCAGACGACAATTTTAAATTTGATGAAAATGGCAGAAAGTTATCAAAGAGGGTAGAAAACACTGTGGGAAAAGGAGAAATTGCTCGTTACGACCAATTTCTCCTTTTCCCACAGTGTTTTCAAAAGACTTGTAATGCAGACACGTGAAAACCAGGGTTTGTTTGGGAAAGGGTTAATGGATTAGAAAATACTGTGAGAGGAGAAGATGCTGGTTACCAGCATTTTCCCTATATCTAACGATATTCTCAGAATCTTCTTCCACATGCCCACCTGGGTAGCTCAGTGGTTGGCATATTTGACTTGTGACCTGGTGGTTGCAGGTTCAATATCCGCAAGAGTCAAACTTCCTTTAAGGCGATTTTTCGCCTCCCACCTCAGATGCATGTGAGAAAAATGGTCAATGGCTTGAAAGAAAGTTGTGTCAGTGCTGGTGTGGGAAAGCCAGGAAGCACATGCATAGGTGCACTGACGGCTGTGATATGACCCAAGCTGTTAAAACAGTGTTAAATTCCAATAAACAAATTTTCTTTAACCCTTTACCACACAATCTTGAGTTAACAACCCTGAGGAAGAAGCATTTTCTTCTTTTCCCACAATTTTTTCAAGAGGCTTCTCGCTCAGGGTTGTTAAAAGCCAGGATTGTGCGGTAAAGGGTTAACTCTTTACTTGACAACAAAATTTTAGATTAGTCCACTTTGGAAATATTAATGCTGCAGACAAAAAATTAAATATGTCTCAAATGATTGGGGTTCTCTTTCAAAGGGTTGAAAACATTGTCGAAAAGGAGGAAACGCTGGTTACCAGCACCTTTTCCTTTTTTCACAGTGTCTTCAAAGTATTTTCCCTCAGGGTTGTTAAAACTCAGGATTGTTTGGTAAAGGTGTAACCCTTTACCACACCATTCGGACTTAACAACCCTCAGAGAGAAGCCTTTTGAAAACATTGTGCGAAAAGGAGAAAATGCTGCTAACCAGCATTTTCTTCTTTTCCCACAATGTTTCTACCCTTCCCAAAACAAACTTCAATTTTTGAGTCACATTGATTTTGTCTGCAAATGCTTTCAATTTGAACTAGTCTAAAATTTTGTCGTTTGGTAAAGAGTTAAAAACCTGACTACACTTTGAAAGAAAAAGTAAAACAGTTGCTTCCCTTTGATTTTTATAGACTCAGATAACTAAATTCCTTCAAAGTTAATATAGCCAATAGGAATCTTGGTTTAATCTATAAAAAATTTACATATCTTGATGAAATAATGTTTAAACAGTTATATAAAGCATTAGTAAGACCGCATTTAGAATATGCTTCAGTAATATGGAATCCGTGTCTTAAGTATAAAAAAATTTTAATAGAAAATGTTCAAAGAAGAGCAACAAGATTATTAAAAAGTCTCAAAAAGCAGAAGTTATCATACAATGAGAGAATGAGAAAATTAGGACTACCAAGTTTAGAATATTGAAGAGAGAGAACAGACATGTTACAAACATTTAGAATAATTAAAAAAATAGATAGAACAAAACAGGATATTTTACTTCCAAGGGAAGGTTCAATTACCAGGGGCCACTCCATAAAACTGTATAAAAAAAGAGCAAGGAATAAATGTCACAAGAAAGTTTTTTCAAATAGAATAGTAAATAATTGGAATTCATTGTCAAGTGAGATAGTAGAGGCACAAACCTTAAATTCATTTAAGGTTCGCTTGAATAATTTGTGGCATAAGGATAATAAATTCTATCCAACATGGTTTAACATACATTAGTTCCATAAAAAATTTTAACCAAGTTTTTAGTTGTATATACCAGTTTTTAAAAAAAAAAAAAAAAAAAAAAAACCCATTGGAAGATTTGTAAGAAGTGTCAAAAAATTAGTTGTTGCCAATTGTGCACTATATATGGAACCGGAAGTCGCGAAAGTATCTACTAGATAGACGCGACAACTAAGAAGTTTAAATAAGTCAGAGACTAGAAATACGGGGAAAACGACTTCAAAAGGGCCTTTTGAGAAGTGGAAACACTTATACAGCTCCATTGAGATGTATCCGGCCTCGAAATTTGTGAAACCTGTGAAACTTGTGACAAAATGAGCATGACAAGTACAAAATACAAAAGAAAAAAAATTCAACATGTGTTATAAAATGTTGTAAACATTGTCACAAAAAGAGGAATTAATAATTGTAAAAGAAGTCTACCCAAATTACCATCTGCAGATGACTAGGATTCTTGAAGCAAGTGACTTCTAAAAGATTTGACTACTAGTAAGTTCTCAAAACAAGTTTCTTACCAGTGTTCATGCATACAGTCAGTATACACAATGTATACTTCAATATTTCAGTCTTCTCTCTACAGTAAAGGATTAATTAGGACTGTAATTATGAAATGCCATCACAACACAAATGTACTATGTTAATTTGTAAAATAGCTTATAAATAATTCTATCAAGCCATTTGTGTTTCTCATCTAAATAGATGTGTAATGATAAAAACTGTCATTATTCAATAATGGTCAGAAGTTTAGAGGGAGGGGGGAACGAAGGGAGAGTAATTCTTATCAGTGCAAATTCTAATTAGAGTTGTATCCCTTTGACCAGTAGACGAAAGTAAGCGCTCGATATGCACTGGCTCTTAGAATATGATTCGCCAGGTTTCATTTATGACCATCGTCTGGATAAAAACTGAAACTGATAATCACTCATGTGGCATTTGATTTTTGGAAAACATCACTAATTTTCTCTGTATTAACATCGCAATACATGTACTGATATGGCGATACATAGTTATACAATTTTGCACTCTTGTAGCTTTAACAGCTTTTATACATTTGTTAAAATCGTGGGGGAGGCATATAGCTTTCAGCTAATGTTTATCTATCAATCTAGTACGTCTCCAACGTTAAATAAAGCTTCCTGGATCTTGTATCTAACTCCTAACCTACAGCAACGAATTTTTATAAAATGATAAGCAGACGATCAGGAAGGCTCGCACGAGTAGATAGCCATTTTGCTAAATTGGTTCGATCAAAACACGTTCGTGCCTAATCAAGTAATCCCAATCGACAACCGTGACTCCAGACGAACCAATTTTGCAGGTTGCAAAACAAGGTAAGAAATCAGTTACAGCGACTAAAACTTTTTTATGTGCACAAATTCTGTTGAAGAAAACTTTGGAAATCTTCTTGCCATACTCTCATGTCTTTGTTGAAAGCTGTTACGCAAAGTGTCATGATTGTCGGATACGACATAAACGAATTCTGTGATCAACAGGTTGTCAGTGAAGAATAGTGCGGTTAAAGACTGCATAGATATGATATCTGAAAAGAAATGTAATTTCTGTTGCTCATCTGTCAAAGTGTGTATTTTTATTATTTGAAACTGGAAACTATATGAACAGGAATACGAATAAAATCTCACCGCCCAACTGAGACCCGTCTAAATTGCAAGGCCTGAAATATGCATTGGAAATCTTTTGAAAATGGATGAAATTGAAATCGTTTGATAAACTGAAAATTGTCAGGGTATAAATATGATTGAAAAAGTAGGCATAATACCTGCAAATGCCTTGCCATAAGTTTTGAAAAAAAAAAAGGAAATCAAAATTATATGTAAAAAAAAAAATTGCATTTTTTTACAGGTTCATTCCAAATACAATATTTGTCAATGGAATGAAGCTGAAAATTTCATTTATCTCTCCTTTTTACTCATAAAGGAATGCCACATTCGTGCTTAGACCTGTATAGCGGCAGGGTGTAGTATGCCATAAATGAAAAGTGTTTATTTGCAAACAAAAATGTGAAAAGATATTTGTGAATATATTTCTAGGGAAATTTTTTCGGTTTAGATGGTACAATACACGTTTAAGTGATAGATCATCAAAGTGTGGACACTAGCATGTTACTCTTTCCGTAGTGGAATGGAAATGGGACTGGGACGTACAAAATGGAAGACCTTACTGCCTTAGTTAGTGATCCAGTATTACGTTAAAATTATAATGGAAAGTGCTATTAACACTTTACTGAACAACAAATTTTTGGACTGGACCAAATTCTAAGCATTTGCAGACGATAAATTTAACATTGCTAAAGAGTTGAAGATGATCTGGGTCTTTGATAGGATAGAAAACATTTTGTGACGAGGAGAAATGCTGGTTACTCGCATTTTCTCCTTTTCCCGCAATGCCTTCAAAAGCCTTCTCTTTCAGGGTCGTTAAAAGTCTGGATTATATGGTAAGGAATTAAACAAAATTTTTGAGAGTTAGTCATAAAATTTCTAGTTTTATACAGTCATGGTTTCCATTTTTCCCTTACATTCCCAGGGTTCTCTTGGGCCTAAATTTTCTCGAGTCAAAATGGAGAAATGTCCAAGGGTCAAAATTGCTTGGTTATTATGGAGAGATAAGGATGAAATGAAGAGATTTTTTCATTTATGTTCTTTATTTACGGACAGAAATCAAACAAGATAATACCTTATCTTTTGTACAAGTTTACCTGTTGGAATGAGGTGGATAGATGAATTTTAACTTGCAGCCCTATCATGCAATTCATCTTTATGAATAAACAGACACAAACAACCTTTAACTCTTTACCACACAATCCCGACTTTTAACGACTCTTAGAAAGAAGCCTTTTGAAAACATTGTGGGAAAAGGAGAAAATGCTGGTAACCAGCATTTTCTACTTTTCCCACAATGTTTTCTGCCCTACCCAAAACAAACTTCCATTTTTCGGTAACATTTATTTTGTAGTCTGCAAATGCTTTCAGTTTGGATCAGTCTAAAATTTTGTCGTTTGGTAAAGGGTTAAATGTTTACCAAACAACACAATAAAATTTTAGACTCGTTCGTGTTTTAGTCTTATGCAGACGACAATTCAAAAGTGGCTGCAACAACTTGATTTGTCTTTCATAGCTTAGAACATAATTATGGAAAAGGGAGAAAATAGTCACATCCATTAAAGTGTTATATTACTTTTCTTTTTCTTATCTAGTAACTTCTTCTTTTGCACTTGTTCCTTCTTTCACTCTTGTTCCAGTGCTAATACTGCAAGACAAGAAGGCCTAACCTCCACCCCCCCATCCCCCACATCTAATCTAAAGCAGACCTTTAGATAAAAGGGAGTGACAGTGTTTTAAATCCACTATTTCTCTTTCAAACCCTATGTTGTGGGTACTCATTAGAATCATCTCGATGAGACAATTCAAATGAGTACCCATAACATAGGGTTTAGTATTGAGTGATTGATATTTTCAATTTTGAAATCAAAATCACTTCCCATATCTGGAGCTGTGTATAGGTTGTATATTTTCATTTAAAAAATAACCAAAGTTTTTTCTCATTTTTAAACAGAGATTTTAGCCTCCACTTATTGTTTCACACAGAAATTAATGTAAATTCACTGATTAGATAAGCCGTTAAATACAGAGAACCAGACAATGAATTTGACGGGGCACATATTTTCTACAACAGTCTGCTGTACTTCACTGTAATAACGCGTAAACCACTCTTATTCTCTAAAATAAATTATCGGAAAATCATGTTAATCTGAAAGAAACCCTTGTAGTCAAGAAAGAATGGTGTTTGTCTGAATTGACACAGCATGTTGCCAAAACAGACTTTGATTATGACGATTTATTCAATTTTCTAGATGATCTAGATTTAGGGAAGTTGCATCACTGATAGCGGACTGTTATTTATTTTGGGGGTCATATGAAATACAATTCCGTCATCGACGCAGGATTTTTGCGTCATGGAAAACACTGTTCATGACACATTCTTTCACAGCCAGTGGCTGCTTCCCAACATAATGGTGATCATTATGGAAACACTGTTCAGCAGTGAGAGCAAATAATTCCTGTAGCAATGACTATGATCAATCTTTAGAAAGAATTTGGTCTAGCCTAGAATCAACATAATGAACTTTCACTAGCAGCCCTGTATGTTACATACTGAGCTGTAGGGCCTGGTTACAGGATGAATACTTTCCTGTTTCAATTCAATAACATTGACTTTTCTCATTTGTTTTAGTATAACTGTCCAAGGTGTTAAATTGCTAATTTATAGATAGCTATAAAAGTCTTATTTCTATTAAATTAGCATTATGACCGTCAGAGGTGTGATTTGTATGTGTAAACCTTGTTATCTCAAAGAGGTGTTATTCATGGGATAAAGAATTACCATGATATTTTCTAATTTATTCCACATATCATGTACACTTTTGTTGCATTAGCTTAACCACTGAGCTACCCCCGCCATGCTAGTACTAGTGCAACCAAGGATATATATATGAATAAATGTGCTGTTGCCATGATATGGTTGAAATAATGTTGACAGAGGCATAGAATACCATACAATCAGGTGCCAAAGAAAGGGTACAGAGATTACGAGAGATAACATGCATGACAGACAGAAATGACCGTTACTTGATAATTTTATAAATTAAACCGGATTTGACTCAATATGCCATTATCATTTTATTTGTTGTATTTCCTCATACTTTTTTGTTTCAGCCCTAACTCTTTACCACCTGATTATGGGAAAAGGAGAAAATGTAACCGGAATTTTCTCCTTTTCCCACGGTGTTTTCTAAATTTTCAGAAACAAATCCTATCATTTGAGCCACAGTTAATTTGTTGTCTGCTGTAATGCTTTGAATTTGGCTCAGTCTAAAATTTTTTGTCATCTGGTAAAGAGCTAACCAGACAATAAAATTTTAGACTTGTTGGTATTGAAAGCATTTACAGAAGACCTCATTGTTCAAAATGGTGGAAATTATCTTTAAAAGATACCAAGAAATCAGTTTTGAAATAGGATAAAATGCCTGTTGCCAGCATTTTCTGCTATTCCCACAATGTTTTTTTAACATTCCTTCTTTTGGATCATAAAAACACAAAATTCTTTGGTAAAGGGTAACCTGTGTACCACACAGCAAAATTTTAGACTTGTCCAAATTTAAAGCAGAATTTTAATGCAGACGACAAATTGAATTTTACCCAAATGAAAGTTTTGTTTTTCAAAGGGTAAAAAACATTGTGGAAATATGAAAAAAATGCTGATATCCATCATTTTCTCCTTTTCCCAAAATGTTTTCAAAAGCTCTTTCAATCAGGGTTGTTTTAAACTGGGGATTGTGTGGGAAAGAGTTATATGCTTGATGCCACTAGTAGGAATTCCTAGTTTAGAAATTGTATAATGGAGAGCAAAATTTTAGACTTGCCCAGATAAACCCTTTACCACACAATCCCAGGTTTTCACAACTCTGAGAAAGAAGCCTTTTGAAAACAGTGCAGAAAAAGGAGAAAATGCTGGAAACCAGTATTTTCTCCTTTTTCCACAATATAAATGTATTCTACCCTTCCCGACACAAATTTCAATTTTTGAGTCACATTTGTTTTGTCGTCTGTAAATGTTTTCAATTTGGACAAGTCTAAATTTTTGTGGTTAGGTAAAGAGTTTACGGCATCATCTTTATATTTTACTGTAATGGACTTGTATTTGAAAGAGTAGAAAACAGAATGAGAAAAGAAGAAAATGCTTGTATTAATCTGCAAATTTTGCTCTTTTCTCACAATGTGTTTAAAGTCTTTGTCTTTTTCTTTGTCAACATACAGTAAAGTGTTAAAAGTAAATACAGCTTGTATTTCTGTTATCTCTTCACCAAACCACAGAGTTTTAGCCCTGTCTGATTTGAAAGCATTTGCAGACGACAATTTAAATATAACTAAAAAAATAACATTTGTCTTTCATAGGGTAGAAAACATTGTGGGAAAAGGGGAAAATGCTTGTTACCAGCATTTTCTTCTTTTCCCACAATGTTTTCAAAAGCCTTCTTTCTCAGGGCCAGTTAAAGTCTGCATTCTCCAGTAAAGGGTTATTTAAGTGACCAAAAACTTCATTATTTGCACTGTTAGCCCGCCCGGGTAGCTTAGTGGTCAGCGTGTCTGACTTGTGACCTGATGGTTGCGAGTTTGATACCCGGTTGAGGCAAACTTCCTTCGCGGCGATTTTTTGCCTCTCACCTCTGATGCATATGAGAAAAGTAGTCAGTGGCTTTGGAAAGGAAGTTGTGTCAGTACTGGTGTGAGAAAGCCAGGAAACCCATGGGTGCATCACTGATCGCCATGATATGACCTAAGCTGTTAAAATGGTGTTAAACTCCAATACAAACAAACAAAATTTGCACTGTTAAAAGTGTGGGCAGTTGTGTAGGATGTTGTTGTTGTCAAGTAAAGGACTGAATTGTTTTTCCTTCAGGAACAAGGCTAACTCTTTGCAGTTTAACGCTTTACTGGTGAAACACAGCAAAATTTTAGACTTTCCCAAATTGAAAGCATTTTCAAACAACAAATGACATGTGGGTGAAACAATTGGATTTGTATCTGAGATGTCAGGAAACATTATGGGAAAAGGAGAAAATGCTGGTTACCAGCATTTTCTCCTTTCCTACTATGTTTTCAACAGGCTTTTTCCTCAGGGTTGTTAAAACTAGTCATTGTGTGGTAAAGGGCTAACTCTTAAACCCCCTTTCACAACAAATAGTTGCATTTGCAGCTAGTGTAGGTCAGGATCAGGCTCCACAAAACATACAGTCTGATCTTTGATCTACACTGTTTGGTTTGCTGAGCCATTCTGGACAGGAACAACCCTGAACTTACAATTATATAGGTTTTATTTCTAGACTAAAAGTGTCTGTCAAGCTTGTTTGTTTCTCTAAGATTTAACTCTTTACCATACTAGAAAAATTTAGACTGGTTTAACCCTTTACCACACAATCCCAACTTTTATCGATCCTGAGGAAAAAGCCTTTTGAAAACATTGTGGGAAAAGGAGAAAATGTTGGTAACCAGCATTTTCTCCTTTTCCCACAATGTTTTCTACTCTTCCCAAAACAAATTTCATTTTTTGAGCATTTGCAGATGAAAAACTAAATTTTGCACAAATTAGGAAATTTTTGTTTGAAAGGGCAGAAAACATTTTGGGAAAAGGAGAAAATGCTGGTTACTAGCATTTTCTCTTTTCCCACAATGTTTTCAAATGTATTTCTCCTTGGTGTTGTCAAAACTCAGAAAGCAGCCAGTGGATTGGAAAGAATATTGTGCAGAGTACTGGTAAAAGTAACTCCATGAAAGCATAGATAGGTGCACTTACCATCACAATACAACTGAAATAATGTTAAACACCATACAATCAGGCAATCAGTGATGAAGGTGTGCGATTATAATCTACCTTATGTTTTCAAATTCTCCCTCCTTTATTGTCATAAATACAAGGGGTTATTAAGTAAAAGATAAATCCTCTTAGATGAAACCACTAATCCATTTGGTTTGTTTTATCATCATAACTTTACTGGTTGCGTCATTACTGCCTGTCTGATTAGTTTCTTTTAAACGTAATTGTTTTTTTTTCATTGCATTTTTTTTTTTAAAACAGATACGGGAGGTACATAGAGGAAAAAAATCCCTTTACCTCGTATCACACTACAAAATTTTAGACTTGTCCAAATCCAAAGAGTTTTCAGACGACAAATTAGATGATGAGGCTTACATTGCGGAAGTTGTCTGTGATATGGTGGAAAACATTGTGGGAAAAGGAGGAAATACTGGTTACCAGCATTTTTTTTCACCAATAGTGTTTTCAAGTCTTCTTTCTCAATGTCATCAAAATTCGGGATAACATGTTAAAAAGATAAAGCCTTATTAACCTTTTTCAAACAATCCTTTGTTTTAATGACTTTGAGTAAGAAGCCTTTGAAAAACATTGTGGGGAAGGAGAAACTACTGGTAAGTAGTGTTTTTTCCTTTTCCCTTAATGATTTCTACACTCTCAGAGACATAGCCTATCATTTCAGCCATTTTTTAGCTCCACTGGCCAAAGGCCAGTGGGCTTACGTCATGGCCCGGTGTCCATCGTGCATGCGTCCGTCCGTCCATTAACTTTTATTTCAAACATCTTCTCTGAAACTACCCATCCAATTTTCATGAAACTTCACAGAAATGATCCTGCCATGGTCCTCTTCAGAATTTCTTGAAAGAATTTGATTCCTTCAAAAACTCTGGTTGCCATGGCAACAAAACTGAAAAATATTGGAAATCTTTAAAAATCTTCTTGTCTGAAACCATAAGGCATAGGGCTACCAAATTTGGCATGTAGCTTTATGTAGTAGACCTCTGTCATGTTTCTTAAAATTATAGCCCTGGGGTCAAAATTGGCTCTGTCCCAGGGGTCACAAGTTTTACATGGACTTACATAGTGACAACTTAAGAAATCTTTCTGTACCTAGCCATAAGGCCTAGAGCTACCAAATTTTGCATTTAGCTTGATCCAGTGGGGGTCTACCAAAAGTGCCCAAATTACAGTCCTGGGGTCAATTTGGCCTCATGCTGGGGGGAGAGGAGGTTCATAAGATGTACATGGGCTTATATAGGGAAACTTTCAAGGGCTATAAAAATTTGGCATGCCGATTCATGTTGTAGACTTCTACCAATATTGTTTCATCTTTTTCATTGAAACTGCTTCACCCAACAAGTCACAAGCTTTACATAGGCTAATATAGTGGGAACTAAAAAGGTCCTCTTGTTCCTTACCTTGAGTTACAGCTGTAATATTGTATGAGTGTAATCTAAATAACCTCTTCCAAAGTTATTCAAGTTATGTCAAAATTAGTCCTATCTCATGGGTCATAAACATGTGCTTATAGCGTGAAAATTCAAAAAATCTTTTTGCTCCTAACCGCAGACCCAAGGGCTACCAAATCTGGATCACTTTTGATTTTTTTTTTTTGAAATTAGCCTTGCATCAGGGGTCTTATGTTTTACAGAGGCTTCATATGGACGAAACTTGAAAATCACCTTATTTATAACCATACAGACTTGTATTATTTTGGCATGTGGCTTTATCTTGTGGACCTCTATCAGGGTTCAAGTAATTATAGCTCTGGGATCAAAAATGGCTTTGCCCTGCGTGTCTCAACTTTCACATGGGCTTTTACAGAGAAAACTTTGTAAGTCTTTATTTTGAAACCATTTGGCTCAGAATTGAAATGTTTAGTATTTATGGTTCATATTTATAAGCCAGTGGAGCGATACAGGGCCATCATGGCCTTCTTGTCATTTGTCACCTGTGAATAATGTCAGTTCGGACAAGTCTCAAATTGTGTTTTCTGGTAAAGGCTTAAGCTAAAAAACCAGTGTTGTGGGTATTCATTAGAATTGTGTCTATGAGACAGTTCTAATGAAAATCCGTACTATGGGTTATAGTGTTGAAATGATGTTTTAGCTCACCTTTGTATGTAGTGCAACAGGTGAGCTTTTATGATAGCTCATTGGCTTTCGGAGCTTACTGTCAGGCATCTGGCTTTTGGAGCTCACTGGTCAGGAATCTGACTTGGAACTCACAGTCAGGTATATGGCTTTTGGAGCTCACTTGTCAGCATCTAGCTTTTAGAGCTCACTGTGAGGCACCTGGCTTTTGGGCCTTACTGTCAGGGATCGGGCTTTTGAAGCTCACTTCTCAGACATCTAGCTATTGGAGCTCACTGGTCAGGCATCTGGCTTTTGTAGCTCACTGTCAGGCAACTGAGTTTTCGAGCTCACTGGTCAGGCATATAGGTTTTGGAGCTCACTGTCAGGCATCTGGCTTTTGGAGCTCACTGGTCAGGTATCTGGGTTTTGGAGCTTATTATCAGGCATCTGGCTTTTGGAGCTCTCTGTCAGGCAGCTGGGTTTTGAAGCTCACTGTCAGACATCTGGCTTTTGGAGCTCACTGTCAGGCAGCTGGGTTTTGGAGCTCACTGTCAGACATCTGGGTTTTGGAGCTCACTATCAGGCATCTGGGTTTTGAATCTCATTGGTCAGGCATCTGGCTTTTTGAGCTCACTGTCGGGCATCTGGGTGTTGATTGCCTTCTGTCTATCTATAGTCCATCAACAATTTCAAAGATCTTTTCCATAGAAATTGTATAGCCTACCATGCTCAAATTTTATGTGCAGGCTCCAAAATTTTTCAAAAGAAGATTCATAGGATTGTTAACATGGCTGTCTTTGAAGGAAAGGTCTATATATTGTGTAGCCCTGGCATTGTCGTACAAAAACTGTGACATTTTATAATATCACCATTATTGCTTCATCTATTTACTTCAAACTTGGTAAAGTTGTTAACTACCAAAAGGGGAATTTATGCAACAGGGGCAAGTAATCATCAAAGTATTTGTGACACAGTTATGCACCTTTTTCGACGTAGAATTTTCAGTGAAAAGCAACTGCAACCAAATGCTGGCACCCCACCAGGGTGTAAAAATTCCATGTGTCTAGCATTGGTGAGTGATCTTTGACTTTGGGTGAGTACAAAAAATACCTGACTTGTCCGACCATCTGAGTGCATTTTCTGACCTACAACATGAACTTATAGCCTGTAAAATTCGGCAAAATTTCAGACAGAGAACTACCACTTTAGCAGAAGCTTACACCTGATATTGATTAATGCACGTCATTGTTAAATCCGGATGTCTTAGCTGTCTATGCTTTAGTCTTCTCTTCCCCATTGGTTTGTATCTTTAACACTTTACCAAATGACAAAATTTTAGATTATTCCAAATTGAAAGCATTTGCAGACGACAAAATAAATGTGACCCGAAATTGAAATTTGTTTTGGGAAGGATGGAAAACATTGTGGGAAAAGGAGAAAATGCTGGTTACCAGCATTTTCTCCTTTGCCAACAATGTTTTGAAAAGGCCTCTTTCTCAGGGTTGTTAAAAATTGGGATTGTGTGGCAAAGGGTTAAAAGATTTTCTAAACTTGCTGTAGAAGTGCCACAACTATTATAGAATCACTACAGATGCATTGCAAAGTAGGTAATGCATGTAAGAAGGTAAGAATGTAAACAACTAAGTTGATTTTGCATCTGAAAAGAAAGTAATTTGATCAGAAAACATTGTGGTGTAGATACATTCAGCAAACCTTGGTTGATGTACTGGAACACAGTCTGTTTACTTTTACACCGGTTGTCGCTGGTCAAACGTAATAATGTCTCAGCATGACGTACACTCTCTCTTTGCTAGGTTAGTGGGCCTGGGAAGTTGGAATTCACTACCCAGTAACAGTTTAAATAATTACATTCAATTACAACCTGATATTCATCGCCTAGAACTGAACATTAAATATATCAGACAAATATTTTCAAAAAAGAAGGGCAAGCGAGAAATCCTGCAGGGACAGTAACTTTTTATACCCACTCACCCTGCAGGGCAAGTGGTTAGAAAAATAATTTTACACCCCTGCCTATGCTGGTGCTCTTGTTTTTGTCATGTTATCAATTTTGCTGCCAGTGCTTAAAACAGAAACAAGAAATATCTTTAAATAAGATAAACAGCGAAAGAGATACTGAAATATGAATATTGAAACTCTTTTGTTGCTCAATATGAAGTAAAATGATGAAAAGTAGCCTCACAAGCAATTGCCTCTTTTTCTTCACTATTTTTTATTTTGTGGAAAAGTACATGTGGTTCGACGTTATTGGGTAATTCTTATGAAAATATTAAATTTCCAAAAAGCACAAGAAAAGAATCATTCCGTGCTACATTATTTTGCTATGGTACGAATCAAGGCCCCAGAGTATCGATTAGCAGTAGCAATGCTAGTTAATAGTGATTTCATGGATGTGCAAACAAATATGCCAGCAGGGGCCAGCCGAAAATAAACATGTGCACATTTTTTACCAATTGAAAATTACCATCAATTCATTCTTTATCAGTAGCAAGAAGTAGGTCAAAAGCTAGTGCATTCAGCTATGCCAAAAAATAAGTAAAAAAGTCCAGAACTAGGAGGTAGCATTGAAACTTGGCATGAACAATCAGTATCATTAGTGCTATTAAGTCTTTATGGTTATTAGCAATCCCGGGTTTTCACGATCCCCAGAAAGAAGCCTTTTGAAAACCTTGTGGGAAAAGGAGAAAATGCTGGTAACCAGCATTTTCTCTTTTTCCCCCAAGGTTTTCTACACTTTCACAGACAATAGCCGTCATTTCACCATAACTTGATAATGTATGTCATCACCGCAAATACTTTCAATTTCAGACCAGTTTGAAATTATGTCATTTGGGAAAGAGTGAATGAGTCAAGTCAGCACAATACATTGGGAAAGGGTTACTGTTGAAGAGACCAGAAACTTCCTTGTTGTAAAAGGTCATTCATACACTTGAATTGTCTGTCTGGACAAGTGGTTGGATTCTTTCTTATTATTTATTAGTTTTTCACAAAACCTTTTTTGTAGGTGCTCAAATGAATTTATCTTGATGAAGGGACCTGTCAGTGCTAGACACTTATCTATAAAGGCAGGTGTCTTGAAGCCATTATTTTGCAAAATTCGGGTTGTTTACCCAAAAATTTTAGTGCCATGTCCATTACCCTTGTCAGTATAGTATAAGGCTGGTGATCCAAGAGTCACTGGTTCAGTTTAAAGTTCTGTTAAATTCTATAACTCTTTACCAAACAACAAAATTTTAGACTTGTCTAAATTCAAAGCATTTGCAAATGGCAAAATAGCTCTGACTCAAACACTGAAGTTCATTTTTGAAAGGATAGAAAACATTGTGGGAAGAGAAAATGCTGACTACCAGCATTTTCTCCATTTCCCACAATGTTTTCAAAAGGCTTTTTGTGGCATTTGTCGAACAGTGAAGTTCGTTTTAGAAAGGATAGAAAAAATTGTGGGAAGAGAAAATGCTGACTACCAGCATTTTCTCCATTTCCCACAATCTTTTCAAAAGGCTTTTTGTTGCATTTGTCAAAGACAAAGCTACTGTGAGTTCAATATGGCATTTTGGAATTCATGTATCATAGTTTGTGCAAAACCAAAGGAAGTTAACCCAATTAAATTCCCAATTAAATTCAATGTTTCTCAGACAGATAAGTGTTTCGACTGCACT
The DNA here is from genome assembly GCA_945859785.2 of Tridacna gigas. Classification (NCBI taxonomy): domain Eukaryota; kingdom Metazoa; phylum Mollusca; class Bivalvia; order Cardiida; family Cardiidae; genus Tridacna; species Tridacna gigas. The sequence continues at coordinate 28,979,178 of OX244036.2, read as the reverse complement.
AAGGTAAAAACTGAAAATGGTGTATTAGAATAAATTGGATTAGGCCACTGATTTGGAAAAAACTTCTTTTTTTTGTTGTATTGAAAATAGCTTTGTCCACCATGGCCTTCTGTTGATGCAGTGATACACACAATCTTTATCTCCTAACCAGTTCTGTTCTTGTTCGTCTCAAAACCAGTTCATCATTGGGCTTGTTCGCCCGGGCTTGTTCGTCCTACATGATTGCATCTACCCTATTGGATTCTTCATGATTATAAAGTAGGTTGTCTTTCAAGTGAATATTTGGAAACTTTTTTATTGGTTGTTTTTCCAAATTATTAACTCTACACAGTGGCTCCCTTGACAGATGCCACACCAGTGCTTTCAATGCTTTGATTCTTTAGGGTCCTTAAAACTTGTCATTGTGTGGTAAAGAGGTGTCTACACTTAAATCTTTACCAAACGACAAAGTTTTGGACTAGTCCAAATCCAAAACATTTGAAGGCAACATATTAAATGTGGGTCAGATTGGGAGATTTGCCTTTGAAAAAGTATAAAATGGTGTGGGAAAAGAAGAAAATTCTGGTTATCAGCATTTGCTCCTTTTCTCAGAGTTTTTTTTTTAATAATATTTGTCCAGAAGGTGGTTAAAAATTGGGATTGTCATTAGGGTCAACGTGATTTTTGATTGACCTTGTGTTTACAGCCAAGGTGTTGGTACAGAGATGCGCGCTAAATGACCAAAGCTGTCGATGCGCCATAAAACAACATTCATTCATTCATTCAAGGTGTTGGTGTTGTCCCAGAAATTGTTTATTTCTCTCCGTTGTTGGCTGCTGAGCCAGGTAGCCTGGTGATTAACCCTTTCCCACACAACAACTTTTAGACCCTTCCAAATTTGAAACATCTGCTGACCCGACAGATTCAAAATTTGTACAAATAAATTTTGAATTCAACAATATGGTAGAAAACTTTGTTGGAAAAGGAGAACATGCTGGTTACCAGCATTTTCTCCTTTTTCCACACTGTTTTCAATAGCCTTCCTGCCCAGGGTGTTAAAACTCAGGATTGTGTTGTGAAGGGTTAATGTTTTAGGTTTGAAACAAGGGGTGACTGGTTCGATTCTAAGCAGTGAGACTTTGTTCCAGAGAATTGATGACAGCCACTGCAACATGGTTCATTCCTCTCTCACTGCTGAACATCGAAGGATGTCCTAAGTTTTGTTTATGTTAACCCTTTACCAAACAGCCCAAAGTTTTAAGAACTGAGAAAAGGGCTTTTGAGATTGGAAAACATTGTAGAAAATGAGAAAGTAACTGTAACTGCAACTTTCTCCTTTTCTATGTTTACTACCATATCGGAGAACATCACTCATTTGTATCAAAGATGCAGCTGTTGTCTGCAGAAACTCCCAGTTTCAAAGTCTAAACTGTAAACATTTGTTGTTTTGAAAAAGATAATTGTTAAATCTGAGAACACTTCCACCTTCCTGTAACAAGACAGTAAAATTTTATACTGGTCCATTCTGAAAAACTTGACAGGGGCAAGTCTAATATTTTGTCGTTTGGTAAAGAGATAATAGACCATTAGACAATGGAATTTTATTTCGACTCTTCCATGCAAAGCATTTGTATACTACATTCTGGAATGTGGCTCAAATGATTGGATTTGTGCTTGAAGGGTAGAAAACATGAGGAAAACAGGGGAAATGCTGCTAACCGGCAATTTTTCCTCTTTCCAGGAAATTCCCTCTTTGTTTTCAAAAGCCTTCTTCACAGTTTTTAAAGCACAAGATCAGTGGTGAAGGCTACCAAACGACAATATTTCAGACTGGTCCAAACTGAAAACATTTGCAGACGACAGACTATATGTGGCTAAAATGATTTAATTTGTTTCTGAAAGGTTAGAAAACATTGTGGGAACAGGAGAAAATGTTTTCAAAAGGCTTCTTTCTCAGGGTCGTTAAATGTCAGGATTGTGTGGTAAAAGATCGATAGGAGTTTGAGTGGTTGTTGATGACAGCAGAGGTATCAGTTTCATCCCAAAAATTGTTTATTGCTGTTCAAAGTCCAGTGTGATTCAGTGATGAAAGCTGGGATTTGTTATCTGAAGGTGTTATTTTTCAGGCTCAAAGTTTTTCTGTAGGAGTGCCCTTAGACAAGACCCTTAATGCCTTTACCACATGGACAAACTGTAGATTCACTCAAAACCAGAACATGCCAAAATAAGAAAGAAACTTTGGTGGTGAAAAGATGAGACCTTTTTGTTTGTTATAAGATATTGTCATCAAAGGAGCATTTTTTCATTTTGATGGAGAATTCACCATTTTCCATGATGTTTTCAAAAGCTGTCTTCTGTAGATCTTCAGAATAATACATGTTTTGTTTGCCAAGAATAAATTTGTAAACAAACATTGTTAGGAAGAGTTTATAATAAATTGAGCCATGTTCTGTGAAAAGGGAGCTTAATATATCTGCAAAAAGTATCGCAGTCCACGCAGGCTGACCTGGGCCGAAACCTTTGCTATCGATCAGTTTTCTGTATGTCAAAGGATCAGTCTACCTCATGATTAAGTCTGTTATTAAAAAAAGTGGCTATAATAGATCCATAATCATGTGATGGCTTGATTGGTATCATGCATCACAGAGATGCATTGAGCCCCCTTTTGCCAGAGCATGGCTCAATTATTTGTAAAATCATGCATGTGTTCATGTCTTTTGCAAGGTGACAGAGTGGTCATAAACTGATAATATTCTGTTCGTTCATATCCTTAATTATCCTTATTTACCCTTTACCTTGCAATCCTGAGGTAATATGACCCTTAGAAATAAGGTTCTGAAAACCCTTTACCACACAATTCTGAGTTTTAATGAGGAATAAAGCCTTGGAAAACATGGAAAAGGAGAAAATGTTGGTAACCAGCATTTCAGCCTTTTCCCACAATGTTTTCTATCCTTTCAAAGATAAAGTTCATCATTTGATCCCTTGTCATCTGCAAATTCTTTCAATAGGGTCTAGTCTAAAATTTAGTTGTGTGGTAAAGGGTTAAAAGACAAAACCTATCATAATATGAACCACATTTCATTTGTGATCTGCAAATGCATTGAAAAATGAAGGGGTGAAAACAATTGCTCTGTGGTAAACAGTTAAGATTTGGTAGAGGGCTGTTGTTTCATACAGATATGATCACAGAGCAGGAGAGGACTCATGTTTATTTGTAGCCACATTTCTCTTAGAACATGAAACATAATCTTTTGGTATGCCTCTGAAAATAAAACTATTACGCAGTTTATTTTCTTGAATTCTAGCCAAAGTAAGGCCATTTCATTGGCTGAAGATTTATGACAAATGGTACATTACATGATCATTGTTTGTTGGATTTGCACTGTGTAGGACGGAAAGTTTATTTTAGTGCTCTAAGGGTGACATAAACACAGGAAAATTGAGAGCTGTGTTAGTTAACTCTTTACCTAACAGTCTCGAGTTTTAACGACCTTGAAAAAGAAGGCATTTGAAAATATTGTGCAAAAAAGGAGAAAATGCTTGTAACCAGCTTTTTCTCGTTTTTCCACCATGTTTTCTACCCTATCAAAGACAAGCTCCATGGTTTTATTTGCCTTTGTCATTGATTTTGCAAATGCTTTCAATGTGGAAAAATGTAGAATTTTGTCAGCTAGTAAAAATTAAACGCTTTATCCTTTAAATGATCATGATGAAAAAAAGCTTTGGAAAACATTGTGGGAAAAGGAGAGGTGACCAACATTTTCTCCTTTACCCACAATGTTTTCTAATCGTTCATAGTTTAATCCAAACCGAATTTCTTGTTTTCAAATACCTTCAGTTTGGACAAGTCTAAAATTTCATTGTTTGGTAAGGGGTTAATTTTTTACTAGAAGATTATACAGTAGATTTGTCCAAATTCCAAGCATTTGCACACTACAGAAAACAAGGCTCATATGAAAGAATTTGTCTTGTATTAGTAGAAAACTTGATGGGAAAAAGAGAAAATGCTGGTTACCAGCATTTTGTCTTCTTCCCACAATGTTTTCAAGAGCCCTTCTGTAGGGCCCTGAAAACATGGGATTGTTTGGTTGATGGGTTAACTCTTTACCAAATGACAAATACTAGACTGTTCCAAATTCAAAGCTTCTGCAGACGACAATTTCGAAAGTGACACAAATAAACTGAAGTTCTTTGACAAGAGAGAAAACATTGTGGGAAAAGGAGAAAATGCTGGTTATCAGCATTTTCTCCTTTTCCCACAATATTTTCGAATGTCTTCTCCAACAGGGTCATTAATTGATTAGTGATGGGTGAAATGAGTATGTACATGGATCACAGGAAGTATCCAGTTACAAAAACAACATATCATTTTGACTGACTTAATTTCTTAGTATAAAGGATATCCATGTTCAGTCCTATATATTAACCCTATCCTAAACAAGCCCTGGTTTTCATGTGTCTGCAGTACAAGTCTTTTGAAAATGCTGTGGGAAAAAGAGAAATTGCTCGTAATGAGCAATTTCTCCTTTTCCCACAGTGTTTTCTACCCTTTTGGAGAACTTTGTGTCATTTTCATCAAATTTAAAATTGTTGTCTGCAAACTCTTTCAATTTGGACTAGTCCAAAATTTGTCGTTTGGGAAAGGGTTAATATCTTAGTATAAAGGATATCCATGTTCAGTCCAATATATTAATCCTGTAGTGCCAGTTTGTAACCATATTTTCTGTATTTTGTGGAGAATTTTAACCCTTTCCAAACAATCCTGGGTTTTAACGACCCTGAGAAAGAAGCCTTTTGAAAATATTGTGGGAAAAGGAGAAAATGCTGGTTACCAGCATTTTCTCCTTTTCCCACAATGTTTTCTACATTTCCCAAAACAAATTTCCCTTTTTCAGCTACGTGTATTTTGTCGTCTGCAAATGCTTTCAATTTGGACTGGTCTAGAACGGTGTCGTGTGGTAAAGAGTTAAAGGTTCATAAGATATGGACTGTCTCGGCTTGGAAAGTAGACCAGCACATTACAGTTTCAATGTTTTTTGCCAGCATATTTCATAAGTGAGAAGACTGTTTAGATTCAAGATCAGATTGCACACTAGATCAACACTGTCTGCTAAAGGCACCGAGATTGTCTATAAAACAACTTAGGTTTAAATTTTGTTTAGATACTTCAAAGGTTAAAAATTAATCCTTTTACCAAATTAACCCATGTTTTAACAAATTGGTAGAAGGCTTGTGAAAAAATTGTGGGAAAAAGGAGAAAATGCTGGCAACCAACATTTTCTCTTTTTTCCTACAATGTTTTTTATTCTTTTAAAGATAAACCCACCATTTGACTAACTTATAATTTGTTGCCTGCAATTCCATCAAGTTTGACCAGTCTAAAATTTTATTGTTTGGTAAAATTTTTTAGTTGGACAAGCTTGCGATTTAAATCTATACCACACAATTCCAAGTTTAAACAACCCTAGGGAAAAAGCCTTTTGAAAACTTTGTGGGACTACTTTCCAGCATTTTCTCCTTTTCCCACAAGGTTTTCTACACTGTCGCAGGCAGTTACCACCATTTCAGCTAAATTTGATATGTCCTCTGCAAATGCTTTCAATTTAGACCAATCTAAGATTTTGTCATTTCATAAAGAGTCTACGCTTTACCAAACAACAAAATAATGGACTGGTCAATATTGAAAGCATTTGCAAAAGACAAAACAAAATGTTACTCAAACAAAGGAGCGTGCTGTCAATATATAAAAATAACTTGGGAAAAGGAGAAAAAAGCTGATCACCAGAATTTTCTTCTAATCCCACAATAATTTTGTTCAAAATAGTTTTTATCTAAGACACTGGACTACCACATATGATAAGAGCTAAATCTAATTATAGTGTTTCTTTAGTGTCATGAACTGCAACGGTGGAATAGTGTTTCTTTAGTGTCATGAACTGCAACGGTGGAATAATTGGAAGTAAGATCAAAATTGTGATATGTATGTTCTTGGAAAAAAAATTCTGTGGAAGTTTAGTCATATCTTGGCTCTGTTACAAAAGTTTTTTTTCACCAGGGGCATGTTTGTTTTTCTCCTTTGCAAAAATTGTGGTAGATGAAGAAATTTACTTTAACCCTGTACCACACAAGCCCAAGTTTCAAAGACCCTGAGGAAGAGGTATTTTGAAAACATTGTGGGAAAAGGAGAAAATGCTGGTAACCAGCATTTCCTCCTTTTGTCACAATGTTTTTTCCCTACAAAGACAGATTTCATCAATTAATCAACATCTAAATTGTTGTCTGCAAATACTTTCAGTTTGGACATTTCTAAGATTTTTCTTGCGGTAAAGAATTACATGACAAATTTCTCCTCTTGTAACAGTATTTTCTGCTTTTCCCACAATGGCTTCTAAAGCTTTCTTTCTCAGGGACGTTAGAATTTGAGATTGTGTGGTAAAGGGTAAACCGTGTTTCAAGCTCTCTTTTGTGTTGATGTCCCTGAGGACTTGAGCTTTTGAAAACCTTGTTGGAAAAAGAGAAAAAGCTGGTTACCGGCCATTTTTAACTCACCTGAGCACAAAGTGCTCAAGGTGAGCTTTTGTGATCGTGCTGTGTCTGGCGTTCGTCATGCGTCGTCTGTCGTGTGTTGTCCGTCGTGTGTCGTCCGTTTTGTGGTCGTCAACATTTACCTTGTGTGCACTCTAGTGTTCACATTTTCAGCCAGATCCCCATGAAACTTGGTCAGAATGTTAACTTTGTCTGGTAAAATCTCAGACAAGTTCGAAATTGGGTCATGTGGGGTCAAAAAGAAGGTCATAGGGCCAGATGTTAGAAAAACCTTGTGTGCACTCTAGAGTCTACATTTTGAGCCTGATACTCATGAAACTTGGTCAGAATTTTTGTTTGGATAAAATCTCGAACAAGTTCGAAATTGGGTCATGTGGGGTCAAAAAGTAGGTCATGGGGCAAAATCTTAGAAAAAAGCTTGTGTGCTGTCTAGAGGCCACATTTTCGGCCAAATACGCATGAAACCTGTGCAGAATGTTTTTCTTGTATATATGTCGGACAAGTTCGAAATTATGTCGCATAGAAGCAAAAAGGAGGTTACAGGCCCAAATCTTAGAAAAAGCTTGTGTGCACTCTAGAGGCCACATTTTCAGCCTAATACACATGAAACTTGGTCAGAATGTTTGTCTGTATGAAATCTCTGACAAGTTCCAAATTGGGTCATTTGGGGTCAAAAAGTAGGTCATGCGGCGAAATCTTAGAAAAAGGTTATTTGCACTCTAGAGGCCACATTTTCAGCCTGTTACTCATAAAACTTGGTCAGAATATTTGTCCAAAAGAATGTTTGGATAAAATCTTGGGCAGATTTGAAATCAGTTTATGCCGGTTCAAAAAGTAGGTCACAGGCCAAATTTTCAGCCTGATACCCATGAAACCTGGTCAGAATGTTTGTCTGGATAAGATCTTGGACTAGTTCGAAAGTGGGTCATTTTGGGTCAAAAAGTAGGTCACTGGGTCAAATCTTAGAAAAACCTTGTGTGCACTCTGGAGGCCACATTTTCAGCCTGATACTCATGAAACTTTGTCAAAATGATTGTCTTGATGAAATCCAGTACAAATTTGAAATTGGGTGACATTGGGTCAAAAAGTAGATCACGGGGACAAATCTTAGAAAAACCTTATGTACACTCTAGAGGTCACATTTTCAGTCTGATACTCATGAAACTTGGGTTAGAATGTTTGATTTTTAGCTCACCTGAGCACGAAGTGCTCATGGTGAGCTATTGTGATCGTGCTGTGTCCGTCGTCCATCGTCCGTCGTCAACTTTTTACCTTGTGTACGCTCTAGAGGCCACATTTTCAGTCCAATCCTCATGAAACTTGGTCAGAATGTTTGTCTTGATAAAATCTCGGACGAGTTCGAAATTGGGTCATGTGAGGTCAAAAACTAGGTCACTAGGTCAAATCTTAGAAAAACCTTGTGTACGCTCTAGAGGCCACATTTTCGGTCAGATACTTGTGAAATTTGGTCAGAATGTTTGTCTTGATAAAATCTTGGATGAGTTCGAAATTGGGTCATGTGGGGTCAAAAACTAGGTCACTAGATCAAATCTTAGAAAAACCTTGTGTACGCTCTAGAGGCCACATTTTCAGTCCAATCCTCATGAAATTTGGTCAGAATGTTTGTCTTGATAAAATCTTGGATGAGTTCGAAATTGGGTCATGTGGGGTCAAAAACTAGGTCACTAGGTCAAATCTTAGAAAAACCTTTTGTACACTATAGAGGCCACATTTTCAGTCCAATACTCTTGAAAAATAGTCAGAATGTTTGTCTTGATTATATCTTGGAATAGTACGAAAATGTGCCATGTTGGGTCAAAAACTAGGTCACCAGGTCAAATCTAAGAAAAACGTTGTGTATGCTCTAGAGGCCATATTTTCTGTCCAGTACTCTTGAAAGTTGGTCAGAATGTTTGCCTTGATAATATCTCTGACCAGTTTGAAAATAGGTCATGTCGGGTGAAAAACTAGGTCACTAGGTCAAATCTTAGAAAAACCTTGTGTAAGCTCCAGAAGCCACATTTTCTGTCTGATACTGAAAGTTGGTCAGAATGTTTGTCTCGATAGTATCTCAGTCGAATTTGAAAATGGGTCATGTTGGGTCAAAAACTAGGTCACCTGGTCAAATCTTAGAAAAACCATGTGTACACTGTTGTGGCCACATTTTTTGTTCAGTACTCTTTTAAAGTTGCTCAGAATGTTTGCCTTGGTAATATCTTGGATGAGTTTGAAAATGGGTCATGTTGGGTCAAAATCTAGGTCACTAGGTCAGATCTTAGAAAAACCTTGTGAATGTTTGTCCTGATGATATCTTGGACCAGTTTGAAAATGTGTCATGTTGGCTGAAAAACTAGGTCACTAGGTCAAATCTTAGAAAAACCTAGTGTACGAATGACTCTCAGAAAGAAGCCTTTTGAAAACACTGTTTGAAAATGAGAAAATGCTAGTATCCAGCATTTTTTCCCTTTTTCACAATGTTTTCTGCCCCTTTGAGAGACCAGTTCCACAGCTTGATCCACATATTATTTGTTTTATGCAGAAGGTTCAGACTGATGAGTTTAAAATTTTATTGTTTGGTAATACATATATCTCACAAGACGTTGGAAATTGGTTGTGCTTGGTCAAAAGGCTCAGGTGAGCGACTCCAGGGCCATCATGGCCCTCTTGTTTAAAAATTTAGACACATAAATTGGGTCATGTCGAGTCAAAAAGTAGGTCAATTGGCCAAATCATAGAATAACCTTATGTGCTTTCTAGAAGCCACATTCTCCACTTGATACTCGTGAAACTTGGTCAGAATGTTTGTCTGGTTAAAATCTTGGACTAGTCTGAAACTGGGTCACGTCAGGTCAAAAAGTAAATCACAGGGCCAGATCTTTAAAGAAGCTTGTGTGCACTTTAACCCTTTACCACACAATCCTGACTTTCAACAACCCTGAGAAAGAAGTCTTTTATAAAACTGTGGAAAAAGGAGAAAATGCTGGTAAGCAGCATTTTCTCCTTCTCCCACAATGTTTTCTACTTAATCAAAAAGAGAAATCATCATTTTAGCAACATTTGTCATCTGCAAATGCTTTCAATTTGGTCCAGTCCAAAATTTTGTTGTTTGGTTAAGAGTTAAGGCCACATTTGAAGCCTTATACTCATGAAACTTGGTCAGAATGTTTGTTTGGATAAAGTCTTGGACATGTGCGAAAAGGGGTCACGTTGAGTCCAAAAGTAGGCCACAGGGCCAAATCTTAGAAAAACCTTGTGTGACTCCAGATGCAACATTTTGAGCCAGATTAGAAATTCAAAAATAGGTTAAACCAGTCAAAAAGTAGATCATTTACACTCATGCATTTTACTTCATCATAACCAGGATATTTTCAGCCTTATCAATCCTAGATGACCTTACCCAGGTGAGTGCTTTAGGACCAGTGGCCCTCTTGTTCCTTTTTCCCCCACTATGATTTTCACCCTTATTTAAAGACAAACCCTATCTTATGAGCCATATCTTATTTGTCATCTGCAAAATTGCTTTTAAAGTGGACCAGTCTTAATTTTCATTTGGTGATAAAGAATTAACCCTTTTACCAAACTGTGACATGTTTTAACCCTTTAGCAAACGACAAAATTTTAGACTCGTCCAAATTGAAAGCATTTGCAGACGACAAAATTAATATGGCTCAAGAATTGAAATTGGTTTTGGGAAGGGAAGAAAATATTGTGGGGAAAGGAGAAAATGCTGGTTACCAACATTTTCTCCTTTTCCCACAATGTTTTCAAAAGGCTTCTCTCTCAGGGTCGTGAAAACCCACAATTGTTTGGTAAAGGGTTAATGTTCCTGAAGAAGACACTGTCTGAAAACATAATAGGAAAATGAGAAAATGCTGGAAACCAGCTTTTTCTCCTCTTTGCACAATGTGTTGGACCCTTTTAAAGACAAATCCCATCATTTGAGCCGTATCTTAAAATTATCATCTTCAAATTCTTTCAAAATGGATCTTTTCACATTTCATCTACAGACAGTTTACCCTTAGAGTGTCACATAAATTAATGGGATATCAGGAAACAAGGACCAAAATGTTGTTGTAGTCTAGGTGTTTTTGTAAGGATGTCTCACATATAAACAAGTAGTGTAATCCCAAGATCACTTGGCATGTTTAAAGCAGTCTGACCTTGCAGTTATACTGTCAAGTAAATGTTGTTATAGTCACACTGAGGGTATAGATACGAGGTCATCATAGAAGTACTTCTGTAATTTGAGATTTTGGAGTGTTAATTCATTTACCCTTTACTCTCATGTAAATAATAATTTGACATGTCTAATGCTGATGCCTTTTGACAACAAATTGATAGACAAAATGCTTCGGAAAAAGTGATTCCAATTAATTATGTTGCGATTGTTTTCTTGAGTGTTAAAACATTGAGATACACTGTGCCGAATTCTGAAGGACATTCTATGTCCTTCTTTTAGATCAATTGTGAAAAAAATAAGCCTCAGCCCTTTACCACACAATCCCAAATTGGAAGTTGAACACAAAATTGATGTTGGACACATAGTTGTGGATGAAACAGCATTTAAACATAAACTTGTGGATGGAATTGTAGATGAAAAACAAAATTTTTTTAACTCTTTACCAAATGGCCGAATTTTAACCGTGTCTAAATTGAAAGCATGTGCAGACAACAAAACAAATGTATTGTAATTGATGATTTTTTTTTTTTATTTAAAACAGTAGAAAACATTGTGGGAAAAGGAGAAAATGCTGGTTACCAGCATTTTCTCCTTTTCCCACAATGTTTTCAAAAGTATTCTTCCTCAAGGTGGTCAAAACTTGGGAATGTGTGATAAAGGATTAAAAGGAGTTTTGATGTGAACACAACTACTTATTGTGAATGGAATGGCAGATGAAAAAAGGAAGTTGAAGGGTTAGGAAGTGAATGGAATGAAAGAGAATCAAAATTTGAAAAGGAAAGAATATTGTGAAATATAGAGAAGATAACTGCAAACTTACACAAACATAATAAACGTCATGGGAAAGAGATAACGTACAAACTTGTTATTTATGACAAAATTTCATGAAATAATGTGCTTGTACAACACATGAGATCATAAGAAGAGTTGAATGTTTATGACTGATTTACTTGTGGAGAAAACTTGGTGTTTTTAAATATTTTTGAGTGTTATTGTGTGAAATATTTTCGATATTTTTGAGTATGCATATTCAGCGTTACTGATAGTGAAAGTAAACCATGGGATCTCTCAGGGAAAAAAGTGAAAATATATTGGCTTCATGGCAGAAAAAGGTAGGGGGACCTTTGAAAGATGGTTGACTGTCTTCTACTCTTGTATTTCATGATGCTGAATGTATAATGATAATGTTTTTGTTTGATGGTAGTTCTGAAACATTATGTCCAATGCATAAAGAGCTGTTGTTGCGATTCAGTGCACTGATGGAACCAGGGACACAGGGGCTTGAAACATACTTTAATATGCATAAATATACTGAATTATAGCCATTTCTGACAAAAATCAGAATCTCTGAATATAAATATACTTGTATATTTATATTTAGAGATTCTGATTTTTGTCAGAAATGTCCATAATTCAGTATATTTATGCATATTAAAGTATGTTTCGAGCCCCTGTGACCAGGGATACAGAAAGAGCAAGGAGCAAGTATTGTTGCTCAAACAGTACATAATCTGTGTCTTTACTAAAACCTAGGTTATGATTAGTCATTTGAATTTTTTCATCTTTTAACCCTTTCCCAAACAAGCCCTGGTTTTCACGTGTCTGCAGTACAAGTCTTTTGAAAACACTGTTGGAAAAGGAGAAATTGCTCGTAAGGAGCAATTTCTCCTTTTCCCACAGTGTTTTCTACCCTTTTTGAGACCTTTCTGCCATTTTCATCAAATTTAAAAGTCATCTGCAAACTCTTTCAATTTGGACCAGTCCAAAATTTGTTGTTTAGGAAAGGGTTAATTCCTTACCAAACCGTTCAAAGTTTAACAAAGGTAGATGGCTTTTGAAAACATTGTGGAAAAAGAACAAAATGCTGGTAAGCAATCCCTTCCAATAAGAAATTTCTAATGTTTACATTATGTTTATTTTGTCGTCTGCCAATGTTTGAATGGTAATAGATTGATACAGGTTATGGAGCATGCTTCACAGTCTGCTTAACTCTTTACCAAACGACAAAATTTAAGACCAGTCCAAATAGGAAGCATTTGCAGACGTCAAAATAAATGTGACTGAAACAGAAATTTGCTTAGGGAAGGAAAAAAAAAATTTGGGAAAAGGAGAAAATGCTGGTTACATTTTCTCTATTTCCCACAATGTTTTCAAATGGCTTTTTTATCAGGGTCGTTAAAAGTCAGGATTGTGTGGTAAAGGGTTAAAAGTGAATAGGTTTAACTCTTTACCAAACTACAAATTTTTAGACTGGTCCAAATTGAAAGCATTTGCATAATGACAAAGTAAATGTAACTCAAAAATTTAAATTTGTTTTTGGAAGGTTAGAAAACATTGTGGGAAAAAGGAGAAAATGCTGGTTACCAGCATTTTCTCCTTTTCCCACAAGGTTTTCAAAAGGCTTCTTTCACAGGGTCGTTAAAAGTCGGGATTGTGTGGTAAAGAGTTAAACTGACTGTTATAGTGCATAGAGCTATATCTTGTTTATTTCAGCTAAATATAGATCATCACCATGAGTTGAACTGTGTTATGGGGTCACCTCTAAACGGTGCAAAGCAACTGTTACACACTTTAGAATGGGAACCAGAACAGATCACATGGTCCACTGAAAGAAGGGCCACCCTCTGTAGAGGACCACAGGGTAAACTTGGATTTACACTGAAGACTTTTCAGGTAAAGGATGAGGGTCTTTCTAGATTTTGAAAAAGCTGTTACATTATAAGCAAAGAAACCATAACAGGGTTTTCTGTGGACTTTCTGGTGTGAAGGTCATTTGACGCCCTTCAAATTAATAAAGGAAAGCACACATACAAATTTTGGGGATCATTTAGAAACTTTGGGGGTCCAAATTCAAAGAAACAGGGGGTCAGGAAAACCCTGCATAAGATTATGTCACTACGAGATTTTTAGCTCCACTGGCCAAAGGCCAGCGGGCTAATGTCATGGCCCGGTGTCCGTCGTGCGTCCGTCCGTCCGTTCGTCTGTCCGTCCGTCCATCCGTCCGTCCGTGCGTTAACTTTTATTTCAAACATCTTCTTCTCTGAAACTACCCATCCAATTTTCATGAAACTTCACAGAAATGATCCTGCCATGGTCCTCTTCAGAATTTCTTGAAAGAATTTGATTCCTTCAAAAACTCTGGTTGCCATGGCAACAAAACTGAAAAATATGGGAAATCTTTAAAAATCTTCTTGTCGGAAACCATAAGGCATAGGGCTACCAAATTTGGCATGTAGCTTTATGTAGTAGACCTCTATCAAGTTTCTTCAAATTATAGCCCTGGGGTCAAAATTGGCTCTGCCCCAGGGGTCACAAGTTTTACATAGGCTTATATAGAGAAATCTTTAAAAATCCTCTTGTCGGAAACCATAAGGCATAGGGCTACCAAATTTGGCATGTAGCTTTATGTAGTAGACCTCTATCAAGTTTCTTCAAATTATAGCCCTGGGGTCAAAATTGGCTCTGCCCCAGGGGTCACAAGTTTTACATAGGCTTATATAGAGAAAACTTTAAAAATCTTCCTGTACCTAGCCATAACGCCTAGAGCTACCAAATTTTGCATGTAGCTATATCTAGTGGGCCTCTACCAAGTGGGCCAAAATTTTAGCCCTGGGGTCAAAATTGGCCCCACCGCAGGGGTCACAAGTTTTACATGGGCTTACATAGTGACAACTTAAGAAATCTTCCTGTTTTGATTTTTTTTTTAAATTAGCCTTGCATCAGGGGTCTTATGTTTTACAGAGGCTTCATATGGACAAAACTTGAAAATCACCTTATTTTTATGGCTTTATCTTGTGGACCTCTACCAGGGTTCAAGTAATTAAATAGCTCTGGGATCAAAAATGGCTTTGCCCTGCGGGTCTCAACTTTCATATGGGCTTTTACAGAGAAAACTTTGTAGGTCTTCATTTTGAAACCATTTGGCTCAGCATTGAAATGTTTATTATTTATGGTTTATATTTGTAAGCCAGTGGAGCGATACAGGGCCATCATGGCCCTCTTGTTTAGCTAAAGAGAGGATTCGTTGAGTTAACTCTTTACCAGGCCACAAAATCTTGATTTGATTTGTATGTTTGTATGGTGTTTTCACCATTGTCCAGGCCAGAAAGGATTTTTGGAGTTGACCCTTTACCGAACGACAAAAATGTAGACTTTTCCAGTTTCGAGAAGCATTTGCAGACGACAATTTATATGTGACTCAAATTGTGGAACGTGTCTTTGATAGGGTAGAAAACATTGTGGGTTACCAGCATTTTCTCCTTTTCCCACGATGTTTTCAAAAGGCTTCTCCCACAGGGTCATTAAAACTCGGGATTGTGTGAAAAAGGGTTGATTTGTTTGTTTCTTTGTTTGTTTGTATGGTATTGAACACAGTTTTCAGTGGTATTTCAGTAGTACTGTTCTAGCCTGTGCACCTATCCATCTTTTCATACATTTTCTTTTACAGTTACTTAAACATTCTCTCTCACATAAACATTTTGTTAAAGCAGTTTTGAACAGTGACAATTAAAATGAGTCCTGTCAAGATGACTAACTTTGATCCTCGGAAAGGAATTTGCAAAACTGGTTACCAGCATTTTCTCCTTTACCTACAATGTTTTCAAAGACCTTGTCTTGCAGGGTCTTTAAAAAAAATGGTTGTTTGTTAACCCTTAAGCAAACAACAAAAATGTTAAAACATTGCAATCAAAATTAAAAGTATTTGCAGTTGGTCAAATAACTGTGGCTCAGAAATTGAAATTTGTTTTTTGAAAGAGAAGAAAACATTGTGGAAAAAGGAGACCCGCAGTGTTGTTAAAAACCTGTCTTTGATAGGATCTTTAAACGTTTGGATTGTGTGGTAAAGGGTTAAAGGACTAAAAAGCAATAGTTGAGGGTATTTCATGAATATGAAACAGTTTGTGAGTTTTGGGTGAAGATGATTTTGAATATGTCTCACTTGCATGTATTCTTTTTCTGCTAAGAATTGCTCAGAGAAGGGGCTTTAGCCCTTTACCAGACAGTTCCATGTTTTAACCATTTACCAAATAATTCTAAGTTTTAACATTCCAGAAGAAAGGGACTTTAGAAACTATTTTTGTAAAAGGAGAAAATGCTGGTAACCAGCATTTTTCTCCTTTTCTGACAATGTTTTCTACTGGTCCTTATACAAAACCTTGGAGCCCATTTAATTTGTCATCTGCAAATATTTTCAATTTTAGGTAGTCTACAATTTGCCCAGTCAATTCTGTTGGTGACGAAATAAATGAGGCTCAAGTAATGATATTTGTCTTTGAGATGGTAGAAAACATTGTAGGAAAAAGAAAAATTTGATTACCGGCATCTCCTCCTTTTCCTAGAGTGTTTTCAAAAGGTTTCTTTATCAGGGTCATTAAAAGACAGGGTTGTTTGATAAAAGGTTAGTAGGCACTAGAAATGTGTTCACTTCTTTTACAGGGTAAAACAGAAAGTTTTTCTGTTGTGCTAAAAGTTAAAGAAGACTGTAATATTGCCTGTGGCCAACTTAGACGCTACGACAGAATAACATATGTCAATGACATTGACATCACAGAGTATTCAGAACAGCATGTGACAAAGGTCTTCTCCAAGCTTAAATGCTCTGAATTAATTTTGACGCTTTGTAAGCCAGAGAAGTTTAAAGTTACGAGTAGACAAACACAAGAAGCTCCAGTTGAAGTCAGATTTGATAGTCAGAACTCTTCACTAGATGTTAATATCTCAGGTACAAGTGTTGGTTTTAATAGTTCAAATTCATTTGAAACAAACAGCCTGAATGTACAAGAGCTGCTAAACAGAGGTTTTACAAATGACAGTAACACAGAATTGAATGAAACCTGTTTTAATGTAAATGTGAGGACAAAAGACTTCAGGAAAGGGTCCGATATTGGTAGTGTTAATTCTAACAGAAATAGTTCAGATTCTAGTACAAATGAATCAAGATTAGAGGTAGTTGATCATAAAATCAAGCGAGGAATCTCACAAGTATCATCAAGTGGTAGTGGTCGGTCCCAGTCTAGTCTACTGAAAGAAACTATCATGAGACGGAGAGAAAAGTCAAGTAAAAACACAAAGTTTGTTAAGACGGGCAGTATTGATAACACTGATGATGAAATAGAACCATTACATCCTGAGGAATCAACATCACCCAGACCAGTTGGGAAATTGGACAAGTACAGTCATTTTAATGTAGATGACAGATCATATTCCATGCCTACCACAGTCTCTGTTGCAGATATTGTTGTGGAAGACCCGACACTTTCATTACCAATAGGTAAGCTAATATACACTTAGATTTTTATGGCATGGTCACTTTTACAGTCATGCATATAGTTGACTGTAGTTCATTTCAAATGTAGTCTGCCATGCTGTTACTTCAGTGTACGAGGTTGAAGTATGTTCAAAGCAGCTTCAAAATTGGGAAAAAGAGGAATTATAGACAGTCTAAGTAGGTAGAATTACATGTAAGTATGGTCAACTACATTCAACTGTGAGCAAAGTGGCTAGGATTAACTATGGTATCAATATGTCCAACTATGAGTAACTATGTTACACCACCTATAAACTATGTCCTAAGTAAGAGTAACTAATCACTGTAAATTTTCTGCTGTCTCTGTCTGTCTGAATATATTACCGGTATTTGCTTCAAAGTCAAGCTAGTTGAAAGCTATCAGAAGGAACCCTTACCTGCAGGTAAGCCTCGAATTGTTTTTGACACGGTCATGCATGGTTTTCAACATAAAATTTGTCACTCCAAAAGCAACTGCAGCCTAGACTTGGCACCAACGCATGTTGCTCTTGTTTTCTTTTTAGGGTAATTTTTGTTATTTCATTGATTAATACTTTGAAAGGCGTATTGCCTTCTTTGTAACGAGATGATGAGATTGATTGATTGATTGATAGTATTGGAGTTTAATGCCGTTTTGACAGCTAAGGTCATATCATGGCTGTCAGTGTACCTACACATTCTGTTTCCTGGCTTACTTACACAACTTTCTCCCCTAGTCACTGACTAGGTTTCTCACTTGCGTCAGAGGTTAGAGGCAAAAAATCCCTGGAAAGAAAGTTTGCCTGAATCGGGTATCGAACCTGCAACCACCAGGTCACAAGTCAGATATGCTAACCAATAGGCTACCCAAGCAGGCAATGAGATGATGAGATCACTCCTATCATGTGAAGGGTAGGTATCATAATGAGTATGTTTTAACCAACCCTTTACCACACAATTTTAACAACCCTAAGAAAGAGGCATTTTGAAAAAAAAATTGTGATAAAGGAGAAAATGCTTGTAATCAGCATTTTCTCCTGTTCCCACAATGTTTTCTACCCTATCAAAGATAAATCCCACCATATGAGCCTTATCTAATTTGTTGTCTGCAAATGCCTTCAAATTGGACAAGTCTAAAATTTTGTCAGTTGGTAAAGGGTTAACTCTTTACCAAACGACAAAATTTTAGACTGGTCCAAACTAAAAGCAGTTGCAGACGACAAAATAGATGTGACTGAAAAATTGAAATTTGTTTTGGGAAGGATAGAAAACATGATGGGAAAAGGAGAAAATGCTGGTTACCAGCATTTTCTCCTTTTCCCACAATGTTTTTAAAAGGCTTCTTTCTCAGGGTCGTCAAAAGTCGGGGTTGTGTGGTAAAGAGTTAAATTTCTCTGTTATGGTGTATTGTGCATGAAAACCATTATGTTTGTCTATGTATCAGATTCAGTATGTGCAAAACTGTGAGTAGCTGAGTAATTTCGAAGTCACCACTTGGAGTATATCTTTCCGGTATACAAACTCCTTAGTTAACCCTATCCCAAACAGTTTCATGTTTTGACAACCCTGACAAAGAAGGTTGTAGAAAATATAGTGGGAAAAGGAGAAAATGCTGGTAACCAGAATTTTCTCCTTTTCACACAATGTTTTTGACGCTTTCATAGAGTTATTCTTCTTTTCTTTTCTCACATTGTTTTCAAAATCTTTCCCCCTAAGGATCATTAAATGGGATTGTTTTGTAAATGGTAAGGGTCAAATACAAAACAAAGTGATCATGTAGTAGAAAACACTTGAGTATTCCACAAAACAATATCTTAGCTCTGTACCAAACAACAGAACTTAGACCCATCCAATTCCAAAGCTATTGCTGACGACACATTCAGTGTGGTTTAAATGATGAAAATTGCCTCTGAAAGGTTACAAAAACTTTTTGTGAAAAGGAGAAAATGCTGGTTACCAGCATTTTCTCCTTTTCCCACAGTGTTTTTAAAACCCTTCTTCCACATGTTGTTAAAACTTAGGATAGTGTTAATGTGTATGATTGAAATGCTCACTTTGATCTTTCTCTCTTTATGGCACTATTTGATCAAGAAATCTTTATTTTCTCAAATGCATTGCTTTGATGTAAAAAGTCTTGGAATTTATGGATGGATCATCCGGTTAAAACTTTATTTACTAACCAGCATACCTGGTATGGTACGGGGGCTGTTCGGTAAATTTGTGGAATTTTGTTGTAAAAATAAAACTGGGGGACCAATTAATATCATTTTTACCATATGTATCAAACAATCTACACCCAAAACATCGTTCAGATTTCATACAAATTCATAAAGAAATACATTTTCAACAGAGTATTACAAAACACATGTACACTTACATTGTTGGGCTTTGGATGTAAAATAAATAATGTCAATGTCATTACAAGGCAAGAGATCGGCATACTTTTCCTAAATAATCCCCTCAAACAACCAGCGCTCGCTCAATTAAGACTTTTCTAGCTCCTGTGTAAGGAAAGCTTGTACTATGGAACAAGACACACCTAGGTCGTCCGATGTGACACACGATGTAACCTGGCGGTCGTTTTTTACCTTGTCACACACAGTAGTCGAAATTGATGCCGTTATGCTAGCCAGTTATTCTTCAAGAGGATCATCTTTATTTAAGCTATGTTCTGAATCATTCCTGAATGGCTTCTGCCACTTGTAGACAAATAAAATACTACAGGAACTTGAAAATGTTGACTCCTAACTCAACTGTATGATCTGGTTTTTAGCTCCACTGGCCAAAGGCCAGCGAGCTATTGTCATGGCGTTGTGTCCGTCGTGCGTCCGTCCGTCCGTTCATCCGTGTGTGCGTCCGTAAACTTTTTCTTTAAAAAACTTCTCCTCAGAAACTATTGACTGGATTTTTACCAAATTGCACAGGAATGTTCCTTTGGTGGTCCTCTTTCAAATTCCTTCAAATAATTGTGTTCCATGAAGAATTCTGGTTGCCATGGCAACCAAAGTAAAAAACCTTTAAAAATCTTCTCCTCCCAAACCGCTATTTGGATAGCATTATTATTTTGCAGGAATGTTCCTTAGATACAGGTTTACAGAATTCCTTTAAAAAAAAATGATCTGTCAAAAAACATGGCTTTTATGGGAGACTCATTTTCCTTTTATGGTATAAAGTAAAACCTTTGAAAAATTTCTTCTCTAAAACTATTCATTGGATTTCATTGTTGTTTTGCAGGTAAGTTCCTATGGTGGTTGTCTGCCAAATTGTTTCTATGGTGGTTGTATACCAAATTCCTTTTAAAAAAATGATACACCTAAAAACACATTTTTTTATAGACAAGGCTTATATTTCAAAAAAATGTTCTCCTCCAAAACTATTTATTGTGTTAGTTTTATCGGCTAACAAAGAAAAAGGAAGAAAATTGGATTGACTTGACCTAGTCAGGGCTGTCCTATTTAAGCCCACACATTTTCCTTGGTATTAAGATCACAATTTACTCCAATGATATGCTATTGGTTAGTACTAGTAATAAAATATCACTGGCCATAAATAAGATAAAAGCTTGAGCACCTTTCACAACTTGAGCTTTTCAATTTTGCCTTATTACTAAGCCTGAGTAACCATGCCAAGATAAAAAAGAAAAAGTATTTTAATAACAAAACCCCCATGTTGTAGGTACTTTATAGTCCTTTTGATATAGAACAAGAGAACCTCTGCACTTTTATTAGTTCTGGTAAAGGTTTGTTGACCTACTAATGAGTAAATGCAGAGTGGACAGAAGGGGTGTAAATCCTGGTGACCTGGTACAAAGTGGGACAGGGCTTTACATTTGTGATAAGGCATTAATGTTATCCAGTCAAACTGATCCCGCAACTTCAGTACACCAGAATTAATCTGTGCCCTGGAGCAGGATATTTGATTTATGTAAATGCATTTGTAGACCATTTTGTGTTGTTTGCCACAGAAGACATTCTAACTGTGACTGTGAAAAGTTGATTATTAGGGATTAGGTGTTCATTGTATGCCAGCATATTTCATTCTATCTGGTGTATTGATGTAAGTTGATCTATATTGCTATAACATTCATTCATTTGCCCTCCTAGCTGTTCTTTTAGATTACCCCTTTACCACACAATCACAACTTTTAACGACCCTGAGAAAGACATATTTTCTATATTTTGATGTTTCCCCACCCAAAATGGTTTGTGAAAGGACCTGTTGCAGACAACATATCTTCAAATTAGTAAGACATATATAAAAAAGGATAGAAATTATTGTGGGAAACTAAGAAAATGCTGGTTACCATTTTTTTCTTCTTTTCTCACAAGTTTTTTTCCATACCTTTTTTCTTCAGTGAGCTAAAATGCAGGATTGAATGGTAATTGTTAAAAACTTCTTTTCGCCATTATAGAAATATCAGGCCTGTGGAGCGATACAGGTGCTCAAGCGCCTCTAGTTTTTTTTTGCCACTTGAGTCCAACACAAAACTTATTAATGTGCGTAATTCAACATCCAATGAAGATGTCATAGTGTCAAAAATTACCTAGCACTGATGAGAAAAAAACTATGTTATTGCAGTAACCAGACGTGCCACAGTGATAATATTTTACAGAAATGCCGTTATGATGCTATTTGACCGTTTGCACAACTAGCGGCATTTTTAGACATTTCAGAATGTCTGAATCGGGAGAAAGTTTGAGCTCTGCAATGCACATTGTATGTGTTACTATGGTTACACATATTTTGCATTTAAAATGTTTCAAAACTGCAAAGTTTTAGCTTGAAATATCAAGAAGTGTGGTTTTAACAACAAAATTCCACAAATTTCCTCATATATTGTGAGAATGAAAGTGGTTAAAAGGTGGGAAACCAATGATTTACCCTTTACCACACAATCCTAAGTTTTAACGACATTGAGGAAGAAGGCTTTTTGAAAACATTGGTAAAGTAGAAAATGCTGGTAACCAGCATTTTCTTCTTTTTACACAGTGTTTCAACTTTTTCAAAGCAAAATCTCATCAATTGAGCCACATTTGAATTGTTGTCTGTGAAGGTTTTCCATTGACACCACAATGTTTTAAAATTTTTCATAAGAATATATCATTAATTGAGCCACATGTAAATCTTGGAATAAATCTAGCCTCGGAAATTGTAGATCTATGATCAGGCAATCCTGACTTTCAATGACCTAAAGAAAGGTGACCTACGAAAATGTGGTGGGGAAAGGAAAAAACGCTAATAATTAACGTTTTCTCCTTTTCATCATGTTTTCTACTCCTTCAAAGGCAGTGTCAATTTTTGAGCGACATTTAATTTGTCGTCTGCAAATGGTTTCATTTTCATTTGTATGGTAGAGAGATAGTTGGGTCCGTAATTTGCAATGCGATTGTTGCTGTACTGTCACAAACAGGGTACCAAATTTCATAATATAGTTCATTATTCCTTAACTAAATAATCAATGTTTAATGACCCTGAGCAATAAGCTTTTTGAAAACATGTTCGGAAAAGGACAAAATGCTGGTAACTAGTATTTTCTCCTTTTCCAGCAATGTTTTCCACCATGTCAAAGAACTTCAGTTATTTGTACCACTTTTCAGTTTGTTGTCTGAAGATGCTTTTAATTTGGAAGTCTAATGTTTATGGTTTGGAAAGGGGTTAATAGGGATTTTAGTTGCAGTTCTCCTTTTTCTCCTTTTCCAAGTAGAGATACATACATGTATATACTTCTGGACAGATACATGTATGAAGAAGATAGCACCAGAAAAATGTTGCAACAAAATGGAGATATTGCAGAAAAGCTCATAAGAAGTAATTTTTTTTTTCCATTTTTTTTTTTCAAAGTTAATTGCTTGGTGTTATGTCAAAATTGTATTTAGTTGTGTTTTTGTGTAGGTGGCATCAAATTTGAAAGACTCCAAGATTTGCTTATGGAGTACCGGATTACTCTAATCTTCCTTCTTTTACTTACATATTTTGTCATTTTAATTCCACTATTATTCCTTACCAAACAATCCCATATTTTAACCCTTAGGCTGCTTATCGCGACCCATTGACCTTTTGTGGACAGCGTAGATCAAGATCAGACTGCACAGAACGTCTGATAAGCAGATATATTTCCTCCAAAAATACCATTGAAACAGGAAAGTTTTGGGCTTATAGAAAAGGGGAAAATTTCTGGTAACCATTATTTTCTCCTTTTCCAACAAGGTTTTTAGCTCCACTGGCCAAAGGCCAGCGGGCTTATGTCATGGCCCGGTGTCTGTCGTGCGTCCGTCCGTCCGTCCGTGCGTTAACTTTCATTTCAAACATCTTCTTCTCTGAAACTACCCATCCAATTTTCATGAAACTTCACAGAAATGATCCTGCCATGGTCCTCTTCAGAATTTCTTGAAAGAATTTGGCAACAAAACTGAAAAATATTGGAAATCTTTAAAAATCTTCTTGTCTGAAACCATAAGGCATAGGGCTACCAAATTTGGCATGTAGCTTTATGTAGTAGACCTCTATCAAGTTTCTTCAAATTACAGCCCTGGGGTCAAAATTGGCTCTGCCCCAGGGGTCACAAGTTTTACATAGGCTTATATAGAGAAAACTTTAAAAAATCTTCCTGTACCTAGCCATAAGGCCTAGAGCTACCAAATTTTGCATGTTGCTATATCTAGTGGGCCTCCACCAAGCAGGCCAAAATTTTAGCCCTGAGGTCAAAATTGGCCCCACCGCAGGGGTCACAAGTTTTACATGGGCTTACATAGTGACAACTTAAGAAATCTTCCTGTTTTGATTTTTTTTTTTTGAAATTAGCCTTGCATCAGGGGTCTTATTGTTTTACAGAGGCTTCATATGGACAAAACTTGAAAATCACCTTATTTATAACCATACAGCATAGACTTGTATTATTTTGGCATGTGGCTTTATCTTGTGGACCTCTACCAGGGTTCAAGTAATTATAGCTCTGGGATCAAAAATGGCTTTGCCTTGCAGGTCTCAACTTTCACATGGGCTTTTACAGAGAAAACTTTGTAAGTCTTCATTTTGAAACCATTTGGCTCAGAATTGAAATGTTTAGTATTTATGGTTTATATTTATAAGCCAGTGGAGCGATACAGGGCCATCATGGCCCTCTTGTTTACTCTTTCACAGACAAATCACATCCTTTGAGTCGCATTTAACTAATCATCTGCAAATTCTTTGAATTTGAAGGTGTCTCAAATTTTGTTATTTGTTAACGCTTTACCACACAATCACAAGTTTTAACGACCCTGAGGAGATAGCCTGGTAACCAGCATCTTCTCCTTTTCCCACAAGGTGTCCTACATTTTAACAGACAATTACTGTCATTTCAGGTAAGTTTAATATGTCGTCTGCTAATTCTTTCAATTTTGACCAGTCTAGAATTTTGTCGTTTGGTAAAGATTTAAAGGGTTAATTCCCAATATATCCCCAGACTTACTCGTTACCAGAACATGAAACATTTCTAACCACTTATTTTGATGTTGAACAATCTGAAAAACAGCATTTTCTCCTCTGCATCGTCAGGCTTCCAATGGTACTGAGAAGTTATTGCCAATTGATTTTAGTTGAATCCTTGAAAAGTTAATTGACCCTTAACCCTGTACCACACAATCCCAAGTTTTAACGACCCTGTGAAAGAAGCCTTTTGAAAACATTGTGGGAAAAGGAGAAAATACTGGTAATAAGCATTTTCTCTTTTTTGCACAATGTTTTTTACCCATTCAAAGACAGAAATCATCATTTTAGCAACATTTAATTTGTCGTCTACAAACGCCTTCAATTTGGAGGTGCCTAAAATTTTGTCATTCGGTAAACAGTTAACTCTTTACCACACAGTCATGACTTTTAATGACCCAGAGAAAAAAAGCTTTTGAAAACATTGTGGGAAAAGGAGAAAATGCTGGTAACCAGCATATTCTCCTTTTCCCACAATATTTTCTATCCTTTCAGAATCAAAGAGCAAAATTTCAACTACATCTAAATTGTCGTCTGCAAATGCTTTCAATTTGAACGACTGTAAATTTTTGTCATTTGGTAAAGAGTTGAAGCGCAGAATAAACCCAACATACATTCTCAATCTAGAAATAAGATCCAAATAATTGCGATTTCATCTTTTCTTTGGTCAATATTGCTTCAGCTAGGTAGACAGTGTAGATCAAAGATAACACCGCACATTCTGCACAGTCTGATCTTATCTACACTGGCCAAAAAGGCAAATATAGTTGTGAAAGGCACTTTAAGGTTTACAAAAAAAAAGTTTTTAGACAAATTAAATGTGAATGTAGTGAGAAACGGGGTAGACTGTTGGCCTTTCACATCAAAGGTTGCAGGTTTGAGCCCTGTTATGTGGGTAGCATACAGGACTTGAGAACAGGAGGTTGCTGGTTTGATCCCTAGCTAGGCCAATTTCTTTCCGAGGATTCATTCCTCTCTCACCGCTGACTATTGTTTTGACGATGGTTATGTGGGAAAGCAGCCAGTGGCTTGGAAAGAATATTGTACAGAGAACTTGTAAAAGAAACTCCAGGAAAGCATGGATAGGTGCACTTGCCGCCATGATATGCCTGAAATAATGTTGAAAACATTAATGTTAAACAACATATAATCAACATACAATCAATTTAGTCCTGTTATGAGTGGGGTTGATCTTTCGAACTACCAACATGACAGAGTGAGTATTTGTTAAAGGTGTACAGGAAGCAATGATGGAGAGTGATTGATTTAACTGTTTTCCAAATGACAAAATTTTGGACTCATCAAAACTGAAAGCATGTGCAGTCGACAAATTTTTTAAATGTGACTCAAAAATTGAAATTTGTTTTAGGAAGGGTAGAAAACATTATGGGAAAAGGAGAAAATGCTGGCTACCAGCATTTTCTCTATATTTTCACTGCAATAGTTTCAAAAGCTTTCTACCTTGGGGTTGTTAAAAGTTGGGATTGTGTGTGGCAAAGGGTTAAGTTGTAAGGTCTTGTTTCACAATCAATGTAAAATAAATGTTTAACTCTTTACCACACAATCCCGACTTTTGACGACCCTGAGAAAGAGGCCTTTTGTAAAACATTTTGGGAAAAGGAGAAAATGCTGGTAACCAGCATTTTCTCCTTTTCCCAAAATGTTTTCTATCCTATCAGAGAGCTTAAGCACATTTGTATTAATTTTGAATTTGTCGTCTGCTGATGGTTTGAATGTGGGAGAGTCTAAAATTTGTTGTGTGGGAAAGGGTTAATTCTTTACCAGACGACAAAATTATAGACTCAACCAAATTGAAAACATTTGCATATGACAAATTTAATGTGGCTTGAATTATTGGATTTGTCAACAAATGGGTAGAAAATATTTTGGGAAAAGGAGAAAGTGCTGGTTACCAGTGTTTCCCAAAGACTACTTCTTTGGGACAGTGAAAACATGCAATTGTGTGGTAATGGGTCAAGCTAAATTTTGTGAATCAGTGATACAGGTATTGCAGAACTTGAGCATTGGATTGTCTGTCTTTAGGTCATCTCAAAGAAGGCGAAAAAACTGCTTACTACGTAATCAACAGTATGTTTTATTCTTTGAAAAGGAATAGGATGCAAGGATTTAGTGATTTTTTAGCTCACCTGAGCATAAAGTGCTCAAGGTGAGCTTTGTGATCGTGCTGTGTCTGGCATCCATCTTGTGTCGTCCAGGCGCCAACAATTACCTTGTGTGTACTCTAGAGGCTACATTTTCAATCATATATTCATGAAACTTGGTCAGAATGTTTGTCTCAATAATATCTCGGACAAGTGCGAAATTTGGTCATGTCGGGTCAAAAAGTAGGTCTCTGGGCTGAATCTAATAAAAACTTATGTGCACTCTAGAGGCCATATTTTTAGTCTGATATTCATGAATTTTGGTCAGATTGCTTGTCATAATAATATCTCGGACAAGTTTGAAATTTGGTCATGTAGGATCAAAAAGTAGGTCACTGGGCCATATCTGAGAAAAACCTTGTGTGCACTCTAGAGTTTACATTTTCAGCCTGAAACTTATGAAACTTGGTCAGAATCTTTGTCTTGATAATATCTTGGACAAGTTCAAAATTGGGTTATGTCAGGTCAAGAAGTAGGTCATTGGGTGATATCTTAGGAAAACCTTGTGTGCACTCTGGAGGCCTCATTTTCAGCCTGAAACTCATGAAAGTTGGGTAGAATGTTGTCTTGATAATATGTGAGACAAGTTTGAAATTGGGTCATGCCTGGTCAAAAAGTAGGTCACTGTGCCAAATCTTAGAAAAAGCTTGTGTGCACTCTAGAGGCCACGTTTGCAGTCGGATACTCACGAAGCTAGGTCAGATTGTCTATCTTGGTGATATCTCAGACAAGTTTGAAATTGGGTTATGTTGGATGAAAAAGTAGGTCACTGGGCCAAATCTTAGGAAAACCTTGGGTGCCCCATATTCTGCCTTATACTGATAAAGATTGGTCAGAATGTTTATCTTGTTGATATCTCAGACTAGTTTGAAAGTGGGTCATGTTGGGGCAAAAAGTAGGTCACATGGTCAAATCTTAGATAAACCTTGCGTGCACTCGTAGAGGCCACATTTTCAGCCTGATTGTCATGAAACTTGGTCAGAAAGTTTGCCTTGATTATATCTAGGACATGTTTCAAATTGGGTCACATGTGGTCAAAAAGTAGGTCACAGGGCCAAATCTTAGAAAAATCTTGTGTGCACCGTAGATGCCACATTTTCAGTCTGATACTCATGAAACCCATTGGAATCTTTGTTTTAATGGTATCTTGGATACGTTGGAATTTAGTCACATTGGTTAAAAAAGTGGGTCACTTACACTCGTGTGTTTTACATCATTAAAACCAGGATCTCTGTTCAGCTTTATCAATTGTAGATGACTTTACTTAGGTGAGCGCTTTGGGGCCAATGGCCCTCTTGTTTGACATTATTTGTTTGAGGCAACATGCATGACATTAAGACAAATGGAAAATGTTACCATTCATTATCTCTTTATCAGATGATGAAATTTTAGATGTGTCTAATTTGAAAGCATTTGCAGACAACATACAATGTATCAGGGTCCGTATTCACCAACCATTCTTAAGAACGTTCTTAGACTTATTCTTCAGGATTTTCCAAGTTTGAAAGTAACACAACTTCTGATTGGCTAAACCAAATGGTTTAGCCAATCAGAAGGCGTGTTACTTTCAAATTTGGAAAATTTTGGAGAACAAGACCAAGAATATTCCTAAGAATGGTTGGTGAATACGGACCCAGGTGTAGCTTTAAAGACTATTTCTCACATCAAAATGATAGAAAATATAGTGGGAAATGGAGAAAATGGTTACTTTTCCCACAGTGTTTTTAAAGGCCTCCTTCCTCAGGGTTCTTTAACTCGTGATTGTGTGGAAAAGGTTTGTAAGTTCTTTCTCCAATACTCTACCAAATACAACAAATGTCATTCTGCTGTTTATCTATTAAATTTGTCTATCTAGGGTATTTTGTTACAGTAACCCTCTTTCTGTGCAAGCTAATTAAGTCTTTACCAAACACTTGCATTATTCAAAGGAATAAGGAGACATTGTGAGTAAAGGAGAAAATTCTAGTTACCAGCATTTTCTTTTTATCCCGCTATATTTTATGAACTGTTAAAGATATATCCTTACAGCTAGAGAGAAAAAAATACTGTTATAATGTAATAGACTGTAGAATGGTTTGGAATATAGTTAGCTGTGTAAAGGTAGATAAATTACCAATGTACATGTAAGTATATGGTGTGAGGAATAATTACATATATCAGAAATCTTTGATTTGATACTGGAAATGTCACAATAGTGATTTCCTTGATGGCCTCCAGAAAGTGAAATGCATCTTATTGGTTGTAATCTGTGCAACCTTGCAACTTTCTGGGGAAACATTTGGCATGAAGATACAAGAATGATTATGGTTTGATAAAATAAAGATGAAATGGATTAAAAACCGGCTGAAAATAAGTATAGATGAATCAAATCAAATACCATCATTTTCTTTGCTAGCTGATTAAGCCTACACTCAATACTTGCATGTTTTAACAACTTTAAGGAATAAGGCAACATTGTGGGTAAAGGAGAAAATGCTACTAACTGGCAATTTCTCTATTTTCCATGATGTTTTATGAACTCTTTAAGGTAAGCACCGTCATTTGAGCAGCAGTTTTTAATTGGTCGGTAGACCAATTAGAGAGATGGCAAACTTTGGAAACCTGTCCGCCCAGGGCAAACTGATGTAACTGCAACTCGTAACAGCTTTTACTTACAGTGTTTCAACGCTGATATCTGCTGTGATGACCTTATTATGACCCAGATAAGCGCACTTTTGACCCAGATAAGTGCAGGAATAGTAATTTGTGGTAAACAGGCGTTGAGTAATGTCAAGTAATCCCATAATAACTTTTAACCCTTTACCAAACGACAAAATTTTAGACTGGTCCAAATTGAAAGCATTTGCAGACGAAGGTTTCTTGTAGTCATCTGCTGTCCATATCATTCGACAAATTTCGAGTGATCCATTGATAGTTATACGTAGTTACGGGATTGGCTGAGTTGTGACAAGTGCATTACTTATATGTAGCAGGTGTTGAACAGATGATAGGTCATTTTGGTCTTGAGAGGAATAAAATCGCAACAGAAAGGAGTTTGTAAGGAAACATTGCTTTAAAAGAATTTGAAAATTTAGATTGTTCTGCCTAAGAGAAAACTGATGTAAATGCAACTCATAACAGCCGTAAGTTTAAAATAGTAACCGGCCGTTGGTTGTTTAATGCAGGGATCGTATATGTGAGGCGAAGCGCGTGAAGCTGTGGAACAAAGGGTATAGAGTTGTGTAAAGGTTATGGCCCTCGCGGAGAGGCCATTATGTAAACATTTTCAGAATGGACTGGTGATTCACCACTTGCAACCTTAGTACCCAGACTGTCCATTCACAATACTGACTGATTACGCATTTTTCAGCGTATGATGCCTTAACCCTTAGGCTGCTAAGTGCGACTCACTGACCTTTTTTTGCGGTAAGTATAGATCAAGATCAGACTGCACAGAACATGCAGTCTGATCTTGGATCAATACTGTCCGATAAGGAGATATTTCTTTTTCCAAAAAAGAATAAGTTTGACATAGAATTATTCGAGTTTTACTACCGTTTGAAATTTTGTTAAAATGTTTTAACAGGGTAAGGGTTAAATTGTTTTCACAGCCCCTCTTCCTCTCCTTCCAGCCATGGCACTACCATTTTACACAGTCACTTACATGTTTCTTCTTGGTGAGTTTCTACAGACTGGAATCAGTCTGGTAACCCTTGACTAAACAATCCTGTGGGTCTTTGAAAATATAGTTGGAGGAACTGCATGTATTCAGCATGTTCTCTTTTTTCCACAGTGTTTTTCACCCATTTGAAGGATTTTCCAAATTTTGTCAAATAGAACATTTTCACCAAGGATAAAAAACCCTGAAACTGTAACACAAATAAGCTCACTTACTGTTATATTCTCCATATCTGAATCAACGGACTAGGGAAAAAGTCATTTCAGAGAGTGCAGATTAAGACCAGACTGCTCAGAACATGCAGTCAGATCTTGGATCTGTCATGCCAGTTTTCCGAGTTACTCTACTCAAGATAGCAATGGTCTTGCACTATTAAGGCTGCTTTTCCAAGCTTAACATGTCTATTTTAACAATTTAACGCTCTAAGCGTGCAAATGTCAGCAACATGTGTGTCTCATCAGCTATTCCACATTGGTCGATTCTCATCCTTTCCACCTTTCAGATAAAAAGATCAAGGCTACCACAGTTATGCTCTTGCTGATTAGAATGACTCAAATACAATGACCTATCTTGGCTATCGACAAGTAAAGTCACTTTTGAAGACAATAAAAGATAAAGATCAGACTGTCCTTTGAACGCAATGCAATTCAATATCACAGCCGTTCATACCTTAGATCTAATTGTCTGTTTATTTGGGATGTATATGGGGAAAAAAAAACCAACCATGAAATTGTAGCCTAATGTTTGATATTGTTTTCCTGACTGTAAAAGGCTAGTCGATTAATTGAGTGTTTCAACTCTTAACCAAACTATCCTTTTTTCATGCCCATGAGAAAGAAGTTGAAAACATTGTGAGAAAAGGGGAAAATGCAGGTTACCATTTTCTCCTTTTCGCATGTTTTTTTACCCTTTCAACAATTCAAATTATCATTTGGTCTACATTCAATTTGTCGTGTGCAAATGCTTTTGATTTGTACAAGTCTAAAATTTTATCATTTGGTAAAGAGTTGACAGTTAGGTAGTTATTGGGTATCTACATTCTTTGAAAGTATAATGTAGGAGAAATTTGCCAGCAGATGTTTGGATTGGACGATTTGGCCCTCTAAAAAATAGGTAGGACAGTTTGTCAAGATGAATACAATGTCATGTTAAAAATGGAAAAATGAAAGGCCCCCAAGCAGCCAAAAGTAAACAGTTCCAAAGTTATAATGCAGGCATATTTTATAGGGTTTTCGTATGTTACAATACAGCTACCAAAGTTGTCCAAATTACAGAAAAGAATATTTATATTTTTGACTCTTTTAAGGGGTTGGTAGGTACTGCTGTTCATGATGAGTGATATCTTAAACTTGATAATGGGTATCGCTGATCAGAATTGACACATATTTTTTACGTTCTGTTGCTGTCGGCTGGCAAACATAGCCTGACTATTTTAACCAGTCCATAAACTACTAATTTGTAAAAGACAGTTTAAAAAGGAGGGGGATCCTACGTGGCTCATTTGTAAGGTGTAGGATTTTTGTCCCATTCACAGTTCAAACATCTACCATTTGATTTGTGATTTCAAACCACTGTTGTTATTCAGTGTCGACCGATTACAGTGCTTACAGCACTTTGATTGTAGGAAGGAGTTGAGACTAGAAAGTAAAAAGATCTGAGAGAAGCACTTGAGACACAAAGGGGACACATTTGAAGGAAAGGAAAATCTAGTTTTCACATTGTAGTTAGAACAGTGAGTGAAAAAGAGCAATGGCTTGTGGCTGGTGATTGCTCCTTTTACCACAATGTTTTCAAATACCGGTACTGTCTACTGTCTGCCAAGGTACCATAAGCTGTATTTGTTGGTTAAGAGTTTATCAAGTTTTATTAGTCTTTACATTGCACGTAATTAGTTTGCAAATTCACTGGAGACAAATAGCACTATTAGCCCTTTACAAAATGATAAAATTTAAGACTAGTGTGAATTTGAAAGCACTTGCAGCAGACAGTGTAAATGTGGCTCAAATTTCAAATTTTGGGGTTTGTGAAGGGCGAGAAAAATATGATGGGAAAAGGAGAAAATGCTGTTTGCCAGATATTGCAGTTTTAATTTTTTTTGTCAGGAATATCTGGCAAAGAAGTGAGCAGTGTAGATCCACGATCAGATTGCATGTTCTGGCCAGTCTGATCTTGATCTATACTGTCTTGAAAAGCAGTTACGTCTGGGTTACGCTTTGCAAGGATTGAATTATCCTCTGCAGATTCTTGATGAATCTGTAGTTTTGTTATTTGATAAAGGGTTAACTGTTTACACTTGCTCCATGTTGAGAAAGGGATAAATCAATTTGGGCGAGCTTGGGTTGTTTATAAATGATGATAAATACCCCAGTTGTGTGATAATACCCCCACAGGAACTTGCTGGGCTTTTATTGACAGAAAATGTACATACTTTCAAGAGTGTGTTTTACAATATGTAAACTTTTGTTAAGCTTGTCATTTTGAAGTTTTCTTCTTGTTTTAATTCATTATGTCCTATAAGGATATATAGCTGCTGACAAGTTCTTAAACATTCTTTTCAAATGTGGATGATAAACATTGATTAGTTTTTATGCAAAAAGTGAAGTGAAACATTGTGGGGGGGGAAAGAAAGGAGGAAGGGTGAAATTATTTCCAAGGAGCATATTGTCCCTGTGCCACGTAGTTTCTTTACCCATGAAGTGTAAAATAGAAGAGCCATGTTCTGTGAAAAGGGGGTTTAATGCATCTGCAGAAAGTATCTGACTGCGCAGGCTGATATGGGTTGAAACTTTTTCCTATTTGTAAGTTTTTCTGCCTGTCAAAGGACCATTCTACCTTCAGATCCTGTCATTTGTTAGACAAAATTGATTTTATGGATCCATAATTATGTGATGACTTGCTTGGTATAGTGCATTACAAGATGCATTAAGTCCCCTTTTGCCAGAGCATGGCTGAAATGAAATGACCATGAATTCTTTTTCAGCTCTAAAGATTGTAGTTTCAGGGCTGTTTTTGTCATAATATCTGGCAAAGAAGCAGTAAGTGAATATCCAAGATCAGGCTGCACATTCTGTGCAGTCTGTTCTTGGTGTAAACTGTCTCCATGGGTTCTTAAATCAGGAATCGGCAGAACAAAAGTTAAGAGTGGTTTGCTGCTAGTGGATAAAAGTTGTCTGAATAAATGGTAACAACTTAACTCTTTACCAAACAACAGTTTTGACAAGGCCTAATTGAAAGCATTTGCAGACAACAAATTGAGTGGGGCTTAAATGATTGAACTTTCCTTTGATAGGGTAGAATACATTGTGGGAAAAGGAGAAAATGCTAGTTACCAGAATTTTCTTCTTTTCCTGGAATGTTTTTAAAAAGCATCATCCCCAGGGTCCTTTAAACCGGAGATTGTTCGGTAAAGGGTTAATTAAATTGATTTGATATGCTTGGTGTTGGATTTTCTGTTAGGCTGTTTGAAAGTGTCAGAAATGTTTGGAATAAAATTCTCCGAGCTACAAGTAAATGGATTGTTAAAAAAGTTGAAGTGTAACAATCAAGCAATGCCTCTGTTCCTTTTATTATAACACAGTGTCATAGGCACTTGTAGGAAGTGACTTACTGTTTTAGAGTATGAAAAGCTCAGTAGCCTGATCTTGAACTATGATTCACCTCTTTGCTTGTGACTGCAACTGAAGACGGCTATTCAGAGGGTCTAGGGTAGGATTTGAAAGGGGAGTCTGATCAGGGATCTGAAATGTCTAATATATTAATTTGTCAGATAATTATTGTGGCCAGAGCAGCGTTGTACTTGCAGAAGTAGTACTTAGGTCTTTAACAAGGATACCATGTGTTCATGAGACATGTCCCTGAGAAAGAAGTTTTTTGAAAACCTTGTAGGAAATGGAGAAATTGCTGGTAACCATCATTTCCCCTTTATCCATAATATTTTCAAATCTTTTAACCCTTTCCCAAACGACAAATTTTGGACTGGTCCAAATTGAAAGAGTTTGCAGACGACAATTGTAAATTTGATGAAAATGGCAGAAAGGTCTCAATAAGGGTAGAAAACACTGTGGGAAAAGAAGAAATTGCTCGTTACGAGCAGTTTCTCCTTTTCCCACAGTATTTTCAAAAGACTTGTACTGCAGACACATGAAAACCAGTGCTTGTTTGGGAAAGGGTTAAGGACAAATTCTGTTATTTGAGCCACACATTTGATTTCCCCTCTGCAAATGCTTTCACCTTTAATGAGTCTAAACTTTTGTCATTTGGTAAAGAGTGAAGATTTGAATGTGCAGTCTGATCACAGATTTGAACCATCTGATAGTTTTTAGCTCCACTGGCTGAAGGCCAGCGGGCTTATGTCATGGCCCGGTGTCCGTTGTGCGTCTGTGCGTCCGTCCGTGCATCCGTCCGTGCTTCCGTCCGTCCGTCCGTGCATTAACTTTTATTTCAAACATCTTCTTCTCTGAAACTACCCATCCAATTTTCATGAAACTTCACAGAAATGATCCTGCCATGGTCCTCTTCAGAATTTCTTGAAAGAATTTGATTCCTTCAAAAACTCTGGTTGCCATGGCAACAAAACTGAAAAATATTGGAAATCTTTAAAAATCTTCTTGTCTGAAACCATAAGGCATAGGGCTACCAAATTTGGCATGTAGCTTTATGTAGTAGACCTCTATCATGTTTCTTGAAATTATAGCCCTGGGGTCAAAATTGGCTCTGCCCCAGGGGTCACAAGTTTTACATAGGCTTATATAGAGAAAACTTTAAAAATCTTCCTGTACCTAGCCATAAGGCCTAGAGCTACCAAATTTTGCATTTAGCTTGATCTAGTTGGGGTCTACCAAAAGTGCCCAAATTATAGTCCTGGGGTCAATTTGGCCTCATGCTGGGGGGGGGGGGGGTTCACAAGATTTACATAGGCTTACATAGGGAAAACTTTTAAATCTTGGTGTACATAGCCATAAGGCTTAGGCTACCAAATTTTGCATAATTATAGCATTATCTAGTGGACAACTACAAAGAGGGCCCAAGTTACAGCCCTAGGATCAAGTTTGGCCCTGCACCAGGGGTCACAACTTTTACATGGGTTTATGGAGTGAAAAGTTCAGAAACCATCTTGTTACTAGCCATAAGGCCAAGAACTCCCAAATTTGGCATGTTATTCTTCTAATACACATATTCCCCATTTAGTTTGACTGTAGCCCTGGGGTCAAAGTTTTATAAGGGCTCATATAGTGAAGACTTCTCTTCATGGTTTATATTTATAAGCCAGTGGAGCGATACAGGGCCATCATGGCCCTCTTGTTTTTAGATGTTGTAGCTAATCTAGATTTATACTTTCTGTGGAAAAAGATGATTTTTAAGAGTAAATAGATCATACTGGGCAGCTTGGTTACTTTGATCTACATCATCTGCTATTTTTTGAAAAAAAAAAACAATTAAATCAAATTGGTGACTCCAAATTTTGTTCAGCCTGATCTGAATATACACTGTCAGCTAAAGCAGCTTAAAATTTATTTCACTCTTTACCTAACAAAAAAATGTTAGACTAGTCCAATTCAAAAGTATTTTAGAGGACAAGTGTAATGTGGTTTAAATGATAAAATTTATCTATCAAAGAGCATAAAACATGGGAAAAAGGGAAATGTTTCCAACAATGTTTTCAACGGCCTTCCTCTTCATGGTCGTTAACACGTGGGATTGTCTATTAACTCTTTACCAAACGACAAAATTTTAGAATGGTCCAAATTGAAAGCATTTGCAGACGACAAATTAAGGGTGGCCCAAATGATGAAATTTGTCTTTCATAGGTTAGAAAACATTGTGGGAAAAGGAGAAAATGTTGGTTACCAGCATTTTCTCCTTTTCCCACAATGTTTTCAAAATGGCTCTTTCTCAAGGTCGTTAAAACTGGGGATTGTGTGGTAAAGGGTTAAGGGATTAGAAACCTGTTCTTGCCCAAAGTATAAAGTTTTCATGTTTCTATTTGATTATTCATAAAGAACATACATATCAGACTGTGAAATGCACAAAATGACAGATTAAGTGGTTCTACTGTGTTATGAAAGTTTGTTTGGATATTCTGTTAGAGGATATATTGCTGGATTAAATGTTCAAACGGACAGGAAACAGTGTGCAAGATTGTAAGCACTTACATAAGATTCTCTTTATCATAATCATAATGTTATTGAAACCTTTACCAAACAATCCCAAGTTCCAGTGATCTTGATTAATAACGTGCTTGAAAACACTAGAAATTACCAGAATTTTCTCCTTTTTCCCTCAATGTCTTCTACCCTTTCCACAAAAGTTAAGACTGAGATATTGAAAGCGTTTGCAAAGACAAATTGATGCCTCAGTCAAGATTTGTCTTTGAAAGAGATTGATTGATTGAATGGTGTTTTACGCCGCTTTCAACAATATTTCAGTCATATCACGGCGACAGCTCACATAGTCATGTATTTCCTGGATCCTACCAGTTTTAGGCGAGGGCTCTTTGCCCAAGGACACTCCCAGGAAAAAACCGAGTGGATCCAGTGAGGCTCGAACCGGGGGAGTCCAGGTCATGAGTCCTACAGTTTACGAATAGGCTATGCGGGACCCCATCTTTGAAAAAGTAGTAAACATAGTGGGAGTGGGAGAAAAAGCTGGTTACAAGCATTTTCTATTTTTCCTACAATGTTTCAAAAGCCTTGTACCTCAGGGTCATGAAAAAGGGAATTGTAAAGGGTTAAGCATTTGAATATTATCAGTTTGCTTTTAGCTCAAATGGTTATTTATAAGGCATGTGGTCCGGGGATCATGGATTAAAATCCCAGCTTGGGAATTTTTTTTTTTTCTCTGAGTATTGATTAGTATTAATTGTCATTGCAACTGGATTCATATTTCTCTTATGTTTAAAACTGTTTCAGAGATGTTTATCTGAAAAAGTAGCCAGCTACTTTGAAAAAATGATTTGCAAAGTACTAATAAAAAAAACTCAGAAAAGCATGAATGTGTGCACTGGCAGATGATGTGCAATGAGCAAGAGCCATTAGTTGGAGGTTTCTAACCCATTACCACACTATTCTAAGTTTTTATGACCCTGAAAAAAAAAAAGCCTTTTGAAAACTTGGAAAATAGAGAAAATGCTGATGACGAGCATTTTCTCCATTTCCCACTGTGTTTTCTTCCCGTCCCAAAACAAATTTCTATTTTTGAGTCACATTTATTTTGTCATTCTGCAAATGCTTTGAATTTGGGCTAGTCAAAAGTTTTGTCATTTCGTAAAGAGTTAAGTCTTTACCAAATGATAAAATTTCAGACTTGTCCAAATTGAAAAGAATTTGCAGATGACAAAAATGTTACTCAAAAATTTAAATCTGTTTTTGGAAGAGTAGAAAACATTTTTGGAAATGGAGGAAATGCTGGTTTGCACCATTTTCCCCTTACCAACAATATTTTCAAAAGCCTTTTGCTCAGGTTGGTTAAAAGCCGGGATTGTGTGATAAAGGGTTATAAAAGACTGCAGAAAAGGGAAGAAAAAGTTGGTAACCAGCGCTTTCATTTTAACCTTTTACCACACAATCCTGACTTTTAACAACCCTGGTTAAGAAGTCTTTTGAAAACGTGGGAAAAGGAGAAGATGCTGGTAACCAACATTTTCTCCTTTTCCCATAATGTTTTCTACCCTTCCCAACACAAATCTCAATTTTTCAGTCATACTTATTTTGTCATCTGCAACTGCTTTCAATTTGGACTAGTGTAAGATTTTGTTATTTGGTAAAGAGTTAAACCCACTATGTTTTCTACCATGTCAAAGAATATTTCCACATTTGAGTCTCATTAATTTGTTGTGTGCAAATGCTTTGAATTTGGACGTGTCCAAAATTTTTCATTTATTGGAAGGTTAACACTTTACTGCACAGTCACAAGTTTTAAGGACCCTGAAGAAAAAGCCTTTTGAAAACATGGTGGGAAAAGGAGTAACCAGCATTTTCTCTTTTTCCCACAATGTTGTTTAACCTTCCCAAGACAAATTTCAATTTTTGAGTCATTGATTTTATCATCTGCAAAATGCTTTCAATTTGGATGTCTAAAATTTTGTCATTTGGTAAAGCACTTTCTGCGTTAATTGCAATGTTTTTGAAGTTTATCCGAAACAAATGGACCAGTGGAATGTAATGAGAAAAAAGGTTAAATTAGACATTGCAGATACAGATAAGGTCACAACAGAAAATGTTTGGTTGTTCATATTGTTTACCTATGGCAAATAGGTAAATTTCTTGTGCAATATGATAAGGTCCTAATTAGCTCCACTGGCCGAAGGCCAGCGGGCTTATGTCATGGCCCGGTGTCCGTCGTGCGTCCGTCCGTCCGTTAACTTTTATTTCAAACATCTTCTTCTCTGAAACTACCCATCCGATTTTCACGAAACTTCACAGAAATGATCCTGCCATGGTCCTCTTCAGAATTTCTTGAAAGAATTTGATTCCTTCTAAAACTCTGGTTGCCATGGCAACAAAACTGAAAAATATTGGAAATCTTTAAAAATCTTCTTGTCTGAAACCATAAGGCATAGGGCTACCAAATTTGGCATGTAGCTTTATGTAGTAGACCTCTATCAAGTTTCTTCAAATTATAGCCCTGGGTCAAAATTGGCTCTGCGCCAGGGGTCACAAGTTTTACATAGGTTTATATAGAGTAAACTTTAAAAATCTTCCTATACCTAGCTATAAGGCCTAGAGCTACCAAATTTTGCATGTAGCTATATCTAGTGGGCCTCTACCAAGTGGGCCAGAATTTTAGCCCTGGGGTCAAAATTGGCCCCGCCGCAGGGGTCACAAGTTTTGCATGGGCTTACATAGTGACAACTTAAGAAATCTTCCTGTTTTGATTTTTTTTTTGAAATTAGCCTTGCATCAGGGGTCTTATGTTTTACAGAGGCTTCATATGGACAAAACTTGAAAATCACCTTATTTATAACCATACAGCATAGACTTGTATTATTTTGGCATGTGGCTTTATCTTGTGGACCTCTACCAGGGTTCAAGTAATTATAGCGCTGGGATCAAAAATGGCTTTGCCTTGCGGGTCTCAACTTTCACATGGGCTTTTACAGAGAAAACTTTGTAAGTCTTCATTTTGAAACCATTTGGCTCAGAATTGAAATGTTTAGTATTTATGGTTTATATTTATAAGCCAGTGGAGCGATACAGGGCCATCATGGCCCTCTTGTTTTGTTGAACCCCGTTCTCTAGCCCATATGCTTTTTAGCTCACCTGAGCAAATAGTGCTCAGGGTGAGCTATTGTGATCGATCGTTGTCCGGCGTCCGTCTGTCCGTGTGTCCGTCCGTCCGTCCGTGAACAATTACTTAAAAAATCTTCTCCTCTGAAACTGCCCAACAGATTTCAATGAAACTTCAAAGAAATTATCCTTAGGTGATGCACTTTCAGAATACTTCAAAGATTTGAATTCCATGAAGAACTCTGGTTGCCATGGCAACCGAGAGAAAAAACTTTAAAAATCTTCTTGTCCCAAACCATAAGGGCTAGAGCTTTCATATGTGGCATGTAGCATCATCTAATAGCCCTCTACCAAAATACTTCAAATTATGGCGCTGTTGTTGAAATTGGCCCTATGTTGTGGGTTCTCGGATTTCACATAGAGATAAAGAGGGAAATCTTTAAAAATCTTCTTGTTTACACTCTAGCATCTACAAATATTGACCAATCAGTACCAAACTTGGCCACAATGTATATGCCCATAAGGTCTCGGATGAGTTCGATTTTGGATCAAATCCAATCAGAACATCAGGAGTTATTTGCCCTTGAATTTGCAAAAATTACTGAATCTTTGTTTACACTCTAGCATCTACAAATATTACTCAATCAGCACCAAACATTGTCGAAGTGTGTGTGATCATAAGATCTCAGATTAGTTCAATTATGGATCTAATCGGACCAGAACTGTCTGAGTTGTCTGCCCTTGAATTAGAAAATTTGCCATATTTGACTTTGTTTACACTCTAGCATCTGCAAATATTGACCAATCAGTACCAAACTTGGTCAAAATATATATTCCCATAAGGTCTCAGAAGAGTTTAGTTATGGGTCAAATTGAACCAGAACATCCAGAGTTATTTGCCCTTGAATTGGACAAAATTTCCATATTTGATTTTGTTTACACTCTAGCATCTACAAATATATACCAATCAGTACCAAACTTGGTAAAAATTTATATGACCATAAGATCTTGGATGGGTTTTGATTATGGGTCTTATTAGACCCAAACAACATGAGTTATTTGCCCTTCAATTAGAGTTGCTGTATTTGACTTGGTTTACTCTGTAGCATCTACATGTATATATAATGCAAACTGAAAAATCTTTATGTTTAAACCCAAAATGCCTAGAGCTATGATACTTTGCATGAAGCATCACCTTGTGGACCTCAAGAAATTTTGCACACAAGATGCTCCTGGGATCATTACAGGTCCAGCCGCAGGGCTTAGACGTTTGTACTTAGGTATCTTTCGTGCAATTATAAGAAAATTTTCTGGGTAACCAAAGGCCTAGACCTCTCTTAAAGTTGTGAGTTGTCTCTCTTTCATAATCATTTGGCCTTGAACTTCAGTATTTGGTATTTATCTTCATTGTTAACCTGTACTGCTTAGTATTCAGGTGAGCGATATAGGACCATCATGGTCCTCTTGTTTGATCCTGATCCTATACAGAAAACAATATAGATTTTAAATGCTGCTTCAAAGTGGGAAACTGCACATGTTGGGCAAGTTTGCATTTGTTACAATGTCTTTCATTGTCTTTTCTTCACTTTTTTGGAGTGAATTTGATCATTGTTGAAGAAGCCTTCAGGTTTAACCCTTTACAACACAACCCTGAGGAAGAAGCCTTTTGAAAAGATTGTGGGAAAAGGAGAAAATGCTGGTAACCAGCATTTCCTCCTTTTCTCACAAGGTTTTCTATCCTTTCAAAGACAAATTTCATCACTTGAGCCACATTCAATTTGTTGTCCACAAATGCTTTGGATTTGGACAAGTCCAACATTTTGTTGTTTGGCATAGAGTTCAAAGGTTGTGGAATAAAGAGTTACCGAGCATTAAACCATTGCCTTTTAACCCATTACCACACAATCCCGACTTTTAACGACCATGACAAAGAAGCCTGTTGAAAACATTGTGGGAAAAGGAGAAAATGTTGGTAATGAGCATTTTCTCCTTTTCCCACAATGTTTTCTACTCTATCAAGGACAAGTTTCGTCATCTGAGCCACCTTTAATTTTTTGTCTGCAAACGCTTTCAATTTGGACCAGTCTAAAATTTTGTTGTTTGGTAAAGAGTTAATGTTACTTTTAGATTCATAGGCACTCAAACAATATGTTGAGGAAGAAGTAAAAGAATAAATGAAAGCAATTTAGACATTGTGGAATTATAAAAAAAAAAAACAGATTTAACTTTTGCTGTAATGTTTTATGTAGTTTTCAACTTTGGCTATTTACATTATTATGATGGAAATAGAATCAAAGAACAAAGAGTACTCTATAGATATTTAAATATTTACTTTGTGTAGAAATCTTTAGTTTGATTCATCTTTACTTTGGTTGTCTTCCCTAGGGATTAGGTCTTTACCAGAACACAAAGTTTAACCCTTACGCTGCTAAGTGTGACTCACTGACCTTTTGCAGACAGTGTAGATCAAGATCAGACTGATCCTGATCTTGGATCTATGCTGTCAGATTAGGTGATATTCTTCTCAAAAAAATAAGTTTGGAATAGTATTAATCAGATTTTTACTCACCCTCGTAACCCAGGTGTGAAATATTACCATTCATCACCCCTGGGACATTTAATTGCGAAACCGTCGTTTCTATGAATATTCATAAGATTGCGAATTACACCCGGTAGCCAATCGATTTTGTCGATAATATAACGATACTCTCTTGCATTGGAGAATAATCACATTTCTTCCATTAATATCAATAAACCGGGTAAAACCCACATCATTATCAACAAATATGGCGGCCTTCCTTCTGTGGCATTTGCCTTGCAACAATCCAGGGCAGACATTATAAATCCTTGTATATAAAGGCAAATATTCAGAAAAACAGTGTGCTACTGCAGTCTTTAGGGGTATGTAGCAGGGGTGACGTCATCCTCGTTTACCCAGTTCCGACGTATGCCATAAACTACATTCATCGATTTGATTGGTTGTAGACGAGGTAAAAATAGAAATGATGGCATGTTGTTGATAAAAATAGATTAAATTTTCTCACTGAGAAACTGAGATTACCAATCAAAATGCCTCATGAATAATTCATGAAAACAAGAAAATAAACGCGAGATAACCCAGGGGCGATGGATGTAGTTTATGGAATACATCGGAACTGGGTTAACGAGGATGATTTTTACTATGGGCTTGAAAGTTTTATTTAACTTAAATCGCAGGATAAGGGTTAATAATGAATGCAATGAATGCAATTTGCAGATGAGATAAATGTGGCTCAAATGATGGAATTTATCTTAATAATGATACAAAACTATGGAAATGGAGAAAACGCTGGTTTTCCAGCATTTTCTTTTTTTTATGTCACAATGTTTTTAAAATCCTTGTCTTTAGGGTGGTTAAAAGGGGATTGTTTTGTGAAAGTTCAATGCTGAGGGTGACAAGAGGTCCTGCATGGCTTAGGGATGATTTGCAACATGGACTCCCTGGGTTGTGTCCTCACTGGAAGTGCTGGGTCTTTGCTGGAGAGCAGAGCCTAGCCTGGTACCCATGAAACACATTAATAGATTAGCTGTTGCCATGATAGTACTACAGTAATGTTGGGCAACAATACCTACAACTAAACAACTTCTGTACAACTAAACAACTACTGGTAATAGTTTTTTGCTGGCTGACACTTTCATTTAAATATTGTTAACCCTTTACCACACGATCCCGACTTTTAATGACCCTGTAAAGGAAAGCTTTAGGAAAAGGAGAAAATGCTAGTAACCAGCATTTTCTCCTTTTCCCACAATGTTTTCTACCCTATCAAATATGTAATTCACCATTTTAAGCAACATTTAATTTGTCGTCTGCAAATGCTTACAATTTAGTCCAGTCTAAAATTTTGTCATTTGGTAAAGAGTTAAAAAGTATTTCCAATTGGCAAATGCCTACTTCTACATCGATTACAAAAGAAATAATGGGCACTGTTTATTGGATCAAAACTATTGCAAGCAAGGGGATAAACAACAAGGGGATAAACAACATAGTACATTTGTTATGTTTTTAGGAGTGTTTTCTTTTTTTGCAGGTTACAACAATTCTGGGTTGCCCCAGAGTCCCACACAGAACTGTCAGTGTGGAATGTGCTTGCCTGGACAGGATCAAAGGGTTTGTTCGAAATGTTCCCTCAAGACAAAACCCCCAAGTCCACATGCCACTCTGTTCTTGGATTCACAGCAGTCTGTTTCGCTGCCTGAGGAATATGGTCATGTGATACTTCAGGTAGAATTCATCTTTTTCTATTATTTTGTAAAAACCTGAGAATTGAGTATTTAACCAATGAAGAGCTGAACATAGATTTAGTCGCTTATGCAAACAGTGCAGATTAACATCCGACTGGACAGAACATGCCAGGTATTTTGACAACAACATTTCTGAAATTTCAA
Source organism: Tridacna gigas (assembly GCA_945859785.2). Lineage (NCBI taxonomy): Eukaryota > Metazoa > Mollusca > Bivalvia > Cardiida > Cardiidae > Tridacna > Tridacna gigas. The sequence continues at coordinate 28,935,266 of OX244036.2, read as the reverse complement.
CATAATGCACAAGGCACCAACTAAGGATGTCCATTCTGTTTACTCTATTTGCCCTTCACCAGTGTTATCATGCGGTCAGTCCAAATTTTAGTCGCTGGCAGAAAAATGAATTTTAAAGCGACTGTACAATAACAGATTATTATTCTCACAGTATATTCGTACTTTTAAAAGCTATTATTTAAATCCAAATGCATTTTAACACCTATATTGTTTACTTTTGGCTGCTATTTGGGCTTTAACCATTTACCTCAAAATCCCGTTTTAATGACCCTTAGAAAAGAGGCTTCTGAAAACATGGTGGGAAAAGGAGAAAATGCTGGTAACCGGCATTTTCTCCTTTTTCTACAATATTTTTTACTCCTCCTATCATTGGAGCCACATTTAATCTGTTGTCTGCAAATGCTTTCAATTTGGACCAGTGTAAAAAGTTTTGTTGTTTGGCAAAGCTTTGTCTCAAATTTACTTTTTCATCTGCACTTGCATTCAATTTGGACAAGTCCAAAATTTTGTCGTATGGTAAAGAGCTATTTGGACATTTTCAGCCATTAATAAGAATCCAAATCATGTGATTTTAAAAGTCTTTTTTGTCATAAAAAAATTTTACCATGTAGCACAATTTAGAACCATGACCAGACTGTATATTCTGTGTGGTAAAGTATTAACCCTTTACCAAACAATCCCAAATGCTAACTACATTGTGGAAGAATACTTTGGAAAACATCGTGGAAAAAAAGGACATGCTGAACACCAGCATTTTCTTCTTTTCCCACAATGTTTTCTACCCTGTTAAAGATAAGCCTAATTTTTTGAGCTGTATTTAATTTGTCATTTGGAAGATTTAGCCTAAACTTTGAATATCAAAAGAAACTTCTGTTTTATCGCAGACTCCACAGTATGCTGTTTGGGATGGTAAAAACACCCACGTTGTGGAAATTGACAGAGGCAAGTCAAAAGGGTTCGGGTTCTCTTATAAGGTCAAGCTTGGAAAGGTAATGAAAGTTCCACAAACTGTTAATCTTTTGTCATGCACTCCCAAGTTTTAACAGCCCTGGGGAATAGGACTTTTAAGGACATTGGTGAAAAAGGAGGAAATCCTGGTAACCAGTATTTTCTCCTTTTCCCCCACTGTTTTCTCCTTTCAAAGAAAAGGCACATCTCTTGTGACACACCTGATCTGTTGTCTACAAAATGCTTTCAGTTTGGACTGGCGTAAAAGTTTGTTCACTTGTGAAGAGTAAAAGCAATCTAAAAAAAGGTTGTGTTGATATTTCATATGGAGATTTCTTAATGTTGTGACTGTTTAGTTTAAGCTGGGAAAAAGGATTAGCCCATTACTAGGTGAAAAAATGTTAGACTAGTCCAAACTAAATACATTTGTAAATCACAAATTTGATGTGACCCAAATAACAAGATATGTCTTTGAAGGTGTTGAAAACATAGTGGGGAAAGGAGACAGTGAAGGTTATCAGCATTTTCTTCTATATCTAACATGTTTTAAAACGTTTTTTTCTTCAGTGTCTTTAATCCTTTACCAAACAATCCTGTGTTTTCACAGCCCTGAAAAAGAAGGGTTTTGAAAATATTGTAGGAAAAAAATAAAGTGCTGATAACCAGCATTTTCTTCTTTTCCCACAATGTTTTCTATCCTTAAATACACAAATCTCATCTTTCTAGCTGCATTTAATTTGCTGTTTACAAATGCTTTGAATGCCTGAAATTATTTTGTTTGGAAAAGGGTTAAAATAAGAGATTGTTTTGGAAAGTGCTAAACAAGCAACAAAAATGTCTATCGTAGGGACTCTAGCTATTGAGTTTAACCCTTTACCACACAATTCAGACTTTTAACAACCCTGAGAAAGGGAACTTTGTTTTGGGCAAGGTAGAAAACATTGTGGGAAAAGGAGAAAATGCTGGTAACCAGGGTCATTTAAAGTCGGGATTGTGTGGTAAAGGGTTAAACCAGTCCAAAATTTTGTTTTCTGGTTAAGAATTAAGGAACTCTGGGAAAAGCCCATGATAAAGGAGAAAGTCATTGTTTTCTATTTTTAGAATCAAGATTCAAGTGTAGAGACCTACACATTGGTTGACCATGTAGATAAAAACGGCCCCTCTAGAGAGAAACTGAGGGTGGGGGACTGGGTCAGATCTGTGAATGGAACACCCATACAAAAACAGCCAGATGTAAGTATATTAACTCTTTACCAAACAAAAAAAATTGGACTCTACCAAATTGAAAGGATTTGCAGACAAAAAACTAATTGTAGATCAAATATTGACTTCTGTCTTTGAATGGGTAGAAAACATTGTGGGAAAAGGAGAAAATATTGGTCACCAGCATTTTCTCCTTTTTCCACAATGTTTTCAAAAGTCCTGTCCTTCAGGGTTGATGGAAGCTAGGATTGTGTGGTAAAGGGTTAATACAGTGATCACTTGTACATAGCAGTCACCTGTATTGACATGGGCACTTGATAAACTTTGCCCTGTGTAACTTAATAAAATAGGGCAGATGTCCAACAGTATTGCCTGCTACACAGGATTCGTAGTCATTTGTCAGTATTTTCCACAGATTTCTAAACTGGAATTGAAAAAAATTGTTAATTGTGTTCTGTGGCAGATCACATGGATTTATGTTAACACTGCCAAACGACAAAATTTTAGACTACTCCAAATTAAAAGCAGTTGCAGACAACAAAATAAATTTAACTGAAAAATTGAAGTTTGTTTTAGGAAGGGTAGAAAACATCGTGGGAAAAGGAGGAAATGCTGGTTACCAGTATTTTCCCCTTTTCCCACAATGTTTTCAAAAGGCTTCTTTGTCAGGGTTGTTAAAACTCGGGATTGTGTGGTATAGAGTTAGGAGGGTTATAATAGTGGAAACTTTGGAGAAGGACAACTTTTACTCATTCAAAATCAAAAAATTTTACTACCATGGTGCCTATATCGGGCAAATCTGATACGTCAATAAAACTTGGCCGCCAAATTTCGAAATAATGGGATGCTATTAACCCTTTACAACGCAATCCCGACTTTTAATTACTCTACGAAAGAAGGCTTTTGAAAACATTGTGGGAAAAGGAGAAAATGCTGGTAACCAGCATTTTCTCCTTTTCTCACAATATTTTCTACCTTTCCTACAGCAAATTGTAATTTCTGAGTCACATTGATTTTGTCATCTGCAAATGGTTTCAATTTGGACTGGTCTAAAATTTTTTTGTTCAGTAAAGTGTTACAAATAGTATTGACCAATATCATAGGAGGTATAAGTTGATATGATGTTTCACTTTCTAATTCTTTTTCACAGGCTGTTTCTTTGTTACACAATAGTAATAAACAGAAAAACATTCGTCTGGTGATACAACGACCTGTTGGCCTGTCACAATCTCAACAAAGTCGGTTACAAGCAGAGAGGGACCGGACTGTCCAGGAGTTGAACCCATCTGCCCCACAGAGCCCTTGTTCCCCAGGAGACCAGGACCCTCTGATTCCAGGGATAATAGAACCCCAGAAAGACCTGGCAAATACAATGATACCACCTAATATATATGTGATAGACTCATGCAATGTCGAAAGCTCCTCCACCACTGTGTTACTGCCTTTTCCGAAGTCAGTGAAATTGACTAAAGTGAGGATATTTTTGTGTGGTAGTGAGGCAGACAAATGTTTGAATTTCTTGTTAAAAGATTCTGCTTTGAATATTGAAGTACAGAATCAGTGTTATACTTATACCTCGTGCTCTCTGTCAACAGACTGTTTCAGTAATATTCTCATTTCTACACCTTGCTCAAATTTGTTCTCCTATAGTGTAACCAGTCATAGAAACTGTTATATGAACCAATCAGATCACAGAGGAGGTGGAGATTCAAAGTGTAAACAGTGTGTTGGGGACTTTCCTAATTCTGTGGCAGGTCGAAACCATGGACAAAGTGGGAGTATTGTGAATGTAGAAATTTTTTCTGTTCCAGATGATAGATTTTTCCACTTCTGCTGCAGTTATTTGTTCACTAAATCAAGTATTTTTATTTTGACTTTTGATGGATCAAAACTTTTGAGAAGTGCTGCCAATGAATTTGCCAGATTGCAGAATTTATCACACACAATTCGTAGTATAGCGGGAGAAGAAGTTCATATCATGTCACGAGGTTTTATAGATGGTGGCCCAGATTCAAGCCATATCAGGGATGAGGTCAGGGCCTTGTTTTACACTCCATTAAATTCTGTCCTTCAAAACTTTCATGTATTTGGACCAGAATTTGTTGATATTCATACACCGAATACACCAACCCCCACATCAGATAGCTCAGGTGAAAATCAGCTATTACAGGTCCTGTGGAAGGTTGTCATGGAAACTGTTCAACGGCAACAAGTTCTCCAGCCATCTCTCCTGCTGATTGATCTATTAGTTAGTTTACGTGAGAAAGAGTTTCTCATTACAGAATCTCGTCTGATGGAAATTATACAGTCCAAGTTACCCAGCTATCAGTTAGATGTTCATCAAATGATTCTTACATATTTGATAGAAAATAGAGAAATATTGCTAGGGAGTAAGTATTGAATCATTTCTCATTGTTACACCCGCCTCAGTAGAAATAAGCCATGTTCTGTGAAAATGGGGCTTAATGCATCTCCGTGATGCATTATACCTAGCAAGTCATCTCATAGTTATAGATCCATAAAATCCATGTATCCCAACAACCGGCTGAATCTTGAGGTCCACTGGTCCTTTGAAACGCAGAAAAGTGACTGATTGCAAAAAGTTTTGGCCGAAGTCAGCCTGTGCAGACTGCGCAGGCTGACCTGGGTCGATAATTTTTGCAGATGGATTAAGCCCCCATTTCACAGAGCAGGGCTCAAATGTTTTAGAGGTATACTTGTAAGAGTCTATTAACCCTTTCCCAAACAAGCCCTGGTTTTCACATGTCTGCAGTACAAGTCTTTTGAAAACATTGTGGGAAAAGGAGAAATTGCTCGTAACGAGCAATTTCTCCTTTTCCCACAGTGTTTTCTACCCTTTTTGAGACCTTTCTGCCATTTTCATCAAATTTAAAATTGTCGTCTGCAAACTCTTTCAATTTGGACCAGTCCAAAATTTGTCGTTTGGGAAAGGGTTAACAAAGATCCAATGTTTTAATGCTCTTCCTCAAGACAAAATTTTAGGACTGGCCAAACTGAAAAGGTTAGCAGACGACATTTTCAAAGTAACTCCAATGATGGAATTTGTTGCTGAAAGGCTAGAAATTATTATGGGAAAAAGCAGAAGATGCTGGTTACCAGGTCAGCTACAGACTAATACAAATGAACACAGGAAATACATGAATAGGTTAACTATTGCTTTGATATGACTTAACCCTTGCCCAAAAGACAAATTTTGGACTGGTCCAAATTGAAAGAGTTTGCAGACGACAATTTTAAATTTGATGAAAATGGCGGAAAGTTCTCAAATAGGGTAGAAAATACTGTGGGAAAAGGAGAAATTGCTCGTTACGAGCAATTTCTCCTTTTCCCACAGTGTTTTCAAAAGACTTGTACTGCAGACACGTGAAAACCAGGGCTTGTTTGGGATAGGGTTAAACATTTTTTAAAAATTGTGTGTATACAGGATCTAACTTGAGTTGGTTCCTGAGATAATTTGTGTTTTAAAGGATTCTACAAAAACGAGCCTCTGACAAGCTGAATGACATTTTTTCAGGCAAATTTAACCCTTTACCACATAATCCTGAGCATTTTCTACTTTTCCCACAATGTTTTCTATCCTATTAAGGATGTCATTTGAGTTGTCGTCTGCAAATGCTTTCAATTTGGACAGGTCTACAGTTTTGTCGTTTGATAAAGGGTTAATATGATTTTATCTCACAAGCCAACAAATGTCAACTTTTTATGACTTATGACGTAACTATATCTCAAGAAATCATTAGATCTATATGCGAAATTTACATATTCTGGAATGTGACTGACTCACTGCTTTGGGAGAAAAGTCCAGATTAAACCTTTCTCACACAACAAATTTTAGACTCTCCCAAAGTCAAAAACATCTACAGACGACAAATTCAAAATTAATTAAATTGAGCTTAAGTTCTGTGATAGGATAGAAAACATTGTGGGAAAAAGAGAGAATGCTGGTTACCAGCATTTTCTCCTTTTCCCACAATGTTTTCAAAAGCCTTCTTCCATAGGGTCATTAAAACTCAGGATAGTGTGGTAAAGGGTTAAAATAGCTCCCAAGAAACTGACATATACCTGTTTCAATTAGAGTCCAAAAATAAAACCAACCTTGGCTTTTGGCTTTACCAAGGTCATTATTTTCGATAGTTGAAATGATCAGAAAAAAATTTTGTCTGACATTTTTTTTGAAAATAATGGACAGAAGTACAATACTTTAATAAATGATGTCACCTAAGGCTACTACGGTGTCATAAAATCTTATCTCAAATGTGTGTATTTTAACCCTTTACCGCACAATGTCGGTTTTTGACGCTCCTGGGAAAAAAGCCTTTTGACAACATTGTGGGAAAAGGAGAAAATGCTGGTAACCAGCATTTTCTCCTTTCCCACAATGTTTTCTACCCTATCAAAGAAAAGTTACACCATTTGAGCCACACTGAAATTGTAGTCTGTAGATGCTTTCAATTTGGACATGGCTAAAATTTTGTCATCTGGTAAAGGGTTAACTCTTTACCAAACAACAAAATGTTGGCCTTGTCTTAACTCTTTACCACACAATCACGGCTTTAAACGACCCTGAGAAAGAAGCCTTTTGAAAACATTGTGGGAAAATGAGAAAATGTTGGTCACCAGGATTTTATTCTTTTCCCACAATGTTTTCTAACCTTCCACAAGCACATCGTATTATAATTGTCAAATTCATTAAATGGTCTGCAAATGCTTTTAATTTGGATCAGTCTAAAATTTTGTTGTGTGGTAAAGTGTTAATTGAAAACATTTGCAGACGACAAACAAAATGTAACCCCAAACATGAAATTTGTCTTTCATAGACTAGAAAACATTGTGGGAATAGGATAAAATGTTGGTTACCAGCATTTTCTTTTCCCACATTGTTTTCAAAAGGCTTCTTCCTTAGGGTTGAGTAAAGTCGGGATTGTGTGGTAAAGAGTTAAGAAAATATGTGATGGTTACATTGTTTTGCATAAAAGTCGTTTAGGAAAGTGATGTGATAAAACACCATTCAAACAAATAAACAAAAGGTTTCTTGATTTGTGATTGGTAGATAGAAGTTATGACATTTTCACTCGCTTTGTTTTGTTTCAAATTTCAGAGGCCTCAAGTTTTATCAACTCTACATTCCACAAACAGATAGAATCTCTCATTCTGACTGATCCCAAGTCCCTGCTGACCTGCCTACAGAGAATCATCACTATTGTTACAGAAGATAAGCCAAACTGGCTGAAAATGCATTCATCTGGGTTTATTAAAACCTCTAGTTTTCTAGAAATCTGCTCTGACTCAGATAAGTATAAACAGGTAATTGCAGACTTTATGGAGAGTAATGGAATAATAATGAAAAGACCAAATGCTGGAAACAGTGGACTTTCGTTGGAATATTTTTTCCCATATTTCTCAGTTGCACCCAGCACAGCAGATAAACCAGTGGTAGAAAATCGGGAATATGAACTCTACTTGAAGTTTGTGGATCACGAGTCAACACAGATTTATTTTGCTTTACTTTTTACGATTGCTAGCCAGTGTGATTTGCCGTCCAGTTTTAGTGTTCAGGATGTTCAGACATGTGTCTTTTTGCACATGGGATACCACGCTGTGGCTTGCCACCAAAAGGTCGAGGATAGAGTTCACTTTATTTTTAGAAGGTAGAACTGTTTTGTTTTTTTGACTCTTTAATTAATTTCAATATTAGACTTGTCCAAATTGAAAGCATTTGAAGATGACAGATAAATGCGGTTCAGATGGTGATTGCTATCATTTAACTCTTTACCAAATGACAAAATTTTAGACTGGTTCAAATTGAAAGCAATTGCAGACTACAACTACAAATTGTATGTGACTCAAAAATTGAAATTTGTTTTGGGAAAGGTAGAAAACATCATGGGAAAAGGAGAAAATGCTGGTTACCAGCATTTTCTCCTTTTCCCACATTGTTTTCAAAAGGCTTCCTTTTTAGGGTCATTAAAAGTCGGGATTGTGTGGTAAAGGGTTAAAGAGGAGAAAACATAGTGGGAAAAGGAAAAAATCCTGGTTACCGGCATTTTCTCCTTCTCCCACAATGTTTTTAAAAGCATTCTTGGGATTGTGTAGTAAAGGTGATGTTTGGCTTAATTCATAACCTTTTGCAACAAATTGCAATAGATGACTTTATAAACACCCTTGTACAATATGGATAGTAAATGTGAAGTTAGGTTGAATATATAAAGGAATGTGAAAAACACTGTGACCAAAGAAGAAAGTTCTGGATATGTGCAACCTTTCCTTTAGCAAAAGTTTACTGGTGTAAGATGAAAATAAAAAACATTTCTCTTGGTTGTGACGAGTTAGTGCTTGTAGGAATGATCCAGTGGATCAAAACCTTAATGTTGAGCCCTGATATGTATCAGGAAGTAATGGGTTAGCTCGAACTAATAGAATTTTAGACTTGCCAAAATTGAAAGTATTTGCAGAAGACATGTCAAATGAGGCTCACAAAATGCTGGTTACCAGCATTTTCTCCTTTTCCCACAATATATTCCAAAGCTCTCTTCCTTAGGGTCGTCAGAACTCGGAATCATGTGGTAAAGGGTAGAATTATTATTTTTTTTTAGAGAAGATAAAGCAACAAGTGCAAAACCTGTGGAACTATATTCTTGGCTCAAGGATATGTGCCATATGGTCCTTGACTCGCTGTTTGTATCCTTCATCCTGGGAGCTCCTTGCCCTAGGGGAGAAAACTGTTCACGAATAACTTCCGCTGGGGTCCATGTGATAGATTTAAGGGAAAAGAAACCTCAGTATTGTGATGAAGAGAGAATCGACACTTTGAAGCAAATTCGCATGTGGAAACAGAAAGATGTCTCGGCTCAGGAGGTATTATTACAGTATAAATCTTTACCACACGACAATATTTTGAACTTGTCTAAATCCAACGCATTTGCAGGCAACAATTTAAATGTGACTCAAAGGGTTAAAAATTGCCTGTGATAGGGTAGAAAAAATGTTGTGAAAAGGGCAAAATGATGGTTACCAGCATTTTCTCCTTTTCCCACAATGTTTTAAAATAGCCTCTCTGCTCAGAGTCGTTAAAACTCGGGATTGTGTGGTAAAAGGCTAATTTTACTGAGATTTGTCTGATTTAGTATGATGATACCCAAGTAACTTGTAGCAGAATAAACTTCTAGGTTTTAACCCTAGACAACAAAACTTTAGTCTTGTGCAAATTAAAGAATTTGCAGATGACAAAATAATCATGGCCCAGTTTATCAGATTTGTCTTTGAAAATGTAGAAAACTTTGTGGGAACAAGGAGAAAATGCTGGTAACCAGCGTTTTCTCTTTTTTCCGCAATGTGTTCAAAAGCCTTTTGTCTTCAGTGTTGTCAAAAAACCAGATTGTGTGGCAAAGTAAATCTTGTTGTTGTGGCCACCTCTTTTAAGCAGGCACACTATGTGTAGCAAGCATTAAGTAAGCTCTCAAAAAGAAATAGGAAGGCAGATATGTTAAAAGGTACCTTTACAAAGCAAGCACCTGTCTTAAGCAGACACATTTTGAGTATCACTTAGATGCTCTCTCAACACAGGTTTAACTGTTTTTACTTCTCATTTTTGTGTGCTCAATGTCTCATCAGTAAAGGTGTTGGATTTTCATATAGAGATCTAAGATTTGATGCCGGAGTCTGCCCTGAAGTGTTCTTTAGCAAGGCCCTTCTTTGCCTTAGCCTGGTCACAAGCATTTTCACCTTTTCTCCACAATGATTTCTCTGCTCTCAAAACAAACGGTCTCATTTTAGCCACACTAAAGTTGTCATCTGCAAAATGCTTTTCAGTATAAAAGAGTCTAAAATTTTGTCATCCCGTAAAGAGGTAATAGTGGCATAAAACACCATTCATTTAATCCTTTACCACACAATCCTGAGTTTTAATGACCCTGAGAAAGAAGCCTTTTGAAAACATTGTGGGAAAAGGAGAAAATGATGGTAACCAGCATTTTCTCCTTTTCCCACATTGTTATCTCCATTTTAAAGACAGAAATCAACTTTTGAACTTTATCAAATTGTTGTCTGCAAAATCCTTACAATTTCGACAAGTTTTAATTTTTTTTTGTTTGGGAAAGAGTTAAATTTTATGCAGTTGATTTGAGCCATGCTCTGTGAAAAGTGGGTTTAGTGCCTCTGCAAAAAGTATCGACCCAGTCAGCCTGAGCAGTCAACACACTGGCCTGATTTTGGTCAAAACTTTTTGCTATTGGTCAGTTTTCTTCATGTCAAAGGAGTTAGGACCAGTCTACCTCATGATTCAGTGGGGTCCTGTGTGGCTCTGTGGTACAGTGTGGGACTCATAACATGGAGGCCCCAGGTTTGAGCCCCACCTGATCCGCTGGGTTTTTCGTGGGTGTGTCTTTGGGCAAGACACGTCAGAGCCCTAGCTTAGTACTGGTAAAACCCAGGAAATACATGAATATGTGAGTTTTCACCGTGATATGACTGAAATAATGTTGAAAGCAGTGTAAAACATTATTCAGTCAACCCTTTCCTAAACAAGCCCTGGTTTTCACGTGTCTACAGTACAAGTCTTTTGAAAACACTGTGGGAAAAGGAGAAATTGCTTGTAATGAGCAATTTGTTCTTTTCCCACAGTGTTTTCTACCCTTTTGGAGAACTTTCTGTCATTTTCATCAAATTTAAAGTTGTCGTCTGCAAACTCTTTCAATTTGGACCAGTCTAAAATTCATCGTTTGGGAAAGGGTTAATCAATAAAAACTCATGATTCAGTCATTTGTTAAACAAAATACATGTAGATTTCATGGATCCATTATTATCTGATAACTTGCTTATTATAATGCATCATGGAGATGCATTAATCCTGCTTTTACCAGACTGCCATTCATTTTGCTTTTTCTCTTTTCAGAGTGTGTTGAATGTTGGTAAGAAATCCAATAAGCCAGCCAAACAGCCAGTCTCCTTGTTAGACTTGCCACATTCTGTATTTCACAATGTCTGTGCACGATTGAGGGTGCAAAGTAGCCTTGACAGGAATTGGGTAGGCCTTGCTGGTAGGTATCATATTACCATTTTGTCAGAAGTTTCATTTGTAGGGTATACGACCAGTGGTGTTAAACTCTATACCAAAAGATAAAATCTTCAATATATCTAAATTCAAAGTACCGGTATAAATTATATGTGGCTAAAATGATAGGATTTGTTCTTATAGGTTAGAAAACATCAGAAGGAGAGAAAATATCAGTTACCAGCATTTTCTGCTTTTCCCACAAAAGCATTCTTTTGCAGAGTGATTAAAACTCGGGATTGTGTGCTTAAATGGTTAATGCAATATTGCAGTCATATGTGCTAATAACCAGCAGTTGCTCCTTTTTCCTAAATCTTTATTACAGATGTCTTGTGTCTTTGGTTTTTGATGCAGTATTACAAAAATATGTTCTTGTAACAAGCAATTTATCCTTTTTCCTGGATTCTTCATAGTATCAGAACATATTTCCCTTTCTTTTCTTTGAAAAGTAGCCCTTCTTGTAATTTCTTACGATGTTTGGTTGATGAAAAGTAGCCTGCAAATTATTTGTAACAACTTTGTTGTTGCAATGTGGCAATATGGCCTATTGCCATAATGTTTTGTCATGTTCACAATGTTTTCACAAGTTTTATACTTAGTCACAATTCATTAAAACAGAAGCCAATTGTTTATAAAACTTTGAAACTTGTGAAAGCATTGTGGCATAATTCATGTAAAATTATTCATATTGTATAAAGATGTTTTTAAAGCTTTATGCTTGAATGGTGTGCTGTAAAGTTGTTTTGGGGATAAAGAAGTTAATTCTTAGACTTCCAAATAAAAGAAATTTAAGTTTATAGTCAAGAAAAAAAACCCAAATATCAGCAGGTTCGAGGCTGCTTTTACCAGAAATGTTTCAACAAATTTGACAGAGGAGATCCAAGCTCAGACTGCAGGTTTTTAGCAGTCTGGGTTCATATTCACCGATTATTCTGAATTTCATTAAAAGTTTTGTTCTAGATTCAAGAAAGTAACACAACTTTTTAATAGCCAAGCAGATAATGTGTTACTTTCAGATTTAAAAAATTCTTGAGAATAAGACAAAGGATGTTTGGTGAATGTTCGGAGAATGCTTAGTGAAAATGGGCCCAGATCTGGACATAAACTTGCCACAAAAGCAACTATAAAGGACGCTTTAACCCTGTACCACACAATCCCGGGTTTTAATGACCCAGAGAAAAAAGCTTTTTGAAAACATTGTTGGAAAAGGAGAAAATGCAGGGTACCTGCATTTTATCCTTTTCCCACGATGTTTTCTATCCTATCAAAGACAGAAATCATCATTTGAAGTACATCTAATTTGTTGTCTGCAAATGTTTTCAATTTGGTTGAGTAAAAAATTTTGTTTTGTTTGGTAAAGAGTTAAGTGTTAAAACTAAAAGGAAAATGTTCGAATGTAAATGTCACCTGCCTAGAAGGGTTTGTTTATCTGTTGCCATGGGTGGTTACTTATGACAAGTATGACCGTTTTTGAAATGGACCTACTACAATTATATGTTGTTTTTCGAAATTTTGAAAATAACAATTATCTCAGATGCAATTGAACTTCTATATTCTACTCTAAACCATAAAACTTGTGGTATAAAACCAATGTTTTCAGAGTTGTCCAGCCTAAATATTGCTCCACGGTTAAAGAATGAAGGATATTAGAAAAAATACAGATATTTGAAAGGAGCCTATGGCTAGAGGACCTGTTACAAGGAGTAAATGGGAAGAACTGTATAGACTGCCATATTAGATGCTTTTTTGTCAATAAGATTTAATGAAAAATGTTTGAAAATACTGTTAAACTTTTCAACAAATAACTCTTGTGTTTTAACGACTTTGAGCAAAAAAGGTCCACCCTAATAGATCAGTGGTTAGCGTGTCTGTCTTGTAACCTGATGGTTGCGAGTTCGTTACCAGGTTGAGGCAAACTTTCTTTATGGAAATTTTTTGCCTTGCAAATCTGATGTGTGTGGGAAAAGTGGTCAGTGACTTGGAAAGAAAGTTGTGTCATTACTGGTGTGAAAAATCTAGGAAACACATGTGTAGGTGCACTGACCACCGTGATATGACCTAAGCTGTTAAAAGGGCATTAAACTCCAATACAAACAAATGAGCAAAAAAGGCTATTGGAAACATTGTAACAAAAGGAAAAAAATGCTGGCATTTTTCCCTTTTCCCACCATGTTTTCTACCTTTTCACCTACAAATTTCATCATTTGAGTCACATTTGTGGTCTGAAAATGCATTCAGTTGGGGGATTCTAAAATTTCATCGTCTGGTAAAGGGTTGACTCTTTGCCAAATGACAAAATTTTATACTAGTAGCTGGTTACTAGCATTTTGTCCTTTTCCAACGTTTTCAAAAGCCCTCTTCCCTTAGGTCGTTAAAACCCAGGATTGTTTAGTAAAGGGTTAAAATCAGTCAATTGTTTGTTTGTCAGGCTTAATGGGCTATACAACAGAAGAAGTACAGATAATGAAAACAGTGGATGATCCAGTCAGAGAGCTTCTATACGACTGGAGCACGACTTACAGCGGGAAAATTGACGATTTGATCATACTGTTGGACCAAATGAACATGGAAAATGTTTTGAGATACTTACGCCAGTCCTTGCCCCAGAATTCCTTGAACTCTACATCCTCTCCGGTGGCAATGCAGAATTCTGTTGTATCATTTCAAAATTTGCCAAACAGTGCGGAGTTTTCTGGAAATTCAGGCTTTTCTGGACAAGTGATTTTTCAAAGATCAAAGGTCACAGAAACAGAGGTCATGCCATTGACAGATGAAGGCCAAGGTCAAGGCCACACCATAAAGTTAAACAATTTAGACAACACCAATCAGATGGATAGTATTGTTGGTTCAGCCAATCAGGCGATTACACCTGTTGAAACAGTGACGGACATAAGCCAGATACTAAAATCATAATCTAAAAATTGGAATTAGTAAACCCTTTACCACACAATCTTTTGTTGTTACAACCCTCAGGATGAAAACTTGAAAATATTTTGGAAAATGGAGCAGTTTCTTAAAAAAAAACACTTGCTCCTTTCCCTCAAAGATTACTGTATGCAGATGACAAAACAAATGTTGCTCAAATGATGGAAATTGTCCTAGGAAGAGTAGAGAATATTGTGGGAAAAGTAGAAAATGCTGTTCAACATTATTTTCTCCTTTTCCCAAATAGTTATCAAGAGCCATCTTTGGCAGAGTTGTAACAACATTGGATTCTTTGGTAAAATGGACAATTTAGGTCAGTAAAAAGGATCAGGTAGGTGCAATATCATGGCTGGCTTGGTCAGAATATTCTATAAAATATACTGTGTAGATTCAAGATTAAACTGTATGTTACATGCAATCTTATCTTGAATATTAAGGCCGTCTTAAAAAAAATCATTCTAAAACAATTTTAGGCACTCTGAAGATGCAAGTTTCGTTGCAGGAAGAGATTGAGTGGTTGCTTTGTATCTTTTCCACATTTGTACATACACCCCACACACTGTGTTAGAAATCCCACCATTTTGTTCCCTCCTTTTGCAGAAAAGTTCCACGCTTGATCGATCTATACTCCGTTAATGATCCGTAGAAAGAAGGCTTTTGAAAACATTGGGGAAAAGAAGAAAATGCTATTGTAAACAGCATTTCATCTCTTTCCATGATGTTTTCTACATTTTTGAAGACCAAACTCACATTTAGACCAGACTTGAGTTATTGCCTACATTGCTTTCAATAAGGGCAGGTCCAAAATTTTGTTGTCTAAGAATTCAACCCTTTACCACACAATCTGGAGTTTTAACAACCTTGAGGAAGAAGCCATTTTTGAAGTCTTTTGAAAACACTGTGGGAAAAGGAGAAAATGCTGGTGTGGTAACCAGCATTTTCTCCCTTTCCTGCAAGGTTTTCTACCCTATCAAGACAAATTTCATCACTTGAGCTACAGATTGTTGTCTGCAAATGCTTACAATTTGGAAAACTCTACATGCTTTGTTGTATGGTAAAGAGTTAACAAAGCTTTTTGGCAAAATGTCTATTCGTGAGCAATAGCTGTTTTTTGCTGTGTGCTGTTCACTGTTTGCAACTTTTATATTGAGTTTATTTGTAAATATGGAATTTTATGAGACTGCTGTGATCAAAGCTATTAGTGTTTAATACTTTTATACCCCCACCAAACACAAAAAAAAAATGAGCCATGCTCTGGCAAAAAGGTGCTTAATGCATCTCCATGATACATACCAAGTAAGTTGTCACATAATTATGGATCCATAAAAGCCATTTTGTCTAACAACCGACTTAATCATGAGATAGAATGGTCCCATGACATGCAGAAAATTGATATAAGCAAAATGTTTCGACCCATGTCAGCCTGCGCGGACTGCGCAGGCTGACATGGTCGATACTTTTTGCAGATGCATTAACCACCCTTTTCACAGAGCATGGCTCAAATGCAGGAATCAAGCTTTTGGTCTGTCAATCTGTCTGTAAAGAACAAATGTTGTTTTATGGAGCATCGACAGCTTTGCTCATTTAGCATGCATGTTCAGTATGTCGTTATGTGCACATACCTATATTTGTGCTGCAAAATCTACTTTGGCAATTTTGCTGTCATTGCATTGGAATTGTTACCATGAAAATATAGATAGGCAAGACACAGTTTTCAGATACCTGCCTTTAAGCATTCAAGGATTATTTCCCCCTTTTCTCCAGCAAATGAGCCTAAGTTCTTTGATAGGATAGAAATTATTTTGTGAAAAGGAGAAATTGCTGGTTACCAGCATTTTCTCCTTTTCCCGCAATATTTTCAAAAGGCTTCTTACTTAGGGTGGTAAAAACTCGGGATTGTTTGGTAGAGGGTTAATGTAGACATATTTGGCAGTAATGCACTGTAGGTTTGAATATTTGTCACCGCTTTCAAAGGACTTGGTGGCGTTTTTTGAAATTCACCTTTCTTGAGAGTTCTAGAAAGGGTTCTAAGTTCCTTTAACTTTTTACCAAATGACAAAATTTTACCCTCTTTTGATTTGAAAGCATTTGTGGACAACAAATGTGTCGGGAATGATAAAGATTGTCTTTGGTAGGGTAGAAAACATTGTGGGGAAAGTAGAAGATGCTGGTAACCGGCATTTTCTCCTTTCTCCGCATTGTTTCAAGTGACTTCTTCCTCAGGTTCGTTAATACATGGGATTGTTTGGTAGAGGGTTGATTTTTTTTACTGTGGAAACGTAGATTACATATTTAAGAGACAACAGTTCAAACAGAAAAAAATCAAACAATACAATTGATCTCTGTGAATTTTTTAATATAGATAATATTTTTTCAAAGTTATCAGTTTCATACTTTATGGATAATAATGGAATGTAAAAATGTTTTTTTCAAAAAAAAAAAAAAAAAAGTTTCACACACCTCTATAGAAACAACTCAAAACTATACAAAGATAATATAGCAAAGCTTTGAAAATTAAAGTCATCCTCTTTTACCAGAAATACCTATTGGAGAAATAATGAAGAAAATACTGTTCTTGAATTAAAAAGAAAAATGAACGAAAAGAGGCAATAGCAAATGAACATGCACCGGTAGCTTGCAGGGAACTTTTTTAACTGTCACCTATATTTTTAACTCTTTACCAAACAACAAAGTTTTAGACTGGTCCAAATTGAAAGCATTTGCAGACGATAAATCAACTGTAGCTCAAAAATTGAAATTTGATTTGGGAAGGGTAGAAGACATTGTAGGAAAAGGAGAAAATGCTGGTTACCAGCATTTTCTCCTTTTCCCACAATGTTTTCAAAAGGCCTTTTCTTCAAGGTTGTTAAAAGTCGGGATAGTGTGGTAAAGGGTTAAAAGACTTGCAGTACATATATTTTTGTCATGTTTGAGAGTCTTATTTTTAAGTATTTGAAAATATTTATGCCTTATTAATTTAACCCTTTCCCAAACAAGCCCTGGTTTTCACGTGTCTGCAGTACAAGTCTTTTGAAAACACTGTGGGAAAAGGAGAAATTGCTCGTAACGAGCAATTTCTCCTTTTCCCACAGTGTTTTCTACCCTTTTTGAGAACTTTCTGCCATTTTCATCAAATTTAAAATTGCCGTCTGCAAACTCTTTCAATTTGGACCAGTCCAAAATTTGTTGTTTGGGAAAGGGTTAAAAACATGTATACAAATGTTTTTGTATATCTATCATCTATTCATAAAGTAACTTGTACTTGATAAGGCCTTACTTTTTGTAATTGTAAGAGACTTATTTTTTCCATGAAAGCACATAGTTATAGAAACTTAAATAATTGTTTTGCATGCCCTGTACTTTTGAAACCTCAAAAAACATGTGAATAAGTGAGCTATTTTTCCATGATATTTCTGAAATTGTGTTGAAGGAAGGCAATGTAGACCCAACTCAAACATTGGTTTTTTGTCTGCTAGAATATTTTGATTAACAAAATATTATGTTGAACATGACTCAAATGATGGATTTTGTTCTATGAAAATATAGTGGAAACAGGAGAAAATGCTGGTTACGATGTCATGCTGGCAGCCTTAGAAATATCCTGCTGTAAAATGGAAAACTATTAAGATAGAAGGTTTGATACATACATATGTGAAAATACTGTGGCAAAAGGAGAAATTCCCCATTATGGGCTCTACATCACAATTTTATCAGAAGTAGATTTCTTCAAGACCTAAAACCAGTTGACAACATTTAAGGCTTGTCCAAAGTGAAAGAATTTGCAGACAATGAAATAGAAGTGACTCAAAAATGGACATTTGTTTTGGGAAGGGTGAAAGGCATTGTTGGAAAAAGAATGGATGCTGGTAAGCAGGATTTCCCCCTTTTCCCACAATGTTTTCAAAAGCCTTCTCCTTCAGGATCATTCAAACTTTGGATTTTATGGTAAATGGTTAATGTGTTTATGCACATAGCTAGCTTGGGTATGTGATAGTGTTTTTATTGGGTGATATATTTTGCATCATTGTTTTGATTAAAGACTGTATACTTAGTTTTTGTTTTTGTTTTTTTACATGTTTACCCAAATCATATTGTAAAGAATTCTTTTCCCTCATATGAAATTTCTGGATCTTACTGACATTAAAAAGAAACTAGATGGGGCCAAATATAAATGGTATTTTTTTTCAGTGAAGAAAACATTTTGACAAGCTCGACAGCAATCACTTTATTGCTAAATTTTTTCTATGGATGTTGAATTCATTACCAAAGATTCCCAAGTTTGGATGACTCATAAGAAGAAAGCCTTTGAAACAAAAATAGTTGGAAAGACAGAAAAAATGCTGATGATCAGCATTTTCATCTTTATGTATTTCTACCCTTTCCCATCTTTTGTGCCTAGTATTGACATTTTTCAAATGCATTTTAAGGACAAGTCCAAATTTTGTTTTTTAACAAAGAGTTAACATGCATCTGTGTGAGGGAATTGGATTACCAAAAAGTATCAAACTAGCATTGGGGAATATTTTGACTTTTTTTTAGTGGAGTTCATGTCATGGCTCTGTGTTCATCGCATGTCAATCTAGGCATTAACTTTAATTTCGAACATCTTTTTCTCTAAAAACTGCCCATCCTGTTTTGACCAAACTTCACAGAGATGGTCCTGCCATAGGCCTCTTCAGAATTTATTTAAAGAATTTGATTTTTGTAAAATTCTGGAAAAAGTCAAAAATCTTGGAAATTTTCTCGTCCAAAACCATAAGGTAAGGGCTACCAAATTTGACATGTAGCTTCATCTAATGGACATCTACCAAATTATTCAAATTATAGCCCTGGGGTCAAAATTGGCCCTGCCTCAGGGGTCACAAGTTTTACATCTTCTCATTCTTTAATATATTAAGGCCTAGGGCTACCAAATATGGCATGTAGCTTTATCTAATAGGCCTCTACCAAGACTCTTCAAATGGTAGCGGCCTCAATGCTGTCTACCCATGGACAAATCACATCATTT
The DNA here is from genome assembly GCA_945859785.2 of Tridacna gigas. Lineage (NCBI taxonomy): Eukaryota > Metazoa > Mollusca > Bivalvia > Cardiida > Cardiidae > Tridacna > Tridacna gigas. The sequence goes on along the minus strand of OX244036.2, from coordinate 28,916,112 downwards.
GTGGCAATGTTTAATTTGTCAACTGCAAATGTTTTCGGTATGGACAAGTCTTAAATTTAACCGTCTGGTAAAGAGTTGATACATACGCAGTTTATTTCTTTTGATTTATTTCATGGTAGAAAACTTTTGAGACAAAATGTAAAATTGCTCAATTGAACAATATCAATATTTGTCTTCATATTTTCAAAACCCATTGGTGGCAGAAGCTTCTAAATTTTAAGGAATTAAAACAGTTTTGCATGTGATAAATTTCTCTCAAATACCCAATTTTATCATGTAATAATTGTCCTCTTGACTGTATTTTTAAACTTGTGTACCAATATCAACTGTGCAGTCATTTGAATTTTAATGGATGGAAATAGTATGTTAAATCACCGTTGACAAGCTATCAGATGATCTCCCATTCATAGTCCCTAGGTTCAGGCATCTGATATAGAGACAGTCGAATGGCCCGTTGTCGTTTTTCTAGCCCCATTTGAATGGCCTGAATCATATGATCATCCTGATGTATACGTTTAACAGATACAGAATTTCTATGTGGTGAATATGATCTACTTCTAACATACCTTGATACCCCTCCATTTTTCACGCTAATATCTCTTCCATAGTTACCATACCGACTCCTTGAGACCTCTTGACGGCCTGCTGATGTGTTTCGTACATGCATTGGATAAGAGTCTCGATTTATTACAGTATCTTTTTTCTGGGTATACCTAGGTACTCGATTAGGTTTTGATGATAAAACCCAATTTGTATCTGTTATCAATTTATCACCATATACTAGATGTTCTGGTGTTTTCACATACTGGTGTGTCATGGGAGCACTGTTTGGACGTAGATTTTCTTTGTCAAAACCAGTGGAGTAATGTGTTGAATGGCGACTGGAGTGATGGCTTGATTGTCTGGACTCTGTGGAATTGTCCCGTTGAGTTTTAGGTTGCAGGTTTGATTGTTGGTTTATGTATTTTTTCTTTTCTGGTGTTGCAACTGTGTATCTGTTGGACCTGGAAATGGTTAAAATGAGAGTTTTTTAACCTTTAGGCTGCTAAGCGCGACTCACTGACCTTTTGAAGACAGTATAGATCAAGATCAGACTGCACAGAATGTGCAGTCTGATCTTTGATATACACTGTCTGATAAGGACATATTTTCACCAAAAAAGATACCTTCGAAATCAGCAAAATTTAGGTTTTTACTTTTGGCTTAAAAGTTTCATTTGCCTTATTTAGCAGGATAAGGGTAAAAACAAAGTTAGCTCACACTTTCTGTTGGTCATATTTTAAGTACTGTATGCATAAAATTATTATTAATAGTGTTACCTACCCTTCCAAATGCAAATCCCATCATTTGAATAAAATTAGATTTATCCTCTGCAAATGCTTTCAATTTAGACAAGTAAAAAAATTTGTTGTTTAGTAAAGAGTTAACTGTTTACCACACAACAAAAATGGAGACTTGTCCAAATTGAAACCACTTGCAGGCAACAATTTAATGGTGTGTCAAATGAAAGAATTTGTCTTTGATAGGGAAGAAAACATTGTGGAAAAGGAGAAAATGCTGGTTAGCAGCATTTTCTCCTATTCCAACAATGTTTTCAAAAGGTTTTTTTCTCAGGGTCATTAAAACACAGGATTGTGTGGTAAAGAGTTAAACGTCATATTTTCTGCACAAGTTCGCAAATTTTAGATACATGTACCTTGATTTTGAATGAACATAATTATTTTTTCAAAGATACAAAGACTCAGAAGAGCGATTCAGGCCTGTCATGGCCTTCTTGCTGGGTATTCTCAATCTGCAGGTCAACATTTCAAAAAGAAAATATGACTTTTGACAGATACGCAACCTCATTTTGCTATCTTCAAATAGAAATGAGTCATGCTTTGTGAAAACAGGGTTTAATGCAACTGCAAAAAGTCAGGCTGCCCTGTGTCGAAACTTTGCTTCTGGTAAATTTTCTGCATGTCCAAGGACCATTCCATGTCAGGATCCAGCCAGTTGTTAGACAAAAGGGATTTTGTGGATCACTAATTCTGTGTTGACTTGCTTGGTAGGGAGATGCTTTAAACCCCCTTTTGCCAGAGCATGGCTCAAAATAGTGCTTTACTAATCTGCAAGGCTATCTTAACTCTTTACCAAACAACAAAATTTTAGACTAGTCCAAATTGAAGGCATTTGCAGACGACAAAATAGATGTGACTTAGAAATTGAAAAATGTTTTGGAACGGGTAGAAAACATTGTGGTAAAAGGAGAAAATGCTGGTTACTAGCATTTTCTCCTTTTCCCACAATGTTTTTAAAAGGCTTTCTTTTTGGGGGTCGTTAAAAGTCGGGATTGTGTGGTAAAGGGTTAATAGGCTACTTATAGACTTGCAGGAAAGAAAACCATTAACAATGGAAAAGAAAAGAAAACGCTATTTTTAGGTGGATTCCTACATTTTTTTAGGAAAATAAGCATGCCCAGGATAAACATTTGTTTCTTTTTCATGAAATGTTCAAAAGGCACTCAGCTGTATAGGCATAAATCATGTGTTGTGTTCATGGACGAAGCATAGAAAATGATGCAATACAATTACTTACAGTATATACCCATCTGTAACATCTACTGCTCCACCTGTGTTTTAAACAAAAACAAAACAAATGAAGTCCAGTGGAAAAGAAGAAAAATGCTTATTCCAGATGTGAGTTAAAGTATATTTTACAATGCAGGGATTTCAAGCCCTTAATCATTTACCAGATCAGAAGCTTTTGGACCATTCCAAGTCCAAAGTTTTTGGAAAAAACATATGAAATATGGATTAATTGTTATATTTGTCTTTTGAAGAATAGAAAACATTTGGGAAATGGAGGAAATGCTGGTTACCAGCATTTTCTCCCTTTCCCACATTTTCCAAAGCCCTCTTCTTTAGGGGTCAGTAAAACTCAGGATTAAGTGGTAAAGAGATAAACCTGTAAGCACTGTTTACTGCTTTACCAAACAGTCTTGTGTTTTAATGACTCTGATGGAGAAGGCATTTGAAAAAATTGTGGGAAAAGGAGAAAATGCAGGTAACCAGTATTTTATCCTTTTCCCACAGTCTTTTCTACCCTGTAAAAGATCAATTCTACCATTTAATTAACAACTGATTTGGCAGGTTGCCAGCATTTTCTCTTTTTTCCACAATGTTTTCCATGCTATTAAAAATGAATTTTGTCATCCAAGCAATGTCTACTTTGTCGTCTGCAAATGCTTTCAATTTGGACAAGTCTAAAATTTTTGTCGTTTGCTATAGAGTAAGTGCAATTTGCAGTAGTGCAGTGTGTTGAAATTTAGAACACAGAAGTAAGTCAATGTGGAGAAAAAGTGGGTAGCAATAATAATTATTGCTCCTCTCCCAAATCTTTAGCTCAGCTGTCATAGCCGTGTCATCTGTGTCAAGCTAAAACTTTGGCACTTTCTGATATCTCTGTCATTGCTAATGACAGCTATGCCCGTATCCAACTTAGATCTTTGCTGATGAAGCAAATGCAGCTCAGTCTTGGCACCCTAAGGCAGAGCTTTTGTTAGCTAGGCTGTTTTTGAAGAAAATATCAAGGTATTGTCGTAACCCTGGAGTCCATTTCGTCATGCGAAAACTTTGACATTTTATAATATCTCCCTTATTACTGAAGGTGTTTGCTTCAAACTTGAACAGGTTATTACCAGTACTGGTAATTTTCAAAAGTGGAACCTATATGACAAGGACATGTAACAGTCAAATTATTTTTGACACAGTTATGCCCCTTTTTTGACTCTAAATTTTCACTGAAAATCAAGCAACTGCAGCTGAGTGTTAGCACCCACATGTGGTGCTCTTGTTTTTAAAAACTGTCAATTGCAGAGGCTCAAACAGTTTTATTTTTCAGGTGATGAATTAACTCTTTACCAAGTAACAAAAGTTTGGACTCGACCAAATTGAAAGCATTTGCAGACGAGAAATTAAATATGGTGCAAACGAAGATTTCTGTCTTTTGTAGGCTAGAAAACATTGTTGGAAAAGGAGAAAAGGCTGTATACCAGCATTTTCTCCTTTTCCCACAATGTTTTCCAAATCCTTCTTCTTCAGGGTCTTTAAAAGTTGGGACTGTGTGTTAAAGGGTTAATCTTTGATTAAATTTGAAACTTTGATTTACCTCGTAGAGAAATATCACGAGATACTTTCAATATCAGTCGTTTAGCGTTGGTTAACATCACTATCTGTTTTTCTGATAGTTCTCTCACATTTATATTGTCGACCTGAGAGGAATAGAAATAACGATCATGCCTATAATTATTTTGTATTTTGTTGTCCCTTGGAGTGCAAAAAAAACCAAGGGACATTTTCAGTCTGAAAATAAGAACCAAATAATTACAGTTTGGAGGTTGCTTTTGTCCAGAATGTCTACACAAAGTGGACAATGTAGATGAAAAATCGGACTTCATTTTCTATGCAGTCTGATTTTGATCTACATTGGTAGTAATGGCAACTTAAGCTGGGAAAGGTACTTCAAGGGTTAACTCTTTACCACACAATCCCGAGTTTTAACGACCCTGAGAAAGAGGCCTTTTGAAAACATTGTGGGAAAAGAAGAAAATGCTGGCAACCAGCATTTTCTTCTTTTCCCACAATTTTTTCTACCCTTTGAAAGACAAGTTTTCCTAGACAACAAAATTTGAAACTCCTCCATATTTCAAGAGTTCCAGATGACAAAGCGAGTTTGGCTGTAATGATGGGGTTTGTTTGTTAAAGAGTAGGAAAAAAATTGTGAAAAAACAAAAAAAAATGCTGGTTACCAAAATTGCTGTAATGTATTGTAAGCTGATTGTTCACCACACTTAAATATAAGCATTTGCAGAATCTATACTGAAAAAGCTAATTAACTCTTTACCACACAATCCAGACTTTTAACGACCCTGAAAAAAAAGCCTCTTGAAAACATTGTGAGAAAAGGAGAAAATGCTGGTAACCAGCATTTTCTCCTTTTCCCACAATGTTTTCTAACCTTCCTAAAACAAACTTCAATTTTTGAGTCAAGTTCATTTTGTTGTCTGCAAATGCTTTCAATTTGGACAAGTCCAAAATTTTGCCATTTGGTAAGGGGATTAACTGAAATTACTTCATTGTATTCAGGTCCAAAGTGAAAGCAACTTCAGATGACCAATGAAATGTAGCTCAAATAATAGAATTTGCTTTAGAAAGGGTAGAAAACACAGTGGAAAAAGAAGAAAATGGTGGTTTCCTTCATTTTCTCCTTTTCCCACAATGTTTTCTAAAGCCCCATTCTCCAGGGTTGTTAATACCGGTACATTGGACTGTGTGGTAAAGTGTGAAGAAAGGCCCAACATCATGTAAGTAAAGCAAGAATGGTTGCTTGACACAGTTGTAGCAATCATTTGATCAAATCTACTGCTGTGCCACAGTCAATCTATGACTTGTTCTGTGTGAATACCCTTTTGCAAGGCACTTCAGAGCACCAGCTTTGTACTGGTGATACCCAGGAAACACAATAGAATGTAACTGAACAGTTGCTATGATGTGACCGAAATAATGTTGAAGGTAGCATAAAATATTCAATTTAATTCTATGAATTACATGTATTCCTAAGGTAATAAAGAACATACAGGTATGTTTGAGAGCTTACCATAATGATTCTGTCATTGCTTATAAGCCCAGCTTTGTAGGCTGCTGAGTTCTTCTCAACTTTCTTTACCAGCAGAGTGTCATTTGGCAGTCTGAAAATATAGATAGAAAGAAACATAAATTAAGCATTAACCCTTTAACTCTTTACCACACAATCCCGAGTTTTAACGACCCTGGGGAAGGAGCCCATTGAAAACATTGTGAGAAAGGAAGAAAATGCTGGTAACCAGCATTTTCTTCTTTTCCCACAATGTTTTCTACCCTTTGAAAGATAAAATCTATGTTTTAAGTATCATGTGATATGTTGTCTGCAAATGCTTTGAATTTGGACCAGGCTAAGATTTTGTCATTTATTAAAGAGTTAATATACAATCAAAACTTTTAATGACCCTGGTACACATGTATTACACTTTCGAAAACATTGTAGGAAAATGAAAATTGCTGGTAACCAGCATTTTCTCCTTTTCCCACAATGTTTTCTACTCCACTAAAGAGAGAAATCTTCCTTTTAGTAACATTTTTCGTCTGCAAATGCTTTCAATTTGGCCCAGTCTAAAATTTTGTTGTTGGTAAAAAGTTAAGTGCAGTTACTGCTCTAGCGGAGAGCTTCAGGGAAAACTATGACAAGTGGCCATAAAGGACAGGTAGTTTTTGACCCCAGTACAGAGAACAAAATTTAAGACTTGCTGTACTTGGGATCTGCAGACGATAAATCTGATGTGGTTCAAATGATGAAATTTATCTTTGAAATGATAGAAAACACTGTGGGAAAAGGAGAAAATGCTGGTTTCCACCATCTTCTCCTTTTTCCACTATTTTTGCAAAAGCTGTCTTCTACAAGGTCATTAGAACACAGGATTGTTAAGGGTTAATGAAAATTAGATTTTAAAGAAAAATGAAGTATAACCTATACAGGCCTTTTTTCCACCAAAAGTTTTTTTTATAAAGTACAAAGAGGACAATCTTTAACCTTTTACCACACAATCCTGAGTTTTCACGACCCTAAGGAAGAAGACTTTTGAAACCATTGTGGGAAAAGGAGAAAATGCTGGTAACGACCATTTTCTCCTTTTCCCACAATATTTTCTCCCTTTTCCAGATCACATTTTAATTTCTGAGTCACATTTATTTTGTCGTCTGCAAATACTTTCAATTTGGACAATTCTGTGATTTTGTCATCTGGTAAGGAGTTAAAAAAAAAAAAAGTTTCTTCAGCAGTGTCAAAAATAATGTGGGGAAAGGAGCAATCACTCTCCCTTCCCTCCCACCAATCCATCCGGTCATCCACTCAACCAACAGTTACTGTCAAACCGTTACCTTTGTGTAACACATCCCAGTTTCCCTGTATTAGAGGGGTAGACGATCAACTCTAGTTCTTGAATTGGGTGGAGTGATCTTCCATAGTCAATGAAATCTTTCTTCTGTGCCAGTTTTTCAGTGGGCCTTTCAACCAGAATGATTAGATTCCAAGCATTTCTTATGGTCATCACTGCTTCACCATGTGTCAGTCCATGAAATGAGTGACCATTCACCTCTAAAATCTTATCTCCAATTTTCAGTCCCTGTTAAGAGAACAGAAAGACAGAATTTGTTTAGTAAATTTTGCTTGGTTAATACTTTTGAGATGGTGAGCTGATATTTAGTAGATAATGATAGCCATTAGAGATATTTGGACATAAGATTTATTTATTTAACCCTTTACAAGATGACAGTTTTTGAAACTGGTCCAAATTAAAAGCATTTGCAGATGACAGACTCAGTTTGGCCGAGATGATGTGGTTTGTTTAAAAGAAAGAGTAGAATACATTGTCGGATTAGGAGAAAATGCTGGTTACCAGCATTTTCTCCTTTTTCCTCAATGTTTCAAAAGCCTAACACATAAGACTGTTTGGTAATGGGTTAAACCTAAGAGAGACAGAATAAATTAATGAAGTGATACAGAACAGGTTTATCACAATACATTAAGCTCTTTACCAGAGGACAAAATATTAGACTTGTCCATTAAGAAAACATTTGCAGACAACAAAGTGAATGTAGCTCAAACAACAGAATTTGACTTTGAAAATTACAAACCATGGCAAAAAAGGAGTAAATACTGGTTACCAGCATGTCAAAGAACATGTCTGCTGTGGGCTTGGCTAATTTTTGCTTCATAGCAAGCTATATTTAAGCTTAATAAGGGAAATAACTCATTGTTTTTAATGATGTTTCCTTACATTTATCTCCCTTGTTTATCATACTACATTTTTACATTGTTGGTATAGTACCTTTATATCCAAGTTTTCTGTATAGAAGATGTTCAATTTTCTGTCAAAGTGATTTATGCTGATATTTATAGTTATGTTCAGATGAATATTTAGCATGGATGAGAGCTTTCGTCATTGTATTTTTGGTGCAAAAAACTTTACCAGCCATACTGTGGAAAAATGTTTTTATGCTACAAAGTTTTAGGAAATTCTCTCGTCAAACACTGTCAGAGTTGATTGATATTTTGGTCTGAAGGATCCTTGTTAATGCATTGTGCCAAGTACTGGTAAACAGGATTCCAGAAAACCTCATGTTTTTTAAGGACCCTGAGGAAGAAGCCTTCTGAAAACATCGTGGCAAAAGGAGAAAATGATGGCAATCAGTATTTTCTCCTTTTCCTGCAATATTTTCTACTTTGTCAAAGATTGAAATCATTACTTATGCCACATTCAATTTGTCACCTGCTAATGCTTTCGATTTGGACAAGTCTAAAATTTTGTTGTTTGGTAAAGAATATGCCAGTTGCACGTATGACTGATATATCTACAAGATAGTAGGTGATACAAAGCCATTATGGCTCTCATGTTTATAAACATGATCATTCCTCAAAATGACTACAGTGGTTTATGGGTAGAGCATTGGCTGCTCAAACCAAAGGTTCTGAGTTCAAATCCTTTGATGAGCTGGGTTACCCATTGAAACTACTCACATCACGGCATGAGGACTGGGTTAAGGTTTCCAGGAAGGAATATTCACGAGTGATCGATATAAGTTGCCAGGACCTTCTGTCCCAATCGATGCAAAATGGTATGTTTATCTTTTACCATGCAATCCTTGGTTTTAACGACCATGAGGAAAGAGTTTCTTGAAAACATTGTGGGAAAAGGAGAAAATGCTGGTAACCAGCATTTTCTCCCTTTCCCAAAATGTTTTCTACCCCTTCAAAGGCAAAGTTCCTAATTTAATTCACATTTCTTTCATGCCTACAAATGCTTCCAACTTGTACTGTCTAAAATTTTGTCATGTAAAGAGTTAAAATGACTTCTGGGTAGACAAGGTAAAAAACAGACATTTCATTTATAGTGTTCAGTGAAGAGGAAATCTGTATATCAGCCTTGCCTATAAGTTTTATTTGTGAATAATTGAATATGAATCCATGCATGTTATTTTTTTATTTTCATGATTTAGAGACAAATTTACTTCAAAGGACAATGCAAACTTCCATATGAAATACTGCTAACCATTTCAGAATAAGGCTTAACTCTACCAAATGACAATTTTGGACTGGACCAAATCCAAAGCATTTGCAGGCGAAAAAATTGAATGTGGCTAAACTGGTAGACATTGTCTTTTAAAAGCTAGAAAGCATGCTGGGAAAAGCAAAAATGCTGGTTACCAGCATTTTTTCCTTACCCACAATGTTTTCAAAAGCTGTCTTCTTCATGGTCGATGAATATTTCGGTAAAAGGCGAAACCATGAATATATGGTCTACAGGTTGTAATTTGTTGATAAAAAGAGCATGTAAATATAGATTTTCTGTATTGTGTAACAGAGATAGTGTTTCACTTGGTAAAGGTTAACTCTTTACCACACAATCCCAACTTTTAACGACCCTGAGAAAGAAACCTTTTGAAAACATTGTGGGAAAAGGAGAAAATACTGGTACCAGCATTTTCTCCTTTTCCCACAATGTTTTCTATCATATCATGGACAAATTTCCCTATTTGAGCCACCTTCAACATGTTGTCTGCAAATGCTTTCAATTTGGTCCAGGTGAAAATTTTATCGTTTGGTAAAGGGTTAAACAAAATTTTTTTTTTTTGTAGAAATGTACAAAGTAAAACTTGAATGAATCTTATCAACGGTCTACTACATTTATAGATAAACATATACAAAAATTACGATATTTATAACACCAGTTCTGAGTTGTTGTTTAGAATTTTTTGTGTATACTTAAGTGACTCAATAACAGTGTTTAACTCTTTACCAAACGACAAAATTTTACACTTCTCCAAATTCGAAGCTGTTGGAGACCACAAATTAACTGTGGCTCAATATTGATGAAGCCTAACTCTAAAAGGGTGAAAAACATGGTGGGAAAAGGAGAAAATGCTGGTTACCAGCATTTTCTCCTTTCCCACAAAGTTTTCAAAAGGGTTCTTCCCCATGGTTGTTAAAAGTCTGGATTGTGTGGCAAAGGGTTGAATATACCTGAGTAGCTGCAGGCCCGCCTTCTTCCACGACATTGATGATGATATCAGTCCCAAATTCTTTTCCACCTTTGATTCCCAATCCAAGGGACCCATCATTGTGACGATTTAAAAACACTTTGTGAACATTTGTCTTTCCCTCCAAATGTATGGGAGTTGCTCGTCCTTGGTTATTCATATCCTTTACAATATCAGGTTTCATGTCGTCTTCGGTATCTGTGTCGCTAGCATTACTATAAACACCACTTGTGATGCTGGTACCAGGCTGTGACCGAAGTTCATAAGTCTGTTTTTGATTGTTATATTTTACCATCATTTTCTTTTCGCTACCTTGAGATACGATCCTAAATTTGCCCGAAGAATCTTGAGCTATTATTCTTGGAATTTCATTGGGCGAGTTGCCATTGGTGAAAATTCGTAGATAAGAATCATAGTTTGGGAACTGCAGTACACACAAGCGGTGAAAATCTTCTTGTAGGTTCTTAGGAATTCTTGAACTTAATTCAACCAATAAAAGCAATTTCTGTGTTGAATTGATTATTGGTTTAAGTTGTTGGCAAAGAGTTGTAACTGAATGTGACACGCGAAAATGGTGCAAAACTTGTTTAAAGGCTCTGCATTCTTCTGGTGTTAGTAACTCTTGTGATATGTTTCGTAATACTACTTCATTGCGTCTGTTGTCTGCCATCTTTATGTCTTGCTTTCGAAAGATAAATCGATGTTTACGTGCTCTTTGAACTGGTATCCATGCCACACTATGGTATCTTGTGAGGCTAGCTACCTGCAAGTACAAATAATACATTCTGTTTATTCTATTGAATTCAGTGAGGTTTCTGACATTCAACAATAGCTTTTCATGGTCAACTCTTTACCAGACAAAGAAATTAATCCTTTCCCACACAATCCTGACTTTTAACGACCCTGAAAATGAAGCCCTTTAAAAATATTTTGGAGAACGGAGAAAATGCAGGTAGCCAGCATTTTTTCCTTTTCCCACAGTGTTTTCTACCTTTCTCAAAACAAATTTCAATTTTTCAGTCACACTGTTTTTGTCGTCTTTAAATGCTTTCAATTTGGACAAGTTTAAATTTTGTTGTACAGTAAAGAGTTAAAGAGTCAGCCTTGAAAAGAATTGCAGATAACCAGTCAAATTTTGTTCATATGATTGGGTTAATCTTTTGAAAGGTAGAAAACATTGTGTGCAAAGGAGAAAATCCTTGATACCAGTATTTTCTCTTTTGCCTACAATGTTTTTAGAGGACGTTTTCGTCGGGGTCATAAAAACATGGGACTGTTAGGGTAAGGGAAAATAGCCATATTTTCACATTCTGATAAATATTTAATTGTTTCTCTGTATCACTTTGTGTTCAAATTTAATGTATGTGATTATTTGGATCACAAGTGTGTGTCACTTTTGTTTAGTACTAGTACATTTAACCATTCTGTGCAGTTTGATCTTGATCTATAAAAAGCAGACTAAGTTACCCTTAGCATGTGAAGTTAAAATCAGACAGGCGTTAACCCTTAAAGCTCCTTTTACGACTATAGTTGCGTTTGCGGCCAGTGTAGATCAAGATCAGGCTGCACAAAACATGCAACCTGATCTTTGATCTACACTGTCCGCTTTGCTGAATCACTGTAGACAAAAGCAACCATGAAATTGCAGTTATTCGGGCCTTATTTCTTGGATGAAAATGTCTGACAGGTTTACTCGGTGCTCTAAGGGTTAACATTTTTATATGGAGCAACTGGATAACAGAATACTAATGGCCAATGATTGTAATTTTAGTTGGTTCCTTCAAAATCTCCTAGCAACCAAAGTGGACAGGATTTGACCTTTAACCTAAAACTCCACACATGTACGACATGCCCTTGCAGTAAAATTGTAGACAGTTTTGGGGGCAAATATGTGGGAAAAGGAGCAGTAAAAAGTAATACCTCTTTTCCCACAATTTCTTCCATACAAAACAAACCAAACTATTATTTACTCTTCTTCGCATGACTGTCTAACTCTTTACCATATGACATTTTTTATGTGTGTCCATTAACACTTTCCCAAACAAGCCCTGGTTTTCACACGTCTGCAGTACAAGTCTTTTGAAAACACTGTGGGAAAAGGAGAAATTGCTCGTAACGAGCAATTTCTCCTTTTCCCACAGTGTTTTCTACCCTTTTGGAGAACTTTCTGTCATTTTCATCAAATTTAAAATTGTCGCCTGCAAACTCTTTCAATTTGGACCAGTCTAAAATTTATTGTCTGGGAAAGGGTTAATGAATCAGATGCATTCTAAGACATCGAGGTACTTGTGGCTCAAATGATGGGATTTTTCTTTGAAAGGGTAGAAAACACTGGGAAAAGGAGAAATTGCTGGTAATTAGCATTTCTCCTTTTCTCACAGTGTTTCAAACCTGCCTTCCTTGAGTGTCATAAAAACAGGATATTTTGGTAAAGGGATGTGAGTAAGATTACAAGCTTTGAAGAACAGTGCAGGTAGAGATCAGGGTCCATATTCACCAACCATTCTTAAGAATATTCTTGGTCTAATTTTAGATATGGAAAGTAACACAACTTCTGATTGGTTAAACCATTTGGTTTAGCCCATCAGAAGTTGTGTTACTTTCAAATTTAGAAAATTCTTGAGACTAAGACTAAGAAATTTCTTAGAAATGGTTGGTGAATACGGACCCAGAATATACTGATCAAAAACTTACATTGTAAAATTTCAAATTTTAGAGTATATGCTAGTGGACAACTTTTTTGTCATGCAGCTGGCCACATGACAACAGACAGATGAGCAATCTCTCTTTCTGCTGCAATATGTGTTTTCATATACATAAAACCTGAAGTCATCTTAATGTTCCAACTTCAGATTTTCAAAGTAATTTTGTTTGGGCAGCTAATAACTTGAGTAAATTATCGATTTGTCCTCAGGCTTTTTAACTCTTTACCACACAATCCTGAGTCATAATAATGCTGAAAGAAAAGGCTTTTGAAAACATTGTGGGAAAAGGGGAAAATGCTGGTAACCAGCATTTTGTCCTTTTCTCACAATGTTTTCTACCCTATCAAAGACAGAAATCATTGTTTGAGCTACATTCAATTTGTTGTATGCAACTGCTGTCAATTTGGACAAGTTTAAAAATTTGACGTTTGGTAAAGGGTTAAGTCAATTGCCATTTTGAATACGTTGAAAAAAAAAAAAAACTGCATTTTTACCAAAGACAAAATTTAGACTGGCCCAAACTGAACGCATTTGCAGACAAAAGCTAGGTAAATATTTCACAAATATTATCCCTTTGCCGCACAATGCCGCCTTTTGACGATCCGAGAAAGAAGCCTTCTGAAAACATTGTGGGAAAAGAAGAAAATGCTTGTAACCAGCATTTTCTCCTTTTCCCACAATGTTTTCTTCCCTATCAAAGAAAAACTGCACCATTTGAGCCACATTGAAATTGTTGTCTGCAAATGCTTTCAACTTGGACAAAGCTAAAATTATGTCGTCTGGTAAAAGGTTAAAGACATTTTTGTTTGAAAGAGTAGAAAACCTTGTGGGAAATGGAGAAAACGCTGATTACCCGCAATGTTCTCAAAGGCCTTCTTCTTTAGGGTGGTTAAAACTCTGGATTGTGAGGTAAATGGTTAAGAGAGAAAAATGGAGAGAAGAAGTAAAATAAGATCAAATGAAGTAAATGAGAAGAATCTTTGCAAAATGAAAAAATTAATAATTGCACATGTATATTTCTTCAAATAACCTTCGAAAAGATTGACATTGAAACCGATCGTTTTGAACATTTTGAAACATTATACTTATGGATAACCAACTATCCAATTTTGAATGAGTGGCATTCCACAATTTTTTTTTTTTAAGAAGATTACCATGATACTAAAAAAAAAAAATCTCAATTCATAAAACACTGGGAAAAATGAAACAAAATTAAATGTGTGCAATAAATGATAAATATATTGCACCAGATGAGCCAGTGTTTTAAACACCCTGGAGAACTGAGAATTTGAAAAGTTTGTGGGATAAGGATTAGGCTGGTTATCAGCATATTCTCCTTTTCCAACAAATGTTTTTCTGTTTCAAAGACATCCTAACTTTTAAACCATATTTAGTTTGTTGTCTGCAAAAGCTTTCAATTTGAGTAAGTCTGAAATTCTGTAGTCAGTTAAAGTCTGTTATTCACAAAGTAAGTTTGTAGTTACAAACCTTAGATTCTATCATTTGATCATGTCTGATCTCTGACTGTGTTTCATCAGAATTTTTATCCAAGCAAGAATGACACAGCATAACACAAGAAACAGAAGTTAACATTTTTCATCCTCTTGCGACAAAAAACAAACCCAAACAATTTTGCGAAGACAATTATTAAAAAATCTATCGCAAATTATGTTTATTTCTTCCCCAACATGTCCGTTCAAGTGGACGATTACCCTGCACGAGGAGTTATTTGACCCTTCACCAGACAGTCTCGGGTTTTAACCCTTCACCAAACAATCCCGACTTTTAATGATCCAGAGGAAGAAACCTTTTGAAAACATTGTGGGAAAATTCCCACAATGTTTTTTATCCCATCAAAGAGCTTAAGCTCATTTGTATTTAACTTGAATTTATCGTCTGCTGATGTTTTGAATTTTGGAGAGTCTAAATTTGTCATGTGGGAAAGGGTTTTAAAATCCTTAACGAAGAAGGATTTGGAAAACATTGTTGGAAAAGAACAAAAAGCTGAAAACAAGCATTTTCTTCTTTTTGCACACTGTTTCTAACAAGCCAAGTACAAAATTACAATCGTTAAGTCTTATTTAATTTGTCATCTGCAAAATTCAATGCTTTCGATATGGTCTATAATTCTGTTGTTTGTAAACAGTTAATCCTTGTTTTAATAATCCTATGGAAGAAGACCATGTGAAACTTTGCAAGGGAAAAAAAGGAGAAAATACTGAAATCCACTATTTTTTTCTTTCCCCATACTTTAACCTGACTTTTCAAATATAAAGTCTACCTTAACCCTTATGTAAGTTTTTTTTGTCATCTGCAAATGACAACAATGTAGAATGAACTTTATGTTGTCTGTTAAAGAGTTAACTCAAATGGCAAAATCTTATTGTCCAGATTGAAGCATTTGCAGATGACAATATAAATTTGACTCAAAAATTGCAACAAGTTTGTGGAAGGGTAGAAAACATTGTGGGAAAAGGATAAAATGCTGGTTACCAGCATTTTCACCTTTTTACACAATGTTTTCAAAAGGCTGCTTTCTCAGGGTCGTTAAAACTCGGGATTGTGTGCTAAAGAGTTAACTCATTACCAAGCGACAAAATTTTAGACTGGACCATATTGAAAGCATTTGCAGATGACAAAATTTAATGAAGCTCAAATGATGATTTCTGCCATTGATAAGGTAGAAAACATTGAGGGCAAAAGAGAAAATGCTGGCCACCAGCATTTTCTCCTTTTCCCTCAATGTTTTCCTTCCAGGATTGTTAAAATTCGGGATTGTGTAGTAAAGAGTTAAAAGTGTTCAACCCTTTACTGATTAATTCCAAGTTTTAACAAACCTGAGGTAGGAGGCTTTTGAAAACATTGTGTGAAAAGGAGAAAATGCTGGTATCTACCATTTTCTCCTTTTCCCACATTGTTTTTTAACCTTATGAAAAACAAATACCATATTTTGAGTCATATTCAATTTGCCGTCTGCAAATGTTTTCAGTTTGGACAAATCTAAAGTTGTGCTGTCTGGTAAAGAGTTAGGACTTCTTGCTGAAAGGATAGCTTTTTCTCTACTCAAAGGACAAAAGAAGTTTAAAAAAAAAGATTTTGCAAAAAAAGAGCAATTTCTGATCACAGCAAATACCTCTTTGTATGTAGAAGTAACTATTGTTCTAGAAATTGTCTCAAAGCTATCCACTACTTTGATTTTTATTTTTCTTTTTATTAACTTGTATCCTGCTAAATGAAAGAAATGAAATTTTCAAGCTGATAGTAAAAAAATCAAAATTAGTAAAAAAATCAAAATTTTGCCATTTCAAAGGTCTTTTTTGCGGAAAGATATCTCCATATCAGACAGTGTAGATCCAAGATCAGACTGCACATTCTGTGCAGTCTGATCTTGATCTACACTGTCCGCAAATGGTCAGTGAGTTGTGCTTAGCAGCTTCGGAGTCAATTCATTGCAACATGTTGTTCAGGGCTGGAATCAATAGATTTGGAATTTGCCAAATATAAATAAAAAGGATGAAAAGAAGTTAAACAAATATTGTTTCAAACACTTAAATAGGCCATGTTTTACCCTTGATCTAAAAACTTTTAAAAATGTATTTAAATATAATTTTAGTCAATTTGTGACATTTGAAGGACCATTGTAATGAATCGGTAAAAATAAGTTTCTCAAAATATAAAATATATCATGTGACATAGTTTGTCAAGAATGAAGATTTGCTTTAGACAAGGATAGGTGTGTACTTCGAAAGTACATGTACTTTTTTTCTAAATGGGGCATTTTACCAGGTTTTGACCAAAAGTTGAAGAGGGATCAGCAAAATGAGCTACAGGGCTAACCGAAAATTTTCTGGATTAAAAATGCATTTACCTTGTGTCATGCAATAAGGGTTATACAGTGAGGTTACAGAATAGGAAATATTACATTGAAATTAAAAAAATATCAATGGTAATTCCTCATGTTTTCTACATGAATTTCTATACATGTATATGGTTTAAGTTTTGAGCCATTCTTGCAATCAAATGAAAATTAGCAGTCTTTGGTAAGATTTTGCAAAAACTTGCGACACAAATTGTTGTATATGACCGTATTAATTTCATTTTTCTTGAAAATGATTATTACTTCTTCATACGTTTTTTTTTCCAGTCACTGTCTTTGAAGTTAGGTGCACAAAAATTTCTGAACGTGAAGTATACTAGTCAATGAAAAAATATCAATTTCGATCTATATCTGCTTGATTAATTCATTTGCTGTTGGCATGATAAAAATGATAACATAACCCCTTACCAAAAAGGTCCTATGTTTTAACCACACTGATTAAGAAAGCTTTTGAAAAAATTGTGGGGAAACAAGGAGAAACTGCTGGTTACCAGCATTTTCTCCTTTTATACCCAAAATCTTTTTCTACCCTACCATAAGATAAACATCATTACCTGAGCCAGTTAATTTCTTGTCTTCAAAATCTATCAATTCGGACTTGTCTAAATTTTTTTTTGTTCCGTGAAGACCAAACTTATTACAGTTCACCAGACTTGAAGTGCAAAAAGTGAACTTTATTACTACTTGTTGACATAGTTTGATAAGGAAAAGCAGAACAATTGCATGCTCTGTTTGCTGAAGGACAAGCTCAGAGGTCAGAAGAGCTCAACCCTTAGTGTGTTAATTAAACAAATCAAATGGACTTTTTTATCAGACAAAAAAGCCAAAACACTGCAATATCAAGGGTATTTTTTCCAGAATTCTGCACAAAAAAAAGGGGCCATTGTAGATTCTATACCAAACTGCACATTCTGTGCATTCTGACCATGATCCAAGTTGTCCACTAAAGGTAGTCTGATCTAAATCTATACTGTAAGAATAATTTTAGTTATGCTTAGTCCTGTGGAAGTTTAAATTTCATGACATGGTTTCAGTCCATCAGACTGCTTTGTTTCATATAAATGCACAAAAACTATTTTTTTCAAGCCCACTTGCAATCAGCCAGTTCAGTGGAAGTACATGTAGATTCTATACCAAACTGCACATTATGTGCATTCTGACCATGATCCAAGTTGTCCACTAAAGGTAGTCTGATCTAAATCTATACTGTAAGAACAATTTTAGTTATGCTTAGTCCTGTGGAAGTTTAAATTTCATGACATGGTTTCAGTCCATCAGACTGCTTTGTTTCATATAAATGCACAAAAACTATTTTTTTCAAGCTCACTTGCAATCAGCCAGTTCAGTGAAAGTACATGCATAGTTATGTTAGTGTGTATGCATATGCATGTATTCCTGTCTAGTACCTTCTTCATCAATGGATGAATTTCAGAACAATTTGCTAATATTGTTCTCTTTGATATCAAGAATTATGTGAAACATTTGTTCAGATGGATGAATGTCAAGACTACACTTAAAGATCAACTGATGAAAAGGTCGTGAAAAGTTGGCTTATCTTGGCCATAATTCATAATTTATGGATGGATTTTAACATAATTGGGCATTATTTTTATCTTTGATGAGTGTAGATGTCACATGAAACATTCTTTCATGTAGTTCCAAAGTCAAGGTCACACTTGAAAGTTAAGTGATGATAGCTTTAACTTGAGCTTGTCATGCCTATTAATTTTCTACATTTAATATGGATAAGTTTAAAAATAAATTTGGCACAATCGTTGTCTTTGATGATAAAAAGTGCCACGAGAAACACTTGTTCCTGTATGTGTAAGGCCAAGGTCATACCTGAAGGTGCGTTAATAAAGTTGCCATAACCTAGGTTGTCCAAGCTGTAACCTTTAAACCTTTAAACGTGGATTTCAAGAAATCAGGAAAACTGTTCTCCTTGAAAAGCAGAAGTGTGTTTCAATTGCTGATTGAAGTAGGTTAAAGGCCAAGGTGACACTTGAAGGTCATATGTTGAGTTTCTGCTTGTTGAGATAGTACCCCTCGCCCCATGTGTTTTTCAAAGTAAAGAAATTTTGAACGGGTTAGATTTTAGACCCATTAAAGAATAAGATGATCATTTTAACCCTTTACCATAATTTTTCCTCATGGTAACAAAAAAAAAAAAAAAAAACGGGATCATTTGGAAAAGGGTTACCTTTACCAAACAATCCAATGTTTTAATTACCCTGAGAAGTAAAGCTTTTGAAAACATTATCAGAAGAGGAGAAAATGCTTGTAACCAGCATTTTCTCCTTTTCTAACGATGTTTTCAAACTGTTCAACTCTTTACCACACAATCCCGAGTTTTAACGGCCTTGAGAAAGAAGCCTTTTTAAAAACATTGTGGTAAAAGGAGAAAATACTAGTAACCAGCATTTTCTCCTTTTCCTGCAATGTTTTCTACACTATCCAAGCCAAATTTCATCATTTGAGCTACACTTAGATTGTCGTCTGCAAATGCTTTCAATTTGGACAAGTCTAAAATTTTGTCGTTTGGTAAAGAGTTAAGGACAAATCTCTTCATCTGAACTATAATTTATCATCTTTAAATGTCTTCAGTTTAGATGTGTACAAATGTGTCATTGAGTAAAAAAGGAGTTAAAAGCTATCTTTGCATGTGAATACAGTTTGATTTTTTTGCATGGATTTTCTTTTTTAAACTTGCAACAATGAAATCCGGTTTTGTGCAGCTTTAAAGAGTTAAGATGACCTCAAAGTGCAAACAGATAACTGGACAGTTTTGTATTCGAAAATAGGGTTAATCCTCAAGGGCGCAATCCTATGTTTTAATGACCATGACAAGAATGCACTCGAGAACATATTATAAGTTGGTAAAGCAGAAAACACTGGTATCCAGCATTTTTCAGCCTTTTTTCCCACAATGTTTTTTACCATTTTCAAGGAGGGAAATCATCATTTGGGCTACACTAAAGTTGTAGTTGAGAAATGCTTTTAATTTAGACAATTCTAAATTTTTGTCATCGGGTAAAGGTTTAAACAGGTCACAGGTTACAATTACATAATACAGAAAAGATCTTAAGCCTTTACAAAGCAATTTTATGTTTGAAGAATGAGGCTTTTTGATAGTCAGGGTCCGTATTTACCAACCATTTTTCAGAACATTCTTAGTTTTATGCTCCAGAATGTTCTAAATTTGAAAGTAACACAACTTCTGATTGGCTAAACCATTTGGTTTAGCCAATCAGAAATTGTGTTACTTTTAAATTCAGAAAATCTGGAAGAGTAGGTCTTAAATTATTCTTAAGAATGGTTGGTGAGTGTGGACCAAGTATTATCTCTTTTCCAACAATGTTTTCTACCCCTCCTCATAAGAGTCATGTTTTATTTGTCATTTGCAAATGTTTTCATTTTGGATGAGTCTAAAATTTTGTGGAAAAATTAGAATCATTGTTGTACAGGGACATACCCATTCCTTTAAAAAACTAGTACGAATGACATGAATGAAAAACATTGAAAGGAGAGAAAAATTCATGAGTTATTTCTAAATATTATGGGAAAAGGAGAGATTGCTTGTTTTCCAACTCCATAAACTGCAGCAGCATAGAATCTTTTTGTGGATCCGCGACATTTATTCGAAAACTATCCTTAGCCCTGACCCATACCCTAACCCAGACAAATTGTAGCTCGAATCTTCCTCCCAGACAGAGCTTTTCATGAAATAAATCTAGGAACTTAGCAATCAGCATTTTAAAACATACATGGGTTTCGACAAAACACCCTTTCGACCAAATGTTGTGCACTGTGTATTTGTATATTCATTTGTTCACCCATTCCTGCAGGCTATTCAGTGACCAAATGGCGAAGAAAATAAAAAAAAAATTATGTAATGGATGGGGAAAGAACATTCTTTGATAACTTTTGAAATATAGGAAAAGGAGCAGTTAAGCAGATGAGCAAATACTCCATTTTCCACAATTATAAGAACAGCTGTCAACAATAGAGGTATTACCTTATGTATCCAAACACAATGTAGTTATTTGGTAAAGAGATCATGGAATAACAGAAATTACAGTAATGATTATTTGTCAAGTTATAAAAACTTACCCTCGTAGCACAAAGAAAAGAATTTAAATCCTAAATCCTGTGACGAAACTAAAACTAGTCACACTTGCTTGTCGTTTTTGTTGCATTGGACCAAAATTTCTTCTTGAGGTTGCTCTTTATAAACCAATTACCCCATGATGTGTATTTTTTTTTACTATACTTATTAAAAGGTACCTGATGAAAGGGAGATCCAAAACTGTACAAACAGAATTTAGATATACACAAGAGATCATCATGTAAAATTTAGAATGTTATCTTAACCCTTTACCAGATGAGAAAAATTTTAGTCTTGGCCAAACTGAAAGCATTTGCAGACGACAAGGTAAATGTGGTTCAAATGACAAGAGTTGTCTTTAAAAATGTAGAAAACATTGTAGGAAATGGAGAAAATGCTGGTTACCAGAATTTTCTTTTTTTCCCACAATGTGTTCAAAAAGCTTCTTCCTCAGCGTAGTTAAATTCGAGATTGTGTGATAAAGAATTTCAGGTTTCTTTCCACACAAAAAGTATTTTGGAAAGAGTTCTGCTTCCTCATAAAAAAGGTGGAAAGTATGTTGAATAAGGCGAAACACTTCCTGTTATCTCTTTTCCTCATAAAGATTTTTTTAGAATTTTTCAAAGTCCAAGAATTTGTTGTTTGGTAATGATTGAAAAATACATGTGAAAACAATGTGGAGAAAGAGGTAACTGCTTATTGCAAGTAATTTCTCAACTTGAAACTATTTTTCAAAAGTGGTAAGCTGCTATACGAAAGAGTCATTTCAGTGTTTTAACTTGTAAGAAAAGATAAGTAGCAATTTAGAAGTGACTCAAAACATTTCTTCTGGATTGCCACAGTTTCTAACAGTCTATCATTATTCAGTTTGGTATTCTTTATTACTCTTTGCCTATGAGTATTTTGAATTTAGGAGATTACAAATTATTGTAAGGTATATTTCATGAATGTAAATCCTATGCTATCAAATATCCAGTTGAGCTCATTACAACAAAATTTATGACAGTGAAATATTCAAACAGTCAAGTCAATAACATAGGTATATATAAATCATCATTCAAAGAAAATCTTTTTCTCAATTTTTGCATACCCCTTTATCAATGAAATTACACTCATGAGCATCTTTCTCTATAATAATTTGCCTTTGCAGCCAGTGTGGATCAAGATCAGACTGCACAAAACATGCTGTCTAATCTTTTACCTCCACTGTCTGCCTTGCTGAGATTTTCTGATAAATAGCATTACCGGCATTGCTTTTATACAATCCAATAATAGTTTATTAGTAAATAAGGGCCACTGGCCCCAAATACAGCAAAATACATATATCCAAAACCATAAATATATTAAGTTGTACCCCTCAGTAGGCAAGAAGTAACATGTAGCCTAATCTTTTGTCTCCACTGTCTGCCTTGTTGAGATACTCTGGTAATAAGCATTTTTTACCAACATTTTATAAGGCTTGTATTACTATACTGAAATGTCTGTTGGTTTTATTTGGCACTCTAGGATTAATTTTTTTTTACAGTTAACTCTTTACCAAACGACAAAACTTCAGACTCGTCCAAATTGAAGGCATTTGCAGACAAAAAAATAAATGTGACTGAAAAATTCAAATTTGTTTTAGGAAGGGTAGAAAACATTGTGGGAAAAGGAGAAAATGCTGGTTACCAGCATTTTCTCCTTTTCCCACAATGTTTTCATAAGCTTTCTTCCTCAGGGTCGTTAAAAGTCGGGATTGTGTGGTAAAGAGTTAAGGGCCGAGTGCTTTTGCATACGTGAGGATTAAGATCAGTCTTCTAGAATGTACTTGGACATCTTGCTGTCAGATATTATTCATGTACATGCCGTCTGAAGCTTGAACAATTATTGATCTTTTGCAACATTAATTTTAAATTTATCGTGTGTTTGTACAATGCTAATTTTGGTCGCAGACAAAATTTGGTATACAGGTAAGTGGCAGATCTGCAAAGGAGAAACAGCTGAGAGAAATGAAAGTTTCTGTCTCTGCAAAAGTATTAAGCCAAATTAAAACTTATCCTGCTAAATAAGTGAAATAAAACTTTCAACTCATTAGTAAAAAACCCAAAATTTGCAATTTCAAAGGTATTTTAGGGGAAAAGATATCTCCTAATTGGACAGTGTGGATCTCGTTTGGTTAATGGTTAAAAGTCAGTCCCTGATTGATAGAAGGGTAAAAGTGGCCCATATTTTTCTTTAGTTAACTAGAGAAAATGTAACCTTTCTTTATAGTTTAGGATGAAAAATTAGCCTGCTAGGTGGTGAATTATGGGATATTTGGTCTTTCTGGCAAACAAAATAGTGATTCACACCTCATTGTATAAAACAATGTTACTCCCACACATAGTGGCAAGCATAATAACATGCCACAAATGTATTACTAATTTTTTACAAATTGGTTGATTTTTTTACAGTCAGGAAACAAAGAAAACTTTGGCCCTTTCAATTTTGTTTGTCTCTACTCTAATATATGATTATGATTCAATACACCTACATGTCCATTTATTCTCAGGTCTTCGAAACATATTGGATGATAATGATATTAATCATAGGCTTTTGCTAGTTTTTATACCTATCCTCGGAAAATTTTGGAACTTTTTCCTTGTGTAATAGCTCTATGCTCTATGCATCACAGCTTTAAGTTATTATCCTAAATTCCTTCAGCCCCTATGCCCAACCATCTGTGACATATCCATTTTTTGCCTCTCTTGTCTCGTTATATATTACTGTGAATTTTTATTTATCTGTCGCTAACTCGAGCAATTTTTTTTAATCGATTGATTGAATGACTGTCTGGTTAATTCTTCTATAGATTTATCCACTTATTTATTCAATCAGTGGATTTACTCTAGGCGTCTGCTTATTAATGCAAGCCTTGATTATGTAGTTTCTAATTATTGTGTGGCTCATGTTTGCCTTGCGTTTCGTTTTTGTTGCAAGGTTCCCCTTCTTGATTCTTATTTTCCTTTTACTTATTTTTGTCTCGTTTAACTATTCACTTTTGTACTCTGGGTTTAATACACTGTGCTCCCGCATTCTGACCAGGGAAGGGGCTTTTGCAGTTTCGCCTTTTTAATGGAAGGGTCTTTTTCGGGTCGGAGTTTGGTCGTACATTGGTTCTCTTCCTTTTGACATACACTTCATTTTTTTTTTTATCTCTTTCTTCTTTCTTATTGTTTTTTTTTTTGTATTATTATTGTATAATGCTCGCCATTTTGGCGGAAAAACAATAAAATAATAATAATTGGGTGCTGCTTAATTATGGACTCGGCATTGGATTTGTCATGGCAGTATCCTTGGGTGAGACATTTTTGAGCCCCAGCAAAATACTGGTGACACCCAGGATGAATTCCATAAGTAGGCGAGCTGTTGCTATGATATGACTGAAATGATGCAAAAACTGGCATAAAACACCAGCGACCAATTAATAGTAAAATTACTGTATTTAAACTTGGTATGCACATTCTGCATGAAAAACCAATGACCCCTATTGATTTTTAGGTCAAATATTGACCTTAAAAACAAGGCACTGAAGAGGGGGGCAGTTTTGTGAATCGCTGTGGTAAAGGTGGGTGGGATTTTTTTTTTAACCATCATTTTCTCCTTTTTTCACTTAAAAAAAATGTTCTGCCCTAGGATTGTAGAAACATTGAATCATTTGCTGACAGGCTACCTCACTGGTCATAGTGCATGTAGTCATTTACTTCTGTTTGGGTTAAAATGCAAAGGGACAGCTAGCTTTACTTTAAACTTTTGATGGTAACATAAGCCCTTTGATCATATTCCATTGTTAAAATCAAGACTCCAACAAACAAACTCAATGGCAAGAGTAAGAAATACACAATACTTTTTGTATGTCATTCATTCCTTTCAAAAGAAAAAAATCCTTTAGTCCCATTTGTATACTTTATTACCATTCTTTATTGGTTTGTTTTCAAGACAGTACTGAACTCTTTACCACATGACTATAACTTGGACTTGTTTATGGTATTGAAAGCAGTTGGAGATGACAAATTTAGCTGAAAAAGTGAATTTGTCTTTGCAAAAGTAGAAAATATTGTGGGAAAAAGACAAAATGCTGGTTACACTCATTTTCTCCTTTCCCCTCAATTTTTAAGACTTTTTCCTAAGGGTTGCTTAAACACAGGATTGTTTGGTAAGGGGTTAACTCTATACCAGGAGACAAAAGTTTAGACCAGTCCAGAAAGCATTATGCAGACGACAAATTAATAGTGGCTAAAATGATGGAATTTGTCTTTGAAAGGGTGGGAAACATTGTGGAAAAGGGAGAAAATGCTAGTGGTCTGCATTTTCTCCTTTTCCCACATTGTTTTCAAACTGCTTCTTCTTCAGGTCTTTTTAAACACAGGGTTGTGTGGAGAAGGATAAAGGTGGTGGTTTATAGATGACTGAATCATTTTTCACAAAATGTCAACCTTTTTCTGTACGCCCTTGAATGATTTACAAAAATCATCTAGCCATCATGATAGAAATATCATTTATTATAGCATGATCAAAATGCTGAGGAAGAAGGAATTGAAAACATATGGGAAAAGAAGAAAATGTTAGTAACCAGCATTTCTACTCTTCCCACAATGTTTTCTACCCTTTTTAACCCTTTACCGCACAATGCCGCCTTTTGACGCCGGTAAGAAAGAAGCCTTTTGAAAACATTGTGGGAAAAGGAGAAAATGCTGGTAACCAGCATTTTCTCCTTTTCCCACAATATTTTCTACCCTATCATAGAAAAATTGCACTATTTGAGCCACATTGAAATTGTCGTCTGCAAATGCTTTCAATTTGAACAAGACTAAAATTTTGTCATCTGGTAAACGGTTAAAACAAATGTCATCATTTTAGCCACACCTGCAAATGCCTTCATTTTGGACCAGTCATTGTTTCCTAAAGAATTTATTCTAACTGCTAGATAGTAACACTACCAAACAACAAAATTGTAGACCTGCCCAAATTCAAAGCTTTTGCAGGCAACAGATAAAAGTGACAGTTGATGGAATTTTTCTTTGAAAGATAGAAAACATTGTAAGAAAATGCTGTTTCTCTATCCTTTCAAAGACACATCCTATCATTTGAACCTCAGTTAACCCTTTCCCAAATGACAAATTTTGGACTGGTCCAAATTGAAAGAGTTTGCAGACGACAATTTTAAATTTGATGAAAATGACAGAAAGGTCTCAAAAAGGGTAGAAAACACTGTGGTAAAAGGAGAAATGGCTCGTTACGAGTGTGTTTTCAAAAGACTTGTACTGCAGACATGTGAAAACCAGGGCTTGTTTGGGAAAGGGTTAACTCTTTACTAAATGACAAAATTTAAGGCCGGTCCAAATTGAAAGCATTTGCAGATGACAAATTGAAAGTGGCCCAACTTACAGAATTTATCCTTAATAGAGTAGAAAACATTGTGGGAAAAGGAGAAAATTCTGGTTACCTTAGGGTTAATTTGTTGTCATGAAAATGCTTTCAAATGTACGTCTTAAATTCTTTTGCTACGTGAAATTTAAAATTGTTAATTTTCAAGTTATTGTCTTAATTAAGTGTTTTGTATACAACTTAAACATTTTGCGTGTTGCTTTCAGTTTCCTTGCAGTATGTTTGCAGCATTAATTTTGCTCAAAAGTACATTGAAAATAATGACCTTGAAATGGGCTTTCAATGGAATTGATTAAACTTAATATTTTATGCAACGATTTGTTTTGCAAGATTTGTAAGTTTCAAATGCTTATTCCCAAAAGCATACACAGCTTTAGGGTAAGGTAACAACAAATTGCAGCAGTCTGTCACACTTCACCAAATTACTTAATGGGGCGAGAAACTCTTTCACCCTTCACCAAACAATCATATTCCTTAAAAAAACCTTATGGTGGCTATAACAAACTTTGTTGGATAAGGAGAAAATACAGGTAAAAAACAGTATTTTCTCCTTTTCCCACAATGTTTTCAAACTTATCAAAGACAAATCTAAGCATCTGAGACACATCTAAATTTTCGTCTGCAAATGCTTTGAAGTGTACAAATCTAAACCTTTACAAGAGAACATAATTTTGAACTTATCTAAATTAAAATCATCTGCATAATACTAATTAGATGTGGCTCAAATAATTGTATTTGTCTTTGAAAGGGTAGAAAATGATCAGGTACAAAGGTGAAAATGCTGTCCTTTTCCTATGATGATTTTCAAAAGCTGTCTTCCACAAAAAAGACCATTAAATTAAATTTGGTAAAAGGTTGCCATGTTCAATGGTGCATATCCAAATCCCACTTGGTTCATTTCTTTATCTGAATGTTTTCCTTTGAAATATGTCATTTTTTGCTATATTAACAATATTTAAAGGAAAACAATCAAGACTCCCCCTTTCTTATTTTCATTTAACCCATTGCTGCACAAGCAAAAACTATTTTGACAAATGCTCAGGAGATTACATTTGAAAACAAAGTGAAAAGAGGAGAAGCCACTATTGGCCTTTTGACAACTTTTGGTCTTGCAGAAGTCTGCCTTTATAAATATTATGGAAAAAAGTGAAATTGTAACTTGCAAGTTTACCTTTTGCTGCAATGTTATCACAAATATCATATTTTACAATGTTAAGCATTTTCAGGGATGTTAGGAAACAAGTTTGGGAAAAGAAGCATTTTCATTACATGAACTGTTGATACCCTTGCAATTACAAATGAGCCATGCTCTGGGAAAAGGGAGCTTAATGCATCTGCAAAAAAATCAACCCAGGTCAAAACTATTTGCTATTGGTCAATTTTCTGTATGTCAAAGGACCAGTCTACCTCTTGCTTCAGTCTGTTGTTAAACAAAGTTGAGTTTATGGATATATAATTATGTGCTTGGTAACATGGATCACAGAGATGCATTAAGCCACCTTTTGCCAGAGCATGACTCAAATATAATAATAAAAATAATGATGATGGTGATTATCAACACATCATTACACCTTTTTGTGCCTTTATAGCTTTTCAGACTTGTAGTTATGAATTTATGATATGGACGTTCTCAGTGAGCAGACTGACAAAATCAGACTGCACATCCTGGACAATCTGATGTTGATCTACACTCAGCATACGCAATTAAATCCGGGTTTGGTACTCCAAGGGTTAACACCATAGTTTGAGAAGGAGATCTTGCTTGATAAGGCAATTGCTCCTTTTTCCACAATAGTCTCCATTATGATTCAAGTATCAAACTTTCCTGCAAAAAAAATCTTTTAAATCAAATGCACTCATTTTAGGGATGTATAAAATTAGCTGCAATTAAGTGAAGTATTTGTGAATATTTTTTTCCCTTACAAGTGATTTGTGCAAAGTACTGGCAATGAAAAACTTGGAAAACATGGATAAGTGCACTGGCTGCAGCAATTTTACTGTTAATGGTGTTAAACACAAAATTGATCAATCAATTTTTCCTCTTACCTGTTATTTTTTTCTCCATGTATGCACCCATATATTCCTGCCTTTAACTACCACAAGCCAACCCTGAAAAAGGATTATGTCACAAAAATGTCACCTGTAATTCGAATACACAAATTCAAGTGTTTCTTAAACAAAAGCGCCCCGAAGGATTAAATTACATGTACAATATTGGAGACCTTTTCGTAACACAATTCTATGACTCCAGGAGTCTATGTCAGAAATGCCACTTGTCTGTCATGATCGAATGGTTTTGTTTCAAAATCAATATTGAGCTAATGAAATACCCTTAACAAACAAATCTGTTAACCCTTTCCCAAACAAGCCCTGGTTTTCACGTGTCTGCAGTACAAGTCTTTTGAAAACCCTGTGGGAAAAGGAGAAATTGCTCGTAACGAGCAATTTCTCCTTTTCCCACAGTGTTTTCTACCCTTTTTGATAACTTTCTGCCACTTTCATCAAATTTAAAATTGTTGTCTGCAAACTCTTTCAATTTGGACCAGTCCAAAATTTGTCGTTTGGGAAAGGGTTAATTAATGCAGGAGAAAGGGCTTTATGAAAGCATTGTGGGAAAAGGAGAAAATGCTAGTGACCAGCATTTTCTCCTTTTCCCTCAATGCTTTCTACCCTTTCACAGGAAAATCTGACCCATTGAGCCACTATTAGTTTTCGTCTGCAAATGCTTTCAGCCATGACAAGTCTAAAAATTTGTCAATTGATAAAGAGTTCACTCATTTTCAAACAATCCTGATTTTTAAAGACTACGGAGAAAAGGGCTTTTGGTAACCAGCATTTTGTCCTTTTCCCACAATGTTTTCTTTTCTTATGCAGGAAAAAAAAATCACCAATTAAGCCACATTTAAATTTCGTCTTTGAATGCTTTCACTTCTGACCAGTCTCAAATTTTGTCGTCTGGTAAAGAATTGACTGGTTACCACCTGTCCTGTACAAAGCAAATTTGTGCCAAATGACTTTGAGAGCATCCATGCAAAGAAGGAAAATCTACATTAATTTAACAGTACATTAGGTGTAAGTCTTACCCAACAACAACATTTTTGACTTGTCCAAATTATTGAAAGCATTTGCGGATGACAAAGGGTTAATACATGAAACCATTGTTCTGTTGAAAGACTAATTTCTCCTTTTGTCTCAGCGTTTTCAAAACTGATCTGCAGCACTACAAAAAGATACCTGCGAGTGATAATGTTTTATACCTGTCACAAAGGTGGGCAGATTTAGAGGTACTACTGCAAATACTTATTGAAAGAAATTATGAAAATCAAAATACTGTATTGTGGTGGTCAAAAAAAAGCAAACAGGAGCTAGATCTTGGGGCAACTTGTCATGATACGAGACTAGACTTTCATACTATTGTCTGCTTTTTTTTCCATTCCAAGAACAAATATTTCCAATTTTGAAGAGTAAAAAATTTAAAAATGACTTAGTTTTAAGCCCTTTGCAATCATTTTGTTGATATTTTTTGCAGCTCCACATTCTTCTGTATATCCTATGTATAAAACTTTTAAATTTAATTTAAAATTTACCTACTTAGATCTACCTTTTACCAAACAATCCCGTGTTTTTACAACCCTCAGAAAGAAAGCTTTGAAAAACAATGTGGGAAAAGGACAAAATGCTGGTAACCAGTATTTTTTCTTTTTCCCATAACGTTTTCTACCCTTTAAAAGACAAATCTCATCATTTGAGACTCATTCAATTTGTCGTCTGCAAAT
The DNA here is from genome assembly GCA_945859785.2 of Tridacna gigas. NCBI lineage: Eukaryota > Metazoa > Mollusca > Bivalvia > Cardiida > Cardiidae > Tridacna > Tridacna gigas. Next base: position 28,886,131 of record OX244036.2, on the reverse strand, counting down.
GCTTTCAATATGTAAAAGTCTAAAATTTTGTCGTCTGGTGAAGAGTTCACCTGTTATAATTTTGTCCTTTTGTGCTAATGTTTGCCCGATGAAATCATACAAAGTATGACTTAGCCCTTTACCAGACGACAAAATTTCAGACTCGTCTGCATTTAAAGCTCTTGCAAAAGACAGATTTGACTCAAATTATGAGATTTGTCTGTGAAAGAGAAAACCTTGTGGGAAAAGGAAAAAATGCTGATTACCTGTATTTTTTCCTTTTCCTGCTCTGTTTTCAAAAGCCTTTCTTAATCAGGGTCGTTAAAACTCAGGTTTGTGTGGTAAAGTCTTAAGGGTAACTTGCAAAATCGACATTTCCATTGTGAACTGTTTGTAAATTAAAGCTGGTTGAATTACCTTAATTACCTGATCTTCCTCCTAGGATAGCTGGGTAAATGGCAGAGAATACAAAAAGTCGATTACATTATGGAAAACATTCCTGTTTATCAATTTGAGCAATCATGTCTGTCACGTAATGGTGTTTGTGATAGATACGGGAGATTAAACAGGTTTCGTGCGGAAAAAGTAATTTTAAATCTATGCTTTTTTTTCGGAAGACATTACGATTTTAGACCAACTAAAAGCATTTTGCTTACAACTAATTACATGTATATGAGTCTTGAACAGTTACAAGTAGTTGCTCCTTTTCCCACAATGTTATTAAAAGCTGCTTTCTAAAGAGGTACAGAAAATCATATTTGTACAGTTAAATGGATAAAATTTTAATGCCAATTTTATACCCTGAAATACATGTACAGAGTTTAACTCTTTATCAAACAAAAAAATTCCAGTCAGTTCCAAATTGAAAGCATTTTCAGACGACCAAATAAATGTGACTGAAAAATTGAAATTTGTTTGGGTAGGGTAGAAAGCATTGTGGGAAAAGGAGAAAATGCTGGTTACCAGCATTTTCTCCTTTTCCCACAATGTTTTTAAAAGGCTTCTTTCTCAGGGTTGTTAAAAGTCGGGATTGCGTGGTAAAGGGTTAATGCAATTCTGTAAGACGAAGAGGATTAAAATGGATTATCTGATAATCCATTAATCATTTTGCTTTTCCAGTTAGGACAATAAAATTTCATTGATCCTAAAGATTTGAATAGTCCTATATTCTAGTTTGTTTGGGATTTAACTCTTTACCAAAAAATCACATTTTCACATTCCCAAGGTGGAAGAGGTAGAAAACATTGTGGGAAAGGAGGAAAATGCTGGTAACCAGCATTTCCTCCATTTCCCACAATGTTTTCTACCGTTTCAAAAACCAATTACATGTACATCATTTGAGTGACATCCCCAAGTTTTAACAACCCCCAAGGAAAAAGCCTTTTTAAAACATTATGTGTGAAGGAGAAAATGCTGGTAATCAACATTTTCTCCTTTTCCCACAACATTTTCTAACCTTTCAAAAAACAAATAACATCATTTCAGTCACGTTCAATTTGACATCTGTAGAGACTTTCAGTTCAGACAAGTCTAAATTTTGTCATCTGATAAAGAGTTAAAGACAACCGTCATCATTTAAATTGAACCATATTGAACTCTTTACCAAACAGCAAATTCTGGATTGGACCAATTTGAAAGCATTTGCAGATGACAAATAAAATGTAGGTCAAATAATTATACCCCCGCAAACGAAGTTTGTGGGGGGTATACTGGAATCAGCCTGTCGGTCGGTTGGTCGGTCGGTCTGTCTGCAAAATCTTGTCCGGACAACTCCTCCTACAGTTTCTGTCTGATTCACGTTAAACTTGGCAGAAGTGTTCATTAGGAGCTGTAGATGTGCAAGACACACATTTTGTAAAAATTCCATCAAGAATTACTGAGTTATTGCCCCTGATTTGACTTAAAAATGCTTGTCTGGACAACTCCTCCTACAGTTTCTGTCTGATTCACTTTAAACTTGGCAGAAGTGTTCATTAGGAGCTGTAGATGTGCAAGACACACATTTTGTAAAAATTCCATCAAGAATTACTGAGTTATTGCCCCTGATTTGACTTAAAAATGCTTGTCCAGACAACTCCTCCTACAGTTTCTGTCTGATTCACTTTAAACTTGGCAGAAGTGTTCATTAGGAGCTGTAGATGTGCAAGACACACATTTTGTAAAAATTCCATCAAGAATTACTGAGTTATTGCCCCTGATTTGACTTAAAAATGCTTGTTCGGACAACTCCTCCTACAGTTTCTGTCTGATTCACTTTAAACTTGGCATAAGTGTTCATTAGGAGCTGTAGATGTGCAAGACACACATTTTGTAAAAATTCCATCAAGAATTACTGAGTTATTGCCCCTGATTTGACTTAAAAATGCTTGTTCGGACAACTCCTCCTACAGTTTCTGTCTGATTCACTTTAAACTTGGCAGAAGTGTTCATTAGGAGCTGTAGGTGTGCAAGACACACATTTTGTAAAAATTCCATCAAGAATTACTGAGTTATTGCCCCTGATTTGACTTAAAAATGCTTGTCCGGACAACTCCTCCTACAGTTTCTGTCTGATTCACTTTAAACTTGGCATAAGTGTTCATTAGGAGCTGTAGATGTGCAAGACACACATTTTGTAAAAATTCCATCAAGAATTACTGAGTTATTGCCCCTGATTTGACTTAAAAATGTTTGTCCGGACAACTCCTCCTACAGTTTCTGTCTGATTCACTTTAAACTTGGCATAAGTGTTCATTAGGAGTTGTAGATGTGCAAGACGCAACTTTCGTGAAAATTCTATGAAGAATTAATGAGTTATTGCCCCTGATTCACATTTAAAATGCTTGTCCGGACAACTCCTCCTACAATTTCAGTCCGATTCGCTTTATACTTGGCAGAAGTGTCAACTATAAAAAATATTGAATCTAGTATTCCTTTTGAAAAAAGAAATGGAGGTTTCGAATCAACCACACATCTATATATGGGTAAAAAGAAACTAGGGGGTTTACGTGATCCTGAACAACCAAGAGAAGCCGCAACAAAAGCATATGTAGATCAAAATACAAAAGATATTTTAAATAGATTTACTTTTGATGATTCCTCCTATCAGTTAGATAAAAATTTATTCATGAGAAATACCAGGATATATGGCTTAGGTGAGCCACAAAGAGAAGACGAGGTTTCAAATAAAAAATATGTAGATGAAAAGTTAAAATCCAGTGGTAGCTTTCAACCAGGAGAAATAGAAGAGATTCGTAACAACCAGGCTTTTATTGCTCGTGGTGGGGTGGAAAAACTTTCGATGCTAAAGGTAATCTAAATATGAAAAAGAAAAAAATTAAAAATCTTATAGATGCTACAGAACAAGACGGGGCTATTACAAAGGGCTATGTAGACGAAATTAAAAATATGTTTGAAGAAAAATTAAATGATCCTCCATTCGTAAGAGAGAACGGTTATTTTCTAACAACTACAGATTTAAACATAGCATTTAAAAGAGTTGAGAATGTTCCAGATCCTATAAAAAGTAATGATGCAGCGAATAAAAATTTTACAGAAAAACTTTTTAAAAAAGAGAATGAAAAATTAAAAATGTCTATTTCAGATGATATTCAGGAGTTTGATATTAGGCTAAATGAGAATAGAGATCGATACTACCGAGAAATCAACACTCTAAAAGAAGAGATTCAAAGACTAAAAACTAAAAGTATTTTTCTAATTAGAGCTGAAGCCAAAGGCCCAATAAAAAATTTAGCTGCTCCTGACTATGATCCAACAAGATTTTTATTTGGTGCGTATGATGGGGGAATCATGCAGACTGTGGCTAATAGAGATATATCATTTAACCCTAATTACATTTTACCTTTTAAATCAAACATCCTTAAATATGGTGTTACAATTAAACAGTTTAAAAATGAAAGAGAAAGAGGAAACCTAAAAATACAATTAAAAGTAAATGAGTTTGATGAAACTAAACCTCTAATTATGGGTTTAGATGGTGTTTTTGTTACAGGTGAAGAAAAAACACATGATTTAAACGTGAACTATAGTGACAACTATTTTATAAAATGTGGTGAATTCACACCTCCAATAAATTTAAAAAAATGTTCATCTTTAGTTTTAAATTTTGATTCTTCATATCCTAATATTGAACGGGTATATGTAACTTTAGCTGTTGAAATAGAAAATTAAATATGTAACTTTTTAAAAAGTTATATATTTTAGTTCATATAGCTATACAGGCAAAAATACATCATTCTTTTAATTTTTCTTTTTCAATTTCAGCTCTTATTGATTTTCTATAAATACCAATATCATATACCGTAATATCACCTTCTTCTTCATCAAAATATTTTTCATATTTTTTTAAAATTTTTCTTGTAATTTCATTATCGCCTTTGAATTCTAAAATATTTTGATCTGTGATCTCTCTCCATTTTATAAAATCCGGATCTTCTTTTGTACCTAAATAAAAATTTTTACCCGGGTGTAAATTTCCTTTTTTCCATTCTTCTTTTTTCATTTTTGGGCAATTCATTTTTTAAAAAAAATTTTTTCTTAAAATATTTAGAAATATATATCTCGTTTAAAAAAGATATATATTTTAGTTCATATAGCTATACAGGCAAAAATACATATTTTTCAAATTTTTCTTTTAATAGTATTTTCAGTTTTACATATAGGACATTTAGACCTTTTATAAAGTTCATTGCACTCTTCGCACATACAAAGATGCCCACAATTACAGAAAAGAATATTAGGTTTCTTCTTTTCATCCAGACATATGACACAAGAATCACTTTTAAATGAATCTTCACAGTTTATAATTGTCTCCTTTTCTAATTCTGCTAATTCCGCTTCTAATTCCGCTTCATCTATCTCTCGTTCCGGTTCCCCTTCTATTTCATTTTCATTTGTCTCTTCTTCATATTCCCTAATTATGGGTCTAATTTTACGAACCCCTTCTATTCCATTTTTACTATATGTAATTCTATATTCCCCATCGCTGAAATCTCTTTTACAATTCCGCCAAAACATTAAAAAATCTGTATATTGGTAATTATCGATAATAGGATTCTCTTCGTATTGTTCTTCAGTCAACATTCCGTTCTCATCTGGCAATATAGAAATTAGGTCTCCCAAATTATCAATCCTGTGATATACATTGTTTAAAGTTTCAGACATTTTTAATTAATCGAATTGAGTTAATTAAAAAATATGAGTTCAGTTCAAATAGTTTTAAGTGACAATAAAACAGAATTTATAAAAAACTTTAACCCTCATTTAACCTTTTCAAAGCCGCATGAGATGGCACTGGTTAATCTTGAAACGTATTATAGCTTTCCAAATATATATGAAGCCAATAATGTTTTTAGATATAGCAGAGATGGAGGCACAACCTGGGAAAAGGTGAGAATCCCGAAAGGGAGCTATGATCTGGTAGATATCAACAATGTTTTAAAATCATATATGAGAGAAAAAAAACAGTATGATGAGGCTAATGATGAATACCCAATTAAAATATCTGCTAATTTCAATACTTTAAAAACTTTGCTATTTATAGACAGGGGGTATATTGTTGATTTTGGCGGCTCTTCTTCTATCGCTTCTGTATTAGGATTTAAAAGAAAAAGATATGCCGAAGGTTACCATCAAAGTGAAGAGATCGTAAATATCCTATCTATAAATAGTATTTTAGTAAATATAGATGTGATTAAAGGTTCATACGTGAATGGTGTAAAATCTAATACAATATATTCTTTTTTTCCAAATGTAGCACCAGGCTATAAAATTATTGAAAAGCCCACTTTTCCTCTGTATCTCCCCCTAATCTTAAATGATATACACAGTATTAGAGTTAAACTCACTGATCAAGATGGAACACTACTCGATTTAAGAAATGAAAATGTTACAATTAGATTTCATATTAGGGAAATTAAGTAATACTTAAAATGACAAAAACAGAATACAAAGAAGTTAATTTAGCTCTTTCAGAAAACAAGAAAAAAAAATTAGCTCTTGCTGAAAGGAGCGGTTGTAGTGCAACAATAAACTTTAAGCCTGGTGATACGGATGGAGAAGACAAACTATTTTTAACTGATACACAAATTAAAAAGATGGAAAAAGCTTTTGGAAAAAATAAAGGTGTGAATATTACTTTTTCAGCAGCACAAGTGAAACACAACATTAAACATGGAGGATTTTTAGGGCTTCTTGGAGGTTTAGCTAGGGCAGCTTTACCGATGGTTGCTCCTGTTGCAAAGTCTATTTTAAAGCCTCTAGGCTTAGGTGCTATATCTGAGCTTGGAGGTCAAGCAGTTAAAAAGCTTTTTGGTAACGGTCTTTTTCTCAAGAAAGGAGGCACCATTACACAGATAGAAACAGACGGTAAAGGTCTATATCTAAAACCTAAATATGGTTACGGGCTATCTCTCACTCCTAATCTTCCGCCACAGATGGCTAAATATGGTAATGGGGTTTTTCTTGTTCAAGATGGTAAAGTTCAAGGAGGAGACGGGTTAATATTCGGTGAAAATTCCCCTTTCTCTCATATCCCACTAATCGGGCCTTTGTTAGGAGCCATACTATAAATAGAAAAAATATTAATTAAAAATGGATAAGTTCATTTTCAACAGTGAAAAAAAAACAACCTCCGAGCGTATATTGGAAGCCAAAAGAAGGGTCTAAATATCCACCATCTAAACTTACAGGTTGTAAATGGCTAATATACACTCAAAATACACACCAACTTCAACCTAACGAAGGTAAACGGATAACTTTAAACTTTGGATATGCCATGTCTGAAGGAACAATAGCTATTTCTCCAACAAAAGATTTAAATTTACGAATGGGTATTACTAATAGTGTATTCATCGATAGCGAAACTCCAGATATCCAGGTTTACATTTTTAACTTTTCAAAAAATATTTTACTCATCCCAGAGAATTCTCCTTTTTGTTTTGTTCAATATTTAAAACCTTAAAGAATTAAACGATATATTATAAATGGGTGATATTGAAGAAAAAACAGTAATGTATCCTAGCATAGCTAGATCAACAACCGACCAACCTTCAGCTCCGGTAGCTATATTTGAAGAAGACAACGGCCAGAGTTTTAGACTAAGAAAGATATCCGAAGTATCGGACTATCTTGAAAAAGAAGTTAAAGAGAGAGAAAGGTTAGCCAAGAAATATTTAAAGATATCAAAAAGCGTAGACGGGGTTGAAGCAGGCTTAACTGTGTTTGCTCTTGGTGCTGGAGCAGGGGGGATAGCCCTTTTATCAACTATCGTGGCTATCCCAGCTACCATTGTTCTTGAATCATGCGCTTTAGCCGTCGGTCTTGGTGCTGTCGCAACAAAGTTTATTGTTAGAAGAACAAGAACTAAAAGTGAGAAACACCAGCATATTCAAGCCGTGGCAGAGAGTAAACTAAATACTTTAAGTACTCTAATATCAAAGGCTATTAGCGATAACAAGATTAGCCATGATGAGTTTCAATTGATTATAGGTGAACTAGAAAAATATAAAATCATGAAAGAGGAGATTCGGACTAAAAGCAGAAAAAAAGTAAAGCTGGAGGAGGAAAAAAGCCTAATAGAGAAGGGAAAGCAGGAAGCGAGAGAAGAGTTCCGAAGATTAGTAGAAAGGAACCGTGGAGGAAGCCTACCATACTAAAAGTTAAACCCCCAAAGTTTAAATTCCTTTGTTCTTGTCAAATAGGTAATATTGACTGATTAATTAAAATATATTAAACGTGGAGTTTAATATGTTTTAAATCATTTAAACCTTTAAAAAATATGAGCTTTAGTAGAATCAAGAACCCTAAAAAAAGGGATGATGAAGTTAAACGATATCTGGCTTTAAAAGAATCTTTCAGAATGAAAGATAGGATGGAAAAGACAGGTGAGTTTGGGAGAGCTGAAGAGCTAAGTAAAATATTTAAACCTGTTACTACTGCTAGTTCCAAGCTTGAAGAAGCTTTAAGTAAACAAATTAAAGATATACCAGGTGCCATAGCAAAAGCCCTTCCTGCCTTTTCACCTGTGCCAGCTATAGAAGGGGTTAAACCAGCAATAGAAGAAGAAGGAGCAGTGGGCGAAGAAGAAAAAACAGAAAAATATTTAATTCCTGGTGAACCTTCGCTTTCATATCATTTAAACGAAATTAATAAAAATAGAAATGATTTAAAGGGAATTTTCGATTTAAATACTTTTCCCGATGGTTCGTATACTTTAAATTTTAATAACCATCCTTTAGGTTTTGATGAAAAATATGTATATTATAAAGGTGAAAAATATAAAAAAACAAATGAACTATTAGAACTTTTGTTTTCTAGTGAGGTTAAAGATGAAGATAAATATGACCCGCTAGATTTAGAATCATTTTATTCAATTGTAATGGATTCAGAAATTTTACCAGTATTACAAGTACGAGGAGGTAAAAAAGGAAAAACAATAGAATTTTATTCACCAAATAAAAAATTTATTCAAAATAAATTTATAAAACCAAAATGGAAACTTTTAAAACCTGTTTGGGAAGATACAATTAAACCAATGATGGATGCTAGTTTAAAAAGTGAAAGCCAACCTAAAACGCCTCGAAAATCACCAATGATAAAAAGACAAGAAGCAATATCACAAGAAACAAAAAGAATTATGGAACAGCAAGGAGCAAGACCTAAAACAGCTACAAGAGTGGAACGTTCAACTGAAACGGATGGTAGCGGACTTAAAAGAAGAAAAAATAAAAATGTAGTATTCCTCTCATCAAACCCCGAAACTTTAGTTGATAGGCTAACTCTACTTTGCAGTAGTGCTCAAGCTGGTAATACAGGTTTAAAAAATGAAATGGTGGAAATATGTAATGAGCTAATCAGAAAAAAGGTAATTACAAGAAGGCAAAAAGACGAGCTTTTAAATGATATTTAAATATTTTTTTTCATTTTAAAATGATAGTTAAAAATAGAAGATACCAAAAAAAATATATTTATGGAGGTGCTAATCTTTTTTCTCCATTGTGGAATGTGGGTAAAAAGGCTTTAACTACTTTAACTCCAAAACTTATAGATATGGGTAAAAAAAAAGCTGTTGAGCTTGTTTCGAAAGGAGCCGAAGAACTGGGAAAGAAAGCAGGAAAGAAAGCCGCAGATATAGCTAAGAGCAAGTTTAACCAACTGTTAGCTTCTAAATCTAAAAGTGGTTTACATGGTTTGGCTCCAACTGACCCTTCAAAAATTAAAATGGAAGCCCCAACTATAGACAAACCTTTAAAAGCTGAGGATGGGTTAAATAGGGGTCTAACTAGAGGAATAGGAATTAAACTAATTTAAAGCAATATCATTTTAAACAAAACAGACTATTTTAAAAATGACGAACTATAATATATTAGATTGGGATGAAGCAGTTCAAGTCGATGAGACTATTGAAGAGTATGAATACCGAAGATACCCCCCTAATGCTGGTGGTGTGGCTATGTTGAATACTTCCGGCGAAATCAGGTTTAATATTGAGAGTGGAGATGTGTTCACTCACCCTCACAGGTCGTATTTACAGTTTGACGGAACATTGAGAAAAAACGACGGAACGGAATTTGCCAGTGCCGATATGATAGCCTTAGTTAACAATGCCATGCTATATCTTTTTTCTCAAATTAGATACGAGATTGGAGGCCGAGAAATAGAAACTTTACTTTTTCCAGGCCAAGCTACCACAATGCTGGGACTTTTAGAATATTCGGATGATTTTTCGGTTTCAAAAGGTTTAAACCAATGTTGGTTTAAAGATTCTGATCATTACGCTAATGATGGAACAAGAACGAGAGGGGCAATAGCAGAAAACAAAGGGTTTAAGGCTAGGCATGATCAAATTCTTTCTTCAGTTGCAGGAGGAAACAAGGGAAATTTTAGATTTAACGTTCCTTTGTCTCATATCTTTGGTTTTTGTAAAGACTACGACAAGGTTTTATATGGTGTTAAACATGAATTAATTTTGACACGAAAAGTGGACTTTGAACCTGTTTATAAGGTTGCGGGTCTTGCCGATGTGTCACAATTGAGATTAAATAATCTTTATTGGTTTGTTCCTCAAATTAAACCATCTATAGGAAATTTAAATTCATTGATGGAGGCCATGAGAAAAAACATTCAAGTTAAACTTGGTTTCAATAAAAGACAGGTTTTTAGTGTAGGCCTGCCTGAGGGGAATACTTCCTATACTTGGGCTTTAACAACTAAGTCAGCAACAGAGAAACCGCGGTTTATAGTGGTTGGATTTCAACAAAATTTAAGAACCGCAGAAACAGAAAACCCTTCAGTATTTAATAATTTAAATATTTCAGAATTGCATGTGTATTTAAACAATGTTCGAAGATACCCAGCTTTAGATTTTCAAATGGATTTTCCTTCTAACTACTATAGTGATGCTTACGATGCAGCAAGTAATTATAAATGCCTAGTTGAAGGTGTCCCTGGTTGTGTTTCTAATGGGAATATTAATCCCACAGATTTTAAAGATCTTTACCCTTTGTTTGTTGTGGATATTTCAAAACAGTCGGCAGCTTTAAAGACTTCAATTATAAATATCACTGTTGAAATGAAGTTTGCTAATAATCCATTACCAGCTAGAACCACAGCTTACGCAGTTTTACTTTCTGATCAGGTTTTTAGTCTTCAGGCAGATGGTAAAGAATTAAAGCCAGTATACTAATTAATTAAAAAATCTATATATGATGTATAGTCATATATAGATTATACAGATTGATATTCTATAATTACAAACTTTTCTGGTTTGTGGCTTACCGGGTGTCTTCTTGGTTCTTCAACTTGTAAAAGTAAAGGAGCTTTAATTTTTGTAAAATCCCCTACAATATTAAGTATTTTATTTAATTCATCATTTAAATATCTTCCAGTTACGATATATTCTTTTTCTGGGTCTTGTTGTTTTCTAATATACAGTTGATATTGTTTTTTAACTTTAGAAGGGTTTATTGTTATAGCATTTGCTTCATATATACCGTAATTAAAATATTTATCGTTTAATTCTGTAATTTCATTTTTATCTTTTATCCATTCTTTAATTTCTAGTGTTGGGTTTTTTGCTTCCTCTTCTTTTTTCAATTCGATATATCTTTTTCTGTGTTCTTCTATTACTTTTTCTGCACCTTCCATATTTACCTTTCTTTCAAATTCTTTTAAATATTCTTTATCAATAAACATTTTATTTGGATCGCTAACATTTAAAATTAAACTATGTATCGGCATTAAAAATAATTCATGACCATTTTTAGCTTGATCTTTCTTTTTAAGTTCCCTCTTTCTAAAAAACTTTTTTCTAACCTTTTCATCATTTAAAAAACTTTTTAATTCTCCCCCATTAGCAAAAAACGCTCCTATCTCTTTTTCCCCTTTAATTTCATAATCATATATAATTTTAATTTGGGTGGGAGTTGATTTAAATCCAAATAGATTTACATATTTTATTTGCCTCAATTCATTTTTAATTTCATTTGATTTTACTGGTAGATAGTTAAAATTTAATTTTTCTTCCGCTATCTTTGCCCGTTCATCAGCCCGATCACACATTTTAATATATTTTTCTATTTCTCTTCTTTCATGTGCGGTTCTTTCTCTTTCTTTTAATCTTTCTTCTTTAATTCTTTTTTCCATTTCAGCTAATAATTTTTGCAAATATGCTTTACTTTTTTGGTCTCGTTCATATTCAAATTTATTAAAAGTAGATTCTTTTTGTTTTTGTGTTGAAACTATTATAGGTTTAAAATCTTTTCCATCCATTTTTAAAGGTTTTTTTTGTTCTCCCCCATCTATTTTATTTTTACCCATCGTTTCCATCTTTTTAGTTATAAATTTAAATTGGAGATGTGGAAGATGAGGATAAAGCCTTTCAATATCGGGCATGTTATTTTCTTTTCCTAAAAATGTTGTTGTAGGCTTATTTGTAGGTGTCAAATATGTAAACCCTTTTCTCATATAGCAGCCGTTAGCCTTAATTTCTATACATTCTTCTCCATTTTCATTTATAAAAGTTTTAGTTTTTACACAATAGCAAGGTGTATTATTAAAATTATAAAATGTCATCATTTCTATTTTAATTTTTTTAATTAATTCTTTCTTTTGTATTTCTGTTAGTCCATTAAATTTTTTTGTTGAAATTTTATAATGTACACCTATCACTCTTCTTGTTGTATATGAACCTCCCCAACACATTAAAAATTCCCCATTCGTTTCATCGATATATAGAGCAGTTTTAGTAACATTTTTAAACATATTTGTATATTGCTGAGATAGAGGCTGTTCGTAAAAAATTTTTTTATTTTTAATTAAATTAAATTGGCTTTGAATTAATTTTTCATAGTCACCTCTAATTCCCGAACCATACACCGAAACTTCTATTCTACTTGTACCATATTTTTCAACATCCGGATTATTAAAAAGTTTTGAAAGATACGTATGTTTAGGATTATAGAGAGTATTAAATAAAAACAAACCTACTTTTACTTGTGTGTCTCCTGCTTGGAGTTGAGAAACAAATTTATTATAAATTTTAACTTTCATTTTATAACCTTCTTTACTGTAAACTGTATATTTTACAATATTACCCCCTGCTCTTTTTTCTACCTCTGTTAGATCTTCTAATAGACAAAAAAATTTTTTCTCCATTTTCATCTAAATTTTCATCTAAAAAACTATTTAAAATATCATTGTAAAATTGTTTTTGTTTTCTTCTTTCTATAAATAGCCCGCTATTTAAATATGTTTGATATAGTTTAAATCTTTCAAGTGTACCTAAAATATCTAGTGTATAATCAACCTGAATTATAGAAGCACCCATTAAATTTAATTCCTTGTTGATTATAGGTAATTTTTTAATTAATTTTTCTATTGGGATAAAATCAGTATTAATTTTTGTTTCACTAACACCCACTATTACAGGATTAGGATTTTCTTTAGTTCTTTTAAATTTTATTGCATTGGTTTTAATTACATTTTTACTTTTTAAATTTTCTCTTTCCATGGTAGTAACAATCTCACCTTCGGAAGTGATTTTAGGTGTATGAACAATTTTAGTTTGTGGGCATTTATAACCAAGATGTTTTTCAACTATAATTCTATGTGCATTTTGATATATTTGCCCCGGTGTTTTGTCATCCGGATTAATAACACCACCATTTTTTTTAATATGTTCCTCATCAATAAGAAAAATTCTTCCTGTTTGTTTTCCTTTTACTTCTTCATAGTAAACTTCACCTTCAAAAATATATTGAGCGATATATATATCATCTAATATAGGTGGAATACCGGGTATGAGTTTAGGATACATTTCACATTTAGCATTTTCAACAAAATTAACATTTGAATAATCATATGACAAGTGAGAATTAAATAAATTTTCAACAGCTAAATATTCTAATAGACTATCAGTAGAAATTTTTAATTCTTTTAATTTTAGAACTTGTTTTTTGTCATTAAACCTTTCATTAATTTCTTCTAATTTTTTTAAACTTTTTGAAACGACCACTTCGTAAAATTCAGTTTCATTTTTTTTTGTTACGTTGAATTTTGACATCTTTTTTATAATATAGTTTTTAAATACTTAACTCATTTTAAAAATGGGTTAGAAATTTTAATTTTTAAATCATGTAAACTTTAAACAATATCTATTTTTAAATATCTATATTTTTAAATATCTATTTTAAATATCATTTTTAAATATCTATTTTTTAAATATCTTTTTCATTCTCATTCATATACCTATACATACAAAAATACAAAACTTTTTAAATATTCTTTTCATTCTCATTCATATAGCTATACATACAAAAATACAAAACTTTTTAAAATATTTTTTTTGCTCTTTTTGCTCTTTTGCTCTTTTTGCTCTTTAGTTCGGTTAGCGCCCCACCTAACCACCAACCCCGGCTAGGCTGGCTAGTGCCCCACACACCCACACACCCAGACACACGGCTAATCCATAAACCCGCTAGCCTGGCTAGCCCGGCTAGGCCGGGCTAACCCGTGGAACTGGCTAACCTGGAAAAACCAGAAAACCGAGAAACGCAGAAAAACCAGAAAACGGCTAGCCATGTTCAGGCTAACCCGGTTCGTGGGTCGTTTAGCCTGTAAGAAGGCAAACATGGTTAACCAGAAAACCGGCTAGACAGAAAACAGGTTAAATGGAGAGAAACGGGTGTGTGGTTGGAGGAGTGGTGGGAAAAAGGGTGGTGGTGGGGTGGTTGGAAAAAAAAATTTGGTGGCACAAAATTAAATGTGGTTAAAAGGGACTTAGAGGAAAAATGGAAAAAAATATTTGGAGAGTGGGAATTTTAAGTGTGATTGGAGAAGCAGCGAAAAATAGAATGCGAAAAAAATATTTTTCTAGCTCGTTTATTATAAAAATATATCAACTATTTTTAAAAAATTTTATAAAATGTGTCAGCTCTCCCCTTTATTACTCTCTCATTTGGAGTTGTAGATGTGCAAGACACACATTTTGTAAAAATTCCATCAAGAATTACTGAGTTATTGCCCCTGATTTGACTTAAAAATGCTTGTCCGGACAACTCCTCCTACAGTGTCTGTCTGATTCACTTTAAGGAGGTCTTTTCTGTCATATGTATAGTTGGCCAACATTATGCGAAAACGCACCTTTGGACATTTGCAACAAGTTTGGATCCAGACCAGCCGCTGTGTCTCAGACATATTATCTGATCATGGTCTGCACTTTTTTACACTCATTTACTTTTGTGTCCAATTAAATTGATACTTTGCATAAATATTCACCAGGAGCGGTAGAGGTTCAAGATGCATTTTTCTCAAATGTTTGCCAAATTAATTACCCCTGAATTTACTCAAAACTTCTTGTCCAGAGAACTATTCCTTCAGTTTAAGTCTTATTCACTTGATATTTGTCATGATATTCACCGGGAGCAGTAGATGTGCAAAGCACAAATTTCATTAGTGTTGGCCTAATGATTACGGAGTTATTGCCCCTAAATTGACATTGCCAGAGTTATTGCCCCTGTGACATGAAATATAGGGGCGGGGGTATTTATCACCTTTAGTGATAGTTATTCTAGTTATTTCTGTCTCTGATTGGGTAGAAAACATCTTAGGAAAAGGAAAAAATGCAGGTTACCAGCATTTTCTCCTTTTCCCACAATGTTTTCAAAAGGCTTCTTCCCCAGGTCGTAAAAACTGGGATTGTTTGGTAAAGAGTTAATTTTTCATCTGCAAACACTTTCAACTTTTACTTTGAACTAAAATTCCGTCATCTGAAAATGCTTTAAATCTCAAAGCCCCGAACATAGCTATAGATGCTTTTGCAGTCATTGGCAGGGGTTGTTACTGTGCCTCGCAATCCCCAAGACAGCAGAATATCAGGTGTCCTTAATTTTGCAGACAGCTATTAAAATTGGCTCATGTGATTGGATTTTTCTCTGAAAGGGTTAAAAACATCCTATGAGGAGAAAATGCTAATGACCAGTATTTCTTCCTTTTTAGCTCGGAATGTTTGTCTGTATAAAATCTTGGACAAGTTTGAAATTTAGTCATGTCGGGTCAAAAAGTAGGTCACAGAGCCAAATCCTGGAAAAACCTTGTGTGCACTTTAGAGGCCACATTTTCAGCCTGATACTCACGAAACTTAGTCAGAATGGTTGTCTGGATGAAATCTCGGATAAGTTCGAAATTGGGTCATGTTGGGTCAAAAAGTAAGTCACTGGACCAAATCTTAGAAAAAACTTGTGTGCACTCTAGAGGCCACATTCTCAGCCTGATACTCATGTCAGAATGTTTGTCTTGATAAATTCTTTGACAAGTTTGAAATTGGGTCACATCGATTAAAAAAATAGGTCATGGGCCAAATCTTGATCACTTACACTCATTCATTTTACATCATTAGACCAGGATCTTTTCAGCTTTATCAATCCAAGATGGCCTTACTCAGGTGAAGGCTTTAGGGCCTATGGCCCTCTTGTTTTTAGAATGTATATGGAAATCTTCTTCCTTAGGTTTATCATAAAAAAATATGTGGGATTTTTGGTAAAAATTAATAGAGTCAGCTAAATCTTCAGAAATGACAGACAAATGATTCATGTCTCACAGATTATCGTCAATAATTGATCTACTTGTACCCTTAATATGGCTGGCATAATTAACTTCCTTTGATGAATGAGATACATGTAGGTTAAGCAAAGTTTTGGGGCTGTTATGTAGGTATATAATATTGTTGTCTGCAAATGCCTTTAATCTGCCCCAATCAAAAATTTTGTTGTCTACTAAAGAATTGCGGGTCAACTTTTATTTCCTCCACAATTCACACAAACAACGTATATATTCTTGCAATACATAAATCTTTGGAAAACACTGCACGGTGAAAATAGAAATTGCTCATTGTGAACTACTTGTCTTGCCACAACATTTTCACAAATATCTGAGCATTAGACGAAGATTCATGTTGGTTACTGTTATTACAAAAATATATTTTTTTTTAAGGTGGTCTGTAACTGATAGTGCATCAAAACACAAATGAAAATAGAGCTAAATCCAGGCCTCAATTAATTGCCTCAAGCAATAAAGATAAATCATATAGATATTTATCGATCATACTGTTGTCTGTAGGTTACCTGATAACCCTTTACCACTTGATAAAATTTTAGACTGGTCCAAACTCAAGGCATAATGCAGGTGCTAAATTGAATGTGGCTGAAATTGTGGAATTGTCTTTGATAGGGCCAGAGATAATATATAATTTATGACCCCTGATAGGGTAGAAAACATTGTGGGAAAAGGAGAAAATGCTGGAAACCGGCATTTTATCCTTTTCCCAGGGTCTTTTCAAAAGCTTTCACAAAGTTGTTAAAAGTCAGGACTGTGAGGTAAAGGGATAAAGTAAATAAATGATGTGATCATGAGTTTCATACATTAGGACTACCTCTTGGAAGAAAAAAATGTTTTAGGAGTCTAAGCGGAGCAGACAATTCTTCTAAAAGTGTGTTCCAGTGAAAACTTCATAAACCCTGATCTAATGAAAAAAAAAAAGAATAATTTTACAAAACCAGTTATTGCTAATATTACATTTTTAAAGACAAATATTTCATGCTTTTTTTTTTTTGTTTCCAAACTTGTTTGCATCATTGGACAGCCCACAAGATGCATATGAATTGAATGGTTGAGTTAACCAATGTCATTAAGTTCCAAACAATATCATTTTGCAACATTTTGGAATTTTTCATGTGTGAAAGGTCATTTAGATGAGAAATCTACCATTGGCAAATTTTCAGTAGTTTAATGATTACGATATTGTCGGAGTCGTCCGATTGCAACCGGACTTTACCGTATAGTCTAGCCAATCATATTAATCGACACAAATAACTTTCGGTTTAACATTCTAGAACAAAATGGCGGAAGGTGGAGTTCCTGAAATTCCAGATCAAAAGGCCGAAATATCAAATCAGCTACAGAAACCTCTCAAAAAAGGCGACATATGGTATGAATCGAATAGAAAATTACGACTGGCCTTGATAAGAATATATGCTCAACTTCTGATGACCACAAAGGTGTTCATTTGCCCTCGTGAAACATCCGATGATTCATTTTTCATTTCTTAATGCGTGGGTGGGGTAAACATAAAGATACATATTCATCAAAATTTTCCATGGCCGCGATTATCATTAAATAAAAAACCATGAAAAAGCATCAAACACTTAGAGACAAATTATGACTTCGGCTTAACTTTATATAGTTTAGTTTCAGTGATTCTTCTCCACCACTGGGGCGTATGGTGGTCTTACCAGTTTTCGTGGGACTAAATTGACAAGTTTAGCCTACGCATATCTAAATGAAGAACTGATTACAAAAAAACCTATTATAAACAAAAAAATTAATTTAAATGCATATGAAGCCACAAATTCTGTCTGAATCATGCATGTTCAACGGCAACAACATATTTCACCCTTCAAATTTTGTGCCGGAAGCTGAATTGGCGCATGGGAAAACATGCCCTCATTTCGTGGCTTTCAATACCTGTAGAACAGCTCATAAATAAAGAACTGAAAATCATCATATACACCAAAACTCATCAAAGGTGTTAACTATCATGACAAGGGACTGTTTTAAACAATGAAAATGAACAGCTCTGAGTCAATAATCCTAAGTTTTTGAAGCGCGATGAAACGGATGGATTAGTGTCATGGCGGCCATTGGCCCTCTCGTGACGGCAGCACCAGAATATCAGAATAACAAAAATTAAGGCATTTTGGTCCCTTCTATCAATTTATGTACACCTATGAGGACAGATTAAGAATTGTTTTAAACACCACTTTATCATAAAAAATCTGAAAACATTGAGTGTCTTAATAAAATGGTCGGAAACATTTTCTCTCTGTAGCAGCGAATTGTTCCGGAAAAATTGTCCATTCATAAACAACCGAACGAAATAGGTCACGAAATTCTCCGATCTATTTATAGACCAGACTCTTGTCATATTATTGCACATGACTGTTTGGCATCAAGACTGACTATGTCACATGTCAGGACTTTTTCATGATTAAAATGAAATATCAGAGGGAGAAATTGAATTGGGTACGTATCGGGCTGAAAAAGGTAATAAGAAATTTGTCACTAAAACCGATCATTCCTTCAGAAACGTGCATACTGTCTTGTTTTCGATGCATTTTATAAATCAGCTGCAGTGGCGCTGTTGTGTACATTCAAATGAGCGGTTCACACAAAACAGAGGCGTCATTCACTTCATAGTTCACGAGAAAACTTGGATATCATTTGGGGTTCGAAAACAGGTACCCCACGAAAATAGGTCAGTCGAGGATAATATGGCCCCAAAAAATCCCAACATGGGTTAATTTTTTCCGCAGTTCTGTTTCCAAGTTTCCCAGAAGAATGACAAATTATGTCTAGTTTTTGTGGCTATTATGGCTGTTTGTAAGATATAACAGTTAATGGGTTTGTCAAGAATGTCAGATATAACAGAGTTACTGAGTTTGAGAAATCATGTTCTGCATTCAGAATTAGTATTTATATAATCTTAAAATAGGCACAGAATTTTTCATAAGCATATTTCATTAAAATTTCAAGGTTGAAAAGTATCCCACAAAGATCCTAAGTTAAGAAGTATCGAAGGTCCCAAATAAAAAAAAAAGAGGAAAGTCATTGACTCATTGTGTTTTGATTTGGGCAAAAGGCAAGATGTTTTTGGACAACCCTAGATTCAGAAGCTTGCTCTTA
The DNA here is from genome assembly GCA_945859785.2 of Tridacna gigas. Classification (NCBI taxonomy): domain Eukaryota; kingdom Metazoa; phylum Mollusca; class Bivalvia; order Cardiida; family Cardiidae; genus Tridacna; species Tridacna gigas. Next base: position 28,866,916 of record OX244036.2, on the reverse strand, counting down.
TCTTATTTGATAAAAAAAAAAAAAAAAAAAAGAAAAACATTGGAACAAGAGCCACAGAATTTGGGGTACTTCGACCAAGCTTTACACTAGCCAGTTATTGTGTATCCGCGACTTGCAGATAAATTCCAATGTTATTTTTGTGATTTTGTCCATGGCAGCCATTGTTATCCTCATTCCTGGTTGAAAAATGAAAATACCAACATCGTTTCAAATGGATGTATGTGTCAATCTCTTCACTGTCAGCTTACAACAAGGTCCTTGACAAATGATGAATCTTTACAAAAACACCAAAATAATTAAAAAAAAAAAGCAACTGTTATCTCCTTGTAATTCCATGTTTTCAAAATGTAAATATCCACAGACTTACTCCTAAGGAAAAAAAAATGGGCTTGACACTCCCTTTGCATGTTCCGGAAGGCATTTCAAGTACAGTACAGTTTTCTCAGCTTGGGCATGGAAAAGGAAACTAAAATGCAGTGGATGTATTTCATTTAAAAGATGGCCAGTAGAATTTTGAAATTTCCAGAAGCATTAGAAGGGCAGGAGAGAAACAATCACAAAATAACATCGGAGCAACCCTTTGGATTGAAGATAGTTCTTGTGCAGAGCTCAACATAAAGAGGGATGATTTAGAGTCTGTTAACCCTTTACCAAACAACAAAATTTTAGACTGGCCCAAATTGAAAGTATTTGCAGACGGCAAAATAAATGTGGCTGAAAAATTGAAATTTGTTTTGGAAAGGGTAGAAAACATTGTGGAGAAAGGAGAAAATGCTGGTTACCAGCATTTTCTTCTTTTCCCACAATGTTTTCAAAAGGCTTCTTTCACCGGGTCGTTAAAAGTTGGGATTTTGTGGTAAAGGGTTAATCCCACCAAACTGCAAAAAAGTGTTATCCTGGACTTTTATAAGACAATAGTGTTTACAAATCCTTAAAAAGTAAGAAAGTCAGAACTTGACTCTGTATCAGACAGTCTTCAAACCTGAATCCATGCACTTCTAATTTCCTTTTTGCAGCTTGATCTGTTGTTGTAGTGAGCTCTTTGTATCTCCTTTCCACTGATTTGTCATTATAGTAGACTTTCCAAAGTTTCCATGCATAATTATAAGAGTAAAAGCGGTACAATGACTTTGGTTTTGACAAGTAAAAATCGATAGCCGGCCCCACTCTATTCAAAATGGCGGAGCGGCATTTACGCAGTCATGACTGAATTTATAGTTTCAAAAAAATGACATTTTGAAACTGAAGCAGGCAATTCTCGAAATGTCTTTGTATCTAAACCGGAGTGTAAAAGGTAGTGCATCGACGAACAGTCAGCATTTTCTCCTTTTCCCACAAGGTTTTCTAAAAGCTTTTGCCTCAGGGTCATTAAAATTCGGTATTGTGTGGTAAATGGTTAAGGATGTTTCACTTAAACATATTTCATTGCCGGGCTGACAATAAAATTTACAAAACTGTAGAGTACATAATCTAATGACAAGGCAAAAGAGTCTTTACTCTCCCAATTCAGATTCAGTCCTTCTATTTAAGAAATAACAAGTTTTATAGTCTTCCACTTTGGATTATTCAGATTTTATATGAGTATTGATTAAGGAAGGTTAAGGAAGTGAAAAGATTTAAGTGTTTTATGAAAATGGAAACCATGCAGTCAAAACATCTTATCGCAAATATAACTGAACCACATATGGTTAGTGATAAGTTAGGCAAGATATTCAGAGGTTATAAGTTTGAAACCCCAATTCGCAAAAAGTATAATTCATTGTCAATAAACTATTGGAATTGAAACAAGAATAGCACATTCTTGCTGCATTTGTCTTTGCCCTTTTTGCATTAGGGCTGTCATGATACACCTTAAGTGTACCACAATATATTGCAATACACAGAAACCGTATTGCAATACGTACCACAATATATCGCGTCCATGTTAAAATTAATTTTTTTTTTTTTTTAAATACCTTTGTTATTCATAATTCAGGTTTAATTCTTCCAAAACGAGAGAAGGTGAATTAATTAAATCACCAAATCTCAACAAAAGTAATTCCAAATATCAGTTTTGCCTTCTTATTTGGTATTTCACTGTAACCGTCCTCGGTCACTATAGCATTAGCGTTGGCATCCATTGTTGATATGTACTTGATTCAGAAAATGCAGACGCAATCAAGTAGGATTACAAGAAACTACTTCTGTATAATTTGCATGCATTTTCCATTAATTTAATTATCACATTAATGAATTTTATTATTGTATTCCTGTTTTTAAAAATCTGTAACCTTTGATGTTTTAAACATCATGTTGGCGACTCGGCATTGCATGGTTTGGATTGAATTGATTGTGACCATAAAATATTGACGACCAGATCAAAATAAACCGAAAACAAATTGAAACTAGAAAATATTACAAAAAAAACTTGTACATGAAGTTTGTATCGCGGTACGTATTGACTTCGAATTATGTTGCAATATACTGGTATACCGGTATATAATGACAGCCCTATTTTGCATGATGAATTCATGCTGTGTGCTAGAAAGTGAGCAAAATCACTGCAATAAGGGTGATTCAGCCCTTAACTCTTTACCAAACAACAAAATTTTAGACCAGTCCAAATTGAAAGCTTTTGCAGACAACAAAATAAATGTGACTCAAAAATTGAAACTTGTCTTGGGAAGAGTAGAAAACAATGTGAGAAAAGGAGAAAATGCTGGTTACCAGCATTTTCTCCTCTTTCCCACAATGTTTTCAAAAGGCTTCCTTCCCAGGGTCGTTAAATGTCGGGATTGTGTGGTAAAGGGTTAAGGGCCTCAAGTTAACCCTTAGAATGCTGAATAAATCTAAAGGACATTTTCAGTCTAGAAATTGGAACCAAATGTTTGCAATTTGAAGGTTGCTTTAGTTTGCACCATCATAGCAAACAGACAGTATAGTCCATACATTTGGTTGCATGTTCTGTGCAGTCTGATCTTGATCTTTGCTGGTGGGAGAGGCAACTGTAGTTGTGAAAAGCCCTTTTACGTTTATTTTTTTTTAACTAATTTTGTGTGTCTTTCTAGGTATATTCTTGACTTGAAGTGGTTCAAACAGTGGAAAAGTTTTGTTGGCTACGAGACGTGGGACACCTACAATGTCGGGGAAGCAAGCGCGAACCCTGGACCCATTGATAATTCTCCAATTTTTCAAGGTAAATTTTAGATGCAGATTCTTAAGTGGTTATTCACTATCAGTATGGAAATTTCTCTTCAAACCAGCCGAGCCCTGTAGCTCAGTCAGTAGCGTACTGGACTTGAGAACAGGAGGTCGCTGGTTCGATCCCAGGATCGGCCAATTTCCTCCTGAGGATTCATGATAGTCATTCTGACAGGATTCATTCCTCCCCCACCGCTGACCATTGTTTTGACAGTGGCTATGTGGGAAAGCAGCCAGTGGCTTGGAAAGAATATTGTACGGTAAAAGAAACACCAGGAAAGCATGGATAGGTGCACTGGCCACCGCAATATAACTGAAATAATATTGAAAACGGTGTTAAACACCATACAATCAATCAATGTCTTCACACCAATAAAGTAAATTTTATATTGCCCCTGAGAATGGGAAAAGCTACAGTAGATGTTTTCATAGATGTTTTAATATGAGATCAAATTGCATAAAATGTGGTGTTCTGATTAGAATTATTCAGAGAGGGGACAACATTCCCATAAACTTGCAGAAATGGGGGACACTTTCAAAAGATGTGAAACGATTGCAGTCAAGACTAATTATCGAAAAATTTTAACCCTTAAACTACTAAGCACGCCTAAAGGACCTTTTGTAGACAGTGTAGATCAAGATCAGACTGCACAGAACATGCACCGTCCGATAAGGAGATTTTTGGCACCCTAGAATAGCTTTGAAATAGCTATATTTGTGTTTTTACTGTCGACTTGAAAGTTTCATTTTAGTTATATAGTAGTTTAAGGGTTAAAACAGATAATGTTCCACCAGTGCACATTTAATTAAGTAAACACTGCAATGTTTATCTTTAATCCAATGGGACAGTGTCCCAGAATTTGCCCCCCCTGGCAGAACACTGAAAGTGTGTAGTCCAGTCTTGTATTTCCAATATTGGAAGTTTTTATCTTTTCTGGTAAAATAAGGGAAAACGGAACAAAACAAAAAAAAAACACTGAAAGTGAGATTATTTAGATTTTGTTGATTTTTATTTCTAATTAGAATATTTGCCATGCCGTGACATGGATTTCAGAAAGTTATTGCCAGGGAGTTCCCAAATGTCTTGTGTTTTTTATGTTAACTCATTACCTCCTGAAACAAAATCCCAACAAATTATTTGAAGTGTATCTCAACAGGATATGGCTAAACAGCATGATACAAGGTTTGACCTATGAACACACAAGAAAACATTTAGGCCAAAGGAGAAATTACTCTTTATGTGGAATATCTCCATTGTCTACAATGTTTTCAAAACTGGTCTGCAAGAAAACGAAAAAAAGTTGTCTTTTGGTGTTAACTCTATGTCTACCAAAAAAAATCAAACTTTAAAAATGGCTACAAATAGAGTGCCACTGCAAAACGAAGAGACAGTCCGGTCAGAACCCTATACCAGAGGACAAATTTGTAGATCCTCCAGTTTGAAAGCTTTTGTAGATGACAAATTTCATGTGGCTCAAGTGATGAAAGTTCATTTTGAAAGGACAGAAAAAAATTGTGGGAAAAGGAAAAATGCTGCTATCTAGCATTTTCTCCTCTTCCCTCAATCTTTTCAAAAGCCGTCTTTTACAGGGTTGTTAAAACACAGGATTTTTTGGTAAAGGATTAATCCAGGATAAAGTAGTGGACATTGTAAACAAGAGATCAGACTACACATTCTGTGCAGTCTGATCTTGATCTGCTCTTTCCATTATAGCTGCTTCTGTTGTATATGGTAAGGAAAGCGTAAATGTGCTAACATGTTTCATTTTTTTCTGTTGAACAGAAGGAACAGTCAAGCTGAAAGAACATCTGATTGATGACCTAGACTATGTTCTTATTCCTGATGATGGTTGGAACAAACTGTATACATGGTATGGCATGGTGGACGGACAGGTAAATACTTGCTGATGTAACAGATAATACTTTTTTCCTTCATAAGTTTTGATGTTCTTTGAGAATTGTGACAAAGGGAATAATCATGTCTTATATGCTTATACTTCTTGTACTGCTATACCAGTGACCCTTGAATGGTGTAGGTATGTAATAAAAAGAATGTTATGTTATAGTAACTTTCTGGTGCTTGTATTTGATTCTCACTGTGTAAGAAAATTTTGACATCTTGCTCAACCTTTGGTATCATGTGATTTCAAATTTTCTCAAATTGTTTGAATCAAACACAGTTGCCAGGAAAGTTATTAGACAAATTTTCCATATGTGATGTTATTGTTGTAGGAGCCACTTCCAAGAAAGGTGATAGAGGAAGGTGTTTACACAAAAGCTTTGAAGGTGGAGGTGTACCCCTGGCATCTGAAGATTTGTGAAAACTCGAACCTTGATGAACAAATCAACAAACAGTTTAGTAGGGCTGACACCATAGGTAAATATTGATTGCTGACTTGCAGCTTCAATAAAACACAAGCATGGTACAGTCTAGCCTCGCTTATCCGGACACTTCTGTTTCCTATGAATATTTCCGGATCAGCCGTATTTCCGGATCAACGAACTGGGATTTGCTGGCATGGCATCCAAGTTAAGCTTGGTCAGTACCCTCCATGTTGTGCATCGTAAGAATTACAACAGCGTATATTTTACACAAGCACCTGTATACCTGCCATAATTGCTCATTGCTCCTACGATTGTTCAGATTTATAGAATAAACTTTAAGGGTGTCATAAATTTGCATTTTGCCTTTTTGTTATTTGTGTGTTTTTGTACATGACTTTTTCCTTGTACCTAATTACATGCACATGCATACCTATTGTGCAAACAGGTGCGCTTGTAAAGCTCCGCACATTTATGACTTTTGAAAATACCATGAAAAGGACAAAACAAAAAGAAAACATGACATGCACAGTATTTTAAATGTACATGACGTGTTGTTGAATTCCTGCGATAGTGGTTTTTTGGATGGTCTTCTTTGTAATGACAAATGTCTTTTTTCATGGAAGTCGAAACTTCAACTCGTTGTGTTTTGCTGGTGGTGTAGACATTCTGTTGACTTCAGATACCGGTAATCATACTTTCAAAGTGGTAAAATGGCAAAGAGTAATTGAGAATATTGATTGCCAATTGATTCGATATGAAAGACAGGGATATTTTCAATCATCTTTATAGTCTGTTGGGAGTAAAATATTTTCGAAAAACCTAACAAAATTTATCATGTTTGGCGGCCATTTTGTGTGTACTTTGGGGAACATAAACATCTCGAGTAACGCATGAATCAAAACTTCTTTTTTTTATTATTATGGTTTACCATTTAAACTGAAAATATCTGTTTTTGAAATGAAGGATTATTGTATATGCAAGCAGCCGGTATGTTCATATTTTAGTTTTGTCTTTAATTTTGAAAGATGAGTTTAAACATGCCCACAAAATCTTTGCAGACATTTCAGCTATTTTTTCAGCGATTGTTACTGTAATCAAGTAGATCCAGTAATAATTAAACAACAAAAGCGTGGAATTGTCTCTTCAGTCCTAATCTGTTAAATTGACAATTATCGATGGCATGAGAACGTCATTTACCAGTTTTCAAAAACACTACTAATTAACATGTGTATTTTCAAAACGTGTGAAAACCGTATGCAACAAATGACACTAGTTAGACTGATACCCGTTTTATTCACGACGCACCAGTCTGAAATCGCTTTAAGTAGACTGTATTTATGATATTTATGATAACCAGTCCATTGTACCGGGGAAAATAACAAGTCTAAATTGTGTGTAAACTGGTAGCCAGTTATCGATCTTTGTATCTATCGGACGGTTACGGGAGATATAACTGGTACCAGCTTAAATTGTGTGATACACAGTCAGCCCACATCCAGTTTATCAGATAAGGTTTGTACTAATTTTTAACCCTTCGTTCCCGATTTTTTCATTCTGGTTCCCGAACGCGGATTTCCGGAATAAAAAGTAAAATTTGTACAGAAAATATCCGTTCCCTGATGTTTTTGTCCGGATCCTGAGATTTCCGTAAGTATGGAGCCTGGATAAACGCAGCTCGACTGTATATTGTTTAATTCTTTCCTGGTTAACAAAATTTTAGACTGCAAACTTCAAATTGAATATATGTAAAATAATAGTGATTGTCCTTGAAAGGGCAGAAACAAAAAAAAAAAAAAAGGATTAAATTTCTTCTACCCTTTTTGGATACGAATCCCAACAAATAAGTCACATTAAATCTGTTATTTGCAAATGTTTTTGATATGGCTCAGCCTCAAGTTAAGTAATTTGGTATACATTTATTTATAGAACAATTGGAGAAAGCAATGAGACAAGAATTCAACATCAGTGAGGACAAAGAGGTTAGACTGTGGAATAGATATATGACAAATATGTATGAACCCCTAAACAAGAAAGAAAATACACTTCAAGATGCGGGACTCTATCAGGGCCAGGTGGTTGTAATCGAACAGAAAAATGAAGATGGGACATGGCCCAGACAAAGTCAGACCAAAAGGTGATTTATTTTTAGTTAGCTGTTTTTGAAGATCAAGTTAAGGAATTGTTGTATCCTTTTGTTGTCTGTGTTACTGTTGGGAGAAGACTGACATTTTCTCATATCACTGTCATTATTGAAGGTATATAGCTGGGGCTGTGTGTTAAGCTTCAAAAACCATTGCAAGAAAGGTATGAAACCCTCAAAATGTTTCTGACACACTTGTGCCCCTTTTTGACTTTTCACTGAAAAGCATCAGTAGCCAAACATTGCAGTCTTCTTTTTTCACTTAACTCAGCTGTTTTTAAAGAAAATGTCAAGGTTCTGTCAGAGCCCTGGTGGTGCATCTGCATCGTGGGCTGCTTTGTAGTGCAAAAACTTCGGCATTTTATAGTATCTCTGTCGTTACTGAAGATATTTACTTTTAACTTGGACTAGTTAACTGTCAAAAGCGGAACCCATACACTAGGGCCAAGTAACCATCAAAATAGTTTTGACATAGTTATGCACCTTTTTCTCCTTACAATTTTCACTAAAAGCAAGTACAGCTGAGTGTTTGCATCTGCATGCTGTGCTTGGGTTGAGTGGCTGTGGGCTATCATTACCTTGTGGCCCGATCTTCAACCCTTTAGAAAACAACCCGAGGAAGAAGACTTTGGAAAATATTAAGAAAAAAAAGGAAAAAAGTTGCACTACTTAAGAATTTGTGGTCTGGTAAAGAGTTGAGATGCTATATTGTCACCTGTGTTTAAAGCTTGATCCTTGGTTGATCTGATGCTTTATGAGTGGCCTAAAAGATTAAATAAGATAATTAATTTTCCTCTTCCTGAACATTTGGTTTAAAAATCATGTCATTTAGTAGAGTTAAATTTTCATTCTCTGCTTTTCAAAATATGCTATCAACTATTACTAAAAGAAAAAAATGATGGCAATTTTGAATCACTGCTTCTAAAATCTTTTGACCCTTTGCCACACAGTCCCAAGTTTTAAGGACTCTGAAGGGGAAGGCTGTTGAAAACATTGTAGGAAAAGGAGAAAATGCTGGTAACCAGCATTTTCTCCTTTTCCGACAATGTTTTCTGCCCTTCCCAAAGCAAATTTCTATTTTTCAGTTACATTTATTTTGTCATCTGCAAATGCTTCCAATATGGACCAGTCTAAAATTTTGTTGTTTGGTAAAGGGTTAAAGCAATAACTTCTCATACACATCTTGTGTTTCAGCTCTACAGTGAACAATAAAGATGCAGCTTCTGGAACTTCCTCATTCTCAACAAGGTATTTTATCTGTTTCTGTTACATTTTAACTCTTTACCAAACGACAAAACTTGCCCAAATTGAAAGCATTTGCAGTAGACAGAAAAAATGTTGCACAAATTAGGATTTTTTTCTTTGAAAGGGAAGAAAATGCTGTGGGAAAAGGAGAAATGCTGGTTACCAGCATTTTCTCCTTTTCCCACAGTGTTTTCAAAAGGCTTTGTTTACAGGATCATTAAAGATTGGGATTATGTGGTAAAGGATTAACTCTTTGTCTCCCATTTTTTTGTACTTTTTCTCTATTACCTTTAACTCTTACCAAACGACAAAATTTTAGACTGGTTGAAATTGAAAGCATTTGCAGACAACAAAATGACAGTGACTTTAAAATGGATATTTTTTTGGGAATTGTAGAAAACATGTGGGAAAAGGAGAAAATGCTGGTTACCAGCATTTTCTCCTTTTCTCACAATGTTTTCAAAAGTCTCCTTTCTCAGGGTCGTTAAAAGGTGGCATTGTATGGTAAAGGGTTAAATCAGACAACCAAATTTTTGAATGGTCCAAATTTGAAGCATTGGCGGATGATAAATTAACCCGTTACTGCACAATCCTGCATTTTAACAACCCTAGAGAAGTATTTTGAAAAGTAGAAATGCTGGTAACCACATAATAAAATACAATATTATTTCCGTTAACTCTTTACCAAACGACAAAAGTTTAAACTGGTCTGAATTGAAAGCATCATTTTCAGACAACATATTAAATTTAGCTGAAAAGATGTACATTATGTATTATTACAGATCGGGTAACACTTATGGAGGTAGCTACAGTGGAGGTTACTCTTATGACCCTGGGCGGGGCAATGTTACCCCGGGGCTGTGTGGTCTCTCAAACATAGGAAATACCTGCTTCATGAACTCTGCAATACAGGTAACAATTTACATAAATACTAAATGAGGCTGTTTTAACACCGTAATTTCAGCATTGTTTTTGATCCTTATTTGTTACGTAAACTTTGCTATGAAAACTTTAATTGGTTTGTAGAAAAAGTATATCAAGACCAGTGGACAGGTTTGATCAAGATCAGACTGCACAGAACCTGAGTCAGAGCCAACAACCAATGACCATTCTTGATAATATTGGTTCTCTCTAAATTGATTGGTTGGACCAAATGGTATAGCCAATCAGGAATTGTGTTTTTTTCCCCTAAATCTAGAAAAAGACTAAGAATGCAATTTGAAATGGTAGGTGAATACAGTCCCCAATCCTTGGTCGATAAAGTCGGCCATTTTATGAAATATCTTGGAACCAGCACCCTTTAACTTGCTGTGTTCTGATCTCTTTTCCTCATTTGAAAAATCCATTTCATTCATATAGCACTTTGATTACTGACCAAATACAGAGGCATGTAGGAACATATGGTGAAAAAGGAAGGACATTGTTGTGAAACTTTGGTTTCCCCCCATCCCTTTTTCTCCTGTTGTCATAATGACCCCATACATTTCAGTATAGTCAATATTCATTCCAGAATTAATTTGTATCATCGACAACTCAATTGTTTAGGTACATAGCATCCAGCTTAACTCAGTGGTTATTGTTAAGGGATTTGTAATCAAAAGGTCGGTCTTCTCTGGTAGCTCTGGTGTCCTTTGACAAGGCACTGTAGAGGCCAAGACTATTTCTACTGAAATCTAGAAGAAAGGTTAATAAGCAAACTGTTGGCATGATTTGGCTTACATTCTATTGTGGACTGAGACACTGTTTAACCAGGGCTTTTGATATTTTCAAAGTCGTCTTCTGAGGAGTTGGTTTACGGGGGTGACAAGTGCGCCCAGAACTTTAAAAATTACTGTATGTTTGAATAATCCTGATTTTATTGTACTTTTTTGCTTTTGTTTGTTTTCAGTGTATGAGTAATGTTCCAAAATTGACTGAATATTTTCTCTCCAAAAAATGGGAAGAAGAGATTAACGAAGATAATCCTCTGGGCATGCACGGCGAGATAGCGAGAGCTTACGCTGAACTTGTACACATCATGTGGTCTGGAAACTATAGTTACACTGTACCCAGAAATTTTAAGGTATTTACATTGTGATACTAATCTGTTGCAAAGATATTATTTGATGAACTTGAGTTCATTGTGTAGGTAAGAAACTATAGTTATGCCACACCCAGAAATTTTAAGGGTTAACCCTTTACCACTTGATCCCAAGTTCAAACCACTCTGAAGAAGGCTTTTGATAACATTATGGAAAAAGAAGGAAATGCAGGCAACCAGCATTTTCTTCTCTTCCCACAAAGTTTTCTATGTTATCATCATTTGAGCTACATTCATTTTGTTGTCTGCAAATGCTTTCAGTTTGGTTGAGTCCAGGATTTTCTCATTTGGTAAAGATTTAACTAACATTTACATGTTATGGCTTACATGGCTGTACTGTACACAGAAATTTAATGGTAACTACAAAACACTTGCTTGTCTCTTATGAAAGATTTTATTTCATTAACTCATTATATCACAAAATTTACTGGCAATAGGCAACTTTCAAAGCCATCCTTGAAAAATATGAATAATCAGTATGAATATGATACATGGGTACATGTTGAAACATGCTGGCAAAAGGAGAAGTTTCTTGTTACAAATTCAGGTTTTGCTATGTTTTTTTAGAAAATGGTCTTCTGCCAGACAAAATAAATCATTAATGAATTAAATATGAGCCATGCTCTGTGAAAAAGGGGCTTAATGCATCTGCAAAAAGTATCGACCCAGGTCAGCCTGCACAGACTGGGCAGGCTGACATGGGCAGAAAGTTTTTGCTTTTAGTCAATTATCGGTATACCAAGGACCAGTCTACATTACAATACAGCAGGTTGTTAGACATAACAGATTTTATGGATCCCTAATTATGTGATGACTCATTTGGTATGGTGCATTATGGAGACACATTAAGCCCCTTTTTGCCAGAGCATGGCTCATGTATTTATAATCAAAATGCTATTGTTTTTTTTTTTTTTTTTTTTTCTATGCTGGATTCTACTTTGATAATAATTGTTGCAAGAGAAGGAATTGCTCTTAACTTGGAACAAACAGTTTCTCCTTCTCTTAGACTGTATTCAAGCTCAGAAAAAATTGAGTTTTCTTTTTCTTTAAATGTTTGTCTTTGTGTACTGTTTTCTAATTCTGTAAAGTCTACAAAAAATTGCACATGAGTTTTCCATGCTTTCTTTAACAGTATGCTGTAGGAAGGTTTGCTCCACAGTTTTCTGGCTACCAACAACAAGATTCACAGGAACTGATGGCCTTTTTATTGGACGGTCTTCATGAAGATTTGAACCGAATCAAGAAGAAGCCTTATGTAGAATTGAAGGATGCCAATAATAGACCTGATAAAGTAGGTTATGGGTTATCTATCCTCTGTCATGTTCATTATTTTTTCCTTTCTATTCGGCCGATTCTGTTGGTCACTCTTTATCTGTTTACCACAAAATATTGACTTGTTCAAATAGATTGTATTGATTGTATATTGAAAACGCGGTTTTCAACATTATTTCAGTTATATCACGGCAGCCAGTGCACCTATCCATGCTTTCCTGGAGTTTCTTTTACCAGTACTCCGTACAATATTCTTTCCAAGCCATTGGCTGCTTTCCCACATATCCATCGCCGAAACAATGGTCAGCAGTGAGAGAGGAATGAATCCTGTTGCAATGACTGTCATCAATCCTCGGAAAGAAATTGGCCAAGCTGGGGATCGAACCAGCGACCTCCTGTCCTTGTTCAAATAGAAAGCATTTGCATAGGACGCTTAAAATGTAGCTCAAATGATGGAATTTATTTATTTATTTTTTTTTTTAAAGGATAGAAAAAATAGTGGAAAAAGGAGAAAATGCTGGTCAACAGCATTTTTTCCTTTTCCCACAATGTTTTCAGAAAGCTTCTTCCTCAGGGTCGTTAAAACTTGGGATTGTGTGGTAAAGAATTGTGAGGAAGTAGTAGGTGGCTTGGAAAGAGTGTTGTGCAAAGTAATGAATGAAGATAATCCAAGAATACACAGATATGCACAATGGCCTCTCTGATATGACTGAAGGATTCACTGTGATCAAGTTATTTTCTTACATGTTACTCAGTGAACTGTAAATATGTTCCAGTGAAGTATAACCTTGTAATTCAAGCTTACAGGATAAGGAGCTTTTCATATGGGGTGCAAAAGTCCAACATTGTTGATTTATAATTTACAGGTTGTAGCAGAAGAGAGTTGGAATAACTACAAGCTGCGTAATGACTCCATAATTGTAGACATTTTTCATGGGCTGTTGAAATCAACTGTCAAGTGCCCCGAATGTGATAAAATCTCAGTAACCTTTGACCCCTTCTGTTACCTGTCCTTACCTCTACCTGTCAAAAAGGAGAGACAGATAGATGTGTTTTGGGTACCTCTTGATCCTAGTAAAAAGTTAACGCAGGTATGTAGAATTCTTATGGAAAAATGAAGAACCTATTTAGCACATGTGTTTTTTATACATACTTAAAACTATTACATTACACAGAGGATGAAAGAAAGGAAAGAGTGTTTCATCTGTATGGAAAATATTTTTGTAAAAGCAGCAATTGTTTAATACACACTCTTTTTCCCACTCTTTTACCCTGTACCACACAACCTCGAGGTTTAATGACCCCAATGAAGAAGGGCTGTCAAAACAAAGTTGAAATTGTCCATGCTTGAATTAGTTTTTTAGGACAAGCAGATGCAAGGTGAAAACATACATCAATACTTAATAGTATGTCAGACTTATTTTTTTGTTCTTGATGTATGTGAATTATTTTTATCATACCTTTCCTCTCTTATAATATTCAGTTTGTGTGATATAATCCATGTTTTACACACTTCTTTATTCCAGTACAAATTGACAGTTCCTAAAGCTGGAGGGGTTGTGGATTTGTGTGAAGCATTGTCAACATTTGTCAAAGTTCCAAAAGAATATGTAAGTATTTCCAGTAATTTAATGTTTATTGGTCCTAAAGAAAGCTTTTGAAAAATGTTTGAGAAGGGAGAAAATGTTAGAACCCTATCAGAGACAAATCCCATCATTTGATCTACATTGTATTTATCATTCTGCAAATGGTTGATAAATGTAAAATGTTGTTATAGGTAAAAGAGTTGTTTGTGAAACAGAAAATTTTGCAAAATGCTTTTTTTCCAATCAAGAAAGTTCTGGCATCCCATGAATTGTTGTGAAGAAGAAGAAGAATTAGATCACTGGTTTAAAATTGTATCAGCTGATAATTTTTTGATGTTTGTGTGGTGTTTTGCCCTTGTGCAAGAAGTATCAACCCAGTATCAACTTGTTGCTATTGGTCAATTTTCTACATGTTGAAGGACCATTTTACCACATGATTCAGTCAGCTGTTAAACAAAATGCATTTTACGGATCAATTATGTGATGACTTGCTTTAAATCATGCATGACAGAAATGCATTAAGCCCCTTTTGCCAGAGTATGGCTCAAATTCATGCTAAACTTTTCCTCGGAGCTACAGGGACCACACTGGTGACTTCCTAATCAATATCAGTCTGGTAGAAGTTACTTCCCTTTTATTTTACAACTGACGGTAACAGATGTATACACACATAGATTTTGCAGAGTGTTTGGTTTGAATCAAGCATTGACTCAGTTTTTTGTACAAATTATTTTGTCTTTATTTTACAGATTTAACTCCCCTTTTTATGTACCATTTACTACCTTTTACTCTTACAGATGGTAGTAACGGATGTATACAATCATAGATTCCACAAGGTGTTTGGTATGAATGAAGCATTGACTCAGATTATGGAGAGAGATGACATTTTTATTTATCAGATTCCAATCACAAGCCATGACGATCCAGATCAGCTAATTCTTCCTGTCTATCTCCGAGAAGAGAGGTGATTGCTGTGTTAAACTTTTTATCTCTGCACCTTTCAAAGTCAACTCTTTCAATGGCAGTGGCATTTTGAATAGTTTTTGCAGATGGCATAGATCAAGATCAGACTGCACAGAATGTGTAGTCTGATTTTGGATCTACACTCACCACTTATTTCTAGACAAATGACTAATATTATTTTCAGTCACAGTGGAATCTACTTTAAGTCTCTACGAAAACTTGAATTCTACGTAGTTGGTAAGAAACATTTACCTTCGTAACATGCAGGGCATGTAATCTGAAGGTTGGTTAATAAAAACCATGTATTTCGGAAATTCATACCATTGTTTAAAGAAATGTATTGCAGAAAGTCATTGACGTTTTTTTTTAACCCTTTACCACACAATGCTGAGTTTTTAACAACCTTGAGAAAGAAAGCTCTTAAAAACATTGTGGGAAAAGGAGAAAAAGCTTGTAACAAGCATTATTTATTTATTATTTTATTTATTATTTTCTACCCTTCCAAAGACAAGTTATAATTTTTGAGTTACATTTATTTTTCCATCTGGAAGTGTTTTCAATATGGGCGAGTCTAAACTGTTGTCGTGTGATAGAGATGAATACAGTAATCTGTATAAGCATCTAAATGCCAGTGTGTGTGTGGAAAAAACGCTGATCCTAAGAGTGCTAAATGATATAAAAGGACAGATATAGTCAGTAAAAAAAGATCTTGATACTGCAGATGTATTTAGCCAGAATATCTTACAAGATTTTAGACAGTATAGTCTAGGGGAGCATACAGTCTAAGTTGTGCTTGATTTAAGGATTTGCCTGTAAGGGTGTGCTTTCCCACCTTTTCTGTCCTTGACAAATAGGATATTTATGAAAAAAAATGAAAGTGCTGAAAAAATTGTAAACCATGTATGTCTTGGTTTAACTTTCTACCACACAATCCCGTGTTCAAACCCCGCTAAGAAATAAGGCTTAAGAGAACATTGTGGGAAAAGGAAAAAATACTGTTCATCAGCATTTTCTCCTTTTCCCACTATGTTTTCCAATCTTTCAAAGACAATCTCATTATTTGAGCTGCATTTGATTTGTCATCTGCAACTTGTTTCAATATGGATGAGTCTAAAATCTTGTCCTTTGGTAAAGGGTTAAGGAAGAGATATATCAGATAAATAGAGTTGATTTAATACCATTTTAAAATCTCGGATACAATTTGCATATTTCATCATGTTAGTCTTAAAGTTTCTGTATTGTCTGTGTTGCAGGAGTCGAAACTACTCTCATCAATATGCTGGAACATATCAGTTATTTGGGCAGCCTCTGTTGTTACCTGTTCCAAGAAAGAACTGTTCCTATGATCAGCTGTATAATCTAGTTCTCCAGAGATTATCGTAAGTCTTGGAAACATAAATTGTATTATAGATGTGGTGAAGATATTTTTTATTGCTTTTTATGACATGTATTGATACACCACCAAACAAACAAACAACAATAACTGCAATGACAAAGAGTATCAAGCACAGAAATTAGTAACTCAGCTCCAAATATATAAACTATCTAAACTTGATCTCTTTTTTACATCCCTCTGAAAGTCAAATAGATTTTTATCTCCTAGGCTTTAGCAAACAAGTAAGTGGTATATATCCAAGATCAGACTTCATTCCATCCAGTCTGATCTTGGATCATGCCATCTGCTAAAGCCCCTGTTTTTTGTCTGTTGAAGTGTTAAAGAAACATAGTTTTCAGGGCTTTACAGTAATACTTAATAATACTTAGGTTTTTGAGGGTATTGAAAAAGTCAGTGAGTAAATTATTCGTCTTTGAATATGGGCCTGGTTTGACCTTGACCAACCATCCCAATTCCTATTTTTATTCTGAATTCCAAGCTGAGCCCCCAACTTTGCCAATTTCTTTCCAAGGATTGATGGTAGTCATTGTGACAGGATTCATTCCTCGCTCACTGCTGATCATTGTTTCAACAACGGCTATGTGGGAAAGCAGCCAGTAGCTTTTGAAGAGTATTGTATGTAGTACTGGTAAAAGAAACTCTAGGAAAGCATGGATAGGTGCACCAGCCACCGCAATATAACTGAAATTATGTTGAAAATGGTGTTTTTTAAATGCCATACAAACAATCTAAATTCCAAGGTAACCTGCTGGCAATGTTTGGGGCTAAATGGAGTTTTCTAGACAACACACTTCATATTCCTAGTTGTGTACTGTTGAAACCAAGGAAACACACAAACAGATGAGCTGTTGCTGCGATTATACATTTAGACTTTTAAGTGAATAAAAAAAATATTTTTAGTGAGTAGATAAAAAACCTTCTTGAGACAAGGTTAGGGTTTGAGTCAATTTTTTTGACTAGACAATTTCTCTATATAACAGACATTACAGATGCATGATCAGATTGAATGTCTTGTGCAGTCTGATCTTTATCTACAGTATCTGTAAAAAACACCTTATGTTGTCCTGAGTAAGAGCTATCTAAAATAATGTGGAAAAGGGAATGACAACTTCAAAATGGATTTATAGCAGAAAGAAAGAGAAAGAAGCTTGTTCTCTGCTGATGATCTGTTTGTTTTGTACACAGGCGTTTTGTGACAGTGCCATCAGATTCCGAGAAATGGTGGGTCAAAGAGGATAGGATAGATGCGGATGGGGAACATGGTTCTGATTTCACAGAGGAAAACAATTCAGCGAGTGACAATAAAACAGCGCAATACAATGGAGGTATGACCAGTGTGGTACTTATGGTTACAGAATCCTGCATTACAACAGAGGAAGTAGGAATAGTTTATTTATAGCATGAGATGAAACTGCTTGTTTCTTTGTTTGATTTTAAGGTGGAAAACATTGTAGAAAGTGGAAGTAAAACATCAATACAATGGAGGTGAGAGCAAGGTGTTATTTATGGTTTAAAAAAAACAACAACCCTACAATACAATGGTGTGAGAAGGAATGGAGGAATGAAGTGGAGGAAGAAAGAATGGAACATTTAGTTATGATGTTGATGAAATTGTTTTTCTCTTGGTTACTTCTGGTTTTACGGTATATGTGGATGAATATGTGTGTTGAAAAATTTGCAAATTACTGATCACAGACATTTTGCGTACGGAAATGTTTGCAAATTCAAGACGCTCATTACTTGTTGATATAATTTGTGGTAAAATACACGAACAGAAAAGTTTGCAATTTTTTTCAAATTTGCAAAATCGCAAAAAACTCCACTTAGACAGTATGTAGGAAAACATTTCAGCATTTAAACATCACAGTATGATGTAATAGCAATGGTGCATTTCTTGTTTCAGATGAAAAAATATTTTTTTACTTTCAAGGATGTAAGAATTATTTTATCCTTGAATGTAGGCAATTCATCTGCATTGTCTATGCCATGTTTGAATATTTATTGTCTGTATGAAAGCACTTGGCAGGTTTTATTAAGTCCTTTAACCATTACCAACAATTAGGAGTTTAAACAACTCTGAGGAAAGGGGTTTTTGAAAATACTGTGGGAAAAGGAGAAAATGCATTTTCTATTTTTTCCCATGATGTTATCTTCCCTAAGAAAAGACAAAATCCATAATTTTAGCCACATTTTATTCGCTGTGTGCAAACACTTTCTGTATGGGCAATTCTAAAACTGTGTCCTCTGGTAAAGAGTTAAAAGCATTGCAAAAGGTTATACTTGCCCAAATTGAAGTATTTGGTAAAGGCAAGGTAGATGTGGCTAAAATTGCTTGAATTGTCTTTGGAAGGGTAGAAAATATTATTTTCAAAAGATTTTTTTATCAGCATTGTTAAAACACAGGATATTTTAAGCAGTTAAAGCGGTAAGTCACTATCTGTGACATTTCTTGCGTTTTACAGTATCAAAAATATGGCATAACTAATACAGCATATAGAAATACTGCTTTTGCTTTTTGTAGACACAGGATTCTAGCATATTTGATCGATTGATTGACTGATTGATATCAAACACTTTGGAGCTCAGTTACAGATTCGGTAATTTTCAGAGCGTGCCAATCCAGGATTTGTGAGTTTTAATCCAAATTTTGCCAGAGTTTATTCTAGGATTGATGATTAGGCATTGCAAAAGGATTGATTCTTCTCTGTCCTTTGGACTTTGTATTGGTGATGAATTTATAGGAAAGTAGCCAGTGGTTTGGGAAGAACATCATGCAGAGTACTGGCCAACGAAACTCCAGAAATACAGATGCACTTGCCACCTAGATGTTTATGAAATGATGCGTAACCCTTTACCACACAATCTGAGTTTTAACGGCTCTGAGGTAATAGCCTTTTGAAAACCTTGTGGGAAAAGGAGAAAATGCTGGTAACCAGCATTTTCTCCTTTTTCCACAAGGTTTTCTTTACTTTCACAGAAAGTACCATCATTTCATCTACATTTAATATGTCATCTGCAAATGCTTTCAATTTGGATCAGTCTAAAATTTTTTCATTTGGTAAAGAGTTAAAAAGGGTTCTGAATGCCTAACAGGATTACAAACAAATATCTTGTTTTATCTGACAGTAGGTAACACTGATGAAAATCAAGATTCAGGAATGGAGATCAGTAATGGAGAAAGTTCCACAAGTGAAATCAGTCCAGACAATGAAAACCCACCAAAATATTCAGACTTAAATGGCGGAACAGATAGTGAAAGTAATGACTGTGATAAAACTGTTAGAATGTTTAAATTTACTGTGGTGAACTCCTATGGTACGGCAGAAATAGACTCAAAACTGGTAGATGATGGGAACCCACTTAAACTGAATAGTAAGTTTTATGATCTGTTTTGTGTAGTCTTGAGATGCATTTGTGTCCGACAGTTAACCCTTTACCACATGACAAATTGAAAGCATTTGCAGACAATGAATTGCCTCCAATAATGATTTCTTTCTTTAATAGGGTAGAAAACATTGTGGGAAAAAGGGAAAATGCTGGTTACCAGCATTTTCTCACACTTTTCAAAATGCTTCTTTCATAGGGTATTTAAAACTTGGGGATTGTTTGGTATAGAATTATCTGTCGATCCCTTGTTTTTAAGACCCTGGTGAAGAGGCTTACAAAAACGCTGGGGGAGAAGGAGAAAATGCTGGCTACCAGTCTTTTCTTCAGTTCTCACAATGATTCCTACCATTCCAGAGTCAAGTATCATTGTTTGACCTACATTAACTTTGTACAAATACAACTACCTCTAATATGGACAGACCAAAATTTTGTCATCTGTAAAAATTATTATCACTGCCTACTTTGTATGGCAAACTTTCCCTGTAAAAGTGGACTGAGACAAAGCCTAGACTGAGACTACAATTGTTTTTTTAGTATGTATTTATCTATTTATTTATGTATTTATGTATTTTTATTTGTTTTTTTCCCTTGTATACTAGGTAGAATGTATGTAGCTGTTGACTGGAATAAAATAGCCAAGGAAAAGTTCTACAATGATAGTGCTGCGGACTCTATAGACACCCATGAGTCTACAAAACTTAAGTCACAGAAAAAACAAGTAATACAGTTGAATGAATGTCTAGAATTGTTCACTACTACAGAGGAACTTGGAGAAAATGATCCTTGGTGAGTTATGGCACTTATTAACCCATTTTACAGTGGAAACAAATTTGCAGCAACAGTTTTCTGCAGAAAATTATTCGGAAAGGGGACAGCTGTCCATTAAACCTTCTGAAATACGGGACAATTTTGAAATAAGCCAGACAAAGGAATTCCAGAATAATTATGCCATGCTCTGTGAAAAGGGGGGCTTAATGCATTTTCAAAAAAACCTTTGACCCAGGTCAGCCTGTGCAGTCAGCTAAATATTTAGTTCCATTTGACTTTCATATTTAATTTTGACTGACTCAAGCAGTCTGTTCAAGAAATTCTGAGTTTGAAGCTGTGTACTACCCTCTGGAAACTTTGAGAATGTCCCTTTAACACTTTACCACACGATAATATTCTAGAGTGGTCCAAATTGAAAGCATTCGCAGACGACAAATCAAATGTGGCTCAAATGATTGGATTTTTTTCTGAAGGTTTGAAAACATTGTGGAAAAAGGAGAAAATGCTGGTTACCAGCATTTTCTCATTTTTCCACTATGTTTTCAAAAGGCTTTTCAGCCAGGGTCGTTAAAACTCGTGATTGTGTGGTAAAGGGTTAAAGCATACATTAACTCTTTACCACACAACAAAATTTTAGACTGGTCCAAATTAAAAGCATTTGCGGATGATAAATTTGACACTGCTCAAATTGTGAAAGTTGTCCTTGAAAGGTAAATTTTGGGAAAAGGAGAAAATATTTGTTACTAGCAATGTTTTCAAAAGCCTTTTTCCATAGGATCATTAAAAATTGGGATTATGTGGTAATGGGGCCAAAACACAACATGCTCTGGCAAAAGGGGGCTTAATGAATGTCCGCAATGCATTATACCATGCAAAACATCACCAAATTATGGATCCATGAAATCCATTTTGACAAACAACCGACTAATGCATGAGGTAGAATTATCCTTTGACATGTAGAAAATTTAAAGTTAGCAAGAAGTTTCGGCCCATGTCCGCCTGCACAGACTGTGCAGGCTAACATGGGTTGATACTTTTTGCTAATGCATTTAGCCCCCTTTTCACAGTGCATGTCTTATATATATATATTGTTAGTGATCCACTAAGTACAGAAAAATTCCATGTGCCAAATTCATGTTTTGTTAGAAATACAAAAGATGATTTCAGCAACTACAAAACTTAAAAGCTCAAAACTTGATGGCCAAGTTCTTCATTATTATTGAAATATACCCTGAGGGTCCCTGTCAGTAACTTAGTTGCTGTTGTTGACAGTGAAGATCAAGATTAGACTGCACAGAGCATGTTATTAAGATGATAAATCTTAAGATGAGGCATGGGTGATGCTACTAGCATGGTTTTGAAAAAATTTTAAATGAATTCGTGAAAAGAAATAAAGCAGAAATGTTTTTGCTTATTTTCAATGAATGAGTTAAAATTTTAACCTTTTACCAAACAATCCTGGGTTTTCATGACCCCAGGAAAGGAGGCTTTTAAAAACATTGTGGGAAAGGAGAAAATGCTGGTAAACAGCATTTTCTCCTTTTCCCCACAATGTTTTCTACCCTATCAGAAAGCTTGAGCTCATTTGTACTAATTTTTAATATATCATCTTCAGATGTTTTGAATTTGGAAGAATTTGAAATTCGTCAGTTGGGAAAGGGTTAACATTCATTTTAACTTATTATTCTGTGTTTTTATAAATATCCATCAGAGGCAGATTATTCCTTACCCCCTTTGTGATGAAAATAGAGTGATTATTTAACCACAAACAATAATTCAAAGAAAGCCAAACTAAAAACTGTTTTAATTTTGTAGGTTAGAATACAAAGTGAGAAAAGGAGACTCAAAAGTTGAAATGTTAAATTTGTAGGATAGAAAACATTTTGGGAAAAGAAGAAAGTGGTTACCAGCATTTTCCCTTTTTTTCACAATGTTTTCAGAAATCTTTTTTAGGTTCGTTAAAACTTGGGATTGTTCGGTAAAATCTTGAGTCTCAACCTTGTCACTATTACAAACACATACAGATGTTTCCCATTATTCATACCTTGCCTTGACTCTCTACCAGAAAAAAATTTAGACTGGTCCAAATTGAAAGCATTTACAACAAATCAATCAAACGTTACCCAAAACATAAAATAGGTCCTTCAATAAGTAGAAAACAATTGCGGAAAAGGGAGAAAATACTGGTTTCTTGCAGCTTTTCCATTTCTGAAGGTGTTTTCAAAAGCCTTTGCTGTGGGTGTCACTGAAACTCAGGATTGTGTGGTAAAGGATTGAAGTAGTGTTACTCTCTTCACAGTTACTTTGAAGGAATTTTCAACAGATACAGTGGGTATATGCCTAAAGCCTTTGCTATGGAAAAGATAAACAAATCAGACTTAATTCTAAATTCTGTTTAACACATAGCTGTGCCGACTACTCTTTTTGACCTACAAGAATCTCTTACAAATTATACAAATAAAATTGATATAGATGTACATTTGAGGGGAATGAAAAATAAAGGTTCCATTTCTCACAATGCTTGCATATGATTGTTCCTTTTAGCAACAATGATCTCCAATGCTGTCGCCTAGCCAGATAGCTCAGTGCTTAGCATATCTGACTTGTGATCTGGTGGTTGCAGGTTCGATACCCATTTTAAGCAAACTTTCTTGTGATTTTTCGCCTCTCACCTCTAATGCAAGGGAAAAATAGTCAGTGACTTAGAAAGAAAGTTGTGAAAGTACTGGTGTGAGAAAGCCAGGAAACACATGTTTGGATGCACTGGCTGCCGTGATACGACCTAAGCTGTTAAAACTGTGTTAATCTCCAATACAAACAATCTAACCAAAGCTGTCAATTCTGGAGAGGTAAATGTCCCCCCATTGTTCCGATTGTTTGGTTAAGGGTTAAACCAGATTGTCTTGCATTTTCGTAGCAAGTGGAAAATCTTAACTGAACCCCTGATTTCTGTCAAAGTTCAGATGCTATGGATCCAAGATCAGATTGCATGTTCTTTTATGTCTGATCTTGATCCAGGTTGAAAAAGCAGCATAAGTGGTGATAGGCTTCTAGTGGGTAAAAAGACAGCCTTATTTTGCTCAAGGTGAAGGTTTTAACAAGATTTTGTCATGCTCCAATTCTTGTCTTAAATAACCATTTGCCTTACAAAACTGTGTTGTAACAGCCCTTAGGAAAGAGGCTTTTGAAAACATTGGGGAAAAAGGAAAATGCTGATAATCAGCATTTTGTCATTTTCTACAAAATCTTCTACCCTTTCAAAGACGTTCAGTTGTCTGATTCATTTTATTTCGATATCTGGAATCACTTTCAGTTTGGACTAGTCTGAACATTTGTCATTTAGTAAAAGAAAGGATATATAGGGTTGATAACATTCTACGGAACTGAAAAAATGCTAGAACCTGCTAGAATCTGGCATTTCTTTCTTTTCCTACAATGTTTTCAACCTTTTCCTCAATTGTTGAAACACTGGATTGTTGCATAGTGTTAACTGTCTTTGGATAAAGATGATGGGTTTAACCCTTTACCACACAATCCCAAGTTTTAACGACCCTGAGAAAGAGGCATTTTGAAAACATTTTGGAAAAAGGAGAAAATACTGGTAACCAGCATTTTCTCCTTTACCCACAATGTTTTCTGTTCTTTTACAGACAAATCTCACCATATGATCCATATCTAATTTGTTGTCTGCAAATGCTTTCAATTTGGACTTGTAAAAATTTTGTCGTTTGATAAAGGGTTAAGAAGTGTATCAGATCCTAATTGCATGTAGGGTAGATATTCCAATGTGTATTGACCAAAGCATAGTATCACAAACATCTCTGAACAAGGGATTACACTTTACTCCACCTACCACAATGTTTTCTTTATCCACACCATTGAGATGATTATTTCCATCTATCTGTATTGATTCAAAAGAAAAAGAGATTTTCTTTGTTCTTTAGTTTTAGTTATTTTGATGTTTAGACCCCGGAACAATCTCATCATGTATCAGCTTGACAATGACGTGCCAGTAAAATCTAAGGTTGATAAACCCTTCAGCACACAACCCTGTATTTAACAACCCTGAGGAAGAAGCCTGTTGAAAACAAATCCCATTATTTGAGCCACATTTAACCCTTTACCACACAATGCCGACTTTTAACGACCCTGAGAGTGAAGCCTTTTGAAAACATTGTGGGAAAAGGAGAAAATGCTGGTAACCAGCATTTTCTCCTTTTCCCCACAATGTTTTCTACCCCGTCAAAGAAAAATTGCATTATTTGAGCCACAATGAAATTGTCGTCTGTAAATGCTTTCAATTTGGACAAGTCTAAAATTTTGTTGTGTGGTAAAGGGTTAATAGGTCATCTTCAGTTGTTCTCAAGCTGGATGAGTCTAAAATTTTGTGATTCGGTAAAAAGTTGAGATTGTTAACCAATCAGTAATCAATGTTTTGAGGTCTAGGTCACCATATGTAAGTGATGTGTATTTTTTTGGTTTGTTTTAAACGTTTTGTGACATCTTAATCATCTTATACATCCAAAATATACAGTAGAAAAGAATGATAGGAACCTTTACTTTTGAAAAATTAGTCTTACACTCCAAGTTTTTTGACTCTTGAAAATTTCTGTATAGGAATCAGTGACATGGGTTTTTAGAACCTAAGAGAAGTCCTAAAGATTTCTGAGATGTTTCATATGGAATTAGAATTTAAAATTGGAATGGAATTAAGAATAGGTGGTGAACTGAGTGTTAGATTGCTTAATTTAACTCTTAGCCAGATGACAAAATTTTAGACTTGTCCAGATTGAAAGCGTTTGCAGAGGGCAAAATAAATGTGACTCAAATGATGGAATATGTTTCTGAACGAGTAAAAAAACACAGTGGGGAAAGGAGAAAATGCTGGGTAGTAGCATGCTGGTTAGTGGTGTTTTCTTCCCACAATGTTTTCAAGAGCATTTGTCCTCAGGGTCGTTAAAAGACGGGATTGTTTGGTAAAGGGTTAAATACAGATAAAAATCAGAGGATTGGTCTGAAAACGTAGTATTAGAAGTTCTTAATGCATGTGTGAGCATTTTCGCTTTTTCAAGACTACATGACAAAATTTAGACTTGCCTATATTGAAAGCATTTGCAGACAACAAATTGAATATAGGTCATTATGGGCATTGTCTTTAAAAGGATAGAGAACATTTTGGCAAAAAGAGAAAATGCTAGAAACTATTATGTTCTCCTTTTCACACAATATTTTCAGAAGCCTTCTGCCTCAGGTTTCTAAAAACATGGTATGTTAAAGTGTTGAGGTAATATTTCAAGTAAAGATAAATGTAATTATACTTCATTTGGCTTATGGAAAAAAGCCTTTTGAAAACATTCTGTGAATTGGAAAAAAAAAATGCTTGAAACCAGCCTTTTTTCCTTTTCCCACTTTTTCTGCCCTTTCAAAGACAAATCCTATCATTTGAACCACTTTAAGAATGACAATTGCAAATGCTTTCAGTTTTGACAACTCTAAAACTCTGTAATTTGGTATTGAGTTAATTAAGTGATTAATTCTATTTTGATCAATCTTCAGGTATTGTCCAGTGTGTAAAAAGCATCAACAAGCCACCAAGAAGTTTGACCTGTGGTCACTACCAGACACGTTGATTATTCATCTAAAGAGATTTTCCTACAATAAATACTGGAGAGACAAACTAGACGTCCTTATAGAGTTCCCAACAAAGTCAGTGAGATTTGATTTTGAAACTTTTGATGGTTTTCATATTAGTTGGAGGAGTTTGTCAGTTTTCCAAACTTGGGCATCTGTTTGATTTTGGAAACATCATGGAAAAGGAGAAAATACTGCTAGCCATAATTTCCACCTTGTCCAAAAATGTTTTCTACCCTTTCAAAGACAAAATTGTTGAGCCCCGTAGCTCAGTTGGTAGCATACAAGACTTGAGAACAGGAGGTTGCTGGTTCGATCCCCAGCTCGGCCAATTTGTTTCCGAGGATTGATGATAGTCATTGCAGACAGGATTCATTCCTCTCTCACCGCTGACTATTGTTTCGACGATGGTTATGTGGGAAAGTAGCCAGTGCCTTGGAAAGAATATTGTGCAGAGTACTGGTAACAGAGACTCCAGAAAAGCATGGATAGGTGCACTGGCCATTGTGACATAACTGAAATAATGTTAAAATCGGCATTTAACACCATACAATCAATCAATCAATCAATCAAAGACAAAATTTCATCACCGAGGCCACTTTGGTCATCTGCAACTGGTTTGAAAGCAGTTAGTGGCTTTGCAAGAATGTTTATCCCTTTACCACGCAATCCCGACTTTTAACGGCCCTGAGAGTGAAGCCTCTTGAAAACATTGTGGGAAAAGGAGAAAATGCTGGTAACCAGTATTTTTTCCTTTTCCAACAATGTTTTCTACCCTTCCCAAAACAAATTTCAATTTTTTAATTACAATTATATTGTCATCTGCAAATGCTTTCAATTTGGACCAGTCTAAAATTTTGTCATTTGGTAAAGAGTTAACCCTTAGAGTGCTGAATTTATGAAATAAACCTTTTCAGTGAAGAAAATCATCCGAAATATTGTCATTTCAAGGTTCTTTTAGCCAGAAGGTGTATTGAAGTAGCTGACAGTGTAGATCAAAGATCAGACTGCACGTTCTGTGCAGTCTGATCTTGATCTACACTGTCAGCAAAAACAAGTTAAGTTGGTTCCAGCGCTTTAAGGGTTAAAGTACTGGTTAAAAAGAAAACCCCAGGAAAGCAGGATAAGTGCCATGCCTGCCACAATATGAAATAATATAGAAAATGGATTAAACACGATTTAAACAAACCAGCAACATGCTTGAATTTTAGATAAATCTACTCTGGTTTTGTCTAATAAATAATTAAGGGTAAATAAAGATCTGTGAATTTGTTATTTTGTACTTTCAGAGACTTTGACCTAGGTAGATATGTGATTGATCCAGATAGAGGGCAGTGTGTTTATGAACTGATAGGCGTCTCAAACCATTATGGTGGGCTAGGAGGAGGACATTGTAAGTGTGTTATCCCTTAATCAAATAATCCTCAAGTAAGAAGGCTTTTGAAAACATTGTGGGTAAAGGAGAAAATGCTGTTAACCATCATGTTCACTTTTTCCTACAAAGTTTTCTGCCCTGTCAAAGAAAAATCCCAGCATTTCAGCCCAAGTCAAAGCATTTGCAGACAACAAATAAATGTCGCTCAAATGATGGTATTTTTTTCATGAAAGGGTGGGAAACTTTGTTGGGAAGGAATTCACCCTTTCCCACAATGCTTTTAAAGACTCTGACAGGGTCTGTAAAGCTTGGGATCGTTCGGTATAGGATTAAGTATGGGGGAAAAAAGGTCCCTTGTCAAAACAGAAATATTAGTATTCAGCTTGATTTAGGGAGACCATTTTAGGTAGATGGTGTGAGAAATTCCGATTGCATGATTTCATTTTTCATTGGCTGTCAGATACAAAGTGTCGATGTGTATGTTAGCAATTTCATATGCTATGTTTAAACTGTATTTATTTCTGTTGTGACAGATACTGCATACTGCAGGAACAATGAGAAGGATTCATGGTACTATTTTGATGACTCCAGTGTGTCACAGTCCAGTGACGATAGTACAGTGGTATGTTGATAACTACAAGTATTTTAACACTTCTTATAAAGCAGTTTGAAGCAGAGGGACAACATGAGTGCCTAGAATGTTTTCCCTATATTTTTGGGCTTTTAAATTTTCCTCACTAGGAAGAGCAGCAGAGTGAGTGCGATACCTGTAAGCAATACCACCCAACACCATAACTGGGATGGGATTAATGGACCGATTTTGCATACTGTAATGGTTTTAGAAATTACCATTCTCTTCATGTGCAGCAATGCTTTTGAAAGTCATTGTCTTCAAAATGAAAATAGATTGTAATATGCTTTATTTGGGCTCATTATAAAAGTTTTGAAGTCAATCTTAATGAAGATTGTCTCAAGAATAGGACCATAGGAGTGAGAGTTTCTTATTGTAAAAAAATGAAATTTGGATTTGAAGAACACTTTCAACACACAAAACTTTGTGGCCTTGAGCCATTTTTACTAAAATACTAAAATAGTGATGGCATACCAAGATCAGGAAAACTTTTGATAAGGAGTGGAGGGGGGGGAGGTTTATACAAACAAACATTCAGCAAACCTTGGGTGATATGGCAATCAAGTCCCTCAGCTGTATCATGTAGCTTGATATGCAGCTACACGGTACATTTCTTCTCGGGAACTACACCATTTTACCGTTATTAAATTTGTAAGGCTCCTCTTAAAAAAGAAATCAAGAATTTTCTATTGATATCTTTCTAAGAATATTTCCATTGGCAAACAGTTTGTACATTCAATTTTTAGCGTGGTTTATCAATCCAGTTGGGAGCTTTCATAGACAGATCAATAGATGTGAATAACTTCACTGTGATTGCTCATGCCATTGCTAAGCCCTTTACACAGGCACAGTCATGTTTAAGATCATGTGAGTGGTAGTTCAAAATGGAAATCTCCTTTGTATGGACGAGGTTAGGTGTAGGTATGGAATCGACAGAGTTGTGATGAGTGAGAAACAAAATGTCATTTGGTTTTTCATGGTCTTTGATTTGAACTTTCTTTTTATCCTTCAATAGACAAAAGCTGCTTACGTGCTTGTTTACCAGAGGAAAGGAACGATTGATTGGGCTAAAAACAGAAATGTCACTGCCACAGTTACGTTGAATGGAGAGGTGGAAGGAAGACAGAAGGAAGAAGAAATGGATGTGAATTGACGAGAATCGATTAATAGGTTGATGATATTTTAGCCTGTCACCTCTGTACAATTTTTGGATTTTTTTTTTTAATTTTTGAGATCTATAGAAATAAACAGAAACTTTTTGGAACTTGAGAAATAAGTTGGTTGTATAAAAGGTAGAACAATCATTGTGAGAAACAGGGACATTGCTTTCTCAGTTTATCATAATGTTTCCTATGAATATCTGTTCAAAATAACTGAATGAAGTTTTAGTGGTAAAATTGGACATAGTCTCAACTCCTGTAATGCTATACAAATGAGCCATGCTCTGGCAGAAGGGGGCTTAATGCATGTTTGTGATGCATGTTAGTGATGCCAGTCAGCATATAATTATGGATCCATAAAGACCATTTTGTCTAACATCCAACTGTATGATAAGGTAGACTGGCCCTTTCACATACAGAAAATTGACTGATAGCGAAAAGTTTTGGCCAAGGTCAGCCTGCGCAGACTGCACCGGCTGACTTTGGTCGATACTTTTCACATGTACATTAAGCTGCCTTTTCACAGAGCATGGCTCGAATGAAATGGACATTCTTAGGACAACAGACGGGTTTATTGCAATGTCAGATCAGGGAGAGAAGGGGACAGTGTAGATCAAAGATTCTGTGCTGTCTAATCTTGACCTATACTGTAGGCACAAGAAATTAAATTTGGGTTCAGCAGTACAAGGGTTATGTTAAGATATCACAGCTCCTATGCTCCCATTCATCCTTGGCTGACTTTGTCAGTGTTTGTATTTCTTGCTTCCCATGGGATTTGCTGTTAGCACCTTGTGATGACAACAGTGATAACCAATTAAACATTGTTACATAATTATTATGCAATTTCATGCCCTAGAAACTCAGTAAAGTAATTGATACCCTTAAACACGAGATAAATTTAGTTCTGTGTTTTTGTGGTAATTATTCCCTAAATACATAGTAGTTTCCCAGAGGACAGATTTCTTTACATTCTAAGGATAGTAGATAGCCATTTTAAGATGTTCTGTGAACTATGGGATTGACAGTAAAAGCATCAAATGAAAAATGTTTAATCTTAAGAAACACTGAAACCGGCTGGATCAGCCAGAGGTGATAAGAGCATCTCTGCCAGCAAAAATTTCAATTAAAACAATCTGAAAAAGTACAGCTGGGTTGTATCGAAAGGGAAAACTATGCTGTAGCATTTTTTATGATGGTGTAGAGAAAATACATCATGTGTTAGGAAGTATTGAAGGCTCATATTGAGTTGTAATTCTGCTTATAAGATACACACAAATAGTACACATACTTGAGCCATGCTCAGTGAAAAGGGGGCTTAATGCATCTGTGAAAAGTATTGACCCAGGTCAGCCTGCGCAGTCCGCGCAGGCTGACCTGGATCAAAACCTTTTGCTATTGGTCAATTTTCTGTATGTCCAAGGACCAGCCTACCTTACGATTCAGTTGAAAGTTTTAAAAAAGTGGCTATTATGGATCCATAATTATGTGATGTCTTGCTTGGTAACATGCATCACAGAGACACACTAAGCCCCCTTTTGTCAGAGCATGGCTCATTTATTCTGCCCAATTATCTGGAATAAACTTGCAGCAGATAAAACAATCCTATGTTTTAATGACTCAAAGGCAAAAAGTTTTTGAAAACATTGTGGGAAAAGGAGAAAATGCTGATTAACAGCATTTTCTCCTTTTCCCATGTTTTCTACCGCTTTGAAGACAAGTTTCATCATTAGAGTCACATTTAATTTGTCATCTGCCAATGATTTTTAATCGAATTTTAAATTGTTCTGATGAGTTATTTTCCTTTGCCAGTGAGGTCTTTCACACACTCTTTTTTTTTTTTTTTGAAATAAATTACTAATTTGCACATGTTGTGGTTGTGAAGATTCCATGATATCTGTGCAAGTGTAGCCAATCTTGGCTTTGTAGTTGACCTATTATACTGTCTTCCTGACAGCTCTTTGTATTGTTTGCTTGACCATAGAAATGATGTTAAATTACTCATGCTTTTATTTTATCATATTCAGAAAAAAATTGTTCTTCTTTTTGCCATCAAATATTTTAAACTTTCGAATCTTAAAGGGGGGGGGGCGTGGAATCATGTAAAGCTTTCCCAGCTACACAATTTTAAGTTTTAACAACCCCCAGGTAAAAGCCTTTTAAAAAACAGTGTGGGAATAGGAGAAAATGCTGGCAACCAGCAATTTTACTTTTTCCACAATATTTTCTACCCCATCAAAGAAAGTTCCTTCTTTACCATGTTTGAATCATCGTCTACAAATGCTTTAAATTTGGATATGTCTCAAATTTTGTTGTTTGGTAAAGAGTTGACCCTTTACCAGACAACAAAATTTTAGCCTAGTCCAAATTGAAAGCATTTACAGACGACAATTCTAATGTGGCTCAAATGGTGCATTTTTTCTTTGATATGGTAGAAAACATTGTGGGAAAAGGAGAAAATGCTGGTTACCAGCATTTTCTCCTTTTCCCACAATGTTTTCAAAAGGCTTCTTTCTTAGGAGTGTCAAAAGGCGGCATTGTGCGGTAAAGGGTTTAGTGAACATTCAGAGAACTTTTGATCATTGATAAGAGTAAAGCTTGGTCCATGTGGATCTGCATGTTCCTTGTAGTATGATCTTGATTGATACCATTAGCAAATACCACTCATTCTTTTGTTCATTCATTAATTTTATTCTGAAATGATTTTTAGCTCACCTGAGCATGAAGTGCTCGAGATGAGCTATTGTGATCGGTCAATGTCCGTCGCCCGTCTGTCCGTCCGTCCGTTCACAATTACAAAAAAAATCTTCTCCTCCTAAACTAACATTCAGATTTCAATCAAACTTCACAGAAATGATCCTTATCTTTCAAAATACTTCAAAGAATTGAATTCCATGAAGAACTCTGGTTGCCATGGCAACCGAAAGAAAAAACTTTAAAAATCTTCTTGTCCCAAACTGTAAGGGCTAGAGCTTTCATATATGGCATGTAGCATCATCTAGTGGCCCTCTACCAAAAGACTTCAAATTATGGCCCTAGTGTGGAAATTGGCCCTATGTTGTGGGTTCTCGGATTTCACATAGAGATAAAGAAGGAAATCTTTAAAAATCTTCTTGTCCCAAACTGTAAGGGCTAGAGCTTTCATATATGGCATGTAGCATCATCTAGAGACCCTCTACCAAAATACTTCAAATTATGGCCCTGGTGTTAAAAATTGGCCCTATGTTGTGGGGTCTCGGATTTCACATAGAGATAAAGAAGGAAATCTTTAAAAATCTTCTTGTCCCAAACCGTAAGGGCTAGAGCTTTCATATTTGGCATGTAGCATCATCTAGTGGCCCTCTACCAAAATACTTCAAATTATGGCCCTAGTGTTGAAAATGGCCCTATGTTGTGGGTTCTCGGATTTCACATAGAGAGAAAGAAGGAAATCTTTAAAAATCTTCTTGTCCCAAACCGTAAGGGCTAGAGCTTTCATATTTGGCATGTAGCATCATCTAGTGGCCTGCTACCAAAACACTTAAAATTATGGCCCTGGTGTGAAAATTAGCCATATTTTGTTGGTCTCGGATTTCACATAGAGATAAAGAGGGAAATCTTTAAAAATCTTCTTGTCCCAAACCGTAAGGGCTAGAGCTTTCATATTTGGCATGTAGCATTATGGTGTTGAGTCTTCTTGCAAGTGGTTGTGGGAAAGAGGTTGATCACCATTATATCTTATAAAGAGTCAACTCAATACTGATCTGCTAAAACATTAATTAATTTCTTGAGCATCTCTGCAACAATTACAGTAAACTTTGCTTATTACTATATTGCTTAATACGATATATTGCTTATAATGATGTTAATCCCTTGGTCCCAACAGGGTCTCTTTTTATAAGAATATACATCAGTTAAAACGATATTCAGATAAAACGATATGATTTCTTCAGTCCCCTGAGTATCATTATAAGTGGAACCCTATTTTGGGCTGTCGCAGATGTCAACCCGTACCAAGTATGTGCCACTATTGGGAAACACTGAGTCTTTTAACTGCTTTCTGCAATTATTGTCTAAATGTTGTCAACTTTTGATTTGCCTGTCTATCAAAAGGTCATTGCATATCTAATTTATTTTTGGACCTACTCATAAAAAAGGTATAATCACAATATTAAGACTGAATATGAAGGCCATATCTGTGAACGATGGCTTATATGCAGAGCAAAAAACAAGAGGCAAGTGGCCATAACAATGACAGCCGAGTTGCATTTCAGGTGAGCAATTTAGGACCATCATGGTCCTCTTGTTTATACTATTGCTTGGATGTAGGTATAGCTTATTAACTCTCTACCATGTGACGAAATTCAGACTTGTCCTAGTGAAAACATTTGCAGACGGCAAATTGTGACTCAGTTGTTAAGATTGTTTTTGAAAGGACAAAAATACTGTGGCACGAATAATGGAATTTGTCAGATGTTGGAATATATTGTGGGAAAACAAGAAAATGCTGGGTACTAGCCTTTTCCCCTTTTCCCACAATATTTTCTAGCCAAGATATTCTCATTTTCTAGGTGTATTTAATTTGACATCTGCAAAATGTTTCTAATATCGACATGTCTAAAATTTTGTCATCTGTTGAAGAGCTTACCCATACCCTTGCATATCTTTACATCTGATGTTCAGATGATTAAACGTACGAGTATACCAAACATTCCTGAGTGGTAATGACTCTGAGGAAGAATGCTTTTGAAAACATTGTGGGAAAAGGAAAGTGGTGTGTACCAGCATTTTCTCCTTTCCTGCGATGTTTTCAAAAGCATTCTGGCCTAGGGTCCCAAGAATATAGGATTGTTTGGTAAAGAGTTTTTGCATAGTGTTTAAAATAAAAAAAGATGACAGTGACAAACATTGAAGACCAAGAGTAGACACCAAACAATGCAATTTCAGATGTGGGTTATGAGAAAGAATAGAGATATGTGTCAGCAGCTTTTATTTACCATAATTGCTTTGAAGAAAAGGGTACACAGCAGGGGTTTTCTTTGCTTTCCTGATAGGCTAAAAGGTTCTTTTGGATTAATCATAAATAATTATGATCTTTTTATGTAACATGTACAGTTATGGTAATATGTATATTTATTTATTATTGTATAATATGCTGTCAAATATTTCTTGCACTATAAAAATTGCTGGCTGTGTAAGACGACAAAGCTTTTAATTCCTCCATATTGGAAGCATTTATAGACAATTGATATAATACTGAGCAAATGATAGGATAGGTAGAAAACATTGTTAGAAAAGGAGAAAAGGCTGACTAGCAGCATTTTCTCCCTATTCCACAATGTTGTCAAAACCCATCTTCCTCACTGCAACTAAAACATGGTATGGTTTAGTTAAGGTTTAAACTTTAAAGGCATGTTCTTATTAGGGAAAATGTTACCAAATGAGTTGTTGTGGATTTTTGAGGGTCATTCAGAAAGTCATTGCGTGTGTTCTAGTAATTTGTCTGACAGGAGCGTGTGTAATTCATGAATTATGCCTGATTTCTAATGTAAAATACATGAATTACTGGTATGTCTCATTTACAGCAAGTGTAGATCATGAAATTTGTCTGAATGAGAGAGAATGTGTAGTTCATGAAATATGTCTTATTTATAGGATGTAATTCATGAAGTATGTCAGAGTTTGACTTTGTGTCATTTTTGAAACCAATTTTACAGAACTTACTGTGGAGATTGAGTGAATGGATTGAGGTATATATGGATGGATTGATGGATGGATAAATTTATAAATGGATGGATAAATGGATGGATGGGAGAGGTTTTAAGGCTGGTTGACATCTAGGGTCATTTTTAGCAACCTGTGGAGAAAATATAACTCCAAGGATTATGTTTAATTCAGCATCCCTCTAAAATAAAAAAATTGTGGCAGATGACTTCAAAACACTTTTTGCTTCTTGAAACAAACTTTCACCTGAAGAAGTGTTAACCCTTATCTGCTGAGTAAGTTAAATGAAACTTTAAAATCGATAGTAAAAACCTAAATAATGCTATTTCAAACTTATATTTTTGGGGGAGAAAAATATCTCCGTATCGGACAGTGTAGATCAAAGATTAGACTGCATGTTCTGTGCAGTATCTTGATCTACACTGTCCGCAAAAAGTCAGTAAGTTGCGCTTAGCAGCATAAGGGTTTAAGGCAGTTATTTCGAGCTTGTGCCTATTGGATTATATGCTTTATTTTACGGGATATCTTTGAATGTAAATTGCCGGAAGCCGTTATTATTTTATCAAATTGACCTATGTTTTAATCTCTCTGATGAAAAATACTTTTGAAAACAATGTGAAAATTGCAGAAAATGCTGATTACTAGCATTTTCTCATTTTTCCACAATATTTTCTACTTTTTTAAAGACAAATGGTAAAGAGATTAAGGTAATTATATCTTACAAGGGGTATTTTAGATAAGGTTTTCTTTAACCCTTTACTGAACAAGAGATGTTTCAGTGACCCTGAAGAAAACAGGCTTTTCAAAATATGGTAGGAAAAATAAAAAATGCTGGTAATCAGTCAGCAAGTTTTTAGCCTTTCAAACACCAATCCGATCATTTGAGCTACATTAACCGTTTACCACACAATCCCAACTTTTAACACCCTGAAGAAGAAGCCTTTTGAAAATATTGTGGGAAAAGGACAAAATGCTGGTAACCAGCATTTTCTCCTTTTCCCACAATGTTTTCTACTCTTCCAAAAACAAATTTCAATTTTTGATTCACATTTAATATTTTGCCGTCTGCAAAAGCTTTCAATTTGGACTGGTCTAAAACTTTGTCGTTTGGTAAAGAGTTAATACTTGTCATTTGCCATGGATTTTAATTTATAAGATTTAAAAATTTTTTTGATAAAGGGTTAAAAGATATGTATAGTGTTGCTCTCTGGAAACTTTGTTCATTAAACTAAAGCTTCACTTTCATATATCATACCTATATATGAGCAATGGGGCTTAATGCATCTACAAGATGCACCATACCAAGCAAGTCATCACAGGATCATGGATCCATGAATTCCATCTAGTCTAAAAACTGACTGAATCGTGAGGTAAACTGGCCTTTTGAAAATGCAGAAAATTGGCCTCTAGCACAAAGTTTTGGCCCAGGTCAGCTTGGCGGACTGCGCAGGCTGACCTGGATAGATACTTTTTGTAGATGCATTAAGCCCCCTTTTCACAGAGCATGGCTCATAATTATAATTATCTAAAAAATGATAGATGCAGTTACTTAATTTGAGGCAAATCGAAAACTACTATTTTGTTGTAATTGCCCTCTGTCACACTGTTTTCAATACAATCAACTGTGGGTAGAGTGAAAAGGTATCCATTAAAAAGAGTTATGATGTTTTGCAATCCAAAATATTGATTTTACTAGTGTCTTTGACCTTTTACCACGCAGTCCTGAGTTTTAAGGACCCTGGGAAGAAGACTTTGGAAAACATAGTTGGAAAAGGAGAAAATCTGGTAACAGCACTTTCTCATTTTCTCACAATGTTTTCTACCCTTTTCAAAGACAAGTTCTATTGTTTTAGCCCGATTTAATTTGTTGACTGCAAAATGCTTTCAATATGGATGAGTCTAAAATTTTGTTGTCTATTAAACAAGTTCAAAGAACTAGATTTTCTTGTATAGTGATTCCTTACACTAAATAAATGTTTGTTCATCTGGGGCTATATATATCTACCGTTCTAAATTCCATTTTATTTCTGAATTCCAAAATCAAACTTATGATTTGCAAAGGTTTCAGCCAATCAGATAGCTAGTCTTGGAATTAGGAATAACAAAAATATTTAGAATGTTTGATTATATAGCCTCAGAATTTCTTTTGTCAGTCTATCTTTGTTATTAATGCATGAATAAAAAGCTGAAAACCATGCTGGGTTTTAGTCTTTTTGACACGAAAATTTCTCATCTGTGTTTTATATTAACTGAAGGTTTTGGTTTGTATTGGAGTTTAATGTCACTTTAACAGCTCGCAACACATCATGGTCGTCAGTGACGCACCCATGTGTTTCCTGGCTTTCTCACACGAGTACTGACACAACTTTCTTTCCAGAGCCACTGAGTACTTACATGCATCAGAGGTGAGAGGTGAAAAATTGCTGGAAAGAAAGTTTGCCTCAGCTGGGTATTGAACTCGCAACCACCAGATCATGAGTCACTGAGCTACCCGAGCGAGCGAACGGAAGGTACTATAACACTTTACCACACAATCCCGAGTTTTAACGACCCTGACAGAGATTTTCAAAAACATTCTACCAACAGGGAAAAGGAGAAAATGCTGGTGACCATGTTGTCTACAAATGCTTTCCAATCAGACAAGGACAAGTTTGTATTTCTGTTGTGTGGTAAAGAGTTAAAACAGAAGGAATTTGAAAAAAATTAATTCTATGAAGTATGTTCTGAGGTGTGGAAATACAAAAGAGCAACAGATGATCCAGCGAACTTAGAATGATTCTCTCCTTTCCTCTGAATAGTCATCCTTTTCATCTTTTTTCTCCATTGTGGTAAATCTTAAAATATTTTGGTACTTCTTGTGCAATCAATACATGGTAAATTCTGACTGCTTGCTGCATGTGAGGCCAGGTACATATATGTTGTCAGTGATGGTCTAGTACAATACACAGACCAGATACTAACAGTAAACTGATGACCCATCTACCCCTTTATCTACAGATTTAGAGCATTTTACAACTGGCTTAGCTGCATTATCTTCCACTAGGTGGCATTTTTCAAATACATAACCTATCTGAAATGGGCATTCTGGGTACAGAGTCAATCCCGTTTTTCCCCATGTCTATATTTAGAAACTGTCAACAGTGATTTGCAGTAAACAATGGTATTTTATAAAATTATTTTCCCTGTTTGAAATCATTATATTTTGAAGAAATTTGTAGCGAAATACTGGCTTGATTTTACTGCAGGCATATTATTTATAGCCATTTTCCACTTGCTATTTTGGTATTATCAATTGTCTTGCCAAGCCCTGGTAGCTCAGTGGGTAGCGTGCAGGACTTGAGAACAGGAAGTCGCTGGTTCGATCCCCGGCTCAGCCAACTTCTTTCAGAGGCTTGATGAGTCATTGCGACAGGATTCATTACACTCTCACCACTGACCATTGTTTCGACGATGGCTATGTGGGAATGCAGCCAGTGGCTTGGAAAGAATATTGTTTGGAGTACTGGTAAAAAGAAACTCCAGGAATGAATGGATAGGTGCATTGGCCGCTGTGATATAACTGAAATAATGTGGAAAACGGCATTAAACCATAAAATCGTTTCTCCTGTACAGTGTATAGTGATGTATCATAGCAGACAGGTCAAATCTTCAATGAATATTAACATGTGCAGATAACAGGCCTAGCAGCCATTGTAATCATGATCAGACTGCAAAAACATGCAGTCTGATCTTGGATCTACACTGCTGTACTGGGATATTCTGTCCATTAGCTGTTGAATTGGCAGTTATTTAGCTATTTTTCACCAGATAGAAAATTTGAGTTGGCATGTATGTTAGGGTTTAAATGACTCTTATTTTTAGACATTATAGATGCAGAAAAATATTTTAGAAATCGGGAAATTGCTTATTTTGAGCAATTTCTCCAGCCTTTTTATTGATGCGCATGTACATGTATGTTTAGCCCCCTTTCACGTTTGATTGATTGACAGAATTTATAAAATGTCATTTAGATTGTAGGAAAAAAGGTTAAGAGTCAACATTTACACACATAGGACCTGACCTTTTCACTTTTCACTACCATTCACGAGTTACACAGCGATTTTTTTGCACCGAAGAAAGATAACTCTTCAAGCATTCTGTAACAGTATTTGCTCGGTTATCTCCCTTTGGCCGTCTATATAGGTGAGGCGACTGTACAGAAAAGATGTCCGTTTCCTCTGCGTATTTCCTCGCTTTTTTTGGGGGGGTGGGGTTGAATTGTATTCTACCAGCCGCTTATACCAGCCTTGTTATTCAGGAATGCTGCACCTAGAAGATCT
Source organism: Tridacna gigas (assembly GCA_945859785.2). Classification (NCBI taxonomy): domain Eukaryota; kingdom Metazoa; phylum Mollusca; class Bivalvia; order Cardiida; family Cardiidae; genus Tridacna; species Tridacna gigas. The sequence continues at coordinate 28,827,758 of OX244036.2, read as the reverse complement.
GTATGATCGTCTTGTTCGATCTTTTTAATGTTTTAACGCTTAAAATTCCTTTGACAAGTGGCGCTGATGGCGTCTTACTGTTCTACCGTCACGTCTCCCAATTAAAAACTGAATGCACGCCATAAGGTGGTTGTTTTACTCCCATTCAAGGCGTCTAGACAAAGAAAAATGAAAATACTATATCTGGGAATACTGTAGATAAACTCGCTTGGCAAAGGAAAAATTAGGGATAGAATATGATCCTAAGGTTTGGAGAATGAGATCGAAATTGCACTTTAAGATTATCAGCCTTATTTTTTATGAAAAGAAAAATGCAAAGCCATGGGTCTAATTGAAGAATAGTGTCAACTTCAAGGGACTGTAAAATAATATTGAAATTTCCCGGTTGCATACTTTGATCAACGGTAGCTGAAATGAGACGTGCTTTATTGGATGAAACCCCGTGATGCGATTGGGCGTGAAAAATGCAAAAATACAAAACCGATAACCGGAAGTGTAAATCACGTGACATACATATACAGACAAAATGTCGGATGCAGACATCGGAGGATTGTTATCACAGGCACACAGACCTAATATAGGTCTTAAATTCGATAAAAAGTTATCGGATACAGAGAGGTCATCCAGGGTAAGATAAATTTAATAGTTATGTCAAATTTTCATTCACACGAAGCGTGACATTTGCCACAGTTGAATTCATGATCACTGTCCATTCATGAAAAAATCACGATTCGTCGTTCATTTCAACTTCTAACACGTGCTATTAGAAAAACTCCCCGTATGGTTTGAGTGCAGTAAACTCCAATTTCAACCAGCCCAGTTAATTTTATGATCAATATGTGGTTTCAAGACGACTGTGCCCTTTACAGATTTTCACGTAAGAAATGTTTTGTTCCGGTGTCGGAAAGAAATGACATGAGGTCCAGATGGATTGGGGTTATCAAGTTCGAAAGAGATCTTCACAACTCATTAGACTAGTATTAACCCTTTACCGGGATATGCATTGTTCTTTATGATTCTGAAAAAAGGCTGTATGAAAACCTTGTTGGAGAATGAGAAAATGCTGGTTACCAGCATTTTCTCCTTTTCCACCATGTTTTCTACCCTTCTAAAGACAATTCCCATCATTTGAGTCACATTAAATTATTGTTTTGCAGATGAACAGTTTTCAAATTTTGATGGTGTGGTAAAGAGTTAATGAAAAAATTCTTCATATGATAACCATAGATATTTTAAGCTTTAATGAAGAGCTTGATAAATATTCATCTTTGAACCTGTTGTGCAGAGTTTAAGCTGTGGATATGTCAATGTTTGAATTTACCTCTAAAACCGCCAACAAATACATACGGTGAGTGAAACCTTGTCTTGATCTTGAAGCCTCAGGAAGATTAATTTTTCTTGCAAAATTATTGCGAAAATCTGACTGTGATAAGAGTTCTCCATAGGGTGAAGGGTCTTGTATTTGTTTAAATCTGAAATGGATGAATGAAAACTTGTCATGTTTATTTATAAGAAATAAGTATTTCATTCACTGTCAACTTCTGTGAGTCTATAACAAACAACTGTAGAAACAATATAGCAAAAGCAGAAATTGTTCATCTTAAAGAATTTTTCTATTTATCACTACATTTTGGTACACCTCATTTTTTTAACCCAGTACCCAACAATCCCAAGTTTTAATAACTCCAGGTAGGAAGGCTTTTGAAAACATTTGGGGAAAAAGAGAAAATGCTGGTAAGCAGCATATTATCCTTTGCCCACAATGTTTTCTGTTCTATCTCAGATAAGTCTGACCATTTAATCGATACTTAATTTGTTGTCTGATAATGCTTTGAATTTGGACCAGTCTTAAAATTTTATTGTTGGTAACCTCATTTTCTTCCTTTCATAGACAAATCCCATCATTTGAGCAGCAGTTATAATGTCAGCAAAGTCTTCAACATGAATAAGTTTAAAAGTTTGTCATTTACATGTAATGGCCTACACCCCTTGACTATTTCTTACCTAGAGATTTTAGACTTAATCTATGCTGTATTAATGAATAAAGTAAAAGTTAACAGATTATTAAATAGCATACCTTTGATGTCAATGAAAGATGGCTTCCTTGTTTAGGCTGTGTTTAGGAATTAACCATTAGAGTGTTTGTCACATTTGCTGTTGCTCTTGTAGCCAGTGTAGATCAAGAATATGTTGTCTGATCTTGGATCCACACCAAATACTCTGTTGAGACATTCTTTTTAAAACAATCATGGAATTTCATTGTTTTGGTCTTCTTCCGGACTACAAGGGTGTTTTTGTTTATTTAGCCATTTCTGTGTTAAACCTTGAATAAAGTTAAACCTAACAGACTTCTCAGACTAGAAAAAAGACCAAAAATAATGGCAATCTCAAGGTCTTTCTTGTCCACCAAGCAGACTGTAAATAAAAGATCAGACTGTACATTTTTTGCAGTCGTATCTTGATCAACTCTGGTACCAAAGCCAATTCTTGCTAGGACAGGTGCTCTCAGGGTTAAGATTTGATGATCTCGGGTACCCATCTCATTTATTATTGAGGCTTTTCCTGTTTTTGCAGTCATCAATGGATGGCCTTTTTTCCTGGAAAGGTCAGAATACATAACTGAGTATCACAGGCTTTCTATTGATACACAATTGTTCGCATCAAGAATGCACCCTTTACCGGAGAATGAAGATCATGATCAGACGGCACAGGATATGTTGTCTTATCTTTGATTTACATTCTCTGATTATTGTGGAAACAATTTGGCAAAAAGAGCCTTGAAATTTGAATAGGTTGCAGAAAATGTCCATGGATTAACATAGCCTTGAAAGGGTCAGTTCATTACTGAAATATACTGCTTTCCACATCCCTGCAGTTGGTTGCTTTTAACAACATTAAATTACAATAGAAGAAATATTCTCTATGTGTGATAGTGTATGAGATGTGCTCTGTGAAAAGGAGGCTTAATGCATTTACAGAAGTTTCAACCCTGATTAGCCTGAGCAGTTTGTGCAGGCCGACCTTGGCTGAAACTTTTTGCTTTTGGTCAATTTTCTGCATGTTAAAGGACCAGTGTACCTCATGGTTCAGTAGGTTGTTATACAAAACATATTTTAGAGATGTATAGTACTATGATGACTTGCAAATGCATGTTGGAGATGCATTAAGCCCCTTTTTCACAGAGCATGGCTCAGGTGTATTTACACATATATTCACATTTTAAAACTCAATTTTCATGCTTATAACCTATAGTATTCAAAGATACTTGTATCATAGCAAATTTGTTCAGTGAAGTAAAAACTTTCAAGCCTTTCTTTACCAAACAATCTTGTGTTACATATACATATAATGATCTTGTGGAAGAAGGCCTTAAAACTAGGAATTGTTCGGTACACAACCCTGAGTTTTAACAACCCTAAGGAAAAAGACCACTGAAAACATTATGGGAAAAGGAGAAAATGCTGGTAACCGGCATTTTTCCTCAATGTTTTTTACTATTTCAATGAAAAATTTCCTAATTTATTCAATATTTAGCTTGTGGTCTGCAAATGCATTCAATTTGGACCAGTCTAAAATTTTGTCATTTGGTAGAGTTAACCCTTTAACAGATGACAAAATTTTAGCCTTGTCCAAATTGAAAGCATTTGCAGATGACAATTTCTGTGTGGTTCAAATGGTGCAACTTTTCTCTGATAGGGTAGAAAACATTGTGGGAAAAGGAGAAAGTGCTGGTTACCAGCATTTTCTCCTTTTTGAACAATGTTTTCAAAAGGCTTCTTTCCCAGGGGCGTCAAAAGGCGGCATTGTGCGGTAAAGGGTTAAACAAGAAACAGTGAGCCAATTTCATACTTAAAATAAACTTCTGTATTAGTTGTTTATTATGAGTGATGAAGATATCTATTTATCTTTGTTGCTGAAATTAATGACTTGAATGTTTGTACCTTCATTCATAGTGGTATTACCGAAGATCAAACATGTTGCTGTGGAAACAGATCATTTAGGTATTAAGGTGAAAAGTTTATCAAATCCCATGTTTAGCATCACAAACCAGTTTTTTTCAGTATCTATAAAATCAGTTACCTTTTTATAGATGACAAAATTTTAGAATAATGGAATTGGAAGTATTTGCAGACAACAAAGTTAGCATGGGTCAAAAGATTGAATTTTATATTTGTAAAGGTAGAAAACATTGTGAAAAATGAGTAGAATGCTGGTTTACTTAAAATTTTCTCCTTATCCGACTGTGACTATATTCAAAAACCTACTCAGTGTTGTTTACACATTGAACTGTTTCATAACTGGTGGAAAATTGAAGGATAAAAAAATTGGTCATTTATGGAAAAGAAGCCAGCTATGTCTTACAGAGCAAGATGCAGTTAGCTTAGCCCATTACCAGTAAAGGGTTGACCCTTTCCCAAACAAAAAAATTTAGACTCGTCCAAATTGGAAGCATCTGCAGACAACAACTCTTTAAGTGGTACAAATGATCTGAAGTTCTTTGACAGGGTCAAAAACATTGTGAGAAAAGTAGAAAATGCTGGTAACCAGCATTTTCTCCTTTTCCCACAATGTTTTTAAAAGGCCTCTACCTCAGGGTCATTAAAACTCAGGATTGTTTAACTCTTCACCAAACAACAAAATTTTAGACCAGTCCAAATTGAAAGCATTTGCAGTCAACAAAATAGATGTGACCCAAACACTGAAATTTTTTTTGGGGAAGGATAGAAAACATTGTGGGAAAAGGAGAAATGCTGGTTACCAGCATTTTCTCCTTTTCCCACAATGTTTTCAAAAGGCTTCTTTCTCAGGGTTGTTAAAACTCGGGATTGTGTGGTAAAGGGTTAAAGGGCTAAATGAGAATAAAAGCCAACCGGTAAAATCCTAACCACAAATAGTTTTTGTATTCAATCTTAATATCAGACTGCACATAATGTGTCTAATGTTATAATGTGTTAACGCTGTACCAAAAAGTAACAAGATTTAACAACTCTGAGGAAGAGTTCTTTTCTAAACATTGAGGGAAAAAGGAGAGAATGCTGGTAAACAGGTAGCAGATGGTGTATATCTAAGACTAGACTGCAGGTTCAAAGACCAGATTGCACATTCTGTGTATTTGATCATGATTTACTTTTCCCTGCAAAAGCAATCAAAGTGGATGTTGGCAATGAATGGGTTTACTAATTTACCCAACCACAAAATTTTAGACTAGTCCAAATTGAAAGCATTTGCAGAAGACAAATTGAATTTAGCTGAAATGATGGTTATTGTTTGTGAAAGTGTAGAAAACCTTGAGGGAAAAGAAGAAAATGGTTACCAGCATTTTGTCATTTTCCCACAAGGTCTTCAAAGGGCTATTTCCTCAGGGTCATTAAAACTCTGGATTGTGTGGTAATGAGTTACTGTCTGAAAATGCTCAATATATGAATAAAGTACTGTAACAATTAACACTATACCACACAATGATCCTGATATTTTAATGATACTGATAAAGAAGACTTGAAAACATTGTGGGAAAAGGAGAAAATGCTGGTAACCAGCATTTTCTCCTTTTCTCACGATGTTTTCTCCCGTATCACAGACAAATCTCACAGTTTGAGCCACATTTGATTTGTCGCATGCAAGTGCTTTCAATGCAGAATGACTCTAGAAATTCTTTGTGTGGTAATGAGCTAACTCGGTCTCTTTGTATGATATAACATCATTCACATCTGCCCCAATAATTTCCATTGACAGATTAACCTTCCTAATGTCACAGGGGAGACCAAACTGAAGGACGAAAGGTCAAGACATTATGATTAATAATACAGAATTATACCGAAATGATATATTGGGTACAATATAGACCCTCTGGTTTCTAATTCACTTTTACTTGTTATGTGCCTCCATCTTTCTGATAAATGTTTTGAACCTTTTATTGAATGACAACATTTTAGAGTTGTCCAACTTGAAAGACATGTATTTGCAGACGACAAAATTAAATGTGGCTCAAAAGATGGAATTTTCTTTGGAAGGGTAGAAAATATTGTGGAAAAAGAAGAAAACGCTGATTACCAACTTTTTCTCCTTTTGCCATAATTTTTACAAAGGCTTTGTTCCTCAAGGCTTTTAAAACTCAGGATTATGAGGTTAAGGGTTAAGCAGCCTGTGGGTTGACTCTGTAACAAAATGACAAAATGTTAGTCATCAAAACATAAAGCATTTGTAGACAACAAAGTAAATGTGGCAAAATAAAGGGATCTCTCCTTGTTTCCCACAATGTTTCCAAGAGCCTTTTCCTCAAGATTGTAAAACATGGGATTGCCAGAAGTCAATGTTTTGAATTTGTCCAAATCCAAAGGATATGCAGACAACAAATTGAACATAACTCAAAGGATGGAATTTTTTAATGGAATTTTGGAAAACATTGCGGGGAAAAACAATTGCTTTCAATTTAGACTAGTAAATTTTGTCTGCTTATGGGTTAACCCTTTACCACACAATCCCAAGTTTTAATGACCCTAAAGAAGAAGGCTTTTGAAAACATCTTGGGAAAAGGAGAAAATGCTGGTAACCAGTATTTTCTGCTTTTTCCACAATGTTTTCTAACCTATCAAGGACAGAAATCATCATTTGAGCTACATTTAATTTTTCGTCTGCTAATGCTTTCAATTTGGGTTGAGTCCAAAATTTTGTTGTGTGGTAAAGAGTTAAATAGTTAACTTTCTATAGACAAGGTTTTTATTAAGCTTGAAATGCAGCAGACTAATGTTGAAGACATTGTGCACATGCTATCATGTATCAAACCTTGATTCAGGTTGATTTTCAGTGTTTTACTAGAATTTTTGAAATTCTGTTCACCCTTACCCTGCTAAATAAAAGAAATGAAACTTTCAAACCGATAGTATAAACCCAAATTTTCCTATTTCATAGGTAGGTTTGGAGGAAAGCTATTTTCCTTATTGGACAGTGTAGATCCAGGATCAGACTGCATGTTCTGTGCAGTCTGATCTTCATCTAAGCTGTCCGCAAAAGGTCAGTGAGTCGCGCTAAGCAGCCTAAGGGTTAAGTCGTGACATTCCCTATAATATGAAGTATTAATTATTATTGAAATAATATTGATTATGGCCTTAAAAACCCAACAATTGGAATAAGGAAGAGAATATACAGTACTCTTTGCCAGACCAAATAAAATTTTAAACTTGTCCATTTTGAAACTAATTTGTGGACGACAGATTAGATGTAGCTCAAATGAAAGGAATTGTCCTGTTAAAGGATAGAATGGATTGTTGGAAAAGGAGAAAATGCTTCGAACCAGCATTTTCTCTCTGTTCAAACAGTCTTTAACCCTTTTCCAAACGACAAATTTTGGACTGGTCCAAATTGAAAGAGTTTGCAGACAACAATTTTAAATTTGATGGAAATGGCAGAAAGGTCTCAAAAAGGGTAGAAAACACTGTGGGAAAAGGAGAAATTGCTCGTTACGAGCAATTTCTCCTTTTCCCAAAGTGTTTTCAAAAGACTTGTACTGCAGACACATGAAAACCAGGGCTTGTTTGAGAAAGGGTTAAAAGACCTCTAACTCCCAGTTGTTAACCTTTAGGCTGCTAAGGGTTACTCAAGGATGTTTTGTGGACTGTGTGGATGAAGATTGACCTGTACAGAACATGCAGTCTGATCTTGGATCCACCTTGTTGCATAAGGAGACATTTTTCCTCGTAAAAATACCTTTGAAATAACAGAATTTTGAGGTTTTACTAAGGGCTTTAACCCTTTACTGTACAATGCCGCCTTTTGACGCCCCTGGGAAAGAAGCCTTTTGAAAACATTGTGGGAAAAGGAGAAAATGCTGGCAACCAGCATTTTCTCCTTTTCCCACAATGTTTTCTACCCAATCAAAGAAAAATTGTACCATTTGAGCCACATTGAAATTATCGTCTGCAAATGCTTTCAATTTGGACAAGGCTAAAATTTTGTTGTCTGGTAAAGGGTTAAAGTTTCTTTTCATTTATTTAGCAGGTTGAGAGTTAAAACGTGAGATTGTTGGGTAAGATGTTAACCCTTTACCAAACAACCCCATGTTTTAATGACTCTGAGGGAGAAGACTTTTGAAAACATTGTTGGAAAAGGAGAAAATCCTGGTTACCAGCATTTTCTCCTCTTTCCATGATGTTTTCTACCCTATTAAAGACAATCAAATACCTTGGCTTTTAGCCACTTATGATTTGTTGTCTGCAAATGCTTTCAATTTGGATGGGTCTAAAATTTTATAGTTTGGTAGAGAACAGACAGATTCGCTTCATAAATTATTGACTAAGCAAGAAATCATCAGACTGATCAATGTAAACAGTCTGTCCATTAATGTAAACAGTGAAACAAAGTAAATACACGTCTCTGTTTAGAATTTGTTTCTCTTTCTTTAGTTATCAGAAGATGAACTTATGGACTTCTCCATATAAAACGAATTTAAAGAGGACAAAATCAATGAAGAGCAGCTCAATGATGGTAGTTTTCCTTGACGGGTAGAAAACAGTGTGGAAAAAGTAGAAAGTGCTTGATATCAACATTTTCTCTTTTTCCAACTGTTTTCAAAAGCCTTCTTTCAGAGAGGTAATACAAGTATGGTAGATAACCCTTAAAGCACCTTTCAAACTGTAATTGCCTTTGAAGGCAGTATAGATCAAGATCAGACTGCACAAATCTGCAGTATAGATCTTTAATCTATACTGTCCCCTTTGCTGAAACACCACAGGCAAAAAGCAACCATGAAATTGCAATTGGCTTGTTCTAATCTGAAGATGTCCCAAGAGTTTATTTGGCCCTTTAAGGGTTAAACTTCAGGAATGTCTAGAAAAGTATGGTTGCTTTTGTAGAGTGTAGATGAACATCAGACTGCACAGACTGTACAGATTGATCCTGACTTTTGCTGTCAAAGGTTTTGCAATTTAGTTTGGAGAAAATATCATTGAATTGGCAGCAGTTCTGCTTATTCTACTGACTAATGATACCAATTTCATTTATTGAGTAGTCTGACGAGTCACTGATAAGGGTTAAGCTGAAATTGATTTACCGTATTCCATTTTTTCCCAGTTAACCTTCTTTACCGCCCTGTGGAATACGTTTTTTTGTAAAAGGACAAATTCCATCATTTGAGCCACATTATCCGTTGCTAATGTTTCTTTCAAAATTACTAAAATACTTTGCTTATCCTTGTTATGTACTTCACCTAATTAATACTCCCTAATAGTAGCACTGACCCCCCCCCCCCCCCCCCCCCCCCCCCCCCCATCATCTTGCTTCAGAGGCCTCCAGACAACCCCAACCCACACCAAACCTTAGCTTAAAATCAGCTTCTGGAGTGACAAACGTCCTAAGGAAGATAACTTCACTAAAACCTTTTGTACACACAGACTGACAAAAATTATTGATGACAGTTATTTTATAAATAAACTTACCGATACAGCAGTGACATAATCAGGTAAATCATAATTACTTCACAAAGCAATGTCATTAACACCTGACTATCTGAATAAAGATACACTTCTGATAACATTATGAACTTCAGGTACACAATATTTGTCTTCTAACTTTGAAAAACTTCAAGAAAGTGAAGTATGGAAGACCTGTGTCCCATATTAATCGTGAATGAAGTTTAATGTCTGAATGAATCGCAGTTGGCAGTAAAATCGATATTCTGCATTTGTACAGCAGATGATCTCTTTGCAGTTGGCACTGACTTGCACCCAGATCAAAGTACCGATGCGTTAAGTAGGAGAAATATGGTAGCTAGGTTGGTAACTAGTACAGATAACTGTCCCCGAAGGTGATTTTAGTTTTTGATTGGTCGCCTCCAGGTCCAGAGACGAACGTGATTAAATCATTTGAAATATGAGCACAGATTTTGTGTGCACCTTGAAACTCTCTTATTTTCACAAATAGAGGACAAAACTAGAATTTGAACATACCTGTTGCTTAAGTATTCAACAATCATTCGTTTCAAATACAAATATTTTCAATTTAAATGTTAAACATGTGAAAAAGAGTTTAATTCATCTGTTACTTGAGGTGTTTACATTCCCCAAAATACACACAAACTGGCAGCCAAATACAGTAAGTTTCATTCGTTCTTTCCAAGATTAATGTCTTAGAGAAGACTTCTACGAGTGCTTTAGATAATGAAGTGTTTTGTAATTTGTCCCTTGTCATGTGTGTCACTAAAAATTAATTGTATTTCATATCAATACAGGTGAAACTGACGAAACAGAAAGTCAGTACAGCGCTGTAGCTTTGCTACCGGAAAATTCACGATGGACTCGAGATGGTGCCGTACACAGTAAATGTCCAAAGAATAAAAGAAGCACTGGAAACGTCTCATTATTGAGACTTGGTTGGTAACCTACAGGACTTCAAACCGGTGGTTTGCTGGTTTGATTTTCCAGCTCAACCAGTTTCTTTTGGTGCATTGATGATAGTCATTATACCCCCCAAAACTCTGTTTGTTATACCCCCCAAAACTCTGTTTGGGGGGTATATAGGAGTCAGCTTGTCGGTCGGTCCGTCGGTCCGTCCGTCGGTCCGTCGGTCGGTCGGTCGGTCGGTCTGTAGCTTTTTGTCCGCTCTATTTCTCATAAACTACTGGACGAATTTTATTCAAACTTTACAGGTAGACTCAGTATCAAGCAGAGATGTGCATATGAAATGTTGGTTATGGTTCATTGATTTTTCACTGAGTTATGGCCCTTTCATGAAATTTCTTGTCCGCTCTTTTTCTCATCAACTATTCGACAGATTTGGTTCAAACTACACAAGTAGACTCAGTATAAAGCAGAGATGTGCATATCCTATTTTGGTTATGGTTTATTTAGGTTTCATGGAGTTATGGCCCTTTGATGATTCTGGACACCGTCGGTCGGTCTGTAGCTTTTTGTCCGCTCTATTTCTCATAAACTACTGGACGAATTTTATTCAAACTTCACAGGTACACTCAGTATCAAGCAGAGATGTGCATATGAAATGTTGGTTATGGTTCATTGATTTTTCACTGAGTTATGGCCCTTTCATGAAATTTCTTGTCCGCTCTTTTCCTCATCAACTATTGGACAGATTTGGTTCAAACTACACAAATAGACTCAGTATCAAGCAGAGATGTGCATATCCTATTTTGGTTATGGTTTATTCAGGTTTCATGGAGTTATGGCCCTTTGATGATTCTGGACAAATTTCTTTCAAACTTCATGGATAGACTTTGCACTCAGCAAAGATGTGCATATCATAAATTGTTCTTAGTTAATTAAATAAAATTTCCAAGAGCTAAGCCCTTTTTTGTCGTTCTCTTTATGACGGTGCCCTTGCTGAATTGATGAAAATTAATTATACTTTTGATAGAATACTTTTAACACAGCTGTCCGTCCGTTGGTCGGTCTGTAGCTTTTTGTCCGCTCTATTTCTCATAAACTATTGGACGAATCTTATTCAAACTTCACAGGTAGACTCAGTATCAAGCAGAGATGTGCATATGAAATGTTGGTTATGGTTCATTGATTTTTCACTGAGTTATGGCCCTTTCATGAAATTTCTTGTCCGCTCTTTTTCTCATCAACTATTGGACAGATTTGGTTCAAACTACACAAGTAGACTCAGTATCAAGCAGAGATGTGCATATCCTATTTTGGTTATGGTTTATTTAGGTTTCATGGAGTTATGGCCCTTTGATGATTCTGGACAAATTTCTTTCAAACTTCATGGATAGACTTTGCACTCAGCAAAGATGTGCATATCATAAATTGTTCTTAGTTAATTAAATAAAATTTCCAAGAGCTAAGCCCTTTTTTGTCGTTCTCTTATGATAGATTCCTACACCTGTAGATAGTTAACAGTAGACTTACCATCACTAACCATCACTAGTAAGTTTTCATGTCACTTCACTTATGTCATGTCATGTCAATTTCATCTTTTCATCGGAAGTTTACTCAAATATAAGACAGATTAATCTTTCAGATATGTTTGGAAAAGGAGAAAATGCTGATTACCAGCACTTACTACTTTCTACACAAATTTGGAAAGATTAATCTTTGCAGTTACTTGGGAAAAAAATGAAATGATGATTACAAGCATTTACTACGTTCTCCACAACTATTCCAAGTCTTCAACTTGTGATGTGTTAAAATAGATACCAATACCGTACGGAAACTAACGAAAGCAACATTTTTTGCGGTTCCGCTTCGGCTTCGCTGCGGTTTCAGTGCATTCCGTATTATATGACTAAAAAGGAAAACATTGTAAACATCGTGAGCAATGGCTTCTGTATTTACAATGTTTTCTTAAGTTTATTACTTTCGGTTCAGTTCAGTTACTATTACAGTTCCGATTCGGTTCGGAGGTTGCTTTCGTTAGTTTCCGTACTGTATAAGTAAGATGTAGAGTCTGGTCAAAAACATTGCATGAAAACACATTTGTTGTCTGCAAAACCTTTTCATTTAAACCAATCTCAATTTGTCCAGCTGGTAAAAAAAAATGTATCAAGTAAGTTTTATTCTCTCCAAGTCTTTAGTCTGTAACAAAGAGTAATTCTTTGGCAAGAAGCCACTGCAGGATATTCATCACCTTCAGTGATAGCTCTGGTATAATTGACTCTCCAGTCACTTATTTTGCATTCCTGTGACATTAATCTGTTTTGTGACAAGGAGCTGTTGGGGGGTATGATCACGTTTAGTGATAGCTCTAGTTGTGTAAACATTCATTCCTCTCTCACCACTGAACGTTCAGATAGTCATTGCGCAAAGATTCATTCCTCTCTCACCACTAAACATTGTCTGAACGATGTTAATTGTGGAAAGTAGTGAGCAGCTTGGGAGGAATATTCTGCAAAGTACTGGTAAACAAAACTCAGGAAAGCATGGGTAGTGGTCCGGCAGTGGTGATAGAACTAAAATGATTGTTGATCCTACAAAAACAAACTTTCAAAATTTACAGCTAAAAAACTATCTTCTCTTAGTATGGTTCATTTTAGAATGCTAGGAGCAACTTTAATCTTTTATCAGGCAACTTAATTTTTGACTCTTCCATCTTGAAAGCATGTGCAGATGATAAATGTGACTGAAACAGTGGGATTTGTCTTTAAAGGGTAGAAAACATTGTGAGAAAAGGAGAAAATGCTGGTTACCAGCATTTTCTCTTTTTACCAGGTTGTTTTCAAAAGCTTTTGTTCTTAAGATTGTTAAAACTCTGGATTGTGTGGTAAAAGGACAAGTGTTTAGATCAAGATCATTCTGCACATAGCAGACTGTTCTAACTGTGGAGCTTTTTGTTGTATGGTATAGTGTGAGATATTTTGGCTATCACAATGATTCAGCTTTTTCTGCTAATGTAAGCTGTCCATTTCATCTTAATAAAGTAATATAGGGATTAGAAGGTGGGATTAACTCTCTACCTCACAATCCAGAATTTTGATGGTGTTAGGAAAGGCAACACTTGGAAACCTTGTAAAAAAGGAAGAAAATCCTGGTAACCAGCATGCTGGTAGTCTGGGTATGCATTCTCTTTAACAACTTAAGTGTCACTTACTACAATAAAATTTAAGTGGTATGAGTTTTGTTAAGATTATGGAGAAAAATCATTTTTCTGTCCAAAATTATCACTAAACCAACAAGACATAATAATAAGACATAAAATTTTGAGACAGAATGCTTGTTGTGTTAAGGTAACCTGAATCAGAAATTCAGCTGACAAATTTATTAGGCCAGGGAGTCCCTCTCAAGGGATTCCCTTGCCTATAGCGATCGTAAGCTGACTTTTCCGGACTACTTTCAGACAAAATGTTGTACGGTGTGTCCACTCTATATCGTTGAGTCAGCCAGAACAACTAGTTTCCGAACTACAAAGATTGCTTATCACACGGCGTGAATGTTTTCCCTTTCCTCAAAGCTTTCCGACGTCTGCATAGTGCTATGGAATTGCAAGGGTATTACAGCCCTTTGATAACTAACGAGTGTGTGTTTTAAGGGTTGTGTCCCTGTTGAATACACAACAGACGGTCAATAACTTTTCCATCATTGTGATTGGATACTGAAATCCTCTCATATTACAGACATGATTACTGCCCGTGATATCACTTTCTAGTGTACTAGCGCGAGGGAAAAACCCGAGAACCAGTTTTCTATTCTTAGTTTCCATTGTCACTTGCTAGTTACTGTCCGCATTTCAAATAAAGATCAAAGGGAACCGTGTGCCGTGTCTCCTTTGACTGCCTGGTGAAAAATGGAGATATACGATTTTCCATGGAAATGTTGATAGTTGAATGGGATTATTGGTGTATTAACTGCATTTATTATCAGTTTCTTTTAATCATTTAGAACTGAACTTGATTTTCTCTAAATGTTTAGAAAAAAAAAAAAACGATAGAATTAAGAAATATGCAGAAATTAAAAGAAATTATACTCCCTTTTTCTGTGTGAATCGATTTAAAAATACCTCTTTTTGTCAGAAGAATAAGCAAACATTATGGAAAAATAATATTTGTATGATATAGTCAAAAGAATAGATTTAGATCGACTGTTTGAGAACAAAACTGCGATGTATTGACATCACCCTGCCCTGCATTCGAGATATTAAGCATTGGTATTTGCGTTGTGTCCAATTTTAAATTGTGTCTTATCTTTCTTATCATTGACGGTATTTATTTGAAACTTGGAATATATGTGCGTTATCATAAAGATCAACCTTAACCAATAAGGCAAATAACTCAAAATGAATTTGCTTGATTTAAGCCCCTTTTCGACTTAGAAATTTTTAGAGCCATTATCATGCACCCTATAGCCGAGTGTTGGTATCCACTACTTTGCTTCGGTTTAATTACAGAATTTGGCTTCTGAGCACTGCTTTTTTTTTGGCATTAATTTAATTTTTCCTGTTGATTATTGTATTATTCCATATTATGCGTGACAATACCCCTTTACCAATGAATTCTTTTGGCATAATTGAATTGGCCTGACTGTCTGTATGGTAGTGATAATTAGAAAATGAGGTCTCGTGTGAGTTTGTATCCTTTGTTCTTTAGAGATTACAGATCTCCAGATTTCCTGGCCTTCAGTACTATCAGTACTTTGATTTTTTAATAGCGTTCCTGGGATGTCATCATCAGTGTAGCTAGATGCTTGTGATCAATTTGATCAAATCATTTTTCGTATCAAAAAGATTAAACCCCATCCATTTATCGTATGCCCCTAAATATGGTTAAATTGATGGTGAAATATACTGGTAGGTAAATTCAAAGTATTTTCATCAGTGCCTAGTTTCGTATTTTTGTCAAAATTGATAGTTTTCTTGAATATTTCTGTTAATACTTTTTCTGTCATTTTTCTCTCCTCAGTCTGAATTTAGAATTTTGAAAAAAGAAGTGGGCCTACAAATGCCAAAGAGGACACAATTAAATGATTGCACACTTGTACAATACACAGCTATATTTCTCCTTCTCTCACAGTGTTTTCAGTCCTTTGAAAGAACTCATGTTGTTTGACCCACGTTAAATTTGTTGTCTGCAAATGCTTTCAAGATGGAAAGACTAAACATTGTCTTAATTGTTTAGTTTGAATTTTTTTTTTCTAATACAAGGTTAGAGAAGGGCCTGTACCACTCATTCTAAAGGTTCAAGGTTCAAATTGCTCATTCATTTTGTGTATTCATTGTAGTTGAACAAAAAATCAGATCCTGTTTTCGTGTCTGTCCATACTTTGTTGTTTGCATTTTCTATGCTCGATTGCAAATATGTTTATATTGTCAGTAAATTATCAAATAGGATTGTCTAAAATTGTGATTTCATTGTATGTGGTTATAGTCTAAACTTTGCTGAATTAATGAATAGTCAAAGATATTGCAATAAATGCTAATTTTGTCACAATGTTTGGCAAATCAGTAAACAGTGTAGATCAAAGATTAGAATGCAAATTTTCTGTGGTCTGATCTGAATTTACACTTTGCAAAAGCAGCTTAAGCTGGTTTGAGTGCTTTAAAGCACTGACTTGGACCTGTTCAATTAAGGAAAACCACAGGATGGTTGCAATTTCAAGATTGTTGTGGCCACAGTATTTGACAAATATTGTGCCACTGCAGTTTGATCTTGGCCGACACAGGACACAAAACAACGCACATTGTGCTAAAAGAGTTATGGGTAACAGTGTATGCAAATTATCAAGAAATTGACAATATTAAGAAAATTGATATCGCGGAAGAGTTTGAGTCATTACCTTAACAATAAAAGTGTAACCATTAAACCTTTTCCAATCAACCCCAAGTTTTAACATTCTTGCTTTTGAAAACATTGTGGGAAAAGGAGAGAATGCTGGTGACCAGCATTTTCTCCTTTTCCCACAATGTTTTCTACCATTTCAAAGACAGAAATCATCTTTAAAGCTACCGGTACATCAAATTTGTTGACTACTAATGCTAAAATTTTGTCACTTTGTGATTTACTTTGGAGTGCAGTGTTGATCAAGATCAAACTGCACAGAGCATACATTCTGATCTTTGATCTTCACTGTTCCCTATTTTTCAAGATAACAAGCTAACAAACGACAAAATTTTAGACTTGTCCAAGTTGAAAGCAGTCGCAAGCGACAAATTGAATGTGGCTCAAATGATGGATCTGTCATTTAGACGATGGAAAACATTGTGGGAAATGAAGGAAATGCTTGTTATCAGTATTTCCACACAGTTTTCAAAAGCCTTGAATTGCTCTGAGTAGTTTAAAACAGGATTGTTTGGTAAAAGGTTACGAAGGAAAATCTTATACCCTGGTATTTGAGCTTCCTGCTTTTGAAACCATTGCACAAACTGCTTGTACAAAGAGAAAGGAAAGGTTTAGTTAGTATTTCAAAATGATAAGCTGCTATACTTGACATTTTGAACCAAGATCAGGGTCTGTATTCACAAACTATTCTTAAGATCGTTTACAGGCTTATTCTCCAGAATTTTCTAAATTTGAAAGTAACATAACTTCTGACTTGCTAAACCATTTGACTAATCCAAAAATAAGACCCAAATAATTCAAACTTCTTACTTGCTTTTGTCTAAGGTGCTTTACAGCAAAGCGGGTAGTGTAGATCAAAGATCAGACAGCACATTTTGTGCAGTCTGTTCTTTATCTACACTGGCTGTAGATGCAACTATAGTTTTGAAAGGCGCTCTTTGTGTTGACACTTTCAGCAGATAATGTATAAACTAAACCTTTGTCTACAGTGGACTATATGATTCACTGAAACTGAAAGGTTTTGATCATAGAGGTATGGAGAAACAAGTGGATGGTATAAATGTAGGATAAAATGGTACATTCTGTGTAGCCTGATCCTGATCTGTGCCAGCTGCAGAAGGCTTTTTTTACCTATAGAGTTGAAAGGGTAAAACTCTGTACCAGATGACAAATAATAAGACTGATCCTAAGTAAAAGCAGTATATGGTGCTGAGGACACACTGAATTTGGCATATACCGAGGGCTTTGTATTAGATAGGGAGGAAAACATTGCGAAAAAAGTAGAAAATGCTGGTTATCCATCATTTTCTCCTTCCCACAGTGTGTTCACAAACACTTTTTCCTAAGGGTCTTTAAAACACATGACTGTTAACCCTTTACTGCACAATCCCAAGTTTTTACAACCCTGAGAGAGAAGGCTTTTGAAAACATTGTGGGTAAAGGAGAAAATGCTGGTAACCAGCATTTTCTCCTTTTCCAACAATGTTTTCTATACTTCAAAAGAAAAATCCAATCATTTGAGCCATGTTTAAGGTGTCGTCTGCAAATGCTTTCAATTTTGACAAGTCTTAAATGTTGTCATGTGATAAAGGACTGAGCTTGTATGAAGGATGTATATCTTACATAGTCAAGGCTGTTTTAGACAGAGTATGTCAAGACTATTGGATATTGAAGGTTACTGGTGAACTCTTTACCAAACGACAAAATTTTAGACTAGTCCAAATTGAAAGCATTTGCAGACAACAAAATAATGTGACTGAAAAATCTATTTTTTTCTCAGAAAGGGTAGAAAACGTTGTGGGGAAAGGAGAAAATGCTGGTTACAAGCATTTTCTCCGTTTCCCACAATGTTTTCAGAGGGCCTCTTTCTCAGGTTGTTAAAAGCTGGGATTGTGTGGTAAAGGGTTAAAAGCAACCTGATCTTGATCACAGTTTAGAAAAATACCTTGGGCTGAAAGAGTGAAATAAATAAAATACACTTTTTTCGTGGAAAAAGACCGAAATATTACAGTGTCATTGGCATTTTTTGCCAGGACATTTCACAAAATAATGAACAGTGTAGATCAAGGCTCAGACTGAATTTCCTGTGCAGTCTGATCTTGATCTACCTTGTCAACAAAGCACAGTATGGTGTCTTTTACATTACCTGCAACAAGAACTGTAGTTGTGCTGGGTATTTAGCCTTAACTCTTTACCAAACAACAAAATTGTAGACTGGTCCGAATCGAAAGCATTTGCAGACGACAAAGTACATGAGGCTCAAAAACTAAAATTTGATTTGGGAAGGGTAGAAAACAATGTGGGAAATGGAGAAAATGCTGGTTACAAGCATTTTCTCCATTTCCAACAATGTTTTCAAAAGGCTTTTTCTTCAGCACCGTTAAAAGTTGGGATTGTGTGGCAAGAGTGAACTCTTTACAAAATGACAAAAGTTTAGGTGTGTCCAAATTGTAAACATTTTCTGACAACAAAGTAAATGTGATACAGTTGAAGAAATTTGTCTTTAAAAGGGTAGAAAATATTCTGGGAAAAGGGAAAAAAATGCTGGTTACCAGCATTTTCTCCCTTTCCCACAATGATTCAAAGGCCTCCCTCTTCAGGGTCGTAAAAACTTGGGATTGTGTGGTAAAGAGTTAAGGTTAGGGTTGTGCTTAGTCATGAGCTTCATGGTTTTCTGTCACATTATTTACAAAGGGAGATAACCCAGTAACAAAAGGTACTTACTGTTATCATTAGTTACTTCCCTTATCAACTTCATCCAAAACCAGTCACTTGGGTAATCTCCCCTGGATTGATTTGGTTTTTCAAAAACTTTTCCTCAAGGTTGTTAAAATTCGGGATAAAGACCCTGAGGAAAAAGTTATTGAAAACTTTTATTTCCCACTGTGTTTTCTATCCTAATAGAAACAAATGCAATAATTTGAGAAATTCTTTTTTTGCACAAGCTTTCAACATGGACAAGTTAAAAATTTTTACATTGACCATCTTATAGCAAAAGTGACCCTCTCTTTATAGTTGTAGGCTCAATCATAACTCAAACAACCAGTAGTGTCTAAGTATCCTTAGTTGAAGTGCAAAGGCAGCCAATGCTTGGAAAGAGTATTTTGCCTGGTACTGATTCTCACTTCATCAGATGATGCAGCATTTTAGAGGCACTGAGGATGAAGGCTTTTGAAAACATTGGGGGAAAAGGAGAAAATGCAGGTAGCCAGCATTTTCTCCTTTCCAAATGTTTTCTACCCCTTCAAAGGTTTTATTATTTTAGCTAAAGATCTAAATTTTTGTTTCAAAATGCTTTTAGTATTTAGGTGAGGCTAAATTTTGTCATCTAGGAAAGAATAAAACCAAACATGCTGTGGCTACTGGGATACAATGATTTATTACTGATTTAACCCATTACCACACAAACCCATTTTTGATGAGAATGTAGGTAACCAGCATTTTCTCCATTTTTTTCCTGTAAAGTTTTCTTTGGTTTCAAAGACGAACTGTATTCCCATCATTTGAGACACATTTAATTTCTAGTTGACAAAATTAAATCCTTTGAATAATAATGTGAACAAGTCTTAAAATTTGTTGTCTGGTCCAGATTATAATGTTTAACCCTTTACCATACAATCACGAATTTAAGGACCTGGAGGAAATAACCTTTTGAAAACCTTGTCAGAAAAGGAGAAAATGCTGGTAACCAGCATTTTCTCCTTTTTCCACAAGGTTTTCTGCATTTGACAGACAATTAACATCATTTCAGCTACATTTGACTTGTTGTCTGCAAATGTTTCCAATTTTGACAGGTCTAAAATGTTATCGTTTGGTAAAGAGTTAACCCTTTACCACATGACAAAATTTTTGACCTGTCCAAACTGAAAGATGATTTGCAGACGACAATTTCAATGAGGCTCAAATGATGCAGTTTTTCTCTGACAGGGTAGAAAAATTGTGGGAAAAGGAGAAAATTTGGTTACCAGCATTTTCTCCTTTCACACAATGCTTTCAAAAGGCTTCTTCCTCAGGGTCGTTAAAAGTCGGCATTGTGTGGTAAAGGGTTACAATACGGAAACTTAACAACAACAATTTTATGTGAGAAAATGGGATAAACAAACATTTATGAGGAAAATAGAATCCTCTGTAAAATGTTTTACATAATGTAAATGGGCAAGAAAACATTAACTGGTAGTTTGTAACTTCAAATTTAACAGGATGACAAGTAGCCCTTCAGGGCCCTAATGTGTTTTATTGTTCTGGTATTAAGGCCCCTCATTAACCCTTTAGCCAAGTCTCCAAGCTAGGTCGGTAACATATAGGGCTTAAACATGGGTTGCCATTCACCAACCATTATTCAGAATATTCTTAGTCTGGGCCCTGGGTCTGCATTCACCAACCATTCTTAAGAGCGTTCTCAGTCTTATTCTCTAGGATTTTCTAAATTTGAAGGTAACAAAATTTGGTTTAGCCAAGCAGAAGTTGTATTACTTTCAGATGTAAAAATTCCAGGATAATAAGACTAAGAATATTCTTGAGAATGGTTGGTAAATATGTACCCTGATTTATAAAGTAACACAACTTCTGATTGTTTAAACCACTTTGTTTGGCTGATTAGAAGTTGGGCCCAGGGTTAATTGGTGTGAATACCAGTTCGGCATAAACCCCACAGACCTTTTCCGTCTAGAAATGAAACCCACATAATTGCTTTTTATGAAAACTTTAGTCTGTAGTCTGTAGTTTTTGACAAATCTTCCATAGGGTCATGAAAAAGTAGGATCATACAGTAAAGGGATGAAGAGTGTTTTTTGGAAAGAATATTTTCACACAGCTAGATTTTGAACTTGGGTACAAGCCAGCATGGAATAAAACCAGCAGCCTTCAATACTGCAGGCAAACAATATAACTACTGCTTTAACACAACTTTTAGGCAATCTGGTGTTGTTTGTAACTCTGAAGAACAAGGGTTTTGAAGACCTTCTAAGAAAATGGTCAGAAATTGCTGGTTAATACTAGCATTTTACCATGATGGTATGTATATACCTTTTCAAAGACTGGGCCGAAACTTCTTGATATTTGTCAGTTTTCTGCATGTCAAAGGACCAGTCTACATCATGATTCAGACAGTTGTTAGACAAAATAAATTTTCTGGATCCACAGCTATGTGATGATCTGCGTGATATAATGGATCACAGAGATGCATTAAGCCCCCTTTTGCCAGAGCATGGCTCATATGTAAATTAATGCCCTCATCATACCCCCACCTATGAAGTAGAGGGGTGTATTCTGGTTTCACTGTCTGTCCATCCGTCAGTCTGTTTGTAGACTTTTTCGTTTCCATGCTTAACTCAAAAGCCATTTGACCCAGCACCCTGAAACTTTATAAAATAGTCTCTTCATGACCAAATGAGATGCCCTATTGTTCTTTGGTCACATGGGTCAAAGGTCAAGGTCACAGGTAAACTTTGAATATCATGTCCATGCTCTAATTTAATAGCTGTTTGACCAAGGAACCTGAAACTTTTTACACATTTGCTCCTGACCCAAGGAGGTGCCCTATTGTTTTATGGTTAGATGGGTCAAAGGTCAGGGCCACTGGTGATCTTTGTTTTGAAACTCATTTCTGTTCTCTGATTGTGCTGCTTTCAATGACAAGGTGCTGCTTTGCTACAGTCCTAGTTTTTGACTGTCCCAAAGTTTTATTGAATGGTATTGATTTAAAACATTGCAGCAAGGGGAAAAAATGTTGAACACAAGAAGTTGCTGCTTTTACAGCTCTGGGTTCAAAATTTGTTTGCTGCAAGACAAAAAGAAAAAAAAGCAATTGTCTGCATAATGTTATATAACAGGAAATTTCTACAATAGAAAGCAATACCATACATCCCAGGGGAAACTGAAACCCAATTTTGTGTCAGTGGTAGTTTATTATCTCCCCTGAAGATCATTATTTATTACCTCCCTTTAGGATCAATAAAGTTTCTGTCTGTTCTGACACAAAATTTCAATAGATCATCATCTAAACCAACCCATTTTTGAAGTTTTATTATTGCACAGTAAATCTTTCTTTCTCCTCTTGTTGCTATGCCTACAGATCAAATTTTGTTTTCATTTACTCAAGTGTTGACCCTTTGCCATCATTTTTAATGACTCTGAGGAAAATAGCTTTTGAAAACATTTTGGAAAAAGAAGGAAATACTGTCACCATGATTCTTTTTGGTTTTAAAAGCATTTCTGCTGTAAAATGTGATACTAAGTTAAATAACAAATGGACAAAGTTGATCAGAGTTAAGGGAATTGTTGAAACCAAATTGAAACAACCATGATTACGTTTAAAATTTTCCAAAAGAGTCAAAGCTGATTAAAAAAAGTGCAGAACATCAAACTAACAAACCAACCAAACAAATCAGCATAAATTAGTCTGAAAAAGTCCCTGCCTGGGACCATCTCAAACATTCAAACAGAATTTTGTCTGAATGATGGAGAGACAGAAATGTAAAATTCATTTTCTCTGTCTGCCTAAGCTATACACCGTTTAATTTTTGCTGTAGTTTCATTATTTGTGCAGCACTGATAATTTTTCATTGATTCATCATTAAATTTTGAGCTACATTTGTCGTCTGCAAATGCTTTTAGTTTGGTAGAATCTAAACAAAATTTTGTCATTTGGTAAAGAGTTGAGGCACTGATGGCTTGACAGAGCGAAGGGCCAAGCACTGCAAAGCCCAAATCTTGTACAGGTAGAACCAAGGTAATACATGGATAGGTAAGCTGTCGCTGTGATTTAAGTGAAATACTGTTGGCAGAGGCATAAAGTTCCTTTGCCAACTGATCCCATGGTTTTATTACCCTGAAAAAGATGAGAAATTGACTGCACAAGAGGTACATGTATATAAAACTTCAAACTTCCTTTTCACACAGTCCCGAAGAATGTTTCATGAGAATGGTGATTTCGAAAATGTGAGTAACTTTGAAAAGTAAATTCTCAAATTACATAAAGCCTCCATGGACAGAATTCACAATTAGATATGACAGTTGAGAAATAAACCAAATAAGTTCACAATTTCGCTTGTTCTATATTGCACTTAATAACCATGGCCTGTATAAAACAGGGTTTAATGCATCTCTGTGATGCATTGTACATAGCAAGTCATCACAAAATTATCACATAAAATCCATTTTGTAAGACAAACAACTGAATCATGAGGTACACCGGTCCTTTGACATGCAGAAAATAGAACAATAGCAAAAATTTTCGACTCGGGTCACTCAGCTTGCCCAGGCTGATCTGAGTCGATACTTCTTGCAGATGCATTAAGCACCCTTTTCACAGACATGGCCGAAATGAAATGAAACTTCTGAAGTCAGAACTACAGTTGCATGCAGATAGTGCTATTTTCAAAGCTGTTTTGTCATTATACCCCCGCAAACGAAGTTTGTGGGGGGTATACTGGAATCGGTCGGTCGGTCGGTCATGCGGTCGGTCGGGCGGTCGGTCTGTCTGCAAAATCTTGTCCGGACAACTCCTCCTACAGTTTCTGTCTGATTCACGTTAAACTTGGCAGAAGTGTTCATTAGGAGCTGTAGATGTGCAAGACACACATTTTGTAAAAATTCCATCAAGAATTACTGAGTTATTGCCCCTGATTTGACTTAAAAATGCTTGTCCGGACAACTCCTCCTACAGTTTCCGTCTGATTCACTTTAAACTTGGCAGAAGTGTTCATTAGGAGCTGTAGATGTGCAAGACACACATTTTGTAAAAATTCCATCAAGAATTACTGAGTTATTGCCCCTGATTTGACTTAAAAATGCTTGTCCGGACAACTCCTCCTACAGTTTCTGTCTGATTCACTTTAAACTTGGCAGAAGTGTTCATTAGGAGCTGTAGATGTGCAAGACACACATTTTGTAAAAATTCCATCAAGAATTACTGAGTTATTGCCCCTGATTTGACTTAAAAATGCTTGTCCGGACAACTCCTCCTACAGTTTCCGTCTGATTCACTTTAAACTTGGCATAAGTGTTCATTAGGAGTTGTAGATGTGCAAGACGCAACTTTCGTGAAAATTCTATGAAGAATTAATGAGTTATTGCCCCTGATTCACATTTAAAATGCTTGTCCGGACAACTCCTCCTACAATTTCAGTCCGATTCGCTTTATACTTGGCAGAAGTGTCCATTTGGAGTTGTAGATATGCAAGACACACATTTTGTAAAAATTCCATCAAGAATTACTGAGTTATTGCCCCTGATTTGACTTAAAAATGCTTGTCCGGACAACTCATCCTACAGTGTCTGTCTGATTCACTTTAAGGAGGTCTTTTCTGTCATATGTATAGTTGGCCAACATTATGCGAAAAGGCACCTTTGGACATTTGCAACAAGTTTGGATCCAGACCAGCCGCTGTGTCTCAGACATATTATCAGATCATGGTCTGCACTTTTTTACACTCATTTAGTTTTGTGTCCAATTAAATTGATACTTTGCATAAATATTCACCAGGAGCAGTAGAGGTTCAAGATGCATTTTTCTCAAATGTTTGCCAAATTAATTACCCCTGAATTTACTCAAAACTTCTTGTCCAGAGAACTATTCCTTCAGTTTAAGTCTTAACCACTTGATATTTGTCATGATATTCACCAGGAGCAGTAGATGTGCAAAGCACAAATTTCATGAGTGTTGGCCTAATGATTACGGAGTTATTGCCCCTAAATTGACATTGCAGAGTTATTGCCCCTGTGACATGAAATATAGGGGCGGGGGTATTTATCACCTTTAGTGATAGTTATTCTAGTTTCATCAGGCAAAGAGGTGGACAGTGCAGATCCAAGATCTGACTGATCTGTGCCATCTGATTTTGTTCTTTGTTGTACACATTATAAAACAGTTTAACTCTTTACCAGACAACAAAATTTTAGCCTTGATCAAATTGAAAGCATTTGTAGACAACAATATCAGTGTTGCTCAAATGGTGCAATTTTCTTTGATAGAGTAGAAAACATTGTGGGAAAAGGAGAAAATGCTGCTTACCAGCATTTTCTCCTTTTCCCATAATGTTTTCAGAATGCACCCTTCCCAGAGTTGTTAAAAGGTGGCATTGTGTAGTAAAGGGTTAATAAGACTGGATTCAGAGCTACCTGGGTTAACTCTTTACCAAAATTAATGACATAATTTTAACCTTGTCAAATTGAAAACATTTACAGATGACAATTTGAATGTGGCTCAAATGTTGGAATTTGTCCTTGTTAGGGTAGAAAACACTGTGGAAAAAAGGAGAAAATACTGGTTACCAACATTTTCTCCATTTCCCACAGTGTCTTCTACCCTTCCAATAACAAATTTCATCTTTTGAGTCACATTTATTTTGTTGTTTGCAAGTTCTTTTAATTTGGATGAAAAAAATCCTAAAAACACTATGAGAAATGAAATTGCTGATGTTGATTTCCTGTATATGTAACAATATCTTCTTAGTTATTGTTGTTGTTATCCAAGTTTAAATGTCAACATTTTCCCTGTAAAATGAATTCTCTACCAGACGACAAAATTGGAAAGCATATGCAAGCAACAAATTAACTCTTTATCAATCGACAAAATTTTAGAACTGTCAAAATTGCAAGTATTTGCAAACTGCAAAATAAATGCGTCTCAAAAATTGCAATTAGATTTGGGAGGGTGGAAAACAATGTGGGAAAAGGAGAAAATGCTGGTTACCAGCATTTTCTCCTTTTTCCACAATGTTTTCAAAAGCTTTCTATTCCCAGTTCATTTTAAGTAGGGATTGTCTAGTAAAGGGTAAATTGTTGCTCAGATGGTAGATTTGTGTTTGAGAGGGTAGCTCAATTATTACAGTATTATGTTTTTCCTAGGTTTAACTCTTTACCAAACGAAAAGGTTTTGTACTCAACCAAACTGAAAGCATTGTACTCAACCAAACTGAAAGCATTTTCAGAAGACAGATGTGGCACAAATGAAGATTTCTGTCTTTGGTAGGTCAGAAAACTTTGTGGTAAAAGGAGAAAATGCTGGTTACCGGCATTTTCTCCTTTTCCCGTAGTGTTGTCCAAAGCCTTCTTCTCCAGAGTCATTAAAAGTCTGGATTGTGTGGTAAAGGGTTAACTAGTTCTAGGCAAGGAGTCTAAAATGTATGTATGCCCAAGGATACCCTCACAAAAAAACCCAAAAGCCTTGGGTGCGAATCAAACCTTGGACATTTGAATTATGAATCACATGTCTGTACCACAGAGCCATGTAGGATCCCAGTCATGTTGAATTGCTGAGAGATTGATTCATCGTATGTTGTTTAACGCCGTTTTCAACATTATTTCAATTATATCACGGCGGTCAGTGCACCTATCCATGCTTTCCTGGAGTTTCTTTTACCAGTACTCCACACAATATTCTTTCCAAACCACTGGCTGCTTTCCCAAATAACCATCGTCAGAACAATAGTCAGCGGTGAGCGAGGAATGAATCCTGTCGCAATGACTATCATCAATCTTGAGAAAGAAATTGGCCAAGCTGGGGATCAAACCAGCGACCTCCTGTTCTCAAGTCCTGTATGCTACTGACTGAGCTACAAGGCTTAGAGAATGCTGAGAGAATTATATTCAGAAGTCTTCTTGAATGAATTTATGAATGCAAAATCTTTCTCCTTGTGAATAATTATTCCTTTACCAAAAAAGCCAAAGTTTTAACGACGTTGATGAAAAAAAGCTTTTGAAACATTGTAGGAAGAGGAGAAAATGTTGGTAACCAGTATTTTCTCTTTTTTTCAAACAAGGTTTTAAATGGTATCCAAGACAAATCATATAATTTGGACCACATTTTTATTTTTCGTCTGTGAGTGCTTTTCATGTGGAAAAGTCATAACCCTTTACCACACAATCCCAAGATTCAGTGACCTGAAAAAGAGGCCTTTTGAAAACATAGTTGGAAAAGGAGAAAATAATTGTAACCCTCATTTTCCACTTTTTAGCTCACCTGAGCACGAAGTGCTCATGGTGAGCTATTGTGATCGTGCTGTGTCCGTCGTCCGTCGTCAACTTTTTACCTTGTGTACGCTCTAGAGGCCACATTTTCAGTCCAATCCTCATGAAACTTGGTCAGAATGTTTGTCTCAATAAAATCTTGGACGAGTTCGAAATTGGGTCATGTGGGGTCAAAAACTAGGTCACTAGGTCAAATCTTAGAAAAACCTTGTGTACGCTCTAGAGGCCACATTTTAAGTCCGATCCTCATGAAACTTGGTCAGAATGTTTGTCTTGATGAAATCTCGGATGAGTTCGAAATTGGGTCATGTGGGGTCAAAAACTAGGTCACTAGGTGAAATCTTAGAAAAACCTAGTGTATGAATGACTCTCAGAAAGAAGCCTTTTGAAAACACTCTTTGAAAATGAGAAAATGCTGGTATCCAGCATTTTTTCCCTTTTTCACAATGTTTTCTACCCCTTTGAGAGACCAGTCCCATAGCTTGATCCACATATTATTTGTTTTATGCAGAAGGTTCAGACTGATGAGTTTACAATTTTATTGTTTGGTAATACATATATCTCACAAGACGTTGGAAATTGGTTGTGCTTGGTCAAAACGCTCAGGTGAGCGACTCCAGGGCGATCATGGCCCTCTCGTTTTAAAGCAACTCCTCCATTTGAGCCATATTCTGCAGTTGCTTTGGATTTGGACAAGTTTAACATTTTTTGGTTGGTAAAGAGAAAATGTCTGAAGCAACTTGGTACAAAATGAATTTGTCCCCATGTTATTCATATAGTTTTCTCTGACAAAGGTAATTAATATGCTAATTTATTTCATTCTGCTCTAAGGCGTTTTGGGATACCTTTAGTAGGAAACCATAAGAATTCATTTCTACTTTTGACAAATAACTCTAGTAATAATGTTTCAAGACATCTATGACATAGTTGGGAAAGTAGCCAGTAGTTGTGGGAAGTAATTATTGCATTTCATTCAGGTTCTCTGTATAATGTGTACATTTAGACACACATTTTGCAAAAGCTTTTTTCAGATATGCAATTTCTGGTCTTCTCAATCTCGACAACATTTAAAGAGATAACTAGAAAAAAATACTTGTTGTATAGTAACTATATGAGTGTCAGAAAAAAATAGTAAAAATATTGTGGTTGAGGCAGAAATTGCACACTTTTGTGATAATTACTAATGTTTACCTTACTACATCTTTGAACAAAGGTTCAGCAGATTACTGTGATCCTTTACCACACATTCCTGACATTTAATGACCTTAAGGAAGAAGCCTTTTCTTTCCTTGCAAAAGCAAATTTCAGTTTTTGAGTCACCTATAATTTGTTGCCTGCAGCCGAGCCCTGTAGCTCAGTCGGTAGTGTACAGGACTTGAGAACAGGAGGTCGCTGGTTCGATCCCCGGATGGGCCATTTTCTTTCCGAGGATTGATGATAGTCATTGCGACAGGATTCATTCCTCTCTCACCGCTGACCATTGTTTCGACAATGGCTATGTGGGAAAGCACCCAGTGCCTTGGAAAGAATATCCTGCGAAGTACTGGTAAAAGAAACTCCAGGAAAGCATGGATAGGTGCACTGGCCGCCGCGATATAACTGAAATAATGTTGAAAACGGCTTTAAACACCATACAATCACAATACAATCAATTGTTGCCTGCAAATGGTCTCAATTTGGACCAGTCTGAAATTCTGTCGTTTGGTAAAGAGTTTAAAAAAAAGACAGACCTTATAAAACAGTAATAATCAAGACAAAAAAGAGTTCATGACGGAGCATGTAAGAAAAGATTGTGCCTACAGGAGAAATCGAGCAATTTGTTCCTGTAGCCACAATGTTTTTAGCTCCACTGGCCGAAGGCCAGCGGGCTTATGTCATGGCCCGGTGTCCGTTGTCCGTCCGTCTGTCTGTCCGTTAACTTTTATTTCAAACATCTTCTTCTCTGAAACTACCCATCCAATTTTCATGAAACTTCACAGAAATGATCCTGCCATGGTCCTCTTCAGAATTTCTTGAAAGAATTTGATTCCTTCAAAAACTCTGGTTGCCATGGCAACAAAACTGAAAAATATTGGAAATC
Organism: Tridacna gigas; assembly: GCA_945859785.2. Classification (NCBI taxonomy): domain Eukaryota; kingdom Metazoa; phylum Mollusca; class Bivalvia; order Cardiida; family Cardiidae; genus Tridacna; species Tridacna gigas. Next base: position 28,798,488 of record OX244036.2, on the reverse strand, counting down.
TTTAAAAATCTTCTTGTCTGAAACCATAGGGCATAGGGCTACCAAATTTGGCATGTAGCTTTATGTAGTAGACCTCTATCATGTTTCTTCAAATTATAGCCCTGGGGTCAAAATTGGCTCTGCCCCAGGGGTCACAAGTTTTACATAGGCTTATATAGGGTTTTCATTTAAAGCCGATTGCCGATCAAAAGCATCGGTTGAAACCGGCCTTTAATCGGCTGATTTTGCTGGATCTTTGAAAAATCGATCGCGTTGTTTATATCGAAAATATTTCACGCGTTGGTAACTGTACTGCAACACCGGTTCAATTTTACCGCGAAACCAGAAACAATTGGTTTATGAATGTTACGCGGTCATTCATTGGATACTTGCATCCAATTATCCAATCGTAGGCGACGATACGTATCTCCGATCTCCATTTCGTAATCATGGACGCCAAAACCTAGGCGGCCCACTTGACCCCCGGCCTGTTGTTTTTGTCAATCAATCTGTTGCTTCATTTCAAAATGAAAACCCTGTTATATAGAGAAAACTTTAAAAATCTTCATGTCTGAAACCATAAGGCATAGGGCTACCAAATTTGGCATGTCGCTTTATGTAGTAAACCTCTATCATGTTTCTTGAAATTATAGCCCTGGGGTTAAAATTGGCTCTGCCCCAGGGGTCACAAGTTTTACATAGGCTTATATAGAGAAAACTTTAAAAATCTTCCTGTACCTAGCCATAAGGCCTAGAGCTAACAAATTTTTCCTGTAGCTTGATTTAGTTGGGGTCTACCAAAAGTGCCCAAATTATAGTCCTGGGGTCAATTTGGCCTCATGCTGGGGGGGGGGGGGGTACACAAGATTTAGTTAGGCTTACATAGGGAAAACTTTTAAATCTTGGTGTATATAGTTATAAGGCTTAGGCTACCAAATTTTGCATAATTATAGCATTATCTAGTGGACAACTACAAAGAGGGCCCAAGTTACAGCCCTAGGATCAAGTTTGGCCCTGCACCAGGGGTCACAAGTTTTACATGGGTTTATGGAGTGAAAAGTTCAGAAACCGTCTTGTTACTAGCCATAAGGCCAAGAACTCCCAAATTTGGCATGTTATTCTTCTAATACACATATTCCCCATTTAGTCCGACTGTAGCCCTGGGGTCAAAGTTTTATAAGGGCTTATATAGTGAAGACTTCTCTTCATGGCTTATATTTATAAGCCAGTGGAGAGATACAGGGCCATCATGGTCCTCTTGTTAAAAAAAGGTCTGCTTTAAGTTTAAATCTCTACCACACAATTCCTAGTTAAAATGATCTCAAGGAAAAGAAATTCGAAAACATTGTGGGCAAAGGAGAAAATGCTGGTAATCAGTATTTTCTCCTTTTCCCACAATATTTTCTACCATTTCAAAGAAAAATTTCCTGATTTGTAGAACATTTATTTTGTCATCATTCTGTAAATGCTTCAATTTGGACCTGTCTAAAATCTTGCTGTTTGGTAAAGAGTTGAAGTTGTGACAGGAACTTGTCTTCATGAGGGAAAAGGCTTAAAACTATGTATGGTAGGATGTTGAAAACTCTTTTTTGCTTGAGGCAAAAGCTAACTGCTATATTTCATGCCTAAGACAATGAAATATTAGCCATAAAGAATAAATTAACACACTCTTGAGTGCAAAAATGAACCTTCAAGTTTTATAGAGAGTGTTCTCTGTATGGGACTGTCAACCTATTTATTACTTACTACCTTAGATGTTTGGAGGTTAGAGATTTCACATTGAGGGCCAAGAGGTTGGGGTTCAAGCCTTGGGTGGGTAATAATATCAAAAACATGAAAAAATGGCCCTCCCTGATGCTGGTGACCGTCATTTTCTCCTTTTTCCACAATGTTTTCTACACTTCCCAAGACACATTTAAAGTTTTTGAGTAGCATTTAATTTGATGTCTGCAAAAGCTTTCAATTTGGACAAGTCTGAAATGTTTTCATTTGGTAAAGAGTTAATTATAGCACAAACTCTGTACAAGATGATAGAAGCCGAACCCAGTAGTTTATTTGGTAACGTACAGGGGTGGCATGGCCAGTTTCTTTCGGAGGATTAATGATAGTCAATGCAACAGGATTCATTCCTATGTCACTGCTGATCATTGTTCTGATCACGTTTATGTGGAAAAGCAGACAGTGGCTCATGAAGAATATTGTGCGAAGTACTAGTAAAAGAAACTCTAGGAAAGCTGAGGTGCACTGGCCATGGTGATTAAATTTCAATAATGACAGTGTTGAAAATGATGTTAAACACCATACAAACAAACCAGTCAGTGAAATTTAGGCTGGTCCATATTGAAGGCATTTGCATACAACATTTTGAATGTAGCTCAAAACATAAAATTTGTCTCTTAAAGGGAAGAAAACATTGTGGGAAAAGAAGAAAATGATGGTTACCAGCATTTTCTTCTTTTCCCACAGTGTTTTCAAAAGGCTTCTTTCATGGGGTTGTTAAAAGTCGGGATTGTGTGGTAAAGGGTTAACCCTTTCCCGGACAAGCCCGGGTTTTCACGTGTCTACCTTATCTGGACAAACCCGGGTTTTCACGTGTCTGTCTTATCCGTACAGACCCGTGTTTTAACGTGTCTACCGTATCTGAACAAACCCGGGTTTTCACGTGTGTCCTATTCAACGTAAAAAAAATCGGCAATTTACATTACCAAAACTATCTACGATGTATGAAACAGTAAGTATAAGATATCGTCGTTATTTTGAAGAAAAAAAAACTGGTATGGTTGTTCTTCGAAAAAAAGAGTTATTTGAAGTCAAACAGGACTGGGGTCCAGAAATATAATCGTGTACATGTGTAAATGGTGTACGTGATAAACAGCGTCGTCTGTTTCGATGGAAAGTACTGGAAAAATAACCGCGACGTCTTCACATAGTCAAAATTACACCTTCAACAATGTTGCATATACTAATCACATTTGAACAAAAGTTTAAATCACATATTTCTTACCAGTTGGAGGTGTTAATCCATCTCTTATTTACGCGTAAACTGACCCGAGAAAAATCACAAAAGATACAGTAGGCTAGGTCTGATTTTCTGTTTACTTTACTCAGACGTGAATGAATAAAATGAGCCACAATGAAATAACTGTCCCAACACGATTAAATTGTGACTTACGAAATATTAGGAAAATGGAAATTTCTTTTTCTGACGTATATTTCCTTTATCAGATAAACAAATAATGAGGGAAGAACAACAGGCCAGAACCTGTACACTGTACAGCCCTAAATTCAACAAAAGTTGATTAGATTTTATTACCCTCACGATTGAAGTTTTTTTTTTTTTTCGGAAGCGTTGTGATACACACTTTATGGCCTTTAATTATCGATTTTTACTGTTTCTGTCTCGTGGCCAGCTGCACCGTTACATAATATTACGTAATGACACAGCGGTCATCTACGGATTATGAATGGGTGGTATAGATCTACCATGCGATCACAAGGTTGGTGAAAAAAAATTAACGAGTAAGCCAATTAAATTTCACATTCAAATTAATCAATTCAATTAGCCAATGAAATTTGAGCGATTCAATCCCCAAACTATCTATTTCCTTGCAGTTGGTTTGAGAATATGAGCTAATAAGCACCAAAATTTCCTCCTTAGATTTTCGAAAATAACGGTAGCATTTGAAATCGTACACTATGGTTCAGAATTCAGGGTCTGAATTTAATTTTGACACTGATATTTTGGATTTCTCTGGGTTATCGGCTGAGGAATCTTCTGATCCGACGTTGATGAGATAGATGAGGCACTGGAGGCCGATCTCGAATGGCAGTTTGCACCTCCGACAGTGTGTTTTAATTATTTATTCTGGGGTTTTTCAAATAGTTGAAAGCATCTACTTGAAAATTACATTACGCCATCGTTCAGTTTTTACACAAAGTTTAAGATACACGTGACTTGGCATTTATATTTCCAAACAGAAAATTAATATCGTTAGGCCTTCTTTTCTTTTTAGACGAATGCGTACATGAGCAATAACGAAAAATATCGCTACGAACCTTATCCTTAAAAGCCGCAACATCTCGGAGTATGGACTTTTGAATAAGATGGAGTATTCCAAACATTACATTGTCAAGGGCGACTGAAAAACAGCAACTACATTTTAAGCTTGAATTATGATCTTTTAGGCCAAAAAAATGGCAATTTACATGTTTATCAACATTTGCATGATGTTTAATCGAAAATTACATCTTCTTAACCTTGTCCATGTTACCGATAATGTCAAACACGGCGTTTTTCCCCCTCGATCTGCTTCAATGAAAAATTATGTCGATCTATTAGCGACATGTTTTTCTGTTGCAGGTTGAAACAGAAGCCCTCTTTCTTTGGGTTGTAAAATCTCTGATTTCTTTGTTTAAGGGCTAACCCCTTATGAAACAACAGATTTTACTTTTTTCATATTTAAAGAGCCTGCAGACAGCAAATCAAAACCTGTTCCCTCTGAATGTCAGCTCTCCAATTGGGTAGGAAACATTGCGGGAAGGAAAAAAAATCTTGTTTCCCACGAAAGGCTTCTTAGAAAAGCTGACATCTGTCATGGATTTATTCATTAAAGGAGTCACTCACTTGTTCAGCATTTATTATTATGTTCTCTTTATTAAGAAAAAGAAAAAAAAAAGATTTCATAGATTTTTATATTGGTAACCTACAGGAAATATGACTACTGAAACATTAAAACAATCTCTGTAGACTTTTAAACCCATTACAAAGTGAAATTTGCATTTTGACTGCATAAAAAGAGTATACAATGTGAAAGATAATCTAATTTTCCAAAGACCTTCCTATAATAAGATTTGTTTATTTATTTAACATAATTATAAATCACCATTTTCATGACCCTATTGCAGGAAAATAAAGGAAAAAAATTGTTAAAGAAATGAAAAAAAAAAACAAACACTAACTTTATTCTCATTTTACTGCATAATTTGCATTAAAACCTTAAAAAAAATCATACCATGAAAAAGAGCAGCCTTTTCTCTAAAAACTTTTTATATACCAAAATAGTGTGAAATAAGAAATAATAGCTCTATTTTAACATTTTTTAGGACATGTGTGAAAAATTGTCAAGAAATTAACAAAATCCAATATTCCCTGTTCAGATAGGACCATAAAATGTCTTATCTCCATTATGTGGTATAGGTTATTGATTTTCCCAGGTCACTGTTCAATAGAGGTAACAGTTTTGGCTACCTCTCCATCTGGGAAAGGGTTAAAATGGTCAAAAGACAAGTTATTGTCTGTGGAAGGGTAGAAAATGTGAAATCGGTATTTTCGCTAATACCCATATTGTTTTTAGAAGTATTTTGAAACTATGTCGTAACAACATGAGATTACTTTGTAGAGGGTTAACTCTTTACCACACAATCCTGAGTTTCAACGACCCTAAGAAAGAGGCCATTTGAAAACGGCATTTTCTTCTATTGACACAATGTTTTCTAGCCTGCCAGAGAACTTTAAATCGGCTCAGTTCTACTGATTTGTTGTATGTAGATGTTTTGAATTTTGAAGAGTCCAAAACTTGTGTTGTATCGCAAAACGTTAAAAGGGAAACCAGTGTCCTCTGAATAGAGGTCAAAACAATTTTGTGTATGACATATTGTGTTTTATACTGTGTGAACAGAATCTCAGTCACAGGTCACAAGAGAACAATGTGAAATTAACCTGAAAAAATGTAGACATTTGCTACTTATGATGTATGTTAATTATTTTGTAACTCATATTACCTCCTATTAAGATATTTGCAAGAGACAACTTTGAAAACATAATTGTAAAATATGATGAACAAAAAGTAAGGTTTATTAATGGGAATGCAAGTGAAAACATTGTAATGAAAGGACAAGCTGATTCCCAATGCTAGAATCAAGTTTCATTGAAGGGAGTTTATACACAATTGCCAGTTTTGTTATCACCAAAAGAGATATTGGCTGGAAAAACAAAATGTACGATAAAGCAAAGAAATGTTTTGGAGGGGGTGGAGGAATAACTTGCGAAGTAATTAGCTTCGATAATTGTAAGAGGACAGTCTAGTAACTTTTTGGATCCATGAAAGATTGTTTTATTAACAGTCTAAACACTTTTAGGACAGCACAGATTAGTTGAGGACAGTCATAAGACTTGGTTGAGGACAATCCATAATCTTTTTGAGGATGGCTGAAAGACTATTTACAGTCTTGGACTCCATTTGAGGACAGTCCAACAAATATTTGAGGATGTGGTATGAAGCTATTTCCTAATCAGAGCTTCAAAATTCTGTCACACATTTGAATCCTGTTTTTCAGTATAAACTAAGGATAATTTTCAGGAACAAGAATTTAACTCTTTACTACATGACAATATGTACACTTGTCCAAATTGAAAGTATTCGCAGATGACATTTTAAATGCGGCTGAAATAATGGAATTTGTCCTTGATAAGGTACAAAACATTGTGGGAAAAGAAGAAAATGCTGGCCTATTACTTTTCCCACAATGTTTCCAAAAGGCTTCTTCCTTAGGGTCGTTAAAACTTGGAATTGTGTGGTAAAGTTTAGCATGAATGCAAACAAGCCTATTATGAGCAAACTCTCCTTTATTCACAAAGTTTTAAAAATTGTTTTCTGCTGCAACTATTTAGTCTACTCCAAGATGTCAAAAGTAGTCTACATGAGAAGATAATCTGTCAACCCAAAACTTCCAGAGACTGTTGATGGATCATTTTCAGAATTTCCCTGAAATAACTTTCTTCTGCTTTCTCATTTTGTTCTCATTTAGTTTTCACAATTTCTCTCAGTAGACGACACCATTTTCTAATTTCCATACATCAAGAAACAAGGGGGTGTAAAGTCAGCTATTTTGTTTCTCATTTTGAAAATCATTAAGTTTCAAGGCTTGCATGGAGCCTTGATTACTACAAGTTACTACTGATACTTAACTATTAGAACACTGAATAAACATAATGGATGTTTCGGGTCAAGAAATAAGGCCTTATATTATGATTCAGTCAAGGGTGTCTCTTCTAAGCGGACAGTGTAGAACAAAGATCAGACTGCATGTTTTGTGCAGCCTGATCTTGATCTATACTGGCTGCAAAGGCACTTATAAGTGTTTAAGGCACTTCAAGGGTTAAGTTTCATGTGAGCCTTACAGCAGCAGCAGCTGTACTACTCACTGGAATCACCTTTCTGACATTAATATCTGGGTTTCGTGTGAAGATCATTGTACAAATGCAAAAGCTCAAAAGGTTGTCACATTGTGTCCAGGGTACGTATTCACCAACCACTCTAAGAATGTTCTTAGATTTGTTCTCCAAAATTTTCCAAATTTGAAAGTAACACACCTGATGATTGACTAAACCATTTGGTTTGGCCAATCAGAAGTTGTGTTACTTTCAAACTTGGAAAAACTTGTAGAATAAGTGTATCAATGTTCTTAAGAATGGTTAGCGAATTATTATTACAGTAACGGACCAAGGACTGAATTCTCAATTCCTAATATGTATGTAGTATTTTCTGCCATTATTTGGAAGCTTTTTGATGCCGTAAGGCTGCCGTCTTGAGCCAGTCCAACATTGACTCATGATTCTTTATATGGCACCCATAGCTTCCAAAATCATACACACCAAAAAATCACACAGCAGGTGTTAACACTTTACTACACAATCCTAAATTTTAACAACCCGGGCGGAGAAGACTTTTAAGAACATCATGGGAAAAGAAGAAAATGCTGGTAACCAGCATTTTCTTTGTTTCCCACAATGTTTTCTACCCTTTCATTGGCAGATTCCATTACTTGAGCAAAATCTAATTATTTTGTCTGCAAAATGCTTTGAATCCGGACTAGTCCAAAATATTATTGTCTTTGATCTACACTGTCCGCTTTTCTAAAACACTACAGACAAAAGGAAGCCATGAATTTGCTTTCATCTCAGTCTTATTGTAGAATGAAAATTGTCCTTTGGGTTTATTTGGCCCTTTTAACCCTTTACCACACAATCCCAACTTTTAATGACCCTGGGTAAGAGGCCTTTTAAAAACATTGTAGGAAAGGAGAAAATGTTAGTAATCAGCATTATCTCCCTTTCCCACAACGTTTGCTACCCTTCCCAAAACAGATTTCAATTTTTCAGTCACATTCATATTATCATCTGCAAATGCTTTCATTTTAGACTACCCTAAAAAAACTTCATTTTGTAAAGAGTTAAGGATTAATTAGTGAAAGTAGCTGTGGGTATTAAAAATATTGTGCACTGCCTTGAAGAGGTCCAGCAATAAACTCTGCACCAGACACAATTTAATCCTTTACCAGACGACAAAGTTTTAGACTTGTCCAAATTGAAAGCATACACAAACAACAATCTAATTTTTCCCAAATGTTGGGATTTTTCTTGGAAAAGGTAGCAAACATCGCAAGAAAAGGAGAAAATGCTGATGTTTTCTCCTTTTCCCACAATGTTTTCAATAGGCATCTTCCCCAGGGTCATTAAAACACAGGATTGTTTGGTAAAGGGTTAAGACTTGTCCAGACTGAAAGCTTTGGCAAATGACAAATAAATGTGGCTCAAAAGATTGGATTGGCCTTTTGAAGGACAGAAGGCATTGTTGGAAAAGGGGAAAATTCTAGTTTATAGCATTGTCTAAACTTCCCACAATGATATCAAATGCCCCGTTCTTTAGCATTGTTAAGGCAGTGGATTGTTTGGTTAAGATTTAAGAGCTTTCAGCATGTCAATGGAATGACGGCTTTTACCAAAGAATTTGGCAATGCAAGTGAGCAGACTGTGCATAGATTAATTGCACTGTTTGTAAAAGCACTTTTTGTGATTGCATTATGATAAGGATAAAAAGTCTTTTGAAAAGTATCCATGAATGTTTTTAACCCTTTGCCAAACAATCCTGACTTTCATCAACCCCATGAAAGAAGGTTTTGAAAACCTTGTTAAAAAAGGAGAAAATGTAATGGTTACCAGCCTTTTCTGCTTTTCCTACAAAGTCATAATACTTTCAAAATCCTTCTTTGTCATGGTCATGAAAACTTGGGATTGTTTGGTAAAACTTTCTCTTCTTTTGGATACAAATCTCATAAAATGTGTAACATTTAGTGTTTCATCTGCAAATGATTTCATAGACATGGTTAAAATTTTGTCATGCCGTAAAGACTTGGTGACCAGTATTTTCTCCTTTTCCAACAATGTTTTCTATCCAGTCAGAGCACTTCAGCCAATATAATGAATTATCTATTTCTAAATTGCTGTTTGGAGATGCCTTTTCAATGACAAAATTGTGTCATTTGGGAGAGGGTTACCACATGGCAATATTTTATAGACATTTCCAAATTGAAAGCAATTGCAGATGACAAAAGAAATGCTACTCAAAAATTGAAAATTGTTTTTGGATGGATAGAAAACATTGTGCGAAAAGTAGAAAATGCTGGTTACCAACATTTTCTCCTTTTTCCACAATGTTTTCACCAGGGTAACACGGAATTATGTGGTAAAGGGTGAAAGGGGTATTTTTTGTTTTGAATAACTTGGTTATTTGAGCCAAAGTTCTGCATTTTCTGTTTCTTCAACTTATCAACATGCAAATAATATAATGTTTCATTCATACCCTTGTAGCTTGAGTTGACAACTTTTTGGAACTGTGGGAGGAGCCTGCAATTGCTAATGACAGTTCTGTAATACAATAGGCCACAGTTACAATAGTATGCATTCCAAATAGTATCTAACCTGTCATGGTTATTATCTATATTTTTACAAGGACCTTTTCGTTATCATAATCATCTACTGCAAATTTGTGTCAGGAGCTATAAATGGGTAAACTCCATACCAACCGACTTAACCCTTAGAGCACAGGATAAAACAACATGCATTTTCAATCTAGCAAAAAGACCCTTGTAACAGCAATACTGTAAACCTAGAAATGTTCACAGGGAGAATTGTTTGCGTTTATCCGTCAGCGGACATTTTTGCGAGGATAATCGTTTGCAATCGACGGAGGTTTGTGAAACTTGCAAATACTAAATAGCTTCCATGAATATGTTAAAACGACTTGTAGTATAGGCCTCGGGCAACAGAATAGGTAAATGGGTGTTCAATTAATTTACTGTTAATCCCCAGTTGTATGCGTGAGAAATTTGTTATTGTATAAGGGTTTAAAAATTCGAGTATGACTTCTCATTCAATTTGTTTTCCGGTATTTTCTTACTTTTAAAGTAATCAGTCGACATGTCAATACAGAATTTTTTCACTCTGGAGAAAAAAAAAATCTTGCGCAAGTGATGGGAGTAATCCTGTTGCTGAAATGTTACCAGAGAGTAAAAGCAGCCCTGTCAGCGTGGCTAACGATGAATTTTATGTGGTAAAAAAGGAACACACCTCTGTGTAGAGTCATGTGTGTGTATAATATTGATAATAAGTTGTATTCTTGTTTGTCCATTTCTGTCCTGTTGTTTTGAAGGTTAGTAAAGTGTATGAGAATTCTATAAATGTTCATTTTTTCACACCCAAGTTAGAAATGTTCGCAATTTCGTAGCAACAGCCGATTCTGTGACCATTAAAGTTTACGAAGTCAAGGCATCCGCAAACTCCGCTAACTTAAACAGTTTGAAATAATTTCCAGGTTTACAGTATCAAGGTTGCTGTTGTCTGGTTTGTCTCATCAAGGCAGACAGTGTAGATCTAAGATAATATTTTGTGCTGTTTGATCTTAATCTGCACTGGCCTGAAAGCCAACCAAAGACATGCTCTTCAGGAGTTAACTCTTAACCACACAATCCCGACTTTTAACGACCCTGTGAAAGAAGCATTTTGAAAACATTATGGGAAAAGGAGAAAATGCTTGTAATCAGCATTTTCTCCTTTTTCCACAATGTTTTCCACCCTTCCAGAAACAGATCTAAATTTTTCAATTACATTTATTTTGTCGTCTGCAAATGCTTTCAATTTGGACCAGTCTAAAATTTTGTCATTTGGTAAAGAGTTAATTTTAGACTTGCTAATATTGGAAGCATCAGCAGAGGACCAAAAAAATTTGGCTCATTTTTAAATGCTGGGATTTGTCTTTTGATAGAAAACATGTGGGAAAAGGAGGAAGTGCAGATAATCTGTATTTTTTTCCTTTTTCTGTTATATTTTCAAAGTTCTTTTTCCCAAGATTGGTAAAAACGTGATCGTTTGGCAAAGGGTCTAAAGATAGGTTTCACTTTACAAAAAGCTTTTGAAATTTGAGTTGACAACATGAAAGAATTGAGTATAAAATAGAACAAAGGAATATGTTCTTTAAGTGAGGCCTTTAGACTACTCTTGTTACAGCTTGTTATAAGCAGATTTTCCTTTTGCAACTAAGTTTTCAGAAAAATGGTTTGTTTCAAGATGCAAAAACTCTAATGATGTCATGAGTCTGTTTGCTCTACATTTAAACCTTTACCAAACAATCCCGTGATTTCACATCCCTGAGGAAGAGGCCTTTTGAAAACATTGTGAGAAAAGGAGAAAATGCTGGTAACCAGCATTTTCTTCTTTTCCCACAATGTTTTCTACCCTGTCAAAAAACTTTAAGTTCATTTGTACTACTTTCAAATTTGTTGTCTGCAGATGCTTTCAGTTTGTCATTTGGGAAAGGGCTAAGCTGATACCAAACAATCCCCAATTTGCTGTCATGCCTCTGGAAAAGAAGGCCTTTGAAAGCATTTTGGGGAAAAGGAGAAAATACTGGTAACCATCACTTTCTCCTACTGTCACAATGTTTTCTACCCATTCAAGACAAATACCATCATTTTAGCAACACGACGTGGTCTTGAATTGCTTTCAGGCTGAACAAGTCTAAATTTATTTAAATATGGCAGAGTCAAACCATATATTTTCCTACAAATATTTATACCCCAAAAGTAGATGGGTTTTAAAAATATTGTGGCAAAGAGAGCAGTTGTCAGCTACCGCTGCTTTTTACCACTGTTTTTGAAATTAGTATTCAGCATGGAGGAAAAGGTTGTTTGCAGTGCTAAGGTAAAGTCTCATTAAACACAGTAATCACTGCATTTCAGTTTTGAAGGAAGTGATACCACTGTCAGCCTTGTTATATGCAGACATTACAGTAAAACCTGTTGGTAAATTGCCACCTTTATTTTGCAAGCAACCGGCAGTTAGCATGCATATATTGATTTTCCGGAGACAGCAAACATGTCGAAATGTACCAGCACCAAGCAAGTACCTTCCTTTCGTCTCTACCAGACAACAAAATTTTAGACTTGTCCAAATTTAAAGCATACTTTGTATGTAGATGACGATCATAAAATGGTTTAAATGATAACATTTGTCTTTTAAAGCGTGGAAAACATGATTGGAAAAGGAGAAAATGCTGGTAACAAGCATTTTTTGCTTTTCCCACATAATACTTTCAAAGCCCATCTTTCTCACGGCCATTAACTTCGGATTGTTACTTAACCCTTATCCTGTTGAATAAAAGAAATAAAAAATTTCAAACCGACAGTAAAAATGCAAATTTTCCTATTTCAGACATATTTTTGGAGGAGAGATACCTCCTTATCGGACAATGTAGATCCAAGATCGGACTGCATGTTCTGTGCAGTCTTATCTTGATCTATGCTGTCCGCAAAAGGTCAGCGAGTCATGCTTAGTAGCCTAAGGGTTAAGGGGTTGAATGAGTACAAACTGTAATTTTATTGAAAGTACAGTCCAAACCTGCACTAGTGGCCACCTGAGTCATGGCACTACCAACCTGCCTATACAGCTGTTTTACCAGATGACCAAATGTATGATATGTCCAAATTCAAACCCTTTGCAGACTACAAATCAAAAGTTGCTCAAACAACAGAAAATGTGTTTGAAAGGATAGAAAACATTGTGCAAAAGGAAGGCAACATAAAACTGCTGAAATAGTGTTGAAACAGTGTGTTTAACTCCATACTAATAAACTTTTCATTTCTATTTGTACTAAAAGGAACATCTCTAAAGTTGTATCCCTTTTTACAAGATGGAGTCATGCTCAAGATAACTCAAAACTGATAGTCCTTTTTGACAGACAGAGAAATGCTCAAAATAACTCAAAACTGGTATCCCTTTTACCAGACAGAGAAATGCTTAAAATAACTCACAACTTAAAAATAACTCATAACTGGTAGTCCTTTTTACCAGACTGAGAAATGCTCAGAGTAACTCAAAACTGATATTCTTTTTTTTATAGACAGAGAAAATGAATGCTCAAAATAAATGAAAACTAGTATCCTTTTTTCACCATATAGAAAAATGCTCAAATAAATTAGAAAACTACTAGTAATAACCATAGTGTTTTGCAGCGAACATAAGCTATATAATAGCTTGCTGCAGGAGGGAAAACGTCATATGCAGTCTATAATGTGTTAATGTAATGAATGGGACATAAAAGGGTTTAGACTGAATGGGCTAAAAAAACTTCAGTGGTAGAAATGATTTTAACTCTTAACCAAAAGTTTAGACTTGTCTGTAGTGAAAGCATTTGCAGATGACAAGTTTAGACATGGCTCAAATATTAGATTTGTTTTTGATAAGGTACTAGGAAACATTTTGGGAAAGGGAGAAAATGTTGGGTTACAAGCATCCTCTCAGACCCTGCATTTTCTCCTTTTCCCACAATGTATTCAAAAGGGTTGTAAACACATGGTATTGTTTAGTAAATGGGTTATACTCTGATGGTGCTAAATAAATTAAATGGCAATTTTCAATTTATTAGTAAGACCTAAATTTGCAATCTCTTTTATTGGTTTTAGTTAGAGTATCTGGAAAATATTAGTGTAGATGTCAAGCTCAGAAAGCGAAATTTATGCAGTCAGATCTTTATCAGTACTGGCTAAAAAGGTACCCAATTTTTTTCCACAATTGGACTAATGGCCATGTGGCATATCTAATTTCAAAAGGGATGGTCATAAACACATGCATAAGTGGTATGCTAATGGTTGGAGTGATAACTGTCTTCTGGAATTGATTTTTTTTTTCAATAAATTATTCAGAGAGAAAAGCTCATTTCTGAAGAAATTTTAGATTCGTACTTGGTGTGGAATAGATGGAGAATCTGTTCAAAGTGTTTAACTAGCAGGAATTTTAGTGTGTTGGCTGACTTAGAATGTGATATGAACCTCTTAACCCTTTACAAAGACATCTTGTGTTTTGATGACCCTGAGAAAGAAGCCTTTTGAAAACAATGTGGGTAACCAGTATTTCCTCGTTTTCCCAAAATGTTATCTATCCTATCAAGACCAAATTTCATCACTGGGGCCACCATTAGTTTGTCATCTGCAAATGCTTTTAATTTGGACCATTCTAAAATTTTGTTGTTTGGTAAAGAGTTAGGGGCCTTTCTCAACTACAGTTGCCTTTGCTTCCAGTGTAGATCAAGGTCAGACTACATGAAATAATTGTAATCTGATCTTCGATCTAGACTGTCTGCTTTGCTGGGACAATTTTTAAAGAGCAACCTTATTTGATTTTATATATGTTTTTATTCAAGAATTACAAATTTAATGCATGTCAGGTGTAACCAGTATACCAGTCAACTAAATTTAAGACTGATCCAAATTCAAAGCATTTGCAGACAATATATTAAATGAAATGCATCGACTATCTATGACAGGGTAGAAAACATTGTGGGAAAAGGACAAAATGCTGGTTACCAGTATTTTCAGACCCCTAATTTCCCATAATGTTTTCAAAAACAATCATTCTCAGGGTTGTTAAAACACAGGATTGTTTGGTACAGGGGTAAAAGGTTGTGAGAAGGTGACTGAATTTGTTGACTTGCAAATGAGTGCATAATGGAATAATGTCTTCCCTAGCTGTTTTTTTCTTTCCAAAGTATTGCAAAAATATATTTTTGGGAATAATTTTGAAACAATCTGTCCATTCATATATCTGTATGTTACAGCCAGCACACTCATGCTTATATTGGTTGTGCAAACTGCCTCTCTATTCTGATGTCACTGTAGCAAAATTTTGTACAACTGTTAAAGGCCCAATAGCAGCCAAATGAAAACTATTATGTGTATAAAATACAGATTAATTCCATTCACATCGTGTAAAAAGTAGGGTGATAATTGTAAATCTGGCAATTTGTTAAAGTGCAGCTGAAGAAGGTTCCAGTCACTGGTAGAATCATGAATATTAAAACTAGGATTAATGTTGGGGCAACATTTAGAATTTTAGTTTTGATATTCATTATTCAGGCAGTGACTGAAACTGTAACCAACCACTTTTCAACAGATTGACAGATTTATGGTAGTTTGATAATTGCCATATTTCATTTTGATACCAAGGAAATTTGCCTTTGAACCCTTTACAACAAAATCCTGAGTTTAAACTACCCTGATGCAGAAGGCCTTTTAAAACATTGTGGTAAAAGGAAGAAGTGCTCAGGGACCAACATTTGCTCCTTTTTCAACATTGTTTTTACCCCATCAGAGACAAACCCCAAAATTTGAGCCATATTTCATTTGTTATTTGGAAATGCATTCAGTATGGATGATTCTAAATTTTGGCTTTTTGTAAAGAATTAAGCATTGAAGAGTTATCTCTCCCTGAATATAGAAATTTATGTGGGTGGTATTTTACTCTGTACTCTTTACCAAACGACAAAATTTTAGACTGGTCCAAATTGAGAGCATTTGCAGACAACAATTTAAATTTGGCTCAAATGATAGAATTTGTTTTTGATTGGGTGTAAAACATAGTGGGAAAAGGAGAAAATGCTGGTTACCAGCATTTTCTCCTTTTCCCACTATGTTTTCAAAAGTGTTCTTTGTTAGGGTCGTTATAACTCTGGTTTGTGTAGTAAAGAGTTAACTGCCTGTGCAGCAGAAATGGTGTCATAGAAATTATTTTCATTGATAGCATTCTCAATTTTTCTTCAGTCTCATTGCAAAAATAACATTTTCTTTCAAACATGTGTTTGGCCACTCTTAAAATACCCGAGTGGCTGTTATGTTACTGTTTGCATGCTTCACTTTTGTAGAGTTGATCACAATCAGACTGCTCAGAATTTGCAGGTCTTATCAAATGAGATAATAGTCTGTTGCTAGAATAGGCACAGGTTTTCAGAGTCCCAGTCTTCCCCATGTCTGAAATTGTGTTGTGCACTGTGATCTAACCAATGCAAGAGTGACTGCAACATGAAGATCAAGATCAGAAACGAAGGCACATTTAGTATAATCTTTGATCTACACTGTCCATTTACACACAATTCTGACTTTCAAAGACATACAGAGAGGAGGTTTTCAAAAACATTGTGGGTAAAGGATAAACTGTTGGTATAACAAGCATCTGCTCCTTTTTCTCATAATGTTTTCTGTCATATCACAAACAAATTTTACCATTTGAGCAATATCATATTTCTCATCTACAAATGTTTTCAATTTGACCAGTGTTTTTTAGTGAAGACTTAATTAGTTGTCACCTATAGTTATTCGAAATGTCTCTACATTTAGGGTGGAATTCTATTTACATTTTTTTTTTGACACAAAAGTTGTATTTATCTTTTTGGCAGCAAAAGACCCGAGTTGTGATACTTATTCAAATGGAAAATTCAAATTATGGGAAAATGGATTTATAAAATCTATAACCGTAGTTTCAGACAGAACAGAATATTGGAGGTGCATTGAAATCCATGTATGCAGGAATTATAGAAAATACTTTGCAGAAATAGTCAATAAAAGATAAAAGGAGCTGCAGGAAAACTTAGGAAAATAGTCAACCGTTGAATGATTTGCTACATTTTTGTCCAGTATTTTTCGGTAGCATACAGGACTTGAGAACAGGAGGTCAAGGGTTCTATCCCCGGCTTGGCTAATTTCTTTCCGAGGATTGATGATAGTCATTGTGACAGGATTCATTCCTCTCTCACGGCTGACCATTGTTTCAACGATGGTTATGTGGGAAAGCAGCCAGTGGCTTGGAAAGAATATTGTGTGGAGTACTGGTAAAGGAAACTCAAGGAAAGCATGGATAGGTGCACTGGCCACCATGATATAACTGAAATAATGTTGAAAATGGGGTTAAACACCATACAATCAATCAATGTCTGGTATTATTGTGTACTTCTTGTGTAGATTGTAGGGAAATTTTCCCACTATTTCTTTCCCACGTTTCGAAAGCAAATCTCACAATTTGAACCACATTTGTCGCCTTCAAATACTTTGGATTTGGACAAGTCTAGGTTTTGTTGCGTGGTAAAGAGTAAGTATTATTTTCAAATCAAATGCAAGTACACATAGCTGAATATTAATTATTTAGGTGATAAAAAGCTGTGTGTGGGAGTGTTTAATCCATGACTTTTGGATGAAATAGAAATCAACGTTTACCCTTAAATTAGTGCTAAACACAAGTAATGCTGCCTATGGAACGTCAGACTGCACAGACAGAAAGCATAACTTTTCTACACGCTATTGTTATTTGAATGTGTCATTAATATGCTGATTACTGGTAAAAAAGTCACTAAGCTTAAATGAATTTTTGTTGGTGAAAGGTCAATCATTACCATAATATTAAACATAACTTTCTATACCCCAGTAAAAGACAGCTTAGAATTGGCGGGAGAGAAGTTTTTGTTACACATAATTGGTCTTTTTTCACTTTGTTTTCCATATCATTTCAGGATTTCCTGCCCACAAATATTTCGCTTTTTTTCCCCCCATTTATACTAAGTTTTGAGTTTGCCAAAAAATAGCTTTAATTTTCAAAGTAGGGTTATGATGGATTTACTCCTTTCCAATAAAAATTTTAGACTGGTCCAAAATAAAAGCATTTGCCGATAAAAAATTATATGTGGCCCAAATGATTTGATCTTGTCTCTGAAAGGGTAGAAAACATTGTAAGAAAAGGACAAAATGTAGTTAACAACATTTTTTCTCTTTCCCGCAATGTTTTCTAAAGTCTTTTTCTGAGGATCATTCAAACAAGTGATTGTTTTGTGTGGGGGTTAACTCTTTACCAAACAACACAATTTTTAACTCCACCAAATTGAAAGCAAACTAAATGTAGTTCAAATGATGATTTCTGTCCTTGATAAGGTACAAAAGACTGTGGGAAAAGGAGAAAATGCTGGTTACCAGCATGTTCTGGACCTTTTCCCACAGTGTTTTCAAAAGCCTTCTATTTCAGGGTCATTAAAACTGGGAATTGTGTGGTAGAGGGTCAAGGTAGGGTGATGCTGATTGACTGTCCATGAAAGGGAAAAATGTTGATTGATTTTTAAAACCACTTTAATCCCACTAATTTGCATACATGCTGGTTTTAATATCCATGACATGCAGATTTTTACATTTGACCTCACAGACACAATCATGGACACAATACTCAACACACTGAAATTTTTGAAACTATCTCAAAATACCTAAAGAGAAATTCTACTATTTGGAGCCTGCTTCATAGTATTTATTCTACGAGAAGAAATTATCAGGATAAAAAGATAATGATATATGGCCAGCAACATGCCAAATGAGGCCTTCAGACATTTGCATAAAGTGTCATCTCGGATTAGCCTGCATAGTCCACGCAGGCTAATCCAATATGGCACTTTACAACTACATAAGATTTTTTCATACAGTAGACTTCTGTGAAACAGAAAATCTCACAAAAACGGGAAATGTTTCTTGGATTATTCTCAGGCTGCACAGGCTGATCTGGGACGACACAGTTTTTACGTATATGTCTGAAGGCCCCTTTTCGTGTGTTACACGCCATATGTGCTGGTGCCAAATAGCTCAAGTTGTAGAGTGTAAGACTTGTGAACATCAAGTCTTAGGCCATGTTAGGTTATGGGTTCAAGCCCCATGGCTGGCCATCTAATTACTGATAGGCTTTCAGATAAGACTTTAAACTGAAGTCCCATATGACGATGCTATACACCATGCATGTTAAAGAGCTAGGGATAAATTGGATGGGTTTCATCCTATATCTTGCACTATCCCCTGAAACATAACTAACAGCCTTAGGGGGCATTCCCCAAATCGGCAACCCGTGGCGACGATTAATAAACCGAAAGCCAATTGTTCAAATGCTGGACCCACCTCCCTCTTTATCAGCTTAACATGAGAAGGGTCAATGTGAAACAGAAAAATAAAGAGCTTCAAAGAAAAAGACTGCCATGTATTGTTGCCAAGGCAATTATGATTGATGAGCTACACTCTGGCAAAATGGGGCTTAATGCATCTCAATGATGTATGATACCTATCAAGCCATGGCATAATTAAGGATCAATAATGACCACTTTTCTTAACAGCTGACTTAGATATGGGTAGACTGGTCTTTGGACGTGCAGAAAATAGACCCATAGCAAAATGTTAGGCCGAGGTCCGCCTGCACAGACTGCGCAGGCTGACCTGAGTCAGTACTTTTTGCAGATGCATTAAGCCCTCTTTTCACAGAGCATAGTTCATATATATAACATAAATGTTTGTGCAGTCTGATATTGATGGACATTGGATTCTATTTAACCCTTTAGTATACAATCCTGACTTTTAACGACCCTAAGGAAGAAAGCTTTTGAAGACATTGTGGGGAAAGGAGAAAATGTTGGTAACCAGCATTTTCTCCTTTACCCACAATGTTTTCTACCCTATCAAAGAAAAAAATCATCAAATTGGCAATTTTTAGTTTGTCTTCTGCAAATGCTTTCAATTTGGTCTTGTCCAAAATTTTGTCGTTTGGTAAAGAGTTAAATCCCTCAAGTTGTTCTGAGGGGACCTCTGTATAGAGCAGTCTAGTGATTCATGACCCTGCAGACTGATACATTGATGCAAATGAATAAAAATTTATGCTCCTTTGATTGATACGCATTTCTTTAATCTTTTTTCCCCCTCCCTCTCCTTTAGTCCTTCACTAAACAGTCATGACACTGAGTAAGCTGAGGCTTTGGAAAACTTTGTGTGAAAAGGAGAAAATGCTGGTAACCAGCATTTTCTCCTTTTCACACAATATTTTCTAACCCTTTAAAGATAAATCCTATTATGGATGTCATCAACTCTTTACCAGCCAACCTTTTGTTTTGACTACCTGAAAAAGGATTTTTCAAAACATCATGGGGAAAGGAGAAATGCTGGTAACCAGCATTTCTCCTTTTCCCACTATGTTTTCTATTCTTTCACTCTTACGAATTCCATCGCTAGAGTCATGTTTTAACCCTTATCCTGCTACATAAAGGAAACTTTCAAGCTGATGGTAAAAAAACCAATATTTTGGTATTTCAAAGTTATGGAGGTAGGGGAAATATCTCCTTATCAGACAGTGTAGATCCAAGATCAGACTGCACGTTCTGTGTAGTCTGATCTTGATCTATGCTGTCCCCAAAAGGTCTGTGGGTCACGATTAGCAGCCTAAGGGTTAAATTTGTCATCTCCAAATGCTTTGAGTTTGGATAAGTCTAAAATTATGTTGTCTAGTGTGCCCATTTAACCCTTAACCAGACGACAAAATTTTAGCCTTGTCCAAATTGAAAGCATTTGCAGACGACAATTTCAATGTGGCTCAAATGGTGCAATTTTTCCTTGATAGGATAGAAAACGTTGTGGGAAAAGGAGAAAATGCTGGTTACCAGCATTTTCTCCTTTTCCCACAATGTTTTCAAAAGGCTTCCTTCCCACGGGTGTTTAAAGGTGTCATTGTGCGGTAAAGGGTTAAGTAGCTGTTCCTCAATAACAAAAATGAAAGTTTTGGTAAACTTTTTACACACTACCACATTATCCCTTTACCAGCCAATCTCATGTTATAATGACCCTGAGGAAAATTGCTTTTGGAAACACTGCAGAAGGAGAAAGTGCTGATTATCAGCATTTTCTCCCTTCCTGACCTGACAGTGTCTTCCTCATAAACAAAGCCAGCCATTTGTGCCACACTGCAAATGCTTTGCAATATATATGAGACTAAAACATGCGTGGTTTGGAAAAGACTTAACCTTTTATCAAGTAATCCAGACTTTTTATAACCGTGAAGTAGAAGATTTTTAAAAACTTTGTCAAAAAAAGTGAAAAAGCCAGCAACAAGAGTATCTTCTCTTCCCACAAAGTTTTCTACTTTTAACACAAACAGATATCAATTTTTGCCCCTTACAAATTTTGTCATCTGCAAATGCTGTCAATTTGAACAAGCCTAAATTTGTGTTGTTTGGTTTAGAGTTAACCCTTTACCACACTATCCCGACCCTGTTTAATGACCCTGAGCAGAAAGGTTTTTGAAAGAAATTGTGACAGTAGGAGAAAATGCTGGTAACTAGCATTTTCTCCTCTTCCCACAATGTATTCTACCATCTCAAAGACAAAAATCATCATTTGAGCTGCATATGATTTGTCCTCTGCTATTGTTTTCAATTTGGTAGAGCACAAAATTTTGTCGTTTGGTAAAGAGTTAACCCTTTACCACACAATCCTGACTTGATGACCCTGAGAAAGAAGCCTCTTGAAAACATTGCAGGAAAAGGAGAAAATGGTGGTAACCAGCATTTTCTCTTTTTCCCACAGTGTTTTCCATCCTTTGCAAAACAAATTGTAATTTTTCATTCACACTTATTTTGTTGTCTGCAAATTCTTTCAATTTGGACCAGTCCAAAACTTTGTTGTTTGGTAAAGGGTTAAACAAATTTGCACCATTTCAAAGCTGCCAAGCACAAGGTTTAAACTCTATCAGCCAACAAAGTTTTAGACTCCATTTAAAGCATTTGCAGACGGCAATTTAAATGTGGCTTATATGATCATTGATGGGATTTGTCTTTGAAAGGTCAGAAAACATCATGAGAAATAGGACATTAGCTGGTTACCAGCATTTTCTCTTTTTCACACGTTTTTAACGCTTTACCAACCAGTCCTATGTTTTAATGATCCTGAAGAAGAAGGCTTTTGAAAACATTGTGGGAAAAGGATAAAATGCTTGTAACCAGCATTTTCTCCTTTTCCCACAATGTTTTCTTCCCTGTGAAAGACAGAAATCATCATTTGAGTTACTTTTATTTTGTCGTCTGCAATAGCTTTGAATTTGGACCAGTCCAAAATTTTGTCATTTGCTAAAGAGTTAAATGTCCTTTTTTCCTCAGAGTAGTGCAAACATTGATTGTCTGACTAAAGACTGACTACATGCAGTCCTGTATCGTAAATAGTGCAAATAATCACATTCTTTGAGAAAAGGGATATTATAGATATCATGCAAAATTTATGGGCATAATTTAGTTGAAAAAGGTTAAATTCAGAAAGACAGATATTTTTCATCAAATACAGAATAAATGAAACTGACTTACTGTTATAATTGTTCTTCACAGAAAAAGCTTCTTACATTTGTCCAGCAAAAGCTCTCCTGGTACTTATCTGTGAAATGAAATATCAATAAAGCTGATTTAGTTATATAGCAAAGTGTTATTTTCAGAGTGTCTGTGACCTTTCATTCGAAATAAAATGTTTTTCCTTTTCTAATCAGTCAGTGACCATGAAGATTTTATAAAGACTTTAACGGAAAATTTTATGTCCCTATGTCCCGTGTCATTTAAAGTTAGTGCACAGTTTTATGAAATAGTCCGTATCAATTTTGAGATTAAAGTCCAAAACACTGATAGATAGGGACTTGTTGTCTCTAGGCTAGTGCAGTGAACGAGACAGATAAGTTGCACGCAGATAACTGGAATATAGACGTTGGAGTCACCAACATTTTTGTGCTGTTTTATTATTTTGTGTGTCTTAAATTTTTGGATGTGAATATTTTTTTTTTACTTAAAAGCACTTTTATGTATGTAGATGATGCTCAGCAACTTTTTCCCAAACTACAAAACTCCACACTGGTCTAAATTCAAAGCAGTTGCAGACAACAAATGTTGCTCAAATGGTCAGATTTGTCTCTGAAAGGTTCAGGAACATTGTGGGAAAAGGAGAAAATGCTGGTTACCACTATTCTTTCCTTTTCCCACAGTGTTTTCAAAAGCATTTTTCTGCAGGGTATTAAAAATGTGGGATTGTTTGGTAAAAGGTTAAAGAGCCCATGTTTATGGATCTTCTAGAATTGATGATGACATTCTTTATTCCTCCTGTACTGAAGATTTACTAAGAGTATATTACAAACATGTGCAAATTACAAACAAAACAAATACAAATGAAAAACATGGACTTAATTAACCCTTTCCCAAACAACTAATTTTGGACTGGTCCAAATTGAAAGAGTTTGCAGACGACAATTTCAGATTTGATGAAAATGGCAGAAAGTTATCAAAAAGGGTGGAAAACACTGTGGGAAAAGGAGAAATTGCTCGTTACGAGCAATTTCTCCTTTTCCCACAGTGTTTTCAAAAGGCTTGTACTGCAGACACGTGAAAACCAGGGCTTGTTTGGGAAAGGGTTAACAAATTACATTCTGATTCAAATTTACAAGAATTTTCTTAGTTTCAAAGTAACCTAATTTCCCATTGGCTAAACTCTCTTGTTCAGCCAATCCAAAATTAGGTTACTTTCTAAATGTAGAATTGGACTAAGAATATAATTTAACCCCTTTACCATGTAATCCCGAGTTTTAACAACCCTGAGAAAGGAGGCTCTTGAAAACTTTGTGGGAAAAGGAAAAAATACTGGTAACCAGCATTTTCTCCTTTTCCCACAATGTTTTCTACCCTTTGCAAAGAAAAATTTCCCAATTAGTGCAACAGTTAGTTTGTCATCTGCAAATGCTTTCAATTTAAACTTGTCTACAATTTTGTTGTTTGGTAGAGTTACAATGGTTGGTAAAATGCTGGCACAGGTGACTTTATGAGACAATCGTAATTAATGAAAAAATTATGTAAGTTTTCATGGTTTGTAGAAAAAGTTACCTGTGACATTTTCAGAATTTATATCCCCGTAACTGGGACACTAGTAAAGTTTTTCTCTATCTGTGTGACAGTTAGATAAAGTCCACATTAACTGGAGACTGTCTGATACACATTTGCAGCAGATGGTTTTCAAACAAATACTTGTAAAAATACATGGATTAAAGTGAATTAAAGTTTCATTCATTATTACATTTGAAAAAATGTGGTAAAAGAAGAAATTGCTCTTTATGTGCAATTTCTTCTTTTTGCCATGATGTTTCGACTATAGATCTGCTGCACTTGGAGAAAAGCCGTCTGCAGGAGGTTATGTTAGAGTTATGGTAAACAAGCCGATCTGAAGTGG
Source organism: Tridacna gigas (assembly GCA_945859785.2). Classification (NCBI taxonomy): domain Eukaryota; kingdom Metazoa; phylum Mollusca; class Bivalvia; order Cardiida; family Cardiidae; genus Tridacna; species Tridacna gigas. Next base: position 28,774,317 of record OX244036.2, on the reverse strand, counting down.
TGTTACCTACGAAGTGGCAGATATACTGTAGTGTCAGATTGATTTTATTTACAAACAAGAACTTGACTTGGTAATGAAAAAAAGTGTAGATTCATATAAGCTTCGGTATTACATTTTGGAAATTATTATTCCTGCTCTAAAACCTATGATGTGGGTACTCATTAGAATTGTTTCTGCTAGACAATTCTAATGAGTACCTACAACAAAGGTTTATGTGACACCATGAAAGACAATGTCACCCTTTTGAATCTGAAAGTACTCCCCATGTGTGTAAGTATAAAGCATAGGTTTTCAACAAATATATATTTTTCACTTACTTATAATTGTAGCGCCAAAAATTTCAAAGGAGACAAAACTCTGTTGTGCAAAGTTAGGGAGTTTTCTCAAGATTCATCAGGTGTTTTTCAGTCTGTTACAGTTCTGTTTTTTGAGTGAGAGGGATTTTAGTTCATGAAGAGGAAATAGTTTTTAAGTTATAGACCATTTTGGGAGGACCTATCAGAGTGAAGGAAACTGAGCTGACGTAGTTATACAGGTGTATGTGTGTGAGTCGTTGATTGCTGAAGTCTAGGCTGTCATCTGACAGCCACACTAGTCATCATTCTCGCTGGCTTCCTCAAGGGGAACAGTGCTGGAAACTGTATACGAGTTACCAAATCAGTCCGGCACGCAAACAAATTATCATACAACAATGTCGAGTAGCGCTCAAGTGCAGCAGCTTCCGATGCTCTCCAGAGGGCGCCGGCCATCGGCTGCTGTTGTGGAAGCAGATTTCTTGGCACAGCGGCAAGGAAAGGTAACTTTGAATTTTTGAAATGTTAACTGCAATTTGAGAATGAGATTGGATTTAATATTTGGGACTTGATACATGTGGGTAAGGAGCTGACCTTGTCTTAACCCTTTACCAAATAATCCCATCCGTGTACAATTTTAAGGAAGAAAGCATTTGAAAACATTTTGGGAAAAAGGAAAAAAATGCTGGTAACCAGCATTTTCTCCTTTTCCCAAATTGTTTTCTACCCTTTCACAGACAAATCTCATTATTTGATGCACATGCAATTCATCATTTGCAGAGTGCTTTCAAAAGGAGTAAGTCTAAAATTTTGTCTGGTAAAGCGAGTATCATGGAGTCATAATATTTAACTCTTTACCAAATGACAAAATTTAAGACCAGTCCAAATTGAAAGCTTCAGCAGATGAAAAAATAATGTTACTCAGAAATTGAAATTTGTTCTGGGAAGAGTAAAAATTATTGTGGGAAAAGGAGAAAATGCTGGTTACCAGCATTTTCTCCTTTTCCCACAATGTTTTCTAAAGGCTTTTTCCTCAGGGTCGTTAAAAGTCGGGATTGTGTGGTAAAGCGTTAAATACGCCCTATTGCTATACATACTATTGTTTGATGTGATTTATGTTACCATATGCTTGTACATGTGACACATGGGAGAAATGTTGTTAGACATAAATGTTTTTTTCTGCGAATGCTTGCCTATATGAATAATTCATTGAAGATTTCAGCAGATTGCTGTAATTTATGTTTGTCATTTTGAGATTAATGAAAACTGTAATTTATGTTTGTCATTTTGAGATTAATGAAAATCAAGAGGGCAAAAACAATTTTCAGCTTTTAGGCAATAATTGATTTTGTCAAAAATAAGTAACTTTTTTAGACATTGTACAAAAAAAAAAATACTCAGTGCAAGTAATAATGCAATCTTTTTGGGTTAAATGATAGACTTTGTACATAATAAATAAATACTGGGACATTGTACATAATAAATAAATACTTGGATATTGTACATAATAAATAAATACTTGGATATTGTGCATAATAGAAAAATACTTTTTGGTTGAATGATAGACATTGTACATAATAATGGTTTTGGGGTTAATGATATGTAACAGTACAGAATGAATCAATAATTTCTGGGTGAATTATAGAAGTTGAACTGTAAGTAAGTAATTCCTGGGTGAATGATGGAGAATACAGAATAAATCAGTACTTCCTAAGTTGTATGAAATACATTCTACAGAATACACCAATACTGTTGGGTTGACTGATATACGAAGGTGGATAAAACAATATGTGGACTTTCATTTCAATAATTTTATTTTTACAGATAATGAGATGCAAGATGTAATATACACAATAATTGAATATGGACATTTTTGAGGTGGGGTGCGAAGCATCCCAACTCAGATTTACCATGTGGGAAATTGAACCTAAAGAATCTGATTCTGGGATACCAAATATTGCAAAATCATTACCTGGAAAAATAGCACTATTAAGAATGCATTTCATTCACTTTGGCATGAAGGCATGACTAAAAACAAATACACCATTATCATAAAACAATTTAAGAAAAAAATTGTGTTAGAGCAGACTACCATGAGGCATGCGTAGGTATATGCATTCATGTATCAGTTTCACCATATAGCATCAAGAAACGTTAACAAGTGCCATTGGAAAGCTTAGAATCATCATGAGAATTCTTATGCTGATTTCTTTGAATAGGATTGCTTTATTTGTCAAGATGTTGCTTAATAATACTTCTCACGTCTTTTTATTTTGACATTCTATTTAACCACCCTCCCCACAAAAAAAAGAGAGAAATTTGTCAATTTGCTCTGAGATTTATCGGAGAGATACGTCTCAGCACTTTGAATGTGTGCTTGCTTTTACGCAACTCTTTCCAGCAGCACTACATGCTTATCATTTGGTACAACATTTGGATTTTAACTTGCACAGGATTAAATGCACCCCACCTCAGCAGCGCTTTCACCACTTTGATTCTATATATCTGATAAATTTGGGTACAATAGGTCCAGTGGGTCTCCCATAGCAACCCTTCTTAGATGGTTAATGTAGTAGTACTGGTGCATTTGAACTTGAGTACTTACATTGCAAGTCAGCGCTTTTCAAAGTACTTGCCTCTCCACTCAACACTGCCTGTATCGCTCCACTCAGTTGTTAAACATCTTCTGATATCACTCTGAGTCAAACTGATGAATAATGCCATGTGTTGAGTGTGTAAGCTCCTCCAGTGACGTACATTTGCGTCCCTTGAGCTGTGCATGGTTCTCCTCCTGCGCTGGTACTGCCATTTTGATCTTACGATTCTCCAGTATGCCTTAAGTTTACAGGCTGTATATTTTAAAGTGCCTTATGGATTAAACTCAAATTTGTAACACCAATACATATGACTTCATCACATGAACAGACGACATTTGGTATAGTTTGGCTCCAATATAGGGAGCCAGCAGAGATATTAACAGTATGCAATGCAGTTAAGAAATGGGCTGTGCTGGGGGTACCTACCGAGGACTATTAAAACTTATATTTTATTAAACACAATTATAATACATCAATGTAAAACATATGACTGTTTTAATATTGAATTGTTTAATATGTGTGCAAAATTGTATCGATTTATGTTTACTAGTTTTTAAGTTGTAATAAAAGTCCACATAGTTTTTCTGTGCATTGCACAGAATAGATCAATACTTTGGGGTTGTATGATAAACATTGTACAGAATGAATTGATACTTTTAGAGTGAAGATCAAAGATTGTCAAGAATAAATCAGTAATATTTTTGGTAAATGATAGGCACAATGCAGAATAAATCGATACTTTTCTGGGTGAATGGCATTGTACAGAATCATACAGTTCAATACTTTGGGGTTGTACGATGAACATTGTACAAAATGAATCGATACTTTTAGAGTGATGATCAAAGATTGTCAAGAATAAATCAGTAATATTTGGGGTAAATGATAGACACAATGCAGAATAAATCGATACTTTTCTGGGTGAATGGCATTGTACAGAATCATACAGTTCTTTTTGGGGTGAAAGATGGGCATTGAACAGAAAAAAATCTATACTTTTTGGGTGAAAGATGGATATTTTACAGAATTAATATCAGTACTTTTTTTGGTGAATGAAAGACATTGCATAGAAAAAGCATTACTTTCTGGGGTGAAAGATGGCCATGGTACAGAATTAAACAGTACTTTTTGGGGTGAATGATGGACGCTGCATAGAATTAATCAGTAGTTTTTTTTGGGGGGGGGGGGGAATGATCAACATTCTGCAGAGTAAAACAGTACTTTTTGAAGTGAATGATGGACATTGTGCAGAATAAATCAGTGCTTTTTGAAGTGAACGATGGACATTGTGCAGAATAAATAAATACTTTTTGGGATAAATGATGGCCATTACAAAGAATACATAAATTTGTCTCTGGTAAATGACAGACATTATACAGAATAAATTGATTGTGCTGTGAATAATTGTGTACAGAATAAATAAATACCTCTTTAATGAATGATAATCATTTAACAAAATACTTCATTATTACTTGGTGAGTAAAATAGAAAAAAAAACCAAAATCATTTATATTATGGAGGAAAACTGAGAACAAGATTAATCTTTAATTTTGGGATCAAGGAAAATTTAAACAGCATTTTGTAGCTTTACCAAGAACATATTGTGACAAGAGAAGTGATGTGAAATATATCATTTTACCAAAAGTTTCTAAACTCTTTCCCAAACGACAAAATTTTAGACTGAACCAAATTTAGAGCATTTGCAGATGACAATGTAAAAGTGGCAGAAATGAAGAAATTTATCTTTGATAGGGAAGAAAACATTGTGGGAATAGGAGAAAATGCTGGTTAACCAGCATTTTCTCCTTTTCCCACAATGTTATCATAAGACTTAGTCCTCAGGGTCGTTGAAACTAGGGATTGTGTGGTAAAGGGTTAAGAAAAAAGTCACCAGTATGAGTATATTAGTTAATCCTTTACCATGTAATTCCAAATTTAAACAAAGTGAAGAAGGCTTTTGAAAATTTATGGGATAAGGAAAAAATAAATCCTGATAACCAGCACTTTCTTCTACATTTCCCACAATGTTTTCTACCCTTCTGAAGGCAAATTTCATCATTTTAGCTGCATTTTATTTGTCATCTGCAAATGCCTCCAAAGTGGATTAATTAAAAAAAATTGTTGTCTGGTAAAGAGTTAAGAAAATATACAGTTTCATTGTAAAGATAAAGATACAAAATGTCATTGTTTTGTGAAGAAACACAAAAAGTACAAGTAGCAAAGTTATGCATGAGATGAAATTTATATTGTTTATGTCTGTCTGTTGAAAAATTTGCATAAACTTTTGGTGGAATCGAATTCTCTTATTTTTTGCCAGATTGTCTTGTTTGTCTTTATTAGCATTTTTTCTTCAATCCTAAGCAATCTCATGTTTTAACAGCCCTGAGGAAGAAGGCTTGAAAACAATGAGATAAGTGGAGAAGGGGCTGGTAACCCTCAATTTCTCCTTCCCACAGAAGTTTCTACTGTTACAAAGACAAATCTCCTCATTTCTGCAACATCTGATTTGTTGTCTGCAAATGCTGTCAGTATGGAGAAAAGTAAAATTTTGTTGTAAACAGTTAGGCAGTTACCTCACAGTCCCAGATGTTATGTTATCACCCTAATATATTATGTGATAAGACTTTTTGAAACACTGTGGGATATCACCCTATGTGATAAGACTTTTTAAAACACTGTGGGAAAAGGAGAAAATGCTGGTAACCTGTATATTCTCTTTTTCGCTCAGTGTTTTGTGGCCTTTAATCTTTTATCACGTAATCCCAACTTTTAAAGACCTTGTGAAAGAAGCCTTTTGAAAACATTGTGGGAAATGGAGAAAATGCTGGTAACCATAATTTTCTCCTTTTCCCTCAATGTTTTCTATCCTTTCTAAAACAAATTTAATTTTTTCAGTCACATGTATTTTGTTGTCTGCAAATGCTTTCAATTTGGACCAGTCTAAAACTTTGTCATTTGGTTAAGAGTTAAAAGGCAAATTCCATCACATGTGCCACATTTTGTTTGTCATCTGCTAATGCTTTCAGTTTGGACAGAAGATGAATTTTGTGGTCATGTAAACAGATAAATATTACAACCTTTAGAGAAACAAATAAGTGACATTGAGGTTTTCACCATTAAAAATGGACAGGAATAATGCAATTCCAAGACAGTTTTGACCACTGCATATCAATAGGCAGCTGACAGTATAGATCTAAGACCAGACTGCATTTTCTGTGCGGTTGTCTTGCCTTGTAAATGTTAGAAAAGTTGTGCCTGGTAGATGGAGGGATAAAAGCACTTTGAAATTCATAGGAATGCAATACTTTATCTACAAGAGTGTGTCAATCAGACCCTGTTGTTGTGATTAGATTAACCAGTAAAAGCATTTAAATATTAGAACCAATGAAACCATTTAAATATTAGAACGTAGGATGTAATGTTTCAACACATTTGATTGGCTGATAATGGGGGTCAAAAGTCTTGTATGACAGATTTGTGACATTATAAACTGATGTTGATGAATGGCCTATTCAAAGGCATGTTTTTTTTTTCAGATGTAGTCTTTAGACAGACATAAGATATTGAAAAAAGTTACTTTCATTATGAGTAATCATATCAGTTTGCCTGTGAGAAAGCTACATGCATTCACCCCGTACAAAGCAGTCCTGTGTATTTTTGTGGCTTGGGGAAAAAGGATTTGAAAATATATTTGGAAAAGGGAGATGGTACTTATATCCAACATTTTCTCCTTTCCAAAAGATTTTTCTCCCCATTTGAAGATGAATTCCGTCAGTTAAGACACATTTAATTATGTTGTCAGCAAATACTTTGAATTTTGACGGGTCTAAAATTTTAACATCTAGTAACAAATTAAAACAACTGACAATTCATCTTCTTTAATGGTTTTATAAGCCTGTAACAATATTTTCATTTGACACATTTCAGATCGATTTGATATCACAATATTTCTTATCTGATGAACTTTGACTGTATCAATATTTTGATAAAAGTGGACTGACTGCCCTCTTATTGCCCTTGTCTGTTGACCATGATAACAAAGTTTTATGTACCCCTTTGACCAAAAAAGGCCATATTTTTACCACCCAGAGAAAAAGACTTGTGAGAACATTGTGGGTAAAGGAAAGACGCCAGTAGCCTGTTAAATCCCATCATTTCAGCCACACAGATTTTGTTGCATGCAAAATGCTTTCCATTTGGACAAGTCTACAATTTCGCTGATATGCAAAGACTCATACCTTCCAAAAAGAATTCACAGCAGAAGACTCATAATCAACATTGGTTAACTCTTAACTCTTTACCACACAGTCCCGAGTTTTAACGACCCTGAAAAGGAAGGCCTTTGAAAACATTGTCGGAAAAGGAGAAAATGCTGATAACCAGCATTTTCTCCTTTTTCCACAATGTTTTCAACTCTATAAAAGAAAGAAATAATCATTTGAGCTACATTTAGATTGTCGTCTGCAAATGCTTTCAATTTCATTCAGTCCGAAATTTTGTTGTTTGGTAAAGTGTTAATCAAACAACATAATTTTAGACTGGTCAAAATTGAAAGCATTTGCAGACAACAAACGTAATGTTGCATTAATTAAAAAGTTTTTCTTTGAAAGGGTGGAAAACATTGTGGGAAAAGTTGAAAATGCTGGTTACCAGCATTTTCTCCTTTTCCCACAATGATTTCAAAAGTCGTTTTCCTTGGGGGTCGTTAAGACTTGTGATTGTGTGGTAAAGGGTTAAGTTCTAATGTATGATTGAAAAAACATAATAACAAAAGGAGAAATAAATGTGACCAGAAACTTTTCCTTTTGTCAAAGTGTTTTTGAAAGTGGTGTGTTGCAAAAGTGGAAGAGTCATCAGTAAGGGGTAATGTTTTCAAGTAGATACACCGCCATACTTTGGGTGTAGAGTTCTAGTTTTTTAGCTCCACTGGCCGAAGGCCAGCGGGCTTATGTCATGGCCCGGTGTCCATCGTGCGTCCGTGCGTCTGTCTGTGCGTCAGTCCGTCCGTCCGTCCGTGCGTCCGTCCGTCCGTGCGTTAACTTTTATTTCAAACATCTTCTTCTCTGAAACTACCCATCCAATTTTCATGAAACTTCACAGAAATGATCCTGCCATGGTCCTCTTCAGAATTTCTTGAAAGAATTTGATTCCTTCAAACACTCTGGTTGCCATGGCAACAAAACTGAAAAATATTGGAAATCTTTAAAAATCTTCTTGTCTGAAACCATAAGGCATAGGGCTACCAAATTTGGCATGTAGCTTTATGTAGTAGACCTCTATCATGTTTCTTCAAATTATAGCCCTCGGGTCAAAATTGGCTCTGCCGCAGGGGTCACAAGTTTTACATAGGCTTATATAGAGAAAACTTTAAAAATCTTCCTGTACCTAGCCATAAGGCCTAGAGCTACCAAATTTTGCATGTAGCTATATCTAGTGGACCTATATCAAGCGTGCCAAAATTTTAGCCCTGGGGTCAAAATTGGCCCCACCGCAGGGGTCACAAGTTTTACATGGGCTAACATAGTGACAACTTAAGAAATCTTTCTGTACCTAGCCATAAGGCCTAGAGGTACCAAATTTTGCATTTAGCTTGATCTAGTGGGGGTCTACCAAAGTGCCTAAATTACAGTCCTGGGGTCAATTTGGCCTCATGCTGGGGGGTGGGGGGGAGGTTCACAAGATTACATCGGCTTATATAGGGAAAACTTTTAAATCTTGGTGTACATAGCCATAAGGCTTAGGGCTACCAAATTTTGCATATTTATAACATTATCTAGTGGACAACTACAAAGAGGGCCCAAGTTACAGCCCTAGGATCAAGTTTGGCTCTGCACCAGGGGTCGCAAGGGGTCACAAGTTTTACATGGGTTTATGGAGTGAAAACTTCAGAAACCGTCTTGTTACTAGCCATAAGGCCAAGAACTCCCAAATTTTTGCATGTTATTCTTCTAATACACATATTCCCCCTGTAGTCCGACTGTAGCCCTGGGGTCAAAGTTTTATAAGGGCTTATATAGTGAAGACTTCTCGACAATCTTCTTGTTTCTAACCATAAAGCATAGGACTAACAAATTTGGCATGTTTTGAGCCTTGGGATCAAAATTTGTCCTACTCCAGGGTTCACAAATTTTAGTCTTACATAGTGAAAACTTAAGATATCTTTTTTTATCCTTACTGTAAGGTCTAGGGCTATAAAAATTTGGCATGCCGACTCATATTGTAGACATCTACCAAGATTGTTCCATCTTTTTCATTGAAACCACTCTTCCAGTTTTGACCAAACTTTACAGATATCATCTTGCCATGATGTTCTCCAGAATGTCTTCAAAGAGTTAAGTTCTGTTAAAAGCTATGGTTGCTATGGCTACAGAACTGAAAAGTATTGGAAAACCTTTAAAAATCTAACGTCATTGTTGCTCATGAAAAAGATACTGCTTCTTAGCTCCACAGGCCTGAGGCCATCAAGCTTATTGTCTCTGAAACTGCTTCACCCAATAGGTCACAAGCTTTACATAGGCTAATATAGTGAGAACTTGAAAAGTCTTCTTGTTCCTTACCTTGAGTTACAGCTGTAATATTGTATGAGTGTAATTGAAATAACCTCTTCCAAAGTTTTTCAAGTTATGTCAAAATTAGTCCTATCTCATGGGTCATAAACATGTGCTTATAGCGTGAAAATTCAAAAAAATCTTTTTGCCCCTAACCGCAAACCCAAGGGCTACCAAATCTGGATCACTTTTGATTTTTTTTTTTTGAAATTAGCCTTGCATCAGGGGTCTTATGTTTTACAGAGGCTTCATATGGATGAAACTTGAAAATCACCTTATTTATAACCATACAGCATGGACTTGTATTATTTTGGCATGTGGCTTTATCTTGTGGACCTCTACCAGGCTTCAAGTAATTATAGCTCTGGGATCAAAAATGGCTTTGCCCTGCATGTCTACACTTTCACATGGGCTTTTACAGGGAAAACTTTGTAAGTCTTCATTTTGAAACCATTTGGCTCAGAATTAAAATGTTTAGTATTTATCGTTTATATTTATAAGCCAGTGGAGCGATACAGGGCCATCATGGCCCTCTTGTCATTCAAATGAAAACACTCAAAGGATTATAAAGAAACTATGTTGACAAAAACGTTCAAAATGTACACTTTATAGACAGCTTGCAGACGTAAACATTCAAATGCAATGACCTTAACCATATCAGGCAATCCCGAGTTTTGACGACTGAGACTTAAGATTCTTGAAAACATTGTGGGGAAAAAGGAGAAAATGCTGGTTACCAGCATTTTCTCCTTTTCCCGCAATGTTTTCTGCCTTTCCAAAAATAAATTAAAATTTTTGACTCAAATTTAAATTGCCAGCTGCAAATGCTTTGAATTTGGACAAGTCTAAAAATTTTGTCATTTGGTAAAGAGTTAAAGTAGAGCTCTACCCCATGCAAAGTTTTTCAGCTCTTTACCAAATGACAAAATTTTTGACATGTCTAAGTTGAAAGCATTCACAGACGACACATCAGATGTGGCTAACATGATAGGATTTTGCTTTGAAATGTAAGCAAACATAATGTGGGAAAAGGAGATAGTGCTGGTTATCAGCATTCCACAATGATTTCAAAGGCCTTCATCAGGGTTGTAAAGACATGGATTGTAAGGTAATGGGACAGTTTCTTCAAAACTTTTTGCCCACAAAATGTGTCAGATTTGTTATAGCAAACCTTGATTGAACCAAATCCCTCACAAATACAAGTTTTGTTGAATCCCTTTGTAGATAACTACTGAAAACATTGAAAGAAAGGGAGCTGTTACTCGATACAACCTTTTGCTCTTTTTCCTGACAAGTTCTTACCCCATTGCTCTTTACCAAACAACCCACTCCCACCCCTCCGCCCCGACTTAATTTCTCAACCATTTAGCTGACTCACTGACCTTTTATGTACAGTGTAGATCAAGATCAGACCGCACAGAATGTGCAGTCAGATCTTGGATCTACATTGTCTGATAGGGAGATATTTTTCTCCGTAAAATAAGTTTGAAAGAATTTTCATTTGAGTTTAAGATATCAGCTTGAAAGTTTTATTTAACTTCATTAGCAGGATAAGGGTTAAACTGGAAGCATTTGTAGTCTAAAAACTGAATGTTGCTCAAATGATAAGGTTTGTCACTGAAAGAGGGGAAATAAGTGTTCATAATCAGCATTCCTATAATAATTTTAAGCCTTCTACTAGAGGGTTGAAAACTATAGTTAGTGTGAGGCAATACATTTGAGCCATGATCTGGGAAAAGGGGGCCTAATGTATCTGCAAAAAGTATTGACCCAGGTCAGCCTGCACAGTCCGTGCAGACTGACCTGGGCGGAAACTTTTCGCTATTGACAGTGCCCCAGATAAGCTGCGTATATGCTTATTTTACGCTATTTAGAACAGCAAATAAGCAACAAAACTTATTTTAAAGCGTAACAAATACGCACATGTTTCTCACAATATGCAATTTGACTGACTGTCATTAAGTATTTTGTTGACAACCGAGATATTCATCTTGATCATCTGTCTTGTCATTGAAACGCTCGCATATCATTTTCTGAATGAATTGCAAGCTTCTTAGATCAGCTGATTATACCACTCATCACAACTCGGCCGATTCTGATTGCTTGTTAACTTGATCAACGGATCACCCGAGGTTTGCCGAATGCTGATTATACGTGTACTTGGTTTGGCATTCAGTAAACTTCGGTTTATGCTTTGATCAAATTCCTCGGCTGTATCACGTAGATTGATATGCACCTACACAATATATTTCTTCTCGAAAAATACACAGCTTTACTGTTCTTAAATCGTAATACTCCACTTAGAAAAGGAAAACACTTGTCACAATTTCTCTTATAATCTTTCTTAATACATTTCCGTTGAAAAATAGCTTGTACATATATTTTCAAACTTGATCTGTCAGTTCTCATTGACGCATGGAAATTTGAAATGACCTGGGGTTTTTTTTACGCTTAAAAATATCTGCCTAAGGGTCAGTCTGACACATAAGATCATCGGCTGCAGCTTCATATAAATTAGCTTGCGAGCATGTACCCGGCAGATAATTGGGCTTTAATAAGTTACACAACCAGTATCAAATGTGAAATACGCACTCGGCTCTGTTTATCACAGCTAATCAAAGAGGCATTTTCTATACGTGATAAAAGTGTTCATCCCTTTATCTAGCGTAAAATGGCAGGTGTTACCCTAGTTGAAAAATTCATGTCAAATTTTGAAATGCAGAAATACTTCTCCAAAAATTAAATGACATGAAAAATCGGATGCTGAAATAAACGCAGAACCCATGACACAACAAAGGTCAGTTTGATGTCGTCCAATCGGAGGCACTTTAACCTGTCTTATCGCCTTTAAGAATGAATTTAAACCATTGAATTTACACAAATCGCTGTATAAATCAAGTAGTGGAAGCCAAAATATCCGTTTCATTGTGAATAAAAACCAGTGGTTGCTTTATGAAAAAAATATATATGACAACCTACAAATTAGACAGGGGAGGGTGGAGGTTAGGCTTTCTTGTCTTACTATGTTAGCACTGGAACAAGTGTTAACCCTTTCCCAAACGACAAAATTTGGACTGGTCCAGATTGAAAGAGTTTGCAGACAACAATTTTAAATTTGATGAAAATGGCAGAAAGGTCTCAAAAAGCATAGAAAACACTGTGGGAAAAGGAGAAATTGCTCATTACGAGCAATTTCTCCTTTTTCCACAGTGTTTACAGAAGACTTGTACTGCAGACACATGAAAACCAGGGCGTGTTTGGGAAAGGGTTAAAGAAGGTATTGGTCACTTGTGCAAAGAGAGAAGACAAGAATGAAGGAATCCTTTAATGGTGGTGACCTTCCTTTTCTCCCTTTTCCACCATGTTCTAATATGCTATATGAAAGACAAATCCAGTCATTCAAGCCACATTTTAATTGTAGTCTGCTACTGCTCTAAATGTGAAAGAGTCTAAAATTATGTTGTTTGGAAAACTGTTAAAACCTTGTTTGTGTCCATTTATTCATAATGATGAATTGCATGCTTTGGCTGCAAGTTAAAATTCATCTCTCCATCTTTCTTATGATCAAGTGCTTGAAATTACTAAAAGTTGTAATCAATGTTTCCATATTTTAGCAACACATTTTCTTTTTATACCCTGCTCAGCTTATAACAGATAAAAAGAATAAAATAAAATTGCCACATTTTTCATTCAATCTTACTAGCTGGGTAGTATATAAAATAAAAAAAAGTCAACATTATGGGATTGAAACATAATAAGTTAAATTATGGGGTAAAACTTGATTTTTACGCTACCATTAGAATTTTCTTGCTTAAAAATTTGCTACTTAAGCAAAGTCATTTCATGTTACCCCCATCATTAAAAAGATGATGCTTAAATACTCCTTGGCTCAAAAAATTATCTCGGGGCTCTGTATTGGTCAAATTTCTGTATGTTTAAAGACCAGTCTACTACGTGATTAAATTGGTTGTTAAAAAAAAAGGCTATTATGCATCCATGATTATGTGATGTCTTGATTGGTATCATGTGTCATGGAAATGCATTGAGTCTCCTTTTGCCAGAGCATGGCTCATTTATTTGTCATAATGTGTTTGGAGGTGTACAGATGCAAGAGACTACAAGCAATCTTCAGAATGAGTTTATGGATTTGAATTCTTTCACTAAGCCAGACTCGCTTTTACCTCCCTTGCATAATCTCTTTCAAACTGTTTGGTCTAAAGTATTGGATACAAAAAATAGACAGCTCAAAGAGAAGATGAAAAGAAAATTAGAAAGAATGCCTAGTTAAATTTAGAAATTATAAACAGTGGTTCCACAAAGTGTCATGCTATTTATAAAAGGTGGCCACATCCAATCCATCATTCATCAATCATGTTATGAGGTAATGTGTACAAAAACCGAATGTGAGCCAAATATACTGAAATACCTTCTTTGTGGTTGTCTTTTCAAATCTGCACTGAATGAGTCTAAATGTGAAAGTCAAAATATATCCAGTCATAATGTTTATGGATGGTAATAGATGTATAGTTGTTTAGTAGTTTACTGATCCTTTTCAGCAGATTTTTTTTTTCAAATCTTGCACCACCCTGCAGACTATATTTAGGACCACTTTTGAAACCGTTGTTTAATCTTTTACCAGATAACAAAATTTTAGATGTGCCCAAATTTAAAGTATTTCATTTCATTGAAAGCATGCAGATGACAAAATACATATGACTCAAATGAAAAGATTTGCTTTCTAAAAGTGTACAAAAGATTGTGGAAAAAGTATGCTGGTTTCCAGCATTTTCTTACTTTTCCCACCAGCTGTTCAAATGCTGTCTTCTTTTGGATGGTTACTGTGTGGGATTGTTTGGTAAAGGGATTAACCCTTTTCCAAACAACAAATTTTGGACTGGTCCAAATTGAAAGAGTTTGCACACGACAATTTTAAATTTGATGAAAATGGCAGAAAGTTCTCAAATAGGGTAGAAAACACTGGGAAAAAGGAGAAATTGCTCGTCACGAGCAATTTCTCCTTTTCCCACAGTGTTTTCAAAAGACTTGTACTGCAGACACGTGAAAACCAGGGCTTGTTTGGGAAAGGATTAAAGTGGAGTAATTGTTCATAACAAACAAATTCTTCCACCACCACGATGTTTTATCAGACCTCAACTGATGCTGATCATCCATATTTTACAAGGATGTTCTCCAAGTTGTCTGCTGCCAACTTAATTACAGGAGGTAAAGGGTTAAGCATGCTATTTAACCCTTTACCAGACAATCCCATGCTGAAACGGCCTTAATGAAAATGGCATTTGAAAACATTGAGGGAAAAGGAGAAAATGCTGGTAACAGTATTTTCTCTTTTTCCCTTAATGTTTTCTGCACTATCAAAAACAAATTTATCAATTGAGCCAGGATTAATTTGTTGTCTGCAAATGCTTTCAATTTGGTCATGTCTAAATCATTGTCTGTAGTAAAGAGTAATTTGACATTAATGGTGCTTAACTGTGTACCTGATGACAAAAATATACACTTACCCAAAATGAAAGCATTTGCAGATGACAAACTAAATGCTGCTTAAATGGTGATCTCTGTATTTGATAAGGTAGGAAATTTTGTGGGATAAGGAGAAAATGCTGGTAACCAGCATTTTCTCCTATGATGTTTTCAGAAGGCTTCTTCCTCGTATTCAGTACAACTGGGGATTGTTTGGTAAAGGGTTCACCGGGTACCTTGTGACAAAAATTTACATTTGTACATAATTACTGAAAGCATTTGCAAACGAAAAATTGAAAGTTTCTCAAACTATGAGATTCTTTTTTAGAAGGTTAGAAAACATTGTTGGAAAAGGAGAACATGTTAGAGCATTTTCTCCTTTTCCCACGATTTTTTCAAAATCTTTCTTTCTGAGGGTCATGAAAACTCAGGATTGTGAAGTAAAAGTTAATAATTGACCGTAGGGCCCATTTTGGCTCATCTAGGTACAAAGTGTTCGAAATGAGGTACCATATTTGCCATTGTTGGGAATTTCTGTGTGCAAATAAGTATGCTGGTTAAATCATGATTTACTTTGATGTTGACAAATTTATGACAAATGGCACTGAATTAAACTAATGATGAAAAAATAAGTCCATGCAAATCTTTTATTGCTATGGTAACAAAAAAAAATGCATAACAGGCTGGTTTTAAAAATGCAATGATAGAACAGAAATATAATATTCTGAATCAATAATTTCAATCCAATTTTATTCATATGAGCATTACATTACCTTTAGAATTCTTTTGATCCCAGCATTGATAAATGATTAACCATATTGTCTCCAAGCTGTTTCTCAGTTTACAGTGACATTGACTGTTACCAATAGATAGAGTCCCAGTTTTTTAGGGTTTGCTGCACAACTTGGAGTCTATACACTGATTCGGTCTCATTTTGCTGTTATACATATATGTAAGTAGTGGCACCAGTGGATTTTCCCTGTACTGGGTCCTAGTTGTATCTCATTTTGCACGTGCAAGGACTAGTACCATATGCTGGGTCCCATTTTCATTACATTTGAAAACATGACTGGAACCAATAGATTGACTATGCACTGGGTCGCAGTTGTGTCTGATTTGCCAAGCAAAGGACTGGTACCAAAGGATTGCCAAGATACTTGATACCTGTTTTAGTAATAGTTAGACGCTGTGAGGAAAAAATTAAACGAATTAAACAGCCAAAAGGAGGGAACGTAGCAACCGACTGTGGCTATTTAAATCGTTTAATTTTTTCTTTACAGCGTCTAACTGACTTAGTCGTTGTCTGCCCTGATTACATCATCGCTAAAACATTGGTGCCATATATGGAGTTTTCGGCTTCATCATTTGCAAAGACACGCCCTAATTGCATCATTGCTATAACAATGCTAAATCTAATATTACAGGGACTTTCCCGCTTCATTCATTCAAGAATTATTGTGAAGGACAGAAAAAAATGCTATAGACATACAGAATGTGAGCCATGCCCTGGCCAAAGGGGGCTTGATGCACCTCCGTGATGCATGGTACCAAGCACGGGCATCACATGATTATGGATCCATAAAATCCATTTTCCCTGAAAATCGATGAAATAAGCAGGTAAAATGGTCCCTTGAAATGCAGAAAATTGGCCGAAAGCAAAAAGTTGGGGCCCTTGTAAACTTGCGTGGTCTGCGCAGGCTGACCTGATCTACTCTTTTGCAGATGCATTAAGCCCCCTTTTCACAGAGTGTGGCTAAGATATTTTATATCGAATGCCTGTATCAATATGACACCACAATAAACTAGTTTACTACAACATGTATTTTCTGTATATTTCAAAATATAGATTGACTGACTTATGTTTAACTCTTTCGCTGCCAACTAACTGGAGCAGACTTTTCACATGGTCTTTATGTATCCTTCTCATTTGAATTAAATCTGTTTTTGGTTGAAGACTAACGCAAGATTGCGGATGGTGTAGATCAAAGATCAGACTGCAACATTGGTAGTGAAAGGGTGTAAAAAACATTGTTTTGTTTTCCCATTTTCTTCTTACCATAGCGTTTGTCAAGTTATCGGTACTTGTATGTGTAAATTTAAGTGGCAGATGAATATTAATGAGGGAGGCGGGTTTTATATGCGCAGAGCGGGAAATCTAGATAAACGTGACGTGTAACTGATTAAATGGTCAAAATAAACCCTGCTTCAGGCAGTTTAAAGAAAATAGACAGTCAAAATTTTTCAAATATAAGCCTTCTGATTGGACGAAAATTAGGACAAAGACTAATGGCATTATGCTGCATTACTTGATGTCTGTATCCTTGATCCAAGTTATGTCTCATTTTGCAGCTTTGAGTCTAATTTTTCAGCAACAAAGACTATTGCCACAGGATTTGCCATACTCTTGGTCCTAGTTGTACCTAATTTTGCAGGAACAAGGATTGGCACCAATGGATTGACCTTAACTGGGTACCAGCTTCTCTTATAATGCAGTTACAAGGACTGATAGATTGACCATACACTTGGTCTCATTTTGCAGCTACAAAAACTTATTTTAATGGTTTGGCCATACCTGGGTCCGAGCTTGTCTCATTTTTCAGCTGCAAGGACTGGTACCACTGGTCGTCTATCACCGGTCTAAGCACAAAAGCTGTTTTCTGCAGATTGGCCATGTATCTCATTTTACAGCTACAAGGACTTGCCATTGCATTGGTTATATGCTAGGTCCTGAGTTTTATCTCATGGTACAGCTACAAGGACTGTTGCCAGTGCATCGGTTATATGCTAGGTCCCAGTTTTATCTCATGGTACAGCTACAAGGACTGTTGCCAGTGCATCGGTTATATGCTAGGTCCCAGTTTTATCTCATGGTACAGCTACAAGGACTGTTGCCAGTGCATCGGTTATATGCTAGGTCCCAGTTTTATCTCATGGTGCAGCTACAAGGACTGTTGCCAGTGCATCGGTTATATGCTAGGTCCCAGTTTTATCTCATAGTACAGCTACAAGGACTTGCCATTGCATTGGTTATATGCTAGGTCCTGAGTTTTATCTCATGGTACAGCTACAAGGACTGTTGCCAGTGCATCGGTTATATGCTAGGTCCCAGTTTTATCTCATGGTACAGCTACAAGGACCGTTGCCAGTGCATCGGTTATATGTTAGGTCCCAGTTTTATCTCATGGTACAGCTACAAGGACTGTTGCCAGTGCATCGGTTATATGCTAGGTCCCAGTTTTATCTCATGGTGCAGCTACAAGGACTGTTGCCAGTGCATCGGTTATATGCTAGGTCCCAGTTTTATCTCATAGTACAGCTACAAGGACTGTTGCCAGTGCATTGGCTTTAGTCTGGGTCATAGTTTTGTCTCATTTCATGGCTATAAAGACTTGTATCAAGGCATTAGCCCAATATTTGCAGGTACAAGGTTGGTATGTTTGCAAGGAGGATCCCTGGAATTCCAACATTTGGTCATCACTTAGCATTTATTACAGTATTCAATATTAATTTTGAATACAATACTTACTTTGACAAGTATCAACTATGCACTAATTAGCTTCTATTTGTATATCTTGAATGTTTGTTCTCTTGGAAGTGCCTTTTCTTGCATATGCAGCAGAATTTATGAACCTGTTGAAATTAGATTTTAGATTTTAATACTAGAATTCTGTCATGTTACTGTGACGAAAGGAGATATAATTTGCTACAAGCTACTTCTCCTTTGCCATGTCACATCTTCTCAGACGTGGGAAGTGGTCTGCTGCGAGACACAAAAGGTTGCCTGCTGGTAAGGTAATATGTTTACTCATTACCAGATGTCAAAATTTTTGACTAGACCAAATTGAAAGCATTTGCAGACGACAAATTTAATGTTGCTAAAATGATGATTTCTCTTTTTGATAGGGTAGAAATCATTGTGGGAAAAGGAGAAAATGCTGGTTACTGGCATTTTGTCCTTTTCCCACAATGTTTTCAAAAGCCTTTTCTTTCAGGGTCATTTAAAGTTGGGATTGTGTGGTAAAGGGTTAAACATCTACATGAAGTTATTTCTCGAAATGACAAGCATTTGCTCTCAACATTAAAGACAGTTGTAAGGAAAATGTGATAGAAATGATGTAGTAAGTGTAGACACAGACAGTGCGACAGTTCTATTCTGAGATGTCATAAATCAGCTGTCATGAATAATGTTAACTTTAACCCTTACAGGGTTGAATTAATGAAATGGACCATTTCAGTCAGCCGAAAGAGCCAAAATGATTCAGTTTTTCGGTTATTTTAGCCAGAATATGTTGGAATGTTGGGGACGGTATAAGTCTATGATTAGACTGCATTCTGTGCAGTCTGATCTTGATCTACATTGCCATCAAAAGCAGCATATTAAGTTGTGCCTAGTGCTCTAGGATGAAAGATAAATGTTACCTGCACAAGGAAATACATAGGCTGCATGTGGTATTAAAAATTCCCATCTCACACATTAATTTACCCGAGTCATAAAAGAAAACTTCTTTCTATATTGCAGCAGACCATGTTTTAAAACATTATGACAATTGGGGGAACTACTTATAATCTGCATTGTTTTTCCTTTTATCATAATGTTTCCATGTATTTAGCTGCCACCTAAGTTGGTTATTCATGTTTCATGATAGTGTTTAAAAAGATCTCCAAGATTTTCCATAGTTAGAAGTAACACAGCTACCGATTGGCTATCCCAAATTGTTTAAGCCAATCAGAAGTTGTGTTACTTTCCAACTTAGAAATTTCTGAAGAATAAATCTAGGCTGTTCTTAAAAATGGTTAGTGATGGTTACCACCATTTTCTCCTTTTCCCAAAATGTTTTCAAAAGCCTTCTTCTACAAGGTCATTAAAACTCGGGATTATGTGGTAAAGGGTTGAAGCCCATAAAACACCAATCAATCTAACAACAGTTAGAATCATGAAGCAAATGATGTAAATCCCAGATCAGACTGCCCATTATCTTGATATGATCAACGCTGTTTGCTAAAGCTGCTTATGTTGCCATAGGAATGTTGGGGCTACTTTTACCAGAAAATCCCTTGTTTTGTTTTTTTAACTCTTTACCAAGCAACATTTTAGACTTGTCCACATTGAAAGCATTTGCTGACATCAAAGATAATGTGACTCAAAAATTGAAAGTAATTTTTTGGTAGGTTAGAAAACACTGTGGGAGAAGCTGGTTACCAGCATTTTCTCTTTTTCCCACATTGTTTTCAAAATCCTTCATCCTCAGGGTCATTAAAAGTGGAGATTTTGTGGTAAAGCGGTTAAGACCCAAGGAAGAGGGCCTTTGAAAATATTGTTGGAAAGGAGAAAATGTTTACCATCATTTTTTTTCCTTTTCCCACAATGTTTTTATTCCTTTCTTGTAATTTGTGGCATACTTAATGTAATGCATGCAAATTAATGTTGCCAGGTAAACATGTTTGAAGTTATGAACTTAGAAATATCTTCATGGCAAAAGCTTCATACGTATACAGAAAAAAATGGTAATCTATGTAACAAACAAGAAAATAACATTATGGTAAATTGAACAAAATATCTTCCAAAGGAGAAATTTCTCTTTATGTCACATTGTTTTCAAAAATTATGATGAACAATAGGAAACAGAGTGTAAAGGAAAAACAGAGTAAACCCTGCACCAAACAATCTCATGTTTTAATGACTTAAAAGATGAAAGCTTTTGAACAAATTATGGAAAAAGGAGGAAATGCTTGCAACCAGCATTTTCTCCTTTTTCGACTAATGTTTTCTATGATTTTAAGACAAAGTCCATGGTTTAACCCACACTAAAATTGCCATCTGCAAATGTTATTAACATGGATGGGTCCGAAATTTTATCATGTCGTAAAGAGTTAATGCAATTTGCTTGTTCCATCCAGATAGGCTACTTTTTTGTTTTTATTCAGTTTGATACTATATTGTATGATTTATTATTCCGTTGGGACAAATACTATTGGTTGTGTTGGATTTCCTGTCTTTTTACCTAATGGGCATCCATTATCCTTGTACTCCGGAAAAACTTTTTTCTGTTCTGACTTTGGACAGGGTATAGTATTGAACAAGTACTACGGGGAAATGCAAAATGTGAAAATATGCACGCTTAGGACAGCTTCTTGCTTACTTCAAGAATTTTAAAGAATTGTTATGTTTTTTAGCTCTACTGGCTGAAAGCCAGCAGAGCTTATGTCATGGCGGGGTTTCCGTCGTCCGTCCGTCCGTCCGTCCGTCCGTCTGTCCGTCCATTAGTCTTTTTCTTGTTTACGCGATAAAGTCTGCATTTGTTGCCGGATTTTCATGAAACTTACACAGTTTGTTTATCTCATCAATAGCTTCAACCCTATTGAATTTGAAAAAAATCCAACAAACAGTATGAGAAAAGTAGCCATTTCAAGTTGAAAATTTCCAGTTCTTGTTTACGCGATAAAGTCTGCAAATAACTTCAGATTTTCGTGAAACTTGCACAGTTTGTTTATTTCATCAATAGCTTCAACCGTATCGACTTTGAAAAAAATCCAACAAATAGTATCGGAAAAGTAGCCATTTAAAGTTGAAAATTTAAATTTTCTGTTCTTGTTTACGCAATAAAGTCTGTATTTCTGGTCAGATTTTCATGAAAATCACACAGTTTGTTTATCTCATCAGTAGCTTCAACCCTATTGATTTTGAAAAAAAAATCGAAGAAACAATGTGGGAAAAGTAGCCATTTCATGTTGAAAATTTCCAATTCTTGTTTACATGATAAAGTCTGCATTTGTAATCAGATTTTTGTGAAATTCACCCAGTTGTTTTGTCTCATCAACAGCTTGAATCCTATTGATTTTGAAAAAAAATCCAAGAAACAATGGGGGAAAAGTAGCCATTTTTTGTTGTTGAAAATTTGTCTTTTTGCATCATGAATTCATAATGTATGCTAGCATAAAAGCAAGATTTAATTCCCTGCCAGTAGAGCATATTCAGGCCCTTCAGGGCCTTCTAGTTTTTTTAAGATCTTGATATATAAGACTTCAATACATATTGCGTGCCTTATAGAGAAGGCCACAAAGACTGGTCTTTTTTTTTTTACAGGAACCAACTCAGAAAAAAAATGTAACATAGTCCTTTGGTCTGAAACCTTAGGGTAAGGTAACACTGAATACTTTTGCAACCAGATTAGATCATGATGTGAGTGCACTTTCGAGAGAATTTCGTTAAAAAAGGACCTCCCAAATTATTATAAGTTTGGTTTGTCTATAGTGAAAACCATGATAATCCAAAGTCCCAAATGGATGATTGAAATCCACCGATGATCACCTTGCTTGCAAAATGCAATGAACATACAAACCTTAAAGGGATTAGTGTGGTTACCAAGAATGTTGAAAACAATTATTTTATCTGATAAGACAAATTTGTTCTTTGTACCTTTGATTTACTTGTTATCCGGACACCTCAAAGTTCCCACTTGGGGTTTCCCTACTTAAGTTTTTCTCCACAATGTTTTTAAAAGCCACCATCTACAGGGTTGTAACTTAATTAAAGGATCTTTTGGTAAAGTTTTGGAGGGCTTTAAATGACGGATAGTACCAGTGGTAAGTAACTCCTAGGTGCCATTTAAACCTATCAGACATTTTTAGTGCAGAAAAAAGACCTAAATAATTGCATTTTCAATGTTGCTTTTATCCAGAATGTTTCAGCAAAGTGAACAGTGTAGACCAACGATCAGACTGCAAATATTGCACAGTCTAATCTTAATCTACACTGTCCACATTAAGCATTGAAATCTGGGTTCAGTGCTACAAGAGTAGAAATAATGTTTGACATTTATACAGCAAGCTGGGGATGGGTCCTAAAAGTGTCAGCAATTGGTTTTTACCTATCCATTTTCATCATTGTAACTGCTAAACTAGAACTCTGTTGAAACTAAAGTCAAAACTTTGTTGTACCCATTACCATAAAATCCCAACTTGAAACAACCTTTAGGGAGAAGACTTCGAAAACATTGTGGGAAAAGGAGAGAATGCTGGTCACCAGCATTTTCTCTTTTTCCAACAATGTTTTCTTGTCTTATAAAGACAAAATTCATCATTTAAAGTAAGTCTCATTTCATTGTTGTCTGCAAATGCTTTCAATTTGGATTATTATAAAATTTTGTTTTGTGGTAAAGAGTTAACTCTACCACACAACAGTATCTTCGACAGGTCCAAATTGAAAGCATTTGCAGACAACAAGATTAATGCATTCAAAAACTGAAATTTGATTTGGGAAGGACAGAAAACATTGTGGGAAAAGCAGAAGATGCCAGTTACCAGGAAGTTTTCTTCCCTGTGATCGTTAAAACTCGCAATTGTGTGGCAAAGGATTGATGGTGAGTAATGAATGAATTAGTTGCAGTGATTTTCAATCATGCTTGGAGAGAGTTCTTGTTGGGATGGGACTCAAACTCTTAATCCTAGATTACATAACATACACATTACAACTGAGCAACAGAGGCTCTACATAGAAGTATAGAAGAAGAAAATGCAAGCCCAAGCTTCAGTGAAGACTGATTATCTTCTATACCAGACAAGGGAATTTTTGACATGTACCTATTGAAAGCATTAACTCTTTACCACATAATCATGACTTTTAACGACCCTGAGAAAAAAGCCTTTTGAAAACATTGTGGGAAAAGGAGAAAATGCTGGTAACCAGCATTTTCTCCTTTTCCCACAATGTTTTCTACCCTTCCAAAAACAAATTTCAATTTTTCGGCCATATTTATTTTTTCGTCTGCAAATGCTTTCAATTTGGACTAGTCTAAAATTTTGTCGTTTGGGAAAGAGTTAATGTGTTGCAAATAACAACTTAATCGTGTCTCAAATGATTAGTTGTTTTTAGCTCACCTGAGTTTTGTTTTTAGCTCAAATGCTCAAGCTGAGCTTTTGTGATAGTGCTGTGTCCTCTGTCCGCCGTGTGTTGTCCGTCATCCAGGCATCAACAATTACGTTAGCTTGTGTGCACTCTAGAGGCAGCATTTTCAGTCAGTTACTCATGAAACTTGGTCAGAATGTTTGTCTTCATAATATCTCGCACAAGCTTGAAATGGGGTCATGTCGGGTCAAAAAGTAGGTCACTGGGCTAAATCTTAGAAAAACTTTGTGTGCACTCCAGAGTTCACATTTTCAGCTCGAAACTCTTGAAACTTGGCCAGAATGTTTGTCTTGATAATATCTCTCACAAGCTTGAAATGGGGTCATGTCTGGTTAAAAAGTAGGTCACTGGGCTAAATCTTAGAAAAACTTTGTGTGCACTCCAGAGTTCACATTTTCAGCTCGAAACCCTTGAAACTTGGCCAGAATGTTTGTCTTGATGTTATCTTGGACAAATTTGAAATTGGGTCATTTTGGGTCAACAAGTAGGTCACAGGGCCAAATCTTAGAAAAGCCTTGTGTGCACTGTAGAAACAACATTTTCATCTAGTACAAGTTCAACAGTTGATCATGTCATTTCAAAAAGTAGGTCATTGGTACAAACCTTAGAAAAACCTTGTGAGCACTCTAGAGGCCACATTTTCAGTCTGATACTCATGAAACTCTGTCAAAACATTGGTCTTGATGATATATCAGACAAGTTTGAAATTGGGCCAAGTAGAATCAAAAAGAAGGTCACTGGGCCAGATCTTAAAATTACATTATGTACATTCTAGAGGCAACATTTTTATCCTGATGACCATGAAACTTAGTCAGAATATCTGTCTTGATGAAATCTAGCACAAGATCAATGTTGGATCATGTCAGGTCAAAAAGTACATCATTGGGACAAATCTTAGAAAGAAAAACATTTTGTGCACTCTGGAGGCCTTATTTTCAGACCATTTCTCATAAAAATTGGTCAGAATGTTTGTTGTGATAATATATCAGACAGGTTCAAAACTTGGTTATGTTGGATCAAAAAGCAGGTCACTGGATCAAATCTTAGATAAATCTTGTGTGCAATCTGGAGGCCACATTTTCCGTTTGATACTCAAGAAATATTGTCAGAATGTTGATTTTTTCTCTGACAAGTTCAAAAAAAGGGTTTAGTTGGTCGAAAAGTACCAGGTCACTAACACTCAAGTGCTTAACATCATTACAACCAGTATCTTTCCAGCTTTGTGAATCCTACATGACTTTACTCAGATGAGCGCTTTAGGGCCAGTGGCCCTCTTATTGTTGGAAAAGAAGAAAATGCTGGTTACCAGCATTTTCTCCTTTTAGTCCACATATGTTTTCAAAAGACTCTTTCCTAAGGGTTAAAAGTTACAGGATTATTTGATAAAGGTTTATGTTAACTATTTGTAGACAAGGAGCCATAATACTGTCAGTCTTGAGCAAACAGTAGACAGATTCTACAGAAGTATCCCAGTTTTAATTACTTTCATAAATTATCAGTAAGACACTGCATTTTTTCAGCCAATGTCTGTACAAGGCTGTTTTAAGACCTGCCAAAAAATTTCATTCTAAAACAAAAGGTAAACATTTGAAGGACAGGAAAGAATTATTTTTCAATATAACAAAAAATGTTTGAAAATGAGGACTCCCACAAAGATTCTAAAGCTGTGAACTATCAGGGAGTAAAAAGCTATTTTATGTCTTTATTTTATAGGTGCAGAATAACCATGCAAATATGTAGTTAATTTATAAAAGGTTATCTGTTGAAGGCACTTCTTATGCAACAGGCGCTTGTGTAACTATTCATGTTTCCAGACCAAAACAAATATTTTTTGATAATATAATCATCTCTGAAACATGAAAAAGAATAATGCTGTCTGTCATGGTAAACCCCTAGAGAGCTAGATAAACCCAACCTGTATTTTCATTGTAGAAATGAGACCCTAATAAGAACAAATTAAAAGTTGCTCTTGTCTGGAATATCTCAGCAAGGCAGACAGTGTGGATTGATAACCAGTCTGCAAGCCATGGATTAAGATGGTTCTTGGTTTTTATCTATGATTTTAAATCCTTGTGCCAAAAAGCTGTAAAACTGTCACACTTTCAATAAACAAACAAATAAAGCAAGTTCCCCTCATAAAATGGTTATTTTACATGTATTTGCAGTTTCAAAGTCATGCTGACAAGTGGAGTAATTGCTCAAAATAAGTAATTTCTCACAATGTGTAACCATGTTTGGTTGACAGCACATGTATAATAAACCTAACAGAATAATCCTTTGTCCTCAGCAGATTTAGTTTATAATCCTTATGAGGACAGGAGGACTGTGGTTTATTTTTTTGTTTAAGTTTACAACTTTTTGAAAAGTAGATCAGTTTTAAAGTAGATCAGCTCTAGTGTCAATTATCTATAAATTTAACAACAATTTTGAGAGTTTTGTTTACCATTGACAAATAGTTTTATCTCTTTACCAGACGATAGAGTTTCATGCTTGTTCATAATGAACAAGATTGCCACCAGAGCTAAAAATAGAAAACCTTGCTGTTTGTACAATTTTGATGAGGTAAGCAAACCAGGGTCACAATAGCCCTCTAGTAAATTGCAAGTGGAGATGTCTTGATTTTCCACTAAATCATTAGTGTGAAAGGAAGGATCATTTTCCAAGAAAAATAAATGGATTTAACCCTTTACCAAACAATCTCGAGTTTTTATGACCCCCGAGGAAGAATGCTTTTGAAAACATTGTGGTCAAAGGAAGAAATACCTGTAACCAGCATTTCTCCTTCTCCAAAAAAGTTGTCTTCATTTTTTTATACTTATTTTATCATTTGTGCTACACTGAATTTTCAGTCTGTAAAATACTTTTGATTTGGATCAGTCTTACAAATTTGTCGTCTGGTAAAGAGACAAAGTCCTGTTACTATCCATTAATCCTTTACCACACAATCCAGACTTTTAGCGACCCTATAGAAAGAAGGCTTTTGAAAACACGGAGAAAATGCGGGTAACCAGCATTTTCTTCTTTTCCCACAATGTTTTCTTCTCTTTCGGACACGAATTCCATCATTTGAGGCACATTTGACGTCTGCAAATGCTTTGAATTTGGACCAGTCTAAAATTTTGTCATTTGGTAAAGAGTTAAATAGATACATTATGTATGTTTGAAGAGCAATTACTTGTCCTGAATTAACTCAGTACCACACAACATACTTTTAGACTAATCCAAATCGAAAGCAATTACAGTCTTTACCCTTTACCAGACAACAAAATTTTAGCCTTTTCCAGACTGAAAGCAGTTGCAGACGACAATTTCATTGTGGCTAAAACGGTGCAATTTTTCTTTGATAGGGTAGAAAACATCGTGGGAAAAGGAGTAAATGCTGGTTACCAGCATTTTCTCCTTTTCCAACAATGTTTTCAAAAGGCTTCTTTCCCACAGTCGTTAAAAGGTGGCATTCTGTGGTAAGGGTTAATTCCTTGAAAAAGTAGTTAACCTCCATAGGGAATAGCTATAAAGAGACCAGAAAAGGAGTTATCCTGATCAAGACAACCCTTATCCTTTAGCTAAAGAATCCCATGTTTTTACAATGCGAGGGAAGATAGCTTTTTGAAAACATTGTGGGAAAGGGAGAAAATGCTGGCAGCCAGCATTTTCTCTGCTGCCTACAATGTTTTCTAAATAGCTTTTTCATAGACAAATCTCAATTTGAGCCATAAAAGGGACCATAACCCTTTACCAAACGACAAAATTGTAGCTTTGTCCAAATTGAAAGCATTTACAGACGACGATTTCAATGTGGCTCAAATTGTGCAATTTTTCTTTGATAGGGTAGAAAACATGCATTTTCTCCTTTTCCCACAATGTTTTCAAAAAGGTTTCTTTCACAGGGTCATTAAAAGTCGGGATTGTGTGGTAAAGGGTTAATGCATCTCCATGATGCATTTTACCAAGCAGGTCATCACATAGCTATAGATCCATACAATTCACTTTGTATAACAACTGACTGAATCATGTGGTACAATGGTCCTTTGATTTGCAGAAAATTGACCAACAGCAAAAAGTTTTGGCCCAGGCCAACCTGTGCTGTCGATACTTTTTGCAGATGCCTTAAGCCCTTTTTTTTACAGAGCATGGCTCAATTTTGTCATCTGCAAAATACTGTCAATGAAGATAGTCTTGAAATTGTTATCTGGTAAAGAGTGAAACTTGCAATATATGGATTGTTGAACAGACAGAGATATTTTACTCAGAGGATGAGATTATTTTGAAAAAAAATGAGCTTACTTTCCGTGAAACACTGGTAATTACCTCCTTTGGGAAGAGTATTAACTCTTTACCAAATGACGAAAGTTTAAACTTGTCGAAAGCATTTGCAGAGGACAAATTAAAGGTGGTTCAAATGACAGTACTTTTCTATGTTAGGCCAGAAAACATAGTGGGGAATGGAAAAAATGCTGGTTACCAGCACATTTTCTCTTTTTCCAACGATGTTTTCAAAAGACTGCTTTTGCAGGGTCATCAAAACTCAGGATTGTATAGTAAAGGGTTAAAGCAAATTTACATGGATAGCTTTCATTCCTTAAATCTGGATTCTGATGCACTTTTCTGCAGAAAGTGTAGATCAGGATCAGACTAACTGCAGATGTGTTCATAATTATGTTGTGGATAATATTAAGGGAACACTGCACAAATAGCAAGACTGCTTCTTTTGACTGGTTTCTCTTTTTATTGTAATATTTTTCAAAGCCTTCAGTTGCTTGGAAGTTAAAATTGGTGGTAACTTAGGTGGGAATTGTTTGGGTTGAACAACCTTTGTGAAGAATACTTTTCATAACATCCTGGGAAAAGGAAAAATGCTGATAACCAGCTTTTTTTGCCTTTTCCATTAATTTTTTCTTCTGACTTTTTAAGGGAAATCCTGTCATTTTAGTCACATTCATTTTGTTGTCTACAGCTGCTTTCAAAATTAACAAATCTACAGTTTTGCCATCGGGTGATGAGTTACCTCAGCAAAGTGGATCCAAAATTATTTGGTTGGTAGAAGGGTTATCTTCTGATTGGCTGAAGCAAAAGATCTCTGCCAATTAGACAGCTTCCATTGCTTAGAATGGAGAATTGGAATAGATTTGATTCAGTCTATCAACATGAACATACAATAAATTTTCCTTTTCAATTTAGAGAGGAAAATCCATAGAATTGGAAGACTTGGTTTTGGAAGAGCTGTATTACTGAAAAATGCAGCCTGTAATTTTGCTCTTGAAAGATGCATATTTGATTTCAAGTTTTTTGGAAAGTCATTGCAACAAGTCTGGAATCTCTTCTAAACACTCACATTCTTAGTTAACTCTTTACCTGACACAATTCTGATTTTTAATGACCAGGAGGAAATGGACTTTTGAAAAACCTTGTGGGAAAGGGAAAAAATGCTGGTAATCACCATTTTTCTCCTTTTCCCACAAGGTTTTCTCTACTTTCATAAACAATTACCATCATCTCAGCTGCATTTAATTTGTCGTCTGCAAGTGCCTTTCAGTTTAACAAGTCTTTAATCTTATTGTTTGGTAAAGGGTTAACAATTCACCATGTTTTGATGACCCCTAGCAAGAAGGATTTTAAAAACATTGTGGGACTAGAAGAAAATGCTAGTAAACTGCATTTCCTTTTTTCCCCCCACAATGTTTTCTACCTTATAAGAGAACTTAGATCATTTTTCAGTTTAGAAATCATTGTCTTAAAATGTTTTCAATTTGAAAGGTTGAAAAATAATTAGTTGTCAAGGAAAGGGTTAACTTTTGATCAGTACTTAGGAAAAGAAACTAGCCGTTGAATGATGTATACTCTTCCAGTATTAACTCTAGGGGTTCTTTGTGGCTCACTAGTACAGATCTAGGATTCATAGTTTGATCCACAAAGCTTTGAGGTGCTCTGTTTGTCATGGAAGTGTCACTGTGCAAGACACTTCAAAGACCTATTACTGGTTAAACTCATGACAACATGGATAAGTGAGCTATCACTCAAATGTGACTAAAATAATGCTAAAAGCAGCATTAGATTTTGTTTGTTTGGTGTTTAATTCTGTTTTTAACATTGTTACATTTATATTGCAGGGGCCAGTGCACCTATCAATGCTTTCCTAGAGTTTTTTTTACTAGTACTTCGCACAGTATTCTTCCCAGGCCACTGGCTGCTTTCCCTAATAATTATCAATGATGAGAGAGGAATCCATTGAAAGCAACATAAAACACTATTTGGGTGATCTAAACCAGAGTTTCAAGGCTAGCATTTTAATTGGCTTAGATATTTTGGGGACGATATTTCATGACTTATAGAGAAATGTAGGTTCAAGATAAGACTGCATATTTTGTAGTATGATTTTGATCAACATAGTCCATAAATAGTTTGCACTGATTACCCATGTATGAAATTGTAAAATGTATGTGGTCAATCCCTAGCACAGCACTAAGCTTAAATTACATTTTTTTTTGCAGGTGATTTAAATACCGTATTGTCCCTTACTATCGCACCCCCTCTAATTAACACTCCCCAGGCTTTTTTCTAAGAATAAGCTAATCAGACTGTCAACCCCTGAAAAAAATCAGCTGGAATATACTTATGGCATTCACCTAAACCTAATTACTTAACAAATTTATGTCCATAAAATCTGACTACCTGAATATACATACACTTCTGATAACATTTTAAACTTTTGGTAACACAAAGTGTTAACTAACTTACAATAACTTTTAGTAAGTGAAAGTATTGACGATAAGTGTTAAAAATTAAACATGAATGCGATTCAGATTGCAAATGAATCATGATCAGCGATTTCTCAAATGATGTTGCTCCAGTTAGTAAAACAGGAACAGTAATGTTATCATTGTCCTTGGAAAATTCTACATTGTTTTATCTCAATAAGTCTCCCCCCTTTTAGAAAATGTAATGCCCTGGGGGATGTATAAAGAAACTGCCTTTTGCATACTGTCGAATGATCAAGATCAGACTGCACAAGACACACTGCAAAAGAGTTGAAAACTATGAGAAAAGGAAGAAATGCTAGGTACCAACATTCTTTTCCCACAATACTTTCAAAACAGTTTTCAGGCTTGATAAAACATGAGATTGTTATGGGTTATCCCTTTTGGAAAGAATCCTGTATTTTCATGTCACTGAGGAAGAGGCCTTCTGAAAACCCTCTGGTAACAAGCATTTTCTCCTTTTCCCACAATGTTTTCTACCTCATCAAAGAACCTGAGCACAATTTGTACCACTTTTGGGTTTGTTGCCTGCAGATGCTCTCAGTTTGGAAGACTAACATTTGTTATCTGGGAAAGGTTTACTCTTGTTGAATTTTTGTAAAGTACAGAGAAAATGTTTAAACAATTATCAAAGAAAGTACAAGGGATATAACATCATTGATGTCGGTTAAACAAACTGGAAAAAAAATATACATAAGACAATTACAAAAAAATTTGCATAAACATGTGTGAAGACTTGGTTGTAAAATGAGAAATTGTATGGTAGTTAGAAACCTATTCACTTCTACATATATCAAAGTGCTGTAAGCACTGTAATCGGTCGACACTGAATAATTACAGTGGTTTGAAATCACAAATCAGATGGTAGATGTTTGAACTATGTATTGGACAAAATATCCTACACCGTTACAAATGAGCTACGTAGGATCCCACTTTTTTAAACTGTCTTTTACAAATCAGTAGTTTAACGATTAGTTAAAATATAAGTTATGTTTGCCAGCCGACAGCTGCAATAGAACGTAAAAGATATGTGACAATTCTGATCAGCAATACCCATTATCAAGTTTTAGATATCACTCATCATGAACAGCAGTACCTACCAACCCTTTAAAAGAGTGAAAAAATACATATATTCTTTTCTGTAACTTTGGCAACTTTGGTAACTGTATTGTAACATATAAAAGCCGTATAACATATGTCTGCATTATAACTTAGGAATTGTTTACTTTTGGCTGCTTGTAGGCCTTTCATTTTTCCATTTTGAACAAGACATCATATTCATCTTGACAAACTGTCCTACTTATTTTTAGCGGGCCAAATCGCCCAGTCCAAACGTCTGCTGGCAAATTTCTCCTACATTATACTTTCAAAGAATGTAGATACCCAATAGCTCCCTAACCGTCAACTCTTTACCAAATGATAAAATTTTAGACTTGTCCAAATCAAAAGCATCTGCACATGACGATTAAATGTAGACCAAATGATGATCTGAATTGTTAAAAGGGTAAAAAAACATGGGAAAAGGAGAAAATGGTAATCTGCATTTTCCCCTTTTCTCACAATGTTTTCAACTTCTTTCTCATGGGCATTAACAAAGGATAGTTTAGTTAAGAGTTAAAACACCCAGTTAATCGACTAGCCTTTTACAGTCAGGAAAACAATATCAAACATTAGGCTTCAATTTCATGGTCATTTTTTTTCCCCCCATATACATCCTATATAAACAGACAATTAGATCTAAGATATGAACGTCTGTGATATTAAACTGCATTGCGTTCAAAGGAGTCTGATCTTTATCTTTTATTGTTTTCAAAAGCGACTTTACTTGTCCATAGCCAACACAAGTAATTGTATTTGAGTCATTCTAATCAGCAAGAGCATAACTGTGGTAGCCTTGATCTCTTTATCTGAAATGTGGAAAGGATGAGAATCAACCAATGTGGAATAGCTGATGAGACAGCATGTTGCTGACATTTGCACGCTTAGAGCGCTAAATTGTTAAAATAGACATGTTAAGCTTAGAAAAGCAGCCTAAATCTTGCAGGACCATTGCTGTCTTGAGTAGAATAACTCGGAAAACTGGCATGACAGATCCAAGATCTGACTGCATGTTCTGAGCAGTCTGGTCTGAATCTGCACTCTCTGCAAAGACTTTTTCCTTGGTCCATTGATTCAGATATGGAGAATATAACAGTAAGTGAGCTTATTTGTGTAACCGTTTCAGGGTTTTTTAAATCCTCGATGAAAATGTTCTATTTGATAAAATTTCGAAAATCTTTTAAATGGGTGAAAAAACGCTGTGGAAAAAAGAGAACATGCTGAATACATACAGTTTTTCCAACTATATTTTCAAAGCCACACAGGATTGTTTGGTCAAGGGTTTACAGACTGATTCCAGTCTGTAGAAACTTACCAAGAAGAAACATGTAAGTGAGTGTAAAATGGTAGTGCCCTGGCTGGAAGGAGAGGAAAAGGGACTGTGAAAACAATTCAACCCTTATCCTGCTAAAACATTGAAATGAAATTTCAAACCAGTAGTAAAACCCGAATAATTCTATGTCAAACTTATTCTTTTTTGGAAAAAGAAATATCTCCTTATCGGACAGTATACATCCAAGATCAGACTGCACATTCTGTGCAGTCTGATCTTGATCTATACTATCCGCAAAACAGGTCAGTGAGTCGCACTTAGCAGCCTAGGGGTTAATACATCATACGCTGAAAGATGCGTAATCAGTCAGTATTGCAAATGGACAGTCTGGGTACTAAGGTTGCAAGCGATGAAATGCCAGTCCATTCTGAATATGTTTACATAATGGCCTCTCCGCGAGGGCCATAACCTTTACATAACTCTATACCATCTGTCCCCACAGCTTCACACGCTTCGCTTCACTAACATTAAACGACCAGCTGGTTACTATTTTAAACTTACGGCTGTTACAAGTTGCATTTACATCAGTTTTCTCTTAAGCAGAGCAATCTAAATTTTCAAATTCTTTTCAAGCAATGTTTCCTGTTGCGATTTTATTCCTCTCAAGACCAAAATGACCTATTATCTTTTCAACACCTGCTACATATACGGAGAGCACTCGTCACAACCCGGCCGATCCCGTAACTACGTATAAGTATCAACGGATCACTCGAAATGTGCCGAATGACATAGACAGCAGACGACTACAAGATGTGTTCACATCACCCAATACACTTGATTCACACTTGTTTCATTCATAAAGTTGCTGCTAATTACTGAACATATTTCTTATAATCGTGTTGAAAGTAAACTGCTCCAGTTTTTGCTGGCCAGAGATTTTGATAATACTGTAATTATGACATACTTCAATACTAAACAAATTGTAACCGCCATTTATTACATAATTGAAAAGTTATTATGGGATTACTTGACATTACTTAACACCTGTTTACCGCTTATTACTATTCCTGCGCTTATCTGAGTCAAAAGTGCGGTTATCTGGGTCAAAAGTAGTTTTTGTAATAAGGTCATCACAGCAGGTATAAGCGTTAAAACACTCTAAGTAAAAGCTGTTCCGAGTTGCAGTTACACCAGTTTGCCCTGAGTAGATGGGTTTCCGAAGTTTTCCATCTCTCTAATCGGTCTACCGCCCGATTAAAAATCTGGAAAGTAACACAACTTTTGATGGGCTAAACCATTTGGTTCAGCCAATCAAAGTTTTGTTACTGTCAAATTTAGAAAGTTCCTGAGAATAAGACTAAGAATGTTTTGAAGAATGTTTGTTGAATATGCACCCTGACTCCACTTTCTTTTCAGTCTGATCTTAACTCTTTACCAGACATTTTGAAGTTTTGAAAACCCTAAGAGAGACGGCTTTTGAAAACATTGTCAGAAAAGGAGATAATGCTGGTAAGCAGCATTTTCTCACGTTTTCTACCACTAGTATTTCAAAGACAGATTTCATCTTTTGAACAATATTTGTCATCTGTAAATGCTTTCAATTTGGACAAGTCTAAAATGAGGGTTGAAATGTTTCCATGTTTTTTTAAGAATATCCAGACATGAAATGGACATTGTTGATCAAAAATCAGAATGTGTTTTCTTTTCAGTCTGATCTTTATCTACAATGTCTTCTGAGACAATAAAAATTGTTGAAGGTTGAGATGCCCTTAGAGTTTTAAGATTTGTATCATATCTAAAGTCTGTGGTATACCAGTACTTCATTTTTTGTTTTTCGTTGAAAATCGATATCTGATGAATTAACCCACTACTGTACAGGTTTAAACCCTTTACCACACAATCCCTAGTTTTGATGACACTGAGGATGAAAACATTGCAGGAAAAGGAGAAAATACTGGTAACCAACATTCTCTTCATTTCCCACTTTTTTTTTTACCCTATCAAAGACAGAAATCATCATTTAAGCAACATTTAATTTGCCACCTGCAGATGCTTTCAAATTGGTCCAGCCCAGACTTTTGTCCTTTGGTACAGGGTTAACTCTTTACCAAACGACAAAACTTTGGACTGGTTGAAATTGAAAGCATTTGCAGACGACAAAATAAAAGTGACTTAAAAATTGAAATTTGTTTTGGAAAGGGTAGAAAACATTGTGGGAAAAGGAGAAAATGCTGGTTACCAGCATTTTCTCGTCTTTCCCTCAATGTTTTCAAAAGGCTTCTTTCATGGGGTCGTTAGAAGTCGGGATTATGTGGTAAAGGGCTAAACCCTTTACCACACAATCCTGTGTTCTAACAACCCTATAAGGGAAGGCTTTTGAAAACATCGTAGGAAAAGGAGACCAAGCACTATCTCCATTTCCCACATTATTTTCTACCTTTTCATTTACAAATACTATCGTCCAGAACCACATTTGATTAAATTTTGTTGTCTGTAAATGATATCAATATGGGCAAGTTTATGCCGTCTGGTAAAAAGTTAACTCTTTCACTACTAATGACGACTTGACTACCTTTTGCGGACAGCGTAGATCAAGATCAGACTGCACAGAATGTGCAGTCTGATCTTGATCTATGCTGTCCGCTACTCTATTTTTAAACTATGATGAATGTCGTTTTAAATGGCAGTGGAAATCTATTTTTAGAGCTCGGAAAAAACATGTAATTTCTGGAGTTAGTAGTGAAAGAGTTAACCTGTTACCATGCATGGTTTTAACGACCCCGAGGAAAAAGATGTCGGAAAAAATTGAGGGAAAAGCTAAGAATGCTGGTAACCAGCATTGTCTCCAGTTCTTACACTGTCTTCTGTCATTTCAAAGGCAAATGCCCTCAGAATTGTCGTCTGTAAATGCTATGAATATAGACAATATTCTGTGCAGTCTGATCTTGATCTACAGTTTGAAATAATACATTGAGTTACATTATAGTAGCCTAAGGACTCATACACTGTATTTATATGAAACACATTCAGTATGTGGAACTCTTTACCAAACAACTAAATTTTAGACCTGTCCAACTTGAAATCATCATGTGCAGATGACAACTAAAATACGGCTGAAAAGATGAGATTTGTCTATGATGAAGTAGAAAAAAATGTAGGAAAAGGTGAAAATGCTGGGCACCAGCATTTTCTCCATTTCCCACAGTGTTTTCAAAGGCTGAAGTTTTCATTGTCGTTAAAACTCTGGATCATTTGGGAGAGAGTTATAGAGCAAACTGTCAGATGTAGCAATTATGCTGATGAATAATTCAGTACCTCATTAATTAATTACGCTAATATCTCAGTCTAATTTCCGGTGGTTGAGGTTTTTACTTTTTTACAGATTACTTCATACCGAGAACAATTAAAAAAGAGCAATAAAAAAGAGATACAGAATAAAATAGTGGAAAAGAAAGAACTGATTTGAGGCAGATTAGGGCAGTCTTTCTTTCCTTTATTGATGCAAATTCTGCATTTATCTTTTTGTCATACTGTTTTAAGAGTAATCATCTAAAGTAATGCAAAAGAGGCCCTTAACCATTTACCACACAATCTCGACTTTTAACGACCCAAAAAAAGCAAACCTTTTGAAAACATTGTCGGAAAAGGAGAAAATGCTGGTAACCGGCATTTTCTCCTTTTCCCACAATGTTTTCTATCTGTGTCACAATGAATTTCAATTTTTAAATCACATCTATTTTGTCGTCTGCAAATGCCTTCAATTTGGACCAGTCTGAAACTTTGTCGTGTGGTAAAGGGTTAACTCTTGTTTGCTAAAAAGAGAATTTTAACTCATTACTGTACCAAATAAACAGGATGAAAATTTTCAATCAGGAAAAAAACATCTAAATATCCACTGTTTGTCTTTTTCTGGATTGTCTTTGCCAAGCCAACAGTGGAGATTCAAGATTGGACCCTTTGATTTATGCTGTCTGATCTTGATTTACACTGGGTGCATTAGCAACTATATTTGTGAAAGGTATTTAACTCTTTACCAGACAACAAAGTTTTAGCCTGGCCCAAATGGAAAACATTTGCAGACGACAATTTCAGTAAGGCTCAAATGGTGCAATTTTTCTTCAGTAGTGTGGAAAACATTATGGGAAAAAGAAAAAAATGCTGGTAACGAGCATTGTCTCTGTTTCCCACAATGTTTTCAAAAGTCTTCTTTCTCAGGGGCATTAAAAGGCAGCCTTGTGCGTTAAACGGTTAAAGAGTCAAGGATGGTGAAGAAAAAAGACAGTGACTCTAACTGATTTGTAGAGTAAGATCAGACTGCACCAGATCTGTAGTATCTGATCTTGGATCTGCCATGCCCAACATTTTTGAGATACTCAGTCTCTAACTGACTAAAAAGGTTCATTTTCATTCATACTGAAACCTCCTCATAATGTCATGGTTGGGAGTCATGGTTACAGTCCATGAATGATGCGAGTGTCTCGGGGTGACATATTTGCTTCTTGCTTTTCTGACTTTTTTGTTGGCCGAGCTGAATGGTTAAGACAATTTGTAAAAATATTGCAATAAATGAAAGAATTTATCATGAGTGGTTAAAAAATTGTGGAACAAGAGCCGTGTGGTACTCTATATTGTTCACATAGGGGATCAACATTAACTGTGACAATTCCATCCACTCTTCTAAACTGAAAGCGCCTGCAGACAACAAATTTGAAAGTGGTGCAAATGCAGTGAAGGTCTGTGACAGGATAGAAAACATTGTGGGAAAAGGAGAAAATGCTGGTTATCAGCATTCTCTCTTTTTCCAACAATGTTTTCAAAAGGCCTCTCCTTCAGGGTCTTTAAAACACGGGATTGTGTGGTAAAGGTTTATAATCTTCTTTCTGAAAATCCCTGTGCTTAACACTTTACCAAACGACAAAATTTTAGACTAATCCAAATTGAAACCATTTGCACATGACAAAATTAATGTGACTCAAAAATTGAAATTTGTTTTGGGAAGGAAAGAAAACAGTGTGGGAAAAGGAGAAAATGCTGGTTACCAGCATTTTCTCCTTTTCCCACAATGTTTTCCAAAGGCTTCTTTCTCAGGGTTGTGAAAA
Organism: Tridacna gigas; assembly: GCA_945859785.2. Classification (NCBI taxonomy): domain Eukaryota; kingdom Metazoa; phylum Mollusca; class Bivalvia; order Cardiida; family Cardiidae; genus Tridacna; species Tridacna gigas. The sequence goes on along the minus strand of OX244036.2, from coordinate 28,736,271 downwards.
CCCGGGATTGTTTGGTAAAGGGTTAAACAATGTGGAGGGGAAAAGCTTTTGAAAACATTTTGATAAAGGAGAAAATACCGGTAGCCAGCATTTTCTCTGTTCCCCAAAATGTTTTCTACCCTTTCAAAGACAGATTCCATAGAGCCACACTTTAACTCTTTACCAAACAACAAACTTTTGGACGCTGTCAAATTGAAAGCATGTACACATGACAAAATGAAAATAACCTTGGTTTCTGTCTTTGATAAGGTAGAAAACATTGTGGGAAAAGGAGTAAGTGCTGTTTAACTGCATTTTCTCCTTTTCCCACAATGTTTTCAAAAGCCGCCTTCTTCAGGGTCATAAAAACTCGGGGTTGTGTGGTAAAGGCTTAATGCTTTCAATTTGGACATCTAAAATTTTGTTGGTATTAAAAATGTTTGGTCCATGAATACATATGAACCAATTGTGGCAATTGGAAATCAGTTTGCAGGTATCCTTATGTCAGACTTTGGTTCAAAAGGTCATTTGGTATGAAAAATGAAATGTCTGCACCAAGTGTCTTGTTTTGTGCATTCAATGAAGGGAGGTCACTTTTTCCAACACCAGTTTTGATTTCCTTAGTATTTATGTCCCTTGTACTCTGAGCATGTGATAATCCAGGGTTTGTGAATTTAAATCTAGGCTTGAGGAAAGTTGTTTCCAAGATTTGATGATAATGGGTCGAGATCAGGCAATATTAAACATGCCATCTGATCTTGGATTTCCACAGCCTTACAGCCTTCACTTTGTAACATTGGCTTCTTCTTACAAGATGATGCAAAATCTCATTCATTGCAATAAAACCTGACATGCAGTACAAGTTTCTCTATGATAATTTCATAATTCATAATTATTCCTTTATCATATTGTGGCAAAGGTAAAAATTGTTACACTGACTTACCACTAACATCTACTTTTGCCACAAATTTTTCAAAAAAAGTTGACAACAGAAGCTTATAACTGAAGGTTTTTTTTTCCCATTTCAGGACATCAAGTTAAATCTTGTTCAGAGCCGACAAGCCAAGTTCAGAGGTCGTTCTCAGTCTGGATCTTCAGATAGCTACAGCTCTGGAGGTGAGAATTTTCTTCATTTTAAATCTTAAAGCCTCATAACCATAGTTGCCTTTGTGGATCAAAGATCAGACTGCAGTCTGATATTTGATCCATACTATCTGCTTTGATAAGTATTTTCTGGCCAAAATAGCCTCCTAGCAATATCTTGGTAGTTTGTTATTGACTGTAACAGGGCTACAGAAATTTTGTAATCTCAATCGGTCCAGTGGATTGGTGGCACATTTGGCAAACCTCGGGTGATCAGAAAATAGCCTGAGTTGTGAGGAGTGATCATCGGCCGTGATTCTATGTTATCCAGACCCACTTTCTTTGTAACAATCCTACTCGTGATCGGTCAGGGATTGTCTCATCTCAAACTCAGTGATAGCGATGGCATTGATTACAATTTCCTCAAGAATATTTTCTTCTTCATTTTCATCAAATGATTCCTGTCTCTCGCTTTCGCTGTCATCAAAAATTCACTGCAAAGTGTCTTAGATTGTCAGTCTGTGGTTCGTTATTTTACCTTTGTTTTTGAGAATAAGCTGGCTGAAGTAAACATACGTTTTTGTATTTCACCCAATTGGATCGTGTCTTTGGAAAGAATGATGTAAAATCTCTTGGTTTCTACATTAATTAGTTCATTTCTACACACTTTATGAATGAGTATGCCGATAGTAAAAGCAAAAACAGGGCAAATTTCTCTGGCAACCTCCTGGTACAGACAGAAGTCCTGTTTTTCACTGATAGTGAATTGTTACATTAGTACGTTGTTATATTTGCCATAAACATGTAATTGTTTAAAGCAATAAAATGTCAAATTGAATTAAAATTTACCACTGATAAGTGAGTGTGGAGCAAGCCGTGTCTGTGCTTAGCAGGAAATGGGCTAATTACTCAAAGCATTTGCAGACAATATAAACCTGGCTCAAATGATGGACTTTGATAAGGTAGAAAACATTGTGGGAAAAGGAGAAAATGCTGGTTACCAGCATTTTCTCCATTCCCTACAATGTTTTCAAAACACTTCTTCCTCAGGGTCGTCTAAAGATTGTGTGATAAAGAGCTGACACTTGACTTCACGTTAAAAAATGCCTGCAGCTATGATCAAAGGTTTGTCAGTTTGTTTCTGACTGGCCAATTTGTGTTTTTTTTTTACCAATTTTTTAAGAAGTTTTTGAAAATAATTTGGTTTTCTGTTATGAATAGGTCTGATACAACAATTTTTCGGATTTCTGTAGCCTTGAACTGTACTGTCCCATTTTGTCTAGCTGGTGCTCTTGGTAAAAGGTAATATGTAGGACGAGTGGAGAAAGACACACACACTAGTAATGAAGGGAAATAACTTCAAGTAGCTCTTGTAAAGTTTTTAAATTTGTTATCTCCCTTGGAAAATAAAAGGTATTGATATGTTGTAAAACATTTGCTACAAAATTTTCTGTCTGCATTATGTCTATCTTTTGATCTCTGTCTATCAGTCTGTCAATCTTTTTATCTCTCTTTCCTTTTTCCTATCTGTACAATATCTTGGCAGCTTATGCAAGACAATAAATAAAATGAAAAAAAAAGTAGAGTAGATTAGACCTGGGATGTCTCAATGGGATCTTACTCTCTCTCTCTCGCCCTCCTTGTGTCTTTCGGTCGGTCGATCTGTGTCTGTCTGTCTGTGTGTGTGAGTGTGTGTGTGTGTGTGTGTCTCTCTCTCTCTCTCTCTTTCTCTTGCACATCTTGGATACACACCAGTGGCTTGTTAGTTCAATGACCAAATGGTTGTTTGTATTTTTCAGACTTTTAAACTAGGCTCAATACAAATGAGTTATGCCCTGAAAAGGTGGTTTAATGCATCTGCAAAAAGAATCAATTTATATCAACCTGTGCAAGGTGACCTGGGTCAAAAATTGTTGTTGTTGGTAAATTTTCTGCATGTCAAAAGATCATTAAACTTCATTCTAGATCAAGGTTGCGCCTGTATTTACCCCCAAAAAATAGATCCATACTGTGCAACATCCTGCTTGGTAAACTGCAGTGCAAGGATGCTTTAAAACCCCTTTCCCCAGAGCACCACTATTATACTTGGCAAAAACAGAGTTAGATATTAACCCTTTACCACTCAATCCCGACTTAGCGACACTGAGAAATAAGCCTTTTGAAAACATTGGGAGAAAAGGAGAAAATGCTGGTAACTGAGAAATAAGCCTTTTGAAAACATTGGGGGAAAAGGAGCAAATGCTGGTAACCAGCATTTTCTCCTTTTCCAACAATGTTTTCTACCCTTCCCAAAACCAATTTTCAATTTTAGAGCAACATTAATTCTGTCGTCTGCAAATCTTTTCAATCTAGACCAATTCAACCCTTTCCCAAACAAGCCCTGGTTTTCACATGTCTGCAGTACAAGTCCTTTGAAAACAACGTGGGACAAGGAGAAATTGCTCGTAATGGGCAATTTCTCCTTTTCCCACAGTGTTTTCTACCCTTTTTGAGACCTTTCTGCCATTTTCATCAAATTTAAAATTGTCGTCTGCCCCTCTTTCAATTTGGACCAGTCCAAATTTGTCATTTGGAAAAGGGTTAAAGACTTAGGTTGGTCCGACACAGCACCTGATGGTCCTCTAGTCTAACATTCAGTATCTTTATATCACCAGCTTTCTCTCTTTCTTACCATGTCTCAGCCAACACTTGTACTAATGCTATAATTCTACTGTCTGGAAAAACACCAGCTTGAGTAGATTAGACTTGACAGATCCTATTAGTTATCTGGTCCCAATTTTTCTTCAGGATGCTCATTTAGTCCTTTATACCTCTACTTTTGACTCTTTCTCGGCCAACTAAATCAATTTGACTTTATTCAAGGCCTTTACCCTTTACCAAACATCAAAATTTGGACTGGTCCAAATTGAGAGCATTTTGCAGTAACACTGACAAACTAAATGTTATTCATAAGATGTGATTTGCTTTTAAAAGACTACCATAAAGTAAAAAGCCTTCAGAGAACATTGTTGGAAAAGGAGAAAATGAAGGTAACAAGTATTTTCTCCTTCTCCTACAATCTTTTTTAGCTTGGCTGTTTTAGAAGAAAACTTCAGGTATTGTCATAGCCCTGTTATCATCTTTCTTGTCCTTGTCATCGTCTGCCTCATGTAAAAACTTTAACATTCTATAATACCTCTGTCATTACTGAACCTGGGACAAGTTCTTCACTATCAAAAGGGGAACCTATACAAGTATGGCAGGTAACCATCAAAATATTTTTCACATGGTTATGCCCCTTTTTTGACGTAGAATTTCCACTTAAAATCAGTCCATTTCTAAAAGCAACTGCAGCCGAACAGTGGCACCCGCATGCAGTCCTATTGTTTACACTTTAGAAGGCTAATCTCAACATTTGAGTCATATTAACTCTTTCTCTACTAACTCCAGAAATTCCACTTTTTTCTGAGTTCGAAAAATCGATTTCCACTGCTATCGAAAACAACTTTTCTTATAGTTTAAAAACAGGGTGGCGGACGGTACAGATCCAAGATCAGACTGCACGTTCTGCGCAGTCTGATCGTGATCTTGATCTGCACCATCCACAAAAGCTACTCAAGTCGTCATTAGTAGTGAAAGAGTTAAGTATATCATCTGCAAATGCTTTCAATTTGGAAAAGAATTTTGCAGTCTGGTGAAGGGTTAACCCTTTACCAAACTAGAAAATGTTAGACTTATACAAGTTGTAAACATTTGCAGCCGACAAAATAAACGTGAATGTAAAATTAAATTTTGTTTTAGAAAGGGCAGAAAACCTGATGGAAAAAAAAAAGAGAAAATGCTGGTAACCAGCATTTTCTCCTTTTCCCACTCTGTTTTCAAATGGCTTCTTGCTCAGGGTCACTAAAAGTTGGCACTGTGTGTTAAGGGCTAATCCATTTAAGTTTTCCCCTCCTATATTACATGATTTTCTAATTTACATTCTTTTGATCATGGAAAACATCAATCCTGTTTACTTCTTGATGATAAATTCTTGGCTTCTCCTGTTGTCTACAAAGAAAACATAGTAGCAAATGAAGAAACTCTTATGATGGGCAGTTTTTCCATTTTCTACACACTTTTCTCCAATCTCTGTTCTTTCAGCGATTATCTATGTCTGTTTTATACAATAATTCTCTGCTTTCTTTTCATTCTGGGTGTTTATGTACCTATCTTTTATCCTGTTTGTGGGAGATTCTCCTGTATGTATTTGGGATGATTATCCATGTGCCTGCCAGCTGGGTAGCTCAGTGGTTAGTGTATCTGATTTGGACCTGGTGGTTGCGAGTTTGATTACTGGTTGAGGCAAACTTTCTTTCAAGCGATTTTTCCCCCCTTACCTCTGTTGCCTGTGAGAAAAGTAGTCAGTGGCTTGGACAGAGATTTGTATCAGTTCTGGTATGAGAAAGCCTGTAAACACATGAGTATGTACACTAACCGCTGTGATATGACCTAAGCTGTTAAAATGGTGTTAAACTCCAATACAAACAAAACAAATCTATTTACTCTACAATTCTGTGTTCCATGGCCGTTCGGCAGAAGGCTTCTGAAAACATTTTTGGAAAAGGGAGAAAACTCTCCCTTTCCCAAAATGTTTTCTACCTTCTTCAAAGACATATCTGATCATTTGAGCCTTATTTAACCCTTTACCACACAATCCCGAGTTTTAACGACCCTAAGTAAGAGGCCTTTTGAAAACATTGTGGGAAAATGAGAAAATGATGGTAACCAGCATTTTCTCCTTTTCCCACAATGTTTTCCACTTTGTCAGAACTTCAACTCATTTGTACTGATTTTAGATTTGTTGTCTGCAGTTGTTTTGAATTTGGAATGTTGGAAAGGGTTAATATGTTGTCCGCAAATGGTTTCATAATGGAAAATTCTATATTGAAAGTATTTGCAGATGCAAAATTGAATTATGGCTTAACTCTTTACCAAATGACAAAATTCTAGACCAGTCCAAATTGAAAGCATTTGCAGGTGACAAAATAAATGTGGCTCAATAGTTGAAATATGTTTTGGGAAGTGTAGAAAACATTGTGGGAAAAGGAGAAAATGCTGGTTACCAGCATTTTCTCCTTTTCCCACAATGTTTTCCAAAGGCTTCTTTCTCAGGGTTGTTAAAGGTCAGGCTTGTGTGGTAAAGGGTTAAATGATGGGATTTGATTTTAATTGAGTAGAAAACGTCTCTAGAAAGGGAGAATATTCTGAAATTCAGCATTTTCTCCTTTTCCAACAATGTTTTTTTTGGGGGTAATAAAGACATGGGATAGTTTGGTGAAGGGTGAATTGTTAATGGGCGTTTTTCGCTTCAACCTGTTGTTGCACATTTTATTTTCAGAATCCTCAAACAGGATGTGTTTGACTTCCTAAAAACTGGATTTCAATTGATTGATAAGATTGATTTGTGTTTAACCCTTAAAGCTCTAAACCACTTTAAGTTGTTTTTGCTGACAGTGTAGGTCAAGATCAGACTCACTGCACAGACTGTGCAATCTGATCTTGGATCTACACTGTCTGCTACTGTGTCAGATATTCTAACAGAAACAACCTTGAAGTAACAATATATTAGGCAGTTCAGTCTAAATCTTTAATTCTGCTTTATAAGGGTTCATAAAAAACAGCTCCCATCTGTCCATGTATCTCAGGTTTTACATAGTACGGGTATTTGGCTGAGCTACTTTGCCCAATGATGCAGTACTGGGCTGAAGTACTCTGCCCAAGGATGCAGTACTGGGCTGAGGTACTCTGCCCAAGGGTACATAAAAAACAGCTCTCATCTGTCCATGTTTCTCAGGTTTCATATGGTATTTGGCCGAGATACTTTGCCCAAGGATGCAGTACTGGGGCTGAGGTACTCTGCCCAAGGGTACATAAAAAACAGCTCTCATCTGTCCATGTTTCTCAGGTTTCACATAGTATTTGGCTGAGGTACTCTGCCCAAGGATGCAGTACTGGGCTGAGGTTCTCTGCCCGAGGATGCAGTACTGGACTGAGGTGCTCTGTCCAAGAATGCACTACTAAGCTAAGGTACTTTGCCCTAGGATGCATTACTGGGCTGAGGTACTTTGCCTAAGGATGCAGTATGGGGCTGAGGTACTCTGCCCAAGGATGCAGTACAGGCTGATGTAATTTGCCCAAGAATGCAGTATGAGGCTGTGGTACTCTGCCCAAGGATGCAGTACTGGGCTGAGGTACTTTGCCCAAGGATGCAGTATGGGGCTGAGGTACTCTGCCCAAGGATGCAGTACAGACTGTTGTAATTTTCCCAAGGATGCAGTATGGGACTGTGGTACTCTGCCCAAGGATGCAGTATGGGGCTGAGGTACTTTGCCCAAGGATGCAGTATGGGGCTGAGGTACTCTGCCCAAGGATGCAGTACAGACTGTTGTAATTTTCCCAAGGATGCAGTATGGGACTGTGGTACTCTGCCCAAGGATGCAGTATGGGGCTGTGGTACTCTGCCCAAGGATGCAGTATGGGGCTGAGGTACTCTGCCCAAGGATGCAGTACTGGGCTGAGGTATTTTGCCCAAGGATGTAGTACGAGGGGATGCTGTACTGGGCTGAGGTACTTTGCCCAAGGACGCATTACGGGGCTGAGTTATATTACCCAATGACACATTTCTGAGCTGAGATACTTTACCCATGGATGCACCACTGGCCTAAGGTACTTTGCTCAGGGATGCTCCCAGGAAAAAAACTCTGTGCTTGGGAACTGAGGAAGAAACCTATAAATTGTAGGAGTGTTGAAAGGGGTGTAATATATCATTCAGTGAATTAATGAAATCAGAAGCAGAAACATTCAAAGACATTTAGAGACATGTTACAAATGTATCATAAATGTCGAACAAATGTCATCTTACAGCAGGTCTTGTAAAGCCAAATCTGCATAAGGTGTATCAAAAGTATGATTTCATCAGTTGCCACAGCATTTTTGAAAGCCGGATCCGTGTGAAACTCCAATGCAAATAAAACAAATCTATTAACTTTGCACGTTCTGTGTCTTGATGGCCGTTAGGCAGAAGGCTTTTGAAAACATTTTTGGAAAAGGGAGAAGACTCTCCCTTTCCCAAAATGTTTTGTTGTGAAAAGTATGCCTACAGGCAAAAAAAAAAGATTTGGAAGTAGGGGGAAAGTAAGTGAAATGTTGACATTTACCCAACATGATAGGTAGGCTTAGAGTTTTCCCTGGAATCTTTACAAGATTTAACTCTTAGTGTGCCAAGTTCAACCTATTTGCTTTTGCGGTGTAGATTAAGATCAGACTGCACAGTTGGCTATTTGATGAAAATTTATGATTAAATATGTTTGAAAAAAAATTGCTATGATCAGGTTTTTGTTTTAAACAGAAAAGGTCCAAAAATTTCCTTTTTTCTGCCCTCATAGTGTTAACCCCATACCCTGCAGAATTAACTTTGTTGACTTTCTCAAAACAATATTTTGCTAAATTTAACATTTAAGGATGAACATTTGACACAAACCAATAATAGAGAAGCTTGGAGAGTGTAGGCTAAGTGTGCTGTCTGATCTTTGTCAACACTCTCCTCAAAAATACATCTTAATGTGTGTGGCAAGAAAAGGATTCCATAGACATGTGGGTTTGGTTTGTTTCCCAAAAAATGTTCTATAGCTTTTTATTACTATCTTTAAACATAAGCCACTTTTTTGTATTCATAATTACTGTAAGTGCCCACCAGCAAAACTATACCAAAAATAAGAACATGATCTTCAGAAATATAGACTAGGAAGAGTTGGGAATGCAATGTGGTTACTGAGGCATTTTAACCTTTTACCAGATGATGCAAAGTTTTAATCAGCCCTAAGAAAAGGATTTTAAAAAACATTATGGGAAAAGGAGAAAATGCTGGTTACCAGCATTTTCTCCTTTTTCCACGATGTTTTCTACCCTTTCAAAGACAAATTTCATAATTTGTGCTAGATTTGGACCAGTCTAAAATGTTGTCGGTTAGTGAAGAATTAACCTTTTATCAAACAAGCCTGTGTTTTAAAGACCGTAGGAAGAAGGCTTTTTAGAACAATATGGGAAAAGCTTTTTACAACCAGCTTCTCCATAAGGCTTTCAAAGCCTTCTCCCAGATGGCCGTTTTAATCCTGGATTGTTTGGTACAGGGTTAACTCTTTACAAAACGAGAAAGTTTTACACTAGTCCAAAATGAAAGTATTTGCAGGCAACAAAATAGATGTGACTCAAAAATCAAAATTTGATTTTGGAAGGATAGAAAACCTTGTGGGAAAATGAGAAAATGCTGGTTACCAGCATTTTCTACTTTTCCCACTATGTTTTGTAAAGGTTTCTTTGTTGGAGTCGTTAAAAGTCAGGAATGTGTGGTAAAGGGTTAACAGGATTATGTGGGTGGAAAAAGAAGAGAAAACTGCTAATATGTTTACAGGAATTTTACAGGAAATTTAGCTAATTATATTTGTTCTACCGCTGAGAGTGCCAAATAAATGAAATGGAAATGCTGTAAACCTTTCCATGACAACAAAGTTTTTGACTTTGTCAATTTTGTTAGCATTTACAGATGACAAAATTAAATGTGCCTCAAATGAAAGAAGTTGTCTTTAAATGTACAAAATATTGTGGGGAAAAAAGAAAATTCTGGTTACCACCGTTTTTAGCTCCACTGGCCGAAGGCCAGAGGGCTTATGTCATGGCCCGGTGTCCGTCGTGCGTCCGTGCGTCTGTCCGTCTGTGCGTCCGTCTGTGCGTCCGTCCGTCCGTGCGTTAACTTTTATTTCAAAAATCTTCTTCTCTGAAACTACCCATCCAATTTTCATGAAACTTCACAGAAATGATCCTGCCATGGTCCTCTTCAGAATTTCTTGAAAGAATTTGATTCCTTCAAAAACTCTGGTTGCCATGGCAACAAAACTGAAAAATATTGGAAATCTTTAAAAATCTTCTTGTCTGAAACCATAAGGCATAGGGCTACCAAATTTGGCATGTAGCTTTATGTAGTAGACCTCTATCAAGTTTCTTTAAATTATAGCCCTGGGGTCAAAATTGGCTCTGCCCCAGGGGTCACAAGTTTTACATAGGCTTATATAGAGAAAACTTTAAAAATCTTCCTGAACCTAGCCATAAGGCCTAGAGCTACCAAATTTTGCATGTATCTATATCTAGTGGGCCTCTACCAAGCAGGCCAAAATTTTAGCCCTGGGGTCAAAATTGGCCCCACCACAGGGGTCACAAGTTTTAAATGGGCTTACATAGTGACAACTTAAGAAATCTTCCTGTTTTGATTTTTTTTTTTTTTTTTGAAATTAGCCTTGCATCAGGGGTCTTATGTTTTACAGAGGCTTCATATGGACAAAAATTGAAAATCACTTTATTTATAACCATACAACATAGACTTGTATTACTTTGGCATGTGGCTTTATCTTGTGGACCTCTACCAGGGTTCAAGTAATTATAGCTCTGGGATCAAAAATGGATTTGCCCTGCAGGTCTCAACTTTCACATGGGCTTTTACAGAGAAAAAATTGTAAGTCTTCATTTTGAAACCATGTGGCTCAGAATTGAAATGTTTAGTATTTATGGTTTATTTATAAGCCAGTGGAGCGATACAGGGCCATCATGGCCCTCTTGTTTTCCTTTTCCCACATTGAAAAAGCTCTCTTCCTCAGGGAGCTGAAAACCACGACTGACATTAATTTCAATCTTGTCCAAATTTAAAGCATTTACAGATAATACATGTATATTGAATGTGGCTGAAATGATGGTTTTTGCCTTCAAATATAATAATAATTGTGGGAGAAGATGTAAGTGCTGGCTACCAGCATTTTATCCTTTTCCAACAAGGTTTTCAGAAGGCTTCTTTCACCCAGGGTTGTGAAAAACAATAGATCATTTGGTGAAGGGTAAATGTGCGGAAAAGACCAAAACATGACAATATCATTGTAGCTCATACCAATGTATTTGGTAAATTTCAAACAATGAATATAAATACATACAGAATATTATGTCACAGTAATTTTCTTGGTGCTCATATTTCATTTTAGCAGAGTGAGATAGAGAGGGATTGGGTATTTCTGATCATTTAAGCGATAATTTTTGTTTTTCGGTAATGCACACAGATAGACGTACGTTTGACATACCATTTTATGTTTCTTTTACGAACATTATCTATCTTTAAACTGCAATGATTACCTAGTAAAACTATGTTAAAATTCCTACCAAAGAGAGGCCATTACCAAATGAGTCGACGCTGCTGAACACAGTTGTCAGGTATTTCCGAACACTTCAGAATTTTTAAGAAAAAGTCTTGAATATTACAACATACCAACGCTCTGTTGCTGAAATGTAAATCGGCTATAACTACCTGCATATAGATCTACAAAAAAAAGTTGATTATGTCTAGTTTTCAGGAAAATTTCAACTCCTAATTTTCAGAACACCAAAAATGATGCAAACCAAAAAATCAGATAACTCAATATGAGCAAACTGAAAGTGGTCTATTATTGATCGAAGTTGTCTGCAATGTAGTAAACATTTAAAAACTTATACTCAGATTATATTGAGCTCTAAATTACATATATTTTATTCTTGTGATCAGCTTACTATGCTAAAGAGATGGCCAATTCTTATTCAATCAGCTTTAGTTTGTAAATACCCATGCATACAAGTTCAGGTAAGGGCTTTTCTGAACACACTTGTCAAATGCTTTTAACATGTGATGAGAACATTTCACACAATGTAATATGTTTATATGCATATGTGCAGATAGTAAATATAAGAAATCTCAAACATTGAGCTGAGGGAGAAGCAGGAGCAGTTTACACTCTTCGCAAAATATATAGAAAAATTAATAAAATGGTAATTTCCTGACCTTCGAGCTGTATAATGTAGATTATTACCGATTTTTCTTTGGCTAATTTCTGCATCCTTCAAAACTTTAAAAAATGGCAAAGAAGAGAAGTATGGCGTAAAGTTTATGACGTCAGATGATATCATTATTGGCCCCAGGAGGGATGAGACAATTCTTAACATCTTGTTCGCTAATTACCGATAGTTCTGAAATACCCGGTCTTGCTCTAATTTCATATGGCAGCAGATCAAAGGTCAAATGAGATGTCAATTTTCACCTTTTCCCACAATGTTTTCAGAAGCCTTCTTCCTCACAGCTGGATAGTTTGGTAAAGGGATAAAAGCCAATGCAGATCGTTGTTAAAACTAGGAATTGTGCGATAAAGAGTCAAAGACAAATACTGCATATCCGAGGCAGTCTGACCTTGATCTCCACTTTCCACGTTTAGCCCTACGTCTCAGGATTAATTATAGAAAGCTGCATCACAGAGTTTATTGAGTTCATGATTTATTATCGCCATGTCCTGATTATTATTTTCAATCATTTCCAGAGGAGAGGGTATTTTTTGCCTGTTTTTGACAAAAATAGATTTCAGTGGCAAACTAGAAATGTCTATTTTGAAAGCATTTTAAGACGACAAATTGAATGTGGCTAAAGTGATAGCACATCTTTGAAAGGGTAGTAAAAAATGTGGAAAAAAGAGAAACTGCTGTTTTCCTCTTCTCCCATAATGTTTTCAAAAGCCTTCTGTCCGAAGGTCTTTCAAACATGGGATTGTTTTGTGAATGGTTACGCTTTTACCGAATGGCAAAATTTCAGACTTGTCCAGATTGAAAGCATTCGCAGTTGACAAAATAAATGTGACTCAGAAATGGAAATCTGTTTAAGGAAAGGTAGAAAACTATGTGGGAAAAGAAGAAAATGCTGGTTACCAGCATTTTCTCCTTTTCCCACAATGTTTTCTAAAGCTTTTTCCTCAGGGGCGTTAAAAATCAAGATTGTGTTGTAAAGGGTTAATAAAGTTGTTTGCTAGTAGTTAAGATTCCATTAATCGTCTGTGTAGAACCAAAATCATTTTTTTGCAGTCTGATCTTGATCAGCTCTATTAGCCAATGCAGGGGTTGTTAAAAATTAATAGCTGACTTTCAGATTTACAGATTTACACCTTCTGCTTTAATAGCTAACACATGACTTCAATTCAACGTTCAAAATAATTAATTAGATTTCAAAGAAGAAAAGAAATCTCCTGAAATTTAGAATTAAGTGCATTAAAACCCATGCGGTTAAAATTTGCCAAGAACTGATTAAAAATTAAAGTGAAAATCGTTTAACCCTTTACCACATAATCCAGAAAGCTTTTGAAAATATTTTGAGAAAAGAAGAAAATGCTGGTAGAGAAAATGCTGGTAAAGCAGCATTTTTCCCCCATATTTCTTTTTTTAGCTCCACTGGCCGAAGGCCAGCGGGCTTATGTCATGGCCCGGTGTCCGTCGTGCGTCCGTCCGTCCGTCCGGTCGTCCGTCCGTCCGTCTGTGCGTTAACTTTTATTTCAAACATCTTCTTCTCTGAAACTACCCATCCGATTTTCACGAAACTTCACAGAAATGATCCTGACATGGTCCTCTTCAGAATTTCTTGAAAGAATTTGATTCCTTCAAAAACTCTGGTTGCCATGGCAACAAAACTGAAAAATATTGGAAATCTTTAAAAATCTTCTTGTCTGAAACCATAAGGCATAGGGCTACCAAATTTGGCATGTAGCTTTATGTAGTAGACCTCTATCAAGTTTCTTCAAATTATAGCCCTGGGGTCAAAATTGGCTCTGCCCCAGGGGTCACAAGTTTTACATAGGCTTATATAGAGAAAACTTTAAAAATCTTCTTGTCTGAAACCATAAGGCATAGGGCTACCAAATTTGGCATGTAGCTTTATGTAGTAGACCTCTATCATGTTTCTTGAAATTATAGCCCTGGGGTCAAAATTGGCTCTTCCCCAGGGGTCACAAGTTTTACATAGGCTTATATAGAGAAAACTTTAAAAATCTTCTTGTCTGAAACCATAAGGCATAGGGCTACCAAATTTGGCATGTAGCTTTATGTAGTAGACCTCTATCATGTTTCTTGAAATTATAGCCCTGGGGTCAAAATTGGCTCTTCCCCAGGGGTCACAAGTTTTATACATAGGCTTATATAGAGAAAACTTTAAATATCTTCTTGTCTGAAACCATAAGGCCTAGAGCTACCAAATTTGGCATTTAGCTTGATCTAGTTGGAGTCTACCAAAAGTGTCCAAAGTATAGTCCTGGGGTCAATTTGGCCTCATACTTGGAGGGGGGGGTTCACAAGATTTACATAGGCTTACATAGGGAAAACTTTTAAATCTTGGTGTACATAGCCATAAGGCTTAGGCTACCAAATTTTGTATATAATTATAGCATTATTTAGTGGACAGTTACAAAGAGGGCCCAAGTTACAGCTCTAGGATCAAGTTTGGCCCTGCACCAGGGATCACAAGTTTTACATGGGTTTATGGAGTGAAAAGTTCAGAAACCATCTTGTTGCCAGCCATAAGGCCAAGAACTCCCACATTTGGCATGTTATTCTTCTAATACAATATTCCCCATTTAGTCAGACTGTAGCCATGAGGTCAAAGTTTTATAAGGGCTTATATAGTGAAGACTTTTCTTCGTGGTTTATATTTATAAGCCAGTGAACCATACAGGGCCATCATGGCCCTCTTGTTGTACATTTTCCATCGCAAATGGCATCATCCTAGTAGTATTTTGATTTGTCATTAGCAAGTTCTTTTAGCCCTCTAACAGACAACAAAATTTTAACCTTATCCAAATTTGAAGCAATTGCAGACAACAATTTCAGTGTGGCTCAAATGACGCAATTTTTCTTTGGTAAGGTAGAAAACATTGTGGGAAAAGGAGAAAATGCTGGTTACCAGCATTTTCTCCTTTTCCCACAATGTTTTCAAGAGGGTCGTTAAAAGGCCACATTATGTATCAAAGAGTTAATATCCACTAGCATGAAATTTGCTGTGTAATATCGGGTTACGGTGGAAGCTGAATGATGCTACATTTTGTACATCATAATGTTTGTTGGGTATATAATTCTTTTTCAGACAACAAGATTTTAGACTAATGCATATTCAAAGCATTTGCAGAAGACAAATTGAATCTGGTTGAAATGATTGGCTTTGTTTTAGGGAGGGCAGAAAACATGTGGGAAAAGGAGAAAATGCTGATTACTTTGGTTTTTATTAGCTCCACTGGCCGAAGGCCAGCGGGCTTATGTCATGGCCCGGTGTCCGTCGTGCGTCCGTCCGTCCGTCCGTCCGTGCGTTAACTTTTATTTCAAACATCTTCTTCTCTGAAACTACCCATCCGATTTTCACGAAACTTCACAGAAATGATCCTGACATGGTCCTCTTCAGAATTTCTTGAAAGAATTTGATTCCTTCAAAAACTCTGGTTGCCATGGCAACAAAACTGAAAAATATTGGAAATCTTTAAAAATCTTCTTGTCTGAAACCATAAGGCATAGGGCTACCAAATTTGGCATGTAGCTTTATGTAGTAGACCTCTATCAAGTTTCTTCAAATTATAGCCCTGGGGTCAAAATTGGCTCTGCCCCAGAGGTCACAAGTTTTACATAGGCTTATATAGAGAAAACTTTAAAAATCTTCTTGTCTGAAACCATAAGGCATAGGGCTACCAAATTTGGCATGTAGCTTTATGTAGTAGACCTCTATCATGTCTCTTGAAATTATAGCCCTGGAGTCAAAATTGGCTCTTCCCCAGGGGTCACAAGTTTTACATAGGCTTATATAGAGAAAACTTTAAAAATCTTCTTGTCTGAAACCATAAGGCATAGGGCTACCAAATTTGGCATGTAGCTTTATGTAGTAGACCTCTATCATGTTTCTTGAAATTATAGCCCTGGGGTCAAAATTGGCTCTTCCCCAGGGGTCACAAGTTTTATACATAGGCTTATATAGAGAAAACTTTAAATATCTTCTTGTCTGAAACCATAAGGCCTAGAGCTACCAAATTTGGCATTTAGCTTGATCTAGTTGGAGTCTACCAAAAGTGTCCAAAGTATAGTCCTGGGGTCAATTTGGCCTCATACTTGGAGGGGGGGGTTCACAAGATTTACATAGGCTTACATAGGGAAAACTTTTAAATCTTGGTGTACATAGCCATAAGGCTTAGGCTACCAAATTTTGCATATAATTATAGCATTATTTAGTGGACAGTTACAAAGAGGGCCCAAGTTACAGCTCTAGGATCAAGTTTGGCCCTGCACCAGGGATCACAAGTTTTACATGGGTTTATGGAGTGAAAAGTTCAGAAACCATCTTGTTACCAGCCATAAGGCCAAGAACTCCCACATTTGGCATGTTATTCTTCTAATACAATATTCCCCATTTAGTCAGACTGTAGCCATGAGGTCAAAGTTTTATAAGGGCTTATATAGTGAAGACTTTTCTTCGTGGTTTATATTTATAAGCCAGTGGAGCGATACAGGGCCATCATGGCCCTCTTGTTAACCCTTATCCTGCTAAATAAGTGAAATGAAACTTTTAAGCTGATAGTAAAAACCCAAATTTTGTTATTTCAAAGGTATTTTTGGGAGAAAGATATCTTCTTATCGGACAGTGTAGATCAAAGATCAGACTGCAAGTCCTGTGCAGTCTGATCTTGATCTACACTGTCTGCAAAAGGTCAGCGAGTCGCGATCAGAGGCTAAGGGTTAAGAATATTTATTTTGTAAGTTTTAGCATGTATGATTGATTGATTGAATGGTGTTTAACGCTGTTTTCAACATTATTTCAGTTATATCGCAGTGGCCAGTACACCTATCCATGCTTTCCTGGAGTTCCTTTTTACCATTACTCCGCACATTATTCTTTCCAAGCCACTGGCTGCTTTCCCACATAACCATCGTCGAAACTATGGTCAGCGGTCAAGGGAAGAAATTACGTTTTGTGCCCCTTTGAACTGTTATTTAGTCATAATTCAAGCAATTCACTTATTTGTGGCTTTGCAGTGCCCTGCCAAAGGACACTCCTATGGCACAAACATCACCAGCAGAAATTCAGACAGAATTTCTTGATTTACAAATCCAATACCTCAAATGATTATTAGAAGATAAACATATTAGACCAGTCCAAATTTAAACCTTTACCACACAGTCCGGAGTTTTAATGACCTTAATAAAGAAGCCTTTTAAAAACATTGTCGAAAAAGGAGATAAGCTTGTAAGCAGCATTTTCTTCTTCTCCTACAATGTTTTCTACCCTGTCTAAGACAAATCCTATCATTTGAACCATATTTAAATTGCCGTCTGCAAATGCTTTCAAGGACTGTCCACTGTAAATAGGTACATAAATACTGGTTGTTTGTTAGGAAGTGGTTGACTCTGTACAAGACAAATGAATTCTAGACTTATCAAAATTGAAAGCATTTGGCAGATGATCAGGCCTCTGACAACTCTCAGACTTTGGGGAGAAGTGACTTCTCCCTAGTCTGAGAATTGGGAGAAGTTTTTCAAAATGGGGAGAAGTGGTCAGACTTTGAGGAGAAGTTTTGACAGACATTAAAATGTGGATGTGGTCGGACTTATACAAGGAAATAACAATATTTTAACAATTTAACAGTTAGATTTGATAGAAAACCATGTAAATTAAATGAAAATATTTTATACTTTATATCTTTTAAGTGATTAATATACTTATTCCTATTAGAAACTACTTAAAACATATTTATTCACTGTTTTCCATGCTCAGTTCATACACTTTCTAGATAAAATACTTGTTGTGAGAATTGATTTCTCCTAGCACGTTTTTTTCCCCAAAATCTTTGAAGCACTATTTTTTTAAAAAATCCTGGACAAATATTTTTGCTGAAAATCATTATCTTTACCAGGGATCATATGTATTACAATCCCTGTCCCTGACCAGGTAAGAAAAAATTCTAAATATCAAATCAAAAGGAGGCAAATAGATAATTACTCAAAGGATGTAAATAATGTTAAAAAGTTACGAAAATATTGTGTCAAAAGGAAGAAAGGTAGCTACCAGCATTTTCTCCTATTGGCACAATGTTTTCAACTTCCTGATGGTAATTAAAGTGCAGTTTCTGACAGCTAGAGACATCCAAGATAAGTTTTTCTGAATACTGTTTGTCTTTAGCTGATGACAGGTAAATCGTTAATGAAAACATCGCTAAGGACATACATTTCCAACTTACAAACCCAATTTAGCCTCGTAGATCATGCGTTGGTGGTATATAGGGTCCGATCAAGAAAAATGTCAAAATTTTAACCGAGTATAGAATCAGTAACAATGTATATATACTAGGACGAAAAAGAAACGCCGGGTAACCTATTAAGATAGTTTTAAAGGATATAATGTTATATTACATTATTATATTCATTTTTTGTATAAAATTTCATCTGTATGGAACCAGTTGGTGAAGTTTCAATCGATTTTCTATGCTGTTTAAGCGAAAAATAACCCCCTTTTAATGATGACCCTGCTTGTTTGGCGCAACACCGCCGGACATGTCAGGATCTTGTGTGTATATACCCGGCGTTTCTTTTTCGTCCTAGTATATATATTTTTAATTTTATCTTTTTGTTCGCGTCAGAGAAAAATATGCAATTTCATCCAAATGTTTGAAAGAAAACCGCCCTTGAGCTAATGTGAACGTCCCTTTGCCATTTTGAAATCGAATCATGTGACTTTGCTGGAATTCGTCCAAAAATCAGTTGAAACGTGACACAGTTGGCGGCAATTTGTAGTCACATGATTTCAAAATATTGCATGTTCTCCTTTTCCCGCATTTTTTTCTACCCTATTAAACGCAGAACTCATCATTTGAGTTATGTTTACTTTGTCGTCTGCAGATGCTTTCAATTTGGTCTAATCCAAAATTTTGTTGTTTGGTAAGGGTTTGAATCTTTATTGCGCTAGCCATTCAATGGTAAGTACTAAGGGTTCTGCAGTTCTTTGTGAGCCAAGTCAAGTCTTTGCATTGTGATGTGTTATTCCCGTGTCGGTTTGTGAAAGGCGGGAATTTACCGCGGCGTTAATAACGAGTCTGATCTCTAAAAGGGCTGTGAACACTGTCTGAGGGGAAGAAAATGCTAGCTCTCCTGCCCTTCAGACAGTGGTTTCAAACTGTGGTTTCAAAAGTCGAGAGTTTCACTTTCGGGTACTCTTTGTTAGCCATGTGTCGACTTACAATGTAATTTTAAGTCTTTATTTTATTAGACCTGTATTTTCTGTTTTCTATGGATTCTGCAGCTTTTATGAGCCAAGTTGCGTCTTTGAAACACGATAATGTCTTTTCTCATCGAAGCTTAAATCAGTTATAGACGTAAGCTTATTGCGTCTATGATTACGAGTCTGGTCTCTAGAAGATCTGAGAGCATTGTGGGAATGGAGGAAAATGCCGGTTTATCGCGGGCTTTTTCTGCTTTTCACGCAATGGTTTCACAGGTAGTTGTGTACGCTCTAGAGGCCACATTTTCAATCCGATCTTCCTGAAACTTGGTCAGATTATGTTTGTCTTGATAAAATCTCAGACGAGTTCAAAATTGGGTCACGTGGGGTCAAAAACTAGGTCACTAGGTCGAATCTTAGAAAAACCTTGTGTACGCTCTAGAGGCCACATTTTCAGTCCGATCTTCATGAAACTTGGTCAGAATGTTTGTCTTGATAAAATCTCGGACGAGTTCGAAATTGGGTCGTGGGGTCAAAAACTAGGTCACTAGGTCAAATCTTAGAAAAACCTTGTGTATGCTCTAGAGGCCACATTTTCAGCCAGATACTTGTGAAATTTGGTCAGAATGTTTGTCTTGATAAAATCTGGGACGAGTTCGAAATTGGGTCATGTGGGGTTAAAAACTAGGTCACTAGATCAAATCTTAGAAAAACCTTGTGTATGCTCTAGAGGCCACATTTTTAGTCCGATCTTCATGAAACTTGGTCAGAATGTTTGTCTTGATAAAATCTCAGACGAGTTCGAAATTGGGTCACATGGGGTCAAAAACTAGGTCACCAGGTCAAATCTAAGAAAAACCTTGTGTACTCTATAGAGGCCACATTTTCAGTCCGAACCTCATGAAACTTGGTCAGAATGTTTGTCTTGATAAAATCTCGGACGAGTTCGAAATTGGGTCATGTTGGGTCAAAAACTAGGTCACTAGGTCAAATCTTAGAAAAACCTTGTGTACGCTCTAGAGGCCACATTTTCAGTCAGATACTTGTGAAATGTTGTCAAAATGTTTGTCTTGATAAAATCTTGCACAAGTTAAAAAATTGGGTCATGTGGGGTCAAAAACTAGGTCACTAGGTCAAATCTTAGAAAAACCATGTGTGAGCTCCAGAGGCCACATTTTCAGTCAGATACTTGTGAAACTTGGTCAGAATGTTTGTACCTCATGAAACTTGGTCAGAATGTTTGTCTTGATAAAATCTCGGACGAGTTCGAAATTGGGTCATGTTGGGTCAAAAACTAGGTCACTAGGTCAAATCTTAGAAAAACCTTGTGTACGCTCTAGAGGCCACATTTTCAGTCAGATACTTGTGAAATGTTGTCAAAATGTTTGTCTTGATAAAATCTTGCACAAGTTAAAAAATTGGGTCATGTGGGGTCAAAAACTAGGTCACTAGGTCAAATCTTAGAAAAACCATGTGTGAGCTCCAGAGGCCACATTTTCAGTCAGATACTTGTGAAACTTGGTCAGAATGTTTGTCTTGATAAAATTCTGAGAAGTTTGAAATTGGAACACATGGGGTCAAAAACTAGGTCACTAGGTCAAATTAAAGAAATGCCTTGTGGGTACTCTAGAGGCCACATTTGTCGCTCAATTGACTTGAAAATTGGTCAGAATGTTTTTCTTAATTAAATCTCAGAAAACTTGAAATTGGGTCACCCAGAGTCATAAAGTAGGTCACTAGGTCAAATTAAAGAAATACCTTGTGGACATTGTAGAGGCCACATTTTTCGCTCAATTGACTTGAAAATTGGTCAGAACATTTGTCTTAATTAAATCTTAGACGAGTTTGAAATTTGGTCACCTGGGGTCATATTGCCTATTGGCTCAGGTGAGCGATCCAGGGCCATCATGGCCCTCTTGTTATATTATCGTTTTTTGGGTTCCGGTTCTGTTCAGTTTTAAGTCGTGAGTGCCTGATGCCGGAGAACTATGCCATTTCGCAGAAAAATGATGTCATTGTTGCTAAGTCGTATATGCGTGGCAACTTTTTGGTTTTCATGTTTGATAAAAACCAAGAAATGCAGCGAATGTCTTTTAAATCAACAAAATTGCGGAAATAAGTGGACTTAACCCCTCCAGAAACTGTTTCATTCTACTTTCTGTGTAAATGTCAAAGAACTATCTACTTCTGTATGTACACATTTGAAACCAAAATATAACTTTAAACATGGACCCGTAAATGGTGAATTTTGTGCCTGTCACTCATTTTATGTGATAAATAGAATCGTACCTTCATGTTTATGTATTATCATTTTATCAAACTCGTTGACTAAAATGTATTTGACTCTAGTCAAGGCTTGCGTGAAACATTTTTAGTCAACTCATTTGATAGAAATAATAATACATATTAAACACTCATGTAAGATCCTCTATTTAATGTCTGACTCAATCATGATCAGCAGTAAAATCCATATTCTTCATTAACACAGGCTTCTCAAGTGGCAATCACTTCGCAGTGAGCACTGACAAAAATGCGGACGGTAATGTTCTTGTTATCCTCATAAAATTCTATATCGTTTTTACCTCTATTAAACACCCCCCCTTTCGGAAAATGTGACACCCCCCCCCACCCCAAGGGCATTAAAAAGAGACAGTATGGTATTGTTTGTCACAAGCAATGGCTCCTTTACTGTATAATTTTTAAAAAAATTTTCTCTGCATGGAGCAAGGATATAAATGTTTTATTAAGAACTGGGTTAAAGGTTGTCCCATTATGAAGTTTAAAATATTTATATTGTTCATGTAGGTATGATACTAAATATTAATTTACATTTAATGAATACAACATTGATTCTACTATTGTAACTTTGTATATGACCTATAATATGTTGAACCTATTTAGCATAGCTTTAACCAACTGCATGTACAAGTATGACTTTTTACCCCTTTGTAGCTATCAGCTTTAGAAAATGTGGCAAGAGGAGCAGTTGCTCGTACAAAGCAATGGCTGCTTCTCTGTCAGTGTTTTCCATACTATCAAAAAACACAATTGCCATGATGAGAGAGTTTGCCGACAATAAGTTAAATGCGACTCAGATGATGGACTTTGTGGAAGAGGTGACTCGAAAACATTGTGAGTGGAGGAGAAAAAAATAGTCTGCATGGCATCAGCTTTCCTTTACTGCCACTTCATCTAAGTGTCTCTGTTTTAAGGACAAATATTGAAGATGGGGATCATATGAAGCATTCTTATACATCTGATATGAGTCTACATTGTTTTAACCCTTTACCAGACGACAAAATTTTAGCCTTGTCCAAATTGAAAGCATTTGTAGAGGACAATTTCAATGTGGCTCAAATAGTGCAATTTTCCTTTGATAGGACAGAAAACATTGTGGGAAAAGGAGAAAATGCTGGTTACCAGCATTTTCTCCTTTTCCCACAATGTTTTCAAACGGCTTCTTTCTCAGGGACATTAAAAGGCATCATTGTGCAGTAAAGGGTTAAAGTGTCTTTTTTGTAAAGACCAGAGGCAGTAACCCTTTATCAAACAATCCATATCTTCATGACCCAAAGGAAGAAGCCCTTTAAAACATTGTGGGACATAGAAGAAATGCTGTTAACCAGCATTTTGTAAATTTCCTTCAGTGTTTTCAACTAATTTAAAGACAGTTCCCATCATTTTAGCTGCATTTCATTTTTCCACAGCTTATTCTTTCAGTATTGACAAGTGTAAATTATTTTTGTCTGGTAAAGAATTAATGAAGTTCATTTTGAAACAAACAAAAAAGTTGTAGCATATCAACTTGAAGATGTAATGAAATTTGAAAAGCATTGTTGTATTATATAAGCCCACAAACAGACAAAAGTTGAAAAAGAATAAAAAGGCACTACTCACATTTTCAGTTCTTTATCCCTCATCCACAATATTTCTGTAACAAATGAATTAGTTCTATTATTTATCACAATGTTTGCACATTGACACCATCGTTCCTACAACATATCAGTAATACACACACATGACTTTGTCAGTGTAGCGACGTCAGTATGGACTAAATCACTCAGGGAAATCTTGTCAGAGGCAAGAGAATGCTTGTAATTGGTTCTTCTCTCGAGTTTCATAGTTTTTTTTCCCCATTGGCTTAACTTGTACAGGTTTTAGACGGATTGTGCCACTACAACACATAGAGTAGTATCCAGGAATGGGCGAATAGCTGTATGAACTCTGTACTTTGCCAAGGGCAGTATATTTAGATGTTTTTGTGATCAGTGTAGATTACAGATCAGATTGCCCATTCTCTGCAGTTTGATCTTTGATCCACATTGTCCAACATTTCCAAATATTAATCCAGTATTAGTAGCCTTGAAATTAAGACAAGTAATTTTTGTCTTTTATGTGAAAATCAATTTAGGGTTGTTATATTTGATTTGTTGTGGTGGTCTTAAGAGCTGATTTTGTGTACCTGGGTTGTTTTGATGTGAAGTGGAATATTGGTGGATAATGTAGGTCTGTAATATTTATTAGTGGTTATATAGTGTGTGACATTGATGGGTCAAATTGGAATATTGATAGGTTGTTTGTATTCAGTGCTTTTTATTCAAGACAGATGAGAGGATTTTATTTGATGTGAAGGTTTATTTTATTATTGTGCATATTGGAAATATTTTTCCTACCTGACATTGTTTGCCTTTGCCATAATTTGGAGGGGGGGGGGGGAACAGAGTAAACTGGAATTAGCCTGCCTGTATTCTATCTGTCAGGGTCTGTCTTTCTGTCCCTCTGTCTATCTGTCCCTTTGTTTGTCTCTCTGTCAGTCTCTCCGTCTGTACAAGGACGAATACATTTTGCATTGCAAAGTCCTCTCAGTTTTGTTGTCATTGTATTGAAACTTGGCATATTTATTAACAAGAAACTGCAGAATTGTGTACATGATGCAATTTTTTGGATGTCTGACTTCCAGGTGTTGATGATTTATCTCCCCTTGGACTTTGACAAGAGGAGCAGCATGAACCTTCAAATGTCAAGGTTGTTTTTGCATGAAGGTGACACAAAGTAGATGACAGTGTAGGTTTGAGATCAGCCTGTAGATTCTATACAGTCTGATTTTATGCTGTCTGATTTTGATCTGCACTGTCATCAAATGTATCTGAATTAATGTTTAGTGCTCTATGCTTAACCCTTTACCACACAATCCCGACTTTTAACAATGCTGAAAAAGAAAGCTTTTGAAAACATTGTGGGAAAAGGAGAAAATGCTGGTAATCAGCATTTTCTCCATTTCCCACAATGTTTTCTACCCTTCCCAAGTGGAATTTCAATTTTTGGTTCCCATTTATTTTGTAGTCTGGAAATGCTCTCATTTGGACAAGTGCAGAATTTTGTTGTGTGGTAAAGGATTAACATAGTGAATGAGGGAAAGAGTGATATTGAGGGGGATCAGGATATCTTAAGTGTATGACAAGGCATTCATCTTCATTCTTTTAACCCAATTACCAGAAAATCCTGTGTTTTCACAACACCACAGAAGAGGGCTTTTGAAAACTTTGTGGGAAAAGGAGGAAATGCTCAGGCTACCAGCATTTTCTCCTTACCATACAGTGTTTTCAGTCCCTTAAAGACAAATCCAATCATTTGAGTCACAGTTAATTTGTTGTGCGCAAATGCTTTAACCCTTTACCACAGAATCCCAGCCCTGAGAAAGAAGCCTTTTGAAAACATTGTGTGGGAAAAGGAGAAAATGCTGGTAATCAGTATTTTCTCTTTTTCCCACACTGTTTTCTACCCTACTCAGAACAAATTTTAATGTGTTAGACACCATTTTTTCCCTGCAAATGCTTTAAATTTGGACTGGTATAAAATTTTGTGGTTTGGTAAAGGGTTAAGTGTCAATGCTGGTAAATTTTGTAATATGGTAAAGGATTCACCTATATTGTTCCCAAAACTCCAACAACAGGTCAATGGATCTGCACATTGCAGTTTTATAAGACAGCTTTGCTGGAACATTTCACAAAATAGAGAATAATTTAATTTGAAGGTTAGACTTAACACATTGAACATTTAGTGCAGTCTGATCTTCATCTACTGTGTCCGCAAAATGAATGCAATTTTGGACTGTACCAAATTGAAAGCATTAGCAGACAACAAATTAAATGTTGGTAAAATGATGATTTCTCTGTTTGACAGGGTAGAAAACATTGTGTGAAATGGAGAAAATGCTGGTTACCAACATTTTCTCCTTGTCCCACAATAAAGTCTTCTTCCTTAGGGTTGTTACAGGTTGAGATTGGAGATTGTTTGGTAAAGGGTCAAAAGGATAAAATTTTGTCTTTGTAAGGAAAAAACAAGGAAAGGACAAAATAATGGTTGTCACTATTCTTCTTCTTCTTTCCCCGTAATGATTTTAAAAGCCTCTCTTTCTTTGGATAGCATTTTGTAAAGGGACTGAACCTGTATTTTGTTTGATGAATAGCATGTAATTTTATGCAAATTGAAAAACAGACAAGGTGTCATGATTGTAGGGCAGTTTGTATCGGAGTACTTTTAGCTCTTTCATTGCCAGCTAGAATGGATGGTGTTGATCCAAGATCAGACTGCACCCTGAACTTGATCTGCGCCATCTGCAACGGCTTCTTCAGTTGCCATTGTCAGTGAGAGAGCCAAAGAAACGTGGAATGTAAATCCAAGATCAGACTGCACATTTTTTGTTTTAGGGGGTCCTAGTGAATCATTTAACTCTTTACCATACACGTCTTTATTGCAAGCATCTGCATATGACGTATTGAATATGACTCAATTCATAGAATTTGTCTGTGACAGGGTAGAAAACAATGTGGGGAAAGTAGAAAATGCAGGTTACCAGCATTTTCTCCTTTTCCCACAATGTTTTCAAAAGACACCTCTGAAATTCTGAATTGTGTGGTAAAGGGTTAAAGAAATCGGTTAATTTGTTGTGAGTCAGGTCATAGGTGACAGGTACCTAGTGATGGAAAAACTTGTTCTTAACCACAGTTTGTCGAATAAATTTAGCATTTTCAGTCTAGAAAATTAGACCCCAGTAACTGCAATTTCTAGGAGGCTCTTGTCCAGAATGTTTTAGCAAAGCAAACACTGATCTTGATTTACACTGGCTTCAAAGGCAGCTATACTTGTGAAGATGAGCCCAGTAACACAGTCAGTAGCATTAAGAGACTTGAGTTATTATTAATTATGTTATAGTCATTCTAACATGATTCATTCCATTCTCATTGCTGACCATTGTTTCAACGATCGCTACGTTTGAAAGCAGTAGTGGCTTGGGAAGAAAATTGCAGGAATTACTGGTAAAAATACTTCCAGAAAGCACGGATAGGGGCACTTAGGCTGTTGTGATATAACTGAAATAATGTTGTTAAACACCATGCAAACATACAAATACACTTGTGAAAGGCACTTTTAAAGTTAACTCATTTCAAGATGACAAAAGTTGTAGACTTTAATGCGTGCCTCTGCAAGAAGCTATTATAAATTTATGTAATGTCATGTTAATCGGATTAAATGATAATGAAAGCATTGTGGATAAAAGAGTAAGTGCCAATACCAGCATTTTCTTCTTTCTCCATGATATATTCAAGCACCTTGAGGATGGTAAACAATCTACATTTGGAGTTCTAAATGAATGATTTGTTTGTTTGTTGTTTCACACCATTGTTTACATTCTTTCAGTTATTATGGTGTCTGGTGCACCTGTCCATGCTTTCATGGAGTTTCGTCTGCTAGAAACGTCCAAGTCACTGGCCTCTTTCCCAACATAGCTAGCATCAAAATAATGTTCAGTAGTTGGAGAAGAATGTATTTTGTGGCTCTGACTACTGCCAATCTTTGGAAAGAATTTAACCCTTTACCACACAGTCCCGAGTTGTAACAACGTTAGGAAAAAGCCTTTTGAAAATTTGTTGGAAAATGGAGAAAGTGTTGGTAAGCAGCAATTTCTCCTTTTTCCACAATGTTTTCTACCCTTCTAAAGACAAATTTCAGTTTTGGGATCACATTTGATTTGTTGCCTGCCAAATTTAAGCTTTCAGTTTAGAAAAGTCTAAAAGTTTGTGATTTGGTAAGGAGTTAAAAGAAATCACCTGATATAGGAATGAAACCAGCCACCCCTTGGTCTCAGGTGCTGTATGTTACCAACTGAGCCACTTGGTGAAAGAGATATTCTGTACCAGCAAAACAAAACCCCAAACAAACTGCATTCCCAAGGCTGTCTTTTGCCTAGAAAATCTTGACATGGTGGACAGTGTAGATCAGATATCAACAGTTTTTGTGATGTCTGCTCTTGACCTACAGTCTACAAAAGCAGTTTACTTTGCTCCTAGCCTATTACCCATTTACCAAACAAACCCGGGTTTTCAAGACCCTGAGAAAGGAGCCTTTTGAAAACATTGTGGGAAAAGGAGAAAATGCTGGTAACCAGTATTTTCTCCTTTTCCCACAATGTTTTCTACCCTTCTCCAAACAAATTTCAATTTTTGAGTCACATTTATTTTGTCATCTGCAAATGCTTTCAATTTGGACGAGTCTAAAATTTTGTCGTTTGGTAAAGAGTTAAGGGGCAGGTGTTTTTGAAGACAATTAAGATCAAGAACACACTTTACAAAATATGTCTGTTAATCCTTTTATTGCAAAATAAATGAAGATGGTCATTCTCAGTCAGTACTAAAGATGCAAATATTGCAATTTCAAAGCTATTTGTGTCAAAATATCTTCCAAAAAAGTGGCCAGTGTAGATATAAGATCAGACTGCACATTCTGTGCAGTCTGTAACCTTGGTCTGCACTGCACTAGTAACTAATTCCAGGTTCAGCACTCTAATGGTGAATTGATGTAGATTGCAAGTCCAGGGCTGCATGAGAGGCTCTGGAAGCAGTAATCTCGAACTTGAATTGGGGCTTTTCAGTTGAGCAGTTCATTGTCAAAGATTTCATTGTTTTCTTTGAATGGTCTTAACCTTTTACCAGACAACGAAATTTTAGCTGCATCCAAATTGAAAACATTTGCAGACGACAATTTCATTGTGGCTCAAATGGTGTAATTTTCTCTCAATAGAGTTGAAAACATTGTGGGAAAAGGAGAAAATGCTGGTTACCACAATGTTTTCAAAAGGCTTCTTTCCCAGGGTCGTTACAAAGGTGGCATTGTGCAGTAAAGGGTTAAAGATCCAGCAGATGACTCTACACAAACCATGGAGCGCTGCATAAACCAAACAGACCTTTTCAGTCCAGAAATAAAAAACCCAAAAAGTCTCAATTTCAAGGCAGCTCTTGTCCAGAATGTCTCAGCAAAGCGGGCACTGTAGACAGTGTACTGTGCATATTCTGTGCAGTCTGATCATGATGTACACTGGCCACAAAGGCAACTGTAGTTGTTGAAGGTGCTCTATGGGTTAAAATTTGAAATGGAAAAGTACTTCTTTACAAAAGATCAGAAAATATCAGGAAGAAAAATTTTGAGCTGGGGTGCTGAACAAGTCATGTTTGGAAATTGGTGAATTGCATCATGGGAGAAACTTTAAAATACAACTTTTCACGATGTTTGGAAGAAAGTCGTTGAATCCAGAGGCACAAGGATGTGGGTTTAATGAGCTCACATGAAGGAACTGGGTTTCAAAATGATTATTCAACATTTGCCCTTGAGAAAGTCACCTTTGGTTTGAAGTTTGATATATTTTAAAGTGTTTTTCAATAACCATAAACAGTCTCAGTTTAATGGTCCAGGTAAATGAGGTTCTTCCTCATTCCGAATTAATTTCTTTTCCAACACCTATGATGTGGGTACTCTTACGGTTCATGTTGATGACATGATTTTAATCCCACAGCTCACAGTTGGTATCTTGTACAATGTTTTATATCCATAGAATGAAAAAAATGAGTGTTTTTGGTCTCAGAGAAAAACCCAAATGATAGAGCATGGCAGACAGTGTAGATCAAGATCATACTGCATACTAGCAACTACAGTGGTTGTAGACACTCCAGAGGGTTATTATTGTCTAAGATTACAATCATCAATCCAGTGTTCTTGTACAGAGCTTTATTATCTGGCCCAAAGATAGGTATGGTACTGTGCCAAAAACTTGCCTTTGAAATGCAGAAATCTTTCCCTGCTTTATATTGTTACAGGTTTTTGAAAAGACGTGCCTGTCAATCATTATCCTACGCAAATCAGAAGTTTGAATAGGTACTGCTTTAAATTCTAACAGGAAATTAGATAGAAAAGCAGATTCTTGTCGTTGTCACCAAATTATGATGCAGTCGGTCCGATAGCTTTCTTAGTGGTCGGGTTTATGATCTTTCCTGTTTAATGTCGAGAGATGGAAGGGGTTTGTGCTTGGGAATGTGGAAAAGCAATAAAAATCCTTTTCCTCAGGTAGAGATATTCTGATGAAGTAACAGTTGATGATTTTTAAAAATAAAAGAAGAATTATTGCCATCAGTAGATGAAGTGTTCATAATTATTGATCACTGCATTTGTACAGTATTTTATTTCTCATAAAATATTAGACGGTGTAGGCCCTAGATCAAAATTGCACTGCACATTTTATGCAGTATGATCTTAACCCTCAGAAAGCAGAAGAAACCCAACTGGCATTCTCAGCTTAGAAATACGACACAAATACTTGCAATTTCAAGGTTGCTTTTGTCCAGAATGAATGTCTCAGCAAAGCGGACACTGTAAATTAAAGATCAGACTGTACATTGTGTGCAGTCTGATCGTGATCTACACTGACCGCAAAAGCAACTAAAGTTGTGGTAGGTACTTTAAGCGTTAAATCCACCGTCTGTTAAAAAAGGATTAAGTGCTGGGGGCTCTAAAGGTTAATTATATTTTCCTTGTACCTTTGTGGTTTCATTGCCATGTCCAAATTTTCTGCACTGAAGCATGAAGCTAAACCCCTGGTTTTGTTAAAGGCCCTATAGCTGCCAAAAGTGAATATTGTAGGTGTTAAAATGCATTTTGATGTAAATCCTACCATTTGAAAGTATGGAAAATATTCTGAAGATAACAATCTGTGATTGTGTGGTTGGCCCAAGTGTTAGTTGCTTGCTGAAAAAATGAGTTTTAAAATCAGACAAAAGGTAAACAAAAGATAGAGTGACCAAGCAACTTTTTAACCTAGTTTTGAAATTAATTTCTCTGCCAGCATCTAACACTTGGATGGACCATACAATAACAGATTGTCATCTTCACAGTAATTTCCATACTTTTAAATGATACATAGATTTAATTGTATTGTAACACCTGCAATATTTACTTTTGGCAGCTATTGTTACTTTAATCTTTACCAGACAACAAAATTTTAGACTTGTCCAGATTGAAGGCACTTGCAGACAATACGTAACATGTAGTTTTCATGATGAGATTCATCTGTGAAAGGGTACAAAACATTTTCCCACATGTTTTTAAAAGCTTTCTCTGTCAGGGTCTTTAAAATTGGGGCTTGTTTGATGAATTGTTAAGTCTTTACATTATCCTGGAATTTTAGACCAGTATTTTCTCCTTTCCCCGCAATGTTTTTCAAAAAGCTTTCTTATTCAGGGTCATTCAAACTGGTAATTGTTTCAGGTCCATTGTTGAATATGCTCCCTTTTTGCCATTCATCATTATAAGCAGTGCTATGTACTACTAGCCTATTTTCGGGAAAAAAATACTAGCAATCACCAATAAATTTGGTTTTCAGCTCCCTGGTGAAGGGCTTAGGAGGATTTTTACAGCAGTGTTTACTATCTTTACAGCCTGGCCAGGTAGCTCAGTGATTGGAGTATATGACTTATGACCTGGTGGTTGCCAGTTTGATACCAGGTTGAAGCAGACTTTCTTTCGGGCGATTTTTCTCCTCTCACCTCTAAGATGTAAGTGAGAAAAGTAGTCAGGTGCACTGACTGCTGTGATATGACCTAAGCTTTTAAAACGGTGTTAAACCCCAATATAAACAAAAAACAAACTATCTTTTCAGAGACAGTTTCCATCATTTGAGCTACGTTTAATTTTTGTCTGCAAATGCTTTCAACTTGGATGTGTCAAAATTTTTGTCATCCGGTAAAGATTTAAATTTTGCTGTCAGATCTGTCATTTGATTGGATGGAATTCAATTATTGGATTTAATTAGATGGTTTGATCATCGAGTAGATTGTGACAGAAATAGTGTTTTGAACAAAATTAGACCTTAAGTTGGAATGAAACTAGAATAAACTCTGTACCATACAGTCCCGACTTTTTAACGACCCTGTGAAAGAAGCCTTTTGAAAACATTGTGGGAAAAGGAGAAAATGCTGGTAAACAGCATTTTCTCCTTTTCCCACAATGTTTTCTTCCCTTCCCAAAACAAATTTCAATTTTCTCAATCACATTTATATTGTCGTCTGCAAATGCTTTCAATTTGGACCAGTCTAAAACTTTGTCGTTTGATAACAACCCTGAGAAAGAAGGCCTCTTGAAAACATTGTCGGAATTGCTGGTAACCAGCATTTTCTCCTTTTCCCACAATCTTTTCCTGTCTATATGCAACAAATTCCATCATTTAAGCCACATGTCAGTTGTCATCTGCAAATGCTTTCTATTCGGATAAGTCCACATTTTTGTCGTGTGGTAACGAGTTAATTAATGAAATGGACATTCTGCCTCAGTACTTAACTCTTTACCAAACAACAAAATTTTAAAATGATCCAAATTGAAAGCATTTGCAGACGACAAAATAAAAATAAATGAAACTTTCAACTATCTTTTGAGTATGGTAGAAAATATTGTGGGAAAAGGAGAAAATGCTGGTTACCAGCATTTTCTCCTTTTCCCACAGTGTTTTCAAAAGGCTTCTTTTACAGGGTCGTTAAAAGTCAGGATTATGTGGTAAAGAGTCAAGATGCAGATACTGCAGTTTCCAGGCTGTTTTTTTCCAGAATATCTAACATAGTAGCAGACAGTGTAGATGTAAGACCATATTGTGTGTTCTGTGCAGTCTGACCGTATCTACACCGTCTCCATAGCTTGTTCTGAAAGACAGATATGTTTCAATTGACTCAGATCAGGGCCTATCTGAAAAAATTGATAAATTAGAAGCTATCGTGAAATCGTTATAATCCCCATTACAAGAGGAAGCACAAAATTAGAGACAGCATTTAGTTGTAAATTTGCATTTTGATGGAAATTTCTGTATGGAATGAAAAGCAGCTCAAATTACAGGATTTATAATTTAAAGGGAAGCACACTATTTTGGAAAGGGAGAAATTACTGGACACCTTAACCCCTTACCACACAACCCGAGTTTTAACGACCTTGACTAAAGAGGCCTTTTGAAAATATTGTGGGAAAAGGAGAAAATGCTGGTAACCAGCATTTTCACCTTTTCCCACAATGTTTTCTAACCAATCAAAGACAAGCTTCATCATTTGAGTCCCATTTAAATTGTCGTCTGCAAATGCTTTCAATTTGGAAAAGTCTACATTTTTGTTGTTGGTAAAGAGTTAAAGCCCTAGCTGAGTACTTTGGAAACCAGGAAAAGACATGACAAGCAGCAATATATCTCCTTCTGCCTCAATATTTTCACACGTGGTTGTACACGAAAGAACTGAATTCATTTTCATTACTCATCTTCTATAAATATGCTTTTAACCCTTTCCCAAACGACAAATTTTGGACTGGTCTGAATTGAAATAGTTTGCAGACGACAATTTTAAATTTGATGACAATGGCAGAAAGTTATCAAAAAGGGTAGAAAACACTGTGGGAAAAAGAGAAATTGCTCGTTATGAGCAATTTCTCCTTTTCCCACAGTGTTTTCAAAAGACTTCTACTGCAGACACGTGAAAACCGGGGCTTGTTTGGGAAAGGGTTAAGTCCTCTCTTGCAGTGTTTTAGGATGGGTGATAATGAGTTAAAATGCTTTTTTCCTCTTAATTTTTTTCCCAGACAATCCATTGTTTGAGGAAGAAGGCTTATGTAAACATTATGGGAAAAGAAGAAAATGCTTGTAACCTGAGCACAGTGTTTTCTTAGACCCTTTGAAAGACAAATTTCATCATTTACATGTTCAGATGCTTTTGATTAGTGACAATTTGGTTTCCAGATTGGTAAGGTCTGTTGAAGTATTTATGCCATTATGGACATTTCAGCTTTAGTACAACCACTGTAGAAAAAGGGGAATATACTGGTAACCAGCATTTTCTCCTTTTCCCATGTTTTCTACCCTTTTAAAGTCAGTTGAAGCTGTAACCGGTGTCAACCAAGTTTATATTTACCAAAGCCTCTTATTTCAATTTTGCTAGCCTGTCAGTACTTTTAATACTTGATTAATTTGGTTTCAGTTTGGTTTTTCAAGGTCTTAACCTGTGTTTAACGCTTTGGAAAAAATCCAGTGTCTTTTCAACCATGAGGAAGACGTTTTTTGAAAACATTGTTGGAAATCCCATAGCTTGAACCACATTTCATTTTTTTTTTTGTCTGCAAATGTCTTGTACTTGCACACTTTTTAGTCTGGTGAAGAGTTCATGAAACCAGTATGGTGACATTTTTTGTAGTTGTGATGCCCCACATAATAGTGGACATTTTAAATCGAAGATCAGACTACATATTCTATGCAATCTAACTTTGATCTACACGAAATTAACTTAGATAAAGGCAAGTCATGTTGTGACACTGGTACCGTAAGGGTTTTAAAACACTGGTATGACAAATCAGATATAATTTGTACATGAGAGGATTTTGATCAGTGGATAATAATGATATTTAAGTTCATTAACCTTATAAAGCTTTTAATTACACAGGGACTTGGTGAATGTCCTTATTATAGCTGACAAGGAAAATAAATCCATTCATTAACTCCTTAGAGCATTACTGAAAACTACTTTTACTCCATACTTTCAGTCACATGATATTAACCCTTAGGCTGCTAAGCGACACTCACCCAACCTCTTGTGGACAGCAAAGATCAAGATCAGACTTTACAGAAGGTGCAGTCCGATCTTGGATCTTCACTGTCCGATAAAGAGATATTTTTCCTCCAAAATACCTTTGAAATATGAACATTTGGGTTAATACTATCCGTTTGAAAGTTTCATTTCTTTTGTCTAGCAGGATAAGGGTTAAACATGATCGTGCCGCTTATCAACAACAACAACCAGTAAAGTCATTTACTGTTACCAATCTGTCAGCTAAACTTCCATTGAAATCGATAGATAACGCTAAACAAATGAAACAAAAAAACATTTAACAATGGAAACATGATTTTCAATTATTTCAATCCAACATGTTTTTCTAGTGGAGTCTTTTGATTTTTAGAACAACAAATCAGTCTATTTCTGGCTTAGAAATGTAAGGTTTAGGTGCATATCACTTATCGTAGCTGATAGATTTGGTAAGTGATGCATAAGGCTGGGTAAATTCTAACCAGTTTACCTGGTAGTGTGTTGGTGGGTTGGGAAACATTAACCCTTTACCACACAATCCCGACTTTTAACGATCCTGAGGAAGAAGCCTTTTGAAAACATTTTGGGAAAAGGAGAAAATGCTGGTAATCAGCATTTTCTCCTTTTCCCACTATGTTTTCTAACTTCCTAAAACAAATTTCAATTTTTGATTCACATTTATTTTGTCGTCTGCAAAAGCTTTCAGTTTGGACTGGTCAAAAATTTTGTCTTTTGGTAAAGAGTTAAGTATGTCATAAAAATCCAAGTCCGGACTTGGAATCAAACCTTGAACTTTTGGATTGATAGTCCCGTCTTACAACTACACCACCACACCACCCTTGGAGTAAGATTTTAATGAAAATAAACCATTGTATATAATACTGGATGATTTTGTCATGGATTCTATTGAGTATCAACAAAACTGTTTATCATGCTCTAGTTTCCAGCTCTATTCATGATCCTGTTTCTGTTATATATGAGCCGTGCCCTTGCAAAGGGAGTTTTAATGCATCTGCATGATGCATTATACCAAGCAAGTCATTATATAATTATTCATCCAGAAAATCCAGTTAGTCTAACAAAAAAGACTGAATCAGTGAAGTAGACTGGTCCTTTGACATGCAGACCAATATCAAAAAGTTTCAACCGACATCAGCCTGCACATACCGTGCAGGCTGACATGAGTTGATACTTTTCGCAGATGCATAAAATCCCCTTTTCACAGAGCATGGTTTATGCATTTATACAGTTTTTTTAGCTCCACTGGCTGAAGGCCAGCGGGCTTATGTCATGGCCCGGTGTCCGTCGTGCGTCCGTCCGTCCGTGCGTCCGTCCGTCCGTGCGTTAACTTTTATTTCAAACATCTTCTTCTCTGAAACTACCCATCCAATTTTCATGAAACTTCACAGAAATGATCCTGCCATGGTCCTCTTCAGAATGTCTTGAAAGAATTTAATTCCTTCAAAAACTCTGGTTGCCATGGCAACAAAACTGAAAAATATTGGAAATCTTCAAAAATCTTCTTGTCTGAAACCATAAGGCGTAGGGCTACCAAATTTGGCATGTAGCTTTATGTAGTAGACCTCTATCAAGTTTCTTCAGATTATAGCCCTGGGGTCAAAATTGCCTCTGCCCCAGGGGTCACAAGTTTTACATAGGCTTATATAGAGAAAACTTGAAAAATCTCCCTGTACCTAGCCATAAAGCCTAGAGCTACCAAATTTTGCATGTAGCTATATCTAGTGGGCCTCTACCAAGCGGGCCAAAATTTTAGCCCTGGGGTCAAAATTGGCCCCGCTGCAGGGGTCACAAGTTTTACATGGGCTTACATAGTGACAACTTAAGAAATCTTCCAGTACCTAGCCATAAGGCCTAGAGCTACCAAATTTTGCATTTAGCTTGATCTAGTGGGGGTCTACCAAAAGTGCCCAAATTACAGTCCTGGGGTCAATTTGGCCTCATGCTGGGGGGGGGGGGGGTTCACAAGATTTACATGGGCTTATATAGGGAAAACTTTTAAATCTTGGTGTACATAGCAATTTTGCATAATTATAGCACTATCTAGTGGACAACTACTAAGAGGGCCCAAGTTACAACCCTAGGATCAAGTTCGGCCCTGCACCAGGGGTCACAAGTTTTACATGGGTTTATGGAGTGAAACCTTCAGAAACGGTCTTGTTACTAGCCATAAGGCCAAGAACTCCCAAATTTGGTCATAAACATGTGCTTATAGGGTGAAAATTAAAAAAATCCTTTTGCTCCTAATCGCAAACCCAAGGGCTACCAAATCTGGATCACTTTTGATTTTTTTTTTTTTGAAATTAGCCTTGCATCAGGGGTCTTATGTTTTACAGAGGCTTTCATATGGAGGAAACTTGAAAATCACCTTATTTATAACCATACAGCATAGACTTGTATTATTTTGGCATGTGGCTTTATCTTGTGGACCTCTACCAGGGTTCAAATAATTATCGCTCTGGGATCAAAAATGGCTTTGCCCTGCGGGTCTCAACTTTCACATGGGCTTTTAAAGAGAAAACTTTGTAAGTCTTCATTTTGAAACCATTTGGCTCAGAACTGAAATGTTTAGTATTTATGGTTTATATTTATAAGCCAGTGGAGCGATACAGGGCCATCATGGCCCTCTTGTTTTTATATACAAAACATTTATTCTGATGATATTGAAACTTAAAGAGGCAGATTTCCTTGATCTTTTCCTCAGTTTGACATCATTTTAGAAACAAACAGTTCCTGCCAGGCCTTTTGTGACTGTGATTAGGTATGTCAGGGGATAGCTGCAGGGTTTTGGGACTTTTCTTTGAAGTAATAGGATCATAGTTTACTGATTTAGTGCTGTACGCCTTTGTCTTAGATGGAGCAAAGGATTACCAATGTGAAGGTCAAGAGAGACAATAAAGACTATATATAGAGAGATCTGTATCATCCTTTAACCCTTAAAGTGCCTTTCACGACTATAGTTGCCTTTGCAGCCAATGTAGATCAAGATCAGGCTGCACAAAATGTGCAGCCTGATCTTTGATCTACATTGTCTGCTTTGCTGAAACACTGCTAAGACTAAAGCAACCATGAAATTGCAATTATTTGGGTCATATTTTTAGGATGAAAATGCCTGATAGATTTATTCTGCCCTATAAGGGTTAATGCAATAACTATTTACACTATGAAGGATTGTTATATCTGCAAAATGTTTCTGGAAGTCATCTGCTAAGGTATGTCTCCTGCTTCAGTGTGACAGGTTGATACCTATGACTTGCAAAACTGGAAAGAATGACTTTACCACATAGGCGCTATGGATTATGGGCAAAGCATTTCAACTCTTGGTCCACCAGTGTTGGGATAACATGACAAGTCTACTAATTATAAGTATACCAGACAGCAAAATTCTAGACTAGCATTTGCAGACATCAAATTCAATGTGGCTCATATCATGTAGGTTGTCCTTCTGAGAATGAAAACATTGTAGGAAAAGGAGAAAATGCTGGTTACCAGCATTTTCTCCTTTTCGTACAATGTTTCCTTCATCAGAGTCATTGATAGACTCAATTGTTTGATAGACAGTCAAAAGGGTAAATATTTTCAAGTGGAGAAGGAAATAACTGTACTCTTGTCATGTGGAAGGGAAAATAAGGATTTTTTACAGACAATACTGATTAAGATCAGACTGCACAGAACTTACAGCCTGTTCTTGCATCTACACTGTGCTGAATTTTGTGAGATCTGCATAAATCAGCTTTGATTTCTGTGATATTTTTATCTTTTTCTGCTCATCGATAATATATTACATATTTATGTAGCTGCCTAAAGGACTGAGCTGTATCTAAGGATATATACAGTGCTTTCTTGGGAATTAGATATATTCATTACTGATTTTTTTTCTCTAAACTAATTCTAAACTTCAGTTTTTTTTTTAAGCACAGTCTAAAATAAGATACAGGTTTGTTTCTATTCTCACAAGTAAAGAGAAAATCAAGGGTTAACTCATTACCAAACAACAAAATTTTAGATTGGTCCAAATTGAAAGCATTTGCAGACGACAAATTAGAGTTGGCTCATATGACAATATTGGTCATTGATAGGGTAGAAAACATTGTGAGACAAGGAGGAAATGCTGGTTACCAGCATTTTCTCCTTTTCCCACAATGTTTTCAAGTGCCATCTTCCTCAGGGTCATTAAAAGTCGGGTTTGTGTGGTAAAGGGTTAACAGAACTACGAGTTTTTGACATGGGCTAAGATTTTGGACATGTCTGCATGGGGTTAAAAGCCTAAGTGTTACAAAGAATGGATTTAAGTGATTGTTCCTGTTTAGATTACAGGATTGATTGTTTTGTGAGTGTGCATGATTGAATGAATGACAATGGATTATCATATAAATAAATTCAAAGCCAAACTACCAACTACAACCTGCAGATAATTTTTTCATCTTGCTGCAAATAAGAAAATATTGTGGCAAAAGGTGAAATTTCTCAAATCGTAAGCAATTTCGAGATCTCCTCTTGAGACCATGTTTTCATGTGTAGTCCTGTCTTGAAACCTTAAATGCGCAGAGTGCTTAATTAATAAAGTGAACCTTTTCAATTAGGAAAAACAGCTGAAATATTGTTAACTTTAAGTTTTTTGGACTAGAATTTGTAACAAAGTAGCAGACAGTGTAGATCCAAAATCAGAATGCACATTCTGGTCAGTCTGGTCTTGATCTACACTGTCTGCAAAAGCGACTTAACATTGTTTCAGGGCTTTATGGGTTTATTCATATGGGTTTTCCATTTTCTACATTGTTTTTAGAGTCATCTGCTGCAGAGGACAGTTAGAAAACTTGTGCAAGGAATATTGTCCAAGATGGGTACACTGTAGTCTTTTGTTACCTTTTTACCAGCCAATAAAATTTTAGATCTGTCCATATTGATAGCATGGGCAGATGACAAACAAAAAGTGGCCCAAGTTTGATTATGAAGAGTAAAAAACAGTTTTTGAGATATCAGGATTTGCTGGTTACTAGTATGTGCTCTCTTCAATCCATTGTTTCAAAAGTCATCTTCCACAGAAATTTGGAATTATATGGAAAAAACTTTGACTCTTTACCACGCAACAAAAATATAAGACTTGTCCAAATTTAAAGCAATTGTAGATGACAATTTAAATGTTACTTAAATAATGGATTTTACCTTGGAAAGAATTGAAACATAGTGGGAAAAGGAGAAAATGCTGGTAACCAGTATTTTCTCCTTTTCCTACCAAGTTTTCAAAAGGCTTCTTCCTCAGGTTGTTTAAAACTTGGGATTGTGAGAAAAGGGTTAAAAGAGATGACAATGATCTTTGTGAAAAATGGATAATCAACATGAGTTAAAAGTTAAATATTTGAATGTGTGTGAAAGCATTGTGGCAAGGGGACAAGATGCTTGTAAGAGGCATTTTCTTCTCTCTTCCACAATGATTTCCAAAGTAGTCTGCTGCACTTAACTCTTTACCAAATGACAAACTTTTAGACTTGTCCAGACTGAAATCATTTGCAGATGACAAATCAAATGTAGCTTGAAAGATTATTTCTATCTTTGATATGGTAGAAAATATTGTGGGGAAAGGAGAAAATGCTGGTTACCAGCATTTTCTCCTTTTGCTACAATATTTTCAAAAGTCTTTTTCTTCAGGGTCATTTAAACACAGGATTATGTGGTGAAGGGTTAAGACAGAAATTTTGCAAGATGTAATCAGTTTTAAAAGTGAAAACATACTATGCCCCACCAACAAATATGAGATTGCAGTGATTAAATCCTTTGCCATGTAATCCCAAGTTTAAACGACCCCCAAAGAAGGCTTTTGAAAAAATTTCGAGAAAAGGAGAAAATGCTGGTTATCAGCATTTTCCCTCTTTTTTTCCTCAATCTTTTCTACCCTGTCAAAGACAGAAATCATCATTTTAGCTACATTTAATTTGTTGTGTGGAAATGCTTTCAATTTTGTGGAGTCTAAAATTTTGTCGTTTCGTAAAGAGTTAAATTTGTATTAATATTATCCCTTAAAGCGCCTTTCACAACTATAGTTGCCCTTGCAGCTGGTGTAGATCAAGACCAGACTGCACAAAACTTGCAGTCTGATCTTTTATCTATACTGTCCGCTATGCCGAAATAGTACAGGCAAAAGGTAGCCACGAAATTACAATTATCTGCGTCATATTCTACAATGAAAAACGGGGTTTATTCAGCCCTTGAGGGTTAGAATTTTTTTCTGCTCATGTTTGCAGATTGGTTTGATTTTCTGTACCCCAACCCTTTCTTCGCCTGACAGCAAAATTAGCACCCACTGGTCCATATGAAAGGATCTGGAGATGTTGGATTAATTCTGGCTTAAATGGTGGAATTTGTCTTTGAAAGGAAAGAAAACATTGTTGGTAAAGGAGAAAATGTTTCTTCCTGGTATTTTCTCCTTTTTCCCTTATTGTTTTCAAATGCTTTCATGTTCGAGCATCAAAACACGGCACTGTTTGGTAGATGGATAAAATATTTAACAATCCTGACTTTTAAAGACCCTGAGAAAGAGGGCCTTTGAAAACATTGTGGGAAAAGGAGAAAATACTGGTAATAAGCAATTTCTCCTTTTCCCACAAGGTTTTCACCCTTCCTAAAACACATTTCACTTTTTGAGTTACTTTCATTTTGTCTTCAGCAAATGCTTTCAAATTTTGACTAGTCTAAAATTTTGTCATTTGGTAAAGAATTATGTTCAAACCAAAAGTGAAAATATGATATTTTGTACTCATGAAGTAATATCTGCTTATAGTGACAGTTTGGGATTGGAACCAGTTTAGCTTCCTTAGAAGTGCAAATTTTGTGGTGGACATAACAAGAAATCTCTGCAGTTCTGTTGTCATAGAGACAAAATGATTATTATTCTGAGGTAATAAGAATAATGATGTAGACTTACAGATTGACGGAAAGTTTTTCGTTTTATTGCATTGGAAGTCAATACCAGAAAGTTACGTGTCAGTGAAACCATTGTAGTATCATTGTAAAATAAAATATTTAAAATGTTATCGAAAAAATTATTAGCTAAAACAAACTCAGACTCCGAACATTTTGAAGTGCCGGAGAAAATGAGGAATTTGACAGAGGAGGATTTTATAAATAAAGCCCGAGCAGGTCGAAAGAGGCATAGTGTACAGTTAGATAAAAGTGTCAAACAGACCTTGTTGGAACTTAAAGTTGATCGGCGGTCAAGTAACGCCAGTTCTCAGGGCAGTAATGAGTCTCTGTGTAAGTGATTTATGTCTGTTCTTTTGTCATAATGATGTCTGAATGATGCATAAACATCTCTTTTTCTTACTGCATAATCAACAAAATGCTGTACTCTGAGGTCTCATTGAAAGAAAGATCCATCGGTTAATACCTGAAAGGTGCCTTGAGACCCTTTACCTCACAATTCCAACTTTGAACGACCCTGGAGAAGAAGCCTTTTGAAAACATTATGGGAAAAGGAGAAGATGCTGGTAACCAGCATTTTCTCCTTTTCCCTTAATGTTTTCTACCCTTTTATAGTCCATTTTCATAATTGGGCCACATTTAGTTTGTCATCTGCAACAGCTTTGAACTTGGACAAGAATAACATTTTGTAGCTTTGTAAAGAGTTAAAAAATCTTTCATTGTTTTTTGTGAACAGTGTACATCAAGATCAGACAGTACAGAACATGTGCAGTATGATTGTGGATCTACACCATACAATATTTTGTTGGAGAGACAGACCAAAAGCAGGCTTGGATTTCCATTATGTTTCACTGTTTGAAAATGTTCAGCATTTTGGCATTATTAGTTGTCTCCACATCATTTGCCAAAACATGAGCTTTTGATGGTAGATTCATTCTGTACAGTCTGATTTTAAATTAACTCTTTACCAAACGACAAAAGTCCTAATTGAAAGCATTTGCAGACAACAGATGATACTCAAATGATGATAAATGTCTTCAAAAGGGCAGAAAACATTGTGAGAAAAAGAGAAAGTGTTGGTTACCAATCAGTTCTATGCATTCTGTTTATCCATGTTTCGAAAAAAGGCATATATAAACCATTTGTAGTGCAGAATAAGTAAACGTTTTCAGTCAGTAGTATAAATGTAGATATTAACATTTCAAAGCTGTTTTTGTCAGAATTTCTTGCAAGGAAGTGGACAGTGTAGATTCAAGATCAGGCTCCACAGAATATGCAGTCTGATCTTTATCTATAATGTACAAATAAGCAATCAAATTCAGGGGTACAGTGGCATAAGTCTGGCTTCCATTATGCCTGTATTCACTAACTTAATGTATAGATAGATACATGTTTGTACTTGTGTGCTGAAGCAAAACAT
The DNA here is from genome assembly GCA_945859785.2 of Tridacna gigas. NCBI lineage: Eukaryota > Metazoa > Mollusca > Bivalvia > Cardiida > Cardiidae > Tridacna > Tridacna gigas. The sequence continues at coordinate 28,693,838 of OX244036.2, read as the reverse complement.
AACTGCTATATTTGACTTTTGGTTCTATTCTTCTTTCAGGTTTCTTGACAGAATCTTGATCTGTCAAAAAAAAAACCTATTGCTACCATTGAAGATGCTTCTTTTGTCTTTATCTCATACAGTTTAACTCTTTACCAAATGGCAAGCTATGTTGGCCCATGTTGAGAGCATTTACAGACACCAAATTAACCCCAGCTGATGGGAGTTTTCTTTTAAAAGGAAGAAAATAAAGTGGGAAAGGGAGAGGAGTTTTCTTTGAAAAGGAAAAAAATAAAGTGGGAAAGGGAGAAAATGCTGGTAACAAGCATTTTCTCCTTTTCTCAGAGTGTTTCCTATATCCATCTATGTCAAGTTCGTTAAACAATTTTTCAACAATATTTCAATTATATTGTGGTGGCCTTAGCACCTGTAGTTCACGGTCACTTCATTGAGTCTTTGTGCCTAATCTTTGTTTGGCCTATTTTGTCTATAACTGCAATGGTGCAAGATTTGAAAATCTTTTTCAAACCATTGACAGACATCTTTCTCTGATCTTTTGATAGAATCATGATCTATCAAAAATTATGTCTATGATTGACGAAAGCATTATATACCATTTAACTGTGTAATTGTTAACCCCCTTACTTTACATCCCAGAGTTAATGATCCTGAAGGAAAATAAGAAACTGCTGGTAACCAGCGTTTTCTTTTTTTTCCCCACAATGTTTTCCAACCCTTCATACACAAATCTCAACTTTTGAGCTATATTTAATCTATGGTCTGCAAATGCTTTCAAGTTGGACAAGTCTAAATTTTTGTTGTCTGACAAAGTGTTAAAAGTTAATCATATTCTTTCTTTGCTGTGGGTTCCAGACATCTGACAGAGAAAAGGTGCAGCCTCTGGAAAGTATGACTCATTTGTTGTTATAGCCAGTAGGGCAATACAGGGCCATCATTGCTCTCTTGTTCTATAAAGATAGGTTTAGTCTCATTCATCCATACAATATTGGGTTTATTCAATCAAAAAGCAATTTGCTTGTATTTGCTTACTGTGGATAGATGAAATACCCACATTTGGTTCTTTTCAGCTGCATTCAAACATTAGCAAATTTATAATTATTTCTTTTCTAGTTAACCCATCACTGTACAGATTTCTTTCAAACTTGTGGAAACTTTGTTTGAATTATGTGGACAAGACGAAAATAGAAAGTACCTTAACTCTACTACAATCCAATAAAATTATAGACTTGGGCAAATTCAAAGCATCTGCAGATAAAATGATTAAAATTAATGTGGCTCAAAAACAGGAAATCATCTTCGAAAGGGTGGCAAACATAGTGGGAAAAGAGAAAATACTGGTTAGATATATCTACTTTAAGAGACGGAAAAAACGATATTAATAATTAGGTGCTTCCTTAACCCTTTACCACACAATCCTGAGGTTTAATGAGCCTGCGGAAATGGCCTTTAGAAAACATTGTGGGAAAAGAAGAAAATGTTGGTAACCAGCATTTTCTCCTTTTTAGCTCACCTGAGCACGAAGTGCTAAGGTGAGGTATTGTGATGGGTCGTTGTCCGGCGTCCATCTGTCCGTCTGTCTGTCTGTCCACAATTCCTTTAAACATCTTCTCCTCCTAAACCGCTGGGCCAATCTTGATGAAACTTGGCAAGAATGTTCCTTGGGTAAAGCTCTACCAAAGTTGTTCAAGAGATTGAATTCCTTCCAAAACTCTTGTTGCCATGGCAACAGAAAGGAAAAAAATAGGAAAATCTTTGAAAATCTTCTTCTCTGATTCTAGAAGGCGTAGAGCTTTGATATTTGGTATGTAGCATCTCCTAGTGGGCCTCTACCAAGTTTGTTCATATGATGCCCCTGGGGTCAAAACTGGCCCCGCCCTGGGGGTCACAAATTCGAACAAAGGAACAAAGAAGGAAAACTTTAAAATTCTTCTTCTCTGAAACTGGAAGGCTTGGAGCTTTGAAATTTGGCATCTAGCATCTCCTAGTGGACCTCTACCAAGTTTGTTCATATGATGCCCCTGGGGTCAAAACTGGCCCCGCCCCGGGGGTCACAAGTTTTGAACATAGGAACAACGAAGGAAAACTTTAAAATTCTTCTTCTCTGAAACTGGAAGGCGTGGAGCTTTGATATTTGGCATCTAGCATCTCCTAGTGGACCTCTACCAAGTTTGTTCATATGATGCCCCTGGGGTCAAAACTGGCCCCGCCCCGGGGGATCACAAGTTTCGAACATAGGAACAAAGAAGGAAAACTTTAAAATTCTTCTTCTCTGAAACTGGTAGGCGTGGAGCGTTGACATTTGGCATCTAGCATCTCCTAGTGGACCTCTACCAAGTTTGTTCATATGATGCCTCTGGGCTCAAAACTGGCCCCGCCCCGGGGGTCACAAGTTCTAACATAGGAACAAAGAAGGAAAATTTAAAACTCTTCTTCTCTGAAACTGGAAGGCATAGAGCTTTGATATTTGGTATGTAGCATCTCCTAGTGGACCTCTACCAAGTTTGTTCATACGATGCCCCTGGGGTCAAAACTGGCCCCGCCCTGGGGGTCACAAGTTCGAACATAGGAACAAAGGAGGAAAACTTTAAAATTCTTCTTCTCTGAAACTGGAAGGCGTAGAGCTTTGATATTTGGTATGTAGCATCTCCTAGTGGACCTCTACCAAGTTTGTTCATACGATGCCCCTGGGGTCAAAACTGGCCCTGTCCCGGGGGTCACAAGTTCTAACATAGGAACAAAGAAGGAAAACTTTAAAATTCTTCTTTTCTAAACCTTGAAGGCATAGAGCTTTGTTATTTGGTATGTAGTGAACCTGTTCTAAGTTTGTTAGCTGACCTGAGCACAACATGTTCAGTCAGTTCGAAATTGGGTCACCTGGGGTCATAAACTAGGTCACTAGGTCAAAGAAATACCTTGTGGGCACTCTAGAGGCCACATTCATTGCTCAAATGACCTGAAATTTGGTCAGAATGTTTGTCTTGATAAAATCTTAGATGAGTTTGGATTTGGGTCACCTGGGATCATAAACTAGGTCACTAGTTCAAATTAAAGTAATACCTTGTGTGCACTCTAGAGGCCACATTTATTGTTCAATTGATTTGAAAATTGGTCAGAATGTTTGTCTTGATAAAATCTCACATTAGTTCGAATTTTGGTCATGTGGGGTCTTAAATTAGGTCACTGGGTCAAATTAAAGAAATACCTTGTGTGCACTCTAGAGGCCACATTTATTGTTCAATTGAGTTGAAAATTGGTCAAAATGTTTGTCTTGATAAAATCTGGGATGACCTCAAAATTGGGTCACCTGGGCTCATAATCTAGGTCACTAGGTCTAATTAAAGAAATACCTTTAGGGCACTCTAGAGGTCACATTTCTTGCTCAATTGACTTGAAAGTTGGTCAGAATGTTTGTCTTGATGAAATATTGGGTGAGATTGAAATTGGGTCAGCTGGGGTCATAAACTAGGTTACTGGGTCAAATTTAAGAAACACTTTGTGGGCACTCTAGAGGCCACATTTATTGCTCAATTAACTCGAAAACTGTTCAGAATATTTGTCTTGATAAATTTTTTGATGAGTTCTAAATTGGGTCACGTGGGGTGATAAATTAGGTCACTAGGTCAACTTACGGAAATTCCTTGTGGATGCTCTAGAGGCCACATTTTAAGCTCAATTGACCTGATAATTGGTCAGAAATTGAATTATGCATGTTGAGTGAATTTCGCTTATTGTCTCAGGTGAGCGATCCAGGGCCATCATGGCCCTCTTTTTTCCACAATGTTTTCTTCGGCCTGTCAAAGACAAATACCATCAATTAAACAGCATTTTGATTGTCATCTGTAACTGCTTTCAGTTTGGAAAAGTCTACGATTGCGTCGAGTGGTACAGGATTAAACACATTTCCAGTTGAAATGTATTTTTCAGTAGAGATTATAATCATCTTAATGAATCAAGACTTATCCCCCTACCAAACAAGCCTGAGTTTTAATATCCCTGAAGAAGAGGGCTTTTGAAAACATTGTAGGAATACCAACATTTTCTCTTTTTCCCACAATGGTTTTCACCTTTTCTAAGAAATATTTCATCATTTTATCCTATACCACACAATCCTGAGTTTTAATGCCCCTGAGGAAGAAGACTTTTAAAACATTGTGAAAAAAGGAGAAAATGCTGGTAACCAGCATTTTCTTCTTTTCCCACAATGTTTTCTATCCTATCAAGGACAAATGTTGTCATTTGAGCCACATTTAATTTGACGTCTGCTAATGCTTTCAATTTGGGCAAGTTTAAAATTTTGTCGTTTGGTAAAGAGTTAAAACATATTTGTCACCTGCAAATGCTTTCAGTTTGGACTTACCTAGAACTTTGTCATGGTCTCAGTAGAGCAGGCTTATGAATACATGTTAACCCTTTACCATACGATCTTGAGTTTTAACGACCCCGAGGAAAAAGTCTTTAAAAACACTGTAGGAAAAGGGAAAATGCTGGTAACCAGCATTTTATCCTTTGCATACAATATTTCCTATGCTATCAATGACAAATTCTATCATTTTAGTCATCTTTTAATTGTCATCTGCATTTTTTTTCATGTCTAATATTTTTTCGTGTGGTAATGAGTTAAACAATGGAGACAAAAGGAAAAATGTGCTTGGTAGCAGCTACTTTTCATTGTGCAACAATGCTATAAAAAAGACAATTACGTGATCGAAGATGAAAAATGTTGTCTGTAGATAGTAATATGTTAGCTCTGATGTAATTTGCCAAATTCGATTAGTGTGTCTAGTCTGAAACATCCCAATGAATAATAACAGTATAAATCCAAGATCATTCTTCACTAATTGCAGTCTGATCTCAAATTAAGACTGTCTTTAACAGCTGCCAATTTTGCCCTTAGCAACTACTATTTCCTGTTAAATGTTTGGTTTAAGGATTGCATTACTATGTAATGACAAGTTTTTTCATCCATTAACTCTTTACCAAACAACAATTTACGAGACTTTTCCAGATTGAAAGCATTTGCAGACAACAAAAGTAATCTGACTAAAAATTTGAAATTTACTCATGGAAGGATAAAAAATATTGTTGGAAAAGGAGAAAATGCTGGATACCAGTATTTTCTCAATTTCCCACAATGTTTTCAAAAGGCCTCTTCTTCATGGTTGTTAAAACTTGGGATTGTGTAGTAAAAGAGTTGACCGAATTTTTTTTTCAGCCCAGAGAAAGGCTCTTGAAAACATTATTAGAAAAGAAGTTTTAACTGCTGGTTACCAGCATTTTCTCCCTTTTCCCACTATGTTTCCTACTCTTGCAAAGACTAACCCCATCATTTGTGCCACATTTAACCCACAACCTACTAAATAAGTTAAATGAAACTTTAAGCCAATTGTAAAACCAGGAATAATGCTATTTCAAAATTATTTTTTGGAGATAAATATCTTCGTATCAGACAGTGTAGATCCAAGATCAGAGTGCATGTTCTGTGCAGTCTGATCTTGAACTACACTGTCCACAAAAGGTCAGGGAATTGCCCTTAGCAGCCCAAGAGTTGTATTTTCATCTGGAAATATTTTCAATATGGGACAAGTCTAAAATTTTGTCATCTGGGAAAGAGTTGTAGGTAAGGAATGTCTGAACACTTGATTTCAGCTACTTGGGTTGTAACAGGATATGAATCTTGGCGCTTAAATAACAAAACTTGAAGACAGTCCCATGTTCGGCTTGTAGTTTTGTCAGTATCCTTGTTCAGACAAAAAATAAAACATAATTGCTACTATATGGACCTTCAATACTTCATAATGGAAGCTCGTACCATCTGTCTGAGCAACGACAAACATGGAACCTGTTGTGCAGGAAGGCAGATGTTTTGCCTACCCAGCAGAGTGGGGGTCTTTATCCTGTTCATAGAAACTACTCTGATGTCTTTTGTCGGTGTCATCGTTTTTCATACATTCTTTTACTCTTTCTACTTTCAGCCTCGTATACAGGAAGTTCGTCAGATGAGGAGGATGAAGTGAACCCTAGAGATAAACAACAGGTATGTGCTTCTTTTTTCCCACTATTTTACGAGAGCCGCAGTATTCTTAGAAAACCCTGATCATGGAAATGCTGAAGTTTAGCTTTTGTGATTGTGCTGTGTTAAACTTTGTCCTGCGTCATTTCTCATCAGTTGTCAATTTTTACCTTGTGCGTGGAGGACATATTTTCATTACACTTGCCCAAAGTATTTGACCTGGTAATACCTCTTGAGTTTGAAAATCAATGACCTCAGAGAGGAAATTAGATCACCAAATTAGATCCTATACCAACTTTGTGTGCAATGTAGAGGCCGAATTTCTGACATTCTTTACACTTGTACAGAATGTTTGTATTGACAGTATCTCAAATGAGCTGTAAAATTTGTATGCATTATAGAAGACACATTTTCAGCCCCATTGTAAAAAAATTTTGTTAGAACTTTCTCTTGGTTATGTTTTGCATGAGTTAGAAAAGAAATTACTTAAGTTTCAAAAGTATATCCCCAGGTCATATTAACTCTTTGCCATGTGCTAAAAAATGTGGACTTATCCAAATTAATAGGATTTGCAGACAACAGTTTAAATGGAATTTGCCTGTAATAGGGTAGAAAACATTGTGGGAAAGGTAGAAAATGGTAACCAACATTTTCTCTTTTTTCAACATTGTTTTCAAAAGGCTTCTTTCTTAGGGTTGTTAAAACTCTGGACTGTGTGGTAAAGGGTTAAGAAAAAACATTTGTATCATCTTCAGACCACATTTTTCAGTCCAAGGTCATGGAACTTAGAGGACATGTTTGTAGATTTTGAAAAAAGGTCAACTGGGATCAAGAAGGGATCAAAAGGGTCACTAGATCTGATTTTGTTAGCTCCACTGGCCGAAGGCCAGCGAGCTATTGTCATGGCGTTGTGTCCGTCGTGCGTCCGTCCGTCCGTTCGTCCGTTCGTCCGTGCGTGCGTCCGTAAACTTTTTCTTTAAAAAACTTCTCCTCAGAAACCATTGACTGGATTTTTACCAAATTTCACAGGAATGTTCCTTTGGTGGTCCTCTTTCAAATTCCTTCAAATAATTGTGTTCCATGAAGAATTCTGGTTGCCATGGCAACCAAAGTAAAAAACCTTTAAAAATCTTCTCCTCCCAAACTGCTATTTGGATAGCATTATTATTTTGCAGGAATGTTCCTTAGATACAGGTTTACAGAATTCCTTTAAAAAAAAATGATCTGTCAAAAAACATGGCTTTTATGGGAGACTCATTTTCCTTTTATGGTATAAAGTAAAATCTTTGAAAAATTTCTTCTCTAAAACTACTCATTGGATTTCATTGTTGTTTTGCAGGTAAGTTCCTATGGTGGTTGTCTGCCAAATTGTTTCTATGGTGGTTGTATACCAAATTCCTTTTTAAAAAAATGATACACCTAAAAACACATTTTTTTATAGACAAGGCTTATATTTCAAAAAAATGTTCTCCAAAACTATTTATTATGTTAGTTTTATCGACTAACAAAGAAAAAGGAAGAAAATTGGATTGACTTGACCTAGTCAGGGCTGTCCTATTTAAGCCCACACATTTTCCTTGGTATTAAGATCACAATTTACTCCAATGATATGCTATTAGTTAGTACTAGTAATAAAATATCACTGGCCATAAATAAGATAAAAGCTTGAGCACCTTTCACAACTTGAGCTTTTCAATTTTGCCTTATTACTAAGCCTGAGTAACCATGCCAAGATAAAAAAGAAGAAGTATTTTAATAACAAAACCCCCATGTTGTAGGTACTTTATAGTCGTTTTGATATAGAACAAGAGAACCTCTGCACTTTTAATTTTTATTAGTTCTGGTAAAGGTTTGTTGACCTACTAATGAGTAAATGCAGAGTGGACAGAAGGTGTGTAAATCCTGGTGACCTGGTACAGAGTGGGACAGGGCTTTACATTTGTGATAAGGCATTAATGTTATCCAGTCAAACTGATCCCGCAACTTCAGTACACCAGAATTAATCTGTGCCCTGGAGCAGGATATTTGATTTATGTAAATGCATTTGTAGACCATTTTGTTGTTTGCCACAGAAGACATTCTAACTGTGACTGTGAAAAGTTGATTATTAGGGATTAGGTGTTCATTGTATGCCAGCATATTTCATTCTATCTGGTGTATTGATGTAAGTTGATCTATATTGCTATAACATTCATTCATTTGCCCTCCTAGCTGTTCTTTTAGATTACCCCTTTACCACACAATCACAACTTTTAACGACCCTGAGAAAGACATATTTTCTATATTTTGATGTTTCCCCACCCAAAATGGTTTGTGAAAGGACCTGTTGCAGACAACATATCTTCAAATTAGTAAGACATATATAAAAAAGGATAGAAATTATTGTGGGAAACTAAGAAAATGCTGGTTACCATTTTTTTCTTCTTTTCTCACAAGTTTTTTCCATACCTTTTTTCTTCAGTGAGCTAAAATGCAGGATTGAATGGTAATTGTTAAAAACTTCTTTTCGCCATTATAGAAATATCAGGCCTGTGGAGCGATACAGGCGCTCAAGCGCCTCTAGTTCTATTTACACTTTGACATACTTTCTATTCTTTCAAAGGTACAAAGCCTCAGATGAGCAACCAGGGGTCAGCAATGCTCTCTTGTATTTGCTTATCTCAAAACTGTGACATTAATTTATTACTAAGATGTGTCTACATCTAGAGGACATTTTAGCTCTTACCCTTTGTGAAACAATCCTGAACCTTGAAGAAAAACCTTTCTGAACAAGCATTTTCTCCTTTTCCCACAATGTTTTCTACCCTATCAAGAGGAAAAATTGCACCATTTGAGCCAGACTGAAATTGTCATCTGCAAATGCTTTCAATTTGGACAAGGCTAAAATTTTGTAGTCTGGTAAAGGGTTAAAGGACAAATTCCAACATTTGAGCAATATTTAATTTGTCTTTTGCTAATTCTATCAAATAGGACAAGTCTACATACTGTCATCAAGAGTTCAGAAACACAAATTTAAAATTGTGTTTAGGATTGGGAGATTTTTGACCCCCAATGACATTTGGAGAAATGAAGAAAAACTAAATGCCTTTTCTAGGAAAATCTTGGCAAGTAATGCCCCTGGACTTACTACCAGCTGTTTAGATCCATTTATCTAATATGAATAGACACTGTGATGCTGAGAATCACAGCCTCAGGGACAATAAACTCATTAGTCCTGAAATATTTTGACTCTTTACCAAACCATCCTGTGTTTTATAGGAAGTAGGACTTTTAAAACATAGTGGGGAAAGGAGAAAATGCTTTTGACCAGCATTTTCTCCTTTTGCCCAAAAGTTTTTCTATACCATCAAAGACAAATCCAATCATAACAGTCATGTTTTATTTTCTTGCTCACAGATGCTTTCAATTTGGACGAGTGTAAATTTTCATTGTCTGCTAAAGAGGTAATAGTGAGATAAAGTGTTAATCAGCTCACACCTTCAGTTGTTTTTATTGTCCCACAATGTTTCTAACCTATCAAAGACAAAATCCTGTCAATTGAGCCACATTTTATTTATTTCTCTGCAAATGCTTTGAAATTTGGACAAGCCTTAAATTTTGTTGTTTACTAAAGATGGCATGGAAAATAACTGACTAAAAGAAGAACTACTTAATGGAGGGAAAATTGTCCTGTTTTAATGACAAGGAAAACATGAAAGGAAAAGTAGTGATTTCTTTTTAAAAAAATGTGACGATTGGTTCTTTTCCCACAATGTCTTAAAAAGCTTTTTACTGCATGGACCTAAGTCTTGTATTGTTTTGAGTCAAAAGGAATTTGGTCTTATGAAATGAGAGGTAACATACTTAAGATGTGAATTGTTAGTCTTTTTCCTTTAAATTCTCTTTCAGAAAAATTCCAAAGGTTTCTCGGATTTCTGTGTGCGAAACATTGATCATGGAGCATTTGGAAGACGAGAAATCGAGATTGCTGAACAAGGTGGGTAACAAATGGATGTAATAGCTCATTTCTTCCTGTCCTTGTCCATTTTCTGTCAAAGACTAATGTAACCTGTTTTGGAACAATCCAGAGTTTTAACAACCCAGAAGAGAAAAAAAAGCTATTGAAAACATTTTGGGAAAAGGATAAAATGCTGGTAATCAGCATTTTCTCCATTTCCCTTGATATTTCCTATTCTTTCACGGACAAAACCTACCATGTGAACCATATTTGATTTGTAGTCTGCAACAGTGCTTTCAAATTGGACATGTCCAAAATATTTTTGTTTGGTAAAGAGGTAATGGTTAATGGCCCTATATTTGACAGCTTCGATCGGGGAAAAGAAGCTAGTTCAGTGAAAAAGAGCAGTTGCTTGTGACTAACAAATTATTGCTCCTTTTTCTCATATTGTTTTCAAAATTATTCTGCTAAAAAAAGTCAAAAATAGTACTATGTCTGTTAACTCTTTACCAAACAACAAAAATTTAGACTGGTCCAAATTGACGGGATTTGCAGACGACAAATTAAATGTAGGTCAAATGACGATTTCTGTTTTGGATCAGGTAGAAAACATTGTGGTTACCAGCATTTTCTCCTTTTCCCACGATTTTTTCGTTAAAACTCGGGATTGTGTGGTAATGGGTTAAGTATGTCTGTTACTGTGTTAAGTTTTGGTCAGAATTGTCGTAAGTTTCACATGTCGCTCAAAGATAAGATATTCAAATCTGATAATGATGCAGAAAACTTTCTTTGGCCAAATATTCATAGCAGAAACTTTATACACATAAAATATAGGCGATTTCCCTTGGTAATAGCAATAATTTTGACGTTACATGGTACAACGACTGGCATTTTTGCGAGAAAATATGATTTTCCTTGGCACCAAGAGACTGAAATTTGATAAAAGCTGACCATTTTCTATTTGATATTATCTTACAATGGGAATTGAAGATGGAAAATACAAGACTATAATTATGTTTTCCCTCCTATTGATGTATGTTGATAGAGACAAAAGTTAAGACATAGGAATGTAATAATCAGAAAAAATACGGTTTTGGCTAAAGATGATAGGAAAGGCTAATGATGATGTAGCATGATATAAAAGGAACATAAACGATCACAAAAATAATGTCGGAGCAAACCTCCAGACTGAGGGTAATGATAATTCAAACCCATGACCTTCAAAACCAGAACTCAGCAACTCTGCCTTATTAGCTATCTCGACAACTATTCTAACTACTTAAAAAAAAAATGCCTTGTTATGTAATAATGGAAAAAAACACCAAAAGTTGGGTAATTTCTTTCGTTTTCCACATGCATTTCCAGCTATATTTTAAAGCCGTCTCTCTTTTTAGCTCAAAATTCCACTTTAATCATTCCTTTAACACAGATAATGTGCGCTAAATGACCAAAGCTGTCGATGTGCCATAAAACAACATTCATTCATTCATTTAAAGCCGTCTTAGGACATGATTGAAATGAAGACTATGTTAACTTTTCAAAAAAAAAAATTGGGAAAATTTGCGAACGATTTGATGCCACTTTATATGAAAATTTGTGCAAAATATAGAGGCTAAAGAAGCATCGTCAGAAAAGGATAAAAATGCTGGTAAAATTAAATGCCTGCAACAAATTTAGCTCATGAATTTGGATTTTTCTTTGTTGGTAACCAGCATATTCTTCTTTTTGCATCAATGTTTTCTAATACCTTCCTTCTCAGGTTTTTAACACTTGGGCTGCTAAGTGCGACTCGTTGACCTTTTACGAATAGCATAGATCAAGATCAGACTGCACAGAATGTGCAGTCTGATCTTGGATCTACGCTGTTCGATAAGGAGTTAACTTCGCTCCAGAAGTACCTGTGAAATAGGAAAATTAGGGTTTATACTACGGGTTTGAAGGTTTCATTTCTTTTATTTAGCAGGATAAGGGTTAAAAGCATAGGGTTGTTTGGCATGGAGGTCATAGGCACTGTAGGAGTCATGTTTATTCTAGAAAGAGCTGAAAAAGAAAAAAATGTAAGATTTACGAGGTCAACTAGGAATTAATTAGGGGCTTTATTGCTGCAGTCCACTAATTATCCCCCCATAGAATCAATTAGAGGGTCTCATTTTATTGCTGTCTTTACTGTCACTAAACATTGTAAAAACTGATACTTTTCCTGTCTCTTAACACCATAAGTTTGAAGGGATCATGTTAAGTAACTTTTGGCCTTGTTGGTTTACTTCATTATGGTACCTCTCCCAACCCACCCACCCCCTCCCACACTCCGAAAAATGAAGTATTTCAGCTGCACTGGCAGAAGGCTAGCGAGCTTATGTCATCGCCCGGTTTCTGTCATGACACTGTGTTAGTGTGTCAGTGAGTCAGTGTGTCCTGTTACTTTTATTTGAAACATTTTTTTTCTTAAACTATCCATCCAGTTTTGGCCCAACTTCATAGAAATGATTGTCCCATGGTCCTCTTTGGATTTCTTAATTGAATTTAAATCCGTCAGAAACTGTGGTTGCCAATTCTGGTTGCCAGAGTAACAAAACTGAAAAATTCTAAAAAACTTTAGAAAGTCTTATAAAAAATCACAAGTTGGAATTCTCTAGAAATAACCTTAAATATCCTCAGTGTGACCTCTTTCATAAGACATGCCCTGTGAAAAGGGGTGTTTAGTTCATCCCTTTGAGCCTAGTACTGGTGAATTCTAGAAGAGACAAATAAGTGAGTTGCTGCAGTGATATGCCAGGGCTACTATTGAAAGCTTTATAAATCAAACCTTTTTCAGTTGGAGAAAATGTATTGACTGTGGATGTACATTTAAGAAAGATCTGAAAACTTTTTTACCTTAAAAGCATTCATTATCAAAACATTAAAGTTGGCTCAAATGATGGAATTTGACTTTGATAGGATAGAAAACACATTTGGAAAAGGAAGAAAGCCAGTAATCCCAAAATGTTTTCAAAAGCCTTCATTCTCAGGTCATGAAAATATGGGATCATTTTGGTGAAGGGCTTAGAATGAGTTTCAGGGAGAGAGATTGTTGACATGGGAAAACATGAGAAGAAATTCTGGTATATTCTTCTTCATTGCCATATTTAGATCTTTCCCAGTGACTGGAAATATTTATTCTATGTATTTAGCTGTTGAAGGATTAATGAGACCAGTGTCTGACAGATGCTTAACAAGTTTCTTTGGAACTGATTTAATGATTCACCAAGCCTCTGGGTGACACAGTTAATCCTTAGAGCTCTGAATTAAAGAAATGGAACTTTTCTATAAAGGAAAATAGACTAAATATTGCAATTTTAATGTTGTTTTGGCTAGATTATGTTACAAAGTAGCAGACAGTGTAGATCCAAAGTCAGACTGCATATTCTGTGCAGCCTGATCTTGATCCACACTATCCACTAAAGCAACTGAAGTTGTACTCCAGGCTTTTAAGGGTAAAGAAATAATAAATTTTCTCACTCTTTGAAATTCAATAATGATCAATAAACTAATAAGGGATGTCCACTCTTACTCATCCTGGGTCATGAAAATGTAGGTTTTTTTTGCAAAGTTTTTTTTATGACATTTCAAAACAGGATCTTGTCTTACTTCTTTTTAACCCGTAGGCTGCTAAGCGAGATCCAAGGACCCTTTATTGATAGTGTAGATCAGGATCAGACTACACAGAAGGTGCAGTCCAATTTTGGATCTACATACTCTGTCCGACAATAACTTTGAAATAGCAACATTTAGGTTTTTACCACTACCTTGAACGCTTTACCACACAATCCCAACTTTTTAACGACCCTGAGAAAGAAACCTTTTGAAAATATTTGTGGGAAAAGGTGAAAATGCTGGTAACCAGCATTTTCTCCTTTTTCCACAATGATTTCTACCCTATCAACAAGAGAAGTCATCATTTTAGCAACTTCAAATTTCGTCTGCAAATGCTTCCAATTCGGTCCAGTCCCAAATTTTGTGGTTTGTTAAAGAGTTAATTTATGTAGCAGTTCAAAGGTTAATGTCCATTCCCATTGTACAGTGACAAGACTGTTGAAAGATTTTAACCCTTAGAACGCCGAATAAACCTTCCAGACATCTTTATCCTAGAAGTACGACCCAAATTATTGCAATTTCATGACTGCTTTTGTCTGCAGTGATTAAGCAAAGCGGACAGTGTAGATCAAAGATCAGGCTGCACAGCCGCAAATGCAACTATAGTCGTGAGGCGCTTTAAGGGTTAACAGAAGGTTTAAGCTAACAACAGGATGAAATTTTCTTAATCCTAGAACCTTTCTTGATTGGTCATATTTTCTAGATTCAGTTTCACATTCTTAACTCTTTACCATACAAGGAAAATGTAGGCTTGTCCAAATTGAAAGCATTTTGCAGACAACAATTTAAATGTGACTCAAATCAAGAATTTTGCCCTTGATATGGTAGAAAACATTGTGGGAAAAGGAGAAAATGCTAGTTACCAGCATTTTCTCCTTTTTCCACAATGTTTTCACAAGGTTTCTTCCTCAAGGTCGTTTAAAGTCGGGATTGTGTGGTAAAGAGCTAATTGGATAAAATGGACTTCCCCCATTTATCAAATTAGATTCTGTTGCAGGGTTTTTGTTTGACACTGGAATTTTGGAGTCTCAGCCTGTTGACATGACCCTTGTAAAGCTAAACAAATGAAATGGATATACCGGATTTGTACAAAACATTTAGGTTTTGTTATTTCAAGGCTGTCTTTGTCTGGCAAAAAAGCAGACAGTGAAGAACCAAGATCAGGCTGCATATTCTCACAGAGCAGTCTGATCTTGATGTACACTGTCCATGTACCTGACTAAATGTGGGTTTAGCTCCGAAAGAGTAGAGAAAAAGTTAGCATGACAGGATTGAAGGTGACGTTGGAGTGGCAGAACTATTTTACTATGAAAAATGAGACTTATTAGACGTCTCTGATTTTGAAATATTGGTATAAAATTCTAAACGACAGTGAATTGTTCCTGAATGAGGGTCCTAACTGCCTGTGGGAAGAAATTGTTTCCTCAAATAAACTAATCACATAGAAAGAATGTGCTATCAGATAACAAGTAGAGGCATGAAATTCAATAGAATGCATTACAACCTGCATACAGTATGTTTTTGGCTGGCAGCGCACCACTTTTGAAAAAGCTGTGGCATGGCAAGTAATATCTCCTCTTGCCATAATGATTTTTCATGAATTCATACACTTCAACCCTTTTCCATAAAATCCCATGTTGAATGACCCAAAGGAAGAAAGGTTTTGAAAGCGGCATGGGGAAAAAAAGAGAGTGGTGATAGCCAGCATTTTCTCCTTTTCTCAAAATGTTTAAAAGATATTTCTAAGAACTTGAGCAAGTTTTTAATTTGTCATCCACATACGCTTTGAATTTGGATAAGTCCAAAATTGTATTGTTTGGTAAAGAGTTAAACCTTTCCATATTGATTATTCAAACTTAACAGGGAATATTTCAAAATTGCCTTCTGCCACCTTGTTTCAGGAGGGATGAGCTAGGTACTGTATTTCTTTTTCGGCATCTTTTGTGGAGCTTTATGATTGGAGTTGTTTGAATATTTGGTGCTCATTTTTGTGTTCTTTAATCTTTTGGCATATCCCTTGTTTTTAGCTCACCTTAGCACAACGTGCTAAAGGTGAGCTATTGTGATCGCCCTATGTCCGTCGTCCTTCGTCTGTTGTCAGTCGTCCGTCAACAATTTCTTTAAACATCTTCTTCTCCTAAACCACTGGGCCAATCTTGATGAAACTTGGCAGGGATGTTCCTTGGGTGAAGCTCTACCAAAATTGTTCAAAGAATTGAATTCCACCCACAACTCTGGTTGCCATGGCAACAAAAAGGAAAAAAAAAGCAAAATCTTTGAAAATCTTCTTCTCTGAAACTAGAAGGCGCAGAGCTTTGATATTTGGTATGTAGCATCTCCTAGTGGACCTCTACCAAGTTTGTTCATTTGATGCCCCTGGGATCAAAACTGGCCCCGCCCCGGGGGTCACAAGTTCGAGCATAGTAACAAAGAGGGAAAACTTTAAAAATCTTCTTCTCTGAAACTTGAAGGTGTAGAGCTTTGATATTTGGCATGTAGCATCTCCTAGTGGACCTCTACCAAGTTTGTTCATATGATGCCCCTGGGGTCAAAACTGGCCCCGCCCCGGGGGTCACAATTTCCAACATAGGAACAAAGAAGGAAAACTTTAAAAATCTTCTTCTCTAAAACGAGAAGGCATAGAGCTTTGATATTTGGCATGAAGCATCTCCTAGTGGACCTCTACCAAGTTTGTTCATATGATGCCCTTGGGGTCAAAACTGGCCCTGCCCCGGGGGTCACAATTTCAAACATAGGAACAAAGAGGGGAAACTTTAAAAATCATCTTCTCTGAAACTAGAAGGTGTAGAGCTTTGATATTTGGTATGTAGCATTGCCTAGTGGACCTCTACCAAGTTTGTTCATATGATGTCCCTGGGGTCAAAACTTGCCCCACCCCGGGGGTCACAAGTTTGAGCATAGTAACAAAGAAGGAAAACTTTAAAAATCTTCTTCTCTGAAACTTGAAGGCGTAGAGCTTTGATATTTGGCATGTAGCATCTCCTAGTGGACCTCTACCAAGTTTGTTCATATGATGCCCCTGGGGTCAAAACTGGCCCCGCCCCGGGGGGTCACAATTTCCAATATAGGAACAAAGAAGGAAAACTTTAAAAATCTTCTTCTGTAAAACTAGAAGGCATAGAGCTTTGATATTTGGCATGAAGCATCTCCTAGTGGACCTCTACCAAGTTTGTTCATATGATGCCCTTTGGATCAAAACTGGCCCTGCCCCGGGGGGTCACAAGTTCAAACATAGGAACAAAGAGGGGAAACTTTAAAAATCATCGTCTCTGAAACTGGAAGGTGTAGAGCTTTGATATTTGGTATGTAGCATTGCCTAGTGGACCTCTACCAAGTTCGTTCAAATAATGCCCCTGGGGTCAAAACTGGCCCCATCCTGGGGGTCACAAGTTTGAGCATAGTAACAAAGAAGGAAAACTTTAAAAATCTTCTTCTCTGAAACTTGAAGGCTTAGAGCTTTGATATTTGGCATGTAGCATCTCCTAGTGGACCTCTACCAAGTTTGTTCATATGATGCCCCTGGGGTCAAAACTGGCCCCGCCCCGGGGGTCACAATTTCCAACATAGGAACAAAGAAGGAAAACTTTAAAAATCTTCTTCCGTAAAACTAGAAGGCATAGAGCTTTGATATTTGGTATGTAGCATCGCCTAGTAGACCTCTACTAAGTTTGTTCATATAATGCCCTTGGGGTCAAAATTGGCTCTGCCCCAGGGGTCACAAGTTCAAACATAGGAACAAAGAAGGAAAACTTAAATTTTTTTTTTCTCTTAAATGGGAAGGCATAGAGCTTTGATATTTGGTATGTAGCATCTCCTAGTGGACTTCTACCAAGTTTGTTCCAAGGATGCTGCTTGGGTCAAAACTGGCCCAGCTCCTGGGGTCACGAGTTCGAACATAGGAACAAAGAAGGAAAACTTTAAAATTCTTCTTTTCTGAAACCGAAAGGTGTGGAGCTTTGATATTTGGTATGTTGCATCTCAGAGTGGACCTCTACCAAGTTTGTTCATATGATGCCCCTGGGTCAAAACTGGCCCCGCCACGGCGGTCACAAGTTCGAAGATAGGAACAAAGTAGGAAAACTTTAAATTTCTTTTTCTCTTAAACGGGAAGGTGTAGAGCTTTGATATTTGGTATGTAGCATTTCCTAGTGGACCTCTACCAAGTTTGTTCATATGATGCCCCTGGGTCAAAACTGGCCCAGCCCGAGGGGTCACAAGTTGGAACATAGGAACAAAGAAGGAAAACTTTAGAATTCTTCTTTAAAACTGGAAGGTGTAGAGCTTTGATATTTGGTATGTAGTGATTCTCTTCTAAGTTTGTTTGCCTATCTAAGCGCAACAAGTTCATTGAGTTCAAAATTGGGTCATCTTGGGTCATAAACTAGGTCACTAGGTCAAATTAAAGAAATACCTTGTTGGCACTCTCGAGGCCACATTATTTGCTCAATTGCCTTGAAAATTAGTTAGAAAGTTTGTCTTTATAAAGTCTCACATAAGATTAATTTGCGTCAACTTGGGTCATAAACTAGTTCACTGGGTCAAATTAAAGAAATACCTTGTTTGCACTCTGGAGGCCACATTTATTGCTCAAATGACCTGAAATTTGGCCAGAATGTTCGTCTTGATGAAATACCAGATGAGTTTGGATTTGGGTCACCTGGAACCATAAAGTAGGTCATTAGGTCAAAATAAAGAAATACCTTGTGGGCACTCTAGAGGCCACATTCTATGCTTAATTGCCTTGAAAATTGGTCAGAATGTTTGTCTTTGTAAAATCTCACATGAGTCTGAATTTGGGTCAACTGGGGTCATAAACTAGGTCACTTGGTCAAATTAAAGAAATAGCTAGTGGGCACTCCAGAGGCCACATTTATTATTCATTTGATTTGAAAATTGGTTAAAATGTTTCTTTTGATATAGTCAAAGACCAGTTCAAATTTGGGTCATCGGAGGTCATAATCTAGATCACTAGGTCAAATTAAAGAAATATCTTTAGGGCACTCAAGGCCACATTTTTTGCTCAGTTGACTTGAAAATTGGTCAGAATGTTTGTCTTCATGAAATATGAGTTTGAAATTGGGTCACCTGCGGTCAAAAACTAGGTCACATTGTCAAATTAAAGAAAAACCTTAAAGGCACTCTACTAAGGTGAGCGACCCAGGGCCATCATGGCCCTCTTGTTTAAGTATGTGGCTTTTGAAAGTGTTTTAGGAAAAGAACAAAATATGTATGAAAGCATTTTCTTCTTTTTCTACAATGTTGTCTATCCCACCACAGACGATTTCCATCACTTGAGCCTCATTTAACGTGTTATCCTTAACTCTTTACAACATGACACAATTTTAGCATGGTCTAAATTGAAAGCATATGCAGGTGACATATCATTATGTTACTCAAAAAGTAAAAATTTGTCTTTTAAAGGGGTAGAAAACATTGCGGGAAAAGAAGAAAATGCTGGTCACCAGCATTTTCTTCTTTTCCCACAATGTTTTCGAAAGACTCCATCCCCAGGGTCATTAAAGCTCTGGATTGGGTGGTAAAGAGTTAAATCCTTTCAGTTAAGAAGTGCCTAAAATTCAGGTTTTACTCCTTACCAGACGATAAAATTTCAGATTTACTCAGGTTGAAAGAAATTATAGGCAGCAAATCAAATGTGGCACAGTGATAAGTTTTAAGAGGAAGAAAACATTAGGTAAAAGGAGAAAATACTGGTGACCAGCATTTTCTCCTTTTTGCACAATGTTTTCAAAAGCTATCTTCCCCAGGAATGTTTAAACACGGCGTTTGGTAATGGCTGCTGGGCACCATTTCAGGCTTGTTTGTGGACTGTGTTGATATACAGAACATGCAGTCTGACATGGAATCTGCAATGTTTGTGATTTTGTAAGAATTCATGCCGAAATAAAACTTAAACTACATTGGTTATGAGGGAAAGCAATCATTAGCTTTAAAAAGGAGAATTGTGTAAAGTACTGGCAGAAGAATTTCCTGGAACACATGGATGGTATCTCTGTTCCCCATGATATTACTGAAATAATGTTGAAAATGATGTAAACAGCAAACAAACAACAAAACAAACTAGTATTATTTTTTTCTCTTGTATCTTCCAGAAATGCCAGGGCTTATGGCCCTTAGGAAAAGGGCAGAGTCAGATAAACCACCTCTTCAGGGGGCCAAGATTGTTGGCTGCACACACATAACTGCACAGACAGCTGTGAGTATACTTTTCTTAGAATGTTTAAAATTGATTTTTAACCCTTAACTCTTTACCATACAAGAAAAATGTATACTTGTCCAAATCGAAAGCATTTGAAGACGACAATGTAAATATGGGTCAAGTGATAGAATTTGTTTATGATAGGGTAGAAAACATTGTGGGAAAGGAGAAAATCCTGGTTACCAGGATTTTCTCCTTTTCGGACAATGTTTTGGAAAGGCTTATTTCTTAGGGTTGTTAAAGCTCAGGATTGTGTAGTAAAGAGTAAAAGAAACAATTCGGTGTGTTGCAAATTAGAGGAAAATGCCTTTTGAATTTGGGAAAAGGAGAAAATGCAGGTAACCAGCATTTTTGTCCTTTTCCTGCTATAATATGATAATATTTACAACCCTGCCAAAGACAATTTATGTCAAATGAGCCACCTTTAATTTGTCACCTGCAATTGCTTTCACTTTTCATGAGTCTAAAATTGTGTTCTTTCTTACTAAGCTAATGTAAGTAATACCAAGTATTAATTTGTGCAGTTTGACTCAAAACAGCCCTGAAAAAGAAAAGTTTGGGTATGCAGTAGCCTGGATATGCTGTAGCCTTGAGTCTGATTTTGATCTACACTGTCCACAACAACATCTTGAGTTCTGATTTGTGCTGAAACGTACAGATGATAAACCCATCTCTATGCAGCTCAATATTTAGACCTATCAGAAATTATCACAATCTACAACCAGGAAAACTATTCGATGGAAATGAAAGTCCCATCTTACAATTTTGAATAAAAGAAAAAAATGCAGCAATTTGAGCAATTGCTTGTTGCTTGAAGGATAGGGGAATAAAAAGGTTGTTTAGAATAGTAATGGTTTCAACTCTTTACCATACAAAAAAATTTTAGACACATCCATATTGAAAACATTAATTTTGTAGACAACATTTCAGATGTGGCTGAAATGATGGAATTTGCCTTTTAAAGGACAGAAAACAGTGTCAGAAATGGAGAAAATGCCAGTAACAAGCATTTTCTCCTTTTTCCACATTGTTTTATAAAGCTTTTTTCCTCAGGGTCGTTAAAACACTGGATTGTGTGGTAAAGGATTAACCTGCAGCATGCTCAATACTAGTCAGCTCTTTACCACATGATCCAAAATTTTTAAAGACACTGAATGAGCAGGCTTATGAAAACATTGTGGGAAAAGGAATTTTGGTAAGCAGCATTTCTCCTTTTCCCATAATGTTTTCTAACCTATCAAAGATCAAAATCATCATTTTAACTCTTTACCAAACAACAAATTTTCAGAATGGTCCAAATTGAAAGCATTAGCTGAGAACAAATGTGACACAGATGATGGAATTTGTCTGTGATGGGTTAGAAAACATTGTGGAAAATGGGGAAAATGCTGGTAACCAACATTTGCTCCTTTTCCCACAATGTTTTCAAATGTCCAATCTCTCAGGGTCGTTAAAACTCGGGATTATATGGTAAAGGGTTAAGCTACACTTAATGTTGTCTGCAAATGCTTTCAATTTCATTGAGTCCAATATTTTTTCATTTGGTAAAGGATTAACCCTTTACCACACAATCCCGACTTTTAACAACCATGAGAAAGAAGCCTTTTGAAAACATTGTGGGAAAAGGAGAAAATGCTGGTAACCAGCATTTTCTCCTTTTCCCACAATGTTTTTTATCCTTCTGAAATCAGTTTCAATTTTTGAGTTGCATTTATTTTGTCATCTGCAAAATGCTTCCAATTTGGACTGGACTAAAATTTTGTCGTTTGGTAAAGAGTTAAAGTGCATTTTCAAGATTCATTCAGGTGATACTGTAAGTGCTCAGATAAAGAGTGATCACTGCAGTTTGTCTCTGTATCGACCCTTAACCCTTTACCACACAGTCATGGGTTTTAACGACCCTGAAGAAAAAGCCTTTGGAAAATATTGTGGGAAAAGAAGAAAATGCTGATAACCAGCATTTTCTCCTTTTTCCACACTGTTTTCTACCCTATCATAGAGCTTAAGCTTATTTGTACCAACTTTGAATTTGTCATCTGCAGATGTTTTGAATTTGAAAGAGTCTAAAATTTGTCATTTGGGAAAGGGTTAACCCTTTACCAAACAACAAAATCTTCAACTAGTCCAGCAGATGACAAATTAAATGTGACTGAAAAATTGATACTTGTTTTTGAAAGGGTATAAAACATTATAGAAAAAGGAGAAAATGCTGGTTACGAGCATATTCTCCTTTTCCGACAATGTATTCAAAAGCCTCCTTTTTCGGGGTTGTTAAAAGTGGGGATTGTGTTGTAAAGGGTTAAAGTGCTGAATAAACCCAATGGAGATTTTCATTCTACAATAAGACCAAGGTAATTGTATTTTTAAGGCTGCCTTTTGACTTAACTGAATCAGTAAAGTGGACAGTATGGATGAAAGATCAGACTGCAGGTTTTGTGCAGTCTTTTCTTGATCTATACTTGCCGCAAAGGCAACTATAGTAGTGAAATACTCCTTAACCAAACAACAAACTTTTTGACTCGACCAACTTGAAAGCATTCACAGGCGACGAATCAAATGTAGCTAAAAATGATGATTTTTGTATTTGATAGGGTAGAAAACATTGTGGGAAAAGGAGAAAATGCTGGTTACCAGCATTCTCTCCTTTTTCCACGATGTTTTCAAAAGGTTTCTTTCTTGAGGTCGTTAAAAGTCAGGATTGTGTGGTAAAGGGTTAAAGGTTAAAAAGTTGATCATGTGACAGGCAGGGAATACATTGCAGGAAATAAACCAATTATGTTGTCATTATTGGTATTGTAGATGCTTATCCTTATACTGAACATTTTGTTCCAGTATAAGGCAACAAAACTTTGGACTTGTCTTAACCTTTTACCATACAGTGCCAACTTTTAACAACCCTGAGGAAGAAACCTTTTGAAAACATGGGAAAAGGAGAAAACGTTGGTAACCAGCATTTTCTCCTTTTCCCAAAATGTTTTCTAGCCTTCTCAAAACAAATTTCAATTTTTGAGTCAAATGTATTTTGTCACCTGTAAATGCTTTCAATTAGGGCAAGTTTAAAATGTTTTTGTTCGGTGAAGAGTTAAAGAATTGCAATTGTTTTGGGTCGTTAAAACTCAGGATTGTGTGGTAAAGGCTTGGCACAAGGCATTTGCAGACTACAATTTAATGTGGCTCAAATGTTGGAATTTTTCTCTGAAAGGAGAGGAAATGTGGGAAAGGAGAAAATGTTGAATACCATCATTTTCTCCTGCTCTTTTCCCACATTGCTTTCAAAAGCCTTCATCATCAAGATCTGTTTAAATGAGGATGTGTAGTAAAGGGCTAACCAGAAAAGTGGATAAAAGTTTAATCGATAACCTGTAAAGCCTTGATTGATTGATTGATTGAATGTTGTTTTATGCCGCTTTCAACATTATTTCAGTCATGTCACCGCTACAGCTCACATGTTCATGTATTTTCTGGGTTTCACCTGTCCAGTACTAGGCTAGGGCTCTGAAGTTTTTGCCTAAGGACAATTCCACAAAAAACCAGTGAATCAGGTAGGCCCGAACCCAGGACCTCCTGGTTACAAGTCCCACACTTTACCACTGAGCCACACAAGACCCATCATAAAGCCTTGAACCTGGCTTTTGTTACTTTGCAGACAGTATAGATTAAACATGCAGTCTTATCATGGATCTACAATGTTGGCTACTTTGCCAGAATATCTGAAAAGAGCAGGCTTGAAATGTCTATGTCTGAATCTTTCATACCCACTGGGAATGTTCATTTTTTAGCTCCACTGGCCAAAGGCCAGCGGGCTCATGTCATGGCCCGGTGTCCATCGTGCGTCCATCCGTCCGTGCGTGTGTCCGTCCGTCCGTGCGTTAACTTTTATTTCAAACATCTTCTTCTCTGAAACTACCCATCCAATTTTCATGAAACTTCACAGAAATGATCCTGCCATGGTCCTCTTCAGAATTTCTTGAAAGAATTTGATTCCTTCAAAAACTCTGGTTGCCATGGCAACAAAACTGAAAAATATTGGAAATCTTTAAAAATCTTCTTGTCTGAAAGCATAAGGCATAGGGCTACCAAATTTGGCATGTAGCTTTATGTAGTAGATCTCTATCATGTTTCTTGAAATTATAGCCCTGGGGTCAAAATTGGCTCTGCCCCAGGGGTCACAAGTTTTACATAGGCTTATATAGAGAAAACTTTAAAAATCTTCTTGTCTGGAACCATAAGGCATAGGGCTACCAAATTTGGCATGTAGCTTTATGTAGTAGACCTCTATCATGTTTCGTGAAATTATAGCCCTGGGGTCAAAATTAGCTCTGCCCCAGGGGTCACAAGTTTTACATAGGCTTATATAGAGAAAACTTTAAAAATCTTCTTGTCTGAAACCATAAGGCAGAGGGCTACCAAATTTGGCATGTAGCTTTATGTAGTAGACCTCTATCATGTTTCTTGAAATTATAGCCCTGGGGTCAAAATTGGCTCTGCCCCAGGGGTCACAAGTTTTACATAGGCTTATATAGAGAAAACTTTAAAAATCTTCCTGTACCTAGCCATAAGGCCTAGAGCTACCAAATTTTGCATTTAGCTTGACCTAGTAGGGGTCTACCAAAAGTGCCCAAATTATAGTCCTGGGGTCAATTTGGCTTCATGCTGGGCAGGGGGGGGGGGGGTTTCACAAGATTTTCATAGGCTTACATAGGGAAAACTTTTAAATCTTGATGTACATAGCCATAAGGCTTAGGCTACCAAATTTTGCATAATTATAGCATTATCTAGTGGACAACTACAAAGAGGGCCCAAGTTACAGCCCTAGGATCAAGTTTGACCCTGCACCAGGGGTCACAAGTTTTACATGGGTTTATGGAGTGAAAAGTTCAGAAACTGTCTTGTTACTAGCCATAAGGCCAAGAACTCCCAAATTTGGCATGTTATTCTTCTAATACACATATTCCCCATTTAGTCCGACTGTAGCCCTGGGGTCAAAGTTTTATAAGGGCTTATATAGTGAAGACTTCTCTTCATGGTTTATATTTATAAGCCAGTGGAGCGATACAGGGCCATGATGGCACTCTTGTTTTCTTTTTAGCACTTTAACCCTTTACCACACAATCCCAAGTTTTAACCACCCCGAGTAAGAAGGCTTTTGAAAACATTGTGCGAAAAGGAGAAAACACTGGTAACCAGCATTTTCTCCTTTTTAGCTCACCTTAGCACAACGTGCTAAAGGTGAGCTATTGTGATCGCCCTATGTCCGGCGTTCGGCGTCCGTCGTCTGTCGTCCGTCGTCCGTCAACAATTTCTTTAAACCTCTTCTTCTCCTTAACCACTGGGCCAATCTTGATGAAACTTGGCAGGGATGTTCCTTGGGTGAAGCTCTACCAAAATTCTTCAAAGAATTGAATTCCACCCACAACTCTGGTTGCCATGGCAACAAAAAGGAAAAAAAAGCAAAATCTTTGAAAATCTTCTTCTCTGAAACTAGAAGGCGCAGAGCTTTGATATTTGGTATGTAGCATCTCCTAGTGGACCTCTACCAAGTTTGTTCATTTGATGGCCCTGGGGTCAAAACTGGCCCCGCCCCGGGGGTCACAAGTTTGAGAATAGTCATAAAGAAGGAAAACTTTAAAAATCTTCTTCTCTAAAACTTGAAGGCATAGAGCTTTGATATTTGGCATGTAGCATCTCCTAGTGGACCTCTACCAAGTTTGTTCATATGATGCCCCTGGGGTCAAAACTGGCGGGCGTCATAATTTCCAACATAGGAACAAAGAAGGAAAACTTTAAAAATCTTCTCTAAAAATAGAAGGCACAGAGCTTTGATATTTGGCATGAAGCATCTCCTAGTGGACCTCTACCAAGTTTGTTCATATGATGCCCTTGGGGTCAAAACTGGCCCTGCCCAGGGGGTCACAAGTTCGAACATAGGAACAAAGAAGGGAAACTTTAAAAATCATCTTCTCTGAAACTAGAAGGCGTAGAGCTTTGATATTTGGTATGTAGCATTGCCTAGTGGACCTCTACCAAGTTTGTTCATATGATGCCCCTGGGGTCAAAACTGGCCCCGCCCCTGGGGTCACAAGTTTGAGCATAGTAACAAAGAAGGAAAACTTTAAAAATCTTCTTCTCTGAAACTTGAAGGCGTAGAGCTTTGATATTTGGTATGTAGCATCTCCTAGTGGACCTCTACCAAGTTTGTTCATATGATGCCCCTGGGGTCAAAACTGGCCCTGCCCCGGGGGTCACAATTTCCAACATAGGAACAAAGAAGGAAAACTTTAAGAATCATCTTCTCGAAAACTAGAAGGCATAGAGCTTTGATATTTGGCATGAAGCATCTCCTAGTGGACCTCTACCAAATTTGTTAATATGATGCCCTTGGGGTCAAAACTGGCCCTGCCCCGGGGGTCACAAGTTCGAACATAGGAACAAAGAAGGAAAACTTTAAAAATCTTCTTCTCTGAAACAGGAAGGCATGGAGCTTTGATATTTGGTATGTAGCATCTTCTAGTGGATCTCTACCACGTTTGTGCATATGATGCCCTTGGCGCAAAAGTTGGTCCTGCCCCGGGGGTTCACAAATTTGAACATAGGAACAGAGAAGGAAAACTTTAAGAATCATCTCTGAAACTGGAAGGCGTAGAGCTTTGATATTTGGTATGTAGCATTGCCTAGTAGACCTCTACTAAGTTTGTTCATATGATGCCCTTGGGGTCAAAATTGGCCCTGCCCCGGGGGTCACAAGTTCAAACATAGGAACAAAGAAGGAAAACTTTAATTTTTTTTTTTTCTCTTAAATGGGAAGGCATAGAGCTTTGATATTTGGTATGTAGCATCTCCTAGTGGACTTCTACCAAGTTTGTTCCAAGGATGCTGATTGGGTCAAAACTGGCCCAGCCCCTGGGGTCACAAGTTCGAACATAGGAACAAAGAAGGAAAACTTCTCTTCTGAAACCGAAAGGTGTGGAGCTTTGATATTTGGTATGTTGCATCTCAGAGTGGACCTCTACCAAGTTTGTTCATATGATGCCCCTGGGTCAAAACTGGCCCCGCCCTGGGGGTCACAAGTTCGAAGATAGGAACAAAGAAGGAAAACTTTAAATTTCTTTTTCTCTTAAACAGGAAGGTGTAGAGCTTTGATATTTGGTATGTAGCATTTCCAAGTTTGTTCATATGATGCCCCTGGGTCAAAACTGGCCCAGCCCCGGGGGTCACAAGTTCAAACATAGGAACAAAGAAGGAAAACTTTAAAATTCTTCTTTAAAACTGGAAGGTGTAGAGCTTTGATATTTGGTATGTAGTGATTCTCTTCTAAGTTTGTTTGCCCGTCTAAGCGCAACAAGTTCATTGAGTTCAAAATTGGGTCATCTTGGGTCATAAACTAGGTCACTAGGTCAAATTAAAGAAATACCTTGTTGGCACTCTCGAGGCCACATTATTTGCTCAATTGCCTTGAAAATTAGTTAGAAAGTTTGTCTTTATAAAGTCTCACATAAGATTAATTTGCGTCAACTTGGGTCATAAACTAGTTCACTGGGTCAAATGAAAGAAATACCTTGTTTGCACTCTGGAGGCCACATTTATTGCTCAAATGACCTGAAATTTGGCCAGAATGTTTGTCTTGATGAAATACCAGATGAGTTTGGATTTGGGTCACCTGGAACCATAAACTAGGTCACTAGGTCAAAATAAAGAAATACCTTTTGGGCACTCTAGAGGCCACATTATTTGCTTAATTGCCTTGAAAATTGGTCAGAATGTTTGTCTTTGTAAAATCTCACATGAGTCTAAATTTGGGTCAACTGGGGTCATAAACTAGTTCACTTGGTCAAATTAAAGAAATAGCTAGTGGGCACTCTAGAGGCCACATTTATTATTCATTTGATTTGAAAATTGGTTAAAACGTTTCTTTTGATATAGTCAAAGACCAGTTCAAATTTGGGTCACCTGGGGTCATAATCTAGGTCATTAGTTTAAATTAAAGAAATATCTTTAGGGCACTCGAGGCCACATTTTTTGCTCAATTGACTTGAAAATTGGTCAGAATGTTTGTCTTCATGAAATATGAGTTTGAAATTGGGTCACCTGCGGTCAAAAACTAGGTTACATGGTCAAATTAAAGAAAAACCTTTAAGGCACTCTACTAAGGTGAGCGACCCAGGGCCATCATGGCCCTCTTGTTTACAATGTTTCCTTCCTTATGAATGACATATCGCACCGTTTAAGTCATGTTTGATTTGTCGTCTGCAAATGCTTTCCATTTGGATGAGTTTAAGGTTTTATCATTTTGTAAAGATTTAAGGCTTAAAGATCAGACTGCTTGTTTTTCACAGTCTGACACTCATCTGCACTAGCAGCAAAAGCCACTGAAGTTGTTATTATGCTCAAAAGGTTAAACTTTTATCTTATACAAAACTCAAGAAACACATGAATAGGTGAGGTATCCACCTGATATTGCTGAAATATTGCTGACAGTGGAAAATTACGATTTTGTCATTTACAGAACAGTTCTTTAAGTTACAAATACATGTACATGTATGACTATACCCCTGCATTGTTCATGTTTTAGTATGTAAAAAATTAGTTTATAGAGATATGGGTAACCCTTTACCAAGCAATTGCTATTTTTAACAACCCTAAGAAGATGGCTTTTGAAAACATTGTAACAATGTTTTCTATACTACCAAAGAGAAATTTCAGTTTTTGAGTCACATTGATTTGTCATCAGCAGATGCTTTCAGCTTGGACAGGTCTAATATTTTGTCATTTAGCAATGGGTTAAAAACGGATATGGGTTAAGAAATTCAAATTGTAACATTACCTACAGTCTTCACAAAATCCCATGTGATATGTGCTCCCATGAATGGTCTAATTGAGGCAGTCCACATGATTTCCCAGGAGAGGGGTTCTATGACAGCGATTTGTCCCTCATTCCCTTGTGGGGTCATTGTAGGCACAGTAATTGAGGCATCAGATTTTGTAGTCAGAAAATCCTTAAATCCTGGTCACATTTAAATGACCTTGGACAAGGCGTTGCAGAGCCTCCAGCATACCCATGAGAAAGGAATGAGAAAGTATTTTTAATCGCTGGTAAACTTTTGCAAGTCGTGAAAACGCTTAATTCAAGCAAACAATTGTTGCTTAACCCTTTCCCATATAATCCCAAAACAATCCCAAGTTTTAACAACCTGCAGGGAAAAGCTTTCGAAAACATTTTGGCAACCAGCATTTTCTCCTTTTGTCCCAATTAAGTTTATATACTTCCAAAGAGAAATTTCAGTTTTGAGTCACATGTAATTTGTAGTCTGCATTATTATGCTTGGATCAGTCTGAAATTTTCTTGTTTGGTAAAGAGATAATCTTATATCAGTTTTCTGTGGGAAATCAGCAGGTGGCTAGAAAATGTTGTTGTGCACAAGCACAAGATTTTTAGCATAGGTAATTGCATAAGCTGCCAACTGATACAGCCTGGCCGGGTAGCTCATTGGTAAGCATATCTGACTAAATTTGACCTGGTAGTTGAGGGTTCTATACCTGGTTGAGGTAAACTTTCTTTCCAGCAAATTTTTACCTCTCACCCCTGATGCATGTGAGAAAAGTAGTTAGTGACTGTGGAAAAAAGTTTTGTCAGTTCTGGTGTTAGAAATCCAGGATACACATGAGTAGGTGCACTACCCCCGTGATGTGACTTAAGCTGTTAAAACGGCGGCAAATTCCAATACAAAGCTATTTTTTTGAAATATAGTTGTTTAATATGGCAATCAAGATCTTAGTTAGATATTGAAACCAACAGCATTGTTGTTGATTGCAAACAGCAATACTGTTAATGGCAATCGACACCAGTATTATTAATGCTTTATTAAATAGCAAAATTTTAGACTGGACCAAATTCAAAGCAATTGTTTTGGGAACGGTAGAAAGAAGTAGGGGAAAATGATGGTTACCATCATTTCCTTTTTCTCTGACAATGTTTTCAAAAGGTTTTTCTTCAGGGTCATAAGATCTAGTGACTGTGTGGTATATGGTTAATTGATGGCAACCAATACTGATGTTGCTGATAGCAATCAACACCATTGCTGTTAATGGCAGTCAATACCATCACAGTTGATACCAAAAGGAAATGTTTGCCATTAATGGCAACGAACAACATTGTTTTTAATGGATTTAAATACTATTTTTGCAAATGGAAATCAGTACTGTTGTTGATAATGGCAATCAATGCCATTGTAAATGACAATTGATGCCATTGTTGTTAATGGCAATCAACACCACCTTTGTTAATGGCAAGCAACATGAATGTTGATTTTGGAAATAAACACTGTTATTGTTACTAACAAACTACCCTATTTTCTGCTTTTTGGCAGCGGGTGAAACCCGCTGTCATAGTCCCCAGGTATGAGTTACTGATTTTCAACGCTTACAATATTTATCTAGGTCGAGAATTCTTGCATCCGGCAGCTTTTTCCTGGATACGCGAGGTAAACAAAACTTGATTCCTACACTTGACTAAATAGTTCCTCCATGAATACACAAACGATCATGTATAAATACGCGCTACTCGCGCAGACGACACCCTTTCAAAACTGCCTTACACCTTACGAGTTCATCCGTAATGTTACTGTAGAATAGAAACGGAAAGAGGGCGTCGGTATCTACATAGACCGAAAAAGTGCAAAAGAAAATATTTTCAGAGCAAAAGTTTTTATTAGTCGCCGCGCAGAAGCGCGCAACTATATTTTTAATAGTTTTTCGAGTTAGGAAATGGACAATGGGAATTTCTTTTTTATAGGGGTGTTAAGGTTAACAAGGAATCTTTCTACTTCGCCTTAAACTGGCTTTTTAATTCATTCTTAAACTACGAAGTATATACAATACGATACTATTTTTGCTCTGTTAATACTTACAACATCAAAAAAACAACATCAAAAAATCCGCCCAAGTATTACTTTTATTTTCGCTATTCGTGAGAAATGGACTCATCCAAATAAATGCCTTGTTTCCATTGGTCAAGGCTGTACAGGTTTCCAGTCATTTCGTACCTAGTTAATTTCGTACCTAGGTCATTTCGTAGATACGATTTTGGTCATTTCGTAACTACCTATACTTTCTATTTTGGTCATTTCGTATCCAGTTGGTCATTTCGTATCCACTTTCGTCATTTCGTACACAGGTTTAATTATCATTTTGATTATTTAGTACCTAGTTTTTCCTACTATTTGTGTTTTTTGTTGAATGACCACCGCTAAAATTGTACATTGCTGAAATTGTGTTGAATTCCGCCGAAGAACGAGTATGATGGTTATGATTGTATCTAACCATTATTGGTTACTTCTTTCTAAGTTTAGTTTTTAAAACAAAGATTGTTTAGAACCCTTTTGTTTATTTCTCACCAAGTTCTAGATAAATTTACAATGTACTTTGTTGGAAAAAATCTGGAGAGAGACCAGTTTTTCGCTGTGTTGTTCATAAATCGCAATGCAAAACCAGTATTCTTTATTAACAGCGTTCACCAAACAGTATAGTTTTAGACTTGTTTAAATTGAAAGCATGCCTTGCAAACTTACGTTCTCTCGAATCATACTATCCTAGGACAGCAACATTTTAGTAACTTGGCCCTGTTTTCAACACTTTCCCAAACAAACGCGGGTTATCACGTGCGCTGTCAAATTCTTTTGGAAAAACATGTTGGATAAGGAGAAATTACTCGTTATAAGCAATTTCTCCTTTAACAAATACTTTTCCCCCCACTACTAGCGAATTTTCTGCCATTTTTGCAGCTTTTTAAATTGTCGTCTGTCAACTCTTTGAATTTGGAAGAGTCTGATATTTTTCGTTTGGAAAAGAGTTCAGAGAGCGCTATGCGAGGGTATTAGATACTGTTTCAGAAGACAGCTTTTGATATAGATTCACAGTCACATCAATTTCATAATGTGTTAAAAAATCTGCTGATGAAAACTGACATTTACTTATTTGCCCTGGCTTTCTTGAAGCATTAAATAAAAAAATTTGCGGCAACTTTGATTCTTTGCATCGACTTTTTCTTGTCGGTGTTTGTTTGCATGATGAATTTTGAGCATAGGGCATCGTAATGGGATTCGTGTAACATCGCCTTTTATCGCCAAAGTCATACAGATTTGGCTATGACAGGCGATGTTACACGAAAAGTCACCCATTAAGCCTTTGGCAGACGGCAAAATTTCAGCTGTGTTCAAACTGAAAGCATTTGCAGACGACAATTTCATTGTGACTCAAATGGTACAAGTTTTATTTTATAGGATAGAAAACATTGTGGATAATAGAGAAAATGCTGGTTCCCAGCATTTTCTCCTTTCCCAGACTGTTTTCACAAGGCTTTTTTCTCAAGGTTGTTAGAAGTCGGCATTGAGTGGTAAAGAGTTAAAAGTAGTTATAACTGCAAATTATATTATGCATTTACTTGTACAACACAATCTCAAGTTTTAACGACCCTTAGAACATAACTTTTTACAAACATTGTAGGAATGGGAGAAAATGCTGGTAAGCAGCATTTTCTCCTTTTCCAACAATGTTTTCTACCCTATCAAAGATGTACACTGTTTTTGAGCCATGTTTCAATTTTCGTCTGCAAATGGCTTCTTTCAGTATAATTTATTAGCAGTTAATGAAATTTAAACAGCTTGGGTCATAACAGCTGCCAGTGTACCTATGCATGCGTTTCTTGGCTATTTCCTTAAGGTCATGCACTGAATAACAACATGGCATAAATGATAAGTGGATCAGAAAGAAGACCATGCTGGAAATTTAAACCAGCAGTACCAACTTCAAGTCTTTGAGCTACAAACTCCTTAAAAGGGATTGGCAAAACTTTTATAATGCACATTATTTGGCCTACAAGGATTTTGAGGTGTAAAACCTCAAAATTATACTAAGACTGGTTTTCAGTACTTTAAGATACCTTTCAAGAATTTCATAAATGTTACGGATTGATATAATAGAAAACATTGGTTAGAAGCACTTTCTCCATTTCCACAAATATCTTTAAAGGCCTCTTCCACAGGGTCATAAAAACTTGGGATTGTTTTGGAAAGGATTAATATCATTTATTCAAGTCTTGTTTTCTGCCTGTGCTCATGTACTAGATTTTATCTTTATTTTAGCCACAAACAAATGAGCTGTGCTTTGGCAAAAGGGGGCTTCTTGCATCCTCGTGATGGATTATACCAAGCAAGACATAAATAATTATTGATCCATAGACCGACCCTTCGATGTACAGAAAATGGACCAATGGCGAAAAGTTTCAGCCCAGGTCAGCCTGTGAAGACTGCACAGACTGACTGCCTTCACAGGCTGACCTAAGTCTATACTGTTTGCAGATCGATTAAGGCACCTTTTTACTTCAAGTCAAGTATAAAGGAAACCTGTGCAAAGAAAGTAATAAGATCTGTAGCTTGCACAAACCCGCTGCCTTCAGTGCGTCAGCGCTTTGATTATACAGTGTTTTCAAGGGTCTTTCATGTTCAGCTTTGTGATAACAAAGAATGAAATGTCAGCAAAACCATGTTGTCTTCTAGGAATATCTCGCTAGGAGATAAACAAGTTTATTGGGGCAGAAATAACACGCTCAAAGACAAAAATCTGAAGGCCTGAAAAGACCGTTGAAAATATAGAAATCAATAAAAGTTAATCAGTGTGAGATCATATCAACTTATGTACAGGAAATGGACTTTAATGGTGACCTCAGTGACAGCTACAGATTGGTGATTGGTTGGTAAGGTTAAAGAGAGGAGAGTAGGGCAGATTTTGAAAAGGGGTGGGGGGTGAGGAGAGAGAAGGATGGGGAGGATGATGAGAAGGGGGAAACTGGAGTGAGATCATAAAGTTATCAATTTATGAACTCAAAACTTAAAGTCCCTGTAGCAGACAAAAGTAAACAAAGGAGGTGTTAAAATTATTAGAACTTACCAGAAATTGATTCCAAGAAAAGAGCTCTAATTACAGAATTTCCTTGAAAAAAGTGTATGAGCATTGTTCTGTGAAAAGGGAACTTAATACATCTCCAAAAAGTGTCAACCCAAGTCAGCCTGCGCAGACACTTCAGGCCGACTTGGGTTGAAACTTTTTGCTATTTGTAAACATTCTGCCCTGAAAGGAAAATCATTGGAAAGTAACTGCCTCAACTGAGTATCAAACTTGCAACCACCAGATCACAAGTCAGATACGCTAACCACTGAGCTACCCGTGCAGGCAGTATTACTCTCAAATGTAGAAAATTCTTCAGCATAAGACTAAGAATATTCTTAAGAATGGTTGGTGAATACAGACTTAGAGGATCGCTGTTTGATTCCCCAGCATGGCATAATTTTCCCAGAGAGGATGGTAAAAGGATTCATTCTTCTCTCGCTAGTGAACTTTGTTGGGAAAACAGCCATTAGCTGTGGAAGAATATTGTTTGAAGTAAGGGTAAATGAAACTCCTGGAAAGCATGTGTAGGTACACTGGCAGCTATGGTGTAACTGAAATAATGTTGAAAACAGCATTAAACATCATGCAAACTAACAGGTATCTGTTGTGTTTCAGGTATTTTGAAAATTAAAAAAAAATGTACACTAAACTAGTTGTACAAATTTCTCATCTAAAAATGCATGCAAAGCACATAGCTAGGCTTTGAGTATTCAAATTAAAATATTCAATAAACAGGATAAAAAAAACCCAAATTAGATGTTTTATTGCATATTTGTGTCCCTAGAGTCTTGTTACAGGTCTAAATATCTTTTTGATGTTCCTAAAATATATAAGCCCTTTACCAAACAATCAGTGTTTAACCCTTTACCAAACAACCCCGTGTTTTCATGACTCTGAGAAAGAAGCGTGTTGAAAACATTATGGGAAATGGAGAAAATGCTGGTAACCAGCATTTTCTCCGTTTCCCACAATGTTTTCTACCCCACCTAAAGCAAATTTCAATTTTTGTGTCAGATTGATTTTGTTGTATGCAAATGCTTTCAATCTGGAAGAGTCTAGATTTTTTTTTGTTTGGTAAAGGGTTAAATGACCCTGAAGAAGAAGGCTTTTGAAAACTCTGTTGAAGAAGAGGGAAATGCAGGTAACCAACATTTTCTCTTTTTTTCAACAATTTTTTTCCCTTTTTATTGACAAATTCCATCATTTTACTCACAATTAATTGTGTAAATGCCTTCAATCTGGACAACTCTTAAAGTTATGTTTTGTAAAGATTTCAGACTACATTACATTGTAGAATGGTCCATGCTCAAAGCTTTTGCAGAGGACAGATTAATTGTGGCTGAAATGATGTTACTTCTTTAAAAGTTTAGAATATATTGTGTGGAAAGGAGAAAGATTCTGGTTTCCAGCATTTTCTCCTTTTTGCACAACATTTTGAAAACTGTCTTTCTCAGGGTCATTAGAATACAGTATTGTTTGTAAAAAATGTTAACCCTTAATGTATGAGGCTACCAGTATGTATTCAGACACTTGTATGTATTAAGCACAGGACACACTTTGAAGAAAAGATGTGGAAAAAATTGTCAAAAAAAGAACAAAGCAGCTAAATTGATGAATGTAATTTTTTTTGGAGGGAAAAAAGACTTAGTAATTTCTAAGAAAAAGTTATTGTTCCTTTTTCTCAGTTGTTTCCTACCTGTAGAAAAAGAACATGCATTTGTTTAGTCAATTTTTTTCCTTTGTGTAATTTTTTACAGCTTTAAGTCCAAGGATATGTCACTACCCTACAGTAATTTTATACATATCTAAATTCAAACCATTTGCAGACGAGAAATCAGAGATGGCTCAAATGATGAAACTTGCTTTTATTTGACTAGAAAACAATGTGAGGAAATTCTCCTAACCAGCATTTTCTCCTTTTTCCACAATGTTTTCAAAATTTTCTTTCTCATGGTTGTCAAAACTTGGGATTATGTGGGAAAGAGTTAACCCTTACAGAACCGAATAAAACCAACAGACATTTTCACTTTAGAATTCACAGACTCTAATAATTGCAATATCTTGGTGGCTTTTGTGTATAGAGTTTCATCAAAGCAGATAGTGAAGATCAAAGATCAGACAGTACATTTTTTGCAATCTGATCTTGATCTGTACTGGCCACAAAGGCAACTCTAGTTGTGAAGAGCCCTTTAACTCTTTACCACACGACAAAAATGTAGACTTGTCCCAATTGAAAGCATTTAAGCAGATGACAATTTAAATGTGGCTCAAATGATGGAAGTTGTCTATGGTAGGGTAGAAGACATTGTGGGAAAAGGAGAAAATGCTGGTTACCAGCATTTTCACCTTTTCCCATAATGTTTGTAACCTTCTCGTTCAGGGTCGGTGAACCTCAGTGTTGTTGTGGTAAAGGGTTAAGAGTTAAGATGCTGTGCGTTGGTCTGCAAGTCTGCAATTACAGAAATGTTCCACGGAATAAAATGTTAGACAGGGGGTCTAATGATTTATTCCTGCAGGACACAGATCGATTTAGTAATTTGCCAATAAGTTACAAATATGATACCCCAGCAGTTAGCAGATTTTGTAATCATTGTGGCAAAAGGAGGATTGTTAATGACTTACTTGTTGAACATGCAGATCAATTCAACAGTTTTGTTGTATTTATAATCCTCCTTTTCCCACAATGTATTTTTCCCTATCATAGACAGATTCCATATGGTGTGCGACATTGAAATTGTTGTCTGCAAATGCTTTCAATTTGGACAAGTCTACCTTATTGTCGTGTGGTAAAGACTTCATCAACATGGATGTCTTTACTGCTCACCAACAGTTTCTGCCTTGCTAAAGAGTAATTGGGAACTGTTTCTTGCATAATGTGTTCTTAGGAGGGTTGACATGGAAGTAATTGTAGACTGTTGTAAGGAAATAAAAATATTAATCTGTGATAGTGTATTTCATGTATTTTCAATGACCCTGAGAAAAGGGTATGTAGAAAACCTTGTGGAAAAAGGAGAAAATGCATTTCTCCTTTTCACACAGAGTTTTCTACACTTTCAGAGACACTTGCCATCATTTTCAGCTACATAATATTTGTCTTCTGCAATAATAATGATTTCAATTTTGACAAGTCTAAAATTTTATAGCTTCGTTACAGAGTCAGAAAGGTTTTACTCACTTACCCATCCGACACCATAGGCAAAACTAGGGGCTTTTGTGGATGGCATAGATCAAAATCAGACTGCACAGAACAAGCAGTTCGATCTTGGATCTATGCCAATCGCATGTTCACTCAAGCCTATAAGATGAAATTCTGTCTGAGACTCATCAGGTTCTATTTTCAGATGTCAAAAGAGATTGAGTTTTTGTGGCATTTTTTGAAGACAATGCCACTATGAGTTCAATACAGCATTTTGAAAATCATGTATCGTAGTTTGTGCAAAACCAAAGGGAGTAAACCCAATTAAACTTAATTTTTCTAAGACACATAAGTGTTTCAATTGCACTCAGATATGAAATTGAAAATGGCGTATTACAATAAAGTGGATTAGGCCATAGATTGTGGAAATACTTCTTTTTTTATCGGAAATAGCTTGATCTGCTATGGCCTTCTATTAGCGTAATGATACACAAAATCTTTGTCTCCTGACTGCCCGATTCCATACTTTCTTGTCCCAAAACCAGTTCGTTCCCAGGTTTATTGGTCCCTTGGCTTGTTTGCCCGACCTTGATCGCCCCACAAGATCGCACGCAACTCTATCAGATTGTATATGACTGTATAATAGGTTGACTTTCAAGAGAATATTTTGAAACTATTTCTATTGTTTACTTTTCAAATTATTAATTCCACAATGGCTCCCTTGAC
The DNA here is from genome assembly GCA_945859785.2 of Tridacna gigas. Lineage (NCBI taxonomy): Eukaryota > Metazoa > Mollusca > Bivalvia > Cardiida > Cardiidae > Tridacna > Tridacna gigas. The sequence continues at coordinate 28,656,217 of OX244036.2, read as the reverse complement.
GAATGCCACACCAGTGCTTTCAATTTGATCATGGTTGGTGCTGAATTAAAGTTTTAGAAGACTAAAATTAACAGCTGCATTTGTAGTAATACCTCACAAAATACTGGACAGAGGAGATCTGAGACAGGAAAGCACATTCTATGCAGTCTGATCTTGATCTACATTGTCTAGAGGGGGACCTGTGCTGCTCAATCATCATGGTTTAGGATTAGCAATTCAGAGGCTCTAATCAAGAGGCTCAGTCCTGACTCAAAGTGCAGGGTTTTTCATGAGAGTGTCCTTGGTCAAGACACTTCAGAGCCCAGCCAAGTACTGGTGAAGACCAAGAAAACACATGAATCATGGGCTTTCACTGTGATAATGACTGAAATAATGTTGAAATGGACATAGAACACTATTCAGTCAAGTACAGTGCAACCTTGGTCTATTATTCACAAACTACTTTCAAGAACATTCTTGGTCTAGAATTACAGATTTTGAAAGTAGCACATCTGACTGGGGAAACCATTTGGCTTTGCCAATCAGAAGCTGTGTTACTTTTTTTTAAGATTAAAAAAATTATTGAGAATAAGACAAAGAATATTCTTAGGAATGGTTTTTGAACGGGGACCCTGTGTAAAGCAAGCATAGTAGGGACACTTGAGAATGTGATTACTTATGGCAGTTGCTCTCTTAGTACAGGTGTATTTCAACATATTTGCCTTCTCTTGGAAATCATTATATGGTGGCATATTACTCAGGTTGTTTTCTTAACAGAGGTGGCCACTGAGGCAGGTTTTGCTGTAATTCTGTATTTTTTGCAACCATGGTTGTAATCAGGATTCTGTGGGGTGAAATGCCAAACAAACAAACAGAATTACCTATATTATTGCAAGCTGTAGGTAAAGGAAAGTATTTATGATATTATCACAAACAACTTTGTTTACTTCCAGGTGTTAATAGAAACATTGGCCCATCTAGGTGCTCAGGTGAGATGGGCTGCCTGCAACATCTATTCCACACAGGTAGGTGATTTAACCCTTTTCCCAACATTCACTTGTATTAAAAACCCTGAAGAAGAAAGCTTGTGAAAATATTAGGGGAAAAGGAGAAATTGCTGGTAACCAGCTTTTTTAGCTTACTTGAGCACAAAGTACTCAAGGTGAGCTATTGTGATCATGCTGTGTCCATTGTCCGTTGTGCAGTCGTCAACATTTACCTTGTGTGCACTTTAGAGGCCACATTTTCAGCCAGATACTCATGCAGCTTGGTCAAGATGTTTGTCTTGTTAAGATCTTAGACAATTTCGAAATTTGGTCATGTTGGGTCAAAATGTAGGTCACTAGGCCAAATCTTAGCAAAAACTTGTGTGCACCCTAGAGGCTACATTTCAGCCTAATACTCATGTAACTTGGTTATAATGTTTGTTTTGATAATATCTTGGACAATTTTGAATTTGGGTCACGTTGGGTCAAAAAGTAGGTCTCTGGGCCAAATTTTAGCGAAACCTTGTGTGCACACTAGGGGCCACATTTTCAGTCAGATACCCATGAAACTTGGTCAGAATGTTTGTCTTGATAATGTTTTGGACAAGTTCAGAATTGAGCCATGTCAGATGGAATAGTAGGTCTCTGAGCCAAAACTTAGAAAAACCTTGTGTGCACTGTAGAGGCCACATTTTAAGTCTGATACTCACAGAACTTGGTCAGAATATTTATCCTAATAATGTCTTGGACAACTTTGAAATTGAGTCATGTTGGTGTTTATCTAAATAATGTCTTGGACAAATTTGAAAATGGGTCATGTCGGGTCAAAAAGAAGGTCTCTGGGTAGTGGTGAAACGGTTTACCGATTAACCGATTAACCGCGGTCTATTCAAAGAAAAAACCGAAACCGGTTCGAATTTTACCGTATCGGTATTTCTGCAATATGTGAACTTCTCTTAATTGCATCAGAAAGTCCGGTTTTCCCAAAAATTCTGTCTGAAATCGATCGTTTTTCAACTTACAGTTCTAAAGATTTCCGAAAGCGAAAGTTGTTTATTTTTTTCCACAGGCGGTGTCACCGGTGTTTAGGTAAAACTATGACCACATAAAATTCACGACACGAACTCCAAATAAACGTCGAGCTTTAATGCTTTTGGATCAATGGAGTTTGTATGTTATTCATTTCTTATAACTTTGCTCACACTTATTTTTGCGTTTTCCAGTAGTTAAGCTGCAAAGTATTAGTGTTAGTGCAGTAAGCAACTGAGTAAGTTAGTGCATCGCACTGTCTACTCTGTTGAGCCATGTCCCGAAGTTCGGTATAGTAGCGCTGGTTTTTATATAAACAAGTACGCTCTTGAAGAAAAAAAATGGCAGACGAAAATCGTCAAGATAGCGAGTGTTAAAGACTAGTCAATTTTAGTTTGTTTTTATTTGTTCATGCGAAACAATTGATTTTTAGTTCATTATCTTGAAAGAATGGAAGAGTTCCAAGCACATGTACTAGTTTTCTTTATCACCTTTTGAGCATATGCTACCCTAACAGTGACTACAAGTGGTCAGATATGCTAAATGTCAGCATATACAGCATATTGCAATACGTATTGCAATACGGGTCAGCCGTATTGCAATATATTGCAATACGCTTTTTACCGTATTGTTTCACCCCTATCTCTGGGCCAAATCTTAGAAAAACTTTGTGTGCACTCTAGAGGCTACATTTTCAACCTGATACTCATGAAACTTGATCAGAATGTTTGTCTTGATGATATCTTGGACAAGTTTGAATTTGGATCACTTTGGGTCAAAAAGTAGGTCACTGGGCCAAATCTTAGAAAAATCTTGTGTGCACCCTAGGGGTCTCATTTTCAGCCTGATGATTATGAAACTTTTTCAGAATGTTTGTTATAATGGATTTTTTGGACAAGTTTGGAATTGGGTCATGTCAGGTCAAAAAGTAGGTCACAGTGCCAGTTTTTTGTTAAACCTTGTGTGCACTGTAGAGGCCACACTTTTAGTAAGATACTCATGAAACTTTTGTCAGAGTGTTTGTCTCGATAATGGCTTTGAACAACTTTGAAATTGGGTCATGTCAGATTGAAATGTGGGTCACAGGGCCAAGTCTTTGAAAAACCTTCTACTAAACTTTTAGCCTGATACCCATGAAACTTGGTCAGAATGTTTGTCTTGATGATATTTTGGACAATTTTTGAATTGGGTCATGTAGGATTGAAAAGTAGGTCACTGGGCCAAATCTTAGAAAAACCTTGTGTGCACTGTAGAGGCCACATTTTCAGCCTGATACTGATGAAACTTGTTCAGAATGTTTGTCTTGATGATGTCTTCGAGAAGTTGGAAATTGGGTCATAGTGGGTCTAAAATTAGGTCACAGTGCCAGTTCTTTGTTAAACCTTGTTTGCATGCTAGAGGCCACATTTGCAGCCTGATAACCATGAAACTTGGTCAGAATATTTGTCTTGATGATATCTTGGACAAATTCGAAATTTGGTCATGTTGGGTCAAAAACTAGGTCACTTACACTCATTTGTTTTACATCATTAAAACCAGGACTTCTTTAGCTTTATTAGCTCACCTGAGCACAAAGTGCTCAGGATGAGCTATTGTGATCACTCACCGTCCGTCTGCGTCTGTCCGTCCGTCCGTCTGTCCGTGCGTCCGTCCGTCCGTCGTCCGTCCGTCCACATTTTCTTGTTTACACTCTAGCATCTACAAATATTAACCAATCAGCACCAAACTTGGTCAAAATGTATATGACCATAAGATCTCGGATGAGTTCGATTATGGGTCTAATCGGACCAGAACATCTGGAGTTATTCGCCCTTGAATTAGAAAAATTGCTATATTTGACTTTGTTTACACTCTAGCATCTACAAATATTAACCAATCAGCACCAAACTTGGTCAAAATGTATATGACCATAAGATCTCGGATGAGTTCGATTATGGGTCTAATCCGACCAGAACGACTGGAGTTATTTGCCCTTGAATTAGAAAAATTGCTGTATTTGACTTTGTTTACACTCTAGCATCTACAAATATTAACCAATCAGCACCAAACTTGGTCAAAATGTATATGACCATAAGATCTCGGATGAGTTCAATTATGGGTGTAATCGGACCAGAATGACTGGAGTTACTTGCCCTTGAATTAGAAAAATTGCTATATTTGACTTTGTTTACACTCTAGCATCTACAAATATTAACCAATCAGCACCAAACTTGGTCAAAATGTATATGACCATAAGATCTCGGATGAGTTCGATTATGTGTCTAATCCGACCAGAACGACTGGAGTTATTTGCCCTTGAATTAGAAAAATTGCTGTATTTGACTTTGTTTACACTCTAGAATCTACAAATATTAACCAATCAGCACCAAACTTGGTCAAAATGTATATGACCATAAGATTTCGGATGAGTTCGATTATGGGTGTAATTGGACCAGAATGATAGGAGTTGTTTGCCCTTGAATTAAAAAAATTGCTATATTTGACTTTGTTTACACTCTAGCATCTACAAATATTAACCAATCAGCACTAAACTTGGTCTAGATATATACGACCATAAGATCTCGGATGAGTTCGATTATGTGTCTAATCGGACCAGAACGACTGGAGTTATTTGCCCTTGAATTAAAAAAATTGCTACATTTGACTTTGTTTACACTCTAGCATCTACAAATTTAAGCCAGTCAGCACCAAACTTGGTCAAAATATATATGACTGTAAGGTCTCGAATGAGTTTGATTGTAGGTCTTATAGGACCCGTTATTGCTGTGTCATGGAAAAAGGGGGCTTGACGTATATTTTCATTGTGGACCAATATCTCTTTAACTACAGGGCAAAATGTCATGAAACTTCATCTTTTTATTGTTTATTGCAAGCCACAGACAATAGTTATTTGTTTTTATTTCATGAAATGCCATGTCATGAAAAAAGGGGGCTAAATGTTTAATTTTGTCATGGACCAATGACCATCTGTTTGTCCATCTTTCAGGACAGATATCTTCTAAAATCCTTGACAAAAACTAATAGAAATTCATACAGGTGTTCCTATTGATGTCCGCTGATATTTATTGGGTTTTTTTTCCTTTTTGATATCAAATACTGTCTCATAGGAAAAAGGGGCTTCATGTATATTTCTGTTAAGGATCAATATACATGTATCTTCAACTCAAAATCCTGGACAAAAATTTGTGAAACTTCATACATGTGTTCCTTATGATAGTCCGCCAATATCATTAGTTTAGCTTTTTTGATTAAATGTCATGTCATGGAAAAAGGGGGCTTCACATATATTTTCATTATGGATTAATATCTCTTTAACTACAAGACAAAATGTTATGAAACTTCATCTTTATGTTGTTTATCACAAGCCACAGACAATGGTTAGGCCTATTTGTTAGCTCACCTGAGCACGAAGCGCTGGGTGAGGTATTGTGATTCGTCGTTGTCCGGCGTCCGTCTTTCCACAATTCCTTTAAACATCTTCTCATCCTAAACCAATCATGTTGAAACTTGACAGGCATATTCCTTGGGTGAAGTTCTACCAAAGTTGTTAAAAGAATTGAATTAACCCTTTAACTCCAGGGGTCACAATTTTGAGCAAAATTGTATATAGAGCAAACTTTAAAAATGTTTTTGTCTGAAACTAGAAGGCCTAGAGCTTTGATATTTGGTATGTGGCATTTCCTTGTAGACTTCTACCAATTTTGTTCAAATGATGCCCCTGGGTCAAAAAAGGACATAAAGGTATACAGAATGAACTTTAAAAGTCTTGTTCTATTTAACCCTTTACCACACAATCCCAAGTTTTAACGCCTGTGAGAAATAAGGCTCTTGAAAATATTGTGGGAAAAAGAGGAAATACTTGTAACCAGCATGTTTTCCTTCTTCCACAATGTTTTCCACCCAACCAAAATCAAATTTAAATTTTTGAGTCACATTTATTTTGTTGTCAGCAAATGGTTTGAATTTGGACAAGTCTTAACCCTTTAAGCGCCTTTCACTACTATAGTTGCCTTTGTGTCTAGTGTAGATCAAGATCAGACTGCACGAAATATGCAGTCCGATCATTGATCTATACTGTCTGCTTTGTTGAAACACTGCAGACAAAAGGCACCCACGCAGTTGTTATCATCTTGGACTCATTCTGGAATGAAAATGGCCTTTGGGTTTAAGGATTAAATTTTGTTGTTTGTTAATACATGTAATTTGAGCCAAGCCTGTTAGCTCATTACCTACAGGGCTAGCTATGCAGGGATGTCAAGTTTAAATCTCAGTTGGGCCAAGCACTCAGGTAACCAGGATTTTTTTAACTTTTTCCACAATGTTCTCTACCCATCCCAAATCTAAGTTCATTTTTTGAGACAAATTTATTTTGTTGTCTGCAAATGCTTTGAATTATAGACCAGTCTAAAATTTTTGTTTGGTAAAGAGATAAAGATAGACCAAGTAATATGCATTTCAAGACTGTGTTGTAGGCAATACTATCTTGCAGAATATAAGGCATATATATCCAAGATCCAACTGCAGTCTGATCTTTATCTACACTGTCTGATAAAACATCCTGTCTTGCGTACCCCTAGCCTTGGTTCCCACCTGATCATTTTTTCCTTTTATCTATTCAGGACGGACAGATGCAGTTTAAATTTGACATGAAGCCCCCTTTTTCCATGACACAGCAATAAATTCCAAAACCCTGACAATATGTGCTAGGTCACTTGATGTGTGAAAATTTCATCCAAATCTGTTGAGATACATGTATGTCCAGTAATTAAAGAGATACTGGTGAAAAATGAAATATAACATGAAGACCCCTTTTTCCATGATGCAGCTATAAATTGCAGAACCTTGACAATATGCGCTAGGTCACATGATGAGAAACATTCTGTGAAAACTTTTGAAAACATTGTGGGAAAAGGAAAAAATGCTGGTAACCAGCATTTTCTCCTTTTTCCCACAAAGTTTTCTACCCTGTCAAAGAAATATTGTGTCACTTGAGCCAATATGAAAATGTTGTCTGCAAATGCTTTCAATTTGGACAGATCTAAAATTTTGCCATGTGATAAAGGGTTAAAGGCTTTGACAGCATTTTTCTCTCTGGCTGTTAGGATGTATCTTTGAACATTGTGTTCATTGTATTTTGAGTTCATATTTGTTCATTCATTTAACTCTGTAGTACAGATTTTATCTTGTAAATCTTAGAAGTCATTATAAGTTTTGTTCTTCAGTTTGTGGTGTTTGTCTTAATTTATAAATAAGTTTATGACCCCCCCCCCCCCTAGATTTTGGGCATATACTCACCCATGAATTGAAGTACCATTTGAAAGATCTGTTCAGGTAGGGCCAAGGTCAATGTCACACTTGAAGGTCAAATTTTTGTAAGCTGGACGCATTTAAAGGTTGGTGCAAGACTATTGCAAGTGTAAATACATTGTTTATGTGTTTTACAATAGCAATTACCCATGAACATGTCCCTGGACAACAACTGTAGTTGGTGGTGTATTTAACAACATTATAATACTAACTTGTATAGAAAGTCTTGAATCGGCAAACATTCTCTACTAAGTTTGTTCAAATCAGGCAACTTTTTGCCACACACCAAAAGGCCTAGCGCTTTGTTATTATTCCTTCAAAACTCTGTTCTGGATGTATATCGGAGTCAGCTTGTCGGTCCATCCATCCATCCATCCATCCATCCATCCATCCATCAGTCTTTCTGTAACATTTTCTTGTCAGAGCTAGTTCTCAACAACTACAGGACAGATTTCATTCAAACTTTAGAGAGACTCGGTGCCAAGCAAGAATGTGCATATTATATTTTGGTGACGGTTCATTGAATTTTTACAAAGTTATTTTCCTTTGATGAAATTTCTTGTTCTCCCTATTTTCCAAAAACTATTGGACAAATATCATTCAAACTTCTCACAAATATTTATATAACCGGGTTTGGTTAAGAAAGATTATCTTCTTGTCTAAACCAAGAAGACCTAGAGCTTTGGCCTTGCACTTCGATATTTGGTATTTATCTTCATTGTAGACCTTTACGGCTTGGTACTCAGGTGAGCGATATAGGACCATCATGGTCCTCTTGTCATAGATGACATTCATCAGGTGGGTATTTTAGCGCCAGTGACCCTCTTGTCTTTTTTTTTCCCACATGGTTTTCCATCCTTTTGATAAAGAATACCTTATTACTTCAGCCATATCATGTTTGATGTATGCCAATTTTCTAGTCAAGAAAGTGTAAATGGAGCTAGATAGCTCTTCTGGTTATAAAACAAGGCTTGAAAAGGGATTCCAGACTCATTTCCCAAGCTTTGCAAATTTCATTCCATGGGTTGATGATAGTCATTGTGACAGAATTCATTCTTCTCTCAGTGATGAACTTTATTTCAACAAGTTTAGTGTGGGAAAGCAGCCATAAGCTGGGGAAGAATATTGTGCAAAGTACTGGTAAAAGAAAACCTAGGAAAGCATTGATAGGTGCGCTTGCCACAGTGATATAACCTAGTAATATTAAAAATAGCATGAAACACCATACAAACAGAATTAACAAGTGTGAAGTTTTGTCATGTGGTTAAGTGATTATCAGACTATTGGAGCCTTGAAGCAATTAACCCTTATCCTGCTAGATAACGTAAATGAAACTTTCAAGCTGATGGTAAAAACCAAAATGTTGGTATTTCAAAGTTACAGGGTTGAGGAAATATCTCTTTATCGGGCCCGCCCAGGTAGCTAAGCGTATCTGACTCGTGGTTGCGAGTTCAACATTACCCAGTTGAGGCAAACTTTCTTTCGGGCAATTTTTCACCTCTCACCTCTGATGCATGTGAGAAAAGTAGTCAGTGGCTTTGGAAAGAAAGTTGTGCCAGTACTGGTGTGAGAAAGCCAGAAAACACATGGGTGTGTCACTGACCGCCATGATATGACCTGAGCTGTTTAAATGGTGTTAAACTCCAATACAAACCAAACTATTTATCAGACAGTTAGATCCAAGATCAGACTGCGTGTTCTGTGCAGTCTGATCTTGATCTATGCTGTCCACAAAACGTCCATTAGTCGCGCTTAGCAGCCCAAGGGTTAATACTTTTCCTTGTGGATGGGAGGAAACATGTTGGTTTATGCCTACATTTACTTTGATACGTTGCTGTACTCAAGAGATAAGATTCCTTCTTTTCATCAGTGAAAGACTGATAGTTTTTTCCCAAAATCAAAACAATATTCTGTTTTTCTGAAAAAAAAAAAATTCAATGATATCCTGATAATTATGTTGTAGCATGAAAATTACTAAATGTTTCATTGCCTCTTGATAAAGATGTACATCAATGATATCTCTCTAAAATATTCAAGAGCAACATTAACTGTTGCATTAGAATGAAAAAAAAAAATTCTAAAAGGAGAAAGTTGTTGAAGCAAATTCACGTGAAGACAGTGAACCTGTGTTTCCTGATTTTAAAATTCATTGCCTCAACTATGGATCTATGTAGTACCTTATCTGAAGAAAACTGTTAATTCCAATTTGTCTCGAGTCAGCAACCAACTTATCATTGGATCACAAGTAATTTATCCCTTTACCACAAAATCCCGGGTTTTAACGACTCTACAGAAAAAGCCTTTAGAAAACATTGTGGGAAAAGGAGAAAATGCTGGTAACCAGCATTTTCTCCTTTTCCCACAATATTGTCTACCCTTTCAGAAACAAACTTAAATTATTTAGCCACATTTATTTTGTCGTCTGCTAATGCTTTGAATTTGGACAAGTCTAAAATTTTGTCGTTTGGTAAAGGGTTATTTACCTTAACCCTTTACCACACAATCCCGACTTTTAACAAACCTGTGGAAAATCCTTTTGAAAACATTGTGGGAAAAGGAGAAAATGCTGGTATCCAAAAAAATGTCGTTTGATAAAGAGTTAAGAGCTCTTTACTTGACTTCGTTTTGTAGATAATTGATTTTGTAGATAGTGTAGATTAAGATCAGACTGCTAGAATGTGAAGTCAGACCGTTGGCCCACAATGTATGATATTTTTGAGATAATTACTGGTGAAAACACTACAGATATTGCAATTTCTGGGCAGCTGTTAACAGTAAAAATACCAATTTATGTAGTCCTTTCAGAGTTTATTACTAATGCAGCCTTTCTGATTCCTCTTTACCCTTTGCCAAACAACCCAAATTTTCATGACCCTGAGGAATTAGACTTTTAAGAACATTATTAGGAAATGGGGAAAGTGCTGATTACGATCATTTTTCCTTTTCCTAAATGTATTCTTGTTTTATTTGTTCTTTTATTTGTGGTCTCCAAATACCTTCTTTTTGGGCAAGCCTTAAAATCTGTCTTCTTGTAAAGAGTTAACCATTTACCGCACAACGGCACTGTTTAATGACCCCAGAAAAGAGGCCTTTTGAAAACAGTGTGGGAAAAGGAGAAAATGCTGGTAACCAGCATTTTTCTTCTTTTCTCACAACGTTTTTTACCCTATCAAAGAAAAATTGCACCATTTGAGCCACATTTAAATTGTCGTCGGCAAATGCTTTCAATTTGGACAAGGCTAAAATTTTGTCTTCTGGTAAAGGGTTAACCTAATGGATAATGTTTTATGGAAGCTGTGTAAGAAAAATTACAGAAGACATTCCGGAAGAGACTCTAAGAAAGTCTAGAGGAAAATGTTCTAGTGGATAATGTCAAATCCTGAATCTGTCAGCGGACACTTAGAATTATCCTTGATTTGTTGACAAAGTTGATGGCAAGGAGGTTGGATACAAGTTTTCAGGAATGTCCCTGAGTTCTGGCCTCATACTCACAAACCATTTGGAATTGCATGCTTTTTAACACAACTGAGCTTAAATTGCTCAAGGTGAGCTTTTAGAATAATGCTGTGTCTGTTTTATGTTGTCATCATGCATTATCCAGGTGTCAACAATTACCTTATGTGCACTCAAGAGGCCACATTTTCAGTCCAATACCAATGAAAATTATTCAGAATGTTTGTCTTGATGATATTTTGGACAAGTTTGGTTTTGGATCTTTTTGAGGTCAAAAAGTAGGTCACTGGGTCAGATCTAAGAAAAAAAATCTTGTGTGCACGCTGTAGGTCACACTTTAATTCTAATACTCATGAAAGTTGGTCGAAATGTTTTACTTGATGATGTCTTGGACAGGTTCGAAATTAGGTCACTTTGTGCCAAAACGTAGGTCACTGGGTCAAATCTTACTAATCCTTGTCTGCTGTCTTGTGACACTTTCAGTCAGACACTTGGTCAAAATCTTTGTTCTGATAACATCTAGGACAAATTTTGATATTGGGACATTAGGGTCAAAAACTACTGGTCACTTGGACAAGTCTTAGAAAACCCTTTTTCGCATTCTGTAGGCCACATTTTCAGTCCAATACTCAAGAAGATTAGTGCCTAATGGGGTAGCTCAGTGGTTAGCATATCTGACTTGTGACTTGATAGTCGCGAGTTCAATACTCGGTTGAGGCAAACTTTCTATCCTGCAATTTTTGCCTCTTATCTCCTATGCATGTGAGAAAAGAAGTCACTGGCTTGGAAAGACAGTTGTGTCAGTACTGGTGTGAGGAAGCTAGGAAACACATGAGGAGGTGCACTGACAGCAGTGACAAAGAAGATTGGGCAGAATGTTTGTCTTGATGATACATTGGACAAGTTTGGAAATGGGTTACATCAGGTCAAAGAGAAGGTCATTGGGACATATCTTAGAATAACAGTGTTTGTTTTGTAGAGGCCATATTTTCAGTCCTGTGTGTTTTCTAGAGGCCATATTTTCAGTCATGTGTGTTTTCTAGAGGCCATATTTTCAGTCAATGTGTTTTGTAATGGCCATTTTTTCAGTCCAATACTCAGGAAGGTTTGTCAGCATGTTTGTTTTGTTGATATGTTAGACAAGATCAAAGGAGGGTCATGCTGGATCACAAGGTAGGTCACTGAGACAAATCTTGGAAAAATCTTGTTTGCACTCTAGAGGCCACATTTTCAGACATTTTTACTGGGGGAGAAAATGGTCAGAATGTTTGAATGATACTCCAAAGAAGTTTGAAAACAGGTCAAGTTTTATCCAAAATTAGGTCACTGTAACACCTTGCACACACTGTAGATGCCTCATTTTCTGTCCATTTCTCATGGTTGTTGATCAGAATGTTCTTTTCAGTTATATCTCTGAAGAGTATGAAAATGGGTCACTTACGGTCGAAAAATAGGTCACTTGGTCAAGTCTTAGAGGCAGTGTAGAGCAGTGTTCCCACTGAAAATTTTATTTGGGGGTTTTGTACCCCCTACAATTGAAAAATGGGGGTATAAGAAAAAAAATGGGGGTACAAATTAAAAGAGAAAAATTAATATGCCCACAACTCTAAATTGTTTACTTAATGCCTCATTTTCGATCAGATGCAGAACAATCATATAGATCTACTATGTAAATATACATTTTTAAACGTAACTGACACTTAAAGAATTGTTTTTCAAAGTGTTAACTAGTAGTCTTTATGCTCATCTTTTCACATGCCTTATCTACATTAAACATTGTAGAAGTCTGACTGAAGACTGCTGTATTCGATATGCAGTGTTCCCACTAGCTTTTTATTTCAGGAGTACACACTTACCCCTTGAGTTGTGCGGGGGGGGGGTCTAGATTTCATATTTGATTTTGAGATCATGACAGTAATGATTCTCAAAGCAATCGATACAGATGATTTGCACCAAAAAAGTTCGTTATATCAAGATATTTGTGGAAATTTACAGCTTACACCTATTAAAAGCTGAAAAGACAGTAGAAAGTGACTGTGATCGGACAATGTAAAATGGAGCATTTTGTTGTGTCATGGGTTTCCGCGTTTTATGGACCGATCAATCTTTCATGTCCGTTCATTTATGGATAAGTCTTTCTGCATGAATTGAATTCTTTTTTCTACATTTTGAATGGTTCTACAACTAGTGTACCTTGCTCGCCTACGGGAACCCGAATTCTGAATTCCGAAAGCGTCTAAAGTAGGCCTATATTTCTGAGATATTCCAAATACAGGTTTTCAGACGAAAGACGTTGACATCGACAAAACGCTTTTTTATCGACTGCGTTAAACAAAGGAGAGCTGAAGTAAGGATTTATTTGGAAACAAACGAGTCCCAGTCTGCAATATTATTGATCGCGATAATAAATACCGAGTACGCCGATCATGTAAATATTCTATAAATAGAAAGCTGGAAATCCAAAATGTTTCCGATGATTTATATTTTCTGCAAATCGCACTTGCGTGAACTGTTCTATGCAGGTGTTTCCTACTTTTTTTGTGTGATCTTCTGTATTTTTTGTGTGTGATTTCACGTATAGGTTTGTAATTTTGTACGTGTTTTATTTCATTTATACGTGTTTCACGCACGATTTTGCGTGATCGGGAACTCTGGTAGAGGGCACATTTTCAGTTAAATTTTCATAAAAGTTGGGGCTGTATGCATGTAAGTTAATGTTACACACACAATAATTGTTATATTAAGATTAATTCTCGATTCCCATTATGCACTCTGAATAAGTTTTGTTTGTGATTTACATCATCACCACTGGGACCTCTTCAACTGTATAAATCCAAGATCACATTTCTCAGGTGAGCACTTCAGGACCAATGGCCCTCTTCTTCTAATTCTCAAGAGTTAAATAACATTCTTTTTCTAATGGTATTTTTAGAAAGTAACATATTTGTGATGGGCTAAACCTTATCTTTTTAGCTAAATCACCTAGCCAATCCGAGATTGTACTACTTTCGAAGGTTAGCATTGGAATAAGGATGCTATTCAGAGGGACCCTTAATTTTACACAACAAAATAGCAACTTTTCGTTCATTTTCCCCATCAGAATTGATGAATTTTTATTAATGTATGTTTTTTTTTTAAAAATACAGGCTAGACTCAGGGCTTGTACCGTTGAAACTCACCTTTTGCTTGAATATGACAGATACACTGTTGAAAGCAGCTTTACTTAGCGAGGGCTCAGGGCAACTTAGTTGCTTTTACTAGCTATGTAGGTCAAGGTCAGACTGCCTTTTGAAGACAGTGTGGATCAAGATATCACTGCACAGAATGTACAGGCTGACTTTGGATCTATGCTGTCTGCTATTTTCTGCAGATGTCCTGGAAATTACATGTTTTTTGGTTATGTCTTTTCTCCCACATGATTTAGCAATTGTTAACCCTTTACCGCACAATGCTGCCTTTAAACGACCCTGGGAAAGAAGCCTTTTGAAAACATTGTGGGAAAAGGAGAAAATGTTGGTAACCAGCATTTTCTCCTTTTCCCACAATTTTTTCTGCTTTATCAAAGGAAAATTGAACCATTTCAACCACATTGAAATTGTCATCTGTAAATGCTTTCAATTTGGACAAGGCTAAAATTTTGTCGTCTGGTAAAGGGTTAAAAAATCATTCAGACCAACAAACTATTTACATTGTAGAATGAAGTGGCAGCAGCTCTTGCTGAGGCTGGTTTTCCTATCTTTGCCTGGAAAGGGGAGACAGAGGAGGACTTCTGGTGGAGTATTGACAAGTGTTTGAATGCTGATGGTTGGCAACCAAATATGGTAATGTGCTTTTCTTCTTCGTTAGATACCTCTCCACCCACTCCTTTGCAAATGCTTTTAGTCGAGCCCAAAAATGTATTGTTTGGTAAAGGATAAATATTTAAAGCAATCACAATCTAAGCTGAATTCAAGAGCATTGCTTTAACTAAAGCTGTTTTCTTACACAGTAATTGCTTTTCCATCAGCATTGACTAAATGATTGATTGATTGATTGTATAGTGTTTAATGCTGTTTTCGACATTACTTCAGTTACATTGTGGCAGCGAGTGTACCTTTCATGCTTCCTTTTAGTTTCTTTTACCAGTACTATGCACAGTATTCTTTCCATGCCACTGGCTGCTTTCCATGTAACCATCAGTAAGAGAGGAATGAATGCTGTTGTAATTACTATCATCAATCCTCAGAAAGAAATTGGCAGAGTTTGGATTCGAACAAGCGAACCACAGTTCTCAAATCCTGTATGCTACCAACTGCACTACTGGAGCTCAGCAGTATTGACTAAAACCTAGACAGCAATGTTGGCTTACGAAAATTATTATTAATTTAACTCCTATTTTGCCACCCCTTTTTTAGCTCGGCTATTTTTGAAGAAAACGCTGAAGTAATGTGATAGCCTTCTCTTTTTCATTCAAGAACTTCGACAGTTTATCATATTTTGTCATTACTAACTCGGGCTAGTTGTCAACTATCCAAAGGGAAACGTTTAGTATCTCTTTACCACACAACACAATGTTAGATTCTACCAAATTGAAAGCATTTGCAGACGGCAAATAAAATGTGGTTAAAATGCCATGTCTTTGATAGGGTAGAAAAACATTGGGGGAAAAGGAGAAAATGCTGGTTACCAGCATTTTCTCCGTTACCCCCAATGTTTTAAAGAGCCGTCACTCTCAGGGTTGATAAAACTCGGAATTGTGTGGTAAAGGGGTATACCAGTATGGCAGGCATGCATCAAAGTATTTTTGACACAATTATGCCCCGTTTGCAACTAAGAATTTTCACTGAAACCATCCTTTTTCTTATGTGTCTGTCATTACTGAAGATATTTACTGTAAACTTGGATAAGTTGTTTACTATGGAAGGAGAAACCCTTGCCAGTACAGCAGACAACTCTCAAAGTATTTTGACACAATTATGCCCCTTTTTCCCCTTTTGCCCCTTTAGCATTTTCACCATCTCTGAAAGCAATGGCAGCAGAGGGTTGGCACTTGCATGGGTTGCTCTTGTTTTGAAAACGTTACACCCTCAGGGACTTTAGATAGAGAATAGTAGTATATGGCAGTATGATTTTGAATGTAAATTGGGTAAGGATATGGGTATGAGAGGAAATAAGAGAAATATGGAAAAAAGTGTATTTGGGGTACATGTATCCCAAGGTTTTTTTAGAGTGCTGGATATTTATGCCAATATGCTGGCACAGTGTTACTTAACCCTTTACCAAACAGTCCCATGTTTTGACAGCCAAAAGGAAGAGGCTTCTTGAAAATATTATGGAGGAAGGAGAAAATGCTGCAGACCAGCATCATCTCCTTTTCTCACAATGTTTCGTACTATTTCAAAAACAAATCCCACCGTTTGAGCCACATTTAATTTGTTTTCTGTACAGTGCTGTCAGTTTGGACAAATCCAAAATTTTGTCGTCTGGTAAAGAGTTAATTTGATATTGCCAACAATGATTTCCTGTTTATTTGTACCTTCTGCCTTGTTGGCAAGCAATCGCCCACATTGTTAGTTTCTCATTACTGCCTAAAGAAAGCTGATTGTGTCGGGCTTCAGACCATCATGAAAACATTGTGGCACAAGCTAACTAGCAATTTTTCCAATATGCTATGCATGAGTGATTTCTCCATTTGCCACTATTTTGTCATGTGCATAAACAACAAAATTTTTGACCACTTTTATTTGAGAGCATTACAGATGACAATACAAATGTGACTGCAGAATTAAAATTTGTCTCGGGAAGGGTAGGAAACATTATGGGAAAAGGAGAAAATGCTGCTGCAAATTTGTTTCATGAGATAATGTGTTGACCCATTTCCATACTGGCTGTGTAAATAAGTGCTTATTCCAAAAAGCATGGAACAAAATTAAGATTATTGGAATGGAACAGAATGGTGGATAATAGGATGGAAATTGAAAATTAAACATTGTGAAAAATGAAGTGTTAATTTTGCATGAGTTATAAAAATGTTGTAGGTGAAGGAGGAACTGCTCAATATAAAACATTGTAACTTTTTCACAAGGCATATAAAAGAATTATTAGAGGAAATGTTTTCACCCTTAACCACACAGTCACAAGTTTTAATCACCCTGACAAAAAAAGTTTTTGAAAACATTTTGTGAGTGGGAGGAAATGCTGGTAACCAGCATTTTCTCCTTTTCCCCAAAATGTTTCCCACCCTTTAACCCTTTCCCAAACGATAAATTTTAGACTGGTCCAAACTGAAAGAGTTTGCAGACGACAATTTGAAATTTGATGAAAATGGCAGAAAGTTATCAAAAAGGGTAGAAAGCACTGTGGGAAAAGGAGAAATTGCTCGTTACGAGCAATTTCTCCTTTTCCCACAGTGTTTTCAACAGACTTGTACTGCAGACACGTGAAAACCAGGGCTTGTTTGGGAAAGGGTTAAGGACATATGCCACAGTTTCTGCTGATCAGCTTGCCTGTGTTTCTCGTTTCTATATTCTATTGTATATTACACTGGGTTAGTATAATAGAGAATTTGTATCTGTAATATGTCGGTTGCATTTTGAATAGTTATAAATCACAGATGGAAAGAAAAAGGGAAGTTTATAAATGATTGGGGTGCCAAATCATGCCGAAATAGATGTTTATCATAAAGGGAGGTAATTCATTATGTCAATTTGGTTTTAAAACGCACTGTATTTCTTACAAATGCTTTGCTCGATATACTTTTTAGCTCACCTGAGCACAACATGCTCAAGGGGAGCTTTTAGGATCACCCGGTGTCCTTCGTTCGTCGTGTGTCTGTGCGTCATTCGTCATGCGTCGTCAACAATTCTTTAAACATCATCTCCTCCTAAACCACTGGGCCAATTTGGACCAAACTTGGCAAGAATGTTCCTTGGGAGGTCCTCTTTAAAAATTGTTCACAAAATTTGATTCCATCAGAAACTCTGGTTGCCACAGCAATGAAATGGAATTTTCTAAAAAATTCTTTAAAAATCTTCTCCTCTGAAACCGCTGGTCAGATTTTGAAATCATTTCACAGAGATGTTCCTTGGGTGACACTTTTCAAAAATTTGTTTGTGAAATTTTGATCTGTCAAAAAACATGGCTCTGGTTAATGGGGGCTACTTGCACTATACAGATATGAAGAAATTCTTAAAAATTCTTCTTCTCTGAAACCGCTAGTCAGATTTTAAAATAATTTCACAGAGATGTTCCTTGGGTGACCCTTTTCAAAAAGTGTTCGGGAAATTTTGATCCGTCAAAAAACATGGCTCTGGTGAATGGGGGCTACTTGCACTATACGGAAATGAAGAAATTCTTAAAAATTCTACTTCTGTGAAACGGCTGGTCAGATTTTGAAATAATTTCACAGAGATGCTCCTTGGGTGACCCTTTTCAAAAAGTGTTCGCAAAATTTTGATCCGTCAAGAAACATGGCTCTGGTGAATGGGGGCTACTTGCACTATACGGAAATGAAGAAATTCTTAAAAATTCTTCTTCTCTGGAATGGCTGGTCAGATTCTAAAACAATTTCACAGAGATGTTCCTTGGGTGACCCTTTTCAAAAATTGTTTGCAAAATTATGATACGTCAAGAAACATGGCTCTGGTGAC
This sequence comes from Tridacna gigas, assembly GCA_945859785.2. NCBI lineage: Eukaryota > Metazoa > Mollusca > Bivalvia > Cardiida > Cardiidae > Tridacna > Tridacna gigas. Next base: position 28,637,835 of record OX244036.2, on the reverse strand, counting down.
TTGGGGCTACTTGCACCATAGGGACATGAAGAGGAATTTCTTAATTCTTCTTCTCTGGAATGGCTGGTCAGATTTTGAAATAATTTCACAGAAATGTTCCTAGGGTGACCTTTTTCAAAAATTGTTAGGGTAATTTTTATCCATCGAAAAACAACAGCCAATAGTTGGCACCTGCATGTGGTGCTCTTTTGTGACTTATGTTTTTTAGCTCACTTGAGCACACACTGCTCATGGTGAGCTATTGTGATCGTGCTGTGTCCGGCGTCCGTTGTGCAGCGTGCGTCGTCCGTCGTCAACTTTTTACCTTGTGTATGCTCTAGAGGCCACATTTTCAGTCCAATACTCATGAAACTTGGTCAGAATGTTTGTCTTGATAAAATCTGGGACAAGTTCGAAATTGGGTCATGTGGGATCAAAAACTATGTCACTAGGTCAAATCTTAGAAAAACCTTGTGTGCGCTCTAGAGTGACCCTGGAGTGAAATTTCGCCTATTGACTCAGGTGAGCGATCCAGGGCCATCATGGCCCTCTTTGTTAAAGGGGTGTGCTAAATTAAGATTATTAAGATGCACTCAATTTTTTGATTACATGATGGGGGATCTTCCCACCTCCGAGGTCATCCTGGATGCAACCCTGTCTCATTTGAGCCACTTTTAATTGGTGCGCCCAAGAATAATCATTTATTTGAGCAGCATTTTTATTTAAAAAACTTTTTTTTTTTAACCCTTTACCACACAAAAAAATTTTAGACTTGTCCCAATTGAAAGCATTTGCAGACAACAAAATAAACATGACTCAAAAATTGAAATTTGTTTTTGGAAGGTTAGAAAACATTGTGGGAAAAGGACAAAATGCTGGTTTCCAGCATTTTCTCCTTTTCCCACAATGTTTCAAAAGACTTTTTCTTTTTTGAGTCGTTAAAACCCATGATTGTGTGGTAAAGAGTTAAGGTTTGAAATTAAAGCCTATTTTCTGTAATTTTGGCAAGGGTTATCCTCTTAGAAGAACTGTATCTTTGTATTTTGCTCCACAACATATGATTTTCTTCTTCTACTTTTTTACTCCACATACATTACATTACCATCTGATTTAAAATGAAAAAAAATCTGTCCATAGGAAAAAGCTGTGGCATATGTCATTAAAAGACAAATTTCACTGTTTGAGCCATGTTTAACCCTTTACCACACAATCCGGACTTTTAACGACCCTCTAGGAAAGGGACCTTTGAAAACATTGTGGGAAAAGGAGAAAATGCTGGTAACCAGCATTTTCTCCTTTTCCCACAACGTTTTCTAACCTTTCAAGGATAACTTTCGTAATGTGTGCAACATTTAATTTGTCATCTGCAAATGCTTTCAATTTGGATCAGTCTAAAATTTTGTCATAAAGAGTTAATATATTGTCTGCACATGCTTAGGATTGGAAAATTCCCAAATTTTGCCGTTTGGTACAGATTTAACAACAACACTCAATCATAAATATGATGAAAGACTGTCTGACAGGAGAAATAAGATTTATCAGAAAGGAGAGATGACAAGTCTTGCAACAATTTGCTTCATTTGTCATATTGTCTTCAGTAGTGGTCTTGCAGGATGCTTCCAACATCATAGTTATTCTTTACTTGATGAGAAAATTTTAGACTTGTCCATTTTGAAAGCATTGTCATATGTCAAGTTGAATGTGGCTCTTATGATGAGATTTGGCTTTCATATAGGTAGAAAACATGGTGGAAAAAGGAATAAAATTATTAATGCTTGTGACCAAAATTTTCTCCTTTTCCCACAACTGTTTCAAAAGCCTTCTTCCAAGCCGTAATATGCCCGCCTGGGTGGCTCAGTGGTGAGCGTGTCGGACTCATGACCTGGTGGTTGTGAGTTCGATACCCGGTTGAGACGAACTTTCTTTCCGGCGTATTTTCGCCTCTCACCTCTGCTGAAGCATGTGAGAAAAGTAGTCGGTGGCTTTGGAAAGAAAGTTGTGTTAGTACTGGTGTGAGAAAGCCAGGAAACACATGTGCGTCACCGACCGCCATGATATGACCTTAGCTGTTAAAGTGGCGTTAAACCCCAATACAACCAACCAACCAAGCCGTAATATGCAGAAAAGTTTCATAAATGCTAAATAAGGCCTCTGTAATCACCATGGCGATAAAGTGTCTGCTGGGAGAAATAAAATTTGTACAGAACTAGAAGTGATAGTTTTGTCTCTGATTTCGAACTGATGAATTAACATTATCAATAATGTCATTACATCTTGTAAAAGACTTTTTTGCTTGATGGGCTTGAAGATTGATTTTGAAATTATTGAAATAGGTGGACAAAACCTGAACAAGGCTATTAAATTGCAAAGGTAATATACTCAGACAGTTCATCAAGGGAGGGGGAGATGATAAATCCTTAACAGCTTTGCTTCATTTGTCATATTGTTTATTATAGTGGTCTGTTGAAAATTATAATCTTTATCAAGGAAAGCATTTTACTCTGTACCAGTGGACTAAATATCAGACATTGTCTAAATTGAAAGCACAACAAATTAAAATGAGGTTTTGTCTTTTAAGGGTAGAAGACAGGGTGGAAAAAGGGGAAAATGCTGGCAATGAGCAATTTCTCACATTTTTGCAGTGTTTTCAAAAGCCTATTTTATCACCATTTATACAAGATGGGATACTTTAGTATAAAGCCTAAATAAGGGCTCTGTAATCACCATGGCAATAAACTGTCTGATGGGAGAAATAAAATTTGTCCAGAACAAGAAGTGACAAAATGAGGCACTGATTTGGAACAATGAATATACATTATCAAAATTGTGTCATTACATCTTGTAAATGACTTTTTTGATTGATCAGCTTGTAGATTGATTTTGAAGTTATTGAGACAAGTGGAAAAAAGCTGGACAAGATTGCCTTGGTAATATACTGTCCGATGGGACACATAAGTCATTAACTCTTTACCAAATGACAAATTTTTAGACTAGTTCAAGTTGAAAGCATTTGCAGACGACAAAATAAATGTAACTCATTAAGTGAAATTTGTTTTGGGGAGGCTAGAAAACATTGTGGGGAAAGGAGAAAATGCTGGTTACCAGCATTTTCTTCTTTTCCCACAATGTTTTCAAAAGGCTTCTTGCTCAGGGTCGTTAAAAGTCGGGATTGTGTGCTAAAGAGTTAAGGGAAGGTGAGGTGACAACTCCTGCACAAATTGGCTTCATTTGTCATATTATTTATTATAGTGGTCTGTTATAAATTACATCTGTATCAGGGAAAAACATTTTACTGTGTACCAGACTTGTTTAACTCCTTACTACACTGCAAAACTTTCAAATTCAAATGGTTTTCAAATAGTTGTCTTTGAATATGTAGAAAACATCGTTGGAAAAGGAGAAAATGCTGGTGACCAGCATTTTCTCTTTTTCCCACAATGTTTTTAAAAGACTTTTTCCTGGTTTTTAAAACTCGGAATTGTTTGGTAAAGGGTTAAGCTGAGAGCATTTGTAGACGACTGTTCAAATCTGGCTCAATGATTGGATTTTACTGTGAAAGCTAGTAATTACGGTGGAAAAAGGAGAAAATGCTGGTTACAAGCATTTTCTCCTTTGCCCACAATGGCTTTGAAAGCAGCCATCTTTGTGGCTGTAAAACACAGGGTTGTTTGGTAAAGCCTAAATAAGGCCACTGTCATCACCATGGTGATAAAATGTCTGATGGGAAAAATAAAATTTGTCCAGCATGAGAGCTGACAAAATGTTGTTGATTTGGAAGGATGGGTCAAACAATATTCTATTACATTCTTGAAGGGAGTTTTCGATTGTTGCTCTGCAGACTGATTATGAAATTGAAGCAAGTGAAAAATATGTAATCGTACTTGATCTGAAAATTTCACCTGCGAAGAGGTTTTTGTGACTTGGTTTATCCCTAGAGCACAAAATCACATGTTTCATTAACCCTGAAAAAAAAAAAATGCCTTTTGAAAATATATGAGAAAAGGAGAAAATGTTGGTAACCAGCACTTTATTCTTTTCCCACAATGTCTTCTACCCTTTCAGAGTCAAATAGCATAGTTCTAGCTTAATTTTATTAAATAAATGTAGTCTGCAAAATGCTTTCAATTTGGATGACCCCAAGGTTTGTTGTTTGGTAAGAAGTTAACCTTCTCTATAAAACAGAATTTTAGACCTGCTACTTTTTTTTTTAGACCTTCCATAAAGTAATACAAATTACACAAATGATGAAACTTTGAAGGAAAGGAAAATATTGTTCCACAATATTGTGGCAAAGGAAGAAAACAGTCATTAGGGGCAATTTCTCAATAATCAAGAAGTAACATTTGGACAGATTGAGTGAGTAATTTTTCAGCATGCTTTAAATACTATCAAACAATCCTATACCACTCATTCTAGATTTTAACGACCCTGAGGAAGGAAGCATTTGGAAACATTGTGGAAAAAGGAGAAAATGCTGTTTTCCAAGCCTTCTTCCTGTGTGGTTAATACACAGGATTATTTGGTGAAGGTCTAATGGTTTGGTCAATATCTTGGCTTTCTTTATAGGGAAAAAACTGCAGTAATGTAATTTGTTTTTGTTGATTGTTTATTGATCTCTGAATGTGTGAGGTTTGATGGCGTTTTTTTTTTTCCATGGGGAAAAAATGTTAACCACAGAGAAATAAAAAGTATTTTGAAATCAAACATTAACACATCACTACCTGCCCACAATTTTAACACTTACCGGTAACTACAAAACAAGACTGAAAAATTGAAAGCATTTACAGACGAAGAATAAAATGTTGCTAATAAGATAGAATTTGTGTCTGAAAGGCTAGAAAATATTGTGGGAAAAGGAGAAAATGCAAGTATTTAGCATTTTCTCCTTTTCCCACAATGTTTTCAAAGGCCTTTTCTTTCAGGGTCGTTAAAAGTCGGCATTGTGTTGTAAAGGGTTAAATGAAGTTTTCGAAGAACATGTCTGTGTATTATTGTAGCCCTGCTCTTGTCTGCATCTTCATTGTCATTATTTTAACCCTTTCCCAAACGACAAATTTTGGACTGGTCCAAATTGAAAGAGTTTGCAGACGACAATTTTAAATTTGATGAAAATGACAGAAAGTTATCAAAAAGGGTAGAAAACACCGTGGGAAAAGGAGAAATTGCTCGTTACGAGCAATTTCTCCTTTTCCCACGGTGTTTTCAAAAGACTTGTACTGCAGACACGTGAAAACCAGGGCTTGTTTGGGAAAGGGTTAATTATGAATCCATTTCGTCTGACAACCAATTGATTCATGAGGTAGACTATCCATGGATATTAAGAGAATTTGAAAGTATCAAAAAGTTTCAACCAATGTCAGACTGTGTGGACTGCACAGGCTGCACAGGGTTGATAGTTTTTGCAAATGGATTAAACCCCCTTTTCTTCACAGAGCCTGGCTCATACCTTTCTGCAGGTATTTTTTTTGTGAATTGGTAATTGATCTTGATTATCATTTTTTCACTAGGATTTTTTAAGTAGTCTCTTGGGAATTTCTGTCAGGATTTACTCATGCTGAATTTACAGAGTTTGATATTGCTCTGTATGATGGACAATCTCTATTAGAGACAAAAAGAGATTCAAGAATGGTAGTTGCAAGACTTTCCCTTTTTGCCAGAATATCTTCACAGAAAATTCATTTTGACTGTGTAAATCCTAGATCAAATTGGATATTCTGTAAAAATTCTGATCTACTCTCTCCACATAGTTTGCATGCTTGAAGCAGATATTTCTTTTTAACAAACCAAAAAATTTTGGACTCAACAAAATTGAAAGCATTTGTAGATGACAAATGTTGTTCAAAATATGATTTCTGCCTTTGATAGGATAGAAAACATTGTTGGAAAAGAAGAAAATGCTTGTTATCAGCATTTTCTCCTTTCTCACAAAGTTTTCAAAAGCCGCCTTCAGGGCATTAAAACTTGGGTGGTAAAGATTTAAACATGTGGTTTGAAGTCACAGACAGCTGAATTGACGTAATAAACAGTTTCAGTCAGTAATTGCAGAGTCAAAGCACTTCTCAAAAATTGACAATGAGTGTAGACCCCCAAAGCAGAGAGTGCATATTTTGTACAGTTTAGTCTGTATGTACACGTCCGAGTAATTGAAATACTCCTCAGATAGCTTCTGGTCAACAAAGAATTTTACAAAAAAAACCTAATTGACAAATTTATCATCCTTTTGTCACCTGTGTGTGTGGCAAATGCAAGTAATGGCTTATGTGGTTATTGACTGATCATAGCTGTCAATTGTATCAGGTGATTGACTCTTCATAAGCAGGTAACCTATTTCGCAAGGGGGTCTAAAACATGTGGATTTAGGCAAATGTGATGCTAATGGGCTTTGTTGCCTGATTGTAGTGGACTTCTAACCTTCAGCAGATAACAACATTAAAGCCACTTTCATGTTGAAAGCATGGAAGATTATCAATTAATTGTAACACAAATGATGTGTTTTTTTTATATATTGAAAAAAATGAGAAAATTCTTGTTACTAACATTTCCTCCTTTTCTTATGATTTTTTCAAAAGCTTTCTGGCTTCAGGTTTTTGAAAAACTATATTTTCAGGAGAGGGATTTAGGGCCTTTCAGACCTTTTGTTTCGCTGTATGACTTGTTTTCGTCATGGGTATCTGACTTGTAACCTGGTGGTTGCGAGTTTGATGCCCGGTTGAGGCAAACCTTCTTTCCAGCAAGTTTTCGCCCCTCACCTCTGATTCATGTGGGAAAAGTAGTCATTGACTTGGAAAGAAAGTTGTGTCAGTACTGGTGTGAGAAAGCCTGGAAACACATGTGTAGGTGCACTGACCGCAGTGATATGACCTAAGCTGTTAAAATGGTGTGAAACTCCAATAAAAACAAAAAACAAACATATGCATAAAAAGGACTTTTTGCATGTAGAACTAAAAGAAAATGACAAAAAGATCAAACATGGCCTCATAGCTTGTCTTCTGCTGCACTGGATAATGATTTATTATTGCTGATTAGCTTAGATTGACATGTTTATAGATGAGTCTATAGGGTAATAAATACAGCTAATTGGGTATTCCTGTCACCAGCCTCAAACTCCATATTGTGTGTGAGTTATTAGCTTTATCCAGCATCTTAATTATTCTGCTGTTTTCTGTAGATGACCAATGAAATTGCCAAACTATGATAAGAATGGCAAAATATTGATTGATTGATTGATTGTATGGTGTTTAACGACTTTTTCAACATTATTTCAGTTATATCACGGCGGCCAGTGCACCTATGCATGCCTTCCCGGAGTTTCTTTTACTAGTACTCCGCACAATATTCTTTCCAAGCCACTGGCTGCTTTCCCACATAACCATCGTCGAAACAGTGATCAGCGGAGAGAGAGTGGCAAAATGTGATACAAAAGTTGATTGGTCAAACCATATGCAACATGTATTCTAGATTGGTCAAACCATTTGCAACATGTATTCTAGATTGGTTAAACCATTTGCAACATGTTGTATCCTAGATTAGTAAAACCATTTGCAACATGTTGTATTCTAGACTGGTCAAACCATTTGCTACATGTTGTATTCTAGATTGGTCAAACCATTTGCAACATGTTGTATTCTAGATTGGTCAAATCATTTGCGACATGTTTTATTCTGGTTTGGTCAAAGCATTTGCAACTTGTTGTATTCTGGATTGGTCAAACCATTTGCAACAGGTTATATTCTATATTAATTAAATCATATGCAACATTTTGTAATCTGGATTGGCCAAACCATTTTGCAACATGTTATATTCCTGATTGGTCAAACCATTTGCTTTATGTTGTATTCTGGATTGGTTTAACCATAAGCAACATTGTATATGCTAGATTTGTCAAATCATTTGCAACATGCTATACTCTAGATTTGTCAAACCATTTGCAACATGGTATATTTGTCAAACCATTGTAACATGGTATATTTAGATTTAACCATAGGCAACATTTTATATTCTAGATTTGTCAAACCATTTGCAACATGGTATATTCATTGACAATATGTTATATTGTTGATTGGTCAAACCATTTGCAGCATATTGTAATCTAGATTGGTCAAACTATTTGCTACATGCTATATTCTAGATTCGTGTAACCATTCGCAACATGTTATATTTAGATTTGTCTAACCATTTGCCTCATGTTTTTTTTTTCTAGATTGGTCAAACCATTTGCAGCATTTTGTATCTTAGATTGGTCTAACCATTAGCAACATTCTGAATATGAATACACTCAGATTGACATCTTTCAAAATGGACCGGTCTAAAATTGCATGGTATGATAAGCAGTTAATCACCAGATCTGTCCACAATTGTAATAGCCAAACGGTTTTTATGTCATAAAAGAAATACATGTATACCCAGAGAGACATGGGTAGAAAGAAGCAGGGGAAAAAAATCTTGCTATATATTAATCCTTTAACCCAAGTAATCCAGTGTTTCTACACCCCCCAAAAAAGAAGACTTATGGAGACATTGTGGGGAAAAGGAGAAAATGCTAGCAGTCAGCGACTTATTAACCCTTTACCACACAATTCAGAGTTTACACGACCCCATAGACAAGGACTTCTGAAAATATTGTGGGAAAAGGAAAAAATGCTGGTCACCAGAATTTTCTCTTGTTCTACAATGTTTTCTACCATTTCAAAGAAAAATATCCTAATTTATGCAACATTTCCCCTGTCATCTGCAAATGCTTTCAACTTAATTGGACCAGTCTAAAATTTTGTTGTTGGGTAAAAGGTTAAGAATGTTGGGAGAAGAACTCATATAAGAAACTCCAGGAAAGCATTGATAGGTGCATTGGCTGCCACGATATAACCAAAAGAATGTTTAAAATGATGAACATCTAACAAATATGTCATGAGATGTGATAATGGGATTGTCACTGAGACAAAGAGATAAATTCATCACATTGTTTCGAGAAACACAATATGTTCATTTGTATTCATGCCATTTCTTAGACAATCTGTATTGTGTTCTAGACACAAGAATTTATTGTTCTGATGTAAGAGACAGATGATCACATATTTTGGTATCTTGTCAATAATAACATATTTTGTTTGTTTGGTTGGTTGGTCAGTTACCCAGTAACTCTTTACCAAACGACAAATTTCCAGACTGGTCAATACTGAAAGCATCTGCAGACGACTAACCAAATGTCGCTCAAATGATGAATTTGTTTTTGTAAGTGAAGAAATTGTTGCAGTAAAAGGAGAAAATGCTAGTAGTGTTTTCAAAAACGTTCTTTGTTAAATCAAGTGGGGTTATCTGGTAAAGGGTGAACACCATTTTCAACAGTGCCGGGGTAATTCAGTCATATTATGGGGACCGATGCACCAATTCTCATGTTCTTAAAGTTTCAATACCAGTACTAGGTGCAAAAGTCTTTCTAAGTCACCGACTGCTTGCTGATGTAAACAAAAATAAAACATTGTACAGCAGTGAGAGAGGAGTTGACCCGTTATTACACAACAAAATTTTAGACTTGCCCAAAATGATTTTTTTTTGCAGACGACAGAATAATTGTGACTCAAAAATAAAAAAATTGGCTTTTGGATAGGTAGAAAACATTGTGGGAATAGGAGAAAATGCTGGTTACCAGCATTTTCCCCCTTTCCCAAAATGTTTAAAAAAGGCTTCTCCATCAGGGTTGTTAAAACTCAGGATTGTGTGGCAAAGGGTTAATATATTTTTTCAGCAACTGACAGAAAGAGTTTTTGTGTAGGCAAGATTAAAAAAGGGATAACCTTTAATATGTTAACCAAGCAATCCCATTATTTTATGTCCATGAGGAAGAAGGCTTTTAAAAATATTGTTGGAAATGTAGAAATGCTGGAATCCAGCATTTCGTTGTTTCTCACAATTTTTCTACCTTGTTATAGACAATTCTCATCATTTTGAACCACATTGTACGTGTTGTCTACAAATGCTTTCCCTATAGGCAAGACTAAAATTTTATTGTCTGGTGAAGAGTTAAACCTTTGCGGCACCATTCCGCCTTTTAACGACCCTTGAAAAGAAGCCTTTTGAAAACATTGTTGGCAAAGGAGAAAATGCAGGTAACCAGCATTTTCTCCTTTTCCCACAATGTTTTCTACCATATCAAAGAAAAATTGCACCGGTTGAGCCACATGTAATTGTCGTCTGCCAATGCTTTGAATTTGGACAAGGCTATAATTTTGTCGTCTGGTAAAGGGTTGAATTGTTAGCCCTGGGCATGACCACTTAGAATTGGGGCATAAAGTCTCATATTTTGGAATGGATAACATGATTTGGAAAAAAGATGTTATGGAATGGTACACATGTCCTGGATTGGCTCATATTTCAGAATAGTTGACATAATTGGGAAAAAAGGTATTATGGAATTGTTTACACATTTTATGGATTGGCTATATTTTAGAATGGTTCACATGATTTGGAATGTCTGATATTTTTGGAATTGTCCAATGATGTGGGATGTCTGATATTTTTGGAATTGTCCAATGATGTGGGATGTCTGATATTTTTGGATAGATACACATTATGTGGAGCGACTGATATTTTAGAATGGTACACATAATTTGGAATGTCTTATGTTTTGAGATGGTTTACATAATTGGGAATTTATATTTTAGAATGGTACACATACATGTAATTTGGAATGTGTGATATTTTAGAATGATTCACATAATTGGGAATGACTATATAATATTTTTGGAATGGTCCACATGATTTATAATATCTGATATTTTGGAATGGTACTTTGGCTTTAGAATGTGTGATATACTGGAATGGTATGCATAATTTGGAATGTCTTATTTTTTTTTTACAAGGGTCATTCATTTAATTGTGTCACAGGGTGTTTATGAGACACATTATATTAAATGCATAGATTTTGTTCATCCCTTCAAAATATTCTCCATGGACAGAAATACATTTTTCAAGTCTGGAAATCCAGTCTGTGAATGCTGCAAAATAGGTTTTTCTGCAAACACTGAAAATTGGCACTTCCCAGGGCAGTTTTAGAGTCATATCAACGCCCAGAGAGAGTTTTCTTCAATAAAGGAAAGAGAAAAAAGTCACATGGGCTGAGGTCAGGAGAATAGGGTGGGTGTGGAAGCTGTACCACCCTTTCTGTTCCCAGAAAATTCTGAACAGTTGCAGACTTGTGAGCAGCAGCTGCATTGTCATGAATAAGGTACAGGCCTCTTAAACTGGTTTCAGTAATATAGCCAGTGTAATTGACTGCACCTACTTTAACTTTCAGTAACTTTTGAAGAATGAAACTATTACATCAAAATTTTGTGCCAGCATTCAGAACAACTTCCTTTCCGAAATACCATTATTTCCTTGCAGTATGTATGGTCATGCGGTATGGAGGCTGATTAGTGACACAAATGAATGACCATTGTAAATGGTTCACATGATTTTGAACGTCTGATATTTTGGCTTTAGAATGGCTGATAATAATATTGAAATACAGTAGTTTTTGAATGTCTGATTTATTGGAATGGTCTAGATTATTTAGAATATCTTTTATTTTGGAATGTACTACATGATTTTGAATGCCTGATAATTTGGAATGGTCCTTATGATTTAGAATGAAAAAAAAAAACATGCTGATAAATTTCTGAGCCACTGTTTTGTCACTCTCTTTCCTGTAAGGATAAAAGCCATTAGGAATGTCTTGCACTGCCTTGTAATAATACCCCTCATTAGTGTATTCATTAACAATAATTGTGTTCATCTGAAAAATTGATTTTCTGGTATATAACTGTATTAATTTTGGTAATGTTGATACTTTTTTCAGTGAGGGGGTATCTTAAATAATTTTGGAAAGTAATGATCAGAGATCAGACTTAATGTTCTGTGCAGGTTGATCTTAAGTGTTGTTGTCTGAAAAAAAAAAAAAAAAACATCCTAAAGTACCCTTGTTGTCCATAGAATTAAGATAGTTTTACCTTCCAATATATACCAGTGGAAAACACCTAAAACTATTAAAAATAAAGAACCTTTATGAAGGAAAAAGGTCTTGATTGTGAGGAAGTCAAAAAAGTACATTGTGCTGATTGAAGAAATCTCTGTTGTCAGTATATTTCCATTTTTTCCGCAATGCTTGAAAAATTGGTCTGGTCATGTGGTGTAGAAATGTATGATTATTAACTCTTTACCAAACGACAAAATTTTGGACTCGTCTAAATTGAAAGCATTTGCAGACGACAGATTAAACATGGCTCAAAAACTGAAATTTGCCTTTTGAAGAGAAGAAAACATTGTGGGAAAAGAAGAAAATGCTGGTTACCAGCATTTTCTTCTTTTCCCATGATGTTTTCAAAAGGCCTTTTCCCAAGGGTCGTGAAAACCCGGGATTGTTTGGTAAAGGGTTAAGGCAGGAATTATATGGCAGAGTTGTTCCCAGTATCTATTGAATGTCATTGTTAGCCCTTCGAGCCTGAGATAAGGAAATTGATATTATTCAGTCTGAAATGAAAACAAAGATGTTGCACTTTCGACACTGTTTTGATCGGAAAATCTTAGAAAATAGTGCATGGTAGATCCAGGATCAGACTGCACTTTTCATACCGTCTGATCTTGATCTATACTTGTCTAAAAAAGAAACTAGAATTGTGCTTAGCGCTTCAAGGGTCAAAATACTTACAGATAGAAATGGCTGTCTTCAATTCCTGGAAATGCCTCATTATTGTGGAAGGAAATGGATTTTTGCACTGATATCTGCCTTTATGATTGTTCTAGAAACATACGGAAACTCTCTATGATATGACGTTAGTGGGCTTTGTTTTCGGGCTTGCCTGTGTATGAAATGTTAGGAAGGTAAGTTGGTAGATGAAGGATTTGCCGTCTTGCAATTCTTTGTTCAAGCCCATGTCTCTCCTCATATGACCATAATGCTCTATGAAAAGGGGGTTTAACCCTTTCCGAAACAACAAAATTTAGACTGGTCCAAATTGAAAGAATTTGCAGACGACAATTTTGAATTTGATGAAAATGACAGAAAGTTCTCCAAAAGGGTAGAAAACACTGTGGGAAAAGGAGAAATTGCTCATTACGAGCAATTTCTCCTTTTCCCACAGTGTTTTCAAAAGACTTGACCTGCAGACACGTGAAAACCAGGGCTTGTTTGGGAAAGGGTTAATTCATCTGCGTAGGCCGACCTGTGTAGAAACTTTTTGCTTGTGGTAAATTTTCTGCATATCCAATGACTGTTCTACCTCAGGATTTGGCAGGTTATTAAAGGAAATGGATTTTGTGGATCCATAGTTATGTGGTGACTTGCTTGGTATAATGCATCAAAGGGATATATTGGACCCCCTTTTCTCAGAGTATGGCTCATACATGAATATGTCATGTATGTGCCATAATACAAATTCTTTAAATATTGACAAGTGTTAAATTTCGTTGTCTGTTAAAGAGTCAGATTCATCTCCTTTTGATTCTGAAATTCTTACCAAACAGTCCCCATGTTTTCAATGTTCTGGATAAGAGAGCCTTTTTGACTAGCATTTTGTCCTTTTCTCACAATGTCTTCTACTTCTCACAGACAGATCCCATCAGTTTAGCCACATTGAATTTGTTATCTACAAATATTTTCAATATATACAGTTCTAAAACTTTGTCATCTAGTAAAGAGTTAAACGTTGCATGTTAAAAGGTGTTGTTATGAGGTTAGTCAACCAGACCATATTTGACAGTGTAGATTTTAACCCTTTCCCACACAACAAATTTTAGAATCTCCCACATTCAAACCATCAGCAGACGACAAATTCAAAATTAATACAAATGTGCTTAAGCTCTCTGATAGGATAGAAAACATTTTGGGAAAAGGAGAAAATGCTGGTTACCAGCCTTTTCTCCTTTTCCCAAAATGTTTTCAAAAGGCCTCTTTCTCAGGGTCATTAAAAGTCTGGATTGTGTGGTAAAGAGTTAATGTGTAGGCTGAAGATCTCCAGATAAAAAGGAGTGATAGTTTTCTAAATCCATTATTTCTCTTCCAAACCCTATGTTGTGGGTACTCATTAGAATTGTCTCAATGAGACGATTCTAATGAGTACCCACAACATAAGGTTTAGTGGAGAGTGATTAATATTTTCAATTTTGAAATCAAAATCACTCTCTCTATCTGGAGCTCTGATTGACAGCAAAGTATGTGTAGTCTGATCTTAAATCTACACTGTCTGTAGAAGTTGCTTGAAATGTAGCTTTGTTTATTGCCCAAAGGGTTAATGAATAGGGTAGAGTCATTTGAGATACATGGATAGATAATGACTGGTGCTGAGAAACACAATAACTCAATTAAACTTAATTATCTTTCCTGTTTTGTGGTTCTGTGGGTTTGAATGTGGTATCAAGCTTTGTAATATTATGAAAAAATCGAGACAAAACAAAATAATTACTGGCATAGACTGTATCTCCTTTGAGGTTTTGAAAGCTTTTAAATAACTGGACCATGCTCTGTGAAAAAGGGCTTAATGCATCTGTGAAATGTATCAAACCAGGTCAGCCTGCGCAGTTCTAGCAGGCTGACCTGAGCCAGAACTTTTCGCTATTGTTCAACTTACTGTTTGTGCAATGACCAGCCTACTCCATGATTAAGTCAGTTGTTAAACAAAGTGGCTGTTATGGATCATTAGTTATGTGATGGCTTGAAAGTCCAATGCACCACGGAGATGCATTAAACCCCCTTTTGCCAGAGCATGGCTCATATGCTTAAAAAACCATTCAGGCATTTTCAGTCTAGCAATAAAACCCAACTACATGTAATTGCAAGTTTGATGTTGCTCTTGTCCAGAATGTCTCAGCAATGTGGACAGTGTAGGTCAATAATCAGACCCTTAAGTTTTGTGCAATCTGATTCTGATCTACAGTGTCCACACAGGCAACTTGAGCTGTGAAAGATGCGCTATGGGTTTGCATATTGACCTTCAAGGAAACATGTAAAAGAGACTCAAAGCAGAAACATTTACAAGGAAAGGAAAATGTCATTTTGTCATTATTTGAATGACAGAAAACACTGGTTGAAAATACAGCAAAATTTTAGGCTTGTCCCCTTTGGAAACATTTACAGATAACAAATTAAACATGGCTCAAATGCTAGAACTTGTCTTTGAAAGGGTTGAAAGGTCCGCTTTTTCTCCTTTTTTCCCACTGCTTTAAAAAGCCTTCTTTTTAAGGCTTGTCATGAAAACATGGGATTGTTTGTTAACCCATATCCTGCTGAATAAGTTAATAAAAATTTTCAAGCTGATAGTGAAAAACCCAAATAATGTTATTTGAAACGTATGTTTTGGAGAAAAATATCTTCTTATCGGACAGCATTGATCCAAGATCTGCACTGTTCTGTGCAGTCTGACCTTGATCTACATTGTCGGCAAAAGGTCAGTGAGTTGCACTTGGCAGCTTAGGGGTTAAAGTTACAAAAGATTGAAAACAAAGATGGTAAATACATGTACTTTATTGCAAAAGAATATTTACAAAAAGTTTGAATGAAAATAGATTGTCTGTTTGTTTGTTTGTCAACCTGTTTGTTTGTAAAATTGTTTGTATGGTGTTTAATACCATTTCAACATTCACTTATATCACAGCCAATGCACCTATCCATGCTTTGCTGGAGTTCCTTTTGCCAGTATTTTGCACAATATTCTTTCCAATCTACAGGCTGCTTTCCCACTCAGCCACCATTGAAACAGCAATGTGTGATGAGAGAGGAATGAATCTTTGTTTCAGTGAATATCATCGATCTTCAGAGAGAATCAAGGTAGGGGAATCGAACCTGTAACACCCTGGGTAAATTCTGCCCTGTCTGTTAGCAACAATGAAAAAGAATACAGTTCACTACACACAATACTTATGGCATTATATTCAATGCCGTATTTGGAAAAAATGCAGTTTTTGTTCCCTATATAGGAGTCTTATTTCCATTAATTTCATAGCATGACATATTGGATATGTCATGTTGAAAGAGCAGGGGATTCCCCAAAGAGTTTGTGTGATACACTAAAGTATTATTTGATTGTTGAGCTTCTTGGATGCTTTGGACAACTTTTAACACTTTTACACACCATCCCTAGCTTTAACAACCCTAAGAAAGAGGCCTTTTGAAAACATAGGGGGAAAAGGAAAAAGAAAATGCTGATCTCCTTTTCCCGCAATGTTTTACATCCTATGCTGAAGTCAAATTCCGTCATTTGAGCCATATTTAATTTGTCATCAGCGAAAGCTTTCAATTTGGACAGGTCTAAAATTTTTTTGTTTGGTAAAGGGTTAACTCTTTACCAAATGACTGAATTTTAGATCTGTCAAAATTGAAAGCATTTGCAGACAGCAGAATAAATGTGACTCAAAATTGACCTTTGCTTCAAGAAGGGTACAAAACATTGTGGAAAAACATTCTTGGTTACCAGCATTTTCTCCTTTTTCCACATTGTTTCCTCTGGGTCGATAAAACATGGGATTGTTTGCTAAAATGTAAATAAAGCTACTCCTTCAGCTTAAATTCAAACATGGCTGAGATTGTCATGGAGCCCTTCAGCCACAGAAACTTGTGCACCTGTAAATTACAGTATGATTTGTGAACTATTACAGGAGTTATGGCCCTTCGAATTTTTAGCTCGGCTGTTTTCAATGAAAATGTCAAGTTATTGCAGTAGCCCTGCTGTCTGCATCTGTGTCATTGTGGCGCTAAAACTTCTACATTTTACAATATCTCTATTATTACTGAAGATATTTACTTCAAACTTTTACAAGTTGTTAACTATCAAAACTGGAACCGGTGCAACAAGGGCAGGTAACCATCAAAGTATTTTCTGTATAGTTATGCCCCTTTTTCGACTTAGAAATTTCACTTCAAATAAAGCACCTGCAGCCTAGCATTGGCACCCACCTGTCGTGCTCGAGTTTTCCTGTTGCTGTGACAAGACAACTGGTTGGAGATATTCTTGGGCCTGGGGCAGTTCTAGCTTCAATGGTTTTATTGCAATGTGTGTTGTAGGCATCTGTTATAGATGCATGGAAAAATGTTGGTATTAATTGATGGCTCCGGCTTGTGGAATACTGGCTTTACTGCATGATTAACACTATACAGCATGACATAGAGGAAGACTTTTCTATATTGAAAGCATTTGCAGACAACTTAACTGTGGGTAATATGATGGAATTTGCCTTGTATGGGTAGAAAACATTGTGGGAAAAGGAGAAAAGGCTGGTTACCAACATTTTCTCCTTTTCCCCCACAATGTTTTCAAAAGGGGTCTTTTTCTGGGTCCTTAAAACTACAGATTGCACATGAAAGGGTTAAAGAGCTGTCCACAAAAGAGCATGAAATCATATCAAAATGATATTATGAAAATATGACTTTTTTATTGCCTTATTCTTTCTGTTGCCTCATTTGGAATTGACCCTTTACCGGACAAGTCTGAGTCTTTTAAACCCTGAAGAAAAAGATTTTGAAGATTTTGTGAGGAAAGGAGAAAATGTTAATTACCAGCATTTTCGCAGTTTTCCACAATGTTTTCTATCCTTTAGAAGACAACTTCCGTCATTTGAGTCACATGTCATTCATTTTCGGCAAATACTGACAAGTTCAACAAGGTATCGTTGGAGAAATGTAAATGGAAATACGCATTTTGGACCGTTGCAGGTTGAAGAAAAATGTGATAAACCACTTACCACATGGATAAGATTGTCTACTTTAGTGTTGTTACAGGCATTATTTTGTTCCATTTCCCTCGATGATTTCAAACAATTCAAACAGAACATTTTACACTTAGATATGAGCCATGCTCTGTGAAAAGAGAGCTTAATGCATTTGCAAAAACTATTGACCCAGGTCAGCCTGTGCAGTATGGGCAGGCTAACCTGGGCCGAAGCTTTTTGCTGTTCAATTTTCTGCATGGCAAAGGACCAGTGTGCCTCATGATTCAGCAGGTTGTTATACAAAACAGATCTTAGTGATGTTAAAACACTGATGACTTGCTTGGTATCATGCTTCAGGGATATGCATTAAGCCCCCTTTTCACACAGAGCATGGCTTATATTTATGTTAATCTTATTGTCTTGTGTCACTTTTTTTGCCAACAAAAGCAGATGGATGTACACAAGTATTTTTTATTTAAGACATTTCTGAAAGTGACACTTCAACGAATTGGAAATTCTTAATTTTTTGTCAACACAAATTACTTTCTAAAGGATATTGTGTTTAAGAGACCCAGTGATAGAAGGCTTTGGAAGGCATTTTGGGAGGAGAAAATTATGGTAACCCTGTAGTTATTTCTATTCCCACAATGTTTTCAATCCTCACAAGGATATATCCTGTCATTTAACCACATTTGATTTGTTGTCTGCAAATGTTTTCAATACAGGCAATTCTAAAATTTTGTTATTTTGGAAAGATTAAAACCATAGAGTTTGAAATGTATATCGATAATGCTTATAGTTTTAAGTATCTTAAAGTCTATACTTAATGTCAAAATTTTAGGTTGAAAGTATTTGCAAATGACAAATTCAATGTGGCTGTCTTTGACATTGTGGGAAACATTGTGGGAAAAGGAGAGAATGCTGGTGACCAGCATTTTCTCCATTTCCCACAATGTTTTCAAAAGCTTTCTACCTCAGAGTTGTTAAAACGCTGGCTTTTTATTTTAAGGTTTAAGGAAAGGACATGACATTAACAATGTACTTGTACCTTTGGGAAAATAGTTTGGTTTTAGTTTTATTTAAAATTATAGCAGGAAAACTGCTGATTCGAAAAATTACAAAGTGGTCTGTCACAAAGTGACTCATAAATACTGCAAACTTGCATGTCAGAATTGATTTATCTAGACTGTTCCAGGACAAAATCACATTAACTGTTTTCCTGAATCGGTACTTTTAGCTCTGAATTGCCTTATTTTGGCCTTTACTTGACATAAGATCCTGCAATTTGATTTATTATATCTTCTGTTCTGTTCATATCTTAGTTCCTATGTTCACTTTTTACCAGATTATAAAGTTTGAGACCAGTATTAATTTTGCAGATGACAAAGGCCTACTAGCTGCCAAAAGTAAATAATTAAAAAGTTAAAATGCTGGGTAATTTAATCCATACCATTTTAAAAGTATTGATATTATTACAAGCCTGACAGTGTGTTACAATATGGTCTGTCAATATTCCAGTTGCTGGCAGAACAATCAGTTGTTAAAGTAAAATTAAAGTTGCCAACTTTAATTCTATCTTTATTTTGAAAAAAGAAAATGCTGAAAATACTTTTAACCCTTAGAGTGCCAAATAAACCTGTCAGACATTTTCATCCTAGAAATAAGACCCAAATAATTGCAGTTTCATGGTTGCTTTTGTCTACATTGATTTAGCAAAGTGGACAGTGTAGATCAAAGATCAGGCTGCACGTTTTGTGCAGCCTGATCTTGATCTACACTGGCCACAAATGCAAGTACAGTCGTGAAAGGCGCTTTAAGGGTTAAAAGCCTTGTTTCCCAGGAGTGGTAAAACCAGAGGAGTTGTTTGGGAAGTCACATTGCTGAGGTAATCTTTAGGCATTTTAGATGAAGATCATAGTGCACACAATGTTTGCCTTTCACCCCTAACTCTGTATGAAATGACGAAATTTTAAGAGCATCAGGATACTACAAATTTGATACGGTTACAGATGAATGAATTCTTTAATTTCATTGAGAGGGTTGAAAACATTGTGGGAAAAGGAGAAAATGCTGGCTACTTTAATTTTTTGCTTTTCCTGCAGTGTTTCTAAATGGCATCTTCACTGCATGAAAACATGGCATTTGTTTGGTAAAGGGTGAAAGAGCTAAATGAATGAATTGGCTTTTTCCGTTCTGAAAAACAGCTGAACAGCAGTTTAAAGATTGTTTTAACCAGCATATTGTACAAAGTAGTAGACAGTGTAGATCCAAGATCAGAGTGCATGTTCTTTACAGTCTGATCTTGATCTACACAATCTGTAAAAGCAATACTTAGTGCTCTAAGAGTTAACTCTTTACCACACAATCCCGACTTTTAATGACCCTGTGAAAGAAGCCTTTTGAAAACCTTGTCAGAAAAGGAGAAAATGCTGGTAACCAGCATTTTCTCCTTTTCCCACAATGTTTTCTACCCATCCCAAAAGAAATTTCAATTTTTCCATTACATTTATTTTGTCATCTCTAAATGCTTTCAGATTGGACCAGTCTAAAATTTTGTTGTTTGGTAAAGAGTTAATTGAAGCAATCATGGAGTTTCCGAACTATTAATACTTTTGCTGTGCAGTGTTTACCCTATTTTGATACATAACGAAATAGCCATTGGCATTCTCATGAAGTATCCCAAAATCATCATTGATTTCCATAGATCTAATCAGTCATGCTATTGGAGGAAATGCCAGCATCAATGAAATATTGAACCCTTCACTGAATTATCTCCGAATTCTTGATATGATCTCAAAATTTTATGATCTTGAAGTAGGAGGCTCTCGAGGCTTTGTGGGAAAAAAGATCAAATAATGAGGGATTGCTGCTAAGCAGTGATTATCTTTAATCCTAAGTAAGAATTTAGCTGAGCTGGGAGTCAAAACTCAACCCCTTGGATTTCAAGCTGTTTTCGTTACATACCAGGTGCAGGTGCCATTTCTTGAAATTTTTTTTTAGCTTTGCTGTTTTCTCTGAAAGTGTCAAGGTAATGTCACAGCAAAGAATGTTTTGCAAAAATTTTGACATTTTCTGATATCTCTCATTACTGAAGGTATTTACTTCAACAATGGGCAGAAAAATAGCTAAAGATATATCTTTACTCGTTTTCAGCCACTTTTTAACCCATTTTATGCTCATTTTATGAAACTATAATCATTCGTTTATCTTCATGCCAAATGTTGCCCCTGATGGCTGCAAGGCTGCACAGATTATAAAGGATAGAAAATGCATCTCATTTTTTGGCAGCCTTAAAAGAAATCACTGTCGTTGACATTTCTGGTTTTGAATGAGGACAAATCCGTTGATTGTCTTTATCCCTTACACCATGTATAATGGTAATTTATCTATGTTTACACAGCTGACCATATTCTGAACCATTGTACACACTTTCAAGTTATAACAACATTTTCCTCTCTGGCTGTAAGGATGTGTCTTTAATTGTCGAAAGAGGAACCAACACCAGAAGGGCAACAAACCCTCAAAATACTTTTGACACAGGTTTTTACCAAGAATTCTCAGTGAAAAGCAACTGTAGCCAAGCATTGGCACCCATATGCAGTAGTCTTGTTATAGCTCTGTTCTACCTTGCTCGTTAAAATATACGGTAGAGCACAGGCTACTTTTGCATTTAACTCTTTACCAAAGGACAAAATTTTAGACTGGTCCAAATTCAGAGCAATTGCAGACCACAATTTAAATATTAATCAGATGGTTTGTTCCAAGACTTCTGGGAAAAGGAGAAAATGCTGGTTACCAGCATTTTCTCCTTTTCCCACAATGTTTTCAAAAGGCTTCTATCTCAGGGTTGTTAAAACTCAGGATTGTGTGGTAAAGAGTTAACTTTTTACAAAATAGTCCTGTGTAGAATGACCTTGAGGGAGAAGTTTTTGAAATGGTTGTGGCACAGAGAAAAAAATGCTGGTAACCAGCATTTATTCCAATTTCTACATTTTTCCCTCTTCTCAAAGACATCTAAAAGACAAACCCATCCTTTTGACTACATTCTTTTTGTTATCTAGAAATGCTTTCACTTTTCATGAATCTAAAGTTCTTCACTTTTGTAAAGAGTTCAGAAAAAACCAAGGCAGAAGTTCTGTATCTTGCTGCAGATCAGTTTGAAAACATTGTGGAGATAAAAAGAAGTAATTTTCATTTCTGCTTTTGTCACAGTATTTCCCATGATTCTATTGACTTTAATTCATGTTGATTGTCTGATTTTATAAGGATGTTTTCAAAACTGTTGGCTGAAAATTTGTTTCGAGAAGGAATGAGTGACAACACCTACATGTATGGACAAATTTACTAAATATTATAGCAAGACAGTGAGTGTCATCTTTATATCATTACTCATGAGCCAACTGTACACTTCTCAAAATTGAAAACATATGATCACAAAATTACGTGTTACTCAAAACATGAAATTTGTCTTTCAAATGGTAGAAAACATAATAGTTAAAGGAGAAAATGCTGGTTACCAGCATTTTCTCCTTTTCCTTCAGTGTTTCCATAGCCTTCATCCTGAGGATCGTTACATCGTGGAATTGGTTGGTTTAGGGTTATTATACCCCCACAAACGAAGTTTATGGGGGGTATACTGGAATCAGCCTTTCGGTCGGTCGGTCGGTCGGTCATGCGGTCGGTCGGGCGGTCGGTCTGTCCGCAAAATCTTGTCCGGACAACTCCTCCTACAGTTTCTGTCTGATTCACTTTAAACTTGGCAGAAGTGTTCATTAGGAGCTGTAGATGTGCAAGACACATTTTGTAAGTTATTGCCCCTGATTTGACTTAAAAATGCTTGTCCGGACAACTCCTCCTACAGTTTCTGTCTGATTCACTTTAAACTTGGCATAAGTGTTCATTAGGAGTTGTAGA
This sequence comes from Tridacna gigas, assembly GCA_945859785.2. NCBI lineage: Eukaryota > Metazoa > Mollusca > Bivalvia > Cardiida > Cardiidae > Tridacna > Tridacna gigas. The sequence goes on along the minus strand of OX244036.2, from coordinate 28,615,269 downwards.
TGTGCAAGACGCAACTTTCGTGAAAATTCTATGAAGAATTAATGAGTTATTGCCCCTGATTCACATTTAAAATGCTTGTCCGGACAACTCCTCCTACAATTTCAGTCCGATTCACTTTATACTTGGCAGAAGTGTCCATTTGGAGTTGTAGATGTGCAAGACACACATTTTGTAAAAATTCCATCAAGAATTACTGAGTTATTGCCCCTGATTTGACTTAAAAATGCTTGTCCGGACAACTCCTCCTACAGTTTCTGTCTGATTCACTTTAAGGAGGTCTTTTCTGTCATATGTATAGTTGGCCAACATTATGCGAAAAGGCACCTTTGGACATTTGCAACAAGCGTGGATCCAGACCAGCCGCTGTGTCTCAGACATATTGTTAGATCATGGTCTACACTTTTTTACACTCATTTAGTTTTGTGTCCAATTAAATTGATACTTTGCATAAATATTCACCAGGAGCAGTAGATGTTCAAGATGCATTTTTCTCAAATATTTGCCAAATTAATTACCCCTGAATTTACTCAAAACTTCTTGTCCAGAGAACTATTCCTTCAGTTTAAGTCTTATTCACTTGATATTTGTCATGATATTCACCAGGAGCAGTAGATGTGCAAAGCACAAATTTCATGAGTGTTGGCCTAATGATTACGGAGTTATTGCCCCTAAATTGACATTGCAGAGTTATTGCCCCTGTGACATGAAATATAGGGGCGGGGATATTTATCACCTTTAGTGATAGTTATTCTAGTTTTCAACTGTAGACAGTCTGAGATTGAGGCAGTTGACTTTGTTCGTTGAAAGCTATTTACACAAACTGCTCTTTGGGGGCATTTTCTTTGGCATCTTTTCATACTCTGGAGATGCCGATCTTGACAAGATGACTTATATCCTTAAAAGGAAGAATCTAATTTTATAGCCGAATTCATTATTCATTGATTTCCCGGTACGGAGAAGATCTATGTGACTGATATTGGTTGGCAACATGGAGCATCGTGAAGCTCACAATGTTTCTCTCATAGCACTTTCTCAATCCTGGCGAGATATTGGGTGACTGGTGTGTGATAGATTTAGATTTGATAAATACGGCTATGGCCTCCATTTTACACAACAAATTTGAGTTATTGGACCAGTTAGGCTTCAGGGAAGACAACACTTTTCTCCCAAGTAGATTAATTCTTTAGCAGATGACAAAATTTTAGATTTGTATTGAAAGCTTTTGCAGAAAATACAAGGAGTGTGACTGAAATGATACAGTTTTTCCTTGAAGGGACAGAAAACATAATGGGAAAAGGAGAAATGCTGTTACCAGCATTTTTTTCCTTTTCCCCATGATGTTTTCTTCAGCCCTTTCCTTAAGGTTGTTAAAACAAGGGATTGTTTGGTAAATTAAGTTTTGTATTTTGGTCAAGTTCTGAATTTGGTTTTGGTTGTCTGTTTAAAGGTTCCTGTAACATGATTAGCTTATTAATCATGCAGTTGTCTTTATGTATCATGCAGCAGAAGCCACTTTTAGAAAATCATAGCAAATGCAGAAATTCTTGACAAACCCTTGTATAGCAGATGATATCCGTATTTCGACTACTGAAAGCTTCTTCCATTGTGACAGTTGATGAAGCGCTTAGATTACAGTTAAAACGCAGGATTGGGCAGTATTTTTTTAACCCTTTATCACCCAATCCAGAGTTTCAATGGCCCTGAGGAAGAAGCCTATTGAAAACATTGTGGAAAAGGAGAAAATGCTGGTAACCAGCATTTTCTCCTTTTTCCACTATGATTTCTACGCTGTCATAGATAACCTCCATCATTTGGGCCACATTCAAATTGTCATCTGGAAATTGTTTCACTTTCAACAATCCTAAAATTTTGTCATGGGCTTTAAATCTCCTTCATTTATAAGGACCAGTGTACCCTTACTCATATCACTGAGAAACAACAGTTACTATGAAGCAGACAACTTGACCCTTTACCAGACAACAGAATTTTAGACTTGTCGAAATTGAAAGCGTTTACAGACGACAAATTATCCCTTTACTACACAATGCTGACTTTTAACTACCCTGAGGAAGAAGCCTTTTGAAAACATTGTGGGAAAAGGAGAAAATGCTGGTAACCAGCATCTTCTCCTTTTCCCACAAAGTTTTCTACCCTATCAATGAAGAATCACATTATTTGAGCCACATTGAAAAAACTGCAAATGCTTTCAATTTGGACGGGTATAAAACTTCGTTGTGTGGTAAAGGGTTAAGTGTTGGTCAACTGATGAGACTTACTGTGAAAGGGTAGAAAACATTGTAGGAGAAGGAGAAAATGTTGGTTACCAAATTTCTTCAGATGGAGGTGTTGTCATAGCCTGAAAGTATGATATGATAACCTGAATTGTCTCTCCTCATTTTTGCAAACACTGGTTATATTTTTCTGCAGTCTGAACTTGGGTGTCCTCCATGGCCTTGTGGTGAAGACAGAGGACTGATAATGTGGAGGCTTCTTGTTTGATCCTCTTTTTGAGGGCCTGAACTTTTCTTTGGAGTGTTGTTGGGTGAAACACTTCAGAGTCCTAGCCAAGACACCTAAAGTAAGTGACTGAAACATTGTTGAAAACGGCATAAAACACAATACAAATTAATAAGTTGGTCTGATCTAGGTCTACACTGTCTGCAAAGGCTGTTAAAGTAATTTTACAAATTACATGTCTTCTTATAATTTCAGATTTTGGATGATGGAGGGGATGCAACCCATCTGATGCTAAAACGGTACCCTGCAATGTTTAACATGGTGAAAGGAATCGTAGAGGAGAGTGTAACTGGTGTACACAGGCTCTACCAGTTGTCAAAATCAGGAAAACTCACTGTTCCTGCAATGAATGTAAATGACTCTGTCACAAAGGTATGTCATTCTGTCTTTTTGACTTGATGAAAATTTGGATTCCTGTATAGGGAATATGGTACAACTGTGAGATGAAAATGAAAAAGAAATATCTTTAAGAAAGATAGACAGCGTTAGAGACTACTGGAATATAAAAACTGAAACTCTTTTGTGGCTCAACATAAAGTAAAATAATGAAAAATAATCTCACAAGCAATTGCATCATTTTCCTCACTGTATTTCATGTTGAAATGTAGTAATAGGTTATTGGGTAACGCTTATGACAATATTAAATTTCAGAATAGCACAAAAAAAGAATCATTCTCAACTACCGGTACATTATTTTACTATGGCAAACATGTGCACATTTTTGACCAATTCATCCTTTATCAGTACCAAGAAGTAGGTCAAATGCCAGTGCATTCAACTACTCTGAAAAAAGACACTATCATTTTAATCCTTATAATGGTATACTTAATTAAATACTTGCAGTATTTTGACTTTACATTCTATGGCAAAAGCATTTGTATAAGGACTGTGCTGCCTACCTCATTTCTATGTGAAACTGATTGACAGCAGTTATTTTAGAAAACATTGTGGAATATGGATGACCTAATGAAGTAAGGTAAACTCTATGCAACATAATTTTAAACCTGTACAAATTAGAAGTATTTCTGAGGATAAAATATGGCTGAAAGGATGGAATTCATCTCTGATAAGGTAGGAAACATTTTTGGAAAAGGAGAAAATGCTGATTACCACCAATGTTTTAAAAACCTTCTATCTAAATGTCACTTCATTTAGTTATTATTTATAGGTGGGTTAAGCCCCTTTCACAATTGCCTTGCAACAAGTTTACGACCGCCTTTTTAAGTGGTGTTGCATGACCACTAACATGGTGTCTTACAGTCTCTCGCAGTCATTGCAGAGTCCCAGCTGTTAGTATTAGACTTTTGAACATGTTTATAGTTCTGACTTGACTGCATGTGAGAAAAAATACTCACACTTGGCAGCACAAACAGTTGTACAAGTGTTGCTGAACATAGAAAACTATGGCACGACAAGATGCACAAGCTTGCTTTACTTGGTTATTGTATTTGATCATTTTGAGGTAGTCAACACTTGTATGTGTATTAGGGATCTCTAGCTACCAGTTGTGCTTTGAGTTGCATTTGGATATAGACTACAAGACTGTTATTAGACAATTCACATCTCATTATGCAACATTGAACTACAGTTGTACGACTTTAAAAGACTCTTTGCTACTGTCTTAACCCTTTACCGCACAATGCTGCCTTTTAATGCCCCTGGGAAAGAAGCCAGCATTTTCGCCTTTTCCCACAATGTTTTCTGCCCTATCAAAGAAAAATTATACCATTTGAGCCACATTGAAATTATCGTCTGCAAATGCTTTCAATTTGGACAAGGTTAAAATTTTGTCATCTGGTAAAGGGTTAAAGAGAAAAATCTGCCATTAGCTGAATCATGCAACGGTCACTTTCACTTGCTCTTGTTAAATGAATTCTGTTGCATTTGTGAAAGCTTTCTTGGATCCATTTTAAGAATGGCATTTTTATGCCGGTCATATGACTGAATTGTCATAATTAGTAGCACACCAACTATGAAGGGGGTTTCAGATATACAGATAAAAGCAAAAACAACAGAAGGGTTTTATGTGACTGAGTGTAAAATAACCTTTCTTCCTTGCCATTTCAGACGAAGTTTGATAATCTGTACAGTTGCAGAGAGAGTATATTGGATGCGTATGTATTCTTACTACTCAGACTTGTCAGTGCACCTTAAACCAATCATTCACTCATTCATTCATTTGTTCATTCATTCATTCATTCATTCACTCCTTCCTTTGTTCATCCATCCATCCATCCATCCATCCATCCGTCCGTCCATCCATCCGTCTGTCTGTCCATCTCTGTCTGTCCATCCATCCATCCATCCATCAATTTGTTCATTCATCCATTTGTTCATTCATTCATCCATCTATTCCTAAATTCATTCATTATTTGTTCATTCATTCCTCCATTGGGCTGCTCTAAGGCTCAGTGAAACAGGATTTCAATATGTAGTCAAGAAATTCCTGTTTGAACTCTGCTCTTGGTGCCGGCCATGTGCTAGTGTCCCTGGGCAAGGCACTACAGGCTAGCATAGGTGAAACTTGGGACTGATGTAAGAGAACTGTTACTGTTATATTACTGAAAACAAGATTTATAAAACCCCTGACGGAATTTTTTTTTTTCTATGGTATAGTCAATAAATTTTGAGGAGCCCTATGATATGAATAAGTAAGAAAATGAAGAAAGTTTAAATCCTTAGGGGGTATAGTGCTTTTGCGGCCAGTTTAAGCCTTTACCACACAATCCCAACTTTTAACGGTCCTGGAAGAGAAGGCTCTTGAAAACACTGTGGGAAAAGGAGAAAATGCAGGTAACCATCTACTTTTTGTGTACCAGCAATGTTTTCAAGAGGATTCTTTCTGGGAGTAGTTAACCCTTTATCACACAATCCTGACTTTTAATGACAGAAAAAGCCTTTTTAAGAAATTGTAGGAAAAGGAGAAAATGCTGGTACCAGCATTTTGTCCTTTTCCCACAGTGTTTTCTCCCCTTCCCAAAACAAATTTCAATTTTTGAGCTACATTTGTCGTCTGCAAATGCTTTCAGTTTGGACCATTCTAAAATTTTATCATTTGATAAAAGAGTTAAAAGTCAGAATCGTGTAGTAAAGGGTTAAGTGTTAAGTGACAACTGCACGGAAGAACATTTAAAAGCATGTGTGATATATGGAGAAATAGTTTCCTGTATTAAGTGCCATCTTCAAAGTTGTTTCAGTTTTTTAACACTTATTTATTTTTTAAGATTTTTAACCCAGTAGCAAAACCAGACCATTTTTACAAAGTTAAACTGCTTTTTAAACCATCATTTGAGAAGGAAAAAATGCTTGTTACTTGCTTTTCTTCCATAAAAAATGTCCTCGTTTTCGATGTCTTCTTACCCTTTGAACATGGATCCAGTTTTTTAACTCAAATTTATTTGTTGCCTGCAAATGCTTTCAAGATGAGGAGTATAAAATATTGTTGTTTTGTCAAGTGTTTCATTTGAATGGTGCTTAAGGCTGTTTTCAACTTTAATTCAGTAATAGCTTGATATCCAGTGTGCCTATTTATACTTTCCTGCAGTTTCTTTTACCAGTAAGCCATACAGTATTCTTCCAAAACTACTGCCTGCTTTCTAGTATAATCATCGTTGAAAAAAAAAAGAACAGCAGTGAGAGAGCAATGAACCCTATTGCGGTGACTATCATCAATCCTCGGAAAGAAATTGGCAGAGCTGGTAAAGAATTTTGAACAATCATCTTTAGTTTTTTGTTCAGGCATGTGAAACTTTGACTTTTCCAGATTAAAGAGGACAACAGACATGATGTTTGGTGGGAAACAGGTTCTTATCTGTGGATACGGAGAGGTAACAGACTTCTTTCTGTGAACATTGGTTTGCCTTAACTCTTTACCTTTCCTTGTTGGAAAATTGATCTTAACCCTTTACCACAAAATCCCAGGTTTTAATGACCCTTAGGAAGTAGACTTCTGAAAACATTGTGGAAAAAGGAGAAAATGCTGGTAACCAGCATTTTCTCCTTTTTCCACAATGTTTTCAACCCTATAATTGCCATATTTCTTAATTATACCCGCCCAAAACTCTGTTTGGGGGGTATATAGGAGTCAGCTTGTCGGTCGGTCCGTCCGTCCGTCGGTCTGTAGCTTTTTGTCCGCTCTATTTCTCATAAACTACTGGACGAATTTTATTCAAACTTCACAGGTAAACTCAGTATCAAGCAGAGATGTGCATATGAAATGTTGGTTATGGTTCATTGATTTTTCACTGAGTTATGGCCCTTTCATGAAATTTCTTGTCCGCTCTTTTTCTCATCAACTATTGGACAGATTTGGTTCAAACTACACAAATAGACTCAGTATCAAGCAGAGATGTGCATATCCTATTTTGGTTATGGTTTATGTAGGTTTCATGGAGTTATGGCCCTTTGATGATTCTGGACAAATTTCTTTCAAACTTCATGGATAGACTTTGCACTCAGCAAAGATGTGCATATCATAAATTGTTCTTAGTTAATTAAATAAAATTTCCAAGAGCGATTCGGTTCGGAGGTTGCTTTCGTTAGTTTCCGTACTGTATAAGTAAGATGTAGAGTCTGGTCAAAAACATTGCATGAAAAGACATTTGTTGTCTGCAAAACCTTTTCATTTAAACCAGTCTCAGTTTGTCCAACTGGTAAAAAAAAATGTATCAAGTAAGTTTTATTCTCTCCAAGTCTTCAGTCTGTAACAAAGAGTAATTCTTTGGCAAGAAGCCATTGCAGGATATTCATCACCTTCAGTGATAGCTCTGGTATAATTGACTCTCCAGTCACTTATTTTGCATTCCTGTGACATTAATCTGTTTTGTGACAAGGAGCTGTTGGGGGGTATGATCACGTTTAGTGATAGCTCTAGTTTGTCCAGCATTCAATTTGTCGTCTGCAAATGGTTTCGATTTGGACCGGTCTAACATTTGGCATTTGGTAAAGAGTTAATTATGTAAATGCATTCTTGTGTATAATTATGTGTAAAAAATTTTGACAGTGATTCCTTTAAAAAAAAAAGAGGATTTTAGCCCTAAATATTGGCATCACTTATTCTGGTTCCATCGATGGGCAATATGCATCAATATGTATATAAAAGAAGGATAGAGCTTTCGTTAACCCTTTACCACACAATCCCGACTTTTAACGACCCTGAGATGGAAGCCTTTTGAAAATATTGTTGGAAAAGGAGAAAATGCTGGTAACCAGCATTTTCTCCTTTTCCAACAATGTTTTCTACCCTTCCCAAAACAAATTTCAATTTTTCAATCACATTTATCATGTCATCTGCAAATGCTTTGAATTTGGACTAGTCTAAGATTTTGTCATTTGGTAAAGAGTTAATATACATAGAACATGACATTTTTTTAATTTCTTTTCCAGGTTGGCAAAGGTTGTGCTGCTTCCCTGAAAGGTCTAGGTGCTATTGTCATGGTGACAGAAATAGATCCTATCTGTGCACTGCAAGCTAGGTAAGGGAAGACAAATGATGTAATGCTTTACCAGTGGACAAAAACTAAGACTTGTCCAAATTAAAAGCAATTTCAGATGGCAATTGAAATGTGGCACACTATTTGAGCTACATTGGAATAGTCACCTGCAAATGCTTTGAAATTGTGTAATACCTCTGGTAGGTAACATCCCAGGCGGGGATTCAACCAAGGACCTCGAGGTGCCCAGGCAAATGTTTTACCACCTTGCTACAAAAGCTAGCTCCATAGGAAGGCAGTATCAGTGAGCGCGCCCCCCCCCACTTGCAAACACAAGCTATATACATGTATATCTAACTGTTGGATAGACCAGTATACTACGTACTCCTTAGTCATATTAAGATTGGTTCTCAAATCCTTCACTTCATGTGATGTTACTCTGTTTCTCAACTCTTTGCGTTTGTACAGTTGATGCCATTGTAACAGGTATGATAAGTAGCCTCCAAGGGTGGGGATCAAACCAAGAACTTCTAGGTCCCCAAGCAAACACTCGTCCACGTAACTGCAAAAACTAGCTCTATAGCAAGGCAGAATAAGTGTCCCTCATACAAACCCAATCTATATACAGAGACATACAGGAGAAAATATACATTCCTGTCTGTGGGATAGACCAGTAAATTACAATTAGGCAAGTACAAAATTTTGTTTTATGGGGGTAATTATCAGGATGTTTGTCAAAGGTGTCTGCCTCAATTTAGTGTCAGTGTTTGATGACTTCAGAAAAATATTTTATATTTCTTCACATGTCTCTCAATTATGTTTTTGAACCAATGTATGTCCAAAAATAGCATATGACTAATTATCTGACCAAAATAAAGTATAACTTACAAGTTATGAAAACATTCATAGGCATCAAATTAAATATGGCTTCACTGATAGGATTTGGCAATCCAAGGGTTGAAAACATTGTTGGAAATGAAGACGATGCTGATAAGTAGCATTTTCACACACCATCTTGAAAAGCCTTTTCCCTGGGTCATTAACTCTTTATCAAACAACAAATTTTTAGACTAGCCCAAATTGAAAGCATAAGCATTTGCTGACGACAAAATAAATGTAACTCAAAAATTGAAATATGCTTTTGGAAGGCTAGAAAATATTGTGGGAAAAGGAGAAAATGCTGGTTACCAGCATTTTCTGCTTTTCCCACAATGTTTTCAAAAGGTTTCTTTCTCAGGTCGTTAAAAGTCGGGATTGTGTGGTACAGAGTTAAGACACAGGATCGCTTGGTACGAGTAAAGTAGCCCTTTCCCAAACGACAGATTTTGGACTGGTCCAAATTGAAAGAGTTTGCAGATGACAGTTTTAAATTTGATGAAAATGGCAGAAAGGTCTCAAAAAGGGTAGAAAACACTGTGGGAAAAGGAGAAATTGCTCGTTACAAGCAATTTCTCCTTTTCCCACAGTGTTTTCAAAAGACTTGTACTGCAGACACGTGAAAACCAGGGCTTGCTTGGGAAAGGGGTAGTAGGGGCTCATCAAATGTTGTTTCCTCTGTTATTGCAGTATGGATGGATTCCGAGTTGTCAGAATCGAAGAACAAGTCAAGAATATAGATGTGTTGATAACTTGCACGGGAAATAAGAATGTGGTGACACGTGGGCATCTGGACAGATTGAAGAACGGTTGTATTGTCTGCAACATGGGCCATTCCAATACTGAAATTGATGTAGTAAGTATGGTGAAAAAGTTAATACTGGTAAAATTACTCTTTAATCCTTTACCAAACGACAATATTATTGGAATTATCCAAGTTTAAGGCAGTTGTACATGACAAATTAGATGTGGCTCAAATGATGAAAATTGTGAGTGAAAGAAAAGAAAACATTGTGGGAAAAGGAGGAAATTCTGGTGACTAGCATTTTCTCCTTTCCCTTTAATGTTTTCCTAAGCCTTCTCCATGAGAGTTGTTAATATGTGTAAATGGTTATTCCTATACCAAACAGTTTAAAGTTTTTAACAACCCTGAATAGAGAGGTTTTTGAAGACAATGTGGGAACCAGCATTTTCTCCTTCTCCTGCAATGTTTTCTGCCATTGATCTCAAACAAATCTTATCATTCGAGGCACATTTTATTTGTCATCTGCAACTGCATTGAATTTGGATGAGTCTAGAAGTTTGTCAACTGGTAAAGAGTTAATGGGTGACAAATTTAGAGATATATAAATTGAAAGCATTTGAAGATGACAAAATATTGTTCAAATGATGTGTCTGCAACATAGGCCATTTCAATACTGAAATTGATGTAGAAAGTATGGCGAAAAGTAATATCACTGAAGTAACTCCTTAGCAGACAAAATTTTAGACTTGTCCAAAGTGAAAGCAATGGCATAAATTCTATTAGATGTGGCTCAAAACATGGGATTTTCCTATGTCTGCCATTGCCTTCAGTATAGACAAGTCTATAAATGTTGTTGTCAGGTCTTTACCAGACAACAAAATTTTAGACAAGTCTAAATTGAGAGCATTTGCAGACAACAAATAAATGTGACTCAAAAATTGAAATTTGTCTTTGGAAGGGTAGAAAACATCATGGGAAAAGGAGAAAATGTTGGTTATCAGTATTTTCCCTGCTTTCCTCAACATTTTCAGAAGTCTTCTTCTTTATGGTCTTTAAAACTTAGGATTGTTTAATAAAAGGTTAATTTATTACAAGTTAGTATTGGTCTGTGAACTTGTTCTGTAAATTCATTACCATACAAATATGATTACCAGAGTCCCTGCAGAAAACAGATCTAAAAACATTCTGAACTTTCTGTGCTTTTTACCCAAAAGTACCTGCAAAACCAACTGCAGCTATGCGAAAGTTTGTAATTTTATGGAAGTGGCTTGTATGATTATTCTTTATTTTTCATTATGTTATTTACAGAATAGTTTAAGAACACCTGATCTGACATGGGAAAAAGTCAGATCGCAGGTTGATCATATCATTTGGCCTGACGGCAAAAGGATTATTCTACTAGCCGAGGTACGACTCATTAGCATTTTTTTTATATTTCATATAGGGCCAGCATTCTATGTAATCTTTAACTAGGAGCAATTGAGTTTTTAGCTCGGCTGTTCTTGAAGAAAACATCGAGGTATTGTTGTTGTCCTGGCATAGTCATCTGCGTCTCTCCTAGTTGTCTGCGTCGCACAAAAACTTTGACATTTTATAATATGTCTGTCATTACTGAAGATATTTATTTCAATCTTGGACTAGTTGTTAACTATGGAAAGGGGAACCCATACAACAGGGGCAGGTAAACATGAAAACATGTTTGACACCCTTTATCACACAATCCCGACTTTTAACAACCCTGAGAAAGAAGCCTTTAGAAAACATTGTGGGAAAAGGAGAAAATGCTGGTAACCAGCATTTTCTCCTTTTCCCACAATGTTTTTCTACCCAGCCCAAAACAAATTTGGACTTTTCAGGTTCTACTGATTTTGTTGTCTGCAAATGCTATAAATTTGGAAGAGCCTAAAATTTTGTTGTTTGGTAAAGAGTTAAAATCTGTCATTACTGAATATATTCACTTCAAACTTCGACTAGTTGTTAACTACCTAAAGGGGAAACCACACAATAGGGGCAGGTAACCATCAAATATATTTGACACAGTTTTGCCCCTTTTTCCACTTTAAATTTTCACTGAAAATCAAGCAGTGCTCTTGTTATGAATAGACATTTCTATGATAGGTTTTTCTTATTTAAGTGTTAACCCTGTATCAAAGATACAGTGTTTTTGGACCCTGAGAATGAAGGTAAAAGAAAACTTGATGGAATTTGGAAAAATGCTGGTAATCAGTATTTTCTTCTTTTCCCACATTGTGTTTTACCCTGAAAAGCAAAAGTAAATTCAATGCTTGATTTACGTTCAGTTGTTTGTCTGCAAATGGATTCACTATGGACCAGTGCAGAATTTTGTCATCTTGTAAAGGCTTGAACCTTTATTGCACTGTATGGAGTTTTAACATTCCTGAGGAAAGGGGCTTTTGAAAACATTGTGGGACAGTTGAAAATGCTGGTTCCGTATACCAGATAGAAGATAAATTATTGCAGGACACAATAAAATTATCAAATTTTTCCAAACTATTTTGAAACATATCAAAAAATACTGACAGTTAACCCTTTACCACACAATTCCGACTTTTAACAACCCTGAGGATGAAGCCTTTTGAAAACACTGTGGGAAAAGGAGAAAATGCTGGTAACCAGCATTTTCTTCTTTTCCCACAATGTTTTCCAACCTTTCAAATTTAAATTTCAGTTTTTAAGTCACATTTATTTTGTTGTCTGCAAAAGCTTTCAATTTGGATAAGTCTAAAATTTTGTCATTTGGTACAGGGTTATTAAACTCTCGGTGGTGTTTGGCAGGTAATACAGTTGGATACCTTGTCTTACATGTGTAGATTAACCCTTTCCCAAAGGACAAATTTTGGACTGGTCCAAATTGAAAGAGGTTTGCAGATGACAATTTTAAATTTGATGAAAATGGCAGAAAGGTCTCAAAAAGGGTAGAAAACACTGTGGTAAAAGAGGAAATTGCTTATTACGAGCAATTTCTCCTTTTCCCACAGTGTTTTCAAAACACTTGTACTGCAGACACGTGAAAACCAGGGCTTGTTTGGGAAAGGGTTAATGAGGATGAAGTTTGTCAAAAACCTGTGTTTTCAATTTTACGATCTCTTGTACAGTTTTGATTATGAGCAGACAAACTACATACGTTGTTTTTGCAGTTAGATTATAATCAAGATCAAGCTGCAAGTAATGTGCAACCTGATCCAGAACCTACACTGTCATACACTGTCTACACTGTCATATTATTTTGTGATATGTTTTGCCCCTGAAAATGGCAATGCTATTCATTTACTGATCTTAGGATAAAATGTTAACCGCTTGAGGGAAAGACTTATTTTACATATCTGTCATTCTTTTTCTCCATATTTTCAGGGCCGACTGGTGAACTTGAGTTGTTCAAGTGTTCCATCTTTTGTTGTTTCTATCACTGCAGTCACTCAGGTTTGTTCTATAGGTTGCTTTTTCTTTACTTAACCCTTTCCCAAACAAGCCCTGGTTTTCACGTGTCTGCAGTAGAAGTCTTTTGAAAACACTGTGGGAAAAGGAGAAATTGCTCGTAACGAGCAATTTCTCCTTTTCCTACAGTGTTTTCTACCCTTTTGGAGAACTTTCTGTCATTTTCATCAAATTTAAAATTGTCGTCTGCAAACTCTTTGAATTTGGACCAGTCCAAAATTTGTCGTTTGGGAAAGGGTTAAGTCCTTTCCCAAACATTAAGTTCTAGACTCTTTTAACTTTTTCCCAAACAAGCCCTGCTTTTCACGTGTCTGCAGTACAAGTCTTTTGAAAACACTGTAGGGAAAAGGAGAAATTGCTCGTAATAAGCAATTTCTCCTTTTCCCACAGTGTTTTCTACCCTTTTTGAGAACTTTCTGCTATTTTTATCAAATTTCAAATTGTCGTCTGCAAACTCTTTCAGTTTGGAAGGGTCTAAAATTTGTCGTTTGGGAAAGGGTTAAATTAAAAGCATCTGCAGACAACAAATACATACCCACCAGCCCCTCCACTACAGCACATGTTGCTATCTCCAAGTTACTGACTGCTTTTTTTTAACCCTTTACCACACAGTGCCACCTTTTAACGATCCTGGAAAAGAAGCCTTTTGAAAACATTGTGGGAAAAGGAGAAAATGCTGGTAACCAGCGTTTTCTTATTTTCCCACAATGTTTTCTACCCCATCAAAGAAAAATTACACCATTTTGGCCACCTTGAAATTGTCGTCTGCAAATGCTTTCAATTTGGACAGTGCTAAGATTTGGTTGTTTGGTAAAGGGTTAACACGCAGTCCATTGAATGATCAGCAATGATAGAGGCAGATGATTCCTTCCTTCCATGTGCACTCCATCCAGTCTATGAGATAGTTTTGGCCAAGACAGAAGTTTGAACTTGTAAACCCAGTTGGAAAAAGGATAAGTTTTATTCGCTGTTTGTCAGCTAAGTACATGTAAATGAAATGGACATTTTCGAAAAGTGTGAGTCAAAGAAGTTCTGATATCACACAGCATCATAGTTTCAAGGCTGTTTAATTCTTTGCCAAACAAGAAAATTTTGCACTTGTTCAGATTGGAAACACTTGCAGATGACAATTCAACCTTGACTCAAAAATTGAAGTTTTCTTTTTGGAAAGGTAAAAAACGTTGTGGGAAAAGGTGAAAATGCTGATTATCCCACAATGTTTTTATAAGCCTTTTTCAGGGTGGTTCAAGCTCAGGATTGTATTGTGAAGAGTTAACTGTTTACCAGATGACAAAATGTTGGACTTGTCAAAATAAAAAATCACTTGCAGACAACAAATCAAATATACCGGTAGCTTAATTAGGTAAAAGGATTTATCTATGAAGTGAAAGAAATTATTCAAAACAACAAAATTGGACTACATCCAAGTTTTTGCAAGAGACAAATGAAGTGTTTCTCAAAACATGGAATTTGTAAAAGGGCAAAAAACACTGTTGAAAGAGGAGAAAATGCTAATTACCATCATTTTCTCCTTTTCCCCACAGTATTTTCATAAGCTGTCATGCTCAAGGTTGGTAAAACATGGGATTGTCTGGTAAAGGGTCAAATCCGCAATTTCTACATCGTGTTTATGATTTTTTGCAGGCTTTAGCTATGATTGAGTTGTACAATGCTCCACCTGGTCGCTACAAACAAGACGTTTACCTCTTGCCAAAAAAGATGGGTAAGTCTGGTTGAATTGTCAAGCATGGAATAGCTTTATACCACACGACAAAATGTTAGACTAGTCCAAATTGAAAGCATTTGCAGACTACAAATTAAATGTGACGTAGAAATTGAACTTTGTTATGGGACGGGTAGAAAACATTGTGGGAAAAGGAGAAAATGCTGGTTACCAGCGTTTTCTCCTTTTCCCACGATGTTTTCAAAAGGTTTCCTTTTTAGGGTCGTAAAAAGTCAGGATTGTGTGGTAAAGAGATAGTTATCCATCACAGGGTTGAATTAATGAAATGGCCCTTTTCAGTTTGGAAACCCAGCGAAAAGATTGCAATTCCTAGCTTGGGAAAAGCGGGAATTAATGCTATTTTAGAATACTTTGGATTTAACCTTGGCATCCATGTGTCCGTTAGGAATTTTGTCAAGCTGTGTAAATTTGCTAATTTTCACTGAGGGTTGAATTTGAAATATACAGAGGATATGTCACTGAATGCATCACAGGCTTTTTCATGAGGGGAGCATTGGTTCTAGGTAAACCAACTTACTCTCATTCAAATTTAGGGTCGGCAATTAGCATCATTTGTCTTAGAAGAGGCAGTTTCACTGTAGAAAAGTAACAACGAAAGACATTTATTTCAAAAGTTTTAATGTGAGTAGATCTATCTTTATGGTTAAGACACTAAATTTTTTTTAACTCTTTACCACACAATCCCGACTTTTAACGACCCTGAGGAAGAAGGCTTTTGAAAACATGGTGGGAAAAGGAGAAAATGCTGGTAACCAGCATTTTCTCCTTTTCCCACAATGTTTTCTAACCTTCCTAAAACAAATTTCAATTTTTCTCTCACATTTATTTTGTCATCTGCAAATGCTTTCAATGTGGACCAGTCTAAAGTTTTGTCATATGGTAAAGAGTTAAAGGGGTATGCTAAATTAAGATTATTAAGATGCACTCAATTTTTAGCTCCACTGGCCGAAGGCCAGCAGGCTTATGTCATGGCTCGGTGTCCGTCGTGCGTCCGTCCGTCAGTCCGTCCGTGCGTGTGTGCGTCCGTCCGTCCGTCCATCCGTTAACTTTTATTTCAAACATCTTCTTCTCTGAAACTACCCATCCAATTTTCATGAAACTTCACAGAAATGATCCTGCCATGGTCCTCTTCAGAATTTCTTGAAAGAATTTAATTCCTTCAAAAACTGTGGTTGCCATGGCAACAAAACTGAAAAATATTGGAAATCTTTAAAAATCTTCTTGTCTGAAACCATAAGGCGTAGGGCTACCAAATTTGGCATGTAGCTTTATGTAGTAGACCTCTATCATTTTTCTTCAAATTATAGCCCTGGGGTCAAAATTGGCTCTGCCCCAGGGGTCACAAGTTTTACATAGGCTTACATAGAGAAAACTTTGAAAATCTTCCTGTACCTAGCCATAAGGCCTAGAGCTACCAAATTTTGCATGTAGCTATATCTAGTGGGCCTCTACCAAGTAGGCCAAAATTTTAGCCCTGGGGTCAAAATTGGCCCAGCTGCAGGGGTCACAAGTTTTACATGGGCTTACATAGTGACAACTTAAGAAATCTTCCAGTACCTAGCCATAAGGCCTAGAACTACCAAATTTTGCATTTAGCTTGATCTAATGGGGGTCTACCAAAAGTGCCCAAATTACAGTCCTGGGGTCAATTTGGCCTCATGCTGGGGGGGGGGGGGGGGTTCACAAGATTTACATGGGCTTATATAGGGAAAACTTTTAAATCCTGGTGTAAATAGCCATAAGGCTTAGGGCTACCAAATTTTGCATATCTGACTTGTGACCTGTAGAAATTGCGGATTTGACCCTTTACCAGACAATCCCATGTTTTACCAACCTTGAGCATGACAGCTTATGAAAATATTGTGGGGAAAAGGAGAAAATGATGGTAATTAGCATTTTCTCCTCTTTCAACAGTGTTTTTTGCCCTTTTACAAATTCCATGTTTTGAGAAACACTTCATTTGTCTCTTGCAAAAACTTGGATGTAGTCCAATTTTGTTGTTTTGAATAATTTCTATCACTTCATAGATAAATCCTTTTACCTAATTAAGCTACCGGTATATTTGATTTGTTGTCTGCAAGTGATTTTTTATTTTGACAAGTCCAACATTTTGTCATCTGGTAAACAGTTAACTCTTCACAATACAATCCTGAACTTGAACCACCCTGAAAAAGGCTTATAAAAACATTGTGGGATAATCAGCATTTTCACCTTTTCCCACGTTTTTTACCTTTCCAAAAAGAAAACTTCAATTTTTGAGTCAAGGTTGAATTGTCATCTGCAAGTGTTTCCAATCTGGACAAGTGCAAAATTTTCTTGTTTGGCAAAGAATTAAACAGCCTTGAAACTATGATGCTGTGTGATATCAGAACTTCTTTGACTCACACTTTTCGAAAATGTCCATTTCATTTACATGTACTTAGCTGACAAACAGCGAATAAAACTTATCCTTTTTCCAAATGGGTTTACAAGTTCAAACTTCTGGTGGTTGCGAGTTCGATACCTGGTTGAGGCAAACTTTCTTTCCGGCGATTTTTTGCCTCTCACCTCTGATGCATGTGAGAAAGGTAGGCAGTGGCTTTGGAAAAAAAGTTGTGTCAGTACTGGTTTGAGAAAGCCAGGAAACACATGGGTGCGTCACTGACCGCCATGATATTACCTAAGCTGTTAAAAAGGTGTTAAACTCCAGTACAAAACAAATTTAATTTAGCACCTGTGATTGCTTTCAATTTGGATGAGCCTAAAATTTTGAGGTCTGGCGACGAGTTTTTATGTTCTATTTGTGGGATGGACATGCCTTTAGACAAAATTTGGGACATAGCATTTACAAATTACTGCTGCTCTGTTTCTTTGTAAGAAATTCTCAGTCATGTTGGTTGCTTGTTACAATGTTAATGTGGGAAAGCAGCCACTGAATTTGAAAGAGAGTTGTACAAAGTACTGGTAATAGAGGAAGCTCTAGGATATGCGTGGACAGGTGCTCAGTCTCTCTGTGAGTGCTCTTGCAGCAATAGTTTTGAAATAATGTTGAAAACGTCTGTCAACTCCTAGCTGCCAACTGAATAAATTCATATGAGTCATGCTCTGTGAAAAGGGGGCTTAATGCATCTGCAAAAAGTTTCGGCCATGGTCAGCCTGCACGGAGTGCGCAGGCTGACCAGGGCCAAAACTTTTCGCTGTTGGTCAATTTTCTGTATGTTCAAGGACCATTCTACCTCATGATTCAGTTGGTTGTTAAAACAAGTGGCTATTACGGATCCATAATTATGTGATTGCTTGCTTGGTATCATGCATCACACAGATGCATTAAGCCCCCCTTTTCACAGAGTGTGGCTCATATGTTTTAAAATCTAAAAGTAGATTTTCACAGCAGTCTAATGTAATTTTGGTCATGGTGTGGCATCAGGTAGCAAATGGTGTAGATCCAAGATCAGAATGCACAACCTGTTAAGTTTTCCATCATCATTGAAAGAGTTAACAAGAAACAAACATTTGTTAGAAAACTAAATGTAGAAATGAATAAATTGTGTTTTTATTTCTTCTTTCAGATGAGTATGTAGCTCTGTTACATCTGCCAACATTCGATGCACATCTCACGGAACTGACAGACGAACAAGCAAAATATCTAGGTCTGTCGAAAACAGGACCGTTCAAGCCAAACTATTATAGGTATGTGATTTATTCTCCAAGCCCTGGCCTGTATTCTGACACTAGCCATTCTTATTTGCATTCTTAGTCTACAGAAAGGAAAACAAATTCAGGTTGGATGAAATAAATGGTTTAGATTCAGAGTGACTGGTGGACAAGGTCCCTTTTACTGCAGTATGACTGGTGGAAAAGGTCCCTTGTTCTGTAGTATGATTGGTGGAAAAGGTCCCTGTTGTACTGCAAATTTTTAAAAAATTTTACACAGTTTACACAATTTTCACAATTATTTATAACAACTGAAATTCCCTGATCTGAGTGCTTTGTGACTGAATAACGGATGGGTGGGTGGGCTCTCTCTCTCTCTCTCTCTCTCTCTCCTTTTTTTCCCTTTTTTGGCAAATTTCTCTTTAAAAGTTCATGAAATATTATTATCATAGTAAACCTTAGGCTGTCAGGTACAATTCATTGTCCTTTTGCAGACAATATAGATAAACTAAAAACTGGTGTAGTAGCTAGTAACGTCTTTTTATGAATAAATATGGCGAATTATGGCGAATAAATATCACAGCATAAATTTTGACCAATCAAATTGCGAATTTATATGTATATTTTCAATGTGTGTGTTACATCATCATTACATATTTGGAACCATATTTTACAGTGTGTCAATATGGATTTTTTTTTATGTGTGTGTAGTATTTTATCCATGTGCAACACATGTATTTGAGCCAGAAAATGTTCAGGTATCTAATAATTCATAATACATTTTTATCATTGCAGATATTAGAAACCATGATAGTGTGATATATCAAATCGAGACATCTAGAACGGATAGCACCTTTTATCACAATTTTCATTATATAGGAAAACCCACCTGTCTTATCACCATGGAAACAGATGATTTAATATATGCATTATTATAGATTTATGTATCACTAAAGAAATTAATTAATTTAGTCATTATTTGTGTTACCATAGATGTTGAAATCTACCAGTATGGCTTTCAACTTAGAAATGCTGTTTTTTGTTTACCACTTACCAAACAGGCCCCGTTTTTACCACCCCAGAGAAGTAGATGCTTAAAAATATTAAGAGAAAAGAAGAAAATGCTTGTCTCCAGCAGTTTTTTCTTTTACATTAATGTTTTCTACCCTCTGAAGGAAAAATCCCATTATTTGTGACATATTTTATTGATTTCTGTAAATGCTTTCAGTTTAGGCTAGTTGAACAAATACTGGCTTTTGGTAAAGAATTTTTCCTTTACCACACACAATCCCTAGTTTCAACCACCCTGAGGAAAGAGGCCTTTTGAAAACATTGATGGAAAAAGGGAAAATGCTGGTAACAAGCATTTTATGCTTTTCCCACAACATTTTCTATCCTATCCAAGAGGAATTCCATTATATGTGTCACCCTTACATTATTGTCTACAAATGCTTTAAATTTAGACAAATCTAAAGTTTTGGCTTTTGGTAAAGAATTCAAAACTCTCATCTGTCTCTTGCAGAATTGAATTTTGCTTTACAGTAAAACCTCGATAATTCGAAGTCCCACGCGGACAAGCAAAATGCTCGAATTATCGCAGTTCTCGAATTATCCAAAATATCAGTGAAAACAAAGTTGCATTCTGTTTAAGATCGGCAATCAAAGTATACTTCCCCGAGCAATACAACCGAATTTTTGTTCTTTTTTTTTTTCATAACATTCAAAGAATATCACATCTAGTGATTATTTTTGTAAATTCATGTGTTTTGATTGTATGAGTTCTTGGAAATTAATCACACTAAGTCACCGTTGCATTCGCCCCCAATAACTGTCATCCCACAGGAAAGTATGCAAACTTTTATTTGTTTACTGAGAAAACGTCAGAAGGTAATATTGATATGGTGCTTGCACTATTCTAGAAAATAAAAATTCGAAAATTTACACTTATATCTTCCTCCAACACTGGTGTTTCCCTGAAATATATTTGAATACGGCGACAAGCAACTAGAAATGAGTTGAAAATGATCGAAGAATGAAAGCGGGCAAGATGTCAAAAAATTTAAAAAAAGAGAGAATGTGCGATTTACTTCTTGCTAAAACTCAAGAATGTAAGGAAAAGTTATTTTGTTGTCGACATATGTAAACGTTTGCAAGCGGTTCTGTGTTCCACGTAGTCCTATTTATAAGCCCCTACGTACGTTATTTTTCATTCTGACATTTATCGTGTACGTAGGGTCTTATCGGCTCCTTCATAGTTTCCTTTAGCAAACTCCGACATCGAATTTTGTCGCTGTTTGAACAGCAAATATGGATACCTTCAAGTGAACTTGTTCAATAAAATATACATCAGAAGTAAGATACGTGAATAATTTCACAATTGAAAAAGGATATTTGTCCAAAACTTGCCTATTTATGAGCTAAATCCATTCCGATTCAACACCACTCTGATTTGTTATGAATTGCCGTGGAAGAGATATGATTGTTCCGAATGAACCGTCATGTGCGGGTCAGTGCAACTTACAGAATGGTATTATGTCCTTTTTCAAAACGAAATTTTGTTCGCTTCGGTCTTGTTTGATTATTGTAACAGATTTCGTTCATAAACTTTAAGTCGATTCTTATTTGTTATGCAACCGTCTGCATGACTGAAAAACATGGCGGCGACTCTGTCGGCAATCCAACTTACGAGTGATTTTATTGAATTCTGAATGAATCTGCCCATTATTTATCAAGACAGCGGCTGAATATTTTCAAAAAATTTCTACCTACAGGTAAATGAAGTTCTCTTTTGTTATAATACTGGTTTTAGAGAGATCGGATTTGCTACATAGAACTGAATGGGACCCGTTTAAACGTTACATGCAATAAGAAAAATCAAATGTGAAATGTCCGATGATAAATGTTGAAAGATAAATAAGCATGTATACGTCTAAATATTTGGACTATGTTCCACAGTGCTTTTCAATGTCCATGAAAGAAGAACGCACCATGATATCTACACACCCGTGAAAAATAACATTAACCTGTCAAAGTCAGGAAAATTTCTGTGACGTAAATAAACCAATGGTATTCACGCAAACTTGAAACACGACGTCATCGTAACAAGATGGGGAAAAATGTGATCAGACTTTTTTTTTTTATTTTGTGATGAAGCAACTTGGGAAAACCCTGATGCTATAAATAGATAGACAGGAAAACGGATAAGAAATTAAACATCGTCCGATCACAAACGCTTCAAACTGTCTTTTTAGCGTCAACAATGACTTTGAACCGTTGATGTACGACCATACTACTGAAAATTGTAGTCGGGAGATAAAATCACTTGTTTAATCAGGAATAAAATACTTTTGTGAATTTTATAAGACGAAATATATCAGACAACCTAAATGAGATGGGGAGGTCGTCACAACTTGTCATCATTAATCTCTCATCATCAAATCAATGTCAATTTCTTCCCAAATTATTGGGTAATGTGAATCCCCTGTAGTAATTGTCATGGATTGTAAAACTTACACCACACCGTATACGGGCCGACTCGCCAAATCCTTTGAGCAGAAAAGGTGTGAAAACAATTACTCAAGAGGTGAGAAAGTATTGTGTTCGAATTAACAATCAATTTAAAGAAGCAAAATGATGACAGGGACCAACATACGTGTTCGAATTTTCAAATTATCGAGACTCAAAATTACTGATCTGCTTTTGGTGCAATATAGTGGAGTTTTTGCCGGGACTATGGAAATTCCTCGAATAATGCGGGGTTCTCGAATTTTCGAGACTGGAAATATCGATGTTTTACTGTATTTACCTTTTTTTTTTTTTTAATTCTGATTTGTGTTGGAAAAGCCTAAAGTCTCTTTTTTTTTTTTTTCAAATGAATCGGTTCATTTCCTCATGAAACAAATTTCCAGTAGACAACTTTGAAAACATCTTTGTAAAATAGGAATATTCTCCATGTATGGAATTTTAAAGTTTCTTACCCTTTCCAAAGAAAAATGGCATGGTTTGAACTAAATTTGATTTGGCACTGCCAATGTTTTCATTATGGACAAGTCTTGTTCTCTGGTAAAAATTTATTGAAAACAAGCAGCCAGAGGTCAGCAGATTCTAAGCATGGAGTTTTGGAGAATATTTTGTTCTTGCTTTACCCTTTAGCACACAATTCCAAATTTTAACGCTGAAGAACAAAGATTTGAAAAGATTGTAAGAAAATGAGAAAATGCTGGTACCCAGCATTTTCTCCTTTTCCCACAATGTTTTTAACTTTTCAAAGAAAAATCCAATCATTTGAGTAACATTTAATGTGTGATCTGCCAGTACTTTCTATTTGGACAAGTTTAAAAGGTGTGTTTTTAGTTAAAGAGTTCAGTGTCCTAATTGGGTACATGTTTGTAATTTCATTCTTTTCTAGACAACAAAATTTTAGACTTGTCTGTATTGAAAGGATTTCCCAACCACACCTCTGGTGTCTCAAACAATTGGATTTGTCTTTGAAGGAGTAGAAAACTATGTGGTAGAAGAAGAAAAGACTAACATTTTCTTGTTTTCCCACATTATTTCAAAAGCCCTCTATTTCGGAGTTGTTGAAACAGAGGATTATTTGGTTAAGGATTAAATCTTTTCTTTTACAGATCTCTTTCAAAACTTTTGTAGTGAATGATATTTTAGAGCATTGTAACAAAAGATGTGAGGGCAATTGCTGTATTTGACACGTTGTTTTCTCTTGACTTTCTCTGAATTTAAACTTTATTTATACTGATTCTTTTTTTTTTGTTAGTTTACTTATTCAAATTAGTGAAATGGTCTGAAATTTTTAGGGATTTTTTTCACTGATCTTTTAACTCTTTACCAAACCAAAAGATATTAGACTTTTCCAAATTGAAAGCATTTGCAGGTGACTTCTTAAATGTGGCTCAAATGATGGAGTTTGTGTCTGAGAGGATAGAAAACATTATGGGAAAAGGAGAAAATGCTGGTTACCAGCAATTTCTCCTTTCGTCAAAACTCAGGGTTGTGTGGTAAAGGGTTAAAAGAGTGAACTGGGATGAAAAGATTTTTCTGCTGTGTTTAGAAGTAACTTTTGTACATTTATTAAGTTGCAACTACCATTTATGTTTTTTCTCTTGTTTTTTTAGCTCTACTGGCTGAAAGCCAGCAGAGCTTATGTCATGGCGGGGTTTCCGTCGTCCGTCCGTCTGTCTGTCCGTCTGTCCATCCGTCCGTTAGTCTTTTTCTTGTTTACGCGATAAAGTCTGCATTTGTTGCCGGATTTTCATGAAACTTGCACAGTTTGTTTATCTCATCAATAGCTTCAACCCTATTGAATTTGAAAAAAATCCAACAAACAGTATGGGAAAAGTAGCCATTTCAAGTTGAAAATTTCCAGTTCTTGTTTACGCGATAAAGTCTGCAAATAACTTCAGATTTTTGTGAAACTTGCACAGTTTGTTTATTTTATCAATAGCTTCAACCCTATCGACTTTGAAAAAAATCCAACAAATAGTATGGGAAAAGTAGCCATTTAAAGTTGAAAATTTAAATTTTCTGTTCTTGTTTATGCAATAAAGTCTGTATTTCTGGTCAGATTTTCATGAAAATCACACAGTTTGTTTATCTCATCAGTAGCTTCAACCCTATTGATTTTGAAAAAAAAATCGAAGAAACAATGTGGGAAAAGTAGCCATTTCATGTTGAAAATTTCCAATTCTTGTTTACATGATAAAGTCTGCATTTGTAATCAGATTTTTGTGAAATTCACCCTGTTGTTTTGTCTCATCAACAGCTTGAATTCTATTGATTTTGAAAAAAAATCCAAGAAACAATGTGGGAAAAGTAGCCATTTTTTTTTGTTGAAAATTTACATTTCCTGTTTAAGGGATTAAGCTTGTAGTTTGGGTTGGATTTTGGTCCCTGCCAGTAGAGCATATTCAGGCCCTTCAGGGCCTTCTAGTTTTTTAATCAAACGTAATAAACATATTTGGATTTACAAGTATTTAAAACTTTTTTAAGGAAATAGATGAAATAAAGGTTAATTATCAGCCTTATCTGGATAAATGTTAAGTTTATGATGGAAGGAAGTGATAGAGAGACATGTTAGAACAATGGGGCAAGTAAAGAATCTCTCAACTTGCCTCGCTGTTAGAATTCTTTTCTACTTATGTTTTCACAAGTTGTCTTCCAAAGATTAGGTGAGATAGGATGTTTGAAAGTTATGTTTTTTTTTAATTTCATCAAGTTTTATGCACATATCATAATAACCAAGTGGTGTGAATGGTCTTGGTTTGTCATCCCTTTACCAAATGGTCTGATGTTTTAACAGTCATGAGGTTGAAGGCTTTTGAAACCATTGTGGGAATAGGAGAAAATGCTGGTTACCCGCATTTCCTTCTTACCCACAATGTTTTCTACTCTTTCAAAGGCAATCCAAACATTTAAGCCACAGTTGATGTGTTGTATGCCAATACTTTCAATTCAGATGAGTCTAAAACTTTTTTGTGTGGTATAGAGTTATGTTAAACTGTTGAATGGATTGGAAAAGGGACAGCTTTAGGTTGAAAATAAATGAGTTTTTTTTTTTTTTGAAAAAGTTGTATCATGACCAAATTGTGAAGTGGAATGTAGATATAAGACTATGGTGGGATGTGAAGATTTGAGGAAATGGGTAGATGGCATTCTCCATTTAACAAGGGCTTAAGATAAGAGAGGGTTTTATGTGAGGTGTGTTTAGGGTACTGCCTCAGAGAATGAAATTTTTCATTTAACCCTTTACTACACAATGCCACCTTTTAACGACCCTGGGCAAGAACCCTTTTGAAAACATCATAACCAGCATTTTCTCCTTTTCCCATAATGTTTTCTACACTATCAAAGAAAAACTGCACCATTTGAGCCATATTGAAATTGTCTTCTTCAAATGCTTTCAGTTCGGACAAGGCTAAAATTTTGTCTGGTAAATGGTTAAGACATTTTTGGAAGTTATTCCAATGCATTTTGAGACTGTTTTGTACATGTGAAAGATGATTAACTCTTCACTATATGACAAAATTTTTGACTTGTCAAAATTGAGAGTATTTGCATACAAATGTGGCTCAGATAATGGGATATGACTTTGAAGGGATTGAAGGCATTGTGGTTACCAGTATTTAGTCATTTTTGCACAATGTTTTTAAAGCCTTCCTTCTCAGGGTTGTTAAAGTGGTACAACCATTACTGTTGATGGCAGAAAGAGTTGTTTCTGTCACTGTACCACTGTCCAAAGGAAAACTATAAATTTTACCATAAATGAACTAGCAGAAAGAGGTTTTTGAAAACATGGTGGAAAAATGCTGGTAACCAGAATTTTCTCCTAGTCCCACAATATTTTCTGCCCTTTTAAAGACATATCTCATCATTTGAGTAAGTTTTGATTTATTGCCTGCAAATGCATTAAATTGGGACTAGACTGAAAATTTGTCATCTGGTAAAGAGTTCAGTTTGTAAAAAGGTGGAGGGATGAAAGTTGTTCTGCAGTTTTGTATCTATCAGCCATTTATGTATATATTAGTTCATGTATTGCAATATTTATCTGGAAAATAATTATGTTATAGAATTGTTGAAAACCCCTCTCTGTAGAGTATTGATATTAGAATCTTGTTCCATTCTTAGTTTTTTGTTCTATAATTGGTTTTTGAACCCTTTACCAAATGACAAGAAGTTTAGACTTGTACATATTGATAACATTTACAGGACACAAATTATGTGTCCCTCAACTTACTAGAGTTGCTTGGAAAAAAAAACATAATTGGAAAAGGAGAAAATCATGGTTACAAGCATTTTTGTCCTTTTTCACACGGTGTTTTCAGAAGCATTCTTCTTGATTAATCCTTTACCACACAATCACGACTTTTAACACCTGTGAGGAAAGTAGCATTTGAAAACATCATGGGAAAAGGAGCAAATGCTGGTAACCAGCACAGTGATTTCTACCCTGTGATAGACAGATGGACAGATTTCATATTTTGAGGTAGATTTAATTTGTCGTCTGCAAATGCTTTCAGTTTGGACAAGTCATAAATTTTTTTGTCTGGTAAAGAGTGAAAGTACTGGAAGAGTTGGTTAAGGAATAAATCTGTCTTGCTGATTGTTTGAGACAAAACAGTTAAGTCTGTCTGAATTGCAAAGGCTGTTCTTGTGAATTTTGAAGAATAACAGATTCAGTTTACCAATAACAGTCTTGAGATTACATCATGCAAGTTCATTCTACTGGTGGAAAACATCAAATGTCAAGTTTGCTTATTCATTACTTAAAGAAACAAGTTTGTGACAGGTGACTTTGAAAACTTGCTTGTACAAAATTTAGGTTCAGCATGAATGACCAAGGCAAAAATTGTTCATTATGGGCAATTTGGCTTCGTGCCACAGTGTTACCTTGAGTAGTCTCTTGTAAGATGAAAATAAATCCTCTGAAAATGGTAATGCTTTGATTTAGTGTTGTTATGGTATATGTATCTTGATTAACTCTTTACCAAATTACAAAATTATTGGCTGGTCCAAATCGAAAAAAAATTCCGACAACAAATTGAAGGTGTCTCATATGATTGACATTGTCTTTGAAATGGTAAAAAAACATTGAGAGAAAATGCTCGTTTCCAGCATTATTGATAGAAAATGCTACTTTAGTCTTTACCAAGTGACAAAATTTTAGACTTGTCCAAATTGAAAGCATTTGCAGACGACAAAATAAATTTGACTCAAAAATTGAAACTTGTTTTGGGAGGAGTAGAAAACATTGTGGGAAAAGGAGAAAATGCTGGTTACCAGCATTTTCTCCTTTTCCCACAATGTTTTCAAAAGGCTTCTTCCTCAGGGTCGTTGAAAGTCAGGATTGTGTGGTAAAGGGTTAACAGCATTTTCTTGTTTTCCTACAAGGTTTTTGTAAGCCTTCTCTCTAGGGTCATCAAAACACAGGATTGTTTGGTAAAGGTAACCATATAATTTAGTATTGTAATGTTGAATATATCTAGTTACTTGATAAAGATATGGTTTTAGTTTTATCTACCTGTGCTTTTCTCTTCCATCACATTTTTATAAACAGCATAGCACACATAATAACATGATATTTTCTTCACTGTATATACGCAGAAAAATATTTATCGGATATAAAACTTCAGAGTTCTGGTTTAACCGTTTACCGCACAATGCTGCTTTTTAATGACCCTGGGAAAGAGGCCTTTGAAAACATTGTGGGAAAAGGAAAAAATGCTTGGAATCAGCATTTTCTCCTTTTCCCACAATTTTTTCTACCCTATCAAAGAAAAATTCCACCATGTTAGTCACATTCAAATTGTCGTCTGCAAATGCTTTCAATTTGGACAAGACTAAAATTTTGTTGTCTGCTAAAGAGTTAACCCTTTACTACACATTCCTGGGTTTTAACAATCCAGAGGAAAAAGCCTTTGGAAAACTTTGTTGGAAATGAGAAAATGCTGGCGACCAGCATTTTCTCCTTTTTCCCCAAGACTTTTCCTACCCTTTAAAAAGACATCTTACATCATGTGAGTCACGTTCGATCTGTTTTGTAAAGAGTTGTAATTGTTGATCGTTTCTTTTTGATAAGATCGAAAATTAATCATTTAATTAAATTGTATTGCATTTGTTGGCAGTTGTGTTTCGAATTTTGCTTAGAGAGAGAGAGAGAGAGAGAGAATATTGTGTAAAAAGATTGCTCTGGCTTATTCCCAGGCCTGGCCTTGTTTAAATTTGAAGGGTTATCCTATTGTTACTTTAACACATTACCTCTTGCAGACATCTTGTTCTTCTCTTGGGATAGAGTTGGTCGTTAAAGCATTGCTGCAGATGGAGAAAATGTCCATTTTCACATGTATTCCTGTATTTAACCTTAACCCTTTACCAAACAATAAATTGAAAGCCCTTGCAGTAAACTAATTTAACTGTTTACCACACAATCCCGAGTTTTGATGACCCTGAGAAAGAGGCCTTTTGGAAACATTGTGGGAAAAGGAGAAAAATGCTGGTTTCTCCTTTTCCCACTATGTTT
Source organism: Tridacna gigas (assembly GCA_945859785.2). Lineage (NCBI taxonomy): Eukaryota > Metazoa > Mollusca > Bivalvia > Cardiida > Cardiidae > Tridacna > Tridacna gigas. Next base: position 28,586,833 of record OX244036.2, on the reverse strand, counting down.
TCTAACCTATCAAAGGAAAGTTGCACCATTTGAGCCACATTGAAATTGTCGTCTGCAAATGCTGCAAATGCTTTCAATTTGGACAAGGCTAAAATTTTGTTATCTGGTAAAGGGTTAAATATGACTCAAATGATGGAACTTGTCTCTGAAAGGTTAGGAAATATTGTGGGAGGAGAAAATGCTGGTTACCAGCATTTTTAGCTCCACTGGCCGAAGGCCAGCGGGCTTATGTCATGGCCCGGTGTCCGTCGTGCGTCTGTCCGTCCGTGCGTGCGTTAACTTTTATTTCAAACATCTTCTTCTCTGAAACTACCCATCCAATTTTCATGAAACTTCACAGAAATGATCCTGCCATGGTCCTCTTCAGAATTTCTTGAAAGAATTTGATTCCTTCAAAAACTCTGGTTGCCATGGCAAGAAAACTGAAAAATATTGGAAATCTTTAAAAATCTTCTTGTCTGAAAGCATAAGGCATAGGGCTACCAAATTTGGCATGTAGCTTTATGTAGTAGACCTCTATCAAGTTTCTTCAAATTACAGCCCTGGGGTCAAAATTGGCTCTGCCCCAGGGGTCACAAGTTTTACGTAGGCTTATATAGAGAAAAATTTAAAAATCTTCCTGTACCTAGCCATAAGGCCTAGAGCTACCAAATTTTGCATGTTGCTATATCTAGTGGGCCTCTACCAAGCGGTCCAAAATCTTAGCCCTGGGGTCAAAATTGGCCCCACCGCAGGGGTCACAAGTTTTACATGGGCTTACATAGTGACAACTTAAGAAATCTTCCTGTTTTGATTTTTTTTTTTGAAATTAGCCTTGCATCAGGGGTCTTATGTTTTACAGAGGCTTCATATGGACAAAACTTGAAAATCACCTTATTTATAACCATACAGCATAGACTTGTATTATTTTGGCATGTGGCTTTATCTTGTGGACCTCTACCAGGGTTCAAGTAATTATAGCTCTGGGATCAAAAATGGGTTTGCCTTGCAGGTCTCAACTTTTACATGGGCTTTTACAGAGAAAACTGTAAGTCTTCATTTTGAAACCATTTGGCTCAGAATTGAAGTGTTTAGTATTTATGGTTTATATTTATAAGCCAGTGGAGCGATACAGGGCCATCATGGCCCTCTTGTTTCCTTTTTCCCCCAAATGTTTTCAAAAGCGTTTTTTCTAGGGATCATTGAATTACTGGATTGTTTGGTAAAGGTTTAACCCCTTACCACACAATTCCTACTTTTAACCTGAGAAAAAAGCTTTGGAAACTGTGAGAAAGGAGAAATAACCAGCATTTTCTCCTTTTCCTGCGATGTTTTCTACCTTTCCCAAAACAAATTTCAATTTTTGAGTCATTTTTATTTTGTCATCTGCAAATGCTTTCAATTTGGATTAGTCTAAAATTTTTCTTATATGATAAAGAGTTAAACTTTTATCCCTGTTGAGTATCCTAGTTTTACAAGGAAGTTTTCAAAGTTGTGTGCTGCAAATTTGTACCAGGAGGTAATTGGTGTATACAGATGTAAAGTTTTTTGTATATCAAGGATGGGGAATATTTCAACACAGGTTTTTTGTTAGAAATATAGATATCATAGAATTTATTAAATTTTTTTTTGTAAACATATGAAATCAGGGCTTCAAAGATGAAATAAAGATGGTCCACAAAAAGATGTCTTGTCGCTTTTCTGTTTATTTCAGTTTTAATCCTTTACCAAATGACAAAATTTTAAACACAACAAAAAATTGAATGCACCCAAGACAAATTTAAACGTGGCTGAAATGATGAATTTGGTCCTAGATCGGGTTAAGAACATTGTTGGAAAAGGAGAAAATGCTGGTTACCAGCATTTTCTCCTTTTCCCACAATGTTTTCAAAGGCCTTTTTTTTTCAGGGTCGTTAAAACTTTGGACTGTGTGGTAAAGGGATAACTGTCTACCAAATCTTTATACTTTAATGACCTTTGAGGAGAGGGCTTATCAAAGCATTGTTGGAAAAGGTGAGAATGCTAGTAACCAGCATTTTAACTTTTTCCAACTATGTTTTGTTCTCTTTTAATTACAAATTTTTACATCTGAAACACATTTAATTTTTCATCTGCGTTCAAATTTGACTAGCCCTTTGTCATTTGTTAAAGAGCTTGCTCTTTGCCAGAACAAAAAATACACACACATGTATTGAAAGCATTTGATTCCATAAATTTTACGTGGCCAAAATGATGGGATTTGTCAGTGGAAACAAAAAAAAAAGAATGCTGGTAACCAGCATTTTGTTGATTGATTGAATTTGATGCAATTTGCATTTATTTATCGTTGCCACTGGTTGCCCGTATGGGCAATGCACCCCAAAGGCCATTAGTTTTTGTTACGGGGGACATTCGTGATTCTTGCCCTACGTCATATCCGGCGAATTCGGAATACCACGGATTCTATTTCTGCTTAGTAACACCTTCGCAACGCGTTACTCGGTGGACGCTACCCGCAATGGACAACTTGCTACTTTAAAAAAGGAAGCTGCATTCGACAGCAAATCGTTATTTGCGCGTCAAAATTTTATTTGAAGATGATGTACGATTATCATGGCCGTCTTCCGGATATAGTTCAGGCGCGGTGTAATTGAATTTGATGATTGATAATGAATAACTCTATTGTCTACCCTCTGAATAATCAAAGGTTTCACTGATATTTCTCTTAACTACTTCAGATTTATATCAAAGCCAAAACCGTAGAAATTATTACAAGAGCAACGTCGGGCATCCGAGCATTTTCGAGAATCATTTTAGGGGGTCATAATCAAATAGATCGACACTGAATTGGTAGATCTACGGAGAATAAGAACGAACATACCTCTGTGACCTGTGTAAAATTCCAAATCCTGTCCACAAATAATCAACATAAGGGTGAATTAAGATCAAGAACTGATAAGAAGTAACAATTTAAAGTGACACGTGTGCGTTAAATTGTGTGAATCAATCAGCCACATTACAGCTTTAAAGTCTGCCACCCTGCTGTGCGATACCGTGATCAAAGGAGCACCGAGTTAACCCTTCATCCAATTTTCATGAAAAATAATATGACACATGTTTCCTTTATACATGTTTCTGAAAAATATAGATAGAATATAAATATCTTGGAATGGAAGGTTTAAAATTTGAGCTCAAGCTTCTTTTTTTGTGTTCATGATCTAGACTCTATTACAGCTATTCGTCTGTAGGAACATGACTAAAGTTGCAACAAAGAAGGTTCTTTTCTCTTTAGATCGGAATTTTCTTAAAGGCCAAATTAGGACTCGTCCATATCCAAAGAATGTGGGTGAAATGGTGGAAATTGTTATAATATGCATATAGTGCTGTAAGTTTAGTTGAGAAGCTAAACAATCCCGAGTTTTAATGACCCTAAGAAAGAAGGTGTTAAAAAATATTGGAAAAAGAGGAAATGTTTGATATGATATTTTTTTTTATTAAAAATGTCAGTGTCTGCAAAAAGACGGACAGTCCATTTACAAAAAAAAACAAACTTTAACACCATATTATTGAGAAAATCCCGACCCCAAAAATATCTTTTTTTGTCACGTTCCTGTTAAAACTACCTTAAGATGACGATCGTAAAAAAAAAAATGAAGGTCAGGTCAAATTAAAACCCTCCTTTCATCCTCCAAGAAATGTAATTTCAGCTTCATTTGGAGTCGGGAAATATCTGCTATAGTTGTTTTCGTTGAAAAGCTGATAAAGGGTTAGCCGAGTGTTCTTTTGATCTCGGTATTTCACTGCCAAAGTGGGCAACATGTAGAAGCGCTGTGATGTACTTGCTAGGGGCAGATTAACACACACGTGTCATGGTAAAGTTTCTATCCTGTTCAATCGAATTATGATCATTTGCAAAAATAGGATCTGGAATTATTAAAATCAGTCGCTGAGGGTAAGTCCATTTTAATTTCTGACCCGAAAGTTAAAGATGCATTTTTTTTTTCTTCCGAACACTTTTTTCTTTCAAATGCAAAGGTATGGATAACTGGGTTTCAATATTTTTCTCAATTCTTGCCCTGTACAACCAAGGCAGTATGCCGTGATGTTTAATGCTTCTATCTGGATGCTTCATTTTGACTCCATAATAATGTAGTCTGCACACGAAAATTTTTATCATACCGCCCAACAGGAGACAGGGCTTGTCTTAAATTTATATATGGCTCCTCTTTCTGTAGGCTATACCGTGATATTGATAATATGACATTTCTTTTTTGTCTCTTCGAAAGTGATAGTATTCATAACTGGAAAAGGTTTTAGAAATCTTTATCACAATTGCCCGAGAAATCCAACAGAACTTTACTGAACAATTATGACGCTGACAGTGTCCGATTATATGCAGTGTCCGATTATATGTGTACGCAGTAAGTTTATCACCGAGTAGAAATTTCTGGGTGCGAGATATTGCGATTTTGCGAAAGTACCCGGATGACAAGAATCACGAATTGCAAGATACAGGACAAAACCCATCCTAAGTTACACCTGGTTCTTTAACGTGCTCGGTGTATAGCACTGTCACACGGGACCTTGGTTTAACGTCTCATCCGAAAAATTGTTAGTAATTTTAGATGGCCAGCTGTGGTTGCTCTTTCCTCATTATGTTTTTAAAAGCATGCTTTCTAGGTCGTAATACCGAGAGATTGTTTAATGAAGACTATTTAAATTGTGAATGGCGGCCTAAACAAACAATACTTGACCCTGAAGTTGATAAGCATGGCTTAATACACGTTTCAGACCACACGATCCCTGTTCAGACAATGTGGATTTAGATCAGACTGACCAAAATTATGCAGTATGATGTTGGGTCTGCATTGTCAGATAGAGTGAGATCTTGGTGCTTGTCCTTTCATACTTCCAAAAAATCAGTTTCAATCACACAGATCTATATCACCATGGATTATTTTACTTATTTACGTTGCAACCAGGTGAGAAAAATTCAGTGGCCTGACAGGGTCTGGTACCTTAGATCCCTTGCTTGTTGCGTGAGTGCTCTTTGAGTAGGATCGTTCTTGTCCTCACTGTAGAAATCTCTAAGAGAAATGGATACTCAATATTCGTCCTGGAATACTGGCTTAAGATCAGTAATCAACCACACAGGTATTTGTTATATCATGACTTACACTGGGCGCCACGTGTAACAGGACATGAAAAATGGAATGGCCCGACTGAAACTCAAACCATGTGTTTGCTCTGTATGAAAGAAGCTAGAGGTAAGAATGTTGTACATTTTGTTGCTGGGATATAGATTTAAGATGCATATGTCAGTAAATACGTTTATGATGGTGTTAATATTTTACATTCATTCTAATCAAAATAACAAATTAGATTTTGATCTAGATTTATATAATTAACATATAGGCTAAATGTTTTTTATTTCAAATCTAATAGGCTAGCAGCTCCAACTTTACGGGTCCGACGTTTGATAGTTTACGTCCAATGGTACCCTGCTTTTGATAGAAAAAGCAACATATTCCCTTGTATTCGGCCGGGCTACAAACGTCATTTCCGATTGTATGCATGGAGGCGTCCCAGAGTCTCTGTAGTCAGGTGTAGATCTATCGTCATCATCACAATGAGGAAGAAATCCAGCACTGTTGGTACAGCAAAAATGAAAATTTAAGCCTACGAAATATTTCAATAACCATTTTGATGATGAGCAGCCCGGTTTCGGAGACAGTTTCAACCTCTATAATTCCTATGGAGGAGGGCTGCAATAACGGATGGTTAACAAAATACAGAAAGCATCGAGTAAACCTTTCTTGTGCTTCAAATCAAATTAACTTCTATGAAGGATAATTTAGATTATTGATACAAAATGAAAGAAGACGGCGACGATCGAATTTCAAGGGGGACATTTTTTTTTTTTTTTACTCGGACGATCGTCTCCAGTAGCGAAGTCCTGCCAGAATGCCTCGCCTTAAAATCGAACCAAAAACTTCCTGTTTTAGAAGCTCTTAAATTGCAAGCAGGAGCAGGGAAAAAATAATGCCTAAATATCGCATTTTCACGTGATCGTATCCCAAGCAACCCGATCGGCTCCTGGCGAATAAGGGGAGGGGGGGAAGAGTGAAAAGATGGCATAAAATGATCTATGGGGTTTTGTTAAAAGGGAGGGGAGAGAACACGTGATCATATCCCAAGCAACTCGTCTGGCAATTAGGGGGATGGGTTTGGATGAAAAAAATGTTTTAGCTCTACTGGCCAAAGGCCAGCAGAGCTTATGCCATAGAGCGGTTTCGTCGTTATTCTTTGTTCTTGTTTATGTGATAAAGTCTGCATTTGTAGTTTAATTTTCATGAAACTTGAGCAGTTCTTTATGTTATTAAGCTTGATCCTTATTAGTTTTGGAAGAAAACTTACAATAAATAATGGAAAAGTAGCCATTTAAAGTTGAAAATTTGTATTTCTTGTTTACACTAGTGAGCACTTGTGGTTGGATTTTTATGAAATGTTCACAGTTTCTTTATATCACCAAAAGCTTGACTCAGATTGAATTTTGAAAATATAGATGTCTTGTTTATACAATAAAGTTGGTATTTGTAGTTGGAATCTTGCACAATTTCTTTATATCATTAATAGCTTGAATGAACCCTATTGATTTTTGGAAAAAAAATGGGACTGTTAGTAAGGGAAAAGTAGCCATCTAATATTGAAAAAATACACTACTTGTGTACGCGATTAAGTCTGCATTTTTGATGCAATATTTATGACACTTGGATAGATTATTTGTATTACCAAGGGATTGATCCTTATTAGAAATGAAAATCCAGCAATTGTTTAAGAAAAGTAGCCATTTAATGATTTAGTCATGTTTACTCAACAAAGTCCACATTATTGGTCCTATTTCTTTGAAACTTGCAGGGATTGTTTGCTGTTGATGGACAGGATAACAAATTTGCATAACTATATAAGTAGAATAGCTTCATAGAAGTGATTGTAAAACATTGTTACAAATGGATAGATTGCTTCCTAAGAAAGCCATCAGCAAATTGTTCATATGTCACAATACGTTCAAGTCTATGAGAACAGAAGCAAGGAAAGGTGCATGTATTTGGGAAAGGCGTAGTTAACCCTTTTCCAGATGAATAAACTTAACTCTTTACCAAAGAACAAAATACTAGACTTGTCCAAATTGAAAGCATTTGTTTTCAAAAGGTCTTTAAAACACTGGATTGTGTGGTAAAGCCCTGGTTAACTCTTAACTACACAACAAAAATGACAACATGTTCAGATTAAAAGTAGTGGCAGACAACGATTTAAATGTGGCTCAAATGATGGACTTTTTCTATGATAGGGTAGAAAACATTGTGGGTAAATGCTAGCTACCAACAATTTCCTCTTTCCAACAGTGTTTCCAAAAAGCTTCTTCCCTGGGTGCTATTAAAATTCCTGGGGCCGTATTCACCAACCAATCTTTAGAACAGTCTTAATCTCAACATGTGAGATTTTCTAAACTTGAAAGTAACACAACCTCTGATTGGCTAAACCATATGGTTTAGCCAATCAGAAGTTTTGTTACTTTCAATGTTAGAAAATTCTGGACAATAAGACTAAGAATTTTCTTTAGAATGGTTGGTGAATACGGACCCAGATTACATGTATATAGTAAAGGGTTAAGCAAATTCTGGCTTTCTTTCAGAAAAATACCTTCAGAAGATTGTTATGACAGAATGGCACTTGTTGCTGAATTGAGCATGTGTTGTCACTGACAGATGAAGTACTATAACTACCTGCCTGGAAAGGACTTCAGCCCTATATACTGTTAAAATCCAAAGGCAAGTCTTAATATTCAATTATCCTATTAGATTATTTCCAAACGGCAAAATTTTGTACGCCACCAAATTGGAAGCATTTGCAGATGACAAATTTAGCTGAAAAGATTATTTCTGTCCTCAAAAAGGATAGAAAACATTGTTGGAAAAGAAGAAAATGCTTGAAACTAGCATTTTTTTCCTTTTCCAGCAATGTTTTCAAAAGCCTTCTATAGGGTCGTTTGTTGTAAAGGGTTAAAAAGACAAAATATCATTTGAAATTTAACCAAATAGTCCATGAACAGGATTAAGGCCTTTGAAAATAATTGTGGTAAGACACTTGAAACCAGCAATTTTTCCTTTTCCCAAAGGAGTTGTTAAAGTTTAATACCCAGCTGTCGTGTCAAGGTTTGACATGTAATTTTTACCAAAAAAAGCCAGAGTATTTTAAAGAGTTTCATTACAACACTGAACAGGTTTTTCATGTGCAGTTGGTATTTGGGTTTCGAAAGAGTTGATATTATTTTGTTTTACAGTCCAGAAGGCATCATGCTAAAAAGACACTACAACCATTATGGGCTAACTACAGCTGTGCCATAGAAGTCACAAGAGGCTTATCTCAAGACCCCCATCCACCCTCTTGCCCATTTTCCCAGCCCCTCTATGACTGCCTTTGTACCTTTGATGAACTTACACCTTTACCAAACAATCCCTCATTTTAATGGCTCTTAAGAAGATGACTCGAAAACATGTGGAGAAAGGAAAAAATTATGGTAACCAGTGTTTTCTTCTTTCCCCGTAATATTTATTACCATCTCACAGACAAATCCCATGAATTGAGAGGATTTTATTGCGCTGTTTGCAAGAGCTATCGATTTGAAAAATTTGGAAAGGTGTACAGCATAGTAGTTTGGCAAAGGGTTCCTATTGTTTTACAGTGACAGGAAGACTCGACAACCATAACAGACCCACCATGACTACAGCTAACCACAGCCACAAACTGGAAAGAAGCTCATCTCAAAGACACCCCCTCCCCCTCAACCCTCCTTTGCCCATTACCCAAGCGCCTCTACTTTCTCTCTCATCCCTATGTTCAACTTAACCCTTTACCACACAATCCTGAGTTTTCACTGAGAAAGAAGCCTTTTGAAAACATTGTGCAAAAAGGACAATGCTGGTAACCAGCATTTTCTCCTTTTCCCACAATGTTTTATACCCTTCCCAAAACAAATTTCAATTTTTGAGTCACATTAATTTTGTCTCCTGCAAATGCTTTCAGTTTGGACGAGTCCAAAATCTTGTCGTTTAGTAAAGAGTCAAAAGACATTTTGAAAACATTAAATAGGCTGTGGATGCAGTGGATGTGTCTGAATATTGGTCTGTTGTTCTGACATAAAAGATGGCTTGTTTGTATGCAGAATGGCAAGATGTTTGACATGCATTATGTCAAGATATTTGACATGTTCTAGACATTTTGCAATTCTATTCAGCTGTAATAGGGACGAATTCGGAATCCTCAACCCATTCCACTGGCCTATTGTACAAATAGAAGATATCCCCTGACCATGGTCATTCCCTTCTTTTTTGACTGATTGTGTTTACCTGATGTTTCTTATTATCATGATATGTTGTGAATTTTCAACTCAATAGTAGAATAGTTTAACAAGTCAAATTTAAAAGAATTTGTAGAAGACATAATTATTAAATTCGATCAGTTTAAAGGACAGAAAAAATTGTGGGTAAAGGAGAAAATGCTGGTAACTAGCATTTTCTCCTTTTCCCACAATATTTTTCAATTGTCTCTTCCTCGGGGTCATTAAAACTTGAGATTGTGAGGTAAAGGGTTAGTTAAGGTTTGATACATGTGAAAAGATGTGGCAAAATGAGAAATTGCTTGCTCTGAGTACTTTCTCCTTTTGCAAATACCTTTTCAAGTGTGGTGTGCTCTCAACAAATCTGCTGGTGGCAGTGACTTAATCCTGTACCAAACAAATACTTGGTTTATCAAGGCGGGCGGATGAAGGCTTTCCAAACTTTGTGGTAAAAGGAGAAATTATTGGCAACCAGCATGTTTTCCTTCTACAATGTTTTCTGGTCTTTCTGATACAAATCCTGTCATTTTATTCTGTGTGTTTTTAGCTCCACTGGCCGAAGGCCAGCGGGCTTATGTCATGGCCCGGTGTCCGTCGTGCGTCCGTCCGTCCGTCCGGTCGTCCGTCCGTCCGTCCGTGCGTTAACTTTTATTTCAAACATCTTCTTCTCTGAAACTACCCATCCGATTTTCACGAAACTTCACAGAAATGATCCTGACATGGTCCTCTTCAGAATTTCTTGAAAGAATTTGATTCCTTCAAAAACTCTGGTTGCCATGGCAACAAAACTGAAAAATATTGGAAATCTTTAAAAATCTTCTTGTCTGAAACCATAAGGCATAGGGCTACCAAATTTGGCATGTAGCTTTATGTAGTAGACCTCTATCAAGTTTCTTCAAATTATAGCCCTGGGGTCAAAATTGGCTCTGCCCCAGGGGTCACAAGTTTTACATAGGCTTATATAGAGAAAACTTTAAAAATCTTCTTGTCTGAAACCATAAGGCATAGGGCTACCAAATTTGGCATGTAGCTTTATGTAGTAGACCTCTATCATGTTTCTTGAAATTATAGCCCTGGGGTCAAAATTGGCTCTTCCCCAGGGGTCACAAGTTTTACATAGGCTTATATAGAGAAAACTTTAAAAATTTTCTTGTCTGAAACCATAAGGCATAGGGCTACCAAATTTGGCATGTAGCTTTATGTAGTAGACCTCTATCATGTTTCTTGAAATTATAGCCCTGGGGTCAAAATTGGCTCTTCCCCAGGGGTCACAAGTTTTATACATAGGCTTATATAGAGAAAACTTTAAATATCTTCTTGTCTGAAACCATAAGGCCTAGAGCTACCAAATTTGGCATTTAGCTTGATCTAGTTGGAGTCTACCAAAAGTGTCCAAAGTATAGTCCTGGGGTCAATTTGGCCTCATACTTGGAGGGGGGGGTTCACAAGATTTACATAGGCTTACATAGGGAAAACTTTTAAATCTTGGTGTACATAGCCATAAGGCTTAGGCTACCAAATTTTGCATATAATTATAGCATTATTTAGTGGACAGTTACAAAGAGGGCCCAAGTTACAGCTCTAGGATCAAGTTTGGCCCTGCACCAGGGATCACAAGTTTTACATGGGTTTATGGAGTGAAAAGTTCAGAAACCATCTTGTTACCAGCCATAAGGCCAAGAACTCCCACATTTGGCATGTTATTCTTCTAATACAATATTCCCCATTTAGTCAGACTGTAGCCATGAGGTCAAAGTTTTATAAGGGCTTATATAGTGAAGACTTTTCTTCGTGGTTTATATTTATAAGCCAGTGGAGCGATACAGGGCCATCATGGCCCTCTTGTTTATTTATTTCATCATTTTGGACAAGGCTAATATTTTGTTGTATGATAAAGAATTAATGCTAGTCCAAATTGAAAGCATTTGAAAATGCTGTTTACAAGCGTTCTGTCCTTCTCTGACAACATTTTCTACACTACTAAAGACAACATTTATTTTGTCACCTTCAGAGAAGGACAAAATGCTTGTAAACAGCATTTTCTCCTTTTCCCACACTGTTTTTGGTAGCCCTCTCCCTCAGAGTTGTTTAAAGTTGGAATTGTATGGTTAAAGGTTAAATTTTTTTTACAGTTTAGTAAAGAGTTGACTGGTAGAGCCTCAACTTGGAGTTGATTATATTTCAGCCATGCTGTGTGAAAAGGGGGCTTAATGCATCTGCAAAAAGTATTGATTCAGGTCAACCCACACAGGCTTACCTGGGCCGAAACTTTGTGCCATAGGTCAATTTTCTGTATGTCAGAGGCCCAGTCTACCTCATTATTATTCAGTTGGTTGTTAGACAAAAAGAATTTTATGGATCCATAAATGTGTGATGACTTGCATGGTATCATGGATCACGGAGATGCATTAAGCCCCCGTTTGCCAGAGCATGGTTTGTTTTCAGACATGTCAGTGATTGATGCTTTCTGTTTTTTCTTAACGCTTATTTTTGATAGGAGTGTTGTTTGTTTTAGGATGATTGTTGATCATTATTCTTTAACTTTTCTTTTGCAAACTTTCCTTTTCTATACAAGCTTACTATGGCTGGGAAGACAAATGTCCAAAAGCAGGAGAACTTAGGAAAACTAGGATCTGACGGCAGATTATTCAAATAGCCTTGTATTCACAGATATGTTTTCAGTATTGGATAGAAAACTGACCCTATTCTTTCATTAGGATGTCCATTAATTCCAATTATTTTGAAATCTTTTTGTCTCTTTCAAGCAGAGACTTTGGGACAACAAGACACGAGCACTGATATCTTTGTGTTTTTGCAATTGACTTGAAATTAAAGCAGAGAAGTATGCAAGATACAGGGAATATTGCAGGACATAATTATGAAGGCTTCTCTACTTATTCCTTTCTTTTTATACCAATAGAAAAAGCATCCATCACATTCTACTAGCTGTTATACAATTGTTGATGTTTGTTATTTGTAAATGGAATCAAAGAAAACGCCTGTTTCAGTGCTTGGGACATTGTTTTCACGCAAAATTCATGAAATTGAATCAATGAATAAAAACTAATTCCATTAGTGTTGACAAGATTTAATATTGATGGCAAGGAGTTGTTTGTTATTATGAGGAGACAATTTAGCAGCAACAGACTGATGTTTAACCCTTATCCTGCTATATAAGTGAACTGAAACTTTCAAGCTGACATTAAAAACACAAATTTTGCTAGTACATGTATTTTAAAGGTATTTTCTCAGGGAAAGATATTGCCTTACTAGACAGTTTAGATCAAAGATCAGACTGCATGTTCTGTGCATGCTTAAAAATGAGAGCATTTGAAATTTTATATGAAAGATAATGACTATCAATGGGCAATCCTTTCAAATTTTTTTTCTTTTATCTTTTGTTTAGTAAATGTTTTTAACAACCCTAAAACAAGACATTTTTGGAAATTCTAACATGACTCTCCTATATCAACTGTAATTTTGTCTGGCAACTGAGTTTCTTTGATTCCAGTTTTAGACAAGTTTGTATGAAGTGCCTGAATTTTTATATTTGATTAGTCTAAAAATGCTTAGTTTAGTGTTTCCAATACTAAATCTTGCCTACTGTTCAGTCAGGCATTTATACAGTCTTGTCTGTGACCCAGTAAGCCTATATTGTGATGCATGAAGATTTTGAAAATTGGCAAAAAAAACATAGCCCAAATGAAGTGCAATTTACAACTCTTTACCATTTGAATGTTGTTGTAGACAGAGCTGTTTCGTCTATGCAAAGTTTCAGGCAGTTCTGAGATAACTTTTTTTTAGCAGGATTTTAAATCCACTGTTTGTTGAATGTAAAACACAAACCCTGTACCTCATCACAGTTTTTAACTCCACTGGCTGAAGGCCATCGAGCTTGTTATGGCCCTGTGTCTGTTGTGCATGCGTCTGTCTGTCTGCGTAACTTTTATTTCAAATTTCTTCTCTGAACTACTCATCCAATTTTGACCAAACTTCACAAAATTGATCCTGCCACGGTCCACTCTAGAATTTCTTGAAAGAATTTGATTCCTTGAAAAACTCTGGTTGCCATGGCAACAAAACTGAAAAAATTTGAAAATCTTCTTGTCCAAAACCATAAGGTCTTGGGTTGCTAAATTTGGCATGTAGCTTCATCTGATGGGCCTCTACCGAGTCTTCAAATTACAGCCCTTGGGTCAAAATTGGCCCCACCTTGGGGTCACAAGTTTTACATGGGTTCATATAGTGAAAACTTTAAAAGTCTGCTTTTCCAAACCCATTAGGCCTAGGGCCACCAGATTTGGCCAGTAGCTTTATCTGATAGGCTTCTACCAAAATTCCTCAAATTATAGCCTTGGGATCAAATTTGGCCCTACCCTGGGGTTCACAAGTTTTTACATGGGTTCATATAGTGAGAACTTTAAAAATCTTCTTGTCCAAAAGCGTAAGGCCTAGGGCTGCCATATTAAGCATGTATATTCATTTAATGGGCCTTTACCAATAACCAAATTTTGTATATACCGGTAGCTTTATCTAGTGAATTTCTACCAAGATCATCCAAATTATAGCCCTGGGGTCATATTTTGCCCCGCCCTGGCAGTCACAATTTTTACATGGGCTTATATGGTGAAAACTTTAAAAATCTGCTCGCTCCTAACCATAAGACCTCATAGGACCTAGGGCTACTAAATTTTGCATGTATATTAATCTAATGGACCTCTACCAAGATTGTTTAAATTATAGTACTTGGGCCTAAATTGGCCCTGCCCCACAAGTCACAATTTTCACATAGTATTATATATTGAAAACTTTAAGGATCTTGTTATTCCTGACCTTGAGACACAGCTGTAATATTTGTGATTATTATCATCTATCAGGCCTCTTCCAAAATTGTCCAAATTAAAGCCCTGGTGTCAAAATTAGCACTACCCCCTGGGTCATAAATTCAACATCTGGCCTAGAATTCTAATGTTGGTATGTATGGTTTGTACTTATTAGCCAGTGGAGCGATACAAGGCCATCATGGCCCTCTTGTTATTACTCTGTCTTCCCCCCCCCCCCATGAAGTAGAGGTGGTATACTGGTTTCACCATGTCTGTCTGTCTGTCATTCAATCCATGTGTCTTGTTTTCGCCTCTATGCTCAAACTCAACAGCTGTTTGACCTAGGACCCTGAAACTTTATACAATTGTTACTCATGACCCAAGGAGGTGCTCTATTATTTTTGGGTCACATGAGTCAAAGGTCAAGGTCACAGATGAAATTTCTTTGAAAATCGTTTCTGTGCTCTAACTCAATAGCTGTTTGACCTGGACCATGAAACTTTATACAATTGTTGTTCATGACCCAAAGTCAAGGTTACAGGTGATCTTGGAGGGTCACTGGTAATCTTTGTTTTGATAATCAATCCGTTCTCTGATTGTGCTGCTTCAGTGACAAGGTGCTGGTGGGGGTTATGTGTCAGTAAATTTTGTCCTGGCAAGATGAAATATTTCAGAAAGGGTCAGTTTACTTGCACTATACTTAACTCTTTACCAAATGGCAAAATTTTCGATTTGTCTGAATTAATAGCATTTTCTAACAAGTTAGATATGTAGAGATCAAATGATGTGATTTGTGTTTGAATGACCAGAAAACATTGTGGGAAAATGAAAAATGCTGGTTACTGGCATTTTCGCCTTTTCCCACAGTGTTTTCGAAAGCTATCTCTTTCAGGATCAATTAAACTCAGGGTTGTTTGGTAAAGTGTTAAAGAGACAACATGTGATTGAGGTGGAGGGTGTTGGTGTTAAATGCATGTATATTGTTATGTAGCATTAGATATTGCACAAGTTTAAACCTTACAGTTCCCCTACAGTGAATTATCGTACCAAAGATAGAATTTGAAAGGTTTCATAACTATGAAGTGCTCCTGTGATGGGCGTGAGAATGTTATGCTTACGTTTTGCAGACTTATTCTGGTGATGCATATTTAAAAGTATTATTTATAGAAGAAAAAGGTTGATCACAAGGGGCTTTAGGTATGCCACAAGGGGCATTAACCATAGAAATATTGTATATTATTATTAGATTCATTCAGGGAACAGAAAAGAGGGGTACTTTCAGGTTCAAAAAAAAGTATCTCAGCTCTTTACCACACTGTCCGGTGTTTTAACAACTACATGGAATAAGTCTGGTTACTAGCATCTTCTGCTCTTCCCACAATGCTTAACCCTTTCCCAAGCAACAAATTTTGGACTGGTCCAAATTGAAAGAGTTTGCAGACGACAATTTTAAATTTGATGAAAATGGCAGAAAGGTCTCAAAAAGGGTAGAAAACACTGTGGGAAAAGGAGAAATTGCTCGTTACGAGCAATTCTCCTTTTCCCACAGTGTTTTCAAAAGACTTGTACTGCAGACACGTGAAAACCAGGGCTTGTTCGGGAAAGGGTTAATACCCTTTCACAGTCGAATTTCAAAATTTTAGCCACATTTAATTTCTCGTCTGCATTGTGCTTTCAATGTGAATGAGTCTAAAAATTTGTCATTTGGTGAAGGGTTAAATCTTTACTAGGAAGCATATTCTTAGACTTGTTCATATTAAATGCATTGTCTGATACCAAATAAAAGGTGGCTCAGTTGATGGAAATGCTTCTTGACAAAGTCAGTGTGGCTCAAATAATGTGATTTGTCTTTGAAAAGAGAGAAAAGTTTGGATAGGAGAAAATGTTGGGTACCAGCGTTTTTCTCCTTTTGTCAATGGTTGAAAGGCCATCCTCATTGTTGTTCAAGGGCAGGGTTGTTCGGTAAAGACTTAAATTCTTTACTAAAACCTATGTTGTTGGTACCGTTAAGAACTGTCACACAATGACACTTCTTTTAAGTACCAACAAGATAGGTTTTAACAAAAAAAAAAAAGATATTTAGGCATTCATAATCCCCTCAAATCTGGACCCTCTGTAATTTGGATGTGTACTGTGTTTTTGCTTGAGTTGACCAAGTTTGCTGATTTTCGGGGTCTATTTTCACCAATCATTCCATGAAGTACATGTACTTACAATTTATTCCCTGGGGATTCAGAAAAGGCAGTCATTTGAAAAGTAAGATGGAAGAATATCACCAAAACCCTTTTTTTTTTTTTCAAAATAAATCGGTGTCATATTTTGGCCTTCTAAATTTGTGTAGCTTGCATACAAATACATAAAAAAAATCAGTTGTTAAATATTACTTGTGTCACAATAACCTTGACCTTTGTGGCTCAGTGGGTAAACTCTCACCAAACCATCAAGTTTTAATGACAAAGGAAATGGAGAAAATGCAATGTTTTGTACCTTTTTGAAGAGAATTCCATCAATTGAGTTGTACTTGATTTGTTGTATGCAAATGCTTCCAGTCTGGGCAAGTTTCGAATTTTCCCCTTTGGTGAGGAGCTCAGGCTTTTGGTTTGTAATTAAGAAATCCTGCAAGCTATTTCTCACAAGGCATCAGTCAGGTGGGGGTGTCCTTTGACAATGCACTGCAGAGCCCAGGCTTTGTACTGGGAAAATTGCCTGACTAGGGTTAACAACTGTAGATTGATGAACTGGAAAGAGAAGCCCAAGAAACACAAATATTTGACGTTGCTGCCTGAATGGCCATGAACAATAAAGTCGTCCTTTGACTCCATTCCTTGTGAAATAATTATCTTTGTATATAAGTGATAATTACCGTAACATTGAGGTTTGTGTGACAACATTGTAGCAAAAGGAGAGGTTGCGCATTACAAGCAATGTACCCAATTGCTACATTTACATAGCTGGCCTAGGGCAAGACAAATTTTCATCCTTCGGATTTACCTATTAGGATAAGGCCTCATTTTTGAGCAAGCAAAATATGATAACATTTATGAATGGTGAAAATTGGCCCCAATTTTAGAAGTTGGAGATCTGAGCACCATAATCTTGACCTACACTGTCTGCATAAAGCTGGTTTCAACTCTTTAGGGTTTAGTTCATGTCGGTTATCCAGTCCTTAAAAGCTGTTTTCAATGTCTGCTGCAATTTCATTTCACCTGAGCATTGAGTTGAAACTCTGACAAGGTAAAGTTCTGTATCTCCAGCTTCTACATTGTTTTCTGACTGCCATGGATAAAAAATAGCCAAGTTATTTTCCTTCTTTGCATCCGAATTGATTCACTGTGAACTCTTTACCAGACGACAAATATTTAGAACTGGTTCATATCATAGGCTTTGCAGTAGGCAAAAATGGCTAAAATGACAGGATTTGTCTTAGTAAAGGTAGAAAACGTTGTGGGGGGAAAAAGAAAGATAATGGCAGCCGGCATTTTTCATGTTTTCCATGACTATTTAAGAAGCTAAATTCTGCATTGTTTGTTTACCACACAATGCTGCCTTTTAACGACCCTGGGAAAGAACCCTTTTGAAAACATTGTGCTGGTAACCAGCGTTTTCTCCTTTTCCCACAATGTTTTCTACCGTATCAAAGAAAAATTGCACTGTTTTAGCCACATTGAAATTGTCGCCTGCAAATGCTTTCAGTTTGGACAAGGCTAAAATTTTGTCGTCTGATAAATGGTCAAAAGACTGGATGGTCTGGTGATGGGTTGAACATTCTATGTGAAAAGATTCTGTTGCTTGTGTTTGAGTTTGAGCAATACTTTTTACGTACCGTTTCCTTGAATGGTAAAAAAGATACTATGGCTCACATACTACAAAACTATGTTATCGCAAAAGTATGAGCATTAGATTTTTTTGGCAGTATTTAGAGGGCTGGTCAGCTTGGATGGAAAGAAAAAGGTTTATCATACCACACAATTGTAGAGTTGTCCAGATTTAAAGCATTTGTAGACAACAAATTACATAATGGTCCAAATGATGGGATTTGTCTTTGAAATTTCAGAGTTTGAAATACTGTGGGTAAAGGAAAAAATGTCGATTACTGACATTTTCTCCCTTTCCCACTATGTTTACCAAAGCTTTCTTCAGAGATGTAAAAGAATTGTTTGGTAAAGGGTTAAACTTGGCTATTTTTGAATGTGGATATTGGCAAACTTGGTCAATTATTAGGAGGGGAGGGGAGGTAAGGTAGGCTGGAATTTGAAATAAAAACGTTACAGAAGATTGCTTTGAATTCTTGAATTTATTGAACAAAAAAAATAATGGGAACCTAAATGGCCCCATGACCACTTCACCAATGCCAAGGGAGGTAACTCTGTCCAGACCAGACTTTAGTGGTTATTCCCCTTGAATGACTCCTCAACCAAGTTTGTGTACAGGTAGCCAATTCCCACTGGAATTGCAATGATGTGTTCTTACCTCGCAATACCAAGATGTATTTCAAGTGAACTCTTGTAAAGTTTCAAGTCCTTTAGTGATAATGTGGCAACACCAGTGTTTCTGGAGAGAATGTATGTCCATGGGTTTGAAGTTATGAAACCCTCTAACCAAGAAACAACCACACACAGTATCCTGAATTCAGATTCAAAATGCAATTATTTGACCTTAAAAACCAGTCTTTACTTGTGCTATCATGCAACTACAAGCCCATTCACAGACAACGGTATCTATAACAGTGCTTATGACCTTTCAACACCATTTTATACATGTTTTACAAAAATTACTTCTGTCAACTCATTAGTCCTGTGCAAGTCTTGGATCAGTGGGGAAGGGTGGGGTCAAATAACAAAGGATCGAATTCTACAGAGCAAGAAAACGTAACGGAGAGAGTAATTCCTTTGAAAAGCTCCATTTGTTGCAATGTTTTCTACCGGCATCAACCACCAAAAAGGACTTGCATACACTTAGAGGTAAACTTCAATAATCCTAATTTTTGTTTTGATAAGGGCAAGTGCAAACCAAGACACCTTAACTCTTTACTAGACAACAAAATTTTAGACTGGTCCAAACTGAAAGTATTTTCAGATGACAAATGTTGCACAAATTATGAAATATGCCTCTGAAAGGGTAGAAAACATTGTGGGAAAAGGAGAGAATGCTGGTTTCCAGCATTTTCTCCTTTTCCCACCATGTTTTCAAAAGCCTTTCTCTTAGGGGATTGTTTGGTAAAGGGTTAGATGCTTGTTAACACACTGGCCTGTGGACGTGTTTCTTATATACCTGCTGCAAACTTGTACCTACATGTATTTTATAAATCATTTAAAAATTAATGGTTAATAATTCTTAAATTATATATAAGTAATTAGTATTTAAAGATTTAAGTTTTAAATTTAATGGCATTAAGATGAAAGATCACTATTCTTTCATTATTGTTGAAAATGTATTTCAGTTTGATTTTTGGTATTTCAATTTGTTTTGCAATTGGTACCATTTCAACATCAATATTGTCCTATCAGGGCAGTCAGTGCACCTTTCTGAATTTTCCTGGAGTTTCCTTTTCCAGGACTTTGAAAAATTCAATAAAGGGAAAAAAAAATCATTTCAACTATTTTCAAGAGGTTGGGAGCAGTATCGAATACACTGTGAGCAAGTTTTCATGAAAACAAGCAAACATTCATCTGCCACAATATTTTCTGGTTGTATCTATTTCTACCCTTCTAAGTTGTATATTTGCTTTGTCATACTATCTTAAAGGATCTAGTCCATTTTGAAGGCAATGGGACATGTCTTTCAAGGGTACAAAAGACTGTGAAAAAAGGAGAAAGTACTGGTTTCCACCATTTTCTCCTTTCCCAACAATGTTTTCCAAAGCATTCATTCTGGTCGTTTACACTCGGGGTCTTTCAGTTAAGAGCTAACAGATGAGCAAATGTCTAAGCTTGCACTTTTTATAGAGGACAATGTACATGTTTATTATTTGATGAAGGAATGCAATGTAGAACCTAGCTATTATTAGATTTGACCTTTGACCTTGCCATTTCATAAAGGCTAAAAATAGTAAAAGCTCTTGAAGAACTTCAAAAGTTTTCATAGGAGATAAACTGTGAATTTTCATGAGATGAACTGTGACTATTAACAGTATCATGTTCAGAGAAACTCACAATAACCAAGCCATATCCCTAGTATTTAATGTAATGGAGCTTGAAAACGATAGTGTGACAAAAGCAAAGATGGATACGGGTACCTAACCACCATAAGAGCGTACATCATCCATGTTATTGTGACACCAGAATATGTACATGTACATTCTGGTTAATAATGCTTTAGGCTGTTGATAGAAAGAAAACTTGTGATGAGAAACAGTGTGACAAAAGCTAAGGTGGATAACCACCGTAAGTCTAAAATATACACTATCTACATTGTTGTTATGAAAAAAAGACTAGATGTACAAAAGACAGTGTGACAAAGGCCAAGATGGAGACATAACCACCATGTGTAAAGCATACACAACCTGCACTGTATTTTACAGGAGACTACATGTACTTTCTGGATTGTAATGCTCTGGACCATCAATGCTTTGAAAATGTGAGATAAAAAAACAGTGTGGCAAAGGCAATGATAGCACCAACCACAAACAGCCAAAGTGTAGCTGTGGACCCCAATTTATATTTTGTTATTTTCAACTTGTCTTAAGTACCAAAGATTCTCCTCTATTTTCTGCTTGTCCTCGATGCTCCAGATAAAAGTATTATTTCAACTAATCCTACATGCTCCAGATGCATGTCTTTTTTTGGGCGTAGCTGAATGCGCTGGTTTTTGACCTAATTCTTGTTTCTGATAAAAAATGAAAAGATGGTAATTTGAGATTTGAGGAACATGTTTATTCAGCAGGCTACTGCTGGCATATTTGCTCGCACATTTATGAAACTACTATTTACAAGTATTCTAACGCTACTGCTAATCAATACCTTGGGGCCTTAATTCATACCATAGCCAACTAATGTTGTAGAGAATGTTCCTTTTTTGTTTTATTTGGAAATTTAATATTTCATAAATGTTTCGCAATAACCCAATAAGCACTCCTTTTCAACAGTATGAAAAACGGTGAAGAAAAAGAGGCAATTTCTGGCAAAATTCATTTTCATTATTTTACTTCATATTGAGCCACAGAAGAGTTTCAATATTCATATTCCAGGGTCTCTTACACCTTCTTTTTTAAAGACATTTCTTGTTTAAAAATTATCCTACATGCTTCAGATTCAAGTATCATTTTTAACTTATACATGCTCCAGGTACAAGTAGCCTATTCAATTTCTTCTAAATGCTCCACACATATGAAAACTATTTTCTACTTGAAATATCCTGAATGCTCCAGACATGTGCATATTTTCAACTGACCTATGCTGACCTACACCGTCTGTTTTGCATAGACATTTGAACAAAAAGCAAACTCCTATTGGTGTGTTATAATTCCTAGACTAAAAAACATGAAATGGGGAAAAAATAGAAAAGTTACGATTCTTTTGCATGGCATTCCATTATGTCAGTAAACCTTAAAATTCAAACAATAAATTGAACCACTTGGAAAATTCAGATCATGCTTGATCATGACATCCAACTGAGTAACATTTTACAACATTTGATTGCACTATTTTAATTACTTGATCAATTAGTACTTCTGATTTATCAATTTATTCCATTGTGTTCGATTTCATCATGTCTTGAAAATTAAGTCTACTTTTTTTCAGTAAATGAGTTCCTCTGAGCAGAAAACAATTTTTAAGACTAAAACTTGATTTGAATGCTACTTTTCCAGAGGGAAAAAAAAAAAAGAGTTATTGTAGAGAATATAATTACATGTATGTTCATGTTGCGTTCTATAACTTAATCCATTCTGTATTTTGTACCAATCATAATCCAAATATATTGTATGGGGTATATACTTACCCTTACGCCCTAAAGGCATATGGTAAGGTGCTTTTGTTAATACTGTAGGTCAAGATCAGATTGCACAGAATCTGCAAGCTGATCACCAATTTACACCGTCTTACATTGTGACAGATATTTGAGTCAAAACAGCCATCAGAATAATAAAATATGTTTTGTAAATTGACAGATGAAATGTGAGCAAGTTTCATTTTTAATCAGCAGGAGTTACAATTGCCCTTTTTTTTTGTAGTAAAATTACAATTTCTATGTACTTCTGCCTAATTACCTATTCTGTAAGTTTCATTTCAGATCAAGACATAAACATTAACTCTTTACCACACAATCCCAAGTTTTAACGACCCTGTAGAAGAAGCCTTTTGAAAACACTGTGGGAAAAGGAGAAAATGCTGGTAACCAGCATTTTCTCCTTTTCCCACATTGTTTTTGACCCTTTTAAAAATAAATGTCATGTTTTGAGTAGTATTTAATTTGTTGTCTGCAAATGCTTTCAATTTTGACCAGTCTAAAAATTTGTCGTTTGGTAAAGAGTTAACCCTTAACATGCCAAAACAAGAGGGCCATGATGGCCCTGTATCGCTCCACTGGCTTATAAATATAAACCATCAATACTAAACATTTCAATTCTGAGCCAAATGGTTTCAAAATGAAGACTTGCAAAGTTTTCTCTGTAAAAGCCCATGTGAAAGTTGAGACCCGCAGGGCAAAGCCATTTTTGATCCCAGAGCTATAATTACTTGGCCCATGGTAGAGGTCCACAGGATAAAGCCACATGCCAAAATAACAGCCAGTCTATGCTGTATGGTTATAAATAAGATGACTTTCAATTTTTGTCCATATGAAGCCTCTGTAAAACACAAGACCCCTGATGCAAGGCTAATTTCAAAAAAAAAAAAAAAAAAACAGGAAGATTTCTTAAGTTGTCACTATGTAAGCCCATGTAAAACTTGTGACCCCTGCAGCAGGGCCAATTTTGACCCCAGGGCTAAAATTTTGGCCAGCTTGGTAGAGGCCCACTAGATATAGCTACATGCAAAATTTGATAGCTCTAGGCCTTATAGCTAGGTACAGGAAGATTTTTAAAGTTTTCTCTATATAAACCTATGTAAAACTTGTGACCCCTGGGGCAGAGCCAATTTTGACCCCAGGGCTATAATTTGAAGAAACTTGATAGAGGTCTACTACATAAAGCTACATGCCAAATTTGGTAGCCCTATGCCTTATGGTTTCAGACAAGAAGATTTTTAAAGATTTCCAATATTTTTCAGTTTTGTTGCCATGGCAACCAGAGTTTTTGAAGGAATCAAATTCTTTCAAGAAATTCTGAAGAGGACCATAGCAGGATCATTTCTGTGAAGTTTCATGAAAATTGGATGGGTAGTTTCAGAGAAGAAGATGTTTGAAAAAAAAAGTTAACGCACGGACGGACGCACGCACGCACGCATGACGGACACTGGGCCATGACATAAGCCCGCTGGCCTTCGGCCAGTGGAGCTAAAAATTGAACCAATCTTTTCACTTTAGACACAAAACCCAAGTAATTGTGACCTATATCTGTTTTGCTTTTGTCCAGATAAGCGGACACTAGATCTAAGTTTAGACTGCACATCTTTTTATTTTGATCTAGACGGGCCACAAAGGCAACTATATTTGTGAAAGGCGCTTTAAGGACTGATTTATCTCTGAGAAATTTGAAATGCATGTTCCATAATGCAGTAATTGATTTTATAGATACCATTAATCTATATTCATATTATTTCAAAAATTTTAAACTCTTAGCCAAAGAGATATGCTAAGTAATCATTTGTTTATATCAAGATATCCTAATTTGCTTTTTCTGTCTCATTGGTGATTTTTCCCTATATTGTATTTGTATGATAAGCCTCTTTGGTTTCAAACTACTTTAAGGATAATTTTAGATTTTGTTCCTACTTTTGGCAGCCTGGTAGACTTGTCAATGTCTAAGGTAGTTACATGCGTTAACTGTTAAAGCACCATTCACGACTACAGCTACCTTTGCGGCCGGTTTAGATCAAGGTCAGGCTGCACAAAGCATACGGCCTGATCTTTGATCTACACTGTTCACTTGCTGAAACACTGTCAACAAATGCAACCATGAAATTGCAATTACTTTGGTCAAATTTCGAGGATGAAAATGTCTGATAAATTTATTTGATGCTTTAAGAGTTAAATTGGAGGAATTTGACCTTGGAAAAACTTTTTTGGAAAAAACAAAATGCTAGTTACTTCTTTTCCTGGTACATTTCCAAAAGATTTCCTCCTTCAAGTGATGAAAACAGAGTACTGTTTGGTAAAGAATTAAAAACCAAAAATCTTAACAGAAACTGTGTGTCAAGAAGTAGATTACATTTTGTACTAACTCGTGATGCACCTTTTTTTTTTCAAATTTTGTATTAACTCTGTAACACAATCCCTACTTATAATGACCCTTAGAAAGAAGTCTTTTGAAAACATTGTGGGAAAAGGAGAAAATGCTGGGTCACCAGCATTTACTCCTTTTCCCACAATATTTTCTACCCTTTTCCAATCAAATTTCAATTTTTGCGTCACATTTATTTTGTCGTCTGCAAATTCTTTTAATTTGTACTAGTCAAAATTTTGTCGTTTGGTAAAGAGTTAAATTGATTTGTGAATCACATTTTATTTTCATATTTTGTAATTAACTTGTATCTCAATTAACATTTTCTTTTCACTTTCAGTTAGGTTTTAGTAAATTTAGTATATGGTGTAAATTTACCTAGTTGCATAAAAGCCATCTTTAAACCACTTAATTTTATTGTTTTGTACAAAAAAAATATTGTCATTGATTACTTCTCATTTATTTGATATTTATTAGTTACCACAGAATCAAGATTATCTGCCTAACCTTATCAAGTTTGCATCAGGTTTTTAACACTGTTACATAGTACAGTGTGTGTTTGAGTTAACAGAAGTAATCATTGCAAAAGATGTATGCAAAAATTGCATTGAAATATGGTCATAAGCATTGTTTGCAAATACATGCACCAATATATACACAAAGGGAGATAGCACAAACAAATATTGATTCTTAAAGCAAATAATTACACTTTGAACCCAAATTCAGAACACAGGGTGCAGATGTTTCAAGGCTAGATTGAATCAAAGTCGTTTCCATTCAAAACCATAGAGATACATAAACTCCACAGTACTACAACAAGTACAGAGGATTTCCTTGTGAACTTCCGTTTTATACTGATGGTCCACATTGGTTAATCCATCATTATCACCAAAGGCCTTTACTTCCTTACAAGAGCTCACTATAAAATACACATTGTTATTGTGCACGAGCACATCATTACAATCCCAGTGGGAACCAGCTACCCATACACAAACTTGGTTGAAGAATCATTCACGGGGAATAACTCACCAAAAGTCTCGTCCAGACCAAGTTACTCTCCCAGTGGCACTGGCTTTGTGGTCATGGGGCCCTTTTGGTCCCCAGAATTTTGACAAAACTTAATACTACCCTAACACTACACATAGTGCATCAGAGATGGCAACAGGTAACCAGCACCTTTATATACTAAGGGTTTTCTTAGTACCTTTTCAACAACTTTCACGGTATTTCCTCTGAAAGCGTATCATAATAAGTTGTATAATTAGTTTTCAAGATTTTTCATAGAGTAGCCAAATACTTCAACCTATATCAGAATCTAATATACTGGTAAGCCTACATTTTTAAGATATTCTAGTCTAAAGCCATGGTAGATTTGGTATGATTTTCACAAGCAGAAATGTACAAAACTAATAAATGGCAACTATTCAGATGATCAAAATAAATTAGCCATGCTCTGGTAAAGGGGGGTTTTAACCATCTCTGTCACTGTGATGCATGATACAAAGCAAGTCATCACATATTTATAAGTCCATAAAATCCACGTTCTCTAACAACCGACTGAATCATGAGGCACACTGGCCCTTTGACATGCAGAAAAATGACAGATAGTGAAAAGTTTCAACCAAGGCCAGCCTGTGCAGACTGCACGGGCCGACATGAGTCGATACTTTTTGCTAATGCATGAAGCCCCCTTTTAACAAAGCATGGCTCAAATGATTAAGCTCTCTTTGATTTCTCACTTGAGGACTGATAAACATTGCCATCTCTGTTTTTCAGAACATATTCATATACAAACAGAGCAAGAATAGAACCATTTATGTGTAGCTGCATAATAAAGATTCCCGGATTCAAAAAGCAAAGCCTTAAATCCTTTCCCAAACACAATAATTGTTGGCTGTTCCAAAATGAAAAGAACTGCAGACAACATATTCAATATTGCTACAAATGGGCTTCAGTTCTCTGATTGGGAAGAAAACGTGGCAAAAGGAGAAAATGCTGGTTACTAGCATTTTCTCCTTTTCCCACAATGTTTTCTCGGGCCTTCTTCCTCAAGTCATCTAAACTTGAGGTTGTTTGGTCAAGGGTTAACCCTTTACCGCACAATCCTTACTTTTAATGACCCTGAGAAAAAAAGTTTTTGAAAACATTGTGGGAAAAGGAGAAAATGCTAGTAACCAGCATTTTCTCCTTTTCTCACAATGTTTTCTACTCTTCCCAAAACAAATTTCAGTTTTTGATTCGCATCTATTTTGTCGTCTGCAAATACTTTCAGTTTTGGACTGGTCTAAAATCTTGTCGTTTGGTCAAGGGTTAAGAGAAATCAGACTAAATATAAGCAGGCATGTACTTTCAACCTGGCGACAGTAGAAATTACCTGTACCCAAATGTCTAAAATGTACAATATTAGTACAAATAACTTGACAAATCTTGACACTGCTGAAATAAGCAGTACCAATCTCTTTTTCAAGCCATTTCTAGCTCTTTCATGTATCACTATTGTCAAACTATTAATGCTACACATATTTGGTTTGAAATTATTGCTGAAAGGTCAAAAAAAAAACTTGGGCAAAGGTCAAA
Organism: Tridacna gigas; assembly: GCA_945859785.2. NCBI lineage: Eukaryota > Metazoa > Mollusca > Bivalvia > Cardiida > Cardiidae > Tridacna > Tridacna gigas. The sequence goes on along the minus strand of OX244036.2, from coordinate 28,559,757 downwards.
CAGGCATGTATAAATGCACTGATCCACTTTTGAAACATGAAAATATTTATCTTTGTGTCTCATGATCATCTTGATATTAAAATGGACTTAAAAGCTTTTTTGGAATGCAGTGAAAGGTGAAGGTCAAACCATCCAAACATAATGACTACAGACAAACACGCAAGCAACTCACCTTCCCTCACCTAAGAATAACCTTTTCCAAAAATGCATTTATATCAAGAAAATTATCAAATTTTAACACATTTTGTGGCAGTCTGCTTTTTATAACACATTGACAAATTGAGACACTGCTCATTGAAGGCAGTTTCTTCATTTGCAATCTGGTTTCATTGAACACAGAATGTATCATTACTGGGTGTGCTGCCTTTTCCCAAAATGTGCTAATATTTACAACCAATTACACCATTAGCAGCTTGACAGCTATTTTTGAAACATTGTGAAACTTTGAGATTTTCCTCATACTGAGAAATTTCTCCAATGGTCACAATGTTTTGCTCTTCTGTTCATAAATGTATGTTGCATTTTTTTCATGGGTATCTATATGCTTGCCGGTTTATATCAGATATATTTTGGAACCTGTTTCAGTTATCTACAATGTGTACCCAGTGTGCTAATGAAGTAATTGTCAAAAGAAACTTATCTTAAAAAAATACATGTCAGTGAGCCAAAAAGTAACCCATTACTTCTAACTAATATTTCAACTCTCCTGAGTTCAAACCTTAAATCTCATGAAGTTACAAATGTGTCATGTAAGAAATTTATTACTATCCCAGTGTATCACACAAAGTGGCAAGAAAGTGAGCGGAAAAAAAACAGCAGATTTCTTTCAACTATGTATTCTAAGACAATCATGTCTTCGAAACTATTAACTCCCTACAAGACAACAAAATTTTAGCCTTGTCCAAATTGAAGCATTTGCAGACAACAATTTCAATGTGGCTCAAATGGTGGAATTTTTCTTTGATAGGGTTGAAAACATAGTGGGAAAAGGAGAAAATGCTGGTTACCATCATCTTCTCCTTTTCCCACAATGTTTTCAAAAGGCCTCTTTCCCAGGGTCGTTAAAAGGCGGCATTGTGCAGTAAAGGGTTAAAAATAGAACAGACTTGCATTATACTGAGAAATGGGTTACTTTTGTCATACAAGTGCAAGCATTCAACAATAAAAAAATAGTTTAGAAGGGAACAGAAAACGGGAAAATCATTTACACATCAGATATGGCCAGTCAAATAAAAAATTTGACTTAAGATAAACTCTTACATCACTTATTTTCAAACTTCACTTTTATCAATTACAGGTCTCTGAAAAAAATCAAGGACCCTCTCTATTCATTAACCTCTCCCAAAAATTGATTTTCACACAGAGTTTTGTAAAACCTTTAAGTCAAGGTCATTTGTATCAAGATAAATAATTTGTGCATGACTTCTATATGAATTTATCTTTCGTAAAAGCAGCTGTTTTCTATTCCCTTCTTGACATAAATGTATAGGGACTTGCAACAACTGCCTCTGTATCCTAACTCTTTACCAAAAGTTTGGATTCTTCTGTACTGAAAGTATGTGATGAAGATAGAATTTAATGTGGCTCTAATTATGGAATATATATTTGCCTGTGATAAAGTAGTGGGAAAAAGTGAAATTGTTGGTAATCAGCATTTCTCCTTTTCCCACAATATTTTCTATACTTTCAAAGACAAATTTCAAGATTTGAGTAACACAGAGCTCCAGATAAGATGGAGTGATGGCATTCTAAATCCATTAGTTCTCTTCCAAGCCCTATGTTGTGGGTACTCATTAGAATCGTCTCAATGAGACGATTCTAATAAGTACCCATAACATAGGGTTTAGTAGACAGTTATTAGTATTTTCAATTTTGAAATCAAAATCACTCCCTCTATCTGGAGCTCTGGTAACATTCCATTTTTTGTCTGTTAATGCTTTCAAAATTTGGACAAGGCTAAAATTTTGTTGTGTGGTAAAGAGTTAAAGTTTTCTGACAAAAAAAGAATAGCCTTGAATTTGCTATGTTCAGGTCATTGTACATTCCCCATTTTAGTGTATTTTGTACTATTTTAGAGTATTGCAGAAAACATTGTGACAAAGAATTTGCTCCAATAAACAATTCCAAAATTTGCAACGATATTTTCCATTGCTTCAATGAGACCGCTTTATTGCTCATTGTACATTTTTAAGGAATGCCCTGTAGAAAGAGTCATCACATTGCCAATGACGTAACCAGTAACCTATTCACTTTACAAAATTTGACAACTGTCCAAATAGAATGCAAGTGCAGACAGCAAATTGACCCTTAGAGCACCTTTCACCACTATAGTTGCCTTTGCAGCCTATTTAGATCAACATCAGGCTGCATAAAATGTGCAACCCAATCTTGAATCTATAATGTCCACTTTGTTGAAACTCTGCAGACAAAAGCAACCATGAAATTGCAATTATTTGGGTCCTATTTCTATGATAAAAATTTCTGTTGGGTTTATCTGGCACTCTAAGAGTTAATTGTGGCTTACATGATACAACTTTGAAAGGTTAAAAAATAATGTTGCATGAAAAGGAGAAAAATGCTGGTAACCATGGTTACCAGAATTTTTCTCCTTTTCCTACATTGTTTACCAAAGCCTTTTTCCTTATAATCATAAAGCGTACAGGATCATTTGGTAAAGGGTTAGAAAAACAAATGGTCATTACTGTACAGACTATTTTTGAGACATACTGAACAAGTTACAATTGACACATAAGGAAAAACAACTGAGGACTATATTTTTGGACAGATATGGAAAACACTGAGGTAAAAGGAACAATTGCTTTTCAAAAGCAATTGCTCCTTTTCCCACACTGTTTTGAAAAAGTAGTTGACAGTAAAGGCCAGAAAATAGGATTTCTACAGTGATGAGTTAATTCACAAACATGACAAGTGTCCTAGATGTTTTCATTCACAGTCCAGACTAGTAGGAAAGTCTGTTAACATCCTGCCTGTCTGCCTGATGGGTCATCTTCCTGAAAAGACAAAAAAACCCCTCTAGTCTTTATCTTTACTGTTCCCACAATTTCTTCAAAACAGTCACTGATTAACCACACATAAACTGCAATGTTTCTTTAATCCTGTCACCTCCTATAAAACCCATCGTATAACATGGAGTCATATAAACTTGCCGATATACGGTCACTTGACGACGTTACTAGGTTTTTTATTATGTCATTTGGTCACGTGATCAAGGTTTATTAGGCTAGTTGGTCATGTGACCAACCAGAACTACTTTTTTTAGGTGCCAGTACACGAAATCAATATGTTACAGTAAAATTATCGCTTATTTTTCTTATTTTTATGATGTAGTAGAATTCTTTGCCACAACATTCTTCGGAGGGTAAACGTCACGTTTATGACATAGTCAGTATCATTCATGACATCATTATTGCAGCTGCATATCCAGAGTGCTTTACACAGTTCGCCATTTGTTTTTATTTTCCTCACATAGTGAGAAAGATGTCAATACGTACCTTAATTTTGAGCGAAATATTCTATCTAGTCGGATTATTTGGATTGAAAATAAGAAACGGGATAAATAGAAAAAGATTGGGAAAGTTGAAGAATAAATGGTTAGTGTTGTGGATTGGGAAAGTTTATCTGCCTTGGCTGTGGAATTTTATGGTATCAGTACCACAAACTACTGAATTAAAGGTACGGTCTTTATATCAATATTTGATTTTTGTTTTGTTTTGTTGTTTTACAGTGCGTGACAGGATAAATAGAATAGATGGTTGGTGTCTTGGATGGGTTAAGTTTATCGGGCTCGGCTCCGGAATTTATCTGGTTTGCCTTCGGCTCACCAGGTAAATTCCTCCACCTTGCCCGATAAACTTAACCCATCCAAGACACCAACCATCTATTCTCAATTTACCCTACCAAAGACAAGTTCAATTGTTGAGTGACATTTGTCTCTGCAACTGCTCTCAAGTTGGACAAATCAGAACTTTTGTGGTCTGGTTCAGAGTGTAGCTTATAATGTAAAATGTGTTTTTATTAATCTAGTGCAATTTTTTTTCGTCTTTGTTTTTGGTAACTTAAAATACATCAATGCTTCCAGGTTACCTTTTGGGTCTTTCTTGTATTCAAGCTTCTTTACAGTGGTTTCCTGAACCCTTAGAGCATCGAGTAAAATCAACAGAAATGTTTATCCTAGAAATATGATCTAAATAATAGCAATTCCATGGTTGCTTTTGTCTACAGTGTTTCAGCAAATCAAACGATGTAGATCAAAGATCAGGCTGCGCATTTTGTGCAGCCTGATCTTGATCTAATCTCACCGCAAATGCAATTAGTCGTGAAAACCCATTACCACACAGTAAGATATTGCACTGGTCAAAACTGATACCATTTGCAGACAACAAATAAAATGTGACTGAAAAGGGAAACTGTCTGTTATGAAATAAAAAACATTGTGGGGAAAAAGGTGAAAATGTTGGTTACAAGCCTTTTCTCCTTTCCCACAATGCTTTCAAAATCTTTTTTTTTTTTTTTTGGAGGGGGGGTGTCGTTAAATCTTGGATTTGTTTGGTAAAGAGTTAAGGGTTAACATTTCCTAACAGGCTAAATTAGTGGAGAATTATAATTCTTGTTAAGGTCCTTTCACAACAAATATGAATTTCGAAACATACCAAAGTCAGCAGGTAAAATGCAGTTGTATCTCAGATGGTCCAGCAGAGTCCTAGAATGCCTTCAGGGTCTTCTTCAATGATGTCCTGAATACAGCATCTTTCTGTTTGTTCTGTATACTGCGCCCTTCTGTCTGTGACAACATCCAATATTCCAACATGTAATGTTACCTGCAACCTTAACCCATTGCCACTCAGATAATACTTGCTTTGGCTCCCATGTAAGACACTGCCATTGAAAACATTGTGGAAATAGGAACAGTTATGGTCCCGGAATAAGCAAAACTATATCTTTCCCACCCTCCCGGCAGTATTTTCCATGTTCACTCCCTTGCAACTTCTATCCTTTTCCTTCATATCTTGTTCCAAAACCAGCCTGAGTGATAATGGGTTAAGTCAATATACAGCATAGCTGGCGTCATCTTCTTCTGGGAGTCGGATTCCAATTTTAAACTTTCCTATTGGTAAGTCAAAAAACAAAGAAATCTGCTATAATGATAACATTCCTTGTCAAACATGTCCTGACAAAAGAATATTGGGGTAAAGTTCAAGTGAAGGGAAGTCACACTGGTATGGAATCCTTGTTATACATTGTATTTCAATCATCACACAGACCCTGAAGAAAAAGCCTTTTGAAAACATTGTGGGAAAAGGAGAAAATGCTGGTAACCAGCATTTTCTCCTTTTTCCACAATGTTTTCTACCATACCATAGACAGAAATCATCATTTGAGCTACTCTCAGTTTGTCATCTGCAAATGCTTTCAATTTGGTTTAGTCCAAAATTTTGTTGTGTAGTAAAGAATTAAATACAGTCCATCAAAGTTTGATTTTTACAATGCAAAAGATAGAACAGGGCTTGAAACCCAGTAGTCGCAAGTTCAATTTCCAAGCTTGGCCAAATCCGTTCTGAGGATTGATGATAGTCATTACTACCTGGTTCATTCCTCTCACTACTGTGCATAGTTTTGACTACATTTATGAGAGAAAGCAGTCAGTGGCACTGAAAAAATTGCTGTCTTAAGTACTGTGAAAAGTAATTCCAGGAAAGCATGGGTGAATGCACAACCCAACATGTAATGCATTTCTATGACCCTGGAGAAGACAGTTTTTGAAAACATAGCTGGAAAAAGAGAAAATGCTGGCGACCAGTATTTTCCCCTTTGGTCTACCTTAGGTATACTCAGGTTAGTCTGCTGCAATGCCCGCCCATAATCGTATCTATTTTTGAAAAGTTTGGGTCATTTTTACATCATTAAACCTGCATGTTCTCATAAATAAATTACTTTAAAAAAAAGTACCTTGTATGTCGGGCTGTAACACCTTCCAGACCCACATACCTGTAGGTCACCCTCAGCTATACAACCTAGCACCCTGTAGGGCCCCCCCATCTTGTTTGTCACACAGTCTGTTCCTGTAACAAAAAATTTCAAACTAAAAGGCCTAATATAGGCTAAATATGATTAATACTTTACAACTACTCTGTGTTTTAATCCTTTACCACACAACAAAATTTTAGATTTGTCCAAAAGCATATACCGAGTCAAGGCCAAATTAGGTGTGGCTAAAATTGAGTAGGTTGTCTTTGAAAGGGTAGAAAACATTGTGGGAAAAGGAGAAAATACTAGTTATCATCATTTTCTCCTTTTTCCACAATGTTTTCGAAAGTGTTCTTCAGGATCATTAAAACGCATGATTGTGTGGAAAGTGGTTTACCCTTTGTCAGCCAAATAAACACAACATACTTTCAGAGAAGAAGTAAGATCCAAATAATTGCAATTTCAAAGTTGCTTTTGCCTGACATATCTCTGAAAAGCAGACAGTGTAGATCAAAGATTAGACTGCAAGTTTTGTGCAGTCTGATTTTGATCTGCACTGTCCACAACTTAAGTTGTGAAAGGCACTTAAAAACAATCTAGAGCAAGACGGCTTTTGTAACTGTTGCTGGGAGAGAGAGAATGTTAGTAACCACCATTTTCTCCTTTTCCAACAATGTTTTCTATCCTATTAAAGATTTTTTTTTCTATTATAGCCACATGATTTTTTGTCTGCAAATACTTTCAATTTGGATGTCTAAAATTTTCAATATTTCAAAAAGAGATATATTTCTGCTTTATTTGTCAGATCTAGTATCTCAAGTATTACAAACTGATAAGCTGGGCCTGATCTCTCAGTCTGTATTATACACAGCTTGAAGCCAGCTGGTTTGAATCTCCAGCTCAGCCAATTTCATTCCCGGGATTGTGGATAGTCATTATGCCAGGATTCATTCTTCTCTCACCACTGATCATCGTTTCAACAGTGGCTATGTGGGAAAGCAGCTAGTGACTTGTGAAGAATATCGTTCAAAGTACTGGTCCAACAAAATTCTAGAGAGCAGATCTACAGGTGCTCTGGTTGCCCAAATATTAATGAAATAATGTTGAAAAATGGTATTAAACACTTTACAAACCCTTTAATAAATGATCTGAAGCAACAGCGAGGATAAACTTCTGATGCTTCAAGTTATTTGAATATATCTTGAGCAGATACACGTGCTTTAGGAATTGCAAGTACAAAAATTTGGAACAGGCTGCCTACACTTTACACCACACAACAACATTTCACACATAGCAGGATTTTCTCCAAATATTAACATCTTACAGAATCTTCTTGTCAACTGTACTGTGTACGATAAATCACGGGAAGCAACTCTTAACAGCATTTCAGTACAGTATTGTCGCCCTTCAATACTTTTGCAGTTCTTGTACATCTATCTAGATCCAAGTTTACACAGTCAAAAAGCACTGTGTTTTCTTTTCAGTAATATATGTATTTTTTAGGTGATGAATTTCGGTCTGAAAAGAAAATAATCAATGTCAAACATTCTGTTATCCGGAAAATGGCATCATTACGAACATTTGAAGGCAGAATTACAGCCACAACTATCGAACTAAACCTAGATCTGGTCGATTGAAAAGTATAAATTCTAAGTAATCATCCAAATCTTCGCCAAGTTAGGCCAGATTGATCTCCGATCTTTATATCAAATGCAGGGCTGCAAGATTAGCGACAGGCATGGAGGTTCAGCAATGGTTGTGTTAAATCACCTGGAAAATGTTGTATTACTGATTAATCATGGAGTGAACATGAAATAGTAATCTTAATTTCACCGAACATACCATAAATATAGTGGAAGGGCCAGGCTATTTATTGATTACGACGGATGTTTTTATTCAACGAATAGACATCATGATTTAGTGCTGAGCGCCATTTTCAATCCCATACGTCATGTATCAATCCAAGGGAGACTACTCCAAGAATTCAAGTAGTGATACCCAGACGTGATTACCTCCCCTGTAGCTTTGTCTAGTTAAAACACACAAAGCAGTGGACACGGCTTAATTACAGTGAAGAAAACCAATTAAAATCAAATGAATTCAAAAAGAAACAATAAACCCAAGAGATATACCATGGTAAATGGTAGAGGACAGTCCATTTTTTTTTTTTAATTGCACTTTCAGTCCTGCACCATACTATCATGTGTTTTCAAGACCCTGAGGGTGATGGCTTTTGAAACATTGATGTAAAAGGATAAAATGTTGGTAACCAGCATTTTTGCCATTTCCAGCAATGTTTTCTAAAGATTCAAAGACAAAAATCATTTAAAACCATCTGCAATAATTATACTCACAGGCTTAACTCTACAAAACAACAAAATTCTAGACATGTCCAAATCAAAAGCATTTGCAGAAAACACATTTTGTGTGGCTCAGCTGAAGGATTTATGGGTGAAGATGTAGAAAAACATTGTGGGAAAAGGAGAAAATGCTGGTTACCAGCATTTTCTGCTTTTTCTACAGTGTTTTCAAAAGCCCTCTTTTACAGGGTAATTAATACTTGGGATTGTGTGGTAAACGGTTAACCCTTTACCACACACAAAAAAGTTAAGACTCATCCATATTGTTAGCATTAGTAAATATTTGAGTTGAGTTGAGTAGAGAGAGGAACTAAACATGACTCTAAAGACAAGATTTGTTTTTGAAAAAGTAGAATACATTGTTGGAAAAGGAAAAAATGCTGGTTATCAGCATTTTCTCCTTTCCACCAATTTTTTCAAACACCCTCTACCATAGGATCAATAAACCATGGGATTGTGTGGTTAAGGGTTTACCACTGGCTTGATTGACAAACAGTCTGCACAATGCCCTGCAGGACCCTCAGAGGCAAAGGTGTATGATTTGAAACACTGCTGTTCAAGGTGTGAGCCTCACTTATGGCACTGGGTTTTTTTTTTTGCGAGAGTATCATTGGGTAAGACCTTTCAGAGCCCTGGCCTTGTTCTAATGAAATCCAAAACACACATGAATAAGTGAAATGGTGCAGTGATATGATTCAAAGGACGTTGAAAGCTGTATAAAATACCATTCACTCTTTACCACACAATCCCAAGTTTTAAAGACCCTTAGGAAGAGACCTTTTGAAAACATTGTGGGAAAAGGAGAAAATGTGGTAACCAGCATTTTCTCCTTTTCCCACAATGTTTTCTAGCCTTCCCAAACGAATTTCAATTTTCAAGTTACATTTATTTTGTCATCTGCAAAGGCTTTCAATTTGAACAGGTAAAAAAATTTGTCGTTTGGTAATTTAATCAATCGCTTTATCAATAAACTGATCAATCAATCAATCAGCTGACTAACCCATCTTTCAATAAATCAACGTACAGCAATGACAGACTACACAGAATGTGTCATCTAATACTAGTACTGAATCTAGTGTCTACATTTTTGTAGACATATTCTGGGTTAAAATTCAATGTAATCTTCAGCTATTCACTGTTCATGAAAGACAAAAAGTATCTTTATCAATCAAGTCATAACCTCTATATACAAGTGTACAGCAGACAAGTTTGAAAATATCCTTCTAAAAGAGGTAAAATCAAGATGAATAAAGAACCCCCAAAGTGCTTAATCAAAGGAATAGCACCCTTGTATATGGGTGTTTAATGCATCTCTGTAACGCATTATGCCAAGCAAGTCATCTCTTAACTCTTTACCACACGACAAAAATGTAGACTAGTCCAAATTGAAAGCATTTGCAGACGACAAAATGATTGTGACTGTAAAAATGAAATTTGTTCTGGGAAGGATAGAAAACATTGTGGGAAAAGGAGAAAATGCTGGTTACCAGCATTTTCTCCTTTTCCCACAAAGTTTTCAAAAGGCTTCTTTCTCAAGGTCGTTAAAAGTCGGGATTGTGTGGTAAAGAGTTAATTATGGGTCAATAAACACCATTTTGTTTAACAACCAACTGAATCACGAGGTAGATTAAGTCCTTTGACATGCAAAATATTGACCAATAGCAAAAAGTTTCAACCCAGGTCAGCCTGAGCGGACTGCACAGGCTTACATGAGTCAATACTTTGTGCAGATGCTTTAAACCCCATTTGTACAGCGCATGGCTCAAAGAAAACAGACATTCTCAGCCAACAGTAGAGATGCAGAATTTTCATTTCCAGAACTGTTTTGTCAGAATATCTTGCAAAGAGTTGGACTGCATATTATGGGCACTTTCATCTTGATCTATGCGGTCCACATAAGCAATTAACTCTTTACCAAGCGACATATTATAGAAACTTTGAAATTGAAAGCTTCTGCAGACGACAAATTCAAAAGCAATAATGGTAGGAAGGATTGTGGGAAAAGGAGAAAATGCTGGTTACCAGTATTTTCTCCTGTTCCCACAATGTTTTCAATAGCCTGCTCCTTCAGGGTTATTAAAACTTGAGATTGAGTGGTAAAGGGTTAAATCTGGGTTCAGGACCACAAAGGTTAATTTTAAGGTTTGACTGAAAAAAACATAGCAACATGTGGGCATATACCAAAATTTCTTGTTACAGCCAATTTCTCCCTTTGTCACAATGTTTTCAAAAGTTGTCTGCATATAAATTATATGCTTACAACACAGAAATATATACTAGGCGATTGCCCAGGAGCAACATGTCGAGCATGCCATGGGCGACTTAGTAAAGAATCTTGTAAGCTGCACTTGGAACAAAAGTAACAAATCACTCCATGTACATCTATCTTATTTCAGACCCCTTTGTTTTAAAATTTTGCATGAGGATAGCAGTATTCCCTATTTATGAACAAGTCAAAGCTCAATTTATGGGTTCAGGTATGACCTTGACCTTGAAACCACTGAAGTGAATAAATCAGAGAGACGTGACTCAATAAGTAGAAAAGTTGTCAAGAATTTCATCATTTGACCATGAAGTGTGACCTTGAACTTGGACCTACTTGAACAAATATTTGGAATGGCATATCTACTCATTAAGGAGTACCATTGGGTAAATTTATTTTGAAATCCATCCATATATGCAGAAGTTATGGCTGGGACAAGACCTATTTACAGTAGTTTTATTGTTTGACATTTAGTGTGACCTTGACCTTTGACCTTTATGATCAAATATTTTAAATGGCACATCTACTCATGAATGAGAATAAATTGTGCCTAATTATTTTGAAATCCATCTAAAATGTTGAATTTATAAATCACACATGCTCTATTAATGACAATTTTATCATTTGATCTTTCAGTGGACCTTGACCTTGGACCTAACTGAACAAATTATTCAAATGGCAATTCTACTGGTAAAGGTGAACTCTTCTGTAAAATTACTTTTAAATAAATTGATAAATGTAGAAGTTGTAGCTTGGACAAGCTCTATGTATGACACTTTTATCATTTGACCTTTCAGTGGACCTTGACCTTGAAATTACCTGAACAAATGATACAAACAGCACGGCACTTCTACTGGTAAAGGAGAACAACTGTGCAACAGTGTCTTTAAATGCATCTATTACTTATGTAGAAGTCATGGCTTGTAGAAGCTCCATTTACGACAATTTATCATTTGACCTTCAAAGTGTGACCTTGACTTTGAACCTACCTGTACAAATGTTTCAAATGGCACTTCTACTCATGAAGGAGAACAAGTGTACAAATTATTTTGAAATCCATATGTAGAAGTCATGATCCAGACAAATCTTGGTGGACCCACACACTCACTAATGCATGCACAAACATCAGAGTGACACTGTGATAACTATGTCTTGCTCACTGCAGTGGGCTTGACAAAAATGAAAGAGGAACCAAAGCAAAAAATTATACTTAAACAGCTTTAATTAAAGTAGCAAATAATTATAATTCATAATTACAACTGATAAATTAGTTACTGAAAGAAGTTTATACTCTAAACTTGAACAATGCAAGAAATTAGATAAACAGAATATATCAACAATTCCTATTGTTTTGATTACCTGGGGAATAAAAAAGGTTTCAGCCCCTTATAAAACAATCCCGTGTCTCTATGAAAGCATTGTGAAAATGAGACAATACAGGTCACCAGCACTTTCTCCAGCATATTCTCCAGCAGCCAGTCAAAGAACAATCAAATTATTGAAGCCAAAATTTATTCCTCAGTGTCATAAAAAAAAAATATGTTTTGGTTGAGGGTTCACATTGCAGCCTAAGTTTTTTTCTTTTTGAGATAACAGTGACAAGATGTAGTAATGTCAACTCTCCTGTTTTTAACCCTTTACCAAGTGACAAATTTTAGCCCCTTCCAAACTGAAAACATCTGCAGACAACACATTTGAAAGTGGTACAAATGAACTTAAGTTTTTTTGACAGGGTAGAAAACATTGTGGGAAAAAGAGAAAATGCTGGTTACCAGCATTTTCTCCTTTTCCCACAATGTTTTCAGAAGGCCTCTTCCTCAGGGACGTGAAAACACGGGACTGTTTGGTAAAGGGTTAAGGGGTACTGGTACCAGTTTTCGAACCCAAAAAGATATCCAAATTTTCTTGGTCAATAAAAAATATCTTTGCTTTGGTCATGAAATGGTTTCATGATCATTACTTCATTTAACTCTTTACCAAACCTCAAAAACTTTAAACTTGTCAAATCTGAAATCATTAGCAGATGACAGATTAAATTTGGCTCAAGTGATGAGATTTGCCTATGAAAGTTACCAGCATTTTCTCTTTTTCCCAAAATGTTTTCAAAAAACTTTTCCTACAAGCCATTAAAACTTGTGATTGTTTGGCAAAGGCCTATGTACAAATAACCCAGAATTGTGAATTAAAGCCTGTTGGAAACCAGAAAGTACACCAAACAGCTCCCATACAGCAAATACCATTTATTTGATGAAAATAAAATGTCTTGACGTACTCTTTACCAGATGACAAAATTTCAGACTTGTATCTGTTCAGATTTCTCTGAATAGAATTTGAATGAGGCTACAGTAAGGAGATTTGTTTTTTATTGAAAGAATAAAAAACATTGCGGGTAAAGGAGGAAACCCTGGTTACCAGCATTTTGTCACCACAATGTTTTCTGAAGCTTTCTTCATAAGGGTTGTAAAGACACAAGATTGTCTGACAAAGGACAAATGTTATAGCTGTGGACTAATAGACTTCCCTAGTAACAAAAGGAAGCAAACATCTTTTATCAATGAGTCCTTTTCCACAAGTTTCCATGATTTTTAAACAGCTTTGTATTGTTTTGCAGTGTCAAAATAATCATCAATGACAAACAAGCACCTGTCAATTATTTTTGGAAGACATCATCAAAGGCTGGAAGACAATGGTTTCTACAATATAGAATCATGTCAAATAAAGGTTGGACTTGCAGTATTCAATAAACAGCACCTTATTTGCCAATCTACCAATTCATTATTTTGAGATTCCAAAATAACTAATTTTGGCTATTTTCCTATATACTACATACTCAGCATGTATTTCAAGTTATTTCATTTACTAACATATTAAAAAAAAAACTGGCTTCTGTTCTGATTTATACTTTGCATACTACATTTGAACATAACACAATAGCATAGGGTAGAAATTTTACTTATTTAACCCTTTATGGTAAACAGTTAACTCTTTACAACAAAATCTTAGGCTTATCAACTTGAAAGATGACAAATTAAAAGTGGCTGAAATGATAGCTTTTTAAAAACATTATGGGAAAAGGAGAAATGCTGGTAACCAGCATTTTTTTCCTTTTCCCTCAATGTTTTCAACTCTATCAGAGACCTTCAGCTAATTTGTACCAATTATGAAACTGTTGTCTGAAGGTGTTCTCAGTTTGAAAGGGTAAAAAAAAAAAGTTATTGAACTCTATACCTGATGACAAAATTTCAGACTTCCATGAATTAAAAGGATTTGCAGAAGAAAAATTAATTGCAGCTCAAATAATCTGATTTGTCTTCGGTAGGGGTAAAAATATTGTGAGAAAAAGAGGAAATGCTGGTTACCAGCATTTTCTCCCTTTCTCACAATGTTTTGAAAAGTGTTCCTCCTCAGGGTTGTTAAAACTTGGGAGGATTGTTTAGTGCAGCGTTAAGCCTCAACCAAACAATATTCTGTTTGTACAATCCCAAGGAGGATGGCTTTAGGAAATATCATGGGAAGAGGAGAAAATGCTTATCACCAGCACTTTCTCCTTTTCTCAAACTTTTCTACCCTTTCAGAAACAAATCCCATCCTTTGAGCAACACCTAACTTGTTGTCTGCAAATACTTTCAATATTGACAAGTCTACATTCCTGTCTTCTGGTAAAGAGTTACGTGTTCTAAATATAGGGCTGAGCATTGTATAAGTTATTTACAGATCCTATACTGGCTGTTACATAACTGAAAGGCTGTAAAAAAAGTACAATGATTTTTTATATATATTTCTCATCTGATTTTGCACATTGATTAATCCACATTACAATAGCATTGCCAATGCACACTTACACTTGCTTTTAGAAATGAGCCTTGCTCTGGCAAAAGGGGGCTTAATATATCTATGTGATGCATAATACCATGCAGGTCTTTACATAATTATCTCTTTACCACATAATCCCGACTTTTAACGACCCTAAAAAGAAAGCCTTTTGAAAACATTGTGGGAAAAGGAGAAAATGCTGGTAACCAGCATTTTCTCCTTTTCTCACAATGTTTTCTAGCCGTCCCATAACAAATTTCAATTTTTAAGTCACATTTAATTTGTTGTCTGCAAATGATTTCAATTTGGACTTGTCTAAAATTTTGTCATTTGGTAAAGAGTTAAGGATCCATAAAATCCATTTTGTCTAACAACCAACTGAATCATAAGGTAGACTGATCTTTTGACATGTGGAAAATTGACCCATAGCCAAAACTTTCAACCAAAGTCAGCCTCCATGGACTGTGCAGGCTGACATGGGTCAATACCTTTTGCAGATGCATTTAGCCCCATTTTTGCAGAGCATTGCTCAAATATATAAGGCATGTTTGATTGCAAGCAACAGTACTACTTAACCCTTTGTAGACTTGCCCAAATTGAAAGCATTTGCAGACAGCAACAAAAGAAAATGCTGCTTACCAGCATCTCCTCTTTTTCCCACAGTGTTTTCGAGAGGCTTCTTCTTTAGGGTCGTTAAAAGTCGGGATTGAGTGACAAAGGCTTAAAACATAAAATGGTTCAGAGCTGTGTCAAAGGTATTTTAGGATTATCCGTCTGACTTAGTATTGGTTCCCCTGGTGATAGGTAACAAGTGGCCCAAGTCTGAAGTAAATATCTCCAGAAAATGTCAAAGTTTTAGCATGATGAAGATGCAGACAATGACAGAGCTATGGTAATATCTTGATACATTTTTTGAAAACTGCCTTGCTAAAACTATTTAAATTAAAGTATAAATACTTAAGGTTGGTAATGACATTCATTACAAAAAAGGCAAATTATTCAACATTTCTGAAAATATTTGTACAGAAACCTGTCTTTGTTCCAAATATTAATTTTTATTCCAAATAATTATGTTTTTCCACACAGTAAGGTTTAACTTTCTCCCAGAAGACACAATTCCTGGTCTGTCCATTAACCCTGCCACCTTTTAACGACTCTGGGAAAAAAGCCGTTTGAAAACATTGTGGGAAAAGGAGAAAATGCTGGTAACCAGCAATTTCTCCTTTTCTCACAATGATTTTCGCCCTATCAAAGAAAAATTGCTCATTTGAGCCACATTCAAAATGTCGTCTGCAAATACTTTTAATTTGGAAAAGGCTAAAATTTTGTTGTCTGGTAAAGGGTTAAGAGAGCATTTGCAGGCAACAAATACACACTTGATGAAATAATTAGATTTGTCTGTCTTAGGCATGAAAACATTGGGGGAAAAACAGAGAAGTGCTGGTTACCAGCATCCTCTTTTTCCCACAATGTTTTCAGAAATTTCCTTTTCCAATTTTCCAAAGTCATAACTTATAAAACTTTTGTACAAGTGCAAAACTAATACAGAAATCTGGAAATAAGGTAAGACAGAAAACCTATAAATGAAAGACAGCTAAAACCAATTTAAAATTGGAGAACTTGCTTGTCTGAGCAACAACTCCATGATGTAACATAATTTCTGAGCATCTTGTTTTAAACCTGTACCACACAATCCCGACTTTTAACGACCCTGCAAAAGAAGGCTTTTGAAAACATTGTGGGAAAAGGAGAAAATGCTGGTAACCAGCATTTTCTCCTTTTCCCACAATGTTTTCTACTCTTTCCAAAACAAATTTGAATTTTTGAGTCACATTTATTTTGTTGTCTGCACAAGCTTTCAATCTGGAACAGTCTAAAATTTTGTTGTTTGGTGAAGTGTTAATGAAAATGTGAGCCATGCTCTTTGAAAAGGGGGCTTAATGCATCTGCAAAAAGCATCAACCCAGATCAGCCTGAGCAGTCCGTGCAAGCTGACCTGGGTCAAAACTTTGCTATTGGTCAATTTTCTGCATGTCAGAGGTCCAGTCTACCTCATGATTCCATCCATCGTTAGACAAAATGTATTTCCTGGATCCATAACGATGAGATCACTTGCTTGGTATGATGCATCTTGGAAATGCATTAAATCCCCTTTTGCCAGAGCATGGCTCATATTAATTTGTCACATGAAATAACCTTGTTATACTCAAAACTTTGTTTTACTCCGCTTAT
This sequence comes from Tridacna gigas, assembly GCA_945859785.2. Classification (NCBI taxonomy): domain Eukaryota; kingdom Metazoa; phylum Mollusca; class Bivalvia; order Cardiida; family Cardiidae; genus Tridacna; species Tridacna gigas. Next base: position 28,543,104 of record OX244036.2, on the reverse strand, counting down.
CTTTTTTTACCGTAATATAACTTGCTCATGTAACTCTTTACCAAACAATTCCATGGTTTAACAAGCCTGAGGAAGAAAGTTTTGGAAAACATTGCAAAAAATGGGAGAAAATGCTTGTAACCACCATTTTCTCCTTTTCCAACATGGTTTTCTATCCCTTTAACTCTTTACCACTTAATCCCTACTTTTAACGACCCTAAAAGGGAAACCTTTTGAAAACGTTGTGGGAAAAGAAGAAAATGCTGGTAACCAGCATTTTCTCCTTTTCCCACAATGTTTTCTACCCGTCCCACAACAAATTCTATTTTTAGGTCACATTTGTCATCTGCAAATGCTTTCAATTTGGACTAGTCTAAAATTTTGTCATTTGGTAAAGAGTTAACAGACATGATCCATTATTTATTTGAGCAAGTTTTAACTTATCTTCTGCAAAACTGTTCAATTTTAACCAGTCCAAACCTTTTCGGGTCTAGTACAGGGTTAACTACCATACAATGTATTGTTATTTGATTATAATATGAATTTGTAACTGTCTAAAAACCCTTTCATACAACTTAACCATAAAATATGCATATTATGTACCAAACTATAACAAAGCCAAGATGAAGGAAAGATAGGAGAATAAATTTGTTTGTGTGGTGTTTGTCTCCTTACCAAATGACAAAATTTTAGTGTTGCCCAAATTCAAAGCATTTGCAGATGACAAATTAGAGGTTGATCAAATGATCAGTTTTGTTTAAGATAGCATAGAAAACATTGTGGGACATGGAGAAAATACTGATTACCAGCATTTTCTCCTTTTCCCACTATGTTTTAAAAATCTTGTGTCTCAGGGTCACTAAAGGTTGGAATTGTAAGGTAAAGGGTTAATATATGGACCATTTCAACATTTTAGCCATACAGGTGCTGCCAGTGCACCTATCAAGGTTTTCCTGAAGTTTCGTTCACAAGGCTGCTTTCTCACATAAATATCATTGGCATATTGTTCAGCAGTGAGACAGGACTGAATCCTCTAGCAATGACCATCACCATGCTTTGTCCAGAATATCTCGGCAAACTGGACAATGAAGATCAAAGATCAGACAAAATTTTGTGGGATCTGCTCTTGATCTACAATGGCCACAAAGGCATCTGAAGTTGTGAAAGATCCCTTTAAAATTAAAACTGAAACATTTAGTTTTGTATTCATTTCCACCAATCATTAGCTTTGTCATGGTTTGGTTCACTACAACTTATATAAATTATACAAACAGGCACTCTTCATATTTTATCACATCTTAACCCAAAACCTAGTCAACTGTTGAACTCTTCACAGTTAACCCTTTACCACACAATCCCGACTTTTAACGACTCAAATTAAGAAGCCTTTTGAAAACATTGTGGGAAAAGGAGAAAATGCTGGTAACCAGCATTTTCTCCTTTTCCCACAATGTTTTCTACCCTTCCCAAAACAAATTTCAATTTTTGAGTCGAATTCATTTTGTCATCTGCAAATGCTTTAAATTTGGACAAGTCTAAAATTTTGTCGTTTGGTAAAGAGTTAAAGAACTTTGTTTACATTTATCAAAAGAGCAAAAGCTGCAAATAGAACAGCAATTTTGGCTCTAGCCAATATCCCTTTATTCTATTCCATTAACTCTTTACCAAACAACAAAATTTTAGACCGGACCAAATTGAAAAAAATTGACAAATGAATGTTGCTCAAATAATAAGATTTGTCTGTAAATTGGTAGAAAAGATTGTTGGGGAAAAGGAAAAAAATGCTGGTTACCAGCATTTTCTAGTTTTCCCACATGGTTTTTCAAAAGCATTCTCCCTCAGGGTCGTTGAAACACGGAATTGTCAGGTAAAGTGTTCTACTGTATACGTGGAAATTTTTGCAATGTGGAAAGTTTTGCCATTTCACAAATTTGAAAAATTCACAAACTTTTCAGTTTGAGTATTTTACCATTAGTATACCTACAAGTAACAAGTATCTTGAATTCAAATATTTCCTTACGCAAAATGTCCATAGTCACTAATTTGCCAATTTTTTGACATGCGTATATCCATGTATACAGTATTTTGTGTCTCGTGTGTCTTAATTTCATCCACTTATTTCGGCAAAAATGTTCCAACTTATAAAGGGTCCAAACTTTTTATATAAGGTTATCCATAAATTATACATAACATCAAATAATCATCTATTCACCCTTTTTTTGGAGCTTTGAATTGTACAACAATTATTTATGTACTATGAAATAACACAGTTTTTGTCTTTTTTGGTTTTCCTACGTCGTACTGGCCGACCCATTGTTGCACTTCTATTATCAGCAAACCCAAAATTGTCCACATATGTTATTCTAGGTGCACTTTTATTAGGACTGTCATAATAGTAATCAAAATAGTCTTCCGAGTCACTTGAACTTGAGCAGGTACTGCAAGAACAACTATCTTCGAACTGATCAACACCACGATCCATTGACATCGAGAGTTCAGACACGTGTGAATTATTTTGATTTGGGTTTTTGAGAATTTTCTTTCGCTCCATTTCTACATTTTGAGGGGAATTGTTCATTAAAGATGCTCGACCTTCAAAGCTTCGACTCCTTGGGTATCTATTGTGATGGTTATGATGATGATGGTGATGGTTTCGTCCATTTGGTCGTGTTATAGGGTTCATCTTTTCTTCATCAGGTAATGGTAAGTTATTGCGATCTTCCACTGGTGAACTTACAGGTATGTCTCTTAATTCTGGAAAAGATCTGTTAGCATTTGATTTTGAACTGTTAGGCTTTGATTGAGAGAAAGATTGTATAAAATTAGTTGGTACTTCAGGGTGGTAATATGTTGGTTGGGGATTCCCACTAAACTTCACACCAAGATTCCGTTCTGACCCCGACCGACTTCGACTAACACTTCTGCTGTCACAGTTACTTTCCTTATCCGAACCCGCTTTTACCATTGACTCAGTTGATAAATCAGGCATCGACAATTGTGAAAGTCTCTTCTTTTTGGCATCATGAAGTGGCAGTGCATCCATTAAACCGTCCATATTTATTTCATAACCAGACATTTCCAAACGTGATTTTGTCTGTGGTTCATACATACCAGGAGCATACACTTCACTATTACTACTAGTTGCATAGCCCTGATCTCTATCTGAGGAGGGCAAGCTTTCTGGTATTGTATATTGTTGTCGTAAAACTTCCTGTAGTGCCATTACGCTGCTCTCTTGCATAGCATGACTAACAGGAGATCCTAAACGAATATTACTAATATCTTGCATATAATCTTCAGCACGTCTTGGTGTCTGTGTGTTCAAAGAACCAGCCCGAGAACAGGCTGCTGAGCAGTATATAACACCGTGTTTGGGTAAAAAAGGTTGTCCTAGTAATGTTTTTTGACAAGTATGACATTTAAAACAGGTTGGTGTAGCATGCCAATGTTGACCTTCATGTGTCATTTGTCCTTGATCTACTCCGATGTGTTCACCACATGTATCACAGAATTCTGCAAACATTCGCTCAAAACAAACACAACAAAATGGCCGCCCTTCCCTCATGATGTAGCGCTGACCACCTAACTGGGTGTCACACTCAAAACATGAAAAATGTTTCATGTGCCAGCTTCTTCCTTCTGCCTCGGTACATTCATCAGCAAATATAATCTGAAAGTATAAAGTTCTCATGGATGTACAGACTTGCTGGAAATATATGAGCCATGCTTTATGAAAAGGGGGCTTAATGCATTTCCATGATGCATTATACAAAGTAAGTCATCACATAAGTATGAATCTATAAAATCCATCATGGTCCATGGACATGCATTCATTAATTTACAAATAGCAAAAAGTTTCGACCCATGTCAGCCTGTGCAGTCCGCACAGGCTGACATGAGTCAAAATTTTTGGCAGATGCATTGAGCCCCCTTTTCACAGAGCATTGCTCGTATGTTTTGAATAGATAAAAATTTCTTCTATTTTAACCCTTTACCACACAGTCCTGACTTTTTAACAACCCTGAGAAAGCAGCCTTTTGAAGACATTCTGGGAAGAGGAGAAAATGCTGGTAACCAGCATTTTCTCCTCTTCCCACAATGTTTCCTACCCTTCCCAAAACAAATTCCAATTTTTCAGCCATATTCATTTTGTTGCAGCAAGTGCTTTCAATTTGGACTAGTCTAAAATTTTGTCATTTGGTAGAGTTAAAACTCTAGAAAATTGGTCACTATGGCCATCACAATCCTATGGTACCAAATCCTGTTTTTGGACCTCTTTACCCAAGAATCCTGTGTTTGAACAATCCTCTGGAAAACAGGCTGGAGAAAACATTTGAGAAGTGGAGAAATGATAGTAAGCTGGTATTACATGAGAAACCAAATGGCAACAGGAAATAATTTTTTATTTCAAAGTCGAGAAGAATGTTCTAGACATGTACAAATTGAAAGCTTTTCAATGATAACAATTTAAACATGGCTCAATTTGGAAATTCGGCAACCAGCATTTTTTCATTTTCTCACAATGTTTTCAAGTGCCTTCTTCCTGAGGGTCATTAAAAGTTGGAACTGTGTGGTAAAGGGTTAAATTTGACTTGGCTAATCAGAAAGCTTATATTGAATGGCTGGTTGAACCAGGGCTGTGACAGTTCCCTACAACTTCTATATCTTACCTCATCACAGGCTGCACATCTAGGTTTGATCAACTCAGCATGATGTCGACCACAGTATAGATTCCCGTCTCTGTAGAAATAGATCAGGTCTACCAATAACTCCTCACATGTCATACACACAAAACAGGCTGGGTGCCAGCAGTGTTCTGCGCCCATCCTTGATGCAAATACTGCTACATCTCCTCCTGTGATCAGCATCATACACTGCAAAGAAAGGGTAAAACTTTGTATTTCTCTCATATTCTCCTGCACACAAGTTTTATCATTTTGCATAACACCACTTTGAAAAATATGCCAGACATTTTCCTTCTGTCAAACACATGTATATGTATTCATGAAATTTGAACCCATTACCCTATTAAGCCTGACTCAAAAGTGTTCTCAGACGGTGAAGATCAAAATAGACTGCAGTCTGATCTTTGATGAAAACTGTCTGATACAGGCAGTTGTTTTCTTTTTTTTTTTCAGGGAAAAAGAACTTTGAAATCACAATAAATGTATTAGGTTTTTGATGTCACTTTGAAATTTTCTTTTTGTTTGTTTAGCAGTAAAAGTGTTAGAGCCATTTTTCAATAGATTTTCTTGCAACTTGTGCACATCTAGGATCAGATTGTATATTCCCTACTTTCTAATCTTTACTGTCTGGAAATTCTCAGGTTATCTCTAGTATAAAAAGCTAAATATTTGTGAGGATATAATATTCTGATTGTTTTTTCAACAATGGTTATGAAGGAAAGCAGCCAGTGGCTTAGGAAGAATTCTGTGTAAAGTACTAGTTACAGAAACGCCAAGAAAGCAATCAAAGCACTGATAGAAGCACTGGCCACTGCGAAATAATGTTGCAAACAGCTTTAATCAACAAACAAATAAAACAACTTTCTGAAATATGGCTAGTGACAAGGAAAGTAACTGCTGTCCTGATCAGATTTCAAGCAGAGTTCATTCCCTTACATCAAAATCTTGCCTTTTCGTACAGCTCATTAGATGAAAAATGTGGTTAGCTCCTTACCTGACAACAAAATATCAGACTGGTCTAAATTAAAAGCATTTGCAGACAACAAATAAAGTGATAATCAAATGATGGGATTTGTATCAGAAAGGGTTGAAAATTTTGTGGGAAAAGAAGAAAATGCTGGTCAGAGGCATTTTCTCCTTTTCCTACAATGTGTCGAAATGCCTTTTACTTCATGGTTGTTAAAACTTGTGTGTGATAACCAGTTAATTAACTGTTTACCAAACGACAAAATTTTAGACTAGTCCAAATTAAAAGCATTTGCAGACGACAAATTAAATGCGACTTAAAAATTGAAATTTGTCATGGGATGGGTAGAAAACATTGTGGGAAAAGGAGAAAAGGCTGGTTACCAGCATTTTCTCCTTTTCCCACAATGTTTTCAAATGGCTTCCTTTTTAGGGTCGTTAAAAGTCGGGATTGTGTGGTAAAGAGTTAATTGTTTATCTGTCTACCAGACAACAGAGATTAAGACTTGTTCATATTCAAATCTTGTGCAGACAACAAATTAGATATGGCTTAAATAGTAGGATTTGTCTTTCACTCTTTACCAAAAAACAAAATTTTAGACTGGTCCAAACTGAACGCATTTGCAGACGACAAATTAAATACTGCTCAAATGGCGAGATTTGTCTTTGATAGGATAGAAAACATTGTGGGGAAAGGAGAAAATGCTGGTTACCAGCATTTTCCCCTTTTCCCACAAGGTTTTCAAAAGCGTTCTTTAAATTCCAATGCCTTGGCCGGCATTCCAGGTTAAGAAAGTCCACTTTATTTATTTAGCTCTTTTCTATAACAGCTAAGGTTTTGGAGTGAAGGATAATGAATAAGGTGATGCCATGTTTTGTATTTTTATGGTATAAAAGGCCACTTACTTTTGAGCATGCAGCACCCTGCATAGTCAGAGGCAAGGTTTTCACATTGCCCCTCCCCAAGGCCTCTCTCTTCCGCTGCGCACTAAACATCCGTAATTCATGTTTCTCCTCTTCGCTCAGACTGTTACAGTAGCGAACTTCATTATCATGGGGAGGTAACTGCTGTAACAACTGGCGGACTCGATATTTCTCTCCAGCACTGTTTAAGTATGGAACTTTGTCCTCCGGTAATGCGCGGAAATATTGATGGACCTGAAAATACAAAAAAACCAAGATAGAATATCCATGATTGCAGTACTGTTTAGATGATAAAATATACAGATATGGGATTTTAGGTCCAAAACTTGCCTTTGAAAAGGCAGAAAACAATGTGGGAAAAGGAGAAAATGCTGGTTACCAACATTTTCTCCTTCTCCCACAATTTTTTCAACAACCTTTTTCCTCTCAATCGTAAAAACTTGGGATTAAGAAATTCAAGCAGGTCAAATTCAAGCTAACAAGGCAAATATTTAAGAATAAAATGTAATTTAGAAGCTAAATTCAATATGCCACCTGAAAAAAATGCAAATATCATTTAATCAATTGGAATAACAACAGATTTCATAATTGCCCATTTTTCATAACTTTCTCAAATTACATAACAAATACAACAGATGGTCATCTAAAAAGACAGCCATTGAACTAGATCATTTTTCTCACAATTGATCAGTACAGAACTGCTATTTGTTTTGTGTGAACTTAAATTGATCGAGTGATTGGATGGTGTTTACACTACTTTCAACATTATTTCAGTCATATCACAGTGACAGCTCACCTATTCATGTATGTCCTGGGTTTCACCAGTATATGGCTTGAGCTCTGAACTGTCCCAGAAAACATAGAGGGGAAAAGGAACAATAATCATTGCCTGTGAGAAGCAATTACTACTTGTCTCTCAGTGTTTGTGAAGGTTGCTTTCTTTTCCTTCTATGGTCATCTTTACAACAACCCTTGAAAAGATTACTCAGTTTGCTACAAGGCTTTCTTCATAATAAATCATTTTCTTTTTTTAACGAACATTCTTGTAATGTAGAAAAGCCGAACTTAGTCTAAAACTAATCCTCCCTCAACATTAGTAACTTTTTCCAGGGCTGTAAGTCTCAGATCAGACTGCACATTTTGTGCACTGAATGTTACAATGTCATGTACTTGAGGGTTTCCTTTTCCCCTGACTCATCTTGGCTTGTCTGCCAATTCTAATGAAATATTGCAGATAATATTTCAAGATGCGTTTAATTGCCCATGATTGCATTGCAAATATTACCCCATCATGTCATGTGTAATTTCTCAGACACTTTCAAAATCAACATATTTTCATTTACAACATTTTGGTAATACTAACAACTTATGCCAGTCATACAAAGAAATAATACATGATTGATTGACAAGTATTTAACGCTGCTTACAATATTATTAACCCTTTACCACAGAATCCCAACTATTTTATCGACCCCAAGGAAGAAGCTTTTTGAAAACATTGAGGAAAAAGAGAAAATGCTGGTAACCAGCGTTTTCTTCTTTTCCCACAATGTTTTCTTCTCTTTCACAGAAAGGCATTGTCAATTTCACCACATTTAAATTGTTGTCTGCACATGCTTTCAATTTGGATCAGTCTAAAATTTTGTCATTTGGTAAAGAGTTCAAGTCATATAACGGCTACAGCTCAAATATTCATGTTCTAGTAAATGGTAAGCAACATTTTCTCCTTCTCCCACAATGTTTTCTACTCTTTCAAGACAAAACCTATGATATGGACCACATTTTATTTTTTGTCTTAAAATTGCTTTCAATTCGGACAAGTATTATACTTCTTTGTCATATTCAGAGATAAAATTTTATTCACCCATAACAATTTACCAAATGACAAAACTTTTGTTTGGCCCAAATTCAAACCATTAGCAGACGACATATTAAATGACATTCAAAACATAAATTATGTCTTTCAAAGGGTAGAAAACATTGTGGAAAAAGAAGAAAATGCTGGTGACCAGCATTTTCTTCTTTACCTTCCTTACCATTTTCTTCTACAGTGTTTTCAAAAAGGGGCCTGGGCCCTTCCCCAAGATCGTTAAAACTTGGTAAAGAGTTAAGTTATTGATTGATTGTATGGTGTTTAACGCCGTTGCCAACATTATTTCAGGTATATCAGACAGTGCACCTATCCATGCTTTCCTGGAGTTTTTTTTACTAGTACTCCGCACAATATTCTTTCCAAGCCACTGGCTGCTTTCCCACATAACCATCATCGAAACAATGGTCAGCGATGAGAGAGGAATGAATCCTGTTGCGATGAGCATCATCAATCCTCAGAAAGAAATTGGCCAAGCCGAGGATCATACCAGCGACCTCCTGTTCTCAAGTCCTGTACGCTACCGACTGAGCTACAGGGGCTTGGCAGAGTTAAGTTAACCAGACAACATAATTTTGACTCTTGTCAATTTTGAAAGCATTTTGCGGACAACAGATAAAATGAGGTGAAATAATGAAATTTTTCTAAGGAAAAGCAGAAAACATTGTGGGAAATGGGAGAAAATTCTGGATACCAGAATTTTCTCCTATCCCACAATGTTTTCAAACGCTTATTTATTAAAGGCCCAATAGCGACCAAAAACATAATGCAGGTGTTAAAAGGCATTTTAATTCAAATCATACCATTTAAAAGTATGGAAAATACTGTGAAGAACAACCCTGTGAAGAAGTCTTCCCTCAATTTTTTCCACCCGATCAAAGAGATTCTTTGGTAGAGGGTTAACGTTTACAAACCAGTCATTTTACAGAGGATTAATTTTTCCCTAGCAATACCGGTAGCTAGTGCACCAATCTATTCATTCATGGTGCTTCCCTGCTTCCTTATGGGTTCTACATGATACACTTATTCCCTTGGCACGGTAAAGTCTACAACTCTACAAATGTAAAGGTTACCTGCCAATTACTAATGGTGGATATCTATCAACATTCAGAAAGGTTAGATATTAATTAACCCGAGATCCATTATCCTGTCAGGTATAATACAGATTATATATACAATTGTTTCACAGAATCTTCCTGGCATACCTATCTTATTTCAATTACAAAGTTCTCTCTTTCTTTTTTTCATCATACATAGACCAAACAATTTCCCCACAGAGTTCAACACTTAGATTACCTATCAAACCTAAACCTTTTACCACACAATCCTGAGTTTTAATGACCTTGAAGGAGAAGGCTTTTGAAAACATTGTGGGAAAAGGAGAAAATGCCAGTAACCAGCATTTTCTCCTTTTCCCACAATGTTTTCTATCCCATCAGACAAATTTTACCACATGACCAAAATTTCATGTCATCTGCAAATGCTTTCAGTTTGGACCAATCTGAAAGGTTGTTTGGTAAAGAGTTAAAGTGCTTTTACAACTATGATATCGTTGCCTTTGCAGCCAATATAGATAAAGATCATGCTGCACAAAACATCCAGTCTCATCATTGATCTACACTGTCTGCTTAGCAGAGACAAACTGCAATTACACAAGTTTTCTAGATTAAAAATGTCCTCGAGATTTATTCGGCATTCTAAAAGGGTTCATTCTTTGCAAGACAGCCAAGTTCTACACTCGTCCAAATTGGAAGCATAAGTTTTAACCAATTATTCACCTTAGCCACAATTTTTTTGTCTGTATGTATTTCTGTCCTCACAAATTTCATGTTTTGAGTAACACTGTCATTCTGTAAATATTTCCAATTTGGACAAGGCTATAACTGTCTGGTTTGGTACAGAATTAACCCTTTACCACACAATACTGAGTTTTAACAACTGCAAGAACAAAGCTAACCAACATTTTCTCCTTTTCCCACAATATTTTCTACCCTTTCAAGGACAAATTTTATCATCTGAGCCACATTTAAATTGTCACCTGCAAATGCTTTGAATTTGGACATGTTAACATTTTTGTCGTCCGGTACAGTGTTAAGCAGACTTCAAGGGTTAAATTTTCTTGAGCTACAAGCAACATACATTATACCATCATATAACTGTCAGTAACTGCTGATGAGCCCAATATGCAAAACTCATCGGATTTTGCAAAGACAGGTAAACTAGGACTTTTATTTTCCTGTTGCCTTGGTAACAGACCATTGTGCTTTTTCTCTCCATTCTTTTTTTTTTCCTCCTCTTGAAAGATGATTAGATACAAGTTAATAGCATTTCTGAAAGCCATTAATCTTTTAACAGAAATGTGGTGAATCTTTCAGTTCTTTCAACAGATATCAAAATGTTACACCACTTGAAGAAGACAAAATAAATACTTAGTCAAAGAACTGGTTTAGTCTCTGAAAGGGCAGACATCATTTTGGGAAAAAGGAGAAAATGCTGCTAACCATCATGTTTTCCTTTTCCAATGGATGTTCTCAAAAGTTGTCAATGCCTTGCCTTTTTACACCATACAACAAAATTGTGGACAAATCCATTTATAAAGCATTTACAGACAACAAATTACATAGCTCTACCAGAGATCTTTGGCAATCTGCAACAACTCTGAATTTTCGGTCCGACGAATCACCGAAATACTGAAATACCACCGAAACACCGAAAAACCCCTATTTTTTTACTATTGAGTTCAGATAACTGATAAGAATGCAGGATTTTTCTAGCTCCTTTCTTCAAAAGAAAACATGCTTAATCAAAGTATTAATCATAAATGAGAAGAATGATGTTGTTAATTTACATTGATCACAGATTTATGTGAAGAACAATCACCGAAACACTCCCATGTCTGGTCTGTTACACACCGAAATACTTGGTCTTCATTTTCAATCTAGACTAAACAATTACAGTATCACATTATCACTTGTATTAATTATTAATTTTATTATTTCTTTGAATGATAAACACACACAAGAGAGCGCTAATGTACTTCATTTACGAACGAAGGAGACCCAAATCAGACATTGCATGGTGTAGGTCTCTGAAGTAGCTCTGTCACAGACTGTGCCTTCTGTTCTGTTCCGTTCAAGTGTAGCAATCAGAATGAAAGTGTCTGGCTGATATAATCCAACTTATTTCATGTGTAAGCTGGTCATTGTTATTTTAAAATTACTACGGTTATTATTCACAATCTTATCGGCAGAATTATAACTGTCTTATCAATATACGCCTGGTAACGTGGTAACCACAGATTCAAAATGGCGGCTGGTTTTCTAATTTGGCGATTCTTTTTAATTTCATATGTCCATTATAAACAAACACACTTTTTTTTCCTATCATACTTATGGACAAATATCAGACACATCAAGCTTATACAAAAGCTACTGTAGTGAGACTGTGGAGGTAAAATCCTTGAATCGACAAATTTTACAACGTCGAGCGGGTATTTCGGTGGACATTTACAGGTAGGCTATTCCGGAGCACATTGTTCACGTCAGGCCCCAATGGCATATTGTTATCTCGTCAATGGGTTTTAAACTAACCTTCCTTGATCAATATGATTACAATTTGTGTCAAAAACCAAAACTTCAGTTATCTGATATCATTAATTATGAAAAAAATAGGGGTATTTTGGTGTTTCAGTGGCATTTCAGTATTTCGGTGATTCGTCGGACGGGACCCCTGAATTTTTTGTCTGCTGGTGCTTTAGAATTTGTCAGTTGGTCAATGGTTGATACAAAATGGACTGTATATCCAATTTCACTAATTGGAACTCTAAGCATTACAACAAATGGAGAAATGGCAATGATATTCAACAAGAAGCAACTTATCCATTTGCAACATTTTAAGGACAGGCTTCATTTCTCACAGATTAGAACTCTTTACCAAAAAACAAAATTATGGACAGGTTTAAATTGAAAACATTTGCAGATGACAAATTACATGCTGAACAAATTATGAAATTTTGTCATAGGAAGGGTAGAAAACATTGTGGAAAATGGAGAAAATGCTTGTTACCAGCAAGCTCTTTGCACAATCTTTTCAAAGGTCCTGTTTCTTTGGGTCTTTAAAACTCAGGATTGTGCAGTAATGGGTTAAAGGAGTTGCGAATTTGGCCATGTGGTGACCATATACACAGAACAGACACCATCTTGTACAAACAATAACAGAGCATCCTGTCTGATCTCAAACAAACAGTGTTATCACAGATTATAGGGATCAGCACCTTTGTTTATATGTGTGCATTTCACCATGCTTACTTCATGATTCCAATTACAGTTTTCCAAATTAACCCTTGTAGCGCTCAAAATATGAACTGGACAATCTTGGTCAGTACTAAAGATGCAGATACTGTAATTTCAAGGCTGTTTTTTTTAAAGAACATCCAGCAAGGAAGCAGACAGCGAACATCTAAGATAAGACTGCATGTTCTTTGCAGTCTGATCTTGATCTACACTGTCCACATAAGTAGTTATATCTTTTTTTAGTACTAAAACTTAGTAAAAGATAAAATGAAGAAGACCTTTGTCTGATAATCGAGAAAAAGTTGTCTCAAATACAGGACCATTTTTCTGAAATTTGCAACAAAGTTATATTAACCCTTAAAGCGCCTTTCACGACTATAGTTGCATTTGCAGCCAGTGTAGATCAGGATCAGGCTGCACAAAATGTGCAGCCTGATCTTCGATCTACACTGTCCGGTTTGCTGAATCACTGTAGACAAAAGCAACCATGAAACTGCAATTATCTGGGTCGTTTTTCTAGGATGAAAATGTCTGGTAGGTAACTAGTTGGCACTCTAAGTGTTAATGTGTAACCCTTTACAAAAGGAAAACCTCTGTTTTCAAGACCCTGGGAAAAACAGCTGTTGAAAACATTGTGGGAAAAGACCCTGGGAAAAACAGCTGTTGAAAACATTGTGGGCAAAGGGGAAAATGCTGGTAACCAGCAACTCATCATTGCCTAAAATCAATCAGTATACATCATGCACCTGGTAACCAGCATTTTCTCCTTTTTCCACTATGTTTTCTACTCCCTGAAAGACCAATTCTATCATTTAAAACCTATTTCATCTGTCATTCTGTGAATTAATAGAATACTCTCCTTTGACAGGATTTTAGGAAACATTGTGGGAAAAGGAGAAAATGTTGGTAACCAACATTTTCAGCTTATTATACCACAATGTTTCCATCCAATTTTTAAGCTATCGTTAATTTCTCATGTCCAAATTCAAAGGATTTGGACAAATTTTTTCCCACCTGGTCAGGGATTAACTCTTTACCACACAATCCCAAGTTTTAACAACCCTGAGAAAGTTCAAGCCTTTTGAAAACATTGTGGGAAAAGGAGAAAATACTGGTAACCAGCATTATCTCCTTTTCCCACAATGTTTTCTACCTTTTCCAAATCAAATTTCAATTTTTCAGTGACAATTATTTTGTAGTCTGCAACTGCTTTCAGTTTGGATGGGTCTAAAAATTGGTTGTGTGGTAAAAAGTTAAATAAGAAAACAGAAAAATAAATAATCAGTCAAACCTTTTTATAATAGTCTGCTAGCTCAACTTTATCCTTGTCTTCATTCTTCATGTTTGAACAATCAAAATTTGCCACCTTTCACACTATACTCATCTTCAGTAAAAAATATCCAAATAAGTATGATAATAAATAACAAAATCTACATGAAATAACTATTTCTAGTGTCCAGTCTGTGTAAACTCTAAAATATCTGTTTTATCTGTTGTTTTTTTTTTCCAAATTATTACCATATATAACCAAAATGTTGGTCAGGTATATTCTGTCTAACACTTATGACTTGAAAAATTATGACACCTTTTAATTTCAATTTTGATCCACTTATTAGAAACATTAATTACCCTACAAAGTAATTTATTTTTCCACTAATGTCATAATTCATTCAAATAATTAATTTGCACTTATTCATCAAAATTACACCACAGCTTAAAACATTAGTTCTTTTCTCTCTACAGTGTGATAGATGGCACATCAATAAAATACACATGTATACATCAGAATGTCTACCCCACCAGACACATTATTGCAAATACATGTCTGCATATTCAAGCATGAGTCCCATAAATCTGTCCCCCTCCTTGCAATTACTGTCATATGGTCCAAGCCCATAGGTCACATGACCTTCAGGTTACCTGGCAACCCCATGGGACAATCAACGAAAACCTTTTTATTCAACTCATCATTGCCTAAAATCAATCAGTATACATCATGCACCTTTAAAAATAAAATGCTGGCTACAGGCAATTTACTGAGACAAAAAATACAAAGTTTGATGAAAACTTTTACTGAGCATCTTGGAGATAAAATAGCAGACAACCAAATGAACTCTGTACCAAACCACAAAATTTTAGCCTGGTCCAAATCGAAAGCATCTGCAGATGACCAAGTTACTTAAAACATAAAACTTGCCTTACAGAGGGTAGAAAACATTGTGGGAAAAGAAGAAAATGCTGGTAACCAGCATTTTCTTCTTTTCCCACAATGTTTTCAAAAGCCTTCTCCCTAAAGGTTGTTAAAATTTGTGATTGTGTGATACAAGGTTATGGCTTGTTCTGATTGAAAGCATTTGCAGACGACAAATTGACTCAAAAAAGCAGGATTTGTCTTACACAGGGTAGAAAAACATTGGTAACCAGCATTTTCTCCATTTCCTTCAATGTTTTCAAAAGGCTTCTTCCTCAGAATCATAAAACATGGGATTGCTTTGTAAAGGGTCCCAGTTTTGTGGTAGCAATATATTTTTTCAAACTGTTTTTCAAGAGAATACTGGGAAACAATAGGTTTTAAAAGCAGCCACACTTTTACTACCTTTCTTTCATCATTAGAGGTAGATAAAATACTGTATCTCGCACCCCTTAAACTCTTCAGCAAATATTTTGGGCTTGTCCAATTTGAAAGTGCTTGCAGACTACTAATTTAATATGCTTCAAGTGAAATGATATGGCTTTTAAGAACAGAAAACATGGAATAAGAAATAAATGCTGGATACCTCATTTTCTCCCATTCTCGCGATGTTTTCAAAAGTATCTGTCCTCAGGATTGTTAAAACTGGATTGTTTGGTAAAGGGTTAAAGCAGGCACACTTATACTACCTTTCTTTTATCATAAGCTGTAAATATCATTTATCAAATTGTATCCCTTCATGCTGCTTTAAGGCTTTACCATACAATTCTGACTTTCAACCACCCTGAGAGAGAAAGCTTTTGAAAACATTGTGGGAAAAGGAGAAAATGCTGGTAAGCAGCATTTTCTCTTTTTTCCACAATTTTTTCTACCCTATCGTAGATTGAAGTCATCATTTGATCTGAAATCTATTTGTTGTCTGAAAATGTTTTCAATTTGATTGAGTCCAAAATTTCACTGTTTGGTAAAGAGTTAACCCTCCTTACCTGACTTGTCTAGATTGAAACCATTTGCAGACAACAAAAATTAATTTTTCTGCTAAATTTTTCCTTGAAAAGCTAGAAAACATGGAAGAAAATGCTGGTTATAAGCATCTTCTCGTTTTCCAACAATGTTATCAAAAGCCTTCTTTCTCTGGGTTACAACATGGGCTTGTTTGGTAAAGTGTCCATTAATTTATTTTTATGCTTCTATAAATTAGGAAGCAGTCACACCAAGTGTTAAAAAATATAAAATCTATAATTAATGCCTAGAACTATTTACTAGACAACAAAATTTTAGATTTGTCATCGTCAAAAGCAATAAATTTTGCTCATTAACTCTTTACCAAACAAGAAAATTTTAGACTGGTTCAAAATGAAAGCATTTGCAAACGACAAATGTGACTCAAAAACTGAAATTTGCCTTTGGAAGGGTAGAAAACATTGTGGGGAAAGGAGAAAATGCTGGTCACTGGCATTTTCCCCTTTCCCTACAATATTTTCAAAGCCTTATTCCTGAAGGTCAGTAAAACTCCGGACTGTGTGGAAAAGAGTTAATCCGGCTCAAATGATTGGCTTTGTCTTTCAAAAGGTGGGTAACACTGATGCTCAAGTTTTCAGATTTTTCTGTCTTTTAAAGACTTAACCCTTTACTACACGACTTAACCCTTTACCACACGACAAAGTTTTAGCCTTGTCAAATTGAAAGCATTTGCAGACAATAATTTCAAAGTGGCTCAAATGGTGCAACTTTTCTTTGATGGGGTAGAAAACATTGTGGGAAAAGGAGAAAATGCTGGTTACCAGCATTTTCTTCTTTTCCCACAATGTTTTCAAAAGGCTTCTTTCCCAGGGGCGTCAAAAGGCGGCATTGTGCGGTAAAGGGTTAACCCTTTCCCAAACAAGCCCTGGTTTTCACGTGTCTGCAGTACAAGTCTTTTGAAAACACTGTGGAAAAGGAGAAATTGCTCATAACGAGCAATTTCTCCTTTTCCCACAGTGTTTTCTACCCTTTTTGAGAACTTTCTGCCATTTTCATCAAATTTAAAATTGTCGTCTGCAAACTCTTTCAGTTTGGAAGGGTCTAAAATTTGTCGTTTGGGAAAGGGTTAATTGGCTCTGCTTAGTGTCTATTCTAAGATGTGCGATTGCAGGATTCAAGGTGATTTTTTTTCAGATCCCACATAAATTAAGACCCAATGCGTGACAGTATGTCATAAAAAATAAACAATGAAAAAATCCTGTCATGAAAAATAAACAACGAAAAAATCCCAAAAACCAATGCCTTGCAGAAAAATTCTGCAGTTATAAATAAAACAGTATCATTACTGAAGCTGTTAAAAACTGGCGATGTATTATGTTCATTAAAGTAACCACCCTTGATGGGGAGCGGGTCAAAAGGGCCCAATTCCAAAACCGCTCAGTTTACCAAAAAGGCCCATTTTTCAACCTACTGTTCGAAAATTGTTCTCCAAAATGTTTGGAAAATCACCCCTTTTTAGATGGAGGGGGAAAATCCCCCTCAAATTCAGTTTCTAGAATAGACAATGTCTTTTTGTAGGCCCAAGCTTTTGGCTTTAATTATTTAGCATGAAACAGTACCTTTAATTATGCCAAGTAACTGAAATACAGCATGAAAGACTGTGTGCACATAATTTTTCTACAATTTTGAAAATAATTTCAATTTAAATTCAATCATCCCCCAAAAAGCAAACACGTACCAAAAGCAAAAACAAACAAAGCAACCAACTCTAATTGTTCCCAAGGACTTATTTTATTTCTAATCTTAATAAAACCTATGTATGAGTTGACACTAATTGAATTTATTTGCATCCAATCTTTTTTTCTTTCTTTTTTTTTCTCCCCTTCCATCAAAACTTTCTCTGTACAATCAGGATTACATTAACAAAAGCACTTTTTATTCTTTAACTCAATTAACCTCACATCACAATGTTGCAGAAAGAGAGTCAATGTGGTACAAATGTTATTACTTGTCTATAAAAGGGCTGTAAACATTGTGGGTAAGGGAGAAAATTAATGTTGGTTACCAGGTTTACCATAAGATTAAAGAAATAAGTAATAATCTCATTTAGGGCCCTGACTGGTTAACTTATGCAACTGGTTCACCACATGAATGATATGAGAACATAAATTCAACTTTCAGCCAAAGAGCATGATCTACCATGTTAATTAACTATGAAATAAGAGCATAGAATTTTAGCAAGGAAATTAAATCACACGACAAATTACATAACATATTTCTGCAGACAACACATTGCGTCTCACCACTATATGATAACATTGTGGTGAAAAAAGAAATAGCTTTGCTAAAATCAGCTTGAATGTAATAATGTCATTTCATTGTCACTTCTTAAAGCCTATATTTCTGAACCCTTTCTACAGAAGAAAGGGTAAGTTATTACAATATAGGGAAAAGATCTGATCTTTGAATTAAAAAGAGGAAATTGTATAAACAGGTAATT
Source organism: Tridacna gigas (assembly GCA_945859785.2). NCBI lineage: Eukaryota > Metazoa > Mollusca > Bivalvia > Cardiida > Cardiidae > Tridacna > Tridacna gigas. The sequence goes on along the minus strand of OX244036.2, from coordinate 28,524,734 downwards.
CACAGCAACAAAATTCACAATTTTTTCAATTATCTAATTAAACATCACACCATAAAGTGGATATCATCTTCAATCTTAATTAACATTTACAATTATTATCTCATGTACTTCCTGTACTCTTTACAAAACAATCCTGGATTTAGAAGACCCAAAGGAAAGAGAATTCAGAAAACAGTATGGGAAAAGGAGAAAATGCTGGTAGCCAGCATTTTCTCCTTTTCCCACACTGTTTTCCCTTTTCAGAGACAAATCTCAACATTTGAGTTATGCACAATTTGTCATCTGTCAAAGCTCTAAAATGAGACAAATTAAAAATGTTATTATGTGGTAAAGCGTCAACTCTTTACCAGAAATGCAGAAGTTTAGACTCTGCAAAGTTAAAAGGTATCACATTGACTACAAACTGATTATGCCTGAGTAATTCAATATTTAACTAATACAGTATATAAAATGTTGTGGAAAAAGGAGAAAGTGTTAATTACCTGCACTTCCTTATTGTCCCACAGTGTTTTCAAAACACTGTTTTCCACAGGGTTTACTCGTAACCAACCAACAAAATTTACTGTAAAACTTGTCGAAATATAAAGCATTCGCAGATGGCAATTTAAATGTAACTAAAATGATTGTCTATGAGAAGGTAGAAAACTTGTGGGAATAGGAAATGGTGCCAGTTATCAGCATTTCCACATTTCCCCATAATACTTTCAAATGGCTTTTTTCTCAAGGTTGTTTAAACACAGGGATTGAGTGGTAAAGGGTAAAATAACAGGATTGTTTGGTAAAGGCTTAATTTCATTTTTTTATGCTCTCAGATTTCAGTCAGACAAAATTCATAGGAAAAAAATTGCAGTTTCATTGTTTCACCTCACGCAAACCAGTTTACCACAAGTCGGCCTCTAAGATTTAATTTCAGGAGTAAACGTTGGCTTAACCCTTACCACCCAACAACATTTTTGACCCATAAATATTGAAAGCATTTTGAAGAGGAGAAACAAAACATGGTTCAAATGTTGAGATTTGTTTTTTGAAAGGGTATAAAACATTTTGGGAAAAGGAGAAAATGCTGTATTACCATCATTTCCTCCTTTTCCAACAAGGTTTTCAAAAGGCCTCTTGCCCCAGTGTGATAAAAATTTGGGATTGTTTCTGATTTTCTCTTTATAGACATCAAAATTTCAGACTGGTCCCAATTTGAAGCACTTGCACACAACAAAATAAATAGAACTCAAATCTTGAGAATTGTCTTATAGGAAAAGAAAACATGGTGAGAAATGCAGAAAATGCTAGTTACCAGCACTATCTCCTTTTCTCACCATGTTTTCAAACACTTTTTTTTCAGTTTCTTCACTCTTTACCAAACAACAAAACTACAGCCAGGTCTGGATCAAAAGCATTCGCAGAGGACAAATCAATTGTTATTCAAAACATAAAATTTCTATTTCAAAGGGTTTCCTTTTAGAAAACATTGTAGGAAAGGAGAAAAAAGGTGGCAACAAGCATTTTCTCCTTTTCCCACAGTTTTTTCTACCCTTAATTGAAAGCATTTGCAGATGACAAAATTAATATAGTTCAAACCATTCTTAAATGTTTTGATACATGGTAGAAAACGTTGTGGGAAAAGGAGAAAATACTGGTTACTAGCATTTAATTTTCTCCTTTTCCCACAATGTTTTTCAAAAAATTTCTTTCTTCTCCTGGTTTGTTTAAACTCAGAAAATGTATGGTAAAGGCTTGAATAGGAATACCCTCATCAGTGTCTACTCAAAGGTGCACAACTATGGGATTCACACTTTTTTTTTTCCAGATCTCTCATAAATTCAGACCCAATGTGGACAGACCCAAGTAAAAAATATACAATGAAAAAGTCCCAAACAAAGAATTTACTCTTGCGTCGCTGAAAATACCAGTTTTGAATAAAAGGACATCATTGCAGAAACTGCTGTGCAACATAAAATGTCTATTAGAGTTTAACCTCCCTCATGGAAAGTGTAGGTCAAAATAGCCCACTTTCAAATTCACCCTTATTGCAATATATTTTATCAGAATAAATTTTGTAACTGTCTCAATCTTATCTATTTTTGAAAAATAAATTTCATCTAGAGGTGAAATTTATTTTTCAAAAATAGATAAGATTGAGACAGTTACTTCTGGATACTCCAGAAACTGTCTTTGTACATGTAAAAAGGTCAGTAAGTATACTGCATTAAGTCTTGGACAGGAATAAATGTTTGTCATATATTTTCCACCCGTTCAAAAAATGTCCTGCCTATTTTTGGACCCCCCACCCCTAGTTTTTAGATGGAGGGGGAAAATCACCCCTCATTTTCAGTTTCTAGAATAGACGCTGCCTCATTGTCTTTAGTTTTAAAAACCTTTTGAAGTGCAAGGTGTACAAAACTACCACTGTATAGCACACAAAGCCACAATTAAGACTTGTCTCAAAATTATTTATCCTACACTAGCAACATTATTTTAGACTTGTCTAACTTGAAAGCACATGCATACAACAAATTGAATGTGGCTCAATTGATATTTTTCTTTGAAAAAATAGGAAACAATGATAAACTGCTAAGTACCAAAAGCCTTCTTCCTCAAGGTCGTCCAAACTTTTGATTGTCTCGTAAAGGGTTGTTAACTCTTCAACTCATTACCAAACAACAATATTTTAGACTTGCCCAATTTAAAAGCAATAATTGCAGACAACAAACCAAATATGTTCAAATGATAGGATTTGGCTATGCAAAGACAAAACAAGAGGGCCATGATGGCCCTGGGTCGCTCACCTTAGTATAGTGCCTTAAAGGTTTTTCTTTAATTTGACCATGTGACCTAGTTTTTGACCACAGGTGACCCAATTCCAAACTCATATTTCATGAAGACAAACATTCTGACCAATTTTCAAGTCAATTGAGCAAAAAATGTGGCCTCGAGTGCCCTAAAGACATTTCTTTAATTTGACCTAGTGACCTAGATTATGACCCCAGGTGACCCAAATTTGAACCGGTCTTTGACTATATCAAAAGAAACATTTTAACCAGTTTTCAAATCAAATGAATAATAAATGTGGCCTCTAGAGTGCCCACTATCTATTTCTTTAATTTGACCAAGTGAACTAGTTTATGACCCCAGTTGACCCAAATTCAGACTCATGTGAGACTTTACAAAGACAAACATTCTGACCAATTTTCAAGGCAATTAAGCAAATAATGTGGCCTCTAGAGTGCCCACAAGGTATTTCTTTATTTTGACCTAGTGACCTAGTTTATGGTTATAGGTGACCCAAATCCAAACTCATCTGGTATTTCATCAAGACAAACATTCTGGCCAAATTTCAGGTCATTTGAGCAATAAATGTGGCCTCCAGAGTGCAAATAAGGTATTTCTTTAATTTGACCCAGTGAACTAGTTTATGACCCAAGCTGACCCAAATTAATCTTATGTGAGACTTTATAAAGACAAACTTTCTAACTAATTTTCAAGGCAATTGAGCAAATAATGTGGCCTCGAGAGTGCCAACAAGGTATTTCTTTAATTTGACCTAGTGACCTAGTTTATGACCCAAGATGACCCAATTTTGAACTCAATGAACTTGTTGCGCTCAGATGGGCAAACAAACTTGGAAGAGAATCACTACATACCAAATATCAAAGCTCTACGCCTTCCTGTTTTAAAAAAGAATTTTAAAGTTTTCCTTCTTTGTTCCTATCTTCGAACTTGTGACCCCCGGGGCGGGGCCAGTTTTGACCCAGGAGCATCATATGAACAAACTTGGTAGAGGTCCACTCTGAGATGCAACATACCAAATATCAAAGCTCCACACCTTTCGGTTTCAGAAAAGAAGAATTTTAAAGTTTTCCTTCTTTGTTCCTATGTTCGAACTTGTGACCCCAGGGGCTGGGCCAGTTTTGACCCAAGCAGCATCCTTGGAACAAACTTGGTAGAAGTCCACTAGGAGATGCTACATACCAAATATCAAAGCTCTATGCCTTCCCATTTAAGAGAAAAAAAAATTAAAGTTTTCCTTCTTTGTTCCTATGTTTGAACTTGTGACCCCCGGGGCAGGGCCAATTTTGACCCCAAGGGCATCATATGAACAAACTTAGTAGAGGTCTACTAGGTGATGCTACATACCAAATATCAAAGCTCTACGCCTTCCAGTTTCAGAGAAGATGATTCTTTAAGTTTTCCTTCTCTGTTCCTATGTTCGAACTTGTGACCCCCGGGGCAGGGCCAACTTTTGCCCCAAGGGCATTATATGCACAAACTTGGTAGAGGTCCACTAGAAGATGCCACACACCAAATATCAAAGCTCCATGCCTTCCTGTTTCAGAGAAGAAGATTTTTAAAGTTTTCCTTCTTTGGTCCTATGTTGGAAATTGTGACCCCCGGGGCGGGGCCAGTTTTGACCCCAGGGGCATCATATGAACAAACCTGGTAGAGGTCCACTAGGCAATGCTACATACCAAATATCAAAGCTCTACGCTTTCAGTTCCAGAGAAGATGATTTTTAAAGTTTCCCCCTCTTTGTTCCTATGTTTGAATTTGTGACCCCCAGGGCAGGGCCAGTTTTGACCCCAAGGGCATCATATGAACAAACTTGGTAGAGGTCCACTAGGAGATGCTTCATGCCAAATATCAAATCTATATGCCTTCTAGTTTTAGAGAAGATGATTCTTAAAGTTTTCCTTCTTTGTTCCTATGTTGGAAATTGTGACCCCCGGGGCGGGGCCAGTTTTGACCCCAGGGGCATCATATGAACACACTTGGTAGAGGTCCACTAGGAGATGCTACATGCCAAATATCAAAGCTTTACGCCTTCAAGTTTCAGAGAAGAAGATTTTTAAAGTTTTCCTTCTTTGTTACTATGCTCAAACTTGTGACCCACATGGCGGGGCCAGTTTTGACCCCAGGGGCATCATATGTACAAACTTGGTAGAGGTCCACTAGGAGATGCTACATACCAAATATCAAAGCTCTACGCCTTCCAGTTTCAGAGAAGATGATTTTTAAAGTTTCCCCTCTTTGTTCCTATGTTCGAACTTGTGACCTCCGGGACAGGGCCAGTTTTGACCCCAAGGGCATCATATGAACAAACTTGGTAGAGGTCCACTAGGAGATGCTTCATGCCAAATATCAAAGCTCTATGCCTTCTAGTTTTAGAGAAGAAGATTTTTAAAGTTTTCCTTCTTTGGTCCTATGTTGGAAATTGTGACCCCCGGGGCGGGGCCAGTTTTGACCCCAGGGGCATCATATGAACAAACCTGGTAGAGGTCCACTAGGCAATGCTACATACTAAATATCAAAGCTCTACGCTTTCAGTTCCAGAGAAGATGATTTTTAAAGTTTCCCCCTCTTTGTTCCTATGTTTGAATTTGTGACCCCCAGGGCAGGGCCAGTTTTGACCCCAAGGGCATCATATGAACAAACTTGGTAGAGGTCCACTAGGAGATGCTTCATGCCAAATATCAAATCTATATGCCTTCTAGTGTTAGAGAAGATGATTCTTAAAGTTTTCCTTCTTTGTTCCTATGTTGGAAATTGTGACCCCCGGGGCGGGGCCAGTTTTGACCCCAGGGGCATCATATGAACAAACTTGGTAGAGGTCCACTAGGAGATGCTACATGCCAAATATCAAAGCTCTACGCCTTCAAGTTTCAGAGAAGAAGATTTTTAAAGTTTTCCTTCTTTGTTACTATGCTCAAACTTGTGACCCACACGGCGGGGCCAGTTTTGACCCCAGGGGCATCATATGAACAAACTTGGTAGAGGTCCACTAGGAGATGCTACATACCAAATATCAAAGCTCTACGCCTTCCAGTTTCAGAGAAGATGATTTTTAAAGTTTCCCCTCTTTGTTCCTATGTTCGAACTTGTGACCTCCGGGACAGGGCCAGTTTTGACCCCAAGGGCATCATATGAACAAACTTGGTAGAGGTCCACTAGGAGATGCTTCATGCCAAATATCAAAGCTCTATGCCTTCTAGTTTTAGAGAAGAAGATTTTTAAAGTTTTCCTTCTTTGTTCCTATGTTGGAAATTGTGACCCCCAAGGCGGGGCCAGTTTTGACCCCAGGGGCATCATATGAACAAACTTGGTAGAGGTCCACTAGGAGATGCTGCACGCCAAATATCAAAGCTCTAAGCCTTCAAGTTTTAGAGAAGAAGATTTTTAAAGTTTTCCTTCTTTATGACTATGCTCAAACTTGTGACCCCCGGGGCGGGGCCAGTTTTGACCCCAGGGGCATCAAATGAACAAACTTGGTAGAGGTCCACTAGGAGATGCTACATATCAAATATCAAAGCTCTGCGCCTTCTAGTTTCAGAGAAGAAGATCTTCAAAGATTTTGCTTTTTTTTCCTTTTTGTTGCCATGGCAACCAGAGTTGTGGGTGGAATTCAATTCTTTGAACAATTTTGGTAGAGCGTCACCCAAGGAACATCCCTGCCAAGTTTCATCAAGATTGGCCCAGTGGTTTAGGAGAAGATGTTTAAAGAAATTGTTGACGGACGACGGACATAGGGCGATCACAATAGCTCACCTTTAGCACGTTGTGCTAAGGTGAGCTAAAAATGTTGCAGAAAAAGAAGGAAAATCTTTTCATAAAGCTTTCTTCCTTTGGCCCACTTAAAAGTCAGGATTGTTTCGTAAAGGGTTAAAAGATGATGAAATTTTACATTTCAGCGCATAATGAAAGCATACTGGTATTCAGGTGACAAATGAGACTTGACTATCAAGGATTTATCTTTGGAGGGGTATAAAACATTGTGAGAAAAAGAAAAGTAAGCATAAAAATATCATAGAGAGAAAGACATAGTGAACAAATGCATTGGCAAGGAACCATTATGCTAAAAGAATAAATCAATAATCTTATGCAATGCTTTCCACAATATAATCTATTGTCAATCAATCAAAATGCTTGTATGAGCAAAAAAGATTCCAGCTAATTCACAGCTCTCAGTCATTCACATTTCAATGGAAATGTGATGTCCCACACTGAATTACATCTTACAGTGACAAGACAGCTAAACTACAGTATTTGCATATTCAAGTCTCCTGTAGCAAACCATATTACCAAATATGGCAGACAAGAATGCCTTTTTTGAGGGTGCGTTGGCTTACCGCATTAGATGACTAAGGTATATTATTTTCCAAATTTTACATGAAAGAGAAATTTATCAGGTAACCCTTTCTCACAAAATCCAAACTTTTAACAACCCTGAGGAAGAAGCTTTTGGAAAACATTGCAAGAAAATGAGGAAATGCTGGTAACCAGCACTTTCTTCTTTTCCCACAATGTTTTCTACCCAGTCAAAGAACTTTAGTTCATTTTCATCACTTTCAAATTTGTCATCTGCAGATGCTTTCAACATGGCAGTGTCTAGATTTTGTCTTTTGGTAAAGAGTTGTTAGAAATCATTTATAATATATAAAAACAAAAAACCTCACAAAATTTACAGTGTTTTGCAGCTATAATTTCTTTCTATTTTGGGAAACATAAACATCTCAATAGAAAGATGAATTAACCTATTTTTTCTTTGGTTAAACATTTAAATTGAAAATATTCGTATTTGAAACAAAGGTTTATTGTGTATGCAAGCAACATGTATGTTCAAATTCTAGTTCTGCTCTCAATTTGTGAAAATATGAGTTTAAACCCACACACAAAATCTGTGCAGAGATTTTTTCCCATTCTTTAGTGATTGTCTCTGTACTTGGATGCCACCCATCAAACACTAAAATTGCATCTAGAGAGAGTTATCCATATGTATCTGTACTAACACATTTTAAATGACCTTGAGCTAAAAGGCTAATGAATACATTGTCAGAAATGGAGAAAATGTTGGTAACCAGCATTATTTCTGTTTTTATCCTTTAACTCTTTACCAAATGAAAAAATTTAGACTTCAAACCATTTGCAGATGACATAATAAATGTAACTCAAAAATTGAAATATGTTTTGGGAAGGTTAGAAAACATTGTGGGAATAGGAGAAAATGCTCAGTTACCAGCATTTTCTCCTTTTCCCACAAGGTTGTCAAAAGGCTTTTTCATCAGGGTCGTTAAAACCCGCGATTGTGTGGTATAGACTTAACTCTTTACCAAAAGATAAAACTGTGACTAAGACTTGTCCAAATTGAAAGCATTAGCAGGTGACACATGTGATTCAAATGTCGAGACTGATCTTGGAAAGAGCAGGAAACACTGTGGGGAAAGGAGACAAGAGCACCGCATGCAGGTGCCAACACTCGGCTGCTGGATGCTTGATTATCAGTGAAAATTCTAAGTCCAAAAAGGGGCATAACTTGGTCAAATATACTTTGATGGCTACCAGCCCTTGTTGTTTAGGTTCCCTTTTTGATAATTAGCAATTTGTTCAAGTCTGAAGTAAATATCTTCAGTAATAATAGAAATATTATAAAATGGCTGTTTTTTTTTTTTTTTTTTCAAAAAATGGGCCTAACTTTGTCAAATATATTTTTGTGGTTACCTCCCCTTGTTGTTTAGGTTTCCCCTTTTGATAGTTAACATCTAGTCCAAGTTTAAAGCAATTATCTTCAGTAATAACAGATGCTTCCCAACTGTTTCAAACACCAAAGGAGGTTTTTGAGAGTTTCAATGGTGGAGATTTGGGCTTTCAAGGGGGAGACTTTTTATTTCTTTTTATTCTTTATTAACTATTATTGTTTATCAAATATATGTGAATATTTAGAGCAAAAACAAAATCAATCATTACAGTCATGAATATATAGAAAGCAGTCACTATGGTCCAGAAGCACTATAAAGTTTATTATCAAATGCTACTTGGTCCATTATGTTTTCAGTTTCGTAAGTATATCATGTAATTTTGACATATTTTTTAAAGATATTCTGCCATTTTATATTGTACCCATGATTGTACCAATAATGTTTTAGCTTTAAATAGAGACTACAGAGTACCACAATTTATCTTAACCCTTTCCCAAACAAGCCCTGGTTTTCACGTATCTGCAGTACAAGTCTTTTGAAAACACTGTGGGAAGAGGAGAAATTGCTCGTAACGAGCAATTTCTCCTTTTACCACAGTGTTTTCTACCCTCTTTGAGACCTTTCTGCCATTTTCATCAAATTTAGAATTGTCGTCTGCAAACTCTTTCAATTTGGACCAGTCCAAAATTTGTCATTTGGGAAAGGGTTAACATTAATCATTATCTTTGGTACTCAATAATCGCAAACAGGTGTATCAAATAAACTCCTCCTAATCCGGCTGGAATTACTGGTAACAATAAATAGGACAAGCTGTCATGCTGTTTTAAAAACAAAAAGTTGAGTCCCATTGAATTCCTTTAGTGTATCATTTTTATCTGCATAAATCATCAGTAAAATGTCTCAAAAACGTGAAAAGAATGAAAGAGTAACTATGAAAAAAAAAAGCACTTTTCCAAAAAAAAAAACCAATCTGGATGCAGTCTTCACACAAAAAAATTCTGGAAGCAAATGTCAGCATTGGTAATGCTGGGCAACAGTCGATTCCTCCAATCAGTCCCTTAAGGATTATTATTTTACTCTATCGCAGGTACCCAGTCGAATATTGCCAACTAAACTGGTACCAGTTGTATCTCCCATAACCATCCGATAGGAGGATAGATAACTCGGGCTGCCAGTTTAATTGTTAATGTTTTTGTTTTAAATAAAACTATGATCATGTGCTGGTCCATCTATTTTTAGATAAATTGGAATTCCAGTGGTCAATTTGTGCCGTAAGAGTTTAAAACTTCATATTTGTTCATTGTTTTTGTTACTGATTAACTTAATGTTTTCACTCTTCTTTGTCTGCATCCCACAGATGCATTGAGCATTGGGATTTTGTGTTTATAGATCTAGACTCTTACAACATAATTTACCTGTTAACGTCAGGTGATTTCCACTCTGAAAAGTACCTCGGTACGTTCTCAAATTTGATTGGTTCATGATCATCAATCGATAAATCTCAGTATCTTGATTCCTATTTATGGACAACGAACCTGATTGACCGAGAAATACACACACGTGTCAACTACTTGTAAAATTCGGATAATATACATGTACCTTGGGTACAAATTTATCACACCCTTTTTACCCGTATGTTAGATTTTTTCCAAATCAGGGTTTTTTAATTGTCTGTCGGGTGATCGGGTAATTTGTCTGGAATCGGGAGGCTCCCAATGAAATTGGGAGAGTTGGGAAGCATGATAACAAAGACAATACAAAATATCAAAGTTTTCACACCACGATGATGGCGAAGACGCCAGGGCTACGACAATACCTCGACGTTTTCTTTGAAAACAGCCAAGCAAAAAAGGCTGGCTACCAGCATTGTCTTCCTTTCCCACAATGTTTTCAATAAGTTTTTCTCAGGATTGATAAAACTTGGGATTGTGAGGTAGCATGTTACTAAAACCACAAGTACCTAATAGACAGTGTTGATCAAATTCAGATAGCAGATTTCTGCAGACTTCTAAAAACTTTATACAGACTTCTAAAAACTTTATAATTTCAGATGAACCAACCTGTTAACCCTTCAAAATGGTAAACTTGTCCATATCAAAAGTATTTGTAGACAACAAATAAAATCTGGCTCAGATGTCAAGATTTGTCTTAAAGTTTAGAAAGTAATGTGGAAAAAGGAGAAAATGCTTGTTAGCAGCATTTTCTCCTTTCACAACAGTGTTTTCAAAAGTCCTCTTCCTCCATCCTCAGAGTTAGAAAAAAAAAAATACACAGTATTATTTGGTAAAGGAATAACTAGCAAAGAGATTTGTATATCTTTCTCAGCACACTGAAACAAGGGTGTTTCATTTGAATACCAAATCAAGTCACAGAGGAGTAATCTATTTGGTTCCACAATAAAGTCATTAGCTCCAATTCTGATCCACTTAGACTATGCCTCACTGAGATTTGTAAACAACAGAATCTGATCAACTCTTTCACAGTCTTCTCCCAGGTTGGTGTCAAAGTTCCTGCTTTAATTGAAATGTATGACCATCCCTGTAGCATTGTGGTTAAGTGTCTGTTAGCAGAGCAGAAGGTTGTTGGCTCTATCCCAAGTCAGACATCCAGATGTTTTCTTCTTCTACCAAAGATTTTTAATCATTGTCTTACTTCAATATCATGGGTAACGGTAAAAACCATTCACTGGAAATTTGTTGAAGACAACTCTGACGTGTACCAACAATATGATGCTGATATAGAATGTCTGTTGTTGTTTATTCTTCATCTTCTGCATTTCCACATGATCAATAGCTAATGGTATAGACTGTTATCTACAACTTTTGAAACAGTATATAATCATAGTCTGTAATTTCTACAACTTGAAACTCACGAGTTAAAATTCATTCTACGAGATCAATTACTTGATCTGTAACACCAGCTGACCGATTAACAGAATATACAAAACCTTTGCAGACATAAATAAATGAAACATAAATAAGAAACAGACATTTTGTACCTCTTTACCAAGCAGCAAAATTTTGGACTCCAACAAATTGAAAGCATTTGTAGACGAAAAAATGAATTCAGCTGAATGATGATTTTTGCTTTTGATACGGTAGAAAACATTGTTGGAAATGCAGAAAATGCTGGTTACCAGTTCAATCATTTCTCTTGACAAATTCGAGCAGCTAGAGAAAATTTGATATTAACTGAGACCGAAGGTAGAGGGAGATGTCAAAATTTTCTTATGCAGCGAGAAGTAAATACAAGCAACATGAAAATTACCCCTACATAATATTCCTTTCATTACATACCTACCACTTTCAAAGACAAAATTTTGCAGTTATTGACATTTTGTTCGAAAAAGGAAAACAGAATAAAAGAAAAAATGGGTAAGTGGCCAGTAACTTCATTTTTATGAATGACGGATGAATATTATGGAGTAACATTTTCACCAATCAAATTGTGAATCAATACATACATATTGTGCCCGTGAGTTACATCATCATTACATCATCATACCATATTTGGAACCAGATTTCAAAGTTTGTAGATACAGATATTTTTTCTGTCACAAGTGTTATTTTATCTATGTGTGACACAAGTATTTGAGAAAGAAAATTTTCAGGTATATAATAAATGTATTTATTCCTTATCACATCAATTATTTATCAGTAATTTATCTGTGTTTACACAACTGACTAAATTTTGAACCATTCTACAATTTTTCAAATTTTAACAGCGTTTTACTCTCTGGCTGTAAGGATGTATCTTTAAAAAAAGAGAAGAAAATTTACACTATGAATTGGTACATGAATACATGTGAAAACACAGTTGCAAGCAAGAACAGAAACTCTTGTTAGTAAGAAGTTGTCTGTTATGTGCTGAACTTAAAGAAAGTGCTCGGGATTGCCAAAGGCAGTATAGCAGTCTACAACCCTTTTATTTTAACAGCATGTAACCTGTAATTTGGTGCTTGAATAAAAAAGATCTTAACTATGGCCTTGAAGATATTCTATCCAAGCAACAGACAGGCAGTCAATTCATATCATCATTCATGATCGGTCCCTTTTTCTCCCTGATTTTCTTTTTTCTTCCAAAATGAGATAAACCTAGAAAATAGATAATATCAGAAACAGTGATGTCTCAAACACACAATTTCTAAAGGCAAAAGATGATGAAAGCAATAATTGTCCCATTGGTCTCAAAATGAGACATACACCCTCCTTGTCTTCCCCTCTGGACAGTACAAAAAGACTTATTAACCCTTTAGCACACAATCCCAACTTTTAACGCCCCCCCAAGGGAGAGGTCTTTTGAAAATATTGTGGGACAAGGAGGAAATGCTGGTAACCAGCATTTGCTCCTTCTCCCACAATGTTTTCTACCAAATCAAAGACAGAAGTCATTATTAATTTTGTTATACAATTAATTTGTCTTCTGCAAATGCTTTCAATTTGATTGAGTCCAAAATCATGTAGTTTGTTAAAGGGTTAATTGTTATTTTCTCTTTTTCCCATCGATGTTTTCTAATCATTTCTCTTTTTACCAAATGAAGAAACTTTGGACTTGACCGATTTCAAAGCATTTGCAGATGATAAAATGAATGTAGGTCGAATGATGATATTTGTCTTTGATAGGGTAGAAAACATTGTGGGAAAAGAAGAAAATGCTGGTTACCAGCACTTCCTTCTTTTCCCACACTGTTTTCAAAAGCCTTTTTCTTCAGGGTCGTTGAAGCCCGGGGTTGTGTGGTAAAGAGTTTAAGAAAAATTCAATGATTTGAGTAACATTCATCATCTACAGTTTTTCAGTTTGGACAAATCTGACAGTTTGTCATTCAACTAATTTCAGACATTTCCAAATAAAAAACTCCTGCACATGGCAAATTCAAATGTGGCTGAAATGAAATGATTTTTTTTTTTTTTTTTTTGGGGGGGGGGGGGAGAAGAGCAAAAAACATTGTGGAAAGGGAGAAAATACTGATCACCAGCAGTTTCTTCTTTACCCACAATGTTTTCAAAAGCCTCTTTCCTTGATGTTTTTAACCCTTTACCACACAATCCCAACTTTTAACGACCCTGAGAAAGAAGCATTTTGAGACATTGTGGGAAAAGGAGAAAATGCTGGTAACCAGCACTTTCTCCTTTACCCACAATGTGTTCTACCCTCCAAAAACAAATTTCAATTTTTCAGCCACATTTATTTTGTCATCTGCAATAGTTTTCAATTAGGACTAGTCTAAAATTTTGTTGTTTGGTAAAGAGTTAAATAATGGTATTGTTTGGTAAAGGACTAAATGATGAAATGATAAATTACATTAAAAACTGAAAATTCATCGGATTTTTCCACAATGCACAGATTCTGAGATTGATGATAAAACAGTTATGACAGAGAGATGGATAAAATACTATATTCATGATTCATGCATGTACTTTATTGATTTGACGAAAAATGTCTGAGAAAAACGCCTGTGATGGAATATTGAGCCATTTCAGTGAAGTCTGCCAAACTTACAGCAAATACTGTCAGCGACGCGTAACTCTTTCCTTATTCTAGATGACATGAGAACCTTTTGTGGACTGTATGGATCAAGATCAGACCATACAGAATGTGAAATCTGATCTCTGAGCAACACTGTATTTCACATTACGACCTGTCTCTTCATCTTGCAGCAGAATTGTATTTGTTAACCCTTTACCAAATGACAAAATTTTAGACTTGTCCAAATTGAAAGCATTTGCAGACGACAATATAAATGTAACCCAAAAATTGAAATTTGTTTTTGGAAGGTTTGAAAACATTGTGGGAAAAGGAGAAAATGCTGGTTTCCAGTATTTTCTCCTTTTCCCACAATGTTTTCGAAAGCTTCCTTTTTCAGGGTCGTTAAAAGTCGGGATTGTGTGGTAAAGAGTTAATGGATAAAGTTAATTATATGGTAGTGAAAGAGTTAAACCCCTTACTTAACAAGAGCTTAATCTTTAACCCTTTACACAATCTCTAATTTAACAACTCAGAGAAAGAAAGCTACTGAAAACATTGTGGGAAGAGGAAAAAATGCTGCTGAACAGTATTTCCTCCGTCTCTCACAATATTTTCTACCTTTTTAAATTCATATCCAGTCATTTGAAAATCATCTATTTTGTTATTTGCAAATGCTCTTAAACTGAACTGGTTAAACTGAACAGCATTCTGTCGTCTAATAAAGGGTTAAGGAGAAACAGATGACTGAAAAACAAAACTTTTGTATTGTGCAAAAGTCAGCCATTGGACAAGTTATCAGAAAGGGGCAAATGATCGTTACAAGCAATTTGGCCCTGTCCCACCAATGTACTATATGGATACTCAAACTGGATTAAACTCTAATATCAAAATACACTTGAAAATATTGAAACAGAAGGAGAACTTACTCCCGATGGAAAGACTGTAGACAAAGGAGAACATGTTGGTAACCAATGTTTTCTACCTTTTCTAAGACAAAATCTATCAACACTTATTGTGTTGTCCGCAAATGCTTTCAAATTCGATCTGTCTAAATTATGCCATTTGGTAAAGAGGTTAATTTAACAAACAACAAAAATTTAAGACTTGTCCAAATTCAAAGCAACTGCACGCGACATATCGAATGTAACTTAAAAATTGAAATGTATTCCTGAAAGAGTAGAAAACGTGAGAAAAGGAGAAAATGCTGCTTTTGTAACATGTTTTCATTTTTTTTAGATGTGTAAGAAACAAAATTCAGTTGTCAATACATGCATCTTACAAAGATGTTTGTAAATTTGTTTGCTGCAGTTTTGTTAGCAGTAACAAGTATGTCTAGGAGGCAAGAGAGAGATAATGTAGTTTATGAGAGATTGTGCCTAACTTGAATTGATTCTTCTATCAGTATCTGCCAGTTCCATCAATATTTGCCCAAATGTAAATCCTCCCAACAGACAGATACCAGAATATCAGACAGAACATTTCAGAGTTCAACATTATTGCCAATTGCCTCCCTTTATGCCACTTTTGTGTTAACCCTGTACTAAACAATCCTGATTTTTCGCAACCCCGAGTTAGAAGTCTTCTGAAAACATGATGGGAAAAGGAGAAAATGCTGGCAACCAGCATTTTCTCCTTTTGCCTCTATGTTTTCTATTCTATCACAGACAAATCTCACCATTTGAGCAATGGTTTATTTGTCATCTGCAAATGCTTTCAATTTGGACCAATCTAAAATAATGTTGTTTGGTAAAGAGGTAAAGTTCATGCAAACTTTATAACTTTTTACTCAATACCAAACAACAAAGCTTCAGACTTGTTGAAATTGAAAACATTTGCATGTATGATTAATTAAATGAGGCTGAAATGATGTGATTTGTCTAAGGTAGGGTAGAAAACATAGTAGAAAATGGGGGGGAGAAAAAATGCTGGTAACAAATATTCTCTAATTTTTCCACAATATTTTCACCCCTTCCAAGACAAATCTGATCATTTGAGTTGCATTTGTCTTCTTCAAATGCTTAAAATTTGGACAACTCTACAATTTCGTTGTCTGGTAAAGACTTAACTCTTTACCACACAATCCCGACTTTTAACTATGAAAGAAGCCTTTTGAAAACCTTGTGGGAAAAGGAGAAAGTGCTAGTAACCAGCATTTTCTCCTTTTCCCACATTGTTTTTGACCCTTCCCAAAACAAATTTCAATTTTTCAGTCACATTTATATTCTTGTCTGTAAATGCTTTCAATTTCGACCAGTCTAAAATTTTGTCCTTTGGTAAAGAGTTAAGGCCAGTGAGCATGTGACCTTATAAACCTTTTGGTCAAGAAAATCCTATTAGTTGTCCATGGTTTGGTTGTCAGGGACAATGCCAGTAGTATCTTTGAGCATGTTTGAACTACAAATCTTCAAGTTTTGGTTACCCAGCCATATAGCTTCCTGCCTAAAAATTTGACCTTCAACCTGGGATATTTAATCATCCATAAGGTGAAAGAAGTGCAGCATAAAATTATCTGTTTTAAATCTTTACCAAACAGACTCATATTTACAGCAGACGAGCAGGTAAGGCGATCTTTGAAAACAATGTCAAAACAGGATTTAACGCTGGCAATCAGCACCTTCACCTTTTCTCACAATGTTCTCAAAAGACTTTCAAAGCCCAATTTTGTGATATAAACCACATTTACTTTGACGACTGCAAATGTTTTCAACATGGATGCGTCAAAAATTTTATCTTCTGGTAAAGGGTTAACTCATAAAGCACTTTTCACGACTTGAGTTCAAGAGACTTATCTAAGATCAGCCTACCTAATCTGTGCTGTCTGATCATGGTCTACTCTCTCTGATGTTTGGTTAATTATTTACATATCTATGTACCTATTTCATCCTTTACAAATCTGATCCAACATTTTTTCAAAACTCAGGTATGAGGCCTTCGAAAACAATGTTTTGTACCATTTTAGAAATAAATCCATTCCTCTATTCTAGAAATAAATCTATAATTTAGAGTCAAATTCATTTTATCGCATGCAAATGCCTTCCATTTGCACAAGTTCAAAACTCTGTGGTCTGGTAAAGAGTAAAGCATCAGAACTAAGAATGAAATGATGAGTTTGCAAGCCTTCTATCTCTTTCCAAGGTAAATGGGTAACACATGACTCCACTTCAAAACCAATTTAACATTCCCACAGAAACAATTGAGGGAGAACCATTGAGCAATAAGAATTGGCATCATAATATTTTCAAGATACTTTTTGAACTGCCAACAATTTTCCAGGTATTCTAGCCTAAAGGTCATTTTTCACAAGGTTTATCTCTTCCGAAAAATCCCATGCTTTAACTCTTTACCAAACAACAAAATCTTAGACTTGCCAAAATTCCAAGCATTTCCAGACAACAATTAATTCGTAGGCTGCTCAGCGTGACACAATGACCTAATTTGTGGACAGTGTAGATGAATTTTAGACTGCACAGAATGTGCAGTCTGATATTGGATCTACACTGTCCGATAAGGAAATATCTTTCTCCCCAAAAATACTTTTGAAATAGCAAATTCTTGGTTTTTAGTATTACATTGAAAGTATCACTTCACTTTTTTAGCAGGATAAGGCTTAAATGTGGTTCAAATAATTGTACAGTACATGTAGCTGACTCTGAAAGGTAATAAAACTTTGTTGGAAAAAGAGGAAATTTTCCAAGGCTGTCTTTTCCGTGAGGGGCTGTTAAAAGTTGGGGTTGTGTGGTAAAGGGCTAAAAGCCCTTATTAACAACACAATCCCGAGTCTTAACAATTCTTGGGAAGAAGCCTTATGAAAAGATTGAAGGAAAAGGAGAAAATGCTGGCAACCAGCATTATCTCTTTTTCCCACAGTGTTTTCTACCCTGAAAAATATATCCCTGATTCTTTTCTCCCCACACCTGCATAGTGCACCCCATAGAGATCTGATTGCTCAGCCAATCAGATGGCCAACCTAGATTATTTTTCTTTTCCACTTTAGTATTAGAACAATAATGAATGATAATAATTATGGAAATCCTTTACCAAACTAGAACTGTTGCAAAGCGGACAAATACCCCCAACCAGCACCTAAAGTCACTGAAGCAGCACAATCAGAGAAAACCAAGTTCACCTGTAACCTTGACCTTTGACTCATGTGAACCCAAAAAATAGGACACCATTCAACTGATTTGCAGATAACAAATTAACAAATAGAATGTAACTCAAGGTCTGTAAGTGTATGGTGCTTTATGCCATTTTCAACGTTCTTTCAGTTCTATCACAGCAGCCAGTGTACCTATCCATGCCTTCCTGGAGTTTCTGTTATCAGATCTTTGCATAATATTCTTTCCAAGCCACCAGCAGCTTTGCCACATAACTGTCGTCAAAACAATGATCGGCTGTTAGAGAAGAATGAATCCTGGTGCAATAACTATCACCCATAATCTGAAAGAAAATGGTCGAGCTGGGAATTCAAACTTGGAGGAGTAGAAAATATTGTGGCAAATTAAGCATGGCTCAATTTTATGATGTATTTTGTCTTAGGAGGGTAGAAAACATTGTGGGGAAAAACGAAAATGCTGTCTACTAGCATTTTCTCCTTTTCTCACTATTTCCTCCTTTTGTAACAATATTTTCGAAGGTATTTTTCCTTGGGATGCCATGATGCCGTTGAGGCAAACATTATGAATAAAGACAAGGATTGCCCAAGTATAAAAGAAAGTTAGTGTTACAAATTATGGGAAATTAATCTCCAGGAATATTCCAGTCCCACCTCCCTAATACCTGTATATTACCCCCTACATACCTTCTTTATACCTGGAAATTACAAAATTAATCTATTTTCCAGTCTAGTACCTTCCCTGTCAAATATGTGAGCCATATTCTAGGAAAATGGGGCTTAACGCATCTGCAAAAAGTATCAACCATGTCAGCCTGCACAGGCTAACATGAGTCGAAATTTTTTGCCATTTGTCAGTTTTCAGCATTTCAAAGGACCATTCTACCTCAAGATCCAGTCAATTTTTAGAAAAAATGAATTTGGTGGGTCCAAAATTATGTGATGACTTGCTTGCTATAATGCATCAGAGAGATGCATTAAGCCCCCTGTTGCCAGAGTTTGGCTCATTTATAGATCTACCAAATGAAAGCCAAAGGAGGAAAGATTGATGTGATAGTTTGTTTTATGTGTAACACTGTTTTCAAGACTGTTTCAGTTATATTACTGTGACCAGGGCACCTTTCTATGCTTTCCTCAGGGTTTCTTTTACCAGTCTATTTTGCACAACGCACTATCCAAGATACCGGTTGCTTTTCCACATATTATTGAAAGTAGGTTTGGCAGTGACTGAGGAATTAACACTATACCAAACGAAAAAAATTTTAGACTGGTACAAATCAAGAGCATTTGCAGACGACATATTGAATATTAAATGTCTGTGATAGGATAGAAAACATTGTGGGAAAAGGAGAAAATACTGGTTACCATTTTCACCTTTTCCCACAATGTTTTCAAAAGGCTTCATCCTCAGGGTTGTTAAAACATGCGATTGTGTGGTAAAGAGTTAATCCTGTTGCAATGAATTTCCATCATCTTCCATAGTATTTGGCTGAGCTGGTAATTTGAGAGTATCTTTATGCCAATTAACCATTTTTAAAACAATCCTGAGTTTTAATGACCCTGATGAGAAAGCTTTTAGAAAACATTGTTGAAAATGGTGAAAATGCTGGTAACCAATATTTCCCCTTTTCTCACAATGTTTTCAGCGCTTACAAAGACAAACAATTTTCATCTGACCCACATTTGTCATCTTTGAATGAACTCTTCACCACAAAATCCTGAGTTTGAACAACCTGGAAAAGAGGGCCTTTGAAAACGTGGAATAAGGACAAAATGCTGGTAACCAGCATTTCCTCCTCTTTCCACAATGTTTTCTACCCTATCAAAGAAAGAAATCATCATTTGAGCGACATCTGAATCGTTGTTTGCAAATGCATTTCAATTTTGTCATTTGGGAAAGAATTAAGATAAGTCTAAAATTTTTGTCTGGTAGAGTTCAAAGTTTCAGTAATTCTGCAGTAACTTTTAACTCCTTCTTGTTTGTTGATCTAGGGCTGGGAGAATGCCTTTTCTTAACTAACTCTTTACCAAATGATGAAATTTCAGACATGTCCAAATCAAAAGTATTTGGAGACTAAAATTAATGTAGTTGAAATAATGGTAATAGCCTGCTAACTCTTTACCATGTGACAAAATTTTAGACTGGTCCAAAGTGAAAGCACTTGCAGACGACAAAATAAATGTGACTCAAAAATAAAATTTGTTTTGGGAAGGTTAGAAAACATTGTGGGAAAAGGAGAAAATGGTGGTTACCAGCATTTTCTCCTTTTCCCACAATGTTTTCTAAAGCTTTCTTTCTTAGGGTCATTAAAAGTCATGACTGTGTGGTATAGGCTTAAATTGTAGAAAACCTTGTGGGAAAAGGAGAAAATGCTGGCCACCAGCATTTTCTCCATTTCCTACCGGGTTTTTTCAAAAGGCTATTTCCTCAATGTCGTTAAAGGTCGTGATTGTGTGGTAAAGTGTAATGAATAATTCCAAGTCTTTTCCAGGAGGCAATCAGTGAAGTTGACGAAGTTATGAGCCATAATCAGGGCTAACAACTTTGATCTTCTTTGCCCAGTAAACTCTTCACCAGATGGCAAAATTTTACACAAAGTCATGTCCATATTGAAAGTATTTGCAGATGACACAAAATGTGACTCAAAATTGGTTCAAATAATGGACTTTGTTTTTAGAGGGTAGAAAACACTAGGGGAAAAGGGGTAAATGCTGCTTACCACATATTTCAGAAGCCTCAGGTTTGACTAAAAAAGCACAATCACAAATGTAAAATTTTGCCATTTATTAAAGGGTTAATAGGTCTAATCCCACAAATCTGCTTTTCAGGACTTTGAGTCCTTTGATTCAACAAGGAATTTTCACTGAAATTGCAACTGCAACCAAGTGTTCCTGCAGTGCACTGTGTCTTGTTTGAAGGTGATTCAAGCTTCAACTCTGTATATCAGATGACAAAACATCCTTTATGAATCTTTTTTGTCATATTTTATGTGGATTGATCCAATTTCAGGGTTGATCTTAGAATTTCTCTGTGTACGATACTTGTTATTATTTCATGCTTTTCGGTAGTTTATCGAGGAATGATGGTGGATAATGGTGTGTTATTTCATGGTTACTGGTTACAACCAGTGAAAAATACTGATTTTATACTTTCTAACTCTTATATTAAAAGTGGAAACAGTAGTTCCTGCACATTGGTTACCTAGGTAAACAGAGCATGCCATTCAACCAGATGGAAATTTGACGTAATTTACGCATATTTATCCTATATTTCTTGTGCTTTACGTAATATTGTAATACATTGCTATGTGAGGGGGGTAGGCCACGGGTGATTACCGAGGGAAAAACTGTACTGGATTTAAATGTAAGTCCCAGAAAAAAAAGGAGTTAAAGGCTTGAAATAAATAGAATACTTTTTTCCTTTTCGTTGAAGATCAAAACTTCTTTCATCTTGTGAAAATCATCTGTCATATTTTCACTTGTGGCTGTGCCACTCACGAAAATATTACCAATGATGTTCACTTGATGAAATAAATTTCAATCTTTCACCAAAAAAACCCTCAAAATATCCTCTATATATTTACCAGAATTATGTGAGAGAATGTTACAAAATGGTAGCATAATGCATTGACTTGAACTCTTTTCTGTGCAGAGACGTGTTGTGTGCTTTTAACACTGTACCACACAATCCCGATTTTAACAAACCTGAAAAAGAAGGCTTTTGAAATCATTGTAGGAAAAGGACTGTACAAAGCTATGAAACGGTGTAATAGAAGGAAAAATTTCCATTACATGCAAGGCATGTACATGTATGTGTAACTAGTTAGTGGAGTAAGCAAGGGCAAGGAAAGTTGAAGTTGTTCTGCCAAGTGGAACGGGCAGTAAGGAGTAGCAGTCTTATTAAGGAGTAGCAATCTGACTTTGTTATCTGCTAGTGTAACATTTAGGATTGTGTAGGACTATATGGTAGTGACGAAAACAAGGTCGGGGTGGACTAGCTAAAACTGAAAGTAGAATGAGTAGAGCGCAAGCCTGTATGACAGTATTTGGTTCAGGTCAAACCGGTAATAATATTAGCACACACCAGCTATTCAAAACTGAAAGTGAGCATGCAAGCATCAATATGCATGATATATTTGGTTCAAGCCAGTTTGATCACAGTAAGTGGATTTGCTATACCATCTCTGCTAAAAAGGGGCTTAACTGCATCAATATATTGTGGGTTATCTGCTCTTCTAGAATTGGTTGCTTCTTTGATGGCCATCAACTAGCTAAAGTTTGAAGTAAATATCTCCAGAGTTTTCACAGCAACACAGAGACAAAAGATGAGGACAGGGCTCTTTGACAATACCTCTGAGTTTCCTGTCTAAACAATCAAGCTTAAAATGTTGTTACCTGTAATTTACCTTGAAGATGAATGATGGATTATGACTGAGCAATTCATAGAGAAAGGATAAATTTTTAGCAAGGAGCAAATTAGAAGGTAAATTAGGTGCAAGTTGATTGGGAAATGAACTTCAGGAGAATATGTAAGACTTTATTTGATAACTTTTACCAAAAAATGTTGAGAAAATTGCCAAAACAGCAGTAAACACTGATATTCCTTCGATATCAGTCCTATATCAAAGGATTCTTAAAAAGAATGCTTTGAAAAACATTGAGGAAAATAGAGAAATGTGCTGGTAACCAGCATATTTTACTTTCCCCACCATGTTTTTTGCCCAATTGAAGACAAATGGTATAATTTATTAAAGAACTCTATTAAGTTTGATGTTTGCAAATGCTTTCAATTTGGATCAGTCTAACATTTTGTCATCTGGTAAAGAGTTCAAATGATTACTTTGGACATGGAAGGCTAAATCTTTTAGAGAATTCCTTATTTTTTGCTTATTACAAGCTTATCGGAATCAATCCCACCAATGGGAGCTTTGCTATAACTGCAGACTCTATGACTTGCACAAACAGCATGCATACAAATTCCATCACTACCTGACATCAATATGATGGTTTACTAATTTTACCAGACAACAAAACTTGTCCAAATTGAAACCAGTAGCAGAGGACAAATTAAATGTAACTAAAATGGATGGATCTGGAAAACAGTGTGGGAAAAAGAGAAAATGCTGGATACCAGCATTTTCTCCTTTTCCCACAATGTTTTTCAAAAGGCTTTTTTTCCCAGGGTTGTAATACCCAAGATTGTTTGCTAAACGATTTTGATATCAGATGACAAAATTTTAGACTTATCCATTAAGAAAGAATTTGTACAGGAAGATGACAATTTATATGTGTCTTAAATAATCAGTCTTTGAAAGGGTAGTAAACATTGGGGGGAAAATGCAGAAAATGCTGTTTACCAGCATTTGCTCTTCTTCTCACCATGTTTTCAAAAAAGCCAATTTCATCAGTCATAAAAAAAAAAAGATTTAATGGTAGAGGGTCAACTTTTTGCCAAAAGACAAAATTTTAGACGTAACCGTATTGAAAGGATTTTGTTCAGTGCGGCTACTGAATGACAAGATTCATTTTTGACATGTTAGAAAATGGGGGCAATGATGCTTTGCTATTATTACAGAACTCTACGACTTGCAGAAACAGCAGATAATCAAATTCCATCCCTACTTGACACCAATATAGTTACTAGATGCTTGCTGAACACATCAGTCATAACTGATAACCAGAAAATGATAAGTTTGGAAAGTTTTGATTTATAGAGAAAAAAATTTATTAGAGGTAAGATCCTGTGGGTTTTTTTGCATTAAACAAATCTTCACAATTTTTGAAATGCTAGTTTTGGCCAACCCTTTACGAAGGATTCTGTATTTTTATGACCCTGAAGAAGACATTATTGCTTCTTTCCCAACCAAAATTTCTACTGCAGGGTTGTACTTGAATAGTAATGGATCAAGGATTTCAAATTTCCATCAAGATATGAATGACGTTCCAGCTTACAATAAATTCATAAATAAGTGATCATCAGACGGGCCTGTAAGACAGATGTTTTGACTTGTGTACCACAAATACACTTCAGCGGATGTCAAATATCATCTCCCCTCTACTTCTGACCTTTCATCATTTCCTGCCAATATTCGGTGATACAACATTGAAACAAATCCAGGTTGTCAGTCAGTAGTTTAGAGAACAAAAAATAACATTTATTCTATCTTTTCTGTGTACTTAGGCACTTATTTGACAAGATAACCAAAGCTGAGAGGGTTCACAGACTACAAAAGAAATGTGGTTTAAATGCTGGGATCCGTCTAGAATTGCAAGGATAAAAAATATTGTGGAAAAGGAGGAAATGCTGGTTACCGGAACTCTGTACCAAACAATAAATATTTAGACTTGTCCAAATTGACATCATTTGAAAAGGACAAAATAAATGTGATTAAAAAAATTGAAATTTGTTTTTGCATGGGCAGAAAACAGTCTGGAAAAAGGGGAAATGCTTGTTACCAGCATTTTCTCCTTTTTCCACAATATTTTCAAAAGCATTCTTTCTCAGGGTTGTTTCAACTCTCGATTGCTGGGCAGAGAGTTAACAGCATTGTCTCCTTTTTGCCACAATGTTTTCAGATCTTTAAAAAACTTCCTTCTCATGTTTAAGGTGAAGGATTCGAAATGTAAATGCCCTAGATTTGGTCCTCAAATTGAGGTTCATATGTACTTGTGATACTTTTTGGTTTTTATGCAGGGCACTTCAGAGCCATTCATTGTGAAACCCTGCAAAGTCTGTTGCTTTGAAATGGATGAATTCATGTTGAAAGTAGCCTAAAACACAATGGATAAATTGATTGCTCAAACAACCAACAAACCGACAAACTTTATGCCTCTATGTTATTTGGAAGTCTACCTTGATTCTTTGGTAGATATTAAAACCTTCAGCAAAAAGTCCTACTATAATGTATCACAGAAACATTGCTCTTGGAATGATTGAGGAAAAAGGAAAGTTTGAAGGTAAACAGTGTTTTCCCCATTTCCAAAGCTGTTTTCAAAATGTCATATTCACATGCTTTCAACTTTGAGGAGTCTAAAATTTTGTCATGTTGTGCGGCGATGAGCGAAGTGAAACATTAATCTCAAAAGCTAGCACGTCATTACTGAGATAAAAAACAATCTACATCATGGCTCTAACAGAGATAAGTATGATGATAAATTAACTGATTATTTTCAAGGACCATTGACTGTGAACAGAACTCATGTTAACATGCAAGATTATGCACAATGCACTTTCATACCCTTAACATTTCCTCCACAAAACACTGGAAATTGTATTTCTCCCTTCTTATACTTTTCATGTCATTCCTTGGCTTTGCAACTAGCCTTGTGCTCTGTAGTGCCTTGCATAAGGATACTCCAGTTTGACATGCACTTCCAGTAGGGATCAGGCCAGTACTTTTAGCCCAAAACTTAGATGACCCTTCGACATTTTTGAAGTTACATACAATGACAATTCACATCATATCATTTGTGTTTGTCTGATTATTCCTGAACTGATAAACTTGCAAAAGACAACTTGAGGGTTTTCAATGTATAATGTTGTCTGATGATGATATTGTGTAAGCTTTTTCTGGAACATTATCCCTTAAAATTACTAGATTTGTTTCTTTTTTAATAACGACAAAAAAAAAGCATTTTATCAACAATGGCTGTTGAAGAACCAATGAACAAAATAACTGCACAATGCACTTCAAAACCTTTTCCTCTTTACTCCAAAATGTTTTGTTTTCAAAAACACGTCTGCTGGCTTACAACGTAGATCAAAGACCTAGCCGCACAAAAGGCAACTTCAATCCTGTCAGGCTACTAAGGATTAACCTTTAACTCTCTATCAAACAACAAAATTTAAACTGGTCCAAATTAAAAGCATTTGCAGTTGACAAATTAACTCTTTACCAAACGATAAAATTTAGGACTACTCCAAATTGAAAGCATTTGCAGACGACAAATTAAATGTTGCTAAAATGACGATTTCTCTCTTTGATAGCGTACAAAACATTGTGGGAAAAGGAGAAAATGCTGGTTACCAGCATTTTCTCCTTTTCCCACAATGTTTTCAAAAGCCTTCCTCCTTAGGGTCGTTAAAAGTCGGGATTGCGTGGTAAAGAGTTAAATGCAGCATAAATCTGGAAAGTTGTCTTTAAAAGGGTAGATAAAATTTGGGAAAATGGAGAAAATAAATCTGGGGATTGTGTGGTAAAGGCTTAACCGAATGATCCCTGTTTTCAAAACCTCAAATGAGACAGAAAGCAAAGCATTATGGAAAAAAGAGAAAATGCTGGTTAAAATGTCTTTCCATCTTTTCAAAAAGATATTTCCCAGAACAAGTATTATTACTAATTTATACATGCTGTCAATATGGACAAGTCTAAAAGTGTACATGTGGTACCAGCTTGAAAAGAATGAACCTTTTAACAGACCCCAAAATTTAACCCTTTACCTAAACAATCTAGAGTTGACCTTAGAAAAAGGTATTTTGAAAACCTTGTGGGAAAAGGAGAAGATGCCAGTAACTAGCCTTTTCTCCTTTACTCACAATGTTTTATCTACTTTCTGAGGCAAATTCAATCATTTTGTGGCATTCAGTTTGTCATCTGCAAATGCTTTCAAGTTGGGCAAGTCTCAAATTTTATACTTTAGTAAAGAGTTTGGACTAGTTGAAACTGAAAGCTTTTATGTCAAGTGCAGCTCAAATGACTGGACTTGTCTTTGTAAGGATAGAAACACTGTGGGTAAAGGAAAAAATGCTGATTACCAGCATTTTCTCCTTTTCTCACAATGTTTTCAAAAGCTTTGTTCTAAAACCCTTTACCACACAATCCCCACTTTTAACAACCCTGTGCAAAAAGCCTCTTGAAAACATTGTGGGAAAAGGAGAAAATGCTGGTAACCAGCATTTTCTCCTTTTCCCACAATGTTTCCTACCCTATCAAAGACAAATTTCATCATTTGAGTCACATTAAATTTTTCTTCTGCAAATTCTTTGGACAAGTCCAACATTAAAAGTCCTTAAAATACTGGACTGTTTGGAAAAGGATTAATCTCTCTGCCATCCTAAGAATTAAGCTATCCATAATGACTGCAAGATTGAACCGTTCCATTTCCTTCCAGACACCCTGTCAGCGATTTGTCTTCATTTGATATTCAAGACCTTACCAAACACTTCATTGAGCCCAGTCCCTTGGTCTTTCTGAATTCTCTTGCAAACAAATTATTCAGAATCTCAAGAGGAAGTAAACTTACTGCTTAGAAAGAGACCAAGAAGGGTCTAGACCCAGTAGCTTAGTTGGAAACATACAGAGCTTGTAATCCAGTGGTCCTGAGATTGAATACCAGCTTGACAAAACATGTTGAGGATTGATGAAAATCCTTGGGACAGGTTCATTCATTTAGCTCTAACCACAGAGTAATGTTTGTATGGTATCAATATGGAAAAGTAGCCTGAGTGGCTCTGAAAGAATGTTGTGCAACATACTGTTAAAAGAAACTTCAAGAGCATACAGAAAGGTTTCATGAGATAATTGGACATTATGCTGAATATGGCTAAAAGCGAAAAAAAACCTCCAATTATGCTTACACTTCTGAAATTACGTGCATCTAACTATTACTTATGAAGCTGACCATGATTGGCAATAGAAAAGAATTGAAAGAGTCCTAAATTTTCAATCAAAGCACTTTATCCGACTAACTGTGCTGGAATCTAAGCCATTAGTGCCCTTACAGATTGAATCACAATTAAAAATAGAATTACTGTTATTCACCTATTGCAGCAATAAATTGGCAACATATGAACAATATACTCTGTAAGAAGGAACATCTAAATTACAAAAGTTTGGGTCACATATTTCAACAACAGACAAAATATCAGATGGCATAATTTCGTTTATGTGCAGTCTGATCTTAATCTACATGGACCAGAAAAGAACCTAAGGTTACTTTCAGTGCAGTTAGAGTACAAAGCAACTGTTACAGACTCACACCCCGTAACTCTTTACAACGGTCTCGAGTTTTCTCAACCCTGTGAGAAGAAAACGTTCAAAAACATAGTGGGAAAAGAAAATGCTTGTACCAAGCATTTTCTCCTTTTCCCACAGTGTTTTCTACCCTTTTAATGACGAATATCGCAATTTGAGCCATATTTAATTTTTAGTTTGTGAATGCTTTGAATTTGGAAGAGCCTAAATATTTGTTGTGGTAATAGATTAAAGCTCTGTATAAATAAAACAGACTTTCTCAATCATAGAAACAAACCAAAGCTTTGCAATTTCAAATATGTTTGTGCCAGAATGTTTTACAAAATACGCGTAGCAGATAGTGTAGATCAAAGATCAGACTACTTTCTGTGCAGCCTGCTCTGGACCTGTACTGTCTGCAACAGGCAGCCTGATCTTAAATAAAGATGTGCTATAAGCTGAAAGAGTGATTTCTAGGGTTTTTTTCTTGGCACAAACTCAAAACAAATGTTCAAAATCTATCATCTCGGACAATAAAATCATTTCCGAAATTTGAGAGCAGAGATAAGAACAACATTTAAATCAAGTAGACACTTAAGTATTTGAAATGTTGAAATAATCATGATGAATTGATAATTCCATTTATAAAAACCTACCTCTGCCTTCACAAAGGAAATAAATTTTGAGTTCTTCAAGACTGTTTCTTGAGTAAGAAGAAATCCAAATTAATTATCTCTTTACCACACAATCCTGAGTTTTTACGACCCTGAAAGAGAAGGCTTTGGAAAACACTGTGGGAAAAGGAGAAAATGCTGGCATTTTCTCCTTGTCCCACAATGTTTTCTACCCTCTCCAATACATAAATCACCATGTAAGCTACATTTAATATGTTGTGTGCAAATGCTTTCAATTTGGTCCAGTCGAAAGTTTTGCCGTTTGGTAGAGTTAAAAAGCACAATGCAGAATCATAGAAACCCTTAGAGTGCTACTACTTTTGCTTCTTCAGATGTCTGTGTAGATCAAGATGTGATTGCATAAAATGTGCAATCTTAGACCTATTTCTCTCTTTGTTTGAATGGTGTTTAACAATGTTTTCAACACTATTACAGTTATATCACAGCGGCCAGTGTGCCTATTCCTGCTTTTCTGCATTTTCTTTTACTAGTGCTACACACATTAATCGTCCCAAGTCCCTGGCTACTTTCCTACAAAACCATCATTGAAACAATGATCAGCAGAGAAAGCGGAATGAATCCCGTCATCAATCCACAGGAAGAAATTGACCCAGCTGGGGATTCGAACCAGCAACCCGCTGGGTTCAAGCCATGTACACTTCTGAGCTACCAGTCAGGGTGATCTTGGATCAAGACGATCTGCTATGCTGAGACATTTTGGTCAAAAGAAGGCTTTAAAACAATGATTTTGTGAACTTGGCAAACTATTGGTTATGTTCCTTTTGCAGAACATACAGATCTAGACCAACCTACAAAAAATGTGTGGTCTGATCTTTGATCTAAATTGAAGATATTTTAGGAAATACTTCAAGAAATACAGATTTACTTGCAAAAGACTAAAGCTTGTGTTTTTTTTAAAGACTAAAAATATTTTTAAATAAATCAACAGTTTTAGGGGCTTAGTAAAGCAGAATTCCTTTCTGTACAATATCACACAAGGCACAAAAAGAGAGTAGATAAGGTTGGATACAATTTGAGTCTTTAAACTAGTAAAAAAACTGCCTGTTTTATTACATTTGATAATTTAAACCCCAGTCATAAGTAATTTCTTACAAAAAAACATACTGTTGTAATTGACACACCGCACTCTACCTGAAGAGCTCAAAGCACAACTTTAGTAACTCGCTTTGGCATCTTCTTTACCTTCTGATCTTGATCTACAATGTCTGCAAAAAAACACCTCATGCTGACTTCAGCATACGGTGAGTGAACGGGTGTTTGGATTTCATCATTCTAATTCAGGTCATCTTTATTTAAGTTTATTAATCAACAAATTATATCAAAGCCATAAATATCTATCCATAGGGATGTTCCCAGTACAGTGTAGAACAAACTCAGACTACACAAAACACACATTCTGATCTTGATCTATACTACCTACAGAAGACCCATATGCAGCTATCAGTATGCTAAGAGCTGACAGGTAGTTTTGGCTCACAGTTTTATCATTTTTTATGCCAGGTCATATCTGTATTTTAGTTTATCACTTCTAGTCTACAAATTATATCAGAGTGATGATATCTGCTTTAGGGGTGTTCCTGATCTACTCTTGTTGTTTAGATCTCCTTTAACCCTTTACCAAACCACAAAATTTTGGACCAAATTGAAAGCATTTTTACCACATAAAACCTCCTCCAGCAGTATATTAAACCCCATGACTTATTTTTGATAATACACTAGTGTATTACAGTTTTTGGGTCCTGGTTCTAATCAATTTTCAGTCATGAGCATGTGAAGCCGGAGCAACCAGCCACAGCACGTGCCGGAATCTATACCACTATGCTGTTTCGCGGAAAAATTACCTCATTGTTGCTAATGTGTATATGTGTAGAAAGTTTTTGATTTTCATGTATAATAAAAACCAAGAAATGCTGCGAAAGTTTTTTTAAAATCAACAAAATTGTGGAAAAAGGTGGACTTACTCCCTCTAGAAACCGTATCATTCTACGTTCCGTGCAAATGTCAAAGAGCTATCTACTTGTGTATGTACACATTTGAAACCGAACTACAACTGTAAACATGGACACATGAATGCTGTATAGGCTAAAGGTGATGATGCAGGATATTTTTTGTCTTCCATTCATTTTATGTGATAAATAGAATCTATATTCGTGTTAAAGGATAAAGTGCTGTTTAGGTGTCATTATGCAGGAAAATAATTATCATTCCATGATCGAACCATTAGCAGTGAGTCAAATGAAATGAACATAAGAGACTATTTGTTGTGGACAGCATACCTCAAGAACTATTGGAGGATCCAAGATCAGACTGGACTCTTGAGCAGTTTGAACTTGCTCCACAATGTCATGGAAATTCTGAATATTGTCCCTGATTTGCTTAGAGTCAAATCATGTTTTGCCCTCACGCTTTACCAAACAATACCATGTTTTAACAAACCAAGGGAAGAAGACTGTTGAAAACATTGTGGAAAAAGGAGAAAATGCTACTAACCAGCATTTTCTCCTTTTACAGAAGGTGTTGGCAGACAATAAATAAAATGTGGCTCAAATAATGGAATTTTTCTTTGAAAGAGTAGAAAACATTGTGGGAAAGGGAGAAAATGCTGGTCACAAGCATTTTCTCCTTTTCCTACAATGTATTCAAAAGCCTTTTTCCCCAAGGTCGTTAAAACTTGGGACTGTGTGATAAAGAGATAACTATGTTCATTAAAAATTTTGTTGAAATATGTCACTGTCAAAAATATTTTTCTTAATTTTACGTAACCATATTCTTTTTCTTGATGTCTAAGACTATACCATCTGATTGGCTGTGAAGTCTATCTTTGTATTATGTTTCAAATCAATCAAGAATCTGTCAAATGCTTGTCAAAATAAAACTTGCTTATCAAATGTAGGACAAATTATAGATTGACCATAAATCGCCTTTCACAACTACAGTTGTCTTAAAATGTGGCTAGTTTAAATCAAGATCAGATTGCACAAAATGTGAAGTTTGAAACTGAACATAGTTGAGTTGTATTTCTAGACTGAAAATGCCTTTTGAGTGTAACTCTTTACCACAAAACCACAAGTTTTAACAACCCTGAGAAAGAAGCCTTTTGAAAACATTGTGGGGAATGGTGAAAATGCTGGTAACCAGCATTTTCTCCATTTCCCACAATTTTTTCTATCCAATGGAAGACCAATCCCATCATTTCAACTACATTTAAATTGTCGTCTGCAAATGCTTCCAATTTGGACCAGTCTAAATTTCTGCTTCTGTGGTAAAGAGTAAATTGGTGCTCAAAGGTTAACTCTTTACCAAATGACAATTCTTAGACTAGTCCAAATTGAAAGCATTTGCAGACAACAAAATAAACATAACTCAAAAATTAAAATTTGTTTTGGGAAGGCTAGAAATATTGTGGGAAAGAGAGAAAATGCTGGTTACGAGCATTTTCTCCTTTTCCCACAATGTATTCATAAGGCTTCTTTCTCAGGGTCATTTAAAGTCGGGATTGTGTGGTAAAGAGTTAAAGGACAGATGATTACATGATGTTTTCCACAGGACTACAAACCATTAACAAAATGTTTTGATAAATATGTAATAAATCATTTTTACCTCCTGAAAAACTGAACGGATTTGCTCTAAACTCTAAGGGGCCAGACACTAATTTATGACCAAGTGGTTACAGAGTTCTATCACATTGAACTAAAACTCCAAATAATGGGCCATAACTCTGCATGCATACATTTCAAACCTTATCAACTTTTTGCCAGGTATTAAAGGGGTATATTTAAAAAAACAAATTAAATTCGACTGACCAGTCTTAAGATCTGTCTTCAAAAGAGTACAAATATCGTGTTGAAGGAAAAGAAAATATTGTTTTTGAATGATACAGGAAAGTTACGAGACAAGAAACATGATTATATCTGAAACTATCAGGGGAATAAAATGTTCAGACTGTACTGTGATGGGCTGAAGTTTTTAAAAAGCTTTCAACTAAAGGGAGAGAAAAAGCCATGTGTGGTACTATGGGTTTATTCCTTTTCCAGACCACATAATTTTACCCTTTACCAAACACTCGAAACTTTTAATGACCCTGAGGAAGAAAGCTTTTGAAAACCTTGTGGAAAGCTGAGAAAATACTGGAAACAAGCATTTTCACCATTCCCCACAAGATTTTCTACTCATGGAAAGACATATTCAAACTTTGAGCTACATTCAATTTGTCAGATCTGTAAATGCTTTCAATTTGGACATGTCTAAAATTCAGTCATCTGGTAAAGAGTTCACATTAAAACTAGCAGTTCTTGCATACAATAAATTAAATTTTGCTCAAAAAGAAGAAAACTGTAATTGGAAGTGTGGAAAAATTGTGGAAAATGGAGAAACTGCTGGTGACCAGAATTACTCCTTTTCCAAAAATATTTTCACAGGGTTTTTTCCCTCAGGATCCTAAAATCAAGGGATTATTTGGAAAAAGGTTTAACATTTTTTATTCAGAACTGTCTAACATTGTCAGTTTTATATGTCATCTGTCAAAAATTCGGGTCAAGCTGAATTCAAACAATAAAACACCTTCACTGTCAACAAGATGATAAAATTTAACTCTTTACCAAACATAAAAATCTCGAATTGTCCATTTTCAAAGCATTTCTAGGCAAGAAATAAAATAAGGCTCAGTTGATTGGTCTGTGGAAGGATAGAAGACATTGTTGGAAAAGGAAAATCCAAGATTTTCAAAATCTTATTCCTCAGAGTCTTTATACTGGGTTATTTAATAACCCTCAAAGCGCCTTTCACGACTATAGTTGCCTTTGCGGCCAGTTTTGATCAAGATCAGGCTGCAAAAAACATACAGCCTGATCTTAGATCTAAACTGTCTGCTTTCCTGAAACGCTGTAAACAAAAACAACCATGAAATTGCAATTATTTGGGTCGTATTTCTGGGATGAAAATGTCGCACCGGTTTATTCTGCCCTCTAAGGGTTAACTCTTTACCTGATGACAAATTTTAGACTTGTCTTAATCGCAAGCATTTACAGACTACAATTTAACTCTCTGCTACATGATCCTTAGTGTTAACACCCTGACATTCAGAGAAAACGAGAAAATGTGCGTGACCAGCATTTTCTCCTTTTCCCACAATGTTTTCTATTCTTTCACTCCCAAATTCTATCATTTGAGCCACATTTGTCGTATGCAACTACTTTGAATATGGACAAGTCTAAATTTTGTGATTTGGTAAAGGGTTAAATGTAGTTCAAACACTGGCATCTGTACTTTAAAGTGTACAAAACATCATTGGAAAAGGAGAAAACACTGGTGCCAGCATTTTCTCCCTTTCCTACAATGTTTTCGAAAGTCTTGTTCTTGAGGATCGTGTAACGTCTGATTTGTGTGATACAGAGTTAAGACTGTCCATAACTGTGTGATATTTCCTACAATTTGTAACAAGTAAGAAAATTTCTCCACTTTTAGGCAAAAGCCCCCCCCCCCCCCTTCCGATCAAAATTCTGTATTGAAAAAGGGGCATAACTGTGTCAAAATATTTTGATGATTACCTATCCCTGTTGAATTGGTTTCCCTATTGATAGTTATAACAACTAGTCCAAGTTTGAAAAGTTTGAAGAAACTATCTTCAGTAATGACAGAAACATTGTAAAATGTCAATGTTTTTGCACTGCAACGATGACAATGACGATGACAGGGCCATGACATCACCTTGACTTTTTCTTTGCAAACAGCTAAGCTAAAAATTCAAAGTGCCATAACTCCTGCAATAGTCATCTGGCTGAACTTGCAGAACTGAACTCTTTACCACACAGTCCCAAGTTTTAACGTCCTGACAAAGGAGGCTTTTGAAAACATTTTCTCTTTTTCCCTTAATGTTTTCTACCCCAGACAAAGCCCATCATTTCAATTTGTTGTCTTTGGATCTGGACAAGTCCAAAATTTTGTAGTAAGGCAAAGAGTTAGATTTTTCAAACTGAGTGAGATAATGAAATCATGGTTTGTGAATTATCATAAAGAGATGTTGACCACCCAACAATTCAAAATGAGAAAATTGGTAATTCATTACTGAGTATCCAGAAATGTCCATCCCTGGATCCCTGCGACTTTCATCATTTTTCCATTAGTACTCCATAAAGTCCTTCCTGCCATCAAAGGACACAAAAAAATAACCTCTACAGACAAGTGGTTACTAAATAGGGATAGTAACTGTAGACAAGGATTGTTTAACACAGGCTTGCCTGTATATTTCTTTATAATTTGATACACAAATTACTTTGTTTTTTCCTAATTTCTAAAAAGCTAAAGTAAATAAGACAAAGAAAAGACCAAGTTCATAATGCTTTGTACAGTATCCGAGATTAAACTATGGATTAAGCAGTTTCTCCTCTTATCACATTGTTTTCCCACACAATCCATGTATCAAAAGACATCCTTATGATGGAAAGGGTCAGGCTATCTGTGTGCATCTGGCATAGTTCTGAGAGCAGCTGTACATAATTTGTGAACAATTACTCCAGGTGAATGGCCCACCTATTTTTTACCCAGAATTTTACTCCTCCCAAACTATAGACATTTGAAACCACAGATTCCTTGTTACCTGCAGCAGTCCTTTTTTAACTCTTTAAAATGACAAAATTTTAGACTTGTCCAAATCTGAAATGATTTGCAGATGGCAAATTCAATACTGCTGAAATGCTAAGTACTTTTTTCTTTGAAAAGGAAGAAACATTGCAGGAAAAGGAAGAAAATGCTGGTCCAAACTGATATTATCAGCAGACAGCAAATCAAGTGTGACTCTAATAATGGGATTGTCTTTGATTTGTCTGAAAATATTGTTGGAGAAATGGAGAAAATGCTGGTAATAAACATTTTTTCCTCTTCCCACAGTGTTTTCAAACAAGTCCAAAATAAATATGGTACAGAGTTAATGGCCTGGTGTCCACTATATTAACAAATTCTGGATTTATCCAAATTGAAAGCATAAATAAATGTGTATTAATTTTGGGATTTGTCTTTGTAAAGGTAGAAACATTACTGGAATAGGCAACAAGAGGTCCACTGGCCCAAAAGCGCTCACCTGAGTAATGTCATCTACAGTTTATAAAGCTGCATAGGTTGTAGTTTTAATGATGTAAAATGCAAGTGTAAGTGAATTACTTTTGGACCTGACATGGCTAAATTTCAAACTTGTCCAAGATGTCATCAAGGCAAAAATTCTGACCAAGTTTCATGAGTATCAGGCTGAAAATGTGGCCTCTAGAGTGCACACAAGGTTTTTCTATATTTTGGCTCAGTGACCTACTTTTTAACCCTATGTGACCCAATTTCGACCTTGTCAGAGATTTCATCCAGACAAACATTCTGACCAAGTTTCATGAGTATCTGGCATAAAATGTGGTCTCTAAGAGTGCACACATGGTAAATGTTGACAACCACATGACAGAAACTAGACACACCACAATCAGAATAGCTCACTTAAAGCACTTTGTGCTCAGGTGAACTAAACAGGCTCGTATAAGCACTGGCAGACAACAAACAAACAAATAAGTATGATGTTAAAATTAAAACTTACATACTTCTTTTTCTTGAAAGTGTAGTTAACATAGTGGGAAAAGGAGAAAACGCTGATTTACCAGCATTTTTTTTTCGTTTTCTCACAACCCTTCCTCAGTCATACAAACATCAAGAGATTGTGCATCTTCTCCTTTTCTATAATGTTTTCTTCATTCATTGCAAAAACAGGACTAGATTGTGTAGTGTTGGGTTAAAAAAGGCTGAATGCTTATCTGATATACTTTTTTGCTAAATATTTCCCATATGCCTCTCACATTTACTTATTTCCTGTCGACACAGTTATTTCAAAGCCGGAACATAGTGGAACAGTTGGATCTGTTTACCTGAATTATAGTCTGTAACTCTTGGCAGAGAAATATCATAACTAAGCGCCTTTACAGACATTTTAGATCAGGATCAGACTGCAGAGAAGATGCAGTTTGATCTTGGATTTTGGATTTTTCAAAGCCAGACATGATAGAAGAGTAAATTACAGTCTGTAACTCTTGGCAAGGTAACATCATAAGTAGGCACCTTCACAGTTGGCATTGATCAAGATCAGACTGCATAGAAAATACAGCCTGATCTTAGGTCTACAATGCCTGTTATTTCGCATTGATCTTCAGGCAAAAAGGTCCTTGTGCTGCATAGGTCTGCCCTAAGGACATTAAATCTAAATGACAATAATTCAGCCATCGAGTGCCAAATAAAGCAAATGGGCATTCAAACCTGTCAGATTTTTGCAATTCCAAGACTTTCACAATATTTAACTCTTTATCAAACAACAAAATTTTAGACTGATCCAAATTGAAAGCATTTGCAGACGACAAAATAAATGTGATTGAAAAATTGAAATTTGTTTTAGGAAGGGAAGAAAACATTGTGGGAAAAGGAGAAAATGCTGGTTACCAGCATTTTCTCCTATTCCCACAATGTTTTCAAAAGCCTTCTTCCTCAGGGTCGTCAAAAGTCGGGGTTGTGTGGTAAAGAGTTAAGGAAAGATTAGGAAAGTTTAAAAAAAAAAAGGAAAAAAATTCAGATCCCAATTCAGACAGCATAGAATGCACAGGTCTGACCTTGATCCGCACTGTATCCAGAGTACTAGTAACAGACATAATTATTGTCATGCTCTTTGAGGCTAACATATGCCTTGTTATTTTTTGGACAGATTTTTCTACACGAAGACGTGATCAGAAATCTAACATACCAGAAATCCCTAACATACTAGGAAATGAATGTTTATTGACCTTTTGGACTGGCTCAGTAACATCTGATCCTTTACCAAACATTCCCATGCTTCCATGTTTATCCCTTTACCAGACGACAAAATTATAGCCTTATCCAAATTGAAAGCATTTCCAGACGATGATTTCCGTGTGGCTAATAGATGGTGCAATTTTTCTTAGATAGGATAGAGAACATTGTGGGCAAAGGAGAAAATGCTGGTTACCAGCATTTTCTCCTTTTCCCACAATGTTTTCAAAATGCTTCTTTCCCAGGGCCTTTAAAAGGGCACACTGTGCAGTACAGGGAACCTTGAGGAAGGTGTTTGCAAAAATCAATGGGGGGGGGGGGGGGGGGGGGGGTTGAAAGAAAATGTTGGTTACATTTTCCCAAAATGTTTTCAAACCTTTCAAAGACAAGTCCTATCACTTGAAGCACAATTAGAATGTTGGCTGCATATGATGTTTTCAAGTCTAAAATTTTGTCCTCTGGTAAAGAGTTAACGGCCATCCATCTATCACTTAATTATCTGCTTTGTATTTTATTGCCTTGTAATTTGCTGAGTTTATGATGTTTTGTTAGTAAATTTATTCAGCATAAAAACTACTTCCTCTCTAGCAGCTCTCTCAAATCAAAGTCTGGCAAATTCTCTCCTTTGTAGTCAGATTTCATTATGGCTTCAGCTGGCTCCCAACTTTATTTAATACTGTTGCTCATTTAAAATATTTTCTGATAAAAAAATCACAGAAAGAATGAAGTAGATACCTAGACATAAACTTAGTGTCTATTATAGCATAATTATTTTCTTGGTTTTCCAGCTTTTGAACAACTCTCTTTCATAAACCTCAAAAGCCTTTATATTAATCAACTATTGACCAGATAACAAAATTTTAAACAAGTGAAAATTAACAATTCAGAAGTGGCTCAAAAGGCATTGTTTTAAAATGGAAGAAAACATTGTGAGAAAAGGAGAAAATGTTGGTATCAAGCATTTTCTTATTTTCCCACATTTTGAAAAGTCCTTTTCCTCAGGATCATTAAATGCTGGATTGTTTGGTAAATAATTCAGTCCTAAAAAAAAAATTACCTTAAATAAATCAAAATATCGAATCTCTTCAAAATGTGGGGTTTTTTTGTAAAAATCTGCTTTCAAACATTTAGACAGAAAATACAAACAAGAAAAACACAAGCTTTCAGACAACAATGACTCTCACTGTTTGGTGTCTTTAATCTGAAGATAATGTTATCTTGATGAGAATGTATCATTCCTTTCAAGAAATTTAAGTTTTTGGCATTTCTTGGCAACTTTAAGCCCATTTAATTCAAATATTTTGTGAGATATTGCAAAGTCTACATCAAAGATCAGACCACAAGTTCTTTGCATTATGATTTTGATCTTCACTGTAAGCAAAAGCACTTACAAGAAGTCACTGCATTGAAATGATATCATCTGCCAAGGGGAGAATAGTTTCAACAGAAAAAAACGGATGGACGGCCAGATAGATTGACAACACCAATAAGAGGGCCATGCAGGCCCTGTATTGCTACACTGCCTTACAGACAAAAGTGCCAAACAAGTAATTGGTATCAATGGAGACATTTAACTGTAAGAAGCCTGTATTGAAATAAAATTTCATAAAGAAAATAAGCCCAGCCCAAAAAAAAAGTTATATTTCTGTCATATGCCAAGATGATATCATTTTTCTATGGGATGAATGATAAACTTTTGGGGAATGAAATGATACAAATCTTGTTTAAGTGTTCAACACATCAGAGCATAACAATGAACATGAACATAAATGAACATGAAGGAAAAATTGGACATTTTCTATCCAAATAACTTGAATATAGAATAGCAACCATGTTGCAGTGTAATATGACAATCAAGGGAGACGAATGGTAACATACTGTCTCAAGGAAAACAGAATTTACTTCCTGTCAATATCATCAACTTAACTATAGCTTGTTATCACCAATAATTAAACCAAAATAAGCACAGCCATGAACTTTGCAAAAATCTGACCTGTCAATTTAAGGATCATTTGGCCATTTTCTAGAGAATTTAATACTGCTGTTAGAAGAAGATTCTTACAGATTTTTATTATTTCTGAGTTTTACTGCTATGGCAACCACAGTTTTCAAGGGAATCAAATTTTTTGAACAAATTCTTAAGAGGACCATGGCAGAATCACTTCTGAGCAGTTTTGTCAAAACTGAATGAATGGTTTTAGAGATTTTTGAAATGAAAGTTGACACACATGTATGAATGGGTGGATGGGCAGACAGACCTACTCATGACAGACACAGTGCTATGATATTATTAGCTTGCTGGCCATGGGCAAGTGGAGCTAAAAATATCTGCCTTTTGGTACAGGATGGAGGTGAGCAGGATTGATGGTGGGGGGGGGGGGGGGGGGAATAATCAGTCTCCTTGCCAACAGAGGAGTATTAGGTCATCACTGCAACCAATTTACAGCAAAGGACATTGAAACATCCTGAACAAAATTTACTCTAACAGGTTTATGTCAAAACGCAGTAACTAAAAGGAAAATTGCATTATGAACATTCTAACCACTGTAACTTTAGGTCTCACTCTAGCCTTGCCCCTAACACTAGAAAAGGACAAGTAGATGTCATGTTTTAAATGACGGAAAAACCTTATGGGGAAAGGAGCTAAAGTTCCTTACAAACCAGAATGTTATCCTTCACATAGTTACAATGTCTTAATAACCTGCAATGGTATTTAACTCTTACCAAATGACAAAATTTTAGACTGGTTCAATCTGAAACCACTGGCAGACAAAGAACTAACTGCAGGTCAAAATTAAGGATACCTTTTGTCTTAGATGGGGTATCAAACTTTTTCTTAAAAAGATTCTCCTTTTCCCACAATGCTTTCAAAAGCCCTTCTTTCAACAGGGTCATTAAAACATAGGAATGTCTAGTAAAGAGTTAATGGTGACTGGTTGGGGCATTTGAAACTGATGCCAATTTCAATATCAAAGATCACATAAAATGCACATTTTATGAAGTCAAAAGTATAATTCAGTTAGCTGGCAGTCCCAAAATCAGATTGGCAAACACAAACTCATGAAAAACATTGATTGTATTTTGTCATGATTCATCCACTTTTCAGCTGTTCAATTCAACAATTGTCTGAATATGCTTTCTTTTTGTTGCCATGGTAACAAGGGTGGGAAAGAAATTTACCCTCCAAAAACATGAGCTTGAGGTAATCTATAGAAAAAGATTTAAGGTAATGACTTAACCCTTTACCATACAATCCCCTGAAGAAGAAAGGCTTTTGAAAACATTGTGGGACAAGGAGAAAATGCTGGTCAGCAGCATTTTCTCCTTTTCCCACATTGTTTTCTACTGTTCAAAAGACAATTTCTTTCAATTCAGCCACATTTGCCATCTGAAAATGCTTTTCAATTTGGACAAATCAAACGTAAATAATTTTTGACATGTGGTAAAAAGTTTAGCCCTTAGCTTGCTTAACCCTTAAAGCGCTTTTCACTACTTTAGTTGCCTTTGCGGCCACTGTAAATCAAGATCAGGCTGCACAAAATGTGAAGCCTCATCTTTGATCTACACTGTCTGCTTCTCTGAAACACTATAGACATGGGCAACCATGAAAGTGCAATTACTTAGGTCGTATTTCTGGTATGAACACTTCTGTTGGATTTATTCCGCGCTTTAATCCTTTACCACACAATGCCGACTTTTAACAACCTCGAGGAAGAAGCCTTTTGAAAACATTGTGGGAAAAGGAGACAATGCTGGTAACCAGCATTTTCTCCTTTTCCCACAATGTTTTCAGCTCTTCCCACAGCAATTTTCAATATTCGAGAAACATTTATTTTGTCGTCTGCTAAAGCTTTCAATTTGGACTGGTCTAAAATTTTGTCGTTTGGTAAAGAGTTAGGAATGAAAACATAAAATATGAACCGATATGAAAATCTTTTCGCCTGGAAAACATTCTAATACTTAACTCCTGGAGCACTGTCAAGATCCAAATGCGTCTGCAGACAGTGTAGATTCAGATCAGACTGCACAGATTGTGCAGTTTCATTTTGGACCTACACTAATCACTTCTTTGCCAGTTATTCTGCCTAAAACAACCTCGAAATTACAATATATGCATCTTTGACTCTCTCACACATGACAAAGCTTTACACTCGTCCAGGTTAAAAGCATTAGCAGCGACAAAATAAACGGGATTCAAATATTGAAATTGGATTTGGGAAGGGTAGAAAACATTGTGGGACAAGGAGAAAATGCTGGTTACCAGCATTTTCTCCTTTTCCCACAATGTTATCAATCTTCAAAGTCATTCAAACTCTAGATTGTGTGGTAAAGGGTTACTCTAATGACTGAGAATGTCTCCACAATTGAAATGAAGATTTCAAATCAACAGTAACATTCTGTAAAGTCTGATCTTGAACTGCAGTCTAAACTGTCAGTACGAAACACCTACAGGATGAATAAAGGCCAGCCTAAAGTTTCAGACTGCAAAGCACAGCTTCATTTGCTTTATCTAGCATTACCAACTATTAAGATCAAAATGAAGACTATGCAGTTTTATCTCATACCTTCAGTATCATAATTTTCTGTCCATATAATTCTGACAAATTAGCTGTCCGTGCAATACTGTATACATGGATATATACATGTGTCGAAAAATTTGCAAATTATCAATTACGTACATTGTGTGCATGGAAAAATTTGCGTACAGAAAAGACACTCATTATTTGTTGGTATACTTGTGGTAAAATACGTGAATAGAAAAGTTTGCGAATTTTTCAAATTTTCCACATCACAAAAGTTTCTTCTTATACAGTACAATCTTTTTGCATTCCCCTCAGATATTGCAGAAGCCACGTAAAAACATTATACCAGTGGGTGGGGGAATAGAAATTTCTTCTCCAATAAAGTAAGACAGTAACAATTAGCCTGGTAATCCTAAGTAATAACTTTGTAACACCCAAACAAATGTTTGGAATTGGTGCATTATTGCTCTAAGACACAAGCTGTGTTTTAACCCTTTACTACACTTTACTCTGTTAACTCTTTAACACACAAAATCTTAGACTGGTCTAAATTCAAAGCATTTGCAGACAACAAACTAAATGTTACAGAAAATGAGAATTTTTTCTATGAAATGGTAGAAAAAACATTGTGGGAAAAGGAGAAAATGCTGGTTAACAGCATGTTCTCCTTTTCCCACAATGTTTTCATAAGTCCTTTTCCTTGTGTTTGTTAAAAATTGGGATTACAAGGAAAAGGGTTGAAATGACCCCAAGTAAGAAGGCATTTGAAAACATTGTGGAAACAGAAGAAAATAATGGTGCCCAGTATTTTCTCCATTCTCACAATGTTTTATACCCTTTAACTCTTTACCAAATGCCAAAATTTTAAAATACATTTGGTCTATCACATCATTTGCAGGTGACAAAATTGAATATTTCACTGTTTTGGTAAGCCATGAAAGTATTGTGGGAAAAGGAGAAAAATACTGGTTTAACCCTTTATCACACAATCCTGAGTTTTACCAAACCTAAGGAAAAAGGCTTTTGAAAGCATTGTGGAAAAAAAGGGAAAGTGCTGGTAACAAGCATTTTCTCCTTTTCCAACAATGCTTTCTATTCTTTCAGAGACATAAATCAGCATTTGAGCTGCATTTACTTTGCCATCAGCAAATGCTTTCAGTTTGGATACTTCTACAACTTTGTCGTTTGGTAGAGTTAAAGCCTTCTTCTTAGGGATGGTAAAGGGAAAGCCCTGTTATACAGGTAATTCTGGGAATCATCTGGGCCTGCTGGGGGGGGGAATTGCAGCATATTGAAAACCAGCTTGAATTTCCAGGCCAGAATGAATTTAACTCTACCAAGGTAGATCTCTAAATAATTATGTTGTAAGAGTTGGTCGCTGCTACCTCAAGGCAACATAATTGTGTTCAGACTCTTCCTTACTCTTTTATCCAGAAAAATCAACATTTATTAAAATGAAT
The DNA here is from genome assembly GCA_945859785.2 of Tridacna gigas. Classification (NCBI taxonomy): domain Eukaryota; kingdom Metazoa; phylum Mollusca; class Bivalvia; order Cardiida; family Cardiidae; genus Tridacna; species Tridacna gigas. The sequence goes on along the minus strand of OX244036.2, from coordinate 28,481,253 downwards.
GATAAAGAAAAGTTTCAGTTGTAAAAAAACACCCAAATACTACATTTTCAAAGCTTTTGTTTTTTGACTTGGCAAGATATCCTTGAGTCTGATCTTGTGAATACTGTCTGATCAACAACTGTTTTATTCAGAGGGTAAAAGTTAAGTAACTCCTTTATTTTTTTCATTCAATTTTACTAAATAATAGTCATCTAAACTTCTAAGTGAAGAGTTAGAATTAAGATGAAGCAAAATTTGTTATGTCCTGGATTTTTGTGGTCATTATAATGTTCAGCCAATTCAGAAAACACAAATTTTCAAACTTCATCATTTATCCATGTCTTGACGGCCAAAAAAAAACAGTCTATTTTTTTTGCCCTATCCCTAACAAAGAACTTCAATTCAGACTACCCTCATCCAAAAATTTTTTCAAAGGCCTGGGTTACAGGTAAATAATGATGTGCAAATTCTCACAAATCATTTTATTTACACAGGGGAAGGTTGAGGTTTTTATGATGTGGCTGTCAAAAGAAAATAGTTACCATTCCACCAGAAAACCTGGAAAATTGCAGGTAATAAACAAATCCCCTTTACTCCTCCATGGATTGATGGCTAAGTCTATAAAGTTTTACAGTGAACCCTTTACCACACAATCATGAGTTTTAACAACCCTGACGGAAATTAGCCTCTTGAAAACATTGTGGAAAAAGGAGATATGCTGGTAACCAGCATTTTCTCCTTTTCCCACAATGTTTTCTACCCTTTTAAAGACAAATTCCATCAGTTGAGCCACATTTAAATTTTTGTCTGCAAATGCTTTCAATTTTGACAAGTCTACAGTTTTATCATGTGGTAGAGGGTTAAACTTTTCTCTATATCAAACAATCCTTAGTTTAACTCTTTACCAAACAATAAAATTTTAGACTGGACCAAATTGAAAGCATTTGCAGATGACAAATTAAATGTAGCTTAAATAATGATTTATGTATTGGATAGGGTAGAAAGCATTGTGGGAAAAGAAGAAAATGCTGGTTACCAGCATTTTCTCCTTTTCCCACAATGTTTTCAAAAGGCTTCTTTCCCAGGGTCATTGAAAGTCGGAATTGTGTGGTAAAGACTTAACTCTTTACTAAACAACAAATTTTTGTACTTGACCAAACTGAAAGCATTTGCAGATGACAACTTGAATATAGCTCAAATGATCATTTCTGTCTTTGATAGGGTAAAACACATTCTTGGAAAAGGAAAAGGTTCTTGTTACCAGCATTTTCTCCTTTTCCAGCAATTTCAATAGCCGTCTCCTTCAGGGTCGTTAGAACTCAGGATTGTGTGGTAAAGGGTTAAATGACTGATGGCAACTGCTTTTGAAATCATGGTGGGAAAAGGAGAAAATGCCAGTAACTAGCATTTTCTCCTATTCCTGCTATGTTTTCCACCATTTCACAGACAAATTCCATCAGGTGAACCTCATTTAATTTGTTCTCTGCATATGCTTTTGATATGGACAAGTCTAAAATTTGTTGCACTTGTCCAAATCCAAACCATTTGCAGACAACAAATTAAATATTGCTTACATGTTGGGATTTGTCTTTAAATGGGTAGAAAACATTGTGGGAAAAGGAAAAAATGCTGGTTACCAGCTATTTCTCCTTTTCCTACAATGTTTTCAATAGCCCTCTTCATTAAAGGCGATAAAATTTGGGATTCCCAGTTCGGTAAAGGTAATAAGCTTTACAGTCAACCTTGTGATATCTACTTGGCATGAATTCAGCAACAGTTCAATTATGTATTAATTTCTTAGATTCTAAATTCCATGATTAGCCATCATGATCACCAGCCATGGGTTTTAGAATGTTAGAATAATAATAAGTCATAGAAAGCTTAATATATGGTGCATAAATTATGTTTTCAATTCATGGACAAAGCAAATTGTAGCAAAACTGTACCAATTTCACAGCAATTTTGACTCAAAAGGCTTTTGCAAATGTGCTTTCAGGTTCTTACTTTAATATTTCTCCTTATTTCTGAATTTTACTGTCACAGGAAAGTTTTTAAAAAGTGCTCAAATTTAAAAAATTTTCAAGTAATGAAGTACAAAAATCATAATGTTCAAATAGATCTACCAGCAGCTTTAACCCTTTCCCAAACGACAAATTTTGAACTGGTTCAAATTGAAAGAGTTTGCAGACGACAATTTTAAATTTGATGAAAATGGCAGAAAGGTCTCAAAAAGGGTAGAAAACACTGTGGGAAAAGGAGAAATTGCTCGTTACGAGCAATTTCTCCTTTTCCCACAGTGTTTTCAAAAGACTTGTACTGCAGACACGTGAAAATCAGGGCTTGTTTGGGAAAGGGTTAAAGAGCCAGACAGAACTACAAGAAACCATACTACTGTTTCCACTTCCGTCCTAAGTCACATAGTGAAAATTCATAGATTAATTTCATGTTGTAGAAAAAAAATCAGTGGAAAAGAAATCAACCCTTTACCACACAATCCCGAGTTTTAACAACCCTGAGAAACAAACCTTTTAAAAACATTGTTGGAAAAGGAATAAATGGTGGAAAACAGCATTGTTTTCTACCCTGTCAAAGTCAAATTCCATCACTTGAGCCACATTTAACCCGTTCCCTAACAAGCCCTGGTTTTCACGTGTTTGTAGTACAAGTCTTTTGAAAACACTGTGGGAAAAGAGAAATTGCTCATAATGAGCAATTTCTCCTTTTCCCACAGTGTTTTCTACCCGTTTTGAGACCTTTCTGCCATTTTCATCAAATTTAAAATTGTCGTCTGCAAACTCTTTCAATTTGGACTAGTCCAAAATTTGTCGTTTGGGAAAGGGTTAAATAGTCATCTGTGAATGCTTTTAAATAAGACAAGTCAGCATTTTTGTAGTGTAGTAAAGAGTTAACCCTTTACCACACAATCCCATTTTTTATCAAATCATTTAAATAAAACTAAATTTATCATCTGCAGATGCTTTCAATTTGGACAAGTCTAAAATTTTGTCGTTTGGTAAAGAGTTAACTCTTTACCAAAGGACAAAGTTTTGGACTTGTCCAAACTGAAAGAATTTGCATACAACAAATTATTTGTTGATAAAATGATGATCTGTCTCTTTGATCTGGTTGAAAACATTGTGGGAAAAGGAGAAAATGCTGGTTATCATTACCAGCATTTTCTCCTTTTCTCACAATGTTTTCCAAAGGCTTCTTCCTCAGGGTCATTAAAACTTGGGATTGTGTGATAAAGGGTTAAGAGAGATACTTTTCATTTTGTCACGTAAGACTTGCCTAAAACAAGTGCAGCAACCAATAACACAATGTTCAAATTGTTAAATTTAAAACAAAGTGGTATTCATCCCCAATATCAGATGTAAGATTTAATGTACCTGGTACCCAGTAATTTAGCAAGAGCTATAATTACTTTAAAATTGAAGCTGAGTACCAGGCAATTACATGGAACAATTGTAATAGTTATTTTACAACCATTTGAGTTATTTTTATGACTAATGGTACACACACCCTTTCAATTTGTTTCATTGACCTGCAAATATGTTTTGCTATCACATTTGCTATCCAAATTAGTAACTTTAAAGGGAGCTATTCAGATTTTTATAATCTCACCAAACTTCAAAAATGATTAATCACGATAAAGTGGTATCGGGCAAATCATCAGTAAAGCGGACAAACAAAGTAAGAAAAATACATTTTTCATTGTTAATTCCTAAATTGGGTACATAATCTCTTAACAAGACAACAAAATTTTAGCTTTGTCCAAATGGAAAGCATATGCAGACGACAATTTGGCTCAAATGGTGCAGTTTTTCTTTGATTGGGCAGAAAACACTCTGGAAAAAGGAGAAAATGCTTCTTACCAGCATTTTCTCCTTTTCCCACAATGTTTTCAAAAATCTTCTTTCCCAGGGTCATTCAAAGGTGGCATTGTGCTGTAAAGGGTTAAGGTATATTTAGATTTTGCTCCAGAGTTTCGCAAAGTCTTTCTTGGAATGTCACATGATCAACAAGATGAGTCAATTACAAGGATTCATACTCAAATCAATATGATGAAATCATAACTATCTAATGTATAAAAATAGGCAGTCTTGCCTGTTGAAAACCGACCGTGCCATAATTTAAACACCCAAAATTGTACTTTTTAGCGAATTTGTATAGCAAATCTGCTTACTGTGATCATTCTGACCAGAACCAATTGCATCATGCGTAACAACGTATGCACGCTCACACTGTACTATGATATCTTTTTGACCTGAACCAAATAATTATGCTGTCATTCACGCTTGCGCTCTACCCATTCTACTTTCAGTTTTAGCCAATACACCTCAACCTTGCCTATGTCACTAGTGTATAGACCCTTTTAGTCTCTGACCACTTCCTGGTAATGAGACCGGAAAACTGCTCATGCACACTCATGTAGGGCAAAAAGACAAAATAAAAAAAGTAGCAGATTATTGAAAGTGTACATAAAATTGTTAAATTATTTGCGATTATATGAAAAAGAAACGATAACCAGACTTATTTGCTAACAGTTCAGTAACGTGGAAGAAAACGATCCGTATTTTAGTGACAATATAAGATGAAAACGTAAAAAAAAGGTGTTGCTGTTGTGGGTTGACGTTATCATCAAAGGAAATGTTAACCGACCCAGGCAGTAACAGACAAACCCCATGAAGCATGGACTGTAACACTGTGGGAATGGGAAAAATGCATGTTACCAGCATTTTTACCTTTTGCCGTAGTGTTTCCACAAGCCCATTGATGTAGGGTCGTTAATTAAGACGAGGGTGGGATAGGTAAAGGGTTTATAAAGGGTAGCCATCTGATATATCACACATTTCTTGGTGTAATCGACAATACAGTGGATATTTTAGTTTGACTTTAATGGCAGAGAGTGTCGGTTGAGATCGGCATAACATGCTGTTACCTCTAATAGTTTAGAGAGTGTATTGTGAACAATTTCATCATGAAACAAATTGTGGCGCAGACCTATTTGAAAACATATGAATGAATGAATGAGCGTGCAAGCGAGCGAGCAGATGGATGGATGAACTAACACGCAAACGAAGAACAAATGAACAACTGTATAATGCCTTGCTGTCGTCTGTGGCTGTCTTTTTCCATAATTGCTTTCCACCAGGGATCGTATGTAACATGTAATGTAAAAGCATTCCTTTTCCGAAAACAGTGTTGGAAAAGGTTGAAATAATGTTTACCAGTATATTCTCCTTTTCTCACAATGTTTGAAAAGCTTTCCTTTCTCTTTGTCGTTAAGACTTGTGATTGTTGGGTAAAGGGTTAAATGGAAATTGTAACAGTAATTAGTTGAGCCCATTGTATACGGGGATGCATTTTAGCGTGTCATACATGATAATGTAGGGAAACAATATGGACCTTAGCATTAACCCTTAACCTCAGTTACGTGACGGTGATCTTGAATTTACTTTGTGAAAAGCATAATGAGAGATCTGTTTGCACATGGGGACAGCGTGGTCTTGAAATATACTGTTACAAATCCTAATTATGGTTTAAGTAATACTAATTAAGATTTATGACATAAACTTAATGCAAATTCCTCTTGTCCTGGTCAAAAATATAAGTACAGCAGGATATGGGTCAAAAATCAATAACATTAAATGACGATGGTCAATAAAAAACAAAACATTAACGGTGAAAAATCTCTTTAAAAAACGTAAGAGATCAAACAAATAGTTTGAATAAAATATACGGGGACATTTTAGGGGGACGTTTTAATCAACTCGGAATGGACGTTTTAACCAAAAGTAGGACGTTTTGACTCTGGGACATTTAAGCCTGATGCTAATTTACTAATCTGTTTGTACATCCCGGTGCACACCATGATAGATAACGGCATCCTGTAACACAATTAATCTTCACAGTTTTATCAATAAAATCTTTGACAAGTCCCAAACATTGCTTGTGAAAATAGCTTTCAATAGTGGTGACATTGAACTTTTTGCCCAACAAATAGTGCGCATGCATGGAAAGTGGAATTCTGGGATCGTATTTCCTTGGCAACGAACGGCGTTGTAAAAGGGTCTACATACTGTTCTACAGGTGTATACATATTTCTTCTGGAATCTAATACTAGCAAAACACTGCTTCACTGCCCTTGCTAACTGCATTTCAAAATTATTGCACATGTATTGCATTTGGTGTTATTTTTTTTATTACAATGCATGACTGCTTTATGCTACTCCCCAAATCCGCTTTCAAGGACTTTGGAGTCCTTTGATTTATTGTTAGTAGCCTTATCTTTTTCTTTTTTCAATAAGAACAATCACTGATCAGAAGCGCACAATCTGTCATTGAATATCCTTCTTGTTTAAAAACTTTCGACAGTGTAACATTTATAATTTTTAGACAGTGTAACATTTATAATTCTTAAAGTTCTTTCTTCAATATTTTTTCATGTGGATCAAAAGTGGAACTTTCCACATTAATTTCTTAATCCTTTTTCAAGAATTTTAAGTAATGTATCCAAATTCAAATGTAACGGTATCTCTGTTAATTATTTTACATTAATAAAGATGTAAGTGACAAATCGGCTTCTGACAATGTCAAGGCTAAATAATGTCATAGGGATTTTCACAAAAGCATTTTGTGTCTATAGTCCATCTCCTAATATTGTTTTGGATGCAGAGTGAAGATTTTGAAATGCTTTATACGGTGTCTCATGAAAAAACTCTTAGTTTGTTTATTCAGACTTCCCAAAATGTAGAAAAGAAACACCTTGTTGTCACATAATTAACATGAAATAAATTGGCAATGCTCATATATCTCTTGTTGTTAAGATTTGAGCTAAAATAAAGTATTTTGACTTGACTTTATGGTTTCAAAATAAAATAAAGCTAACTTGAATTTGTGACCTTTCATGAAGCCAGATTTACAATTACTACAAACTGCATACTATTAGCATATATCTTCCAGAGGTCTGACAACCACCATTACACTATGGATGGAGTAAAGTACATTTACTTATTTAATCCTTTATCAAACTATTCTGTGTTTTAATGACCCTGAGAGAGAACACGTTAGAAAATATTGTGGGAAAGAGAGTACAAGTAATCAGCAATTTCTTCTATTGTTTTCTGCCCTTTCATGGACCAAACTATTTATTTCTGCTACATCTAAGTAGTCCCCTGTAAATATTTTCAATATGAAGAATTGTAAAATATTACAGTTTGGTAGTGATTTAACTCTTTACAAAACAGAAATGTGTAGTAAAAAGTTAAAGCATAACTGTGAACCATCTTTACTTATCAGGAAAAGTTTGGTTCTTCCTACAGTCAAAAGTGCTAGTATAAACTCTTTTTAGTCAAGAAGGGCTATCAAAATACATGTATTGAACAATTTAAAATCTATCACTCTATAATTAAAATTATAAAACTTATTGCATGAAAGAAAACATGGTTCCAAATGGGATAATCACTCATTGCATCACATTTCACATGTGAAATAAAACAATTCTCAAAACATTTGTTCTAAAGCCCCACAATCATGATAAGTTTTAAAAGAATGCTTTCAAATAACCAAAGAATACTCTTCATCATGTTGAACATCTTTATTATAAAAGACCATCTTCAAAGTTGTCTACCACAAACTTGTTCTAGAAGGTTGCTGACTAAAGCATCCTATAGGTTAACTCTTTTTCTGATGACAAAAAATGAAAACCTGTCCAAACTGAAAGCATTTGCAGACAACAATTTAAGGTTGACTCAAATTATGAAACTTGTCTTTAATTGGGTAGAACTTGTCTTTAACCCTTTTCCACACAACTCAGAGTTTTAACAACCCTATGAAAGAAAGCCTTTGAAAGACGGCCCTTCCAAAGGCAAACTTCAAGTTTAGAGTCACATTTATTTTGTTTTCTGCAAATGATTTCAATTTGGTCTAGCCTAAAATTTAGTCATGTGGTAGAGAGTTAATAGGGTAGAAAGCATTGTGGGAAAAGGAGAAAATGCTGCTTTCCACCATTTTCTCCTTTTGCCACAATGTTTTTAAAGGTCTTCTCACTAAGGGTCATAAAACTCCATATTAACTCTTCATCAGAAAACAAAATTTTAGATGTGTTCAAATTAAAAGCATTGGCACGCAACAATTTAAACATGTCTAAAATGATGGAAAGTACCTGCAAAAGGTCAAAAACATTCTGGGAAAAGGAGAAAAAGCTGCGGTGTACCAGCATTTTCTCCTTTTTCCACTGTGTTCTTGAAAGTTTTCTTGTTCATAGCCATAAACCATGGTACTGTTTGGTAAAGGGCTAATAAAGTCCGCAATGATCTACGGGATGATAAAAATCAGTCAGGTACAAAGTATTATATTTCAAATTTTTCTGAAGAAACTAATTCTAAAATATGATTTTATTTTATCAGTCATAAAAATCAAAAAGCCATTTCATTGCTGTCGCCAGACTTGGGGCCATAAAATTCAGTTTCCTTTCACTTTTATGATTAAGCTACACCAGCCATTAAAAGAATGTATTTCATTTTGACCTTTAAACTCTGACCCTTTTTTTAAAACATTTTTCTTGTTACAGACCCATACCAACCCCTTACGAACATTTTGGACAAGAGGACCATTGAGCCATGTAACACGTAAACAGTTATTAGTAGTTGCCTCTGTTTGTGCAGGAAGTAGTTGAATAAGTGTGCGTTAAAGCTCTCCATGCACAGTTCAATATATGAGTTATCAGAAGCAGAATATTGTTCTAAAGATGTTTTCAACAACTTTACCTGTGACCTAGTTTTCACTTTTCAACTTGGCCTAGATATTTTGAAGACCTGCATCTTGAAAGAATTTCATAAGAATTTAATGACGATTTCAGCCTCAAAACTACAAATCTACGTTTTCCATTCATTCTCACAACATATCTTATTTTGAATCTGTATTATCAAGTTTCAACCCAGGAAGAAAAAATACTGACAAAGTTTCACACAGATTCCATGGGCCGTTGAGTCTCAACAAGCCAACTTTTGATGGCACACTGGGCATAACAGGAGCAAACGTTACTGTTCAATATTTTTATTTTACAGGGAAGCTTTCTTGGTCTACACTGTCTGAAAAAGCAATAATTAATGTCACCATAAAGTTGCCATTGGTATTATCCAGACACCTTTTTGGTCCTAGATAAACTGAGGCACAGCTGTGGATATATAAAGTGTATGTTTAACCCTTTCCCAAATGACAAACTCTGGACTCTTCAAAATTAAATGTATCTGCAGAAGACAACATTAAAAATTGATAGCGATAAGCTGAAGGTCTCTGTTAAAACGGAAAACATAGTGAGAAAAGGAAAAAATGCTGGTTACCAGCATTTTCTCCTTTTCCCACAATGTTTTCAAAAAGCTTAAGGGTTGTAAAAAAGAACACAAGCTTAAACAAAAAAGGGTCAAATGCATATCAAGCCCCAGGAATTATCCATGATTTCCAGAGTGACCACAATACAGATTTACGATGACTTTTATTGAAGCACACGGTCTCTTTTAGAAGGCCCAATTCTTCCTGCTATCTGGCTCCCTGTTTTTACACCTTGATGAAACAGTCCTGTGTTTTTAGGAATCCAAGGAATAGATGCAGGTAACCATCTTGAAATGCAACTTAATCCTTGAAGTGCTAAACCCAGATTTAATAGCATACGCAGAAAGAAATATGTAGAATGATTCTGGATCTACACTGTCCACTTCTTTGCCAGATAATTTGATAAAACATAGCTTTGAAATGGCAATAAATGAATCTTTAATACTGAAAACAAATGTCCATTCTATTTGAGCTATGCTCGTGCAAAAGGGGGCTTAATGCATCTCTGTGATCCATGATACCAGGCAAGTCATCACATAATTATGGATCCATAAAATCCATATTGTCTAACAATTTACCGCAATATGAGGCAGAATGGTACTTGGACGTGCAGAAAATTTACCAAAAGCAAAAAATGTTCGGCCCAGGTCAGCCTGTGTTGACTGTGCAGACTGACCTGAGTTGATATGTTTTGCAGATGCATTAAACCCCCTTTTCATAGAGCATGACTCATTTATTTAGCACCTCAAGGATTAGTTGTACTGGGCCATCTATTGGGATCTTACAGATGAAAGAACCAAACCACTGACCTGTTCGGGTTTGAGCCCAGGTGGAACCCATGAATACTCCTCAAGTGGACAGCCACTGTCATCATCAGAGGTGGAGTTTCGTTTGACGTCATGTATAAGTTTGTTTAATGTCCGTTCATCTACCACACTGGATGCCATGTCATGTATCTCTGGCGGGCATTTACAATGGCGGCATATTTTCCTGAAACAAGGAAAAAATGACAATTTTGTAAATATTTGATAGGTAATTTAGCATGGAATATATTGGGGTCAGGTCAGACAGGGAGATTTGTTTTCATTTTACTGAAACAGCTTGTGGTCATACATCTGGCATTCTGTTTTTTCTTGTTTGATTTATGATGCTGCAGCTCCTGAACTTCAGACAACGTTTCTTCCCACATAATCATTGCTGACACAATGATCAGAGGTGAGAGAGAAATGGATCTTGTGGTGATGAGAGAGATATGAATGCTGTCACAATAAATGTCACCAGTCCTAAGATAGAAATTGACAGATACATGTAGAAGATAGAAGCTGAGGATTCAAACCAGTGACTCCCTTGTTTTAAGCCCTGCGTGTTACAAACTGAGCCACTGGACTAAGCCTATGTTGATATTGATTATAACACACTTTACAAGACTGTCTCAAAAGTTGTCTGCAGAAAATTTGTTTCAGCAAGTAACATTAGCTGATGGCTAGATTGCAAAATAATAAAATGGACATTTTCAGTCAGTATGAATGATCCAAAATACAGCAAATTCAAGACTTATTTTGACCAAAGTATCTAAAAATTTATTGATCATGCTAGAAAATCCTATCTGTAGTGTCCACAGAAAAACACAATTGCCCCTAGCAAGCGAAAGACTAAACATTTGCCTTTGAAACAACCCCATGTTTGAATGACCCCAAGAAGAAAGCTTGTCATAATATTGTGGGAAAAGGAGGAAATGCTGGTAACCAGCATTTTCTCCTTTTCTCACTATGTTTCTTATCCTTCCAACAATAAAATCAGGCATTTGAGCCTCATTTGGTTTGTCCTCTGCAAAGGCCTTTTAACTCTTTACCAAACGACAAAATTTTAGACTGGTCCAAATCGAAAGCATTTGCAGACAACAAAATAAATGTGGCTGAAAAATTGAAATTTGTTTTGAAAAGGGTAGAAAACATTGTGGGAAGAGGAGAAAATGCTGGTACCAGCATTTTCTCCTTTTCCCACAATGTTTTCAAAAGGCTTCTTTCACAGGGTCGTTAAAAGTCGGGATTGTGTGGTAAAGAGTTAAATGGAAAAATCTCAGATTTTGCCATCTGGTAATAAGTAAATCTACCTTTGTTTACTCTTTACCAAACAACAAAATTTCAGACTTGGCTAAATTGAAAGCATTTCAGACAACAAAATAAGGGTGGATCTTTGAATAAGGACAAAATATTGTGGTTACCAGCATTTTCTCCTTTTCACAAAATGTTTTCAGCAGCTTTCTTTCTCGGGGTCGTTAAAAGTCGGGATTGTTTCGTAAATTGTTAAAGAGAAACTGAACCTTTCAAGTTTATTTATAGTACACTCAAAATTGTCAAAACACACCACTTCAACCCAAAAATCAAGTGTTAGATCTCCACATCCAATTTGACCAGACTGGACAATGGTCAGTGGTCACCAACTGATGACCACATGTCTGACCTCAGGACATTCCAACTACATGACCTGTCTATATACCCCAAGTTTACATTTTACAATTAATTCTTTACCACACAATCCCGAATTTTAACCCTATGGAAGAAGTCTTTTGAAAACATTGTGGGGAAAGGAGAAAATGCTGGTAACCAGCATTTTCTCCTTTTTCCACAATGCTTTCTACCATGTCAGAGAGCTTGAGCTCATTTATACAAATTTGGAATTTGTTGTCTGCAGATATTTTGAATTTGGAAGAGTCCAAAACTTGCTGTGTGGGACAGGATTAATTAATCTTTGACCCTTTACCAAACAATCACATGACTTTACGATGATTGGCAATCATTTGGCTGTGGAACCCGTCCTAATATTTCAAATAATTGATCATGAACTATAAAAAACCCATTAAATATCGATCGTCTACTCTTTCTTGGCAAATTTTCGTCACAAACACGACAACTTCGACATTATTGTTTTCTGTTTTGCGGAAGATTTCTTGTTACGGATGGTTTGATTGGACGCGATGAGTTTTGATCGCATCCAATGAAATGGAGCAGCGGGAGTTTTGATTTTTAAAGAGGCGAGCGGCCAAGGGTACTACCTTAGTATCCTTGGCTTGCGAAGATGATCTAGATGGCAAGATTGAATACAACATGCAGTCTAATCCTATACCTACACCCTCTGGTATTTTGAGAGTTACTTTTAATCAGAGGCTTAAATCTGCAGTTACAAGTTTTTAGAGTGTCCAAGTCATTCATTCCGCTACACATTACACTACATTTTGATAGAAAAGTAAACATTGTTGAAGATCTGAACATGGCAGACACTGTCAATCAGAACATGCAGAGAACAATCCAATCTTGAATCTGCACTGGCTGCAAAAAGAACTGTAGTTATGAAGGGCTTACTGAGGGAATGACCAACAAATGCACTAATGACATCCTTGTGATAATGACATAGTATGTAAGTGTGAACATAGACAAGTGTCCTTGTTAAGCCTTTTTTAACACACATCTCTAAAACCTCTACCACAGGGAAAATAACCCTGCCTCCCACCCCCATTTCTTTCAATGGGCAACTTCACTGAGTGTTACTTGGCTCATTGGTTCTTGGAAATATAATCAGGGAATCCTCAGGTTTGACTCCTGCTTGTGCTGAACTACCTGTTATAGGTTACTAGATAGCCAAGGCAGTGATAATGACATAGTATATAAGTGAGAATATAGACAAGTGTCCTTTACAGGTCTTCTAACTATGTAACACCCATCTGTCAATACCCAACCCAAACATGACCTTTACCCCGCAAAAAATCTTCCGATTTATGGGGGCCATCTTAGCTCAAAGGTAGGATAAAATCCTTGCTCTATTACCACTTGGGCATTTGGTTTTGAAGGACTTTCCATGGACAAGGCTGTGTAGAAAGCCATAATGTAGCATATGTATAAAAATCCAGGGTATATGTGAAAAATTGAGCTTTGAGCCTGATATCGTTGGTATACTGTTCAAATCAATCAACATATACCACTTCAGTACTAAACTATACATCATTCTTTAGGAATATCAAAATATTTAGATGCTTTTCCTGAATGAAAATGTCAGCTTTAAAATAAGAGAAACACTGGAGAAAATATTATTCAGTCTAAAGTAAGACAACAGCATAATGACGACAATCTCAAAACTATAAGTTGCCTTCATGGCCAATGTTGATCAAGATCAGACTGCACAATACCTGCTGTCTGATACAAGACCTACAAAGTCTGCTTTGCCAAGATATTCTGAACAAACACAAAATGCAAAGTAATTCGAGTTTTGTTTCTAGAACAAAAATATCTGTAGGGTTTATTTGGGCTAAATAAACACAACAATCATTTAAAGTGTACAACGAAGCAAGACCTCAATAATTGCAATTTCAAGGTTGCTCTTGTACAGAATGTCTAAACCCTTCACCACACAATCCTGGCTTTTAACAACCCTAAAGGAAATGCCTTTTGAAAACATTGTGGGGAAAAATGTAAATGCTGTGACCAGCATTTTCTCTTTTTGCCACAATATTTTTTACCATTCCCAAATCAAATTTCAATTTTTGAGCTACATTTGGTTTGTTGTGCATGCAGATGCTTTCAATTTTGACCAGTCTAAAATTTTGCTGTTTGGTAAAGAGTTAAAGTAAAGCTGTGTAAGTCAACGATCAGACTGCACATTTAGTGCACTCTGATGTTGATCTAAATAGGCTGCAAAGGCAACTAAACATGTAAATGTAGCTCTAGGGGTTACAACTATTTTTTTCAAAAGAAATGCCTCTGCAGGAAAAACCACCATAATGACTGATAATGCAGAGCAAGTGTAAAATGTGCACTTTATGCTTTAACAGCTCATGAGACATAATTAAAAGATGAAAGAACATTAAAGAAACATTAGAGTAATTAACCCATTTTCTTCATGAAAATGAGGTCTGATTTTCCTTCTACTGACAACTTTATGAATGTGAGCAAATAAAGAAACTGCTGAGTGTGAGGAATATATTTTCCAATTTCTACATCTGCCAGGTTGTTTTCTTCCATTCTACTACATTTTGGACAATACTGGATTATTTTCTTTCATTTCCTGCATATGTAATTGCAATATCTAACCCTTGTGGTGCTAAGTAAATGACATGGCCATTCTCAGTCAGTACTAAAGATGTGGATATTTCAATTTCAAGGCTGTTTTGTCAGAATATCTGGCAAATTAGCAGACACTGCTGGTCCAAGATCAGACTGCACATTCTGTGCAGTCTGATCTTGATCTACACTGTCCACAAAAGCAGTTTAATTCAGATTCAGTGGTTAAATTGGAATAGCCCAAAAATGAAAACTGATGTAATGGGTTGTCTTCCAGCAGCATTTAATGGCATTGACACTTGTTTTTGGCGAAGTTTTTCATTTCAACGGATTAATTTTGCTGTTTTTTGTTTTCTCATTTCAGCTAAATTAGTTCCTTCCCTCATACACATCCCTTTAGTCCAATGGAGATCCCTGAACTTATTTGTGGAAAAACAGCCTGTGGCTTGGGTGTAATTGTATAGGATGTAATGGTAAGGTATGCTGAAAGCATGAAGAGGTGCACTGACCAGGACAACATAACGATAATACAGAATTTAATGTACTAAGCAATCAAGACCCATCAAACAGAAATCTTTCTGTTGTACAGATGTTTTCAATTTGGCACACTGTAAATGACTGGCAGTTCTGGATAACCAGTTTCCTCACTTAGGCCCAACATAAATGTGGCTCAAATGATGATTTGTGTTTTCTTCAAAACTCCAAATTGTTTGGTGGGTGGTTAACCCTAACTAGACAGAATAATTCATTAATTGTCAACTTGTAAATATTAACAGCATTAAATTTTGCAAACAACAAAGTAAATTTAATACAGCTCAAATGATGGAAGTTGTCTTAGAAAAGGGTAGAAAACATTATGGGAAATAGAGAAAATTTTGGTTACTGGTGTTATCCATTTACTACACAATCCCGACTTTTAACGACCCTGAGAAAGAAGCCTTTTGAAAACATTGTGGGAAAAGGAGAAAATGCTGGTTACCAGCATTTTCTCCTTTTCCCGCACTGTTTTCTACCCTTTCTACAACAAATTTAATTTTATTTCTTTAGCCACATTCATTTTGTCGTCTGCAACTACATTCAGTTTGGGCCAGTCTAAAATTTTGTCGTATGGTAAAGAGTTATGCCGTTCCGATAATGTTTTTTAAAAGCCTTCTTCTTCAATGTCACAAAAACATTGGATCACTTGGTAAAGATTTAACCCCTTACCATACAATGATGACTTTTAATGCCCATAAGGAAGAAGGTTATTGAAAACATTGAGGGAAAAGGAGAAAATGCTGGTAACCAGCATTTTCTCCTTTTACCACAATGCTTTCTATCTCATCACAGACAAATTTTGTCATTTGGATCACCTTTAATTTGTCATCTGCATTAATGCCTTTACTTTTTGGACCAGTCTAAATTTTTTTCATGTGGTAAAGGGTTGCATTGTGTAAAGCAAAGAATACATGTATCAAAATCCAGAAAACAAATTCAGAAAAAAAAAATTACCATGGCCAAAGCAGTAATATCCACACACACAGAGAAAAGAAACAAACCACTTGAATTATTAGATACAAATTGTTCAGGTTATAATTTATTTAATGCAACTAAATGAACCTGTTTTCACCTATTTGTTACAGTAACCTGGGCTGAAAAACACTGAAGACAAAAAATTAAAATTAACTCTTTACCATACAATCCCGAGTTTTAACGACCCTGAGGGGGAAGCCTTTTGAAAACATTGTGGGAAAAGGAGAAAATACTGGTAACAAACATTTTCTCCTTTTCCAACAATGTTTTCTACCCTTCTCAAAACAAATTTCAATTTTTCAGTCACATTTATTCTCTCATCTGAAAATGCTTTCAATTTGGACTGGTCTAAAATTTTGATGTTTGGTAAAGAGTTAACTCTTTACTAGACAACAAAATTTTAGACTCATCAAAAGTCGAAAGCATTTAAGTGCAAGCAACATGTCAACTTACCTCCCAGATGATCTGCGACAGTGAAAGGGTAGGAAACATTATGGGAAAAAGAAAAAAAAGTTGGTAACCAGTATTTTCTCCTTTTTCCCATGTTTTCAAAAGCCTAGTTTCTCAGGGTATTTAAAACTTGGGATTGTGTGGCAAAGGGTTAACCCTTTACCATATGAAAAAATTGTAGACTTGTCAAAATTAATAAAATTTATAGACGACAAAATGTAGCTCCAGTTCATTTACTTTATTTTTTTTCAAGTAGGTAAATAACACTGTGGGAAAAAGGCGGAAAAAAATGGTTACCAGCATTTTCTCCTTTTACCCACAGTGTTTTAAAAAGTTTTCTTCTTCAGATCATTAAACTGCAGGATTATTTGGTAAAAAGTTCAACTGTTATACAGCCTTTCAAATTATGACAAATTAGAATGTTCCTTGTCATACTATGTAACCTATTTTCTCTGTTAAACCAAAAAAACAAGAGGGCCATGATGGCCCTGGATCGCTCACCAGAGTAGAGTGCCTTAAAGGTATTTCTTTAATTTGACCAAGTGACCTAGTTTATGACCCCAGGTGACCCAATTTCAAACTCATATATCATGAAGACAAACATTCTGACCAATTTTCAAGTCAATTGAGCAAAAAATGTGGCCTCTAGAGTGCCCTAAAGGTATTTCTTTAATTTGACCTAGTGACCTAGATTATGACCCCAGGTGACCCAAATTTGAACTGGTCTTGGACTTTATCAAAAGAAACGTTTTTACCAATTTTCAAATCAACTGAATAATAAATGTGGCCTCTAGAGAGCCCACTACGACGTTTCTTTAATTTGACCAAGTGACCTAGTTTATGACCCCAGTTGACCCAAATTCAGAATCATGTGAGATTTCATAAAGACAAACATTTTGACCAAATTTCAAGGCAATTGAGCAAATAATGTGGCCTCTATAGTGCCCTAAAGGTATTTCTTTAATTTGACCTAGTGACCTAGTTTATGGTTCCAGGTGACCCAAATCCACAGTCATTTGATATTTCATCAAGACAAACATTCTGGCCAAATTTCAGGTCATTTGAGCAATAAATGTGGCCTCCAAAATGCAAACAAAGTATTTCTTTAATTTGATCCAGTGACCTAATTTATGACCCCAGTTGACCCAATTTCAGACTTAAGTGAGATTTTATAAAGACAAACTTTCTGACCAATTTTCAACGCAATTCAGCAAATAATGTGGCCTCGAGAGTGCCAATTAACAAGGTATTTCTTTAATTTGACCTAGTGACCTAGTTTATGACCCAAGATGACCCAATTTTGAACTCAATGAATTCATTGTGCTTAGATGGGCAAACAAACTTAGAAAAGAATCACTACATACCAAATTTCAAAGCCCTACGCCTTCCAGTTTCAAAGAAGAATTTTAAAGTTTTCCTTCTTTGTTCCTATGTTCAAACTTGTGACCCCCTGGGCAGGGCCAGTTTTGACCCCAAGGGCATCATATGAACAAACTTGGTAGGGGTCCACTAGGAGATGCTACATACCACATATCAAAGCTCTATGCCTTCTAGTTTTAGAGAAGAAGGTTTTTAAAGTTTTCCTTCTTCGTTCCTATGTTTGAACTTGTGACCCCCGGGGCGGGGCCAGTTTTGACCCCAGGGGCATCATATGAACAAACTTGGTAAAGGTCCACTAGGTGATGCTACATACCAAATATCAAAGCTCTGCGCCTTCTAGTTTCAGAGAAGAAGATTTTCAAAGATTTTGCATTTTTTCCTTTTTGTTGCCATGGCAACCAGAGTTACAGGTGGAATTCAATTCTTTGACCAACTTTGGTAGAGCTTCACCCAAGGAACATCCCTGCCAAGTTTCATCAAGATTGCATGCCCAGTGGTTTAGGAGAAGAAGAT
The DNA here is from genome assembly GCA_945859785.2 of Tridacna gigas. Lineage (NCBI taxonomy): Eukaryota > Metazoa > Mollusca > Bivalvia > Cardiida > Cardiidae > Tridacna > Tridacna gigas. Next base: position 28,463,029 of record OX244036.2, on the reverse strand, counting down.
GTTTAAAGAAATTGTTGACCGACGACGGACGACTGACGACAGACACCGGACATAGGGCGATCACGATAGCTCACCCTGAGCACTTTGTGCTCCGGTGAGCTAACAATCCATTTTTTTCTCATACTGCAAAAAATAAAATTTAACTATTTACCACACAATGCTAAAGTTTAACAAACATTGCAGGAAAAGAAGAGTGTTTTCTCCTCTTCCCACTATGTTTTCTACCCTATCAAATTCAGAAATCACCATTAAACTCTTTACCAACTGATTTTACTTGTTTCTGAAAGGTTAGTAAACATTGCTGGAAAAAGAGAAAATGCTGGTTACCACACTGCTTTTAAAAGTCTTGTTTACCAGGGTCATTATAACTCGGGATTGTGTGGCAAAGGGTTAAGCTACAACTATTTTGTTGTTTGCAAATGCTTTCAATTTTATCACATCTGGATTTAGTCATCTGTTAAAGAGTTAAACCAACAAGAGGGCCATGATGGCCCTGTATCGCTCCACTGGCTTATAAATATAAACCACGAAGAAAAGTCTTCACTATATAAGGCCTTATAAAACTTTGACCTCATGGCTACAGTCTGACTAAATGGGGAATATTAGAAGAATAACATGCCAAATGTGGGAGTTCTTGGCCTTATGGCTGGTAACAAGATGGTTTCTGAACTTTTCACTCCATAAACCCATGTAAAACTTGTGATCCCTGGTGCAGGGCCAAACTTGATCCTAGAGCTGTAACTTGGGCCCTCTTTGTAACTGTCCACTAAATAATGCTATAATTATATGCAAAATTTGCTAGCCTAAGCCTTATGGCTATGTACACCAAGATTTAAAAGTTTTCCCTATGTAAGCCTATGTAAATCTTATGAACCCCCCCCCCCTCCAAGTATGAGGCCAAATTGACCCCAGGACTATACTTTGGACACTTTTGGTAGACTCCAACTAGATCAAGCTAAATGCCAAATTTGGTAGCTCTAGGCCTTATGGTTTCAGACAAGAAGATATTTAAAGTTTTCTCTATATAAGCCTATGTATAAAACTTGTGACCCCTGGGGAAGAGCCAATTTTGACCCCAGGGCTATAATTTCAAGAAACATGATAGAGGTCTACTACATAAAGCTACATGCCAAATTTTGTAGCCCTATGCCTTATGGTTTCAGACAAGAAGATTTTTAAAGTTTTCTCTATATAAGCCTATGTAAAACTTGTGACCCCTGGGGAAGAGCCAATTTTGACCCCAGGGCTATAATTTCAAGAAACGTGATAGAGGTCTACTACATAAAGCTACATGCCAAATTTGGTAGCCCTATGCCTTATGGTTTCAGACAAGAAGATTTTTAAAGTTTTCTCTATATAAGCCTATGTAAAACTTGTGACCCCTGGGGCAGAGCCAATTTTGACCCCAGGGCTATAATTTGAAGAAACTTGATAGAGGTCTACTACATAAAGCTACATGCCAAATTTGGTAGCCCTATGCCTTATGGTTTCAGACAAGAAGATTTTTAAAGATTTCCAATATTTTTCAGTTTTGTTGCCATGGCAACCAGAGTTTTTGAAGGAATCAAATTCTTTCAAGAAATTCTGAAGAGGACCATGTCAGGATCATTTCTGTGAAGTTTCGTGAAAATCGGATGGGTAGTTTCAGAGAAGAAGATGTTTGAAATAAAAGTTAACGCACGGACGGACGGACGACCGGACGGACGGACGGACGCACGACGGACACCGGGCCATGACATAAGCCCGCTGGCCTTCGGCCAGTGGAGCTAAAAATGACTATCCATAATTTTTTTTTTTCAAACTTCGAAAAATAAAAAATTAACCCTTTCCCACACAATCTTGATTTTCAACAACCCTGAGAAAAAACCTTTTGAAAACATAGTGGGAAAAGGAGAAAATCCTGGTAACCAGTATTTTCTCCTTTTCCCATGTTTTTCTACCCTTTGAAAAATTTTCTTATTGTTTTTCAGTAATATTTGATTTGTGAATTCTCAAATTCCTTTCAACTGGAACAAGCGTAAAATTTTGTTGTTTGGTACGACTTAACTCTTTACCAAACGACAAAAATTTAGACTTGTTCAAATTGAAAGCATTTGCAGACAACAATTTAATGTGGGCCAAATGATAGAATATGTCTTTGATTGGGTAGAAAATATTGTGGGAAAAGGAGAAAATGCTGGTTACCAGCATTTTCTCCTTTTCCTACAATGTTTTCAAAAGGCTTCTTTCTCAGGGTTGTTAAATCTCGGGATTGTGTGGTAAAGTGTTAAACAGATTTTACAACAGCAGCATTTCTTAAGTCCTTAACTCTTTACCACACAATCCCGACTTTTAACGACCCTGGGGAAAAAGCCTTTTGAAAACATTGTGGGAAAAGGAGAAAATGCTGCTAACCAGCATTTTCTCCTTTTCCCACAATGTTTTCTACCCTGTCTAAGACAAATTCCATTCTTTTAGTCACATTTAAATTGTTGTCTGCAAATGCTTTTAATTTGGATCAGTCTAAATTTTCCTTGTGCGGTATAGAGTTAAACAACAATTTTTGTTTCCCAAACAACAAATTTTTAGACTCTTTGTAAGTCGAAACATCCCCAGATGGCACATTAAAAACTGGTACAAATGGGCATAACTTCTATGATACGGTAGAAAACATTGTGGGAAAAGGAGAAAATGCTGGTTACCAGGTTGCGATTGTGTGGTAAAGGGTTAAATGATTCTGAAGAAAACAGGCTTTTGAAAACACTGTGGTAACCAGCATTTTCTCCTTTTCCCACAATATTTTCAAAAGGCTTCTTTCCCAGGGTCATTAAAACTTGGGATTGTATGTTAAAGAGTTAACTCTTTACCAACAAACGACAAAAGTTTAGGATTGTCCAAATTGAAAGCATTTGCAGACAACAAAATAATGTGACTTAAAAATTGAAATTTCCTTTTCACAAGATAAAAAAAAACATTGTGGGGAAAGGAGAAAATGCTGGTTCCCAGCATTTTCTCCTTTTCCCACAATGTTTTCAAAAGGCTTCTTCCAGGGTCGTTAAAACTCTGGATTGTGTGATAATGGGTTAAATTACATGTAGAAATTTTTTCTCCAAAAACAACAGTTTCGAATTAGGTCTGTGGATTTCTGCAATCTATCCTTGCCTCTGGATTGAACAATCTTTACATAATCCAAAAGCCATCACTAAAACCTTGATAAACTTCACAAAACTCTATAAATTCCAAAATTCCTACCACTACAATACAGACATTGTTTGCAGCTTTCCATAAATCCCCCCTCAGCGGTACAGACAGTCTATCTGCACCAAAATCAATTTAGAAACCTAGACCAAAATGCATAAAATTCCCAAGTGAAACTTACACTGCCATTACATTTCTTTCCATCATAGTCACAAGTCAGCATCTTTTCCTTTTTGTTTTTCATGGGAGTGTCCTTGGGCAAGACATTACACAGCCCAAGCCAAGTATTGGTCAAATCCAGAACAGGTGATGAACAATAATGAATAAATATGCAGAAGCATGCATTGCTATAAAGTATAAAGCACTTAATGTGTTGCTGTTGACCCAGGATAGCATAAACCGCAGACAGACTGCAAAGAAAATAAATTCATGAGATACTTTTACAAAAACAGGAGGAATTCTGCTGGTTACTGGCATTTTTTCCTTTTCTAACCATGATTTCAAAGAACCAATTACAAAAGCCTTCGTCCCTGTGATTGCTTGGTTAGGGGCTACATGCATCAGCTCTTATTATTCATTGAATCAAAAAAAAATACACTCAGAAATAGAATGATTTAGAAATTTTATATCGAAGAATTAAGATTACCTAGCTGATAGAGTGACCTCCACTTTTCACTTCTACAAATGAGTTGTTTTTGCTTATATAGAAATTAGCCAACCCTGAGACTGGCCCACTGATGACAAGTAGCAGAAATGCAATTCATTTTTAAAAAATCCAGGGATTTGAATAAAGAGTTTTCACACACCTATTCATACTTTTCAAACTAGAAAGTCTTGTTTCACATAAAAAAAAGTTTGCGCTACTGAGTATCCACTATTACAGTTATCCCCTGAAGCTGACGTGGGAAAGCCCATAACTTTGAAAAGAGCCTCCTGAAAAAGGAAAATCTGCTTTAGTGTATGCTACAGATTCTTGTGGAAGATAGTCCAAGATTAAACCAGTTAATTTTGTGGCCCCTGATCTTCATCTACACCATCTATAAAGCTACTTGTGTAGGTTGTTGCAAAGAGAGGATTGATATCTAGTACTTCATCTCAACAGAGCAAAGAATCTTAACCACAAGCCTTTTAACTCTTTGCCAAAAGAAAAAATTTTGAAATGGTAATTGAAAGCATTTGCAGACAACAAAATGAAAGTTGCCCAAATGAAGATTTCTGTCTTTGATAGGGTAGAAAAACATTGTGGGAAAAGGAGAAAATGCTGGTTACCAGCATTTTCTCCTTTTCTCGTGATGTTTTCAAAAGGCCTCCTTCTCAGGGTTTTTAAAACTCTGGACTGTGTGGGAAAAGGTTAAACTAGATATTACCACATTTTTTCATTTACATATTTTCTACTTTCCACTAAATGTCTATAACATGGATCACTCCAAAAGTGTGACATGAGGTAAAGAAAAATAAACAGACAATACCACTTACTGTATCATCTGTTACAGACAGCACTCCATTACACAAAAAAGTAACTTTATACCAGATGTTAAACTGCTGTTAAAAAACCACAGATGTTTAAAAACCGAGACACTTTCAAAGTCTTTATTTCCATACCACAATAAGTCATGCCTCACTTACATTATCTCAAGTGTGATAAAATAAATCCTTCTTACAAGCTTCACTTCTTTTTCTCATCGCCCCAGGCAACAGTCATTGTGGTTGCCGTAGTGACTAAAAGATAATAACCTGTGGTCATCTTGAAAAACTAGCTGGCCCCTTTATTTGAAAGATTTGAAGGGTCCAACACAAACAAATAACAAAACTTCAGGTATTTTATCACTGGCCCTTTGTTTGGTCCTGACAAAGGGTCCCATTAAGCTGATCCTTCATTTAGAAACATTACTAGACCTCCATTTGTAATTTCGCAGTATTTTAAGAATTTAGGTTTTTGAAAATACCATCATTTCAACCAATGCCAGAGAAAATGTTGTGTAAACAGTACAAGCAGAAGCTAAAATTCATTCAAAAAAGGCATGATAAAGACTGGGCCTAGATCCCTTTCCACCAACAAGAACAGTTTTATAGCATTATGGCAACCATGATACTTTGGATGAAGGAATAACTAATGAAAGAGAAATCCAAGATCTTTTCATCGATAGTCTATAGCTACCATTTAAAGCAATTGTTCCTTTTCTTAAAGGATTTCTTTCAGTTAACTGAATATCCCTCATGAACAAACTTACTCTTCAATCTTTACAACAAATCCCAAGTTTAAAAGACCCAAAGAAAAAATTATTTTAAAACATAGAGGGAAAACGAGAAAATGCTGCTTACCAACATTTTCTCCTTTTCCTTTCAAATTTTCTACCCTATCATACATAAAAACCATTATCTGACACACATTTTCATCTGAAACTGCCTTTGATTCAGTCAAGTCTAAAATTTTGCAATCTGGTAAAGAGTCAACCGAACAATCCCACACTTATACAATTCTTAGAAAACGTGACACCAAAAAAAGTGTGGAAGACTGAATTTGCTGATAAACTGCATTTTTCTCCACACAAGTTTCTGCCCATTCAAAGACAAGTTATCAGTTATGCAACATTTACTTTATCATCTGCAAATGCTTTTAAATCTTTACCAAACAACAAATGGACTTGTCCAGACTGAAAGCATCTGCAGACCAGAACTAAAAGTATACTCAAGTGAAGGGATATGTCTTTGAAAGGTTGGAAAAAATTGTCAGAAAAGAAGAAAATGCTGGTTACACGTGTTTTCTTCTTTTCTCAAAATTTTTTCGAAACCTTTCTTTTTCAGAATCATTAAAACTTGGGATTCTTTGGTAAAGGGTTAACTCTTTACCAAAGGACAAAATTTTAGACTGATCCAAATTGAAAGCATTTGCAGATGACAAATAAAATGTGGCTAAAAATTGAAATTTGATTTGGGAAGGGTAGAAAACATTGTGGGAAAAGGAGAAAATGCTGGTTACCGGCATTTTCTCCTTTTCCCATATATTTTCAAAAGGCTTCTTTTCCAGGGTCGTTAAAGGTCGGGATTGTGTGGTATAGGGTTAATACAGTTGAGCTGAACTAGGCTAACAAGTTAGCTCTTTATCAGACCACAAAAAATTGCACTTATCCATATTGAAAACATTTTCAGACAATATATTCAATTTGGCTCAAACAAAAGGATTTGTCAATGACAGGTTGGAAAATATTGTGAGAAAAGGAGAAAAGGCTGCTTACCTGAGCTTTTTCTCATTTTCAAAAGCTTTCTTCTAAATGGAAATTCAAACTTGGGACTGTGTGGTATAGGTTTAACTCTGTACCAGCCGACAAAATTTCAATTTTGACCAAGATGAAAGCATTTGCAGACAAAAAATCAAATGTCTAAAATGATGGGATTTGTCTTTGTAAGGGTAGAAATCATTTGTGGGAACAGGGGAAAATGCTGATTACAAGCATTTTGTCCTTTTCCAACAATGGTTACAAAAGGCATCTTCCTCCAAGAAAGTTTCACTCTTTACCAAACAACATTTTAGTTTTAGACTTGTCAAAATTGAAAGCTTATGCAGACAACAAAATGAACATGACTCTAAAAATGAAATTGGCATTTAGAAGAGTAAAAAGCATTGTAGGAAAATGAGAAAATGCTTGCTACAAACATCTTCTTTTTCCCATGATGTTATCTAAGGTCTTCTTCTTTAGGTTCCTGAAAACTCGGGTTCATTTGGTGAATGTTTAAGCATGGGACTGGTTTGTAAAAAGCTAGAGGATTACCAAAAGTCTTTTTGGACAGATTCTAAATGAAAGATTCTCAATGAATTCTCTCCTGTGGCCTGTAATTTCATTCACTTTTTGTAATTCATCTTCTTGACAAGAAACGTCATTGACCCATAACGCCACACAGAATTTATCATCTCTTAAATGCTGAAAACATCTGATGTGATAAGTAGATAATGTTAATCCATTATCATGTAAATACAACTTCTTAACCCTTTAACACAATCCTGACTTTTAATGACCCTGTGAAGGAAGCCTTTTCAAAACATGGGAAAAGGAGAAAATGCTGGTAAACAGCATTTTCTCCACAATGTTTTCTACACTTTCCAAAACAAATTTCAATTTTCTGTCTCATTTAATTTGTCATCTGCAAATCGTTTTAATTTGGACAATTCTAAAATTTTGTCATTTCATAAACGACAAAAGAGCTCCTTCACAACTACAGTTGCCTTTGAAGACAGTTCAGATCAAGTTCTGGCTGCACAAAATGTGACACAACACTGTGTGCTTTGCTGTGACATTGTGACATTCTGGGCAGGAGCAACCTAGAACTTAAAATCTCTTGGGTCTGATATCCAGACAACACCTTTGGGTTTATTCAGTGCTTTGAGGAATAACTCCTTCCCATTCGAACAAATTATTAGCCATAACTAGAATAACTATCACTAAAGGTGATAAATACCCCCGCCCCTATATTTCATGTCACAGGGGCAATAACTCTGCAATGTCAATTTAGGGGCAATAACTCCGTAATCATTAGGCCAACACTCATGAAATTTGTGCTTTGCACATCTACTGCTCCTGGTGAATATCATGACAAATATCAAGTGAATAAGACTTAAAATGAAGGAATAGTTTTCTGGACAAGAAGTTTTGAGTAAATTCAGGGGTAATTAATTTGGCAAACATTTGAGAAAAATGCATCTTGAACCTCTACTGCTCCTGGTGAATATTTATGCAAAGTATCAATTTAATTGGACACAAAACTAAATGAGTGTAAAAAAGTGTAGACCATGATCTGACAATATGTCTGAGACACAGCGGCTGGTCTGGATCCACGCTTGTTGCAAATGTCCAAAGGTGCCTTTTCGCATAATGTTGGCCAACTATACATATGACAGAAAAGACCTCCTTAAAGTGAATCAGACAGAAACTGTAGGAGGAGTTGTCCGGACAAGCATTTTTAAGTCAAATCAGGGGCAATAACTCAGTAATTCTTGATGGAATTTTTACAAAATGTGTGTCTTGCACATCTACAACTCCAAATGGACACTTCTGCCAAGTATAAAGCGAATCGGACTGAAATTGTAGGAGGAGTTGTCCGGACAAGCATTTTTAAGTCAAATCAGGGGCAATAACTCACTAATTCTTGATGGAATTTTTACAAAATGTGTGTCTTGCACATCTACAACTCCTAATGAACACTTATGCCAAGTTTAAAGTGAATCAGACAGAAACTGTAGGAGGAGTTGTCTGGACAAGCATTTTTAAGTCAAATCAGGGACAATAACTCAGTAATTCTTGATGGAATTTTTACAAAATGTGTGTCTTGCACATCTACAGCTCCTAATGAACACTTCTGCCAAGTTTAAAGTGAATCAGACAGAAACTGTAGGAGGAGTTGTCCGGACAAGCATTTTTAAGTCAAATCAGGGGCAATAACTCACTAATTCTTGATGGAATTTTCACAAAATTTGCGTCTTGCACATCTACAACTCCAAATGGACACTTCTGCCAAGTATAAAGCGAATCGGACTGAAATTGTAGGAGGAATTGTCTGGACAAGCATTTTAAATGTGAATCAGGGGCAATAACTCAGTAATTCTTGATGGAATTTTTACAAAATGTGTGTCTTGCACATCTACAACTCCTAATGAACACTTATGCCAAGTTTAAAGTGAATCAGACAGAAACTGTAGGAGGAGTTGTCCGGACAAGCATTTTTAAGTCAAATCAGGAGCAATAACTCAGTAATTCTTGATGGAATTTTTACAAAATGTGTGTCTTGCACATCTACAGCTCCTAATGAACACTTCTGCCAAGTTTAAAGTGAATCAGACAGAAACTGTAGGAGGAGTTGTCCGGACAAGCATTTTTAAGTCAAATCAGGGGCAATAACTCAGTAATTCTTGATGGAATTTTTACAAAATGTGTGTCTTGCACATCTACAGCTCCTAATGAACACTTCTGCCAAGTAGCAAGGGAATTGGATTGAAACTGTAGGAGGAGTTGTCCAGACAAGATTTTGCGGACAGACCGACCGCCCGACCGACCGCATGACCGACCGACCGACCGATCAACAGGCTGATTCCAGTATACCCCCCACAAACTTCGTTTGCGGGGGTATAATAATACTATGAAAGACAAACAGTTGGGGCAGAAAGTAAAGCCTTGTCATGAAATAGAATCGAAACCAGAGGTAGTGGCTTGTTTCAAAGTGATTGCTCCTTTCCCTTCAATGTTTTAAGAAGCTGTCAACTACAGGGTATAAAAACTTATGAATGAACAGTAGATATCTTAACCCTTAGAATTACCACACAATCCCAAGTTTTGAAGACCCTGGAGAAGAAGGCTTATGAAAAACGTGAGAAAACGACAATGCTCGTAACCAGCATTTTTAATTTTTCCACAATGTTTTCTACCCTTATCAAAGACAGAAATCATCATTTGAGCTACTTCTAATTCACTGCCTGCAAATGCATTCAATTCGGTCTATTGCGAAATTTTGTCTTATTGGTAAACAGTTAAACGTTTTTTCGGCAACCACACTGCTTAGAATAGACATTGTTGTAAATGTAATATGGGCAGAAAATTCATAAACATGTAAATTGCATACTCATGCAGAATTAATGATATATGGCATACAGTTCTTTCTCTTTTTCACGTCTCTGTAAGATCTACACACAGAACAAATAGTGAATGCTGAAAAGCACTATGGGTGGGGTAAAATCAGATATGCATCATGTTAAAAGGGACTGGCTCAGGCTAGCAGATAGAATCTTGCCTCAAAACATCATTCTGATCTTTATCTACTCTTTCCATAATTACTGATGGCTATCTCACCATGGACTATTTCCTCAAATAACATACACAGGAAGACTTACAATCATTCTGATTCTAAAGATAATGTATCACTATTTCTATAAAACCCCATTCACAACTATAGTCGGTTTTCTATATAGAGTAGATCAAGATCAGACTGCACAAAGTGTGACGTCTGATCTTTGATCTATACTGTCTGCTATCTTAAGATAAAAGGAAAATGTATTACCCCTAAGGAGCCTTTCTAAACTCTAGGTACATTTGTGGACAACATAATAATATCAAGATCAGACTGCACAATATGTGCAATCTAATCTTTGATCTACAATTTCCCTTTGTAATATCGTATTTCCTTTCTAAAAATATCCATTTTGGTTATTCTTTGCCTTAACACTTTACCAGAAGATCCAGTATCTGTAATCATGAGAAAGACGGATTCTGAAAACAATGTGGGAAAAGATAAGAATACTGGTAATCAGCTTTTTCTTCTTTTTCCATGCTGTTTCCTATCTTTAAAAAAAAAAAAAACATCATCTGTACCATCAATGTCTGCAAATGCTTTCAATTCGGACAGGATTAAAATTTTTTGTCTCCTGGTAAAGGGTTAGGTTATAATCTTAGCAGTGGCATCTGATTGGTGGTTGATTGGTTAGTTATCTCTGATAATGGTCTTATAATATATAACTGACCATTTAACACAAGATTTACTATAAGTATCACTACCTTTAACCCTTTTACCACGTAATTCCAACCTTTAACGACTCTGAGAAAGAAGCTGTTTGAAAACATTGTGGGAAAAAGAGAAAATGCTGGTAACCAGCATTTTCTCCTTTTCCCATGATGTTTTCTACCCTATCAACAGCAAATTTCATCATTTGAACCACATTAAAATTGTCATCTGTGAATCCTTTGAATTTGGACAAGTCTATATATTTGTTGTCTAGTAAAGAAGATTTAGTACAAGTATCACTATCTTTAATCTCTTTCCTCCATAACCTGAGTCCACATAGCTCAGATGGTAGAGCGTAGGAGCTGTAAACATCAAGTATTGGGTCACTTGAGAGTGTGGGTTCGAGCCCCACGGCTGGCCATCTAAAATTACAAAGTCTTCCAGATGAGAAGTTAAACTGAGGTCCCCTGTGACAGTGCTACACACCAAGCACTTTAACTCTTTACCACACAATCCCGACTCTTAACGACCCTGAAAGAAAAAGGTTTTTGAAAACATTGTGGGAAAAGGAGAAAATGCTGGTAACCAGCATTTTCTCCTTTTCCAACAATGTTTTCTACCCTATCTAAATGAGAAATCATCAGTTTAGCAACACTTAATTTGTCATCTGCAAATGCTTTCAATTTGGACAAGTCTACCATTCTGTCGTTTGGTAAAGGGTTAAACAACCAGGCATAACTTAGGATGGGTTTCGTCCTGTATCTTGCACTATCTCCCAGTCGCCCATATGGGCAACCAGTGGCGACAATAAATAAACTAAACGCATATTCAATAAGTCTTTCCTCCTGTTCACCCAACATCAAAATCTTAGACTTTTCTATATTGAAAGCATTTACAGATGACAAATGGGCAAAAATTATGGAATGCCATAGCAGAAAATATTCAAGATACAAAAACACTATCAAGATATTTAAAATATTCAATCAAGATAGTCGCAATTATACCAAAATGATATATAAATTTGATATATGACAGCAAAATTATCATATCAAAACATAAAACCACTTCAAGACAAATAAATATACTTCAAGATGTAAAAACTGCATCAACATTTTAAAAACCACAGCAAGACAAATAAATATACTTCAAGATGTAAAAACAGCATCAACATTTTAAAAACTACACCAAGACTCACGTGACCAATCAAGACTCACGTGACCACAAAATCCACGACGTCATCACTTGGTGAAAAGAACGTACACACACTGCTGCTGCTTGACTGTTGACAATCACACTGTCATTTTTTATTCGGCGTATTAACGTTAATCATGGACCACCCAGACGAAGTTACTCGGCTCTTTAGACATTCGCAGTTCCAAGATGAGAGACCTCAGGAGGAGTGTTTCCGATGCCCCTTCAAATGTCCGTGATGTTGTTTCATTCATTAAAGCATAAAGTGTAAGATCATACTGCATGTTTGTGCAGCCTGAGCCTCCTAAAGATCAGATAGATGAACGGACACACGAAGGGCAGACAGACGGACAGACGGATGAACAAACAGACAGTCATAGGGAATACCGACAGATAAACACAGACACACAAACAAAAAGAGAGATAGACGCACAGACCGACAGATAAACAGACCCACGGAGAAAAAGACAGACAGACGTGCACATGAACAGACAGACGGACGGACGAAAAAATAGACAGAAAAACGTGGGAAGATGGACAGAAAAACACTGTGCAGTCTGATCCTCCAAAAGATCCGAAAGGTTAACGGACCAACGAAGGGCAGACAGACACCCATATATGTGGACAGACGGACAGACGAACACAAAGACACACATACAAAATAGACGGATGGACCAACAGATAGACAGATATAGGGAAGACCAACAGAAAGAAAGACATAGACAGACAGCCAAAGAAAAGAAAGACAGACAGACGCACAGACCGACAGAGTAAGGGACACACAGTGGGCAAACGGACACGATTACATATTGACAGACGGACAGACTAACAGACACACATACATATAGACGGACGGATGGATGAGCAGACAGACAGACATAGGGAAGGCCGACATAAAGATACAGACAGACAGGCAAAAAGACAGATGCACAGACCGACAGATGAATAGATGGAGGGCAGACAGACACACATACATATACACGGACGGACGAACAGGCAGACAGACAGGTAGGAAATGCAGACAGAAAAGACACAGGCATTTGAAAAGATACTGAAGGCCTGCAGTCTGATCTTTTGCTACACAATCGTAACAATGCAATGGCAATGCCAGATACCTTATCGTATGTATGGTAGGCCTCTATTACTAGAAGTGCTGTGCATATGTCGTCGAGTGTCCTTATTCCATGAGTGTCCTTGAACCGGTGATTTTTGTGTACATCTCGTAGAGCACATATTTTGATAACGTCACACGGTATTTCTGCTCGTAACCCTTACCAATATTCGAATATCTCATTGCCCTTGAATTTCAGACAAATACAAGACAAATACACTGGAAAATAAACTAATTATCGTATGTTAAAGAAATCTACTTCTTTTTTCTTGATGCTATGTAGTGTTACTTCTCAAAAAAATGCAAAGATCATCGACTTTCTGCAGTAAATACTACCGAGCTACCGGAATTAGGTCACGCCATGTTTGCACAAGAAGGCCAACGGTATGTTCTTTATTTATGCACATTGAACATGAAAATAGTTATCTAAGTTATTCTTTTGATATGAGAAAGACCAGAAATGATTTTTTTTATGAAGGCACGTGAGTCTTGGTGTAGTTTTTAAAATGTTGATGCTGTTTTTACATCTTGAAGTATATTTATTTGTCTTGCTGTGGTTTTTAAAATGTTGATGCAGTTTTTACATCTTGAAGTATATTTATTTGTCTTGAAGTGGTTTTATGTTTTGATATGATAATTTTGCTGTCATATATCAAATTTATATATCATTTTGGTATAATTGCGACTATCTTGATTGAATATTTTAAATATCTTGATAGTGTTTTTATATCTTGAATATTTTCTGCTATGGCATTCCATAAAAAATACTGGTCTTCATCTTCAGATTGTTAAGAAAACATTGTAGAAACAGGAAAAACATTTTGATTAATGATTAGCAGCATAAAAAAATTTGGCATCAACGGTAAATCTATGGATCTGAATGCTTTTACAATAGTGATGACTTTGACTGATTTCTATGAATGCAAATGTGCTACTTTTGGCAGAGGTTTTCAAATAATGCCAAAAAATGTCAAAGAAAGATACTCTATGAAGGACAGAAAAGAATTGTCAGAAAAGGAGAAAAAATGCTGGTACACAGTGTTCTCCTTTTCCCACAATGTTTACAAAAGCTGTCTTCCTAAGAGTTGAAAAGACAATAAAAGGGTTTTTTCAAAAAGAGTTAACTTTTTACCAGATGACAAATTTTGGACTAGTCCAAATTTAAAACAACTGCAGAAGACAAATAAAACATGAATTAAAAGCTGAAATTTGTCTGTCCAAGGGAAGAAACATGGTGGAAAAAGGAGAAAATGTAGGTCACCAGCATAATTTCTCCTTTACCCACAATGTTTTCGAAAGTCTTGTCCCTCAAGGTCATTAAAAGTCGGGATTGTGTGATACAGGGTTAAAAAAAACAAACAATTTTTACACAACAAGAAATACCCTATCTTTTAACAAGAGGGCCATTGGCCATAAAGTGCTCACCTGAGTAAAGTCATCTACAGTTGATAAAGCTGAAGAGATCCTGGTTTTGATGTAAAATGGTATATGTAAAACACATGAGTGGAAGTGACTTTTTGACCCGACATGGTCCAATTTCGAACTTGTCCAAGATATCATAAAGACAAACATTCTGACCAAGTTTCATGATTATCAGGCTGAAAATGTGGCCTCTATAGTGCATGTAAGATTTTTCTAAAATTTGGCTTAGTGACCTACTTTTTGACCCAATGCGATGCAATTTCACACTTGTCCAAGATATCATCAAGACAAACTTTCTGACCAAGTTTCATGGGTATAATGCTAAAAATGTGGCCTCTACAGTGCACACAAGGCAAAAATGTGGCCTGTAGAGTGCACACAAAGCTTTTCTAAGATGTGGCCCAGTGACCTACTTTTTGACCCAATTTTGAGCTTCTCCAAGATATCATCAAGACAAACGTTCTGACCAAGTTTCATGAGTATCGGGCTAAAACGTGGCCTCTAAAGTGAACAAAAGGTTCTTCTAAGATATGACCCAGTGACCAACTTTTTGACCCGATATGACCCAATTTCAAAGTTGTCCAAAATATCAAGACATTCTGACCAATCTTCTTGAGTATAAGGCTGAAAATGTGGCCTCTAAAGGGCACACAGGGTTTTCCTAAGATTTAGCCCAGTGATCTATATTTTGACCCAACATGATCCAAATTCAAATTTGTCTGAGATATAATTAAGACAAACATTCTGACAACTTTTGTAAGTTTTAGGCTGAAAATGTGGCCCCTAGAATGCACACAATATAAATATTGACAACTGGATGGTGGATACAGAATGATCACAAAAGCTCACTTTGAGCACTTCAAGCTCAGGTGAGCTAAAATGATAGATGGCGTAAATTTACCAGCAAATAGGCAGGGGGCCCTTAACATAAACATGTCTACATTGTTCTACAAATTTCTATTTATTCATTTGTTTTCAGTACCAAAAAGTAGGTAAAAAGCTAGCAAATTCAGCTACGCCGAAAAAAACAGTTTAGCAAAATAGAGACAACCCTGGTAGGACTGTAGTACCACTGTTTGCCACATAAAAGAATGTAAAAGGAATTTCCCTGGCATAAAGGATCTACTGTGAATACTTTGATGACCAAGCATAAAACTGATAAGCCCCTAGATAAAATAATCATGAAAAGTAATGACACTGATTAAAGTAATTAATAGTTATCACCTGTGGAATTCCCTTAGTAAAACTGGTTTTCTTATCATCCACCATCTCTTTTACTTGATAACCATTTGGTTTCGTTGGTTTTTAACACAATCTTTTTCTTTTTAGCATTATCTTATTTATAAGATGGGTGTCTGTTACCCTATCCTAGTGTCCTCAAGCACATAATAAGGTGGAAGCCAAGAAGAATTGGCTTCTAGATTGACTTGCGCAAGTATGTAAACAAAATAGCCAAGTAGGTATATGTGTAAGTTTGGCCCACTGGTCTTAGTCATGAGCTTCATTTTACTGTAGATAAATTTCTGGCTAGGCCAAGGTCCTGGGAGTTCTGTAATAGTAGTATGCAGTTTTCTTTGTCAGCCATTGGCTTCTTTCCTACATGACTTAAGTCAACATGACGTACCATAGGCTTTCAACTTTTGACACCATAAAAATTCATGTCTAGACAGTTATCCCTATGAAGAAGTGTTTCAGGGGAAAAAAACACAAACACTTCAAATCCTAAGATCTGAAAATTTCTAACAAGAAAAGTGTTAAGATGACAGCCACTTTAGTCTCCAAAGATTAAATTTAAAGCCCTCATAATATTTACACATGATGTAATGAATACACTCTTACCCTTATGAATTTTACAAGTTCACAGCCATTCTGACATAATCAATGTCAATAGCTATTTAAATCTGAATGCTAAAATCCAATCTTAGCCCACACACTCCTTTCTTACCTTAACCCCTTACCATATGGACCAATCTTTTTTCAAAAATGAAGTTGACTTTTAATAACGTAGGGGCTGCCAACTTGTGGGTACAATATTTATCAACCATTCTAAATTATATTCCAATTATCAAGAAAGTTCTTGAAGTGATGCAATCTCTGACTGGCTGAACCAATTGGTTAAGCCAAACATAAGGTGTAATACTCTCTAAATTTTGAAGGATAAAATTCTAGTCAATAAAAAGAACAGTATAAGCACACTATAAGCTGGAACCACTTGTATTAGTCAACCACCTGCATTAAGCAACATTTAAGTTCCCAACTCTTAATTCTGAATATATTAGAGTACATGCACATATCAAACAACCACACCTTTAAAAAGCCAGTTCAATGGGTGGTTGCTTAACCCATTTACCAAATGACATAAGTTTAGACTGGTCCATATTGAAAGCATTTGCAGACGACAAAATACATGTGGCTGAAAAATTGAATTGTTTTTGGAAAGGGTAGAAAACATTGTGGGAAAAGGAGAAAATGCTAGTAACCAGCATTTTCTCTTTTTCCCACAATGTTTTCATTTCTCAGGGTGGTTAAAAGGCGGCACTGTGCAGTAAAGGGTTAAGACAAGTTGATTGTACATACTCTGCACAATCAGTCTGTAATGTCATTAATGTTATGCTTATTCATGAAAACTGGAGATACAGTCCCATTCCTGTCTATAGCAATTGTCACAGAATCAATAATAAGGCTGAATGAAAATAACTGACAGAGCAAAAAACTTGCATCAACATGAAACAAGGTTAAAGTACATTCACAATTACAGAAACACTGTGGAAGTGTTCTTGCAAGGGGGAAATTATACGACATTGTCTCATTTAATTCCATGATGCACATGTGTGGGACTTTGTCCCTTTCGGATTTATATTAAGTCTTGAATGCATTTGTTTCACTTATTTTGAAAGTGTCCCCTATTTCTGCAAGTCTAGGGGCAATAGTCCCCACTATACAATATGATCAGAAGAACATTCTTGTGGCCAAAGGAGATATTGCTCATACTGACCAATTTCATCTTAACTCTTTACCACATAACAAAATTTTAGACCAGTCCAAATTGAAAGCCTTTGCAGATGACAAATAAAATGGGGCACAAAGTTAGTATCTGTCTTTGAGATCATTGAAAACATGGGAAAAGAAGAAAATGCTGGTTACCAGCATTTTCTTCTTTTCCAACAATTTTTCAAAAGCCTTCTTCCTCTGGGGCGTAAAAACTCGGGATTGTGATGTAAAAAGTAAATCCTTTGCCAAACAATCCCCAGTTAAATTAACAATCCCTGGGCAAAGAACTTTTGTAAAAACACTGTGGGGAAAGGGAACACTGTGGGTAACGAGAATTTTCTCTTTTTCACACACTGTTTTCTAGCCTTTCAAAGACAATTCTCACCATGATAGCCAAGCTTAATGTGTCCCATGCAAATTTTATCAATTTGGACTGGTCCAAAATTTTGCTGGCTGGTAGAGAGTTAAGCAGTATTTTCTCCGAAAGTCCACTGCTGCAAGAGGGAAAGCAGCCAGTCTGAAAATGCTGTTAATATATGGAAGAACCGAAAATTTTGTTGTGTGGCAAAGAATTAATTTTTTACCAAACAACGGAATGTAAGACTTGTCCAAATTGTAAGAATTTGCAGACGACAAAATAAATGCAACTAAAAAATTTAAATCTATTTTAGGAAGGGTAGAAAATATTGTTGAAACAGGAGAAAATGCTGGTTATCAGCATTTTCTCCTTTTCCCACAATGCTCTCAGAAGCTATCTTTCTTGGGGTCATTAAAAGTTGAGACTGTGTAGGAAAGAGTTAAAGCTAACTGACCTTTACGAATACATTCCATTTAGTTCCACCAGACCAAAAGGCATCACCTACTGCAATAATATAGAGACCACAATACGCTGTGGGACTGTTTATCTTTTTACAATGAAAATGTCTGTTCCTTACTTCCAATAATTGTTTTCCAAGTGGATCCAGACAAAACAACAAAATATGACAATATGTAGGGGAATATTAGCCATACCAACAGAGTCTCTATGAGTCTTGACTCTTTACCAAGCAATCCAATGCTTTTACAACCTAATGGAATAAAGCTATAGAAAATATTGTGGGAAAAGAAGAAAATGCCGGTGACCACATTATCTTTTAACCCTTTTAGAAAAAATTTCCATTATGTGAGCCAGAAGTAAATTGTTGTCTACTTCTAATAAACTGTTTTCTAAGTGTTTCCAGACAATACAATAAAACTATATTACTTTGGTACATTAGCAGATAGCAGATATGACAGGTACCTCACATTGGCCATACCATGACAATCTAGGCTTATTGCTTCAGAATTTGAAGCACACTTTTTCCTTTTTGCATAATATTTTCTGACATCTTCCTCTTAAGGGTCGTTAAATTTTTCTTTTTTAATTAAATCAATTTGATAAACGATTCTCTAGCCATATCATCCAATCGTTTCTCTACTGTTTTTGTTTCGTCCAAAACCACTGGCTCCAATATCTGGAGATTACATGGTAGAAATGCATTAATTCATACTTACGGTCAATTAGTGGTCAATTGGTCTTTGTAGGGAAAATGCCAGGGAAAATGAATGACCCCAAACACAATTAGAAGCATAGAAAAGATATGAGCCATGCTCTGTGAAAAGAGGGTAATGCACCTCCAAAAAGTTTCAGGCCAGGTCAGCCTGCACAATCTGCACAGGCTGAACTGTGTTGAAACATTTTGGTACTGGTATGTTTTGTGTATGTCCAAGGACCATTCTACTCACGATTTATCTGGATTGTTAGACAAAATGGACTTTATGGATCCATGATTATCTGATGACTTGCTTAGTAATTTGCCTCACGAAGACATGTTAAATCTCTTTTTTTCCAGAACATGGGACATAAGTATTTTATGGATCTTATTATATGCCAATTTCAACATTATTTCAGTTATATCATGCTTTTGTGGACAGTATAAAAAACTAAAAACCATTCTATTTGACTGATTACTGCAATCTCAGGCTGGTTCATATTAAGGGAATTTACAGACGACAATTCAGATGTATTTCACAGTATAGTATTTGTACTTGAATAAATAGAAAACATTTTGGGAAAGAAAATGCTAGTCACCTGCAATTTCTCCATTTCCACAATGTTCTCATAGGTTTCTTTCTCAGGGTCTTGTGTGATAAAGGGTCAATCAAATGCCTAATTACAAAGGGTAGACCAAGATCATACTGTCTCCCCAAGGATATAAATTCTTCTTCTGTTTTGCGTGATTTATGAACCTTATGTCTGGATATAAATGCCTTCTGAAAGTTTAAACCCTTGTAGAGCTAAGCAAAACATATGTCGCGTTTTGCTGGCGATGAAGATCAAGATTGGACTGCATAGACGATGTAGTGTGACCTTTGATCTATGCTTTCCCGAATTTAACTCTTTACCAAACAACAAAATTTTAGGTATACAAAAGCAGGATTTACGGGGTATACATACAGAGCCCTGGGAAGACTATTTTTCCTGATAGAGCCGTGTACAGTATGGTCTTAATTGATCTACACTGTCTGCAAAAGCAATATATCATCTTGATCTACACTATTCCCAACAACATTGTAAGTTGTACTTAGTACTCTAAGTGTTAGCCCTTTACCAAATGATTACATGTGTTAACCCTTTGCCACACAATCCCGAAATTTAACGACCCTTTAAAAACAGTTTAGGAAAAGGAGAAAATGCTGGTTACCAGCATTTTCTCCTTTTCCCAAAATGTTTTTGACTCGTTCAGACACAAATTCCATCGCTTGAGCCACATTTTATGTCGTCTGCAAATGCTTTCAATTTGGACCTCTCTAAAATTTTGTCACTTTATAAAGTTAACTCTTACCTACACAACAAAAATGTATACTTGTCCAAATTAAAAGCATTTACAGATGACAATTTCATTGTGGCTCTATAGATGGAATTTGTCTTTAATATGGTAGAAAACATTGTGGGAAAAGGAGCAAATGCTGGTTAGTTTTAAAAAGCTTTCTTGCCCAGGGTTGTCCAAACTGAAAGAATTTTCAGACAACATGAATAAGACTGAAATATCACTGTCATCTGCAGATACCTTTAACCTTTTACGAAATAAATAAATTTTAGACTAGTCCAAATTGAAAGCATTTGCAGACAACAAAATAAATGGGACTCAAAAAATGAAATTGGTTTTGGGAAGGGGAGAAAACATTGTATGAAAAAGGAGAAAATTCTGGTTACCAGATTTTCTCCTTTTCCCACAATGTTTTCAAAAGACTTCTTTCTCAGGGTCTTTAAAAGACAGGATTGGGTGGTAAAGAGGTAATCTGGATGGGCCTAAATTTGTCACTTTGGAGGTTTTCTTTAGGTTTGTCAGGGTAAACTATCCTGAGCCTAGCCTTTTTAGATCCAGACAAGAGGTTCATAAAACACCGATACAGAAGAAGCATTTATGCATATAGGGCCCTGGGGAGATTGTATGGCTATTTTCCTGATACAGCATGCATTACCAATTTTCTGCATATCGCAGAATTCTGTCTGCCCTGGTATCAAGAATAGAGACAATTTGGCCAACAGTTCACTCTGTACCACATGAAAAATTTTCAGAATTATATCAAATTAAAAGCATTTGCAGACAATTTTAATCTTGCATCAATGATTGGATATGTCCTTGAACAGGAAGAAAAAAACATGGGGAAAAGGAGAAAATGCTGGTTTTCAGCATTCATTCTTTGCCCACAATGATTTCAAAAGCCTTCTTCCCAAAGGTCATAAAAACAAGGCACTTAAAGATCTGTTTGGTAAAGGAGTAAAACCAAGACTGAATACTAGATGAATGAAATGGACATTTTTAGTGTGTGCATATAACAATTTCAAGAATGCCTTGGTGTTACTTCCTCAGAAAACCTCATACTTTATGAACTAAAGATCAAACTGTGTTTTTCTGAGCAGTTTGATCTTGATCCACATAATCAGGAAAAGCAACTCAAGTTGCCCAAGGAATCTCAACCCTTCACCAGATGACAAAATTTAGATTTGTGTGTATTGAAAGCATTAGCAGGTTACGAAGTAAATGTGGCTATAAGGATGAAATTTATCTTAGGAAGGGTAGAAAACATTGCCGGAAAGGGAGAACATACTGGCTGCCAGCACTTTCTCCTTTTCTGGCAATGGTTTCAAAAGCTTCATTCCTCTTGGTTACTTTAAACTCAGGACTGTGTGGTAAGGGGTTAAAGGTAATCCTTACACGGCCAATGACAACAATAAGTTGCTGTTTTCTGATAGTATAGATGATGATAAGGGTCCGTATTCACCACCCATTCTTAAGAACATTCTCAGTCTTATTCTCCGAAAATTTTCTATATTTGAAAGTAACACATCTGGTTTAACCAATCAGAAGCTGTGTTACATTCAAATTTAGAAAATATTGGTGAATAAGACTAAAACTGTTCCTAAGAATAGCTGGCAAATACGGACCCAGGCAGTGTAGTCTAACCCTACATCTACACTATGCAACACGCTGAAGTACTACAAAAAGTAGCAATTTATAGCTCTTTACCACACAATCCCGACTTTTAACGACACTAAAAGAGAAGGTTTTTGAAAAAATTCTTGGAAAAGGAGAAAATGCTGGTAATCATTTTCTTCTTTTCCCTCCATTGTTTTCTACCCTATCAAAGGCAGAAATCATCATTTGAGTCACTTTAACTTGTCATCTGCAAATGCTTTAAATTTAGTCTAAAATTCTGTCGTTTGGTAAAGGGATAGATCATCTTTCATTGATGAAATTTAATTGTTTCTTTTATCTAACATTTAACTCTTTACCAGATAACAAAGTTTTAGACTTGTTCAAATCCATAGCATTTGCAGATGACAAATGTGGCTCAGATGACAAGATTTGTCTTTGAAAGAGTGGAAAACACTGGTCACCAGCATTTTCTTCTTTTCCCATGATGTTTTCAAGAACCTACTCCACCTGGGTCATTAAAACTTTGGATTGTGTGGTAAAGGATTAATGTCTTAGCCCATTCCTACAAATATCATTAGTTTTGTAGACACCTATATCAAAAACTTTTTGAAGGATTGACTGATTGAATGGTGTTTTACACCGCTTTCAACATTAACTTTTTGAAGGTATCACAAACAGGAACACTTCAAAGAAATGAAAACATGGTATTTCAGTCTTACTGAAAACTGTGGGAAAAGGGACAATAATAATTGCTTGTCACAAACAAATGCTCCTTTTGCCACAATGATTTCAAACAGCAGGCCATCTAAGGGGAGTGAAATAGTAATTTTGTACACTATACAGCTAACAATAGGTGATTCCTTATCTGTCTATCACACAAATTACCCAAAGTTTATGATCATGAACAGCCAAAATATGTTTAGTAAAAAAAACGTAACTTTTATGTTTCATCCTCACCAAAAAAGAAAGAGGAAAAATCTATAATTTCATCAGGGAAAATACTGGTTACAACATTACAAAACCATTAGTCTGAATTTTTCATAAGTTCTACTTTTTTCATTTTATATTTTATTTTATCTTCCCTAATCTAAAAATGTTCAACCATTCCCGTCATAGCATCATCTCATGAATTATGCACTTGTAATGTGCCATCAAATTTACCATTTATCACAATGTTTTCTCAAAAGTCTATACTTCAAATTTTCTGTTTTCCTCAATAGTCTTCTTCTTGAAAGAATTTAAAATTTGCTACTCACTAATAAATATTCATCATGTTGTGGATATGTGGTACTTTTTAACCCTTTCCCAAATGACAAATTTTGGACTGGTCCGAACTGAAAGAGTTTGCAGACGACAATTTTAAATTTGATGAAAATGGCAGGAAGTTATCAAAAAGGTAGAAAACACTGTGGGAAAAGGAGAAATTGCTCGTTACAAGCAATTTCTCCTTTTCCCACAGTGTTTTCAAAAGACTTGTACTGCAGACACGTGAAAACCAGGGCTTGTTTGGGAAAGGGTTAAACCAAAATATTGTGAATCAAGTGACAGAAAATTTTGAGAATGTGGTAATTAATAAATCCTTCATAAATGAACAGCAAATTACTGAGTTTATACAAGAAAAAAAAGCCACAGCTGGAAAAATGCCCAACAAGCAATTTTTCAACTTGCCACAATGTTTTTATATCTTTATCCCAGCATTTTCTGTAAAATTTGTGAACATAGACAAGGAGAAGGGCCAGATGAAATCGATGCTTTCACTTCCGAGATGATTATTCCAACTGACAGCTGACTGTTTTCTGGAAGTTGTTACACACCCTAGCATCAGCTTATCTAAATTACTTTTTGGTCTTCTGATGCAATATATTCATCTTGTATTGCCTATTCTC
The DNA here is from genome assembly GCA_945859785.2 of Tridacna gigas. NCBI lineage: Eukaryota > Metazoa > Mollusca > Bivalvia > Cardiida > Cardiidae > Tridacna > Tridacna gigas. The sequence goes on along the minus strand of OX244036.2, from coordinate 28,439,303 downwards.
TCATGAATATTCAATACTGTCATGCCTTTTGTCAAAGAATAGATCTTTTTTGCTTTCAAAGACAGAACTTGCCTCATTACCTTCTGAAGCAAATTTGCAACAACTTTGTATAATTCGTTCTGGTTCATGTTAACCCTTTACCACACAATCCCGAGTTTTAACAACCCTGAAAAAGAAAGTATTTAACTCTTTACCAAATGACAATATCTCAGACTGGTCCAGATTGAAAGCATTTGTAGATGACAATTCCAATGTGGCTAAAATGATTGCATTTGTTAATGAAAATTTAAAAAACATTGTGGGAAAAGGAGAAAATGCTGGTTACCAGTATTTTCTCCTTTTCCCACAATGTTTTCAAAAGGTTTCTTTCTCAGGGTCGTTAAAAGTCAGGATTGTGTGGTAAGGGTTAAAAACATGGTAGGAAAAGGAGAAAATGCTGGTAGCCAGCATTTTCTCCTTTTCCTACAATGTTTCTACCCTTCTCAAAGCAAATTTCAACTTTTTGAGTCACATTTATATTGTCGTCTGCAAATGCTTTCAATGTGGACCAGTCTAAAATTTTGTCGTCTGGTAAAGGGTTGACCCCTTACCAAACAATCCCATGTTTAACTAGACAACAAAATTTCAGCCCTGTCCAAATTGAAAGTTTCTGCAGACAATTTCAATGTGGCTCAAATGGTGTTTTTCTTCTTTGATAGCACAGAAAACATTGTGAGAATATGAGAAAATGCATGTCACCAGCATTTTCTCCTTTTCCCACAATGTTTTCAAAAGGCTTGTTTTGCAAGGTTGTAAAAACCCGGAATTGTTAGGTAAAAGGTTAAATGTGGCTCAAATGATACAATTTTTTTATGGGATAGAAAACATGGTGGGAAAAGGAGAGAATGCAGGCTACCAGCATTTTCTCAATTTCCCACAATGTTTTCAAAAGCCCTCTCACTCAAGGTCGTGAAAACACAAGATTTTGTGGTAAAAGCTTGAATTGTCATCTGCCAATGCTTTCAATTTGGACAAGTTGCCCTTGTCCAGAATGTCTCGGCAAAGTTGACAGTGTAGAACAAAGATCAAACTGCATGTTTTGTAAAGTCTGACCTTGATCTACACTGGCCTCAAAGGCAACTGTAGTTGTGAAAGGTGCTCCATGTCTTAATTTGTGACATTTACAGGAGATTTCATGTCAAAAGACAAGTTATCAAGAACAGTTACAGAATAACTAAATCTTCACTAGAATTTACCAGAACAGTACACCATTATCATTATTAGCTTATGCAAATCAGATCTGAAAAAAGCTGTACAGACATGATCTTTGCATAAGTTGGGTCCTTGACTCTTTACCACACAAACCCGAGTTCTGACGACCCTGGAGAAGAAGCCTTTTGAAAACATTGTGGGAGAAGGAGAAAATGCTGGTAACCAGCATTTTCTCATTTCCCCCAATGTTTTCTACCCTATAGAAGACAGAAATCATCATTTGAACTATATTTATTTTGTCGTCTGCAAATGTAGACGGGTCTAAAATATTGTCACATTTTTGGACCCTACAGAAATGCTTTTGGCATTATGGGAATAGGACAGAATGCTTGAGACCAACATCTTTTCCATGTCTCACAATAATTTCAAGTTTTCTTTCTAATAGTGGTACAAATATTGGATTGCTTGCTAAAGTGTCAAAGAAAGCCGACTTAGTGACAGAACTATGATACTTTTGAAAGAAGACTTAACACTGAAACAAATATGAAGAGCCAGGGTTTTTTTTTTATGATAACAAAAGGAATCTTCAAACCATAGATTAAGTTAACTTTTACCAAATTTGTTAAAGTTTTAAAGCATTTGCAGAGGACAAATTGAATGTTCCTCAAATATTTTGATTTTGTTCATCATGGATTAAAAAATATTGTGGGAAAAAGGAGGAAAAGTTGACACCAGCATTTTCTCCTCTACCCAAAATATTTACAAGTCTTCTTCCTGATGGTTGTCGAAACGTGAAACTGTTTAAAATTAGTTTGGAGAGAACTGAGTGCATGGCAATAGACAGGATTGATGAAAGCAGCATTAAGCTTAACCCTTTACCACATAATCCCGAGTTTTAATGACCCTATGGAAGAAGCCTTTTGAAAAATTGTAACCAGCATTTTCTCCTTATCCCACAATGTTTTCCACCCTATCAAGGACAAGTTCAATCATTTCAATTACATTTAAACTGTCGTCTGCAAATGCTTTGAATCTGGGCAAGTCTAAAATTTAGTTTGGTAAAGAGTTAAGCCTTTACTATACAATCCCGAGTTTTAATGACTGACAGATAAGGCTTTTGAAAACGTGGGAAAAGAAGAAAATGCTGGTAACCTTCATTTTCTCCTTTCATCACAATGTTTTCTCACCTTTCAGAGACAATCTCCATTATTTGAGGCACGTATAATTTGTTGTCTGCAAATGCTTTCAATCTGAGCCAGTCTAAAGTTTTGTTGTTTGGTAAAGGGTTAAAACAGATTCAAATCTTAGGTTTTTGTAGAAGAAATAGAATATTCCCATCATAAATTCAGCTAACAAGATCTGTAAGGTGCTTGATGCTCATTTCCATCCCCAATTAATCTTATCCATATGCTCTATTAATGCTTTACCACACAATCCCAAGTTTTAATGACCTTTAGGAAAAAGGCCTTGGAAAACAATGTGGGAAATGGAGAGAATGCTGGTAACCAGCATTTTCTCCTTTTCCCACAATGCTTTCTTCCCTTCTAATTTTATTAGGCAAATCTTATTTTTTAAGTCACATACAATTAGTCGTCTGCAAATTCTTTGAATTTGGATCAGTCTAAAATTTTGTCATTTGGTAAAGAGTTAGCCCTTTATGAAACAATCCCATGCTATAACAATGCTAAGGAAAAAGACTTCTGAATACATTGTGAGACTCTGAGAAAATGCTGGTAAGCAGCATTTTCTTCTTTCCCCATAATGTTTTCTACTTTCAAACATAATTCTGAACATTTGAGTCATCTTTGATTAAATCTCATCTGCATTATGCTTTCAAAGTGGACAAGTCTAGAACTTTGCTATCTATAAAAGGTTAAACCCACTGCCTTGGAGCATACCAATGTTGTAAAAATTTAAACTAGTAAGTTTCAAACGAATTTCCCCACTTTGCTACTGTGTTTTCACAGTAATGGGTAACCATCAATATCCTCTATTACCCACAATATTTTCTTTATGTACCTTTAAAATGGAACTCACCAAGCCTCGTAGCTCAGTCGGTAGCGTACAGGACTTGAGAACAGGAGGTCGCTGGTTCGATCCCCAGCTTGGCCAATTTCTTTCCGAGGACTGAAGATAGTCATTGCGACAGGATTCATTCCTCCCTCACCGCTGACCATTGTTTCGACGATGGTTATGTGGAAAAGCAGCCTGTGGCTTGGAAAGAATATTGTGCGGAGTACTGGTTTAAGAAACTCCAGGAAAGCAAAGTCAGGTGCACTGGCCGCCACGATATAACTGAAATAATGTTGAAAATGGCATTAAACACCATACAATCAATTAAAATGAAACTCATCATTTGTAGTACATATACTGTAGTACATATAATTTGTTGTCTATAAACATTTTCAGTTTAACCTTTTCCCAAACAAGCCCTGGTTTTCATGTGTCTGCCGTACAAGTCTTTTGAAAACACTGTGGGAAAAGGAGAAATTGCTCGTAACAAGCAATTTCTCCTTTTCCCACAGTATTTTCTACCCATTTTTAGACCTTTCTGCCATTTTCATCAAATTTAAAATTGTCGTCTGCAAACTCTTTCAATTCTGGCCAGTCCAAAATTTATCGTTTGGGAAAGGGTTAAATATTAACTTGACTCTTTACCAAGTTTTAGACCTGTTAAATTTGACAGCATTTGCCTTAGAAAGACAAGAAAACATGGCTACCAGCTGCTTACTAGCATGTTTTTCCTTTTCACATAATGTTTTGAAATGAAAAGCCTCCTTCCCCTGGGTCATTAGAACTCTGGATTTTGTGGTAAAGGGTTAAATGTTGTTTGGTAAAGACTTAACTTTTACCAAAACAAACCTGAGGTTTAACAATCCTGAGAAAGAAGCCTTTTGAAAACATTGATAGAAATAAAGGAAATGTTGGTAACTAGCATTTTCTCTTTTCCCCACAATGTTTCTTTGCCCTATCCAAGATAATTTTGGCCATGTGATTCACATCTGCAAATGCTTTCAGATTGGACCAGTTTAAAATTTTGTTGATTGATTGCCTGAATGGTGCTTTATGCCACTTTCAACATTATTTCAGTCTTATCATGGCGACAGTTCACATATTCATGTATTTCCTCCTGGGCTCTGAAGTGTCTTGGCCAAGGACACCCCGACAAAAAACCAAGTGGATCCAGTGAGGCTCAAACCCTAGGCCTAAAAGTCATGAGTCCTACACTTTACCACGGGGCCATGCAGGACCTCTCTAAAATTTTGTGATTGGGTAAAGAGTTAATTGAGATGCAGCAGCACAGAGGTCAATTTTAGATATAGAGTTGAAACTCAACCAATTCCAGAGGATAGTTGTTTCTTTTCCATAATCTACAAAATTAATCACATCCTTAAAACTGTACTTGAATTCTTTGCATACCTTATCATTCTACTTTCTTTTAACCCTTTCTAGCTCAATTCCAAGTTTTAACAACCCTGATAGACTAGGCTTCTGGAAACAGGATTTTTCTCCTTTTCCCACAATATTTTCTATCCTTTATAGAGACAAATTCCATCATATGAGCCATATGAAATTTGTTGTCTGCAAACAGTTTCAATATGGAGAAGTCTAAAATTTTATCAAGTGGTAAGGAGTTCATAGATGCATTTGTGGGGATTAGGGGATGTGCCAGCTAATACATGTGAGCCATGCTCTGGGAAAAGTGGCTACATGCATCTCTATGATGCATTATACCAAGCAAATCATATAATCATGGATCCATAAAATCCATTTTGTCAAACAACAAGATGAATAATGAGGGTGCATGGTCCTTGGACATGCAAAAGTTTATAAATAGCAAAGAGTTTTGACCCATGCCAGCCTGCCCAGACTGTGCTGGCTGACAAGGGTTGATACTTTTTGCAACTGCATTTAACCCTCTTTTTTTAAAAAGTGTGACTCAATTATTTTTATCTGGTGATAAAATTTTATACATGTCCATATTACCCTCTGCAGACCACAAATTCAATTTCATTCAGAGACTTGAATTCCCCTGCGAAAAATGTTCAAGAACAAGTGGCAAGTTCTTGAACATTCAAGAACCTTTCATGAACCTTAAGAACTGTTCTTGAACTTATAAAAAAGTTCCTGAACTGAGGTTCTAGAACCCAAATAGTTCTTGAACATTGGTTCTAAAAGCACAAAAGTGGAAGAACATTAATTCTAGAACACCCCCAGTTCTTGAACTGATCTGAAAGTTCATGAACATTCAGGAACCTTTCATGAACCTTAAGACCTGTTCTTGAACTAATAAAACAGTTCCTGAACTGAGGTTCTAGAAGCCAAATGGTTCTTGAACACTGGTTCTAAAAGCACAAAAGTGAAAGAACATTAATTCTAGAACACCACCAGTTCCTGAACTGATCTGAAAGTTCTTGAACAGTTGGCCTAAAATACAAATGGTTCTAGAATATTGGTTTTAATACACTGACTAAATTCCACAAACCCTGGTTCTAGAACAGTACCAGTTCTTCAGCAGTTGTAAATCTAGAATTTGGTAAGTATGTTTTGCTGCAAATGTGTGTGATGGCAAAAATTAGCAAGTTGTCTTTCCTTCAACTTGTATAAAATTTGGTTCAGATGCTTGTTTACATTTCAAATGCATACATGTGCAAATTTTCAGACACATTAGAAGCCATGAGGTCTAGTGTATTTATGCAGGGATCATATATGTGTATATAGTATCCCGTATTTATTTAAAATGGCAGTAATATAAATGTTGCACACTCATTTACATTTTTGAAGTCAATCAGATAATTTGAAATTTTTTCAGTTACAATGTTTTGAAAATTGCCACTTCATTTTCCACTTGATCCAAGTGGGATCGCATAATATGCTACGGATGATTTACACAATGGCTCATTATCAACTTTTATCTTGCTACTAAAATTAAGTTACACGCAATTTCGGCATTGCCGCAATCTCTAACATAATGGTAAAGTCAAGCCCAAAACTGAATAAGTTGTGTTGGGCAGGGCTTTAGCTTGCCTCTGAAATTCAGGAGTCGATGACCCATTGACCCGAAAGTTTCACGTGTCAAATCTAATTTCTCAAGAGTCAAACAAAAAAAATCACGAGTCAAAACAGAAAATGAGTTCATAGTAAACTTTTTCGTTGTTGTTGGACTTATAATTAATATTGCAATAAAGATGTGAAGAGAGGTAACTTTTCTGTTGTTGTTGGACTTAATATTTATGTTGGAATAAGGAAGTGAAGTGACCAATAGTGGTACATGTTCAAGAAAGCTAAGGTTAAAACCCCGTCTACCTACACAATCAATAAGAAAATTATGCACAATCAATTTCACTCAGAAGTCCTTTGTTAAACTATGTTGAAATCAAAATAAGACTTATTTCTAGTACCATCCAGAATTATGTGAAGTCCTAATTCTATTGGGCCAGAATTTTTGGGTTACATCATGACTCGACGATGTTATTGCAAATCTTTTTCTTTCTGGATATTATCACATTTGCATTATTGATAACAACATCAGTAAGTACGAAGAAAAGCAGAAATTGTATGACTTATAAAGAGGAACCCGCACTTGAGGAGAAGTTTGGAGAATGAAACCGAAAGTAGATATCTACAGAAATTATTTACGCGTATCAACTTCATTCATATTAATCTCGTCATATTAATAGACAAAGATCTAGATGTATTATTTTACTAACCATTCCAAGTGTCATGCTTGTCGACAAAATCGCTAATTTGCAGTTTCCTAAAAAAGAAGCGTACAGAATATGGAGGAACAGTTCATGTTTACTTCCATGCTAAAAATCTCGGGTGATCCGTTGTTCTACATTAGCTTCCGCTAGGCGGATTTTCAACATGACGTGCACAATATCAACTGTTTTCCAATTTAAATCCGTTAGATGCAGTCGGCCTTTTGCGATTGGATGTCGATTTCTTCTTGTTCGTTTTCATTGGCTAATTCTGTAAAGCGCAATCAGACCCGGATGATAACATCATAGGGAAGAAATATGGACGACACTTGAAAGTGAGGTAAAAATTGTTTGAACTTTCGTGTTCTTTTCTGCATGTGTCTTCTGTAGAAACTCGCAACAAAACAGATATTTCGACTGAAGGACATTGATTCATTAAGAAAATCTTTAAATAGATCTAGTCTTGCAATGCTTTCCATTATTGTCGTGGACCGTTTTTTTCTTTTTTTTATTTTGCTCCGGCCGTTGCTCCTTCGTCCCCAAACAAGTTCATCCCAGAGTGTTTCGTGTTCTTGATCCCAGTTTGGAGATTTTACCAAGAATGACATATCTTGTTGGTGTCTAGTAGATCTATGCAATAATTTTAATTAGACCTTAATTTCATTAGATTTACACTTTTTTTTAATCTGTTTAAAGATCAAGATATATAAGATACAATTATGGGTTACTACCACATCGACATGTAATGTGTCACTTCTCAGTGACACGTTTTGTTCCAATCCTGAAAATAGCTTTTGAATACAGAAAAAAATAAGAAAGAAAATGGTGCTGGCATTTCATGTTTTCACACATTCGCTCATCTTTCAATGGCAAATTCAGTCATTTGACTTGCAATTAATTTGATGTCTGCAAGTTTTTTAGTATGGGTGAGTATAATATTATTGTTATCTGGTAAAGAGATGACAATCCAGAAAAAACAATTCTAAACTGTTGTGTATTGTGAATTGTCTTGATTGTCTTTCCTTTGTAGTAACTCACCAGTAAAAAAAAGAAATGCCTAGTCCATAGCTCCAGATATGGAGGAGTAACGAGGATCCCGTAGATTAAGTTTTGAACACCAAATTGCTGTTCTAGATCAGTTCTACAATTGTTCATAAACCTTAAATTATACTTCTAGAATTACAGGTTCAAGAATTTATTTTAGAATGTGTTCAAGAACACCTTTTCTTGAGTAAGTTCTTGAACATCAGTATTCTAGAATGGACATTTAATGTTCATCAACTTTCCAAGAACTAGATTCAAGAATTGTTCTAGAACTGTTTATTGAATTCCTCACAGCAAGTTCTTGAACATCAGTTCTAGAATGGCAATTTAATGTTCATGAAATATTCAAGAACTAGGTTCAAGAATTGTTCTAGAACTGTTTCTTGAATTCCACACAGCAAGTTCCTGATTAAGTTCTTGAACATCAGTTCTAGAATGGCCATTTAATGTTCATGAATTATTCAAGAACTATATTCAAGAATCGCTCTGGAACTGTCTCTTGAATTCCTCACTGGAAATTCTAGATTTAGTTCTTGAACATCAGTTCTAGAATGGCCATTTAATGTTCATGAACTATTCAAGAACTGTTCTAGAACTGATTCTTGAATTCCTCGCAAGGGTTGTCTTTGGAAGGGAATAAAAAACTGCCAAGAAGGAGAAAATACTGATTACCATTTCACCCTTTTCCCATAATGTTTGAAAAAGTCTTCCAAAGGATCCACTCTTATTTTTCATTCTCTTGCACTATCAGATGAAGCTGATATTGATCATTGCTTACCAAAATTCAGCCAAAATTGGGCAAAGATGAATTATGTTGACGGTTAAGCCTATACCAAACAATCCAAAGTTCTTAGATCGACCCCAGGAAAAAAGGTCTTTGAAAACATTGTGGGAAAAGGACAAAATGCTGGTTACCTGCATTTTCTTCTTTTCACACAATATTTTCCATCCTTTCCAAAGCAAATTCCAACATTTGGGCAACAATTAATTTCTCCTCTGCAAATGCTTTCAGTTTGGAGAAGTCTAAATGTTTGTTATTTGGTAAAGAGTCAACTTTTCAGTATAGAAAAAATTCATTAACCCTTAAAGCGCCTTTCACGAATACAGTTGCATTTGCGGCCAGTGTAGATCAAGATCAGGCTGCACAAAACATGCAGCCTGATCTTTGATCTGCACTGTCTGCTTAGATGAATCACTGTAGACAAAAGCAACCAAGAAATTGCAATTATTTGGGTCATATTTCTAGGGTTACAATGTCTGGCAGGTATATTTGGCGCTCTAAGGGTTAATACTATAGCTGCTGTTAACAGGTTGTTTATGATCAGGTTATGGCTCAGCAAAGCTGAGAGTGTAGATCCAAGATCTGTGCCAGCTGATCTTGATCTAAACTGGCTGTAAAACCAACTTTATATTATGTGATAGGCACTATAATGCAAGGGATATCAAGGGTTTCAATGCACGATTAATTTGGGTGCAGCAAAAAGTGTTTTAAAATAAATGAAGACAAATTACTTATGTCTCAGTTCTCAGGTATAACTAAAGCCTTTTGGATATAAAAATAATTGCTTTGTACAATATGTTTCCTTCATGCCATCTTCTGTTTGAGAAAGGTTTTCAAACTGGAGCCTCTCTTGTCACGGTTATCTTCCAGATGACAAAATCTCAAACTTGCCCAGTGTGAAAGCATTTGAAGACAAAACATTTAATGTGGCTCATATGATGTAAATTTATTTTGAAAGGGCTGAAAAGACTTGCACATATTGAAAGCAGTTGCAGAAGACATAAAAAGTGGCTAAAATGATGGGATTATTCTTTGAACTGATTGGTATAAAACATTGTGAGAAAAGGAAAAAATGCTGGTTACCAGCATTTCCTCCTTTTCCCTTGATGTTTAACTGTTCTTTTTTAAAAGTTCAGTAAAACATGGATTGTTAAAGGTCAGGTGTTAACTCTTTACCAGACGACAAAGTTTTAGTCTTGTCCAAATTGAAAGCATTTGCAGACGACAATTTCAACGTGGCTCAAATGGTGCAAATTTTCTTTGACAGGGTAGAAAACATTGTGGGAAAAGGAGAAAATGCTGGCTACCAGCATTTTCTTCTTTTCCCACAATGTTTTCAAAAGGCTTCTTTCCCAGGGGCGTCAAAAAGGCGGCATTGTGCGGTAAAGGGTTAAACATGATGAAAAAGAAAAAAAAAGTCACCCGATCCTTTCAATGACCATTTTAGCAAGCCATAATGCATTATTTCTCCCATAATAACGTAACATAATCATGCTCTTTACTAAACCCTACAACCCACAGAACATGCAGCGATCTTCCTTTGTGAACAACACTTGTTGGTTTGTTATTGCTAAATAAATGAAACAGATATTCTTAGTCAATGAATACATTAGAATTATTTCAAGGCTGCTTTTGTCTGAGTATCAGGCAAATTAGCAGACAATTTAGATTCAAGATCGGACTGCACCATCTGTGCTATCTGATCTTGATCTACATTGTCCACAAAAGCAGGTGAAGCTGGTTTTAGAGCTGTAAGGGATGTGTAAAATTATAGAATGCATTGTATCAGATAAGAAAAATTAATTCATGTTTATGGGGGTTGCACCTGCCTAAAGTCTGTTTTATGTCTATGGTTGGGAGCTTTATGCAGAAATTTATTTTTTTTTATCCCTGAACAATTCTAGAAATAAAACCATTTTAAAAGTCATTTTATGCAAACGGTAACAATATCCTCTTTTTGTGCTCTAAAAAAGAAATTAAAAAAGACAATACCATCATGTAACATTATAGCTATATCAATGTGGTATAAATTAATATAGTTCATACCGTAAGATTCCATCCCTTACCAACCCAACCATGTATTTTAACTGTTTAGCAAAAGACAAAAATGTAGACTGGTCCAAATTGAAAGCACTTGCAGATGACAATTTAAAAGAAGCTAAAATGATAGAATATGTCTTTGATGGGAGTAGACAACATTGTATGAAAAGGAGAAAATGCTGGTTACCAGCCTGTTCTCTTTTTCTATTGATGTTTTCTACTGTTTTAAGGACAAATTTTATCATTTCAATTGTTTTCAATTTGGACATGTCTGAAATTCTGCTAGAAGATAATACATTCAACCCTTACCACATAATCATGAGTTCTAATGACCCTGACCAATGAGGCTCACACCATAATTAGACCTTGAACAGAAGTCCCCCCCACACTTTGCTCTGCAAATATTGTAAATGATTCCAAAGGTAAGTGCACCTGTTTTAGAGATATATAAATAGATTATTTCAGACCTGGAGTTAACAATGAACTATTTCTCAATATTACAGAGGTTATTTGATCTTCATTCAAGCCTTTCCCAGTTGCATTCAAATTAAGGTGCTTTCTGGTCCATGCATCTTCACAAGCCAAGGTGACGATCACTACGTGGACCTTACCCCTTGGCTGAGCGAGTTGAAATTTGTTAGCTTCGCGCTATGTGTAATCATTGGTTGCAGTCAGGACTGAAAGCACCAATCAAATAGCGTGTTACATTTCCAATCCAACATCAGCAGAACATAAATTAAAATGGCAACCACATGAGAATGTTTTTGGATATGCTGGAAATTATTACCAAAACAAGAGGGCAATGATGGCCCTGGACGCTCACGTGAGTCAATAGGCAAAATTCACTCAACATGCATAATTCAATTTCTGACCAATTTTCAGGTCAATTGAGCTTAAAATGTGGCCTCTACAGCGTCCACAAGGCATTTCCGTAAGTTGACCTAGTGACCTAATTTATCACCCCATGTGACCCAATTTAGAACTCATCAAAAAATTTATCAAGACAAACATTTCAAGTCAATTGAGCAAGAAATGTGATCTCTAGAGTGCCCTAAAGGTATTTCTTTAATTAGACCTAGTGACCTAGATTATGAGCCCAGGTGACCCAATTTTAAAGTCATCCTAGATTTCATCAAGACAAACATTTTGACCAATTTTCAAATCAATTGAAAAATAAATGTGGCTTCTAGAGTGCACACAAGATATTTCTTTAATTTGACCTAGTGACCTAATTTAAGACCCCACATGACCCAAATTCGGACTCATGTGAGATTTTATCAAGACAAACATTCTGACCAATTTTCAAGTCAATTGAGCCAAAAATGCGGCCTCTAGAGTGCCCACAAGGTATTAATTTAATTTGAAAAAGTGACCTAGTTTATGATCCCAGGTGACCCAAATCCAAACTCATCTAAGATTTTATCAAGACAAACATTCTGACCAAATTGCAGGTCATTTGAGCAATGAATGTGGCCTCTAGAGTGCCCACAAGGTATTTCTTTAATTTGACCTAGTGACCTAGTTTATGACCCCAGGTGACCCAATTTCGAACTGACTGAACATGTTGTGCTCAGGTGGGCTAACAAACTTAGAACAGGTTCACTACATACCAAATAACAAAGCTCTATGCCTTCAAGGTTTAGAAAAGAAGAATTTTAAAGTTTTCCTTCTTTGTTCCTATGTTAGAACTTGTGACCCCCAGGGCAGGGCCAGTTTTGACCCCAGGGGCATCTTATGAACAAACTTGGTAGAGGTCCAATAGGAGATGCTACATACCAAATATCAAAGCTCTACGCCTTCCAGTTTCAGAGAAGAAGAATTTTAAAGTTTTCCTTCTTTGTTCCTATGTTCGAACTTGTGACCCCTGGGGCGGGGCCAGTTTTGACCCGAGGGGCATCATATGAACAAAAGTGGTAGAGGTCCACTAGGAGATGCTAGATGCCAAATATCAAAGCTCCACGCCTTCCAGTTTCAGAGAAGAAAAATTTTAAAGTTTTCCTTCTTTGTTCCTATGTTCGAACTTGTGACCCCCCCGGCGGGGCTAGTTTTGACCCCTAGGGGCATCATATGAACGAACTTGGTAGAGGTCCACTAGGAGATGCTACATACCAAATATCAAAGCCCTATGCCGTCTAGAATCAGAGAAGAAGATTTTTAAAGTTTTCCTTCTTTGTTCCTATGTTCAAAACTTGTGACCCCAGGGCGGGGCCAGTTTTGACCCCAGGGGCATCATATGAACAAAAGTGGTAGAGTTCCACTAGGAGATGCTAGATGCCAAATATCAAAGCTCCACGCCTTCCAGTTTCAGAGAAGAAGATTTTTAAAGTTTTCCTTCTATGTTCCTATGTTCGAACTTGTGACCCCCGGGGCGGGGCCAGTTTTGACCCCAGGGGCATCATATGAACAAACTTGGTAGAGGTCCACTAGGAGATGCTACATACCAAATATCAAAGCTCTACACCTTCTAGAATCAGAGAAGAAGATTTTTAAAGTTTTCCTTCTTTGTTCCTATGTTCAAAACTTGTGACCCCCAGGGCTGGGCCAGTTTTGACCCCAAGGGCATCATATGAACAAAAGTGGTAGAGGTCCACTAGGAGATGCTAGATGCCAAATATCAAAGCTCCACGCCTTCCAGTTTCAGAGAAGAAGATTTTTAAAGTTTTCCTTCTATGTTCCTATGTTCGAACTTGTGACCCCCGGGGCGGGGCCAGTTTTGACCCCAGGGGCATCATATGAACAAACTTGGTAGAGGTCCACTAGAGGATGCTACATACAAAATATTAAAGCTCTACGCCTTCTAGAATCAGAGAAGAAGATTTTCAAAGAGTTTCCTATTTTTTGCCTTTCTGTTGCCATGGCAACCAGAGTTTTGGGTGGAATTCAATCTCTTGAACAACTTTGGTAGAGCTTCACCTAAGGAACATCCCTGCCAAGTTTCATCAAGATTGGCCCAGCGGTTTAGGAGGAGAAGATGTTTAAAGGAATTGTGGACAGATGGACAGACGGACAGATAGACGCCGGACAACGACCCATCACAATACCTCACTTAGCACTTAGTGCTCAGGTGAGCTAAAAATACAGACGAACAATATTTTCTTTAACATTCACTGTAACAAATCAATCAAATGAAGTTTTAGGATACATCCCAACACCAGATTATGGACTGTCAAAGTACTTGTGTGGCGTTTGCTTCACGGAACTTAACAGAATTTTGAAAATAGATTTTGCCTTGATAAATCGTCTGTCAAGTTTGCGATCTGAAAAGCAGTTAATTGTGGGCTGATTACAGAGAAGACATGCTGAAAAAACTATCATAGCACCAAACCTTGGTGGCCAATTATCAAGGACCCCCAGTTAAAACAACACCGAAGTGTTTAATAGATCTAGAAAGATAAAAAAAACCTTTGGCCATATCGAAATGCCGAACACAACATTTGATTGGTTTTCGATTACATAAAACTAGGGGTGATAACAATCAAAATCCAGTAGGTGGTGCGTCACCGTGCTAACAAATTTCAGCTCGATCAGCCAAGGGGCAAGATCCATGCAGTGATCGTCACCTTGGCCTGCCAAGATGTTGTCTGTGTAGACCAAGATAAATTGCACAGCATGTGCAATCTACACCATCCGACATTTTGTAACTTTCAAAGAGTCTTTTCTACTTACTGAGAGTCCCAATTTCATTTTTTGTTCTGGACAATGAGAGTTAAATGCACCGAAATGTTGTTTTCCTACTCCCTGCTCCTAGTGCAAAAAAATCTCACCATCCAAAGCAGATCAGTTGTTCTAAAAGTCCACTGCAGCTGAGTGGTTCTTAACATACATTGCAGCCAAGTGGTTCTCAAAGTTTTTACCAAGGCTAATTAGTTCTCAGCATCCACCTCAGCTCTGTGTTTCTCAACATCCACCGTGGCCCAGTGGTTCCAAAAGGTCAACCAAGGCTCAGTTGTTCTCATCATCAACAGAACCTCAGTGTTTCTCGTCATTCCCCGCAACTCAGTTCTACAAGGTCCACAAAGGCTAAGTGGTTCTCAACATCCACCAAGGCTCTGTGGTTCTCATCATCAACTGAACCCAGTGTTTCTCATCATTCCCTGTAGCTCAGTGGTCCTAAAAGGTCCACAAAGGCTAATTGGTTCTCAACATCCACCATGGCCCAGTGGTTCTAAAAGGCTCACCAAGGCTCAGTGTTTCTCATCATTCCCCGCAGCTCAGTTCTAAAAGGTCAGTCAAGTGACATTTCAAAAATTGTCTGTTTCACAACATCCACTGAAGCAAAGTGGTTCTCAACATCCACCAAGGCTCAGTAGTTCTCAATGTCCACTGTGGCTAAGTGGTTCTCAACATCCCCTGTGGCTATGTGGTTCCAAATGTCCACCAAAGCCCAGTGGTTCAGTGGTTCTTAGCATTCACCATGGCTCAGGGAATCTCAATATCCACTGTGGCTCACTAGTCCTCAAAATCTACCATGTCTCTCATGGTTCTCGACATCCACTGCAGCTCAGTGGTTTTCAAAATCCACTGTGACTCGGTGGTGCTTTAAGTTTTTAAGCCTACAGTAACCCAGTTGTACTCTACATCCACTGTGACTCATTGGTGCTTAATCCCTCAGGTTGCTAAGCATGATTCAAAGACCTTTTGCGGATAGTGTAGATCAAGATTAGACTGCACAGAATGTGCAGTCTGATCTTGGATCTACACTGGCCGATAAGGAGATATTTTTCCTAAAAACTTTGAAGTAACAATATTTGGGTTTTTACTAGCTGTTTGAAAGTTTTAATCAGTTTATTTAGCAGAATAAGGATTAACTTTACAGTAGTTCAGTGGTTCTCAACATCCACGGTGATTCAGTAGAGCTTTAAGTTTACAGTGACCCAGTGTTTTTCAACATCCACTGTGACTCAATGGTTCATGAAGTTTACAGTGGTTCTCAACATCCACTGTGACTCAGTAGAGCTTTAAGTTTACAGTGACCCAGTGTTTTTCAACATCCACTGTGACTCAGTGGTTCTTGAAGTTTACAGTGGTTCAATGGTTCTCAACATCCACTGTGACTCAGTGGAGCTTTAAGTTTACAGTGACCCAGTGGTTTCCAACATCCACTATGACTCAGTTGTGCTTGAAGTTTACAGTGGCTCAGTGGTTCTCAACATGCACCACAGCTCTGTTGTTTTCAACAGCAATAATGGCTCAGTACAATATACACAGTGTTTCAGTACTTCTCAACTTCTACCGTTGCTCAGTATTTCTCAACCTCTATCACTGCTAAGTGTTTTTCAACATCTACCATGGCTCAGTGGTTCTCAATGTCCTAAAAAGCTGCTCGGTGGTTCTCGAAGTCCAGTGTTGCCCAATAGATCGTAATATCTACTGTGGCTCAGTGGTTCTCAACATCCAGTCATTGGCTCAGTGGCTCTGAATGTCCACTGGAGCTCATTGTATTTCAACATCCACCTAAACTTAGTGGTTCTCATTATCCACCATGGCTAAGTGCTCAAGATGTCTGAATTTGTATCCAAGGAACTTGTGCTCATGTTCTGCTAAGTTTGTGCACAACTTTAAATTTCATTAACACTTCAGACATCATAAATAATTTGAAAAAATAGACATTTATCTAAGGAGAAGAAAGAATGAATTGTTCTAAAGGTAAGAATTTACCCCATAAAAATGTTACGAAAAATCATTTCTATATATTAACTTATCCACTGTAAAGTCCCTCACCCAACATATTCAAAGGATTGTGCTACATGGATTTCAACCTTGACAAAGCCTATTTTGATTGAAGATGGCAAGTTAGGAGAAGAGAAGGTAAGAATATATGTGTGTGTGTGTCTCGTTGAATGCCATTTCTAAACACTCAGATCCTTTTAACATCGGAGACAGACTGAGAAGACAGATTCCACTTGATTTCATGCTGAGCTAACCCTTTACCAAATGACAAAAATATTAGACTAGTCCAAATACAAAGCATTAAATTTTGCAGACAACAAAATATATGTGACTCACAAATTGAAATTTGTTTTGGGAAGGGTAGACAATATTGTGGGAAAAGGAGAAAATGCTCAGGTTAGCAGCATTCCCTCCTCTCCCCACCATATTTTCAAAAGTTTTTTTTTCCTTCAGGGTCATTACAACTTGTGACTGTGTGGAAAAGAGTAAACCCTGTACCACAAGATCCCAAGTTTTAAGAAGCCCGAGGAAAAAGCCATTTAACTCTTTACCACACAATCCCGACTTTCAACGACCCTGTGAAAGAAGCCTTTTGAAAACATTGTGGGAGAAGGAGAAAATGCTTTCTACCCTTCCCAAAACAAATTTCAGTTTTTCAGTCACATTTATTTTGTCGTCTACAAATGCTTTCAATTTGGACCAGTCTAAAATTTTGTTGTTTGGTAAAGAGTTAAATACATTGAGGGAAAAGGAGAAAATGCTGGACTAATCTAAAATTAGAATTTTTCAAGCCTGGTAGAGTGAAACTTCCTTGAAGGAAGAAGCCTTTTGTAACCAGCATTTTCTCCTTTTCCCACAATGTTTTAAACCTTTTACAATACAAATCCCATCATCTGAACCAGACTAATATTGTTGTCTGCAGGTGTCTTCAATTTGGACAAGGCTACAGTTTTCTTGTGTGGTAACGAGTTAAGCCAGATAAAGTTTTAATAAGCACTAAACCAGGATCTCCTTGAATTATTCCCCCTGACAGTGATAGGAATGTGCATGGACAAGAAACTGCGGAGCCCTGGCCTAGCGCTGATATTAATACATAAACTACTTATTGCCTTGCTATGACTGAAATACTATTGAATTTAAAAGCACAAAAACAAACACAATTACATGAAGCTTGATATTTCAGACTTTTCCTCATAGGCAGGCTCCATCCAAACAGTGCCAAAACAATGGCAACTATAAAAGCCATTAACTTTTGAAACCAGACAACAAAATTTCAGACTGGTCCAAATTGAAAGCAGTTGCAGATGACAAATTAAATGTGGCTGACTGGTAGGATTTGTATTTGGAAATAAAGAAAACATTTTGGGAAAAGGAGAAAATACTAGTTACCAGCATTTTCTCCTTTTCCCACAATGTTTTCCTTTTTTATCAATGGTCCTTGAATCTCCAGATTGTGTGGTAAAGGGTTACAGATTGACATGTAATCATGCAGATGAGCTATCTGGACTTGAACAATCTTCATCAACTTTTTTTCCAATCGACAAAATTTTAGACTTGTCCAAATTGAAAAGCAATTGCAAATGACAAATTGAATGGAGCTAAAATGATGATTTCAGTTTTTAATAGGATAGAAAACATTGTGCAAAAAGGAGAAAATGCAGTTACCAAAGGCCTTAATTCTTCAGGTCCATTAAAATACAGGGTTGTGTAGTAGAGGGTTAACAAGCATCAATAATTAAGTTTTAGTCAAATAATAGTACTTGCCTTGACAGGGTAGAAAACACTGCTTTCAAAAGCCTTTCTCATAACCCTTCAAACAATGCCAAATTTAACTCTTTACCATGCAACAAACTTTTTGACTTGTCAAAATTCGAAGCATTAATATTTTGCATACGACAAATGGAAGCTGGCTGGATCTTGCCTGTAACTGAGTAAAAAATATAGTGAGAAAAGGAGAAAATGTTGGTTTCCAGCATTTTCTCCTTTTCCAACATTGTTTTCAAAACCTTTATATCTAAGGGTTGTTAAAACTCAGGATTGTGTGATAATAGGGTTGAGACTTACCGCTATTGAAAGCACATGCCAACAAATTAATGTGGGTTATGGGATTCACCTAAAGGGTAGAGAACATTTTGTGAAAAGGAAAAATGCTATTTCTCCTTTTCCCACATTCATTTCAAAAGCCAAGGTCATTATAAGTCGGGGTTATGTGGAATAGGGTTAGTATGTCACACCTCTGTAAATGCTTTGACCCCTTTGCCACACAATCCTGTGTTTTAACGAACCCCTGAAGAGAAAGCTGTTTAGAAACATTGTGGAAAAAAGGAGAAAATGCTGGTAACCAGCATTTTCTCCTCTTCCCACAATGTTTTCTACCCTTCTTAAAACATATGTCATTTTTTGAGTCACATTTCTTTTGTCGTCTGCAAATGCTTTGAATTAAGACCAGTCTAAGATTTTGTCATTTGGTAAAAAGTTAACATTGGAGATTCTAGAATCTTGTTGTCTAGTACAGAATAAACACAAATCATTTCAACTTTTTTCACTGGATACTGTCTAGACAGTGTATATAAATTTTATATAAATTATATAAATGTTTATATAAATGCTCCTGCTTGTATGAAATGGACAATTTTTGAATGTCAAACAGATTGTTCATCATTTATAATGCCTACTGATATTTCATCCAATTTTCTCATTTTGATTAACCCTTTACCACACAATTCTAAGTTTTAATGACCCTGGAAAAAGACAGCTTTTGAAAACATTGTGGGGAAAGGAGAAAATGCTGGTAACCAGCATTTTCTTCTTTTTCCACAATGTTTCCTATCTTACCGAATAGAAATTGCACTTATTCATATGCAAATGCGTTCAATTTGGACAAAAAAGTCTCACAAAAATTTGCCAGTGGCAACCTCAAGGTGCCATCTTATCTTGATCTACATGGTCAACAAAACTGACTGAAGTTTTGCTCAGCCTTTCAATCCTGTCTACATGTAAAAAAAAACTTTTTTCTCCTTTTCCCACAATGTTTACTTCCCTTCCAAAGCCAATTTCAATTTTCGAGTCACATTATATTTTGTTGTCTGCAAATGCTTTCAATTTGGACAAGTCTAAAATTTTGCCATTAAGTAAAGGGTTAATTTCACAGGACTAAAGGTCTCCCCCATCATCAAAAAAGATGCTAAAACTTTCAGAAATTTGTCATTCAGGTGAGCATTAACACTTTACCAAACAATCCCAAGTTCTACAGACCAGCGAGATAAAGCTTTTGAAAACATTCTCAGAAAAGGAGAAAATCCTGGTCACACCTCCCGCCCCCCCTCCCCCCAATGATTTCTACCCTTCCAAAGGCAAATACCATCATTTAACCCTTTACCGCACAATGCCACCTTTCAACGACCCTGGGAAAGAAGGCTTTTGAAAACATTGTGGGAAAAGGAGAAAATGCTTGTAATCAGCATATTCTCCTTTTCCCACGATGTTTTCTACCTATCAAAGAAAAAAAGCACCATTTGAGCCACACTGAAATTGTAGTCTGCAGATGCTTTTAATTTGGACAAGGCTAAAATTTTGTCATCTGGTAAAGGGTTAACCCACAAAATTTCAGATTTGTTCAAATTGAAAGTATTTGCAGACGACAAAACAAATGTTACTGAAAATTTGAAATTTGTTTCAGGAAGGGTAGAAAACATTGTGGGAAAAGGAGAAAATGCTGGTTACCAGCATTTTCTCCTTTTCCCACAATGTTTTCAAGAGGCTTCTTTCTCAGGAGCGTTAAAAGTCTGGATTGTGTGGTAAAAGGTTGTCTGCATACACTTTGAATTTGGACAAGCCTAAATTTTTGTCATTGATAAAGAGTCTAGAACCAAACAATAAAGCTAATCTGCCTATTCTATCCCAAAACCAGAAATATGATCCTCCACAGGGGTATATTACTGCTGTTTAGATTTCAGGAAAAAAAATATAAAACTAATTCCACCAGAACTATGCACTCTCTGGGAGCACCACTAAACTTCTACAAAACTAGGATTTATTGTACAGGAATAGGTTATATTCCAAAAGTAACCTGTGACACAAAAACTGAATTTTTTTACAGGAAATTCCTTCAAAAGAAACTGGTCCTATTTTCTGAAATGTTTTCAATGCAAATTTGAATGTTTTACTTTAGTTGACTGCTTTCTTCTATAATCATATGCATTAGTTAAATCTTTACCAGAAAAAAAATGTTAGTCTTGTCAATATTACTAGCAAAATGCAGCTGAAATAATTTTTTTGTAGAAAGTATGTGGAAAAAGGAGAAATGCTGGCTTACAGTCTTTTTCTTGTTTTTGAGCTATATTTAAAAAGCTGCCTTTCTCTAAATCATGAAATCATGCAAAATTTGGGAAATTGTTAACTTTTCCAAACGTTTTCTACTTATAAAGAACAAATTTCATACCATTTTGGTGAACTTTAATTTGCGGTCTGCAAGTGCTTTGAGTTTGGATCAGTCTAACATTTTGGTGTTTGGTAAAGAGTTAAAGGGCACAGATTATGCAATGCCTGGTCTAAGGCTTTTTCCATATGAGTAGCACCATCAACAGGGTCCTCAAGGGATTCCTTAACCCTTTGGCACACAATCCCGAGTTTCAACGACCCACACTGAGAAGGCTTTTGAAAACTTAGTGTGAAAAGAAGAAAATGCTGGTGACCATGTTTTTTACCCTGTTACAGACAAATCTCATGGTTTATTTGTTTTCTGCAAGTTCTTTCAATACCTATTAGTCTAAAATTTTTAAGTCTGGTAAAGCGTAAAGCACATCAGAATCTTGCTAGTTGATCAAAAATTACTCTGTATTTATCCTTAACTCTTTCCCACACAATACCGACTTTTAACGACCCTGAAGAAGGCGGCTTTTAAAACATTGTGGGGAAAAAGAAGAAAATGCTGGCAACCAGCATTTTCTTTTCCCACAACATTTTCAAGGATCTCAAAGAGAGATACTGTTGTTTGTGTCCCATTTTATTTGTCTTCTGCAAAAGCTTTCAATTTGGACTGGTCTAAAATTTTGTTTGCATGGTAAGGAAATAAAGTGCCCACCAGATCTGTAGCTAACTTTGCGGTCAGTATAGATGAAGATCAGACTGCACAAAACATGCAACCTGATCTGATATCAACACTGCCCACTTTGCTTAAACATTACGGAGAAGACCAAATTTGATGTTGCAGTTAATTGAGGTTTTTCTTTTTTTGACTGAAAATTTCTGACAGGTAGGTTCCAAATTATAAGGGTTAAATTTGGGCTAAGATATATATATAATGATCACATATTTTGCCTCCATGAGTCAATAGGGTATATCATATATAGATAGAGCCCTGTGTACAACTGTTTTTCTCATCTATTATCTTCTTCAACAGTTGTTCACCCTTTATCAAATAATTCCTTCTTTTAACAACCCACAGAGAGATGGCTTTTGTAAATACTGTGGGACAAGGAGAGAATGTTAGTAACCTGCATTTTCTACCTTCCCACAATGTTTTCTTCCCTTTCAGAGACAAATGTCATCATCTGAGGCACAATAAATGTGTTGTCTGTCAGTGCTATTAATTTGGACGAGTCTAAAATTCTGTTGTAAGGTAAAGTGTTAACCCTTTACCACACCATCCAAAGATTTAATAATACAGGGAAACAGAAATTTTGAAAACATTGTGGGAAAAAGAGAAAATGCTGGTAACCAGCATTTTCTCCTTTTCCCACAATGTTTTCTACCCATCTGAAAATAAAATTTCAATTTTGAGTCAAATTTATTTTGACATCTGCAAATGCCTTCAATTTGGACAAGTCTACCTTTCAAATTTTGTTGTTTAGGTAGAGTTAACCCTCTGAGGGCTGAATAAACACAAACACATATTTTCAGTCTAAGAATAAGACCGAAATAATTTTAGTCTCATGCTTGCCTTTTGTCTATAGTGTTTCAGCAAAGCAGACAATGTAGATCAAAGATCAGCCCACACATTTTGTGCAGTTTGACCTTTGATATGCACTCGCAACAAAGGCAACTGCAGTTGTGAAAAGCACTACAAGGGTTAAAATGATGTTACCAGCTTTTGTCTCTATGGTAACACAATTTTTTGCTTCCTGTCTTCAAAAGAAGCCAAACTGCCTCAATGTTTGTTTCTGGATATTTGATTATTTATCTAGGATAATAAACCATGCCCAGTTTTAAAATCCATTACCAAACTGGCTTTTTCAAAATACTGTAATACTATACCATTTTGATGCTCTTGGGTTACTAAATGCCCTTCAGCTAACAGTGTAGATCGTGATCAGACTGCACAATATGTAAATCAAAACTTTAGTCTATGATGTTTATATAACATAGCTGATGGTATATACAGGATAACAAAACCATGCCTAGTTTAATTAATCCATTACCATGCTGGCTTCTTTAAGATATACCATTTTGGTACCGGTATTCTTGGCCTACTTAGCCCGACTAAATGCACTTATGTTGCCGGTGAAGATGGTGATCAAACTGCACACAATGTGCAATTAATCTAAAATCTTGGAGCAGTCCTATGTTCCTGAATATTTGATTATGTGTCTGGGACATTTAACCATGCCAAGTTTTAACTATTATCATCCAGGCTTTTTCTATATACCATTAGCAAATGTAGACAAATGACAGGATGAAAATGCCTGTTTAGAATAGAGAGGAAGTCATGGTGGGAAAGCAATTTGTTCCTTCCTGCAATGTTTTTAAAAGGTGTCAAAAGCAGATGTGCAAAAAATATTTGCATGGCTTATAGATTTTCTAATAGAGACCCAGGTAGCAGTATTGTGTTGGCTCTTCACCACACAATCCGGACTTTTAATGACCCTTAGAAAGAAACCTTTAGAAAACATTGTGAGAAAAAGAGAAAATGCTGGTAACCAGCATTTTCTCCTTGTCCAACAATGTTTTCTACTTTTTCCAGAATAAATTTCATTTAAGTCACAATCATTTGTCGTCTGCAAATGCTTTCAATTGGGACTAGTCTATAATTTTGTTGTTTGGTAAAGAGTTAAATGAAAGATCTTTCAGTATGTCTTGTTTTCTGCAAAATTTGCTGTAATAACCTTACATTTACCCTTAAATAACACAGATAAAACAGTCTCATCTTGATCTACACTGTCTAATAATAACCATAACTAAAGGATGAAAGGAGAAAATCCTAGAAGGAAATCCTTTTTCTATTATTAGGTAACACTTAGAGCCTTGAATCAATGAAATTGACCTTTTCAACTGGGAAAAACAGCCAATTTTTTTGTAACTTCAAAGGGGCAATGATAGGCAACAAAGTAGCACACAGATCCAACATCAGAATCTCTGTCATCAGGGAAAGCATTTTCTCCTTTACCAACAATGTTTTCAAACCTATCAAAGACAAAAGTTATCTTTTGAGCTACATTTTATTTATCGTCTGAAAATACTTTCAATTTGGTCGAGTCCAAAAGTCCCACAAAACAAAATTAAAGACTTCCATATCGAAAGCAATTTGCAGATCATTTTATCTTTGAAAGAGCAGAAAACATGGGATGACAAATGGAAACTGCTGGCGTCCAACATTTTCTCTTTTTCCAACAATATTCCAAGTCTCTGTCCTCAAGGTTGTTCAAACTCTGGATTGTTTGGTAAAGATTTGTGGGTTAATAGGGTGTCACTTAGGTATTTAATCAGTTTGTAACCCAGGTCCAATTTAATTAAATAGGTGCCATATCTCCCTGTAGGATATATTTGTGTTGGGAATTAGAGTAAAAATAAACACACTTAATGTCAGTAATAAACTGCCTTTTGACACCTAAAATTAAATTGAAACTTTTCAATCCAATAAAAACTGGACTGATTGAAAATGCTGAAAGTCTTTTGGGAATTTGATATAAGCTTACATACACTATATTTCCAGGGGAACTCATTATCTTTGATATAGAAAATTAAGAGTTGAAAAAACAAAGCATCTGATTGTCACAATTCACATTTGAAAATATCTGGGACTGAAAAGAAAAATATGGAAATTGCAAATTCCAAAAATTGCTTTAGCAAAGACTTGAATATAATGATTATTTAACCCTGCAAATAAACGTCAATTTTTCATAATAATGTATTCATAAATCCATGAAAACCAAGATATTGGAAATTCAAGATAATTTTCCTGGAAATTTATAGATTGAAAGGGTAGAAAATATTATGGGTCGAGGAGAAAACAGTCTGAAAATGCTGGTTACCAGAATTTTCTCCTTTGCTTGATTGAATGTAAGGTGTCTAACCCCATTTTCAACACAATTTAAGCTATATCGCGGCAGCCAGTGCACCTATCCACGCTTTCCTAGAGATTCTCTTACCTGTACTACACACAATATTCTTTCCAAGCCACTGGCTGCTTTCCCACATAGCCATTGTCTAAACATTGGTCAACAGTGAGAGAGGAATGAATCCTGTCACAATGACTATTAGAAATTGGCTGAGCCGGGGATCGAACCAGCAACCCCCTGTTCTCAAGTTCTGTACGCTATTGACTGAGCTACCAGGGCTGGGCTTTTCTCCTTTGCCCAGAATGATTTCAAAAAAGTCATTGTCCTCTTTCTTTCAAGCTTTAAAGCACTCCGTCTGCCAGTTCTGGTTTCCTAAAGCCGAAAATTAACCATTTACCCAACAATCCAATGTTTTGGCGAATGACCCTAAGGTAATACGGCTTTTGGAAACATTGTGGGAAAAGGGGAACATGCTGGTTACAAGCATTTTCTCCCTTTTCCAAAATGTTTTCATCTCTTTCAAGAGCCACCTGCCTTAAAAAGTTTTAATTTGCAGTCTGCAAATGTTTTCAACATGGCACAGCAGTCTCACATTTTTTTGAGCTGTTAAAGAGTCCAGATTCGGGAACTGAGCTAATATTGTTTCTCAGACCATTATTACAGACTAGCAGCGGGTCATGGTGGGACCAGAGATGGATTTATCCATTACAGAGTTTCTCACTGCTGAGAAGTTTCATCAATTTAGACCACCATTTATCTAAAACTCACCCAGGGTGCATTATGCTGGTAACCCACAATAGGCAATTGGTGTAACACTGTACCTGACACAATCCCAAGTTTTATTGACCCTAAGGAATACGACTTTTGAAAATATTGTGGGAAAAGGAGAAAATGCTGGTAACCAGCATTTTCTCCTTTTCCCACAATGTTTTCTACCCTTTTATAAATACAGATTTCATAATCTGTGCAACTACTAGTATTAATTTGTCGTCTGCAAATGCTTTCAATTCAGACCAGTCTAAAATTTTGCCGTTTGGTAAAGAGTTTGCCCTTTACCACACAATCCCAAGTTTTAATAACTCTGAAAAAATAACTTTGAAAAAAATGTGGGAAAAGAAGAAAATGTTCAGGGGTAACCAGCATTTCATCCCTTTCCCCCACTGTTTTCTACCCTATCAGGTACAGAAATTGTCATATGAGCTTCTTTTTATTTGTCGTCTGAAAATGCTTTCAATTCAGATCAGCCTAAAATTTCATCATTAATTTTGGTAATGACTTAAAATAAATGTGGGAGTAAGTGAAAGATTCCTAGTCACTTTAAAGAATAATGTCATCCCCATATTTCACTCTTTACCAATAACAAAGGTTAAGACTTGACCATCTTGAAAGCATTTTCTGATGACAAGATAGATGTGGATCCTACTATGGGATTTGTCTTTAAAAGTGTAGAAGAAAACATCATTGAATGGGAGAAACCAGCATTTTCTCCTTTTCTAACAATGTTTTCAAAAGCCCTCTTTCTTAATGTTGCAACAACTAGGAACTGTAAAATTGGCAAAGAACTAAAATTTAGTAGCTCCATTCAGAGAGTGTAATGTTTCTGAAATCCTGCTTATGCCCTGCTATCATTTACCTACTGCTGCTGACTTCATGTGTTTACAAGTAGTTCAAAATTTTCAAATAAAGAGGCAAAAAGACAAACTGCTCCTGATGAGTGATGTATAAAACATTGTGGGAAAAAGAGAAAATTCTGATTTACACCCGTGTTTTCAATAGCCTTATTCATTTGGGTCTTCATACAAGTAGCATGTGATGGTTTGGTAAGGGTAGTTTAGGAAACTAGAGTTATGGTATATCCAATCAAATCTGTTTACACTTGTACAGGAATCCTGGGAAATCAGGCCACGGGGAAAGGTTCAACCTCTCCATAAAAGTCATGGAGAAATCAATTCAGCCCATACAAACTCATAAAAGAAGTGGGGGCCATAAACTGCAATTGTCCGGTTTCACCCCTAAATTTCTTAACCCTTTACCACACAGCAAAATTTTGGACGACATGAAATTACAAAACATTTACAGACCTCTATACCTTTAGATGTTTTTCAAATTGTAAAGCATGTTCTTACATAGCTAGAAAACATTGTGGGAAATGGAGAAAATGCTGGTAGCCAGCATTTTCTCCTTTTCCCAAAATGTTTTTAAAGGGCCTCTTTTGTTAAAACTGGGGATTGTTAAACCCTTTTCTTTTTGCACACACTTTTATTGCTTGTGCAGTAGAATCCCTGGAAGTTTGAATTTCTGAGTGCTCAGTGGCCTGATGTTTACAGGCATTCAATTTGAAATCAGGAAAGCTTAGTTCAACTCCTACTACCGGTGCTAGTCAGAATGGAGCATCCTTTGGCAAGGCATTGCAGAGCCCAGCCTAATACTTATGAAACTTAAGTAATAAAGAAATAAGTGAATGGCTGAAATATTGTTGAAAATGGTGAAGGCACCATTCACAGGAAAAAAAATGAGTTTCTCAAAATACTGATGTAAAATGAATGAAAAAACTTTGACTAAGTTCATTACACGCACATGTACATGTACTTTTGACTGCTTTCCATACCTGCAATACTCATTTCTTATGAGTAAAGTGTACTTCTGAGGGTCACAGAGGAAAAGGTCAAGGTTTAGGGTTTCTCCTGTACCCTCTTCTTCAAAGGTCAGGGGTCAGCGGTCAAGTTTTAAAATTAGATTCAAAATATGGATGGTCAGGAGTCTCCTATCGAGTTACCAAAGTTTCTTCATTTGAAAACAGATTTGAGTAGTTTTACAGATATTTTATAAGTACAATGCTTTCCCTCTTCCAATAATTGGTAATGTGTTGTTCTCTAGATCGCCAAATAACTTGAATGGATTCCACACATATTTTCTACTTTATCTTCTATCTAAATAAAGAAAAATCTAGTATCTCATTATTTGAATTTTGCATTGAGTTTCACTTTTTCTCAGACAACAGACAGATCTGTCAATGTTTGTGCAGACAACAGTGTTACTGCAGCTCAAAACGATATTTGTTTCTGAGAGGGTAGAAAAACATTGCACGACATGGAGAAAAATGCTGGTTACCCACCTTTTCTTGTCCCATGATAATTTCAAAAGCCTTTTTCCTGTGGGAAAACAAAAGAGCAGCTGGTAAAGAGTCCAAACCTAGAATTTATGCACTCTATGGATCTCTCTAAGTTTTCTGTTAGAAATGTGAAATAGAATTTAATTAGTGCAAAAGTCAATAAAGCCATCGTTTCTGTCTTCAGAAAGTCGAATGTTTGAATTTCATTTTACCTTTGAATTTCAATTAATACACACATGTCAGCCAACAGAAATTGAGCAAATATTTACAGTTCTCCCCAGAGACATCTGTACTCAGTCAATTTTTAAGCAACCTTCTTCTAACTCTTGACTACCTAATCATGACCATTAAGAAGCTTTTTGAAAACATTGTGGGAAAAGGAGAAAATGCTGGCTACCAAGATGTGTTTCTACCCTTTCAAAGACAAAATTCAATTCATGTACTTGAGCCACATGTTATTTGTCACTTGCAAATGCTTTCAAATTCGACAAGTATAACATTTTGTCATCTGGTAAAGACTTTACCCTTACAGCACCTTTTCAAACTACAGTTGCTTTTCACTGTCAGTGTAAATCAAGGTCAGACTGCTGCTTAAACCAAGACTTTTTTCTTATTTTCAATTATTTCTTTTCGTTGCTTTATCCAACTGACTGTAAAATTCTTGTAGTTTATAATGAATAATATAATAAACTTTTGGAAAAAAAACCTTTTGAAAACACTGAAGGAAAAGGAGAAAATGCTGGTAACCAGTTTTCGCTTTTCGCTTTATGTTTCCTGCTCTATCAAAGACTGCTCTAAAACTTTGAGTTGCATTTGAATGCTTGTCTGCTAGTGCTATGGATTTTATTGTTTGGTAAAGGGTTAACTTACGACATTCCAAGACAACAAAATTTCAGACTGACCTCCATATTGAAAGCATTGGTAGGCAACAAATTAGATGGAGCTCAAATAAAGACGGGATGAAAAACATCATGGAAAAGGAGAAAACGCTGGTTCCCAGCACTTTCCTTATTTACAACAACTTTTTACAGACTTTCCTTCCTAAGGACAAAAAAGTACTGGATCCCATGGTAAAGCTCCACTTATTAAGTCGCAAAACATAATAGAAAGGGTATATGACAAACAGAGGCCAGTAAATCACATAACTTGTGCCCTGTATGACATAAAATGGCAGACCTTGATGACAGCATGATCAGATTACAATCCAGATATAACCCATTTAACAGAAACTCTAACAAACATAGAGATGGCTATCGATATCATATCAGAGCCATCTACATGGTTACAAGTTGGCCTGAATACATTTGTTTTCTATTTCAGCTCGTAACTCTTTACCAAACAACCAAATTTTAAATGTCAGAAATGGAAGTGTTTGAGGATAGCAAATAATGGAGCCCAAATGGTGATTTCTATCTTTGAAATGGTAGAAAACATAGAAGTAGGAAAAGGAGAAAATGCTGGTTACCAGTATTTTTTCCTTTTCCCACAATGCTTTCAAAGGGCTTCTCACTCAGGGTCATTGAAACTCAGGATTGTGTGGTTAGGAGTCACAGTACAACACTTACTATAGTTGCTTTTGTGGCCATTGTAAATCGACATCCAACTGAAAGTTCTTTGAAATCTGGTCTTGGATCTGTACTGGCCACTACCTGATCCTAAACAATGACCAGGAAAATAGAAAACTGACCTTTTTAGACCTTGAAAAAAGCAGAATTCATTTAGCTGGCAGAAAGAGGTTAACTCTACAATGGTTACTGTTTACTACACAAACATATTTTAAACTGGTCCATTATTCAAAGTATAATATTCAGACAAGAAAGATGTTGCAGATGACAAATTGATTCAAATGTCATTGGAAGATTAGAAAACATTGTGGAAAAAGAAAAAACGCAGGTTACTAGCATTTTCTCCTTTTCTCTTGTGTTTTAAAAGACCTTCTTTTTACGGGTCACGAAAACTTCAAATTGCTAAATGGTTAAAAAGGATTACCCAGAAGGAAAAGGATCAGACATGAACATAATGTTAACAAATCATTGCACCTTTAAGTATTCATTGAGCCATTAAAACTTTTAAACCTGGGTCAATTATGTCACCCATCTTTCATACCTGGGTCATTATATCATGAACTTTAAGTATCAGTTACAAAAGATATCACCTAACAACTCCTTTGATACAGAGAGACATAATGACAAGTTTATCCTCCACTAAACTACCGAACAAAATGAAATTTCTTTCTGCATCCAATACCAGGCTCATCTCAATTTATCGCCATGCAGAGTATTTCTTTCCTCTTCCATTGAGCTGAGCCCCAGTAGTGAAGTTGGTAGCATGCAGGACTTTAGGCAGGGGGTCCCTGGTACGAATCCCCTGGAGCTCAGCCAATTTCTTTCTGAGGATCGATGATGGTCATAGCTACAAGATCCATTCCTCTCTCAATGCCATCCATTGTTTTGACAATGGTTATGTGGGAAAGAAGCCAGGGGCTTGGGAACAATTTTGTGCAAAGTACTGGTAACAGAAACTCTCGGAAAGCATGGATAAGTGCAATGGCTGCCGTAATATAACTGAAATGATATTAAAAAAGGTGTTAACCCTTTACCAGACGACAAGATTTTAGCCTTGTCTGAATTGAAAGCATTTGAAGACGACAATTTCAGTGTGGCTCAAATGGTGCAGTTTTTCTTTGACAGGGTAGAAAACATTGTGAGAAAAGGAGAAAATGCTGGTTTCCAGCATTTTCTCCTTTTCTCACTATGTTTTCAAAAGGCTTCTTTTCCAGGGTCGTTAAAAGACAGCATTGTGCAGTAAAGGGTTAAACACTATAGATAGAATCAATCAATCGATCAACCAATCAATTAATGCTCCTCCGCTGAATCACTTTGGAAAGCTGTTTGTAATAATATATACCTTTTCCCTAAATATTTTCAAATTTGTGATCTATAGGGGTGTAAAAAGTTGAAAAACAGCAGGTACAATTGATCCGTAAAGTGCCGTTCATGAAGGTAACACTATAGAATCTGGTGTTTTTGCTGCCTGTGTAAATCATGATAAGACTGCTGAAAATGTGTTAGTCTGATCTTGAATTAACATTTTTACTCTTTATCTTGAATTAAACCTTCTTTAACAACAAAATTTTAGGCTCCTCCAATTTGAAAGCAAATTACAAATATGACTGAACTGATTGTCTTTGTCAATAACCAAAAATTATTGAAAAGGGAGAAAAAGCTGGTTTCCAGCATTTTCTCCTTTTCGAACATTGTTTTCAAAAGCCTTCTCTTCCTCAAGGTTGTTAAAACATGTGATTATTCATAAAGGATTAACCCATTACCACACAATCCTGACTTTTAACGACCCTGGAAAAGGAGCCTTTTGAAAACATTGTGGAAAAAAGAGAAAATGCTGGTAACCAGCATTTTCTCCTTTTCCCACAATGTTTTCTACCCTATTAAAGTCAAATTTCATCATTTGAGCCACATTAAATTTTTTGTCTGCAAATATCTTCAATTTGGACAAGTATAAAATTTTGTAATTTGGTAAAGGGTTAAAGCACATTTCACAATCATACTTTAGCTGCTTTTGCTTTTAGCGGCCTGACTGTCCTATAGGAAGATACCCCCCCCCCACACTTTAAAAATAGCAACATTTAGGGTTTTTTACAATCAGCTTGAAAGTTTCTACTTATTTCGCAGGTTAACCCTTTACCAAACGGCAATTCTGAACTTGTCTATATTTGCAGAATTTACAGATGACAAGTCAGATGTTTTTCAAATGATAGCATTTGTCCTTGAATAGGTAGAAAACAGTGTGGGAAAGGAAAAAATGCTGGTTACCAGCATTTTCTCCTTTACCCACAATGTTTTCAAAAGCTCCTTTCTTGCGGTCGTTAAAAGTCCGGAATGTGTGCTAAAGGGTTCAGGGTTATGATACTTTTTGCCAAAAAAAAAAACCCTCTGGAATTGCAAAGTCTCCACTGAAAATGTCTATATTATTTTTTTGGCACTCCAAGGATTATTGTTCTATCACATCTCAAAGTCAATACAAAACCATGCAGTGTTATATGTGAAACTTCCCAGGGTTATTAGATAGGGATAAAATTCCAAATATGGACAATGGTCACTGTGGAGCTCCCACTGACCACAAGAGGGGGATTATTTGAAGTGAGGGTGTAAGATATCCTTTAAATCTTAAGTAAACACAATTTTATAATCCCCGTCATCTTCAGACTGCTTCATAACTTATTACCGGTAGTCACTCATGAACTCGGCAAAGATCAAGATCTGACTACAACGAAAGCACTGTAAGATCTATACTGTCCAAAATTTCGTCGGTAATTCTAGTCAAGAAAAAGGACAGTAATCACGGTATTTCAGTCTCTTCCAAGATAAAAAATCTCCTTTTCTTTAAGTCCTCTGCAGGGGGCCGCTCTGCAGATAAAGTGGATACCTCATACAGTCACCAAACAATCCCATATTATCATGCCCTGAGAAAGATGCTTTTTGAAAACATTGTAGGAATAGGAGAAAATGTTGGTGGCATTTTCTCTCTATTCTATTGCTGCTTTCTACCCTCCCAAAGACAAATATCATTATTTAACTTTTCCTCAGCAAATGCTATCTACTGGACATTTTACTCCAGCCTATAAAAATTATGTATGATCATCAAGAAAACGCCATTACAGAATAAAGAAATTTCCCTATAATGAACAATTTCTCCATCTGTTGCAATGTTTTATGTAGCTGCATGCTGCAAGGGTAGTAGAATACATCTGCAAGAGATAGAGAATTAACACTTACTCAGAAAAAGAATATATCCAAGAATTATGCCAAACTTCAAGTACTTGAACAACTCTCAAGAGTTTGTATTCACTATTTAAGATGGATATATTACAACATACCATAATCTCCAACACCCAACTGAGAGAGCCCAGGGTTTTCAAAGTTTGACCAATCAAGGCCCTGTGTTATTCAGTTTAACCCTTTACAAAAGAATCAAATGTTTTATAGACCCTGAGCAAGAGTTTTGAAAGCATTGTGGGAAAAGAAGCAAATGCTGGAAACCAGCCTTTTCTCCTTTTCCCACAATATTTTCTATCTTTTTGAAGACAAATGCTCTTGTTGGGCCATCTTGAATTTGTCATTTAAAATGATGTCAATTTGGGCCAGTATAAATTTTTGTCCTGAAGTAAATGGTTAACCTTACTTTTGTGTACAACTTTTTAAGTCCCACTAGTTCAAGCTTTAGTGAGGATATTTCCTAGAAGAAAAGGAATGCCTTTTTGGCTTGCATGTTTTAAACTGTTTGAAAAGAAGCAAGAACTTATCAGATTCAACTACTCCTTCTCTCACAATGTTTTCAGAACTGTCCAACACAAAGGTGTTAGAAGTAAAGTTCCTGTTTGGTATTGGGTTTCTGTTTGGTATTGTGGGAGTTATATATAAGCTTGTGGTCAAATTTGACCTTTTCTTTCAAAATCTGGTCCTTCATATTATTACCCCAATACATTATCACATCAGGTCTGATTTCCTATTTTCTTCCCGAATTTAACTCTTTACCACATAATACCAAGGTTTAACGACCCAATCAAAGGCAAGTTCCCTCATATGAGCCACCTTTAATTTGTCATCTGCAAAATTAATGCTTTCAATTCCGACAAAAGTCTAAGATTTTACTGTGTAAATTCTAGTTCTCTCTGCATGGGAATATTTTGTCATATCTAGATTATACATGTAGAGTCAAGATGACCAAATTTTTTCATGAAAGCCCATGACGGTCAAAATGCAAGGATGTGTCATATGTCAAGGTTGCATTTGTATGTCCATTTTAGAGCTTCTTTCCCACAAGTAATGAAGATTATCTACTAGACTGTTTATCAAATAAATATTAAGATAATATTATGTGAGTCCAAGAAAACCCTGAATGCTGTGATTTAATCCTCTGGGTGCCTTTAGTGAACTGTGATTCCTTTGCTGACAATGTAGATTAAGATCTGTTAACCCTTTCCCAAACAAGCCCTGGTTTTCACGTGTCTGCATTACAAGTCTTTTGAAAACACTGTGGGAAAAGGAGAAATTGCTCGTAACGAGCAATTTCTCCTTTTCCCACAGTGTTTTCTACCCTTTTGGAGAACTTTCTGTCATTTTCATCAAATTTAAAATTGTCGTCTGCAAACTCTTTGAATTTGGACCAGTCTAAAATTTATCGTTTGGGAAAGGGTTAAACTGCTTTCTACATTTCAATGCACCAAGTATTTTTCTTTTTTTTTAATCCAGATCCGATATTCAGAATTGCAGTTGCCCAAAAAATGGCAGATAGGTCTATGTTTTTAAGTCGTGGGAGTTCCATGAGTGAGAAAGGAGAATTATTAAATCCTGACTTTGACAGATTAATAACCCTATAAACACTGCTAGGTTAGCCAGTTAGGCTCCCTGGATTAACCCTTATCTTGCTATATAAAAGAAATGAAACTTTCAAGCCAAAAGTAAAACCCCAAATTTTCCTATTCCTTAGGTATTTTTGAAGGATAGTTATCGGACAGTGCAGATCCAAGATCAGACTGCACATTCTCTGCTGTCTGATCTTGATCTACACTGTCTGCAAAAGGTCAGTGAGTAGCGCTTAGCAGCCTAAGGGTTAACCCAGTAAAAGGTGCTGTCCAGACACCCCTTCTAAATGCTACATGTAGCTGTATGTCCAAATAATTCTCATGGTTACAAGGACTAAAATTCCACTTTATACCTGCAGCTTACTGGTGTATCTCCAGCTGGAATGGTCTATAAAGATACAAAATGTAATTTTGGAATCCTTTTTGGCAACAAAAGAACTCCTTTTTATCAGCATGTTCTTACCAGTGTTATGTTCAATAACCTCTTTTTGCAGATGATGCATTTGATAGATCTCCTTCAGATGCTCTATATAGGTATCCAATGTATCCATTTGGCAAAAACTTCTTGCTTTCTAATTCATTTTGCTTTGAATCACATTTTTTTTTTTGGGGGGGGGGGGGGAGGGGGGGCGTGTAATTCCACTGTATGATCATTCCTGCATGAACGGACCTAGAAGTCAGCTTGGTCAAGCTACTTAGGGAAGGGGCTGAAAGGATCTGAGACAAGTACCCTTATCCTAAATTAGCCTCTACTTTTGATATCTATAATGAAAACTCTATTTGTTAAGTTCTTTTGTCTAGACATAATGTCCAGCCTTGTCCTCAGGCTACCAATCTGACATGATACAATGCCTGAACATGGTCATGGCTGTTTTTGTGGTTTAAGTCTGATCTTGGTCTACCCTATCTGAAAATGCAACCTAAATTGGGCTTTAACCCTTTACAACACAATCCCAAGTTTTAACAACCCTAAGAAGAAAGGCTTTTGCGCACATTGTGGGAAAAGGAGAAAATACTGGTAACCAGCATTTTCTCCTTTTCCCACAATGTTTTCTACCCTATCAAAGACAGAAACCATCATTTGAGCTACACTTATTTTGTCACATGCAAAATGCTTTCAATTTGGTCGAGTTCAAAATCCTGTCATTTGGTAAAGAGCTAAACTCTAAGGGTGAATCTCATACAGTATTAGCCTATTAGTCTAAATCCAATTGATTAGTTACACTTATCTACTCAGCAAGTTCTCTTTTAGACTGGCCATTTAGGCTTGAAATGCCTTTAATCTTGTGTGGGAAAATTTTGGAAACATTCATTGGACCTTTCTCTCGAGCTATAATGAAAAGTTCCACAGCCAAACCCAGCTTCTCATGAAGACAGTATAGAAGAAGATCAGACAGGATTATATAATTGCTTTCACACTGTATATGTTAAGATGAGACTGCACATAACATCCAGTCTGATCTTAGATCTACAGTAACTGCTACTTTTTGATAAAATTTTAGACTCTTCCATACAAAAACATTTGCAGCTGTAGCTCAAATCAAATATACCTCAAATGACAGGTTTTGTCTTTGGTATGGTAGAACTTTTTGTGAGAAAAGGAGAAAATGCTGGTCACCAGCATTTTCTTCTTTTTCCACAATGTTTTCAGGAGCCTTCTTCCTCAAGGCCTTTAGCTCTCTACTGGTCAACAAAATTTCTGATTTGATCTAATTAAAAGTTTTTGCGGACAACAAAAGAAATATGACTAAAAAAAAAATGAAATTTGCTTTTTGAAGGACAGAAAACATTGAGGAAAAAGGAGAAAATGCTGGTAACCATCATTTTCTCCCTTTTCCACAATGTTTTCAAGTGCCCTCTTTCTCAGGGTCATAAAACCTCAAGATTGTTCAGTAAAGGGTTAATTGGCACCCCAGACTCCTCTAAGGGTTATAAGATTTAGAAAACAGATAGCCACTAATAACCAAACAGTTGTTCAAACCATCCCTTTGGTACCAAATTAACCCACACTTGTGACTATTTCGTGAGCAGAAAGATCTAACAAAATTATAATTCGGAAGGTTTGCGCTTCAAATTATTATCATTAAAAACATCTTCTGATATCTAATATAAACATGCTTTTATCTCTCTGAACTTGGAGCAGTCTGTCTGGTCCTAGGTCTACATTGTTGTCCACAATCGAAAAGATTTTGGTTTTGCATATTACATAGAAATGAAAATATCTGTTACATTTATTTAGCAGTCCTTTATACTTCATTAACCCTTTACCACACAATCCCGAGTTTTAATGACCCTGAAGAAGAGGGCTTTTGAAAATATTGCAGGAAAAGGAGAAAATACTGGTAACCAGCATTTATTTCTTTTTCCCACAATGTTTTCTACCCATTGATAGAGAGATTTCAGATTTTCAGTTACACTGAATTTGCCTCCTGCAAATGCTTCCAATCTGGACAATCCTGAGTTTTAATGACCTGAAAAAGAAGCCGTTTGAAAGCATTGTGGGAAAAGGAAAAAATGCTGGTAAAAAGCATTTCCTCCTTTTCCCATGATGTTTTCAATCCTATCAAAGACAAATTCCATTATTTGAACCACATTTAAATTGCCTTCTGCAAAGGCTCCCAATTTGGACAAGTCTACATTTCTGAGCTGTATGGTAAAGAGTTAAAACAGAATGTTGTTGGCAAGGCTGTAATATAGAAAGAGATACAACGAAGAATCAAAGGAGTGATGGGATCAGATAAGGCCCTGTGCTATACCTGCTCATGTTTATTTTGAAAACATTGCTGATCTATCATAAAAGACAAACATTGCACCAATTATTATCACAGTATGAGACAGACCTGCAGTGAATGTTTTTGATCTTGGGTTTTTTGGTCAAACAACACTGATAAAGGAAAGCTGTTACAAACACCAACTGATGCTGGGAGGTAGGGAGGCAACAGAAATCAATTTTCATAGAGCTATCCATCAGCTAAATTGTTGGTTTGTTTGTGGATATTTAACGCTTTAATGCTGTATTGAACATTACTTCCATTATATCACAGCGGCCAGTGCACCTATCAATCCTTTCATGGTGCATCTTTTAGCAGCACTTTGCACAGTATCCTTTCCAAGCCAATACATTCCCCGAAAACCATCACCAACCCAATATTAATCTTTTACCATACAATTTCAAGTTCCAATGACCCTGAAGAAGAGGGCTTTTAAAAAAATATTGTGGGAAAAGGAAAAAATGCTAGTAATGCTTTTGAAAACATAGTGGGTAAAGGAGAAAATGCTGGTAATCAGCATTTTCTCCTTTTCCCACAATGTTTTCTACAATTCCCAAAACAAAGTTCCATTTCTGAGTAACATTTATTATGTCTGCAAACACTCTCAATTTGTACTAGCCTAAAATGTGTCGTTTAGTAAAGAGTTAAACTTGTTGGCATTGACAACCGAACAAAATTAATGTAGAAGGGGTGTACCCGTTACTAAACACCTAAGCCACATTTTTGACTGTTCATTAATACAGCCACCTACGCTGAACTGCTAATGTCGCCTATGACAACATCAACACACACGGCACATTTTTATCGTAGATAGATGCCAGTACATAACATCCAGTGTTCTGCCGAGGCCGCGTATTTGCGATTTTCTCGCTAAAAAATTCAAAATGTCGCAGAAAAAATCGGTAAAAGGCGATTCCTGTAGCATATGAAAAATTGGGGAATCAGCCGCGTAACTATTACAATTTAGCGTTTTTCATGGGCGCCCAAGGTGCGGATATGCAAAATGAAATTTGATTGGACGCACACCAAAAACAACAACCAAGTATTGATCTTGTACTTTAGTGTCATTACGTAGTATCTTTTGCAATCTCAGCCGGAAAATGGTTTCGTCGCCACGGCGAAAAAGCCAGGTACTATCCTAAACTTCCATGGTCATTCAAAGCATACCAACAATCAGAGCTCATAGTCCGATATTGTTCTGATGCTCATTACCCCTCCCAGTCAATAAACATTGTCAGAAGATAGTAAAAAATACCTGTTCGACAGTTCTTAGTATTTAAAAGAACATTCTTCGTTGGAATATGATCGGGACCGCAACTTTATGGGTTGTAAAATGTGTTGAAAAAAACCCAAAAGTATGCATTTACTGAAAAAAGAAATGTAACTTCAGAACAACTTACTCATATATGCATGACGTGCAGAGAATGTCTATCGTAGATCAGCCGTCATGGCCAAGTCTTTTCGGGGGATTTTAAGAAAACTGTACGGTAGGGAAAGTCTCAATGAGAAATAATTAGCTGTGTTAGTTGCATTTAAATCAGCATTTTGGCTGGTGAAAGAGAATACAGCAATTTACAAGTCTGGGGAACTAATTTCAATCTCTTATTTTTAAACCATTTTAATGCATACTAGATTCTGTCCCAGAATTTTTAAAAATGTCTCAAACTTTTTTGGATGAGTGAGACATTTGTCTCTACTTTTTAAAACCCTCGGCAGAACACTGAACATCTAACGGTAGACATGCCCTTCGGAAAGCCTGGTGTAAATGGCTGCAATATCGAACGATGGTATTAAATCTGAACACGAGCGGTTCTAACTTTGAACTGTAATTTTTTAAAGAACAAAGCTTACGGTCAGAAATAACAACCACTTAATATCAGTCATAGATTTAAATCAAGTTGTGAAACTTCGTTTTGATCATATTCTTTGATGTAACTTCCAGAAAAAGCTTACATGAATTTAGCATTTTAAGTGGTTGTTTTAATGAAGTCAAAATGCGGCTTAGGTGTTCGGTGATAAGCCCAGCCAGTCATGTCTGCTTTT
This sequence comes from Tridacna gigas, assembly GCA_945859785.2. Classification (NCBI taxonomy): domain Eukaryota; kingdom Metazoa; phylum Mollusca; class Bivalvia; order Cardiida; family Cardiidae; genus Tridacna; species Tridacna gigas. Next base: position 28,400,291 of record OX244036.2, on the reverse strand, counting down.
ACTAGCAAAAACAGACGTGAATATTAATGTATATTGAAGCCACACTTCTGAATCAAATTTACTGCTCTGTAGGTCTACTGCAAAAAGGTCAAACTGTACCAAATCACTGTCAAGAATATTAACATTCAGTAATAAAACCCGAATAAAAAATAGTGATTCCAATTCCGAACCCCACTGTATTGCACTTAATATATATTGGGACGTTGAGGACTCTTTAGACTATGATAGAGTAACGTCAAAACATCCTTAAAAATAGCCGACAACAGAAAAAATAAGCACCAGTGCACGACGAGAGCCTTAAGAAACATCCACGGTAATATTACGTCTTGTGTAATTTTACTTACCTTGACAGTCTAAATTGATACTTTAGATTATAAGTCTGTTACGAAGAGCATGACACCAAACCAAATGGCATGGTCAGGAGAAATCAATACCTGACGTCAAAATTGCGACATTGTAGGGTTAGTACAGTGTTTTCTGGAAATATTGTGAGGTGTTTAAAATATTTGGATTTAGACGCTGTTCAGAATTATGCTCTAGATGCCTCTGAAAAATTATGGTTAAAAAATGTTTTGACAAAAATGCTGAAATTAATGACCATTATCATTATACTGTCTGCTTTGCTGACACTTTGTGACCAAAGCAACCTTTAACCCGTTAACTCTTTACTACACGACAAAAATGCAGACTTGACCAAATTCAAAGCATTCATGGGAAAAAGAGAAAATGCTGGTTACCAGGATTTTCTCCTTTTCCCACGATATTTTCAAAAGGCTTCAAATCCTCTGGGTCGGTACAACTTGGGATTGTGTGGTAATGGGTTAAGAAACAATTCCAAGTTTAAACAACCCTAAAGAAGAAGGTTCTGGAAAGCATTTGTAGGATAGAAAACATCATGGAAAAAGGAGAAAATGCTAGTTACCAGCATTTTCTCCTTTTCCCACCATGTTTTCAAAAGGTTTCAAATCCTCTGGGTCGTTATAACTAGGGATTGTGTGTAAAAAGGTTCAGAAACAATTCCAAGTTTAAACAAAGAAGAAGGCTCTGGAAAGCACTTGGGAGAAAGAGAAAGTTTCCCACAAGGTTTTCAATAATTTCAAAGTCTGTTTCCATCATTTGAACAACATTTGAATTGTTGTCTGCAAACGATTTGAATTTGGACGAGTCTAAATTGTTTTGTTTGGTAAAGACTTAAACAAAAGTTTTGTTTGATTTTTTTCTGGATTGAATATGAAATGTCATTGATTTGGCTCTCAATAATTCCATCTAAAATATTGAAACAATATGTCTGCCACAAGGTAGTAATTCATTCTTGGCAACAGGTAGCGAGGTCAAACTACATCAAATTCTAGGGTAATGCTGGTGAGATATCAAATGCCATCCAGTCGATCAAAAATCCTGATAAATATATTTGCTGGGGATAATTTTGATATTATCATCAAATTAATAGCAGAGTTATCAATGAGCAATATCAAGAAAATGTTCTACAACACTGATTTATCTATACCAGATAGGATAGAGCACAATGACTCCAACCAGAATATATTTCACTGCATAGTTGAGCTCTTCACCAGACGATAAAAAATTCAGATTCTTTAAAATTCAAAAGTGTTGCACTGAGCCCCAATAGCACAGTTGGACTTGAGAACAGCTGTCCAAGGTTTAAATCCCCAGCACCACAAACTTCTTTCAAAGGACTGATGATAGTCATTCCAACAGGATTCTTTCCTCTCTCTCAGCTGATCATTTTTTGAACATATCAGTAATCACGTTTAAGTAGGAAAGCAGCCAGAGGCTTGGGAAAAATATTTTGCTAAGATCTGGTAAAAGAAACTCCAAGAAAACAATGATGGATTGGTGCACTGGCTGTCGTGATAAACCTGAAAATTCATAATGTTGAAAACAATGTAAACACCATAAAAATCAATCAATCAAAGCTGCTGCAGATGACATAAAATGTGGCTAAAATGATGACACTTGTCTCTGAAAGTGTAGAAAAAATATTGTGGGAAAGGGAGAAAACTTGGGATTGTTTGGTAAAGGGCAGATGACAAAAGTTTAGACTTGTCAAAATTCAAAACTATTGCATGCCACAAATCAAATGTGACTAAAATAATAATACTTGTCTCTGAAAGGGTAGAGAACATAAGAGAAAATGCTGGAAATCAGCAGTGGGAAAACAAGAAAATGCTGATAACCAGAATTTCTCCTTTTCCAATAATGTTTTCAAAATCCCTTTTCATCAGTGTCTCCTGCCAGAACATATTTCACTGCAGGTATTAGATACCAAGCTCAAACCTAAAATAGATTGACCATTATGATAACAAAAAAAAAATATGATTTATTATGCACCTTTGAATTTATGATAAACAAAAGAGTTTTGCATGGAATTGAATTCTTTGAAGGAATTCTAAAGAGGACAACAGTAGAACTATTTCTGTGAATTTAAATCAAAACTGATTTCATGATTTCAGAGATGTCTGTTCAAAAATGTTAATGCACATAGGGATGGATGCAGCACACTTGCATGACAGAAACCGGGCCATGACATAAACTTAATGGCCTTAAGCGTGCAACCAGATCTTTGCTGGAAAAGAAGTAAATGCTGGGATTTGCTTTGAAAGGCCAGGAAACATTGTAGGAAAGGAGAATTTAAGGCTGCTTACCAGCATTTTCTCCTTTTCCTAGTGTTTTAACCCTTTCCCAAATGATAAATTTTAGACTGGTCCAAATTGAAAGAGTTTGCAGACGACAATTTTAAATTTGATGAAAATGACAGAAAGTTCTCCAAAAGCGTTGAAAACACTGTGGGAAAAGGAGAAATTGCTCTTAACGAGCAATTTCTCCTTTTCCCACAGTGTTTTCAAAAGACTTGTACTGCAGACACATGAAAACCAGGGCTTGTTTCGGAAAGGGTTAAGAAGGCTTTTTCCTTAGGGTTGTTAAAACATGGGATTATTTAGTAAGTTAAACTGTATTCCGGAAATAATACATATTTTAGTACTGATACAACTTTCTTTCCAAAGCCACCGACTGCTTTTCTCACATGCATCAGGGGTGAAAGGCTAAAAAGTGCCAGGAAAAAAAATGTGCTTCAACCACATATTGAACTCGCAACCACCAGGTCACAAGTCGGATATGCTAACCACTGAGCTACCTGGGCAGGCAGTTTGGGTCTGGACAAGTCCAAAATTTTGTTGTGTGATAAAAGGTTAAACACTCAAGAATTTATTTTACCCAAAAATCTTATAAATGTGGAGGAAATCTGCCTTCCCATAACTGTTGAAATCAACATCTGCCAATTCCATCTTCCCAGTGTTTACAGAATCGGGAAGCTGTTCTGCACAATGATTCACTTGAATGCCTGTTAACTCTTTCACCATCTTTCACATCTGTAGTTGCCTTAGCGGCCAGTGAAGATCAAGATCAGACAACACAAAAACTGCAGTCTGATCTTTGTTCAACACCGTCCGCCTTGCTAGGACATTGTAGATAAAACCTACCTTGAAAAGGCATTTATTTGGACCTTATTTCTAGATTGAAAATGTCTGCCAGGTTTATTCGGCCCCCTTAGGTTTACCTTGTCACTGCTAATGACGACATAAAAAGCTTTTGCAATCAGCATAGATAATGATTAAACTCCATCAGACCTGCTGTCTGATCTTGCAACTATACCTGTCAATACCTGACATTTAACTATGAAAATGATTATCTTTTGTTACGAGAGATGTCAACTTATAGACATGGAGAAAAGGTGAGATTTATCCGTTAGAAGCAAAGGGTAAAACTGACAGGAGATTGTCTGGCAACAGACATCTCTAAATTTCATATCTTTTCCAAGTACTTCTCAGTACTCCATCTCCCACTTCCTCTTTTCTTTCACAGTTACATGTCTGAATTTTGGTAATTCTTACATCATTTGGATGCATAAAAAACAATTATGTTAAAACAGTTTGCATGGTGTTTAACCCTTTACCACACAATCCCCAGTTTTAACGACCCTGCATAAAGAGCCTCTTGAAAACTTTGAGGGAAAAGGATAAAACGCTGGTAACCAACATTTTCTTCTTTTCCTACAATATTTTCTACCCTATCAAAGATAAACTCTATCATTTAAGCCACATTTATTTTGCCGTCTGCAGATACTTTCAATTTGGACGAGTCTACATTTTTGTAGTGTGGTAAAGTGTTAACTCTTTACCAAATGACAAAATTTAAGGCCTATCCAAATTGAAAGAATTGGTAGATGACAAAATAAATGTGACTGAAAAACTTAAATTTGTTTTGGGGAAGGTAGAAAACATTGTGGGAAAAGGAGAAAATACAGGTAACCAACACTTTCTCCTTATCCCACTATGTTTTTAAAGGGCTTCTTTCACAGGGTTGTTAATAGTGGGAATTGTGTGGTAAAGTATTAAACGCCATTTCAATACAATTTCATTTATATCGCTGTCACCAGTGCACCTATCAATGCTTTCCTGGAAGTTCTTTTACTAATATCATGTACAATAATCTTCACATGCCACTGGCAGCTTTCCTACATACACATCATCCATAAAAAGTTCAATGATGCCTAGGTAACAAATTTCTCAAAATAACAAATATTTTGGATGTCATAATGTTTTCATTTCTTCTTAATTCAAATTCTATTCATTCTGTCATCTAGTTTTATCCGATTCTCCACCTAACAAGAGAGTTTTGTTGAATATCATGAACAAGAGGGCCATGATGGCCCTGGATTGCTCACCTGAGTCAATAGGCGAAATTCCCCCCCCCCCCAGGTCATAATGACCCAATTTAAAACTCATCTGAGATATTATAAAGACAAACATTCTGACCAACTGTCAGGTCAATTGAGCTGAAAATATGGCCTCTGAGGTGTCCAAAATGTATTTCTTCAATATGACCTAGTGACCTGGTTTATGACCCTATGTGACTATATTTCGAACTCATCCAAGATATCAAGGCAAACTTGTTAACCAAGGTTCAGGTGAACTGGGCAAGAATTGCTGCCTCCAGAGTGCCCACAAGGTATTTCTGTAATTTGACCAAGTGACCTAGATTATGACCCTATGTGACCCAATTTCAAACCCATTCATGATATCATCAAGTCAAACATGCCGACAAATTTTCAGGTCAGTTGAGCAAAAATTGTGACCTCTAGAACGCCTACAATACACTTCTTTAATTTGACCTAGTGACCTAGTTTATGACCCTATGAGACCCAATTTCTGATCAATCCGATATATCATCAAATCAAACATGTAAACCAGTTTTCAGGTCTATTTAGCTAGAATTGTGACCTCTAGAGTGCTCACTAGGTATTTCTTTCATGTGAACCAGTGCAGGGCTTTAGTTAGACCCGTAAACCGGGGTTTTGACGCACAAAATCTTCAAAGTCCCTTTGACACACAGGAAATTCCGAACAAGGGGTTATTTTGACCCCCCAAAATTTTCAGAGATGCATCAAAAATATATCAAACAACAATCATATCAAAAGATAATCATGTTAAAGGCGTGAAAATCTTCAGAATGGTGTTAAACTGCTGCATAAAATCAGCGAAGTGTGACCGGAAGGTGATAATTGACTTGTTACCTGTGATAATCGTAGGTTTATAACTGGCACTAACCTTGCTAACAGTGATAGACAGGGCAATAAATTCAGTATATTGGTGTATCCTTTTGAAGTTTAACCACTGATGTATGGATATTGTAAAACATCTTCACTCCCGCGAATGTCCACCATTTTGCTCAACATTTGTACCCAATAATAATCATACTTTTTTTAATTTTATTAGAAACAGTTAAGTTGAAAAAAATAACCTATGAAACATGTATCTGCATCTCATTTCACACAAAAAGATACCTTAAACTGTCCTTATGAATAAAAATAACTTTAATTATTTAGACCCAAGAAAATTATGATACTTTACATATTTCTGGATGGTACTAGAAATTGGATAATAAATCTTATCTTCATTTCAGCAAAGTTTTAAAAGGAAATTCTTAGTGAAATTTATTAACCATATTTTTTATTGATTGTTTAGGTCGACAAGGTTTTAACTTTGGCCTCCTTGAACATATTGTGTGTGGGGAGGGGAGGGGCGGAGGGCAGGGCGTTTTGGGGATCCTCTTTGAAATGTAAAATTTTACTAATCAATTATTAACTTCACATCTTTATTGCAATATTGATAATAAATCCAACAACAACAACAACAAATTGTTGACTAAAGACTCTATAATTTTCCATTTTGACTCTTGAATTTTTTTGGTTTGACTCCTGAAAAATTAGATTTGACCCCTAAAATTTTAGGGTCAAGGGGTCAATGACTCCTGAATTTCAGAGGCTAGCTAAAACCCTGCCAGTGACCTTGTTTATCACCCTATGTGACCCAATTTTGAACTCGTCCAAGATATCATCAAGACAAACATGCTGACCAATTTTCAGGTCAATTGAGCAAGAATTGTGGCCTCTAGAGCGCCCACAAGATATTTCTTTAAATTTGACCTAGTGACCTAGTTTATGACCCTATGTGACCCAATTTTGAACTCATCCATGATTTTATCAAGACAAACATGCTGATCAATTTTCAGGTCAATTAGGTAGAGTTGTAGCTCTAGAGCGCCCACAAGGAATTCTTGTAAGTTGATCTAGTGAGACCTAGTTTACGACCCTTGGTGACCCAAATTCAAACTCATCCGAAATTTCATCAAGACAAGCCTTCTGACCAATTTTCAGGTCAACTGAGAAGGAAATGTGGCCTCTAGCGTTTCCACAAGGTATTTCTTAAATTTGGCCTAGTGACCTAGTTTATGACCCAAGGTATCCCAAATTCAACCTCATCCGAGATTTTTATTGAGACAAAGATTTCAACCAATTTTCAAGACAACTGAGCAATAAATGTGGCCTATAGACTGCCCACAAGGTATTTCTTTAATTTGAAATAGTGACCTACATTATGTTCCCATGTGACACAATTTTGAACTCATCCTAGATTTCATCAACACAAACATTCTGGCCAATTTTCAGGTCAATTGAGCAAAAAAATGTGGCCTCCAGAGTGCCCACGAGGTGTTTCTTTAATTTGACCTAGTGACCTAGTTTATGACCAAAGGTGACCCAATTTCAAACTCATCCTAGATTTAATTAAGACACACATTCTGACCAATTTTCAAGTCAATTGAGCAAAAAATGTGGCCTCTAGAGTGCCCACAAGGTATTTCTTGAATTTGACCTAGTGACCTAGTTTATGACCCCAGGTAACCCAATTTCGAACTCATCCAAGATTTCATCAAGACAAACATTCTGACCAATTTTCAGGTCAATTGAGCAAAAATTTGGCCTCCAGAGTGTCCACAAGGTATTTCTTTAATTTGACCTAGTGACCTAGTTTATGACCAAAGGTGACCCAATTTCAAACTAATCCGAGATTTAATTAACACAAACATTCTGACCAATTTTCAAGTCAATTGAGCAAAAAATGTGGCCTCTAGAGTGCCCACAAGGTATTTCTGTAATTTGACCTAGTGACCTAGTTTATGACCAAAGGTGACCCAATTTTGAACTCATCTGAGATTTCATTGTGACAAACATTCTGACCAATTTTCAGGTCAACTGAGTAAGAAATGTGGCCTCTAGAGTGCGCACAAGGTATTTCTTTAATTTGACCTAGTGACCTAGTTTATGACCAAAGGTGACCAGGTGACCCAAATTCGAGCTCATATGAGAATTCATCAAGACAAACATTCAGACCAATTTGCAGGTCAATTGAGTAAAAAATGTGGCCTCCAGAGTGTACACAAGGTAAATGTTGACGATGGACAACGGACGCCAGACATGTACAAAAGCTCACCTTGAGCATGTTGTGCTCAGTAGAGCTAAAAATGAGCAAAGCAAGTGTACATAGTTTAATGTCTTTCTTAAATTCTAGCAACCCTGAGATAGAAGGCTTTTGATAACATTGTGGGAAAAGAAGAAAATGCTGGCAACCAGCCTTTCCCTCAATGTTGCCAACCTCAGCCCTTTCCCAAATGACAAAATTTAGACATATCTGCAAACAACACTCTCAGAATTTGTACAAATAAGCTTGAGTTCTCCAATAGGGTAGAAAATATTATGGGAAAAGGAGACAGTATATCAATATTATCAAAAGCAATCTTTTCCAGGATCTTGAAAACTTTGGACTGTTTGCTAAAGGCTAATCCCAGGCAACATTTCAAAAACTGTGTATGCCCTATGTAACTGCTTTCAATATGGAAAAGTCTAAAAATTTTCTTGTCTGGTAGAGAGTCATGATGTTGCTTTGACGGTATCTTCATGGCAAACAGATTTCAGGGAATCAGAAGAAAAACTTGAGATTCTTAAAATTCTCAGAATGTTCAATACATGCAGTTTGACACATCTGCAGTTAATAGCTCATCATGTTTAACCCTTTACAAGACAATCCCATGTTTAACCCTTTACCAAACAAGCCTGGGTTTTAAAGGCCCTGGAAATGAAGCCTTTTGAACAAGTTGTTGGAAATGCAGAAATGCTGGTAACCAGCATTTTCTTCGTATCTCAAAATGTTTTCTACTGTATCAAAGACAAATTTCATCAGTTGAGCCACATTTCAGTTGTCATCTGCAAATGCTTTCAATTTGGAAAAGTTTAAATATTTGTCATCTGGCAAAGAGTGAAAATGCATTAGGAAACTTCTTAAAACACTGTGGGAACAGTTTTCCACAATGTTTTCCATAATTTAAAAAAACAAATTCCCCCCGTTTGTTTGAGCTATATGCAAATGCTTTCAATTTTGACAATTTAAAAGTTTTGATATCGGGTAAAGCAATCCAAATTCTCAATAGCATCCTAAGGATTACAAAACATGTTACAGCCCAATGATGTGAATTCTTTTTAAAAGTGTAGAAAAAATTTGTGTGAAAAGGAGAAAATGCTTACCAGCATTTTCTTCTTATTTCACTTGGTTTTCAAAAGCCATGATAAAAAAAACCAGAACAAATTTTAATTCATCAACTTTTGTATAATCTAATATCCCTGTACCACTACCATAAGTTTTGATGACCTTAAGAAAGAAAGCTTTCAAAAACCTGACATTTTCTCCCATAATATTTCCAAACCTTTTTAAAGACAAATTCAGTCATTTTAGCCATATCTAATTTATTGCCTGTAAATGCTTTCCATTTGGACAACACTAAAACTTTGTCGTCTGGTAAAGATTTGAAGATACAATTATTTCAATAATTTAACATAAAGTAAACTATTGAAGGAATTTCTTGCTAAATATTTGCGTTGCTGGTTAACCAAAATTTCAGTTTGTCTGGAGTCAACAGTCATATGAAAATATTTGTATTTTTAATTGACAAGTTTTTTTTTGTCCATTTGTACAAGTAACCAAATGTAGCTTCATTTAACCATAATATCAACTTGGCCTATGGTATATTCACCGACTGTTCTAAATTGTAGTTTAATTCTATTTCTTATGAAATTCACAGAACTGTCTAAAATGCAGAGGAACCAAATGGCCAAACTCAATGGTTCAGCCAGTCAGAAACTGTGTGACTTTAGAATTGAATTAACCCTTTACCACACACCCCGAGTTTTAATGACCCAGGGGAAAAGGACTTTTGAAAATTTTATGGGAAAAAGAGACAAATTCATATGTGTTGTCTGCAAATTAAAAATTTTGGTCTAGTCTAAAATTTTGTCCTTAGGTAAAGAGTTAAGAATACTATTTAGCATTAAGGTTGGGCCGTAGGAGATTCTAGGACATTGTCTCAATGAATTAAACAAACAAGGGTCCCAACATAATGTACACAGGTACAACTTTGTCCCTTTTAAATCTATTTGATATTCAGTCTTGAGTGCATTTGTCCGACTAATTTTGGAAATGTCCCTTAATTCTGCAACTATTTGAGACAACTTCTAAACAGTTCTTGGGTCAGGCTGTTGGGGAATATGAAAAGGGTCAAAGTGAACCAATCAAACACTGCACAGGACTTCACCTTTAAGAACAATCTTGCATGTGATCCTAAGGAAGAAGGCTTCTGAAAACAATGTTAACTCTTTACCAAACCACAAAATTTCTGACCAGTCTAAATTGAAAGCATTTGCAGACAACAAAATAAATGTGACTGAAAATTTGAAATTTGTTTTGGGAAAGGTAGAAAACATTGTGGGAAAAATAGAAAATGCTGGTTACCAGCATTTTCTCCTTTTCCCACAATGTTTTCAAAAAGGTTGTTAAAAGTTGGGATTGTGTGGTAAAGGGTTAACAAGCATTTTCTCCTTTTCCCACATTTTCTAACCTTCCAAGGATCCAGTCGTTTGAGGCAGTCATAATAAGTTATTCTAAGATGTTTGTTGATTGGTGAAGAGTAAAGAATTAAGTCAGAATTATCTCATTTTTAAGATAAAAGAAAAATACAAAATGAGCCATGCTCTGATAAAAGGGGGTTTAATCCACTTCCTTTATGCATTATCCCAAGCACGTCATCACGTAATGGATTATGTAAAACAGCCTGTAAATGCATGAACTAGAGGCCCTTGGGGGCCTGAAATCGCTCTACTGGCGGTGAGTTTGCCTTTTTTCTAGCATACATTATGAATTCATGATGCAAAAAGATGAAAAACAAACATCCCCCCCCCCCCAAAAAAAAACAGGGTTATTGTTGCAACTGGGCTTGAGTGCACTAAGAAAGCACAAGTAGGCATGCTGAATTGAACAAATAAAGAAAAAAAAATTGAAGTACAATTTCTCAAAACCAACAGTTTGAAATGCAGCCAAATTTTGATGGGGTGTCAGTACTCATTGTATAAAACAATCCCTGCAAATTTCAAAGAAATGGACTAATAATGTGGACTGTGTTGAGTAAACAATCCCTGGTCTTCAAATGGCTGCTTTTTCTTAACTGATTTCTAGATCTTCTTTATTTTTAATAGAGTTCAATCCCTTGATGACACAAATAATCTTTGAAAGTTTCAAAAGAATTGGATTTAAAATGCCGACTTAATTGCGTAAAAAAGAAATGTAAATTTTCAACTTTAAATGGCTCCTTTTCCCATACTGATTGTCAAATGTTTTTCAAAATCGATAGAGTTCAAGCTATTGATAATATAAAACAACTGTGCAAGTTTAATGAAAATTCGACCACAAATGCCAAGTCTTAGCTTAAACAAGAAATATAACTTTTTGAATTTAAACGGCTCCTTTTCCAATACTGATTGTCAAATTTTTATCAAAATAAATAGTGTTCAAGCTTTTGATGATATAAAGCAACTGTGCAAGTTTCATGAAAATCCAATTACAAATGCTGAATTTATTGGGTAAACAAGAAATGAAAATTTTGAACTTTAAATGGCTACTTTTCCCATACTGATTGTCAGATTTTTTTCAAAATCAATAGAATTCAAGTTTCAATGAGATTAACAATCTGTGCAAGTTTCACAAAATTCCGACCACAACTGCAGACTTTATTGCATAAACAAGAAATTTAAATGTTGAACTTTAAATGGCTACTTTTCCTACAATGACTGACTTTTTTTAAAATCAATAGGGTTCAAGCTATTGATGAGATAAACAATCTGTGGAAGTTTCACGAAAATCTGACCACAACTGCAGACTTAATTGTGTAAACAAGAAATTTAAATGTGGAATTTTAAATGGTTGCTTTTTCTACACTGATAATCAGATTTTTTCCAAAATCACTAGGGTTCAAGCTATTGATGAGATAAAGAAACTGCAAGATTCACAAAATAAGACCACAGCTGCAGACTTTATCGCATTAACAAGAAATTGAAATTTTGAATTTTAAATGGCTGCTTTTCCTACACTGATTGTCAGATTTTTTTCAAAATCTATAGGGTTCAAGCTATTGATAAGATAAACAAACTCTGCAAGTTTCACGAAAATCTGACCACAAATGCAGACTTTATCGCATAAACAAGAAAAAGACTAACAGACAGACGGACAGACAGATGACGGAAACCACGCCATGACATAAGCTCTGCTGGCTTACAGCCAGTAGAGCTAAAAATTAGAACTTCATCAATAGAATGAAGAGTTTATTTATTCTACAATTTAAGCTAATAAACAGTGATAAATTGTCAATAGTGTTGGTCAAACATTGACTTTCATTCTGATAGCAAATACAATAAATATAAATTTTTTTCATCCTTTATCAAACAGTCCCCATTTTTAATGACTTTGAGGAAGAAGGCTTTTTAAAATTTTGTTGAAAACTTTGTTTGAAAAGGAGAAAATGCTGGATATCAGCATTTTCTCCTCTTCCAAAAATTTTTCTACCCTTTTAAGTATTAACAACAAATTCAACCATTTCAGCCACCTTTTTATTCCTTTTCTGCGAGACTTGGTGCTTTAAATTTGTACAAGTCCAAAATTTTGGACAGGACCAAATTGAAAGCAGTCACAGATGACAAATTAAATGTGGCTTAAATGGTGATTTATGTATTGGATTGGATGGAAACACTGTGGGAAAAGGAGAAAATCCTGGTTATCGGGGTTGTTAAAAATCAGGACTGTGTGGCAAAGAGTTAATGCACTAGTAAATCTACAACTTGTTGGTCACTTAATTTGTAAAAAATTTGCAGCGAATGGGGCAACTATTACTTGTGATGAGCAATTACATGTACATGTACTTCTTTTCCTCCACCATTTTCAATCTAATTCATGAAAAATATAATCTTCAGTTCTATTATTTGAAATAATCAACATCATGTCACTTTTACTGCAAGCAGTTTTTGATGGGTTTGAAATGGCCTTTAAGATAATGGGCTATCAATCTGGTGGAATTTTTCCATCTCCATTTTGTGGCAATGATTTTAAAAAGGGCCCATTATCTACCCATTATCAAAATGTAAAAAAAAAAATTTTTGCTTGCTGTAATGGTTCCATAATTAACTGACAATAGTTTGTCATTCTTCCCAAATTCTTGAAATGAACAGTTTTACACCCACATGGGGCAGGGATGAGAGCACCTGCTTACAAAGCTACAGGTTGTGCACTATTTTCAAAAGCTGTACAGATAATAAACTAAATGTGGTACAAATGCTTCAAGAGTCTGTCAAATTTGTTTCAATAGGACATAGAGTTAACCCTTACAGCGCCTTTCATGACTATAGTTGCCTTTGCGGCCAGAGTAGATCAAGATCAGGCTGCACAAAACGTGCAGCCTGATCTTTGATCTACACTGTCCGCTTTGCTAAGACACTAGACATAAAAAGTGATCACAAAATTGTAATTATCTTGGTGTTGGTCTAGACTGAAAGTGTCCACTGGGTTTATTTGGCACCTTATAGGTTAAAACACAAAAACCTGAAAGAAACAGTATTCACACAAGCATAAAATCAAAGATATGGATTAAAGCAATGGGTACAGCTATCATGCTGTGAAATCAGTTAACATGTGAAAGACTTTGATGAAATATTTCTGATTGAGGCCAATGATAACATACCAATAGGCAGAGAGATTCCTTCATTATCTTTCAATCATCAGTACAAGTATTAACCCTTAAACTGCTAAAAAAAATGAAATAAAAATTTCCATACAATAGTTAAAAACCAAATATTGCAATTTCAAAGTTGATTTCACCAGATAGAAAAGAATGTATCCGACAGTGTAGATCAAAGATCAGACTGCATGTTCTGTGCAGTCTGATCCTGATCTACACTGTCTGCAAAAGGTCAGTGAGTTACATTTAGCAGCTTAAGGGTAAACTGTAAGAGTGCCTTTCATGACTAAGGTTACTGGACAGTGTAGATTAATATCAGACTGCACAAAATATGCAGTATGATCTCAAAGGGTCCTTGAGTCTTGCTTAGCAGGCTAAGGGTTAAACTAATTCTTTTCCAATTCTTTTCTGACTCACTTTTGCTTGTTTTTGATCCAGAAGGTCTGAAAATGGCCCATTTGAAAATGAGTCCGCTCCTAACCCTTAACCATACAAGTGTTGAACACAATTTTAGACTTGTCCAATTCGAAAGCACTTGCAGATTACAATTTAACCCTTTACCAAATGACAAATTCTTGGACTAGTCAAAATTTAAAGCATTTGCAGGCAACAAACTAAATGTGGTTAAAACGATGAGATTTGTCTGTAAAAGGGCAGAGAAGATTGTGGGAAAAGGAGAAAATGCTGGTTACCAGCACTTTCTCCTTTTCCCACTATGTTTTTGAAAAGCTTTTTCTGCATGGTAGCAAAAACTCGAGATTGCGTGGTAAAGGATTAAATGTTACTCAACTTAAAAAGGATAGAAAACACAGTGTGAAAAGGAGAAAAATGCAGCCTTATCAGCATTTTCTCCTTTATCCACAATGTTTTCAAAAGCCTTCTTTCTCAGGTTATTAAAAGTCAGGACTGTCTGGCAAAGGGTTAACCAAACAACAAATGTTGGACTCATCAACTGAAAGCAGTAAGTGTTCCAGACTAAACATTATATATCTCAAATGATAGATTTGACTTTAAAAGGAGAAAAAAAATACACGAAAAAAGGCGAAAATGTTGGTGCCAAGCACATTTCCTCCTATTCTCACAATGTTTTCAAAAGCTTTCATCCTCAGGTTAAATCATTTCTAGACCACAAAATTCTAATAGAATTTGTCATTTGCAAATGCTCTTGCTATGGATTACTCTAACATGGTGTGGTCTAATAACCCTTCACCAAACACTTCCAAGTTTTAACGAATTTGAGCAAGAGGGCTTTTGAAAACATTGTGGGAATAGGAGAAAATGCTGGTCACCAGCATCTTCTCCTTTTCCCACAATGCTTTCTACCCTTTCAAAGACAAATTTCATAATTAGTGCAACATTTTATTTGTCGTCTGCAAATGCTTTTAACTTGTTCAAGCCTGAATCTCTCTCAAGTGGTAAAGGGATAAAGAACCATGCAGTTTGTATTTCACACACACCCTGATCAGGAGTTCATTTCAAGCTATTGACATACATGTAATACAAGGTAAAGAAGGAAAAAACAAATCTGCCCCCAAGGAAGCAGGAAAAACCAATCTGCCAGGGGATGGGAAACAAAGATGTGACCCCATAGTCAACAACCCCAGCTGTTTTATGAAAATATTTGGTGTTGGGGAACAATGTTAAGCTGGAATCGTTTGAATCACAGAAATTTTTAGTTCCCTTCAAAGAAACTTTGTAAAGTTAATACATCTTATCTTTGATTTAAATCTTACACAAACTTTGTAACTAAAGCACATTTTGCATCTTGCATTTTAATAGGAAATAAAAATATTTATTGTAACAGAAAAAGGCTAAGGAATTGTCCAATATTCAATTTCATGGCAGCTGCTGCACTGTATGCTACAGGGATATTCCTATTGGAAATCCGGGGCTGAATGTGGGCCCCAGAAAGTTCCCCAAAACATTTTGTTTTTCCAATGTAATATCAGTAAATATTCAAATCATGCTTTGTTATTTCAGCACATCATTAGTTGACTTAAATGTACTTCTACAGCACACCACCTGCATTTTCAAGGTTGAAAAATGACCTATTTCTTTACCACACAACAACATTTTAGACTGGTCCAAATTGAAAGCATTTGCAGATAACAAATTAAATGCAAATGAAAAATTACTACTTGTTTTGGGAAGGGTAGAAAATATTGTGGGAAAAGGAGAAAATGCTGGTTACCAGCATTTTCTCCTTTTCCCACAATGTTTTCAAAAGACTTCTATCTCAGGGTCGTTAAAACTCGGGATTGTGTAGTAAGGAGAGTTAACCAAGCTTCCAACTTACAAGTTTGAGAGAATTTACCATTTCACTTTCTTATAACCTTTGACTGCACAATCCCCAGTCTTAATGAGCCTGTGAAATAGGCCTTTTGAAAACACTGTGGGAAAAGGAGAAAATGCGGGTAAACAGCATTCTCCTTTCTATGAAATACAAATTCCGCATCATTTGAACCACGTTTAAATTGTCTGCAAATGCTCATAGTTTGGGTAAGTCCACATTTTTGTTGCGTGGTAAAGAGTTCGTTTTAAGGTCCCCAGGACTCTAGCGAAAAGATGTTTTCAAATGCTTCCTTCCATGGGATCGTTAAT
This sequence comes from Tridacna gigas, assembly GCA_945859785.2. Lineage (NCBI taxonomy): Eukaryota > Metazoa > Mollusca > Bivalvia > Cardiida > Cardiidae > Tridacna > Tridacna gigas. Next base: position 28,384,220 of record OX244036.2, on the reverse strand, counting down.
ACTCAGGATTGTGTGGTATAGGATTAATCCTTTACCACACAATCCCAAGTATGAACAACCCTGGGGAGGAAGGCTTCTGAAAACATTGTGGGAAAAGTAGAAAATGCTGGTAACCAGCATTTTCTCCTTTTCCCACAATGTTTTCTACTCAATCAGAGACAAATTTTGTCATTTCAATCATGTTTAATTTACCGTCTGAAAATGCTTTGAATCTAGATGAGTCTAAAATTTCGTCATTTAGTAAAGGGTTAAACTGTCTACAAGATAACAAAATTTCAGACTTGGAAGCTACAAATGTGATCTCAAATGATAGCTTTTGTCTTTGAAAGGGTGGAAAACATTTTTGGAAATACAGAAAATACTGAGTTACCAACATTTTCTCCTTTACCCACATTGTTTTCTGAAGCCTTCTACCTCAGGGTTAAGAAAACATGGGATTGTATGAAAAACGGTCAAATAAAAATTACTTCCTCACCAAACGAAATCTCTGATACTTAAATTCAAATTTTACTTGCAAGCTATGGGCTGTTCAAATGTTGTATGTTTGTATAGAAATGGGGTGAAATGATTTAGTATCTAAATTTAACACTAGAATTAATCGGGTATAAAAAGGTAATAATTTAGAATAAATACCATAGAATAAATTATACCTATTAAGTTAAGTAGAAATCTGATAAATGGGACTCGAGTTGTCAATACCCAACATAGGTTTCTGTTTAACTGTAAAACTTCAACTTATGAACCTGTTACCAAATAATAGCATATTTCTACAACTCCGAGTAAGAAGGGCTTTAGAAGGCACTTTCAAAAACTGTAGGAAAAGGAAAAAAAGAATGCCGGTAACCAGCATTTGCTCCTTTTCCCACAAGGTTTTCGACTCTTTCCGAGACAGATCCCATCATCATAGCTATGTCCAATTTGTCGTCTGCAAATGCAGTCTATTTGGACAAGTGTAAGATTTTGTAATTCAGTAAACTGTTAACCCTTACAGCAACTTTCACAACAATAGCTGCCTTTGGGGCCAGTGTAGATTAAGACCATAATGCAAAAAAACATGCAGCCTGATCTTGATCTACACTGGTCGCATTGCTGAGATATTCTGGACAAGAGTAACCTTGAAACTGTGATTGTTTGGGTCGTATTTCTAGACTGAAAGAGCCGCTGTTGGGTTTATTCTGCGCTCTAAGCTTTAAGAGCCTGTAATAAACAGCTTCTGAAAATACTGTTACAAGCAACTGCTTTTTTTTTCACACAGTATTTTCAATTATATCCTCCAAAAAAGACAGTTCCCATTCCTTCATATCTTGATCCTCTGTACATACTTTACTATCAAATTCAGAATTTTTTGTCCATAGGTATCGTTTTTCTCTCTTATGAGAGATCAATCTAGAAAGCATTGTGATAAAAGTAAAAAAACATCTGAGATATGTTGAATTCCAATATAACTTGAAAAAGGGTTTCTATCCACCAAGATTATTCTGATCTATAAGGAAGATAAAATAGATTCTCTATTGAATGAAGTCAATAGTTGATTCTACATATTCTATTTCATTTTAGCAGGTACATTTATCTAGATCTGGACCCACTCTAAGATGGAATGGAAAATACAAACTTTTTTGTACAGCAGAAAAGTTCCAAAACCACATGGTGAAAAGCAGAAAACCACATCATTAGAAAATAAAGATCAGTTATTCAACATGAAAAAGTCAAGCAAGCGATATACATGTATGGCAACTACAGGTCAGGACTGCCAAGCAACCACTCCTTTTTTCCTCAATGGTTTCAAAAGCTATCTAAGAGTAAAGACAGGGTGAGGGACATTAACTGGTAATCTCATGAAACAAGTTTGCAGCCAATCATTGAATGACTTCAAAAATACCATGATTTCATCATGACAATTCATTATGTATTAACACGAGTAAAGCTTCAGAGCAGGGAATTGGAATACATGGAAAAATATTGTCACAAAAATGGAAATTGCTTGTTCTGAGTGATTTCTCATTTTGGTACAATGTTTTCAGAAAGCAACCTGCTGCAAGATGCCAAAATTCCTCTGTAGTAGTTAACCCTTTGCCAAACAAGCCTGAGTTTCAACGACCCTCTGGAAGAAGCCTTTTGAAAACATTTTCAGAAAAGGGTAAAATGTTGGTAACCAGCATTTTCTCCTTTTCCCACAATGTTTTCTATCCCATCAAAGACAAATTCCATCATTTTAGACACATTTAAATCGTTGTCTGCAAATGCTTTCAGTTTGGACAAGTCTGATTTTTTACTGTGTGGTACAGAGTTAAATGTATTAAAAACTTGCTTCTATCATCGAGGGTTCACAGACACTCATACAAAATCACCCTGGACTTGTCCAACTTGACTACATTTTTCCATGTCAGATGCGTTAAATGTGGTTCAAAAGATTGTATTTGTCTCTGAAAGTGTAGAGAATTTTGTAAAGAAAATGCTGGTTACCAGCTTTCTCTTCTCCCACAATGTCTTCAAACACATTTTTTTAAACCCCAAATTGTTCAGCAGAGGCTAGGGGTTTTTGTATCATGTTTCATTCTGTTGTATATTTTTACAGTTGTATGTATTAATCAACAGATGTAACAGTGCAATTAACATGGACTTTAATTTAAATACCTAAAAGACAATGAACCATAAGATCTGCTATACAGCATTCCCTTTAAAAAGTTCAGGAAGGAATCACCAAACAGGCAAATATTCAGATTGGCAATTTCGGTAGAAGACTTTTAAATATATTACTATATTAGAATTGAAAAAAAAAAAAATCCAGATGACTTGAGAAAATCTTAGGCTTGTCCAAATTGGAAGCATTTGCAGAAGACAAAACAACTGTTACTAAGAAACTCAAATTTGCTTTGGGTAGGGTAAAAAATGTGGGAAAAGGAGAAAATGCTGGTTACCAGCATTTTCTCCCTTTTTCACAATGTTTTCAAGTCTCCTTTTTTAGAATATTAAAGCCTGGGATAAATTGATAAGGACTTAATAAACCTATTGAAAAAGAGTTGGAAAACATCACAGGAAAAGTTTTCTCCTGTAAGAACTTTTACCCTTTCAAAGAATTTTTTTGTCATCAATTATTTCCCAAGCAAAAAATTTTAAACTGGTCCAAATTGTAAGCATTTGCAGATGACAAATTACATGTCGAACAAATGATGGGATTCGTCCATAAAAGGGTACAAAATGTTGTCTGAAAAAAAAACAAGAGCACACAGGTGCCAGTGCTCTGCTGCAGTTACTTGTCAGTAAGACTTCTAAGTGGAAAAAGGGGCATAACTGTGTCAAAAACATTTTGACAGTTACCTGCTCCTGTTGTATGGATTTCCCTTTTGCAAGTTTACAACTAGTCCCAGTTTTAAGTAAACATCTTCAGTGATGACAGAGTTATAACAAGTCAAAGTTTCTGCAAGACAATGCCAGCCCAGAAGACGCCATGCAGACCACAACAAGGCTATGACAATATGTGTACCTTGATGTTTTCTTCGAAAACATTTGAGCTATAATGCTGCCTACCACTTTTTTTCCTTTTTCCACAATGTTTTCAAAAGCATCTTCCTCAGGGTTGTTAAAACTCGGGATTGTATGGTAAAGGATTATGTGCTGAAGCTTTCAGTTTGGACAAGTCTAAAATTTTGCTGTCTTGCAAAGAGTGAATAGCAATTTTTCACTTGTCACACTGCTTGCTTACAATCCTGTTTTACTGAACACATTATCATTGAAAGGTGTAACTTAACACTTTACCAAACGACTAAAGTTTAGTGTTGCTCAAATTGAAAGCATTTGCAGACATATTTATCATTCAAATGATGTGATATGCCTTTGGGCCGGGTAGAAAACATAGTGGAAAAGAAGAAAATGCTGGTCACCAGTATATTCTCCTTTTTCAACAATGTTTTTAAAAGCTTTCTACAGGTCCTTAAAACCTGAGATCATGTGATAACGGGCAATGTTGTATCTACAAGTCAACTTACCTCCAATAGTGAAGCTCAAATCCAGGACATCCAGTGCCACACCGACTGCAAAATTTCCCTTTACCAACATCCATCCCAAATGGTTGACGCATCTGTACACATATGAAAGGGAAATGAAATTTATACATTTACTTCAAATTTCTAAATTTTTTTACCCCATTCTTAGCTTGCCGACAAAAGAGCCATTTCTAGAAACGCCACATTAGTCTTTACCAAACGACAAAATTTTAGACTGGTCCAAATTGAAGGCATTTGCAGACGACATAATGAATGTGACCCAAAAATTGAAATTTGTGTTGGGAAGGGTAGAAAACATTGTGGGAAAAGGAGAAAATGCTGTTTACCAGCATTTCTCCTTTTCCCACAATGTTTTCAAAAGGCTTCTTTCTCAGGGTTGTTAAAAGTCGGGATTGTGTGGTAAAGGGTTAACTCTTTACTAAACGACAATATTTTAGATGTTTTCAAATTGAAAGCATTTGCAGACAACAAAATAAATGAGACTCAACAACTGAAATTTGTTTTGGGAAAGGTAGAAAACATTGTGGGAAAAGGAGAAAATGCTGGTAACCAGCATTTTCTCCTTTTCCCACAATGTTTTCAAAAGGCTTCTTCCCCAGGGTCGTTAAAAGTCGGGATTGTGCAGTAAAGGGGTAAACTCTTTCGTAAACGACAAAATTTCATACTCGCCCAAACTGAAAGCATTTGCGGACGACACAGGAAATGCAGCTCAAATAATGAAATTTGTCTTAGAATGAGTATAAAACATTGTGGGTGTAGAAAATGCTTGCAACCAGCATTTTATCCAATTCGTCAGGGTCGTTAAAACAATATTTCCCACTTCGTGTTCTTCCTCAAGAAAGCATGGGATTGTGAGGTTTCAAGGCAGCTACGTAGAGGCTTTTGAAGAACATTGAGGGAAACTGAGCAATGCTGGTTACAACCATTTCCTTTTTCCCCACAATGTTTTCTGTCCTCTGATTTAAACTCCATCTAAGGAGCCATAATAAATCCCTCGTCTGCAAATGATTTAACCCTGAGGCTGCTAAGCTCAACACATGGCCTTTTGTGAACAGTGTAGATCAAGATCAGACTGCACAGAACATGCAGTCTGATCTTGGATCTACACTGTCTGTTAAGGAGATATCTTTTTAAAAAAAAAACCTCTGAAACAGGAAACTTTGGGTTTATACAACAATAGGTTCTAAATTTTCATTTCTTTTATTTAGCAGGATAAGGGTTAAACTCAGACATATCAAAAATTTTTGGTAAAGGGTTAATGCTTTTAAGACCTTACCCTTAGATCTATCAGCTCTCAGACAATTTTTAAGACTAGTCAAAATTCAAAGCAGTTTGCTGATCGCAACTAACACGGGGCTTAAAGTGTGAAATGTGTCCATGAAATGATAGAAAACATATTCATATTGAGGAAAGGAGAAAATGTTGGCTACCATGATTGACTCCGTTTACCACAATTATTTCCAAAGTCTACTTCATAAGGGTCGTTATAAGTTGGAGATGTGTGGCAAAGGGTTAGGATCAGACAGCAAAACTCACCAAATCGTCTTCTTTAAGTCGAACCTGTCCAGGTGAACACGGCGGTCCACAGATTGCCATAGTCACAACCTGTAATTTATTAGGCCTGTTCCAAAAAAAATAGTCAACAAATATAACACAAAATTAAATCCAAGAGAATTTAAAATCCAAGTTTTCGATACAATGAAACTGCACGTTAACACCGAAATATATGCAAGTCACGCGTTCCATTTCATGTTTTAACTTTGATGTTTTAAACTTGATGAAATCCATCACATTTCGAATTTATAAACATAACAACTTGTTTGAATCTGCAGACGACAGACATGGATGGAAATCCCTGTCACACTCAATGACCTAACGTGTTAAAATTTACTCACATGTACCAAAACGGAAGTTTATCTCCGTTGTATTTTAGTAAATTTCTTTTCTTATCTATCCAAGCGTTGTACGGTTGTGTTTTCAAAATGTGCCCAAAACTGTGTAACTCCGCCTCCTCCTTACAAATTGGCGGACGCGAGCAGGTGCGCTCCAACTATCGCGCGTTATTTTGTGACGTCACTGCGGTGATTGACATCTTGAATGTCTTTTGTAGATAAATAAACTTTACATTAAAGAAATTGTAATTTATGCCATAAGAAAGTGCTAATTAAATACTGCTACAACAATTTTGCAATTTTAAATAATCACACACATTTATCGTTGGGTATTTGATAAAGTAAACGCACTTTTCAGGCTTTACTGGATATTGCCAAGGAAGATAACTCGTATAAGATATTAAATCAATACCACCGGAGTTGTTTCCCTTATATCAGACATTGACCGGTAAAATCCTGAACTGTTATAGTTGCTTTATTTTTCATCGTCTTTTGCTTTTTTTGAACCATTTATCCGTACTTTTCCTAAAACGAAATATTTCAAACACTCATCATGTACAATATAATTACGAGAGGCCGAACTCAGCCGCTTTCGCAGTAAATTAGATCAGGTGAAGGTGGAGGGAGGACAGACACATTACAAGGGAGGCTACCCATATTATATAATGTCATTAAATTATAAGTTGTTCCCCTTAGACCATTGCGAAAATAGAAAATCGCGATGCCGAATGCACGAACCTTCTCACTGCATCAATCATAACACATTGCCATAGTATCAAGTTCTTTCTCTGCCTACACACAGAAAAACAATTTTAGCTCCTGCTGGTTCTTCAAATGGCAATAGCTCGTACAAATAATCTTATGAGGGTAGGACTCATTTCAATCTCAATCAGTCAGGAATTCTCGTTTATGACAGATGCATTTTTCCATGACTTTAAATTGGCCCGCTTTAAACCAATAACGACTGAAACTTACCGGAGATATTCAAAGTAAGAAAATATAATTCTGAAGAATATCTGAAACTGCTTACACGGTTTCCGGCTTTAAGCAGACATAAGTTACCAAGACGTCACTCAGTCGTCTGTCAGTAAAGGTTTCGTGGGTGGGTGGGGGCAAGGGGAGAAACGGAGGTTAGTTGCAAGGGAGATCGTTTGCTAGGATTTATCATTTTATATTTGGTTCCCTTACACCTTCCACAGGCGATAGAGAGTAGTGTGAGCTTCATTCAAGAAGTTCGAAACAATAATTACTTATTTTTATTTTGTAACTATCGACAAGGATTAACAAGACCTTCAACTCAACCCACTCATTTCGGGAGGCGTGCAAACTTGAAATATATATATATATATATTGCAAGGGAATTAATTCATACTGCCGTATGAAATAGTTTTTTTTAGAGTTGTCTCCCTTCGAAAAGAAAGGCTGCATAAAATGTGCTGTCTGACCTTAGATCTAAGCTGTCTGCTTCTTGGTGTGACAAAAATTTCTTCGAAATTGCTAAATCTGCAAATAAGGTCTTTTAGCCAAGTTAAAACTCAGATTCTTTGAGTTCGAGCTTGCTTAAAGGTGGGGAAAAAAATCTAACCAAATTGGAGAAAGTTGATGCAAGATCTGACTACACTCATTGTGCAGTCTAATCTTGATCTACACCGACTACAAAAAGACATTTAAAAGCATGAGTGGAATATGCTTCCAGAAGTCTTTTGTTTCTGTGCCTCCTCTGGACAAGTACTGTCTTTGTGCAGCAGATCCTTTTGAAGACATTGCATTAACTCTTTACTACACAATCCCAACTTCTAATGACCCTAAGAAAGAGGCCTTTTGAAAACATTGTGGGCAAAGGAGAAAATGCTGGTTGCCAGCATTTTCTCCTTTTCCCACAATGTTTTCTAACCTTCCTGGAACAAGTTGTAGTTTTTTCAGTCACATTTGTCGTCTGCAAATGCTTTCAATTTGGGCCAGTCTAAAATTTTGTCATTTTGTAGCGTTAAATCTTTGCCAAACAAAAAAAAAAATAGTCCTCTCCAAACTGAAAGCACGGCGGACAACAAATGTGACACACACAAAATAAATTTGTTTTTGGACGGGTAGAAAACATTGTGGAAAAAGACATGGAGAAAGTGTTGGTTTTGAGCATTTTTCTGCTTTTCCCAGTGTTTTCAAAAACCTTTTTCCTCAGTCATTAAAACTCTGGATTGTGTGATAAAGGGTTAAAAAGAAGAAATTGCTTACTACAAGCAATCCCTTTTTTAACAAAAATCTTTTCACATGTACCTGTACACGGGGTCTTGTATAGGATGTGCAATCCAGAAGCCTCAGATACAACTCTCATTCGAGCTGCTTTGTTTTTTTGTTGGGTTGGACTTGGGCAAGACATTTCAGAGCCCTAGCCATGACAAGGCTAAAAATATGTTGGAAGTGGTATGGAATAGCATACGATCAATCCACATAATTATAACAATTATGAGATGCATGCAATATGCCATAAATTAGATGGAACTTACCCATTTTTTAAACTCTTTACCACACAACAAAAAATGTAGGCTTCTCGAAACTGAAAGCATTTTCAGATGACAATATAAGTGTAGTTCAAATAATGATTTCTGTCCTTGAAAGGGTTGAAAAAATTGTGGGAAAAGGAGAAAATGCTGGTTCTCTTTTCCCACAATGTTTGCAAAAGACTTTTTTTTCAGGGTTGTTAAAACATGGGATTGTATGGTAAAGAATTAAACAGATTTTTTTTTCTCCTTTTCCGACAGTGTTTACTACTTTTTCAAAGGCAAGTTCCATCATTTGACCCAAATCTGAATTTTCGTCAGCATCATATGCCTTTTGATGTAGACAAGTCTAGTTTTGTCATTTGGTAAAAGATCAAAACTAAACTGACATCACAGTATGTATGACCCGACATACATTTCTTTTGTTTTTGATTTTGGAAAACTGTCAAAGTTCTGTTTGTGCCAAAGGGACAAAACATTGTGTACACCCTTACCTGTCTATGAATGACCTTAACCCTTTCCCAAACGATAAATTTTAGACTGGTCCAAATTGAAAGAGTTTGCAGACAATTTTAAATTTGATGAAAATGGCAGAAAGGTCTCAGAAAGGGTAGAAAACACTGTGGGAAAAGGAGAAATTGCTCGTTAAGAGCAATTTCTCCTTTTCCCACAGTGTTTTCAAAAGACTTGTACTGCAGACACGTGAAAACCAGGGCTTGTTTGGGAAAGGGTTAAGGAAGTACAGTCGTATCCTGAATAGTTATTCTTTGATTTTTAACTCTTTACCAAACAATAAAATTTTAGGCCTGACCAAATTGAAAGCATCTGCAGATGACAATGTAAATGTAGATCAACTAATGATTTGTGTCTCTGATAGGGTAGAAAACATTTCGGGAAACAGAGAAAATGCTGGTTTCCAGCATTTTCTCCTTTTCCCAAAATGTTTTCCAAAGCTTTCTCTCTTGAGGGTCATTAAAAGTCGGGACTGTGTGGCATTTAGGTTTAATGGACAATGATTTTGTGTTTCCAGGAGCCAGAAGACTTCTTGCTGGTCTCAAGTTTAGTTAGTATCAACTAAAGACCCAGATGATTGTGGCATAATCATTCTTAAAGGATTATCAGTGAAAATAAGTGGAAAGTGCCAAAATTGAAGATCAGACCAATTGTGAAAAAGAAAGAAAAGCAGCAATGTACAAGATCTAGAGAGACATGTATATGTAATAATAGTGTGTCCAAGGTATACTGTATACAATGTCGACCAAGTGCATGCAAGTTTTCACACACATTTGCCCAAATATTTTAAGAAGTCATTCCCTAAAAATATAACAAATCATGCTTGAATCTATATGACGTAAAGGCACAACTCTTTACCAAACAATCCTGTAATTAATGACCAAATTGAAAGCATTTTAAAACATTGTGAAAAAAGGAGAAAATGCTGGTAACCAGCATTTTTTTTTTTTATCCACAATACCCCCCCCCCCATTTCTAAAAGAGAAACCACAATTCTGAAAGTGCTTTGAACTCAGTGAAGTCTAAAATTTTATCGTTTGGTAAAGAGTAAACACAAAATAACCAATACAGGAATACAGTAATTAGTTTAATTGAAAAGACAAGCAAGGTATATGGACAGGTTTGTTTTTCTTTAAATATTTTTTGAAAAAAATTAAAATTAAATGGATACATTATTCTGTCATTAATAAACGAAAGATCTCTGTTTTCTTGGTCATACTTGTTTATTTGGGATCCTTTCAGATAATTCTTCCCAAAAATACCACTGCACTGCAGTAAACATGCATTTTTTGATATAATTAACCCTTTACCACACAATCCCAACTTTTAACGACCCTGTAAAAGAAGCCTTTTGAAAACATTGTGGGAAAAGGAGAAAATGCTGGCAACCAACATTTTCTCCTTTTCCCACAATGTTTTCTACCCTTCCCAAACAAATTTCAATTTTTTAGTCACATTTATTTTGTCACCTGCAAATGTTTTCAATTTGGACTAGTCTAGAATTTTGTCGTTTGGTAGAGTTCAGAGTAGCTGGTAGCATTTTCTCCTTTTCCCACAATGTTTTCAAAAGGCCTCTTTCTCAGGGTCGTTAAAAGTCGGGGTTGTGTGGTAAAGAGTTAAGCATCCATGATGTAACAGGGCTGCTGGTTAACCAGCATTTTCTCCTTCTTTCACGTTTTAAAAAGCCTTCTTGATTATGGTTGTAAAAATTTGGGATTGTGTGGTATAAGGCTGTTAAATAAACATTCCGACTTACAGAATAAATAAAAACTAAACATTGTGATTTCAGAGTTATTTTTACCTGAAACATTTGACCATATCAGATAGTTCAGATCATAGATAAGAATGTAGGTTTCATGCGGTCTGATCTTTATTTAAACTGTCTGCAAAAGTGTGTCTAGTCGCACTAAGGATAAGGGCTAATCCATAAACAAATGCAAATTATATTTTCTTTGTCAAAAGAAAAATTGCAGATACTGAAATTTAATGGGTGTTACATGTATATAAATACCTCCCAAGGTGAAGACAGAGTGGATATAATATCAGACTGCATTTTCTGTGCAATCTGATCTCAAGTAACATTGTCAGCAAACACCTAAAAAGTTGTGCTTTTTAAACACTTTAAGAACTTTAGACACAAGGTGAATGAATGGTGTCTTCTTTCCCTATAGATGTTTCTTTTCTGTGCCACTTTACCACAATGTTTTCTGCCCTTTTCATGATAAACATCAACATTTGGGCCACAATTACTCTGCTGTCTGCAAACACTTTCAGTTTGGACAAATCTAAAAATGTTGTTTGGTAGAGTTAACTCTTTACCAAATGACAAAATTCTAAGACTGGTTCAAATTGAAAGCATTTGCAGACGACAAAATAAATGGGACTCAAAAATTGGAATTTGTCTTAGGAAGGGTAGAAAACATCGTGGGGAAAGGAGAAAATGCTGGTCGGGATTGTGTGATAAAGGGTTAAATAGTTACCCCTTTACCAAAAGACAAAATTTCATCTTGGTCCAAATTGAAAGCATTTGCAGACGACAAAATAAATAAGACTGAAAAATTGAAATTTGTTGTGGGAATGGTAGAAAACATTGCGGGACAAGGAAAAAAATGCTGGTTAACAGCATTTTCTCGCAATGTTTTCAAAAGCCTTCTTTCTCAGGGTCGTTTAAACTCGGGATTGTGTGGTAAAGTGTTAAGGGTTACTAGCAATAAGTATTTGCTACTAATTCTAGATCCTGTTAAAATTAAAATTCTAAGCCTGGCCCCCCCCTCCCAATTGGCTGAGATATAATGTCTCAGCCAATCAGACTGCCAGTCTTTAAATTATTTGGAATACAAACAATATGTAGATTTGCTGGTTATGGTCCAAGGTTTACTGGTTGGACAAATACCATTCTGTCAGGTATTCTTCAGGATGCAATCCACTGTGACAACCAGTGCTGTATATACTTCAACCCAAGAAGTGGAAAGTTCCAGAGAGAGGGCCGAAAGACTGGTCATACCAGTTCTACCACTTCAAGCTGCCATTGTATGCTGTGTGTTGAACTTTCTGGTACCTGGACTTGGTAATGATCATGATATTTCTTCACTAAAGTCATTTCCATACCAGCTATTTTTGACATACCACAAAGTAATACACAACTGCTACAAAGCAGAAGTGTTTTGACAACATCCTGAAATTTTTCTCCATTTGCCAAAATGTTTTGATAGTGGTCTGCTTCCAAGAACAAAGTAAAGATGTCTGTAGGAGATAATGTATAAATTCTTAGTGTTAGTTTTGCCTTTTTCTTTATATCAAATCCTACATCTGCTGCTTTTTACCAAGTAGAATCTTTTAACTCATTTACCAAACAACAAAATATCAGACTGGTCCAAATTGACAGCATTTGTAGACGATAAAGTGAAAGAAGGTCAAATGACGATTTCTGTCTTTGACAGTGTAAAAAACATTGTGGGAAAAGGAGAAGATGCTGGTAAAGAAATTGCTGGTAATCAGCATTTTCTCCTTTTCCCACAAAAGTTTCCACCATGTTTTTCAAAAGGCTTCTTTCCCAGGGTCATTAAAACTCCAGATTGTGTTGTAAAGGGTTAAAATGACCAACTCAAAATTTTGGAAAAATAAATAATACTCTTCAACATGTGAAAAAACAAGAGCTAATTTTGAGCATTTCCACCGCTTAACCTTTTATCAAAAGCTTTTGAAAACATAATGGAAAAAGAAAATGCTGGAAACCAACATGTTCTCCTTTTCCCACAGTGCTCTATCCTTTTCCCACAATGCTTTCTACTATTTCAAAGAAAGAAATTGTCTTTTATGCTACAACAAATGTCAACTGCAATTGGTTTCAATTTGGAGAGTAAAATTTTGTCCTTCAGTAAAAAAGTGATCCATTTTCAGTTTTTAGACTAACGAAGATAGTCTATGGGCATCAAGATTGACCTAGATTCAAAGTAAACAAAAAACCCAACAGTTGCCAAATACTGCCTCACTGAAAATACTTCTTTCTTATAGAAATCTTAACCCTTGAAGCGCCTTCACGACTATAGTTGCGTTTGCCGACAGTGTAGATCAAGATCAGGCTGCACAAAACGTGCAGCCTGATCTTTGATCTACACTGTCCACTTTGCTGAATCACCGTAGACAAAAGAAAACAGGAAATTGAAATTATTTGGGTGGTATTTCTAGGATGAAAATGTCCGACAGGTTTATTCGGCGCTCTAAGGGTTAATTCTGTTATATATGACAATTTTGACAAAAACCACTAAATCTCTACCACTCCAATTTGAACATGTCGCTTTACGAAGTAATAAACTGAACAAGATGTCATTTATTAGGTACAAGATCTTTGCTTATATGTAAATTAAGTGACCTATGCAAAGCAGAGAGTCACTTATTCCCACACCACTGTAACATTATGAATGAATCTATTAATAGATACACCTAGGTACCTTGTAGCAAATCCCAGCTATATTAACCCTCACTGGTCAGGGAACTCTTGTCATTCCTTCAGTCTTTCATTATTTAGATCATTGTGTACAGTTAAACTGTTATTCTACGTCTTGAATATTAACCTGTTACCAAACAATCCCAAGTTTTAACCACACTGGGGAAGAATCCCTATGAAAACATTGCGGGAAAAGGAGAAAATGCTGGTAACCATCATTTTCTCCTTTTCCAACCTTGTTTTCTGCCCTAATGGAATCAGGTTTCATCAGTTTAGCCACATTTATGGTCTGCAAGAGATTTGAATTTGGATGTGTGTAAATTTTTTCGTTTTGTAAACAGAGTTAAATAGTTAACTGCATATTGTGCTATTGGATATTGACTGACTGATTGCATGGTGTTTAGCGCCATTTTCAACATTACTTTAGTGATATTGCGGTGGCCAGAGCACCTATCGATGCTTTCCTGGAGTTTCTTTTACCAGCACTACCGCGACTCAATGACCGTTTGCGAACAGTGTGGATTAAGATCTCTGCAGTCTGATCTTGGATCCACACCGTCCGATAAGAGAATATAATTATTTTCTCCAAAATGTAACTTTAAAATAGCAGTACTCAGGTGTTTATCATCGGCTTGAAGGTTTCATTTAACATTTTTTAGCAGGTTAAAAGTTAAACTTAAACTGGATTACAGTTAACCAATAGCACGCATAGCCCTGGCAGCTCGGTTGGGAGCGTACAGAACTTGAGAACAGACGGTCGATGGTTCCATCCCTGACTCGGCAAATTTCTTTCCGAAGATTGATGATAGTCATTGCGACAGGATTAATTTCTCTTGCACGTCTTGATGATGGTTATGTGGGAAAGCTGGGCTTGGAAAGAATATTGTGCGGAGTACTAGTAAAAGAAACTCCAGGAAAGCATTGATATGTGCACTGGCCACCTCTACCTTACTGAAACAATGTTGAAAACAGGGTTAAACACCATACAAACAATCAATCAATCAAATTTGCTAGTCTGTCAGTACTTTCAGTACTTTGATTTTGCATGGTATTAGTACTTTGTTCATCAGTATTCCAGCATGCTTACTTTCCCATGTCTTTCCCGAATTCACTAGTACTAGGCTGGGGCTCTGCAAGGTTTTGCCCGATGACACTCTCAGGCAACTAGCACCATCAAGGGGATTTACAATACAACTCTGAACACCAACTACTCAGTGGTGTACCAATTTCCACCTAGAGGTTGAAGATTTGATCTTCATCAATACTCTTGAGTTTTCTTCGGGAGTGTCCTTAGGCAAGACAAATCCTAGTATTGGTGAAACACAGGTAACATATGAACAAATGGGCTGTCACCACGATATAATTGAAACACTGTCGGTAGCTGTGCAAAACACCATACAATCAATCAATCATAACTGCCTATAAAGTTGTTTAACTCTCTAATATATTATCCTTTATAACTTTTATTGAACCTGAGAAAGTCAGTTTTAGAAAACATTGTGAAAAAAGGAGAAAATGCTAGTAACCAACATTTTCTTTTTTTCCTGTTTTCTACCTTTCCAAAAACAAATTTCAAATTATCAGCCACATTTATTTTGTCATCTGCAAATGCTTTCAATTTCCATTAAGTCTAAAATTTTTTTGTGCGTTTGGAAAAGGGTCAATAAAAAAGGAATTTTTTTTACAATGTTTTCACAATCTTCTTCAGGATCAGTTTGTGCAGGTATTGGTGCATTTTGCTGCTCTAAACCAGAATTCTTGGAGAGTAAATCAGAAAAATGGCTTAGCTGTTTATCTGGCCTGGGGATCGGACTCGCCCAACTGATCACTACAGCTTGTTTAATTGGGCTGTTTTGGAGCTGGGGCTGGGGAATTTATCTTATATATCAGAGCCGTAAGTATATAGTTGGTTCTTTGTTTGTGGGGTGATAATGCCGTCTTCAACATCATTTCTGTAACTTCACTGTGGCCAGTGCACCTATCCATGCTTCCTGGAATTCCTATTACAAGTACTTAGCACATATGTTTTCCATGCCACTGGCTGCTTTCCCAAATGACCACTGCTGAAACAATGTTTTGTGGTCAGAGAGGAAAGGAACCCTTTACAATTACTACCATACCTGTAAATCTATGTTAAGAATTTGCCTGAGCCTAGAGTCAAACCAATGACCCCTGGCTAACAAGCCCTGTACCTTACCAACTGAGCTACTGGGTTTGGCTTGTGGGTTCTTCTCATGTTGTCTAGCTAACATTAACCTGTGTAAATAATCTTTTAATCACTTTTTACTGTTGTCTCCTTTCAAGGTCCATACAGATCTGTGGCAAAACAGTTTATTGCTTCTGTAATTATTACATTTTCGACAAAGTAATGTCTTAATACATGTATATACAAAGAAAAAAAATGATAGGGCTTGAACCCAGGCTAAGCTAACATACACATGCATGAAAAACAAAGAAATTATTTTCTTTTACTATTCACATATTTAACCCCTAACTACACAAGACAGTTTTAGACATGTCCATGTCAAAAACTTTGGCAGATGATAGATTAAATCTACTGCTAACTAGATAATGAAAGAAAGAAAATATTGCATGAAAAGAGGTTACCAGCATTTTGTCCTTTTCCACAATGTTTTCTACCCCATCAAAGACAAATTCCATCATTTCAGCCACATTTAAATTGTTGTTTGCAAATGGTTTCGATTTGGACAAGCCTAAAATTTTGTCATTTGGTAAAGGGTTAATACACATAAAATATTGTGGCACGAGGGAAAACTGGTTATCAAAAGCAATTTTCCCCTTAGCAGCTCTTGGAGATTATCCAGGTCATACAAGAGAAAGCAGAAAAGTTTTTTACTTTCTCTTGTATGACCTGGATTAGCCCTTACATCATTAAGCACAATTAAATGTAGATAAAAATCAGACTGCCTTCTGCTGATGGTGTGGTTCTATATCGGATTGCACAGTGCATACAATCTGGGTACGTATTCACCAACCATTCTTAAGAACATTCTTACTCTTATTCTCCAGAAATTTCCAAATTTGAAAGTAACACACCTTCTGATTGGCTAAACTATTTGGTTTAGGCAATCAGAAGTTGTGTTGCTTTCAAATTTGGAAAATCTTGGAGAATAAGACTAAGAACATTTTTAAGAATAGTTGGTGAATATGGACCTTGATCTTTGATTGACACTGTCCACTGTTGTGTGAAACAGTCTGGCAAAGTAGCCTTGAAATCAGTCCAGTGGTCTTCAATCCTCAGACCTGAAAAGTTCGATATGATTTGAGTCACTCTGTTAAAAAGGGGTTTCATGCATATGCAAAAAATATCAACCCACGTCAGCTTGCACAGATTGACTTGTGTCAAAACTTTTTGCTATGGGTTAATTTTCAGAATGTCAAAGGCCTATTCTACCCCATGATTCAATTGGTTGTTTGACAGAATGGATTTTATGGATGCATGATTGTATTACTTGCTTGGTAAGATGCACCATGTAGATGCACCAAACCCCTTTTTGTCAGAGCATGGCTCAATTTTACAGGCACTTAACCCTTTACCACACAATCCCAACTTTTAACAACCCTGAGAAAGAAGTCTTTTGAAAACATTGTGGGAAAAGGAGAAAATGCTGGTTACCAGCATTTTCCCCTTTTCCCACAATGTTTTCTACCCTATCCAATACATAAATCACTGTTTAAGCTACACTCAATTTGTCATCTGCAAATGCTTTCAATTTGGTCCAGTCTAAAATTTTGTCGTTAGGTAAAGGGTTACAGGATGAAGTCTTTATCAGATTTTCAGGCTTGTCTGTACTGAAAGCATTTGCAGGCAACAATGTCACTCAAAAGATGGGATTTGTCTTTGAAAGGGTAGAAACCATTATTACAATATTTTTCAATAGTTTTTTTTTCAGTAGAGTTGTTAAGAAACAATCCTGTATTTAAATGACTCTCAGCAGGAAGACCCTTGAAAACATTGTAGGAAAAAGCGAAAATGCGGGTAACCAGCATTTTCTTCTTCTATCACAGTGTCTATAACCCTTTCTGTAATTTGAGCCATACTTTATTTGTTGTCTTCAAATGCTTTCAGTTTGGACAAGTCTACAATTTTGTTGTCTGATAAGAGTCAAAACATAAGCTTGTTCCATAAAGGGCTAATAAGGATGCTTTTTACTCCACTAGTAACCTATGGCAAGTCTCTGGACGCAAGACATTACCCAACTTACAACCCCACATACGCTAGAGTGGGTGAAATCCCTGTCATCATTACAGGACAACCATTTATAATTGGGAACCAACATGGAACTCTAAGACAACCATTCATAAGTGGGAACCAGAGTGGCTTTGCTGAAACATCATTCATGACATAATCACTGCCCTCAGCCGATCAGAGACAGCTTTTGTCATATCAAAATGGAACAATGGGCCATTCGAACCATACAGCATCAAATGGTGGAAATAACATTTCCATGGAGACTGACTATGTTGAAAGGGTTAGACTTCCCTAGAATAAAAAGAATGAGGAAATGTTCAGTAAGAGAAATGTGAGAAAATTTATTATTTTCTGAAGTCAGGAAATGAGTACATTGTGCACATGAAGTAATAGTAAATGTTATGTACATATAAATGTCAAGGAGATGTATTGAGGATCTTACATGACTTTTGTGTGCTAATGTCCCTATCATTTTGAGTCACTCTTTACCACACAATCCCATGTTTAAACAACCCTGAAAAAAAAAAGTCTCTTGAAAACATTGTGGGAAAAATAGAAAATGCTGGTAACCAGCACTTTCTCCTTTTTCCACAATGTTTCTTCTGTTTTCAAAGACATGTGCCCTTGTTTGAATGATATCTAATTTATCTTTGGCAAAGGCTTTCAGTTTGGAAATGTCTAAAATTAAACAAGTGAACTAAAATAATGTAACGGGGAATTTCATAAGCATTACACATTTTTTTATTACCAGTATGATCATCATTCATTAAATCAAAAATTCTGTTATGCTTTGATGGTAGGATGGATGGGGGGGGGGAAGAAAAAGAGAGAGAGAGAGAGAGAGAGAGAAAGAGAGAGTTCTATACTTATTTCCCTTGTGATAATGTGGTCAAGCAAAAGCACGCACATAGTGTAATGGTTACAGTGATGCAATCTGGAATAAAATGAATAATAACTAGTAGATGTATATGAACTCATGTTGAAAAACCTTAAAAATATCATAGAAAAACACACAGACAAAATATTGTTAACTCTTTACCAAACAACATATTTTTGACTGGACCAAATTCAAAGCCTTTGCAGATTACAGATGAAATGTTTCTCAACTGTAGGAATTGATTATTGATTATTGAAAGGGTAGGAGACATTTTCTCCTTTTCCTGCAATTTTTTCAAAAGCTTTCATCTTCAGGGTTATTAAAATATGGGATTTGTTTGGAAAAGGATTAAACTTGCAATGTTTAACTCTTTACCAGATGATAAAATTTTACACGTGCCTTAATTGAAAGCATTTGCAGACAACAAAATAAATGTGACTGAAAAGTTGAAATTTGTTTTGGGAAGGGAAGAAAGCATTGTGGGGAAAGGAGAAAATGCTGGTTACCAGCACAATGTTTTCGAAAGGCTACTTTCTCAGGGTCTTTAAAAGTCAGGATTGTGTGATAAACAGTTAACCCTTGCAGTGCTAAACCCATATTTAACCCTTTACCACACAATCCTGACTTTTAACGAACTTGAGAAAGAAGACTTTTGAAAACACTGTGGGAAAAGAAGAAAATGCTGGTAACCTGCATTTTCTCCTTTTCCACAATGTTTTCCACCCTATCAAAGACAACTTCCACCAACTGAGCCACAATTAATTTGTTGTTGGCAAATGCTTTGGAATTCAACAAGTCTAAAATTTTGATGTGTGGTAAAGGGTTAATTACCAATGCTGTCATAGTAGATCAAGATCAGACTGCACAGAACATGCAAAGAGATCTTATAGAAAACATCATGGAAAAAGAAGAAAATGCTGGTTACTGGCACTTTCTGCTTTTTTTCCCGAAATGTACTCTCCCATTTCATCATTTTTAGCAGCATTTAACTTGTGGTCCACAAATGTTTGGGATTTGGACAAGCTTAACGTTTGTTGCCTGGTAAAGAGTAAAATTTCTATCAAATGAGGAATAAAGCTTTTGGAAACAAAATGGAAAAATTGATGGTAAACAGAAAGTACTGTTTATTAACCCTTTACCCCACAGCAACATTTTGAACTGGACCTAATTGAAAGCATTTTCATACGACAAATCAAATGTGGTTCAACTGTTTTAATTTTTTCTTGACAAGTTAGAAAAGATTGTGGGAAAAAGAGAAAATGCTGGTTACCAGCATTTTCTCCTTTTTCCACAATGTTTTCAGCTTCCTCAGAGTCGCTGAAACTCCAGATTATGTGGTAAAGGATTAACATTTTCTCTTTTCCCACAATGTTTTCTACTATACCAAATACAAACACCATCATTTTAGCCACATTTTAATTGCCATATGCAAATCCTTTCACAATTCGATATGCCTAAAACTTGGCTATCTGGTAAAAAGTTAAAGTAATTTGAATAGGTTTTTTTTTTGTATTTTGAAATATAATGGACAAGGTTTAAAAATAAATTTGGTGTTCAGTGTAACAGGACCCCATTTCAATTTGAAATTCAATAGATATGTTCACACTAAAGAACTTTTTATTGAATTGGAGTTAAATGCCATTTTTACAGCTTAGGTCATATCATGGCGGTCAGTGCACCTACACATGTGTTTTCTGGCTTTCTCACACCAGTACTGACACAACTTTCTTTCCAAGTCACTGACTATCAGAGGTGAGAAGCGAAACAAGAGGGCCATGATGGCCCTGGGTCGCTCACCTAAGTCAATAGGCGAAATTCACTCAACATGCATAATCCAATTTCTGACCAAATGTCAGGTCAGTTGAGCTTAAAATGTGGCCTCTAGAGCGTCCACAAGGAATTTCCATAAGTTGACCTAGTGACCTAATTTATCACCCCACGTGACCCAATTTAGAACTCATCAAGAAATTGATCAAGACAAACATTCTGAACAGTTTTCAAGTTAATTGAGCAATAAATGTGGCCTCTAGAGTGCCCACAAAGTTTTTTTTAAATTTGACCCAGTAACCTAGTTTATGACCCCAGCTGACCCAATTTCAAACTCGCCCAATATTTCATCAAGACAAACATTCTGACCAACTTTCAAGTCAATTGTGCATGAAATGTGACCTCTAGAGTGCCCTAAAGGTATTTCTTTGATTAGACCTAGTGACCTAGATTATGAGTCCAGGTGACCCAATTTTGAACTCATCATAGATTTCATCAAGAAAAACATTTTAACCAATTTTCAAATCAATTGAACGATAAATGTGGCCTCTAAAGTGCCCACAAGATATTTCTTTAATTTGACCTAGTGACCTAATTTAAGACCCCACATGACCCAAATTCGGACTCATGTGAGATTTTATCAAGACAAACATTCTGACCAATTTTCAAGTCAATTGAGCCAAAAATGTGGCCTCTAGAGTGCCCACAAGGAATTACTTTAATGTGAACTAGTGACCTAGTTTTTGATCCCAGGTGACCTAAATCCAAACTTATCCGAGATTTTATCAAGACAAACATTCTGACCAATTTTCGAGTCATTTGAGCAAGATATGTGGCCTCAAGAGTGACCACAAGGTATTTCTTTAATTTGACCTAGTGACCTAGATTATGACCCAGGTGACACAATTTTAAACTCATCCTAGATTTTTTCAAGAGATTTTATCAAGACAAGCATTCTGAACAATTTTCAAGTCGATTGAGCAATAAATGTGGCCTCTAGAGTGCCCAAAAGGTATTTCTTTAATTTGACCTAATGACCTAGTTTATGATCCAAGTTGACCCAAATTCGGACTCATGTGAGATTTTATCAAGACAAACATTCTGACCAATTTTCAAGTCAATCGAGCAAAAAATTTGGCCTCTAGAGTGCCCACAAGGTATTTCTTTAATTTGACCTAGTGACCTAGTTTATGATCCCAGGTGACCCAAATCCAAACCCATTTGAGATTTTATCAAGACAAACATTCTTACCAAATTTCAGGTCAATTGAGCAAAAAATGTGGCCTCTAGAGTGACCACAAGGTATTTCTATAATTTGACCTAGTGACCTAGTTTATGACCCCAGGTGACCCAAATCCACACTGATTCGAGATTTAATCAAGACAAAAATTCTGACAATCTTTCAGGTCATTGGAGCAATAAATGCGGCCTCTAGAGTGCCTACAAGGTATTTCTTTAATTTGACCAAATGACCTAGTTTACGACCCCAGGTGATCCAATATCAAATTCATCTGACATTTCATCAAGACAAACATTCTGACCAATTTTCAAGTCAACTGAGCAAGAAATGTAGCCTCTAGAGTGCCCTCAAGGTATTTAATTTGACCTAGTGACCTAGATTATGACCCAAGGTGACGCACTCTTGAACTCATCATAGATTTCCTCAAGAGAAACATTTTAACCAATTTTCAAATCAATTGAACAATAAATGCGGCCTCTAGAGTGCACACATGGTATTTCTTTAATTTGACTTAGTGACCTAATTCAAGACCCCACATGACCCAAATTCGGACTCATGTGAAATTTTATCAAGACAAACATTCTGACCAATTTTCAAGTCAATTGAGCCAAAAATGTGGCCTCTAGAGTGCCCACAAGGAATTACTTTAATTTGAACTAGTGACCTAGTTTTTGATCCCAGGTGACCTAAATCCAAACTCATCCGAGATTTTATCAAGACAAACATTCTGACCAAATTTCAGGTCATTTGAGCAATAAATGTGGCCTCTAGAGTGCCCACAAGGTATTTCTTTAATTTGACCTAGTGACCTAGTTTATGACCCCAGGTGACCCAATTTCGATCTGACTGAACATGTTGTGCTAAGGTGGGCTAACAAACTTAGACCAGGTTCACTACATACCAAATAACAAAGCTCTATGCCTTCAAGGTTTAGAAGTTTTCCTTCTTTGTTCCTATGTTAGAACTTGTGACCCCTGGGCAGGGCCATTTTTGACCCGAGGAGCATTGTATGAACAAACTTGGTAGAGGTCCACTAGGAGATGCTACATGCCAAATATCAAAGCTCTACGCCTTCCAGTTTCAGAGAAGAAGAATTTTAAAGTTTTCCTTCTTTGTCCCTATGTTCGAAACTTGTGACCCCACGGACATCAAACTTGGTAAAGGTCCACTAGAAGATGCTACATGCCAAATATCATAGCTCCACGCCTTCCAGTTTCAGAGAAGAATTTTAAAGTTTTCCTTCTTTGTTCCTATGTTTGAACTTGTAACGAAAATTGTGACCCCCGGGGCGGGGCCAGTTTTGACCCCAGGGACATCATATGAACAAACTTGGTAGAGGTCCACTAGGAGATGCTACATGCCAAATATCAAAGCTCCATGCCTTCCAGTTTCAGAGAAGAAGAATTTTAAAGTTTTCCTTCTTTGTTCCTATGTTTGAACTTGTAACCACTGGGGCGGGGCCAGTTTTGACCCCAGGGACATCATATGAACAAACTTGGTAGAGGTCCACTAGGAGATGCTACATGCCAAATATTAAAGCTCTACGCCTTACAGTTTCAGAGAAGAAGAATTTTAAAGTTTTCCTTCTTTGTTCCTATGTTCGAAACTTGTGACCCCCGGGGCGGGGCCAGTTTTGACCCCAGAGGCGTCATATGAACAAACTTGGTAGAGGTCCACTAGGAGATGCTACATGCCAAATATCAAAGCTCCACGCCTTCCAGTTTCAGAGAAGAAGAATTTTAAAGTCTTCCTTCTTTGTTCCTATGTTCGAAAATTTGACCCCCGGGGCGGGGCCAGTTTTGACCCCAGGGGCGACATATGAACAAACTTGGTAGAGGTCCACTAGGAGATGCTACATGCCAAATATCAAAGGTCCGCGCCTTCCAGTTTTAGAGAAGAAGAATTTTAAAGTTTTCCTTCTTTGTTCCTATGTTCGAAAATTGTGACCCCCGGGGTGGGGCCAGTTTTGACCCTAGGGACATCATATGAACAAACTTGGTAGAGGTCCACTAGGAGATGCTACATGCCAAATATCAAAGCTCCACGCCTTCCAGTTTCAGAGAAGAAGAATTTTAAAGTTTTCCTTCTTTGTTCCTATGTTTGAACTTGTGACCACCGGGGCGGGGCCAGTTTTGACCAAGGGACATCATATGAACAAACTTGGTAGAGGTCCACTAGGAGATGCTACATACCAAATATTAAAGCTCTATGCCTTCTAGTTTCAGAGAAGAAGAATTTTAAAGATTTTGCTATTTTTTTCCTTTTGGTTGCCATGGCAACCAGAGTTATGGGTGGAATTCAATCTCTTGAAAAACTTTGGTAGAGCTTCACCTGAGGAACATCCCTGCCAAGTTTCATCAAGATTGGCCCAGTGGTTTAGGAGGAGAAGATGTTTAAAGAAATTGTGGACGACGGACGATGGACATTGGGCGATCACAAAAGCTCACCTTGAGCACTTTGTGCTCAGGTGAGCTAAAAATTGCCGGAAAGAAAGTTTGCCTCAACAAGGTATCGAACTCACACCCACCAAGTCACGAGTCAGATATGCCAACCACTGAGCTACCGAGCCGGGCTAAAAAACTCTTTATCAGAAACAAATTTAGCCTTGTCTATGTCTAAACCATTTGCAGCTACAATTTATATGGTAACTAAAGTGGCTCATGTGATGGCATTTGTCTTTGAAAGAGTCAAAAACCTTGTGGGGGTAAAAATGCCGGTAACCAGCAATTTTTTTCCTTTTACGACCATGTTTTAAACAGCTTTCTACCTAAAAGTGTTTGGAAAAGGTTTAACTCTTCACCAGACATCAAAGTTTAACACTAGTCAAAATTTAATTTAGACAACATTTTTAGATATCTCTAAAATGATGGGATTTGTTTTGGAAGGAGTCTAAAACAATGTTGGAAACGGGGACAATGTCCATAGCGAGCACTTTTCCTTTTTCTACAATGTAATTCAAAGTTTTGACCTCAAGGTAAAGGTTATTAAAATCTTTACCAGGTCACAAAGTTTTACACTACTTTAAATTGAGATCATAAATTTTGCAGACGACAAATTAGATGAGTCTAAAATGGTGGGATTTGCCTTTGAAAGGGTAGAAATCATTGTGGGAAAAGGAAAATATGCTGGTTACCAGAATTTTTTTCCATTTTCCACAATGTTTTCAAGAGCCTCGCTACTATGGTAGCTAACACACAAGATTGTTTGGTAAAGTTTCAACTCTTTACCAAATGACAAAATCTGTAACTCATCCAAATTGAAAGCATTTGCAGATGACAATTAACCCTTTACCACACAATCATGGGTTTTAACGACCCTGTAAAAGAAGCCTTTTGAAAACATTGTGGGAAAAGGAGAAAATGCAGGTAGCCAGCAGTTTCTCCTTTTCCCACAATGTTTTCTACCCTACCCATAATGAATTTCAAATTTTCAGTCCCATTTGTCTTCTGCAAATGCTTTCAATTTGGACCAGTCTAAATTTTTGTTGTTTGGTAAAGAGTTAAATATTGCTGAAATAACTAGATTTCTCTTTGAAATGTTAGAAAACATGGTGGGACATGGAGAAAATGCTGGTTACCAGCATTTTCTCCATTTCCCAAAATGATTTGAAAAGCCTTCCCTACAAGGGTCGTTAACATACAGGATTGTTTAGTAGTGTTAAACTTAAGAGCAGTCTATTGATTGGATGTCATGCGGAACTACATGTATTTAGAGGGACGGATAATCCTAAGATATGTGCATTTTTTTCTTCTTTTACCTCACCAAATCAAAAAACACACTGTGAAAAGTAAAATTCTTTAATGTAAGCCGTTTCTCTATTTCCTATGGATAGTCTCCTTTCTGTAATCACATCTGGCCTTTTCTACTGCCTATGTTCTGATGAAGATGTGACTGTGAGGTAGCCAAAACCCTAAAATAATACAAACTATATGGAACTTCCAGGCTAAATACTAGTAAATGATATCCCCATTTTCAGGGAATTAAAAATATTGCAGTTTTAACCCGTAGAGCAATGAATTAATGAAATAGACTTTTCTTATTAGGAAGAACAGCTAAAATAAAGTGAACCATGCTCTGTAAAAAGAGGATTAAGTGCATCTGGAAAAAGTATCAACCCAGGTCAACCTGCACAGTCTATAAAGGCTGACCTGGGTCCAACGTTTTTGCTGTTGTTCAATTTTCTGCTTGTAAAAGGACTGGTCACTCATGTAAATTCAAAGCTGTTGGGACCAAATTATGCAAAAAAGTAGCCACTAGTGTAGATCCAAGATCAGACCCCACATTCTGTGCAGTTTGATCTTGCTATACGCTATCAATAGAAGCACTTTAACACTTTACCACACAGCTCTCAGTTTTAATGACTCTGAGAAAGAAGTCTTTTGAAAACTTTGTGGGAAAAGGAGAAAATCCTTTTCCCAAAATGTTTTCTACCCTTTTAAAGAAAAATTCTATCAGTTCAGCCACATTTAAAATTGTCATTCTGCAAATGCTTTCAGTTTGGAAAAGTCTATATTTTTGTCCTGTGGTAAAGAGTTAAGCTAGTTGCAGTGCTTCAGGGATTAAACTTTTACCACACAATCCCTAATTCTAATGACCCCTAGGAAAGAGCTTGTTGAAAAAATTGTGGGAAAAGGAGAAAATGCAGGTAACCCTATCAAAGACAAAATCCATCATTTAAACCACATTTTATTTGTCATTTTATTTTTATTTGGGCAAGCCCACCATTTTTGTTGTGAGGTAAAGAGGTAAGGCTTTTCCAACCAGAAAATTTTCTAGGTACCAAACAGCAATTATAAAAGATCAGACAGCATATAAAGTGCCATCTTATCTTTTACTAGACTGCCAAATATAAGACAGGATTTTGTGGTTAAGAGTTAAAGACATAACGGTCCATAATAGAAATATTCACCAAGCCCCCTTTTTCCATGACAAAGCATTAAATAAATAAATAAATAAAAAAAAAAAATGTCAGCAGACTACCGCAAGGAACACGATGTGCAAAGTTCCATCAAATTTCTTCAAAGATTTTAGCAGATATCTATCCAGATGGATGGACAATGCCAAAACTAGATACCCTTGCACGGGCAGGAGATAATAATTCTATTGTATGAACCAGAACAAAACAGTAATCTTGCCAATCAAGAAACTTAGACAAATTTGAAGTGGCCTGGATAATTTAAATATAGAAATGATTAAACTATTAACCTCTATATAGCTACATGTATATAACACGGTCCTTAACCCTCACAGCTCCAGCAAAAAGCATCAATCAAGAATATGCAGTCTGATCTTAGATCTACAATGTCCACTTATTCATAACATATTTCAACCCAAACAATCTTGAACTCACAATAATTTGGCTGTTTTTCCTAAATGAAAGAGTTCATCTTTTTTTCTTCCTTTGCAACTCATTTACAGTTCACCTTGCTCTTCCAGGTAGCACAAATCAAGATCAAACTGCACAGAACATGCAGTCTGATCTTGGATATACACTGCCCAATACTTTGTAACATATTCTGGTCTAAACAATCCTGAATTTGCAACAATTTTGATTTTTTCCTAGGTCAAAAGATCCATTTTGCTAATTCAGTGCTTTAACCCTTTACCAAATGACAACATTTTAGACTTGTCTAAATTGAAAGCTTTTGCAGATGATAAAATAAATGTGACAGAAAAATTGAAATTTGTTTTGGGAAGGTTAGAAAACATTGTGGGAAAAGGAGAAAATACTGGTAAGTAACATTTTCTCCTCTTCCCACAATGTTTTCAAAAGGCATCTTTTTCAGTAACTGTTGAGTTGTTAAAAGTCAGAATAAGGGTTGTTGGTAATTTCCAGACAATGAAACAGACCCAGGGTCTACATCCACCAACCACTCTTAAGAACTTTCTTACGGTAGTCTTATTCTTCAAGATTTTAAAAATTTGAAAATATCACAACTTCTAATTGGCTAAAGCAATCAGTTAAGTAAGTCAAGACTTGTTTTACTTTCAAATTTAGAAAATTCTGGAGAATAAGACTAAAAAAGTTCTTAATCCTTTACCAGACGACAAAAACTAAGATTCGTCTGAATTGAAAGCATTTGCAGACAACGAACTGAATGTAACCTAAATGATGTAATTTGTGTCTGAAAGGTTGGAAAACATTGCGGGAAAAGGAGAAAGTTTTGGTACCTGTATTTTCTCCTTTTTCCACAATGTTTTCAAAGATATTGTCATGTGGTAAAGAGAAAAAGGGAGGTTGTTATACTGTCCATATCACTTCCCCTCTGTAAAATTAAACATTTTGTTGACAAAAAAGTCTTAAACCTTTCTCACAAAAAAAATTTTTAGACTCTCAAATTCAAACAACTTGCAGAGAACAAATTCAGAATTAATATGTAATTTAGCCGAGTTTTCTGATAAGCTAGAAAACATTGTGGGAAAAGGAGAAAATGCTGGTCACCAGCATTTTCTCTTCTTCCAACAATGTTTTCAAGTCTTCTTCTGACTTAGGGTCCTTAAAACTTGTGATTGTTTGGTAAAGGGTTAAGAAGTCATCCTTCTGAATGAAATGATGCCACTTCCACATTAATATGTACATAAATGAGTCTATCCTGGGTAAGTCCCCCATGCAATGGTCAAGATCAGCAAGAATATTTTCAATCAGGAAAAGCAGGTCTAACATTACTATCATAAGGTTTTTTCCACAAGAATATGTACCCAAATAGCAGACTGTAGATAAATGATCAGACCACATGCTCTGTGCAGTCGTCTGGTCTTGATCTGCACTGTCTGCAAAAGTAACAAAAGTTGGTTCCTGCGCTCTGACTCTACCAAACAACAAAATTTTACATTCATCCAAAGTTGTTGCAGACGATAAATTAAATATGGCTCAGTTAACGAAACCTGACCCTAAATGGTTAAAAAAAGATTGTGGGAAAAGGAGAGAATGCTGGTAACAAACATTTTCTCTTTTTCCCACAATGTTTTCAAAAGACTTCTTTGCCAAAGTCAGTAAAACTCAGTCCTGATTGTGCAGTAAAGGGTTAAGGGTTACAGTACCCATTAATTTCATTTTATGCATTCATATAAAATTTTGGACTGGACCAAATTGAAAGCATTTGCAGACAGCAAATTAAATGTAGCTCATACAATGGTCTCTGTCTTTGATAGGGTGGAAAACATTGTGGGAAAAGGAGAAAATGCTGGTAATCCAGCATTTTGTCCTTTTCCCACAATGTTTTCCAAGGCCTTCTCCATAAGGGTTGTTAAAACTCGGGATTGTGTGGTAAAAGGTTAAAGCTACATTGTTTTCACTTGTAATCATGTAACAAATGTTGAACATCTAAAACTTACAAGAATGTTTTCAAAGTTGTTGACTGCAACTTTTGTTTGAAGGGGTAATGGGATAAGATTAGGTAAAGTAGCATAACATTGATCTAGTACAAGGGTTCAAATTACTAGATCTATGGCTGCAAAATCAATATTTCTTCACAATAGGTATTTTGAAAGATCAGTATTGATCTATATGCCAGTTTATATGGGTCACATGACCTTAAAGCAGACATTTTGTTCCAAAAGGTAAACATAGAGGTAGAAAAGAACATAAAAAAAAAATACCTGAGAAAAAATCTGTTATAACGTACTTGAAGTTTCATTTGAAGATAAAGGTAGGTACCGGTAACTACTTGTTTTATTACCTAATATGGAACTTGCACTTGTTATTATCCATAGTTTCCTTCTTACTTTCTCTTTATAATCACTTTTATATTAGTATTAAATGGGAACTGTTTCACTACATTCAACCCTTTACCAGACAGCAAAACTTTAGACTTGTCTATATTTTGCAGATGACAAAATAAATGTGACTCAAAAAGTAAAATTTTTTTTGGAAAGGATAGAAAACATTATGGCCTTTCCCACAATGTCTTCAAAAGCCCTCTTTCTCTGGATAGTTTCCTAGGCACGGTAGCACAGTTGGTAGCATACAGGACTTGAGAACAGGGGATCGCTGGTTCTAATTTCCAGCTCAGCCAATATCTTTTTGAGGTCATTGTTACAGGATTCATTCCTCTCTCATTCATTCTGCTCTCACCGCTGATCATTGTTTCGATGCTGTTGATGATAGTCATTGCAGCAGGACTTTTTCTTCATTCACCAAAGATCATTGTGTCAACAATATTTATAAATATGGGAAAGCAGCCAGTGGCCTGGGAAGGAATATTGTGCAAAGTACTGGTAAAAGAAACCCCTGGAAAGCACAGGTAGGTGCACTGGCGGCCGCAATATAACTGAAATAATGTTGAAAACAGCATTAAACACCAAATAGTTAATCCGTCAATTTCTGGGGATATTAAAACCCAGGACTGTGTGTTAAAGACTTAACCCATTACCGCACAATGCCAACTTTTAACGACCCTGAGGAAGAAGCCTTTTGAAAACATTGTGGGAAAAGGAGAAAATGCTGGTAACCAGCATTTTCTCCTTTTCCAACAATATTTTCTGCCCTATCAGATAAAGTCTGATCATTTGAGTCACATTGAAATTATTGTCTGCAAATGCTTTCAATTTGGAAGGGCCTTAAACTTTGTTGTGTGGTAAAGAGTTAAAACATAGCTTGTGCATTCCTCGTTTACTAACACTACTTGTATATACCCATTATGTCCATATTCTTTCCAAGGTCAGTGGGACAGGATTCACTTCTCTCTCATCACTGAACATGGTTTTGATGATCGTAATGAAGAAAAGCAGCCAGTGGCTTGGAAAAAAAGTTGTAGGAAGTACTGGTAGAAGAAACCCCAGAAAAAGATGTAAGGTGCACTGGCCACTGCATTATAAATGAAATGTTGCAGTCTGATCTTGCATCTTTTGTGCAGCCTGATCTTGATCTACACTGGCCGCAAAGACAACTTTAGTTGTGAAATACTCTTTAGAGTTTAAGTCTTCACCAAATGACAACATATTCAACTTGTCAGATCTAAAGCAAATGCAAACTGCGAATTATTGAATGGTGTTTTACGCCACTTTCAACATTGATTGACATTTTTTCAGTCATATCACATCGACAGCTCACATATTCATTCATGTATTTCCTGGGTTTCACCAGTACTAGGCTAGGGATCTGAAGTGTCTTGCCCAAGGACACTCCCACTAAAAGCCCAGCGGATCAGGTGGGGCTCAAACCCAGGATCTCCTGGTTACAAGTCCCACACTTCACCACTGAGCCACGCAGGACCCCTCAAACTGCAAATTTAAGTTGGCTCTTATTGTGGGATCTACCTTTCAACAGGTAGAAAATGTTAATAAAGGAGAAAAGCCCATTTCTATGAAAAATTTACGTAAGGTTCATCATTTTTCAGAACATTTCATAAAAGTGACTGTAGAACAAGACACCCAGAATCAGGGCTGGTAAGTAATCTTAACCCTTCCGGTGACAACTGAAATCATGGATGCTTTAGTGGCCAGTATAGATCAAAGATCAGACTGCACAAAATGTGCAGTCTGATCTTGGATCTAACTGGTTTGTTAAAGATTTAATACCTAAATACATGTATAGAGGTTGTGCGTCAAAGAAAATTTTGTTTGTTGGGTTGATTTTCCGTATTTTAAAAGGACATTTTCAAAGTTCTTCCTTACCCTAAAATGTCCCTACTTCGTAAAACCAGCACTAGCTATTATGTTTGTCTAAAAAAGCCTCAACAAGATTAACCCCTTAACTCTTTACCACACAGTCCAGACTTTTAACGACCCTGGGGAAGAAGCCTTTTGAAAACATTGTGGGAAAAGGAGAAAATGCTGTAACCAGCATTTTCTCCTTTTTCCACAATGTTTACCACTCTTCCAAAAAGAAATTTTGATTTTTTTTTTTTGAGTCACATATTTTTTGTCGTCTGCAAAATGCTTTCAATTTGGATGAGTCTGAAATTTTGTCGTTTGGTAAAGAGTTAACAGTTGCTCCTTTACCACACAATCCAGCATTTAACCCTTAACCTGCTAATTATGTTAAATGATGCTTTCAAGTCAGTAAAAACCCAAACATTGTTTTTTCAAAGTTAATTTTTTTGGAAAAGTATCTCCTTATCGGTCAGTGTAGACGTAAGATCAGACTGCACATTCTGTGCAGTCTGATCTTGATCTACACTGTCCCCAAAAGGTCCTTGAGTGGCACTTAGCAGGTTAAGGCTTAAAAACATTAAAGAAAAAAAGATTTTTGAAAACAGTGTAGGAAAAGGAGGAAATGCTTCTAACCAGAATTTTTGTCCTTTTCCCTCAATGCTTTGTAGCTTATATAAAGACACCTTCCGCAATTTGAGCCACATATTAAAATTTTGTCATCTACAAATGCTTTTGGTTTCGAAAAGTCTGAAGTTCTGCTGTGTGGTTAAGGATTTAATTGCTAAATAGATTCAATAAAAATTAAAGCAAATAATGGAATACCACATATTGCGATTTTTCAAACTTCTTTCCAATAGAACAATTTTCACCATCTTCAACAGTGTAGATCAAAGATAACACCATATGTTCTGTGCAGTCTGATCTTGATCTATACCCTGCTTATCACAACTACAGTTAAATTAAGACAGAGTGTAGATCAAGACTGGATCTGTCTGATCTTGGATCCATACAGTTCCCTGTGATAAGACATCATAGCCAAAAGACATCTTGAAATTGCTAACATTGTGTTCATTTTACCCAACAGCATCATCATCGTTGGGTTTTTTTACCCTCGCCATGCGGCATAAAGCCATGTGGCGAGCAGCTATTGGTTTTTTTATCTATTTTGTTACAGACAATTGGGTTTTTCTATTAATCAGACGGCAACACTCCACGGTTTAAAAGGTATAGAATAAAAAAGGGGTTAATAAAAGAATACAAGCCGGTAGGCCGAAAACGATCCTTTTAGGACCACCATTAAAAAACACGTGTAAAAAAAGAATATATACAAAATGTACATGGCCGTGGAGCGTTGCCTGTCTAATTTATAAAGATTTAGACTAATCCATAGTTTTACATGCAATTTCTTTGGACTCAACAGTGTTGGTAGATTCTAATTATTTCTACTATAGCTATAATGGCACTGTTCGTACTATGTATTTTTTTAAGTCCCTTTAATTTATATTACCAATATCTTATTACCAAAAAAAAAAAAAAAAATAATATAGTCGAGGCCAAAAACTTACAGAGAGTTCTCTAAAAAGTTGAACAAAACAAAAATTTACACTATAAGAGCTGAGGGGGGACCGTCAGTCCTGCCTGCTGTGCAGGGCGATCAGGACGACACCACTCAGTAGGGGCATAAAGCCAAAACTACTGGGGTGCTAGTTCTTTCCCTGCCGCCCTAACCACAGCAGGTCCCAAAATGGGTAAAAAATGCTCTAAAAAGGGAAATTAAACTGTTACCAATAATACAACCCTATAGGGGCAGGACTACAGGGGACTCAGCTCGGCATAATAAAAGCCCCTGTGTCAGTAAAAAATGGTCTAAAAAATCGAATATCGACCCAGATCAGATCCGGGGCGAACTGACTGGCGATCCCCTCGCAGCGATATATATAAAACAATGAAATTAAATTCAACTTTAAAACGGACAATATACCTGGCCAACACAAACCCGCATGAGTTGAGTAGATGAAGTTAAAAATCCCTTGTAAAAAAGGGAGCACCCATGCTGGGCTCGGTGACCTGTAAACCCCGCCATATACTTAGTAAATGGGGGGTAAAAAGGTCTTTAAAAAGAAAAAGAAAAGTTCCTATACTAAATATGGAAAATCTAAGTACAATGTACTTACTCAATAGGGACTAATCTTAAAAAAGTTGTTTAAAAGGAGGGTACCGGCTTCAAAGCTAGTAAAAAAAAAACCCAAGAGAACTCTCTGCAATTCTAGTAGGGAAAAAAAAAAAAAAAAACTTAAGTCTCAAGACTGGGGCGGATTTAAGGACACGCCTTGGCCTGCTTTGAAATATGCACCACAAAATTATAGTGGATATATCTGACTCATATATCTGGACCCAACAAAAACGTAAAATGGGCCAGAACAACAAAAAATAATTATGGTTTATTTGAAAGTGTAAATGAAGCAGCGCGTCCCTGGACGAACACAGCCTAAGCTGTGGGAAAAAACAAAAAAAAAAAAAAAAAAAAAAAAAAAAAAAACCTGATGCAGCTGCGAAAAGTAACGATCCGAGTCGGACAGCGCGGTATGAGCAACCCGACTCGGTCCGAGACCCCTCGCTACTTGTTAATGCTTTTTGTTTTTATGTCCAAGGACCGCCCTACTTCATGATTGAGTCAGTTGTCAAAAAGATAATATTAATAATAATACCAGATTCATAAAAAGATATAGAAGTTGGTATAGTAAATAAGTGCATAAGTAAAAAATTTAGTTTTATCCCATTAAGGGAACTGTTTTGTTTAAATATAGACCAAGGCGTGTTATTATTTTGAGTGACTGTATTCAAATTTTGTCAGTCATTTGACAGTCAATTAGATACGTCTCCAGTGCTTTGAAAGTAGAGGACCGCAGAGCCCTTGACGGAAAAAGAATATTAAAAATGTTAAACTCTGCGTCCTCATGAAAAAGAGCACTGGAGAACTTTCGTCTCGCAACCGAGTGAACGCTACAGTCCAGCAGAAAATGTTCCGTGGAGTTACGGACACCACAGGTGGGGCATATGGCCGAACCCCCAATTATGTGGTGTCCTAGGCTCCCTGGCAATAGATTATAGCCAAGTCTCAGACGCGTCACACATTTATCCACCCTTTTGTTGGTTGAATAACTGTGTGGCGGTCTGAAACTCACTCCACTACCATGATAGGGCTGGCCCTTAAGTCGTTGTGCCAGCCCTTTTGACCATTTTTCTTTAATGGATATTTTAGTCATGGAGTAAAGCTCTTTGGTTGCCAGGGGTATTTTATCTCCGACGGGACCATCCAGAGCGCGCTTCGCCGCGTCGTCAGCCTTCTCGTTCCCCATAAAACCGACATGTGCTGGACACCACACAAAGGTAACCTCTGATTTATTCAGGTGGCACTGATCATAAATGGACAGAATATTTTCTAACAGATCAGGCCGAGAGTTGCTATTCCTTAAAGAAAGTGATTGTAAAGCCGAAAGAGAATCAGATAGAATAGCAACTTTGTGTGGTTTATTGACCAATGTCCAGTTTAGTGCGTATTGTATAGCAGTTAGTTCTGCGGCATAAATAGATAACCTGTCGCTGAGTCTTTTTGATGTTTTAACCTTGAGGGCTGGTATAACCATTGCTGCAGAAACTGCCGAATTTTCATTTTTACTGCCATCAGTATAAATTTTTAAGTGCTCAGCATAGCTCGAATTTACATGATCCTCCGTGATAGCCAAAATATGAGAAGGAGGATCACTTTTAGTAAATTTCGAGCTGAGGGATATGTCTACTTTTGGTGGTACGAGAAGCCACGGGGCCGCGAAACGCGATCCAGAGTTCGCTGCACTGCTAACACCGGGAAGGTGTTCTTCCACCAGATTGGCTGTGGTGGCCCCGAATGGAAGAGCTGGGTTTTTATATTTGCTCTTGGCAAAGAACCCCCTCCCAACGATCGCGTTCACTGGGTTGCCAGGCTTGCTAGAAATCCGCGCCCAGTATTTAACTTGTTGAGCCTCCCTCCGCAGGGTCAAAGGCTCGATACCGGCTTCCAGTTCAAGATACACAGAAGGGGTGGAGGGCAGTGCTCTCAGGGCTATTATCAGGGCCCTTCGCTGGATATTATCAAGCATTTTGAGCGCAGTTGTTGAAGCACAAGCAAAGACTATGGCACCGTAGTCTAGCTTTGGACGTATTAGGGACTTATAGAGAAGAAGGAGCGAGTTTTTATCAGAGCCAAAATCGGTGCCCCTTAACATTCTCATAAGGTTTAAGTCCCTTTGACACTTTTCTGTTAACTGTTTTATGTGAGACAGTAACGAGAATTTACGATCCAAAAGCATACCCAAAAATGTTACTGTCTCATCAAATTTAATTTTTGTGTCGCCTAAATATACGTCCAATTCTTTTAGATTTTTATTTCCGAAAATAATCCCTACTGTTTTTGTTTTAGAGATTTTAAAGCCCCATTTTTGGGACCAGCGCCAAATGGAATCCAGCCCCGCCTGTGCCTTACGTTGCAGGGTTTGACCATCGGATCCCACTAGCCAGCCGCCGGAGTCATCGGCGAATTGGCTGATAACCATCCCTGTCCCCTCAGTTGCAACAGGGAGATCGTTAACCAAGAGAGAAAATAGCAGAGGGGATAAAATGGCGCCTTGGGGGGTACCCCTTGTCAGCGTTTCAGCTTCCGAGAGGGTATCCCCCACCTTAACAGTAATTTTTCTATCCAGCAGAAAGGCCCTAATATATTGAAAGCATCGTCCGGTAATCCCACACTTTTTAAGTTTGTAAAGAATCCCCGAGTGCCATGCAAGATCAAAAGCGGCCTCGAGGTCAAGAAATATGGCTACAACAGAACGCCCTCTATTTTTAGCATAGAGGACGTCATGTTGTAATCTGACCAACTGATCTAGTGTCGATCTGCCCTTTCTGAAGCCGGATTGAAAGGGATTTATTATATTTTCAGATTCAAGATAACTTTCCAAACGGGCCTTAACCATCCCCTCTAGCAATTTCCCAGGGTGGGAGGTAAGGCTTATTGGTCTATAAGATTTGGGATCAGCTGGATCCTTATTTTTCTTTTGAAGAGGGATCACACAGGCGAGCTTCCAGTCCCGAGGATAGCTGCCCTCTTTCCAAATTTTGTTAAAAAAGAAGAGCCAAATGTTTAGAGTGGAGTCGGACATGTTCTTGAACATTTGATAAGAAATTTTGTCAAGTCCCGAGGCAGAATTTTTCCTGTTATTGATGCAGTCTTTTAATTCATTAAGTGTGAAGTCTAAGTTCATGGGATCAGAATTTGATGTTTCACCTGGAGAGTTTATTTCTTCAAAATGGTCGGCTTCAAATTTTTGTTGAAAGGCCAAAACCTCCGGCCAACAGATTAGAAGACATACATTTTATATGGGAATCTATTGAATTAACCCTTTACCTCACAATCCCAACCCTGAGAAAGATTAGAAGACATACATTTTATATGGGAATCTATTGAATTAACCCTTTACCTCACAATCCCAACCCTGAGAAAGACAGCTTTTGAAAAAAAAAAGTGGGAGAAGTCAGCATTTTCTTCTTTTCTTATACCAAGTTTCAAAGACAAATGCAATCATGTGAGCCACATTTAATTTTTCCTCTGCAAATGCCTTTAATTGGGAAAAGTCTAAAATTTAGTTTGTCTGGTAAAACTTAAATGGTAGCCAACTAACAAAGTAAATGTTGTTTACCTTCAGAAGCTAAAGCAATGGAAGCCAAAGGGCAAGGGTATCCTGGGAGCCCTCATCCAGCCCCTTTACCTGCTCAACCACCTGTAAGCTACCAGCAACCACCCTACCCACAGCAACCATCCAATTATACGCCACAACAAGTCATCGTTGGAGTTCCCCAACAGCCAGTACAACCAGTAGGGGGTTCTCGCATTCCAATAGCAACACAAAGCAGTTTGCTCTTGGTAGGACAGCAAAACAACTCTTACGCTATGGGAGGCTATCAACCACAACCAGCGGCTTTGATTAGACAACCAGTGTCTGTAGCTTTCGGAGCCCCACTCCTTCAACCAGGGATGCCAGTCCCAAGACCTGTACCACAAATGCAACCTTCCATGCCCCTGGCACCACCCCCATACCCAGGACCCCCTCTGACCCCAGCAAATGTCAAGTATGATGTGCCTGAAGCCCCAAAAAACTTATATGGGAACTAATTTGATGATAATTAAATAAACTTGTAGATTTCATGAATACTGAAGGAGAATTTGTTTTTTCCTTTACCAAAAAATGCTATATTTTTATGAACCTAAAGAAGGAAGCTTTCTGGGAAAGGAGAAAATGCTAGTCACCAGCATTTTCTCCTTTTTCCAATTTTTTAATTTGGACAAGTCTGAAAGATAGTCTTTAATTCTTAGGACACTGACTTAATAATATACATAGATCTTTTTGACAAGAAAAATAGTCTAATTAATGCTATTTCTGGGTTGTGATGGCCAGAATGTGACAAGGTGGTGGACAGTGTAGATCAAGATCAGACTACACTTTTCTGCACAACGTTGGATCTTGATTTACATTGTCCACTTTTACTGTACTTAAAAGCTTAATCATTCTTTACCCTTTACCACACAATGCCAACTTGTAATGACCCTGGAAAAGAAGCCTTTTGAAAACATAGTGGGAAAAGAAGAAAATGCTGGTAATCATCATTTTCTCCTTTTTCCACAATGTTTTCTACCCTATCAAAGAAAAAATGCTCCATTTGAGCTACATTGAAATTGTCATCTGCAAATGCTTTCAATTTGGACAAGTCTAAAATTTTGTCATATGGTAAAGGGTTAAACAAAATTGCAGCAGATGATTTGCACAAAGCCTTACAAAAATGCATAGAAGATATGAATTAATGTTCATTTGAATAGATAACATTGTTGCAAAAGAAATAATTGCAAGCAATTTTTGCCACAATGTTTACAAAAGCAGTTTGCTGCAAGACAAATAAGTCATCCTAGAGGAGAAAATGAGGTTATATTAGCTCTAACAATCTAATTTTGTTGTTTTCAAGTATTTCTAAAGAAATTTGAAAAATCAAAAAATGGGAAAAATGAGTTACTAGTGTAAATGAATGCCTTTGGACATCTGAAATAAAGAGAAAAGAGTTATCACATTACTGCAAGGCTTATTTTCAGAGCATATCAAAACTGGTACAAGCAGTATGTAATAGAAACATTTGAAGGAAAGCACAAGAGGCCCATGAGGGCCTGATCTACTCTAATTGTTCTAAGTCCTTCAACACATTTTCTTTAACTCTTTACCAAACCACAAAATTTTTTACCCTACCGATTGAAAGCATTCGAATTCGAAAGACTATTTTCTGTAAAATGGTAAAAAAAACTTTGTGGGGGGAAATGAACAAAATGCTGGATAACAGCATTTTTCCCTTTTCCCAGAATGTTTTCAAAAGCCCTCTCGTTAAAGTCATTAAAATTTGGATGTAATAACCTTTTACTAAACCATCTTGTGTTTTAACTACTCTCATGAAAAGGGCCATTGAAAACACTATAAGAAAAGGAGAGAATGATGGTTACAAACAAGACACTGAACAGTGTTCAGAGATCAGACTTAGTATTCTGATCTTGATCTTCATTTTTGAAAAGTGCCATGAGTACATTAATATCATCAGAATTAAACATCTAAGTGAAAGATGACAATTATTAGAGGAACAATGATAATTATTTTGATGGGAAACCAGGCATGTGCTTTAATATGAGCACAATGCCTATTGTCAACATGGTTTTTTTTTTTCAGTCTTCTTCCTGTTATGAGTGTATATGCATTTTTACTTCAGTAGTATGTTAATACCAACCTGGCTACTACAGTTGAATGAGTTTCCTTGTGAGGAAAGTGAAGATAAAGATAAGACTGCAGAGAAGAAGTAGTCTGACCTTGGTTTGCAAGTAACCTTTCTTTTATTTATTTACATGAGACATGGTATTAACCCTTAAAGCACCTTTCACAACTACAGTTGCCTTTGCGGCCATTGTAGATAAAGATCAGGATGCACAAAATGTTCAGCCTGATCTTTGATCTACAATGTCCACTTTGCTGAAACATTGTAGATTAACCCTTTCCCAAACAAGCCCTGGTTTTCACATGTCTGCAGTACAAGTCTTTTGAAAACACTGTGTTTTCTACCCTTTTTGATAACTTTCTGCCATCTTCATCAAATTTAAAATTGTCGTCTGCAAACTCTTTCAATTTGGACCAGTCCAAAATTTGTCGTTTGGGAAATGGTTAAAGCAACCATGATAATTGCAATTATTTGGGTCATATTTCTAGATGAAAATGTCTAAAAGGTTTATTTGGCGCTCTAAAGGTTAAGGAGCAATATAAGGAATTTGAAGATCTGGAAACAATAACAAACAATATGAGTGGAAACACTAAGGAACAATATGAGTTATATAAATTCCTTTCCAAAAGTCAGACATTTCATTCAGATAGGGCAAGACTTTGCCAGCAAAACAGAACTTGCATATTTGCAATATTTAAGTAGTTGCTGTTGGCCTTAAAAAATCTTTTGACCAATGTAGCAGTAGATATTTTAGTAGCATAATTTTGTTCTTTTGATTCTTGCACAATACCAAGACAATTACATGCTTCAGTTATATTACAGTTACAAGCTTTAACATTATGACAACTACCAGCTTCAATTACAGACAATATTTGTTCTATACTGTTGAAAGTTATTGATCCTTTACCAAACAAGCCTGGGTTTTCCTGATGCACAATTTTTCTACTATTTCAAAGACGGAATTCACCTTTTGCACTACACTGAACATGTTGTTTGCAAATTCCTTCAGCTTGGTCAAGTCTAAAATTAACCCTTTACCAAACATTCATGTGGAAGATGGCTTCTGATAATATTGCTGGATAAAGGAGAAAATGCTGGATTTTTCTTCTTTACCAATAATGTTTAACCCTTTCCCAAACGACAAATTTTGGACTGGTCCAAATTGAAAGAGTTTGCAGACGACAATTTTAAATTTGATGAAAATGGCAGAAAGTTCTCAAAAAGGGTAGAAAACAGAGTGGGAAAAGGAGAAATTGCTCATTATGAGCAATTTCTCCTTTTCCCACAGTGTTTTCAAAAGACATGTGCTGCAGACACGTGAAAACCAGGGCTTGTTTGGGAAAGGGTTAAAATGCTGTTAAAAGCATGTGAATCACACCGATTTATTTGTCTGCAAATGCAACATAACAGTTGTACATGTAACTGTAATAAAGAGATTTGTCTTACGGAAGGTAGATGATAATGTTTGAAAATGAGACAATGCTGGTTACTGGCTAGTTCTCCCTTTGTCATATTTTTCAGAAGCTTCATTGCTCAAGTCATCAAAACAGGACTGTCTGGTAAACAGTTGATTCCTCTCATTCCCTTATTTGCATCTGACAATTAAAAGTTACTTTTGAATCACAGTTTTGTTCTCATGTTATAAACCAAAATACAAAAAGTCTTCAAACCTTTTAGCTCTCAACATCTGTGACCAAAACCCACTGTGACAAAATTATGCAGACTAGAGGATTGCCCGCAGGCAACATGTTGAGTCTGCGATGGGGGAGTTGGTAAAGAACCTACCGGTAAGTTGCACTTTGAAAAAAGTAACCAATCACTCAATGCATCTATCTTATTTCAGATCCCTTTGTTTTCAAATTTGCATGAGGATAGGAGTACTCCATATTTACGGACAAGAGTTTATGACCTTCAAGTATGACCTTGACCTTGAAACTTCTGAACAGAATAATTCAGAGAGACACTTTCTACTCATTATGTAGAAGAGTTGTAAAAAATTTTATCATTTGACCATCACATGTGAACTTGACCTTGGACCTACCTGACTGAATTTTTCAAATAGCACATCTACCCATAATGGAGAACAAATGTGCAAGTTTATTTTGAAATCCATCAATATGTGTAGAAGTTATGGCTCGGACAAGGTCTACTTATGGTAATGATATTGTTTGACCTTAAAGTGTGACCTTGACCTTGGGCCTATATCATCAAATATTTTAAATGGCACATCTACTCATGGAGGACAATAATTGTGCCAAATTATTTTGAAATCCATCTAACACAATAGAATTCATGGCTCGAATATGCTCTATTAAATGACAATTTTATCAACTGACCTGTCAGTCTGACCTTGACCTTGTACATGTAACAAATGATTCAGATGGCACTTCTACTGGTAAAAGAGAACACTTGTGAGAAGACATTTAGTTTTAAATCCATCGATAAATGTAGAAGTTGTAGCTTGGACAAACTCCACCTATGACAATATTATCATTTTACCTTTAAGTGTGACCTTGACATCTGAACTACCTAACAAATGATACAGGCTGCACTTCTACTGGTAAAGGAGAACACAATTTCGCCAAATTATCTTTAAATGCATCCATAAATATAGAAGTTATGGTTCGGATAAGCTCCATTTATGAGAATTTCATCATTTGACCTTCCAGTGTAACTTTGACCTTGGATCTACCTGAACAAATGTTTCAAATGGCAGGTCTACCTATGATTTAACGCCATTTTAACAGCTCAGGTCATATTATGGTGGTCAGTGACGCACCCATGTGTTTCCTGGCTTTCTCATACAAGTGCTAACACAACTTTCTTTCCAAAGCCACAGACTACTTTTCTCATATGCATCAGAGGTAAGAGGCAAAAAATCGCTGAAAAGAAAGTTTGCCTCAACCGGGTATCGAACTTGCAACCACAAGATCACGAGTCAGACACGCTAACCACTGAGCTACCCCGGCGGGCTATGTCTACCCATGAAGGAGAACAATTGTGCCAAATTATTTTGAAATCCATCTATAAATGTAGACCATTTAACTCTTACCACATGACCAAATTTTAGACTAGTCCAACTTAAAAGCATTTGCAAACAACAAATTGGATATGGCTCTAATGCTGAAATTTGTCTTTAACCCTTTACCACACAATCCCACCCTTTAATGACCCTGAGAAAGAAGCCTTTTGAAAACATTGTGGGAATAGGAGAAAATGCTGGTAACCAGCATTTTCTCCTTTTTCCCACAATATTTTCTACCCTTCCCAGAACAAATTTCACTTTTTTTCAGTCACAATCATTTTGTTGTCTGCAAATGCTTTCAATCTGGACTAGTCAAAAATTTTGTTGTTTGGTAAAGAGTTAAGAGTTGAAAATGTTTTGGGAAAAGGAGAACAATATTTCCTTTTTCCACAATGTTTTCAAAAGCCTACCTTTCAGGAGTTATTGAAATATGGGGTTGTATGGTAAAGGTTAACTTAGACGAATTTGAAGTACTCTGAATGATTTAACCCTTTACTGCACAATGCCACCTTTTAACGATCCTGGGAAAGAAGCCTTTTGAAAACATTGTGGGAAAAGGAGAAAATGCTGGTAACCAGCATTTTCTCCTTTTCCCACAATGTTTTCTACTCTATCAAAGAAAAATTACACCATTCGAGCCACATTGAAATTGTTGTCTGCAAATGCTTTCAATTTGGACAGGCTAAAATTTTGTCGTCTGGTAAAGGGTTAAACATGAGGTTGTGTGGTAAAGGGTTAAGTATGATCTGTTTCAACATCCAGTGAGTGCCACACTGAGTTGCTCAGTTGGAAACTTACAGGGCTTAAAATCACAGGGTCACAGGTTTGAAACTTCAGCTCAGCCAATTGCTTTTTGAAGGTTGATTATAGTAATTTTGAAATGATTCATTTCCTCGCCCTGCTGATCATTGTTTTGACAATGGATATGTGCTACAGCAGCCAGTGACTTGGGAAGAATATTGTGTGAGATACTGGTAAAGGAAACTCCAGGAAAGTATGCACTGGTTGCAGTGATATAACTGAAATAATGTTGAAAATAGTGTTGAACACCATACAAACAAACAAATCAAACACCAAATCATTTAAGCAATTACTGATTAGTCTCTACCTAATACCTCTGTTTGTTGCACATATAGGCCTGTACGATAAAGACTGCAAGTTAGAATAGGGTCACGGAGAGAGGTTAGATATATAAGCACTTCAAACCTGCCTCGCTGTTGTGCTAGCTTTTACAGCAATGCGGTTTGGTGCATTTCTCTCAGTGGAAGTTAAGCAGCGTGCATTAGGTTAGTGCCTGGCTGGGTGACATTAAACTGTGGTCCTATGTGGCGGTCCTATACACTCAGCTCATTAAAGAACCAGGTTTAACTAAGGTTGGGTTTGGTCCTCCATCTTTAACTATCTGCTGTAAAATAACATAACCTCTTGGCTGCCTCACCCATATGGGCAACCGGGTCCCTATAAACTTAGAAACGGAACTGAAACGAAACGCAACGAAACGGAACGAAATGCAACGAAACGTTACGAAACGCAACGAAATGAAACGGAACCAACCCCAACGAAACGGAACCAGACCCAACGAAACGAAACGAAATCTAGCAATATTCTACTTTTTTTTTTATCATATTTCTTTTGTATCATTCTTCTTGGATTATCCCATATTTTATGAGAGCACATTGAAACAACTGAAATTTTGCGTCATCCCTTGTGTGATTTGCCGGTTTGAAAATCTAGTCAGAATCAGAATTAGTTAATCTAAACGATGATCCGTTACCAGGGCCTGTGTTTGGGAAAGTTGCGCAAACTCAAACATATTTGATGCAAGACTTTAAACGGAAATGGGGTTATATCTTCTTTCTATTCTGTTCTTCTTTCATTTTGGTACCCAGCCCCTGTAGCTCAGTTGGTAACGTATAGGACTTGAGAATAGGGGGTCGCTGGTTCGATGCTCGGCTAATTTCTTTCCAAGGATTGATGACAGTCATTGCGATAGGATTCATTCCACTGTCACAGTGACCATTTTTTCAACGATGTTTATGTGGGTAAGCAGCCAGTGGCTTCTAAAGAATATTGAGCGTATTACTGTCAAAAGAAACTCCAGCAAAGCATAAATAGCATAAATAGGTGCACCGGCCACTGCGATATATCTGAAATAACGTTGAAAACGGCCTTAAACATCATCCAATTAATCAGTTTCATTTTGATATCACTCTCGCAGGTAGCCGTCATATTTCGCACGAACACCATATTATGCCATGAATACCTTAGAGGATTTCAGTCGATGCCCTTCA
This sequence comes from Tridacna gigas, assembly GCA_945859785.2. Classification (NCBI taxonomy): domain Eukaryota; kingdom Metazoa; phylum Mollusca; class Bivalvia; order Cardiida; family Cardiidae; genus Tridacna; species Tridacna gigas. The sequence continues at coordinate 28,340,023 of OX244036.2, read as the reverse complement.
AGATGTGCTGAGCCCCGTAGCTCAGTCGGTAGCGTACAGGACTTGAGAACAGGAGGTCGCTGGTTCGATCCCCAGCTCGGCCAATTTCTTTCCGAGGATTGATGATAGTCATTGCGACAGGATTCGTCTCTCACCGCTGACTACTGTTTCGACAATGGCCGTGTGGGAAAGCAGCCAGTGGCTTGGAAAGAAAATTGTGCGAGTACTGGTAAAAGTAACTCCAGGAAAGCATGGATAGGTGCACTGGCCGCCGTGATATAATTGAAATAATGTTGAAAACGGCATTAAACATCATACAATCAATCAATCAATCAACCCTTCAAGATGCTTTCAGTCGACCCTTGCCAGTATATAGAGTCCCCACAGATTTTTCTTTTTCATTTGTACATTTTCCCCAATAATGATAAATCAATGTAATGAACGCCTCGGCAGAACCTGTAAGATAAAGAGATGGATTCAGGCTTGAAAAGAGAAAATGGCTAGGGCTGTTCGCTAGAACCGCTTTAAAGGTGAATGGCTACACTGGCAGAGGGAGATAAATTCAGTCTAGAAGAAATCATCTTCAGTTTCAAAGGCATTACTTTGTTACAAATAAATGTACAGCATGTATACAAATGAATCCGAACATTCGCACAGGATTTGACTGTAAGCAGTAGCTTATCTTTAACCTATCTGAAAATGTTAACCCTTATCCTGCTAAATACTTGAAAATGAAACTTTCAAGCCTGTATTAAAAACCCAAATTTTGCTACAAATTTAAAGGTATTTTAGGGGGAAAAGTATCCCCCTTATCGGACAGTGTAGATCCAAGATCAGACTGCACGTTATGTGCAGTCTGATCTTATCTACACTGTCTGCAAAAGGTCCGTGAGTCGCACTTAGCAGCCCAAGGGTTAAGTAGGTTGCAACACCGCTGTCTGGCGGGTTGGAAACCTTACCGCACGACATACAGCGGATAAGGATAATAATTATTATTCGCACGACAACATAAGGTTGTTGTTTTCTTTGAAAGACAAATATGACACTGTATTGATTATTATGAAAATATCGAGGAAAAGATTCACTTTTCTTATGCTAAATTGCTGTCTATGTGAAAATTATATGAGTTAAAGGCCCACTCGCGGCCAAAAACACAATGCTAGTGTTAATATATGTTTAAATTTAAATCATACCAAATCAAAAGTATGGAAAATATTGTGAGGATGACAATCTGTTATTGTATGGTAAGTCCAGTCGTTAGTCACTGGCAGAAAAATGAATTTTAAAATCAGAAAAAAAGTAAGCAAAAGATGGAGTAACTTGGGAACTTTTAACCTGGTTTTGAAACTGGCTTCTCTGCCGGCGACTAACACCTTGACCGACTGTACAATATCAGATTGCACAATAATTTCCATACTTTTAAATGATACGATTTAAATCTAAATGTATTTCAATACCTGCTTTGTTTACTTTTGGCAGCTACTGTTACTTTAAGAAAATCGGGAACTGACTGAATTAGAACCCAAACCCTTTTCCCCCCAACATCGAAGGAACACGTTTTAAAAAATGATGATACATGTTATAATTAAGGATAAACACCGTTATCAAACGAAGGCCGCGAATGTCGCAGCTGCTCCGGGACCAACGATTTTTGTATGTACTAAACCAAAAAAGAAACTTTCGTAAAGTATGTGCAAAATTTTCAAGGTTACCTTTGAGACGTACATATATATATGTTATGTATACACGTGTGGTAATATTTAAAAGCATTCATAGTTTGCAAAATTGGTCAGATAATTCCTAGCTAAAAGACCTGGTGGCTATTTAAGGCAAAGTTCGTTTCGCTGGATGTAAGGGATAGACATATCCAGTCCACGTATTGATCAGAAATACCAATGCCGAGACTTAAAGAAAATTTACCAGAAAGAGTCATAGGTATGCTGGAGGCTGGGCTACCTACTACAGAGGTTGCAGTTCATGTTGGTGCATTCGCGCAAGCAGTCAGCAGCCATCTGCAGCGATTTGCGCAAACCTGAAGTACAAAAGACTTACACGGAGCGGCAGACGGCGCGTTACGACTTGAGCCTAAGACCAATATATCGTTAATCAGTACCTACGAGACCTACGAGCAACAGTTACGGCTGCTGTCATCCCTGGAAATGTTTAGCTGATAACGGTTTGCTCAGACGTCACCCGCACGTTCGCTCGGTTCTGACGCGCCGCCATTGCAATTATAGAGAGCAATTGCCCTTGGGACACATAAACTGGACAAGACAACGTTGACGGACAATTATTATTTTTTTCTGACAAGTCGAGGTTTGTATTGTCTCGAGCTAATGGCCGTGTACCATTGTTCCGATGCAGGAATGAACGTTATGCTGACTGTTGCGTACTGCAACGCGATCGTTTTAGGGGCTGGGGTCAGTTATGGCGCGGGCGGTATTGCTTACGGGTATTGTGCCCCTCTCGTCGTTATTGGATGAAATTCAAATGCCCCCTGAAAATAAGGAAAATAATCTAGGCCCCCATATTGTCCCTCTGCTTTGACTGAGCAGCGACGTAATTGCTTCACTGACAGTTGCCCTATAATCGAAGAACATTTTAATGATGATTTATTTCCATAGCAAAGTGAACAATAATACAGATTCATTGCAATAACCTGATCTTCGTGCGTACAACTGCTATCAAATTTTAATATTTACCTATTTGCATTAATTGCAATCAAGAGGAAGATGATTTAAAAGAAAAAAAACTAATTTAGGTTTTACTTTTGCTTCATTTTGTTCTATTTCGTTCTGTTTCATTCTATTTCGTTTCGTTTCGTTGGGTCTGGTTCCGTTTCGTTGGGGTTGGTTCCGTTTCGTTTCATTCCGTTGCGTTTCGGTTCCGTTTCTAAGTTTATAGGGACCCATGGGCAACCAGTGGCAATGATAAATAAATAGAAAACCATTCAATTCAAGGTTTGGCCTATGTGTTTTTCATGGTACAGTTAAAGTCACTGGGTTTCTTATTATCAAATCCCATCCTATCCTTTCCTATTGAATTCCTGGTTCTCTCCCTTCCTGTCAGTAACCTCCCCTATATAAATCAATAAATCTGAAAAAGCCAGTTGGCAAATCCATTGACCATCATCTAATCAATACATCAATAATTCAACAGATCTACCTATGGTGTAAAGATATTGCCCTTGTGATTAAACCTCTACTAAATTCCATGTTTAACTCTTTACCAAACAGCAAAATTTTAGACCAGTCCAAATTGAAAGCTTTTCAGGTGGCAAAATAAATGTGAATCAACAATTGAAATTTGTTTTTGGAAGAGTAGAAAACATTGTGAGAAAAGGAGAAAATGCTGGTTACCAGCATTTTCTCCTTTTTCCACAATGTTTTCAAAAGGCTTCTTCCTCCGGGTCGTTAAAAGTCAGGATTGTGCGGTTAAGGGTTAAATGACTGTGAAAAAAATTGTGGGAATAGGAGAAAATGCCAGTCACAGACATTTTTACCTTTTCTAACAGTGTTTTATTACCTTATAAAGACAAGTCCAATCATCTTATTTATCTTCTGCAAACAGTTTCAAAATGACCCGAGTCCAAAATTTTTGCATCTGGTTAAGTTTTTTGTTTTGTTATATCCTTTTGTTATATCCTTGACCTCAAACACAATTTTTTCAGACCAAAAGGAACATATTAACTCTTTACCACACAATCCCGACTTTTAACGACCCCGAGAAGAAAGCCTTTTGAAAACATTGTGGAAAAAGGAGAAAATGCTGGTAACCAGCATTTTCTCCTTTTTCCACAATGTTTTCTAGCCTTCCCAAAACAAATTTCTAATTTTGAATTACATTTATTTTGTCGTCTGCAAATGCTTTCAATTTGGGCTAGTCTAAAGATTTGTTGTTTGGTAAAGAGTTAAGTGAAGTAGGAATCTACACGTGAGCAGCACTCTGGCAAAAAGTGGTTTAATGCATCTCCCTGATGCATAGTACCGATCAAACATCATATAATTATGGATCCATAAAATCCATTTGTCCAACAACCAGCTGAATCTTGAGGTAGATTGGTCCTTGAACATGCAGAAAATTGACCAATATCAAAGAGGTTTGACCAATGTCAGCCTGCGCAGTGTCGATACTTTTTGCAGATGCATCAAACCCCCTTTTCATAGAACATGACCCACATTGTCACACGCCACTTTGTCAGTATGACAGCAGCCAACCTTTAACAACAATGTGGTATGAGGAAAAACTGTTCAAAAACAAACCTTACAGGTAATTCATATTTATTATACATAATTCTACAGGAATGTTTTTCGAAATTATATACTGCAAGTTTCAAGTTTAACTCTTTGCCAAACGAGAAAAATTTTGACTTGTCCAAATTGAAGGCATCAGCAGACGACAAATTATGTTTGTGCCTACAACGCTAGGATTTGTCTTTGAAAGGTTAGAAAACATGGCGGAAAAAGGAGAAAATGCTGGTTACAAGCATTTTTTCCTTTTCCTATAATATTTCTGAGGCTTGTTAAAAGTTACGATTGAGTTGTACAGGGTTAAACATATATATCATACAACTTTTAAAACTTATATCGATCACTCTCGATTATTGCTTCCTGGTAACCTTAACCAGTACTCACCCCTTAACTCTCCAAACAACAAAATTTTGGATTGGACCAAATTGGAAGTATTTGCTGACGACATATTTAATGTAGCTTAAATGGTGATTTCTGTATTTGATAGGGTAGAAAACATTGTGGGAAAAGGAGAAAATGCTGGTTAAAGGAGAAAATGCTGGTTAAGCATTTTCTCCTTTTCTCACAATGTTTTCAGAAGGCTTCTTCCTCTGGGTCGTTAAAACTTGGGATTGTGTGGTAAAGGGTAAACTGAGGTTATGGGATGATTAACAATTTCAGCTGCTTTTGTAGGAAAACATTGTAGTAAATGAACAATTCATCATTATAAGCTAACTCTTGTGCCACATGGTTACTAAAGCAGCTTGAAAGTGACACAACACCTGTACTTAACCCTTTCCCACACAATCCCGACTTTTATCAACCCATCGGGAAGAAGCCTTTTGAAAACATTGTGGGAAAAGGAGAAAATGCTGGTTACCAGCATTTTCTCCTTATCCCACAATGTTTTCTACTCTTCCGAAAACAAATTTCCATTTTGTAGTCACATTCATTTTGTCGTCTGCGATTGCTTTCAATTTGGATGTGTCTAAAATTTTGTCATTTGGTAAAGAGGTAATTGCATGCAAAGACCATGCTCAACTAAATACACATAATCAGTCAGGAAAAAAGACCATTCACCAAAATAAAAATTATTACTTGTTGATGACTGTGTTCAGCCAGAATAGAGATTGATTGACTGTATGGTGTTTAACACCATTTTTAACACTATATTAGTAATGCTGCAGCGGCCAGTGCATCTATCCATGCTTTCCTGGAGTTTCTATCACCAGTGCTTTTGCACAGTATTCTTCTCAAGCAACTGGCTGCTTTTCCACATAACCATCGTCAAAACAATGATCAGCGGTGTGAGAAGAATGAATCCTGTTGCAAATGACCATCATCAATCCTTGAAATGAAATTTGCAGAGCTGGGGATTCGATCCAGTGACTCAAGTCCTGTACTCTATGACTTTGCTACTGGGGCTTGGCCCAGAGGATAGAAGAAAGTGTGGTTAAAAGATCACACTGCATTTCCTGTGCTGTCTGATCTTAATATTAACTTTCCACAAAAGGAACCAATGGTGTGTAAAGTGCTTTGAGAATTAACTATTTACCAAACTATCCTGTGTTTTAACGAACCTAAAGAAGAGGCTTTTGAAGACATTGTGAGAAAAAAATAAAATGCTGGTACTCAGCTTTTTCTCCTTTTCCCACAATGTTTTCTACCCTTCTAGTGACAAATTTCAATTTTTGAGTCACATTTATTTTGTTGTCTGCACATGCATTCCATTTGGAAAAGTCTAAAATATTGTCCTGTGGTAAAGAGTTAACCCTTTACTACACAAACCACCCTGCGAAAGAAGCCTTTTGAAAACATTGTGGGAAAAGGAGAAAATGCTTTTCTCCTTTTCCCACACGTTTTTCTACCCCATCAAAGAAAAATTGCACCATTTGAGCCACACTGAAATTGTCGTCTGCAAACGCTTCCAGTTTGGACAAGGCTAAAATTTTGTCGTCTGGTAAAGGGTTAAATCCAATCAGCTGATCAGCCAAGCAAACTGATGCAGTATTGCACGAATCAATATATTCATAAAAAGTACTGCAGCCATGAGTTGAGAACAAAAACATTATAAACTAGATTATAGTCCAAACTGAAAGCATTTGCAGACAACAAATTTAATCTTTTATCTTTGAGAGGGTAAAAAGCACTGTTAGAAAAGGAGAAAATACTGATAACCGGTATTTTCTGCTTTCCCCACGGTTTTTTAAAAGCCTTCCTGCCCAGGTTGGTTTTAACACAGGACTGTTCAGTATAGGGCAATACAGCATAATGGTTCCTCCACTTCGTACATTAGGGGTCCTACAGGACTCATTCGCAAAGTGTAGGCTTCATAACCTGGAGGCCAAGGGTTTAAGCCTAACCGGAAGCACTGGGCTTTCATGGGAGTGTCCTTAAGCAAGAAACCTAAGAGCCCTAGCCTAGCACTGGGGGAACCCTGGATATACATGGATACACAAGCTATCACAGTGATATGACTGACCTAGTGTTGAAAGCAGTGTAAAACACAATTCAATTAACTCTTTACCAAATGACAAAATTTTAGACTGGTCCAAATTGAAAGCACTTGCAGACGACAAAATAAGTATGACTCAAATATTAAATTTTTTTATTGGGTAGGGTAGAAAACATTGCGGGAAAAGGAGAAAATGCTGGTTACCAGCTTTTTCTCCTTTTCCCACAATGTTTTCAAAAGACTTCTTTCCCAGGGTCGTTAAAAGTCGGGATTGTGTAGTAAAGGCTTAATTAACTCATTCAAAATTCTTCCTCTTTGTAAACCATTCTGATAGTTGTCCTTACTTTCTACACTCTGTGATTTTTTTTAAAGTTTGGCCCATTTTGAAAAGCTAAATATAAGAAGAAATGGGAAAATCAGAACATGAATACAATGTATCTAAAAAAGATGATTAATTAATACAGATTACCACATAGGCTATTTTTAGAAGGTCAGCAAATCAGTACAAAGTGACAAGAAAAACACTGAAAGGAAAGGAAATTGAATGCCATAGGTAGAAGAATATAGAAATACCGATTACTGTAATAAAATAAAAAACATTGCAGGAAAGGTGTGATTACTTCTTCCATGGTGATCAGCACCTGTCCATAACCTCCTTATCAGATGATAAGAGTTAACCCTTTACCACACAATCCCAGTTTGCAGATAACCCTTTGCCAAACAACAAAATTTCGGACTAGTCCAAGTTGAAAACATTAGCAGATGACAAAATAAAAGTGACTCAAAAACTGAAATTTGTTTTGGGAACTGTAAGAAACATTGAGGGAAAAGGAGAAAATGCTGGTTACCTTTTCCCACAATGTTTTCAAAAGGCTGCTTTTGCAGTTTCATTAAACGTTGGGATTGTGTGGTAAAGGGATAACCAACATTTTCCCACAATGTTTTCTACCCTTTCAAACAAAATTTTTCCAATTTGTGCCACATTTAGTTTGTCGTCTGCAAATCTTTTCAATTTGGACAACTCGAAAATTTGTCGGGTGGTAAAGAGTTAAGACTCATTCACATTAAAAGGATTTCCCAACACCAAATTAAGCAAGACTCAAATAATGAAATACTTTCCCAGCTTTTTCTCCTTTTCCCCCATTATTTTCACAAACCCTCTTCCTGTGCATAGTTAAATCTTTACCAAACAACATAAATTTAGGCTTGTCCAAATCGAAAGCATTTAGAAATGACAATTTTGATGTAGTTTAAATGACAGAATTTGTCTTTGATGCGGTAGAAAACATTATGAGAAAAGGAGAAAAGGACAAAATGCTGGTTACTAACATTTTCTCCTTTTCCCACAATATTTTAAAAAGGCTTCCTCCTCTGGGTTGTTAACACTCAGGATTGTGTGGTAAAAGGTTGGATTGTTCGGTAAAATGTCCAAGGAGACTTGAGAGATCTCATAAACCTAACACTTCTTTGTAACTTTTTCTGAACTGTATGTGGCATTGCTTGTTTTTAGATGCACTCAGTAACAGTTAAAATCACACAATGGAGAGAGAAATATTAGCAAAAAAAAAAAGAGAAAAAAAAAAATGTTTTCTTTAGAAAAAATTTTACAAAAAGAAGCAAGCACTTGTTACAAGTATTTGCTGCTGTTCTCACAATGATTCATGAGCATAAAAGCTTGTACCTGTCAGGAAAAAAGCTTAGTCACATCCTGAAAGAAAATTGTGGTAAAAGACCAATATAAACTAAAAGATAATCTAGTGTACATGAGTAAATATGTAACCCTTTAGCAAACAATCCCATGTTTCTTTGACCCTGAGGAAAACACCTGCTGAAAATATTGTGGGAAAAGGAGAAAATGCTGGTTACCAGCATTTTCTCCTTTTCCCACAATTTTTTCCCCCCTTTTTGATGCAGATCCAATCTTTTGAGTAATATTTAATTTGGTATCTGCAATCAATGCCTTTAATTTGGACAAGTCAAAAAGTCTCTCGTGTGGAAAAAAGTTAACCCTTTTCCAAGCAATCCCATGTTTTAAGAACAACAAATCCAATGTGGATCAAATGATGGATACAGCTTGATCGCAAGAGCCGTTTGGAACTTTTGAAGGTCAGGGTACACAAGAAAAATAATTTGCGAACCCATCTGCAACGGTAACTAGCTTTATTTTTCAATTTTCGGTAAAATATTATCTCTGTAATGGAACAGGGGTAAAATTTTCTTCGATTTCGTTGCACACCTTGTCTTATTATATACAATATAGAGGCAGATGCCAATGTGCTATTTATAGTAACGGTTTCCGATGAGGAAAATTTTGTTGTCCGGTAATAGACCAATAGAGTTTCAGTGGCCTATGCTCTTAGGAACATGAAAGTTCGTAACAAATGCATAGCTCAGATATAAACTGCTCCGGCTGGGATTCAAAGCTATTTGGCAAAGATCCTCAATATTTGAGGTTTAAAAGACCAATACACTAACCCCTGAGCTACAGAGAATTCTCCCTTACATAGTTGTCAGGTATTGATTTTATACGGGAAGAAGCTATGTCATGAGATATAGCTCATATAACACACACCCTCTTAAGAGAAGTCGTCATATTTGATGACAGAAAGCCTTATTAGGCAGTAAGTCTATTATTTAGACAACAAATATCACAAAGGCCAATAACGGGCAACAAATGGCTCGATGGCCAATCCCAGACGAGCCTCCATCTTACGAACATGCAATTCGAGCCCGTGCGGCAAAGATCCTCAATATTTGAGGTTTAAAAGACCAATACACTAACCCCTGAGCTAAAGAGAATTCTCCCTAACGCAGTCGTCAGGTATTGATTTTATACAGGAAGAAGCTATGCCGTAAGAAAGGAGTGATCTACCGTAACACAATCTTAGTTTCATTAGTAGTGAGCGGAAGATTTTTCCCAGTGACAAATTTTTTGACCCAATGTGACCTACTTTCTAACTGGTTGGAGATATCAACAAGACACATTCTGACCAACTGTCATGAGTTGGGCTGAAAATGTGGCCTCCAGAGGGTACATAAGGTAAAAGTCGATGACCAAACACTAACAACAGACACAGATGACGGCCACACCACAATCACAACAGCTTGCCTTGAGCACTATCTGCTCAGGTGAGCAAATACAAGGCTGGTTACCAGCATTTTCTCCTTTTCCCCACATTAAAATAAAGTATTGTTCGGTAAAGGGTTAATCTTAGTCTATGGACATAAAACATAAAGGACCAGGATCTAGAATGCACCATCTGATGGCACCACCATCATAATATTATATAAATTTAGAAAAACTTCCAGACTTGTTCTTGTATATACAATGGCACTAATATTGCACCATACATTTTTAACAATATCGGGGTATTCAGCATTGCCAGGAGTATTTCAACATACCTTTCACAAAAGGTTAAGGATGAAATATGTTTATGGATTAAATATATTTATGTCAAAATTTACTACATTTATCCTATAACAGCGAACTTGTAAACAAAATAAACTTTATTGACCAAGTGTAATATACTTCAGTTAAAAAAAAAATTAATAAAACAAGAATTAGGAACTGAGGACTGACTTTGGGACAAAAGTTTACTTTGTGTTTATACGGATGATTAAACATGGATTTGTCTAAAACTCAGTCTAAGGATATAGATAAAACATAATACAAAGGACCTGGACTCACAGTCTTTCATAATTGATATGCCACTAGGATCAAAACAAAACTTAGTAACTGAGGGAAATAAAAAGAGGAAGATTTTGTGGATTTCCTAATATTTAAAAACAGAAGAAAAATCTTTTGGATTACCTGGTATCTACCTTTACAAATAACAAAATTTGGAGGTAACAATTGTTTATTTGTATTTTTTTTAACACTTTACCACAAGGCAATGTTTTAGAATTTTCCCTATTGAAGGAATTTACATAGGAAAAATCGAATGTTTTTCAAATGGTAGTATTTGTCCTTAATAGGGTGAAAACATTGTGGGAAAGGAGAAAATGCTGGTTACCAGCATTTTCTCCTTTTCCCACAATGTTTTCAAAAGGCCTCTTTCTCAGGGTGGTTTAAAACTCAGAATTGTGTGGTAAAGGGCTAAATTGGTTATTCTCTCTAAATATTTTTTTAGGGTAATCATAACATTTAACCCTTTACTGCACAATGCCGCCTTTTGACGCCCCAGGGAAAGAAGCCTTTTGAAAACATTGTGGGAAAAGGAGAAAATGCTGGTAACCAGCATTTTCTCCTTTTCCCACAATGTTTTCTACCCGATCAAAGAAAAGTTGCACCATTTGAACCACATTGAAATTGATGTCTGCAAATGCTATCAGTTTGGACAAGGATAAAATTTTGTCGTCTGGTAAAGGGTTAATGCATTTTTGAAAACAAGAAACTTACCCAAGATTTAAATTGTACTTTAATACCGTCAACTCAAAGACAACAAAGAGACTTAATTATGGCTCAAATTTTGAAATTTGTCTTGGGAAGTGTAGAATACAATGTAGGAAAAGAAAAAAATGCTGGTTACAGCATTTTCTTCTTCTCCCTCATTGTTTCCTACCCCATCGAAGTTAAATATGAAGTTTTAATCTCAATACTCTCTTTCTGAAATTTGTAACAAAAAAAAAAAAGGTAAGACAAGTAATATGAATCAAAGTTACATATATGAATACAGGTGAAATTATTGTTGGAAAAGGAGACATAATATTATAATAAGCAACTTTTTTTCTTTAGCCACCACATTTTCAGATATTGGCTGCTGTTAGGAAGACAGGTAATGAAATGACTCAATATAAACCTTGTATTCTGACTTTACTATTATAGAGAATTACAAGGTGAATATCGGTACACATGAGGAGTACTTTACTTACACATATTAATTAAATCATCCCAACTTTATGTATGAAAATATGTATGATAGGCCCTCTGGCAAAAGGGGTTTTAATACATCTGTGTGATTTATTTACGGAAGCAAGTCATCACATAATTGTGGAAGCATAAAGTCCATTTTGGGTAACAACTAGCCTAACCTTGAGGCAGAAATGTTCTTGGGTAAGCAGAAAATTTACAAATAGCTAAAGGTTTTGACACAGGTTACCCTACGCAGACCCGAGTGGGTACTTTGAGGAGATGGATTAAACCCCCTTTTCACAGAGCATGTCTCATAAACATGACAGTATTTTCATTAATAACCCTTTATGAAAATCTTCAGTACAGTGTAACATTTAGATAAAAATAAAGACTTTGAATTATGAACTTAACTCTCTACCAAATGATAAAATTTAAATACAACTTAAGTGAAAGCATATTAACTGTGGCACAAAATCATGGGGTTTGTCTTAAATAGGGTGGAAAACATTGAGGGCAAAGTGGAAGTGCTGCTTTCCAGCATTTTCTCCTTTTTCCACAATGTGTTTAATCCTTCCAAGAGTAAATTCAAATTTATCATTTACATCTATTTTGTCGTCTGCAAATGTTTTCAATTTAAGCAAGTCTACAGATTTGCTGTGTGGTAGAGGGTTAACTAATAATACCTGATTTTTACTCTTTAATCGTTTACCACACAATCCCGAGTTTAAAGACCCTGAAGGGTAAGCCCTTTGAAAACATTGTGGAAAAAGGAGAAAATGCTGGTAACCAGCATTTTCTCCTTTTCCCACAATTTTTTCTTCCCCATCAAAACCAGAACTCATCCTTGCAGCTACATTTGATTTGACTTCTGCAAATGCATTTGATTCGGTCCAGTCCAAAAGTTTGTCGTGTGGTAAAGAGTTAAGTCAATACTTATTCTGTTATTACCCCCTGGAGTGCTAGACACAAGTTTTGCTGCTCTGGTGCAAAGTTTACATCAAGATCACACTTCATGCAGTCTGATCTTGGACCTACACTGTTCCTTACTTTGAAACCTATTTTGGCCAAATCGAACTTCAAATTACAATTTCACCTGTTTTCGAAATTGAAAATACACTGAACCCTCTACCACACTGCACAATTTTAGACCTATCTTAACTCTTTACCACACAATCATGGGTTTTAATGACCCTGAAGAGGAAGCCTTTTGAAAACACTGTGGGAAAAGGAGAAAATGCTGGTGACCAGTATTTTCTCCTTTTCCCACAATGTTTTTCAACCTTCCCGAAACAAATTTCAATTTTTGAGTCAGATTTATTTTGTCGCCTGCAAATGCTTTCAATCTAGGCAAGTCTAAAATTTTGTCGTTTGGTAAAGGTTTAACTGAAAGCATTTGCAGACAACATGCGAATTGTTGCTTAAATGGCAGGATTTGTCTTTGAAAGACCAGAAAACAGTTTGGAAGAAGAAGAAAATGCTGGTTAACAACATTTTCTCCATCTCCCAATGCTTTAAGACTTCTTCCTTAAGGTTGTTCCTTAAGGCTTGTTTGGTAAAGGGTTAACCCTTCACCTGAAGTTAAAATTTTAGCCTTGTCCAAATTGAAAGTATTTGCAGATGACAAGTACAATCCCAGTTTTCATGACCCTGAGGAAGAGACCCTTTGGAAACATTGCGGGAAAAGGAGAAAATACTGGTAACCAGCATTTTCTCCTTTCTCCACCATGTTTTCAATCCTTTCAGGAACAAATTTCTTCAAATGAGCCACATTTTATTTGTAGTCTGCAACAGCTTTTATTTTGGACATGTTTAAAATTTCATTGTTTTGTAAACGGTTAAAGGGTCGAAAAAATTATGAGAAATAAAGAAAATTAAGAAAATGCTGGTATCCAGGATTTTCTTCTTCTCCACAATGTTTTCAAAGGGCTTCTCCCTAAGGGTCATTTAACCCTTTACCACACAATCCCGACTTTTAATGACCCTGATGTTGAAACTTTTTGAAAACATTGTGGGAAAAGGAGGAAATGCTGGTAACCAGCAATTTTCTCCTTTTCCCACAATGTTTTCTACCCTTCCCAAAACAAATTTCAGTGTTTGAGTTACATTTATTTTGTCGTCTGCAAATGTTTTCAATTTCAACTAGTCTAAAATTTTGTCGTTTGGTAAAGAGTTAAAGTCAAGATAGTGTGATGAAGGGTGAACATACTCTTTCAGGTCTATACATAACCAAAGTTTCAGGCCATAAATCACAGCAATGGAAAAGGGTCAAGACTCTGGTATGGCTTCAGGAGTTGTGTATAGTGCTGGACAAGGGAACCAACAATCTGTATGCATTGTAACAGCCAATCCACAGCCAGCACCAGTTACTGGAGATGGCAGGCCAGCATACCGAGACAAGACTGAGAGAATGGCCGTACCAGCCATGCCAATGCCTGCTGCAGTTGTCTGTTGCATTCTGAACTTTCTCATTCCAGGATTCGGTAAGATTACAAACATGCTGCATTTTCTTATAAGTTTTTTTTTTTTCAAATTCCTAACCAAATTGTCCTGTGTTTTAATGACTCTGAGGAAAAAGCTATAGACCAGCAATAAGGTTGTAACAATAGGCTGATGAATAGTGAGTCTGACTGCCTCAATATAAGCACATCAATGGCATTGTTTGAAATTGATTACAATCACCAATATTATGTGTTCAATAATTGATTGTTTTGACAGTTCATTATGGTTTCTATCTATTTGACTCTTTACCAAACAACAAAATTTTGGACTTAACCAAACTGAAAGCATGTGCAGATGACAAAATAAATGTAGCTCACATGATGACTTCTGTCTTTGATAGGGTATAAAATATTGTAGGAAAAGGAGAAAATGCTGGTTACCAGCATTTTCTCCTTTTCCTACAATATTTTCAAAAGCCTTCTTTCTTCAGGGTCATTTAAACTCGGGATTGTTTGGTAAAGGGTTAAAAAAAATCTAATGAAAAGTAAAAGTACCAGCAATGATCCATTCCAATATTTTCATTATTGGCATTTTTAAAATGTGTCATGTAGTCAATCGAGACTTGACTCTTTATGTGTAGAAGAAATAAAACATTCACCTCTGTGGTTCAGTGATAGTATACATTTTTGGCCAAAATTGTCTTACTGAAAGTTTGTTATCTCTGAAGTACCAGACATTAAAATAGGCGAAGTCATTATGTATTTATATTACTAAGTGTAGGTATTTTCCCTATGTACAAGGGTTGTTATTTACCTTTACAGACTTTGTTTTTAAATAACACTTTATGTATGTTTAACAGCAAAATAGCCCTCCCGGGTAGTTTAGTGGTTAGAGTATCTGACTCATGACATGGTGGTTGCGAGTTCGATACCCGGTTGAGGCAAACTTTCTCTCCAGGCATTTTTTGCCTCTCACCTCTGATGCATGTTGGAAAAGAAGTCACTGACTTGGAAAGAAAGTCGTGTCAGAACTGGTGTGAGAAAACCAGTAAACACATGCATAAGTGCACTGAATGCCGTGATATGACCGAAGCTGTTAAAACAGTGTTAAACTCCACCACAAACAAACAAACATTTAACAGCGAAATAAGGTTTACATCATTACGAAATATAATCTTTTTTGTGTCACATAATCTAATCAGCAATTTTCTGTTTCCAACAATGTTTTCATAAGACTTCTTCCTCAAGAAATCATCAATTTAGCAACATTTATTGTCTGCAAATGCTTTCAATTTGATTCCATCCAAAATTTTGTTGTTGGTAAGAAAACATTGTAGGAAAAGGAGAGAATACTGGTAACCAGCCTTTTCTTCAGTTCCCACAATGTTTTCTACCCTGATATAGACAAATCACATCTTTGTTTCACATTAAATTTGTCATCTGTGACTTCCTTGAATTTGGACACATCCAAAATTATGTTGTCTGGTAAAGAGTTCAGAGGAGTCAATTAACTCTTTACCAAACAACCAAATTTTGGACTTAATCACATTGAAAGCACTTGCAGACGACAAAATAAATGTTGTTCAAATGATGTTTTCTGTTTCTGATCAGATGGAAGACATTGTGAGCAAAGGAGAAAATGCTGGTTACCAGCATTTTCTCCTTTTCCCACAGTGTTTTCAAAGGCCTTCTCTTTCAGGGTTGTTAAAAGTCGGGATTGTGTGGTAATGGGTTAATAGTTGTCATACACTTTATTATTTCAGGAACCATCTGTGCAGGGTTCTCATCTTTTTGTTGCTCTCGCAACGAAGACATTGATCTTTCTGGTCGCTGTGTCAGCTGTTTGATTGGCTGGGGCATTGGCTGCGCTCAAATGTTCCTCTTTCTTCTCTGTTTAGTAGGCTGGTTCTGGAGCTGTGCCTGGGGTATCTTCTTTCTAGGGATGAGTGGTACGTTTAAATCTTTACTAAATGTGAAAATTTTGCAATGGACCAAATTCCAAGCAATTTCAGACGACAAATTGAATGTAGCTAGATACATGGGATCTGTCTCTGAAAAGATAAAAAATGTTGTGAATCTCCTTTAGTTTAAACATATTTATTTTACATCGATTGAGAAACAAGTTCTTACAACTTATACTAATCTCTCTCGATTCTGCTTCCTGGAAACTACACCAGTACTCGCGCCGAATGTGTGGGCCAATGAACAGTCCCAAAGTTGACATCCGCTCCCGGGTATCGAACTAAGGACCTTACGATTACGAGGCCGACGCTCTACCTCACAACCACAGACACCACTGAATCTCCTTTTCCCACGATGTTTTCAAAAGTTGTCTCTGTCATGGTCATTAAAACTTGTTTGCCAAAGGGTTAAATCTCCCTTAAACTTTTAACCAAACAAAATTTTGGAGCTTTCTTAATTCAAAGCATTTGCAGAGAAGAAATTAAATTTGGCTCAAATGGTGTAAGTTGTTTTTAAAAGGGTAGAAAACATTGTGGGAAAAGGAGAAAATACTGGAAACCAATATTTTCTCCTTTTCCCACGTTTTCAAAGCTTTCTTCCTAAAGGTCATTAACTGTTTACCAAGCAATCCTGAGGCCAATGGCCTTTGGAAACATTTTGGGAAAAGTTGAAAATACTGGTAACCTGCATTTGCTGCTTTATCAGCAATGTTTTCTACCATCTAAAGACCACATGATATGAACCACATTTTACATTTTGTCTGCTAATGCTTTCAAAATACACAAGTTAAAAATATGTTTTCCACCCCAAGAAAATTTGACACAGAGCCATGCTCTGTGAAAAGGCAACTTAATGCATCTGTGAAAAGTATCAACTCAGGTCAGCCTGCGCAGTCCCTGCAGGCCAACGTGGGTAGATACTTTTTAGCTATTGGTCAATTTTATGCATTTCCAAGGACCATTCTACCTCATGATTGAGTCGGTAATTAAAACAAGAGGGCCATGATGGCCCTGGGTCGCTCACCTTAGTAGAGTGCCTTAAAGGTTTTTCTTTAATTTGACCATGTGATCTAGTTTTTGACCGCAGGTGACCCAATTTCAAACTCATATTTCATGAAGACAAACATTCTGACCAATTTTCAAGTCAATTGAGCAAAGAATGTGGCCTCGAGTGCCCTATAGATATTTCTTTAATTTGACCTAGTGACCTAGATTATGACCCCAGGTGACCCAAATTTGAACTGGTCTTTTACTATATCAAAAGAAACATTTTAACCAATTTTCAAATCAAATGAATAATAAATGTGGCCTCTAGAGTGCCCACTAGCTATTTCTTTAATTTGACCAAGTGACCTAGTTTATGACCCCAGTTGGTCCTAATTCAGACTCATGTGAGATTTTACAAAGACAAACATTCTGACCAATTTTCAAGGCAATTAAGCAAATAATGTGACCTCTAGAGTGCCCACAAGGTATTTCTTTATTTTGACCTAGTGACCTAGTTTATGGTTCCAGGTGACCCAAATCCAAACTCATCTGGTATTTCATCAAGACAAACATTCTGGCCAAATTTCAGGTCATTTGAGCCAGGGGCATCATATGAACAAACTTGGTAGAGGTCCACTCTGAGATGCAACATACCAAATATCAAAGCTCCACACCTTTCGGTTTCAGAAAAGAAGAATTTTAAAGTTTTCCTTCTTTGTTCCTATGTTCGACCTTGTGACTCCAGGGGCTGGGCCAGTTTTGACCCAAGCAGCATCCTTGGAACAAACTTGGCAGAAGTCCACTAGGAGATGCTACATACCAAATATCAAAGCTCTATACCTTCCCATTTAAGAGAAAAAAAAAATTAAAGTTTTCCTTCTTTGTTCCTATGTTTGAACTTGTGACCCCAAGGGCAGGGCCAATTTTGATCGCAAGGGCATCATATGAACAAACTTAGTAGAGGTCTACTAGGCGATGCTACATACCAAATATCAAAGCACTACACCTTCCAGCTTCAGAGAAGATGATTCTTAAAGTTTTCCTTCTCTGTTCCTATGTTCGAACTTGTGACCCCCGGGGAAGGGCCAACTTTTGCCCCAAGGGCATCATATGCACAAACTTGGTAGAGATCCACTAGAAGATGCTACATACCAAATATCAAAGCTCCATGCCTTCCTGTTTCAGAGAAGAAGATTTTTAAAGTTTTCCTTCTTTTTTCCTATGTTGGAAATTGTGACCCCCGGGGCGGGGCCAGTTTTTACCCCAGGGGCATCATATGAACAAATTTGGTAGAGGTCCACTAGGCGATGCTACATACCAAATATCAAAGCTTTACGCCTTCCAGTTTCAGAGAAGATGATTTTTAAAGTTTTCCCTCTTTGTTCCTATGTTCGAACTTGTGACCCCCCAGGGCAGGGCCAGTTTTGATCCCAAGGGCATCATATGAACAATTTGGCAGAGGTCCACTAGGAGATGCTTCTTGCCAAATATCAAAGCTCTTTGCCTTCTAGTTTTAGAGAAGATGATTCTTAAAGTTTTCCTTCTTTGTTACCATGCTCAAACTTGTGACCCCCGGGGCGGGGCCAGTTTTGACCCCAGGGGCATCATATGAACAAACTTGGTAGAGGTCCACTAGTAGATGCTACATGCCAAATATCAAAGCTCTACACCTTCAAGTTTCCGAGAAGAAGATTTTTAAAGTTTTCCTTCTTTGTTACTATGCTCAAACTTGTGACCCCCGGGGCGGGGCCAGTTTAAAACTTGGTAGAGGTCCACTAGGCAATGCTACATACCAAATATCAAAGCTCTACGCCTTCCAGTTTTAGAGAAGATGATTTTCTAAGTTTCCCCTCTTTGTTCCTATGTTCGAACTTGTGACCCCCCGGGGCAGGGCCAGTTTTGACCCCAAGGACATGATATGAATAAATTTGGTAGAGGTCCACTAGGAGATGCTTCATGCCAAATATCAAAGCTCTATGCCTTCTAGTTTTAGAGAAGAAGAATTTTAAAGTTTTCCTTCTTTGTTCCTATGTTGGAAATTGTGACCCCCCCCGGGGCGGGGCCAGTTTTGACCCCAGGGGCATCATATGAACAAACTTGGTAGAGGTCCACTAGGAGATGCTACACGCCAAATATCAAAGCTCTACACCTTCAAGTTTCAGAGAAGAAGATTTTTAAAGTTTTCCTACTTTGTTACTATGCTCAAACTTGTGACCCCCGGGGCAGGGCCAGTTTTGACCCCAGGGGCATCATATGAACAAACTTGGTAGAGGTCCACTAGGAGATGCTACATACCAAATATCAAAGCTCTATGCCTTCTAGTTTTACAGAAGAAGATTTTTAAAGTTTTCCTTCTTTGTTCCTATGTTGGAAATTGTGACCCCCGGGGCGGGGCCAGTTTTGACCCCAGGGGCATCATATGAACAAACTTGGTACAGGTCCACTAGGAGATGCTACATGCCAAATATCAAAGCTCTACGCCTTCAAGTTTCACAGAAGAAGATTTTTAAAGTTTTCCTTCTTTGTTACTATGCCCAAACTTGTGACCCCCGGGGTGGATCCAGTTTTGACCCCAGGGGCATCATATGAACAAACTTGGTAGAGGTCCACTAGGCAATGCTACATACCAAATATCAAAGCTCTACGCCTTCCAGTTTCAGAGAAGATGATTTTTAAAGTTTCCCTTCTTTGTTCCTATGTTCGAACTTGTGACCCCCGGGGCAGGGCCAGTTTTGACCCCAAGGACATCATATGAACAAACTTGGTAGAGGTCTACTAGGAGATGCTTCATGCCAAATATCAAAGTTCTATGCCTTCTAGTTTTACAGAAGAAGATTTTTAAAGTTTTCCTTCTTTGTTTCCATGTTGGAAATTGTGACCCCCGGGGCGGGGCCAGTTTTGACCCCAGGGGCATCATATGAACAAACTTGGTAGAGGTCCACTAGGAGATGCTACATGCCAAATATCAAAGCTCTATGCCTTCAAGTTTCAGAGGAGAAGATTTTTAAAGTTTTCCTTCTTTGTTACTATGCTCAAACTTGTGACCCCCGGGGCGGGGCCAGTTTTGACCCCAGGGGCATCAAATGAACAAACTTGGTAGAGGTCCACTAGGAGATGCTACATACCAAATATCAAAGCTCTGCGCCTTCTAGTTTCAGAGAAGAAGATTTTCAAAGATTTTGCTTTTTTTTTCCTTTTTGTTGCCATGGCAACCAGAGTTGTGGGTGGAATTTAATTCTTTGAACAATTTTGGTAGAGCTTCACCCAAGGAACATCCCTGCCAAGTTTCATCAAGATTGGCCCAGTGGTTTAGGAGAAGAAGATGTTTAAAGAAATTGTTGACGGACGACGGACGACAGACGACGGACGACGGACGCCGGACATAGGGTGATCACAATAGCTCACCTTTAGCACGTTGTGCTAAGGTGAGCTAAAAACAGGAAATATTCCTTTTCACAAACAAAATTTTCTCATAGATGCACAATGTTTTCCATCCTATCAGAGACAAACTTCATAATTTAGTATGTTGTATGCAAATGCTTTCAACCCAGACAAATTTTGTCCTTTGGCGAACAATTAAATGGACAAATTAGAATTCTAACTGAAACTCAAATAATTTTATCTAATTGCAGAAAGTATCTTAACTCTTTACCAAACGACAAAATTTTACATGGGTCCAAATTGAAAGAACTTGCAGACAACGATTTAACCCTTTACTGCACAGTGCCGCCTTTGAACAACCCAGAAAAAGAGGCCTTTAGAAAACATTGTGGGAAAAGGAGAAAATGCTGGTAACCAGCATTTTCTCCTTTTCCCACAATGTTTTCTGCCCTGTCAAGAGAAAATTGCACTATTTCAGCCACAATGAAACTGTCCTCTGCAAATGCTTCCAATTTGGACAAGGCTAAAATTTTGTCATCTGGTAAAGGGTAATTGATATGGAAAATATTTCAGCTTATTTCCAATGTTTTCAAAACTTTCTAATGCAGCAGCGTGAAAAATCGAATCATCACTAGAACAAGTTCAACCAGGGAACAAAATTTTAGAATTTTTCATAGTATTGAAAGAACTATCGGACTGAAAAAATAAAGTGGCTCAAATGATAGGATTTGTCTTTGAAAAGGTAGAAAACATTGTGGGAAAAGGAGAAAGTGCTGGTTTACCAGCATTTTCTTCTCAAACCATTATGTTTTCAAAAGCTTTCTTCTTCAAGGACGCTAAAAACTAGGAACTTTTGGTTAAGGATTGTATTGTATGGTGTTTAACGCCGTTTTCAACATTATTTCAGTTATATCACAGTGGCCAGTGCACCTATCCATGCTTTCCTGGAGTTTCTTTTACCAGTACTCCGCACAATATTCTTTCCAAGCCACTGGCTGCTTTCCCAGATAACCATCTTCCAAACAATGGTCAGCAGTAAGAGAGGAATAAATCCCGTCGCGATGACTATCATCAATCCTCGGAAAGAAACTGGCCAAGCCGGGGATCAAACCTCCTGTTCTCAAGTCCTGTGTGCCACTGACCGAGCTACGGTTAAGGATCAAAACCTGCACATTTTTCACCAGCATCTTCTCCTTTCCCCTAATGCTTCTAAGCTTCCTTTGTCAAAGTAGCTAAAAATTGGAACCAGCTGGTAAATAGTTACCACATTATCAATCAGTCCTGGGCTTTCACAATCCTGAGGAAAAAGCCTTTTGAAAACATAGTGGGAAAAGGAGAAAATGCTGGTAACCTCCTTTTCCCACAGTGTTTTCCATCCTTCAGAGACGATTTTCTTCATTTCAGATGCATTTGATTTTTTGTCTGCAATTGCTTTCAATTTTGATGAGTCTAAAACTTTGTTGCGTGGTATAGAGTTGATACCTGTACATAATTTTACAGCCGAGTATTACCACAACAATCGCATTGCGGCTGATGGAGGCTATGTCAACCACCAACCAGCACAAAATGGAGTAACTGTGGGAATGGTTGTCACAAATCAGCCAACAACTTCTTACATTCAGCAGCCAGTTGGCCCACCACCGTACTCAAACCCTCCAGCTGGACAGGAAAAGGTGTCTGGTTCCCAAACAGTAAACCCGACGGCTCCCCCACCACCATATCCATACTAAACTGGGTACCTATATTCCTCCTCCAACAACAATAATTATTGCACAATATCACATTTATTTCATACATACTTTAATTATGAACAATAATTAGAACTTAGAATAGTAGACCATAGTTAGCCCAGTACCATGCAGGCTAGAATTATTGATCTCATATTTGTGCATAGGACCCAGAATGAAAGTATATGTACATGTTTTTTAATTAATTGATTGAATGGAGTTTTACGCCACTTTTAACATTATTTCAGTCATTTCATGGCAATAGCTCACATTTTCATGTATTTCCTGGGTTTCACCAGTACTAGGCTAGGGCTCCGAAGTGTCTTGCCCAAGGACACTCCCACAAAAAACCCAGTGGATCCAGTGAGGCTTGAACCTGTGGCCTCCATGTTGTAGGTCCTATACTTTACCACTGAGCCACGCAGGACCCTAGGGTATTTGAAGAAAGGAAAGTGTCTTCCAATAATGATATTAAGAAATTGTGCAAAATGGAGCAATCACTTGTATTAACCCTTTCCCAAACGACAAATTTTGGACAGGTCGAAATTGAAAGAGTTTGCAGACGACAATTTTAAATTTGATGAAAATAGCAGAAAGTTATCAAAAAGGGTAGAAAACACTGTGGGAAAAGGAGAAATTGCTCGTTATGAGCAATTTCTCCTTTTCCCACAGTGTTTTCAAAAGACTTGTACTGCAGACACATGAAAACCAGGGCTTGTTTGGGAAAGGGTTAACAAATAACTGTTCTTTTTACACAATCATTTGAAACCCTCCTATAGTGATATTAGTGTATGGGTTAAAAAGAATAATCCAACTATCTTCCAGTTTTACCACACAATCATGACTTTTAGCAACCTTGAAGAAGAACATTTTTTAACTAGAGGCGCTTGAGCGCCTGTATCGCTCCACAGGCCTGATATTTCTATAATGGCGAAAAGAAGTTTTTAACAATTACCATTCAATCCTGCATTTTAGCTCACTGAAGAAAAAAGGTATGGAAAAAACTTGTGAGAAAAGAAGAAAAAAATGGTAACCAGCATTTTCTTAGTTTCCCACAATAATTTCTATCCTTTTTTATATATGTTTTACTAATTTGAAGATATGTTGTCTGCAACAGGTCCTTTCACAAACCATTTTGGGTGGGGAAACATCAAAATATAGAAAATATGTCTTTCTCAGGGTCGTTAAAAGTTGTGATTGTGTGGTAAAGGGGTAATCTAAAAGAACAGCTAGGAGGGCAAATGAATGAATGTTATAGCAATATAGATCAACTTACATCAATACACCAGATAGAATGAAATATGCTGGCATACAATGAACACCTAATCCTTAATAATCAACTTTTCACAGTCACACTTAGAATGTCTTCTGTGGCAAACAACACAAAATGGTCTACAAATGCATTTACATAAATCAAATATCCTGCTCCAGGGCACAGATTAATTCTGGTGTACTGAAGTTGTGGGATCAGTTTGACTGGATAACATTAATGCCTTATCACAAATGTAAAGCCCTGTCCCACTCTGTACCAGGTCACCAGGATTTACACCCCTTCTGTCCACTCTGCATTTACTCATTAGTAGGTCAACAAACCTTTACCAGAACTAATAAAAATTAAAAGTGCAGAGGTTCTCTTGTTCTATATCAAAAGGACTATAAAGTACCTACAACATGGGGGTTTTGTTATTAAAGTACTTTTTCTTTTTTATCTTGGCATGGTTACTCAGGCTTAGTAATAAGGCAAAATTGAAAAGCTCAAGTTGTGACAGGTGCTCAAGCTTTTATCTTATTTATGGCCAGTGATATTTTATTACTAGTACTAACTAATAGCATATCATTGGAGTAAATTGTGATCTTAATACCAAGGAAAATGTGTGGGCTTAAATAGGACAGCCCTGACTAGGTCAAGCCAATCCAATTTTCTTCCTTTTTCTTTGTTAGTCGATAAAACTAACACAATAAATAGTTCTGGAGAAGAACATTTTTTTGAAATATAAGCCTTGTCTATAAAAAAAATGTGTTTTTAGGTGTATCATTTTTTTAAAAGGAATTTGGTATACAACCACCATAGAAACAATTTGGCAGACAACCACCATAGGAACTTACCTGCAAAACAACAATGAAATCCAATGAATAGTTTTAGAGAAGAAATTTTTCAAAGATTTTACTTTATACCATAAAAGGAAAATGAGTCTCCCATAAAAGCCATGTTTTTTGACAGATCATTTTTTTTTAAAGGAATTCTGTAAACCTGTATCTAAGGAACATTCCTGCAAAATAATAATGCTATCCAAATAGCGGTTTGGGAGGAGAAGATTTTTAAAGGTTTTTTACTTTGGTTGCCATGGCAACCAGAATTCTTCATGGAACACAATTATTTGAAGGAATTTGAAAGAGGACCACCAAAGGAACATTCCTGTGAAATTTGGTAAAAATCCAGTCAATAGTTTCTGAGGAGAAGTTTTTTAAAGAAAAAGTTTACGGACGCACGCACGGACGAACGGACGAACGGACGGACGGACGGACCGACGCACGACGGACACAACGCCATGACAATAGCTTGCTGGCCTTCGGCCAGTGGAGCTAAAAACTGTGGGAGAAGAAGAAAATGCTGGTTACCAGTATTTTCCACTTTTCACATATTGTTTTAAACAATCTCAAAGACAGATACATAATGTCATTTGTGCCTCATTTTGCCGTCTGCAAACGCCTTCAATTTGAACTGGTCTGAACTGTTGTTGTGTAAAGAGTTAACTCTTTTACTGCCAATGGGCTTTACGATAATAAATACAGATGATGCAAACTTCATCTTCAACAAAATGGGTATACACTTTTTGAGCTTAAAAAATATTATTCACTTGGCAGCAAAAGAGTTAACCCTTTACCCAACAATTGCACTTTTTACTGACCCTGAGGAAGATGCCTTTCATAAAAAGGTAAGAAACATTTTCTCCTTTTCCCACAATCTTTTCTCACATTTTAATGATCCACCATTTGGCCACATTTGTCGTCTGGGAATGCCTTGGATTTGGACAAGTCTGAAATTTGTTGTAGGTAAAGAGTTAACCCTTAACTCTTTCGGCGCCAAATAAATAAACTCGACTTCTTTTGACAGCTGAAAATACAATCCACTTAAACCCAGAAAGATTTTTATCGTATAGGCTTGACTAAACAAGCGGATGGTATAGATCAAAGATCAAACTGCACGTTCTGTGCAGTCTGATCTTGATCTATGCCATCCGCAAGAGTTCCTGTTATCGCCTATGGCGCTTAAAGGGTTAAGCACTTTACCAAATGACAAAATTTTGGACTGGTCCAATTTTGAAGCATTTGCAGACATCAAAAAAATGTGACTTAAAAATTGAAACTTGATTTTTGAAGGGAAGAAAACATTTTGGGAAAAGGAGAAAATGCTGTTTAACCAGCATTTTCTCCTTTTACCAGAATGTTTACAAAAGCCTTCTTCCTCAGGGCTGTTAAAACTCGGGATTGTGTGGTAAAGGGTTAAAGCACCAAATATAAACCCAACAGAAATTTTCATCCCAGAAACACAACCTACTGTCCATAACTGCAGTTTCATGGTTGCTTTTGTCTATAAGGTTTTAGAGAAGCAGACAACTTAGATGAAAGATCAGGCACTGATTTTGATCTACAAAGGCAACTAAAGTAGTGAAAGGCACTTTAACCTTTTACCAGGCAACAAAATTTTAGCCTTGTCCAAACTGAAAGCATTTGCAGATGACAGTTTCAATGTGGCTCAAATGGCATAATTTCTCTTTGATTGGGCAGAAAACATGGTGGGAAAAGGAGAAAATGCTGGTTACCAGCATTTTCTCCTTTTCCCACAATGTTTTCAAAAGCCCTCTTTCCCAGGGTAGTCAAAATGGGGCATTGTGCGGTAAAGGGTTAAGGGTTTAAATTGATTGATTGTATGGTGTTTAACGCTGTTTTCAACATTATTTCAGTTATATCACGGCGGCCAGTGCACCTATCCATGCTTTCCAGGAGTTTCATTTACCAGTAGTCTTTCCAAGCCACTGGCTGCTTTCCCACATAACCATCATCAAAACAATGGTCAGCAGTGAGAGAGGAATGGATCCTGTTGTGATGACTTTCATCAATCCTCGGAAAGAAATTGGCCAAGCCTGGGATCGAACCAGCGACCTCCTGTTATCAAGTCCTGTACGCTACCGACTCAGCTACGGGGGGCTTGGCTTTAAGGGTTTAGAACTATTTAGGTGCAGTATTTGAACAAGAGTCTATTATATTGAATGCTTTTTTTTTTCTATTGTCTGACTTCATTCTTATGTAGTTCCAAAATTAGCCAAAAACTCTGTGTTTCTTAACCTTTTACCAAACAATCCCAAGTTTTCATGACCCTGAGGAAGAGGCCTTTTGAAAACGTTGTGGGAAAAGGAGAAAATGCCGGTAACCAAGATTTTCTCCTTTTCCCACAATGTTTTCTACCCTATCAAAGACAATTTAAATCATTTGATTCATATTTTAATTTTGCTCTGCAAATGCTTTCAATTTGGACTAGTCTACATTTTTGTCATTTGGTAAAGAATAAAACTCCTTAACACTCCCCCTATTTGAAAGAATTTGCAGGTAGCAAGTAGAGAGAGGCATAAACAAAGGAAGTTGTTTTTTATTAAGTAGAAAACATTGTTGCACAAGGAGAAAATGCTGCTTACCAACTTACCACCATTTTCTCATTTTTCTTACTATGCTTCAAAAGCTTTTCTGTTCAGGAATAATAAAACTTGGAATTGTATGGTGAAAGATTAAAGTAAAGTCTATTTTAACACTTTCCCAGACGACAAATTTTAGCCCCTCCCAAATTGAAAGCATCTGCAGACAACGAATTTGAAAGTGGAACAAATGAACTTAAGGTTTTTTGACAGGGTAGAAAACATCTGGGAAAAGGAGAAAATGCTGCATACCAGCATTTTCTCCTTTTCCCTCAATTTTTTCAAAAGGCTTCCTCAGGGACATGAAAACCCAGGATTGTTTGGTAAAGGGTTAAAGTTAGGATAGTTCATATACCCCTTTATACACAAATTACTGTGATACATGTATGAAAAATCAGTTTTGCTATTTATCATTTCTTTTTTATGACTGTGATTAAGATATCATTTTCATTCTTTTTCCTATTTCTTTTCATGTTTTCAACTTTGTTTTTGATTTCATGTTTGTTGTGTTTATTTTGTCCATGATTCTCTGTTTAATAAAATATTTCAGCATTTCACTATGTGGTTCCCAGCCTCAGTTCCAGGCCAATCTTTTTTCCTTTTATATATTACTTTGTCAACTAGAAGGCCCTGAAGGGCCTGAATATGCTCTACTGGCAGGGAATTAAATCTTGCTTTTATGCTAGCATACATTATGAATTCATGATGCAAAAAGACAAATTTTCAACAAAAAAAAATGGCTACTTTTCCCACATTGTTTCTTGGATTTTTTTTCAAAATCAATAGGATTCAAGCTGTTGATGAGACAAAACAACTGGGTGAATTTCACAAAAATCTGATTACAAATGCAGACTTTATCATGTAAACAAGAATTGGAAATTTTCAACATGAAATGGCTACTTTTCCCACATTGTTTCTTCGATTTTTTTTTCAAAATCAATAGGGTTGAAGCTACTGATGAGATAAACAAACTGTGTGATTTTCATGAAAATCTGACCAGAAATAGAGACTTTATTGCGTAAACAAGAACAGAAAATTTAAATTTTCAACTTTAAATGGCTACTTTTCCCATACTGTTTGTTGGATTTTTTTCAAAGTCGATAGGGTTGAAGCTATTGATGAAATAAACAAACTGTGCAAGTTTCACGAAAATCTGAAGTTATTTGCAGACTTTATCGCGTAAACAAGAACTGGAAATTTTCAACTTGAAATGGCTACTTTTCCCATACTGTTTGTTGGATTTTTTTCAAATTCAATAGGGTTGAAGCTA
This sequence comes from Tridacna gigas, assembly GCA_945859785.2. Classification (NCBI taxonomy): domain Eukaryota; kingdom Metazoa; phylum Mollusca; class Bivalvia; order Cardiida; family Cardiidae; genus Tridacna; species Tridacna gigas. The sequence continues at coordinate 28,312,053 of OX244036.2, read as the reverse complement.
TTGATGAGATAAACAAACTGTGCAAGTTTCATGAAAATCCGACAACAAATGCAGACTTTATCGCGTAAACAAGAAAAAGACTAACGGACGGACAGATGGACGGACGGACAGACGGACAGACAGACGGACGACGGAAACCCCGCCATGACATAAGCTCTGCTGGCTTTCAGCCAGTAGAGCTAAAAATGAGGTAATAACTACAGAAGCGATATACTGTTTTGTCAAAGATCTGTATGGACCGTGAAAGGAGACCTCGATTAGAAGTGATTAAAGAATGATTACCACCTGGACCCAGACTATGTGGTGCCTAACAAACCCATACCTCTTCATAATAATGCACAGTAGAATTTCGTAGTTTGCATGTAGCTCGTTCGAAGCTCTGTGCTGGTTTATATGCTATCTCAGGGGAATAAAGTTAAACCATATCTATAAATGACAGCATTGCCAGATATTTCAATAGATCGCTGATAAAGAAATAAATGTTGATAAAATTCTTCAATACCTACCTTTGTTTACCGTTTTTCACTCGATGGTGTTAGCTCCAGAGTACCCAAATGTGTCAATGGAACAAAATTCCATTGACTCTTTTTGGAGCTAATTCCACTGATTACCGCCCATGTTTACTGCCTTCACAAAGAAACTTACACTTTTTTTTACACTGGAAGGAAAAGCCATCACAAGTTACACAATATCAGGTATTCAGCATTGGCAAGAGTGTTTCACAGAGTAAAATATATGGATATACAGTACATATATAGATTAAACATATTTATATCAAGGTTTACTACATTTATCCTGTATGGAAGGGGATATCCGCCATTTCAATCATTATTCATGATGAGATTTTCATTCTTCCTGATGAAATTTTCAACTATGTTTTACAATTTTAACGTTGACTTACAATTACGTTTTGCCTATTATATTGTCTATGTTGACATTTAAATTACTTTTTTTTGTTACTTCATTTTACAACAAACTATTTTTTATCTAATTCTATCATTTTTAATTCTTCATTTAACCCTTCCTAATATATTTGAGACATTTAATTTCATATCGACATTCTTAACACAACGAAAAAGATCGATGTTTAAATTATAAATTATCAACCAAAAGAGTTTTACTAAAAATCATTTCAAAAGTTTTAATTTCCAGTTTATAATGACAACAAGGACAAGTAAAAGACAAACGACAAAATTGAATTCTTCTTTGCGCTGAAATTTGGCCCTTCTAAAATATGGGAGGTAACTCTTAAAAAAACGACTGCTCCCCTGCATGGTGCTACGCTATATTTTTCCCAAGGAAACAAGTCCGCCTGTAAGCAGATGCGTAGTGTGAAAGTCCGTGGTGGTATGAATCACTTTGACAGAGGTAAAATACCGGCAGGCGTGTAGGTTTTTCGGCCAGCAGGGTCGCAATTTTTTGCGACTTACGTCACTTTCAAATGCTTAAATCTAAGACCATACTTAAGTTAGCCCACTTTCAATTAGTGGGTTATGATAAGTATAGCTGGAAGTTTGTGTGTGCCAAATTTGAAGCAATTCGAAATTTTGACAGTTACCTCTCATTGACCGGGTCGCACCTCGGACGTTTGGGTTTGAAAACAGATTTGGGGGGGGGGGGTCAAAACCCATTAAATTGGGTATCAAAATGTTCGTCTTGATCCCCTGAGTCCATCTATGTCAAAGAGGATGAGATTGGTGCATATATGAGCAGTCTGCACTATCCAGAAGGATTATAAAAGAATGAAAATTAATTAAAGACAGACTGTCTGTAGGTGCAGTCTGATCTTGGGCTGCACTTTCATTCAGTTAAAAGTGGAGTATAGTGAGACTGCATGTATGTGCAGTCTGATCTTAGGCTGCACTCTCCACAAACACTATAAGAAAAATGTTGAAAGATATTGAAGGTTCGAGCTTTAGAACAAGACTGCAGTCTGATCTTAGGCTGCACTCTCCACAAACACCATAAGAAAAATGTTGAAAAGATATTGAAGGTTGGAGCTTTAGAACAAGACTGCATGTATGTGCAGTCTGATCTTGGGCTGCACTCCCATTCAGTAAAGAGTGGAGTATAAGATCAGAGTGCATGTTTTTGCATTTAGCTCTAAGGCTGCAATTTTCACTGTCATGAAGTGAACAAAATTTTGAAAAATTTTGTCCTTTGAAAGAGGATGGGTAGCCGTAGAAGAGACTAAGATCAGACTACATATAAGAGCAGTCTGATCTTGACCTGCACTATGTACAAAGATCATGAAGGAAAGAAAAATAAGTAAAGACAGAGGGACTAAGTGGGGCTGCACTTTCATTCAGTAAAGAGTGGACTATAAGGTCAGAATGCATGAATGTGCAGTCTGATCTTAGGCTGCACTCTCCACAAACAGCATTTGAAAAATGTTGTAAAGATATATTGAAGAGTGGAACTTTAGAATACACTGCATGTATGTCCAGTCTGATCTTTGGTTGCATTCTTATTCAGTTAAGAGTGGAGGTTAAGATCAGCCTGCATGTTTGTGCAGTCTGATCTTCAACTTCAGTCTTCAATAACATGAAGGGAACCAAATGTTGAAAAGATTTGTCCTTTGAAAGGATATGGTCCTTTGAAAGAAGATGGGAAGCTGTAGAAGAGAGTGTAGGTTAAGATCAGCATATACGAGCAGTCTGATCTTGGCCCACACTATCTGCCCTCTATTCTTTTAAGTATATTGCTGGAATGGTCTAAAATTTGTCAGCCCAGTCTGATCTTGGGCTGCACTATCAGCATTCTCAATCAGTTAGGACTGGAAGTTAAGATCAGCCTGCATGTTTATGCAGTCTGATCTCAGACTGCACTCTTCAATAACATAAAGAAAACCAAATCTTGACAAGATTTGTCCTTTCAAAGAAGATGGGTTAGGGTTAGGAGAGACTGCAGATTAAGATCAGACTACATATATGAGCAGTTTGATCTTGGGCTGCACTGTCTACAAAGATAATGAACGAAAGAAAAATAAGTAAAGACAGACTGCATGTAGGTGCAGTCTGATCTTCGGCTGTATTCTCATTCAGTAAAGAGTGGAGGTTAAGATCATCCTGCCTGTTCGTGCAGTCTGATCTTAGGCTGCACTCTACACAAACACCATTTGAAAAATGTTGGAGACATATGAATAAATAAAAGACCAAAGACACAACTTCGTCTTTTTAAGCAATGACTTTACTCTCCAAACGGAAGAAGAAATGTGTTGGCTATGGTTTTATATTGTCCTTTTAAAAGCTACCCTGTAGATTTAAGCCCCGCCAAAACGGAGGGATTTTGTTCGCTTCCCTCTATTCTTCTAAGTATATTGCTGGAATGGTCTAAAATTTGTTGTTCGAGTCTGATCTTGGGCTGCACTGTCTGCATTCTCATTAAGTGAAGAGTGGAGGTTAAGATCAGCCTGCATGTTTGTGCAGTCTGATCTTAGACTTCAGTCTTCAATAACATGAAGAAAACCAGTATGCTGAAAAGATTTGTCCTTTGAAGGAAGACGGGTTAGGGTCAGGAGAGAGTGCAGATTAAGATCAGACTGCATATATGAGCAGTCCGATCTTGGGCAACACTATCTACCTTCTATTCTTTTGAGTATATTGCTGGAATGGTCTACAATTTGTCGTACCAGTTAGATCTTGGGCTGCACTATCAGCATTCTCATTCAGTTAAAAGTGGAGGTTAAGATCAGCCTGCATGTTTGTGCAGTCTGATCTTACATTGCAAGAAATAAAAGAAAAAAAAAAACTGTTAAACAGCCTTTATTTGCTGAAAAATAACATTCTCTTCATAACTTTTTACCAGATTAACCCTTTACCACACAGTCACGACTTTTAAATTAACAACCCTGAGAGAGAAGCCTTTTGAAAACATTGTTGGAAAAGGAGAAAATGCTGGTAACCAGCTGCTGGTAACCAGCATTTTCTCCTTTTCCCACAATGTTTTGTACCCTTCTCAAAACACATTTTAATTTTTCAGTCACATTTATTTCATGGTCTACAAAATTCTTTGAATTTGGACCAGTCTAAAATTATGTTGTTTGGTGAAGAGTTAAACATTAACACTTGAAAATCAGACATTTTAGATTTTTTTTTCTTTAACATCAGACATATTTGACTTGTTTCTTTCTTTGAAAGCATTGTGGGAAAAGGAGAAAATGCTGTGTTCTACCCTTCTCAAACTTTTAACAACCCTGAGAGAGAAGCCTTTTGAAAACATTGTGGGAAAAGGAGAAAATGCTGGTAACCAGCTGCCGGTAACCAGCATTTTCTCCTTTTCCCACAACATTTTGTACCCTTCTCTAAACACATTTTAAATTTTAAGTCAGTTGTGGTCTGCAAATGCTTTGAATTTGGACCAGTCTAAAATTATGTTGTTTGGTAATGATTTAAACATTAACATTTGAAAATCAGGCAATTTAGATTTTTTTTTTTAACATCAGACATATTAGACTTGTTTCTTTCTTTGAAAGCATTGTGGCAAAAGGAGAAAATGCTGGTGACCAGGCCCCGTGCTTATAAAACTTTCTTGAGCACAATCTCATGCTCAAGGAGCGGTTTCTTGCTCAACTCTGAGTCCGACTCAGAATTTTGTGCTTATAAAGAATCCTGAGCTTGAGATCGTACTCACCTGAGCATGAAACTCAAATTCTGCTGAGTATGGTCTGAACCAGACTCAAGAGAGTTTGCTCTGTCTTGTATTCCGTGATAATGAATGCCGCCGCATACCTTCGCCTCTTTAGAAGACAGGTTCGGTGTGAAAGGGGGCAAACACCGCGCTGTTTTGAAGATCGAAATTACCCCTTTGGAGTTTCGTACTCGTGACGGTACAGAATTTGAACGATATCGGTTTGGAATAGGGACGGCATAGTTTTATCATTGGCTTGCTCAAAACTGGCGCACCTGCGATTTATAAAGAAAAATATGTCCCTCCTAAAATGTTCAACCCTTCTAGTTGGATTGCTCAGAGGAATTTAGCGACCGGTGCAATTCATGATTCGTGTCGAGGACAGTTTGAATAGGCCTATTTTGGTAAAACGACGGCAGATCAATGTATGTACAAAGAAAAGAGGTGTTGGTTTAAATGTTTTGCCAACATATTTATATCGTTTTCCCCATCGAAATCGAAGCCGGAAAGAGAAAACAGGAGTTTTTCCAGTTAATGCTGGTAATTTAGTTGGAATTTTGAAAACAAAAGCTCGAAGGAAATCTATTTTTAAACGAAAGTTGATTGGTCGACATATAATCAATATTATTAAGGCTGGTTGCTACTTCTGTTATCGATACATTTTAAGGTGGGTGTATTCTTATCTTAGAAAGTACCACCGAAGTTAGTGTATGCAGTGATTCAGTTAAAACTGCTAAAATCTTCCATGGTTTTTCCCCCAAAATCACTTTTTTTGCTCAGGGCTAGAATTCATTTTTTTTGTGTGTGCAGGCTCCGGCAAACTAGCTGGATCGGCATAAGCATCAGCTGTCGACACCATCCGATTAGAATATGCTATTTTTGTGAGCAGGACGACTGTCTAAAATCCACGTGTTTTTTTTTTACGAAAAGCAGAACCAATTCCTTAAAATATCTCCTCTTTGAAATAGGCTTTCTGTCCTTTTTAAGGAATTCCATAAAGTAATTACGTCACGAAGATGGTGACTTAGTTTGAGTTTCTTAAAGTCATCCACCCACGCGTTCGTTTTGATAGTTGGGTGACTTCAAAAAAAGGCGGATTCATGCAGGTCCCGTTCTCGAACCAATAAAAGGTATAGTATAAATGAAAACAATTATAGAACTGATGTCTGTTGACAGATGAATTAATAAACAACACGATTATAACAATTTTAACTACTTTTAGACAGAAAAAAAAAAAATGAGAAAATAAGAAGATTTTAAGTTGTCCGAGTTTCCCCCACTATTTTTCAGATTTGGTATAAATTCGGACTGGCAGCAATCAACTGGCATAAACCGATAGCTAATGCTAAGGTTTATTCCGATCGGTCCCTCCAAAAAACCATATTGCTGTAAATATAACAAAACTCATTGTCTGGAAAAGGGCTGATAAAGGTTCATTATAGTTTTGTTAAGTTGTTAAAGAAAATCCTCGGAATAACAAACAAGTGGATTTAGTAACAATCATCCTAATCGATACATTCTGTGTCAATGATCAACTGATTAGAAAATAATAATACGCAGATTGATGAATCTCATCTCCAAAAATCTATAATTGATTATTTAGATTTTTAAACAAAAGTTCAAGCTGTCCGAATTTTACCCTGCGATAACTAACTTGTCCGGGTTTCCTCTCTTTTGAATCCATATTTTTCCTATCGGGTCCTAATTTACGCGTTTTGCAATATGTTGAAGAAACGATCTTTCTTAACATCTTGCCTCATATTTCACTAGACACTTTTCGAATAAAATGCAAGTAAAATGATAGCCCGAATGAGTAAGGGTGGACCTGCGTCCGAGTTTCACCACTATACCGCATAATTGAACCTCCGCAAAGATGCTGCAAAAAGCGTCCGAATTTTACCCGGCTTTCCCCTACATGTACGTACATATACTTACATGTAATTATTTAGGCCTGTCTGGATTGACTGTTTATAAAACGATTACGTTTGAAATATAAACAAAGGTATAATCTATATTATGTACCTATGCGTGTTTTTGTTCATATTTGATCCTTGACAAAAAGCAGAAGTGACAATGCTTCAGCATGCCACAACATCTGCTTATGGTAGAATCGGAAATGTTGTTCAAAACACACTTCAGTTCAAGCCTTTCTCAATTTTAAGAATATTAAATGCCCAAAGAAATACTTGAATGAGTGACTGCAACTACGGTTCATATCAAGAGGGATAGATAAATAACAACGACGTTCGGTAAGAAGGATATCTATGGATAGTTAATTGATTTAAATTGTAGAAAATGGATAGAGATACTGCAGAACGGCGTTTGTCACATCTTTACCTGGCTTTCATCACCAACACCTGTCTCCAATAACGAAAAAAAAACTTAATCAATGACAACTTCGTAAAAGGTGTGCGGGGGGGGGGGGGGGGGGCGGGTCTTGGAAACATTCAAAAAATGAAATAGTAGAAATAATGATAATGAAGTACTTAAAGTATGCTTAACTTCTATTGTTATTTATTGTTTCACGGAAACCTCAAATCATTTACTATATGTGTCAGTGACTGCAGAAAGGGGTATCATGGCCAAAAAATAACTTTTTAAGTTTTTCCCATATTTGGATGCACCTACATGTCTAGAACACAATCTGTGAATATGGAATGAAAATTCCTAAAAAAAAAAAGGAAGTTATAAGCTTTTTACTAAAGGGAGACAATGGTAAAAGATCTAGGACGTGGTGCACATTACGTCATTAGTCTACAGGAGGTGAACGTTTTGCTTCAATGCTTTAATTCATTGGTAAATAGACTGAATAATTGACTAAGAGGATTATATTTCAATGATATCTTTAATTCATCTCATATACCTTTGTCTGTCTTCCACAGACCAATCAAACCTACACTTTAACCCTTTACTTTACCAGCTATCTTAGACTGTCCAAAGCTCATTACAAATTACATATCTAGAACACACAGATTTACGTATAACAGAGGAAACTATTTTTTTCAGCAGCATCAAAAACATAATAAGATGATATTCAATCAACTTTTGCACGCAATTTCTCCTTTTAAAGCTTTCAGCTTCAGATACATAAAAAGTTGTTTTAAGTCCAGTTAGAGAGGGATGTCAATACAAGCCTGAATGTGGGACAGTGACAAAAAACAGTATTACTACTCTAAGTTATTTATTTCTGTAGCATACCACGACTATTGATTATATACACGTAACATTTGTAATAAACTAAGCAAATATCCAAATTTGTCAAAAATACATGTACTGAAATATACAAATTAGTTTAACGCCTACCATACAATTTAACCGCTTACCACACAATCCAGAGTTTAACGGCCCCCATCCCCAGAAAAAAAAAGTCCTCTTGGAAACATTATTGGAAAAAGAGAAAATGTCGGTAACCAGCATTTTCTTGTTTTCCCCTAATGTTTTCTATCCCATCAAAAAGAGAAATCATCATCATCATTTTATCAACAGTTACTTGGCCTTGCAAATGCTTTCAGTTTGGTCCAGGCTAGAATTTTGTCATTTGGTAAGGTGTTAAATGGACGTTTTCCAGTCTAAGAAAAAAGGGCAATAGTAATATACTTACACAAGTGTCTGCCATAAGTATTGTCAACACGAAAGATACAGATCAAAGATCAGACTGCACACTTTTTGCAGTCTGATCTTGATCTACATTGTAAAAGAAGTCTGATCTTGAGCTAATTGTCAGTAAGAAAAGGAATATCTAACTGACTGGACATTTGTAACTTACATGGTTCAAATAGCTTTGGTTTTAAAAAGAAAAAGATTGATTGCACAAGTGACATATTCAAGTATCCTTTACCAACTGTGGCACACTGTGGACACTTATACACTAGAGTTCACTGATTTAATGTAAATTATGCAATAGCTCTCCATGTGAGCCTCTCATAATACCAAAGCACCCGTCTGGAGAAAAAATGGAATGGTATTGTCCAGGCACCATCATACTGTACTGAATGTCTTTGTCTTTACCTATTTAATGTAGAAATGCATTCTTTTGAGGAGAGAGAATTAATTGTGTTAACCCTTATTCTGGTTTAGTATCCATAGGAAGGACTTTGTTAACAGTGAGAAACAGGGAAATGCTGGCAATTGACATTTTCTCCGCTAGCCACAATGTTTTATACCTTTTAAGACTGTTTCATCAATTGAGCCGTACTTTAATTTGTTGTCCGAAAACGAAACCAGTCCTTAACTTTTCAATTTGGTTTAGAGTTAAGTGATAGATGTCATCTCTGAACGACAGTTGCAAAGACCTACCCAGCTCACTTTTGTAACTTTGATGCTATATATCTATATCATGAGTGAAATTTTGCCTTTGTACACCAAAATCACCTTATATGCTCATGCAGTCTAGCTACAAACAGTCAAATTTTAGTCTCATCCTTTCACTCCTTCTTTGAGAAATTTATCACCAGAAAGTCTACTGAAAATGATTGACTGAACATGATATAGTAAACTGTACAGATTTGGCAGTTGAGGTTAAGGATAATGTTCTGAAATAAGTATTATGACTGTCACAGATATTTGTTGACCATGCTGTAACTTTTAATGTTTACTAAGTCTGACACCTACTGGAAATGAAAGCAACAACAACCTTTTTTTCTTATGAAAATTTTCACATTTTCATTTCTACAAAGAAACTATCTTTGACAAGAAAATACACAAACCTGTTAAAACTCTCCACAATGAAGAAGATTTACAACAATATTTTCTTGTTGATAGTAGATCTATTTACCAAAGTGGATCTGAAGAAGATTTCACAATATGTTCCTATAACCATTGATGTATCACTGGTAATTGCTTCACAGGCTATGTATTTTTGGTGCTCATGTATGTAAATATGTCAGTTTCAGTGAGGTAGCAGTTTATTTTGTATTTATAACTGAAAAATTGCTTTAAGTCTGTAAAACATTGGTATGTCTATCACTTGCAATCATACTCATAATTAGGTGGAAAAAAAAAATGCCAGATTGAATATTATCATAGAACACAAATGTGACAGATAAAGTCATCTTTGCATGTTGAATGTGAGAGAAAAAGCTGCCTTTGGATGTTTATTTTTGATCTACTTTCAGACTTTGAAATAAGCTGAATTCATTTATTTTGGCAGTAAAAGAGTTAAAAGTAACATTCTGTAAGCTAGATTGTTGAACAAGACATACCTGTCATTTTCTATGAATGCTGACCTCCAGGTCTTGAAGATCAGAAATAATGCTGTGCCATGCTAACTACACTGTCTGTTCCTTCACTAACCACTTCACCATCAGTCGAATGTGTCTATTTACCTGGGATGAGAATGAAAGTAATGAAAGTTTTGCACTGACAAGAATAAAACTAATATACATACTGAAAATATACATACTGAAAATAACTTAAATGACATGAAACCTGTGTTGTGGGTACTTAGTGGAATAAAGAAAGAATATCTGCAATACAGGTTTTAGAATTTCCAATTACCATCCGATAATCTGAAACCAACCAATGGTCTGATCCTCTGTCAAATTGCTTAAGAATCATTGTTGCTTTCTATATGCCTGACTGTTTACCATAGAGCTCCCACCTTCAGTTTATTTATGAAATGGTATAAATACAAGCCAAACTGAAGTCGGATAATACATAGGTAAATGATGATAAGTTTCAGAATCTAACATGTTCACCATGTTTCATTTCCATTCAAGTTTTAGTTAACTTAACAAGAGATGCAAAACACACAGTTCCACTTCAATGTCTGCCTTTGTACTGAATAACCATAAACTTTAAACGTAATAAATAAAGGCCAACACACACAAACATAAAGATTCTTAGTTTTCGGTTTCAAATATAACACTGTTGGCATTGCCTGAATAATTATCGGATTCACTGTGGATCATATGTCTACATTTAAAACACTGGATTCTTCATCAAGTTTGTTTTCAAAAGTTGGGTAGTTTTTTTCAACCGTGACAACCGATATGTTGTTCTCAATTATTCAACAAAAATGTTGTCCTGATACATGATTATTTTATGTAAAATCGTACTGACAGTGGGAGAGTAAGTTTGCGGACTTGTTTGTTCAGTTACTTTTAAAATTTTGGCGGACAATGTATAACAAAACCGTTGCTACAAACAAAACTGGTACTAGTTAGTTACCGATGACACAACTTCCGAGTCAATGAAAGTGTCGAAAATTTTTATTTTCGCCAAGAAATATTGAGATAGAAATTCTGATCGCAAAATGTAAAAATACACAAATCTTACCTAAGGCATATTCTTTTAAGTAGTCACCGTAGTTACCTTTAAAACTGATTTTTATGTCATCGTGTCTATATGAGGTCATCGCTGTTTTCATGCAGGAAGTGATACACTCGGTACGGACTGCATGACTTCGGTGGCCTTAATCACACTTGGGCAACGTAACTGCAACGAATTTTCTCATTTCCGGGCCGAATTTTGAGAATATCTGGGCCGGATATTCTCTAAAAACGTGGTCGGCCATGGGCCATGGGTCGAATCTTCTTCGGGCCGAATCTGTTGGTATCGGCTATTTTTAGTAGTTTGGTCGCTTACGTTCACGAAGTTTTAAGTGCGTACTGTGCTCAGCTGAGAACGTTCTCAAGCGACGTTTATAAGCAGCGTCTGAGTTTAAAACTCCCGTGAGCAAAACTCAAGCCGTTGAGTACGGTTTTGTGCTGAGCATGAGATCGTTCTCAACATTGCTTTATAAGCACGGGGCCAGCATTTCCTCCTTTTCCCACAATGTGTTCTACCCTTCTCATACTTTTAATGACCCTGAGAGAGAAGCCTTTTGAAAACACTGTGGGAAAAGGAGAAAATGCTGATAACCAGCTGCTGTTAACCAGCATTTTCTCCTTTTCCCACAATGTTTTCTACCCTTCTCAAACTTTTAATTACCCTGAGAGAGAAGCCGTTTGAAAACATTGTGGGAAAAGGAGAAAATGCTGGTAACCAGCTGCTGGTAACCAGCATTTTCTCCTTTTCCCACAATGTTTTGTACCTTTCTCGAAACACATTTTAAATTTTCAGTCTTTGACTATCAGACATATTAGACTTGTTAGGGTTTTTCTTTGACTACTGACATTTTAGATTTTTTTTTTTTAATTGACTATCAGAAATTTTAGTGTTTTTTCTCAAGCACACATTTTAGAGTCTTGTTTTGACTATCACACATTTTAGAGTCTCGTTTTGACTAGTAGTTTATCACACATTTTAGAGTCTTGTTTTGACTAGTAGTTTATCACACATTTTATAGTCTTGTTTTGACTAGAAGTTTCTTGTGGTTTTTTATTTTTTTCTGTCGTTCAGTCATAGGCCACTGTCTTGAGCGTCATTCTTTTAGTCTGTCTGTTTTGGTCTGTTTGAATATTTTATTAAGTTCCTAATTTTGTCCACAATCTGTTTTGCAGTCAGCTGTCCGTAACGCGTCAGTCGTTTAGTCATAAGGTATTTGACTTTCTTCATTGTCGGTGGCTCTCCTGTCCTAATGTAAATGTCAAAGTCCTGTCTAATAATGTCAGTCATTTCCTGGGTCATAAATTGTCGTTTTCTCTGCCTTATCTGCTCGAGCATCTCATCCTGCTGAGCCTGGATCCTAGCCTGTTCCTGCCTCCTGTCCTCATACTCATCCATTTCCCTTCTAAACTTGTTCCTCTGATGGTCTAGGGTCCAGGCTCTGCAGGAGGGGTGAGGGAGATGGGGTCGAGACCGTCAAACCACCATGTTCGTCCGTCGTCAGGTATGCGTCAAACTGGTTTGCAATCAGGGCAAGCACCACTGTCAGGAAGTCCATCTGCTTGTTGGAGGCCCCCAAGTTAATCAAGTTCAACACCATGCTAACTATGTCCATTCCATATTTCATTTCAACACCAGTCCTGAGGGCCTCCAACAAGTAGAAGGCTTCCGTCATCATCTTATGTTTTCTGTCAGTCTCGTCTGCCTGGGCCCGTCTCAGTATCCGAGACTAGTCCAGGTCCATAACAAAGGTCAAAACTGTCTTATAAAAGTCTGTCCTCTTCTCTGGTAATTCTAGTCTTGAGAGCAACCTTTGCGTCAGTCCGGAATTGTCACCGAAATTAGAACCGTCCATCACATTTGTCTTCGTGGAAGTCTGATTTGGGCCTGGGGTCTCATAAGTCACAGTCTGGTTCGAGGAAATGTCACTGTGAGACGGGCTCGTCGGGGTCCGGTCAGTCACAGTCAGGCTCCACGTGTTCTTGTCAGTGTCTGTCGCCGTCCTTGAGACCTTCTGTCCGCCCCGTAGAAGTCCTGTATTTTCATTACTGTCCAGACGGAGGTCCCAATTTTGTCTGTAAGTCTGTAGTGTGTGTCAGCCGTCGTCCGTCTATGGCAGAGTAGTTCTGCCAGGTCGTCGGCGATCAGGGGGGTCGTGCTGTTGCATGTCGGTCGTCAGTCCTTTCCTGTTGATGGTACAGGAAAACCGTCCATACTAAGAGCAACTGCTAGCAGTCCATGCTCGATTTAGACATCGGTTGACCGATGAACTGCTATCGAATGCTCTCCCCCCGTTTGTAAACAGTCGGTCAGTGTCCGGGTGTAGCTGTGTCTGAACGTCCTCAAGTCGTCCGTACAAGGCCTCAGACACCGTGACCACCTCAGAGTCCGCGGTGCCTGAGGTCTTGTGCATTGTAACCAGGATGCAGAAGAACGTCCTGTCATCTTTCGTCTCTTCCATCGAGTCTTCTAAGGCTGTCAGCGTCATGTTGGTAACGACGGACGGCCTGCATCCGTTGGTCATATTGACCCCCATCACCAGGCAGTCCGTCAGACGGTCAAGGTGGTCATGTCTGTCCTCGTCCGTCATCTAGTCGGCTGAGGTAACGTTATCGTAGTAGTCTGAAGTCCAGTATGTCCGTCTGGCTTCGGGCCACGGAAGTGATGCCAAATCCCTTGCTGCCACTTCCGTCTTCCGTTCCGCTGCCCTGTTCCTGAGGGACCAGATGAAGACCTGGATGGTGAGGCTGGTCTGGTTCCACCAACCCTGAATGCCTAACACCTCTAAGAAATCCAGAAACTTTAGGAGGGATGTGAAGTGGGACTTCAAAGTTCCTACAACCATCACATCCCTCTGCCTCCCCATCCAGGCCGAGACCAGTCCTTGCAGGAACGTGTCCAGTCCGTCCATGCCTGTTTCTGTCTCGTCTGTCGTGTGTGGTTGGTTGCATTCGCAGCTGTAATGGCTAACCCCACGTTAGAGGTTAGCCAATGTCTGAATCTTCATGTATTCTCCTGAAAGGGAAAGAAATAGTTGTTAGCCGATAAAGTCAATGCAACAGGACGCAATCCTGCCTCATGTTAGGAAGCCGCCAGTGGCTTGGAATGAATATTGTGCAGAGTACTGGTAAAAAGAAAATCCAGGACAGCGTGGATAGTTGCACAGGTCTGCAGGACCTAACTGAAATATTGTTGAAAACGGCGGGTAGGGAAGCCGCCAGTGGCTTGGAAAGAATAATGTGCTGAGTACTGGTAAAAGAAAATCCCAGAGAGGATGGATAGGTGCACTGGTCGCCAGGACATAACTGAAATAGTGTTGAAAACGGCAGGTGTGCAACCCGGCAGCAGCTTGGAAAGAATATTGTGCGGAGTACTGGTAAAAAGAAAATCCAGGACAGCATAGATAGTTACACTGGTCGCCGGGGCATAACTGAAATAGTATTGAAAACAGCGGGTAGGGAAGCCGCCAGCAGCTTGGAAAGAATAATGTGTGGAGTACTGCTTAAAGGAAATCCAGGAGAGCATGGATAGGTGCACTGGTGGTCAAAAAGGGAAAAATTAGAGGAGTAGGAGACAGATTTTCAGGTTGTCAGACTATTAATAACTGCTATATATTTTAATACTTTTTGTACTGGCATTAAACCAGTTCTCGCCAAGTACCAGTTCTCGCCAACTTATGTCTTACACGGCTTTACAAAGGTCCATTCTCTGTAGTCTAAGGTGCAAATCCCTATTTTTGCTTCTCAGAGTATGTGCAGGCTTTGCCCCATTCCTACATGCAATAAACAAAGTGTCGCTACGCCGTGTTTTCCAAGTCTATTCCGGTCTTTTCTGGTCCATTCATGTCTATTCCGGTAATTCCATATACCGGTCTATGCCTGATCCGGTGAATTTTACGTACCGGTAAAAAAATTCAACGGGTTAACTCTGTATACATGTAACGAAATTGTAGAAAATGGAATTCAGCTGAAATTTCTTTTTTCCCCTTTTCTCTTCACACATAAAAAAATAAACAGATGAGCAACATTCATGTGATAAATGCGGTCGGCTACGGCGGTAGCTCAGTCAGTGGTACATCGCTCACACTTTTAGCGTAATACCCGTGTTCGAATCACAAACCTGTCTCACCTCTCCCAAGTTGATTCAACACTAAATCAATGAGAGATAATGTTATTTATACATACCTGTCCAGTGCTTGGTAGGTATCATCAGGGCCTGCTACATCTAAGGTTCCGGAAGTCTGAGTAAAATAGCGCAGCACCGTTAGCCTTGAGGGAGAATTTAGTTTCTCAGTGGTGACCCCTGTCGTAATAATGAGATGTGGTTCCCTGCTTCATATTATCCTTATTGCATTATGCTTATTTACATTGTGCTTGTTTGTATTACACTTGTTATCTTGTATTGTTGAAGTAACTTTTGTTAAAATAATTACAATGTTGATATGAAATTAAATGTCTCAAATATTATTAGGAAGGTTGAATGTATAATTAAATATGATAGAATTAGATAGAATAGTTGATTGTAAATTGAAGTAACAAAAAAAGTAATTTAAATGTCGACATAAACAATTAAATAGGCAAAACGTAATTGTAAGTCAACGTTAACATTGTAAAACATAGTTGAAAATTTCATCAGGAATAATGAAAGTCTCATCATGAATAATGAGTGAATTGGCGGATATCCCCTTCCATAATCCTGTACCACTTAACTTGTAAACAAAATAAATTAATTGACCAAGTATTATAAACTTAAGTTGAAAAAAGCACAATACAAGAATGAGGAACTAAAACTGAATTTGGGATAAAAGTTTACTTTGTATATATTTATTTATTTTTTTTTGATAATTACACAGGGATTTGTTTAAAACTCAGTCTACAGAGATAGAACATAATACAAGAGACCTGGACTTACAGCTCATCATAACTCAAACTGATATTGGGGTTTGGAACAAAACCTAGTAATTGAGGAAAATAAAAAAGGGAAGATTTCTGCATTTCCTAATACATGTATTTAAAAAAAAAAATCTTCTGGATTACCTGATATCTATTTTTACAGGCGACAAAATTTGGGGGTAACTATTGTTTATTTGTATTTTATAAACTGGTTATTCTCACTAAATATATAGTCATACTGTTTGAAAAGGGGGTGTAATGCATTTGCAAAAAGCATCAACCAAGAGCAGACTGCGTCAAAACTAGTGTTGACCACTGGCCTGGACAATACTGATACTGACCAGCTTTGTCAACCATGGTCTAAATTGAGATCAGTCTGCAGAGAACTTGCAGATAGTTTTCTGGCAGAGAGAAATTTGAAATGACAAAAATTTGTTTTCTTTTAGACCAGCAGGGAATTTTTTATGGAGTTTATTTAAACAAGAGGGCCATTGTTTCTAAAGCGCTCACCAGAGTAAAGCCATCTACTGTTGATAAAGCTGAATTGATCCTGGTTTTAATGATGTAAAATACATGAGTGTAACTGACTTACTTTTGGACCTGACAAGGCCAAATTTCGAACTTGTCCACAAACATTCTGACCAAGTTCCATGAGTATCAGGCTGAAAACACACACAAGGTATATCTAAGATTTGGCGAACTGACCTACCCCTGACCCAATGTAATCGAATTTCAAACTTGTCCAAGATATCATCAAGACAAACATTCTGACCAAGTTTCATGAGTAACTAGCTGAAAATGTGGCCTGTAGAGTGTACACACAGTTGTCTAAGATTTGGCCCAGTGACCTACTTTTTGACCCAACATGACCCAATTTCAAACTTGTTGGAGATATCATCAAGACAAACATTCTGACCAAGTTTCAAGAGCATCAGGCTGAAAATGTAGCCTCTAGAGTGCACTCAAGGTTTTTCTAAGATTTGGCCCACTGACCTACTTTTTGACCTAATATGATCCAATTTCAAAGTTGTTCAAGATTTTATCAAGACAAACATTTTGACCAAATTTCATGACTATCTGCCTGAAAATGTGGCCTCTAGAGTGCACACAAGGTAAATGTTGATGACCTGGACGAAGCATGACAGACGACAGACACAGCATTATCACAAAAGCTAAGCTTGTGCTCTCCCTGTTCAGGTTAGCTTAAAATTGACCTTTTACCACACAATCACATGTTTAGACGACACGAATTTGTTGTGTGATAAAGTGTTTTTAAAGGTAGTCAACCAGTGTATCTGAATAATCACATGCTCATAATTAGGTACATGTACATGTATTCTGTTTTTAGAGTGTCTTTTAAATTGTTCATCTGAAGTGTTTGTCTGTATTTAAATCCAAAGCTTAGAAAAATGATCATAATTAGCTGTAAATTAGTATGGATGGAAACACTGATTTTGAAAATATTTGCTGAAATGTTTCAATCACTTTAGTTTTTTCTGCAAGCAGAAAATGAGGAACTCTAAATACCAAAATACTGACAGAAAAAGTTAACATGGTTTGGGGCAGGATGATTTGTATTTATCAATCAAAATGGTCACATATCCACAATTGTTATCATATATCCCTTTACCAAACAATCCTATGGTTATGTAACCCTGAGGCAAATGACATTTAGAAAGATTGAAGGAATAGAAGAAAATGCTAGTTACCAGCATTTTCTCCTGTTCTTATTTTGTATTCTACCCTTCTGTATATAAAACCTATTATTTGAGTCATGTTTATTTTGCTGTCTGAAAATGCTGTTAGTACTGACATTTCTAAAATTTTGTCTGACTGAGCAAAATTTTCATTCATATATTTTCAGATCACCTGAGCATGAAATGCTCAAGGTGAGCTTTTGTGATCATGCTGTGTCCGGCATCTGGCGTGTGTCATCCAGCATCAACAATTACCTTCTGTGCACTCTAGAGGCCACATTTTCGGTCATATACTCATGAAACTTGGTCAGATTGTTTGTCTCGAAAATAACTCAGACAAGTTTGAAATTGCATCATGTCAGGTCAAAAAGTAGGTCACCAGATCAGATTTTAGAAAAATCTTGTGTGCACTCTAGAGGCAACATTTTTACGCCAATACTTATGAAACTTGGTCAGAATACTTTTCTTGATAATGTCTCAGACAAGTCTGAAACTGGGTCATGTTGGGTCAAAATGTAGGTCACTGGGACAAATCTTCGGAAAATCTTGTGAGCACTCTAGAGGCCATACTTTCAAATATTTGTCTTGATAATATAAGCAGACAAGTTCAAATTTGGGTCATGTCGGGTCAAAAAGTAGGTCATTGGGACAAATCTTAGAAAAATCTTGTGTGCAATCTGGGGGCCACAATTTGTTCGATACTCACGAAAAATCATCAGAATGTTTGTCTTGATGATGTCTCTGACAAGTCAAAAAATAGGTCAAAAAGTAACGAACACTCATGTGTTTTACATCATTGTAACCAGGATCTCATCAGCTTTATCAACCCTAGATGACTTTACTAAGGTCAGCGCTTTAGGGACAATGGCCCTCTTGTTCAGATTAAGGAGAGTGCTTGTACCAGCCAGGTGCCCGGAATCATATACATCAGGGTCCGCATTCACCAACCATTCTTAGAATATTCTCCAAGATTTTCTAAATTTGAAAGTAACACTTAGATTATATTTAAGTTTTTGTGCAAGAGATGGGTTAACAATTTATTATTTCAATAAGTATTGTAGCAAAACTACTGGCCAGATACCTATTTTCTATGCCAGATATTCATACCTGACTATTTAGCACGGTCTTTTATTCAGTTGGAAACATAGAATACTTTTACTACAAAAGAAATTAGACTTGTCCATATTTAAAGCATTTTCAATTGAAAATTGTTGCCCAACTGTTCTGATTTGTCTCTGATACATAGATTGATTGACTGATTGATTGTATGGTGTTTAACGCCGTTTTCAACATTATTTCAGTTATATTGCCATGACCAGTGTACCTATCCATGCTCTCCTTGAGTTTATTTTACCAGTGCTATGCACAATATTTTTTCCAAGCCACTGCCTGCTATCCCACATAGCCATTGTCGAAACAATGGTCAGCGGTGAGAGAGGGTTGAATCCTGTCCCAATGACTATCATCAATCCTCGGAAAAAAATTATCCGATCCGGGGATCAAACCAGCGACCTCCTCAAGTCCTGTACACTACCACCTGAGCTACCAGGGCTTGGCATCTCTGATACAGTTAAGAACAAGAGGGCCATGATGGCCCTGGAGTCGCTCACCTGAGCCTTTTGACCAAGCACAACCAATTTCCAACGTCTTGTGAGATATATGTATTACCAAACAATAAAATTTTAAACTCATCAGTCTGAACCTTCTGCATAAAACAAATAATATGTGGATCAAGCTGTGGAATTGGTCTCTCAAAGGGGTAGAAAACATTGTGAAAAAGGGAAAAAATGCTGGATACTAGCATTTTCTCATTTTCAAACAGTGTTTTCAAAAGGCTTCTTTCTGAGAGTCATTCGTACACTAGGTTTTTCTAAGATTTGACCTAGTGACCTAGTTTTTCAGCCAACATGACACATTTTCAAACTGGTCCAAGATATCATCAGGACAAACATTCTTACCAAATTTCAAGAGTACTGGACTGAAAATGTGGCCTCTACAGCATACACAAGGTTTTTCTAAGATCTGACCTAGTGACCTAGATTTTGACCCAACATGACCCATTTTCAAACTCATTAAGATATTACCAAGGCAAACATTCTGAGCAACTTTAAAAGAGTATTGAACAAAAAATGTTGCCACAACAGTGTACACATGGTTTTTCTAAGATCTGACCAGGTGACCTAGTTTTTGACCCAACATGACCCATTTTCAAATTCGACTGAGATATCATCGAGACAAACATTCTGACCAACTTTCAAGAGTATCAGACAGAAAATGTGGCTTCTGGAGCTTACACAAGGTTTTTCTAAGATTTGACCTAGTGACCTAGTTTTTCACCCAACATAACCTATTTTCAAACTAGTCAGAGATATTATCAAGGCAAACATTCTGACCAACTTTCAAGAGTACTGGACAGAAAATATGGCCTCTAGAGCATACACAACGTTTTTCTTAGATCTGACCTGGTGACCTAGTTTTTGACCCAACATGGCACATTTTCGTACTATTTCAAGATATAATCAAGACAAACATTCTGACCATTTTTCAAGAGTATTGGACTGAAAATGTGGCCTCTATAGTGTACAAAAGGTTTTTCTAAGATTTGACCTAGTGACCTAGTTTTTGACCCCACACAACCCAATTTCAAACTTGTCTGAGATTTTATCAAGACAAACATTCCGACCAAGTTTCATTAGGATTGGACTGAAAATGTGGCCTCTAGAGCGTACACAAGGTTTTTCTAAGATTTGACCTAGTGACCTAGTTTTTGACCCCACATGACCAAATTTGGAACTCGTCTGAAATTTTATCAAGACAAACATTCTGACCAAGTTTCACAAGTATCTGACTGAAAATGTGGCCTCCAGAGCGTACACAAGGTTTTACTAAGATTTGACCTAGTGACCTAGTTTTTGACCCCACATGACCCAATTTCAAACTCGTCTGAGATTTTATCACGACAAACATTCTGACCAAGTTTCATGAGGATTGGACTGAAAATGTGGCCTCTAGAGCGTACACAAGGTTTTTCTAAGATTTGACCTAGTGACCTAGTTTTTGACCCCACATGACCCAATTTGGAACTCGTCTGAGATTTTATCAAGACAAACATTCTGACCAAGTTTCACAAGTATCTGACTGAAAATGTGGCCTCTAGAGCGTACACAAGGTTTTACTAAGATTTGACCTAGTGACCTAGTTTTTCACCCCACATGACCCAATTTCAAACTCATCCAAGATTTTATCAAGACAAACATTCTGACCAAATTTCACAAGTATCTGACCGAAAATGTGGCCTCTAGAGCGTACACAAGGTTTATCTAAGATTTGACCTAGTGACCTAGTTTTTGACCCCACATGACCCAATTTCGAACTCGTCTGAGATTTTATCAAGACAAACATTCTGACTAAATTTCATGAGGATCGGACTGAAAATGTGGCCTCTAGAGCGTACACAAGGTTTTTCTAAGATTTGACCTAGTGACCTAGTTTTTGACCCCACATGACCCAATTTTGAACTCGTCCGAGATTTTATCAAGACAAACATTCTGACCAAATTTCATGAGGATCGGACTGAAAATGTGGCCTCTAGAGCGTACATAAGGTTTTTCTAAGATTTGACCTAGTGACCTAGTTTTTGACCCCACATGACCCAATTTCAAACTCGTCCGAGATTTTATCAAGACAAACATTCTGATCAAATTTCACAAGTATCTGACCGAAAATGTGGCCTCTAGAGCGTACACAAGGT
This sequence comes from Tridacna gigas, assembly GCA_945859785.2. Lineage (NCBI taxonomy): Eukaryota > Metazoa > Mollusca > Bivalvia > Cardiida > Cardiidae > Tridacna > Tridacna gigas. Next base: position 28,290,817 of record OX244036.2, on the reverse strand, counting down.
TTTTCTAAGATTTGACCTAGTGACCTAGTTTTTGACCTGACATGACCCAATTTCGAACTTGTCCAAGATTTTATCAAGACAAACATTCTGACCAAGTTTCATGAGGATTGGACTGAAAATGTGGCCTCTAGAGCGTACACAAGGTAAAAAGTTGACGACAGATGACGCATGACGCACGACGGACACAGCACGATCACAATAGCTCTCCATGAGCAATTCGTGCTCAGGTGAGCTAACAATATGCAAAAATAAGAAAATACAAACATTTCCTCTTTTTCCAAAATTTTTTCAGAAATTTTAAGGGTCATGATCTTTTACCTTTTTATTTCTTTTTCACATGTTGTTCCTCGTTGTAGACGTTGCATAATGCTGCAAGTTTTATAGGACAGTGAGGTATTAAAGGTAAAAGTTAAAAAGAGGGCCATCGCTCCACTGGCTAATACATACAAACCATACATACCAAACATTTCAGTTCTAGATCAAAAGGTTTCAAACAAGGAGCCTGATAAAGTTTTCTCTATAAAAGCCCATGTGAAAATTGTGACCCCAGGGCAAGTCCATTTTTGACCTAAAATTATGATTTCAAGTTATAACAAGCATTCTGATAGTATTGCATAGCAATGCACAGTCCCCTACCGGCCATATATATCGCTGGCATGTCAGTGAAATTTTTAAAGTCCAAGGCCCGTAAATGTGTCAAAAAGCAGTGGAGCGGGACGAAACTCAAACTTGATGTGTAAGTCATGGTGGTTGATGTACACACCAAAAATCATCTCTATATGTAGCAGCGTTTAGAAAAAAAGTGCGGAAAAATGTTTTATCAGTGAAATTTTGTAAGTCCAAGGCCCGTAAATGCTTCAAAAAGCAGTGGAGCGGGACGAAACTCGAACTTGATGTGTAAGTCAAGGTGGTTGACCTCTGGGTTAGAACCAGATCTTTGAAGTTTTCCCTATATAAGCCCACATAAAACTTGTGACCCCCAGGGCAGGGCCAATTCTGGTCCCAGGGCTATTACATGTATTTGAAGAATCTTAGTACAGGACCATCAGATGAAGTCACATGCAAACTTTGGTAGCCCTAGGTCATATGGTTTAAAATTAGGGGATTTTCAAGTTTTCCCCATATAAGCCCATGTAAAATTTGTGACCCTGGGGGAGGGAAGAATTTTGGCCTCAGGGCTATAATTTGAAGAAACTTAGTAGATGTCTATTACTCAAAGCTACATGCCAAATTTGGTAGCCCTAGGCCTTATGGTTTCGGACAAGAAGATTTTCAAAGATTTCCAATATTTTTCAGTTTTGTTGCCATGGCAACCACTGTTTTTACAGGAATGAAATTCTTTCAAAAATTCCTAAGAGGAGCATGGCAGGATCATTTCTGTGAAGTTTGGTCAGAACTGGATGGGCAGTTTCAGAGACGTTTGAAATAAAAGTTATTGCAAGCATGCACACACACACAGACGTGCTACCGACACAGGACAATGACATAAGCTCATTGGCCTTTGGCCAGTAGAGGTAAAAACAATGACCAATCAGTGTTTGTTGTTCTTTATTAAGCAGTTCAAAGTTTTCATACAGTAATATAGGCAAGATGGACAGCGATGTCAAATCATGCCAAGTTTCAAGACTGATAAGTGTAAACTAGAACGATGGAATGCTGTTTTATGGCCCATTGAAAGCTTTGGTCATTTAGCTCACATGTATGTATTATAATCAAAAGATGTTCAGTTTTATAAAAAAAAAAAAATTAGCAAAAAGAATTAACAGTAAAAAGTGTTTAAATGAAGGATTATGTTTAATCATTTTTTTTTTAAACTTTATATCTATTTTCTACATTATGTTTAATCTTAATGTGCATAGAAGATATTACTAAGTGGCTGGGCAATTCCTGCCTACGCAAAAATTTTAAATGACAATCTTAAGATCGTGGCAAAAAGATTTGAACAAAATCTTAAATTGACAGTAAATAGTGTTTAAATGAAGAAGGACTGTATGTAATCTTAACATGCATAAAAGAAGTTGAGTGACTTGGCAATCCTTGTGTAAACCGGAAATAATTCAGTAGTAGAAAAAGGATTCAAAATGATTCTGCAGTTGTAAACTTGACAATTTTATATGTGTATCTGTATATTTTGGTTTGACAAGCAAAAATAATAATACATGTAATTTTAAACTCATTCTGGTTTGACCTATTGACAGAAAAATAAAGGTTTTTGTGGCATTTGTCGAAGACAATGCCACTATGAGTTCAATACATTATTCTGAAAATCACGTATTGTAGTTTATGCAAAATCGAACTCAAATTTTCTCAGACAAATAAATGTTTCTATAGCACTCAGATATAAAATTGAAAATGGTGTATTAAAATTAACTGGATTAGGGCATAGCTGGTAGAAATATTTCTTTTTTATTGGAAACAGTTTTACCTGCTCATTGCCTTCTATTGGTGCAATGATTCACATAACCTTTTTCTCCTTGGCTTGTTCGTCCAAAAACCAGTTTGCCCGAGCTTGTTCATCCCCGGGCTTATTCGTCCCACATGATTGCAAGCTACTCTAAATTGGATTGTGCATGAATATTTACAGATCAAAATAATTGACTTTCAAGCACATATTGGATAATATTTTGATTTTTTTCTTTATCATTAATTCCACACAATGGCTCCCTTGTCTTACTATGTGGCAAATGCTGGTACTCAAAAGTATTGCAAAAGCTGATTTGCATGAATCATAACATGAAATCAGACAAAGCAACATCCACATACCAAGACTTGAAGCAAACAAATCTTTTAAATAGCACCAAATGCCCAGTATCTGTTTGATATTGATTCCTCATTTAAAACTAAAATCTTTTCACTGGAAACATCTTTGAGATGTTTTTAAGCCAAGAGGGATTAATTTCAGACTTTCATTATGACACAGAAAAAATATTTGACCTCGCATTTATATTAAACCTACAATACAACCTAATTATACTAAAACAACACTTTTTTAACTCTTTAACCCTTTCCCAAACGACAAATTTTGGACTGGTCCAAATTGAAAGAGTTTGCAGACGACAATTTTAATTTTGATGAAAATGGCAGAATGGTCTCAAAAAGGGTAGAAAACACTGTGGGAAAAGGAGAAATTGCTCGTAACGAGCAATTTCTCCTTTTCCCAGTGTTTTCAAAAGACTTGTACTGCAGACACGTGAAAACCAGGGCTTGTTTGGGAAAGGGTTAACACAATCCCGACTTTCAATGACCCTGAGAAAGAAGCCTTTTGAAAATATTGTGGGAGGAGAAAATGCTGGTTGTCTGTAAATGCTTTCAATTTGGACTAGTCTAAAAATTTGTTGTTTGGTATAGAGTTAATACAACAATTAGGTATGTCTCAAAAATTTATTTCCTTACACGAAAAAACATATGAATATGCTTTTGATTTGGACCAGTCCAACATTTTGCCATGTGGTAAAGAGCTAAAGATCCTTAACATACAAAATTTTGTGAAAATTCAAATAACTTGAAATAACTCAATTGGTAAAAAAAAGTAAGTAGCAAAAAGGTAATTTGAAGTATGTATATACCCTAAAATTCTTAATAATTATTGGGTAAAACCCTTAGAGTGCCAGATAAACAACTAGAAAAGGCAAAAGGTGGGATTTGGTCAACATGACTATGAATGGGGCAGTGTATATGCAAGAGCAGAAATCAAGTCTGATCTCAATCTACACTGGCCTAAAGAAATTATAGTTGTGATAGGCACTTTAGGTGTTAAGATCCCTATCATTCCTAATTGAATTTTAAACCTTGGAGTGGATACAGAAAAAGTACAGAATGAGACCTATAATCACTGCCTGATTTAATTCTTTACCACACAATCCAGACTTCTAACGACCCTGAAGAAGAAGCCTTTTGAAAACATTGTGGGAAAAGGAGAAAATGCTGGTAACCAGCATTTTCTCCTTTTCCCACAATTTTTCTACCCTATCAAAGACAACTTCCATCATTAGTCACATTTGAATTGTCATCTGCAAATGCTTTCAATTTGGATGACTCTACTTTTTTATCATGTGGTAAAGAGTTAATTCATTTTTGAGTTGACAATAAAGAACAGAGTTAAAAGCTCAATAGAGTGAACAGCTCAATCAGCTTTGGAATCAATTTTCAACCTAAAATTGCCTCAAAAGCTGTTTCATTTTTCAGGGCCAAATTATTCTGGTGGTATAACCGTCTGATCCTGATCCATGCCAACAGTAAATGCTTCGTATATAGCTTCTGGCAGTGAAAGGATGATGTAAATCCATTGACGTAACTTTTCAAAATGGCCTTTTTGAATGTGATGCAATTGTTTTTCAGTTACTTGGTTTTTGACAGATTGTGAAAAGCTGGCTTTGCAAATGAAACACTGCTGCCCCTGAATAGACCGACAACTTTTCAAGTATGCCTTGATCCGTCATTGGCTGACAGCATCAGCTCCTAATTTGTCGACAATTGTGCATTTATGATTAACCTGCTATTGACCTGGACTCATACCAGTACTAGGCTAGCTGGCATTGGTCCTAGTTATGACCTAATGCTTATCAGAAGATGATAGTTTTTATTCAAGTACAAATGTTTCCTGGACCCAAACCAGTAAAAAGCATGTAAAATAGACCTCTGTTCTAACTCTGACCTGATACTGATGGGAATCTCACCCATCCAGACAATGAAACATTTATGGTTTGGGGACAATATGTCTACAAGGAGCTGGTGTTTCTTAACTCTATGGAGATGAATTTCCTATCATTATCTGCCCCTGAATAGATCAACAACCTTTCTGGCTTGCCTTGACCCGTCATTGGTGGCAGTTTCTGTTTTTTTTTGTTGTTGTTGTTTTTTGTTATGAGCTCATATATAAAACACTGATTAAAAAAAAAAAACAACACTGCACATATAGGCCATGAATTTTTCCTGGATCCCACCCATTAATCAACTCGGCTCATTATCTTTCTTTCTATATTTCCTGGATACTAACCAGTGCAAGGAAATCATCCTTTTAACAAAGACAGCCTTTCTCAACAATGAATTTTATATTTTTATTTCATTACTACAATTTTATCTCGATCAAATTTTTGCCAAAGTATGAAAATTACATAATTATGGCTGATCTACTTTATCAAGCCATTTTCAAAATTTACATCAACAGAGTTAGCGTTTATTTCAACTCATTGATTTTATATAGAAAAAGAAAACAACAATAATAATTCAAATTCTATGTTTCTTAAGATTATTCAAAGTCTCATTTCGTTTTTTTTTTAACTTATTTACTTTTGGATTTAAGATCCTTTACATGAAACATTGCATGAGATATTGAATTTACAACTTTACATTATTCATTGTACATTACATTACACTTAACATTTAACCCTTTCCCAAACGACAAATTTTGGACTGGTCCAAATTGAAAGAGTTTGCAGACGACAATTTTATATTTGATGAAAATGGCAGGAAGTTCTCAAAAAGGGTAGAAAACACTGTGGGAAAAGGAGAAATTGCTCACTACGAGCAATTTCTCCTTTTCCCACAGTGTTTTCAAAAGACTTGTACTGCAGACACGTGAAAACCAGGGCTTGTTTGGGAAAGGGTTAATATACATATTTAGATCCTTTACATCATTAAATGCATGAGACTTACATGCAAAGATATTTTGGGATTTAAGACCCTTAACTTCTTATTTATCTAAGATCCTAAACACAGACTGTAGATTACAGATTCTTTGAGTTACAAGCAGCATGTACAAAAAATAAACCCTTTAACAAACAATTCCGAATTTTAACCACCTTGCTGAGGCGGGTTTTTGAAAACATTGTGGCAAAAGGAGAAATGCTGATAACCAGAATTTTCTTCTTTTTTCACATTGTTTTCTATGATTTCAAAAACAGAGTATTTCAGGCTATAATAAATTTTTGTTTGTAAATGCTTTGAATCTAGTTAAGTCTAAAATTTTGTTGTTTGGTAAAGAGTTAAACAAATAATTCAATACAATGACAGATAATAAAGACTGACATAAAAAAATTGAAAAAAAAGTTATTTTCCTTTCTCATGGAAACTTTTTTTTACTTATTATTGTAATACCAGAATAGAAAAGTGAATTGGAGTTAAAAAAAACTTTCACTTTCATTTGTATTATGATGGATTTAACCTTTATCAAATGATCTTGTTTTTAAACAACCTTAAAAAAAGATGGCTTTAAGAACATTGTGGGACAAGGAGAAAATGCTGATAACTGTCATTTTTTTCCTTCTCCCACATTGCTTTCTCCTTCTTCTAAGACAAATTTTGCTTGAGCTACATTTAATTTGTTGTCTAACATTTTATCACTTGGTAAAAAAAGTTAAGATTCTTAAAATCAAGAGCTTCATGCTTATAATAACTTTGTGGCTATAAAAAATCGCTCATTTACTAACCCTCAAAAATGTTAAAGTCAATGTGTGTCTGTAAGACACACATCATGTAATGATACTGTACTTCTTATACCTACCAATTTGAAAGACATGGTTCTGTTTTAGAGGATTTATCTTGTGTAAAATATTTATGTTATTTTCTATTTCTCAGCTAATGAAATACTTTAAATACAAGACACAAACCTCAAACATTAGACAGTTTTATAGATTGCCCCTGGTAGATTTCCTTTCCCCATTTGACCCTAAAACTCTGGAGCCATTGATGCCTGGGCCAAAACAAACTCTGAACTACAGTCAGAAGTATAATTTCAAAAGTCAAACCTTATAAAGTAAACCCATCCATGCAAATTCTTGGCACACTAAAAACCCTGACACTTGTATGGAAAATTGTCAAAAAATTGAATATAAATATTTTTTTTTATGTTGAACACAATAATTTTGTACTTCATATTATGGTTAGATAGATCATTAAGTCCTCAAGTCTTTTCTTGACCTGCTAGTTTTTTTAAGGTCAAGAAATTATGCCTTATTTCTAGTAGAAAATTTAAATCATTAATCTGTTGACCCAACTTCCATTGGTTTAATTCAAAACCTTTTTAATTTGACAACAATAAAGCAAATGTGTGACTGATATAAAGTCAACAAATTTCAGTGTCAATAATCTTGGGAACATTGTAAATACTGTGGCTTATGTGCAATTTAAAGAGATTGTAGTGTTCTTATCACCCACCAGTCCCCTTTTCAGATGAATTCTATGATATAATTAAAGCATCGAGAGCACTGGTTTGGCATTTGTCAAGAAAGCCATTGTGTGGAATTAATAATTTGAAAAATAAACAAACAATAACGGAATTAATAATTTGAAAAATAAACAAACAATAATGTGTGATGAACAAGCCAGGATGAACAAGCCAAAGAACGAACAAGCCCAGGGACAAACTGGTTTTGGGACGAACACACTCAGGTGACAAAGGTTGTGTGTATCATTGCGCCAATAAAAGGCCATAGCTGGTATAGATATTTTCAATAAAAAAGAAGTATTCCCATAATTGATGCCCTAATCCACTTTATTTTAATACTCCGTTGTCAATTATATATCCGAGTGCTATTGAAACACTTATTTGTCTTAGAGAAATTGATTTTACTTGGGTTTACTTCCTTCGGTTTTGTACAAACTACAATACATGATTTTCACAATACCATATTGAACTAATAGTGGTATTGTCTTCAACAAATGCCACAAACATGTGTAAATCATCTTGCACAAAAAATTGGGAATACTTATTTTATTACGTTTTACAAAATATCGGGAATTCTTATGAATTTATTTTATCATGTTTCATAGTTATCAGGAATTCTTAATGATTTATCATGTTTTACAATCATTAGGAATCTTACAAGCTAGTGATTTATCACATTTCACAATTACTGGGAATTCTCATTGATTCACTTCATCACATTTTACAATCATCAGGAATTCTTATTATTTCTTTTATCACATTTACAAATTACAGTATTCATGAATTGTTATAAATATACATGTACATATATTTTGTCAGGTATTATTATTAATTGACATGTTTTTTATCACATTTACAACATCAGGAATTCTTATAAAGTTACATGTATATTATCACATTTTACATTAAGAATTCTTATTGATTTATGTGTATTTTATCACATTTTACAATATCGTAAATTCTTATTGATTCATTTTATCATATTTTACAATCATCTGGAATTCTTGTTGATTCATTTTTAGCGGATCTGTATAGCAAATCTGCTTACTGTGATCATTCTGATTGGAACCAAATACATCATGCGTAATGACGCATGTGCGCTCACTGTACTATGATATCAGTTTGACCTGAACTAAATATACCGTCATTCTAGTCTGGTTTACCTGCCCCTACCACTACATTATCTTGAAGTATGGCGGGGTACCAGACTATTCTCATTCATGCTCATGCCCATTCTGCTTTAAGTTTCAGCTAATACACCTCGACCTCGCTTTTTTTCACTACCTCATATACTGTCCTACACGTGTATACATATTTATTCTGAAATCTAATACCAGCAAAGAACTGTGTAAGATTGACGGATCAAATTACCACTCCTTAAAGAGTAAGGGAATAACAGATACTGCGCGGCCTGCTCGGCAGTACAATTTTGTCTTTCCCTACCCTTGCTAACTCCATTTTAAAATGATTGCACATGTGTTGCGTGTGATGTTTTTTATTACAACATATTACAGCTTTATGCTACTCCACAAATCCGCTTTTCAGGACTTTGATTTGTTTTACAATTATCCTTAATTCTTATTGGTTCATTTTATCATATTTCACCTTATCAGAAATTATTATGAATTTATTTTATCATGATTTACTATATAGGGAATGCTTAATAATTAATCCCCTACTGGCGAAGCCGAAGGGGACTTTAGGTTTGCACTCCGTCCGTCCGTCTGTCTGTCCATCTGTCTGTCAGTCCGGCAATCCAGTTTTCCAGACTTTTTTTCTAAACGCTGGTACATATTGAGCTGAGTTTTGGTGTGTAAGTCACCCACCATCACTTACAGATCAAGTTCGACTTTCGTTCCGGTCCACTGGTTTTTCACGGATTTACGGGCCTTGGACTTACAAAATTTCACTGATAAATCAGTTTTCCATACTTTTTTTTTTCTAAACGCTGGTACATATTGAGCGGAGTTTTGGTGTGTAAGTCACCCACCATCACTTACAGATCAAGTTCGACTTTCATTCCGGTCCACAGGTTTTTCACGGATTTACAGGCCTTCGACTTACAAAATTTCACTGATAAATCAGTTTTCCGGACTTTTTTCCTAAATGCTGATAGGTATTGATCTCAGATTTGCTGTGTAAGTCAACCACCATGACTTACAGATCAAGTTTGACTTTCGTTCCGGTCCACTGGTTTTTCACGGATTTACGGGCCTTGGACTTACAAAATTTCACTGATAAATCAGTTTTCCGGACTTTTTTCCTAAACGCTGGTAGGTATTGATCTCAGATTTGCTGTGTAACTCAACCACCATGACTTACAGATCAAGTTCGACTTTCGTTCCGGTCCACTGGTTTTTCACGGATTTACGGGCCTTGGACTTACAAAATTTCACTGATAAATCAGTTTTCCGGACTTTTTTTTCTAAATGCTGGTAGATATTCACCTGACTTTTGCTGTGTAAGTCAACCACCATTACTTACAGATCAAGTTCGAGTTTCGTCCCGCTCCACTGCTTTTTCACAGATTTACGGGCCTTGGACTTACAAAATTTCACTGATAAATCAGTTTTCCGGACTTTTTTTTCTAAATGCTGGTAGATATTCACCTGACTTTTGCTGTGTAAGTCAACCACCATTACTTACAGATCAAGTTCGAGTTTCGTCCCGCTCCACTGCTTTTTCATGCTTTTACAGGCCTTGGACTTACAAAATTTCACTGATAAAACATTTTTGCGCACTTTTTTTCTAAATGCTGCTACATATAGAGCTGATTTTTGGTGTGTACATCAACCACCATGACTTACACATCAAGATTGAGTTTCGTCCCGCTCCACTGCTTTTTGACGCATTTACGGGCCTTGGACTTACAAAATTTCACTGATAAAACATTTTTTCGCACTTTTTTTCTAAACACTGCTACATATAGAGCTGATTTTTGGTGTGTACATCAACCACCATGACTTACACATCAAGTTCGAGTTTCGTCCCGCTCCACTGCTTTTTGACGCATTTACGGGCCTTGGACTTTAAAAATTTCACTGACATGCCAGCGATACATACGGCCGTTAGGGGACTGTGTACTGCTATGCAATACTATCAGAATGCTTGTTTATTTTATATCAATACTGACAGATACTGTAGGCTTTTTTTTGCACATTAAAGTTGACCTTTTATTACCCCATATAAAGTAATTCTTACCTCAACAAAGTCCACTTCTCATCAAAATGTAGATCTACAAAAATAAAAATAAATCCTGGTGATTCCTTGTATGAAATTTTGATTAAACATTTAATGCACAATCCCAAGTTTTCACAAACCTGGCAACGCAAGTTTTAAAAGAATTGTGGGAAGAAGAAAAAATGATTGTAACCAGCATTTTCTCCTTTACCCACATTTCTTATTCCCTTTAGAGAAATCACATCTTTTGAGAAACAATCAATGTTCATTTAAAAATACTTTCAATTTGGACGAGTCTAAAATTTTGTCATTCTAGCATAGAGTTGAGATACATGTATTCTTCAACTAGCTCCAGTATTCTATAAAACTGGACATTTCTTCATCTAGAAATGGTCCGACAAATCCCTGAAATATGATCGAAACACCAAAACACCTGTACTTTGTTCATGTTACTGATTTTAGATTTCTGACACAGATGTTTATATAAGTGCCACAGATTTTTTAAAACAAAAAAACCCCACTGCTATTTAGCATATTAATAACTAATGAGAAGAATATTAAATATTATTGACACATGTATATCTACATTGATCATGGCTTTACATAGAAAAACATCATCAAACTACTCACGTCTAGTCTTACTCATCGAAATACCTGATCTTGAATTTTCTCCTTTTCCCACTATGCTTTCTATCTTATAGTCAACTCCAATCAAATTTGTATTGTCTTTATTAACACTTAGAGCGCCGAATAAACCTTCCAGACATCTTCATCCTAGAAGCAGGACCCAAATAATTGCAATTTCATGATCGCTTTTGTCTGCAGTGATTAAGCAAAGCGGACAGTTTGGATCAAAGATCAGGCTGTATGTTTTGTGCAGCCTGATCTTGATCCACACTGGCCACAAATACAACTATAGCCGTGAAAGGCGCTTTAAGGGTTAATACTTGATTTGTCTTGTGTAGATGTGTTACTGTGGAAAATTTAAAAATTTTACAACTGCAGTCTTGTAATGACACTTTAACCACAGATTTAAACTGGCTACCACCTTTCTAATTTGGTACAGTCTGTTTTAACCTTACTAATTCCCAATATAAAAGGAAGAAAACATTTTTTCTGGCATTTGAATGGAGCTAGATCAGACACATAAAACTTGTACTAAGCTGTTGTATTGAGAGTGCAGAGGTACATATATTTTGCTCAATCAAAGAATTTACTACACCAAGTGGGTATTACAGTGAATGTTTACATGTACTGTAGAATATAATTATTCAAACACACATTTTAAACTCATCTGTTGATGATTTTTCAAGAGTATTTGACAGAAAATTCCACCTCTTGAGAGTACACAAGATTTTTCTAATATCTGACTTGGTGGCCTATATTTTTATCTGACATGACCCATTTTCAAAGTCATCCCAGATATCATTCACACAGACAAACATTCTGACCAACTTTCATGAGTATTAGGCGGAAAATGTGGCCTCTACAATGTGTGCAAGGTTTTTCAAGGGATTTATCTGGTGACCAAGTTTTTGACCTGATGTGATTTTCATTTTCAACCTTGTTCAAGATGTTATCAAGAAAAACATTCTGACCAAATTTCTTGAGTAGCGGACTGAAAATGTAGCTTCTAGAGTGTACACAAAGTAAAAGTTGACGATGGACGACACAAATCATGTACACAGCACAACCACAAAAGCTCACCTTGAGCACTACATGCCCAGGTGAGTTAAAAATCCTCCTATAACTTGAGCCATATTTGATATCTCATCTGCTAGTTCTTTCAATTTGGACAAGTCCAAACTTTTATAATCTGGCAAAGAATTAAGAACATAATTCAGGATTTTCCTTGACGCACGATTTTGTGCGTTTGGCCGAATTTTTAAGGAGAATGACCCATATTTTTTTCAATAGTGCGTCACCGTGGACGCACAAAAACTATAAAGGTTACTTACGATCGTCTTTATTACCAACAATGTTACATCGCCAGTAGATCAGAAAGCTAAAGTACGAGAAGAAAATGGGACGAAACATTAGACTGTGTATCAATTTTACGAGAATACCGTCAGTCTTTAAACTCGTCTAAACTAAACCAGTCGATCTCTAATGAAAACAATATGGCTCAGTCAAAATGGGCGTCATTCTTGCCGTCTGCAAGGAAAAGAGACCTTGAACAACGATCGGATGATGATCGCCTGGTTCGAGTAAGGAGAAAAACATTTCAAGGCCCCGAGGGTTTACTGAAAATAATTGGCTAAAGACAAATGCTTAATTATTTGTCGAAAACGGCGGCGTATCGAAACACAGGAATCGGACGTTTGATTGGTGAAAATTGTTTGTTGTCGGATGGATACTCTCTGTTTAAAAAAAACACACACACACACAAAATAGAGGTTATCAAATCCGCCCGACAACAAGCTATTTGTATCAAGTAAACGGTTGATTCCTGTGACAAAAACAAAACACAATAACCAGTTTACCACAGAGAGTGGCTGCACAAATGTGCGTCACCAAAACACAGTGGTCACATTGATATGCCCTTGAAAGATTGAAATTAGACTACGTAAATAAATGACAGGTTGGCTGCAGCTAGAGCATCTTTGCCTGTTAAGACCAGGCTTTTAATAAAGCATACTCAAGATACTCAATGAAAAAGATGTCATCTAGACTGAAAGCCCCTCAATACAGAGAATCCCTTACATCTTACATCATTTAATAATTCATAAATAGGTTATATAAAGCTTTGGGATGAATAAGAAACACAAAAACAAACATTGTTTCATACATAGTAGTCTTTAATGTTTAACCTAATTACATTTTTTGTGACCCCCTCAAAGTCCAGAATAACCCCCATTATTTATGACTAGGGGGTCACAATGACCCCCTATTTTTTGTTGCCAAGGGAAAACCCTGATAATTATGCTATAGTTTTCTCTGCTCACTGACTTGCCCATGTTTCCTTTTTGTAACTCTGTTATATTCTACCAGGTTTGTATGACTGTGAGATACTATAAGCATAATGTCCTTAAAGTGGTAAAAATAGAAGACTTATGGATACATCTAGCATACTTTTTTTCACTTTATATCAAATACATAAAAGTCCAATGTTTCAACTAGGGATTAAAGTTATTAAGAACATTTTTGGACAAGGAGAAATGCTGGTATTAAACCAGTCTTTTCTCCTTTTCCCACAATGTTTTCTACCCTTTCAGAATCAAGTCTTATCAAAAGTAAGCACATTCTTAAGGAATTTGAGGTAGCAAACCATGGTTCAATAAAATGTTCGGGTTGGGTTCATCTAATGAACCCAATGTGTATGTTGAACCCACCTTGTATCGGCTTTGACATCCAAAGAAAAGGATGGTTGATTTGAAATTGGTGACTTGTGCTATTTTTATGAAAATGAATATGTCATCATGCTTATTTGAGTACAATCCAACATAGTTGACATATGTTGTCAATAACATAACATTCCTAAAAGCCATTGGGAAATTGTGGTCATTGCGAAAATCTGAATGGTCTTCTTTAACCCTTTACCAAACAACAGAATTTTAGACTTTCCCATACTGAAAGCTATTGCACACAAGAAAATAACTGACTCAAAACTAGGGTCCTTATAACTCAAGATTGTGTGGTGAATGCTTTACCGCACAATGCTGTGGTTAACCCTTAGAGTGCAAAAGAAACCAAACAGGCATTTATATTCCAGAAATAAGATCTTAATAAGATCAATGTTAAGGTTGCTCTTGTCTGCAATGTCTCAGCAAAGTGGACTGTGTAGATCAAAGATCAGAAAGCATGTTTTGTGCAGTCTGATCTTGACCTACACTGCCTGCAAGAGCTACATTAGTCCTGGAAAAGAAAGGATTTGAAAATATTGTCAGAAAAAGAGAATATGATGGTAGATCTACAGTGGATTCCGCTTATTCACAACTCATAACTGTCCGAGAAAATGATCCAATAAAGCAGTCATTTTGATGAACCTATGCCTCTTTTTAGACTGACAGACATAACATGTAGAGGATTGTTTCTTTCTAATGACAGATATTCTGTACTGGGATCCTGATCATTTCATTACTTCATAATTTTATGAAATATAAATAGATCTAGTTCAAAATAAATCTCCTCAAAATAATTTTATTTCTTTTCCTTCTTATTTACCAATCAATCTAGTACATAGCACCCCAAAACCATTCCTGTTTCTATATTTTATGAATGCCGCATGTCATCATCAAGTGTTGTAAAACCAGCAATCATTTTCAGTCTAGAAATAAGACCTAAATAATTGCAGTTTCAAGGTTACTGTTGTACAGAATGTCTCAGCAAGTGGACAGTGTACATCAAAGATGAGATTGCAAGTTTTGTGCAGTCTGATCTTGATCTCCTGTAAATAGATTATCATTCTTCTTCATTAAAGGCTAATAAAGTGCACAAACCAAAAATTCCCTACCTAGCAGATTTCTTAGATAGATGGGTAGATTTTGGAAGGATATGGGTAGATTTGGGTAAGATGTGGGTAAGACATGGGAGAGATTTTGGTAGATTTGGGAAGATTTTGGAATTTTGTGCCAGTTTGCATGGGTTTTTTTTCCCACCCTATATCACTATGTTTAGAATATAAATGAGTCATCCTCTGTGAAAAGGGGGCTTAATGCGTCCGATAAAAGTATTTACCCAGGTCTGCTTGCAAAGTCTGAGCTAGCTGACCTGGGCCGAAACTTTTCGCTACTGGTCAATTTTCTGTATGTCGAAGGACCAGACTATCCCACGAGTCAATCGTTTGTTAGACAAAATGCACTTTATGGATCCATGATCATGTGATGACTTGATTGGTATAATGCATTACGGAGATGCATTAAGCCCTCTTTTGCCAGAGCATGGCTCAAATTTACATCAAGGAAACCTTTTGTTTAAAAGATAGTGATAACACTTCTCAAAAGATACGCAACAGATTTAGCTAAACACCTTCTGAAGAAAATCGGAGAGTGGGGTCACCGACAGATGGGCAATAAGGCGTTGGACAGTAAATGAGATTAGGACAACCAGAGACATAGATTTGTGTATTGTATGTCTCTGGGACAACAAAAGAAATCTAGATCTACACCATAAATTACAATTAGATCTACCATACTAGATCTCCAATCAATCATTCAGGAACAGAATCTAAAAAGATTACAAACGAATAAAAGACTTACTAGATCTATATTATTTTTCCGGAACAAATTTTTTTGCCCTTTGTAACACACCATTCCGGCCGCCAAAATGTTTATGAATCACATGACCGTTTGAGCTATCACGTGACCGGGGTCAGCCTAAAACCGACAAGACAAAACAATATGTCTTGCTCTGGCAAAGTGGGGTTTAATGCATCTTCGTGATGCATCATACCAAGCAAGACAGTTTGTTCTTCCATTGATTGTTTAACTAGTGGCTGGTGATGTCTACTGTAGTAACCTAGGCTGCATTTCGCCAAGTCCTGAGATTTATTCGTACCGGAACAGTGCAAGATTTCATCCACAGTGATATGAAAGAAATACGTTGAAGAGATGAATGAAATATACATTTGTACATAGCTGATAAAGAACAGGGCGAGAGTGCCGAGCGGTGAACAACGTTAGTAAAGGAGCGGCAAAAGAAAGTGCGGGAATTAAAAGAGTCGGAGAGAAAAACACGGGCAAAGACGACTTGCACACATCAGCATACTAAAAAGTAGATCTACTCACAAGCGTACATATACATGTAGGCATACACAGGACAAATACAAAGGTATATATGATATGAAAATACACAATCACACTAAAACCCTGGTTACATCTCTCACAAACATAGAGCTACTATCATTTTTTTTTTTTTTCCAAAGATCTCGGATTTCCTAAGTCATCATCTGTTTGAGGAAATGTTGTATCTTCGTAATCATTGTACAAGTCACTAACTCCGTCTTTTACCTTCCCCTTTGAATTTATATACAAGTATTTCCATATTGCTTTGGGGTTACTTTTTGCACTTCGTACAAGTTACTCTCATATTCCTTCCTTTTCAATCTCGTTAACTTTCTTACTTTGTTTCTAACTCTTCTATACTGTTTTTGATGTTCTGGATCGTTCTTTTCCATCACTTTCCTCGAATGTCTGTGTTTTAATTTTATCAGTTTCTTTATGTACAGGAATTTACTTTCTGTTATTCTTTGCTGGCTTATTTAGTGCAGTCGGAATAAATTCATCTTCTGTTTCCCTCATTTTGTACAGGATGTAACCCATCCTAAGTTACGCCTGGTTCTTTAATTAACGTACTCGGTGTATAGCACCGTCACACGGGATCTCGGTTTAAAGTATCATCCGAAAGACTATTAGTAATTTTAGATGGCCAGCCGTGGGAACCGAACTCACACCCTCAAGTGACCCGAAACATGACCTTCGTGAGTCCTACGCTCTACCACCTTAGCTATACGGGTTGACCATTCTGTTGTCTTAGCTCTTCCTTCCATGTGATGTTTTCTATGGCTTCATTTATTTTGCATACTCTGTGTTATTGTAACATTTTTTTTTTTAAATAGTATGTTATTACATGTTCGGCACAGTGGGAATCAGAACAATTCTAGAATGGTCCTGCGCAAAGTGAGAATTCTCACTTTGTTGCATAATGTGGGAATTCTCACTTTGCGCAGCACCAGTCTGGACAAAGTGATAATTTTATCTTATGTTCTTGAATACATTGTTTCTCTCGATTGATTTTAATTAAAACTAGACATACATGTAGTTACAGACAAAAAAGAAACAGACAGCATAATATACGGTGACCGTGTAAACTTTATTACTTGGGTCTGCTTCATTAACGGTGTTTTTTATAGAAGGAATTATAACTAAAAAAAAAAATAGCAGAAACAAGATACATCTTTAAAAATGATAGTACTGGGTTATTTGGTAACACTTATGAAAATAATAGATTTCCAAATAGCACAAGAAAAAAAAAAAATCTCTACTACATTAATAAGCTATGGTATCTAAATCAAGGCCCCGGGGTATCGATAAGCAGTAGCAACGCTTCTTAATAGAGGTTTCATAAATGTGTGAGCAAATATGGCAGCAGAGGCTTGCCGAATTAACATGTGCACATATTTTACCAATCACAAATTACTATCCATTCAGTCTTTATCGGTACCAAGAAGTGGGTCAAATGCCAGCGCATTCAGCTACGCTAAAAAGACGAAAATAAAAATTTCTTAGCTATGTTCTAGTTTGAGACTTATTCTCGTTTATTATAGATCTCCGAGCCTTGATCCATAAGGCACACTGAAGTGGCTAATTTTAGATCAATTGTAAATGTTTTCAAATCTCATAGCGAAACAGAAACATTTTCGTGATAACAGAGAAAGAAACATAACCAGTTTTACAATCTCATGGAAAAATATGGTGTGAAAAGGGCGATTGCTCATTTTCCAACAATTTCTTTTTAATTTTAGACTGCCAAGGGCCCAGTAACAACTCTTAATCAATGGTTATAAAGGAATGTGACCACGTTCATTAAAGTTAAAACACAAAACCTTTTACCACAAAATCCCGCGTTCTAAAGGCCCCAGAAAAGAAGACGACTTTTGAATACATTGTGGAAAAAGGAGAAAATGCTTGTAACCAGCACGTTTTCCTTTACCCGCAATGTTTTGTACCCTTTGGAAAAACTAGTTTCAATTTTTGAGTCACATTTAGCTTGTCGTCTGCAAATGCTTTCAATTTGGACAAGTTTCGTAAAGGGTTATGTGCTGTATGATATACTTAATTGAATTGATTGAATGGTTTTTGCACCACTTTCAACAGTATTTCAGTCATATCACGGCGGCAGGTCACACATTCATGTATTTCCTGGGTTTCACCAGTACTAGGTTCGGACTCTGAAGTGTTCTATCATCGAACTTCATAGGGGGTGGGTGGGCAGGGGGAGAACGTAAGGACTGGTGAAAGAAACATAGAGCTCGCTCTTTTGGAGTGTGTCCCTCTGGTTGTCCAGGGGCTCAACCTGTCCGAGTTGCTACATTGTAAGTATGTTCAATTAAACAAGAATAACTCCTTCCTCCAACCCTATTATCTATCGCCGGTAATCTTCCCCCAAAAGATTTTGAAAGTTTCGTGCTGCCCAGGGGGACGGCACGAATTTCCCAAATATTCCCCAAATCTTCATTAATGCAACCATTACCGTTACAAAATGAGCTAAAGCAAATAAATTTCGAAGCAGTGTCTGATTAAAAAGTGTAAGGTGATTTATTTACCTGTATCTTTGGGTTTTCTTATTTTTAGAAGCTTTAACATCATTTTGGTGCACATATAAGTAGAGTATGTTAACAAATTCCATATTAAATAAAGCGGTCGATCAAAGCTGAAATGTTATGTTTGTTGTCTCAGCAAGTCGACAATGTACATCAAAGATCAGACTGCAAGTTTTTTGCAGTCCGATCTTGATCTCCAGTAAATATATCTACATTCTTTTTCATCAAATGGTAATAAAGTGCACAACATAGCACCGTGAAATTCTCTTCCTAGTATATTTGTCAAAATTTTAGTTAAATAGATGGACAAGATTTGGGTAGATTTGGGAAATTTTTGGTAGATTTGGGAGAGATTTGGGAAGATATGGGATTTCGTACCTATGGGTAAGAATCTCTCTCTCTCTGAATTTCAGCATGGCCTAAAACATCAAACATGCCTGTAAAACTTTTTATTTCCTCAATCGAGACGTCTTGTAGGTCATAAGAGGAACATCAAAACGATAAATTTATGTATGCGTCTAAAGGGCAAGTGCATGTATTTCTAAGTAATCCAGTCTTTAAACAAATATGACTGACTATCAAGTAACCATTAGGCTGCCAAGCTCGATAATACATAAACATTCGTGAAAGATCCTCTCTCTATATACATATTTCGGTTTTTAGCAGTATGAAGGCTAAACTAGTTTTAATCAAAGCGTTGAAAACACTGGTGTGGCATTTGTCAAGGGAGCCATTTTGTGGAATTAATAATTTGAAAAATAAACAACAGAAAGTTTCAAAATATTCGCTTGAAAGTCAACCTATTACATAGTCATGAAAGATCCAATAGAGAAGGGTGCAATCTTGTGGGACGAACAAGTCCTTGCGAACAAGCCATGGGACGAATATGCCCAGGAACGAACTGGTTTTGGGACGAACAAGCACTGTATGTGTGTATCATTACGCCACTACTAAGCTATTTTCGATAAAAAGGAAGTATTTCCACGATCGATGACCTAATCCAATTTATTGAAATACACGATTTTCAGTTTCATATCTGAGTGCAATCGAAACACTTATTTGTCTCAGAATAAATGATTTTAATTAGGTTTACTTCTTTCGGTTTTGCACAAACTACGATACAGATTTCGAAATGCCGTATTGAACTCATAGTGGTATTGTCTTCGACAAATGCCACAAAAAAACAGCAGAGGGCGACTTTTGTTCTTCGCAGTGGCAACTCGTGCATCTGTTGAAAATAGTGCATCAAAAGTTCAGATTACTGATGTACGTTGTCAGAAGTGCTTCTGAACCACTTTTTACAGAGAAAGAATTCATATATACATAGTAAAATTAGTGTTGCACCCCCTGTGTTTTTTACCGGGTTTGATTTTCTGACGTGAATGAGATATAATTGGGTCGAAATTAGAATTCGGCTGCTGCATACACCAACAGACTCGTCTTTTGCCCATAAAATGAACTGAACTGAGGTATCCCTTGACCTCATGGTAAGTGGGAATCTTTTGCCTAGATGTTGCTTTCAAATTTAAGAAAAACGAGAAGTGTGTAAGTTTGGTTAAAACGGGGAATTTAATGTCGAAACAAAACTTACGACAGGTTGAAATTGACCTGCAGAGAATGGACACACAAAATCAGGCAATATTGCGTACTTCCGCCCGGGGCATGCAAAACAGCTTCCAGTCTTTGTCTCGCACCTCTCACGAGAGGTTGAAAGAGCTCGATCAGTAGCTGCTGCCATGAGGTTAAGGGATACCTCAGTTCATTCCATTTCAGAGACAACAGACTTGTTTGTTCTTGTATACAGCAGCCAGATTCTAATTTCCAACCCATTTCATATCATTCACGCCAGAAAATTAAACACGTTAAAAACACATGGGGTGCAACACTAATTTTACTACGTATACTTATTACAGCTGGGGCCCAGCCGGGTAGCTAAGTAGTCAGCGCATCTGACTCGTAACCTGTTGCTTGCGAGTTCAATACCCAGTTGAGGAAAATTTCTTTCCGTTTTTTTTCGCCTTTCACCTCTGATGCATGTGAGAAAAGTAGTCAGTACTGGTGCGAGAAAGCTAGGAAACACATGCGTTTTGGTGCACTGACCGCCGTGATATGACCTAAGCTGTTAAGACAGCGTTTAACCCAAATACAAATACAACTGGACCCTAATACATTGTAATGTATTAATGTTAAACTCGTGAAATTGTAGAAGTTAGAAGTGACGAATGCTGCACTTACCCACGATTTTCTTGGAAAAAATGCTTGTAACCAGGAAATTTCTCCTTTTCCCACAACATTTTCTATCCTTCCAAAGACCAGTCCTTTTAATTTAGCCACCATGAGTTTGTTGTCTGTAAATGCTTTCAAAAAGAGAAGTCTCTCAAAGTTTGGCATCTGGTATAGAGTTTAAAAATCATTACTACCTGGACCCAGTCTAGAATAAAGGTGAAAACATAGTGGCAGGAGATTGCATGTAATAAAGTATTTCTCTTTTTGCAGCTATTTTTGGAATTTGTCTGTTGGCATATGCAAGCAGCTGGCAAAAAATATAAATCTATTGGATATTTCAATTTCTTTATCTACAGTAGTTGGTATTATCTAGAAACCGGTATTCAGTGATGGCGGCGACTTGCCTGTTAAACCAAAACTGTTAATTTTTTTTTTTAAATAAGACTTGTCAGTTAATATAACCCTTTCCTGTGAGCTGGACACAAAAACGTCACTGATGGACAGCCACATCAAACGAAAACAATATGTCCCCTGAAAATTTTGTGGCCAGAAAATAGCTCAATAATTTGAGCCATGCTCTGTAAAAATGGGGGCTTAATGCATCTGTGAAAAGTATCGACCCAGGTGAGCTTGCGTGAACTGCGCAGGCTGACTTGGGTCGATACTTTTTGCTACTGGTCAGTTTTCTGTTATGCCCAAGGACCAGACTATCTCATGATTCAGTCGGTTGTTAAAAAAAAAAAAAAAAAAAAAGCTATTATGGATCCATAATTATGTGATGGTTTGCTTGGTATCATGAATTATAGCCCTCTTTTGCCAGAGCATGGCTCATTTATTGAAATGCACAATCCTGAGTTTCAATGACCATGATAAAGGAGGCTTTTGTAAACATTATGGGAAAAGAGAAAATGCTGATTAACCAGCACTTTCTCCTTTTCCACAATGTTTTCTACCCTTCTTCAGGCTTATCCTATCATTCGAGCCACATCTGATTTGCTGGTAAATGCTTTCCAAGTGGACAAGTTTTGATTTCTGGTGAAGGCTCAACCTATTGCTGCTCTGGCTAATTTTAGATAAACCCAAAATTACCATATTTGGGTTGAATTTAGGGAAGTCCAAAATAGTACAGCAGGGGAGAAAGGCAGTATACCCAGTAGGATATACACAACAAAATAAAAAACACACTGACAATAACCCTTGGCATTTATTTGACCTTCAAATCTGTTACAGGTCAGTCTTGTTTCACAACAATTATCTCTAACAATGTGGCTGTGAATCATACAAAAACATAGTGCTCTAGAAACCATTTATTTTCAGTCCAGTATTCATGAAACTTTGTCAGTAAAGTTTTTTAACTCATTACCGAATGACAAAAATCTTAGGCACTCCCATATTGAAAGCGGTTGCTGACGACAAGTTAAAAGTGGATCAAATGAAAGAACATCAGAACGTCTTTGATAGGGAATAAAGACTGTGAGAAAAAAGAGGAAATGCTGGATCCAGCATTTTCTCCTTTATACACAGTGTTTTCAAAAGCCATCTTCTTCTGGGTTAACTCTTAACCACACAATTCCGACTTTTAACGAACATGAGAAAGAAAGCTTTTGAAAACATTGTGGGAAAAGGAGAAAATGCTGGTAACCTTTTTCCATAATGTTTTCTAGCCTTCCCAAAACAAATTTAAATTTTTGAGTAACATTTAATTTGACCTCTGCAAATGCTTTCAATTTGGACAAGTCTAAAGTTTTGTCATTTGATAAAGGGTTAAATTTGGGACTGTTTCGTAAAGGGTTGAACAAATATTGTCCTCAACAAAATAACTTGTGAAAGTAATCTGATGCATCTACTGAACACAACTTTCAAAAAAAAAATCACAAAAAGAGGAATTACTCATAATGAGTAAATATAAATACCAGACTTTACAGTTGGATTCACTGCTTAACCCTTTCCCAAACGACAAATTTTGGACGGGTCCAAATTGAAAGAGTTTGCAGACGACAATTTTAAATTTGATGAAAATGGCAGAAAGGTCTCAAAAAGGGTAGAAAACACTGGGGGAAAAGGAGAAATTGCTCGTTACGAGCAATTTCTCCTTTTTCCACAGTGTTTTCAAAAGACTTGCACTGCAGACACATGAAAACCAGGGCTTGTTTGGGAAAGGGTTAACTCGACCAAAAGACAAAATTTTAGATTTGTCCAAATTGAAAGAATTTGCAGACCACAATTTAAATGTTGCTCAAATGATAGAACTTGTCCTTGATAGGGAAGACAATATTTTGGGGAAAGAGAAAATGCTGGCTACCAGCATTTTCTCCTTTTTCCCCACTATGTTTTTCAAAAATCTTCTCTGTAAGGGTGGTTCAAACTCGGGATTGTGTGGTAAAGAGTTAAAGCCCTCTTCATGACTCTAGACTCCTTCTTTTATAGAACTATCCCTTTACCAGACATCTTCAAAAGAACTGTGGGAAAAGGAGAAAAAAACACTGGTTTTTCCATATTTTTTGTCCATCCAAAGACAGATTTCATTACACATGAATTTGAGCCACATTTAGTGGGTGATCTACAAAATTAATGTCTTCATTGTGGGCAAGTATAAAGCTTTGACCGGTACAGGGTTAAAACATATGCCTCTTTAACCAACTGTTCTTAAGCCTTTACCTCACAATCCGGAGTTTTAACAATCCTGTGGAACATTACTTTTGAAACAAGAGGGCCACTGGCCCTACACCACTCACCTGAGCAAAGCCATCATGGATTGATAAAGCTGAAGAGATCCTGTTTGTAATGATGTAAAACTTGAGTGTTAGTGACCTACTTTTTGACCGACTTGACCTATTTTTGAACTTGTGAGAGATATAATCAGGACAAACATTCTGAAAATGTTTCATGAGTATCAGACAGATAATGTGGCCTGTACACTACACAAAAGATTTTTCTAAGATTTGTCTAAGTGACCTTCTTTCTGACAACATATGACCCAATTTTGAACTTGTCTGATATATCATCAAGACAAACATTCTGACCAAGTTTCATGAGTATCAGGATGAAAACGTGGCCTCTGGAGTGCATACAAGCTTTTTCTAAGATATGGCTCTGTGACCTACTTTTTGTCCTGACATGATTGAATTCCACACTTGTACAGGATTTCATCAAGACAGACATTCTGACAGAGTTTCATGAGTATTAGGCTGCAAATGTGGCCTCTGGAGTGCACACAAGGCTTTTCTAAGATTTAGCCCAGTGACCTACTACTTGATCCAACATGATTCAATTTCAAAATTGCCCAAGATATCACCAAGACAAATATTTTGACCATGTTTCATAAGTATAAAACTGAAAATGTGGCTTCTAGAGTGCACACAAGGTAATTGTTGACACCCGACAATGCATGACGGACATAACATGATCCCAAAAGCTCACTTAGAGCACTTTCTGCTCAGGTGAGCTAAAACTTATGGGAAAATGAGAAAACGCTAATAACAAGGATCTTCTTCTTTTCCTACAATGTTTTCTACCCTATCAAAGACAAAGTGGCCTGCAAATGCTTTCAATTTGGTCAAGTCCACAATTTTGTCATGTGGTAGAGAGTTAAATTTTTACCAAACAACAAATTCCTAGGCAAGTCCAAATTGAATGCATTAGCAGACAACAAATAGGATGTAGATTAAATAAATAGATTTGTCTTTGAAAGCACAGAAAACATTGGGGGAACAAGAGAAAATGCTGCTTACTATCACATTCTCCTTTTCTGACATTGTTTTCAAGAGCCTGCTTCCTCGGCACCATAAAATTACAGGATTGTATAGGAAAGAGTTTCAAATCTAATTTCTCACAACAGCCATTTTTATTGACTGCGATCCTATCTCTCAGCCAACTGGAAGGCTAGTCTTGGAATGCAGAGTAATAACACAATTTAGAAATGTTTGTGATATATCTCATGGAATATAAAACACCGATTTTCCCACAATGTTTTCTGTCTTTTCTGAGACACAATCCATCCTTCAGGCCAAAGTTAACTATTATCTGTGAATACATGTAGATCTACAGGTAATTTCAATACAGACACAATAGAAATTATGTTGTCTTAGAGAAGAATAAATATGCAATATTATGTTGTAGAAACTTTCCTGGACCTTGTATTTGATTCAAGCAGAGAGAAAATTTGATATTTGGTTAGACCAAAGGTTGAGCGAGATATCAAAATTTTCTTATGCAGCAAGAAGCAGGAAAGTTACTGCAACATAATATTCTATTTATTACATACCTACAACTTTCAGCAACACAATTTATATACCTACAACTTTCAGCGAAAGAATATTGCAATTATTGACATTTTATTCCAAAACAAAATAATGGATTAGTCGGTAATAACTTAGTTTTTATGAATGGCAGATGAGTGTTGTATCATAGTATTTTGACAAATCAAAATTAATCATTAATCAATGCATGCGTATACAATGCATGCAATACGTCATCATACTATATTTGGAACCGTATTTGACACTGTGTAGATACAGATTGGTCCTATGTGATATTTTATGTGCATGCGACTATGTATCTTCAGCAGAAAAATTACAGGTATGTAATAATATTTCCAACACAACTTTATACAAGCATCAAGAAAGAAAATAGACAAAAACATACTTCTGACAACAGAACATGTTTGCATGATGAATGAAATGTTTTCTATTTCAATCCTTTACCACAAGACAGAATCCTAGTCTCACCCAGATTCCAAGCATTTGCATATGACAAATCTATCGTGGCTCAAATAATGGAATTTCCATTTGCGTAGAAAACGTGGGAAAAGGACAAAATGCTAGATACCAACATTTTCTCTTTTTCTCACAATGTTTTCAAAAGATTCCATTCTCAGGGTTGTTAAAAGTTAGGATTGTGTGGTAAAGGTTAAAAACTGTTTGGACTTAAAAGCAACAATTAATGTTTCACAAGTACAAAAAGGGGCCATCACTAAGGAAATATTCAACACAAAAGGGACAAATGGACACTTGGCTCAACTATACATCACACTTACAAGCCATATAAAGTTTCTTCCAGAGATCTGGGTACATATTCATCAACCATTCTAAATTACAAGCTGAACTCTTTACCAAACCACAAAATTTTTTACAAGTCCAAAATTTAACTCTTTACCAAACAACAAAATTTTAGACTAGTCCAAATCCTAAGCATTTGCAGACAACATAATTAATGTAACTCAAAAATTAAAGTTTGTTTTGGGAAGGGTAAAAAACATTGTGGGCAAAAGAGAAAATACTGGTTACCAGCATATTCTCCTTTTCCAACAATGTTCAAAAGGCTTCTTTCTCTGGTTCGTTAAAAGTTGGGATTGTGTGGTAAAGTTTTAAAGCAGTTGAAGATGACAATTTAAATTTGGCTCAAATACAGAGATTTGTCACTGGGAGGTTAGAAAACAAGGTGGGAAAAAAGAGGAAATGCTGGTTACCAGCATTTTCTCCTTATCCCACCATGTTTTTAGAAGCCCTCTTTCACAGGGTTGTAAAACAGGACATTGTGTAGGACAGGGTAAATCTGATTAAAAATTTTAGAAAGTTATACAATTCCTGAGTCAATTACAAATTGTGTTACTTTCAAATTTAGGAAATTCTTGAGCAGTAGAAAGCAAATTAGAATGGTTGGTGAAGTAGAAAATGAGAAGAGAAATGAAAAGCATGTAAGAAAATAAATTATGTATATCTCTATGCTGTACATAAATAACAAAATCAAAATAATGAGAATTTCATTTTCATACTTTAACCCTTTCCCAAACGACAAATTTTGGACTGGTCCAAACTGAAAGAGTTTGCAGACGACAATTTTAAATTTGATGAAAAGGGCAGAAAGTTCTCAAAAAGGGTTGAAAACACTGTGGGAAAAGGAGAAATTGCTCGTTACGAGCAATTTCTCCTTCTCCCACAGTGTTTTCAAAAGACTTGTACTGCAGACATGTGAAAACCAGGGCTTGTTTGGGAAAGGGTTAATACAAAATCAAACACTTGTTTTGCAATAAGTGAATTATTTTTCAATCAAGAAAAGAAACCATTTTAGGAAAGAAAAAAAAATCTCTGCAGTGCTTACCATTTTTCCTTCATCAATCCCATGGTTTAACGACCTTAAGGAAAAAGGATTTTGAACACATAGTCTGAAAAGGAGAAAATACTGGTGACCAGCATTTTCTCTTTTTCTGACATTGTTTCCTGCCCTTTCAAAGACAAATCCCGTCCTCTCAGTCACATTTATTTGTCCCCTACTGAATCTTTTTAACATGGCATGGCCTAAAATTTTGCTGTCTTACAAAGGTTCAGTTTCCCAAGCCACTGGCTGCTTTCCCACACAACTACTTTCGAAACAATGCTCAGCAGTGGGAAAGGAAAGACTATCATCAACCCTCAGAAAGAAATTGGCCAAGCTGGGGATTTGACCTGGAACCTCCTGTTTTAAACCCATTATACCATATTACCAACTGAGTGACTGGGCTTGGCAAATTCTTATACCCATCTTCCATTAAGCAATATTTTAGACATTTCCAAATTGGAAGCATTTGCAGATGACACAATAAACATGACTTGAAAATTGAAAATTGTTTTTGGAAGGACAGAAAACAGTGGGAAAAGGAGAAAATGCTGGTTACCAGCATTTTCTCCTTTTCCCACAATGTTTTCAAAAACCTTCATCAGGGTTGTTCAAAGGCGGCTTTGTGTGGTAAAAGGCTAAAAAAGCAAAGAATCCCATTATTTGAGCCACATTTGTTTGTTCATCTGCAAACACTTTCTTTATCGATGAATCTAAAATTTTGTTGTTTGGTAGAGAGTCAAAGTATTTCTTGCACACTCGACCCTTAACCCTTTAACAAACAATCCCTTATTTTAAAGAATCTGAAGAAGAAGCCTTTTGAAACAATTGTAGGAAGAGGAGAAAATCCTGGTAACTAGCATATTCTTCTCTTCCTCCAAGACCAATTCTAACATTTAAGCCATACTTTATTTGTTGTCTGTGAATGCTGTATAATATTTTGCTGTCTGATACAGAGTTAAAGTGCTGAATAAATGAAACAAACTGTCTCTCTCTGGAAAACAGACCAGAGCATTGCATATTAAAAGTTTTTTTTTGGCAAGAATATTTCACAAACTAGCAGCCAGTGTACGTCCCCAGACTTTAAAGAATGTGCAGTCTAATCTTGATTAACACTGTTCACAGAAGGCAGTCTTATCATGATCTAAATTGTCTACATTACTGTAGCTGTGCTTTGCACTGTGAAGATAAAAGCTTTTTACACAAGGGTTTTGCCTTGAAAACAAAAATAGTGGATCAGTTGTGACCCCCTAGTCATAAACAAGAGCACTGCATTTGGATGCCAACACCTGGCTCCAAAGGCTTGATTTTCAGTGAAATATTCTAAATCAACTAGAACTCTTGCAAAGCGGACAAATACCCCCCTACCAGCACCTTGTCACAGAAGCAGCACACTCAGAGAAAACAAAGTACACCTGTGACTTTGACCAATGTAACCCCAAAACAAAAGTGCACCTCCTTGGGTCATGAAGAACACTTGCATAAAGTTTCAGGGTCCTGGGTCAAACAGCTTGAGTTACAGGATGGAAACGAAAAGATGGACGGATTGACAGATGGGTGAACAAACAGATGGGAAGACAGACAGACATGGTGAAACCAGTATACGCTCCTCTGCTATGCAGATATAGGGGGTATAAAAATATTTTGATGGTTACCTGCCCCCGTTGTTTGGTGTTCCCCCTTTCGATAGTTAACAACTATATGGGTTTCCCTTGAGAGTTAATACCTTGTCCAAGTTTGAAGTAAATATCTTCAGTAATAATAGAGATATAACAAAAAGTTTTTATACAACAACACAGACGACATGGGCTATGACATACCTTGACATTTTTTTAAAACAGCCTCGCTAAAAATGGGGGTTCATTCTGGAATTTGTCGTGGTTGCATCAGAATGTAATTAGGTTAACCCTTTACAACACAATCCCAACTTTTAACGACCTTGAGAAAGAAGCATTTTGAAAACATTGTGGGAAAAGGAGAAAATGCTGGTAACCAGCATTTTCTCCTTTTCCTGCATTGTTTTCTACCCTATCAAAGCCATATTTCATTATCTGAGTCTTACATAAATTGTCGTCTGCAAATGCTTTCAATTTGGACAAGTTTACATTTTTTCGCATGTGAAAGAGTTAACCCTTTCCTAAACAAGCCCTGGTTTTCACCTGTCTGCAGTACAAGTCTTTTGAAAACACTGTGGGAAAAGGAGAAATTCCTCGTAACGAGCAATTTCTCCTTTCCTCACAGTGTTTTCTATCCTTTTTCATAACTTTCTACCATTTCCATCAAATTTAAAATTGTCGTCTGCAAACTCTTTCAGTTTGGACCAGTCCAAAATTTGTTGTTTGGGAAAGGGTTAAATAATAACAACTACTATTTATGAAACAAAGTGTGTATGAGCAGCCACTCTCTGTGGTAAAAGGATAATTCAGTTTTGTCTTGATGCATGGGTCACATTCCAGGCCACTGTTCTCAGTAAATCCTCAGGGCCTTCAATTTTTTTTCCCCTCTGTGCTCAGACCAGGCATTTTATCATCCCACTGTTGCTAAAGGTCTCTTTTCCTTGCAGACAGCAAGAATGACATCAATTTTGACTGAGCCATATTGTTTTCATTGGGGATCAACTGGTTTAGTTCAGACCAGTTTAAAGACCAATGGTATTCCAGTGATACTGATACACAGTCCCATTTTCTTTTCACACTCCAGTTTTCCTACCAACTCGCAAATGTAAGGTCATCAATAGTAAAGACAATTGTAAGTAAGCCTTATCATACTAGTATCTGTGTGTCCACAATGATGCATTATAAAAAAAAACAAACAAAAAAAAAAAAAAAAAAAACAGGTTATTCTGCTTAAAAGTGCGTCAAAATGCACCAAAACGTGCATAAAGGAAAACCTGCACCAAATAACATACTAAATCAAGTTTTCTCTGATTCAAAACAACCATCAAATAGGACAAAACAGTTATGTAAAATGTGACATAAATAAAAACTTTACAATCAGAGGCATCTATTTATTGAAACAATAAAATATTCAGCCCAAAAATATGAAAATTTGTATAAAAGGATCGATGTAAAGTCATACAATCTTCCCAGGGAGGAAATTTTCAATATCTTTCCTGAACGACAAAATTGTAGACTTGTCCAAAGTATTTACAGAGGACAAGATTGACTGTTGCTCAGGTGACAGAGTTTTTCCTTGAAAGGGTAAAACATTGGGGGCACAGGGGAAAATGTTGGTTTACTTACTTGTCTTCTGCTTTTTTTTTTTTTTTTTTCAATTTGGACATGCTGAAAATTTTGCCATTAAACTTCAACACTATCTAAGAGGTAAGTGCATGTTTTCTCTCTCAAATCATTTTAGTGATTTACAATTGAGCCATGCTCTGGCAAAAGGGGGCTTAATGCATCTTCATAATGCATCATACCAAGCAAGTCATCACATAGTTAGGGATCCTTAAAATTAATTATGTCTAACAACTGACCTTATTGTGAAGAAGAATGGTCCTTTGTCATACAGAAGATTGATCATTAGTGAAAAGTTTCGGCCCAGGTCAGCCTGTGCGGACTGTGCAGGCTGACTTGGTCGATACTTTTCGCAGATGCATTAAGCCCCCTTTTCACAGAGCATGGCTCAATTTGTTGTCTCTGCAAAAAAACATTCAATTTTGTCGTCTAGTGAAGAATTAAGCAAAATCTCTTTATGGGACAGCGTACATCATGATCAGACTGCATATTTTCAACAAAGTTTGATCTCAACATTATCTATAAACACACCGAATGTTGTCCTTTGCAAATTAAGAGTTAATATTTTACCAAATATTCCAATCTTCAATGATCCTAAGCAAGAGGGTTTACAAAAACAATGGGAGAAAAAAGAGAGCTTGCTGGTAACCAGCATTTTCTTCTTTTCAGAAAAAAATTATACACTTCCAAAGAAAAATTCCAACATTTTTGAGCCACATTTCATTTGCTGTGTGAAATGCTTTCAATTTAGAACAGTCTGAAATTTTGCTGTCAGGTAAGGAGTTGACTTAATATGTGACTTGTCACATGTATTACTCTTTCTCAAGCAACAAAATTGTTGGCCAGTCCAAATCAAAAGCATTTGCAGATGACAAAATAAATGTGACTCAAAAAAAAGATTTTGTTTTTGGAAGAATGGAAATGTGAGAAAGGGAGAAAATATTGGTTACCAGCATTTTCTCCTTTTCCCACAATGTTTTCAAAAGGCTTCTTCCTGAGGGTCTTACAAATTTGAGATTGTATGGTAAAGGAATAAATAATAAAGATTTTTCTCTATGAGCAGTTGTAACTCTTTACCACACATTCCCATGTTTAACAACTCCGAAAAAGAAGGCTTTTGAAAACACTCTTGGAAAAGGAAAAAAATGTTGGTACCTTGTTTTCTTCCTTTTCTGAATGTTTTTTTTCCGAACCTTTATTAAACAAATCCCATCATTTCTGTGACATTTAATTTGTCGTCTGCAAAAGCTATCAATTTGGACCAGTCAAACATTTTCTTGTTTGGTAAAGAGTTTGAAGAAAAATAGCACATATGGAACATGACTATGCCAGATAAATAAAACAACTGCAACAATAATTAAAAAAAAATCCCCTAGTATAAAACAAAAAACAAGAGGGCCATGACGGCCCTGGGTCGCTCACCTTAGTAGAGTGCCTTAAAGGTTTTTCTTTAATTTGACCATGTGACCTAGTTTTTGACCGCAGGTGACCCAATTTCAAACTCATGTTTCATGAAGACAAACATTCTGACCAATTTTCAAGTCAATTGAGCAAAAAATGTGGCCTCAAGTGCCCTAAAGATATTTCTTTAATTTGACCTAGTGACGTAGATTATGACCCCAGGTGACCCAAATTTGAAATGGTCTTTGACTATATCAAAAGAAACATTTTAACCAATTTTCAAATCAAATGAATAATAAATGTGGCCTCTAGAGTGCCCACTAGCTATTTCTTTAATTTGACCAAGTGACCTAGTTTATGACCCCAGTTGGCCCAAATTCAGACTCATGTGAGATTTTACAAAGACAAACATTCTGACCAATTTTCAAGGCAATTAAGCAAATAATGTGGCCTCTAGAGTGCCCACAAGGTGTTTCTTTATTTTGACCTAGTGACCTAGTTTATGGTTCCAGGTGACCCAAATCCAAACTCATCTGGTATTTCATCAAGACAAACATTCTGGCCAAATTTCAGGTCATTTGAGCAATAAATGTGGCCTCCAGAGTGCAAACAAGGTATTTCTTTAATTTGACCCAGTGAACTAGTTTATGACCCAAGTTGACCCAAATTAATCTTATGTGAGACTTCATAAAGACAAACTTTCTAACTAATTTTCAAGGCAATTGAGCAAATAATGTGGCCTCGAGAGTGCCAACAAGGTATTTCTTTAATCTGACCTAGTGACC
This sequence comes from Tridacna gigas, assembly GCA_945859785.2. Taxonomy (NCBI): domain Eukaryota; kingdom Metazoa; phylum Mollusca; class Bivalvia; order Cardiida; family Cardiidae; genus Tridacna; species Tridacna gigas. The sequence goes on along the minus strand of OX244036.2, from coordinate 28,258,468 downwards.
TAGTTTATGAACCAATTTTGAACTCAATGAAATTGTTGCACTTAGATGGGCAAACAAACTTAGAAGAGAATCACTATATACCAAATATCAAAGCTCTACACCTTCCAGTTTTAAAGAAGAATTTTAAAGTTTTCCTTCTTTGTTCCTATGTTCGAACTTGTGACCCCCGGGGCTGGGCCAGTTTTGACCCAGGGGCATCATATGAACAAACTTGGTAGAGGTCCACTAGGAAATGCTACATACCAAATATCAAAACTCTACACCTTCCCGTTTAAGAGAAAAAGAAATTTAAAGTTTTCCTTCTTTGTTCCTATCTTTGAACTTGTGACCCCTGGGGTGGGGCCAGTTTTGACCCAGGGGCATCATATGAACAAACTTGGTAGAGGTCCACTCTGAGATGCAACATACCAAATATCAAAGCTCCACACCTTTCGGTTTCAGAAAAGAAGAATTTTAAAGTTTTCCTTCTTTGTTCCTATGTTCGAACTTGTGACCCCAGGGGCTGGGCCAATTTTGACCCAAGCAGCATCCTTGGAACAAACTTGGCAGAAGTCCACTAGGAGATGCTACATACCAAATATCAAAGCTCTATGCCTTCCCATTTAAGAGAAAAAAAAAATTAAAGTTTTCCTTCTTTGTTCCTATGTTTGAACTTGTGACCCCCGGGGCAGGGCCAATTTTGACCCTAAGGGCATCATATGAACAAACTTGGTAGAGGTCTACTAGGCGATGCTACATACCAAATATCAAAGCTCTATGCCTTCCAGTTTCAGAGAAGATGATTCTTAAAGTTTTCCTTCTCTGTTTCTATGTTCGAACTTGTGACCCCCGGGGCATGACCAACTTTTGCCCCAAGGGCATCATATGCACAAACTTGGTAGAGATCCACTAGAAGATGGTACATACCAAATATCAAAGCTCCATGCCTTCCTGTTTCAGAGAAGATTTTTTCCTATGTTGGAAATTGTGACCCCCGGGGCGGGGCCAGTTTTGACCCCAGGGGCATCATATGAACAAACTTGGTAGAGGTCCACTAGGCAATGCTACATACCAAATATCAAAGCTCTACGCCTTCCAGTTTCAGAGAAGATGATTTTTAAAGTTTTCCCTCTTTGTTCCTATGTTCGAACTTGTGACCCCCCCCCCCCCCCGGGGCAGGGCCAGTTTTGACCCCAGGGGCATCATATGAACAAACTTGGTAGAGGTCCACTAGGAGATGCTACATGCCAAATATCAAAGCTCTACACCTTTAAATCTTCGAGAAGAAGATTTTTAAAGTTTTCCTTCTTTGTTACTATGCTCAAATTTGTGACCCCCAGGGCAGGGCCAGTTTTGACCCCAGGGGCATCATATGAACAAACTTGGTAGAGGTCCACTAGGCAATGCTACATACCAAATATCAAAGCTCTACACCTTCCAGTTTAAGAGATGATTTTTAAAGTTTCCCATCTTTATTCCTATGTTTGAACTTGTGACTCCCGGGGCAGGGCCAGTTTTGATCCCAAGGGCATCATATGAACAAACTTGGTAGAGGTCCACTAGGAGATGCTTCATGCCAAATATCAAAGCTCTATGCCTTCTAGTTTTAGAGAAGAAGATTTTTAAAGTTTTCCTTCTTTGTTCCTATATTGGAAATTGTGACCCCCGGGGCGGGGCCAGTTTTGACCCCAGAGGCATCATATGAACAAACTTGGTAGAGGTCCACTAGGAGATGCTACACGCCAAATATCAAAGCTCTACGCCTTCAAGTTTCAGAGAAGAAGATTTTTAAAGTTTTCCTTCTTTGTTACTATGCTCAAACTTGTGACCCCCGGGGCGGGGCCAGTTTTGACCCCAGGGGCATCATATGAACAAACTTGGTAGAGGTTCACTAGACAATGCTACATGCCAAATATCAAAGCTCTACGCCTTCCAGTTTCAGAGAAGATGATTTTTAAAGTTTCCCCTCTTTGTTCCTATGTTCGAACTTGTGACCCCCGGGGCAGGGCCAGTTTTCACCCCAAGGGCATCAAATTAACAAACTTGGTAGAGGTCCACTAGGAGATGCTTCATGCCAAATATCAAAGTTCTATGCCTTCTAATTTTAGAGAAGAAGATTTTTAAGGTTTTCCTTCTTTGTTCCTATGTTGGAAATTGTGACCCCCAGGGCGGGGCCAGTTTTGACCCCAGGGGCATCATATGAACAAACTTGGTAGAGGTCCACTAGGAGATGCTACATGCCAAATATCAAAGCTCTACACCTTCAAGTTTTAGAGAAGAAGATTTTTAAAGTTTTCCTTCTTTGTGACTATGCTCAAACTTGTGACCCCCGGGACGGGGCCAGTTTTGAACCCAAGGGCATCAAATTAACAAACTTGGTAGAGGTCCACTAGGAGATGCTACATACCAAATATCAAAGCTCTGCGCCTTCTAGTTTCAGAGAATAAGATTTTCAAAGATTTTGCTTTTTTTCCCTTTTTGTTGCCATGGCAACCAGAGTTGTGGGTGGAATTCAATTCTTTGAACAATTTTGGTAGAGCTTCACCCAAGGAACATCCCTGCCAAGTTTCATCAAGATTGGCCCAGTGGTTTAGGAGAAGAAGATGTTTAAAGAAATTGTTGACGGACGACAGACGACGGACGATGGACGCTGGACATAGGGCGATCACAATAGCTCACCTTTAGCACGTTGTGCTAAGGTGAGCTAACAATAATTGTACAGTTCTATAAAAAGGACAGCATATAATCTAAAATCTATGTCTTATGCCCCGAAAGTTCTTGTAAACTTTTCAGATATGCCTCGTGTAACTTGGAGATAAAACCACTATCATTCTGAAAATAAAAAGTGAAAGTCTTTAAAACAGTTTTCTGCGAAGAGAGATATCTCTGTGAGTTCTGTAGTGACCAAAATTATCTCTAAACAAGTATTCTTTCCCTTGTCATATTATTTTTATTACTATTCTAGACATTGTGATAACTATTGTAAAATCTTTGTCTTTTTTAACTCTTTATCAATTTTGACTTGACCAAATTGAAGGATTTACAGACAACAAAATAAATGTAGCTAAAGTGATGATTTCTGTCTTTGATATGAAGAAAACATCGTAGGAGAAGAAAAAAATGCTGGTTACCAGCATTTTGTCCTTTTTCTACAATGTTTTCAAAAGCCCTCTTTCTTAAGGTATTAAAAGTCGGCATTGTGCAGTAAAGGGGTAAACATGTCCTGCTTGAATAGTTTCAAATCAACATTTAAAGTACTTAGTTAATCTTTTACCAAACAATACCGAGTTAGCAACCATGGTCAAGTGGCTAGATGAAAGCATTGTGGGAAAAGGAGAAAATGCAAAATGCTGATAAGCAGCAGTTTCTTCTTCACAGACAAATTATATTGTTTGAGCCAAGTATGATTTGCATCTGTTACAGCTTTGTTGCCTGGTAAAGATTTACAATGGATTTTGATTTTTCTGTAAGTCCTAGAAAATGATAGCTTAGAATCCACACATAGCATAACCCTTTCCCAAACAAGCCCTGGTTTTCACATGTCTGCAGCACAAGTCTTTTGAAAACACTGTGGGAAAAGGAGAAATTGCTCATAATGAGCAATTTCTCCTTTTCCCACAGTGTTTTCTACCCTTTTAGAGAACTTTCTGCCATTTTCATCAAATTTAAAATTGTCATCTGCAAACTCTTTCAATTTGGACCAGTCCAAAATTTGTCGTTTGGGAAAGGGATAACAAGCCTCATTTGCTCATTCAGTCATATACAGAGATTTGCTGACACAGGAACAGTGAATAGTGATGCTCAACTAACATTTGAAATGAGTAATCTCAACAAGAGTAAATCTTCAATCACAGCAGATTACTGATTTTTTTTCAGTGATATGGAAAACACTGGGGGGAAAAAGCACAATTACTGCTCCTTTTCCTAAGACAAGGGTACGATAATAAAAATGTCACAAGACAATAACTGACACAAATCTGACCTTTATCAGGTACAGCATAGCTTGTTGTAATTGTTCTTTGGTAAGTGGAGCTAAAGGTAGTGGGTCTGAATCTTTCGTGGGCTCTTCTAACAGTGATTGTTCTGGAAAACAGCAAACTTGTAGTATAGATCTAATAACCTTTCAGTTTGTTAGAAAATGTAAAATACCTTCAAACACAAATAAAGACACAACAGATGTTGAATGGTGACAGAAATAACATGCAGTACTGCACATTAACTCTTTACCACACAAGAAAATGTAGACTTGTCCAAATTCAAATGATTTGTAGACAACCATTTAAATGAGAATCAAATGATAGAATTCATCCTGACAGGAAAGAAAACATTGTGGGAAAAGGAGACAATGCTGGTTACCAGCATATTTTGCTTTTCCCAGAAGGTTTTGAAAAGGCTTCTTTCTCAAGTTTACTGAATGTCAGGATTGAGTGGCGTCCATTTGTTTCTTTGCAACTAGAAGATGAGAGGACCGACAAATCAAACTAAAATACCTTGTACATCTGTATAGGGATGTCTACTGTTTGTGTTGAGGCATGGACGTAACATATTAGGAAACCAAAAGTCAAAAGTACAATAATACACAATTTCTTTGCATGCATGAATGAAGGAGTTTTTTCATCTTACTCAGTAGCATACTAGCTATTTTTGGATATGCTGACAACTGTTTAACTCTTTACCAAACAACAAAATTTTGGACTTTTCCAAATTGAAAGCATTTGCAGACGACAAAATAAATGACTGAAAAACTGAAATTTGTTTTGGCACGGGTAGAAAACATTGTGGGAAAAGGAGAAAATGCAGGTTACCAGCATTTTCTCCTTTTCCCTCAATGTTTTCAATAGGCTTCTTCCCAAGGGTTTTTAAAAGTTGGGATTGTGTGATAATGGGTTAAAGAGACAAAAAGGACAACCTTTGGTTGAAAAGGAAGAAATCAACTATGACTGATAAAGCAACTATTTACTTTTCTCCTTTTCCTACAATGGTTTCAAAAAGCAGTCTACAAACAAGGATGTGGAGAGGCTTATTTGCACCATAAAAGTTCGACTGTCTTGTAACTGTATGATTAACTCTTTACCAAACAACAAAAAATTTTGACATTTCCAAACTGAAAACTTTTGCAGATGACAAATTTAATGTGTTTCAAATGATGGGACTTGTCTTTGTAAGGGTAGGAAACATTGTGGGAAAAGGAGAAAATGCTGATAACCAGCATTTTCTTCTTTTCCAACAATGTTTTCAAAAGGCTCTTTCCTCAGGCTCGTTGAAAATTGTGATTGTGTGGTAAAAGGTGAAAGCAATGAATTGTATGGTGAAGGGATAGAAGAGATTTGAGAGACTTCATAAATTATGACACTTCTTTGTTAAACTTGTTTGGTAAAGGGTTAAAAGTTGACAATGTCAAGTCTGTATACATGTACCTGGTGCACCAGTAGGAGGAGTTTTTCTTGCTGTTATAAATGCCATTGGTGACAGTAACTCTGTAGAGAGAGCTGACGCTGCTGCAGCTGTGGCTAGACTTGTATTTAATGGCTGAAATGAGAAAAACACATGCACCGTCTAGAACCCTTTATACACAATATATATCCTGAGTTTTAACAACCCTGACAAAGAAAGTTTTTGAAAAGATTGTGGGAACAGCATTTTCTTCTTTTCTCACAATATTTTCTACCCATCAAAACAAGCTTTATGATTTCAGCTACCTTTCATTTGTTGCCACCAAATGTTTTCAAATTGGACAAGTCTAACATTCAGATGTTTGGTAATGAATTAATACTAATACATGTACCGGTATGTAGGAAATGGTTTCCAGTTTGTTTGGTATCAATCGACAGTTTCAACAGTATGTTACAATTTGGCACCAAGTTCACCTGTCCGTGTGACCCTTTCTTTAGTGGTGAAATACAGTCTTTTCAAGGCACTAGCTGCTTTCCCATATAAAGCAGGCCACTTTAACTCTTTACCAAACGACAAAGTTTTAGACTAGTCCAAATTCAAAGCATTGGCAGACGACAAAATAAATGTGACTGAAAAATTGAAATTTGTTTTGGGAAGGGTAAAAAACATTGTGGGAAAAGGAGAAAATGCTGGATACCAGCATTTTCTTCTTTTTCCACAATGTTTTCAAAAGGCTTTTTCTAGAGGGTCGATAAAAGTCGGGATTGTGTGGTAAAGGGTTAAGCTGGAACAGAAATATGAGGAAATAATCTTTGGCACAACCTTAGACAAACCAGATGCCTCATGCAGATTTTGAATTTGCAGTCTCTGTGTACTGCAAACCAAGATACATGAATAAGTCACCAAGAAATATCAAATATCTTTATTTCATTAAACCATGACATCAGCCAATGAACCTACCTGTGCTTTCCTAGTGTTTGTACAATCTTTCCAAACTATGTTCAGCATGAAGATAGAAGTTATTACAATGGACTGAATTTCTTTTACTCTTAACTAAATGACAAAATTTCAGACTAGTCCATATTGAAAGCGTTTGCAAACAGCAAAGTAAATATTGCTTACCTTTATATGATGACATTTGTCCTTGATGGGATAGAAAACATTGTGGGACAAGGAGAAAATGCTGGTTACCAGCATTTTCTCCTTTTCCCAGAACGTTTTCAAAAGTCTTTTTTCCCAGAGTCCTGAAAAGTCAGGATTGTTTGGTAAAGGGTCAATTCATAATCTTGTACAGAAAAAAGTTTTTTCATCTACCAGCATCGGACTGCTTTTGAAAACATTGTGATAAAAGACAACTTGCATGTAACAAGGTCTTTCTCCTTTTGCAAAATATTTTCATGTGTCAAATCTTAACACATGTTGATTTTCATTTACATATTCAAAAGGAAGTTTAACACTTTATTACCCTACAATGCTGACTTTTAACAACTGTGAAAGAAAAGGTTGAAAACATAGTGGGAAAAGGAGAAAATGCTGGTAACCAGCATTTTCTCCTTTCACCAAATTGTTTTCTTTATCCATCAAAGACAGAAATCATCATTTGAGAAATGTCTGTCATCGATTATGTCTAGCCTAAAATTTTGTCATTTGGTAAAGAGTTAACGGCTGTCTCTGGCAAAATTCTTTCAAAAAGTAATGAGATAAACATGGAAAACACTGCTGCCCTAAGCATGAAATGAAATTCCTATCCTCTGCTTTACATACAACAGCACACAAACATTATGACAAAAGCCCATTTACCTTTGGGCCAGTTGGCTGAACACTAACAGTGGATGATGTAGACACAATTCCAGCTGAATGAAGGAGATCTGCTGGCGTTAATAAAGCTTCTGATTTATCCAGAGTAAAATCTCCAAACTTCTCTTTACTGAATGACTCTACATTCCCTTTAGAAGTAAGGTCATCATCCTGTTTGGCCTGTTTTGACTTGTGTTGAACATTCACTGGCTGAGATGGCTGACTAGATGGTATACTGAAGAACTGGGGTAACAAATTCCCCTTCATAACTTGTGGGGACACACTAGGCCCTGAGAGACTAAATTTAACAGGGACAGAGTCATCTTTTAATAAGTCTTTGTCATGATCTCCTAACTGAGGCCCTACATCCCTGTGACTACTACTACTACCACCGGCTGATCTTGGGGATTTTTGTTCCCTAGGGGAGGGTCCTCTGTAAGCAGGGTGCCCTGGTGGGGGCTGGGTCACATCGGGTAGTCCCACAGGGGCACCTATCTCATCTGGGTCAGACTTATTCATATGGCCTGTTTTATCTAGATGTAAACGCTCTATATCTTCTACCATAGAACCTGTACTCATGATCTGCTTCAACAAGGGAGGTAATCCCTCCTGGCCTGCTTGTTTGCTGTCTGCTGTAAACTCTGGCTGACTTTTACTGCTGACTGTTGCAGACGTCTGTCTGTACCAAATATACAAAGTCTGATATTAACAATATTTTAGGAACCTGCAGTTAACTCTTTCCCCACCAAAAAACGACTTGTAATGACCCTGAGAAAGAAAGCATTTGAAAACATTGTGGGAAAAGGAGAAAATGCTGGTAAACAGTATTTTCTCCTTTTCACACAATGTTTTCTATCTGTCCCTAAACATATTTTAATTTTTGAGTCTCATTTATTTTGTCATCTGCAAATGCTTTCAATTTGGTCAAGTCCAGTTTTTTGTTGTTTGTTAAAGAGTTAGTAGCTTTGGACAAAATTTTAAGAAACAGGACAACTGCTAGAGAAAAACAATCTTTGTGTTTCCTTCATTCCTTTCCTTCTACATTTGTTCTTGTGGTATTTAGTAATCACTTTTGGTAGGTCCAAGGGTAGCATGTACAACAATGAAATTAAGGCTGAACCTTTGCCAAACACTACTGTGTCTTAAGCAATGAACCATAGAGAACCGTCCTCTCCATCAGCAGTGTTGCAGTTCTTGACTTAATTTGATGTAAGTATCATTTTGAACAATATTTTTGTCCAAACACCGCAACTTAACACTTTGCCATGCTTACTGGGTCACTTAGAAGGAACTACCTGTGGAGTCTAGTTCTCTGCGAGCCTGACACTTCCTGCTGTAAACTTGCTGTACGGAACAGGGCATCTAGATTTATAGGCGCTGTATTTGGGGTTACTGTGCCTGTGTTCACACTCTCATCTGCTAATAATTACAAAAAAAAAAACAAGAGGGCCATGATGGCCCTGAATCGCTCACCTGAGTCAATAGGCGAAATTTCACTCCAGGGTGGTAATGACCCAATTTAAAACTCATTTGATATATTATTAACCCTTCACCACACAATCATGGGTTTTAACGACCCTGTAGAAGAAGCCTTTTGAAAACATTGTGGGAAAAGGAGAAAATGCTGGTAACCAGCATTTTCTCTTTTTCCCACAATGTTTTCTTCCCTATCCATAACAATTTTCAAATTTTCCTTCCCATTTATTTTGTCTTCTGCAAATGCTTTCAATTTGGACCAGTCTAAAAGTTTGTCATTTGGTAAAGAGTTAAGACAAACATTCTGGTCAATTGTCAGGTCAATTGAGTGTCCAAAATGTATTTCTTCAATTTGACCTAGTGACCTAGTTTATGGTCATCCGAGAGTTAATTAAGGCAAACATTCAAATTTGAGTGTCCAAAATGTATTTCTTTAATTTGACCTAGTGACCTAGTTTATTACCCTAGGTGACCCAAATTCGAACTCATCCGAGATTGCATCAAGACAAACATTCTGACCAATTTTCAGGTCAACTGAGTAAGAAATGTGGCCTCTAGAGTGTCCACAAGGTATTTCTTTAATTTGACCCAGGGACCTAGTTTATGACCCCAAGTGACCCAATTTCAAACTCGTGCAAGATTTAGTTAAGACAAATATTCTGACAGATTTTCAAGTCAACTGAGCAAATAATGTGGCCTCTAGAGTGCCAACAAGGTATTTCTTTAATTTGACCTAGTGACCTAGTTTATGACCCTAGGTGACCCAAATTCAAACTCATCTGACAACTCATCAAGACAAACATTTGGACCAATTTTCAGGTCAATTTAGTAAGATTGATTGATTGTATGGTGTTTAATGCCATTTTCAACATTACTTCAGTTAAATCACGGTGGCCAGCGGAGATTTCATCAAGACAATTATTGACAGATTTTCAAGTCAACTGAGCAAATAATGTGGCCTCTAGAGTGCCAACAAGGTATTTCTTTAATTTGACCTAGAGACCTAGTTTATGACCCTAGGTGACCCAAATTCAAACTCATCCGATAACTCATCAAGACAAACATTTGGACGAATTTTCTGGTCAATTTAGTAAGATTGATTGATTGCATGGTGTTTAATGCCGTTTTCAACATTACTTCAGTTAAATCACGCCGGCCAGCCCAGATTTCATCAAGACAATTATTCTGATCAATTTTTAAGCCAATTGAGTAAGAAATGTGGCCTCTAGAGTGTCCACAAGGTATTTAATTTGACCTATTGACCTACTTTATGACCCCAGGTGATCCAAATTCAAACTCATCCAATATTTCATCAAGACAAACATTTGGACCAATTTTCAGGTCAATTTAGTAAGATTGATTGATTGTATGGTGTTTAACTCCATTTTCAACATTATTTCAGTTATATCACAGCAGCCAGTGCACCTATCCATGCTTTCCTGGAGTTTATTTTACCAGTACTCCGCACAATATTCTTTCCAAGCCACTGGCTGCTTTCCAACATAACCATTGTCGAAACAATGGTCAGCGGTGAGAGAGGAATGAATCCTGTTGCGATGACGATAATCAATCCTCGGAAAGAAATTGGCCAAGCCCGGTATCGAACCAGTGACCTACTGTTCTCAAGTTCAGTACTCTACCGACTGAGCTACGGGGGCTTGACAATTTAGTAAGAAATGTGGCCTCTAGAGTGCCCGCAAGGTATTTCTTGAATTTGACCTAGTGACCTAGTTTATGACCCCAGGTAACCCTAATTCGACCTCATACGATATTTCATCAAGACAAACATTCTGACCAATTTCCAGGTCAACTGAGTAAGAAATGTGGCCTTTAGAGTGTCCACAAGGTATTTCTTTAATTTGACCTAGTGACTTAGTTTATGACCCCAGGTGACCCAATTTTGAACTCATCTGAGAGTTAATTAAGACAAACATTCTGATCAATTTCAAGTCATTTGAGCAAAAAATGTGGCCTCTAGATTGCCCACAAGGTGTTTCTTTAATTTGACCTAGTGACCTAGTTCATGACCCTTGGTGACCCAAATTCAAACTCATCCGAGATTTCATCAAGACAAACATTCTGACCCATTTTCAGGTCAACTGAGTAAGAAATGTGGCCTCTAGAGTGTCTACAAGGTATTTCTTTAATTTGACCTAGTGACCTAGTTTATGACCCAATGTGACCCAAATTTGAACTCATTCGAGATTTCATCAAGACAAACATTCTGACCAATTTTCAGGTCAATTGAGTAAGAAATATGGCCTCTAGAGTGTCCACAAGGGAAATGTTGACAACAGACGACACACGACAGACAACGGATGACGGACATTGGACGACCACAAAAGCTCACCTTGAGCATGTTGTGCTCAGGTAAGCTAAAAATGTAAAATTGTACACTATTTGAGAGTACAATGGAGTTCGCATGACTTGCTGTATGGAACAGGGCATCCAGATTTAGAGGGGCTGTGTTTGGGGTTACCATGCCTGTTTTCACACTTTGGTCTACTTAGAAATACAGAAAAACTTATCAAAGTGTACATTAAGAAAGCATATGGTAGAAACGTTAGTATTTCAGTTTGCATGTGATTTATAGCAAGGTCTCAAAGATTAGCCATAATTCACATGACATTTCATTGTTTTGTTGTTAAGTGTTACATGTTGATTTTCTTCATTTCATTTGAAAACCAGTAGGATGATATCTATATAGGTGTAGAATGAAGCTTTCAATTTGTTGTCTGGGAATGGGTCAAAAGCCTTGTTTGGAACAAAAAGTGATACCACAATCATAGGTTCTAATTAGGAATTATTCCATGTTTTGTGAAAAATGTTAAATTTACCATCATGCTGTTCCGTTTCAGGCATTTTCAATGGCATTGGGCGAATCAGGTTGCTCTTTTTTGTGGCCGAGGCATTTGGGTTGTCTATCATGGGTTTGGGCTCAGTCTTCTTTTTGACATCCCCAGTACCCTGCTGAGAAAAAAAAAATTAACTCTTTACTAAGCAATCTAGATTTTTAACAATCCTGATGAGGAAAACTTTTGAAAATATTGAGGGAAAAGGAGAAAATGCTGGTAATCAGCATTTTCTGCTTTTTCTGCCCATCCAGGTTTTCTATCCATCCAAAGATATATTCCATTTCTTTTTTAACAACACATTTCATTAATTTTGTTGTCGGCAAATGCAATTAATTTGGACAGATCTAAAATCAAGTTGATTGGCAATGTTAACATTTACCTGTAACCCTTTACCTACACCAAATGAATAGGTTGAAAATGTGGGAAAAAGCAACAGAAAACATCTTGGAAGAAGGAGAAAATTCTGGTACGAAGCATTTTCTCCTTTTTCCCACAAGGTTTGTGAAAGCCTTCTTCCTCAGTATCATGAAAACACCAATCTTGTAGTAAACGGTTATCAAAATATAATACTGGTTGGTACCCAGTCTGCCTGTTGATCAAAACAAACTCTGTTGCATCACCATGAAGTGTGAACTCTGTATAATAAAGAAATTCCAAGGCTTGTCTTAGCTTTTAGACTGCTAAGTACAACTAAATGCACCTTTTCTGACAGTGTAGATCAAGATCATACTGCAGAGAAAGTAGTCTGATCTTGCATCTTCACTATGAAATACATGAACAGTAAAATTTTTCAAGTGCAAAGATTCCTAAACAAGAGGGCCATGATGGCCCTGGGTCGCTCACCTTAGTAGAGTGCCTTAAAGGTTTTTCTTTAATTTGACCATGTGACCTAGTTTTTGACCGCAGGTGACCCACCCAATTTCGAACTCATATTTCATGAAGACAAACATTCTGACCAATTTTCAAGTCAGTTGAGCAAAAATTGTGGCCTCGAGTGCCCTAAAGATATTTCTTTAATTTGACCTACTGACCTAGATTATGACCCCAGGTGACCCAAATTTGAACTAGTCTTTGACTATATCAAAAGAAACATTTTAACCAATTTTCAAATCAAATGAATAATAAATGTGGCCTCTAGAGTGCCCACTAGCTATTTCTTTAATTTGATCAAGTGACCTAGTTTATGACCCCAGTTGACCCAAATTCAGACTCATGTGAGATTTTACAAAGACAAACATTCTGACCAATTTTCAAGGCAATTAAGCAAATAATGTGGCCTCTAGAGTGCCCACAAGGTGTTTCTTTATTTTGACCTAGTGACCTAGTTTATGGTTCCAGGTGACCCAAATCCAAACTCATCTGGTATTTCGTCAAGACAAACATTCTGGCCAAATTTCAGTTCATTTGAGCAATAAATGTGGCCTCCAGAGTGCAAACAAGGTATTTCTTTAATTTGACCCAGTGAACTAGTTTATGGCCCAAGTTGACCCAAATTAATCTTATGTGAGACTTTATAAAGACAAACTTTCTAACTAATTTTCAAGGCAATTGAGCAAATAATGTGGCCTTGAGAGTGCCAACAAGGTATTTCTTTAATCTGACCTAGTGACCTAGTTTATAACCCAAGATGACCCAATTTTGAACTCCATGAACTTGTTGCGCTTTGATGGGCAAACAAACTTAGAAGAGAATCACTACATACCAAATATCAAAGCTCTACGCCTTCCAGTTTTAAAGAAGAATTTTAAAGTTTTCCTTCTTTGTTCCTATGTTCGAACTTGTGACCCCCGGGGCTGGGCCAGTTTTGACCCAGGGGCATCATATGAACAAACTTGGTAGAGGTCCACTAGGAAATGCTACATACCAAATATCAAAACTCTACACCTTCCCGTTTAAGAGAAAAAGAAATTTAAAGTTTTGCTTCTTTGTTCCTATCTTCGAACTTGTGACCCCCGGGGCGGGGCCAGTTTTGACCCAGGGGCATCATATGAACAAACTTGGTAGAGGTCCACTCTGAGATGCAACATACCAAATATCAAAGCTCCACACCTTTCGGTTTCAGAAAAGAAGAATTTTAAAGTTTTCCTTCTTTGTTCCTATGTTTGAACTTGTGACCCCAGGGGCTGGGCCAGTTTTGACCCAAGCAGCATCCTTGAAACAAACTTGGCAGAAGTCCACTAGGAGATGCTAACATACCAAATATCAAAGCTCTATGCCTGCCCATTTAAGAGAGAAAAAAAAGTTTTCCTTCTTTGTTCCTATGTTTGAACTTGTGACCCCCAGGGCAGGGCCAGTTTTGACCCCAAGGGCATCATATGAACAAACTTAGTAGAGGTCTACTAGGCGATGCTACATACCAAATATCAAAGCTCTACGCCTTCCAGTTTCAGAGAAGATGATTCTTAAAGTTTTCCTTCTCTGTTCCTATGTTCGAACTTGTGACCCCCGGGGCAGGGCCAACTTTTGCCCCAAGGGCACCATATGCACTAACTTGGTAGAGATCTACTAGAAGATGCTACATACCAAATATCAAAGCTCCATGCCTTCCTGTTTCAGAGAAGAAGATTTTTAAAGTTTTCCTTCTTTGTTCCTATGTTGGAAATTGTGACCCCCAGGGCGGGGCCAGTTTTGACCCCAGGGGCATCATATGAAAAAGTTTGGTAGAAGTCCACTAGGAGATGCTACATGCCAAATATCAAAGCTCCACGCCTTCCAGTTTCAGAGAAGAAGAATTTTAAAGTTTTCCTTCTTTGTTCCTATGTTGGAAATTGTGACCCCCCCCCCCCCGGGGCAGGGCCAGTTTTGACCCCAGGGACATCATATGAACAAACTTGGGAGAGGTCCACTAGGCAATGCTTCATACCAAATATCAAAGCTCTACGCCTTCCAGTTTCAGTGAAGATGATTTTTAAAGTTTTCCCTCTTTGTTCCTATGTTCGAACTTGTGACCCCCCGGGGCAGGGCCAGTTTTGACCCCAAGGGCATCATATGAACAAATTTGGTAGAAGTCCACTAGGAGATGCTTCATGCCAAATATCAAAGCTCTATGCCTTCTAGTTTTAGAGAAGATGATTCTTAAAGTTTTCCTTCTTTGTTCCTATGTTGGAAATTGTGACCCCCCAGGGCGGGGCCAGTTTTGACCCCAGGGGCATCATATGAACAAACTTGGTAGAGGTCCACTAGGCAATGCTACATACCAAATATCAAAGCTCTACGCTTTCCAGTTTCAGAGAAGATGATTTTTAAAGTTTCCCCCCTTTGTTCCTATGTTCGAACTTGTGACCCCCGGGGCGGGGCCAGTTTTGACCCCAGGGGCATCATATGAACAAACTTGGTAGAGGTCCACTAGGAGATGCTACACGCCAAATATCAAAGCTCTACACCTTCAAGTTTCAGAGAAGAAGATTTTTAAAGTTTTCCTTCTTTGTTACTTAGCTCAAACTTGTAACCCCCAGGGCGGGGCCAGTTTTGACCCCAGGGGCATCATATGAACAAATTTGGTAGAGGTCCACTAGGCAATGCTACATACCAAATATCAAAGCTCTAAGCTTTCCAGTTTCAGAGAAGATGATTTTTAAAGTTTCCCCTCTTTGTTCCTATGTTCGAACTTGTGACCTCCGGGGCAGGGCCATTTTTGACCCCAAGGACATCATATGAACAAACTTGGTAGAGGTCCACTAGGAGATGCTTCATGCCAAATATCAAAGCTCTTTGCCTTCTAGTTTTAGAGAAGAAGAATTTTAAAGTTTTCCTTCTTTGTTCCTATGTTGAAAATTGTGACCCCCAGGGCGGGGCCAGTTTTGAGCCCAGGGGCATCATATGAACAAACTTGGTAGAGGTCCACTAGGAGATGCTAGATGCCAAATATCAAAGTTCTACGCCTTCAAGTTTTAGAGAAGTAGATTTTTAAAGTTTTCCTTCTTTGTGACTATGCTCAAACTTGTGACCCCCGGGGCGGGGCCAGTTTTGACCCAAGGGACATCAAATGAACAAACTTGGTAGAGGTCCACTAGGAGATGCTACATACCAAATATCAAAGCTCTGCGCCTTTTAGTTTCAGAGAAGAAGATTTTCAAAGATTTTGCTTTTTTTTCCTTTTTGTTGCCATGGCAACCAGAGTTAAGGGTGGAATTCAATTCTTTGAACAGTTTTGGTAGAGCTTCACCCAAGGAACATCCCTGCCAAGTTTCATCAAGATTGGCCCAGTGGTTGAGGAGAAGATGTTTAAAGAAATTGTTGATGGACGACGGACGCCTGACATAGGGCGATCACAATAGCTCACCTTTAGCTAAGGTGAGCTAAAAAGCCATTTCTGACTAATTACAATTTTTCAAGTGCAAAGATTCCTAAAAAAGCCATTTCTGACTAATTACAATTAGCTGGAAATTTTCATTTTATTTATCTAGCAGTTAGCCCTTTAACACACAATGTCGCCTTTCAATGACCCTGGGAAAGAAGCCTTTTGAAAACATAGTGGGAAAAGGAGAAAATGCTGGTAACCTTATCAAAGAAAAACTGCACCATCTGAGCCTCATTGAAATTGTCATCTGAAAATGCTTTCAATTTGGACAAGGCTGAAATTTTGTCTTCTGGTAAAGGGTTAAAGAGCTTAAATTTAGAAGTATATCTAGAGCATCTGGCAAATATCAATCAGTGAATACATGTACCTGCTAATCTTAGTTTGCTTCAACATTATTGATACATCGTTCTTCAAAGTTGCTTCAAGAGAGATCCATGGCATAAAGCAGACATCAAAAAAGTCTTTATATCTAAAACTTTCATCAATTCTTTCCCAGGTAATATATCAAACAACTAATGCATCTACACAACCCAACACTTAGAGTGCCAAATAAACCAAAACTGACATTTCCATTCTAGAAAAAAGAGCTTAATAAGAGCAATGACACGGTCACTGTTGTCTAGAATGTCTCAGCAAAGCAGACAGGGTAGGTCAAAGATCAGACTAGACATACTGTGCAGTCTGATCTTGATCTACACTGCCTGCAAAGGCAACTTTAGTAGTGAAAATTGTATTCTTAACCCTTTGCCACACAATCCCGACTTTAAACAACCCTGGGAAAGAGGCCTTTTGAAAACATTGTGGGAAAAGGAGAAAATGCAGGTAACCAGCATTTTCTCCTTTTCCCACAATGTTTTCTAACCTATCAATGACAAATTTCATCATTTGGCCCACCTTCAATTTGTCGTCTGCAAATGCTTTCAATTTGGACAAGGCTAAAATTTTGTCATGTGGTAAAGAGTTAAAGGTTAACCCAGCTGCTACACAACTCAACGCACTTTTGCAGACATTATGGATCAGGATCAGACTACAAAGAATGATACATAGACATGGTGAGATTTTTCCAGCAGAAAGAACTTGAAATTGTAGTGTTTGGGTTCTTCACTTTTGACTCTGGATACGGTCCAACCAATACTAGCATTTTCTCCTTTTCCCACAATGTTTTCAAAGGTTTCTTCCTCAGGGTCATTAAAACTCAGGATTACGTGGTAGGGGGTTAATACAGATACATTTCAATATAAATGCCTTCTCTTGGAGCTCAATATTATGCTGCTTGAACTGGATACCAAATAACAAATTTTAGACTCATCTTGACTAAACATCTGTAGATGACAAATTCAAAAGTGGTAGAGATCAACCATTCTGAGGCAGGGTAGAAAAAATTGTGGTGAAAGGAGAAAATTCTGGATACCAGAATTTTCTCCTTTTACCACAGTGTTTTCAAAAGCCCTATATTTTTGGGGGCTGTTAAAACTCTGACCCAAGTTGTAAAGGGCTAATACTGGTTGCCTGTTAGATACAGGTGACTACTAAGAGAGGTTGTGCATTATTGACTAACAGCTTTCAACATTTAGAGTGATATTTGAGGCATATCATGGCTGCCAGTCCTCCTATCCATGCTTTCCTGGAGTATCTTTTTATCCTGTCACCTCCTATAAACTCCGTCGTATAACAGGGGGTCATATAAACTTGGTCATATACGGTCACTTGACCACGTGACTAGGTTTATTATGTCAGTTGGTCACGTGATCAAGGTTTATTAGGCTAGTTGGTCATGTGACCAGCCAGAACTCCTTTTTTAGGTGCCGGTACATGAAATCAATGTTTCAAAGCAAAATTATCGCTTAAAATTTGATGCACATGTTGATTTTTCTTATTATTTAAAATAAATTTATGACTTTAATCTACCCTCGGTGGGGAAATTTTCCAAAAGCCAGAGATTCAAACTCTCAATACCAGTCCTGCATACTACAAATGAGCTGTTGGGGCTAAGTGCCATAGGCTAAAAATTTTCCATCTGCTGCACTGCTACATTTTCATATGTATTTCACTTTTCCGTACTTCAGAATCACATAAAAGCTTTCACTTACAGTATTATATTCTTGATGGGCCTTGGAAAGCATCTGCATGATATCGACTTGAGTACTGGTTCCCATTCCTTTTGTTAAAAGATCTTTTCTTGCCTCTGGTACCTGGTTTGGAGTTGGGGAAACCTTTTTCTTCTCCTCCTCCATGACATTTTGGACATATCTGTAATACATGAATTAGAATTAAGTCTTTATCAAACAATCTTATGTTTTAATGACCCTGAGAATCAAGTTTAGCGAAAATATCGTACAGGAAAAGAGAAAATGGTGGTGACCAGCATTTTCTCTTTTTTTCACAATGTTTTCTACTCCTTCAAGGGCAAGTTCTTTAATTTGAGACACATTTGACTTGTTGTTTGTAAGTGCTTTCAATACTGACAATTGAAAAATATTGTCTGGATACGACTTGAAATTCTGTACCACATGAATGATAACATAGTATTAACACTTATGTTATATCTGTGACACATCAGTTATGATATATCTGAAACACATACATTTTAAAACATCTGTAACACATGACTTATTACACATCTGTAATACATGAGCTATAACATATCTATATAACACATTAGTTATTATACATATCTCTAACACATGACATAATATCTTTAGAACATGAGTTATTATATATCTTTAACACATGAGATAATAACATATCTGTAGCAAATCAGTTATAACTTATCTGTTACACATGAGTTTATCAGATATATCTTTAACATACTAGACATAATATCTGAAATTATCTGTAGCACACGAGTAGTGAAATATCAGTAATCTGTATCACATGAGATGGTATATCTACGATCTGTAGCACATAATAAATCAATAACACATTAGTTACATAGTTTATCTGTAGCACATGAACTACCAATTACCTGTAACACATACAACTTATTTGCAGCATGAAAGCTGCATCTTAATTATGTTACCATAACAACATGTATCACATTTTGTTGATATACATATTCGGTAAACATTTACTTGTAGTTTTCTGCAGCTTAATGACTTTTTGGAAATGGGCTTTTGAAAACATTGCATGAAAGGAAAAAACAACCACCTACTGCTCCTTTTTCAGAAATCTTTTCCACCTTTTCACAGACAAATTCCTTCATTTCAGCCCAACTTAATTTATTGTCCGCAAATGCTTTCAATATAAACAAGTCCAAAAAATTTTATAATCGGGTGAAAGGGTTAGGATTTGCATATGCTAAACATAACAGGTGGGAAAAAAAGGGGGCAATTCCTAAGTATCATACAATTTTATTATGTATAGACCCTTTTAGTCTCTGACCACTTCCTGGTAATGAGACCTGAACACTGCGCATGCGCATTCGTGTAGGGCAAAAAGACAAAATAAAACAGTAGCAGATTACTTAAGTTGTACACAAAATCGTTAAATTATGAGCGATTATATGAAAAACTTACTCCTAGAGGCAAAGAAACCATAATCAGACTTATTTGCTAAGGGTTCAGTAACATGGAAAAAAACGATCCGTATATTAGTGACAGTATAAGATGAAAACGTAAAAAAAAAAACCTGTCGCTGTTGTGGGTTGACATTATCGTCAAAGGAAATTTACCCGACCCCAGGCAGTAACAGACAGAACCCATAAAGTATGGGCTGGAACACTGCGGAAATGGGAAAAATGCATGTTACCAGCTTTTTTACCTTTTGCCGTAGTGTTTCCACAAGCCCATTGATATAGGTTCGTTAATTAAGACAAGGGTGGGATAGGTAAAGGGTTTATAAAGGATAGCCATCTGATATATCACATGTTTGTTAGGTTAATCGACAATACAGTGGATATTTTAGTTTAACTTCAATAGCGGAGAGTGTCGGTTGAGATCGGCATAACACGCTGTTACCTCTAATAGTTTAGAGTGTGTATCGTGATCAATTTCATCACGAAACAAATTTTAGCACAGACGTATTTGAAAACATGAATGAATGAATGACTGTATGAATGAATGAATGAATGAATGAGCCAGCAGATGGATGGATGAAGAAACGCGCAAACGAAGAACGAAACGAACAACTGTATAATGCCCTGTTGTCGTCTGTGGCTGCTCTTTTCCATAATTGCTTTCCACCAGGGATCGTATGTAACATGTAATTTAAAAGCATTTCATTTCCGAAAACAGTGTTGAAAGAATGTTTACCAGTATATTCTCCTTTTCTCACAATGTTTGAAAAGCTTTCTTTTCTCTTGGTCGTTAAGACTTGTGATTGTTGGGTTAAGGGTTAAATGGAAATTGTAACAGTAATTAGCTGAGCCCATCGTATACGGGGAGGTATTTCAGCGTGTCATACATGATAATGTAGGGAAACAATATGGACCTTAGCCTTAACCCTTAACCTCCATTATGCGACGGTGATCTTGAATTTACTTTGCAAAAAGCATAATGAGAGATCTGTTTGCACATGGGGGTAGCGTGGTCTTGAAATACTCTGTTACAAATTCTGATTATTGTTTAAGTAATACTAATTAATAGGGGTGAAACAATACGGTAAAAAGCGTATTGCAATATATTGCAATACGGCTGACCCGTATTGCAATACGTATTGCAATATGCTGTATATGCTGACATTTAGCATATCTGACCACTTGTAGTCACTGTTAGGGTAGCATATGCTCAAAAGGTGATAAAGAAAACTAGTACATGTGCTTGGAACTCTTCCATTCTTTCAAGATAATGAACTAAAAATCAATTGTTTCGCATGAACAAATAAAAACAAACTAAAATTGACTAGTCTTTAACACTCGCTATCTTGACGATTTTCGTCTGCCATTTTTTTTCTTCAAGAGCGTACTTGTTTATATAAAAACCAGCGCTACTATACCGAACTTCGGGACATGGCTCAACAGAGTAGACAGTGCGATGCACTAACTTACTCAGTTGCTTACTGCACTAACACTAATACTTTGCAGCTTAACTACTGGAAAACGCAAAAATAAGTGTGAGCAAAGTTATAAGAAATGAATAACATACAAACATCCAAAAGCATTAAAGCTCGACGTTTATTTGGAGTTCGTGTCGTGAATTTTATGTGGTCATAGTTTTACCTAAACACCGGTGACACCGCCTGTGGAAAAAAATAAACAACTTTCGCTTTCGGAAATCTTTAGAACTGTAAGTTGAAAAACGATCGATTTCTGACAGAATTTTTGGGAAAACCGGACTTTCTGATGCAATTAAGAGAAGTTGACATATTGCAGAAATACCGATACGGTAAAATTCGAACCGGTTTCGGTTTTTTCTTTGAATAGACGGCGGTTAATCGGTTAATCGGTAAACTGTTTCACCACTACTAATTAAGATTTACGACATAAACTTAATGCGAATTGTGCTGGTCAAAAATATAAGTATGGCAGGATATAGGTCAAAAAGCAATAACATTAAATGATGATGGTCAATAAAATACAAAATATTAACGGTGAAAAGGCTCTTTAAAAACATAAGAGATCAAACAAATAATGTGAATATTATATACGGGGATGTTTTAGGGGGACGTTTTAACCAATTCGGAATGGACGTTTTAACCAAAAATAGGACGTTTTGACTCTTGGACGTTTAAGCCAGATGCTAATTTACTAATCTGTTAGTACATCCTGGTGCACAGCATGATAACGGCATCCTGTAACACAATTAATCTTCACAGATTTTATCGACAAGTCCCGAACATTACGTGTGAAAATAGCTTTCAACAGTGGTGATATTGAACTTTTGCCCTACAAACAGTGCGCATGTGCAGAAAATGGAATTTTGGGATCGTATTTCCTTGGCAACGAACGGCATTGTAAAAGGGTCTATATACATGTACAGGTATATCTTGGATTGGACCAAATTGAAAGCATTTGCAGACGACAAATCATATGTTGCTTAATTGGTGATTTCTGCATTTGATTGGGTAGAAAACATTATGGGAAAACGAGAAAATGCCAGTTACCAGCATTTTCTCCTTTTTCCACAATGCTTTCAGAAGACTGAATTCTTCCTGAGGGTCATTAAAACTCAGGATTGTGAGGTAAAAGGATATAGGACTGTACAAAGACAGCACCATTACACACACTATGGCTGCAAAAACATCTGGTTTCCAGGAGAACTTGACCCCTAACTCAAAGACCTCAAGTTTTCACAATACTGTGAAAGTAGGCTTTTGAAAAATTGTGGGAAAAAGAGAAAATACTATAACCAGTTGTACTTTTCCCACAATATATCCTTCATTTACAAAATTAATGTCAATCCCATCATTTGAGCCACACATAATTTGTCATCTGCAAAATCATTGCTTTCACTTACTTCAAATTGTACAAATTGAAATTTTTGTCATGAAAACACTGAATTAATAAAACACTAACTTTTGCCATGTTATTCAATAAACTGTCATTTATCTAACCATTTTCCAAACAACAAATTCTTGACTCTTCCAAATCAACCCTTTAACACACAATCCCGAGTTTTAACGATCCTTGGGAGGAAGTCTCTTCAAAAAATTGTAGGAAAAGAAGAAAATGCTGGTAAGCAGCAATTTAATCCTTTTCCCACAATGTTTTTTTACCCTTTCAAAAGTGAATTTCTGAGAAACAACTATTTTGTCACCTGCAAAAGCTTTCAGTTAACTCTTTACCAAATGACAAAATTTCAGACATGTTCAAATTGAAAGCATTTGCTGACAACAAATTAAATGATGCTAAAATGGTGATGTCTTCTTTGATAGGATAGAAAACATTGTGGGAAAAGCAGAAAATGCTTGTTACCAGCATTTTCTCCTTTTCCCACAATGTTTTCAAAAGGCCTCTTTCTCAGGGTTGTTAAAAGTCAGGATTGTTTGGTAAAGGGTTAAACAAGTATAGAATTTTGTCTTTTGGGAAAGGGTTAAAAGTAACGGCAGATGATGAATTTTGGAATCAATACAAATGTAGTGTAGTTCTGTGTCGGGGTAAAAAACATGGTTACCAGCAGTTTTTCCTTTCCCACAATGTTTTCAAAAGTCCTTTCCTTGGGTATTAAAACTTGGGATTCTGTGGTAAACGGTTAATGACTTTCACAGTTGCCATAATCAACTGATGAATGTTTTCACTTAGAATATTTCAGTAGGCAATTTAAATGGTTTATCAATTTGATTTTTAATTTCCCAGAATTATTGGCAGAACTTTCAAAATTATGTATTCGTGAAAACCTAGCTCTTTCCCGCATGACAAAATTACGGACTTGACCACATTGTTTTTTAAAGGCATTTGTAGACAACTAACTCATTGTGGCTCATATAAACAGTAAAATTTTGGAAAATGCACCAGCATTTTCTCCTTTTCTAAAAATGTTTCAGACAGTTTTCTTCCTTCAGGTCATAAAACATGGGATAAAATTTATTGTCTGGTAAAAAGGTATAATAGGTTCAATTACTTGAGATTTAATTTCCCAGGATATTTGGTAGAACTTTAAAAAATTAACCCTTTCCCAAACGACAAATTTTAGACCTTCTCAAATTCAAAACATCTGCAGACGACAAATTCAAAATTGGTACAAATGAGCTAAGCTCTCTGATATGGTATAAAATATTGTGGGAAAAGAAGAAAATGCTGGTTACCAGCATTTTCTTCTTTTTCCACAATATTTTCAAAAGTCTTCTTTCCCAGAGTCATGGAAACCAGGGATTGTTTGGTAAAGGGTTAATGCCATAACAACTTCATGTCCCATGTCAGAAAAAGTTTTAGTTTAAACATAGCTGTTGAGAATTCCATTTTTTTCGCCCTCACTTTTGCAAAAACATAAATTTCTATTTGTCTGAAGATGAACACTTAACTACACAATAAAATTTAGACTTAACTATTTTGAAAATATTTGCAGATGAAATGCAGTCCAATCCTGGATCTGCACTGTCTGATATGGTGACTTTTGTGCTGGTGAACAGAAACTTTGAAAATTGCAATAATTATATAGTAATTTAGTATTTTCTCTACAGACTTGGAATTTTCATTTAATTCATATAGCAGCTCAACTCTTTACTGCACAATGGTGCCTTTTTAACAACCCTGTGGAAAAAGCCTTTTGAAAACATTGTGGGAAAAGGAGAAAATGCTGGGAACCAGCATTTTCTCCTGTTCCCGCAATGTTTTCTATCCTATTGAAGACAAAAATAATCACTGGGGCTACACTTAATTTGTTGTCTGCAAATGCTTTCAAATTGGTCCAGTCCAAAATTTTGTTGTCTGGTAAAGGGTTAAGGTAAAACATGGCTCATATGATTAGACTTGTCTTTGAAAGACTAGAAACACTGTGCTGAAAGGAAAAAATGCTGGGTACAAGTTCCCACAATGTTTCCAAAAACTTTTTCTTCTTAGCATCTTACAAACACAGTCATAAAGTGGACTTATAGAGGAGTCCAACATCATTGTCAAGCATCTTTCTTGTGATTGACATTTCATCATCAGTATAATTATATTGGTCTTAGTAAAAGATTAATCGGCCTAATTGCCTTTGCCTAACTTACTGCAATCCCATCAATATTTCATAGCTAAACGATACACAAAAGTGCTTCTCCACATGAGCACCATCACTGAACAACTGTTTTATTGTCTAGCAGCCGACTACTATTTAAAATATTAGGAGCTGAAGGAGAAACTACTTATGGTAAACCATTTCTCCCTTTGGTACAAATTTTTGTCATGTTTCAATGAAATAAATCTTTACTCCTGATGGTTATCTTGTTTTGAAAAGAAAGCATTCAAAAGGCTTAACACTTAAGCTGCTGAATAAATGAAACCCAAATTTCTACTCAATACTAAAAGCCCAAACATTGCGGTTTGAAAGTTGATTTCACCGGAAAGAAAATACCACATCAGACAGTGTAGATCAAAGATCAGACTGCATGTTCTGTCTACACTGTCCGAAAAAGGTCAGTGGGTCGCAATTAGCAGCTTAAGGGTTAATATGCCCCTTTCACAATTACCTTGTGTACACTTTACAACCTTCTGTAACACTTTTTAGCAGTGGTGTCTTGCTTGGTGTCCTGCGAGCTGTCGTGGTCATTGCAGAGTTGCAAGCAGTCTCAACAGATCGTATGTGTATTAGACTTTTGAACATGAGATTGAAATACTCACATCTGGTCACACAAACAGTAACTGTTCTACCAGTGTTGCACAACGTTGCAAACCATTGCTCAACAGGATGCATAAGCTTGCATGATTTGGATATTGTATTTGATCCTACAGACTTTGTGCAACACTTGTATAAGGATCTTTAGCTACCAGTTTTGCGTTTGGTTGCATTTAGAATGCGACCATTTGTTAATTCCCATCATGTTGTGCAGCATCAAACAACTGTTATACGGCCATAAGAGACTCTATGCCACTATTCTAAAGAGAAAATACTGCAGCTGAAATAGTCTCCAGCCCTTTCTGAAGACAGCTGAAAGCTGCTGTTGCTAACTCTCTGTGTTTTGCTCTGTGTCTGTTGCCCTTTTTGACAACATTTTGTTGTCCAAAAATTTGTATTCCAAAATTTTGTTGTTTGGTAAAGAGTTAATGACCAAACTAGTACAAGTGTATGGTTCTGTTTGGCCTGAATGTCTTATATCTAGAAGAGACTAGAAAAACATACCTAGTGAGTTGTTGTTCAAATCTCTTACACTCTTCTTGTTCATAAAACCACACACCATATATCACTGAAAAAAAAACAAAGATAAAAAAAACATTTAAATTACATAATATTTACGCACACTCTGACCTCCCTGACCTTCAAGCAGCATTTTCTCATTTTTCCATGGTGTTTCCTTCCCTATCAAAAGCAAATCTGATCATTTGAGCCAAATTCAACTCTTTACCAAACACCAAAACTTTGGACTTGTCCATATTGAAAGGATTTGCAGATGAAAAATAAAAGGTGGCTCAACTGATACAATTTGTCTTTGATAAAGTTGAAAATGTTGTGGGAAAAGGAGAAAATGCTAGTTATCAGCATTTTCTCTTTTTCCTACAATGTTTTCAAAAGCTTCATATTTAGAGTTGTTAAAACTCAGGATTTTGCGGTAAATACTTAAATTTTCATCTGCAAATGTTTTCAATTTTGGTGAACCTAAAGTTTTGTCATCTAAGAAAGAGCTAAGTCATGAGAAGTTAAGTTTTTTAAACAAATTTTACCTAACCCTTTACGACACAATCCCAAGTTTTAACCACTGAGGAACAGGTCTTTGAAAACATTGTGGGAAAAGGATAAAATGCTGGTAACTGGTATTTTCTCCTTTTCCCACAATATTTTCTACACATACAAATTCCATCATTTGAGCTTCATTTGAATTGTCATATGCAAATGCTTTCAACTTGGACTAGTCTAAAATTTTGTCCTGAGGTAAAGAGTGAACAGAAGGGTTCAAATCCAAGACAACAGAAGGGTTCAAATCACAAACATTCAAAAGTTTGATTCATTCAACTTACCTTGTTCTTTGATATTTCTGTACAACAAAAAAGAATCTTGTCTCTGAAACTCAAGATATTTTGTGATAGGTTCAACAAGATTGTTGAGTCCTAGTCTGTTTAAAATCATGAAACCATTCTCTGGAGAAGCTGATCTGAAAATAGATTGGTAAAAGGTAAGTCTAAGTAATCAAATGTTCAATTCAACTCTTTACCAGACAACACAATTTTTGTGGCATTTGTTGAAGACAATGCCACTATGAGTTCAATATGGTATTTGGAAAATCATGTATCATAGTTTGTGTAAAACTGAAGGAAGTAAACCCAATTAACTCTTTACCACACAATCCCGACTTTTAACGACCCTGTGAAAGAAGCCTTTTGAAAACATTGTGGGAAAAGGAGAAAATGCTGGTAACCAGCATTTTCTCCTTTTCCCACAAATTTTTCTACCCTTCCCAAAATAAATTTCATTTTTTCAATCACACTTATATTGTCGTCTGCAAATGCTTTCAATTTGTACCAGTCTAAAATTTTGTTGTTTGGTAAAGAGTTAAACTCATTTATTCTAAGACAAATGTGTTTCAACAGCACTCAGATATATAATTAACAATGGCGTATTAAAATAAACTGGATTAAGCCATCGATCATGGGAATACCTCTTTTTTTTAAATGAAAATATCTATACCCGCTCTGGCCTTCTATTGGCGCAATAATACACACAACCTTTGTCTCCTGACTGTGTTCATCCAAAAATCAGTTTGTCCCTGGCCTTGTTCATCCCTTGGCTTGTTTGTCCAGGCTTGTTTTTCCCTCATTACTGTTTTTTCATTTTTCAAACTATTAATTCCACACAATCGCTCCCTTGACAAATGCCACACTAATGCTTTCAATGCTTTGATTTACTTGTCTACTTTGAAAGCACTAGCAGACAACAAATATTTCTCAAATTATGGAATATGTCTTTGATAGGGTAGAAAAGATTGTGGGAACAGGAGAAAATGTTGGTTTCTTGCTTACCAAAATTTCTCCTTTTCCAACAATTTTTTTAACAGCCTTGTTTCCCAGGGTTGTTAAAACTAAGCATTGTTTGGTAAAGGGATGACCCTCCACTTTCAACAATTTTTTTTTTTTTAACAAACCTTTAAAACTATAGAATGTTATAATATACATCATTTTCTCTATCCCTACTAAACATCCGGTTTCCTTTTTCTGTTTCCTCTATGCTATTATTTAGTCAGCCTTGCTGAGCAAGCTTATTCAATCAGTAACATATAGGTCTTGAAACCAGAGAGTCTCTAGTCTGATTCCCTAGTTCAGCCAATTTCTTTCCAAGGATTAATGACAGGATTTGCAATATGTTTAATTCTTCTCTGCCCCCTAAACATTGTTCTGACCATGTTTACCAGGAAATGCAGCCTGTGGCTTGAAAAGTTGTGTAAGAAGATCACCATCTAGACTTAAGGTTGGAGAATTTTTAATTGAAATGCGAGTTAAATTGTTTGAACAGTCATTTTGGTAACCTGTTCTCTCCCACTCCCAACACCTGAACCTTACATTCAAGTTAATTATTTCTTTACCAAACAATCCAGTGTTAACAAATCTGAAAAAGGTAACCAGCATTTCTTCTTTTCCCACAATCTTTTACACCCTATTAAAGACAGAAATCATCATTTGAGCAACATTAACCAGTAATTTGTCTTTTGCAAATACTTTCAATTTGGACAAGTCTCAAATTTTGTAGTTTGGTAAAGACTTCAATAAGTCTCTTTCTATTCTGCTTCTCATTTATTCTGCAAACCTTCGCTCTGTCTAGCACCAATAACCTACATGACTGTGCTCTATGATAGCCTTAGGATACCTGTATGTCCCTAGTTCACTAAATCACCCAAACTGTCTAAGATACCTGTTCCTAATCAACAAATTACACAACAACTATAAATATCTCTCTTCTGCTATTGCCAGTTTTGTACATCTGTCCCTCATAGTACCCCCCACAATGATAGCTACTTCCGCAGACAGTGTAGATCAAGATCAGACAGCACAGAATATGTAGTCTGATCTTGGACTAAACTGTCCGACATTTTGCAATAATCCTAGGTAAAACAGCATTGTAGTTAGCAAACAATGTCAAATGTTTGCACATTGTGTGAATTGTAAAATATCATAGTCTGACTAAATAAGCCTTACAGGAATTGGTTCATCAGTTAAGGCTTTACCAAATGATCAGATGTTCTTATAATGCTGAAGAAAGAAGCTTTTGAAAACACTATAGGAAAAAGAGACAATGATGGTTACCAGCATTTTCTCCTTTTCTGACAGTATTTTCTACTATCTCAAAGACCAATTCCATCATGTAGTTTGTTCTCTGCTCATGCTTTTAATAATGATAGATTTAAAATTTTCTCATTATTTAAAGAGTTAAAAACAAAATTTTGGACTTTTCCAATCCAAAAGCATTTGCATACTACAGAAAAACCCTTTACCACCCAATCCCGACTTTAAATGGCCCTAAACTGGAAGCCATTTGAAAACATTGTGGGAAAAGGAGAAAATGCTGGTAAACAGGATTTTCTCCTTTTCCCACATTTTGTTTTCTACCCGTCCCATTACAAATTTCAATTTTTAAGTCACCTTTAATTTGTCGTCTGCAAATACTTTCAATTTGGACTAGTCTAAAATTTTGTCGTTTGGTAAAGAGTTAAATGTGGCTAAAATGGAACAAATTGTCTGTCTATGAAAGGGGAGAAAACATTGCGGGAGAAGGAGAAAATGCTGGTTACCAGCATTTTCTCCTTTTCTAACTATTTTTTCAAGAGTGTTCTCCCACAGTGTCGTGGAAAGTCAGGACTGTTTAGTAAACAGTTAAGGCTCTTTCAGTTTGAAATTTGCAACATCTTCAGCCTTATTCTAATGAATATGACCTTTGAATTTCACTTCCTGAACATGGTAAATTATCTTTATCCTAGGAATTTTCATGTGATATAGAGTAGATTGTTGTTTGCTTGTTTGTATTTCTGCAAGAACAAGATATCATTTATCAGTTATAGATCCTGCCTTTTAACTCTACTAAACACAAGAATTTTCGTCTCCACCACTTTAAAAGCATTCAAAGACGACAAATCATTTGCACTTCAAATGATAATTTCTGTCTTTCATAGGGTAGAAAACATTGTGGAAAAGGGAGAAAATGCTGGCTACCAGCATTTCTCTGTTTCCCACAATGATTTCAAAAGGCTTCTACCTCAGGAAAAACTAAAGATTATGAGGTGTAGTGTTAACCCTTTACCAAATGATAAAATTCTAGATTTATCAAAATTGAAAGCATTTGCAGGCAACAAATCAAATGCAGCTAAAATGATGGTAACTGTCTGTGAAAGTGAAAAAAACCTTGTAGAAAAAAGGAGAAAATGCTGGTTACCAGCATTTTCTCTTTTTCCAACAAGGTTTTCAAAAGCCTATTTAAGCAAAGTCGTTGAAACTCGGGACTGTGTGATAAAGGTTTAACAACCCTCAGGAAGGAGGTTTTTGATCACAATTTGGGAAAAGCAGAAAATGCTGTATCCATCATTTTCTTTTATTTCCAAAATGTTTTTTACCCTTGTAGGGACCAATCCCATCATTCCAGCCTCATTTCATTTGTCATCTACCAATTTAGATGGTTCCAAGATTTTTGTCTTCTTGTAAAGAGTAGTTATATTCAAACCTGTAGCATTTGCAATCAGCTGGGGAATAATTAACTCTTAACTCTTTACCACACGACAAAAATGTAAACTAGTCCAAATTGAAAGCATTAGCAGACGGCATTTTACCAGTAAATGTAGCTCAAAACTTAACATTTGTCTGTTCAAGGGTAGAAAAAATTGTGGGAAAAGAAGAAAATGCTGGTAACCAGCATTTTCTTCTTTTACGACAATGTTTTCAAAAGGCATCTTTCTCCGGGTCGTTAAAAGTCGGGATTGTGTGGTAAAGGGTTAAATCTGGACATGTCTAAAATTTTGTTGTTTGGTTAAGACTTAAATGACAGAAATTATGGTCTGGAGTTTTGTTGAATTTGTTTTGTGCCACTTTAAAACTGTTTCATTTACGGTAACTCTTTAACAATCATTACCATGTTTCTATGGCCTGTAGGGAAGAAAATCTTTTTTAAAAGATTTGGGGAAAATGAGAAAATGCTGGCAAACAGCCCTTTCCTATGAAGTTTTCTACCCCCTCACTCATCTGTAATAGATCTTTCCGGAGTTTTATCAGTACTTATGCAGGGACTCTGAAGTGCCTTGCCTCAGGACACTCTCGCATGATTAGTGCTTCCAGTGCAAATCTAATTAAGATTTTCTAATAACACTGCCCTTACAAATAAGCCACAGAAGGCCAATTTCTCCAGAGCAGAGGAATAAAAAGTTCACATAAATACAGTAATAGGAATAATCCTTAGGCTGCTTAGTGTGATTCAAGGCTTTTTGGGCCATTGCAGATAAAGATCAGATTGCACAGAATGTGCAGTCTGATCTTGATCTACACTGATACAGTATTTTATTTTGAAACCAAGTTTGAAATTGCAATATTTGGGTTTAATACCATTGAGTAGAAAATTTCGTTTCATTTATTTAGCAGCTTAAGGATTAACAAATGTTAACCCTTTACCACACAATCCCGACTTTTAACGACCCTGAGAAAGAGGCCTTTTGAAACATTTTGGGAAAAGGAGAAAATGCTGGTAACCAGCATTTTCTCCTTTTCCCAAAATGTTTTCTATCCTATCAGAGAGCTTAAGAACATTAGTATTAATCTTGAATTTGTCGTCTGCTGATGGTAGCAGGCATTTGCAGATGACAAATAATAAGTGGCTCATGTAATGAAATTTGCCTTTGGATTGGTAGAAAACATTGTGGGAAAAGGAGAAAATGATGTTTACCAGCATTTTTTTCTTTACCTACAATGTTTTAAAAAGCCTCCTTTCTCAGGGTTGTAAACACGCTTGTCTCTTTTTTGCTAAAAGATTTTAAAGGAATAATAATCATACAGACAGATATGTCCATCTTGAAATGCTACAAACAATTGCTTCTTTTCTAACTATGTTTTCAATGCTGTAAACTGTGTGTGTTTGATCAGGGTTATACACCACTGTCAGCAACATTTCAGTCCTATCACAGTGACAACATACTGATTCATATCTTTCCTACTTTCACCAGTACTAAGGCAGGGCCTCCGAAGTGCCTTGCCCACAGACATTCCTACGTGAACACACAGCCATCTAGAATAAAACTAGAACTTCTTATTAACAAACCAAGTACCTTCACCAATGTTACAAGCCAAGATGGACCCATCTGTCAACTGCAGATGCGTAAAAAGTCAGTGTTACAATAAACAAATCTAATGCCAAAAAGAAAGCCTACTAAAGAAGAAAAACACATGCTGTTATGCCTATCTTACCATAAGAAATGGCACTTTTTTCTCACAATGTTTCAAACACTGTCAACTGCAGGTTCATAAAAAATATTAACAATTACAGCACATTTTACAACATACCTGCTTTTTCAGTTAGTATACATCAACATCAGTCTGCATAGAACATGCATTCCGATCTTTGATCTACGCTATCCTCTATGCAGGAACACAATACAGCAGCCTTCAGATTGCACTTACTTGCGTCATTTTACCACACTGTAATATGAATGTCCAGTGTGTTTACCATGGGTAAATTAAGCACTTGGATAGAAAAAGGCTACAATGAATAATGCCCAGGTTACAAATAAAACACTCCGTCAGATAGTTACCAAGAGTAGACATCCTAGCACTTTTTGAAATTAGACAGCAGCCATTTGCTTCTATTTTTTACCTTGCCTGGTCACAAAATAAAGCAGGCACCAGACAACTATAGATGGCTGTGTTTGCAAATCTGACAGGCACTTGGTCGCAATCTCAGATGATTAGACAGTGTCTGGGGTGGGGGTGGGGGGTGGTAATGACAATGTTAGAAACAAAATCATGTCATTGAATGGTGTTTTATGCCACTTTCAACATTATTTAAGCCATATCACGGTAAAAGCTCACCTATTCATGTATTACCTTGGTCTTACCAGTACCAGGCTAGGGCTCTGAAGAGTCTTGCCCCAGGACCCCCCCCCCCCCGACAAAAAAAAAACCCAGTGGGATTCAGTTAGGCTCCGACCTCTGCTCATCCAGGTCACAAGTCTTACACTTTATCACTAAGCAGAGCACCCGTTATGAAATCAATCACATGTAAATCATGAAAATGCCAGCAAAGAAGGACAAAGGGAAAGCCGAAGGAAAGGCTGTGATAAGAGCTGCCAGTAGCCAAAAGCCCAGGGTAATGGCAAGCTTAAGAACTCAGTGTCCATTGAAGGTCACCTTTCCAAATTCTTAGTAATGCAAGGAGCCGACCTTTCCAGAATCTGCCAAGACATCTCTGGTTTCAAGCCAGGGTAAGACTTGAAATCTCCTCGACTCCCACAGAAACTCAACCATGGGGTCTGTCATTTTGGCAAAAAAATAAGCTCTTCTCTCCTTGAAAGCCATGGTTTCACCCAGAAAGACCTTTCTCTGTGGCCATTGTGTTCATAGTGCTGACAAAATTATAACTGGAGAGAATAAAGATGGCATCAGGGTTGTTAAAGACTTGGGACAGTTTCGTGAAGGGTTAACTCTTTACCACACAACAAAAAGGTAGACTTGTCCAATTTGAGAGGAATTGCAAAGTACATTTTACATATGACTCCAATGATGGAACGTCTTTGATAGGTTAGGAAACATTGTGGGAAAAGGAGAAAATGCTGGTTACCAGCATTTTCTCCTATTCCCACAATGTTTTCCAAAGGCCTCTTTAACAGGTTTGTTAAAACTTGCGAAATTCTGGTGAAGGGTTAAACCCAATGTACAGGTAGCAGAATCTGGGCTGTGAAAAAAACCACTACAGCACTGATTCCATCATAGACAATTGTTAACACTTTACCATAGAGTCCTATATTTTTCCCAACACAAAAGCCTTTCGAAAATATTGTGGAAAAAAGACAAAAAATGCGGGTAAACCAGCATTCTTACCTTTTCCCACCACATTTTATAGTCCTATCTGACACAAATCCCATTATTTGAGCAATATCTTATTTGTCCTCTGGAAAATGCCTCGAATTTGGACAAATCTATAATTTGTCTCCTAGAAAAGTGTATAGACAGGCTGGCTGCACTATCAGCAATATTTCATACAGATGTTTTATATTAACTTGTTACCTCATAATGCAATCTTTTCTGCTACTCTGATTAACCCTTAATGCTTGAACACACAATCCAGACTTTTAATGACCCTAAGAAAGAAGCCTTTTGACAATATTGTGGGAAAAGGCGAAAATGCTGGTAACCAACATTTTTCCTTTTCCCACAATGTTTTTTACCCTTCCCAAATTAAATTTCAATTTTTCAGTCACATTTATTTTGTCTTTGGCAAATGCTTTCAATTTGGACCAGTCTAAAATTTTGTCGTTTGGTAAGGATTTAACCAAACTATTCCATATATTCAGGATCCTGAGACAGACTTTTGAAAACATTGTGTGCAGAAGAGATCATTCTGGTATTTCTACTTTCATAACAATGTTTTCTATCATTTCTTGGACAATTTCCATCATTTGAACAATATTTAACTTTTCCTCTGCAAAGGTTTTTGATTAAAACCCTTTACCAAACGATCCTAGCTTTAAACGATCTTGAGGAAAAAGGCTTTTGAAAACATTGTGAGTAAAGAAGACAATGCTGGTAACCAGCATTTTCTCGTTTTCCCACCATGTCTTCTACCCTTCCCTAAACAAATTTAAATTTTTGAGTCGCATTTATTTTGTTGTCTGCAAAATGCTTTCAATTTGGTCATGTCTAAAATTTTGTCATTCAGTTCAATTAATGAGACCCTTAATGTTTGTCTGCTGGTGTTACCTCCTGAAATAAATTTGCAGACTTTGAAAATACTCCTTGGGGTTGCATACATGTGAAATCATTGTGGCAAAAGGAGATATTGCTTGTTACAGTTTATTTCACTTTTGACATCAATGTGTTCAAGTTAACTGCTAAAAGATGTCAAAAAACAGACTGCAAGAGTAAACTCTTTACCAAACGACAAAAGTTTAGACTCATCCAAATTCAAAGCATTTGCAGACGACAAAATAAATGTGACTCAAAAACTGAAATTTGTTTTCGAAAGGGTAGAAAACATTGTGGGAAAAGGAGAAAATGCTGGCTACCAGCATTTTCTCCTTTTCTCACAATGTTTTCAAAATGCTTTTTCCGTAGGGTCGTTAAAGCCTGGGATTGTGTGGTAAAGAGTTAATGAGTTGACAGACAGGTTTATCAGCTCTCAGGTTGTTTTTCTGAAAAATGTTTTCAATAATACCCGAAATTTGTAATTAACATTACGGGTCATATCTTCACGTGTATTTAGTAGCACAGCAGGAAATTATCCCTGTCTTACATAACAAAGCATCTTCATGCATACCAAGCAAGACTGAACATAGGACAAAAACATGGATGCTTGCAAACAGGACGATATAACAAACATTTCTGGCATAATTTCTCCATCTGTGAAACTGTAATCCTTACACTGATTTGCTCCTAGAATGCTTCCAGCAACAAACAATGATTTTCAGGACAGTGTACCAGTAGATCATTGATCAGGTTGCAAGGAACATGCAGCCTGATCACTTACCTTCACTGTCCAATGTCTAAAGGATAATTTTGGCTAACTCTTTACCAGATGACAAAATTTTAGACCTGTCCATTATGAAAGCATCTGCAGGTGACAATATAAATGATTACAGTTATTTCAGAATAGAAAACTTTGTTGGAAAAGGAGAAAATGCTGGTACCAGCTTTTTCTCCCTTTCCACACAATCCCGAGTATGTATGACCCTGAAGAAGAAGGCTTTTGATGACATTGTTGACCACTATTTTCTTCTTTTCCCACAATCTTTTCTACCATATCAGAGACTGTTATTAGCAAATGAACTGCATGATTTTGTCATCTGCAAATGCTTTCAATTTCATCCAGTCTGAAAGTTTGTTGTTTGGTAATGGGTAAAAACAACCTCACAATTCAAACAGTTAGTTCTGTCTACTCAGTCAAACTAATATCTGTCAAAAAAAAGGTGTATGGCTTGATAAATGAAACACAGAATTTCAGTAAGTCAGAAATTACCCAATGTTACCAAATATAACAAACTTGAGGCTGTTTTGATCACAATATTTTACTAAATATTGGATAGTAAGTATCCGAGATCAACCCTCCACAAAAGTACCAGTAAATGCTTGGGTTACCGTAATTATATCCCAAGTTTGATTGGTTAAAACTGTGAACTCTTCACATGACAACAAAATTTCACACTTGTCCAATTTAAAAGGGTTTGCAGATGAATATTGAATGATGGCCAGATTTGTCTTTGAAAAGCTAGAAAACATTGTTGGAAAGGGAGAAAATGCTGGTAACTAGCATTTTCTCCATTTCTCACAATGTTTCCAAAAGCACTTTTTTTTTCCCAGGGTGGTTGTGTGGAAAAGGTTTAACACAATTATTACCATCTGCAGAACAACATTTGTTTTTCTTGTAGGAGACCAGATTGAAAGAAGAAATTGCTGGAGACCAGCAGTTCCTCCATTTTCAAAAAACTTTTCCACACGAGACTTTGATTATATTGGATAAGTATATTCTGCAAGTAGTTTTAGACTCACTATTAACTCTCCAAATTGAAAGCACTTGCAGACAACAGATTAAAAGTGGCTGAAATGATGAGATTTGTTGATGTTTTTAAAAGTCTTCGCTGGCAAGGTTGTTAAAACTCCAGATTGTGTGGTAAAAGGTTAATAGAATGAGAAGTTGTAGCTGTTCTTAAGAATTCTATAAATCAAATTATCTGAAAAAGTATAAATAATTGAAGGCAACAAGTTTTGAAATAAGTGCAATGGTTCATCAAATCTGTTCTGTAAATTCAAAGAAATTCCATTCTTGATGAAAATTCAGAAGTTCTCCTTTCCAAAAACATACATCTCTTTTGAAAAATTTGCTTCTCAGAAAAACAAAGCTATCTGGGAAAAGTGTTAATGATTACACGATATGACATAGTGACGTCAAACAGGCAAAATCATCCTAACATCCCGAACTCTTAGCGTATTAACTCTTTACCAAATAATCTTGAGTTTTAATGACCCTAAAAAACAACGCCTTTGAAAACACTGTGAGAAAAGGAGAAAATGCTGGTAACCACAATGTTTTCTACCCTTTCAAAAAAAGACCCCACAATTTTAGTCTATCTTTATTGTCTGCAAACGCTTTGAAATTGGAAGAGCCCAAAGTTCTATCATTTGGAGGCAGACCCCTATTTCTACAGCCCTGAAGTAAAGGGCTTTTGAAAACATTGCTTTTGAAAAAATTGCAGGAAATGGAGAAAATGTTGGTCATCGGCATTTCCACTTTTAAAACAACCTTTTTCTACCCTGTCAGGGTCAAATCCTTTTATTTGAGCCGTGCATAATTTGCAGTCCATAATATTAATGCTTTGAATATAAATGGGTCTACAAAGATTCTTGTCTGACAGGATATTATTCCCTCCAGTGTAGCAGCCAATGACTATGGGAAAGACATGACTTTAAAAAAGAAAAGCCACTTTTCAAATGGACTGGTCAGGAGGCCAATATGTGAAGATCAAATTTATCTTATCTGTCACACTATTCCAATCCTATCTACTCCTAAAATCTCTACTTTAATTTACAATGTTAATTCTGAATTTGTACAACAGTCACTGATAAAAGAATTGAGAAAAAGTTTCCAGGCTGATAAATTGCAAAATACCTTTCATGTCATGTAGACTTCATTTACAACAACAAGAGGGAAATGATGGCCCTGTATGGCTCCACTTCCTTTTGAATAAATGTATCATGTACTTCATTGGCATTAATAGAGATATTAAATCAAATAAAGTCTGTATGGCAATTGACTTCCATAGGGAAAATAGCCTAGCCCCTACAAAAAGTCATATTTTTTTTCAAATGCAAAGGTGATGTAACTGTAGATATACTATGTCACGGTAATTTTAGGTGTTGTCTATGTTGTTTTGGTGATCTCTTGTCTTCAAATGTTGCACCAGGAAACACCTCTTATTCTTCAAACATGCTATTTTGCCTCTTTTTAATGCCTTGGGGCGTTTACTTAAGGTAAAACAACATAGAATTTTCCAAGGACAACGATAACATTATCATCCAGGTTTTAGTTATTGCTGACTGTAAAGCGATCGCCATTTGAGAAACCCGATCTGCAGAATATCAATTTTACTGTCGAACATGATTCATTTCATCATTAAATAGCATTAAATATTGGACACTGGTCCTCCATTATTTGACTCTCTTGAAGCTTTTCCAAGCTACCTCACATATTTTGTATATATAGCCAAAATTTTTGTATTCTGTTAGTCAGGTGTTAATATTGTCAATTTACGAAGCAATTAGGATTAAGTTTATTCCAGCTGATTGATTTCAACTTCAATTGATTGACCATCTGAGAAGTGACTGGTAGCTAACTCTAACTGGTAGCCATGCAGGGTCCTGCATGGCTCAGTGGTGAAGTGTTGGGCTCGTGACCTATAGGTCCCGGGTTCACTGGATCCACTGTTTTTTTTTTGTGGAAGTGTCCTTGGGCAAGACAACTCAGAGCCCTAGCCTAGTACTGGTGAAACTTAGGAAATACATTAATATTTGAGCTGTTGCCGTGATATGACTGAAATAATGTTGAAAGCTGCATAAAACACCATTCATTCAATCAATCATTGACTCTTCACCACACAACCATGAGTTTTAACAACCCTGAAGAAAAAGCCTTTGTAAACATTATGGGAAAAGGAGAAATGTTAGTAACTAGCATTTTCTCCTTTTCCTACAATGTTTTCTATCCTCCCCAAAGCAAATTTCAATTTTTGAGTCACACAGAGTTTGTCTTCTGCAAATGCTTTGAATTCGGACTAGTCTAAAATTAAGTCGTTAGGCAAAGAGTTAAAAGGGCTACAATACAAAAGTAACATGAGCACTGCATATGGGTGAAAAAGCTTTGCTGCCGTTTCTTTCAGAAATAAATTGATTTTCAGAGAAAATCATTAGTCAAAAAAGGAGCATAACTCTGTCAAAATTATTTTGATGGTTTTCTGCCCTTGTTGTATGGATTCCCCTTTTGATAGTTAACAACTAGTGAGTTTGAAGTAAACATCTTCATTAATAACAAGGTATTGCAGAATGTCAACTTTTTTTGCACGAAAACAACAATGCCGCAGACGAAGACAGTGCCATGACAATACCTCAATGCTTTCTTCGAAAACAGCCAACCTAAAAACTTGAAAGAAATATCTTAATGATGCAGTAAACATTTTATCACATGACTAAATCTTAGACTGTTCAAATTAAAAGCATTTGCAGAAGAAAGATAAAATGTGGTTCAAATTATGACATTTGCTTTTACACGGGCTGCAAACGTAAGAAAAGGATTAAATTCCTAGTTACCTGCATTTTCTCCTTTCCCCACAATGTTTTCAAAAGCATTCTTCCAAGTGGTGGTAAACTTTAACCAAACAATCCAGACTTTTAATGAACCTATGAAAGAAGGCTTTTGAAAACATTTTGGGAAAGGGAGAAAATGCTAGATACCAGCATCTTCTCCTTTTCCCAAATAGTTTTCTACACTTTAAACAACAAATTCCAAAATTTTAGCCCCATTAAATTTGTTTTTTTGCAAATGCTTTCAATTTGGACAAGTCTAAAATGTTGTCATTTGATAAAGAGTTAAAACACAGGATTGTATGGTGAAGGATTAATAATGCAATAAACATGTATTACAGGCATCAGCTTTTATGTCTAACTGTACTAAATAATCCCACATTGTTAATGATTATTATCATTTTCATGTTTTATCACAATATCAAACAAACATCCTATGAATAACCCCTTCTACCAAACAAGTTCGGTTCCTACCCCCTTGAAGGAAGACAGGTTTTAATAACATTGTTGGAAAAGGATAAAATGCTGGTTTCCAGCATTTTCTGCTTTGCACCAATGTTGCTGAACCTTTCGAAGGTATATTCTATCATTTAACTCTTTACCACACAACAACAAAAAGTTTGGACCTCACCAAATTGAGCACATTTGCAGACAACAACTCAAATAAAGCCGAACTGATGAAATTCTTTTATTAAAAGGTAGAAAACATTATGGAAACAAGAGGGCCATGATGGCCCTGGGTCGCTCACCTTAGTATAGTGCCTTAAAGCTTTTTCTTTAATTTGACCATGTGACCTAGTTTTTGACCGCAGGTGACCCAATTTCAAACTCATATTTCATGAAGACAAACATTCCGACCAATTTTCAAGTCAATTGAGCAAAAAATGTGGCCTCGAGTGCCCTTAAGATATTTCTTTAATTTGACCTAGTGACCCAGATTATGACCCCAGGTGACCCAAATTTGAACTGGTCTTTGACTATATCAAAAGAAACATTTTAACCAATTTTCAAATCAAATGAATAATAAATGTGGCCTCTAGAGTGCCCACTAGCTATTTCTTTAATTTGACCAAGTGAACTAGGTTATGACCCCAGCTGACCCAAATTCAGACTCATGTCAGATTTTACAAAGACAAATATTCTGACCAATTTTCAAGGCAATTAAGCAAATAATGTGGTCTCTAGAGTGCCCATAAGGCATTTCTTTATTTTGACCTAGTGACCTAGTTTATGGTTCCAGGTGACCCAAATCCAAACTCATCTGGTATTTCATCAAGAAAAACATTCTGGCCAAATTTCAGGTCATTTGAGCAATAAATGTGGCCTCCAGAGTGCAGACAAGGTATTTCTTTAATTTGACCCAGTGAACTAGTTTATGACCCAAGTTGACCCAAATTAATCTTATGTGAGACTTTATAAAGACAAACTTTCTAACTAATTTTCAAGGCAATTGAGCAAATGATGTGGCGTCGAGAGTGCCAACAAGGTATTTCTTTGACCTAGTGATCTAGTTTATGACCCAAGATGACCCAACTTTGAACTCAATGAACTTGTTGTGCTTTAAGATGGGCAAACAAACTTAAAAGAGAATCACAACATACCAAATATCAAAGCTCTACGCCTTCCAGTTTTAAAGAAGAATTTTAAAGTTTTCCTTCTTTGTTCCTATGTTCGAACTTGTGACCCCCGGGGCTGGGCCAGTTTTGACCCAGGGGCATCATATGAACAAACTTGGTAGAGGTCCACTAGGAAATGCTACATACCAAATATCAAAGCTCTAAACCTTCCCGTTTAAGAGAAAAAGAAATTTAAAGTTTTCCTTCTTTGTTCCTATCTTCGAACTTGTGATCCCCGGGGCGGGACCAGTTTTGACCCAGGGGCATCATATGAACAAACTTGGTAGAGGTCCACTAGGCAATGCTACATACCAAATATTAAAGCTCCACACCTTTCGGTTTCAGAAAAGAAGAATTTTAAAGTTTTCCTTCTTTGTTACTATGTTCGAACTTGTGACCCCAGGGGCTGGGCCAGTTTTGACCGAAGCAGCATCCTTGGAACAAACTTGGTAGAAGTCCACTAGGAGATGCTTCATACCAAATATCAAAGCTCTATGCTTTCCCATTTAAAAGAAAAAAAAAATTAAAGCTTTCCTTCTTTGTTCCTATGTTTGAACTTGTGACCCCGGGGGCAGGGCCAATTTTGACCCTAAGGGCATCATATGAACAAACTTAGTAGAGGTCTACTACGCGATGCTACATACCAAATATCAAAGCTCTACGCCTTTCAGTTTCAGAGAAGATGATTCTTAAAATTTTCCTTCTCTGTTCCTATGTTCAAACTTGTGACCCCTGGGGCAGGGCCAACTTTTGCCCCAAGGGCATCATATGCACAAACTTAGTAGAGATCCACTAGAAGATGCTACATACCAAATATCAAAGCTCCATGCCTTCCTGTTTCAGAGAAGAAGATTTTTAAAGTTTTCCTTCTTTGTTCCTATGTTGGAAATTGTGACCCCCGGGGCGGGGCCAGTTTTGACCCCAGGGGCATCATATGAACAAACTTGGTAGAGGTCCACTAGGCGATGCTACATACCAAATATCAAAGCTCTACGCCTTCCAGTTTCAGAGAAGATGATTTTTAAAGTTTCCCCTCTTTGTTCCTATGTTCGAACTTGTGACCCCCGGGGCAGGGCCAGTTTTGACCCCAAGGGCATCATATAAACAAATTTGGTAGAGGTCCACTAGGAGATGCTTCATGCCAAATATCAAAGCTCTATGCCTTCTAGTTTTAGAGAAGATGATTCTTAAAGTTTTCCTTCTTTGTTCCTATGTTGGAAATTGTAACCCCCGGGGCGGGGCCAGTTTTGACCCAGGGGCATCATATGAACAAACTTGGTAGAGGTCCACTAGGCAATG
Source organism: Tridacna gigas (assembly GCA_945859785.2). Classification (NCBI taxonomy): domain Eukaryota; kingdom Metazoa; phylum Mollusca; class Bivalvia; order Cardiida; family Cardiidae; genus Tridacna; species Tridacna gigas. Next base: position 28,216,717 of record OX244036.2, on the reverse strand, counting down.
CTACATACCAAATATCAAAGCTCTACGCCTTCCAGTTTCAGAGAAGATGATTTTTAAAGTTTCCCCTCTTTGTTCCTATATTCGAACTTGTGACCCCCGGGGCAGGGCCAGTTTTGACCCCAAGGGTATCATGTGAACAAACTTGGTAGAGGTCCACTAGGAGATGCTACATGCCAAATATCAAAGCTCTACGCCTTCCAGTTTTAGAGAAGAAGATTTTTAAAGTTTTCCTTCTTTATGACTATGCTCGAACTTGTGACCCCCGGGGCGGGGCCAGTTTTGACCCCAGGGACATCATATGAACAAACTTGGTAGAGGTCCACTAGGCAATGCTACATACCAAATATTAAAGCTCTACGCCTTCCAGTTTCAGAGAAGATGATTTTTAAAGTTTCCCCTCTTTGTTCCTATGTTTGAACTTGTGACCCCCGGGGCAGGGCCAGTTTTGACCCCAAGGGCATCATATGAACAAACTTGGTAGAGGTCCACTAGGAGATGCTTCATGCCAAATATCAAAGCTCTATGCCTTCTAGTTTTAGAGAAGAAGATTTTTGAAGTTTTCCTTCTTTGTTCCCATGTTGGAAATTGTGACCCCCGGGGTGGGGCCAGTTTTGACCCCAGGGTCATCATATGAACAAACTTGGTAAAGGTCCACTAGGAGATGCTACATGCCAAATATCAAAGCTCTACGCCTTCAAGTTTTAGAGAAGAAGATTTTTAAAAGTTTTCCTTCTTTATGACTATGCTCAAACTTGTGACCCCCGGGGCGGGGCCAGTTTTAACCCCAGGGGCATCAAATGAACAAACTTGGTAGAGGTCCACTAGGAGATGCTACATACCAAATATCAAAGCTCTGCACCTTCTAGTTTCAGAGAAGAAGATTTTCAAAGATTTTGCTTTTTTTTCCTTTTTGTTGCCATGGCAACCAGAGTTGTGGGTGGAATTCAATTCTTTGAACAATTTTGGTAGAGCTTCACCCAAGGAACATCCCTGCCAAGTTTCATCAAGATTGGCCCAGTGGTTTAGAAGATGTTTAAAGAAATTGTTGATGGACGACGGACGACAGACGACGGACGCCGGACATAGGGCGATCACAATAGCTCACCTTTAGCACGTTGTGCTAAGGTGAGCTAAAAAGGAGAAAATGCTGTTTTCCAGCATTTTTACCTTTTCCCACATTTCTCTTTTTCAAAAGGCTTCTTCCACAGGGTTATTAAAACTTGGGATAGTGTGATAAATGGTTACCGGTAAGCTACTAGACATAGGCAAAAAATAGTCCCAATTTTCACAATTTCAAAGTTCCTGTAGCTACTGTAAATTTCAACTGGTTTTGGCAACTTTCAAACTTGCCCAACATATTATTGAAATAAATCCATGTACCGGTATATAATTTTGTTAGAATCAATTGATTCAGATTGAAATTACTTGATGAAAACCAAAAGATTCCCACTTTTCACTTCTTCAAAGTCCCATAACTCTTGCTATGTCAGCAGATTTTGACTATATTATCAAAATTATCTGGCATCTCATTAGTATTAACCCTTAAATGACAAATTTTAGCCCCTCCTAAACTGAAAGCATCTGCAGACAACAAATTTGAATGTGGTACATATGAACTTAAAGTTTTTTGACAGGGTAGGAAACACTGTGCTGGTTACCAGCATTTTCTCCTTTTCTCACAATGTTTTCAAAAGGCCTCTTCCACAGGGACGTGAAAACACAGGATTGTTTGGTAAAGGGTTAAAGTCCTACATGAAAATGGTATAATAGATCTATTGACAAAACTTAACCCTTAAAGCCCTGAATAAACCTGTCTGACATTTTCATCCTAGAAATACAACCCAAATTATTTCAATTTCATGGTTGCTTTTGTCTATAGAGATTCAGCAAAGCAGACAGTGTAGATCAAAGATCAGGCTGCACGTTTTGTGCAGCCTGATCTTGGTCTACACTGGCCGCAAACCCAACTATAGTCGTGAAAGGCGCTTTAAGGATTAATGTCCAAGTTATATCATGGAAACCATGAAATTAACATCAATTTAATTTCATGGAGACCAATTTATGAAGACAGGCATACCAAACAAATATGCCCCCATCTTCAACCCTGGGGGCATAAAAAGCCAAACACTAGGAACTGTTCAAAGAAGAGAAGTTTTCCACCTGGCTGGATATTTCTGTATAACATACATAGCAACAATAAATGTAGAATAAATCACTTTTTTGTGTAGATGGTGGAGAGTTTTGTTTTATGTTTGTATTGATAAATCTACTGGTAACTGTTTACACCCTGGATGTCAAACAAACATCAAAGAAAGCAGCAGAAATGTCTTAAGACATAATCCAACACCCAGCAGATAGCCTTATTCCTTCATTAACAACTTCCCCAGTCATAACAAATCAAAGGCCATGAGGCATTATGTACAATATTTCTATGGTAGAGGATAGGCAGGAATTTATAGCTGAAAGTGCTTTTCATGATTATAGTTGCCTATGCTGTCACTGTAGATCAAGATCAGTCTGCATAAAATGTACAGTCTGATCTTAGGTCTCAGTACACTGTTCACTTTGCTGAGATATTCTGGAGAAAAAAAAAAACTTTGAAATTGCGATTACACTGGCAATTGGAAGTGAAGTAATTTCTGATTGAGTAAACCCTTTCGTTCGGCAAATCAGAAATTGTGTTATTTTTTTATCATAGAATTATACCAAGATATTAATTTAGAATGGATGCTGATGACGGTCTTCACCATCCATTCCAAATTATATTCTTGGTATATATTCTCGGCTATGGAAAATACTGGTAAGCACTGTCACAGGATCCTTGGATACTGTAGCAAAGTATATGTAATATATAAACCACAACCCAACCCCAAGGCAAGCTCAATGCATTACCCAAGGACAAGTTTATGTATACAAGTTGTATACAGATTCAAGAGAAGAAAATTTCAAACCTAAGCCAATCAAGCTTTATAGGAGTTTTGTGGGATCCGACATACATATTATGGATATTTACCAAACTCTATTTAATTCCATTAACTCAGCTGGGAAAACTTTGCATACAAAATCAAGCCCAGCTGCCAACATAAACAAACAGCACTTTATTCTGTAGTTCTGCTCTGGTGCAGTTGGAGGAATAGAGTGATTACGAAGCTGAGCTTACTGCCTATGTGGTACTGATCACATTTGGACAGTGTAGATCAAGATCAGACATAAGACAGCTTCTGGGAGAAAAATATGGGAAAAGCCGAAACTACTTGTCACATGCTACAGCTTGTTCCCTGAATTCTGTGTATGTAAGAGGGACGATAGTTTCCTTTTCTCAAATATTTCTGTTAGGCCTCGACTCCTTTCCACACAATCTTCAGTTTTAACGGAGAAGGCTTTTGAAAACCGTATGGAAAAAATAGACATTTGCTACTTTTTTTCTCACAATATTTTCTGCCTTTTTTCAGGCAAATCTGTTCTGTAGTTCTGTTCTTGCACAGTATGCCAAGCTGAACTTATTACCTGTAAGACACTGATCACATTTCAGACATAAAACAGCTTCTGGAAGGAAAATATGGGAAAAAGGAGAAGTTTGTCATATGCCATAGCTCCTGTTCCCTCCATACTGAGCATAGAAGAAGGTAGATAGTTTCCTTTCCTTCAAATATTTGAGCCATGCTCCATGATGTATGATACCGATCATGCCATCACATAATTATGAATCTAAAATGGCCACTTTTTTAACAGTCGCCTTAATCATGAGGTACATTTGTCCTTATGCATATAGAAAAATTGACCAAAAACAAAAAGTTTCGGCCCAGGTCAGCCTGCCCTGACTGCGCAGGCTGACCTAGGTCTAAACTTTTTGTAGATGCATTAAGCCCCCTTTTCACAGAGCATGGCTCATTTCTGTTAGCCCTTAACTCCTTGCCACACAATCTTGAGTTTTAATGACCCTGATGGAGAAGGCTTTTGAAAACATTGTGGAAAGAGGAGAAAATGCTCCTTTTTCCACAATGTTTTCTGCCTTTTTCAGGCAAATCTCACCATTTGAGCCACATTACATTTGCTGTCTAGACATGCTTCAATTTAAAGAAGTCTTAAATATTGTTGTGTAGTAATGGCTTAACATCCTGATTTTTTTTTTTGTCACCACGAAGGAAAAAAATTTTGGAAACATCATGGGAAGGGGAAAAAAAGCTGGTGAACAACATTTTCTTCTTTTCCCACAATGGTTTTTGAGTCGCCTGGTTGCGTAGCAACCAGGCTCTCATTGTTATCATCCTGATCTATGGGGTGACGTAGGCATACCTCCGGCCTTGTACTGCTTCCTGGCCGAGTTCCGGTTTACGAGATAAAACATAGTTTTCTAATTATTCGGTAAACAACCCAGTTTCTGTCGTAAATAACTTACAATTGTGCCTTTGTGATAATGAGTATGTCTACAAAGACTTAGCTTTTTAACGGTTTAAACCTTTGAAACAATCTTTTCGTCCACATGGGTACACGATATCCTATCGCTTACACAGACGTCATCTTTAAATATAGCGCATTATGTATATATCTAAAAATAGACGTCGTGACCTAAAGTTTGCGGACACGCTGAAAAATACTCTCCGACGACAAGCGTCTTTACTACGACACGCTTTTATTTGTGGACAGTTCTCAGTGAAAATGGTTCGATAATTACCCATTTGAAGTACATTCTGAATCTCACAATCTGTCCTTAATTGTTAAAAGTCTCATTACAATTCAACACTCAACTTACGGTCGGAAAGAGAAAGGCGATACCGAGTTGACATTGAAGATTTCAATGGAGATTTTTCTCAACAGTTGGCTATTTTTTTAAAACAAATTTATAACGACTTGGAATGATTGCATTGCCTTCTTAAACATTCTTACACGTTGCTTCTTCAGAGCTTTTTATTCTAGACTTTAAATACTTTGCACACCAATATTCTAGGTGCACAGAGATCGTACATAGCGTATGTAATGCGCACGGTTCTAGGCTGTACCAAGTCATCGCTTAGCAGGTGCTTCCTGGAATGTAACTGTGTGACAAATATAGATCTTATAATCACGTGACGTGTAACGTCATTTGCACCACGGAATTCTTTATAAATTTACATATTTATGAATCAGTCGCTGTTCAAAGCGGCCCTTATTTTCAACGTACACCGACCTAAAGCTTTAACGATCCATGCAGAGAGAGTGTTTAAAGTATACTTTTTTTGATTAATTGTTTTTCGTTTTTAAAGAGGTGAATTTGTAAAACTCTGCTGTTTTTTTGTTTTTTTTTTAATGTGCGATTAACCTAGATCTAGTATTTATGAAACAACAATTTATTAGTGCGGGTGTCAGTATGCAAGGTGCTTTCGTAACTGCCAAAATCTGAATTCAGACGAGAATTCGACTTGAAACTACACAGTTCTAACAACCAGCAATCTGAGAACTTGACTTTTTACTCCACTACATTTCAAATATAATAGAACATATTAATGTTAACCCACTCGAACAAGTTCTTTATTGGCGTGTTTGTAATCTTGTCTAGGGTTGTTGTAAAGGGTAATTTAGAGCGAACCGCAAACATTTAGTTTAAGCCAAAGCAGTATACATGTAGATCTCTAAAATTTTCAATTGGTGTGGAAGCAGTACTAATTCCTGGGACGTTATAAAACAGAGACAAAGTTAAAAGGCTGACGATCATGCCATTGGGTTATATTGTTTTTCTTGAGCTGTAGCAGCCACATTCTTAGAGTCCACTGTGGACAAAAATTGAACCCAGATAGCAACAAATACAAATTATTTCCAAAGGACAAGTAGATTACTGAGTCAAATATTGGTGTGTGCTCCAGAGACATTTCAGTCCTATGATCATGAAATTGCCAGGCTGTTTGTCTTAATAATATTTTTTGACAAAACTGAAAGTAGGTCACCAGGGGTTAAAAGAAAAAGGTTGTCACTAGGTCATATCAGACAGAACCGTAATAGATCTAGTACTGTAGAATCCATTTATTTTCAGTCCAGTACTCACGGAACTTGTCAGGCTTAGATTAGATATGGGTGAGTTGCAAAAGAGTATTTTTGGCCTAAAAGTTTGTCACTAGATCCAATACCAGAAGACAAAGTTCAATTGAGTTCCATACTGATGTTGCCTAAATGGTCCTCTTGTAAAATTGTTCAAGTGGTTCAGCTCTGTTTCTATAAACTTCACAGAAGCTTCAGAACTGAGTAGTAACATTTCAAAATAACAGCCTCTGAAACTATATAAACAATTATACCCAAATTTCATATCTAGCATCCTGTATTTGGAAAGGACAATTATTGAAATTAAACGATATATGTATAACCATGTTGTCCAATTTTAGAAAATTTGTGTCATATAAAACAACTTGCTCTAAATCTGGGGAGAAAATGTATTCCCTATTCTACTGAAATTATTTAGAATGCTTGTTTTAGCAAAATGTGTAAGAATGAAGATATACATGTAAGTTAAGTCACCCAGATTCTGCACTAGAAAAACATTTTTATCAAACTAGAACCATAATTTTTGTCCACATTCTTTACAGGCATTATCAAGCTAGGGAGGAACTGTAAATATTGATTTAACTTAGACTGTTATTACGCCCCATTGAATTTCGGGGTGGGGAGGGAGATATGGTTTTCATGTTGTCTGTCCGTCCGTCTGTTCGTCTGTCCGATCTTCCGTCCATTCAGACAGATATGTTCTAAAATCATTGACGAAAGTTAATGAAACTTCATACATGTGGTCCTCATGATAGTCCTCCGATACACTTTTTTTTTTAAAATGTAATGCCTTGTCATGGAAAAAGGGCGCTTGATGTCTTTCGGTTGTATTTTGTTTTTGTTTTTAAAGCGGTGTCATAGCAAAAGGGGGTTTGATGTATATTTCCATTCTGGACCAATCTCTTTAACTACTGGACAAAATTTTATGAAAATTCATATTTATATTGTTTATCATAAGCCACAGACAATCAGTATTTGTTTTTATTTAATGAAATTCCCTATCATGGAAAAGGGGGGCTTAATGTATATTTTCACCAATAACAAAAAAAGGTCATTTACATGCAAAACAAAATACCTCTTATAATCATGTTTCTATAAAAAAAAAGTTTTTTTTCGGAGGTGGATATCATTTCAACGAAATGACTTGTTTTGTATTGATTGTACCTTTTGAAAACCATTTTTTTAAATGAAGTCGCCTGGGGTAAGAGACTTTGAACTTTTTAAACCTGTTCCTTGTGCCTAAATTTTAATTCTCACCACATATATTTGTTTTAATGTAAATTTTAATATGTCTGTAATTTTAGGATGACAACTTAGAAATATGCTTGCATATAATACTGTCTTATAGTTAAGTTATTTTGTATCTCGAATGCGTTTAATAGATTTGAACAAAAAAGGGTGAAAACTTCTAACCCATTACCATCCAGGCGACTCTCAGGACTATCAGTCCTTTGATTTTACTTTCAAAAGCATGTTCCATAGTATGAGCCACATTTAATTTGACATCTGCAACTTGTTTTCAGAGCTGACAAGTTTAAATTTCTGTAGTCTGGTAGTGAGTTGACCCTTGAATCGCCTTTCACGACTATGGTTGCCTTTGCAGCCAGTGTAGATCAAGATCAGGCTGTACAAAACCCACAGCCTGATCTTTGATCAACACTGTCCACTTTGCTGCAATACTGTAGACAAAAGAGACCATAAAACTGCAATTTTTTCTAGGTTAAAAATGCCTACCGGTAATATGTTTTTTCTGAGAGTTAAGTAGTTTTACTTATACTAGTTTTCCATAAAACCAGTTTTTCTTGGTTATTGGTGTATATGATTATATATCTATTGTATTTTCAATTTTTCACATTTTGCCATATATAATATATAATAAATTATAGGTATGAATTATTAATTTCATCTTGATAGAAACTAGATCTAATTTAATTTATACATTCCGGTACTTCAATATACAGCTTTCTTCATCCCCAAGATTGGTTTTAACCCTTTACCACATAATCCCGACTTTTAATGACCCTGAGAAAGAAGCCTTTTGAAAACAATGTGAGAAAAGGAGAAAATGCTGGTAACCAGCATTTTCTCCTTTTTCTGCCATGTTTTCTACCCTTTCCAAAACAAATTATAATTTTGCAGTCACATTTAATTTGTCGTCTGCAGATGCTTTCAATTTGGACTAGTCTGAAATTGTCGTCTGGTAAAGAGTCAACTCTTGACATCATTTGCAGACAACAACTTGAATGTGATTCAAATGATTAGATTCATCTTTGAAAGGACAGAAAACATTGTGGGAGAAGGTTACCAGGTTTTTTTCCTTCTTTCACCAGCATTTTTTTCCTTTTCCCACAGTGCTTTTTAAATTACTCTTCTTCCCTCAGGGTTGTTAAAACACTAGATTGTCTGGTATAGGGTTAAACCTTTACCAGACATTTCTGTTTTAACAACCCAGAGGAAGATTGATTGATTGATTGATTGATTGATTGAATGGTGTTTTATGCCGGGCCTTTCAACAGCATTTCAGTCATAATTATCATAACAACCCACAGTTCCATGCATGTCCCGGACTTCAACAGTAATAGGCTAGGGCTCTGAAGTGTCTAGCCCATATTACACTCCCATGAAAAATCCAGTACTTCTGTTGAGGTTCAAACACGGGACCTCCAGGTTAAAAGTCCTACACTTTACCACTGAACCAGGCAGGAATCCCCCCAACAAGGAAAAGGGCTTTCAAAACAATGAAGGAAAAAGAGAAACGCTGCTAACTAGCACAAGGTCCATTTCTCTTTATCTTTACTAGCCTTTCAAAGGCCAATCCCATAATCTGAGCCATATTCATATTTGTATTTTTTGTATCCTTTCAAAGGCAAATCCAATAATTTGAGAAACATTTGTTAGAAATTCTAGCTTTCAAAGCTGAATCCCATAATTTATTAGCCACATTTAATCTGTAGGAAAATCTACCCTTTCAAAGGCAAATCCCATCATTTGAGCCACAGTCTGTAAATTCTACCCATTAAAAGGCAAATCCCATCATTTGAGGAAACTTTGATTTGTATCTTTTCAACCCTTCAACAGCAAATCCAGTCATTTGAGCCACAGTATAATTTGTATTACATGTATTACATCATCTTAGCAAAATTTAATTTGTACCCCTCAAGGGCAAATCCTGTCATTCTACCACATTTAGTTTGTAAATTCTACCTTTTCAAAGGCAAATCGCATCATTTGTACCACATTTAATTTGTATATTCTACCTTTTCAAAAGCAAATCCCATCATCTGAATCACATTTAGTTTGTAAATTCTACCTTTTCAAAGGCAAATCCCATCATTTGAATCACACTGCATTTGTAATTTCTACCCTTTCAAAGGCAAATCCCATCATTTGTGCCACATTTAATTTGTAAATTCTACCTTTTCAAAGGCAAATCCAATCATTTGAGCCCCATTTAGTTTGTAAATTCTACCCTTTCAAAGGCAAATCCCATCACTTGTGCCATATCTAATTTGTAAATTCTACTTTTTCAGAGACAAATAGCATCATTTTAGCCCCATTAAGTTTGTAAATTCAACCTTTCCGAAGGCAAATCCCATTGTTTGTGCCACATTTAATTTGTAAATTCTACCTTTTCAAAGGCAAATCCAATCATTTAAACCACATTTAGTTAGTAAATTCTACCTTTTCAAAGGCAAATCCCATCATTTGTGCCACATATAATTTGTAAATTCTACCTTTTCAAAGGCAAATCCAATCATTTGTGCCACATATGATTTGTAAATTCTACCTTTTTAAAAGCAAATCCCATCATTTGAATCACACTGAGTTTGTAATTTCTACCCTTTCAAAGGCAAATCCCATCATTTGTGCCACATTTAATTTGTAAATTCTACCTTTTCAAAGGTAAATCCAATCATTTAAACCACATTTAGCTTGTAAATCCTACCCTTTCAAAGGCAAATCCCATCATTTGTGCCACATTTAATTTGTAAATTCTCCCTTTTAATGGCAAATCCTATCATTTGAATCACATTTAATTTGTCAACTTCAAATTCTTTCAATGTGGACAAACTTTAAGTTGCAGTGCTTTGCTTTAACCCTTTGCTACACAATCCGAGTTTTAACGACCCCAAAGAAGGAGGCTTTTGAGAACATTGTGGGGAAGGGAGAAAATGCTGGTAACCAGCATTTTCTACTTTTCCCACAATGTTTTCTTTCCCTAAACAAGAGGGCCATGATGGCTCTGTATCGCTCCACTGGCTTATAAATATAAACCATAAATACTAAACATTTCAATTCTGAGCCAAATGGTTACAAAGTTTTCTCTGTAAAAGCCCATGTGAAAGTTGAGACCCGCAGGGCAAGCACCATTTTGATCCCAGAGCTATAATTACTTGAACCCTGGTAGAGGTCTACAAGATAAAGCCACATGCCAAAATAATACAAGTCTATGCTGTATGGTTATAAATAAGGTGATTTTCAAGTTTCGTCCATATGAAGCCTCTGTAAAACACAAGAGGACCATGATGGTCCTAAATCGCTCACCTGAAATGCAACTCAGCTGTCATTGTTATGGCCACTTGCCTCTTGTTTTTTGCTCTGCATATAAGCCAACGTTCACAGATATGGCCTTCATATTCAGTCTTAATATTGTGATTATACCTTTTTTATGAGTAGGTCCAAAAATAAATTAGATATGCAATGACCTTTTGATAGACAGGCAAATGAAAAGTTGACAACAATTAGACAATAATTGCAGAAAGCAGTTAAAAGACTCAGTGTTTCCCAATAGTGGCACATACCTGGTACGGATTGACATCTGCAACAGCCTAAAATAGGGTTCCACTTATAATGATACTCAGGGGACTGAAGAAATCATATCGTTTTATCTGAATATCATTTTAATTAACTGATGTATATTCTTATAAAAAGAGACCCTGTTGGGACCAAGGGATTAATGTCATTATAAGCAATATATCGTATTAAGCAATATAGTAATAAGCAAAGTTTACTGCAATTGTTGCAGAGATGCTCAAGAAATTAATTAATATTTTAGCAGATCAGTATTGAGTTGACTCTTTTCAAGATATAATGGTGATCAACCTCTTTCCCACAACCACTTGCAAGAAGACTCAACACCATAATGCTACATGCCAAATATGAAAGCTCTAGCCCTTATGGTTTGGGACAAGAAGATTTTTAAAGATTTCCCTCTTTATCTCTATGTGAAATCTGAGACCAACAAAATATGGCTAATTTTCACACCAGGGCCATAATTTTAAGTGTTTTGGTAGAAGGCCACTAGATGATGCAACATGCCAAATATGAAAGCTCTAGCCCTTACGGTTTGGGACAAGAAGATTTTTAAAGATATCCTTCTTTATCTCTATGTGAAATCCGAGACCCCACAACATAAGGCCAATTTTTAACACCAGGGCCATAATTGAAGTATTTTGGTAGAGGGTCACTAAATGATGCTACATGCCATATATGAAAGCTCTAGCCCTTACGGTTTGGGACAGGAAGATTTTTAAAGATTTCCTTCTTTATCTCTATGTGAAATCCGAGAACCCACAACATAGGGCCAATTTCCACACTAAGGCCATTACTTGAAGTATTTTGGTAGAGGGCCACTAGATGATACTACATGCCACATATGAGAGTTCTAGCCCTTACGGTTTTGGACAAGAAGATTTTCAAAGATTTCCTTCTTTATCTCTATGTGAAATCCAAGAACCCACAACATAGGGCCATTTTCAACACTAGGGCTATAATTTGAAGTATTTTGGTAGAGGGCCACTAGATGATGCTACATGCCACATATGAAAGCTCTAGCCCTTACGGTTTGGGACAAGAAGATTTTTAAAGATTTCCTTCTTTGCCTCTATGTGAAATCCGAGACCCCACAACATAGGGCCAATTTTTAACACCAGGGCCATAATTTGAAGTATTTTGGTAGAGGGTCACTAGATGATGCTACATGCCATATGTGAAAGCTCTAGCCCTTACGGTTTGGGACAAGAAGATTTTTAAAGATTTCCTTCTTTATCTCTATGTGAAATCCGAGAACCCACAACATAGGGCCAATTTCCACACTAGGGCCACAATTTGAAGTGTTTGGTAGAGGGCCCCTAGATGATGCTACATGCTATATATGAAAGCTCTAGCCCTTACAGTTTGGGACAAGAAGATTTTTAAAGTTTTTTCTTTCGGTTGCCATAGCGACCAGAGTTCTTAATGGAATTCAATTCTTTGAATTATTTTGAAAGAGCATGACCTAAGGATTATTTCTGTGAAGTTTGATTGAAATCTGATTATTAGTTTAGGAGGAGAAGATTTTTTTTTGTAATTGTGAACGGACGGACGGAGGGACAGACGGACGACGGACCTTGACCGATCACAATAGCTCACCCCGCGCACTTCGTGCTCAGGTGAGCTAATAAGACCCCTGATGCAAGGCTAATTTCAAACAAAAATCAAAATTGATCCAGATTTGGTAGCCCTTGGGTTTGCGGTTAGGAGCAAAAAGATTTTTTGAATTTTCACGCTATAAGCACATGTTTATGACCCATGAGATAGGACTAATTTTGACACAACTTGAGTAACTTTGGAAGAGGTTATTTAGATTACATTCATACAATATTACAGCTGTAACTCAAGGTAAGGAACAACAAGACTTTTTAAGTTCTCACTGTATTAGCCTATGTAAAGCTTGTGACTTATTGGGTGAAGCAGTTTCAGAGACGATGAGCTTGATGGCCTTAGGCCTGTGGAGCTAAAAAGCAGTATCTTTTTCATGAGCTACAATGACGTTAGTATATACAAGCTTTTGGAAAAGATTTTTAAAGAATTTCCAATACTTTTCAGTTTTGTAGCCATAGCAGCCATAGCTTTTAACAGAACTTAATTCTTTGAAGACATTCTGAAGAACATCATGGCAATATGATATCTGTAAAGTTTGGTCAAAATGGGAAGAGTGGTTTCAATGAAAAAGATGGAACAATCTTGGTAGAAGTCTACAATATGAATCTGCATGCCAAATTTTTACAGTAAGGATAAAAAAAGATATCTTAAATTTTCACTATGTAAGCCTAAAATTTGTGAACCCTGGAGTGGGACAAATTTTGATCCCAAGGCTCAAAACATGCCAAATTTGTTAGTCCTATGCTTTATGGTTAGAAACAGGAAGATTGTCTGGAAGTCTTCACTATATAAGCCCTTATAAAACTTTGACCCCAGGGCTACAGTCGGACTACATGGGGAATATGTGTATTAGAAGAATAACATGCCAAATTTGGAAGTTCTTTGCCTTATGGCTAGTAACAAGACGGTTTCTGAACTTTTCACTCCATAAACCCATGTAAAACTTGTGACTCTTGGTGCAGGGCCAAACTTGATCCTAGGGCTGTAACTTGGGCCCTCCTTGTAGTTGTCCACTAGATAATGCTGTAATTATGCAAAATTTGGTAGCCCTAAGCCTTATGGCTATGTACACCAAGACTTAAAAGTTTTCTCTATATAAGCCCACGTAAATCTTGTGAAACCTCCCCCCCCACACCCCTGCATGAGGCCAAATTGACCCCAGGACTGTAATTTGGGCACTTTTGGTAGACCCCCACTAGATCAAGCTAAATGCAAAATTTGGTAGCTCTAGGCCTTATGGCTAGGTACAGGAAGATTTCTTAACTTGTCACTATGTAAGCCCATGTAAAACTTGTGACCCCTGCGGCAGGGCCAATTTTGACCCCAGGGCTAAAATTTTGGGTCACTTTGTAGAAGCCCACTAGATAAAGCTACATGCAAAATTTGGTAGCTCTAGGCCTTATGGCTAGGTACTGGAAGATTTGTAAAGTTTTCTCTATATAAGCCTATGTAAAACTTGTGACCCATGGGGCAGAGCCAATTTTGACCCCAGGGCTATGATTTGAAGAAACATGATAGAGGTCTACTACATAAAGCTACATGCCAAATTTGGTAGCCCTATGCCTTATGGTTTCAGACAAGAAGATTTTTAAAGATTTCCAATATTTTTCAGTTTTGTTGCCATGGCAACTAGAGTTTTTGAAGGAATCAAATTCTTTCAAGAAATTCTGAAGAGGACCATGGCAGGATCATTTCTGTGAAGTTTCATGAAAATTGGATGGGTAGTTTCAGAGAAGAAGATGTTTGAAATAAAAGTTAACGCACGGACACACGGACGCACGCACGACGGACACCTGGCCATGACATAAGCCTGCTGGCCTTTGGCCAGTGCAGCTAAAAAACAATTTCCACTATTTAAATCACCTTTTATTTGTTGTCTGCAAAATTGCTCTCAAGTTGGACTGGTCTAAAATTTTGTTGTTTGGTAAAGAGTTAAGACACTTGTACAAACAAGAGGGCCATGATGGCCCTGTATCGCTCCACTGGCTTATAAATATAAACCATAAATACTAAACATTTCAATTCTGAGCCAAATGGTTTCAAAATGAAGACTTACAAAGTTTTCTCTGTAAAAGCCCATGTGAAAGTTGAGACCCGCAAGGCAAAGCCATTTTTGATCCCAGAGCTATAATTACTTGAACCCTGGTAGAGGTCCACAAGATAAAGCCACATGCCAAAATAATACAAGTCTACGCTGTATGGTTATGAATAAGGTGATTTTCAAGTTTTGTCCATATGAAGCCTCTGCAAAACATAAGACCCCTGATGCAAGGCTAATAAAAAAAAAAAAAATCAAAACAGGAAGATTTCTTAAGTTGTCACTATGTAAGCCCATGTAAAACTTGTGACCCCTGCGGCGGGGCCAATTTTGACCCCAGGGCTAAAATTTTGGCCCACTTGGTAGAGGCCCACTAGATATAGCAACATGCAAAATTTGGTAGCTCTAGGCCTTATGGCTAGGTACAGGAAGATTTTTAAAGTTTTCTCTATATAAGCCTATGTAAAACTTGTGACCCCTGGGGCAGAGCCAATTTTGACCCCAGGGCTATAATTTGAACAAACTTGAAAGAGGTCTACTACATAAAGCTACATGCCAAATTTGGTAGCCCTATGCCTTATGGTTTCAGACAAGAAGATTTTTAAAGATTTCCAATATTTTTCAGTTTTGTTGCCATGGCAACCAGAGTTTTTGAAGGAATCAAATTCTTTCAAGAAATTCTGAAGAGGACCATGGCAGGATCATTTCTGTGAAGTTTCATGAAAATTGGATGAGTAGTTTCAGAGAAGAAGATGTTTGAAATAAAAGTTAACGCATGGCCGGACGGACAGACGGACGGACGTACGGACAGACGGACGCACGACGGACACCGGGCCATGACAAAAGCCCGCTGGCCTTCCGCCAGTGGAGCTAAAAATCCAGTGCCTTGGATGCAAGTCTGGCCCAGGACTTCTGGATCACTTATCAAACAATGCAACCTCTATACCACCTGAGATCCATTAACTTCTGAAAATGCCACATTTTGATATTTTCATTGAGGGTAAAAACCTGTTCCAGTCTGTGCCAGGTACATAAAAGCCAAAGTTTTTCAGGAAAGAGTTTCAAGATGTTCTGTGCTGTCTGATCCTCCATTATATAAAACTGACCAAAATTATCCCTCAAGGTATATATATCCTGCTCGGGTAGCTCAGTGGTAAGCATATTTGACTCGTGACCTGGTGGTTGAGAGTTCGATACCAATTGAGGCAAATTTTCTTTCAGGCAAATTTTCGCCTATCACCTGTGATGCATGTGAGAAAAATAGTCAGTGGCTTTGGAAAGGAAGTTGTGTCAGTACTGGTGTGAGAAAGCCAGAAAACACTTGAGTGCGTCACTGACTGCCATGATATGACCTGAGCTGTTAAAATAGCGTTAAACTCCAATACAAACCAAACCCTATGGGTATGTACTCCAACTACCTAAACAAGAGGGCCATGATGGCCCTGTATCGCTCCACTGGCTTATAAGTATAAACCATGAAGAGAAGTCTTCACTATATAAGTCCTTATAAAACTTTGACCCCAGGGCTACAGTCAGACTAAATGGGGAATATGTGTATTAGAAGAATAACATGCCAAATTTGGGAGTTCTTGGCCTTATGGATAGTAACAAGACGGTTTCTGAACTTTTCACTCCATAAACCCATGTAAAACTTGTGACCCCTGGTGCAGGGCCAAACTTGATCCTAGGGCTGTAACTTGGGCCCTCTTTGTAGTTGTCCACTAGATAATGCTATAATTATGCAAAATTTGGTAGCCTAAGCCTTATGGCTATGTACACCAAGATTTAAAAGTTTTCCCTGTGTAAGCCTATGTAAATCTTGTGAACCCCCCCACCCCCCAGCATGAGGCCCAATTGACCCCAGGACTATAATTTGGGCACTTTTGGTAGACCCCCACTAGATCAAGCTAAATGCAAAATTTGGTAGCTCTAGGCCTTATGGCTAGGTACAGGAAGATTTTTAAAGTTTTCTCTATATAAGCCTATGTAAAACTTGTGACCCCTGGGGCAGAGCCAATTTTGACCCCAGGGCTATAATTTCACGAAACATGATAGAGGTTTACTACATAAAGCTACATGCCAAATTTGGTAGCTCTAGGCCTTATGGTTTCAGACAAGAAGATTTTTAAAGTTTTCTCTATATAAGCCTATGTAAAACTTGTGACCCATGGGGCAGAGCCAATTTTGACCCCAGGGCTATAATTTCAAGAAACATGATAGAGGTCTACTACATAAAGCTACATGCCAAATTTGGTAGCCCTATGCCTTATGGTTTCAGACAAGAAGATTTTTAAAGATTTCCAATATTTTTCAGTTTTGTTGCCATGGCAACTAGAGTTTTTGAAGGAATCAAATTCTTTCAAGAAATTCTGAAGAGGACCATGGCAGGATCATTTCTGTGAAGTTTCATGAAAATTGGATGGGTAGTTTCAGAGAAGAAGATGTTTGAAATAAAAGTTAACGCACGGATGGACGGACGGACGGATGACGGACACCGGGCCATGACATAAGCCCGCTGGCCTTCAGCCAGTGGAGCTAAAAACTAAAAAAATCAACATCAATGTTCATATGGCATCAATGAAACTTTTGGCAGCCTTAATACTGATAAAAAATTTATGTGATTCTGATTGGCTTATCTGTTATATACAATTAAACTCCAGGAATTCTATCATTTCCTGTATCCTTCATCAAACAATGCAAATTGTTGGCAAAGTAATTCACAGGTTGTACAAAAATAGGTCACATAAATACTTTTAGTGGTTTCTTGAAAGTCTGCAGTATGATAAGTTTGAACAACAAATAAATAACAACAAGGCCAAAATGGCCCTGATGTGCTCACCTGAGCCTGTCTACCTTCAGAACACTCATCAGTATTGGGCTGAAAATACCCAAATGGCCTCTAGAGTGTTCAGAATGTTTTTCTAAGATTTGTCTCAATGACCTACTTTTTTACTACTTTTAACTCATTTTGGAACTCATCTGAGCTATCATCAAGACAAACATTCTGACCAACTTTCATGACTATTAAATTGAAAGTGTTTCCTCTAGCATGTATACAAGGTTTTTCTAAGATTTGTACCAGTGACCTACTTTTTGATCAGAAATGATTAAGTTTCAAACCTGACTGAGATCATATCGAGACAAACACTCTTATAAACTTTTATGATTGAATATTGGACAGAAAATGTTACCTTTAAAGTTTTTCTCTAAACTCTGCCTCAGAGACCCACTTTCTGATCTGACATAACCTCATTTCAAACTAATCTGAGATATCAAGAAAAACATTCTGACCAAGTTTCATGAATACTGGACAGAAAATATGGCATCTTAAGTTTACACAGGGTTTTCAAATATTTGATCATGTGATCAACTGTTTTTGAACTGAATTGATTTATTTTTACACTCATCCTTGACCTCATCAATACAAACATTCTGACCATTATTAAAAGTACTGGATAGAAAATGTGACCTCTAGAGAGAATACAAGGTTTTTCAAAGTGACCTAAATGTACTTTTATGCCAGACTTGACCCATTTTCAAACTTGTAAACAGTATTATCTGACATCGAGACAAACATTCTGACCAATTTAAATGAGTACTGGACTGAAAATATGGCCTCTTGAGTGTACATTAGGTTTTCAAAGATTTTACACAGTTACCATCTTTTTCACCAAACATGACCCGTTTTTAAACTTGTCCGAGCTATCATCAAGGTAAACATTCTGGTTAACTTTTACGAAATGTGGGCAATGTAACCCCATTTTTTAAACTTTTCCAAGAAATCATCAAGACAAATATTTTGACTAATTTCTGTGAGTGTTGGATTGAAAATGTGGCTTTCACAGGTTTTTCAAAGATTTTTTCCAGTGACAATAGTGAATTTCTATTTTTGAGTCACAATTATTTTTATGCCCTTGCCATGAAAAGGGGGGAGAAGATAGAGTGTTACCCGTGTGTGTTTGGTAAGCACATATGTGTGTGTTAGGTCAAACATTAACTTTTTTCCAGCTGTCCAGGATATCATCAAGACAAACATTCTGACCAACTTCATGTGTTTTTGATAGAAATGTGGCCTCTTGAGTGTACACAATGTTTTTCAAAGATTTGATCTGGTGACCTACTTTTGAACTGGGCATGACCCATTCTCATTTTTGTCCAAGATATTATCAAGAGAAACATTCTGATCAGTTTCATGAGTATCTGACTGAAAATGTGGCCTCTAGAGAGTACACATACAGCAAAATTTGAAAAGCTCAACTTGCATGTGCCTAGTTAAGCTAAAAAGGAATTTGAAGAACGTTATAAACACTGAAGATAAAAATATTTCACATAATGGCCAATAAACTCTTTACCAAACGACAAAATTTTAGACTTCCCCAAACTGAAAGCTTTTGCAGATGACACTAGAAATATGTCACCGACATGGATGCCCGAAAACCCCCCCCCCCCATGACAAAGGTAACATCTTTTGTGCCAAACAACTTCAAAATCCAACCAAGTTGGCTGGACACAAAAACTATCATCATAATGAATGAAGCATATATTGACGAAGTTCAATTGAGCACTGTGGCCTTGACCCTTCAGCTAGCAAAATGGCTTTGGTGCGCAAAATATTGTCCATCCATGGTGATCATTATACCATATTATTCAGAAATCCAACGATGCATGTCACACTCATGCAAGACAGGAACACCTGTCATTACTTTAATTGTAGCAAATATTGACAAAGTTCAACCAAGCACTGTGACCTTGAACTTTGAGCTGGCGACACAATTGATGCACCTGATACATTGTTTATCCATGGTGATCATTTGTAATAAATCATTTTAGAATCTGACCATGCACCTGGAAGTTTTTGGCACCACTGAAAGACGACAAGTTGCATGCAACAACCGTGTCGCCAGCCAAAAGGTCAAGGTCACAGTGCTTGGCTGAACTTTTTTCAATATTTGCTACAATTATACCGATGTCAGTTCATGCTAGAACACTACAGTTCAGGCTAGAACTCCACATGTCATTGATAACTTGGCAAGAGTGTTGCAATCTATTGACTGCTATGGCCAGAATGTTGCACTCTACTGACTGCTTTGGCCAGAATATTACAATGTCATGGACATTTTGGCCAGGGTGTCTGTTTTAGGCAAGACTGGTGCAATGTCATGGATGCTTTGGCTAGAATGATGCAATTTTGTTCAAAATGTTGCATTTTTGGCAAGAACATTGCTATTAATGACTGTTTGGTTGCACTCTTTAATGTATCTCTTTGGTAATAATAATTTTTTTTAACTTTTCCCACAAAATTGTCTATTCTTTCCAAAATGAATTAAATCAACCACTTTGATTTTCTCATCTGTAAACACTTTAAGTACTGTCGAGTCTCAAAATTATGTCTTCTGGCAAACAGTTAATACTTTGCACCACATGAAACTCTTACAACTGAGTCATGCTATGGCAAAAGGGGGCTTAATGCATCTCTGTAATGCATTCTATCAAACAAAACATCACATAATTGTGGATCCATAAAATATATTTTGTCTAACAACCGACTATCTCATAAGGTAAAATGGTCCTTGGACATGCAGAAAATTGACCAATAGCGAAAGGTTTCGGCCAAGCTCGATACCTTTTGCAGATGCAATAAGCCCCCTTTTCACAGAGCATGGCTCAATTGTATGATTCCCAGATTCCAGAGTTTCCCAAACACTAGACAGTTGTTCCACATTAAGCTTCACAAAGTTTTAGACTTGGCCAAATTGAAAGCATTTTGCAGATGAAAAATAAGGTATGGCTACAATCATTAAATTCGCCTTTGAAAGTTACAATACACTGTTGGAAAAAGGGACTCTGCTGATTATTAGTGTTTTCTCCTTTGCTTACAATGTTTTCAAAAGCAATCTCATCAAGACTCAATACATATGGGATTGTTTGGCAAACGATTACACAACATTACAACATAAACAATAATCAGAGATATAAATAATAATCTTATCTATTAATTTTGATTGATTCGCACCCCAAAACTATTTGAAGCAATTGGTCTCCATTCTTCTCTTCTTAAAAGCTTCAGAAAATTGTTCAGAAATCACTTGAAAGTAAAAAAAAACTTTTTTTCATTTTTTCATTCATTTGATCACTGTTGTTTGCTTATTTGTTGTTTATTGCTCCTTTCAACATTATTTCAGTTATTTCATGGTAGGCCCACTGAACCCATCTATATTTTCCTGGTGTTCCTTAGTAGTGTTCACTTTTAACTTGTTATCAGCCAACAAAATTCAAGGACTGTCCATATTGAAAGCACTTCCAGACATAAAAAATAGATAAATTTGAATGTGGCTCAAATGACAGAATTTCTTGCTGAAAGCATAGAAAACATTGTCAAAGTACAAGAAAAATTTAATGCTCTTCAACAGCATTTGCTCTGTTTTCCCCAACGTTTTCAAAACTTTTCTGCCTCAGGTTTTTACAAACAACAGTGTCTGATTTCAAATCAGCCCTGTAAATCAATTTATTCCTACCTTAGAATACTTGAAAATGCATCTTTTTTTACCTGCCAGAAAATGTGAAATTCATGTGGGTTTATTAGCATTTCTTTCATATGTACGTTTTTTCATCTGGAGGGCCCTCAGTATTTATAAACCTGATAAACAGAACTATCATTACATGTGGTATGATATTGCCCATCATTCTTCCTTCCAACATCTTTGTAAATGTTAATCCTTTACCAATGCAACCCTGAGGAAGAAGGCTTCTTGAAAACATCATGAGAAAATGAGAAAGTATAGGTAACCAGCGTTTTCTCCTTTTCCCACATTATGTTTTCTACCCAGCCAAAAACAAACCAGATAAAAAGAGTTACCGTTCGTGACATGTGGTATGATAGACATTGATCATAATTCTTCCTTCCAGTGTCTTTGAAGCTGTTAATATGTTACCAAGGCAACCGTAAGAAAGAATGCTTTTGGAAAACATTGTGGGAGAAGGAGAAAATGCTGGTAACAGTATTTTCTCCTTCCCGACAACATTTTTCTATGTAGCCAAAAACAAACCTGATAAAAAGACCTATCAGTAAATGTGGTAAGATATACTAAGACATTGATCATTATTCTTCCTTCCAGTGTCTTTGTAGCTGTTTATCTGTCACCAAGGCAAGAATGCTTTTGGAAAACATTGTGGGAGAAGGAGAAAATGCTGGTAGCCAGCATTTTCTCCTTCCCCACAATGTTTTTCTATACAGCCAAAAACGAACTAGATAAAAAGAGTTATCATTACAAGTGGTATAATATACTAAGACATTGATCATTATTCTTCCTTTCCGCATCTTTGTAGGTGTTAATCTGTTACCAAGGCAACCTTAAGAACATTGTGGAAAAAGGAGAAAATGCTGGTAACCAGCAATTACTTCCTCTTCCCACAATGCTACTACCCATCCAAAAACAAACCAGAAAAAACGAGCTATCATTAAATGTGGTATGATATGCAAAGACATTATCATTATTCTTCATTCCAGCGTCTGTACATGTGTAGTTGATAATCTATTACCAAGGCAAACCTGAGAAAAACATCGTGAGAAAGGGAGAGAATGCTGGACACCAGCATTTTCTCCTTCCCAGCAAGGTTTTTCTACACAGCCAAAAACAGACCAAACCAGATTAACTCTTTACCACACAACAATATTTTAGACTGGTCCAAATTGAAAGCATTCGCAGACGACAAATTAAATGGGACCAAAATTATTAGATTTGTGTCTAAAAGGAAAGAAAACATTGTGGGAAAAGGAGAAAATGCTGGTTACCAGCATTTTCTTCTTTTCCCACAATGTTTTTAAAAGTCCAGTTTCCCAGGATCATCAAAACTCAGGATTGTGTGGTAAAGGGATAACAGAGCTATCATTAAATGTGGAAATGTGGTATGATATACTTGACATTGATCATTATTCTTCCTTCCTGCATCTTTGTAGCTGTTAATCTGTTACCAAGGAAACCCTGAGAAAGATGGCTTTTCGAAAACATGAGGGTATAGAAGAAAATGCTGGTAACCTTTTTTCTGCAATGTTTTCTACTTTATCAAAAAACAAATCCTTTGATTTGTCATCTGCAAATACTTGCGGTTCGGAAGAAATCAAAATTTTCTTTCCTAGTCAAGAGTTAACCCAAACATCACATAAACCAAGCAGAAATTTCAGTCCGAGAAAAAAAGGAGCAAGATGTGGTAATTTCAAGGGACGATTTGGAAAGTAAATGTTTCACAATAGCTGACAGCATAGATCACAGATCAGACTGCACATTCTGCATCATCTGATCATGATCTAGACTATCTGAAAAAGCCTCTCATCTTTCATGTTATAACCAATGTGCAGATGATATATCATACACATCTGTAATTATGTTATATTGTCTTTGAAAGGTTAGAAAACAATGGGGGCAAAGGAGAAAATACTGGTAACCAGTATTTTCTACTTTCCCCCATAATAGTTTCAAAAGCCTTCGTTCTCAGGGTTGTCTTGGTAACACCTACAAAGATCCTTTACCCACATTATTCGAGGTGTCCTCTTCTTCAGGGTCATAAAAATTTGGAAGATCTGGTAAAGGGTTAAGATAAACAATTAAACTGCATTAGTTGGGCACTGAACTCTGTCTTGTTGTTTTCATGAAATACCTTGTTTCCGATTCCTTGAATTCCTTTCAACCCTGTCACAAACAATCCTGATTTTCAAAGACCTTCAAGAAAAAGGTTTTTGAAAGTATTGTGGGAATAGGAGAAAATTCTAAAAACCAGCATTTCATCATTTTCACACAATGTTTTCTACCCTATTACAAACAGAAACCACAATCTGAGCAACATTTAATTAGTCCAATTTGAAAGCATTTGCAGGTGACAAATTATTTGTGGCTTAAATGATTTTGTCTCTGAAAGGGCAGAAAACAGTGTTAAACAAGAGGGCCATGATGGCCCTGGATCACTCACCTGAGTAGAGTGCCTTAAAGGTATTTCTTTAATTTGACCAAGTGACCTCGTTTATGACCCAAGGTGACCCAATTTCAAACTCATATTTCACAAAGACAAACATTTTGACCAATTTTCAAGTCAGTTGAGCAAAAAATGTAGCCTCTAGAGTGCCCTAAAAGTATTTCTTTAATTTGACGTAGTGACCTAGATTATGACCCCAGGCGACCTAAATTTGAACTGGTCTTGGACTTTATCAAAAGAAACATTTTACCAAATTTTCAAATCAACTGAATAATAAATGTGGCCTCTAGAGTGCCCACTAGGTATTTCTTTAATTTGACCAAGTGACCTAGTTTATGACCCCCAGTTGACCCAAATTTAGACTCATGTGAGATTTTATAAAGACAAACATTCTGACCAATTTTCAAGGCAATTGAGCAAATAATGTGGCCTCTAGAGTGTCCATAGGGTATTTCTTTAATTTGACCTAGTGACCTAGTTTATGGTTCCAGGTGACCCAAATCCAAACTCATCTGATATTTCATCAAGACAAACATTCTGGCCAAATTTCAGGTCATTTGTGCAATAAATGTGGCCTCCAGAGTGCAAACAAGGTATTTCTTTAATTTGACTCAGTGACCTAGTTTATGACCCCAGTTGACCCAAATTCATACTTATGTGAGATTTTATAAAGACAAACTTTCTGACCAATTTTCAAGGCAATTGAGCCAAATAATGTGGCCTCAAGAGTGCCAACAAGGTATTTCCTTAATTTGACCTAGTGACCTAGTTTATGACCCAAGATGACCCAATTTTGAACTCAATGAACTCATTGTGCTTAGATGGGCAAACAAACTTAGAAGAGAATCACTACATACCAAATATCAAAGCTCTACGCCTTCCAGTTTCAAAGAAGAATTTTAAAGTTTTCCTTCTTTGTTCCTATGTTCAAACTTGTGACCCCCCCGGGCTGGGCTAGTTTTGACCCAAGCAGCATCCTTGGAACAAACTTGGCAGAGGTCCACTAGGAGATGCTACATACCCAACAACAAAGCTCTACACCTTCCCGTTTAAGAGAAAAAGAAATTTAAAGTTTTCCTTCTTTGTTCCTATGTTCAAACCTGTGACCCCCTCGGGCAGGGCCAGTTTTGACCCCAGAGGCATCATATGAACAAACTTGGTAGAGGTCCACTATGAGATGCAACACACCAAATATCAAAGCTCCACGCCTTCCTGTTTCAGAGAGGAAGATTTTTAAAGTTTTCCTTCTTTGTTCCAATGTTCGAACTTGTGACCCCCCGGGGCAGCGCCAGTTTGACCCCAAGGGCATCATATGAACAAACTTGGTAGAGGTCCACTAGAAGATGCAGCATACAGAATATCAAAGCTCCACGCCTTCCTGTTTCAGAGAGGCAGATTTTTAAAGTTTTCCTATTTTGTTCCTATGTTCGAACTTGTAACCCCTAGGGCGGGGCCAGTTTTGACCCTAGGGGCATCATATGAACAAACTTGGTAGAGGTCCACTAGAAGATGCTACATACCAAATATCAAAGCTCTACGCCTTCCGATTTCAGAGAAGATTTTTTTAGTTTTCCTTCTCTGTTCCTATGTTCGAACTTGTGACCCTCGGGGCAGGGCCAGTTTTGATCCCAAGGGCATCATATGAACAAACTTGGTAGAGGTCCACTAGAAGATGCTACATACCAAATATCAAAGCTCTAAACCTTCCTGTTTCAGAGAAGAAATTTAAAGTTTTCCTTCTTTGTTCCTATTTTCGAACTTGTGACCCCAAGGGCGGGGCCAGTTTTGACCCCAGGGGCATCACATGAACAAACTTGGTAGAGGTCTACTAGGAGATACTACATGCCAAATATCAAAGCTCTATGCCTTCCAGTTTTAGAGAAAAAGAAATTTAAAGTTTTCCTTCTTTGTTCCCATGTTCGAACTTGTGACCCCCGGGATGGGGCCAGTTTTGACCCCAGGGACATCATATGAACAAACTTGGTAGAGGTCTACTAGGAGATGCAACATGCCAAATATCAAAGCTCTATGCCTTCCAGTTTCAGAGAAAAAGAAATTTAAAGTTTTCCTTCTTTGTTCCTATGTTCAAACTTGTGACCCCCCGGGCTGGGCTAGTTTTGACCCAAGCAGCATCCTTGGAACAAACTTGGAAGAGGTCCACTAGGAGATGCTACATACCAAATAACAAAGCTCTACACCTTCCCGTTTAAGAGAAAAAGAAATTTAAAATTTTCCTTCTTTGTTCCTATGTTCAAACCTGTGACCCCTCGGGCAGGGCCAGTTTTGAACCCAGAGGCATCATATGAACAAACTTGGTAGAGGTCCACTATGAGATGCAACACACCAAATATCAAAGCTCTACGCCTTTCAGTTTCAGAAAAGAAGAATTTTAAAGTTTTCCTTCTTTGTTCCTATGTTCGAACTTTCGACCCCCGGGGCTGGACCAGTTTTGACCCCAAGGGCATCATATGAACAAACTTGGTACAGATCCACTAGAAGATGCTACATACCAAATATCAAAGCTCCACGCCTTCCTGTTTCAGAGAGGAAGATTTTTAAAGTTTTCCTTCTTTGTTCCTATGTTCGAACTTGTGACCCCTGGGGCAGGGCCAGTTTTGACCCCAAGGGCATCATATGAACAAACTTGGTAGAAGTCCACTAGAAGATGCAGCATACAGAATATCAAAGCTCCACGCCTTCCTGTTTCAGAGAGGCAGATTTTTAAAGTTTTCCTATTTTGTTCCTATGTTCGAACTTGTAACCCCTAGGGCGGGGCCAGTTTTGACCCTAAGGGCATCATATAAACAAACTTGGTAGAGGTCCACTAGAAGATGCTACATACCAAATATCAAAGCTCTACGCCTTCCGATTTCAGAGAAGATTTTTTTAGTTTTCCTTCTCTGTTCCTATGTTCGAACTTGTGACCCTCGGGGCAGGGCCAGTTTTGATCCCAAGGGCATCATATGAACAAACTTGGTAGAGGTCCACTAGAAGATGCTACATACCAAATATCAAAGCTCTACACCTTCCTCTTTCAGAGAAGAAGAAATTTAAAGTTTTCCTTCTTTGTTCCTATTTTCGAACTTGTGACCCCCAGGGCGAGGCCAATTTTGACCACAGGGGCATCATATGAACAAACTTGGTAGAGGTCTACTAGGAGATGCTACATGCCAAATATCAAAGCTCTATGCCTTCCAGTTTCAGAGAAAAAGAAATTTAAAGTTTTCCTTCTTTGTTCCTATGTTCGAACTTGTGACCCCCAGGGCGGGGCCAGTTTTGACCCCAGGGATATCATATGAACAAACTTGGTAGAGGTCCACTAGGAAATGCTACATACTAAATATCAAACCTCTATGCCTTCTAGTTTCAGAGAAGAAGATTTTCAAAGATTTTGCATTTTTTTCCTTTTTGTTGCCATGGCAACCAGAGTTATGGGTGGAATTCAATTCTTTGAACAACTTTGGTAGAGCTTCACCCAAGGAACATCCCTGCCAAGTTTCATCAAGATTGGCCCAGTGGTTTAGGAAAAGAAGATGTTTAAAGAAATTGTTGACGGACGACGGACACCGGACATAGGGCGATCACAATAGCTCACCTTCAGCACTTTGTGCTCACGGTGAGCTAAAAAGGAGAAAATGCTGGTTACCAGCACTGTCTCCTTATCCGACAATGTTTTCAAAAGGCTTCTTTCTTGGAGTCGTTTGAACTTGTGATTGTGTGGTAAAGGGTTAACCCTTAGCAAAAAGCAAGTTAACATTTTTTTGGTCCAGATTTCTACAAAAATATCTATTCTATGCCACATACAAAATATGTACAAGATTACAATTTACTCTCTCTTGTGAAAAGAAGTCAAATTCCTTGTCAGAATTTCACATCAAAGTATCGTGTACTGGCAAATTTTAGATATACTCCAAACTTATAAACAAAAAAATAAAAAAAGTAATTGAAGAAAAGTTAAGCTTTATCTCTTTAACAGATGACAAAATTTTGGACTTTACCAAATTGAATGCATTTGTAGATGACAAATGAAATTTAGCTAAAACGATGATCTCAGTCTTTAATATGGTGTAAAACATTGTGGGAAAAGGAGAAAATGCTGGTGACTAGCATTTTCTCCTTTTCCCACAATGTTTTCAAGAGCCTTTTCTTTCAGGTTCTTAAAAGCCGGCAATGGGCGTTAAAGGGTTTTAATGAAATTGAAGACTAAGGGAAATGGCGTAAATTACATACAACATAGCATTTCCCAACAAATACTAGTATTTTAAAAGTAATCTTATCCATAAGTTTAAAAAAAGATACATTTTGAAAATTTCTCATTCATCTTGGGAACAGCTTACAGCCAAATAAATCTGACCCTGATCTACACTGTCCGCAAAGACAACTACAATTGTAAGAAGCATTTTAAGAGTTAACTCTTTAACAAACAACAAAATTTTAGACTTGTCCAAATTGACAGCATTGGCAGACAACAAATTCGACTCAAAAATTCAAATTTGCCACAGGGAGAGAAAACATGGTGGAAAAAGTAGAAAATGCTGGTCACCAGCATTTTCTCCTATTCCTACAATGTTTTCAAAACGCTTTTTCCCTAGAATCGTCACAGTGTGGGACTTTATGGTAAATAGCTTTATACCACACGACAAAATTTTGGACTATGACAAAGAGAAAGCATTTGCAGACTACAAATTTATTGTAGCTCAAATGATGATTTCGATCCTTGATATAGTAGAAGACATTGTGGGAAAAGGAGAAAATGCTGGTTACCAGCATTTTCTCCTTTTCCCACACTGTTTTCAATGTTTTCAAAAGGCTTTTTCTTCAGGGTCATTAAAACATGGGATTGTGTGGTAAAGAGTTAATAACAGCTTGTCTACATTGTTATAAAGTTCAGGGTACATCTATCATCAACACATAAATGGGATGCCAAAAGAATCTTATGAAAGAAGAAAGTAATGAGTGAAAAATCATGGTTTGTCTATGAAAATTCCGTACCCTTTGAACACCAAAGTACCAAAATGGACAGTTTCAATTTTGGAGAAAAAAAAAACCCCTAATTTATGCCATTTCAAGGCTATTTTTACTGGAATATTTCACACTATAGCTTTGTCAAATTAATTTATTTCGCCTGTAAAAGCAACTTAACTCTTTACCAAACGACATAATTTTGGACTCTACCAAATTGAAAGGATTTGCAGATGACAAAATAAATGTAGCTCACATGATACCGGTAATTTCTGTCTATGACAGGGTAGAGAACATTGTGGGAAAAGGAGAAAATGCTGGTTACCAGCATTTTCTCCTTTTCCCACTATGTTTTCAAAAGCTTTCTTCTTCAGGGTAGTTAAAACTCGGGATTGTGAGGTAAAGGGTTAACTCTTTACCAGATGACAAAATTTTAGACTAGTCCTAATTGAAAGCATCTGTGGATGACAAATCAAATGTTACACAAATACATGTATTTAAATTTGTTTTTGAAAGAGTGGAAAACATTGTAGGAAAAGGAGAAAATGCTAGTTACCAGCATTTTTCCTTTTCCTACAATGTTTTAAAAATTTCTTTTCCTTGGAGTCATTAAAACTCAGGATTATGGAGTCAAAGGTTCAGCCCCACAGTTCTCAATAAGTGAAACTGACATACTTTGTAGTAATGATGCAGGTCTTGTAATTTCAAATTGTATAATTGATTGATTGCCGTTCAATGCCGTTTTCAACATTATTTCAATTATATCACGGTGGCCAGTGCACTTATCCATGCTTTCCTGGAGTTTCTTTTTACCAGTACTCCACACAATATTCTTTCCAAGCCACTGGCTGCTTTCCCACATAACCATCGATGAAACAATGGTCAGCGGTGAGAGAGGAATGAATCCTGTCATGATGACTATTATCAATCCTCGGAGAGAAATTTGCCAAGCCGGGGATCGAACCAGTGACCTCCTGTTCTCAAGTCCTGTACGCTACCAACTGAGCTACGGGTGCTTGGCTTGTAATTTCAAAGCTGTTCTGGTCAGAATATCTGGCAAGGCAGCAGACAGTGTACATCCAAGACCAGACTGCACCTTTTGTGCAGTCAGCTCTTGATTATTCATGGTTGGCATTGGTAATCGAATCCTACAAGTATTACAATAGAACTATGACTTTTTTCCCTCCTGTGTTAAGCTGTTGAAAAGTTTTTGCTGGTCAAAATCTACTCCCAGAAAAAACCTGGCAGTGTTTTGCCATGCATTTTTCAGAAATAAGAGTGCCACTGGCCCTAAAGCGCTCTCCTGAGTAAGGTCATCCAGGGGTGGACTTGATTTAGCTGATCTAAGCATTCTTTTTACTCCCAGCAAGCAGATTCGTAATCAAGTGTAATAGAGTAGCTGCGCCAGCTCACTCCCAAGTACTCCATCATCCAAGGTGGTGCAGTCGAGAGCAGAGCAGTCATGTGACCTAATCCCCTCAAAAAATGGCGGGAAGAAGAATAATTTTCGAATGTGAAGATTGCAAAGGATGATTTTTTGAAATCTTTGGAAGACATTCATGTGTATTGCAAACTGGTAATTTACAAGTCATTAATTGAAATAGAGCTGTAACAACAATATAGCGATCATTGTCAGCCATCTTTAATTCTTCCTCTCACTTGATTTATCTCGGGAGTACGCAGTCTGCTCGATTTCACTTGATTTTAGCATGCTGCTTCGGTGCAGTTGGAGTACTTTAAAAATATCAAATCAAGTCCACCCTTGGAATGATAAGGCTGAAAAGATCCTCGTAATGATGATGTGAAACAAATGAGTGTAAGTGATCTACTTATTGACTGAATTTTAAATCAGGCCCAAAACATGGCCTCTAGAGTCACACAAGGTTTTTCTAAGATTTGGCCCCATGACCTACTTTTTGACCTGACATGACTTGACATCATTCTTTTCCGAGATTTCATCCAGACAAACATTCTGACCAAGTGTCATGAGTATTAGGCTGAAAATGTGGCTGAGTCCATGCAAGGTTTTTCTAAGATTTGGCCCTGTGACCTACTTTTTGACCCAATATGACCCAATTTCAAACTTGTCCGAGATTTTATCGAGATAAACATTCTGACCAAGTTTCATGAGTATCAGGCTGAAAATGTGGTCTCTAGAGTGCACACAAGGTTTTTCTAAGATCTAGCCCTGTGACCTACTTTTTGACCCACATGACCCTCCTTTTCTAAGTTTTGGCCCCGTGACCTACTTTTTGACTTGACATGACCCAATTTTCTATGTGTCCAAGATTTCATTAAGACAATCATTCTAACCAAGTTTCATGAGTATCAGGCTGAAAATGTGGCCTCTAGAGTGTACACAAGGTTTTATTAAGATCTGGTCCCGTGACCTACTTTTTGACCCGACATGACCCAATTTCAGTCCTGTGCAAGATATCATCAAGACTAATAAGTTGACCTAGTTTCATGAGTTTCAGGCTAAAAATGTGGCCTCTAGGGTGCACACAACGTTTTTCTAAAATGTGGCCGTGACCTAATTTTAAACCCAATGTGACCCAATTTCAAAATTGTCCAAGATTATATCTGGACAAATATTCAGACCAAGTTTCATGAGTATCAGGCAGAAAATTTGGCCTCTAGAGTGCACACAAGTTTAGTCTAAAATCTGGTCCTGTGACCTACTTTTTGACCCAACGTGACCCAATTTTAAAATGTCCGAGATTTTACCAAGACAAAAATTCTGACCAAGTTTCATGATTATCAGGCTGAAAATGTGGCCTCTAGAGTGCACACATGGTTTTTCTAAGATTTGGCCCACAGTGACCTACTTTTTGACCCTACATGACCCAATTTCATGCTTGTCCAAGATTTTATCCAGACAAACATTCTGATCACGTTTCATAAGTATCGGGCAAAAAATGTTGCCTCTAGAGTGCACACAAGGTTTTTCTAAGATCTGGCCCTGTGACCTACTTTTTGACCCCACGTGACCCAACTTTAAACATGTCCAAGGTTTTATCAAGACAAAAATTATGACCAAGTTTCATGAGGATCCGGCTGAAAATGTGGCCTCTAGAGTACACACAAGGTAAATGTTGACAACCGCACGATGGATGACAGAAACGGCACAAACACCAAAGCTCACCTGCAGCACTTTGTGCTCAGGTGAGTTAAAAAGGACAATATTGTTAAATTAACCTCTTGAAAAACAGGACACTTTAAAAATTAACCAAAGGCACTCTTCTCATATAAATTTTGAAGTAAGAAAGTCCCACCTTTATGCATTATTATAGAACACTTTACCAATTCAAAGGGACAATGTCCCAGGATCTCCCTTTTGGCAGAACACAGAGGGCTTTCATGGAAAAGGAAAAAATGCTCTTTTCTACTGTATCAAAGACAGATTCTATCATGTTTCTTGATAAAGTTATTTACATTACCTTTGGAAAGTCTCCAGGTATGTAATTTATTAAAATCTTTTCCAGATGACAAAATTCTAATATTGTCTGAATTCAAAGCATTTGCAGATGACAAATGTGGCTAAAAGGATAGGATTTGTCTCTGAAAGAGTAAAAAACACTACTTTTCCTGCTATCTTTTCAAAACCCTTTTTTCCTCTTGGCCATAAAATACAGGCCTTTTCTGTGAAGTTTACTCTGTACCACACAACATAATTTTGTCATGTCCAAATTGAAAGCATTTGCACATGACAAGTTAGCAATGCTTTAAAGATTTTTTTGTTCTTTCATATGGAAGAAAATATTGTGGAAAAGGAGAAAATGCTGGTAATCCCATTTTTTAACAACCCTAAGAAGAAGGCTTCTGGAAACATTATAAGAAGAGGAAAATTAACATTTTCTATCCTTTATCAGAAAAATTTCATCTCCTGAGAAACATTTAATTTGTCAGCTGCAAATGCTTTCACATCAGACAAGTCTAAAAATTCACTGTCTGGCAAAGAGTTAAGTAAACCAGTGTCTCTTTCATAAAATTTTCTTGGAACCAAATTTCCCCTTCCACCCATGTTTGGATAGCCATGCTTGTGAAATTCCAGGTGCTATAAGAACACCTTTATCCGTTAGGATATATTAACCCTACTATCCTGCTAAACAAGTTAAATAAAACTTCCAAGCCAATAGTAATAATACCCATTATGTTATTTCAAACTTATCTTTTTTTGAGAAAACATTTCTACTTACTGGATCTTGTTCTACACTGTCTGCAAAAGGTCAGAGAGTTGTGCTTAGCAGATTAAGGGTTAACCCTTTACCAAACCACAAAATTTTACACTGGTCCAATTTGAAAGCATTTGCAGACAACAACATAAATGTGACTGAAAAAAAAAAAGAAATTGTTTTGGAAAGGGTAGAAAACATTGTGGGAAAAGGAGAAAATGCTGGTTACCAGCATTTTCTCCTTTTCCAACAATGTTTTCAAAAGTCTTCTTTCACAGGGTCGTTAAAATTCGGGATTGAGAGGTAAAGTGTTAAGGAAATGACAATAATCCTTTGCTGAATTCTCATCCAGTTTTGTGTTCTTAAACAACCCTTAGGTAAAAAGCTTCTGAAAATATTGTGGGAAAAGAACTTTTAGAAGATAATGCTGGTAACCAGCATTTTCTCCTTTTCCCACTGTTTTTCTACATGTACCTTTTCAAAAGCATCTCCCATCATTTGAGTTGTAATTAATGATGTTGTTTGCAAGAGCATGGACATTCCAACTTATTTTTTGCCTGCATTAGAATGGTTTTGTTTCCTTTCAAAGACAGTTTCCACCACACCAAAGGATCTGGATACAAATCCCATGATAGTGGAGTTAAGCTTTGGAAGCACCAACATCACAACATCAGTACTAGTTAACCCTTTGCCACACAATCCCGAGTTTTAACGACCCTGAGGAAGAAGCCTGTTGAAAACATTGTGCAGAAAGGAGAAAATGTTGGTAATAGCATTTTCTCCTTTCCCACATTTTTTCTACCTAATCAAAGACTAATTCCATCATTTGAACAACATTTAAATTGTCGTCTGCAAAATTTAATGCTTTCCATTTGGACAAGTCTAGAATTTTGTTGTTTGGTTAAGAGTTAAGGTTTCCAGGAAGCAATCATCCAGGTTGATTATCCCTTTACCAGACGACAAAATTTTAACCTTGTCCAAATTGAAAGCATTTGCAGATGGCAATTTCAATGTGGCTCAAATGGTGCACGCAACTTTTCTTACATAGGGTAGAAAACATTGTGGGAAAAGGAGAAAATGCTGGTAACCAGCATTTTCTCTTTTTCCCACAATGTTTTCAAAAGGCTTCTTTCCCAGGGTTGTTAAAAGTCAGGACTGTGTGGTAAAGGGTTAAACTCTGGTAGCCAGCATTTTCTCCTTTTCCCACTATGTTTTCAAAAGGCTCCTTTCCCAGTGGCATCAAAAGGCGGTAAAGGGTTAATATAGGCTGTAAGGAATGTTTGATAATTGATGTAAAACAAGTAAGTTTAAACAGAATGTTCACCATTTGAGCATGATGGAATATGAGCTGCTTGCAAATACTTCCAGTACAGTCATACCTATAATTTTGTCATATGCTCAAAGATTCAAAATATTTCTACAAAAAACCTGAAGTGTTTTGACACCTAGAAACTCCAGAACCAAAGGTCATGTCACAGATACTTAACACTGGAAATTCAAACAAGACTGCAAGACAGAAATACTTATGTTTATTCTTGGAAGTTTATTCCAGGTCATAAAAAAACGTATTTCTGATACAGAATTTCTGATACAGACCAGCCGATATAGCTCAGTAGGTAGAGCGTAGGACTTGTGAACACAATGTCCTACAGATTGTGGGTTCGTATCCCCGGCTGGCCAACTAAAAAATTACTAATAGTCTTTCGGATGAGACATTAAACCGAGGTCCCGTGTGACGGTGCTATACGCCGAGCACGTTAAAGAACCAGGCGAAGCTCTCAGTAGTTTCGACCTGTATCCTTGCACTATCCCCCGTAACAACTAACCGTCTTCTGGGGGCGTCGCTCAGATGGGCAACCGGTAGCGACGATAAATAAACGGAAATAACCAACCATACAGAATTTCCACTAATAGATGTAGTCTGGTGTTGTATTTCTTGTTTCAAGTTTTAACTCTTTACCACATAACAAAAATGTAGGTGTGTTCAAAATGAAAGTATTTGCAGATGACAATTTAAATGTACATCCAATGATGTAATCTGTCTTTGATAGGGTAGAAAACATTGAAGAAAAAGGAGAAAATGCTTCTTTCTCAGGGTCGTTAAAACTTGTGATAGTGTATTATAGATTTCAGTCACATGTCTTAAATTCACATTTGATAACAGGACTGGTAAATTTAGTTCAACTCTTTACCACACAACAATAATTAAGACTTGTCCAAACTGAGAGCATTTGCAGACGACAATTTAAATTTGTTCAAAAGATGGAATTTTTTGCCTTTGATAGGGTAGAAAACATTGTGGGAAAGGGAAAAAAAGCTGGTTACCAGCATTTTCTCCTTTTCCCACAATTTTTTTAAAAGACCTCTTCCTCTGGGTCATTAAAAGTCATGATTGCGTGGTAAAGGGTTAAATCTTTATTAATCCAGTCTTTTAACCCTGTACCACACAATCACGACTTTTAACGATCCTGTGAAAGAAGCCTTTTGAAAACCTTATGGGAAAAGGAGAAAATGCTGGTAACCAGCATTTTCTCCTTTTCCCTAATGTTTTCTACCCTTCCCAAAACAAATTTCTATTTTTCAGTAACATTTGTCATCTGCAAAAGCTTTCAAATTGGACCAGTCTGAAATTTTGTCATTTGGTAAGGAGTTAAAGATCCTGTGGAAAAAACAGATTTTGAAAAACCTAGTGGAAAAGGGAGAAAATGCTGCACCCTTTTCTACCTTCTCAAAGATAAATCACATCATTTGAGTCACATTTAATTTCAGCATCTGCACGGGCTTTCATTTCTGACAAGTTTAAATTTTCAATTTGTTTGTTTTCAACATTATTACACTGAAATTTCTGGATTTTTTTTCCAAGTACTTTGCACCATTTTTATGGCACAAAACTTTGTCACATGCTAAACTTGTGGATCAACCTTGACCCCTTGAATTCAACCGATATTTGGAACCCATGATCCAAGATCAGATTGCAAAAATGTTTCAACCTTGTTAAAAAACACCTTATAAAAATACTGGGGGAAAAAGAAAAACTATATTCCCTAAAATCTTTCAACAAACAATAATTACGTGTATTTTTACAACCAAGACACAAAAGGTCTTTAAAAACCATATTAGAAAGAGAGAGAATGCTGGTTACCAGCAATTTCTCTTTTTTATCTATTGTGTTTTTTGGCCTTTTATAAATTGTGAGCCTAAAGTATCGAAGGAGTTTGACAGGGATGTCCTTTTACAGCCTTTATGTTCCCTGACTATTTATGGCTGTATACCTGAAGACTGGTGTCATTTAGTCATTTCGTGTCAAAGATATAGCATTCTAAGCGACTTCTGTTCCACCAGGACAATTCCCCTGTTCAACTTTCAATTTGGTCAAATGTAACTGTCTGCCAGTTACACTTTCAATGTGGTAAAATGTAATATTTGTTGTCTGGTCCAGTGTTAACTACATTCAGAGTTTTTTCCCAAACGTAGCATAAAAATGAACCACTAGACAAACCAGTTTTTGTCTGTCTCTTTTTATAACTGAATACAAAAAATATTCTCACCCTTAAGTTGTTAAAAGCCTAGCTCGCTTCAGTTTTACAGACAGTGTAGATCAAGATCAGACTGCACAGCATAAATCTTGGATCTACAGTGTCTGCTTTTTTGCAAGACTTTCTGATAAAAAAAGTTTTAATTGCCATTATATGTATCTTTTATACTGATTACAAATATCAATTTGATTTATTTAGCATAAGGGTTAACCCTTTCGGGGCAAGTTGCAAAAACAGGACCTTTTTCATACAGCACAGATCAAGATCAGACTGCACAGTGTGTGTCAGATTATTGATCTTTACCATCTGCTTTTTCAGTCATGCCATTTACATAAAAATGTTTCCGAGATTCAATGGATCGTAACTTCAACTGCCAATAGAGGCTGAGTTTATCCTTTACCACACCATACTGACTTCAAACAACCCTGAGGAAGGGGGCTTTTGAAAACATTTTGGGAAAAGGAGAAAATTAATGCTGGTAACCAGCATTTTCTCCTTTTCCCAAAATGTTTTCTACCCTTTCAGTAACAAATCTCATCATTTGAACCACTTTCAGTTTCTTCTATACAAAATTTAATGTTTTAATTATAGAAGAGTCAAAAATGTTGTTGTCTGGTAAAGGGTTAATTATAATAAGTAAAGGATTTATTTTAATATGGGGCTGAAGGAGTAAAAAATATGTGAACAAGCTGATGCAAGTGTGAGGAGAGATTTAGAGGGATAAAAAATTATACTATGTATCAATATCTTGGAGATATACTGGTACTATTTTTTATAGTTTAAATGTTAAGAGAAACTTGCAATACATTTGGGGACAGAGTAGATTCAGGATCAGACAGCAAAGAACTTGCAATCTGATCTTGGATCTACACTGACCAGAATTTTGTGAAACATTCTGTCTGAAACAGTTTTGGAGTCCCTTTGGATGGGTCTTTTCAACTCTAATAATGTTCATATCATTGATTAAGAATCTAATAATTATAAAGTGTAAATATGTAGAAAGAGCACACTTGCTTGAGAGAGAATGTATTGACACTGTCTTATTATCTAGGAGGTAGACTATAATAGTATTCTGGATGAATTCCATACTCTTCTGGTGATTCATGTTAAAATTAATTAACTCTCGCAGATCTATGTCAGGTGTTAGTACAGTATAGCGGGCTGCGGAACAAAACTAGGTAGACCTGTGCTCAAAGACCTATAACAGACACAAACAGAAGCAGGCCGTGTGAAGTGTCGCATCCAAATTTACCTGGACTTTTACTGGTAGTTTCTATTTCTAGGAAACTTGAAAAAAAAAAGAGGATTTTTTGTTTGTTACTGGAATTATTTCACAGGATTGTTAACATCTACTTTTATATTGGAATTCTCTTTAAAGGTTTGTACAGCTTTTAAACTTTTCAAGATGTTCTTTACTGCTTCCCAAGACTAGATTTTGCAGCTGGATAAATCTTGATTGTTTTATATAAATCTTTTTCTCCATCCAGACCAACTCTGACAGATCTATCACAAAGTGTTTTCATAAATCTGTAACAATCATGTTTCCAATGCTACAGTGACAAATTGATCAATTGTTCTTCAAGCACATTGTGTTAATTTCTCCATTGCATAAATAAGATTAACCCTTTCCCAAACGACAAATTTTGGACTGGTCCAAATGGAAAGAGTTTGCAGATGACAATCTTAAATTTGATGAAAATGGCAGAAAGGTCTCAAAAAGGGTAGAAAAACACTGTGGGAAAAGGAGAAATTGCTCATTAGGAGCAATTTCTCCTTTTCCCACAGTGTTTTCAAAAGACTTGTACTGCAGACACATGAAAACCAGGGCTTGTTTGGGAAAGGGTTAAATCTTAGAACTTCTCCACATCAAATGCTATATTCCATTTAACTCTTTACCAAATGACAAAAGTGTAGACTAGTCCAAAATGAAAGCATTTGCAGATGACGAAATAAATGCTGATAAAATGATGAAATTTACTTCTGAAAATAGAGAAAACATTGTTGGAGAAGGTTACCAGCATTTTCTCCTTTTCCCACAATGTTTTCAGAAGGCTTCTTTCTCAATGTCATTAAAACTCAGGACTGTGTGGTAAAGGGTTAACTATTCACCACACAATCAAAGATGCAAATTACCCTGAAGAAGGAAACATCATGGGAAAACAAGAACATCCTGGTATCCAGCAGCATCTCCCTTTCCCACATTTTCTTCAAACCTTTTAAAAACAAAGTTTGCTATCTGAGGCACATTTAATTCGTGCGTCTGCAAATGTTTTCCATTTGGAGAAATCTAGAATTTTGTCGTTTGATACAGACTGTTATCCAATGACAAAATTTTAGACAAGTCTTGAATACATTCTTTCCAAAGCACGAGTGTACAGATACAATTAACCCTTAGGCTGCTTCTGAGCATGACTCAAGGACCTTTTGCAGACAGAGTAGATCAAGACCAGACTGCACAGATCATTTTCTTTACTAATGCCGACTTTTAACGACCCTGAGGAAGAAGCCTTTTGAAAACATTGTAGGAAAAGGAGAAAATGCTGGTAACCAGCATTTTCTCCTTTTCCCACAATGTTTTCTACCCTATTAAAGACAAATTCCACCACTAGAGCCACATTTAAATTGTCGTCTGCAAATGCTTTCAATTAGGACAAGTCTACATTTTTGTCATGTGGCAAAGAGTTAAATAGCAAAAGTTGGGTTTTCACTATTGCCTTGAGAGTTCCATTTCACTGATTTAGCAGGTTAAAGGTTACTATTAATTACATGATGTTAGCTCTTTGCCACACATCCCGACTTTTAACGACTTTGAGAAAGAAGCCTTTTAAAAACATTGTGGGAAAAGGAGAAAATGCTGGTAACCAGGATTTTCTCCTTTTCTGACAATGTTTTCTGCTCTTCCCAAAACAAAGTTCATTTTTTTGACAACATTTATTTTGTTGTCTGCAAATGCTTTCAATTTGGACCAGTCTAAAATTTCGTCGTTTGGTAAAGTCTTAATTGAAAGCAATACTACCGTAAGTTATACCAACTTGCTTCTTTTCCGTCCTGCTTGTACTTCTCAATCACATATTGCATCTGCACAATGCAAGAATGAGAACAGGCTGTGAGGTAAGCTACAACACAATACAAGTTAGGCATACAACTCAACATTTCACCAAACTTTAGACATCTCCGTCTTGAAGTATTTGCAGGCCATGAAACAAATGTGGCTTAACTCTTTACCAAACGGCAAAATTTCAGACTAATCCAAATTGAGAGCATTTGCAGACGACAAAATAAATGTAACTGAAAATTGGGAATTTGTTTTGGGACAGGTAGAAAACACTGGGAAAAGCAGAAAATGCTGGTTACCAGCATTTTCTCCTTTTCCCACAATGTTTTCAAAATGCTTCTTTCTCAGGGTCTTTAAAGAGTTAAATGATTAGGCATTTATATGGTTGAAAACATTTTGGGAAAAGGAGAAAATTCTGCTTATCTTGGACTGTATTCACCAACCATTCCAAATCTCGCAAGTCACACCATTTCTGACTGGCTGAACCGAACGGTTAAGCCAATCACATACTGTGTTACTTTAACATATGGAAAATCTTGAGAATTAAGACTAAGAATGCAATTTACCCTTATCCTGCTAAGTAAGTGAAATGAAACTTTTGAAGCTGATTGTAAAAATCCGAATACACTGCTATTTCGAACTTATTTTTTGGAGAAAAACTGTCTCCTTATCGGACAGTGTAGATCCAAGATTATACTGCACATTCTGTGCGGTCTTATTTTGATCTACACTGTCAGCAAAAGGTCAGTGAGTCACACTTAGCAGCCTACAGGTTAAGACTGGGTCGTGAATACAGGCCAAGCATTTTCTCCTTTTCCAACAATGTTTTCTAAAGTCTTCAACTTCATGACAGCTAAAACATGGGTTAATGTGGTACAGAGTTAATCTTGCTGTAGCTATTGGTAACATATGGTGTTCATTTCTTCGATACATAGTTCAGATTTCAAGTGGAATATCCAGGCATAACTTTCATCAATCTTCAACACTTGTTTTTCCACCGAAATACCATTGGGTGTCCCCAGTGCAGTTTCATTATTTCTAAAAACATGCTGGGCCATTGTTTGTTTTTTACCTTTGGACAGCCACTTATTTTTTTTCATCTTGCAACAGACCTCTTTTGAAAATATTTTGGCAAAAGAAGTAAATATTGTATTCATGTATTAAAAACTTAACTCATTACCAAACAACAAAAAATTCCTAGTTTCACTGCCATTAAATCATGGCAAGCTGAAGGTTGATGGATTTAATGGTGCTTCACGCTGCTTCAAACATTATTTCAGTCATATATCAAAGCAACAGCTCGGATATTCATGTATGTCCTAGGTTTCACCAGTACTAGGCTTGGGCTCTGAAGTGTCTTGCCCAAAGACACTCCTACAAAAAACCCAGAGCATCCAGTGAGGCTCGAACCTGGAGCCTACTGGAGCGCTTTACCACTGAGTCATGTCAGCATGCTAAGGGCCGCACAATCTCAAGTTATACATGTAATTTGGTCCAGTCTAAAATTTTGGCTTTTGGTGAAGAGTTAACTCTTTATCACACAATCCGGAGTTTTTACGTCCCCTAGAAAGAGGACTTTTGAAAACATTGTGTGAAAAGGAGAAAATGCTGGTAAACAGCATTTTCTCCTTTTCTAGCAATATTTTCTACCCTTCCAAACACAAACTTCAATTTTTGAGCCACATATAATTTGTCTTCTGCAAATGCTTTGAATTTGGACCTGTCTAAAATTTTGTTGTACGGTAAAGTGAAAAGGGGTTAAAAAATCAAGCAAGCTGATCTATAGATTTCCAAGCTCACCTAACCCTTAGAGAGCTGCATTAATGAAATGAACTTTTTCAATAAGGAACACCAGACAAAATACTGCAGTTTTCAAGATTGTTTTGATTGAAATAATGTTACAAATTGGTGGACGGTGTAGATCCAAGATCAGATTGCACATTCTGTGCAGTCTGATCTTAGATCTGCACTGTCAACTTTTAGCAAGGTAATTTGTGCCTAGAGCTCTTATTGGTAAAGCATCTTGTGTACAATTCTGTATACCTCTGTTGAAATAATAATAGCAATATTGAAGCCAATATTTGCACAATCAGTGTAATTTAAAATTTCAGCAGCGTCACATTCTGCTCGCTCCTTCACACAGCCTCATTTGGATATATCTGCTGTATACAAGCATGGAAAAAATAGTGTGGAAAATGGAAAATTGCAACATGCAGCTTTTTGAATTCTTTTAATATTCTGACAAACTAATGGTCTGACTTTTTATTTTAGGATTTTCAATCATTTTCATCCAGCAACCTTTAATTGCTATTACACAAGTCAAAAATTTTTG
This sequence comes from Tridacna gigas, assembly GCA_945859785.2. NCBI lineage: Eukaryota > Metazoa > Mollusca > Bivalvia > Cardiida > Cardiidae > Tridacna > Tridacna gigas. Next base: position 28,175,217 of record OX244036.2, on the reverse strand, counting down.
CCAATTACCCTTATTCTTTTTGGACACTTCCAAAAAACAAATTTTTTGAAAAAAAAAAATTTTTCAGAAAAAAACGATGCAGAAGATATGATTTCTTTTTTCATGTTAAACTTATTACCAAAAAGTGTGACTGTTTTAAATTTGTTCCAATGTTTTCAAACTTTGCTTACTACAGATGATACATCAAGTATCATGAGTTAGATGGTTGGCCTATATTGCAGACAATTAGTATAGGTCAACATAAGGCAAGTGTGAAATGCTCATTTCAGCTTTAACCCTTTACCAGACGACAAAATTTTAGCCTTGTCCAAATTGAAAGTATTTGCAGATGACAATTTCAATGTGGCTCAAATGGTGCAATTTTTCTTTGATAGGGTAGAAAACATTGTGGGAAAAGGAGAAAATGCTGGTTACCAGCATTTTCTCCTTTTCCCACAATGTTTTAAAAGGCTTCTTTTCCAGGGGTGTCAAAAGGTGGCATTTTGCGGTAAAGGGTTAACACAAATCCCACACAATCCTGAGTTTTAACGGCCCTGAAGGAGAAAGCTTCTGTAAACACTGTGAGAAAAGGAGAAAATGCTTGTAAGCAACATCTCCTCCTTTTCTCACAATGTTTTCGAGCCTTTAAAAGAAAAATTTTGAAAATTTAAGCCACATTTGATTTGTAATCTGGAAATGCTTTCAGATCTGACCAACTTAAAATTTTGTCATTTGGTAAAGAGTTAACCCATTTTTGTCATTTGGTAAAGAGTTAACCCATTTCTGTACATAAAATATTGCATTTTACACCACTGGTATGGCAGTTGGTATACTATACACCTCATTTTGCTCATTTGGCAAAAGAGCTTAATTTGGTGTCTGTGGCAAGTCCATTCTGGTTCAAACACCTCTATACCAAACAATCCTGAGTTTTAACCCTCAGAGCGCTGAATAAACCCAAAAGACATTTTGAATATAGAAATACTTAGATCCATATAAATGCAAGGTCAAGGCCGATTTTGACTTGAATATCTCAGCCACATTTTGTACATTTTGATCTTAATCTAAACTGGCGGCAAAGGCAACTATAGTTGTTTAACAAACCTGAGCAAGAAGGCTTTTTAAAGCATTCTTTCTCCTGGTCATTACAACATAAGACTGGTACAAGATGAAATGTCTCGTGTATTGTAAAATATTCTAGGAAAAAAAAAGACTAGAAGTTGCAGCTTCCAGCAGGGTCCATATTCACCAACCATTCTGAGGAGCATTCATGGTCTAATTCTAGATTTAGAAAGAAACATAACTTCTGACTGGCTAAACCATTTTGATTTAGCCAATCATAGGTTGTGTTACTGTCAAAGTTAAAAAATTCTTGGGAATAAGAATTTTCTTAACCCTTAGAGTGCCAAATAAACCCAACAAACATTTTCAGTCTAGGAATGAGACCCAATTCATTGCAATTTGATGGTTGCTTTTGTCTAGTTTAAGCTAAGCAAGCAGTGTAAATCAAAGATCAGACTGCAAGTTTTGTGCAGTCTCATCTTGATCTACACCAACCACAAAAACAACTTAAGTTGTGAAAGGCACTTTACGGGTTAAGAATGGTTGGTCTATTTTTGTCTGTGAGAAAAAGTCCATTTAATCTATACAGCACTCTCACTCTAGGAGTCATAACAATATTCAACTTTTGTAATAAAAACTGAATTCATAAGCATTGATTTTCAAGTTAGGGAACACATAAATACTCTATGTCTTGACATTAGGTTTTTCAAAATGGCTGAAGTTAAAAATGTGGTGACGATATTCAGTTTGGAGTACTTTCTGCAATATTGTGGCCAGGCATCATAACATGATGCTCTTGCCATATTGTACTAACTCCTTTTTCCACACTGTTCGACAGACATTATCCGGGGTCAGAGATATATTTTGTTTGAACTGGAGTTTAATGCCGTCTTAACAGCTGAGGTCAATCACGACAGTCGGTGCACCTACGCATGTTTTTCCTGGCTTTCTCACATCAGTACTGAAACAACTTTCTTTCCAAGTCACTGACTACTTTTCTCACATTCATCAGAGGTGAGAGGCAAAAAGTCACCGCAAAGAAAGTTTGCCTCAACTGGTTATCGAATTCGCAACAACCAGGTCACAAGTCAGATACGCTAACCACTGAGCTATCCAGGCACGCGACAAAGATAGAAACCATGATGATATAGCAAAGTTCAAAATATGGGTGGTGTTTTTTAATTTCGAACAAAGCCTCGATTATTTTCCTACTAAAACTTTTGTTGTGGGCACCCAACAAAGTGGTCTCAACGAGACGATTCTAATGAGTGCCCACAATATTGGTTTTAGTGAATGTACATATATATAATATTTATAAAAGCTTTTGTAAAGATACAGCCACATACCCCCTTTAACCCTTTCCCAAACAATCGAATCTTTTAATGACCCTGGGGTAAAAGGGCTTTTGAAAACATTGTAGGAAAAGGAGAAAATGCTGGGAACCAGCATTTTCTCCTTTTCCCTCAATGTTTTTTATTCCATCACAGACAAATCTTACCTTTTGATCAATATTTAATTTGTTGTCGGCAAATGATTTCATTCTGGATCAGTCCAAAATTCTGTCCTTTGATAAAGAGTTAACTGGATCTCAGCAAGACATCTATGAATAATTAATTTAGTTCTTCATTATATGTCACCTTCTTCACTTTAAGAACTCCAGATAAACCAAACAGACTCTTTCAGGGTAACAACAGGGCCCAAATTGGTGCAGTTTCACCTTGGCTATTGTCGAGAATGTCTGACTTAGCAAAGCAGACAGTGTAAATCAAAGATCAGATTGTACAGTTAGGGCAGTCTGATCTTGATCTACACTGGCTACAAAGGCAACAAAGAGTATTGAAAGGCACTGTAATGGTTAACTCCTTTGAAGCCAGCTAAATTCATCTGACTTTTTTAGGTCTAGAACTATATTTCTGTTGCATGTGAAGGTGATTTTGGTCAAAATTTGGTATCCAGTGGCAGACGATCCAAGACCAGACTGCACTGAGCTCGACTTATGTTCTGATAAATATATCTTAGTCACTTAAGTGGGGGGTAAAAGAGTTTGCCCCCTACCAAAAAATCTTGTGTTTTTAACAACACTACGGGAAAAATGCTTCTGAAAAGTCAACATTGTTGGAAAAGGAGAAAATGCTAGTACTTTCTCCTTATCCAACACTGTTTCTACCTTTTCAAAAAATTCATTCAAACATCTGGGCCACATTTCTTATTACTTTAATATGGACAAATCTATGTGGTAAAGAGTTAAGGTGACTGGATCTAATTTTTTTGGTTGATGTCAAGCCCAGCTGGTGTCTCACATACAGGACTTCAAATCAGGAGTCGCTGGTTCAAATACAGTCAGGTAAATTTCTTCACTACAACTGATGATAGTCATTGTGACAGGATTCATTCCTGTCTCATCATTGAATATTGTTTTGACAATGATTATGTAGGAAAGCCAGGGTCGTAGCTAGCCCAAAATAAAGAACACACATTGAAAGTAACACCAAAGGTATTATCAAAGGCGCAATGTGCCAAGAAGGGGATGGAGATTTCCCTGAAGGTCTGGAGGACCAGTCCCCCAGAAAATTTTTGAATTGTAGAAGCTACCTGGTGGCCTCTGGTGACATTTTTTGGTAAATTTGTCTTTCTTTTTTCTTTCTTTTTGGAAAAGTGTATGCAACTGCCTTCTCGCAGGTAGCTCACCCCTGAATAAAGCCAGTGGTATGGAAAGAATATTGTGCAAAGTACCAAGAAACTTCAGGAATTTTGCATGAATAGGTGCACTGGTGTACCAGTGTATAACTTAAATAATGTTGACAATTACTTAAAACACAGTACAAAAGAGCAAACAAATCACTTTTTCGTATGTCCATGACAGACAAAATCACCCTAACGACCTGCCCCACCACAGTCCAACTGGCTTGAAGGGAGGCTGCGGGTGGTGTAGAAGAGGGTCTGTGCCTCACACAACAAAGGCCTAAGGTTTGAATCCCCGGATCATGAGGTCAATCTTTGGAACTACCCATATCACAGTGCAAGTACTCAATCCACTAAAACTGCAACATGTATTTAACTCTTTACCAAACAACAAGTGTTTAGACTAGTCCAAATTGAAAGCATTTGCAGACGACAAAATGAATGTAAATCAAAAATTGAAATTTGTTTTCGGAAGGCTGAAAAATATTGTGGTTACCAGCATTTCCACCTTTTCCCACAATGTTTTCAAAAGGCATCTTTCGTTAATAGTCGGGATTGTGTAGTAAAGAGTTAACTTACAGCCTTGACCAAACAAGAGGGCCATGATGGCCCTGGATCACTCACCTGAGTCAATAGGCGAAATTTCACTCCAGGGTCATAATGACCCAATTTAAAACTCATCTGAGATATTATTAAGACAAACATTCTGACCAATTGTCAGGTCAACTGAGCTGAAAATGTGGCCTCCGGAGTGTCCAAAATGTATTTCTTCAATTTGACCTAGTGACCTAGTTTATGACCCTATGTGACCATATTTCAAACTCATCCAAGTTATTATCAAGACAAACACGCTGACCAATTTTCAGGACAACTGAGCAAGAATTGTGGCCACTAGAGCGCCCACAAGATATTTCTTTAAATCTGACCTAGTGACCTAGTTTATGACCCTATGTGACCCAATTTTGAACTCATCCAAGATTTTATCAAGACAAACATGCTGATCAATTTTCAGGTCAATTGAGTATGAATTGTAGCCTCTAGAGCACCCACAAAAAATTTCTTTTAGTTGACCTAGTGACCTAGTTCACGACCCAAGGTGACCAAATTCAAACTCAGCTGCATTTTCATCAAGAAAAACATTCTGACCAATTTTTAAGTCAAGTCAGCAATAAATAAGGCCTCTAAAGTGCCCACAAGGTATTTCTTTGATTTGACCTTGTGACCCAGTTTATGACCCACGGTATCCCAAATTCAAACTCATCCCAGATTTTATTTAGAGAAAGATTCTGACCAATTTTCAAGACAATTGAGAAATAAATGTGGCCTCTAGACTGCCCACAAGGTATTTCTTTAATTTGACCTAGTGACTTAGATTATGTCCCCAGGTGACCCAATTTTGAAGTTATCAAAGATTTCATCAAGACAAATATTCTGACCAATTTTTGGGTCATTTGAGCAATAAATGTGGCCTATGGAGTGCCCACAAGGTATTGCTTTAATTTGACCTTGTGACCTAGTTTATGACCACAATTCGTCCGAGATTTAATTAAGACAAACATTCTGACCAATTTTCAAGTCAATTGAGCAAACAATGTGGCCTCCAGAATGTCCACATGGTATTTCTTTGATTCGACCTAGTGACCTAGTTTATGACCCCAGGTGACCCAATTTCAATCTCATCCGAGATTTAATTAAGACAAACATTCTGACCAATTTTCAAGTCAATTGAGCAAAAAATGTGGCTTCTAGAGTGCCCACAAGGTATTCCTTTAATTTGACCTACTGACCTAGTTTTTGACCCCACATGACCCAATTTCAAACTCATCTGAGTTTTTATCAAAAAAAACATTCTGACCAAGTTTAATGAGCATCGGACTGAAAATGTATTCTCTAGAGTGCACACAAGGTTTTCCTAAGATTTGACCTGGTGACCTAGTTTTTTAACTGAGGTGACCCAGTTTCAAACTCTTCCAACATATCATCAAGACAAAGATTCTGACTTAGTTTCATTAGTATGGGACTGAAAATGTGGCCTATAGAGCGCACACAAGGTTTTTCTAAGATTTGACCTAGTGACATAGTTTTTGACCCCAGATGACCCAATTTCAAACTTGTCCAAGATTTTATCAAGACAAACATTCTGACCAAGCTTCACAAGTATCTGACTGAAAATGTAGCCTCTAGAGCGCACACAAGGTTTTTCTAAAATTTGACCTGGTGACCTAGTTTTTGACCCCACATGACCCAATTTAGAACTTGTCTGAGATTTTATCAAGACAAACATTCTGACAAAGTTTCACAAGTATCTGACTGAAAAGGTGGTCTCTACAGCGCACACAAGGTTTTTAGCTCCACTGGCCAAAGGCCAGCAGGCTTATGTCATGGCCCGGTGTCCGTCATGCATCCGTGTGTTAACTTTTATGTCAAACATCTTCTCTGAAACTACCCATCCAATTTTCATGAAATTTCACAGAAATGATCCTGCCATGGTCCTCTTCAGAATTTCTTGAAAGAATTTGACTCTTCAAAAACTCTGGTTGCCATGGCGACAAAACTGAAAAATATTGGAAAACTTTAAAAATCTTCTTGTCTGAAACCATAAGGCATAGGGCTACCAAATTTGGCATGTAGCTTTATGTAGTAGACCTCTATCAAGTTTCTTCAAATTATAGCCCTGGGGTCAAAACTGGCTCTGCCCCAGGGGTCACAAGTTTTACATAGGCTTATATCGAGAAAACTTTAAAAAATCTTCCTGTACCTGGCCATAAGGCCTAGAGCTACCAAATTTTGCATGTAGCTATATCTAGTGGGCCTCTACCAAGCAGGCCATAATTTTAGAACTGGGGTCAAAATTGGCCCCGCTGCAGGAGTCACAAGTTTTACATGGGCTTACATAGTGACAACTTAAGAAATCTTCCTGTTTTGAGTTTTTTTTTTTTTTGAAATTAGCCTTGCATCAGGGGTCTTATGTTTACAGAGGCTTCATATGGACAAAACTTGAAAATCACCTTATTTATAACCATACAGCAAGGACTTGTATCATTTTGGCATGTGGCTTTATCTTGTGGACCTCTACCAGGGTTCAAGTAATTATAGCTCTGGGATCAAAAATGGCTTTGCCCTGCACGTCTCAACTTTCACATGGGCTTTTACAGAGAAGACTTTTTAAGTCTTCATTTTGAAACCTTTTGGTTCAGAATTGAAATGTTTAGTATTTATGGTTTATATTTATAAGTCAGTGGAGCGATACAGGGCCATCATGGCCCTCTTGTTCTAAGATTTGACCTAGTAACCTAGTTTTTGACCCCACATGACCCAATTTTGAACTCATCCAAGATTTTATCAAGAAAAACATTCTGACCAAGTTTCATTAGGATCGGACTGAAAATGTAGCCTCCAGAGCATACACAAGGTTTTTCTAAGATTTGACCTAGTGACCTAGTTTTTGACCCCATATGATCCAATTTCAAACTCATCCAAGATTTTATCAAGACAAACATTCTGACCAAGTTTCATGAGGATCGGACTGAAAATGTGGCCTCTAGAGCGTACACAAGGTTTTTCGAAGATTTGACCTAGTGACCTAGTTTTTGACCCCACATGACCCAATTTCGAACAGCGTACACAAGGTAAAAAGTTGACGCCGGACACAGCACGATCACAATAGCTCACCGTGAGCACTTTGTGCTCAGGTGAGCTAAAAAGCTGACAGCAAAGATTCTGCACAGTACATGCAGTATGAGCTTGATCTGTGTCTTAAAGGGCTCGGTGTATGTACCAATAACATATATTTTGTTCTGAAAAATTACTTTTAGAATGGTAAATTATCCGACTAGTCTTGATCTCTGCTAATCACATCACTCAGGTGGGCAAAATAATGAAAAGAAAACAAAATTTACCTTTCTGATTCACATCAAGTCACTAATTCTTTACTGCTACAGACAACTTGAGTCTTATATTACATACATACAGTAGAGAAAGCATTTGCTAATAACGAAGTAGTTGTGACCCAACTGATCCTGACTTTTAACAATCCTGAGAAAGAAACCTTTTGAAAACATTGTGGGAAAAGGTGAAAATGCTGGTAACAAGCATTTTGTCCATTTCCCAAAATGTTTTTTACCTTTCCCAAAACAAATTTCGATATTTCAGTCAAATATATTTTGTCATCTGCAAATGCTTTCAATTTGGACAAGTCTAAGATTATGTTTTTGGTCAAGAGTTAAAAAGCAAACAAAACTTTGTAGGAAAAGGAGAAAAGGCTGATCATCAGCAGTTTTTCCTTTTCCCTCAATATTTGCCAAAGCTGTCTTTCTCAGTGTTATTGAAACACAGGATTTTTCATAAATGGTTCAAGGCATTTCCAAAAGTGCATGTAACTTCCAAGAACCAAAACAGATCACTTGGAAAATATTGCACAAGATACTGCTGGAGACATTACCTGCCACCTGCATTTTTTCTTAAATTGGTATAGGACAATGAGAACACTGTGACAAAAGGAGAAATTTTTCCCAAAATGAAAATTATAAATTAGTTGGTACCCTGCTTTCTCTCATAATCCCACAATGTTTTCTTCCTTTTTAAGGGCAAAACCTTGGTTAAAGCCACATTTATTAAAACATTACAACATGTAAAATATAAATCAGGACAGAAATTTACAATTTTTGTTCCACTTTAACTCTTTACCAAAAGACAAAATTTTAGACTTGTCCATATTGAAAGCATTTGTAGACGTCAAAATCAAGGTCAATGAAAATTTAAAATTTGTTTTGCAAAGGACAGAACACATTGCTGGAAAAGGAGAAAATGCTGGTTACCAGCATTTTCTCCTTTTCCCACATTGTTTTCAGAAGGCTTCTTCCCCAGGGTCGTTAGAAGTCGGGATTGTGTGGTAAAGGGTTAAGTCTACAAATAAAAACCAGATAATTATGGTAAATGGATATTCAAGGTTGCCCTAGTGGTAATGTTCAGCAAAGCCAACAGCATATATCAAAGTTCAGACTGCATGCTTTGTGCAGTCTGATCTTTGATCGACAATGAATGCGAAGGCAACATAAGTAGTGATGCTATAACTCTTTACCAAACAATTCTGAGTTTTGACCACTCTATAGGAGAGGTTTTTGAAAACGTAAGAAAAAGGAGAAAATGCTGGTAAGCAGCATTTTTTCCTTTCCCTACAATGTTTTCTATCTTGTAAGAGAACTTTAATATGTTTGTACCAATTTTGAATGTTTTCTGCAGATGTTTTGAATTCGGATGAGTCCAAAATTTGTCATGTGGGAAAGGGTTAAGGGTTAAAAGTTAAAATTTGAACACATCTTATTGTCTCTTTTAATTACAGGTTTGCCAGTACAGAACAGAATGAAGTTCTAATCAAGTCCCATCAACCCCTGCTAGCGTCACAATAAAAAAGTCTTACGCCATACAAAAAGTGTTTTACGAAAACGGAATCTATCCCTACAGTCTCAGAATCGTAATTTCATACAACTGTGTTACAAACTTCGAAAGAGGAAGTCCTGCTTATAAAGAAGGTATCTCAGATTCATTTCAATTCACTGTGTTCCATCAGTGAAACTTTAGAGAGGCATCTGGGAGTGTATCAATTTTCTAACTGGAGTTAGAGCTTGAAAATAAGGCTGAAATATCTGATTTATTTCAATTCACTGTGCTCCATCAGTGAAACTACAGAGAGGCAATTGGGAGTGTATCAATTTTCTAAGAAGAGTTCAGTCTTGAAAATAAGGAAAGAAACTCAAGATTTATTTCAATTCACCGTGTTCCATCAGTGAAACTAAGAGAGAGGCAATTGGGAGTGTATCAATTTTCTAACAAAAGTTCAGTTACATGTATTAACCATTGTGTCTTTGCTGAACCTCGTCTAACTTTTCAAGTGACAGCTGTTCTAGTAAAATCTATAAAACAAGTGATCGTAACCTTGGATTAAATGGATTACATGAACCACAAGCTTGCAACACCGCCTAATTTCATTAATGGAATGAGGTATGTACTGACTTACACTGTACCTTCATGGGACTTTAAAAAATCACGACTTTGTTTATTCCTTTGACTCTTTCACTTTGAACACATAACTTTTTTCAACTGCTACAAAATTAACTCATTACCACACAATCCCGACTTTTAACGACCCTGAGAAAGAAGCCTTTTGCAAACATTGTGGGAAAAGGAGAAAATGCTGGTTACCATTTTCTCCTTTTCCCACAATGTTTTCTACCCTTCCCAAAACAAACTTTAATTTTTTAGTAACATTTATTTTGTTGTCTGCAAGTGCTTTCAATTTGGACAAGCCTAAAATTTTGTTGTTTCATCATTAAAGAGTTAATACAGTTCAGCTGCAAGATCAAGACACTGTGAAGTCATAATCTAGAATAAAGTAATACAAATTGTAGATCAGACTGCAAATTCTGTGCAGTCTGATCTTAATTTACGCTGTCCGCAAAAGATTCTGGTGTCATCTATAGCACTGAAAAGTGTTTATGTTTAAACCCATTATTGTACAAATACAACATTTTGCCACAGCAGTTAACTGCCATAGAAAACATTATGGGAAAAGAAGCAATTATTGTTTGTGGTGAGCCAATTTCCCCTTTTCCAACAATGTTTTCCATACTCATAGAAAATTCATTTTTGTTTCCTTTCCTTCAAACCCCTGCCCTGTATCCAATCTCTTTTTTAGTTGGTCAAAATAACTAACCTGTGCAATAGAAAGCAAGACTATACACTGTGTCAAATCTGTGGCAATATTCTGCAACTGTCCTAAACTAAGTTCTAATTCCAAAATTCAAGAGCAAACCATATAATTGACTGAGGCTTTCTGTCTGAGCCAATCAGATAGCTAGACAGCTAGACCTGTAATTTTGAATAAGTGCATGAACAATATTTTCTACAACTTATCTTGCTTTGTAGTGGTGAAACGGTTTACCGATTAACCGATTAACCGCGGTCTATTCAAAGAAAAAACCGAAACCGGTTCGAATTTTACCGTATCGGTATTTCTGCAATATGTCAACTTCTCTTAATTACATCAGAAAGTCCGGTTTTTCCAAAAATTCTGTCAGAAATCGATCGTTTTTCAACTTACAGTTCTAAAGATTTCCGAAAGCGAAAGTTGTTTATTTTTTTCCACAGGCGGTGTCACCGGTGTTTAGGTAAAACTATGACCACATAAAATTCACGACACGAACTCCAAATAAACGTCGAGCTTTAATGCTTTTGGATCAATGGAGTTTGTATGTTATTCATTTCTTATAACTTTGCTCACACTTATTTTTGCGTTTTCCAGTAGTTAAGCGGCAAAGTATTAGTGTTAGTGCAGTAAGCAACTGAGTAAGTTAGTGCATCGCACTGTCTACTCTGTTGAGCCATGTCCCGAAGTTCGGTATAGTTGCGCTGGTTTTTATATAAACAAGTACGCTCTTGAAGAAAAAAAATGGCAGACGAAAATCGTCAAGATAGCGAGTGTTAAAGAGTAGTCAGTTTCAGTTTGCTTTTATTTGTTCATGCGAAACAATTGCTTTTTAGTTCATTATCTTGAAAGAATGGAAGAGTTCCAAGCACATGTACTAGTTTTCTTTATCACCTTTTGAGCATATGCTACCCTAGCAGTGACTACAAGTGGTCAGATATGCTAAATGTCAGCATATACAGCATATTGCAATACGTATTGCAATACGGGTTAGCCGTATTGCAATATATTGCAATACGCTTTTTACCGTATTGTTTCACCCCTATTGCTTTGTGTCTGACAAAATCAGATTGCATACAAAGTCAAATCTGATCGCAGACCTACATGGCACAGTATGTTAACCCTTAGGCTGTTAAGCTCAACTCACTGACCTTTTGAAGACAGTGTAGGTCAAGATCAGACTGCACATTCTGTGCAGTCTGAACTCAGATCTACACTGTCCGATAAACAGATATTTTCCCAACCCCCATAACTCTGAAATACTAGCATTTTGGTTTTTATCATTGGCTTCAAAGTTTCATTCAAGTTATTTGGCAGGATACAGGTTAAAGGATATAAGAACCTTATTTTTTGTGATTTCTTGACCTTTTCATTGACCTAAAAATGTCCCAGGCTCCAAAATCAGACTCGCACATGCCAGGTTGCAAAATCACTTCAGGCTCACATGGTTTGAATACAGGAATTGTGGCTTAACCATTTACCAAACAATCTTGTGTTTTTATGACCCTGATGAAGAAGGCTTTGGAAAAAATTGTGGGAAAAGCAGAAAATGCTGGTTCCTGGAACAGATAAGTCCCATCATTTTAGCCACATTTAATTTGTTGTCTGCAAATCAAGTAAAATATTTTGTCATTCTGGCTGAGAGTTATGGCTTATGACTGCTTTAAAACAGGAGTTCTAGTTTTAGGATATTATGTCGAAACTGTTCCAGATGACTGTGTCTATATACCTAGTTCAAACAAATCATCCATATTAACCCTTTACCACACAATCTGGAGTTTAACTCATTACCAAATGACCAAATTTTAGACTCCTCCAAATTGAAAGCATTTGCAGACAACAAAATAAACATGACTCTAAAATTGAAATTTGTTTTGGGAAGGGTAGAAAACATTTTGGGAAAAGGAGAAAATGATGGTTACCAGCATTTTCTCCTTTTCCCACAATGTTTTCAAAAGGCTTCTTTCTCAGGGTTGTGAAAACCAAGGATTGTTTGGTAAAGGGTAAAGCAACCTTGGAGGAGAAAGCTTTTGAAAATATTGTGGGAAAAGGAGAAAATGCTGGTAACCAGAATTTTCTCCTTTTCCCACTACATTTTCTACCCTATCAAAGACAGAAATCATTATTTGAGCGACATTTTTCATCTGCAAATGCTTTCAATTCGAACCAGTTCAAAATTTTGTTGTTTGGTAAAGACTTAACCAAGTATGTTTTTCTCTAACAAATACGGTACTTAAAAAGACTAGTGCATAGATTAAGGACTGTATTCACCATTTTAAATTGCATTCTACTTCCAACTTTAAAAAAAAGATTCAAAGGAGCACACTGCACAAAATCTGATTGGATAAGCCAAGTGGGTGAACTGGTCAAATATTGTGTTTCTTTATCAAGTTAGTGTAAGAATAAGAATTATATTTAGGATGATTGGTGATTATAAACCTTGGTGGCTCAGAGTGCAAGTTGCAAAATCCAAAATATTTCAACTAAGCCCAAACTCTTTTTAGGAATTGGTCAGTCATTCCAATAAGGATTATTGCTCTCTTTCTGCCAAACATTCCCTGTACATAGGCATAGCCAGGATTAAAGCATTTATACACACAGCGAAGCACAAAGTGCAGATGGAAGAGGGAGCCAATGGGGAGAGGGAGCGGGGGGAAAGGCAGAGTCCCCCTTCTGCTGGTTTTTAATCTGGACAATTTTGATAATTAAGAAGAGAAATGGTGGATTCTGACATGTGTTTGACAGCATTTTCCTTGTAAATAATTAATTTTTCACTGATATTGCTATTTCTTTCAAAAAAGCTGTTTCAACCTCTCTTTTTTATATGCACAGGCATATTGTGCATGATAAACGCTATGCCCTTGCTCTAATGGTGGAATTGTACCCAGTTGATCTGAAATATTGTTTTGTGTTGTTCTTATATACAAAACTTTAACTCTTTACCAAACGACAAAAATTTAGAGTTATCTAAACTGAAAGCACTGGCAGACAACATTTTACATGTGGCTCAAATCATAAAATTTGTCTTTGATAGGATAGAAAACATTGTGGGAAAAAGGGAAAATGCTGGTTACCAGCATTTTCTCCTTTTCCCTCAATGTTTTCAGAAGGCTTCTTCTCTTTATGTGGTAAAGATTTAAGACCAAACAGTTAAGTGCATTGGTTACTGATACAATCAAAATGTTGTTGAAAACTATGAAAACTATGTAAAATCTCCAAAAAGATTGCACTGTGATAAATTTTGTGATGCTGACAAACTTTAGCTTCACCCATTACCAAACAATCCCATGTTTTTAAAGCTTGAGAAAGACTGCTTTTGAAAAACATTCTAAGAACAGGAAGAAATGCTGGTAACCAGCTTTAACCCTGCTTTAACCCTTTACCACACAATCCCAAGTTTTAACAACCCTTGAGAAGAATGCTTTGGAAATCATTGTTGGGAAAGAAGAAAATGCTGGTAACCATTTTCTCCTTTTTTGCGGATTTGTATAGCAAATCCGCTTACTGTGATTGTTTTGACCGGAGCCAAATACATCATGCATAACGATGCATGCGCGCTCACACTGTACTATGATATCTGTTTGACCTGAACCAAATATACTTTCACCCATCTTACTTTCAGTTTCATTTAATACACCTCAACTTTGTTTTTTTCACTACCGTATATACTGTCCTACACATGTGTACCTATAGTCCGAAATCTAATACCAGCAAAAAACTGCGTAAGGTTGATAGATCAAATTAAACAGTAACAGAATAACAGTTACTGCGCGGCCTGCTCAGCAGAATAGTCTTGACTTTCCCTTCCCTTGCTAGCTCCATTTTAAAATGATTGCACGTGTGTTGCATGTGATGTTACTTTTTTATAACAACATATTACAGCTTTATGCTACTCCACAACTCCGCTTTCCAGGACTTTGAGTCCTTTGATTCCACAATGTTTTCTTCCCTCTCACAGAAAAACTCCTTGATTTTAGCCACTTATGATTTGTTGTATGCAAATGCTTTTAAGTTGGATGGGTCTTCTTTGTTTTTTTGTTTGGTAAAGGGTTTAATTACACTCTGTAGCCTGCAAATGCTCTCAATATAGAAGAGTCTAAAATCTGGTCCTCTGGTAAATAGTCAAGCCATAGTTTAATCCTTCACCACACAAACCCAAGAGTTTTAACCACGCTGGAGAGAATGGCTTTTGAAAAAATTGTGGGAAAAGGAGAAAATGTTGGTAACCAGCATTTTCTCCTTTTCCCACAATATTTTCCACTCGATCAGAGACAGATCTCGTTATATACTTTGTTATGTTCAAATGCCTTGATTTTGTCCTGCTGTAAAGAGTTAATCAATAGACAACAAGCACATTGTCCTCCTGGGGCTGACTGGAGAAGACAAACAATGTCATACTAATGATTTACAGAATTAATTCGTCTTCATTATTACGGAGGTCAGAGTCTTTCCGACATGTAAGCCTCTGCCTAATTAGACTATAGGTAGACAGTGAATCACCCTTCTGAGCATAAAGGAGGATCTTATCTTTGCTTGTAAACTCTTTACCAGACGATACAATTTTAGGCTGGTCAAAATTGAAAGCATTTGCAGGCGACAAATTAAGAATTGTCCAGAGGATGAGATTTGTCTTTGAAAGGGTAGAAAACATTGTGGAAAAGAGGGAAATGCTGGTTACTAGCATTTTCTCCTATTCCCTCAATGATTTTAAAATTGTTCTTCCTCAATCTGGTAAATTCTTGGGATTATGTAGCAAAGGGTTAGAAATATTTTAAACCTTTACCATACAATCCCGAGTTTTAACAACCCTGAGAAAGGAGGCTTTTAAAAACATTGTAGGAAAAGGAGAAAATGCTGGAAACCAGCATTTTCTCCTTTTCCCACTATGTTTTCTACCCTTTTGGAGAAGATTCCGATCATTTGAACAACATCTAATTTGTCGTCTGCAAATGCTTCCAATTTGGACATTTCTAAAATTTTGTCGGCTGGTAAAGAGTTAATGACTATAGTTGCTTCCATTGATCAGTGTAGATCAAGATGAGGCAGTACAAATTACTGTATAAAAACTTGCACCGTGATGTGGGCAGTTCCGTTAGGCATTCCCTGCACATCATGGAATTTGAATCTGTAACCTAGGATGTGAAAAATAGACACTCTACCCCTGTACTACTGTCTCCAGTGTCTATTCTAGAAAGTGAAAATCCTAGAATAGAATACAGCGTCTTCTAAAGGTGAAGTTATGCTCAGTACTGGTTAAGACCTGCACAATGTAGTGGGGATATATTTGTTGGGGTTCGAACCTAAAGGAATCTGCATCACAGACACGGGGATCCTAACACAAATTCAAAACAAATGAGCCAAAAGTATCCACCCAGGTCAGCCTGTGCAGTCTGCGCAGGCTGACCTGGGCTGAAACTTTTCGCTATTAGTCAATTTTCTGTATGTCCAAGAACCAGTCTACCTCATGATTAAGTCGATTGTTACAAAAACTGGGTTTTATGGATCCATATTTATGTGATGGCTTGATTGAAATCATGCATTACGGAGATGCATTAAGCCCGCTTTTGCCAGAGCATGGCTCAAATACCTTTCATTATGCACACAAAAAATCAACCAAACTACAAACTACAAAATAGAATGTTTCCTACATACTAAAAGGAATTTGTTTACAATATTGGATGCTATTTGCAAAAATAACATCTATTTAGTGTTACATACCATATTAATGATGTTAAGCAATAAAAGATTTTACCCTTCCTCAGTATATACATGGTATTTGATGCCACCAAGGTGTAAGGCTTCTGAAAATACCTAGATAAATGAATGCATCACTCACCGTGAAATTTTTTTGCATATATATCCCAATGTTTGATTGGCCATAGTCATTCTGGTTTAACTTTTTACCAGATGACAAAATTTTGGATTTGTCCAAATCCACAGCATTTGCAGACAACATTTTAGTGTGGCTCAAATGGTGCAATCTCTCTCTCAGAACAGTAGAAAATGTCATGGGGAAAAGAAGAAAATGCTACCGGAATTTTCTCACAATGTTTTCAAAGTTTTTTTCCTCAAGGTTGTTAAAATAATAAGGTGCTCACCTTTAGACTATTTTTCCAAAGAAATCTTTTTAACTCTTTACCGCACAATGCCACCTTTTAACGAAGCCTTTTGAAAACATTGTGGGAAAAGGAGAAAATGCTGGTAACCAGCATTTTCTCCTTTTCCCACAATGTTTCCTACCCTATCAAAGAAAAATTGCACCATTTCAGCCACACTGAAATTGGCGTCTGCAAATACTTTCAATTTGGACAAGGCGAAATTTTGTTGTCTGGTAAAGGGTTAAATAAAAAAGCACCAACAGATACAAAAGAGGTTCATTATTGTAGTTAGCCAAACACACCTAAAACTGCTTTTGCAGATAGTGCAGATCAAAATCAGAATACAGGGAACATGCAGTCTGATCTTGTATCAACACTAAGTCTTGTGAAATATCCTATCACAACAGCCTGGAAATAGTAAAATTCTGTAGAGTTTTTTTTTTATTAATCCTTTACCAAACAATCCAGAGTTTTAGGGACACCTGAGAAAGACTTTTGAAAACAATGTGGGCAAAGGAGAAAATGCTTTTCACCAGCCTTTTCTTCATTTCCTATAATTTTTTCTATCCTTTTAAACACAAATTCAATTATATGAACCATATCTGATTTGTCTTCTGTAAATGCTTTCAATTTTGACAAGTCTGGTCTTACGCCATTTGGTAAAGGATTCACAGACAAAAAAAAATTCATTCATTTGACAATTTCTACAGAGTTTATCTACATCCATATTCACCAACCATTCTTCATAACAGTCTTAGTCTTATCTCCAGAATTTCGAAAGTAACACAACTTTTGATTGGCTAAACCATTTGGTTTAGCCAATCAGAAAATTGTTTAGCCTATCAGAAGTTATGTTACTCTCAAATTTAGAAAATCTTGGACTTGGAGACAAAAACAAAGAACATTCTAAACCCTTTACCACACAAGCCTGACTTTTAACGTTCCCTGAGACAGAAGTCTTTTGAAAACATTGTGGGAAAAGGAGAAAATGCTGGTAACCAGCATTTTCTCCTTTTCCAACAATGTTTTCTACACTTCTCAAAACAAATCTCAATTCTTGAGCCACATTTATTTTGTTTTCTGCAAATGCTTGCAATTTGGACTAGTCTAGAATATTGTCGTTTGGTAAAGGGTTAAGAATGATTGGTGAATAGGGACTAGTCATGGCCTTGCAGTCATAATCAGCAGCTGAGCTGGTTCCAAGCATTTTTTTCTGTTTCCAATGATGTTTTTAACCCTTTACCACACTGCAAAATTTTAGATTCATCCATATTGAAGGAATTTAATGATGACAATTCATACATCATAATAGTATTTGTCATTGAATAGGGAGAAAACATTGTGGGAGACGGAGAAAATGCTAGTTACCAGCATTGTCTCCTTTTCCCACTATGTTTTCAAAAGCTTTCTTCCTCAGGGTTGTTAAAACTCCGGACTGTGTTGTAAAGGGTTAAAAGCCTTCCTCTTAAGTGTCCTTAAAATATGGGATCCTTTAGTAATGGGTTAATACGCTGTTGGCTAATTTACAGGAGTAATAATTTTCTTTGAAGTCAAAGGTATAATCGTTATACCTACAATAATTTGTTGTTTTTTTCCAATGGCAGATGCGGCTCTAAAACGGTAACATACCAGAGCTGAAACTCTTTCACAAACAATCACATTTTCAGAGGAAGGCCCTCTGAAGAGATTGTGGGAAAAGGAGAAAAATGCTGGTTACCAGCATTTTTCTCCTTTATCCACAATGTTGTCTGTCCTTTCAAGGATAAATCATACCACAGATCAATTACCAGCCATACAAATTTTATCGTCTGCAAGTGCTTTCAACATGGACCAAACTGAAGTCTTGTCATATTGTAAAGAATTGGGACTCTTTGCATGCACCTAGTTGTAATTCACTCAGATTCCACCTCTGAAAATACAATCCACTGAAACTCAAGATATTTTATCTTATAAGCTTTACTAAACAAGCAGACAGTATAGATTCAAGATCAGACAGCCCTCCCTTTGTGGTCTGTGCAGTCTTATATTAATTTATGCTATCTGCAAAAACCTCTGCTTTTCACATACAGCCGCAAAAAACTTAACTCTTTACCATACAATCCCAACTTTTAACGACCCTGAGGAAGAAGACTTTTGAAAACCAGCATTTTCTCCTTTTCCCACAATGTTTTCTACCCTTCCTAAAACAAATTTCAATTTTCAGTTAACATTTATTTTGTCGTCTGCAAATGCTTTCAGTTTGGACCAGTCTAAAATTGTGTCAATTGGTAAAGAGTTTATTCATCAAGTGCAGAACAGACCATACTTACATGATTTTCAGTCAAGAAATAAGACCCAATTAACTCTTTACCACATGACAAAAGTTTAGACTGGTCCAAATTGAAAGCATTTGCAAACAGGATAATAAATATGGCAAAAATAATGGGGTATGTCTGTGAAAGGTTAGAAAACATTGTGGGAAAAGGAGAAAATGCTGGTTACAAAAGCCTTTTATTTCAGGGTTGCTAAGTCGGGATTGTGTGGTAAAGGGTTAAAAGCAATTACAAGGGTGCTTTCATTTATAGTGTCTCAGCAAAGCAGACAGTGTAGATCAAAGATCTGACTGCACATTTTGTGCAGTCTGATTTTGATCTACTCTTGCAGCAAGGCAACTATAATAGTTGTGAAAGGCCCTACAAGGGTTAGGATGTTTAGGAAACAGGGAAGATCCCAAACCAGATTGCAATGAACAGTTTAATCTTTGATCTACACTATCTGTTGCAGAGATAGTTTTGCTAATGATTCACTTGAAATACATGCATTTGAATGATATTTTTCCTTTCAAACGATCCCGAGTTTTGAAGACTAGCCACTAGACTTTATTTCTTTGTATTGTGTTTAACGCCATTTTCCACACTATTCAAGTTATGTTGAGGCGGCAAGTGCACCTACCCATGCTTTCCTCGGGTTCATTTTATCAAATCTTTGCACAAAATTCTTCCCAAGTCAATGACTACTTTCCCACATAACCATCTCTGAAAATATAAACATCATTGAGAGAGGAATGAATTCTATTACAATGACTATCCTCTATCCTCAGAAAGAAATTCTCCAAGCTTGGGATTCGAAGCAGCAACCCCTTGAGTTCAAGTACTGTTTATTACCGACTGTCATATCTGGCTTGACCCTGGGTTAGAAAGCTTTTTTTCCCCTCACATCATGAATAAGTTCTTCTTCATCTTGGATCATTCTAAAAATTATGATTTCTCTTGAAAGAAATAGTACAATCACATATAAATAAGTGACACTCTTGCAAAAACTATAATTTCTCGTGAAAGAAATAGTACAATCACATATAAATAAGTGACACTCTTGCAAAAACTATAATTTCTCGTGAAAGAAATAGTACAATCACATATAAATAAGTGACACTCTTGCAAAAACTATAATTTCTCCTGAAAGAAATAGTACAATCACATATAAATAAGTGACACTCTTGCAAAAACTATAATTTCTCGTGAAAGAAATAGTACAATCACATAGAAATAAGTGACACTCTTGCAAAAACTATAATTTCTCCTGAAAGAAATAGTACAATCACATATAAATAAGTGACACTCTTGCAAAAACTATAATTTCTCCTGAAAGAAATAGTACAATCACATAGAAATAAGTGACACTCTTGCAAAAACTATAATTTCTCGTGAAAGAAATAGTACAATCACATATAAATAAGTGACACGCTTGCATAAAAGGGGGTTTAATGTATCTCTGTTATACCAAGCAAGTCATCATATAACTATGGATCCATAAAATCCATTATGTCTAACGACTGAATCATAGGTTAACTCTTCACCAAACGACAAAATTTTAGACTAGTCCAAATTCAAAGCATTTGCAGACAACAAAATAGGTGTGGCTCAAAAATTGAAATTTGTTTTGGGAAGGATAGAAAACATTGTGGGAAAAGGAGAAAATGCTGGTTACCAGCATTTTCTCCTTTTCCCACAACGTTTTCAAAAGGCTTCTTTCTCAGGGTCGTTAAAAGTTGGGATTGTGTGGTAAAGTGTTATATAGACCAATTTCAAAGATTTGATTGAATGGTGTTTTATTCCCCTTTCAACATTATTTCAGTCATACCATGGTGACAGTTCATAATTTAATGGATTTCCTGGGTTCCACCAGACTAGGCTAGAGCTCTTCAGTGTCTTACCCAAGGACATTCCCACAAAAAGACTAGCGGATTCAGTGAGGCTCCAACTGAGGGTCTCCATGTCACAAGTCCTACACTTTACCACTGAGCCATGCAGGACCCCCACTAATTGCAAAGAATGGACCTAGACCTAGGTCGATACTTTTTGCCCGATGCATTAAACTCCCTTTTCACACAGCATGGCTCAAATATTTTACTTTCCTGCAACATACTGCTCTGAAAACAAACTTGGCTTGTGACAAGTAATAATTACAGTGCTAATCCTTTCTCCACTATGTTATTCATTCCATCTCAATGACTTGGGCTATCCAGTAGAATGAGCCTCAAAGTTAAATCTTTACCACACGATAAAAAAAATTTAACTTCTCCTTTTTGAAAACATTTGCAGATGACAAATCAAATATGGCTCAAATGATTGGATTTGTCTTTAAAGATTTGTTAACATTGTGGGCAAAGAAGAAAATGTTGGTTTTCAAAGCCATCTTTCTCAGGGTCGTTTAAACTCAGCATTGTTTGTTTGGTAAAGGGTTTAAACTCTTTCCCAATCAACAAATTTTTAGACTGGTCCAAATTGAAAACATTTGCAGATGACAAATGCAATCTAGCCTGGGATAAAAATGTCTTTGACAGGGTAGAAAACATTACAGGAAAAGGAGAAAATGATGGTTATAATTAGCATTTTCTACTTTACAAACAATGTTTTCAAAAGCCTTTGTTTTCACAGTTGTTAACACTCGGAACTGTTCGGTAAAGAATTAAAGAAGAGATTTTGCTGTTTATCAATAAAATCTTGCACATATTGTTCTCATACAAGATGAGTATTTCCAAATGATTTTGCGTACCTTTACTGGGTAGCTCTCATAAAAAAAGGCTTAGTTGGTTATCCTTGATCCTTACCAAGCAATCCCATGTTTTAACCCTTTACTACACAGTCCCGAGTTTTAATGACGCTGAAGAAGAAAGCTTTTGAAAACATTGTGGGAAAAGGAGAAAATGCTGGTAACCAGCATTTTCTCTTTTTCCCACAATGTTTTCTACTCTATCAAAGACAGAAGTCATTATCTGAACAACACATAAATTACATCTGCATATGCTTTCAGTTTGGTCAAGTCCAAAATTTTGTTGTTTGGTAAAGAGTTAATGACCCTGTGCAATAGAGCTTTTGAAAACCTTCACTCTCTACCAAATGACAAATTTCAGACTTGTCCAAATTCAAAGCCTTAGCAGACAACAAATCAATATGGCTCCAATTATGAGATTTGTCTTTGAGAGGGTAGAAAATGTGCAAAAAAGGATAAAATGCTGGTTACCAGCATTTGCTCCTTTGCCAAAATGTTTTCAAAAGCCTTCTTTCTCAGGGTTATGAAAACACATGATTGTTTGGAAAAGGCTTAAGGGAAAAGGAGAAAATTCTAGGGTGAGGATGAGGGGAAGGGGAGAGACCTGATAGTGAATAATGTAGATTGATTGATTGATGTTTCAGTTATATTGCAGCAGCCAGTGCACTGATCCATGCTTTCCTGGAGTTTATTTTTACCAGTACCGTCCGCACAATATTCTCTCCAAGCTACTGGCTGCTTTCCCACATATTCATCATTGAAACAATGGTCAGAGGTGAGAAAGGAATAAATCCTGTCGCAATGACTATCATCAATCCTCGGAAAGAAATTGGCTGAGCCAGGGATCAAACCAGCGGTCCTCTGTTCTTAAGTCCTGAGTGAATAATGTACCATCAAGCACAATGTTATAATCTGAATTTGATTTTAACTAAACTTTAACAGCAAGCCCTTTGATTGGCTAACACGTTTTATCTCAGCCAATCAGATGTCAAGTTTTCAAACCTTGTGTAAGGAGAAAAAATTCTCTGTTTACAAAAAATTAGCCATACAGCAAAATAGAGTAGGTATAAAAAGTTCCAAAGTTCATTCACTTTATAAATCATAAACTGAGATCAGACATAGCAGTTCAATTATTCATGAACGGAACAGCAGTTGGTGTTTATGAAGTGACATGAGCTCCGGGTCTAATGTAATCAACGATAAAAAGAACATCCTGGAAATTACCAGATAATTATCTCTTCTTACAAAATGGTGATGGGATCTTTTTGGGGTAAACTGCATGTACAACAAAGTTTTAACCCTTAAAGGGCCTTTCATGACTATAGTTGCCTTTGCGGCCAGTGTAGATCAAGATCACACTGCACACACTACGCAATCTGATCTCAGGTCTACACTGTCCACTTTGCAGAGATATTCTGGACAATAGCAACCTAGCAATTATTTGATTCTTATTTCTACACTCAAAGTGTCTGTTTTTTCTGCATTTTAACCCTTTACTACACCATCCTGACTTTTAATTACCATGAGGTAGAAGGACCTTGAAAACATTGTGGCAAAAGGAGAAAATGCACAAAAGGTGCAATCTGATCTTTGATCTACACTGTCAGATACGGTGTTTTCTTTCCAATGAAATTGACTTTGAAATCAGTCAGTATTTCGGCTTTTACTATCAAGTGGAAATTTTTCCTTTCATTCATTTGGCTATTTAACTCTTCACTGAGACGACAAAAAGGTACACTTGTCCAAACTGAAAGCATTTGCACACAAAAATTTAAATGAGGCTCAAATGCTAAAATATGTCTTTGATAGGGGTATAAAACATTGTGGGAAAAGGAGAAAATTATCAGCATTTTCTCTTTTCTCACAATGTTTTCAAAAAGGCTTCTTTCTCAGGGTTGTTAAAACTCATGATTGTGTGGTAAAGAGTAGGGTTAAAGTTTTTTTTTTTGTACCAGACAGTTTCTACCTTGGAGATACCATAATTATATCCAAGCTCAGGATTCACATTCTATACAGTTGGCTCAGGTAGTTATAGATCAATTTGATTTGCTGCTGTGTGCCTTCCTTAACTCTTTACCACACAATCCCGAGTTTTAATGACCCTGAAGAAAAAGCCTTTTGAAAACATTGTGGGAAAAGGAGAAAATGCTGGTAACCAGCATTTTCTCCTTTTCCCACAATGTTTTCTACCCTATCCAATAGATAAATCACCATTTACGCTTTGCTTAATTTGTCGTCTGCAAATGCTGCAATTTGGTCCAGTCTAAAATTTTGTTGTTTAGTAAAGGGTTAAACCCTTTACCACCCAATGCCGACTTTTAACAACCCTGAAAGAGAAGGTTTTTGAAAATATTGTGCGAAAAGAAGAATTTAATGCTGGTAACCAATTAAAGACAAAAATAAAATAAAAACAAGAGGGCCATGATGGCCCTGTATCGCTCCACTGGCTTATAAATATAAACCATAAATACTAAACATTTCAATTCTGAGCCAAATGGTTTCAAAATGAAGACTTACAAAGTTTTCTCTGTAAAAGCCCAAGTGAAAGTTGACACCTGCAGGGCAAAGCCATTTTTGATCCCAGAGCTATAATTACTTGAACCCTGGTAGAGGTCCACAAGATAAAGCCACATGCCAAAATAATACAAGTCTATGCTGTATGGTTATAAATAAGATGATTTTCAAGTTTTGTCCATATGAAGCCTCTGTAAAACATAAGACCCCTGATGCAAGGCTAATTTCAAAAAAAAAAATCAAAACAGTAAGAATTCTTCAGTTGTCACTATGTAAGCCCATGTAAAACTTGTGACCCCTGTGGTGGGGCCAA
This sequence comes from Tridacna gigas, assembly GCA_945859785.2. NCBI lineage: Eukaryota > Metazoa > Mollusca > Bivalvia > Cardiida > Cardiidae > Tridacna > Tridacna gigas. The sequence goes on along the minus strand of OX244036.2, from coordinate 28,150,835 downwards.
TTTTGACCCTTGGGCTAAAATTTTGGCCTGCTTGGTAGAGGCCCACTAGATATAGCTACATGCAAAATTTGGTAGCTCTAGGCCTTATGGCCAGGTACAGGAAGATTTTTAAAGTTTTCTCTATGTAAGCCTACGTAAAACTTGTGACCCCTGGGGCAGAGCCAATTTTGACCCCAGGGCTATCATTTGAAGAAATATGATATAAGTCTACTACATAAAGCTACATGCCAAATTTGGTAGCCCTATGCCTTATGGTTTCAGACAAGAAGATTTTTAAAGATTCCGAATATTTTTCAGTTTTGTTGCCATGGCAACCAGAGTTTTTGAAGGAATCAAATTCTTTCAAGAAATTCTGAAGAGGACCATGGCAGGATCATTTCTGTGAAGTTTCATGAAAATTGGATGGGTAGTTTCAGAGAAGAAGATGTTTGAAATAAAAGTTAACGCACGGACGGACGGACGCACGACGGACACCGGGCCATGACATAAGCCCGCTGGCCAGTGGAGCTAACAATTATAGCAATGTCTGAATTGTTGTCTCCAGATGCTTTCAATTTTGTCCAGTCCAAAATTCTGTTCTTTGCCCGCCCGGGAAGCTCAGTGGTTTGCGTATCTGACTTGTGACCTTGTGGTTGCAAGTTCAATACCCGGTTGAGGCAAACCGTCTTTATGGTGCTTTTTCACCTCTCACCTCTGATGCATGTGAGAAAAGTAGTAAGTGGCTTTGGAAAGGAAGTTGTGTCAGTACTGGTGTGAGAAAGCCAGGAAACACATGGGTGCGTCACTGACCATCATGATTTGACCTGAGCTGTTAAAATGGCGTTAAACTCCAATACAAACAAACAAATCTGTTGTTTGTTAAAGGGTTAAACCATTTACCAAGCAATCTGATCTTTAAGAGATCCTGATGATAAAGCTTTTTTAACCCTTTCCCAAACGACAAATGTTGGACTGGTCCAAACTGAAAGAGTTTGCAGACGACAATTTTAAATTTGATGAAAATGGCAGAAAGGTCTCAAAAAGGGTAGAAAACACTGTGGGAAAAGGAGAAATTGCTCGTTACGAGCAATTTCTCCTTTTCCCACAGTGTTTTCAAAAGACTTGTACTGCAGACACGTGAAAACCAGGGCTTGTTTGGGAAAGGGTTAAAATAAGGTGGAAAAGGAGAAACTGCTGGTAAAGAGCATTTCCTCCTTTTCCCACAATGATATCTAACCTTTCAAGAACAAACTTCATCATTAATTTTGTGACTTGCTGGATTTGTCATTTGCAAATGTTTTAAATTGGGACAAATCTAATATTTTAGCTAAAATACATTTAACAGTTAAAATAATTCATTTACATACCCAAAGCAGCCAAAATTGTATCAACTGAGCTGAGGTTGGCATTTTGGCCTTTAGCCATATGGCCCATCTCTGTCTGAAGTTAAATCTTTAATACCATTTTCAACATTATTTCAGGAATATTGTGACTGCTGGTATACCTATTAACTACCTCTAGTATACCTCTCCTGGAGTTTTTCTTAGTAGTATTTTGAAAAAAAACATTCATTCCAAGCCCCTGGCTGCTATCTAACATGATCATTGCTTGAACAATATACAGCAACGAGACAGGAATCCATGATCACCATAATCAACGATCTCCATAAATCCTTGGACTTTGGCTTAGCTGGGAATCAAGCCAGTGACCCCTTGGTTTCAAGTCCTTCACACAACCGCCTGAGCAACCATGTACCAAATCCGTGACCCCTTGATTTGAAGCCCTGTATATTACTGGCTGAGCTATAGGTTTGGAAGGCTAACTGATACCTGAAGGTCAGTAGTCATTGAGCCTGTCTTAGCCCTTAAAGCACCTTTCACAACTTTAGTTGCCTTTGCAACCTGTGTAGATCAAGATCTGGGTCTGTATTCACCAACCATTCTTAAGAATGTTCTTAGTCTTATTCTTCAAAATTTTCTACATTTGAAAGTAACACAACTTCTGTTTGGCTAAACCAAATGGTTTAGCCAATCAGAAGTTGTGTTACTTTCAAATGTAGAAAATCTTGGAGCATAAGACTAAGAATATTCTTAAGAATGGTTGGTGAATACGGACCCAGGCTGCACAGAATGTTCAGATCTTTGATCTACACTATCTGCTTTGTTGAAACACTTTAGACAAGAGCGACCTTGAAGTTGTGATTATTTGGTTCTTATTTCTAGACTGAAAATACCTTTTGGATTTATGTCGCACACTAAGGGTTAGTATCTAAATTGTTTACTACTGGTCAATTATCATATGCATTGTTTCACAATCAACATAAACAGGATGAAAACACTCATAATGTAATAAAAACACAGTAAGTTCTGGGCAAAAGCCTGTTGGCTTATCAGATAATCAAGGGTCTATTATATCCTGTTATTTGCAAATTATGAGAGCATTCTGAGTGGCAGATAGAACCACTTTCTCTCACCTTTGAGCTTAATATTAACCCTTTACCAAATAATCCTGTGTGTAACCCTTTACCGAATTTTAATGACCCTAAGCGGGAAGCCTTTTGAAAAATTGTGGGAATAGAAAAAATGCTGATAACCAGCATTTTCTCCTTTTCCCACAATATTTACTTCTCTTTTAGACACAAATACCATCCTTTGAGCAATATATAATCTTTTGTCTGCACATGCTTTTAACCCTTTATCACATAATCCCGATTTTTAATGACCCTGTGAAAGAAGCCTTTTGAAAATATTGTGGGCGAAGGAGACAACGCTGGTAACCAGCATTTTCTCCTTTTCCCACAATGTTTTCTACCCTTTCCAAAACAACTTTCAATTTTTCACGTTTATTTTGTTGTCTGCATATGGTTTGAATTTGAACCAGTTTAAAATTGTGTCGTTTGGTAAAGAGTTAACCCTTTACCGCACATTGGCGGCTTTTAACGACTCTGGGAAAGAGGCCTTTGGAAAACATTGTTGGAAAAGGAGAAAATGCTGGTAACCAGCATTTTCTCCTTTTCCCATAATGTTTTCTACCCTATCAAGAGAAAATTTGAGCCACACTGAAATTGTTGTCTGCAAATGCTTTCAATTTGGACAAGGCTAAAATTTTGTCATTTAGTAAAGAGTTAAACCCACTACCAGAAGACAAAATTTTAGCCCTGTCTATACTGAAAGCCTCTGCAGATGATTTGGTAACTGTGGTTCAAGTAAATATTAATGGGATTTGTCTTCAAAAATGTAGAAAAGATTGTGGGAAAGAGTAAAAATACTGGTTACCAGCATTTTCTCCTTTTCCACTCATGTTTTCAAAAGCCCTCTTGCTCCAGTTCGTTAAAATTCTGGACTGTGTAATAAAGGGTTAATTACCCTGAGGAAGCAGCCTTTGAAAACATTGAAGGAAAAGAAGAAACCGAGGGTAAATTAAAGGAGAAACTCTTGGAAAGCATGGATAGGTCAGGGTTTTCCTCGAAACCCCCCCTCCCCTTCCTAGAATTTTGACCCTCAAATTTTCTGAATGTCCCCCCAAAATTAACATTTTCAATTTGTTATTCATTTGAATGACCCCCATATGAGAAAGTACAGGGAAACCCTGATAGGTGCACTGGCTGCTGCAATGTAATTCGAATATTGTTGAAAATGGCTTTAAACACCATACAAACAAACAAATGATTCATCTTTGTATATTTTTTAGAGAAAGTCAGCAACTGGCTACTTTTTCTGAAATACAATAAAAAACATCCTCATACTCAGAAAGCAGAATAAATAATTTAGTATGCTAATAAAAGACGGACGATTTTCCCAGAAAACTAAGACAAAAACTGAAGCATGGGATGTGAAATTGTGTTGAGAAGGCAGATCTATATCAATAATATTCCATTATCTTCTGCTACAGTAGTAATACATTCTCCACTTTATCTGATATATTTTACCCTTTCACTGTCATAGATAACAAAGGTTACTTTTTCCGGATGGTGTAGATCAAGATCAGACTGCACATTCTGTGCAGTCTGATCTTGGATCTGCACCATCCTGTACGTTAATCTATGACCATAAAGTTAGTTAATTTCCAGTTGGATTGTTTAGGTCGTGAGAAAAGACAAACTGATTCATTATGCTCTGATAGAGTTTACCCCAGGGAGCTAAATAAATCAAATGGCCTTTTTGCACCTTTTTCTTTCCATGAAAATAGTATAACAAGAGGAGAAATTATGCAAACTATGCTGCAAACTATGCCGTAATGGCAAACTTATCCATCTAGCATTATAGAACACAAATAGCTATAAACATGCCATTTTTTTTTTTTTTAAGAATTTACGTTGAAATCTCAAGATTTATCTGAGTTCTCTATTTTGTGAATGGTTGTTGAATATGCTTTCATATCAGAAAATAAAAGATTTGAAATAAAGAGAATGTACAGAAAACCAGACAGTATGATTTTTTGTGTGTAGACTATCATGAAAGCATTATAACAGATAGAGAAAATAGTCATTAACTCTTTAAAGCACAATCCCAAATTTTAACAACTCTGATGGAAAGGCTTTTGAAAACATTGTGGAAAAAAGAAGAGATGCTAGTAACCAGCATTTTCTCCCTTTTGCATGATGTTTTCTGGCCTTTTACAAACTTAAAATCTTTCATTTGAGTAACATTTGCCCTCTGCATGATAGTGCAGAATGGCAAATGTTATATCATGCTTTCAGTTTGGACCAGTTTAGTTCAGGAAAACTTCTCCATTTGCCACAAAATTTTTCTGCTTTGCTTCAGATGAGTATAGCTGGTTCACATTAACTCTTTACCAAACGATAAAATTTTGGAATGGAAAAAATTGAAAGCATTTGCAGACGACAAATTAAATGTTGCTAAAATAATTATTTCTCTTTTTAATAGGGTAGAAAACATTGTGAGAAAAGGAGAAAATGCTGGTTACCAGCATTTTCTCCTTTTCCCACAATGTTTTCAAAAGCCTTTTCTTTCACGGTCGTTAAAAGTCGGGATTATGTGGTACAGGGTTAATGTTGAGGTCTGCGCAGACAGATCTTGATTCACACTGGTGGCAAAAGCACCTACATAGTTATACAAGAGGGCCATGATGGCCCTGGATCGCTCACATGAGTCAATAGGCGAAATTTCACTCCAGGGTCACTCTAGAGCGCACACAAGGTTTTTCTAAGATTTGACCTAGTGACCTAGTTTTTGACTCCACATGATGCAATTTCAAACTCGTCCCAAATTTTATCAAGACAAACATTCTGACCAAGTTTCATGAGGATCGGACCGAAAATGTGGCCTCTAGAGCGTACACAAGGTAAAAAGTTGACGACAGACGATGCACACCGCACGACGGACGCCGGACACAGCACGATCACAATAGTTCACCATGAGCACTTTGTGCTCCCGTGAGCTAAAAAACATAAGTCAAAAAAGAGCACCACATGCAGGTGCCAACAATTGGCTGTTATTTTTCGACTGATAAAAATTACCCTAACAATTTTTTAAAAAGGTCACCCTAGGAACATTTCTGTGAAATTATTTCAAAATCTGACCAGCCATTCCAGAGAAGAAGAATTAAGAAATTCCTCTTCATGTCCCTATGGTGCAAATAGCCCCCACCACCAGAGACATGTTTCTTGACAGATCAAAATTTTACAAACAATTTTTGAAAAGGGTCACCAAAGAAACATTTCTGTGAAATTTTTTCAAAATCTGACCCGCTGTTTCAGAGAAAAAGAACTTTTAAGAATTTCTTCGTGGCCATATAGAGCAAGTAGCCCCCAGTCACCAAAGCCATGTTTCTTGATGGATCAAAATTTCGCAAACAATTTTTGAAAAGGGTCACCCAAGGAACATCTCTGTGAAATTATTTCAGAATCTGACCAGCTGTTTCAGAGAAGAAGAATTTTTAAGAATTTCTTCATTTCCGTATAGTGCAAGTAGCCCCCCATTCACCAGAGCCATGTTTCTTGACGGATCAAAATTTCGCGAACGATTTTTGAAAAGGGTCACCCAAGGAACATCTCTGCGAAATTATTTCAAAATCTGACCAGCTGTTTCAGAGAAGAAGAATTTTTAAGAATTTCTTCATATCCGTATAGTGCAAATAGCCCCCAGTCACCAGAGCCATGTTTTTCGACAAATCAAAATTTCGCGAACAATTTTTGAAAAGGGTCACCCAAGGAACATTCCTGTGAAGTTATTTCAAAATCTGACCAGCGGTTCCAGAGAAGAGGAATTTTTATGAATTTCTTCATGGCCGTATAGTGCAAGTAGCCCCCAGTCACCAAAGCCATGTTTCTTGACAGATCAAAATTTCGCGAACAATTTTGGAAAAGGGTCACCCAAGAAACATTCCTGTGAAATTATTTCAAAATCTGACCAGCCATTTCAGAGAAGAAGAATTTTTAAGAATTTCTTCATTTCTGTATAGTGCAAGTAGCCCCCATTCACCAGAGCCATGTTTCTTGATGTATCAAAATTTCGCGGACAATTTTTGAAAAGGGTCATCCAAGGAACATCTCTGTGAAATTATTTTAAAATATGACCAGCAGTTTCAGAGAAGAAGAATTTTTAAGAATTTCTTCATATCGGTATAGTGCAAGTAGCCCCCATTCACTACAGCCATGTTTTTGGACAGATCAAAATTTCGCGAACAATTTTGAAAAGGGTCACCCAAGGAACATTCCTGTGAAATTATTTCAAAATCTGACCAGCGGTTTCACAGAAGATTTTTAAAGAATTTCTTAGAAAATTCCATTTTGTTGCCATTGCAACCAGAGTTTTTGATGGAATCAAATTTTGTGAACAATTTTTAAAGAGGACCTCCCAAGGAACATTTCTACCAAGTTTGGTCTGAATTGGCCCAGTGGTTTAGGAGGAGATGATGTTTAAAGAATTGTTGACAACGAACGACGCACAGACGCACGACGGACGACAGACACCGGGTGATCCTAATAGCTCCCCTTGAGCACATTGTGCTCAGGTGAGCTAAAAATGCACTTTAACTCTTCGCCACACAATCTTGACTTTCAAAGGCCCTGAGAAAGATAGCTTTTGAAAACACTGTGGGAAAAAGAGAAAATGCTGGCTACCAGCATTTTCTCCTTTTCTCACAATGTTTCCCACTCTTTTATAAGGGCTTTGTCATCTGCAGAAGTTTTGGATTTGGAGAAGTCCAAAATTTAGTCATTAGGTAGAGAGTTAACCCTTTACCAAAGACAGAACTCCAGGCTTGCCCAATTTGAGAGTTTTTGCAAATAATCAAAATTTAATACTTGTGTCTCAAAAATAGAAATTCGTCTTTGGAAGGCTACCAGCATTTCCTCCTTTTCCCACAAAGTTTCCAAAGGTCAGGATGATTCGTTAGGGTCCTTAAAACTTAGGACTGTGTGGTAAAGAGTTAAGAATTCATTTGACTCTTTATCACACAATCCTGACTTTTAACGACTATGAGGAAGAAAGTTTGTGAAAACATTGTTGGAAAGGAGCGTTTTCTCCATTTCCCACGTTTTCTTCCCTTTAACTCTTTACCAAACTACAAAATTTTAGACTTGTCCAAATTGAAAGCATTTGCAGACGACAAAATAAATGTGACTCAAAGATTGGAATTTGTTTTGGGAAGGTTAGAAAACATTGTGGTAAAAGGAGGAAATGCTGGTTACCAGCATTTTCTCCTTTTCCCACAAAGTTTTCAAAAGGTTTCTTCTTCAGGGTCATTAAAACCCTTGATTGTGTGGTAAAGAGTTAATAGACAGCACTCGTCCTTTGAGATAGATATGAATTGTAGTCTGCAAATGATTTCCATTTGAGTGAGTCCAGTTTTTTGTCATGTGGTAAAGGGTTAAGGGTATATACAATGCGCTTATGAACCTTTACTTACATTGACCCTTTCACTGCAGCATAACCCTTTACCGCACAATACCGCCTTTTAATGACCCTGATAAAGAAGCCTTTTGAAAACATTGTGGGAAAAGGAGAAAATGCTGGTAGCCAGCATTTTCTCCTTTTCCTACAATGTATTCTTCCCTATCAAAGACATACTTCATCATCTGAATCACATTTGAATTATCGCCTGCAACTGCTTTCAATTTGGACAAGTCTTCATTTTTCTCATGTGGTATAGAGATAAATAGTTTCTTACTTTTATCCCAGTCTCAACTCTTTACCAGGCGACGAATCTCAAAGACATGTCAAACTCAAAAGCATTGCAGAAGACAATATGAATTCATCTGAATTCAGATTTGTTCATTAAAGGGTAAAAAAATTATGGGAAAAAGAGAAAATGCCTATAATCACCATTTTCTCCTATTTCCATAATTTTTTCCAGTCTTCTTCATGAGGGTTATGTAACTTGGGATGCGTTCTGTAAAAGGTTAAAATACATTTCCACCTGGAATGACAAGACTTTTCAGTCCAAGATCAGAGTCCAGTAGTGAACAATATTATCCAGGATCAGATTGTATATTTGTTGTTGGTATCTTATCTTGATCTCAAAAGCTATCAATGAGGCTTATGACCATGAAAAGGTTAAATTTTCACCAAAAATTTTCTTTGGGGCTTGAGGAAGAACTGGCATCAGAAAGCATTGTGGGAAAAGGAGAAAATGCTGGTAACCAGCATTTTTTTTCTTTTTCCCATAATGTTTTCTACCAAACTAAGTAAGACAAATCCTATGATCATAATCAGCTACATAATGCAAATGCTTGGAATATGAAGGAGCCTAATATCTGTTGTTGGTAAAGGTTTAACTCTTTAGCAAACAACAAAATTTAGACTCTTCTGTATTTAAAGCATTTGCACCAGACATAATATTAAATGTTCAATGTCACTCAAATGCTAGGATTGTCTTTGAAAGGAAATGAAACAGTGTGGGAAAAGGAGCATTTTCTCCTTTCCCAACTCTGTTTTCAAAAGCTTTTACTCCATTTGTGGTAAAGGGTTAGAAGCAAGTGGTTCCATGAAATTAATCAGTGTATGGGTTTGATCTTTTTTTTTCCTTTCAGCTTTTTACCACATCAGAAAGTTTTGGACTAGTCCAAAATGAAAGCTGTTGCAGACACCAAGTTAATTGTGGCTAAAACGATGAAACTTGTCTAGCTACCAGCATTTCTTCTTTTCCCAACAATGTTTTCAAAAGCCTTCTTATATAGGGTCAATTAAACAATGGATTGTTTGGTACAGGGTTAATCATCATGACATCATTACTACAGATCACTGAGTGCTTGTTCAATCCTTTACCAAACAATTCAGAGTTGTACAACCCTTTGGAAGGTTTCTGAAAATTTTGTGGGAATAGGAGAAACTGCTGGTAAACAGCAATACTTTTAAAGACTAGTGCTCCAAACATAAGGTAAATCACTGTAACCATTCTAAATTGTAAGTGTTCTTCCAAAGATTATTCCCCAAGCCCTCGTAGCTCAGTTGGTAGCGTACAGGACTTGAAAACAGAAGGTCACTGGTTCGATCCCCGGCTTGGCCAATTTCTTTCCAGGGACTGATGATAGTCATCTCGACAGGATTCATTCCTCTCTCATCCCCTGACCATTGTTTCGACGATGGTTATGTGGGAAAGTAGCCGGTGGCTTGGAAAGAATATTGTGCAGAGTACTGGTAAAAGAAACTCCAGGAAAGCATGGATAGGTGCACTGGCCGCTGTGATATAAACTGAAATAATGTTGAAAACAGTGTTAAACACTATACAATCCAAAGTTTATTCAAGGAGGGGAGAACTGTCCCACAAGCTTGCAGAATTGCGGGACATTTTCAAACTAAATTAGACTAATGCACTGAAGACTACTTATCACATAATTTGTAAAGGACAAAGTCCAACCTGTGTGCACTACCAAGGGACATTTTTCATATTCAATGGACAATGTCCCGGAATTTGCTCCTTTGCAGAACACTGTTGCAATCTTAGAAGTAACAAAATTCCTGACTGACTAGAACATTTGATACACCTATCAGAAACAGTTTTATCAATAAAAAATATGTCCCTTTCAACAGTTAAAAATTCATCCATATGATTATTTCATCACAAGGTAGTTATTAGTAATTAGCTCCCTTTAAAGAAAATTTACAAGTATAATATTGGGAATAATTCTTTATTTCTTAAAAAAGTAAGTAATCAAAATATTGATAGGATAGAAAAAAGCAAACAATATTATTTCTCTATGTCTGTTCATTACCGGTACTTCAAAATATTAACCCTTTACTACACAATCCTGAGTCTTAATGACCTTGATAAAGAAGGCTTTGAAAAAGATTGTGGGGACAAAAGGAGAAAATGCTGATAACCACAATCTTTTCTATATTTCCAAAGGCAAATTTCAGTTTTTGAGCCATGTTTGATAAGTCATCTGAAAATGCCTTAGATTCGGGCCAGTCTAACATTTTGTTGTTCGGTTACATTAAAGAGCTATTGTACTGTATTTTTCAAAACTGTGCTAGAGACGTTATCCATTCCTTATTTCATGCTTGTCAGCAGTTTATTGAGAAATAATGGTGGATTATGGTTTAATGTTTGATGATTACGACCAGTGAAAAATACCGATTTCATATTTTCTAACTCTTCAATTGAAGGCAGAAACAGTAGTTTCCTCGAACTAGTTACCTAGGTAAACAGCACATGCCATTCAACCAGAGGGAAATATGATGTTATTTTAGCGCATTTACCCTATATTTCTCGCACTTTATGCAAGTTCCTTATGTGTGGGGTGTTCACCACGGGGAATTACAAAAATCAACTGTACTGGATTTCGATAAAAGTCCCAACAAAAAAGGGGTTAGAAGCATGAAATAAATGGAATATTTGTTGTTTTTTCTCGGTGAAAGATCGAAATTTATTTCATCTCATGAACATCATTGGTAATATTTTCACTCATGGCTGCACCACTTGAGAAAATACTACCAATGATGTCCACTCGATGAAATAAATTTCAATCTTTCACCAAAAAAACAAATATCCTCTATTTATCTTCAATCCAAAACCTAACAGATGTGGGCTCTCTCCTAATAGAGCCATCAGTAAAACCTGCTGGACTCAATCATGAAATATTTATGAAGGTGATTTGAAACCTCTTCATAAAATGTCTGATACTGTCCCTGAGCAAACCATTAACCCTTAACCAGACAATCTCAACTTTTAACAACCCTGAAGTGAGAAGCCTTTGGAAAACATGCGGCAAAAGGACAAAATGCTGGTTATTAGCATTTTTTCCTCTTCCTACAATGTTTTCTTACCTTTCAGAGACAAATTCGATTACTTGGACAACATTTAATTTTTTGTCTGTAAGTTCTTTCAATTTGGACTTGTCTAAGATTCTGTCATTTAGTAAAGAGTTAACTCTTTACCACAGTATTTATTGTTTATCAACTTAGAAGAAGAATGCTTTTGAAAACTTGATGGGAAAAGGTGAAAATGCTGGTAATCAGCATTTTCTCCTTTTACCACCCTGTTGTCTTTCCTTTCGAGGATAAATCTCACCCTGTGAGTCGAATCTAATTTGTTGTCTGTTAAATATTTCCATTTTGGACCTGTCTGAAAGTTTGTTGTTTGGTTACCTAAGTGTTAACTGATTACCTGACCACAAAAATATAGCCATGTCTAAATTGAAAACATTTGCAGACAACAAATTACCGTAATTGCTATTCAAAACATGAATTTTTTTCCCAAAGGGTAAAAAAGATTGTGGAAAAAGGAGAAAAGGTTGCCAGCATTTTCTCCTTTTCCCACAATCTTTTCAAAAGCCTTCTTCCTCAGCGTCGTTCAAAGTCGGGCTTGTGTGGTAAAGGGTTAAACCAGTTGTTATCTGATAGTTTATGACCCTGCCTTGAGTACTATCAGCACTTTGATTCCAGTTCTAGAGCTCTGGACTCTTTAACACTGAAATATCATGGCACTGTGCCATTTTCTCATTTCACATCTAATATAAGATGCTGTGCAAGAATTCCATCCTGCCAAAACAATACTCCTCTAAAATTAATCATTCCATGACAATCCTTAACTCTTTTCCACAAAAATATAATCACAAACTTTTAGACCAATTTATACTGACAGCATTTGCAGACAACAAATTAAATGTGACTCTTACAATTGGAGTCAGCTTTAAAAGGGGTGGTCAAGAAAAACATTGTGGAAAAGACAGAAAACACAGGTTTTCAAAAGTCTTCTTTAAATGGGTAGTAACAACATAGGACAGACTAGTAAATGGATAACAACATAAATCAGGAATGTAACAAGGTGACCCATTTCACCTTTTCCCGTTTCTCAACATGTACATCTTGTCCTGTTTCTCAACATGTACCAAGTAAAGCACTAAGGTCAAACCTTAAGGTCAAACACGCAGAATAGTACTTCTATTTGCTCTGTGAAAAGGGGGCTTAATGCATCTGCGAGAAGTATTGATCCAGGTCTGCAGGCTGACCTTGGCCGAAACTTTTCGCTATTGGTCAATTTTCTGTATATTAATCTCAGGGCCAGTCTACCTTATGACACAACCAGTTGTTAGACAAAAATGGTTTTTATGGATCCATGATTTTATGATGACTTGCGCAGTATAATGCATTAAGCCCTCTTTTTTCAGAGCATGACTCATTTCTGTTTGATTGAGTGTTTAGGTTCTACACTACCATGACCATACACGATAGTATTTTATTCCCCCTGCTTTCACAGACAAATCCCATGGTTTGAGTTGTATTTAGTTTGTCATATTTAGTATGTCAATAATTATTGCAAATGCTTCCAGTTTTAACATGTCTTTATATTATTGTTTGATTTTGAAGAATTAGTTCTTTACCAAACAACAAAGTTTTTAAACTTTTAAAAAGTGAAAGCATTTGTAGACAACAAAATAAATGTGACTGACCAATTGAAATTTATTTCTGGAAGATTAGAAAACATTGTCGGAAAAGAAGAAAATGTTAGTTACCAGCATTTTCTTTTTATCCCACAGTATTTTCAAAAGCCTTCTTTCACAGGGTGGTCAAAAGTCAGGATTATGTGGTAAAGGGTTAACTCTTTGCTAGACAAAATTTAGACTCATCCAAACAGGTACCTTTTTAAAATGACAAAGTTAATGAGGCTCAAATGATGTTTGTCTGTGATAGGGTAGAAAACATTGCCAGAAAAGGAGGAATGCTGAATACTAGCATTTTCCTTTTTTCCAACAATTTTTTCAAACACAGTGAAATGGAACCATCCAAAAGACTAAATATCAGGTTTCATTAATGAATCCTTCCAAAGACCAAGCCTCTTTGCATTTGTTGAAAGCATTTGCATATGACAAAAGAAAGTGTAATGTGGCTCAAATGCTAGAATTTGAATCAGAGTAGGTTACAAGCATTTACCGCTATTCCTACAATGTTTTCAAAAGACTTCTTCCTTCTGGTCATAAAAACACAGGATTTTTTGGTAAAGAGTTCACACTTTACCAAACGACAAAATGTAGACTAGTCCAAATAGAAAGCATTTGCAGACAACAAAATACATGTGACTCAAAAGTTGAAATTATTTTTGGGAAGTTTAGAAAAACACTGAGGGAAAAGGATAAAATGCTGGTCACCAGCATTTTCTCCTTTTCCCACAATGTTTTCAAATGGCTTCATTCTCAGGGTCGTTAAAAGTCGGGATTGTGTGGTAAAGGGTTAACAGGGGAGTAATGTATAATGTCACTCAAGCTGACTGCACCATCTTCGAAATTTGGCCTGCTTCTGCAGAAAATTGGATTAGTATTCTCTCGCTACTGACATAATTTATTCATCAGGAAATTCGCCATGTAGACCCAGTAAACAATATCATAAAGACAGCTTGATACCCTTACATATTACTTATTTTTTTTATTTCACTGTTTTAATATTGAGAGTGGAATCTGGTCTGTGGTACTTAATAAACCAAATGTACATTTTCAATCAGAACTGAAGATGCAGATATTGCAATAACAAAGCTTCTTTTCCCAGAATATCTGGCAAAGAGGTGGACAGTGTGAATCAGAGATTAGACTGCATATTCTGTGCAGTCCGATTTTGATCTACAATGTCCTTAATTAAGCCAGGTTCAGTGATACAAACTACAAAATTTCAGACTTGTCCAAAATGAAAACATTTGTAGACAACAAAATAAATTTGACTCAAAAATTAAAATTTGTCGTTGGAAGGGTAGGAAACATTGTTGGAAAAAAAGAAAATGCTGATTACCAGTATTTTCTCCTTTTCCCACACTGTTTTAAAGGCTTTTTTTTTCTTCAGGTAGAATAGTCATGATTGTGAGGTAAAGAATTCAAAGATCCTGGGAAGGAATGCTTTTGAAAACATTGCAAGAAAAGGCGAAAATGCTGTTAACTGATCTGGATCGATACTTCTCGCAGATGCATTAAGCCCCCTTTTTACTGTGCTTTCAATGCTATTTAACTCTTTACCAAATGACATTTTTGACTAATCCAAATTGAAAGCATATGCAGACAACAAATTTAATGTGGCTCAAATGAATGGATTTATTTCTGAAAGGTTGGAAAACTCTGTGAGAAAAGGAGAAAATGCTGGTTACCAGCATTTCCTCCTTTCCCTGCAATGTTTTCAAAAGGCTAAAGGAATTTGTAAATACGAATCATTTGGTTTAGCCAATCAGAAGTTGTGTTTCTTTCAAATTTAGAAAGTTTTGGAGAATAAGACTATTTGGTGAATATGGACCCAGGGCTCTGAAGTGTCTTGCCTATGGAAACTCAAATGAAAAACCTAGGGCCTTGATTAACCCTTTACCGCACAATGCCGCCTTTTGACGCCCCCGGGAAAGAAACCTTTTGAAAACAATGTGGAAAAAGGAGAAAATGCTGGTAACCAGCATTTTCTCATTTTCCCACAATGTTTTCTACCCTATCAAAGACAAATTGCACCATTTGAGCCACATAGAAATTGTTGTCTGCAAATGCTTTCAATTTGGATGAGGCTAAAATTTTGTCATCCGGTAAAGGGTTAAGGATCAAACCATGGACCTCCAGTTTGAAAATCCTACACTCTGGCCACTGAGCAACATTGGTTCCCTGTGTCTACAGAATGCAATGTAATGAGGAGTGCCAAGAGGCAATGTTCTCATGTTTTTCCCCTGAACGAACTTTTGTGTAACAAGCTTTCAATAAATCTTCTGTTTCCTTACTTTTAATCAATTTTATGTCTAAGACACCAGTTAGCTTACACTGACAAAATTAATCACAAAAACTTTGTTACTCTAGTTCTATTTATAGCCTCAAGCAAACTTTCCAGTCAACAGACCTGATGACATTATCACTTGTTTCCCAATGAATATTCCCACGGGTTTTTATATAAATTTTAGAAATATGAAGAAAAAAGCTTATGAAAACATTGTGGGAAAAGGAGGAAATGCTGGTAAGCAGCATTTTCTCCTTTTTTCACAATGTTTATTTCCTTTCAGAGAACTTCAGATCATTTGTACCAGTTTTCTATTAGTCGTCTGCAGATGTTTTGAATTTGGAAGAGTACACTTTGTTGTTTGGGAAAGATTTATATTCTGTGACAGCATCACTTTAATTTTATTAGTTGCACTTAAAAGAAACTTTCACTGATTTCCATGTAAACCATGTTGGTAGTAGACAACTTTTGAGAAAAATAAATGGTGGGAAAAGGAGCAAGGGCTTGTTATAATCACTTCCTCCCTTTGTTCTGAATTGTTCAAAGAGCAGCTTTCCTTTATCCCTTTACAAACAATCGTGTGTTTCAATGACTTAAAGGAGAAGGCTTTTAAAAACATGTACTGTCTGGTAAACAGCATTTACTCCTTTCTCATTAATGTTTTCTCCTCCAAAATCAAATCTCACCAATTCTGTAACATTAAATTTGTAGGCTGCAAATGCTTTGAATATGGATGAGTCTAAAGTTTTGTGTCTGCTATTAGCCCATGGAAACTCTTTATTAGACAACAAAATTTTGGATCAGTCCATATTCAAAGCATTTGTAAACAACACAATAATTGTGACTCAAATGATGAGAAACTTGTAGCAAACCCTGTTGGGAAAGACAAAAACCTGGTAACCAACATTAATTCTCCTTTTCCACAATATTTTCAAAGGCCTCTTTCTATAGGGTGGAACATGTGATTGTACTAATCTGGGTTAGAGAACAGAAGAAAATCAAATTATTTGGGGTATCTTAGAGCTTATCTTCATCATCACTTTCACACTATAGTAAACAGTTAACCAATATCTGACCTGACTCAGTCTTTACAAGAAAGCTCAAAGAATTCCGAAGAAAGAACATGGAATATCAATCAAATGGCATCCATGCAGAACAGGTTTTTTTGGTCATTTTGCGATGATAATGGCCTGTCTTTCACCCATCCTGAATGAACAATCCACAGGGAACACACAAAAAACTCATCTTCACTCATTTATAAACAATACCCTTGGCATTTCTTGTATTAAATCTATTTCTTACTTGATAGCCCTTACCTCACTTGCTTGTTTTCCTTTCTAGTTTTATTGTAATGTAATAAGGTTCATTGTTATCATTCTGCAAGACTTTGTGTCTTTTTGAGACAAAGTTTTACAATGCTTTTGTCTGTTTTGAGTTTATTTATCATCACCACTGGTTGCTCAATATAGGTGGTGCCCCAAGGAGGCTGTTGGTCATGATAATTATGTGGGATAGTGTATCGGTAATATACAAGAAGAAACCAATCCTAAGTTAGGCCTTTAACACTATACCAAAAAACAAAATTTTGGCCTTGACAAAACTGAAAACTTTTGCAGGAGACAAATTGAATGTTGTTTAATAATGATTTCTGTTTTTGACAGGGTAGAAAACATTGTGTGAAAAGGAGGAAATGCTGGTTACCAGCATTTTCTTCTTTCCCTACAATGTTTTCAAAAGGCTTCTTCCCTAGGGACGTTAAAAGTTGGCATTCTGTGGTAACGGGTTAATTTTTTCAAAAGTCCTTTTCCTTTGAGTTGTTAAGACTTGGGATTGTGTGGGCAAGGGTTTTCAGTCATGCCACTGCTACAACTCAACTTATTCCTGTCTCTTTGCTTTCAGAACTACTGGAAGTTGGAGCTCTGGGATGCCTTGCCCTTGACCAGCATTTTCTCCTTTCCCTACAATGTTTTCAAAAGGCTTCTTCCCTAGGGTCATTAATAGTTGGCATTCTGTGGTAACGGGTTAATGTTTTCAAAAGTCCTTTTCCTTTGAGTTGTTAAGACTTGGGAATGTGTGGGCAAGGGTTTTCAGTCATGCCACTGCTACAACTCACTTATTCATGTCTGCTAGTTTTCAGAATTACTGCAAGTTGGAGCTCTGGGATGCCTTGCCCTAGGGCATTCCTTATTTACCAGCACCTCAAGGAATGATAATACCAGCAGGGGATCTCATATCCCTTAGTGCCCTGAATTAATGAAATGAATTATTTTAATCAGAGATCGAGTAAAAATATCATACTTTCAAGATCGTTTTGGCTAGAATAACGTTACTCAGAGCCAACAGTGTGAATCTAAGATCAAGCTACTTATTCTGTGCTTTCTTATCTAGATCTACACTTTCTGTAAAAACAAACTTTGCCTTCGTATGTGCTTTAACTCTTTACAAAATTTTAGACCATTCCATACTGAGCCATTATTTTGCAGATGACTAATGTGATCTAAATGATGAATTGTGTCTATGAAAGGGTAGAAAACATCTGAGGCAAAAAGAAAATGCTTATTACCAGCATTTTCTCATTTTCTCTAAATGTTTTGAAAGGTTTCTTCATAAAAATCTGGGACTGATTCTCAAAGGGTCAATGGAGTATCTTGTAAATACATCAATTTGATGTCATCTGGTACAAGATCATTCAAAATGGATGCATGGCACACTCTTAATGATAATCACAGTCTAATAAGCCTTCTATAGATCTTCAGTTAAGATTAAACCCTTTACCAAACAAGTGTTTTAACGACCCTGAGAAAACAAAGTAGGAAAAAGAGAAATTGTTAGTGAACAGTATTTCCTCCTTTTCCTGCAATTTTTTTCAACCTTTTGAAGACAAATTCCTGCATTTCAGCCACTAATGCCTTGAATTTGGAAAAATTGAAAGTCTGGTTAATATTTCAAGCCCCGTACCCTCTTTGATTAGAAAAAAAATTGGGCAAAAAAATTAAACTAAGCCATTAAATAGGTAGACAATAGTTTCAGAATAGACACCAGCACATTATTTACTTCACTGCAGCTTTAATATGATATCAATTAAAGCAAACCCCAGTAACGCTTATTTCAAGGCAAGACCCAAAATATGGTAATGAGGCATCAAGCAATTAGCATACTGCTGGGATGCCTTAGCAGAAAACAAGAGGGCCATCAGCCCTAAAGCGCTCACTTGAATAAAGTCATGAAGGATTGATAAAGCTGAGATCCTGGTTATAATGATGTAAAACACATGAGTGTTAGTGAACTACGTTTTGACTGACTTGATGTATTTTTGAACTTGTCAGAGATATCAGCAAGACAAACATTCTGACAATGTTTCATGAGTATCAGATGGAAAATGTGGCCTCTAGACTGCACACAAGCTTTGTCCAAGTGACCTACTTTTTCACCTGACATGACCCAATTTTGAACTTGTCTAATATATTACCAAAACAAACATTCTGAACAATTTTCATGAGTACATGTACAGTAAAACCTCGATATTTCCAGTCTCGAAAAATTCGAGAACCCCGCATTATTCAAGAAATTTCCATAGTCCCGGCAAAAACTCCACTATATTGCACCAAAAGCAGATCGGTAATTTCGAGTCTCGATAATCTAAAAATTTGAACATGTATGTTGGTCCCTGTCATCATTTTGCCTCTTAAAATTGATTGTTAATTCGAACACAATACTTTCTCACCTCTCGAGTATTTGTTTTCACACCTTTTCTGCTCAAAGGATTTGGCGAGTCGGCCCGTGTACGGTGTGGTGTAAGTTTTACAATCCATGACAATTACTACAGGGGATTCACATTACCCAATAATTTGGAAAGAAATTGACATTGATTTGATGATGAGAGATTAATGATGACAAGTTGTGACGACCTCCCCATCTCATTTAGGTTGTCTGATATATTTTGTCTTATAAAATTCACAAAAGTATTTTATTCCTGATTAAACAAGTGATTTTATCTCCCGACTACAATTTTCTGTAGTATGTTTGTACATCAATGGTTCAAAGTCATTGCTGACGCTAAAAAGACAGTTTGAAGCGTTTGTGATCGGACGATGTTTAATTTCTTATCCGTTTTCGTGTCTATCTATTTATAGCATCAGGGTTTTCCCAAGTTGCTTCATCACAAAATAAAAAAAAAAGTCTGATCACATTTTTCCCCATCTTTTTACGATGACGTCGTGTTTCAAGTTTGCGTGAATACCATTGGTTTATTAACATGTCACAGAAATTTCCCTGACTTTGACACTGACAGGTTAATGTTATTTTTCACGGGTGTGTAGATATCATGGTGCGTTCTTCTTTCATTGACATTGAAAAGCACCGTGGAACACAGAACCGCTTGTAAACGTTTACATATATCGACACCAAAATAACTTTTCCTTACATTCTTGAGTTTTAGCGAGAAGTAAATCGCACATTCTCTCTTTTTTAAAATTTTTTGATATCTTGCCAGCTTTCATTCTTTGATCGTTTTCAACTCATTTCTAGTTGCATGTCGCCATATTCAAATATATTTCAGGGAAACACCAGTGTTGGAGGAAGATAAAAGTGTAAATTTTCAAATTTTTATTTTCTAGAATAGTGCAAGCACCATATCAATATTACCTTCTGGAGTTTTCTCAGTAAACAAATAAAAGTTTGCATACTTTCCTGTGGGGTGACAGTTATTGGGGGCGAATGCAACAGGCGAAATTTTACGATTTTACTACAGTACCGACCTTCCTGGAAAAAAGGTGACTAAAAGTGATTAATTTCCAAGAACTCATACAATCAAAACACATAAATTTACAAAAATAATCACTTGATGTGATATTCTTTGAATGTTATGAAAAAAAAAGAACAAAAATTTGGTTGTATTGCTCGGGGAAGTATACTTTGATTGCCGATCTTAAACGGAATGTAACTTTGTTTTCACTGATATTTTGGATAATTCGAGAACTGCGATAATTCAAGCATTTTGCTTGTCCCCGTGGGACTTTGAATTATCGAGGTTTTACTGTATTGGTCTGAATATGTGGCCTCTAGAATGCACACAAGGTTTTTCTAAGATTTGTCCCAATGACCTACTTTTTGACCTGACCCAATTTTGAGCTTGTACCAGGTCTCATCCAGACAAACATTCTGACTAAGTTTATTGAGTATTGGGAAGGAAATGTAGCCACTAGAAAGCACACAATGTTTTTTCTAAGATCTGACCAAATGACCTACCTTTTGACCCTACAAGACCACATAATGAAGGTGTCTGACATATCATCAAGACAACATTCTTTGTTTCATGAGTATCAGACTGAAAATGTGGCCTTCAGAGTGCAAGGTTTTCTAAGATTTGGACCAGTGACCATTTTTTAACCTGACGTGACCCAGTCTCAAAATTGTCCAAGATATCATAAGGAAAAACATTTTAAGCTTCATGAGTCAGACTGAAAATGTGACCTCTTTAGATTGCAAAAAAAGGTCTTTCTTAGATTTGGCCCAAAGACCTACTTTTTGACCCCATATGACCCAGTTCTGAACTTGTCTCAGATATCATCAAGACAAACATTCTGACAGTTTCACGAGTATTGGCTATTGGGCTGAAAATGTGGCTTCTAGAAGGTACACAAGGTTTTCTCAGATTTGGACCAGTGACCTACTCTTCGACCTGACATAATCCAATTTCAAACTTGTCTGAGACATTATCAAGACAAACATTCTGACAAAGTTTTATGGAAATCATGCTAAAAATGTGGCCTCTGAAGTGCACACACGGCTTTCCTAAGATTGGTCCAAGTGACCTACCTTTTGACCCGATGTGACCTTCAACATGTCCGAGAAATCATCAAGATAAACATTCTGACAAAGTTTCATGAGTATCAGGCTGAAAATAATGCCTCTAAAAACCAAACAAAGCTTTTTTAAGTTTTGGCCCAGTGACTTACTTTTTGACCTTATGTGACTGTGCTTCTGTTCGGTAAAAAATGGCATGCAAAACATACATTTACCATGAAGTATTCCTACTGTTCAGTACAATGCTGCTTAACCCCAACATTGATACTTTGTTTACTTACTACTAAACAAGCAACATCTCTTTGCCTCCTCTTCTATTTTTGGCCTGGGCTATTTCTATGATGGAATCTCCAAAACCAAAAAAGTGCCTTATCAGTTTGCTATTACCAATTTCTTTGATTTTTTTTCCCCCACATAATCTTGGTCATTTTTCGCCCTCGTTAAGAAAATGGAGAACAAAAAATGAAGAGATCATTGGGCTTCAAGCCCTGTAAAACAATTTTTTTATGTCTTCCCACAAAACACCATGTTTTCACAAAATTTTCTGCTCCCCCCATTTTTCATTCAACCTGTATTCAACCCTTTACCACACAATCCTAAGTTTTAATGACCCTGAGGAAGAAGCCTTTTGAAAACATTGTGGGAAAAGGAGAAAATGCTGGTAACCAGCATTTTCTCCTTTTCCGACAATGTTTACTACACTATCATCTGAGCCAAATTTAATTTGTCGTCTGCAAATGCTTTCAATTTAGAAAAGTGTAAGATTTTTTCGTCCGGTAAAGAGTTAAGTTTGTAGTCTGCCAGACCTTATAATGAGGAATAACCTTTGTTGTTCGAGAATTGAGCTCAACAAGCGATAAAAATATTCACAGATTTTAACCTCTGAAACAAATTTGAAGCAGACAACTTTAATTCATTTCTCTGTTGATATGGTGTTGAACACTGTTTTCAACATTTCAGTTATACTGCAGCTGCCAGAACACCGATCCATGCTTTCTTTTACCAGTACTTTGCACAATATTCTTCCCAAGCCACTGGCTGTTTTTCCAAGTAAGAACAAAAGAGCAAAAGGAGACATTGCATTTTATCAGCAATTCCTCCTTTAGCCACAATGCTTTGAATTGCAGTCTCTCCAGATATTGCAAGACAACGAAAGTCATATGCTGGCGGTACAATACATGCTGATATGCTGTCCCTGTTTACGTAAGTTCTAAGCACTTTGCCAGGTGTTTATTCTACGAAATGTCTGATTATGTATCAAGGATAATCCAGGTAACTCTTATCTCACGTTGCTTCATCACAAAATAAAAAAAAAAGTCTGATCACATTTTTCCCCATCTTGTTACAATGACGTCGTGTTTCAAGTTTGCGTGCAAAAATAATACAGCCTTAAAATTACAAGATCAAGATCAGAATGTACATAGAGTGAAACTTCAGTAGTTTGTAGCCTATGAACTAATTACAATCTCATTAACCCTTGAAGAGCTGAATGCTTTACTTGCTCTTGCAGTTTAGATCAAGATCAGACCACAAAGAATGTCCTATCTGATCTTGGATCTATAGTTCTATACTGCTAGTCTGCAATAATTTTGTTCTGATGAAAACAGCCCTGTTTCTTGTGAGTGTCCTCTGGCAGGACACCTACAAGCCCCTACAAGTACTGGTGAAACCTGCAATATACATGAATCAATAAACTTTTGTAGCAATTTTCTTGTCTAGAAAAATGATAACAAATGTGGGAAACAATAAAGTCTTACCTTTTGTAGATAAACAATGAGCCAGCAATTGACAATTTCTCCTGAAATAGACAAATAAGTTAGCCTGAATCGTTTACCACATGACAAAATTCTCAACATTCAAAATTGAAGGTATTTGCAGAGGACAAATTCAAAGTGCATAAAATAATTAGGTGAACCTTTGAAAGGATAGAAAACATGTGGGAAGAGGAGAAAGTGCTGGTTACCATAAAATGCTCATTCCTGTAATGTTTTCCACCCTGGAAAAGACAAATCTTTTAATTCCCACCAAATGCTTTCAATAGATGAGTCTAAAAATCAACAAACAATCCAGACTGTAAAGGACCCTGAGAAAAAAAGGCTTTTCAAAAGCATTATGGGAAAAGGAGCAATGTTGATAATAAGCATTTTCTCCTTTTCCCACAATGTTTTCTACCCATCCAAGAACAAATTTAAATTTTTGAGTGACTTTCATTTTTTCACCTGCAAATGCTTTCCAATTTGGAAAATTCTAAAATTTTGTCGTGTGTTAAAGATTTAAGAATTAAGCTCAATCAAGACATCACAATAATGATGTAATTTATTTTTTGCCACATTGTTTCTAAAACTTAACTAGAGCTATCACTAAAAGTGATCATACCCCCCACCAGCTCCTTGTCACAAAACAGCTCTTTGTCACAGAATGCAGAATGGTTTCGTAAAAAAATAAGAGTTGAAAAAAAAAAGTGGGAAAATAGTTATGGTACTTGTAAACTGCGCTTCTCATTAATGTGGTCTATCTGTATATGAAGTTTGATGTCACTAGCTTAAAAGATTCAGAAGTTATGCCCCGGACAAATATCCAAAGTTAAAACTTACAAAGGGCAATAACTCAAAAAATAAATGGAATAGAGTTATGGTTCTTGTACATTGCACTTCGCCTTATAGTGATCTATCTGTGTGTGAAGTTTGAAGTCATAAGCTTCTATACTTTGGAAGTTATGCCCTGGACAAAAATCCAAAGTTAAAATTTACAAAGGGCAATAACTCAAAAAATAAATGAAATAGAGTTACTGTTCTTGTACACTGCACTTCTCCTTAATGTGATCTAACTTTGTGTGAAGTTTGAAGTTCCTTGCTTCTATACTTTGGAAGTTATGTCCTGGACAAAAATCCATAGTTAAAATTTACAAAGGGCAACAAGCTTAACCCTTTCCCAAACGACAAATTTTGGACTGGTCCAAATCGAAAGAGTTTGCAGATGACAATTTTAAATTTGATGAAAATGGCAGAAAGTTATCAAAAAGGGTAGAAAACACTGTGGGAAAAGGAGAAATTGCTCGTTACGAGCAATTTCTCCTTTTCCCACAGTGTTTTCAAAAGACTTGTACTGCAGACACGTGAAAACCAGGGCTTGTTTGGGAAAGGGTTAAGGGGAGATAATTCGGCAACCAATGGCAGCAAGGTCATGAAAATTGCACATGCACAATTTCATATGTACCCAAACATTATGTGTAAATTTCAGTGCAGTACTTGAAAAACTGTAGGAAAAAAGCTCTGGACAAAATTGTCTACAGACAGATGGACGGACAGATGGGACAGCCATGGCGATTCCAGTATACCCCCCTCCACTTCGTTGTGGGGGGGGGGTATAATTACTGGAAGACAAGACAGGTTTTCTGCAAAAGGTAAAGAGTTTAATCTTTTAGCTGACTAAAATCTTTAAAATCATCTATTTTTTTTTTTTAATGCAGATAGCCTATTAACCCTTTTCCACATAACAAAGTTTTAGACTCATTCACATTGAGGAAGTTTGCAGAAGACAATTCAAATATTTTTCAAATTTAAAGTATTTTGTTCTTGAATAAGCAGAAAAAAATTGAAAAAGGAGAAAATGCTGGTTACCAGCCTTTCACCTTTTCCTCCAATTTCAAAAGCCATCTTTCTCAGGGTCGTTACAAGTCAGCATGGTAAAATTTAAATGTAGCTCAAATAATGGGATTTGGTTTAGAAGGATAGTAGCATTTTCTCCTTTTCCCAAAATGTTTTCAAAAGCCTTCTTTCTCAAGGTCATTGAAAGTCGGCATTGTGTGGTAAAATTTAAATGTAGCTCAAATAATGCAGTTTGGTTTAGAAGGATAGAAGCATTTTCTCCTTTTCCCAAAATGTTTTCAAAAGCCTTCTTTCTCAAGGTCATTTGTGTGATAAGATCTAACCCTTTACCACACACTCCGGACAACCCTGAGGGAGAAGGCCTTTGAAAACTCTGGGAAAAGGAGAAAATGCTAGTAATCAGCATTTTCTCCCTTTCCCACAATGTTTTCTACCCTACCAATGACAAATTTTGTCATTCGGGCCACCTTTGTCGTCTGCAAATGCTTTCAATTTCGACCAATCTAAAATTTTGTTGTTTGGTAAAGAGTTAAATGTAGCTCAAGTAATGGGATTTGGTTTAGAAGGTTACCAGCAATTTCCTTTTATTCCACAATATTTTCAAATTGCCCTTTCATCAGGGTCATTAAAAAAGGTTTTGTAAAGGGTTTAATTCTTTACCACACGACAAAATTTTAGACAGGTCCAAATTCAAACCATTTGCAGATGACAAAATAAATGTGACTGAGAAATTGAAGTTTGTTTAGGAAAGTGTTGAAAACATTGTGGAAAAAGAGAAAATGCTGGTTATAAGCATTTTCTCCTTTTCCCACAACGTTTTGATAAGGCTTCTTTCACAATATCATTAAAAATCAAGATTATGTGCTAAAGGATTAATCTTTACCAAAGGAAAAAATTTGAGATTTTCCGTACTGAAAACAGTTGCAAACAACAAAATTAAATGTCACTCAAACAATTGGATATGTCCTTGAACAGAGAGAAAATATTGTTGAGAAAGGAGAAAATGCTGGTTACCAGCATTTTCTCCTTTTCCCATGTTTACTAAAGTATTCTTCCCAAGAATTGTTTAAAACTTCAGATGATGTTGTAAAGGGTTAATCAACAAAAGGCACATGAGTTGTCATAAATTATTAATTTGGAGAAGGTTCTTTGTAGAAAGAATTCTGTAAAGTGTATGTTAGATAACTCAGCTGTTACTATTTTTCCTTCTATACTCTGTTATGTTCCTTACTTTATGAAAGAGAGCTGCTAGATACATAAACTACCGAATCACTAGACAATGCAGTGTTTTGATGACCTTTGGGCAGAAGGCATTGGAATCCTTGTTGAACATGAAAAAATTCTGGTATCCAGAGATTCTCAAAATTTTTCGCACCCTTTCAATGACAGATTGCACCACTTAGTCACATCTTGTTTAATTTTCTACAACTCAACAAAAATGTAGACATGTCCAAATTGAAAGATTAGCAGACAACAATTAAAATGTTGCTCAAATGATGGAATTTGTCTTTGATAGAGTAGAAAATATTGTGGGAAAGGAGAAAATGCTGGTTTACAGCACTTTCCACTTTTCCCACAGTGTTTTCAAAAGCCCTTTATCTTGGGGGTCATTTAAACTCATGATTGTGTGGAAAAGGGTTAACCCTTTATGACACAATGCCTAGTTTTAAAGACCCTTAGGAAGAAGTCTTTTCAAAATATTGGTACCTAGCATTTTCTCCTTTTCCCACAATGTTTTCAACCCTATCAAAGACAAATTCCATCATTTGAGCCCCATTTAAAATGTCGTCTTCAAATGCTTTCAATGTGGACAAGTCTGCATTTAATTGTCGTCTGCAAAATTAATGCTTCAACTTTGGATGAGTCTCGGTTGTGTGGTAAAGAGTCTGAAGAAGCTCTGAATTTAGAGAGAGTCTAAAACTTTGTTGTCTGATAGAGAATCAATTCATTAAAACTTTACAAGCTAGTTTTAACCCTTTACCACACAATCCTAAATTTCAGAAACCCTGAGCAGAAAGACTTTTGAAAACATTGTAGGAAAAGGAGAAAATGCTTGTAACCAGCACTTTCTCCTTTTCCCACAAGGTTTTCTACACTGTCACAGACAATTACTATCATTTCAGCTAAAGTCAAAGTGTCATCTGCAAATGCTTTCAATTTGGACCAGTCTAAAATTTTGTCATTTGGTAAAGAGTTAACTCTTTACCAAATGACAAAATTTTAGACTGGTCCAAACTGAAAGCATTTGCAGACGACAAAACAAATGTGATTGAAAAACTGAAATTTGTTTTGGGAAGGGTAGAAAACGTGGGAAAAGGAGAAAATGCTGGTTACCAGCATTTTCTCCTTTTCCCACGATGTTTTCAAAAGGCTTCTTTCTCAGAGTCATTAAAAGTCGGGACTGTGTGGTAAAGGGTTAAGAGAGAATCTAAAACTTTGTTGTCTGGTATTTGAGTTACTTTTAATGTGTTGTTTGCATTATGCTTACAATTCGGTCTGATCCAAAGTTTGTAGTTTGGTAAAGAGTTAAGCCTTCAAAATACAAAAAGTTTGGTACATATATATATACATGAGCCATGCTCTGTGAAAAGGGGGCTTAATGCATCTGCAACATGTATCAACCCAGGTCAGCCTGTGCAGTCCACAGACCTGGACCAAAACCTTTTGCTTTTGGTACATATCCTACATGTCCAAGGACCAGTTTACATCAAGATTTAGTCAGTTGTGAGACAAAATGGATTTCATGGTTCCATAATTATGTGATGACTTGCTTGGTATCATGGGTCACAGAAATGCATAAAGGCCTCTTTACTTAGAGCATGGCCCACATTCATCTGAAGGAAAGAAATTACTGCTTTTCAAAAATGTGAAAAACATTCAAAGAGCAAACTGTGCTTTGCAAGTATCAGACATTAACCCTCACAGTGCTGAATAAACCTGTCATACAGTCTCATCCTAGAAATACGACTCAAATACTTGTAATTTCACGATACCTTTTGTCTACAGTCTTTCAGCAAAGCGGACAGTGTAGATCAAAGATCAGGCTGCACATTTTGTGCAGCCTGATCTTGATCTACACTGGCCGCAAAGGCCACTTTAGTCGTGAAAGGCGTTTTAAGGGTTAAAATATCAGCCACACTCTGACGAAAGGAGGCTCCATGCATATCTGTGATACATGATACCAAATCATGAGGTAGAATCGTCCTTTGACATGCAAAAATTTGAAAATTGACAAACGGCGAAAAGTTTCAGCCCATGTCAGCCTGTGCAAACTTGGCTCATATGTATAAGGACTAAAATGGTGACACTGTTACATACAACAAAAATAAGAGAAACTATTGATCAATTGTTAATATTTGTGCATCTATTTTTTGGGGCCACAGGCCCAAATATAAATAATGTAAAGTGTAATGTAAGATGTCATATAACTCTGACAATCTGTTTTTGACAAGAAGATTTTCATAGATTATGTCGCTGAAAAACACTTTTTTCAAATATTCTGCACACAAATAAAAATTTGAATTGATAAAAAATACTGCTGCGTAATTAAACACATAAAACTGTTATTCACTCCTATTAACTCATTAGGTGTTACAAGATGAGAGAATTTGATATTCTTCAAAAATTGAAGGCATAGTAGATACATCAAATTCAGCTCAATTCAGTTTAGTGTGGAAAATATCATGGGGGAAGGAAATGGAAGAAAATGCTAGTTTCAAAAGCCTTCTTTCTCAGGAATAAATAAAAACATGGCATTGTTCTGTAAAGGGTTCATCTAATGACTTGAAACAACACCAAAAGAAATCTTTATGAATAAAAAATATCTCTGCATGTCTAAATGGAAAATGTGGAATTACCATAATATTAAATGAATTATGTGAAAGTAAACTAAAGGAATACAAGGGAGATTAATCAGTACATATTTTCACTAAGTATAAAATTATTCCCCTTTGACCATTGTAAAATTTACTGGTCACTCTTGACAAGACCATGGAAGCCAAGCATCTAGAGACTATTTACAGACTTAAAATGCTGTTTTTGAGAAGAAAATTTTAAAAGTTTTTTATATCTTAAAGTTCTGTTGCCATAGCAACCAGAGTTCCATATGGTAATTGTATCCAGGAGAACATAGACATTTCTGTGAAGTAGGGTTAAAATTGGTTTCATGATTTTGGCAAAATAATAAATAAATTTACAGGTGTAGAAATAGCTGCACGATGAAAACCAAGTCATGACATAAGCTTGCTGCCCTTTAGCCTTTGGAGCTTAACTCTTTACCAAGCGACAATATTCTAGACCAGTCCAAATTGAAAGCATTTGCAGACGACAAAATAAATGTGGCTAAAAACTAAAATTGGTTTTGGGAAGGGCAGAAAACATTGTGGGAAAAGGGGGAAATGCTGGTTACCAGCATTTTCTCCTTTTCCCACAATGTTTACAAAAGGCTTCTTTCTCAGGGTCGTTTAAAGTCGGGATTGTGTGGTAAAGGGTTAACTCTTTACCAAACAACAAAATTTTAGACTGGTCCAAATTGAAAGCATTTGCAGATGACAAAATAAAGGTGAATCAAAAATAGAACTTTAATATGGGAAGGGGAGAAAACATTGTGGGAAAAGGAGAAAATGCTGGTTACCAGCATTTTCTCCTTTTCCCACAATGTTTTCAAAAGCTTTCTTTTTCAGGGTCATTAAAGGTGGGGATTGTGTGATAAAGGGTTAAAAAAAAAAACCCAAATGACATTGCATTATGCTTGTCTATCAAAACATCTACATTTGTCCAAAAAAAAAAATGTTTAATAACTCAAAGCAGATTCAAACTGAGAGGCAATGCAGCTGATCCTTTCACCCGTTATCAAACAATCCCCAGTTTTAATGACCCTGAAGGAGACTGTCTTTGAAAACATTGTGGGAAAGGAAGAAAAAGCTGGTAACCACAATGTTTTCTACCCTTTCAAAGACAAACCTAACCCACTGAGCCACTTTAAACTTCCTGTCTGCACAAGCTTCCACTGTGGACAAGTCTAAAATTTAAGACTTGTCCAAATTGAAAGCATCTGCAGATGACATATCAGATGAGGCTCATATCAAGAAATTTATCTTTGATAGGACAGAAAACAATATGGAAAAGGAGAAAATGCATTCTGTCCTTTTCCCACCAAGTTTTCAAAAGCCTCCTTCATCAGGGTCATTAAAAACCAGACCTGTTAAGTAGAGGATCGATATGAGAAAGAAAGGGTCAAAGCCTCTCAATGGAACTGAATACTACTCTCTAGCCCTGCAAGTTACAACTCTGCAAGTAGCACTTGGCCTTTACCTTTTACCACATGATGCCACCTTTTGACGACCCTGAAGAAGAAGCCTTTTGAAAACATTGCGGGGAAAAAGAGAAAATGCTGGTAACCAGCATTTTCTCCTTTTCCCACCATGTTGTCTATCCTATCAAAGAAAAATCACATTATTTGAGCCACATTGAAATTGTCGTCTGCAAATGGTTTCAGTTTGGATGGGTCTAAAATTTTGTTGTGTGGTAAAGGGTTAAATCTTTGCCAAACGACAAAATTTTAGACGGGCCCAAACTGAAAGTATTGGCAGACGACAATTCAAATTTGACTCAAATTATGAAATGTGTCTTTGATAGGACAAAAAACATTGTAGAAAATGGAAAAATACTGGTTACTAGCATTTTTTCCTTTCCCACATTGTTTTCAAAAGCCTTTTCTTTAGGGTCATTAAAACACAGGATTATTTGATAAAGGGTTAGAAAGTTAATGAACTAAAAATGCCTTAACATTGGCCCTTTAAATTGATCAATTCAGGTTTTAATGACCCTGAGGTAGAAGGATTTTGAAAAAAAAAATGTGAGGATAGGAGAAAATGCTGTTAACCAGCATTTTCTCCCATCCTCATAGTGTTTTACATTATTTCAAATCCAAATCAGATCATTTAAGCTACAATTAATTTTTTGTCTAAAAATGTAGGATTGTTTGGTAAAGGGTTAACCTTCTGAGAGCTCAGCAAACTCCTGGATTTTGTGATAAAGGGTTAGAAGATGAAAAACATTATGCAGTAGAGAGAAAATGCTGTCACCAGCATTTTTTCCTTTTTCTTCAGTGTTTTTATAAGACCATTCATTTTTTTTGTCTATGTCATATTGTTGTACTGTATCTTACAACAATGAGAAATGTTCAGTATTCCCACTCACATCTTTTTCTGGGAGTGCATGCACTCCCTGGAGGGCAAGTTTGGGAGTGCAAGAGAAATTCTAGGAGTGCACTTAATAATGAAAAATTTCGAAATTCTATGGAGAAAAGTAGGGGTCTGTTGTATGGAAATTTATTTTGATGAGTCACGCTCTGCAGTCATCTGTTCTTGAAAATATGGGTAATTTAACCCTGTCCCAAACAAGCCCTGGTTTTCACATGTCTGCAGTACAAGTCTTTTGAAAACACTGTGGGAAAAGGAGAAATTGCTCGTAACGAGCAATTTCTCCTTTTCCCACAGTGTTTTCCACCCTTTTTGATAACTTTCTGCCATTTTCATCAAATTTAGAATTGTCGTCTGCAAACTCTTTCAATTTGGACCAGTCCAAAATTTGTCATTTGGGAAAGGGTTAAAAAAAGAAGTTGCTTGTAATAATCCCTTACTCACTGGACCAAGTTCAGAGGGACAACTTACAACCTGATGCCAGTAGAATTGTCCATTTCACTGTCAATATCAGACACTAATAAGCTTTTACTTATTGTTTTATCGACAGATTTGTGTAAATTCACTGTTTAAAGTCATTAATAAAGCTGAAAAGACAGTTTGAAATGCCTATGATGGGCTGATGTCAAATCGATTTTTGTTGTGTCATGGGTTTTTTGTGATTTTTGTAGCGATCTATTTTTTCATGCCATTTAATTTTTGGAGTAGTATTTCCGTATGATTTGACACCAATTTGTCAATTAGGGTAGCAAGTAACTTCAGAATCTGTAATTTTAAACTAGAAACAGTGCTCCAGATAAGGTCCGTATTCACATAATTTACGGAGGACAATCTGATTGTTACGCATCTTTTTTTTTTACAAAATTCTGTACTCGATACAGAACATTTTTCCAGGTACGTAAAATATAGGGTACGAATCTGTACACAATGAAAGGGAGCTTACTCTTTCTCAGACAAACATTCAGATATCTTCGGGATTGCCGAGCGATTTTCCAATTTTTTCCCGTTAAATAAAAAGGGAAAATCGGCTCGGACCGGAATTAGACCCTGCATCTCGGTTTTAGTCAAGTTTTTATCGATTACGGCGTGGGACCAGCGGATAATCGTACTATGTACATGTATGTTCCAAATGAATAGTTTGCGCTTCGAAAAAGTCGGGGAATACACAGAAACGTCTGGCTAGGTAATTTCATCCATCTCCAAAACCAAATAATCCTAACAAAACTGAGAATCGTTGAAAGATAAAATCAGACTGGCCAAGACTTAAGCACTGTTCCCATTTATGTATAAATGTGCAATAATTCACACTCTAAATTGAATAATCACACACAAAAAATATGAAGCAAAAAGCGCATGCACCCAGATGGGCTCTCTGTTGATCGCCAGTGGCGCCAATTTGGGCCAAGTTAGAAAAAATGTCTTCAAAACTGAAGCACTGGTGAATTCAAAAGTATTAATGATAGCTGCTTTTCTAGCATAAAATTACAGGTTTTGAAGTTATTTGCGACCCTATTTGACAAATTTATGTCAAATCCTGCACAAATATTTTTCCAAAAATTAAATAGCATGAAAAAAAGATCGCTTTAAAAAAAGATTATGAGTTGCGTATTTGTTTCAACAAACCTGCTTTACACTTTGCACAGTAAACATCATACTGTTACTAGGTAAAATGTTATGTAGTTTTACAGTAATGCTTATATAAAAGCAAATGGAAGAAGAACTTACCAATGATCCAGGAACAGTAAGTTAACAGTAAGTTAAGAAAACCAATTTTGACTTTAATCAGTCTCATTAACCAAATGTTGGTATTGATTGATCCCCATATGCTGGTACTGATTAATCTTGATTTTCATCAGTACTGTACTGATGTCATTGAAAATTATCTGGAGCACTGTAGAAAAGCTGATTAATACCGTTTATACATTTAAATAAATGACATAACAACTTGATTAACAGTAATGAACAGTGACCCTTATACTTGATACCTTTTGTATACCCCAGAGTTTAGATCTTTTAAATATCATGTAAAGACATTACTTGTTGCCAAAGACATTACTTGTTGCCATAAGATTCGCGAGTGCTTCTGTTCTGGAGACATTTTTTTCTGGTGATCGACAGCGGGAGCCGTGAAACCTGTGCGTGCATGCACGTTTCACTTCATACTTTTGTTCGTGATCATACAATTTAGTGTGTGAATCACGCACATATGTGCGTGAATGGGAACCCTGATGTTTATAATTTGCTTATGACTAAACAATTGATGTTATTCTGTGAGAAAATATCTAATAACAGGTCCACATGAATCAGGGAGATTTTCTTACCTTTTCTATGAGAGGCCAGGGAGCCTTGGAATAAGAAAGATAAATCTATCAATATTGCAAAATATGTTTAACTCTTTCATTACTAACTCTATAAATTCCACTTTTTTTCTGAGCTCTAAAAATAGATTTCCACTTCTATTGAAAACGACTTTGGTCACAATTTAAAAACAGAGTAGAGGACAGTGTAGATCAAGATCAGATTGCACATTCTGTGCAGCCTGATCTTGATCTATGCTGTCCGCAAAAGGTAATCAAGTCGTCATTAGTAGTGAAACAGTAATGTTGTTTTCAGCCCTGAAACGGAAAAAAGTGCCAGAGATAGCCTGTACCTATATACCCCTCTCACCTTCATGTCAACCCTTCTTAAAATGCCTCTGGAAATTAAAAAATTTTAGCAGTCATCTTTCAGCTAGTTATATGTGTCTTTAATCTGCTTGTAAGCAATGAAAATTGACATCTATTGATTGATAATTGATTAAACTTAACACTGACACACTGTACTTTAATAATTTTTTTTATTGATCCTATTGCAATATACCCATTTCTGACCTAACAAGTCTGATGAATATGTAACAAACACAATCTTAATATTTAAGTTGACTGTGCATGCTCATTTATTTTGATATTCAAAAAAAAAAAAATGTGCTGTATGATCTGCAATTTAAGTGCTTACTGTGTGACTTATTCTAAATGAAATACTTACAGTACATTTTAATTTCCTGCTTTATGGCTTAAAAGAAAGCTAACAAATTGTGATTAAAGAACTTAACTGTGATTAAACTGACTTCTGGAACTTGTGCACTAATTGTTAAGTATAGTTTTGATTTCGTTGCAAGTAGAGAAATGGTTATTTACATATTAAAACTGAAGTGCATGCAGTTAAGTTATAATTTGTTAATGTTTTGGTTTTTTTGTGAAAATTAATCATCACACTATAGATCATGGACCTTATTATTTGCAAAAAAGCAAAAATATTGACACTTAAATGCTGTTCGAAGAAAGGGCAGTATGACCAGATTTCTTCATGAAGCATGAAAAGAAGGCTGGCTGGTGGGGGCTTGCTGAGACACAATTAAAAAAAAATAACATCTGAGCAAGCCTTCAAATCCCTGGTAGGTTGTTTCTGCTTAATTTCTCAGATGGGCTGATTTGGCCCAAAAGATGCTGTCTGACTGCTATACCCAATACATTACTGGCTGTTTGTTTTTCATAGAATAAAGATGCAGGGTGCCCAATCACGTACTGCAGTACGTAATTCACACACAAATTCTACTCCGCGCGTACAAATTTTTTGTGCTTACGTGCATGCACGCACTGTCAAAAGTATGCACATACAAAAAGGAAAGTAATTACGTAAACCGCAGGTACAAATTTGATACCGTTTCAAACAAAACGAAAGTAGTTTTCCTGGTAAGTGGGTACCATGCTTTGCTTTGTCCTCAACATAGAGCAGGTTACCAAATATTTTCACACTATATATATATATATATATATATATATCTCTCTCTCTCTCTCGTTGATTCCCATATTTTGCGGCTCCCTCGTCTGTCTGAATAATTTTCGCTACAATTTTTTAAGGTGTCAAAATCTACCACAAGTACAGGAAATCTGGTAATTAATTTTCAGTGAGAAATTAAAATTATTTAAATATATCATGATGCGCAGTTATTGTTAAAAACACATTTTTTGACATATGGAAGCTGAAAACCCGAGCCGCAAATTAAACGTGTAATTTCTGTATGTATGGCGTCTGCTGCAGAAAAAATGTCATCACAACAAAAGCTGAGAAAGGTAGGTTTACAAAGTGACTCTACCATTACACATTTTCTTTTGTTTTGCTCCAACACAGCATGGCCTTTATTTGACAGAGTTTGAGCTTACAATGAGCCAATCGGCCTCCTCCTCTGTGATTTTAAAATAGCCAGATCTACGAACATCATCTTGGACAATGAGCTTTAATCTGTCTACGCTTCCTTTTTAAAGCAGTTCTAATGTACTTCGCAACTTTTAGAAAGGACTAAAGGTGAAAAATCTTTCGTGAAGGCAGTCGATTATCAAAACTCGCCGTGTTTGGCTTTTAAACCCTGATCGCTGTTGCAATTTTATCTAAGTATGTGCATGCCCTGGAGACATATGACGCATCCATAATTATGATCATCAAATGCACAATTTAATAATTTAATTAAGATCCCATTCATTATGGTAAAGGAGCTAGGGTTTTAAAATTCATTAATAAAACTGAAACAGCCAAAACTTACTCTGTACCCCGTAATTTTTCTTTGTACCCCCAATTCAAAACCTAGTGGGTACAGTGTACCCCCATTTTTTTCTTTGTACCCCCAATTCAAAACCTGGAGGGTGCATGTACCCCCAAATTGAAAACCCAGTGGGCATGCTGAGATGCCTTTGGTAGTTTAACAGTACATTGACTGAATATAAAGTATTGAAAACAAAAAATTATATATATTTTTAAGTTAGACATTATGAGACAAGTATTACCATTGTTGCAGACCATTCTTATTATGTTGGACCTGAACATGTTTTACATGAAAAGTTTACTGTCACCATATTATAAATCAATATAGTCCATTATGATGGACTTCATTCCTGTCATTTGTAGATCCTGACTTTTCACTTGCATTTCATACTTCCCCATTTTGAATGCAGTTGCCGATCAGAAACTAAATCTGGCACAAATATTTTGGCTCATCTTTAACTTATAACCAGGTAACAAAGTTAACCACCTTAAAAGCATTGGAAGGCCACAAATTAACCTTGCTTTTACCGAAATAAAGTTGAATGCTGCATGAAACAATTCCATCATTCAATCAATTAGGCACCAAAAAAGTATTTAAAAAAAAAAAAAGAGAACACACAAATTACACATGCAAATAATGAAGTATTCAAGGTTTCTTCCTTAGAGATACTTTTAACCTGTAATTATTCCTGTAAGTATTCCTCAAACACGCGATACACAGTTCATGTACTCAACACATTATGTTATTTACCTTCATGAATGTGTTATTGGGAAAAAAAAAACAGCAGTTTCACCGATACTACCGAATGTCAAGCCATGAAAGAAAAGAAAACATAACATACCCAAACGTTTGTCTTAGTATTGAACAAATATAGTGCAACTTGTGATGCAGTATCTATAATTTCCGAAATGTAGGGATCTCTCTGCTGTAGCGCCGCTAAATTCATCCGTTCTTCCGCCATACTTGATTAATACTAGATCCGCAGACACTGCTACTTCAGTTATTGGATAAAAATAGAATACTTCATTACACAAAGAGTATAACCATTTTGACTAAAAAAGTAACGCTAAAAAAAAAAACGTTCAATTTTGATAGGTTAGTTTTCTCTTTTTTTCTCAGATTTTTTTTTTTCAACAACATCCCATTCAGTCCGAAGACGTTTTGGTCCAGTGCACTCGAAACAGGTCAAGTATGACAGCAACCGCACAGCAGTGATTTCAACGCGAGGTTTTCTGACATTTTAATGTTAAGCAAGGAGAATTAAAAGTGCTGAATCATCACGACAGTAATGAGTTGTACATAATTATTGAATTATTGTAATGTGGACTTTATTTATAGAAAAACGTTATTTTTCACCCAACACGAATCCCCGGATGCTGAATGCTGTGAAATGAAGCTGGAAATAATCTGCTACCGTGCTAAACTTTGCCTTTCTAAGATTCAATAATCGTCACCATTTGAAAAAAAAAAAAGTAATGGCATCGTCGAACACAGGTATAGATAGATGTTGTATCCTCCATAGCAAAGACTAAAACACATAGTCGTCAATCAAATAGTGAACTTATTTTCTGCTCATTCGACATGGAGTAAATTGGGGATGAAAAATCGGATGGTCGCAGACTTACCTCGCAAAAGTCGTCTGCAAATGCGTTCAGTTTGGACCTGTGTAAAATTTTGTATCGGATCTAAGTAATTTACAGCCTCTGCTTAAATTATGAAATATTTCTTCGAAAGGGTAGAAATCATTCTTGAAAAATGTAGGCTACCTGTATTTTCTCCTTTTCCAACAATGTTTTCAGAAGTCCTTGGGGTCAGGATTTTTTTGTAGTAAAGGGATAAGTAGATTGATAGGGCATTTTAGCTCTACTAGACCCCAAAATTTTAGACTGGCTCGTATTGAATGTATTTTCAGACAACAAATGAACTGAAACACGTAATGATGTGAGATGGTGTGTTTTTTTTTCAAAAGGATAGCAAACATAGAAATTGGAGAACATGCTGCTCACCAACAGTGACATTTATTTATCTAGTAAACAAACCAGAGCAGATCTATTTAGAAACAATCCTGCTGGTAACCAGCATTTTCTCTTTTTCCTACAATATTCTATTAGAGACAAGTTCCATCATTTGTGCCTCATTTACTTTCTCTGCAGTTGCTTAGAATAAGGAAATATCTGAAATTTTTGTATCTAGTTTACATAGAGTTAGCCCTTTACCAGACAATTTTGAGTTTAAATGACCTTGAGGAAGAAGGCTTTTGAAAACACTGTAGCAAAGGAGAAAATGCTAGTAACCAGCTTTTCTTCAGTTTCCACAATGTGTTGTAATCTATTCTTTCAAAGAGAAATGCCCATTCAAGCCACATTTGATGTGTTGTGAATTTGGATAAGCCGAAAATTTTATCATTTGGTAAAGAGTTAGGGCTAGTCATTTCATTTTAAACCCTTTTCAATAGTAGCTGCATAAACAATATTTTGCAAGTTGATTGAAGTGCAAGAACCATAACTCTAGTAACTCTAGCTTTATTACATTATCCTGATTGTTAAGCCTCTCCCAAAATGTTACAGACAAATCTAAAAACCTTCAAAATCAAAGGCATTTGCACACAACAATTTTAAATGAAATTACAAAAAGTGAAGTACCTGTACTCTGATTATAAAGTAAGCATCATGGTAAATGGAGAAATGCTGGTTGCTAGTATTTTCACCTTCTCCCACAATGTTTTAAAATGCCTTTTACTTAGGGTCTTTAAAACTCAACATTTGGTGGTATAGGGTTAACGACCCAGAAGAAAAGATGCTTTTGAAAACACTGTGGAAAAAATGGTGGTTACCAGTGTTTTCTCATTTTCCAGCAATGTTTTCTACCCTTTCAAAGACAAACCTGATAATCTGGGCTATAATATTTCTGTAATCTGCTACTGCTTTGGATTTGGACGAGTCTAAAATTTTGCTGGTAAAGGGTTAATTCATTATTTGGGTTATCTCCCCTTAAAATGAAAACTTATGTTGGCATACAGATAGACATTTCGTAACAACTCGAACTCTGTTTCTTAAAAGCCACACAATGCCTAGTTTAAGTTGCCTTGAGAAAAAAAGCTTTTCGAAAACATAGTTGGAAAAGGAAAAAGTGATAGTAACCGGCTCTTTCACCTTTGCATACATTGTTTCCTACCCTTGAACTCTTTGTCACACAATCCCAAGTGTTCACAACCCCCAAGAAGGAAAGCCCTTGAATAAATTGTGAGAAAATGAGAAAATGCTAAATACCCACATTTTCTCCCTCATCCACAATGTTTTCTACATTCTCAAAGAGAAGCCTCATCACTTTGGCCATCTTTGATGTTTCGTCTACAAATTCCTTTAATTTGGTAAAAGGTGAAATAGCTGGAAATTTGTAAACATCATGTATGGTAATGGTGATGCTACATACAAGCAAAATCAAACAAGGTGACTGTGTTACGCACCGGTAGTTCATTTTCACCATCTTTTATTGAGGCTTTTTTTGTGAGACTGATTACCTTTTTCTTGATTTTCATAACTACATTACAGAGATTACTATACAAGTACAAGATACTCCTTAACCCTTTGGATTGCAAGCACAATTATTGTCACTTTTGCAGACAGTTTAGATCAAAATCAGACAACCAAGCATGAAATCTGATCTTCAATCTATACCCTCTGATATTTGTTCTGTTTTAATACTCCAATGAAAACA
Organism: Tridacna gigas; assembly: GCA_945859785.2. NCBI lineage: Eukaryota > Metazoa > Mollusca > Bivalvia > Cardiida > Cardiidae > Tridacna > Tridacna gigas. The sequence continues at coordinate 28,111,813 of OX244036.2, read as the reverse complement.
GTATTGGAATGGCATTTTTTTGGTCTCATTCAGCATACCTCGGGTGATCCGGTGATCAAATCCCTCGGCTGTATCACGTAGCTTGATATACACCTACACGGTACATTTCGCACATCTCCGGAAGCACACCGCTTTACCGTTATTAAAATTGTAAATCTCCTCTTAAAAAAGAAAATGAGAGTAAATTTTCTATCGTTATCTATCTAAGAATATTTCAGTCGGCAAACAGTTTGTACATTCAATTTTTAGCGTAGTTTATCAATTTCGTTGGGAGCTTTCATTGACCGATCGATAGAAGTGAATAACTTCATCGTGGTTGTTCATTTCATTGCTAAGCGATCTACAGGGGCGCCGCCATGTTTAAGATCACGTGATTGGTAGTTCAAAATGGAAGCCTCCTATATACCGACGAGGTTAGATGTAGGTATGGAATCAGCCGAGTTGTGACGAGTGTTGTTGGTCTGTTTCAGTCACAAGAAATGCCAATTTCAGAAGTAACTTTGGCACTCTAAGCGTTAATTTCCTCTCTGGTGAAAGGTATTAGCTTACAAAAGGCTGTCAGTCTTGGACTATAGCTAATTTCCAGTGTGCTAGGCTCATTGGATCTAATTTAATCTATTTGGGAAAAAGGCTCCTTCACTAGAGCTATATTGCCTAATGTACCAGAGTAAACCAGTAATTGATGCCTGAATATAATGTATCGGATACAATGTTTCCCTGGTAACTTTATGGAAAAAAATGATGTCAGTGTCATTTACTCAGTACCATTATTATATATTTTATCTGTAGCCCTTCTGTAGATAGCTTTGAAAATGTTGATGTTAGGGTATCAATTATTGGTTACAAGTGAATGCTCCTTTTACCCTAATGTTTTCCATGTCATTGAAAAAGTAGATTTTTCTTTCTGTCTAATACCTGTGTGTTTCATATTATTTATGTCTAAAACTGGCAATTGCTGGTATGGCAAAGGATTAATTTCTAGGCTGCTGAATAAGTGAATAGTAATATGTACTTTTTCAGTCAGAAGGATGCAAACTCAAAATAATTTTGGCCAAAATGGCTCAGAAAGTATCAGGCAGCATTGATTCCATGATCCTGAATAACAAGGCTTTTGAAAACATCGTGGGAAAATGATCCAGTGGTGGTAACCACCATTTTCCTCTTTCCCCACAATGTTTTCTATCCTTCCAAAGAATATTCTCATCATTTGAGCAACATTAGATTTGTCGTCTGCAAATGCTTTCAATTTAAACATGTTTTATATCATGTCCTTTGACAAAGTGTTAAAGCCTATGTGGTTTGATCTTGGTCTGATCTGTATGTTAGGGGTTACATTCAGAGTTTATAATCATACAAATGTCCACAAATGTTTTATTACTGAATCTGTAGTGTCTATACTTTGTAAACTACCAACAAATGAGAAGGAAAATTGTGAGAAAAGAAATTCAGTGGTGACTCCTTAACCTTTTACCACACAATGCCAACTTTTAACAACCCTGAGAAAGAAGGCTTTTGAAAATGTTGTGGAAAAAAGAGAAAATGTGGGTATGCAGCATTTTCTCCTTTTCCCACAATGTTTTTACCACTACAAAGGCAAATTCCATCATTTGAAGCAAATTTAAATTGTCGTCTGCAAATGCTTTCAATCTGGACACGTCTACATTCTTGACATGTGGTAAAGACTTTAACCCTTTACCACACAATCCCGACTTTTAACGATCCCAAAGTAAGAAGCCTTTTGAAAACATTGTTGGTACAGGAGAAAATGCTGGTAACCAGCATTTTCTCCTTTTCCCACAATGTTTTCTACCATGCCCAAAACAAATTTCACTTTTTCAATCACATTTATTTTGTGTAAATGCTTTCAATTTGGACCAAGTGGTATTCAAGTGAGCCATGCTCTAGCAAAAGGGAGTTTAATGCACCACCGTGATGCATTATACCAAGTGAGTCATCTTATGATTATAGATCCATAAAATCCAGTTAGTCTTGCAATCAACTGGATCTGGGGGTCTAATGGTCCTGTAACTCTGTACCAAACGACAAAATTTTAGACCATTCCAAATTGAAAGCATTTGCAGACAACAACATAAATGTTACTCAAAAACTGAAATTTGTTTGTTTTGGGATGAGTAGAAAACATTTTGGGAAACAGGAGAAAATGCTGGTTACCAGTGTTTTCTCCTTTTCCCACAATGTTTTCAAAAGGCTTCTTCCTCAGGGTCGTTAAAAGTCGGGATTGTGTGGTACAGGGTTAACATGCATAAAATTTATAAATAGCAAAAAGTTTCAACCCATGTCAGCACGTGCATGCCATGCAGGCTGACATTGACTAATACTTTTTGTAGATGCATTAAGCCCCCTTTTCACAGAGCATAACTCACGGATATGTAGGTATAGTGGCATATCTCATAAAAATTGACTAGAGTTCCTCATTGCAAGAGGACCATCCCTTTATGTAAATCTCTACCAACAGATAAATTTTTGGACTTGTCCGAATTCATTCAAAGTGCTTGCTGACAACAAGTTGGATGTAGCATAAATGATGGGATTTATTTTAGAAAGGGTAGAAAACATTCTGGGAAATGGAGAAAATGCTGACTACTAGCACTGTGTCATTTTCCCACAATATTTTTGAAAGTCTTCTTTCCCAGAGTAGTTAACTCATTATCATACGAAAAAAAAATGTGTCTGGACCAAGTTGAAAGCATTTGCAGAAAAATTAATTGTGGCTGGTTACCAGCATTTTCTCCTTTTACCAGAATGTTTTCAAAAATCTTCTTATTCAGGGTCGTTAAAACTCATATCATGTGGTAAAGGGTTAAAGCACAGGATTGTTTGGTAAAGGATTAAAAGCCAAAACTGCATCTTTTCACTGACTGTAACTGTCCAGTTATTTCATGCTTGCAAAGAATCTTATTTTAAGTAGTATCTGCTAGTGTTTTACCGTAAATCTTGATTTACAGCAAAAAAGGAAATCCAGCTAAGCCCTCATCTTCGCAAGCCAAGGATACGAACTCCACTTTGTTCGTTACGCACTACCGTAGTATCCTTGGCTTGCGAAGATGCTAAGCCCTATAAAGGACTGGGGTCTTTTGTTTGCTTTGTTAACCTATTACAGGGCCTGTGTATGGAGGAAATATGAAGAGAGAGTTTTTCATACATGTAATTTTGTGAATTGTTAGAAGTTTCAGATCAGACTGCACCCTATAGAATAAAATCTTCAGAAAGAAATATCAGACTGCACTATAAAAAATAGACCTCAAAAAATAGACAGATGAGATTGCACTCTAAAAGATAAGTCTCAAAAAAGAAAGGTTTGACAACAGAGAAGATGCTATCAGATTTTGAATCTGTATTTATCATTATTCATCATTCCAGCCTGAATACCCTCATAAATGACTTTGACAACTACAGTTATTTTGCAGCCATTGTCATTCAAGATCAGACTATACAAAACATGCAGTCTGATCTTGTATCACTGTTGGCAACATTGAGACTTACTTGACCACAACAACCTTGAAGAAGCAATCATTATTTTTTGTTTTATTTTTCTATTTTGTTTATTTGGCACTATGAGGGTAAACCTGCAGTAACTTTCTTTGAAAGGTTATGGAGTACATGTGATGGTTTTTGAGTGGGTTTATAATATGGGCGACAAAGGGTCTGATACGGGTTTGATAATTTTGTCCTAGGGCAATTTTCCGATATTGAACCAACTAGTATTGAAGTTCTCAAGGGAACTTTTGAATAAATGCAACACTGATTAAATGCAATGATGATTAAATGAATTGAAATGAATACCAGTATGATATAAAAGTTGAATATTTTTTGGCAATATTATTATGGACTCTGTTTTATTAGCTCCACTGGCCGAAGGCCAGCGGGCTTATGTCATGGCCCGGTGTCCGTCGTGCGTCCGTCCGTCCGTCCGTCCGTCTGTTAACTTTTATTTCAAACATCTTCTTCTCTGAAACTACCCATCCGATTTTCACGAAACTTCACAGAAATGATCCTGACATGGTCCTCTTTAGAATTTCCTGAAAGAATTTGATTCCTTCAAAAACTCTGGTTGCCATGGCAACAAAACTGAAAAATATTGGAAATCTTTAAAAATCTTCTTGTCTGAAACCATAAGGCATAGGTCTACCAAATTTGGCATGTAGCTTTATGTAGTAGACCTCTATCAAGTTTCTTCAAATTATAGCCCTGGGGTCAAAATTGGCTCTGCGCCAGGGGTCACAAGTTTTACATAGGCTTGTATAGAGTAAACTTTAAAAATCTTCCTGTACCTAGCTATAAGGCCTAGAGCTACCAAATTTTGCATGTAGCTATATCTAGTGGGCCTCTACCAAGCGGGCCAGAATTTTAGCCCTGGGGTCAAAATTGGCCCCGCCGCAGGGGTCACAAGTTTTGCATGGGCTTACATAGTGACAACTTAAGAAATCTTCCTGTTTTGATTTTTTTTTTTTTGAAATTAGCCTTGCATCAGGGGTCTTATGTTTTACAGAGGCTTCATATGGACAAAAATTGAAAATCACCTTATTTATAACCATACAGAATAGACTTGTATTATTTTGGCATGTGGCTTTATCTTGTGGACCTCTACCAGGGTTCAAGTAATTATAGCTCTGGGATCAAAAATGGTTTTGCCTTGCGGGTCTCAACTTTCACATGGGCTTTTACAGAGAAAACTTTGTAAGTCTTCATTTTGAAACCATTCGGCTCAGAATTGAAATGTTTAGTTTTTATGGTTTATATTTATAAGCCAGTGGAGCGATACAGGGCCATCATGGCCCTCTTGTTTTTGGGGTTCTGAGTGGCTCAGTGGTAAAGTGTCTGACTTGTAACCCAGAGGTCCTGGGTTCAAGCCCCACCTGATCCGCTGGTTTTTAGCTCACCTGAGCACGAAGTGCTAAGGTGAGGTATTGTGATGGGTCGTTGTCCGGCATCAATCTGTCCGTCTGTCCACAATTCCTTTAAACATCTTCTCCTCCTAAACCGCTGGGCCAATCTTGATGAAACTTGGCGGGGATGTTCCTTGGGTGAAGCCCTACCAAAGTTGTTCAAGAGATTGAATTCCACCCAAAACTCTGGTTGCCATGGCAACAGAAAGGCAAAAAAGAGGAAAATCTTCTTCTCTGATTCTAGAAGGCGTAGAGCTTTGATATTTGGTATGTAGCATCTCCTAGTGGACCTCTACCAAATTTGTTCATATGATGCCCCTGGGGTCAAAACTGGCCCTGCCCTGGGGGTCACAAGTTAGAACATAGGAACAAAGAAGGAAAACTTTAAAATTCTTCTTCTCTGAAACTGGAAGGCATGGAGCTTTGATATTTGGCATCTCGCATCTCCTAGTGGACCTCTACCAAGTTTGTTCATATGATGCCCCTGGGGTCAAAACTGGCCCTGCCCCGGGGGTCACAAGTTTTGAACATAGGAACAAAGAAGGAAAACTTTAAAAATCTTCTTCTCTGATTCTAGAAGGCGTAGAGCTTTGATATTTGATATGTAGCATCTCCTAGTGGACCTCCACCAAGTTTGTTCATATGATGCCCCTGGGGTCAAAATTGGCTCCGCCCCGGGGGTCACAAGTCCAAACATAGGAACAAAGAGGGAAAACTTTAAAATTCTTCTTCTCTGAAACTGGTAGGCGTGGAGCTTTGATATTTGGCATCTAGCATCTCCTAGTGGACCTCTACCAATTTGTTCATATGATGCCCCTGGGGTCAAAACTGGCCCTGCCCCGGGGGTCACAAGTTTTGAACATAGGAACAAAGAAGAAAAACTTTAAAAATCTTCTTCTCTGATTCTAGAAGGCGTAGAGCTTTAATATTTGGTATGTAGCATCTCCTAGTGGACCTCTACCAAGTTTGTTCATATGATGCCCCTGGGGTCAAAACTAGCCCCGCCCCGGGGGTCACAAGTTCTAACATAGGAACAAAGAAGGAAAACTTTAAAATTCTTCTTCTCTGAAAATGGTAGGCGTGGAGCTTTGATATTTGGCATCTAGTAGCTTCTAGTGGACCTCCACCAAGTTGGTTCATATGATATCCCTGGGGTCAAAACTGGCCCTGCCCCGGGGTTCACAAGTGTCGAACATAGGAACAAAGAAGGAAAAGTTTAAAATTCTTCTTCTCTGAAACTGGAAGGCATACAGCTTTGATATTTGGTATGTAGCATGTCCTAGCGGACCTCTTTCTACTTTGTTCATACGATGCCCCTGGGGTCAAAACTGGCCCCGCCCGGGGGATCACAAGTTTTGAACGTAGGAACAAAGAAGGAAAATTTTAAAAATCTTCTTCTCTGATTCTAGAAGGCGTAGAGCTTTGATATTTGGCATCTAGCATCTCCTAGTGGACCTCTACCAAGTTTGTCCATATGATGCCCCTGGGGTCAAAACTGGCCCCGCCCGGGGGATCACAAGTTTTGAACGTAGGAACAAAGAAGGAAAATTTTAAAAATCTTCTTCTCTGATTCCAGAAGGCGTAGAGCTTTGATATTTGGCATCTAGCATCTCCTAGTGGACCTCTACCAAGTTTGTCCATATGATGCCCCTGGGGTCAAAACTGGCCCCGCCTCGGGGGTCACAAGTTCTAACATAGGAACAAAGAAGGAAAACTTTAAAATTCTTCTTCTCTGAAACTGGAAAGTGTAGAGCTTTGATATTTGGTATGTAGTATCTCCTAGTGGACCTCTACCAAGTTTGTTCATACAGTGCCCCTGGGGTCAAAACAGGCCCTGCCCCAGGGGTCACAAGTTCTAACATAGGAACAAAGAAGGAAAACTTTAAAATTCTTCTTTTCTAAACCTTGAAGGCATAGAGCTTTGTTATTTGGTATGTAGTGAACCTGTTCTAAGTTTGTTAGCCCACCTGAGTACAACATGTTCAGTCAGTTCAAAATTGGGTCACCTGGGGTCATAAACTAGGTCACTAGGTCAAGTTAAAGAAATACCTTGTGGGCACTCTAGAGGCCACATTCATTGCTCAAATGACCTGAAATTTGGTCAGAATGTTTGTCTTGATAAAATCTTAGATGAGTTTGGATTTGGGTCACCTGGGATCATAAACTAGGTCACTAGTTCAAATTAAAGTAATACCTTGTGGGCACTCTAGAGGCCACATTTTTGACTCAATTGACTTGAAATTTGGTCAGAATGTTTGTCTTGATAAAATCTCACATTAGTCCGAATTTGGGTCATGTCGGATCTTAAATTAGGTCACTAGGTCAAATTAAAGAAATACCTTGTGTGCACTCTAGAGGCCACATTTATTGTTCAATTGATTTGAAAATTGGTCAAAATGTTTGTCTTGATGAAATCTAGTATGACTTTAGAATTGGGTCACCTGGGCTCATAATCTAGGTCACTTGGTCTAATTAAAGAAATACCTTTAGGGCACTTTAGAGGTCACATTTCTTGCTCAATTGACTTGAAAGTTGGTCAGAATGTTTGTCTTGATGAAATATTGGGTGAGTTTGAAATTGGGTCAGCTGGGGTCATAAACTAGGTTACTGGGTCAAATTTAAGAAGCACTTTGTGGGCACTCTAGAGGCCACATTTATTGCTCAATTAACTTGAAAACTGTTCAGAATGTTTGTCTTGATAAATTTTTTGATGAGTTCTAAATTGGGTCATGTGGGATGATAAATTAGGTCACTAGGTCAACTTACGGAAATTCGTTGTGGACGCTCTAGAGGCCACATTTTACGCTCAATTGACCTGACAATTGGTCAGAAATTGAACTATGCACGTTGAGTGAATTTCGCCTGTTGACACAGGTGAGTGTCGAGGGCCATCATTTTTGTGGGTGTGCCCTTGTTTAACAGCATTTTCGTAAGTATTTCGGCTGTTTTACAGTGACAATCTACTCATTCATGTATTTTCTAGATGGAACCACATCATGGTTGCATCTTTGGAGTGATTTACCCAAGGACACACCCACACTACCAGCCTCTGCTAGCTGCGATAACCTTGTACCAAGCAATCTGTTGTTTTAACAATCGGGACCAAAAAGCCTTTGAAATCATTGTGGTAAAGGAAAATACAGTGGTTACCAGCACTTTCTCCTTTTCTTAAAATATTTTCTATCTTATCAAACAAAGACAAAACTCATCATTTGAGGCTTGTATGGTGTTTAACACCAATTAAAACATTACTCCAGGTTTATTGTAGAGAACAGTGCACCTATCCATGCTTCCTTGAGTTTTTGTTATCATTACTTTGCAAAATATTCTTTAACCATTGTCAATCAGCAGTGAGAGAGGAATGAATTCTGTCACAATGACTATGATCAATCCTCGGAACGAAATTGGCCAAGTTGGGTCTTTTAACCTTTTCCCAAACAAGCCCTGGTTTTCACATGTCTGCAGTATAAGTCTTTTGAAAACACTGTGGGAAAAGGAGAAATTGCTCGTAACAAGCAATTTCTCCTTTTCCCACAGTGTTTTCTATCCTTTTTGAGAACTTTCTGCCATTTTCATCAAATTTAAAATTGTCATCTGCAAACTCTGTCAATTTGGACCTGTCCAAAATTTGTCTTTTGGGAAAGGGTTAATCAGTGACCCTCCAATGTCCTGTTCTCAAGTCTTGTATGCTACCGACTGTGCTAACAGGGCTCAACAATGACAAATTTTTTGTCTGCAAAGGCATGTTCTAACCTTTTTTGCAAATTTTTTTCAACTGTACCAAGCAACATCATTTTAGGGTTGTCCTATCTGAAAGCATTTGAAGGTGACAAATTGTATGACACAAATGTTGGAAAAGGTCGTAGAAAGGGTAGAAAACAATGTGGAAAAAGAAAAAAAATTCTGGATACCAGAATTGTTTCTATTTTCCGCTATGTTTTCAAAAGCCTTCTTCATGGTTGATAAAACAACAGATTGTTTCGTAAAGGGTTTACATTTTGGACTAGTTCAGAATGAAAGCATTTCAGATGACAAATTAATTATGCTCATATCTTTAATTGTGTGGAAAATATTATGTGAAAAGAAGTTGCTGGGTTTTCAAAAACTTTCTTCTCTGTTGTCTTTAACCCTTTACCACACAATACTGAGTTTAAACAACCCTGAGGAAGTAAGCCTTTGAAAACATTGAGGGAAAAGGAGAAAATGCTGGTGACCAGCATTTTTTCCTTTTCCCACTATGTTTTCTACTCTATGAAAGACAAAAGTCATCATTTGAGCTACATTTAATATGTCCTGTGTAAATGCTTTCAGTTTGGCTGAGTCCAAAATTTTGACATTTAGTAAAGGGTTAAAGCATGGGATTGTTTGGTTAACCCTTTACCAAACCATAAAATTTTAGACTAGTCAGAATTGAAAGCATTTGCAGAAGACAAAATAAATGGGACTCAAAAATTGAAATTTGTTTCCGGAAGGGTAGAAAACATTATGGGCAAAGGAGAAAATGCTGGTTACCAGCATTTTCTCCTTTTCCCACAATGTTTTCTAAAGCTTTTTTTCTCAGTGTCATTAAAATTTGGGATTGTGTGGTAAAGGATTAAGGGCTATGGGAAGGAAATTATCTCCTTGTGGGATGTTGGAAACTTTTTTGGAAAAGCTTTAGAAAAAAAAATGTGGAAAAAGGAACAGTTGCTCGTGACAAGAAGTTAATCCTTTTTCCACATTTTTTGTACAGGTTGTGTGATTCAGAGACATTAAGAGTCAAATGTTAATGGTTTTTTTTTTTTAAAAATCTGTCCAGACAAAATACATGTAACTCTTTACCTGACAAAACAGGTGAAAACTGTCCTAGATAGAAAGCATTTGCAGATGATAAATGTGGCTTAAATGGTGAAATTTGGTCCTAAAATGGCAGAAAATGGTGTGGGGAAGGAGAAAATGATTGTTACCAGCATTTTCTTCTTTTCCCCCATTTTTAGCTCCACTGGCCGAAGGCCAGCGGGCTTATGTCATGGCCCGGTGTCCGTCGTGCGTCCGTGGGTCCATCAGTCCGTCCGTCCGTCCGTGCGTTAACTTTTATTTCAAACATCTTCTCTGAAACTACCCATCCAATTTTCATGAAACTTCACAGAAATTATCCTGCCATAGTCCTCTTCAGAATTTCTTGAAAGAATTTGATTCCTTCAAGAACTCTGGTTGCCATGGCAACAAAACTGAAAAATATTGGAAATCTTTAAAAATCTTCTTGTCTGAAACCATAAGGCATAGGGCTACCAAATTTGGCATGTAGCATTATGTAGTAGACCTCTATCAAGTTTCTTCAAATTATAGCCCTGGGGTCAAAATTGGCTCTGCCCCAGGGGTCACAAGTTTCACATAGGCTTATATAGAGAAAACTTTAAAAATCTTCCTGTACCTAGCCATAAGGCCTAGAGCTACCAAATTTTGCATGTAGCTATATCTAGTGGGCCTCTACCAAGTGGGCCAAAATTTTAGCCCTGGGGTCAAAATTGGCCCTGCTGCAGGGGTCACAAGTTTTACATGGGCTTACATAGTGACAACTTAAGAAATCTTCCTGTGTTTATTTTGTTTTTTTGAAATTAGCCTTGTATCAGGGGTCTTATGTTTTACAGAGGCTTCATATGGACGAAACTTGAAAATCACCTTATTTATAACCATACAGCATAGACTTGTATTATTTTGGCATGTGGCTTTATCTTGTGGACCTCTACCAGGGTTCAAGTAATTATAGCTCTGGGATCAAAAATGGCCGTGCCCTGCGGGTCTCAACTTTCACATGGGCTTTTACAGAGAAAACTTTGTAAGTCTTCATTTTGAAACCATTTGGCACAGAATTGAAATGTTGAGTATTTATGGTTTATATTTATAAGCCAGTGGAGCGATACAGGGCCATCATGGCCCTCTTGTTTTTTAAAGGCATTCATCTTCAGGGTTATTAACACACACATCTGATTACTTGATCTAAAGGGTTAAGATGAATTTCAGTTGGCAGTCTACAGTTTTGTTTTTTCAGTTCTCATGTTTTAAATTTTTTTGTTACTTTTGAATAAAAAAAAAAGAATGTTTTCAAAATAGAAAAAACACCCATATAGCAGAACAAAAAGTGCCTTATTTTCAATTTGTCATTCTGTCTAGCATTATGTCTCGTCTCCAATATTGAATGCACACGTTCAGCATTGTCACAAATTGTGTGAACGATGGTATTGACATAAAGTCGGGGGAAAAACGTACATTCCTTTTGAGCTTGCTATTGATTATGTGACTACGCTGTATAGGTCACTTCAAAGCAGTTGCTGTCAACAAAGCACTTGTCGCAGAGATAATCTTGATAGAATTTTTTTTGTATTGATTTTTTGTATTGTCAGATCTTACATATTTGTCGGTGGTTATTTCTCACATATTTTGCAGACTCTTTGACTGCTATCCATTATCCATGATTTTGTTCGATTACTTTGAACATCAAGCTGACCTAAGCTATGACTGGTTATCTATTTTTTGTTTGACATGCATGTTTAGATTTCAAAATGATATAGCACAAATGATAATAATGGATAGACAGCATGCAGCATGTCACATGCAACAGTCATAAGATCAAAGTCACCGTGTTCACTTGAACTTTGTCAATCTAATATCTTTACTGATGATGGGTGTTTGTGTCCGGCTCATTACTTTGAAATAATATGACTGGGTTTCAGAATGATTGGACTCATGTTTAACCCTTTCCCAAACAAGCCCTAGTTTTCATGTGTCTGCAGTATAAGTCTTTTGAAAACACCGTGGGAAAAGGAGAAATTGCTCATAACGAGCAATTTCTCCTTTTCCCACAGTCTTTTCTACCCTTTTTGAGAACTTTCTGCCATCTTCATCAAATCTAAAATTGTCGTCTGCAAACTCTTTGAATTTGGACCAGTCCAAAGTTTGTCGTTTGGGAAAGGGTTAAAGTCCAGCACTATCAAAGTTGAAGGTTACAGTGCTTGGATAAACTTTGTTAAGAGATCTACATATGAGCCATGCTCTGTGAAAAGGGGGCTTAATGCACTAGCAAAAAGTATCATCCCAGGTCAGCCTGCGCAGTTCAATGATCATTTTTTAAATCAGGCCCATTTGTTTTAGAGTTATACCATGACTTTACCCTTTGCAACATCGTGAAGTTAACCAGTATCTGTGACACTTATTTTTACGTATTTGGCAGTAGTGAGAGACTCTTTGACTGGTACTTTTTTTGTAGTTTTTACCTCCACTGGCAAGCACAGGTGGTAATCAGTGGAATTTTGTTCCCTCCACACATCCGGGAGCTCTCGCGCTAGCACTCTCAACAGAAAAACAGTAAACAAAGGTATGTCTAAAAGCGATCTATGGACAAATCTGGCAATGCTATCATGTGTAGATATAATGTAACTTTATTAACTGTTAGGACTGGCTGTAGAAATATGCAGGTTTGCAGTTAATTTTGCGTGATGACTTAATATGACAGTAAAATATGGACAAGGGCACAATATTCTTATGGATACAAATTATCTCCCTGTCGAGGGCCCAAGCTCAGACAGTAATTTTGTCGATATTCTCTCGTATCATTTTTCATGCTTTTCGATTTGGAGGGGGTGGGGTCTGAAGGCTATAGATATGACAGAAAATGAAAAAGTCATGGCCTCAAATCTCTGTGCTGATAGGAATTGGTGGATTTTTAGTTCAGTGCTCTAAAGTTGTGGCAAAATTAAAATCAAACCCTGCATATTCCTATGGCCAGTTCTAATGGGAAGTAAAGTTACATAATTTCCACATACAATACCATTGCCTAATTTTTCCATAGATTGCTAATAAGAGATATAAATATTGATAAAATTCTTTGAGACATACCTTTGTTTACTATTTTTCTGCTGAGGGTGCTAGCTTGAGAGTTCCCGGATTTGTTGAGGGAACAAAATTGCATTGACTCTTACTGGAGCTAGTTCCACTGATAACCTACTGAGCTTATTTCATGGCCCTGTGTTTGTTGTGCATGCTTGCATGCATTAACTTTTATTTCAAATATCTTCTTCTCTGAAACTGCCCACCGAATTTTGATGAAACTTCACAGAATTGATCCTGCCATGGCCCTCTTCAGAATTTTTTCAAAGAATTTGATACCAGTAAAAACTCTGGTTGCCATGGCAACAAAAACTGAAAAATATATTTTGAAAATCTTCTTGTTAAAGCACTCTTTGTTAGAGTTCATTGGTATTTGGTATGAATGATACGTAAGTAGACCTGCCTGTATCACTTGAAAAAAAAAAACAACTTTTTTCTGAGGGGGGTGGGGGGGGGAGGGAGGAGAGAGAGTCAAAGTTATTTTCACTATGAATGTTCATTGCCATACAGACTTTTTATGATTTATGTCCGTCATTGCCAATTAAGTGCATGGCACATTTATTTAACAGGAAGTGTATTGATACGGGCCATCATGGCCCTCTTGCTTTACACACTTGACAGATGTTTGACTAGCATTCACTTTTACTTGTTTTTTTAGTCCATGAGCCATGGGCCTATGAGCTTATATCCTGGCCTTGTGTACATGTTTTCATCCACATCTGTGTTAACTTTTCTTTCAGAAGTCTTCTTTGCAGCTTTTGAAGTAATTTGGCCAATTTTAACAACAATGTTCATGTGAAAATCCTATTTAGAACTCTTTTAAAAAATTTGATTCCCTTTGAAACTCAAGTTACTGTTGCAGAAAAAGGAGAAAATATTGAAAATCTGCCTGTTGTAAACCATGTGGAAAATTACTGCACAAAAAATAAATGGTAATCATGGGTGAAACATGTGGAAAATTACTGGAAAAATTAATGGTAATCATGGGTGAAACTCTTTTAGTTTCCTTGATAGCTGATACTTTTATCTGTGAAAAAAACATAGCTGTCTTTGGTTTTGTTTGTCCTTCCAGAAAAGCTGCATAATGGTCAAAGGGAAAAAACTCATGTTTTTCAGTTGCCACACATTTTAACCATTCACTCCCTTGATCAGTATTTATTTTTCAATAACACTTAGTTTGGATACTCTCAAGGTAGAAAGTGTTAAGATTTCATTCATACTGATTGATTCTGTTTAAGGTTATGCTTAGACAGTGTTGATGTGTTAAACTCAATATTTCGGACTGGTCCAAATTGAAAACATTTTGCAGACCACAAAATAAATGTGGCTAAAGTTATTGAATTTGTTTCTGAACGGTTAGAAAACATTGTGGGAAAAGGAGAAAATACCAGCATTTTCTCCTTTTCCCACATTGTTTTCAAAAGGCTTCTTTCTCAGGGTTGTTAAAAGTCGGGATTGTGTGGTAAAGGGTTAAGACTTTTTTAGGAATTTTATTTTTATTCCATAACATTACACATCTTGCCAAAGAAAATATGTTTTTCAGCTACTCTGTCTTTGAAAATCTTCCTATCAAGAACTGTCAGAGTTCATTGATACTTGGACTTAATGATCGGAGACCCCTTAATACCTGGAAATTTCATGACATACTGGTATGTGACAAAATGTAAGTGTTGTTGTTAAAAAATCTGTGGCCCATATTGTTGCCGCATTGTTTGTGCATCCACAATGTTATTACACATCAGCCTGCATCTATCTTGTTTACTTAAAAAATATGCTATGGATTACAGACTTCTGATGGATAGATGTCGCTGAACTTACCAATAGTAGCTGCTTCGCAAGTAAAGCTGTAGATTACTACATGGCTGCAATGGCCCTCTTGTTGCTACATATTTGGCAGTCTCTTTGATTGATTACAATATTCTGTTTGGTTATTTGTTCTTTCTGCTATTCTTTCTACTGGATGTGAAGTAAAGTCCATGTTTCATCAAGTGTTATATGAGTTGTATGCCCTTTGATTTAATGAAATCAAGACAGATAAAAGTGCTTGTCATTAAACAAATGGAAAAAAAACCCCAGAGTTTCTGCATGCCTGGCAATGATTAATATGTCAAGGATAGCTGTTAACCTTTTTCTAAACAATTCCATGTTTTAATGAACGTTTGGTAAAAGGCTTTGAAAACATCATGGGAAAAGGATAAAATGCTGGTAACCAGCATTTTCTCTTTTTGCTCCGATGTTTTCTGCCCTTCCAAAGACCTATTTCTTTGTTTGAGCCACATAATTTATAATTTGTGGTCTGCAAATGCTTTCGATATCAACCAGTTTAACTCTTCACCATACTACAAAAATGTAGACTTGTCCAATTGAAAGCATTGACAGAAAACTAATTAAATATTGCCCTTATGATGAAATTTGTCTTCAGTGAGGTAGAAAACATTGTGGGAAAAGGAGAAAATGGTGGTTACCAGTATTTTCTCCTTTTCCCAGTGTTTTCAAAAGGCTTCTTTCACATGGTTGTTAAAAATAAGGATTGTGTGGTAAAGATTTAAAATAATGTCTGCCTGTAAAAAGCTAAAACCTTCTATCTTGCCATAAGGTGGGTGGGGTACAGACTTTTTGAAGGTACTGATTTCCAAGCCTTGTCTGCAATACTATTCCATTAACATCTGTTTTAAATATCTGGTGTTGATTAACCCTTTTTCCTGTAAGCTGCAGACACATTTTGTGATAAAGACATTCCTTTGCTTACTGATTCTTTTCTCTCACTGTCATTTTTTTTTTTCAAAAGTAGGCTTACTGTTGTTTTGTCAAATTCTCATCCATTTATACATTTATTTGCAGATGCTCTGCAGTAATTCAGAGTGCATTATGTAGTGGCAGATAAAGAATATTTCGAAATGGACCGTTTTCTGATATCCAGAGTTTTTCTTTTACAAAACATTTTCCTATGTTGTAATGGCTACAAAGTTCTGGTTTTTAAACGGTAGTCAAACTTTGTAATGGCTCAGATTGTTGTTTAACCCTTTCCCAAGCAAGCCCTGGTTTTCACGTGTCTGCAGTACAAGTCTTTTGAAAACACTGTGGGAAAAGGAGAAATTGCTCGTAACGAGCAATTTCTCCTCTTCCCATGGTGTTTTCTACCCTTTTTGATAACTTTGTGCCATTTTCATCAAATTTATAATTGTCATCTGCAAACTCTTTCAATTTGGACCAGTCGAAAATTTGTCGTTTGGGAAAGGGTTAACTTAAGTATTAATCCTTTACCACATAGTCATGAGTTTTAACAACCCGGAGAAAGAGCATTGATAGGGTAGAAAACATTGTGGGAAAAAGAGAAAATACTGGTAACCAGCATTTTCTCCTTTTCCCACAATGTTTTTCTTTCTTTTTACAGACAAATCTCACCTTAAGAGACATAATATAATTTGTCGTCTGCAAATGCTTTCAACTTGGGCAAGTGTAAAATTCTATCCTGTGGTAATGGGTTAACCCTTAACCCTTTCCACACAATCCGGAGTTTTAATGACCCTGAGGAGGAGAGCTTTTGAATACAACGTTGGAAAAGGAGAATGCACTAGTAACAAGCATTTTCTCCTTTTCCCACCATGTTTTCTCCCCTTCCAAGGACAATCTTATTATTTGAGTCACGTTCGATTTGTCATAAATACTTTCAGTTTGGTAGAGTACAAAATTTTGTGGTTTGGTAAAGAGTAAAAGTGCCTTTCACAACTAAAGTTGCTTTTGCGGCCAGTGAAAATCAAGATCAGGCTGCATCAGACATACAATCTGATCTTTGACTGACACTGCAAAGAGATTCTGGACAAAATCAACCCACTTTTCACAAATCACAGTTTTCAAAACTAGGCAGTAGACACTAACATAAAGGGAAAGGAGCAATTTTCTGGAATTAGCTGTTACACTTTTCTACTTTATTAATTTTTTTCTGTACATTTTTAAAAAAAAAGGAAAAAATATTTTTTTACATTAGATATTCCTACTTTGTGTTGCCCGGGCTTGTGATAAGTCAGGACAAAGTCTATATATTACATCTTATCTATCAGTCCCCAAAATTACTTGTCCATATCGCAAGTGTTTGCAGACAGCTTGTAGATGTTGGCTCCAATGAAGGAATTGTCTTTAACTCTTTACCACACAATCCAGAGTTTTAACGACCCTAACAAAGAACTCTTTTGAAAACATAGTGGGAAAAAGAGAAAATGCTGGTAACCAACATTTTCTCCTTTTCCCACTATGTTTTCTACCCAATCAAAAACTAATTCTATCATTTGAGTCAGATTTATTTTGTCATCTGCAAATGCTTTCAGTTTGGACCAGTCTAAAATTTTGTTGTTTTGTAAAGAGTTAAAAGGGTAGAAATCACTGTGGGAAAAGATGAAGATGCTGCTTACCACAATGTTTTCAAGAGCCTTTTTTCCCAGGGTCATTGATGCACAGGGTTGTTTGGTAAGGGGTTAATTCTGGAGGATAATGAAGGCAGTGAAGGGATATATTGAACATATTGGTTATTCTGGTCTAATGTGCCTCTATATACCTAAGTGCAGCATTTGTGTTTCAGCGTTTGTTGATAGAATTAATTGATTTTATGCTTGGCAGACAGAGAGGTTGTGGGGAGAGTTACGTTTGGAATTTTTTAGACAATATCGTTGATCTCAGTACTTCTCTATGTTACCTTGTTTTTTTTCCTCTTGGTTATTCACTCATGTACTTTGTGCTGGAATGTGTAGACACTGTAGTAGTGATTTTGGGATTTTTTAGATAATTGTGAAGGATTGAACATTTTCAAGTGAAAATGTGTGAATGGTGAATGAAGTAGAATTTTTTTTTTATATAGCACCTTGATTTTTATTTTAGTCAGATCTTCTATTCTGTACTTTTTTTTTTAGGAAGGCTAATGAAATATTTGATTGTTGATTATTTAACCATTTTTTTGCTGGTGCTTGGAACATTTATTGTATTTGAATTTTCTTTCAGCATATGTAACTCTTTTACCAAATGGCAAAAATGTAGACATGTCCAAATTGAAAACATTTGCAGATGATAATTCAAATGTGGTTCACATGATAGATTTTTCCTTTCATAGGGTAGAAAACACTGTGGAACAAAGGAGAAAATGGTAAATGGTTACCAGCATTTTCTCATTTTCCCACAATGTTTTCAAAAGGCCTTTTTCTCTGGGTTGTCAAAACTCGGGATTGTGTGGTAAAGGGTTAAGGGTTAAATTAAAGGCCATTATGTAAATGGTTCAGTGTATAACCTAAAGATAAATATAATTCATACCATTTCACTCTTTACCAAATGAGAAATTTTTAGACTAGTCCAAATTGAAAGCATTATACAGACGAAAATTTTAAATATGACTCAAACGATGGATTTGTCATTGAAAGGTTAGAAAACACTGGGAAAAGAAGAAAATGCTAGTTACCAGCTTTTACTTTTTTCCCACAATGTTTTCAAAAAATTTTTTTTTCTCAGGGTGGTTTAAACTCAGAATTGTGTGATCAAAGGTTAAAAGTATCTAAATTATTGTTAGTTTGACAATCTGTTAACCCTTTACCACACACACCTGACCTTTAATGACCCTTTCGAAAACATTGTGGAAAAAGCAAATGCTGGTAACCAGCATTTTCTTCTTTCCCCACATTGTTTTCTACCCTCCCCAAAACAAATTTCAATTTTGAAGTTGCATTCATTTTGTCATCTGCATATGCTTTCAGTTTCAACCAGTCTAAAATTTTGTCATTTGGTAAAGAGTTAAAATATGGTTGGTTAAAATTCCAGTCACTGGCAGAACAATAAATATTAAAACTAAGATTAATGTTGCCAACATTAACTCTAGTTTTGCTAATTATTCATTGTTCTGCTAGAGTCTGGAACTTTAACCAGTTGTACTTTAAAACATTGTCAGGTAATCACGATACTGTTTGTAAGTATGAATGAAATTTATTCAACTCCATGGGGGCTCTGTGGTAAAGTGTAGGAATCATGACCTGGAGGCTGCAGGTTCGAGCCTCACTGGATCCATAGGGTTTTTCATGGGAGTGTCTCTTGGGCAAGACACTTAAGGGCCCTAGCCTAGTACTGGTAAAACCCAAGAAATACAAAAATATATGAGCTGTTGCAGTGATATGACTGAAATAATGTTGAAAGTGGCCTAAAACACCAGTCAATCAATCAATCAATCAATCAATCAATCAGTCAGTCAATCATTTCAGAGTTGTCCAAATTGAAAGCATTAAATTTTTGCAGATGTCAAAATAAATGCAAGTCAAACATTGAAATTGGGTTATAGGAGGGTAGAAAACGCTTTGGGAAAAGGAGAAAATGCTGGGTACCAGCATTTTCTCCTTTTTAGCTCACCTTAGCACAACGTGCTAAAGGTGAGCTATTGTGATCGCCCTATGTCCGGCGTCCGTCGTCAGTCGTCCGTCAACAATTTCTTTAAACATCTTCTTCTCTTAAACCACTGGGCCAATCTTGATGAAACTTGGCGGGGATGTTCCTTGGGTGAAGCTCTACCAAAATTGTTCAAAGAATTAAATTCCACCCACAACTCTGGTTGCCATGGCAACAAAAAGGAAAAAAAAGCAAAATCTTTGAAAATCTTCTTCTCTGAAACTAGAAGGCGCAGAGCTTTGATATTTGGTATGTAGCATCTCCTAGTGGACCTCTACCAAGTTTGTACATTTGATGCCCCTGGGGTCAAAACTGGCCCCGCCCCAGGGGTCACAAGTTTGAGCATAGTAATAAAGAAGGAAAACTTTAAAAATCTTCTTCTCTGAAACTTGAAGGCATAGAGCTTTGATATTTGGCATGTAGCATCTCCTAGTGGACCTCTACCAAGTTTGTTCATATGATGTCCCTGGGGTCAAAACTGGCCCCACCCCGGGGGTCACAATTTCCAACATAGGAACAAAGAAGGAAAACTTTAAAAATCTTCTTCTGTAAAACTAGAAGGCATAGAGCTTTGATATTTGGCATGAAGCATCTCCTAGTGGACCTCTACCAAGTTTGTTCATATGATGCCCTTGGGGTCAAAACTGGCCCTGCCCCGGGGGTCACAAGTTCGAACATAGGAACAAAGAAGGGAAACTTTAAAAGTCATCTTCTCTGAAACTGGAAGGTGTAGAGCTTTGATGTTAGGTATGTAGCATTGCCTAGTGGACCTCTACCAAGTTTGTTCATATTATGCCCCTGGGGTCAAAACTGGCCCAGCCCCGGGGGTCACAAGTTTGAGCATAGTGACAAAGAAGGAAAACTTTAAAAATCTTCTTCTCTGAAACTTGAAGGCGTAGAGCTTTGATATTTGGCATGTAGCATCTCCTAGTGGACCTCTACCAAGTTTGTTCATATGATGTCCCTGGGGTCAAAACTGGCCCTGCCCCGGGGGTCACAATTTCCAACATAGGAACAAAGAAGGAAAACTTTAAAAATCTTCTTCTGTAAAACTAGAAGGCATAGAGCTTTGATACTTGGTATGTAGCATCGCCTAGTAGACCTCTACTAAGTTTGTTCATATGATGCCTTTGGGGTCAAAACTGGCCCAGCCCCGGGGGTCACAAGTTCAAACATAGGAACAAAGAAGGAAAACTTTAATTTTTTTTTTCTCTTAAATGGGAAGGCATAGAGCTTTGATATTTGGTATGTAGCATCTCCTAGTGGACTTCTACCAAGTTTGTTCCAAGGATGCTGCTTGGGTCAAAACTGGCCCAGCCCCTGGGGTCACAAGTTTGAACGAAGGAAAACTTTAAAATTCTTCTTTTCTGAAACCGAAAGGTGTGGCGCTTTGATATTTGGTATGTTGCATCTCAGAGTAGACCTCTACTAAGTTTGTTCATATGATGCCCTTGGGGTCAAAACTGGCGCAGCCCCGGAGGTCACAAGTTCGAAGCGAGGAACAAAAAAGGAAAACTTTAAATTTCTTTTTCTCTTAAACGGGAAGGTGTAGAGCTTTGATATTTGGTATGTAGCATTTCCTAGTGGACCTCTACCAAGTTTGTTCATATGATGCCCCTGGGTCAAAACTGGCCCAGCCCTGGGGGTCACAAGTTCGAACATAGGAACAAAGAAGGAAAACTTTAAAATTCTTCTTTAAAACTGGAAGGCGTAGAGCTTTGATATTTGGTATGTAGTGATTCTCTTCTAAGTTTGTTTGCCCATTTAAGCGCAACAAGTTCATTGAGTTCAAAATTGGGTCATCTTGGGTCATAAACTAGGTCACTAGGTCAAATTAAAGAAATACCTTGTTGGCACTCTGAGGCCACATTATTTGCTCAATTGCCTTGAAAATTAGTTAGAAAGTTTGTCTTTATAAAGTCTCACATAAGATTAATTTGGGTCAACTTGGGTCATAAACTAGTTCACTGGGTCAAATTAAAGAAATACCTTGTTTGCACTCTGGAGGCCACATTTATTGCTCAAATGACCTGAAATTTGGCCAGAATGTTTGTCTTGATGAAATACCAGATGAGTTTGGATTTGGGTCACCTGGAACCATAAACTAGGTCACTAGGTCAAAATAAAGAAATACCTTGTGGGCACTCTAGAGGCCACATTCTTTGCTTAATTGCCTTGAAAATTGGTCAGAATGTTTGTCTTTGTAAAATCTCACATGCGTCTGAATTTGGGTCAACTGGGGTCATAAACTAGGTCACTTGGTCAAATTAAAGAAATAGCTAGTGGGCACTCTAGAGGCCACATTTATTATTCATATGATTTGAAAATTGGTTAAAATGTTTCTTTTGATGTAGTAAAAGACCAGTTCAAATTTGGGTCACCTGGGGTCATAATCTAGGTCAGTAGGTCAAATTAAAGAAATATCTTTAGGGCACTCGAGGCCACATTTTTTGCTCAATTGACTTGAAAATTGGTCAGAATGTTTGTCTTCATGAAATATGAGTTTGAAATTGGGTCACCTGCGGTCAAAAACTAGGTCACATGGTCAAATTAAAGAAAAGCCTTAAAGGCACTCTACTAAGGTGAGCGACCCAGGGCCATCATGGCCCTCTTGTTCCACAATGTTTTGTAAATCCTTAGGATTGTTAAAACTTTGGATTCTTTGGTAAAGGGTTACTCCATAGATTATGTTCATTATCCTTTTTGAACATGAAGTGCTCAAGGTGAGCTTTTGTGATCGTGCTGTCTCTGGCATCCATCGTGCATCATCCGTCGTCAAGGCGTCAACAATTACCTTGTGTGCCCTCTAGAGGCCACATTTTCAATGAAATACTCATCAAACTTGGTCAGAATGTTTGTCTTGATAATATCTCAGACTTTTGAGAGATTTGAGAGAACCTTGGTTAGCATGTGGGGTTGTGTTGATCTTGACAGAATTTTGTTGATTTTGAGGGAACTTTGTGCTATCAGGATGATTTGTCAATCTTGAGAGAATGTGGTAGAATGTTTAATAGTAGAAGGTAGTACAACTTAATTAACAGACCTTAACGCGGCGCTTCAGACCTTGATGGCCCATTGTAGGTGATCTTGGTGAGCTTGGAAGCACAATCTAGTAAGTTTCACTACTTCATGCCTAAGCAGTACTCTTATAGGTTGATTGATTGATTGTATGGTGTTTAACACCGTTTTCAACATTATTTCAGTTACATCACAGTGGCCAGTGCACCTATCCATGCTTTTCTGGAGTTTCTTTTACCAGTATTCCGCACAATATTCTTTCCAAGCCACTGGCTGCTTTCCCACATAACCATTGTCGAAACAATGGTCAGCGGTGAGAGAGGAATGAATCCTGTCGTGATGACTATCATCAATCCTCGGAGAGAAATTGGCCAAGCCTTGGATCGAACCAGCGACCTCCTGTTCTCAAGTCCTGTATGCTACCAACTGAGCTACGGGGGCTTGGCACTCTTATAGGAAGTTGAGAATATTGTCTCTATAGTTTTCTTTGATCAACAGTTAACCCTAGTCTCACCTAGCAGGTCTGAGATCTTTTATTCTTCTCTCTTCCATCCTACCCTGTTCTGTACCTTGTTGCTGCTGACAAGTAGACTCTTTACCACACAACAAAAATGTAGACTAGATCAAACTGAAAGCATTTGCAGTCGACATTTTAAATGTAGCTCAAAACATGAAATTTGTCTTTAAAAGGGTAGAAAACACTGTGGGACAAGAAGAAAATGCTGGTTTCCAGTATTTTCTTTTTTTCCCACATTGTTTTCATAAGGCTTCTTTCTCAGAGTTGTTAAAAGTCAGGAGTGTGTGGTAAAGGTAAGGTATACATACAAACTGCCGATTCAGCGTCTTCTTCATTTCTTGGATGCATAGCTCTTTTAACTTTTGCATCACTGAAGAGGATAAGAGGATGGATGACCTCTATTTATACCCAAAGCGTGCACAATATATCACAAGCTTGATCAATTCGTTGACATAGTTGTAATGCGGGCTGATTGATAAGTTGCGAGTCTTGTTTTGAAGGAGTTAAGCAGGGATTTCTTTTCAGCCATACTGTTTGCCCTCCCGAATAGCTCAGTGGTTAGCGTATCTTACTCATGACCTGGTGGTTGCAAGTTCGATATCCGGTTGAAGCAAAGTTTCTTTTGGGCAATTTTTTACCTCTCACCTCTGATGCATGTGAGGAAAGTATTTTTCTACTAGTACATCTTTTCTACCCTAGAACAACTTTAGTATTTTCTACAGTACACTTCATATACACTACATGGACTTATACAATTTCTTTTGGCATCCTGACTTGCTGTATATGGATTCTCTGGCATACTTCTAGTGAACATCCTGCGTATATCTAATGTACTAATTTCCTGTGTATTTCATGTGTACTGAGTAGTTCACAGGATATATGCGGGAGGAAGTACACAGCAGGGCTCATTTGCATGTGAAAAGTGTACTATAGATGTATGACTGGTGAATATGCTGTGTATATTCCGTGTACTATTGTAAGTCTGTGAATTTAGCATACTTCAAGTAAACAGCAAGTACGCCACATGTACGCCACAAAGGTACACAGCAGAGATATTTCTTCCGTAAGGGATGTTGAAAAATAATGCAATATAATTGGCTAAAAGTCAAATCCTTACATATGAGGATGAGGCTCACAACGTATTAATTAGCCCTCGTAGCAGAGCTAAAACAGAACTTGATAACATGAGGGGCCTGAACAGAATATGAGGACACAATGAGTAGGTTGTAGACATTGTAAGATAACTCGAGAGAATGTGAGGAGAATCATGCAGATCTTGACCAGAATCGTTTGGTTTTGTAACAAATAGCTGAAGCTGGTAACAACATGATTGTAAGAGAGGGTGGGAAAGCAAAATTAATGCAATAAATCTTAGAGTTCCTCATTTATTCAAAGCAATGGAGAAACATTTTCTCCTTTTCTCATAATGTTTTCTACCTAATCATAGGTAGTTTCCATTGGTTCAGAGCAATGGAGAAGTATTTTCTCCATCCTTTCATAATGTTTTCTACCTTATCAAAGATAGTTTCCATTGTTTGAACGACATTTAATGTGTCATTGTGTCATCTGTGATACTAGTACATGATAATTTTATGTAGTTTAAACAATTGAAACTGTCTCTGAGAAGGTAGAAAACTTTGTGGAAAAAAAAATGCTGGTTATCATAATTTTCTCCTTTGACCATAATTTTTTAAAACCTGTCTTCCCCAGGATCATAAAAACACTGGGTTGTTTTGATAAAGGGTTAATCTAGACCATTATGACATTGGACAGACAGTGGATTGGTCCAATATGTGAAGATGATCCTAGATTTAAGAGATGAGACAAATCAGATAAGATAGGGGCATAAATACAATTTCTTGTAATTGGACTCGGGAGAGGCCGGTTCCCTTGTATTATTGCATCATGTGATCTTATCGCACATTTGGGAACCATTTTGCTATTAGGCGGATGGTAGGTGTCCGGAAGTAATCCAATTAATTAAGTCTACATTTTTTTTCTGTTCTGGGCTTCTTCCTATTGATAATCTTTCAACATGTGCTTCTTGCATGCATACCACCTTTGTTCAATGTTTGCTTTACAGTTTCGAACCCTTTACCAAATAACAAAGAAATGTGACTTAAACATAAGGAAGAAGACATTTGAAATCATTATGGGAAAAGCAATTTATTGTCAAGGGGGAGATTCTAGAACATTGTCCCATTAGAAGAAAGTCCCATAATGCACCAAGGTGGGACTTTGTCCCTTTTAAATTTATTAGATAACTGGTCTTTGACTGCATTGTCCCTCTAATTTTGAAAGTATATCCTTCTGCAAGTGTATGGGACAGCTGACCTCTCACTGAACATATCTCTGGCAAAACACTGGAAAGGAGAAAATACTGGTAACCAGTTCTGTAAACTAAATTGTTTAATCCTTTACTACACAATCCCCAGTTTTAACGAACCAAAGAGAGATAGATTTTGAAAAACATTTTCTGTTTTTCCTTATGTTTTCTACACTTTTAAAGACAAATCACCTAATTTTAGCCACATTTAAGTTTGTCGTCTGCAATTGCTTTCAGTTTAGATCAGTCTAAAATTTTGTGGTGTGGCAAAGATTTAACTCTTTACCAAATGACAAAATGTATGATAACTCCAAGATTGAAGCATTAGCAGATGACAAAAGAACATAAACTGAACCTAGAACTTACGAAGATTGTTTCTGAAAGTCCAGAAAATGGTATGGAATTTTTTCCTTTTCAAACAATGTTTCAAAAGCTCTGTCTAAGGGTTGTAAAATCACTTGATTGTTTGTTGGGGTTGTTTTTTGGCAGAATATGTCATAAAATGTTTTGAAATGGTAGACCCAAAATTAGACTGCGAGTTGTGGATTCTAATCTTGATCTATTCTGTGCACAACAGCGCCAAAGTTGTGCCTAGCAGGCAGTTTGGTTTTGAAGCCTAAAAAGGATTTGTTGATGCAGTATTGTGACTTAGACTTTTTGTATACACAGAAATGGGGTGGTGAACTTCATACAGACTCTTTTTAACTTACTGCTTGGGAATGAATTCAGCAGTCATTGGAAGTATTAGCCCAACTCTAAATTTTGATGTGATTGGCTGAGATTTTCAGTCCCAGCCAGTCAGATGGCGAGTCTCAGAATTCAAAAGTTCAAATTCAGTAAATAAGTTGGTGAATACAAACCACTCTTGGAAGGCCAAGAGGGCATTTTGGAATGTAGTGAAGTTTCTAATTGATGCCTTGTACCAGAATGTTTTCTGTTGAGTAAAATGCATTCACATGACAGGAATGGTGTTAATGAATGATTTTTGTCAGGGAATAATTATAGTTTTCACACATTTCTTTTAGTTATCTATTATTACAACAACATTTTTTGGCCTATTTCTGTCCTTTTAAGTGGTATTGTTGCTGTATTTTGTGTATGTACAGGATCAATGAGTCCTAATATAATTCCATATAAATATGGGACTACCTGAGCAGAAATGTTTCTGGGCAAAATGTAATGGATCCAAGAGAATGACTACCAAACCACAATTTCTTTTAGACTTCTCTGTATTTGAAATGTTTGCATATGACAAATCTCTCAAATGATGGAGTTTCTCTGTGATCAGGTAGATAACATTGTGGGAACAGAGGGAAATGCTGGTTACCTGCATTTTATCATTTTATCATGATGTTTTCATGAACCTTTTTCCATGGGGATCATAATAACATATGTCTATAGTGGTAAAGGGTTAAATTAAGCAAGACATTACAATAGTGTGTAGGGTTGTGACTGGCTAAGAAAGATAAGGGTGTTTTATCCTGATTCTGTCTTGTCTGTTGTTTCATTAGTGTTTTTGCTGGAAAAGAGGAGAGTTCTCCACTCTGTTTCGCAGGTGGCATGACTGTTTGCCAAGAACTTGCCAAGAACCGTGAGGATCGGCAAAGCTTCTGTTTGTGTATATGACGTGGAGAATGTGTTTTGTGTGGGACTTGCATGTAGAATTATGTTCAAGGGATTTCACTTTTTACCACACAATCCTGAATTTTAATGACCCTGAAAAGGAGACTTTTGAAAACATTGCAGGAAAAGGAGAAAATGCTTGTAACCAGCATTTTCTCCTTTTTCCACAGTGTTTTCTACTTTATCAGTGACAAAATTCATCATTTGAGCTATATTTAAATTGTTGTCTGCAAATGCTTTCAATTCGGAAAAGTCTACATTTATGTTGTTTGGTGAAGAGTTAACTGAAAGGTTGGATTTCTTGTAACACTTTACCAAACAATTCTGAGTTTTATATAAGAAGCCTTTTGAAAACATAGTTGAAAAGGAGTGAATGCTGGAGACCACCATTTTCTCCTTTTCCCACAAATTTTTGTAAGCTTTTTAAGGCAAATATCATTGTTTGAGCCACTTTTAATTTGCTGCCTGCAAATGCATTCAAGTTACAGAAGTCTTAACAGTTTTTGTCTGGTGAATATTAAAAGAATTATGTAAGGCTTTACCAAAGGGCAGAATTTTAGACTTGTCCATTTTCAAAGCATTTGCAGATGACAAGTGTGGTTAATTAACCCTTTCCAAAACAAGCCCTGGTTTTCATGTGTCTGCAGTACAAGTCTTTTGAGAACACTGTGGGAAAAGGAGAAATTGCTCGTAACGAGCAATTTCTCCTTATCCCACAGTGTTTTCTACCCACTTTGAGACCTTTCTGCCATTTTCATCAAATTTAAAATTGTCATCTGCAAACTCTTTCAATTTGGACTAGTCCAAAATTTGTCGTTTGGGAAAGGGTTAAAATGACTGAATTTGTCTTTTTAGAGTAGAAAATATTGCAGGAAAAGGAGAAAATGCTGGTTAGCTGCATTTTCTTCTGTTCCCACAATATTTTCAAGAGTCTTCTTTCTCAGGGTCTTAAGGGTCTTTAAAACTTGGGATTGTTTTGTAAAGGGTGAAGAAACGTTTCCCATCATCATCTTAAGGCAGCAGCGGCTGTTTGCCAAGCCCCATGAGGATGGGCAAAAACGACTGCTAGTGTTTATGCAGAGAATGTGTTTTGTGTTGAACTCTAACTGTGAATTAACCCTTTACCACACAGTCCCAAGTTTTAACGAATCCGAGAGAAGAAGGATTTTGAAAACATTGCGGGAAAAAGACAAAATGCTGGTAACTAGCATTTTCTTCTTTTCCCACAATGTTTTCTACCCTTTCAATGATGACTTCTGCAATTTGAACCCCATCTAATTTTTCGTCTGCTAATGCATTGAATTTAATCTAGACAAGTTAAAATATTTGCGGTGTGGTAAAGGTTTAACCTGCAGAGGGCACGATATCAAGGACAACTTCTGTCTAGAAATAAGTCCCCAAATAGTGCAATTTCATGGTTTGAAAGGATTATGGAAGGAGAAAATACTGGTAACCAGCATTTTATTTTCCATTTCCCACAATGATTTTGATCCATTCAAAGGCAAATTTCAATATTTGAGACACATTTTATTTGTTGTCTGTAAAGGGTTTCAAAATTTGACTAGTCAGAAATTAGTTGTCTGGAAGAGGTTGCCCTTTACCAAAGAACCGTGTGCTTTAGCGACTCATAGTAAATGGCTTTTGAAAACTTTGTGGAAAATGGAGAAAATGCTGCAAACCAGTCTTTGCTCCTTTTTCCCACACTATTTATTTTCTTTACAAAAACTGATAATGTAATTTTCTTTACTAAAACAGATTATGTAAGTTTTGTTATAAAGGAAAAAGTAACATCAGATTTAAAAGCAATTATTTTACAGGTTTTGAAACATTTATTATAACTGTGTATCATAAATGGATAATACAATGTACATGGTAGAGTCAGTTATGTGTGTTAGACAGCGCTGTTTTCATGATAAATTTCTGTTGGATGAAGAATTCATTATATTCTGTGTGTTATAAAGGACTGTACTTCATGCCTGTACATCATTCGTGCAAATGATCCTGTCAGATTTCAACATGAAGACAGGTAAATAGTTTTTCTTTAGTTCTTCTTTTATCTTTTACTCATGGTATTTACTGGTACTCTATCAAGCAAAAATTTTGGCCTTCTCCAAACTGAAAGCATTTGGAGACGACATAGTACATCTTACTCAAAACATGAAATTGTTCTTTCAGAGGGTAGAAAACATAATGGGTATAGGTGAAAATGCTGGTTACCACCATTTTCTCCTTTTCCCACAACGTTTTGTGCCATACAAAACACAAATCCTTTGAGCCACATCTAATTTGTCGTCTGCAAATGCTTTCAAGTTGGACAAGTCCACTAAATTTTGTCTCGTAAAGAATTAACCCTCTACAAAACTGCAAATTTTTAGACTGGTCCAAATTGAAATCATTTGCAGATGACAAATTGAAGTTGGCTCAAGAATGAAATTTGTCTCTGAAACATAAGAAAACATTGTGGGAAAAGGAGAAAATGCAGATTACCAGCATTTTCTCCTTTTCTCACAATGTTTTCAAAAGCCTTTTCTGTCAGGGTCATTAAAAGTTAGGATTGTGAGGTAAAGGGTTAACCAGAGTCCTGAACAGCCCTGTGGTGAAGGTGTGGGATTCACAATCTGGGAGGCTGTGGGTTTGATCCTTACTCAAGGTGCTGTGGTTTTTGTAGAAATGGCATTTGGAAAGACATGTCACTCACATAATTATTTGGATGCTCTGAATTAAAAGAATTAAGAGGGAAAAATATGGAAAAATTTACAGTCATTATATACATTGAAGCAGCGAAAACTTGAGCCATTATGCACATATTATTCATTACTCATAGTGCTTTGATAAGTATAGAAGATGTATTTACTCTTTGCCATGCCACAAAATTTTAGACTTATCCAAATTGAAAGCATTTGCAGACAACATTTTAGATGTGGCTTAAATCAAGCTCTTTTCTTTCATAGAATTCAAAACATTGTTGGAAAAGGGGAAAATAATGGTTACCAGCATTCTTTTTTCCCCACAAAATTTTTTAGAAGGTACATTCCTCAAGGTTGTGAAAAATGAAATTGCGTGGTAAAGGGTTAGGTTGGGAAAAGGTGCCCTAGGCTACACAAAATTTTAATGCTGGTTGTTCTAATCAACATTTCATAACTCAACTATTGCATTAACTCTAATATAGTATTTTTTTTGTTTGTATGGCAGGTGAAGAGACAGTCTGTTTTGTTTTAAGGTTTTTACCCCTTTTGATTCCATGTTTCACATTAGTTACTTTTGCAGACACTGTGTAGAATAGGATCAGACATTTGCACAGTCCTACCTTGCATGCACTGTGAATTGAATGTATTATAGAAGATTAAGCCTTTACCACACAATCCCAAGTTTTAATGACCCTAAGTAAAAGGCCTTTTGAAAACTGTGGGAAAAGGAGAAAATCTGGTAACCAGCATTTTCTCCTTTTTCCACAATGTTTTCTAGCCTTTCAAAGAAAAATTTCCTAATTTGTTCAACTTCTATTTTGTCATCTGCAATTGCTCGATTTGGACCAGTTTAAAATTTTGTTGTTTTGTACAGGGTTAAGTAGACATAATAGATCTTGGATAGGACAGCACAGTTTTTGTAGTATGATCTTCATGTATGCCATTTACAAGGGCAATATTTTACAGAATGGCAAGCCATTTCTTGTCACAAACATGGCAAACTATTTTTTTGTCACAAATGGCATGCTTTTTTCCCCCACAAGTGGCAGTTGCCCAATGGCACTTAAAGTGTTGAATTATTCAGAAATGACTGAATTGAAAAGCACCAACTGACACCCATCAGGAAAGTGGTTTTGTAGCTTCTTCATTTACCCTCCACAATCTGGTCTTTCATGACCCTGGATTACATGGCTTTTCAAAACATTATTGGGAAAGGAGAAAATGCTGTAATCAGTATTTTCTCCTTTTCCTAGAATTTTTTTTTTTTCTTTCAAAAACCTGCAAATTCCATCAGTTTAACCAAAGTTAGCTTGTCATCTGCAAATGCTTCATTCTAGACAAGTTCAAAGTTTTCGAGATTGGTGAAAAGGGATAAGTTAAATTTTTGCAAGTTACAACATCTGCTGTCTACAGTGTTCAGAAAAACTTTTGGCAGGCAAAAGATTTCTATTTCAAAGTACATTTATGTGTTGCCTATCCTTGAAAAGTAACTTAAACAATTACTTCATAATTTTCTAGAGAAAACTTTATCTTCCACAAGCTTGGTGGTTTTTAACCCTTTACCACATGACAAAATTTTTGACTGGTCTAAACTGAAAGCACTTGCAGACGATAAATTGAATGTGGCTCAATTGATTGGATTTGTTCCTTGAAAGGTTTGGAAACACTGTTGGAAAAGGAGAAAATGCATTTTCTCCTTTTCCCACAGTGTTTTCAAAAGTCTAATTTCCTCGCGTCGTTAAAACTCGGGACTTGTGGTATCTATTGCCATGGCCATGTCTGCTTTGCCTGTATCATTGTCATTGAATGGAACTTCGACATCTGGTATTTTTGGGTGCTCAATATCTTGATGGGTTACGTCCTGGTCTTGTTGATATGAATGAAACAGTGCTGGGGAAAAAATGGTGTTAGATAGGCCTACTTATATACAACACAAACTTTAGTTTTACTGTATTAGATTAAAGCTTGTTGAAATCTGTGGTGCTTTTGCAGACTGTGTAAATGAAGATCAGAATGAACAAATTATTATTTCCAATGTTATTTCCATCTTCTGGCAAAAATGGAGTTGAAACTGCAGTACCTTTCACTTTAGAATGCCTTTTTCATTTGCAGTTCTGTCTGGTCATTTTGTGTGTCTGCTGTAATCTTGTGTACTTTGGTAGAATACAGTTCTGCAAGTTTGTTTAATTCCACTTATTTCTAGAAATGTTTCTTCTTAGAACACAGAAATTATTATAAAGAGAAGATAAATTTAGCTAAAATTTTGACCTGTGAGTGTTTAACCCTTTACCAGATGACAAATTTTGGACTGGTCCAAATTGAAAGAGTTTGCAGACGACAATTTTAAATTTGATGAAAATGGTAGAAAGGTCGCAAAAAGGGTAGAAAACACTGTGGGAAAAGGAGAAATTGCTTGTTACGAGCAATTTCTCCTTTTCCCACAGTGTTTTCAAAAGACTTGTACTGCAGACACGTGAAAACCAGGGCTTGTTTGGGAAAGGGTTAAAGTTTGTCTTTGATGCCGTCCTTACTAACTGTTCATAAACTCTGCCCTTTGACCCAATTTGTAATGAAGGGGGTTGTAATGTTTTGTCTGTCCATCAGACAAGTATTTTATGGCTGATCACAAAGAATAGTTAATTAAACATATAGTTCAAAACTTTGAATTATATCAAAACCAGTTTTAACATTTTTTTCCTTATTTAACTTTTTATGACAAAGTCTGACTTTAAAGGATTCTGGGGAAGACAGCTTTTGAAAACATCATGGGAAAAGGAGAAAATGCTGGTAACCAGCTTTTTTGCCTTTTACTGAGAATGTTTTTTACCGTCCCAAAAACAGACTTAAGTTCTTGAGCACATTTATTTTGTCATTTTGCAAATGTTTTCAATTTGGACAAGTCTAAAATTCTGTTGTTTGGTAAAGGGTTCGATTTAATTGCAACCTTTGTCAGACAACAACTTGGTTTGTTAAAGGGAAGCGCAGTAATAGCGAAGTCTCTATTTTGCTAATGGCCATTAACATAATTACCAGTGGCAGACAAGTTATCTGGTCTCTGCAGGCAACATTGCGGCAAATTGAGAAAGTAGTTCAGCAGCATTTTCAAAATGTGTCTGTAACAGGAGCATGAAAAGTCGATGTTATTTGTATAATAGTAATGGGTTTTAGTATGCGATAATTATCTAGAGACAAAAAGGCTGACTGGAATACGAGATTGAAAAACTTTGATTAAATATCAACGTGAGGAAAAGAAATGAGAGTCAAATAATTGACTCAAATTATCGGATATTCCAGCCTTTCGAAACAAAATAGCCGTGTATAAGCAATCCAGCTATGGCTGGTATGCTCACTATTGAAGTCTGATACTCAGACTGCCTTGCCGATCAATAGTTTTATATTAGATACCTTGTTAATCCTTTTCCAACAATCCAGAGTTTTAGCGACTGTGATAAACAAAGATTTTGAAAACATTGTTCAGTAATGGAGAAAATGCTGGTAACTAGCATTTTCTCCTTTGTCCACAATGTTTTCTACCCTATCACAGAAAAATCCCATCATTTAACTTTTTACAGGACAACAAAATCCTAGATTTGTCTAAATTGAAAGCATTAATTTGCAGACAACAAAGTACATGTGACTCAAATATTGAAATTTGTTTGTGGAAAGGCAGAAAACTTTGTGGGGAAAGGAGAAAATGCCGATTCCTAGCATTTTTTCCTGTACCACAATGTTTTCAAAAGTCTTCCTTTTGGTTAAAACTGAATTTTGTGGTAAAGTGTTTAGCAAGATTTTTTTGATGATGTTATTTGCAAAATGTTGACTATATGAGTCTGGAAAAGGCATTTAGACATTTTGACTCAATCACATTGAAAAACACAGGCACACAACATTAACTGTGAAGCACAAAATGTTTGACTTGTCCAAACTGATGCATATGCAGAAGACAAATAAAATGTGTCTCACATGATGGGATTTGTCTGTCATTGGGTGGAAAACAATGTAGGAAATGGAGAAAATGCTTGTAAAAAGCATTTTCTCCTTTTCCCACAATCTTTTCAAAAGCTTCATCAAGGTCGTTAAATTTCAGGATTGTGTGGTAAACAGTTAAGGTTGTAACAACCTTTAGTTTGTTTGGAAAAGGGTTAATTGAAAAAAGACCTAGCTATCTCTGTTATTATGTGCTTTGCATAACCCTGTACCAGCCGACAAAATTTCAGCCTTGTCCAAATTGAAAGCATTTGCAGACGACAATTTCAGTGTGGCTCAAATGGTGCAATTTTTCTTTGACAGGGTAGAAAACATTGTGGGAAAAGGAGAAAATGCTGGTAACCAGCATTTTCTCCTTTTGCCACAATGTGTTCAAAAGGCTTCTTTCCAAGGGTCGTTAAAAGGCGGCATTGTGGGGTAAAGCGATAATATTGCTACTTATTTCATTGTATATTATCAGTAATATGCCGAGTATTCTGTTAGTTAGCTTTATCCCCATTTAACCTATTACTGTACTGGCTATTTTTTGACCTATCAAAATTGATCAGAACTACACAAAGGAAAAAAATTCAATGGTATGGAAAACTTGTTACAGGCAAATGCTCTTGTTTTCCAAAAATTGTTGGGGGGAAAAAAAGAACCATCATTTTGTCAAAACATCAAAGACAAAAACAGTTTTGTGTTCCAATTGAATGTCTCATCGGCTAGATTGTGGTCAGACTGATAGTTATTGATTGATTCATATCGCGGTGACAGCTCACATATTTATGCAATTCTGGGTTTCACCAGAACTAGGCTAGGGCTCTGAAGTGTCTTGCTCAAGGACACTCCCAAGAAAAACCAAATGGATCCAGTGAGGCTCAAACCCCGTGCATCCAGGTTTTGAGTCCTATGTATAGTGGTAAACTACCCTAAAGGATTGAGTGTATGGCTTCTTTTTGGGGTTTAGTTAAATAAGTTTATTGTAGGTTTTGAAGCAACTTGTATCAAACTAACCCTTGAAGTGCTAGGGAAATGAGAGGGACCATCTCAGTCAGTGCAAATGATGCAGATGCAGTTTCAAAATTTTTCTTCTTGTCAAAATGGATGACAAAGAAGTGGACAGCTTAGATTCAAGATCAGAATGGACATCCTGCGCAGTCTGATTTTAATCTACACTGTCTGCAGAAGCAATTTGTGGTTCAGTACTACAACGATTTAAAAAGTGTGATAGGTCTAGAATCAGGCTGTATTTACCCTTTCCCAAACAAGCCCTGGTTTTCATGTGTCTGCAGTACAAGTCTTTTGAAAACACTGTGGGAAAAGTAGAAATTGCTCGTAACGAGCAATTTCTCCTTTTCCCACAGCGTTTTCTACCCTTTTTGAGACCTTTCTGCCATTTTCATCAAATTTAAAATTGTCTTATGCAAACTCTTTCAATTTGGACCAGTTCAAAATTTGTCGTTTGGGAAAGGGTTAAGGAGAGAGAGCAGTTTTGACATTTTATCTGCAGTGAATGACTTTCTTCCAGGCGTGTACGTAGAAACAGTTATTGGCCTTCAAGTGGTGGATTATACAGATCCATGCTCAGACTAAATTTTCTGTGTATAGTCTGATCCTGAATCTATACACTGTTTGCAAAAAATAATGATATCACTGTTGGTACTGAAAGAGTTAAAACTTCTACTGTAAATGACATTCAATGAAAATGTTTCTCACGTCAAAAGTTCCTTGATTAGCAGGATAAACCTCTAGAACTACAAACATCAAGGTCCAAGTGCTTGTTACAGAATCCAGGAAGCGAGTGTGATTAATGTATAAGTTATAAAGACTTGTTTCCCATTTGATGCAAAATAGATTAATAAAGTTGTGTGACAAGATCAGGGTGCACATACTGTGCAGTCTGATCTAGATCTAGACAATATTGAAAAGCAACTTTTATTGTCACTGGCAGTGCAAGAGTTTATTCAGTCTGTGTTGTGTAGTAAAGGTAGGTCAGCATCTTTTGACATTTAATGTGCTGTGAATGGCTTTCTTCTAGGAGAGTCTGAATTTATGGTCACTGCCATTTCGGGAAATATCCCTTAGTCAGTGATATACTTCCTAGGAATCTTATTCTGTCTCCAGAAATGGTCACTGACATTCAGAGAAATGCCATTCATAAGTTCATGATAATGATAAAACTGCAGTTTCTTTGATCGTTTTTCTATTTTCAGATTTTAAACTTTTAATATACCCTTGACCAGGTAGAAGTCTGTTGAAAATGTGAGTAAAGGCGAAACGGTTATAACGAATTTCAATGAGTCTAAATCTTGTTGTTTGTTAAAGAGTTAAAACAAAAAATTAACAAATTGTTAGAACTCAAAAACTTAGATTGCAAAGTTCTGTTTCTGGGGATAAATTCATTATATTGGACAGGAAAGATTTAAGATTAGACTTTGCACAGGCTGATCTAGATCAATACTTTTCAAAAAAGTGTACTGAATGTCACTAAGTAGCCTCTAGGGGTTAAAGGTTGTCTTCGTTCCAAGTTAAAGTTCTGTCAATACTCTTTTTAGGCCAAATATAACACATTTTGTCAATATTTTATCAAACTATAGTCATTCTTGTGTCTTCATTACAAATATTATACCTGGCACTTGCAAGATTGCATAGATTTCGATGGATAGAAAATGGAATTTCGGACTTGGCGGCTATCCACTCGTTCAGTCGACGATATCGCATGGTGCTTGTCACGTGACTATGTACAACCTTCACCTTGCATATCCATGCGGCTAGAAAGTGGAGTCAGGATGCTCTACACAGGTATGCTGTTGCAACAATCTATGTCACAAGAACCCCAACATAAATTTTATTTGAGGATGTCGGAGTTTCATATCGAGAGTGCAGTGGAATGATTTCAAAGACAATGGAAAAGTAAATTTCATATGTGTAAATTAACATTCAGCATTTTTGCTGAAAGAGGGGGAAAAGACATGATCCTACAAATAGACGAGTGTGCCATTTTTCATGTTGAACCTACAAGTAGCTTTCTATTTTTTGATGGGGGTTACTGCAAATGACTCTAGCGAAAAAACAAACACGATTCCCCCATTATTTACAATTTTGACCAGACTTAATTTTCTCCTGACTAAGATTCATCACCAGTAGCAAATCTGAAACTTCTTTCCATTCATTGGGGCCATAGATACTGCTAATTTATTGATTTAAACACATTTCTATATTTGGCTTAAAACGA
Organism: Tridacna gigas; assembly: GCA_945859785.2. Classification (NCBI taxonomy): domain Eukaryota; kingdom Metazoa; phylum Mollusca; class Bivalvia; order Cardiida; family Cardiidae; genus Tridacna; species Tridacna gigas. Next base: position 28,075,251 of record OX244036.2, on the reverse strand, counting down.
GTAGCCAGGGAACCTTATACCAGATGACAAAAATTTAGACTTGCCCAAGTTAAAAGCATTTGCAGACAAATTAAACATGACTGAAAAAGAGATTTTTTTGGAAGGGTAAAAAACATTGTTGGGAAAGGAGAAAATGTTGGTCACCAGCATTTTCTATTCTTCCTATAACAATTTAACTCTAACCAAACAACAAAATTTTAGACCTCAAAATTGAAAACATGTGCAGATTACAAATTTAACACTTTACCAGACAACAAAATTTTACCCTTGTCCAATTGGGAAGCATTTGCTTAAGGCAAAATAAATGTTCCTTAGAAATTGAAATTTGCTTTAGGAAGGGTAGAAAACACTGTGGGAAAAGGAGAAAATGCTGGTTACCAGCATTTTCTCCTTTTCCCACGATGTTTTCTAAAGCTTTTTCGTTCTCAGGGTCGTTAAAAGTCGGGATTGTGTAGTAAAGGGTTAATGTGACTCAAAAACTAACATTTCTCTGTGGAACCATAGAAAACGTTGTGAGAAAATGAGAAAATACTGGTTATCAGCATTTTCTCCTTTTTCTACAATGTCTTCAAAAGCTTTCTTCCTTGAGGTTGTTATAACACGGGATTGTGTGGTAAAGGGTTAACTCTTTACCACATAATCCTGAGTTTTAATGACCCTGAGAAAGTCTCGGCCTTTTAAAAACATTGTTTGAAAAGGAGAAAATGCTGGAAACCAGCATTTTCTCCTTTTCCCACAAAGTTTTCTGTCCTTTTACAGATTAATCTCACCATATGAGTCATGTCTAATCTGTTGTCTGCGAATGATCTCAATTTGGACAATTGTAAAATTTTGTTGTGTGACGAAGGGTTAAGAGGCCTTTAATGCTTAAGCTCATTAAAACTAGGGTTTATGTGGTAAAGAATTAAAACTAATTTTTCCTACGTAATATGTGTAATATACCACAGATGCATTTTAACGTTCCGGCATCAAATGAGCAAGATGGACTTTTTCAGCCAGAGGGCAAAAACCCAAATTTTGTAACTGCAAGACTTTCTTTTAGACAGAATATCTCAACTTAGTGGACAGAGTGGATTCAAGAAAAGGCTGTTTAACTCTTTACCAAACGACAAAATGTTGGACTGTACCAAATTGAAAGCATTTGCTGACGACAGATCTAATGTTGCTAAAATGATGAGTTGTATCTCTGGTAGAGTAGAAAACATTGTGGAAAAAGGAGAAAATGCTGGTTACTAGCATTTTCTCCTGTACCCACAATGTTTTCAAAAGGCTTCTTCCTCAGGGTCGTTAAAAGTCGGGATTGTGTAGTAAAGGGTTAATATGTTTTGCAGCCTGATTGATCTATATTTTTTAATGGTGTTTGTTTTGATTTAGAAATAACCTGTACTAAGCAAGGCTGAACAAATTTATTAACCCATAAAGCGCCAAATAAATCTTAGAATTTTCAGTCTAGAAGTAAGACCAAAATGGATGCAGCGTCAAGGAAACTTTTGTCTAAAATGTCTCAGCAAAGTGGACAGATTAGATCAAAGATTAGGCTGCATGTTTTGTTCAGTCTGATCTTGATCTGCAGAGGCCTCGAGAACAACTGTAGTTGTGAAAGGCATTTTAAGGGTTAAAACATGGTATCTAGGTGGAGTGTGGGAAAACAATGATCTTATGTAAAAAGCTACAGGCTCATCAAAAGGTTGATAAAAGTTGGGTAAATATTTAGAAGTAACTTTTTGGGAGATTTATTTTATCCTTTGGCCACTTTAGAGATTTTTTTTGGCTCACTCAAACTACATTGTATTGCTTGTAGTAGTTTAATTAGAAAAACGGCAACATAATTATATTCGAAAACATATCCTTAAAAATATTGCGTGCAGTCTGATCTTGATTCACACTAAGAGAAAAAGCACCTCATAGTGCCTGTATTATGCTCGGAGTTACTTTCTGATTCCAGAGTAGCCATCAAGTGTTGTGGAATAAAAGCAAAAGACTGCATTGGACGAGTGGAGGGATCCTGCATCAGCTTGGTCAGTCACAGGTTCCTTAAAGAGAAAGCTGTAGAAAATATTGTTGAAAAAGGAGAAAATGTTGGTTATCAGCAATTTTTCCTTTTCCTGCAATGTTTTCTATTGTCATTTAGGGATGATTCTTGTTGTCTGCAGATGCTTTCAATTTGGAAGGGTCTAAAATTTTTCGTTTGGGAAAGGGTAACCCTTTACACCACAATGCAGACTTTTAACAACCTTGACCAAGAAGCCTTTTGAAAACATTGTGGGAAAATGAGAAAATGCTGGAAACCAGTATTTTCATCCTTTTCCCACCATGTTTTCTATCTTATCAAAGACATAGTTCATCATTTGAGTCAGGTTTGAATTGATGTCTGCAGATGCTTTCAATTTGTACAATTGTACATTTGTCTCATGTCGTTCAGAGTTTATACACCTTCGGTTTGAATTAAATACTCCTGCACATCATTCATGCTAAGTTTCATGATTGGAATCTATTTTGAATCTTATTCAGATTGGGGAACTTGCTTTGAAAGAAGTCAAATGCCCAATTGCTGATAAGTATTTTATACTTCACTTTGTTTGTAAAGGAGGTGCTTTAAGATCAAAGATCAGTTTGATTGGGTGCCAGATCACTCCAAAAAAGTAATTAATTGCACACTCACTTAATTCTCATGTTTATGGGTCAACAAGAAGTTTATTTTTCACCTTTTGTGATTGTTTCTTACATGTAGTTATTGGCTGATCCCCATATTGTGGGCACTCATACAATAAAATTGTCTCATAGAGATAAGCCATATGAGCTGTGCTCTGGCAACAGGGACCTTAAACCATTACCACACAGTGTTGAGTTTTAATGCCCTTGGGAAATTAGACTTTCGAAAACATTATGGGAAAAGGGAAAAAAATCTGGTAACCAGCATTTTCTCCTTTTCCCACAATGTTTTTTAACCTTTGAAAAAAAAAAATCCAATCATTTGAGTCACATTTAAATTGTCGCCTGGAAATTAGGACCTATCTAAAATTTTTTTGTGTGGTAAAGAGTTAACCCTTTACCACACAGTCCCGACTTTTAACAACCCTGAGGAAAAAGCCTATTGAAAACATTGTAGGAAAAGGAGAAAATGCTGGAAACCAGCATTTTCTCCTTTTCCCACAATGTTTTCTACCCTTCCTAAAATAAATTCCAATTTTTGAGTAACATTTATTTTGTCGTCAGCAAATGCTTTCAATCTGGCCTAGTCTAAAATTTTGTCGTTTGGTAAAGAGTTAATGTATCTTCTTGATGCATTGTACTAAGCAGGTTAATGTATCTTCTTGATGCATTGTACTAAGCAGGTTATCACATATTTATCGATCAATAAAAATCTATTTAGGCTCACAACAGACTGAATTCTGAGGTAGAATGGTCCTTGGACAGGTATAAAATTTAAAAATAGCAAAAAGTTTAGAAACATGTTAGCCTGTGCGTATTGGGCTGGGCTTTTTCCACAGGGTTGTTATATGTGGCAAAGGGTTAAATGAATTGCATTAAATCAAACCTTTACCACACAATCCCATGTTTTAATGACCCTGAGGAAAGAGTCTTTTGAAAATATTGTGCGAAAAGTAGAAATTGCTGGTAAACTGCATTTTGTCTTTTTCCTACAATGTTTTCTACCATTTTACAGACACATTCCATGATTGTAGCTATGTTTAATTTGTTGTCAGCAAATGCTGTCAATTTGGACAAATAAAAGATTTTTTTCTCATATGGTAAAGAGTAATTCTGATAGTTTAATTGTGGGAAAGCTGACTTGCTACAGTATTTGAACTAAGCAGTGTTTTATTTATCCAGAGAACTTTTGTCTGAGAGACAATGAGTCAATCCGGATTAATTGATAATGCATTGTACATCCATCAAAAATTCACCGCAACCCATTAACAAGAGTTCATACTTTTCATTTATACATAATTGAAGTGATTGTATTTGGTCACTTCATTAACCCTTTACCGCCTTTTAACGACCCTGAGAAAGAAGCCTTCAGAAAACATTGAGGGAAAAGGAGAAAATGCTGGTAACCAGCATTTTCTCCTTTTCCAACAATGTTTTCTACCCTATCAAAGAAAAGTTGCACCGTGTGCGCCACATTGAAATTGTCAACTGCAAATGCTTTCAATTTGGACAAGGCTAAAATTTTGTTGTCTGGTAAATGGTTAACCCTTCATCAAGCAATCCAGTGTTTTAGTGATGCCACTGAGCAAGAAGATAAAAAACAGATGTTGGGAAAAGGAAAACATGCTGGTAACCTGTATTTTCTCCTTTTCGTAAATGTTTTTTTCTATAGTCTTGAAGATAAATCCAACCATTTTCTGCCCTATTTATATTGACATCAGCAAAATCTTTGAATATCGATGAGTCTAGAATTTTGTCACAAGTTTTAGACTTGCCCTATTTCAAAGCAATTGAATTGTAGACAACAAATTGAATGTTGCTCCAATGAAGGAATTTGTCTTGCAAAGAGTGGAACATAAATTATAGTATGAAAGAAGAAAATTCTGGTCAGAGCATGTTCTCCTTTTCCCACAATGCTTTCAAAAGCATTTTTCTACAGGGTCATTAAAAGTTGGGATAGTGTGGTAAAAGATGAAATGATGGAATTAGACTTTGAAATAGTTGAAAATGTGGGAAACGGAGAAAATGCTGGTTACCAGCATTTTGTCCTTTTCCTACAATGTTTTCTCAGGGTAGATGTACAATGCTTTCTCAGGGTAGATCAAACTCAGGATCATTTGGCAAAGATTTAAGTCTCTTTTCCTGAAAATGTCAATTTTATTAAATTTTGTCCAGTGTCCTAAAGGTTGGGATTCTTTACAAAATGACTACATGTAAGCATGTCCATATTCAAGGCCTTCTTTGCTTAACCACAAATTTAAGGTAGCACAAATGTTATACTTTGTTTCTTACAGATGGAAAAAATTGTGGGAAAAGGAAAAAAGGCTGGTTCCTAGCATTTTCTCCTTTTCCAATAACATTTTCAAAAGCTGTCCATCTTATCTGTGCTAGAGAGTTAACTCTTTCATTGATAAGTCTTGTCAGTAAGTAGGAAAAGTCTTAACTCTTTATCAAACGACAAAAAAAACGACTTGCCCAAATTGAAAGCATTTTCAGATGACAAATTACATGTGACTGAAAAATTAAAGTTTGTTTGCGGAAAGGTAGAAAACATTGTGGGGAAAGGAGAAAGTGCTGGTTACCAGCATTTTCTCCTTTCCCCACTACGGTTTCAAAAGGTTTCATTCTCAGGGTCGATTAAAAGTCTATTAAAGTCGGGATTGTCTGGTAAAGGGTTAATTTTGTAATAAAAGGGCCTTTTAAACAAAATATCTAATCATTTGAGAACCTCAGTTGTGTAGATCCAAGATCAGACTTCAGTTTCTTTGTAGTCAGCTCTTTATTTGTGTCGTCTTCAACGGCCCCAAATGTTTCCTTTAGAGTGCCAAAGAGAGAAAGTATAACTTTTTTCATCATGCATTCTTCTCATAACACAACAGCAATGGATAACTATAAAAATACTTTTGCAAATTGAGAAGTGCATGCAACGAATTAAAAAATTTCATTATTATCAAAAAATTTTGTTACCTGCTAATGCACTTATTTTATCTTTTATGTCTTCAGGGGAGAAATATGATCGGGAACAGAACCATTCTGGTCCATCTTCTAACAGCCCATACCAAAACACAGATAGAAAGCCCTCAGAGCCCGGTGGGCAGCGACTTGGCCCTGGACCAGGGAGCCCCCAATCAAAGTCTATACAACCTGCCGCTGGTGGTGGGTTGCAAATCCAAGCCTCGGCAACAGATGCAAAGCCTCTTAGTCCAGGTTGGAGCGCTGCAATAGCAGCAGCACAAGGAGCCGCAAGCATGACGCGGAAACGGCAAAACAGAAAGCAGCAAAATCAAAATGTGCGCCCTAGGCGTGCCCTCTTCTGTCTCAACCTAAAGAACCCTGTACGAAAATTATGTATTAGAGTTGTGGAATGGAAATATCCTTTTTCAAAGTTACATCATGTGTATTGGACAGATTGTTATACATACTTCTTTTATTATTTTCAGTATTACATGTCTTTCAGGCCAAATGTATGAGCCATGCTCTGGCAAAAGGGGGCTGAATGCATCTCCATGATACCAAGCAAGTCATCATATAACCATGGATTCATAAAGTCCATTTTGTCTAACAACCAGCTGAATCACTAAGTAGACCGGTCCTTTGACATACAGAAAATTGACCAATAGCAAAAAGTTTCGGTCCACGTCAGCCTGTGTAGACTGCACAGGCTGACCTTGGTCAATACTTTTGGCAGATGCATTAAGCCCCCTTTTCACAGGGAATGGCTCATGTAAACTTTACTTCTTTCCAAGGCTGAAAATACAATTCTCCAAAACTCAGGAAAATTTCTATCTTATAGGCTTGACTAAATAAGCAGACTGTATAGATCCATAATATGACTGTACATTTTGTGCAGACTGATTCTGATCTGTGCCATCTGCAAAAGCCTGTTTTTGCCAATTTCACTGAAAGAATTAAAAAGTTCATTTGTCTCTTTAGTTCTCCTTTGCAATAATGATATCAAGTGGAAATAAGTTTAGTGTCATTTGTTGAACCATATTAATGAGTTTGTTTTTTTTTTTGCAACCAAGTTTGTGTTAAAGAATGTACTTTTGTTTAACCCTTTACCTAGTGTTTTAATGACCAGTGGGAAGAAGGCTTTTGAAAACATTATGGGAAAGGGACAAAAATGCTGGAGCTCTGTCAAAGACAAATCCCACAATTTGAACCACATTTGATGTGTTGTCTGCAAATGCTTTCAGGTTTGGAAAGTGCGAAATTTGTGTAACTCGGTCTCATGCAACAAGTATGCAGCAGACTTTGTGGCAAAACCTAATTGCATATTATTGATAATCAACCTGAACTAATGCTACAAAACTTCTTGTGAAAATATGATGGCAAAAAAAGTAAAAGTTATAGGAGGAATTTCAATCACTGATAACAATTATGTACATGTATTTTTCTTTAACTGTTGCTCACACCATTTGAGTTCCTCATTCTGTTGACCATATTTGCCAACTGTTTTGCCCTGGCTTTCTACACCCCCTTCCCAAACAGGGACAGCAACGAAACAAACAAAGCTTTGGTAAGTACACATTTTTTCATCTATTTATATCCTTAGAAAACATTGTCAAAAAACGGGAAAGCCTTAACCCTTAAAGGGCCTTTCACAAATGTAGTTGCCGTTGCGGCCAGTGTAGATTAAGATAAGGCTGCACAAAATGTGCAGCCTGATCTTTGATCCATACTGTCTGCTTTGCTGAAACACTGTAGAAAAAAGCAACAATGACATTGCGATTGTTTGGGTCATATTTGTAGGATGAAAATGTCTGATAGGTTTATTCTGCACTCTAAGGGTTAATAAATCTTCCAGACGTTCTACTTTAACTCTTTACCACACAACCAAGTTATAGATTTGTTCAAAATGAAAGCATTAGCAGACAACAAATTTCATGTGGATCAAATGATGGAGTTTCTTGTAGAAGTGGTAGAGAAAACATTGTTGGAAAAGGAGAAAATGCTGGTTACCAGCATTTTCTCCTTTTCTCACAATGTTTTCAAAAGCCTCTCTCCTCAGGGTCATTAAATCTGGGGCTTGTGTGTCCAAGGATTAGGATAGCTAGAGAGAAGTAGAAGGCAGAAAAGAGAATGTGAATGATACGATTGCATAGAATGCTATGTTTATTTGTGTTATCTGTCACGCTATTATACCAATGGCAAAAGTCACAGAAAAAGATGATACTTATTATAAGATGAATACAGATGGAAGAATCAGAAATATAACTACATAACAGCAGAGTGATATTGTACTCAAGATTATGAACTTTTCTTTATCTATCACAATGTTTTCAGTAACATCTTAACTTTTACAAAGTAAGAGTGCCTGAGACAATTTAAGTTCCTTGTGCAGACATTACAGATCAAGATCAGACTGCACAGAACATGTAGTCTGATCTTAGACCTACACTTTCTAAAATGTTTTGAGATAGTTTGACTTAACCAACATTGACATTCCAATATATCTTTTACTTGTTTGGGCCGAAAATGTCCAATTTGTTTCTATAGCTCTCTGAGGGTAAACATTTTTAGAGACAGGCTTAATCCTTTGCCAGCTAATCCCTGATTTTACTATTCTGAAGGAAATTGATTCGAAAATATTGTAGGGATAGGAGAAAATGCTGGTAATCAGCATTTTTTTTCCTTTCCCACATTGTTTGCTTTCCCTTTAACTCTTTACCAAATGACAAAATTTTAGACCCATTCAAATTGAAAGCATTTACAGACCACAATTTCAGTGTGACTCAAATGATGCGATTTGTCTTTGATAGGGTAGAAAACATTGTGGGAAAACGAGAAAATGCTGGCTACCAGCATTTTCTCCCTTTCCCACAATGTTTTCAAAAGGCTTCAATATCCAGGTCGTTAAAAGTTGGGATTATGTGGTAAAGGGTTCAACAACAGTTTTATCATTTTAGCCATATTTGATTAGTTGTCTGCAAATGCCTTCAATATGGATCAGTGTAAAATTTTGCCACAAGCTTTAGAGTAAAGTCTATGAAAAACCTTTCCATATGGTACAGATTACACAACTAATTTGACATGTGTTTTGCCCCCATCTGTTTTGCATTGTCTGTACTCCTAACCAGTGTAAAAATTTTTAGTACTCATTCATAATAAAACCATTTGCAGATGAATTAAAAGAAGTGTTGCTCAAATGATAAGATTTGTCTTCGAAAGAGTAGAGAATGTTATTGTTAAAGGAGTAAATACTGGTTACCAGCATTTTCTCCTCTTTCGATGATATTTTCTAAAGCACTTTCAGAATTGTTTGGCAAAGAGTTAAGGCTGTTGCAGAAATAGGACATAAGCTTTGTGTATGTGGAAATATTGTAACCCAAGTTTTATTTCCATAGCATGAAGTGCTTGTAGGAATCTTTGTGCGCAGGTCATGGCCTAACGCGTGTCTTGTGTCTTCCTTGTGTCCTCTTTCAGTTTGTTGTCTGCCAACAATAATTTCTTGGAAAATCTCCTCCATCTGTACCACTGGGCAAGTTTTAATCAAACTTCATTCAACTGATTCTTTGCAGGTTTCTCTGAAAATTTATCAGATGCCTATCATCATTTGCATAAATGCAAGGAGGTTACAAAAGCTAGAAATACTCTTAACAGATTCAAGGATCTTCTGCTTAGAACTGTGGCAATCTATACATCAAATTTCATTTGCAAAGTCCTTGGATAACAAGGACAAAACATTTAGGTCATATGACCATAATGGTCACCATTTCGTAAATCCAGATACTAGTGGTGCTTGAAGTCACATACACTTTTAGTATGGCATTCAAATAAAGTTCTGAGGTATACTTGTGTGTGCCAAGACATATAGATGTACATATGTTTATAGAGTTTGTCTGGAAATTGAAAATAAAAAAGAGCCAAAAATGCATTTAAAAGTTGTAAGAAAACAGGATGACTTATCCTTACGATGTCTTATGATTAAATTTTTTAGGAAAAAGGATGTCTCAGAATACATCTGTAGCATTTTGGAAACAGAAATATTCCAAAGGGCTTGGGTGGTAGAGTTGGGGGGCGGGCTGCTAGAACATCCCCCACCCCTTTCCACCTCCTCACTAGTACTGGCACACATTTCTGAATTTGCCTTGGGCATGCTTCTGGTACATGCAATCATTTTGGCAATCATATTGTGTATCAGCAAAAAATTATATGGTGCAATAATGAAGTCTTAGAAAGAAACAACATTGTTGCAGCCAGCTTATCTCTTTCCCAGGTGACTCAGTTTTAGACTTGTCCACATGGAACGCACTTGCAGACAACAAATCAGAGACGGTCCAAATGATGGGACTTGTCATTGGATGGGTAGAAAAATATTAGGGAAAAAGAGAAAATGCTGGTCACCAGCATTTCTTCTATTACCACAATGTTTTCAAAAGACTTCTTCCACAGGGTCGTTTTTAACTTGTAGTAGTGGTAAAAGGTTAAGTGATGCTCATCCATAGGACATAAATATTGCAGTTACTTGGTACAGACTAGTTCTCTTTCATTTATAGGTTTGGAGTGCCAGTCTGGGATAAATTATAAAAAAAGATTGTTCTGATTTAATGTATGAAATATTGAAAAAAGACATTTAATGATAGATAACACACTAACTCTCTTTGAAATGCTTTCATGTAGTGCCAGAGATTCACAGGAAATGAATCATTTTACCTGTGTGTAGAGAAAGGTTTTCAGAAATTTAGCAGGATTACTTGGAATCTGGCTGATCATAGGAAACAGTTGGCAAAGTATGAAATGTATTTACTTGCAAAAACACTGTGTTACCTCCTGGCCCAAATCCAAAGATATCATCATACATGTAGAGAAATGAATGAAAGATTCTTTAGTCTTTGAGGGGGAATCCTTTGGAAAAGAACACTTAGCATTAGCATTAGCCATTTCACTGCCGTAACCAGGGGCTTTTGCATATGCATAGTTCAAGATCAGACTGTACAGAACACGCAGTCTGAAATTGGATCTGTAATGTCTTCTTGTTTAGTCAAGCTTGCAAGATAAACACCTTGCTTAGATTCATTGAAAATTTATTTTCAGCCTAGACAAGGTTTAGTTTATATATTTGGTGCTGTGCTAATTCCAACTCTGGTTGCTTTTTTGGTCAGTGTAGATCAAGATCATCCTGCACAAAATATGCAGCAAAACTTGTAGGGGGACAGGATGGATACAAAGGACAAATTTAACTATCCAACAGAGTATCTGCAATATGGATATCAAGGCTGATATTCCTTTCCCATTATCCAGATGAGGTCCATCCTGTTTTGTAAAAAGAATATTTTAAGTCTAATTTTGCTTTAGCCATTGTCTTTGTTACAAATTTTCAAATCTGTTGTTGTAATCACAATACATCCAAAAATACATTCTTATTTTTTACTTCCAAGGCAAGCCATCTGATTGGCTGAGATGAATTCTGTCTCAATTAACCCATAACCACATAATTCTGAGTTTTAACAACCATGTGAGATTAGACATTCGAAAAAATTGTGGAAAAAAAGGAAAATGCTGGTAACCAGCATAATTTTCCTTTTCCCAAAGTGTTTTCAAACCTTTCAGAAACAAATCCAATCATTTGAGCCACATTAAATTTGTTGTCTGTAAATGCTCTCCGTTTGGACACATCTAAAATTTTATAGTTTTGCAACGACTGAAGGAACATTTTTAAGTTGATAGAAGACAAACTGTTGTTTGAGATTCAAAGCTTTTTTTGCCTGAAAATATCACAAGATGTCCCTATACCTAGAATTCTGTTTAAACTACCTTGAGGAAGAAGACTTTAAAAACATTGTGGAAGAATTTGAAAAAGCTTATAGCCAGCATATTTTCCTTTTCCCAGAATGTTTTCTACCCCTCGGGAGAAATCCCATCATTTATGACACATTTGGGCTTGTGGTCCAGAAACGCTGTCGATGCCAGGTTGCCAAAATTTTGGCATCTGGTAAACAGTCAACATGGTGGATCCAAAATCAGGCTGCACATTGCCTTGAAGTCTCATCTCAGTCTAGATTATCTGCTGACACACCAAATGTAAGGTGTAGCATGCCAAGGATTGATGATACAGAAGTACATCCTATACACGATTTGCAAATTTTGGACTTTTCTGATCCAAGCACAACAATAGCAAAAGAAAGGAAATTCTGAGAAAAATAAGGAACATAATCACCAGGAAGTGGAAAAAGCATTTTGAAAATTAGAGAAATCACCCATATAGAGCAATTTTTCCATTAATTACAATGTTTTTCAATTTTGTTTTTATCAAGTATCAAAATCCTGTGTTCTAGGGGCGAAGGATTAATCTAAGCATTTCGGAAATACAAGCTTTCATCGTGATTAGAAGTAATCATCGCTTCAGATTCCGTAGGGAATCTTGCCTTTTTTCTGACGGGGAATTCATTCTTGCAATCAAGCGTCAATCTAAAATCTCTTTTTCTGTTTAATTCTGACTGTTTTTAGCATGGCTTTTGTAGGCATTGTAAAACAAGATTGGACTGCACAGATGTGAATTCTAATCTTGGGTTTTGATTAGATTGAATATTGCAAAATACTCAAAACAGTCTCTGTAAAAGATTTTAAAAAATATAGTGGGAAAAGGAGAAAATGCTGCTAACCAGCAATTTCTACTTTTCCCACATAGTTCTCAAAAGCTTTTTTCTCCAGGGTCGTGAATGAGAAAATGCTGGAAAATAAGAAACTGGGGGTAATTTTTACCCACATTGTTTTCAAAGACAAGTCTTACCCTTTCAAATTCAAAGACAAATATTATTTATGGTCTAGCTTAATATTTCGTCTGCAAATGCTTTCAAATTGGATGAGCCTTAAATTTTGTTGCCATGTAAAGAGTTTAAACTGGCGTTGTTATGGCGATTTTTTTTTTAGTGAAAATTTCCATTCATTTATTTAGCATGCGCAGGGTTATTCAAGATCTCTATTCACGAACCATCCTCGAGAACATTCTTAGTCCTATCCTCAAGAATTGTTCAAATTTGAAAGAACACAACTTCTGATTGGCAAAACCAAATGGTTTAGCCAATCAGAAGTTGTGTTACTCTCTAATATCTAATAAGACAAAGAATATTCTCAAGAATGGTTGGCAAATATTGGACCCAGATGTTGCATATATCTATATTTGTCTGTATTTACAGTGAAGATCAATTTGGACTCGGTGATTTGTCTAGGGTATAAACCCGGAGCTCAGATTTCATACCTTATTCACAAAACATCCAGTTGTTGCAAGGCACATCTTTCAGGCCATTTTATGCTAAAATGGGCTAAGGGATCTTATAGAATTGTCATATTGAATTGCTTGTTTGAAAAGGGTTTTATAGGGCTTTCAGTAGCATTGTAGTCATATCTGTAGTGATAGCTCTGTTAGCAGTGTCTAAAATCTTTGCTTTCTCCGGTGCTAGTCTAAGGCCCAGTAACTCGTATTAACCCTGATCCTGCTAAATAAGTGAAATAAAACTTTCAAGCCGATAGTAAGAACCGAAATTTTGCTATTTCAAAGATTTTGTAATTTTTTTTTTTTTTCAAGATATCTCCTTATCGGACAGTGTAGATCCAAGATCAGACTGCACAGAATGTGCAGTCTGATCTTAATCTACATTGTCAACAAAAGGCCAGTGATTGGCACTTAGCAGCCTAAGAGTTAAAAAGTATTGAAAATACTTTCTTTCATTTATTCCTGAAATTGTTTTGCATCAGATTCCGAAAACATCCTTGTAAATTAGGAATAATTAAGATTTATTGAAATTAGGATGTGATACACAAAGTAAATAAAAGCATTGTGGTAAAAGCAAAAATTTTGTTGTTACAAGCAAAAAAATCCTGTGCCTCAGTGGCTGAGAATTCTTTGCTTTGAGAGAAAATTTTAAAAGAATTGCTAGAGTCCACATGAATGAAATAAACAGTTAACCCTTCACCAAACAACCCAGAGTTTTTTAAATGATCCTGAGAAAGAATGCCTCTGAAAACATTGTGAGAAAAGCAGAAAATAGTGGTAACCAACATTTTCTCTTTTTCAAACAATGTTTTCTATATTTTCTCCTTTTCTCACCATGTTTTCTACATTTTTAAAGGACAATGCCATGATTTGAGCCATGTTTGATATACCAGTCCTGCAAATGCTTTCAAATATGAGCAAGCCTAAACTTTTGTCACTTGGTAAAGAGTTGAGTCAAGGAAAAAAACCTAGATATAGCAATTTTAGAAATTATTGGCAAGAATGTCTCAAAATACCAGTGTACACCCATGGTCAGACTGCACTTTCTTTGTAGCCTGATCTTGATTTACACCGTCCCTGAGAGGCGATCAAAGTATGCAGGTAGTCTTGAGAGTAAGTCATTACAGTATTTTGTCAACCCTTGACCTAATAGTCCTCTGTTTTAACAAACCCGAGGAAGACAGCCATTGAAAACAATGAGTGAAAAGGGGAAAAATGCTAGTAACCACCACTTTCTCTGTTTCCAACCATGTTTTCTGCCCTATTGAAGACAGATCCAGCCCAACCATTCAATCCACGTTTCATTTTAGATCCTTAACTCTTTATCAAACAACAAAATTTCAGACTGGTCAAAATTGAAGGCATTTGCAGACGACAAATTAAAGGTTATCCAAATGACGAAATTTGTCCTTCATAGGGTAGCAAACATTGTAGGAATGGGAGAAAATGCTGTTTACCACTATTTTGTCTTTTTCCAACAATGTTGTCAAAAGCCATCTTCCTCAGGGTCATTAAAAGTCAGGATCATGTGGTAAAGGGTTAAATGCTTTCGAAATTGACAAATCAGCCATTTTGTTGTCTGGTAAAGAGTTAATTTTTCCTGGCTTTACCAGCTTGCAGAAGCATGTATTTCTGAAATCAGACTTTGTCTGCATAATAAAATTCTTCTATTAATCATGACCAAGGTTTATGGGTGTAGCATATGGCCGTCGTAAAACTCTTGAACTGTTTATAACCTCTTGTATAGATGAAAATGAAATTTGCACAATGAGCAGGATTGGCCCCAAGCTTTGATTAGGGATAATATTCATGCATTCCAGTATTTGGTTGTTACAGTGCTTTTTTCGTTGGTTTTAATCCTTGGGATTTCTAGGCATGACTGATTAGGCTTCTGAGGACAGTCTAGATCAAAATCAGACGTAAAACAGAATAGTTCAAAATGGCAGCCTCCTTTATGCGGATGAGCTTAGATGTAGGTACCAAATCGGCCGAGTTGTGATGAGTGGCAAAGAATCTGTCCCTGTAGATGTAAACATGTCTGGAGTATCCAATCAGCAATACAAGAATCTTAGCTCTTATGGTGCCAAATAAACAAAATCAAAACTTTTAGGCAAAAAATAATGGCCCTATAAAAGTTTCTTTTAGGCAAAATGACTCAGCATAGCAGATAGTGTAAACTCTAGATCAGACTGCAAGCACTGTGCAATCTGATCTCGATCAAAATTAGTAAATAATTATGAGTTTTGAGAGACAGGTTAATCCTTATCACACAGTCCTAAGGAAGAAGGTTTTTGAAAACATTGTGTGAAATCAAGAGAGTGCTTGTAAGCAGCATTTTCTCCATTTCCCACAATGTTTTATAATTTCCTGAGAGAAGTTTCAGTTTTTGAGTCACTTTTGCTTTCCTGTCTGCAAATACTTTCAATATGGACAGGTCTAAAATTTTGTCATTTGGTAAAGAATGAAGGGTTAGGCCAACTTGTGTAATGTTACCAGCTACTTATCTCCCACGCAAACAGGCAATTCAGATTCTTTCTTTTTTTCCATCTGCTAATCCTCACAGAATTAGAACTTCATGTTCTTTCCTCTGCCATTTATCAACCCTTAGAACTCTGAATGAATGAAATAGACGACTAAAATCAGGAATAACAGCTGAAATGATGCTATTTCAAGGATGGTTTGGCCAGAATATGTTTCAAAGTAGCAGACAGTATACATCCAAGATCAGACTGCATGTTCTGTGCACCCTGATCTTGATCTAAATCTATTGCAACAGCAAGATATTGTTGTGTGTAGCCCTGTAAAGGTTAATCAGAAACTGTAGATATGCAAGAAGCAATTATTAGATGGCTGTACTTAAGTCCTTAATATTGGTTTCCCCTTGATCTTCTGTCTGGGGAACCAACACTTTCTCCTTCTTCTGTAATGTTTTTGAAACCCACTTTTCTACTACGGCTTCATTAAAACTTTGGATTGTTTGATTGAGTCAATATAGTATTTTTCTCAGGGCTTTGTGCTGGTAGATTTTTCAGGAAGCTTCAATAGGTGTACTGTTGCGCTGCAGGCTTGAAATACTGTTTAACTCTTTACCAAATTACAAAATTTTAGAAAAGTCCAAATTGAAAGGAGTTGCAGACGACAAACTAAATGTAACTGAAAACTTGAAATTTGTTTTTGGAAGGGTAGAAAACATAGTGGGAAAAGGAGAAAATGTGGTTATCAGCATTTTCTCCTTTTCCCGCAATGTTTTCAAAAGGCTTCTTTCTCAAGGTCGTTAAAAAGATTGTGTGGAAACAGTTAAATGGTAGTTATAATAAAATTGCATCAAATAAGATTGTTGTGATTAAGGTACAGATTTGTTTGTGTGGATGGTTTTAATGCTATTTATAACAGCCGTTGACCTAAGCAGCCAGTGTACCTTTTGTTGCAGTCCCAGAATTGCTTCACCAATACAACATTCAAGTTTTTTTCTTAGCCAGTGGCTGCTTTCCCATGTACGGTAAACATAGTGGAAACAAATGTTTGTACCTGTTAGAGACGGTAAAGGGTTAACTCTTAACCAGATTACAAAATGTTTCAGACTCAATGAAAGCATTTGCAGACAACAAATTAAGTGTGGCTGAGTTGACTGCATATGTCATTTGAAGGTTAGCAAACATTATTGGAAAAGGAGAAAATGCTGGTTACCGGCATTTTCTCCTTTTCCCTTAACATTTTTAAAAGTCACATTCTTCATGGTTGTTAAAATTTGGGAATGTTTCCTGAAAGGGGTAAGATGCTGAGGTATCTGTGCAGGTATGGTGTAGGGATGGAATACACCTAGTAATTCTCTACTGAAATCCTGTTTTTCTAAACCCTTTGGCTGTTAGAGTAACTTTTGGACATTTTGCTGACAATGTAGATTAAGAGCATAATGCACAAAGCATGTGGTCTCATCTTGGATGTACACTGCCCAATATGGATAGTCACATATAATGAGATAGTTTCGTATGACAGAACTTTGATTTTAATAGCTGGCTGAAAATGTTCATGTGATTTAGTTAGCATATTTAGTAGATAAAGGAATAACAATCGGAATAAAATAGTTTCAGAAAACATTTCCTAAAAAAAAAGAAGTTATATAGGTTAGGTGGATCTTGGATTTTCTTTTTTTTTTTATATTTTAAACATTATTTAACATTATGTTTAATATTTCAAACTTGATGTTCAGTATTTTAAACTTTACTATTCGAACATCCTTGAAACATTATGATCAACTCGGAAAAACATAGTTTTACCTAATTAGCACTTGAAGAGTAATGTTAATGCACTTGCTCAGGTAAGAGGTTATACACCAAAAAAAAAAAATCCAGAAGCCAGACTACCTTCTTATTAAGCCTTAAAATATGTCTTACACACAACTTGATGCATTGTAACAAAATCAAAAGATTGTGGTAAAAGGTACCAGTTTGTTTGTTTGTTTGTTTGTTTGGGTGGATTTTAAGCCATCTTTAACAGTCATTCACCATTTTTTTTATGGGGTTTGTCTCATAAGAGTTAGAAAACCTTATGGGAAAAGGATTTGTATTGTTTTGTTGGTATTGGAGTTAAACGCCATTTTAACAGCTCGGGTCATATCATGGTGATCACAGACGCACCCATGTGTTTTCTGGCTTTCTCACACCAGCACTGACACAACTTTCATCCCAGAGTCACTGACTACTTTTCTCACAGCCAAGCCCCCGTTACTCAGTCGCTAGCATACAGGATTTGAGAGCAGGAGGTCGCTGGTTTGATCCCCGTCTTGGCCAATTTCTTTCCGAGGATTGATGATAGTCATTGCTACAGAATTTATTCCTCTCTCACGGCTGACTATTGTTTTGACGATGGTTATTTGGGAAAGCAGCCAGTGGCTTGGAAGGAATAATGTACAGAGTACTGGTAAAAGAAACTCAAGGAAGGCATGGATAGGTGCACTGGCCCCCACTATATAACTGAAATAATGTTGAAAACAGCGTTAAACACCATACAATCAATCAATACAATCAACTTTCCCCACATGCATCAGAGGTGAGAGGTGGAAAATCGCCGGAAAGAAGGATTCCTCAACCAGGTATTGAACTTGCAACCACCAGGTCACAAGTCAGATGGGCTAACCACTGAGCTACCTGAGTGGGAAAAGGAGGAACTGCTAAAAGAGTTAAACCTTGGTGTGCCAAATAAATCTAACAGACATTTTCAGTCTAAAAATTTGACCCATGTAAGTGTAATTTAAAAGCTGCACAGTCTTGTCCAGATGTCTTGGCAAAGCAGACAGTGTAGATAAAAGATCAAACTGCATTTTTTTGCAGTCTGATCCTGATCTACACTGACCACAAAGGCAACTTAAGCTATTTAAGGTGTTTTAACCCTTTCCCAAACGACAAATTTTGGGCTGGTCCAAATTGAAAGAGTTTGCAGACGACAATTTTAAATTTGATGACAATGGAAGAAAGGTCTCAAAAAGGGTAGAAAACACTGTGGGAAAAGGAGAAATTGCTGGTTACGAGCAATTTCTCCTTTTCCCAAAGTGTTTTCAAAAGACTTGTACTGCAGACACGTGAAAACCAGGGCTTCTTTGGGAAAGGGTTAAGGGTCAAGATTTATTTAAAAGACTTGTTCCACACTAGATAATCAGTTAAAAATTCCATTCATAAACAGTATTTATTTTTGTTCACATGGCTTGATGATGATGAAGATTTGAAAAGCATCACTTACATTAAAAGTTAATCACAATGATTTATTGTTCCGTTTGTCTCAATGTTTTCTTGGCTGTCTGTATGTCTTGTCCTTCTGTTCTCTTTTGAAGATGTTTAAGGTATTGAATAATTTGTGAGAAATCCAGTAAGGGAATGGGTTAGAATTGATTCACATTCCATTATGTCTGGGGAAATTGAGAATTGAAAGTCTGCTTCCAAGCTTTTTTTTTATCTGTCGGAGAATGTCTTATTGCATCTTGCATGTTTATCAACACAGAATGTTAACCTTTAAGATGCCACAGGACAACTTCTGTTGCAGCCTGGCCTGGTAGCTAATTTGGTAGCATGAACAGGGCACGTAAAGCAGGGGCACAGAGTTTATTAATTAAATCCTGGAATAGGCAAACCCTTTTTGAGGATTGGAATCAGTAGTTGCAACAGGGTACATTCTTTTCTGCATGCTGAAGTTTGCTTCAAAGATGTGTATAGTCGATGGCTATCAAGCCTGAGAAAAGTCCGCTCTGTGAAATGTGGCCAGTATAATGTATTGTTAACCCTTTACCGCACAATGCCGCCTTTTGACGCCCCTGGGAAAGAAGCCTTTTGAAAACATTGTGGGAAAAGGAGAAAATGCTGGTAACCAGCATTTTCTTCTTTTCCCACAATGTTTTCTACCCTATCAAACAAAAGCTGCATCATTTGAGCCACATTGAAATTGTCGTCCGCAAATGCTTTCAGTTTGGACAAGGCTAAAATTTTGTCGTCTGGTAAAGGGTTAATGTTGTATACAGTTGAAGAGCACTGAGTGACTGCTGTACTTGGTGCACTTTAGTCCAGATATTGACCTGCTGTTTGAAAAATTGTGGGTTCAGCTGCAGCTGTATGTTATCAAATAACAGGTACAAATGATGCTAATAAATAAGTCAAAAAGTTAAATTCAATTAAAAAACTGTGTTTGCCATGGCAACACAACAAAAGAGACATGAAAATCTTCTCAGAGATGGGGAGTTCTCTTTAATTTGGCATGTTTTAAGTAATTCATAGGTGTGCCTCTTTAGATGTCTTGATAGAATCATAATCTTTCAAAAAACATGGCTATTGTGAGCCTAGCCCATTATCTCTACATAAAACCAAGCTTAAAGCAGGATTATAACACTTTTTAGCTCACCTGAGCACAAGAGTGAAATTGGGTCATGTCGAGTCAAAAAGTAGGTCACAGGGCAAAATCTTAGAAAAAGCTTGTGTGCACTTTAGAGGCCACATTTTCTGCCTGATACTAATGAAACTTGACCAGAATGTTTGTCTGGATAAAATCTCGGACAAGGCGGAAATTGGGTCAAGTCGGGTCAGAAAGTATGTTACTTGGCCAAATCTTAGAAAAACCTTGTGTGCACTCTAGAGGCTACATTTTCAGCCTTATACTCATGAAACTAGGTCAGAATGTTGGTCTTGGTAAAATCTTGGACAAGTCTGAAATAAGGTTATGTGGAGTCAAAAGGTAGGCCACAGGGCCAAATCTAAGAAAAAACAGTGTGTACACTCTAGAGACCACATATTCAGCCTGATACTGATGAAACTTGGTCAGAATGTTTGTGTTAATAAAATCTTAGGCACATAGAAAGCTGGGTCATATGGAAACAAAAGGTAGGTCACAGAACCAAATCTTAGAATAGCCTTGTGCGCACTCTAGAGGCTGGATTTTCAGCCTGATACTCATGAAACTTGGTCAGAATGTTTGTCTGGATAAAATTTGTGACAATTTCCAAATTGGGTTGGGGGGGGTCTTAAAGTAGGCTACTGGGCCAAATCTTAGAAAAACCTTGTGTGCACTATAAAGTCTACATTTGAACCTAATACTCATGAAACTTAGTCAGAATGTTTGTCTTGATAAAATCTTGGACAAGTTTGAACTTGGGTCATGTGGGGGCACGGGACTAAATCTTAGAATAACCTTGTGTACACTGTAACTGCCACATTTTCAGCCTTATGATCATGAAACTTGACCAGAATATTTGTCTGGATGAATCTCGGAAAAGAATGACATCATGTCATGTCAGGTCAGAAAGTATAGTCACCAGGCTAAGTGTTAGAAAAACTTTGTGTGACTCTAGAGGCCACATTTTGAGCCAGATTCAAAATTCAAAAATAACCTAAATCAATCAAAAGGTAGATCACTTACACTCCTGCATTTTACATCATCACAACCAGGATCTTTTCAGCCTTATTAATCTTAGATGATGTTACTCAGGTGAGGGCCCTTGATTAGTCTAGTGACCATAAGATTTTTTGTCTTTTGCCATCCAGAATTACCCAAATTTAAGTGTAAACAAAAAACTTCACAGTCGCCAAATACTGCCTCACAGAAAATAATTATTTCTGTTAGAAATCATAATTCTGTTAAGTATGACTATTTTGACATGAATTACAAAATCTCTACCATTCTACTTTGAACAATGTCTAGTTACAAAGTCACAGACTGAACAAGATGTCATTGATTAGATACAAAGCTTATATGTAAATTAAGTCAATGACCTATGCAAATGAGGCTCATCTTTACTTATCCCAATACAACCTCTCTCACATTCTTGTGTTTTTCACAGGTGGTGTAGCAGAGTTTTCCCGCAGCTTTGAGGCCTGGGAGAGTCCTGTGGACTCTCACCTCGGTTATTTGAGGGTCCAACAGCAAAAATCAACAGTCCACTTTTTAAAGGAATGCATGAAAATGTTTTATATTAAAAATACACCAGTTATAAATAAAAGCAAACACTGGATTCCCACTTGGTACATAGCTTGCAAATGGATGCCATGAAAAATTGGTAATCAGTCAGTTTTCAACTAGCTGCTCTCGTAAATTATCATTATAGATCTTATGCTTATGAAAGGGAACAGTGATAGAATTAACCTCTTACCACTCTATCCCGAGTTTTATCTACCTTGAAAAAAGAGACTTTTGAAAAAAAGATGAGTTTGGTACATCATAGCATGACGAGAATTTAAAACATCAAAACAAATCATTATGACTGAAAACCATTTCTTTTTGTCATACCATTTTAAAAGATATAAAACAACTATGTATGAAATTCTACACGGGGAAAGTTGCTTAATCAAAGTATTGAACCTACTGAGAGACTAGAGAATGTGGAATAAGCCGCCTTGGTAGAGATCAAACTTGGTTGGTCTATACAAGATTAAGAAAAATGGTCAAATATGGTAATAAAGTCTGATCCAGTCAAACCCAAATGAAGAACACATCAGTTTGATGATTTGGTATTTGAACACTTTGTAGAGTTAACTTTCAGATGAACTTTCCATGCATTTTCACTTTCTTATCAGTTTAACAAACTTATAGCTAGATGAGAGAACCAGATGAGATCTTCACCAAGAGTTTTCCTAGACGCAGGATATTGAGTCTGAGACTCTCAAAACGTGTCTCCGATGCACAAAAAAAAACATGTACCAGTGGACTAGCAAAATTGCATTAACCCTTTACCACACAATCCCGACTTTTAACGACCCTGAGAAAAAAGCCTTTTGAAAACATTGTGGGAAAAGGAGAAAATGCTGGTAACCAGCATTTTTTTCCTTTTTCCACAATGTTTTCTACCCTTCCCAAAACAAATTTCAATTTTTTTGTCACATTTATTTTGTCGTCTGCAAATGCTCTCAATTTGGACAAGTCTAAAATTCGTCGTTTGGTAAAGAGTTAAAAGTGAAAACAAATAGTTTCCACAGACAGTTAATATCATTTAGGCCACTTTTTTCAGTGTCCTCTGCTATTGCATGAGATTGAAGTATTGCCGAAGTATTGCCGTCTGGTAAAGAGTTAAAAGGTCAGACAGGTGACTTACGGAACAAAATTTCTGAGTAAAACATTGATCTTTAAAAGAACAATAACACCCCAGGTGTCCTAGCTAGAGTAAGGTAACTATAGTAACAAAAATCAATTGAGTACAAATTTACCTATTATTTCCTTAAACTATTTCCCTGCTGAGGTTAATTCAACTGTCCTTTGAGGTAGGCAGAGATCAAGATCAGACTGCATAGGAAGCGCAATCTGATCTTGGAACTACACAGTAGTTTTCTGCTACCTTATGCTAAACTGACCAGGAAGTATCTCACTTTACTATGTCCTGCACTTGTAGGCCTTGCATAAAGGTGGGTTTGTTAACGTGGCAATGATGAGAGTTACATGCGGGTAACTAGATGCAGATACATTTTAAAGCTGATGACATGTATTGCTATTGCAAACAAAGCAAATTCTCCATTTACTGCAATATTTTCTTGATTCTTTCTTCATCAAGGCTATAGTTATGAAAAACTATTGTTCTCTGATTTGTCTTTAATGTGGAATAATCTAAGTACAGGGTCTGAAATAGGAGTGCAATCTTGATTTCCTGTTTAGGCTTTTTTTCTTAACTTTGTAGTTTGTAAGTACTTTTAGTATGGACAGTTCTAAAATTTTGTTTCAGAAATAAATGGTAAAGGTTGACATGTACTTGGTAACTCTTTACCACACAATGCAGACTTTTGACAACCCACAGAAAGGGAGCTTTTGAAAACAGTGTGGGAAAAGGAGAAAATGCTGATAACCAGCATTTGCTCCTTTTCCCACAATGTTTTCTACTCTTCCCAAATTAAATTTCAATTTTTGAGTGAGATTTATTTAACTGTTTACCACACAACAAAATTTTAGACTTGCCCAACATGAGATTTTTTGCAGATGACAAAATAATTGTGGCTCAAAAGTAAAAATTGGCTTTTTGAGAAGGGTAGAAAACATTGTGGGAAAAGGATAAAATGCTGGTTACCATCATTACTCCCTTTCCAACAATGTTTTAAAAAGGCTTCTTCGTCAGGGTTGTTAAAACTCGGGACTGTGTGGAAAAGGGTTAAAGAGATAACTCTTTGCCAATGACAAAATCTTAGACTTGTCAAAATACAAAGCATTGGCAGACAACGAAATACATCTGACTCTAGAACTGGAATTTGCCTTTGAATGGGTAGAAGACATTGTGGGAGAAGCAGAAAATCCTTTTTACCAGCATTTTCTCCTTTTCCCACAATGCTTTTTAAAGTCATTTTCCACATGGATGTTAAAGCTTGGGGCTGTTTGGAAAAAGGTTTGAAGAAAAAAAAAATCTGCTTTGTATTTCGGAAAAGTTTATCTTCAGGAGAGAGTGATAATAACGTTTTTGCTGCCATGAGAGTTGAAACATTTCGTGAGTGCATCTTTAAAATCTAGTGGTTTGAATTTTTTTTTCATTGTTTTTGTGCGCAAGATTTTAGGTGCTTTGGTGATTCCTCTTAACCCCTTGCCAGACAACAAAATTTTAGCCTTGCCCAAATTGAAAGCATTTGCAGACGACAATTTCAGTTTGTCTCAAATGGTGCAATTTTTCTTTGATAGGGCAGAAAACATTGTGGAAAAAGGAGAACTCTTTACCACACAAAAAATTTTGGACTTGTTCAAATCGAGAGCATATGCAGACGACAACATAAATGTGACTCAAAGAGTGAATTCTGGTTTGGGAAGGGATGAAAACATTGTGGGAAAAAGAGAAAATGCTGGTTACCAGCATTTTCTCCTTTTTCCACAATTTTTCCAAAGGCTTTCTGTTTCAGGGTCATTAAAAGTAGGGATAGTGTGGTGAAGGGTTAACTACCTGTCCAAAAACAAATTTCAATTTTAGTCACATTTAATTTGTCGTCTGCAGTTGCTTTCAGTTTGGACCAGTCTAAACTTTTGTCATCTGGTAAAGAGTTAACTTTTTACCAAATGAAAAAATCTTAGACTCATCCATATTGAAAACATTTGCAGACAACAAATTATAGTGGTTCAATTGATGGGATTTGGGGTCTTGCGTTGCTCAGTGGTAAACCGTAGGACTTGTGACCAGGAGGCCCCAGGTTCGAGCCTCACTGGATCACTGGGGTTTTTACGTGGGAGTGTCCTTGGCGAAAACACTTCAGAGCCCAAGCCTAGTGCTGGTGAAATCCAGGAAATACATGAATACTTGAGCTTTCGCCATGATATGACTGAAATAATGTTGAAAGCAGCATAAAACACCATTCAGTTGATGGGATTTGGTTCTGATAAAAGGTATCACAATGTTTTCAAAAGCCTTTTATCTCAGTGTTGTTAAAGCTATAGATTATTTGGTACAGGGAGTTTTAATGAGTAATGATAGAATGGTAAGTACTTAGATATAAATGTCAGACTTCTTCAAGGTGTGTCAATTTTTTTCTTTAGATTTCAGGAGTGATCCCTGCATGACTTTAAGCTTTTACCGCACAGTGCCGCCTTTTAACGACCCTGGGAAAGAAGCCTTTAAAAAACATTGTGGAAAAAGAAGAAAATGCTGGTAACCAGCATTTTCTCTTTTTCCCACAATGTTTTCATCCCTTCCCAAACCAGAATTCACTCTTTGAGTCACATTTATGTTGTCGTCTGCATATGCTCTTGATTTGAAAAAGTCCAACATTTTTTTGTGTAGTAAAGAGTTCTCCTTTTCCACAATGTTTTCTGCCCTATCAAAGAAAAATTGCGCTTTGCCTGACCCGATAACATAGTGGTAGGGGCAGGTAATCCATACTATGTTTTCAAAAGCCTGTTAACTTCTCAGAGTCATCAAAACATTGGATTGTTTGGAAAAGAACTTAAAGCTGAAGCATTATGACAGCATTAAATTGTAGAATTTTAAAAGTTAAGGTCTGTTTTAGACAATACTTCTTGGAAAGATGCAGTTACTGGTTACAATTCAAAATTCCCATTGACTTACCTGCAGTTTTTAGTGTGCCAGAAATGAATTTAGCAGCTTCCGATTGTGTATGATAACGAAACAGTTACTACACTGGTAGGAAGGGAGGTACGTGAGACATCAAAATTGTTGCACTCTGAAACCACAGGCAGTGTTATTCTTCCATCACATTTTGCCAACATTGCTTTTGATGTTAACCCTTATCCTGCTATATAAAGGAAATGAAACTTTCAAACCAATGGTATGTTCCCAAATTTTCCTATTTCAAAGGTATTTTTGGAGGAAAGATATCTCCATATCGGACAGTGTAGATCCAAGATCAGACTGCACATTTTGTGCAGTCTGATCTTGATCTACACTGTCCGGAAAAGGTCAGCGAATTGTGCTTAGCAGACTAAGGGTTAATGTATAAACTATGAAAAAATTTATCACTTTTAAACAGCTACATTTTTATCATATTATATTGTATCAAGTCTGAAAATAATATATTGTAATGTAAAATCTATTTTGCTTTATTTTCATTATTAATTTGTTTCACAACAATAGCTTTATTATTTAACCCTGATTGAAATAAACATAAATGTAGAAATACATGTAAGACAATGGGGATTTGGAATTGGATGAAATATTTGTGACAACCACCTAAAGTATTGCTGTAGTACTGTGTGTTTTGGTCCAGCATCACTGAAAAGCTGTCTGTAATTATAGCTTTACTTGCATAAATTTCATTCTGTTTCCAGTCGGTCATTTTTGTCAGGCAAGGTCATTTTCATTAGGCAAGGTATTACGTAAAAGGGTAATATGTTTTAGATAACCTTAGACGGAGAGGTAATGATCTCATTAGACCACTTTGCCCCAAACCATTACCCTTTATGCACCATGATAACGAAGTTGACATTATCAGTCAGTGAAAAAAACAAACAAACATTGCATGTCCATTGTGTGTTTTCTCCTAGGCTAAATGTATTAACCTAACAGTGTAGATTCAAGATCAGGCTGCACATTCTGTGCAGTCTGATCTTGAATCTACTCTGTCTGCAAGAGCAACTTTAGTTGTGAAAGACACTTTAAGGATTAATGTTTCTAGTTACTTTTTGTGGCAGTTTGTAATGAAAACTATGATAAAATGCAAGCTGATTTTGCTCCCTTGTTTTTACAAGAATGAATATTTTCTATATAATATTGTCTTGAGGTGCACAACTTCCAAAAACTTCAAAAAAAAAAATTGCTGTTACAAGAAATTGCTTCTTTTTCTAAGAGTTTTTAGTAACAGTCAATGCCTTACATTTCCTGTGCTGATTCTTTTGTGTTCCATGTGCTTGTTTTTGTGTGGTCTAAATATGTCCCATAGAAAAAGTGGATAGCAAGCTAAAGAAGGTAGAAAAGATTGAGAAAAGAGCTTTCTTCAAAGGAACATAAGGGCTTTTTTTCCCCCATGTTGTTGTGAAAGTTTGACAGTTTCCCAAAGTATGGGAATCTGCAATTTTTGCCGAAAGGGTTTATATCAGGGTACAAAATGGAAACTTGTCTGGTTCTGAAGATTATTTGAAAGACCGCCTGTCAAAATTGCGTTCTCTTGTAAGAATAATGAATTGACCCCTTGCCCAATTCTCAAACTGTGTGGCCAATCGTTCCCTCTGAAATGATAGGATGAAAGCACTCTGTATTTGGTAAGAGTGAGATTTGTACCAGAAATGGATTAGTGAAACAAATTTATGAATGGAGAAATTGCTGGCTGTGATCAATTTCTGCTTTTGTCACAATAGTTTTATGTGACCTTAAGCGAAGACTTTGTCCCAGCTCTGTCAATAGCAGAGATAAGGGGTAATAAGATTGAACACTGAGGGCAAATTACATCTTTTGGGGGTGTTAATTTCCAGCACAGACCCTCAGAGGCAAAGTTTTTGATGATCAACCTCATTCCTTTACCTCATACACTGTTTTTCCCAGTAAATCGAACATGTTTTTATGTTTCGTTTTTTTGTTGTTCATCCCTGTACCACGCTATCCGGAGTTTCAACAACCCTGGGGGAAAGAGACTTTCGAAAACATTGTGGGAAAAGGAGAAAATGCTGGTTACCAGCATTTTCTCCTTTTCCCACAATGTTTTCCAACTGTTCAGAGAAACTTCCATCATTTGAGACATGATAAATTTGTCAGTCTGCAAATACTTTCAATTTAGACAAGTCTAAAATTTTGTTGTTTTTAAAGAGTTTATACCATTTTTACCATTATTCAGTTATGTCCAAAGGCCAGTCTACCTGTCCATGCTTTTCTGGTTACCAGCATTTTCCACTAAGGTTTTTACCCTTTCAAAGACACATCCTATGTAACCTATCCATGCTCTACCAGTGCTTCACATGACATTTATTCCCAGGCCACCAGCTGCTTTACACATAACATTGCTGAAAAAAATATTCAGTAGTGAAAGACAAAACAATTCTGTTGCTATGATTATCCTAAATCCTTTGGTTATCCTCAGTCATTTGAAAGAAATCGGCCAGTCTTGAAAATGAACCTTGGAATTCAGTACAAGCCCTTAGCTTTTCAGTTGCCAAGCTTCTAAATCAGAACTATGGCCTTATTCGCAGAGCTGACACAGCATTTAGATATCTTTAGATATAAAAATATGAAATGTGTTTTTTTTTCCATACAACTTTTGATACCCCTGAAGTCACAGGACTTTATTGCTTTCACAATTTATAGTTTCACTCTGAATAACCTTTTACCACACAATCCCGAGCTTTAGCAACCTTTAAAGAAAAGGCTTGTGAAACCATTGAGTGAAAAGGAGAAAATGCTGGTAACTAACATTTTCTGCTTTTCCTACAATGTTTTCTAGCCTATCAAAGATGAAAATCATTATTTGAGCTGCATTTAGTTTGTCGTCTGCAAATGCTTTCAATTTAGTCAAGTACAAAATTTTGTTAAGTAAAGGTTAAATGAAGTAGGTTTCTTTCCCCACTTAGGAAAATGAACCAAAATCTTACAAATTAGGAGGTTTTGAGGCCTGAATATATGTTCAAGTAGCAGACAATATAAATCTTGGAAGAGTCTGATTGTTATCATGTACTGCCTATAGTCTTTCGTTTTGCTGTCAGTGAGAACACCTTTGTTGTCCTTGGCTAACAGTTTACCAGAGAACAAATATTTTAGACTACCCCAGGAGTTTGAAAGCATATGAGCCATGCTTTGTGGAAAGGGAATTTAGTGCATCTTTAAAAAAGTATTGATCGAGGTAAAGCCTGCATAGGCTTACCTTGGTTGAGACTTTTTACTATTGGTCAATTTTCTGTATGTCAAAGGATTATTCTACCTCTTGATTCAGCTAGTTGTCAGACATAATGGACTTTATAGACCCATAATTATGTGAGGGCTTACTTAGTAAAATGCATCAAGGAGATGCATTAACTCTATACCACACGAGGAAAATGTGGACCTGACCAAATTGAAAGCATTTGCAGACAACAATTAAAATGTGACTCAAACGTAGAATTTTGCCTGTGACATGGTAGAAAACGTTGTGGGAAACGGAGAAAATGCTGGTTACCAGCATTTTCTCCTTTTTCCACAATGTTTTCAAAAGGTTTTTTCCTCAGGGTTGTTAAAAGTCAGGATTGTATGGTAAAGAGTTAAAAACCCCTTTTGCCAGAGCATCTCTCTTGCTAATGTGGCAGATATGATTGGATTTGTCTTTGATAGGGTAGAAACATTGTTGATCACCAGGATTTTCTCTTTTTTCCACGATGTTTCCAAAGGCCATCTCCTCCAGGAGATTCTTTTTCCCACATTACTTTCTAAAGCCTTTTTACCAAGGGCCTTTAAAACACAGAAACTTTGGTGAATGGTTAAACTTGAACAAATCAGAAGGGAGTCAGGTTCACTAAATAGAAAGGATGCTGGGAATAATGGCAAGCTTTGAAGTTGCTGATTTTTTATGACTTCCACATCAGTATTATGTTGTTATTGTAAGAGATTGATCATTATCATTTGATCAAATACAGCTAATGATCCTTTATATCAAAAACATTGATGATCATATTATATCAAATACATTAAAGATGGTTTTTACTCTTCCCTTAATGAGTTTTAAATATGCTTTCAAGTGGTTTCAGTTTACATTGTCTCTAAATCTTTTTTTTTTTTTAACTTTTACTAAAAGAAGGCTGAATAAATGAAACATTACAAAGATCAATGTTTTACAGTTTTCAGGGCTCTTCTATGTTTTCTGTCTCCATGCTAATAAAACTTGAATTTATGCTGAACTTAGGTCATGCTCAAACTTTAAGACTTTAGTTAGAAAATTTGAAATTAGAGTTTGATTTAATAAGAGGATCGAAAGAAAAGATCTAATAGCTGAAAAGTTACACTTTCTGATATCTTGATTTGCACTACATTTGATTTGTCAGCTGCAAATGCTTTAAATTTTGTCTGGTCCAAAATTTTGGTGTCAGCTGAAGAGTAACAGTACATTTATGTTACTTTAAAATTTCATTCCCAGCTGAGTTAAGTATGTAAAAAGTTTTATAAGCTCTGTTCCTGATCTTGATGTAGAATTTCTTCAAAAGCACCTGAAAATTATAGCATCCAGATAAAAATTTGCAAAAGACAATTTGAAACATCACTGTGAAGTATGGATGGATATAGTAGTCAAGATGAATTCATCCTTTACCACACAATCCCGACTTTTAACGACCCTGAGAAAGAAGCCTTTTGAAAACATTGTGGGAAAAGGAGAAAATGCTGGTAACCAGCATTTTCTCCTTTTCCCGCAATGTTTTCTATCCTTTCCAAAATAAATTACATTTTTTTAGCCACATTTATTTTATCTTCTACAAATGCTTTCAGTTTGGGCCAGTCTAAAATTTTGTCGTTTTGTAAAGAGTTAAGGTATAATATGTTAACACTGTTGAAAACGATATAGCAAAGAGAGAAATTGTTTGTGGACAGCAGTTTCTGCTTTTGCCACAATGTCTTAAAAAGTGGTCTTCCTGAAGACCTGAAGACGCAAAATGATCATTAGGAGATGATTACTAAAATGAGCCATGCTCTGGAAAAAAGGGGGGGGGGGTTGTGTATCTTCACAAAGTATGGGCCCATGTCAGCTTGTGCAGGCTGCAGGATGTCTTGGGTTGAAATTTTTTGCTATTTGTAAATTTTCTACATGTCAAAGGACTATTCTACCTCGTGAATCAGTTGGTTGTTAGACAGAAGGAATTTTAGGGATTGATAATTATATGATGACTTGATTTGTATAATGCATCATGGAGATGCATTAAACCCCCCTTTTGCCAGAACACCACTCAAATGTTTGTACATCGATATACATTCATACCTTGCCTTATCACGTCGCCAAACAATGCCAGAGCTTTAAGCAGGTCTAGAATTTTGTTGTTTGGTATTAACCCTTAGGCTGCTAAGCGCGACTTGGAGGAGCTTTTGCGGACAGTCTGATCTTTGATCTACAATGTCCAATACGGTATTTTCTTTCCAGTGAAATCAACTTTGAAACTGCAATATTTGGGTTTTCACAATTGATTGGAAATTTTTGTTTCATTTATTTAGCAGTTTAAAGGTTAAACCTGAGGCAGATGCTGTATTCACTATTGACACCCTCCAGATTAACTCTTTACCACACAGCAGAATTTTAGACTGGTCAAAATTGAAAGCATGAGCAGACTACAAATTAATGTCAATCAAATGAAAGTTTTCTTTTTGTGAAAAGGTAGAAAACATTGTGGAAAAAAGGAGAAAATGCTGGTAACCGGCATTTTCTCCTTTTTCCACAATGTTTTCAAAAGCTTTTTCCACCAAGGTCGTTAAAACTTGGGATTGTGTGGTAAAGAGTTAAACTGCTGTCTAGTTCTAAATCTAGAAAGTAACTCAACCTCTGATTGGCTAAACTATTTTGTTTATCCAATCAGAAATTGCATTCCTATACTACTTAAAAATTATAAAGAATGCAATTTGATATGGTTTGTAACAGCAGAAGTTTTGCAAGTATGCTTTGTTCTAGATAGAAAGTTATAAGAACTGGCAAAAGGCATAGACTCTGGCTTCAGACCTATACTCTGGCTTCATTTGCATTCTTTGCCATGCCCCCTAATCACTTATATACATTATGATTATGTTACAATGTTTTTCTATTGCAGGAGCATGTCGAGATTATTTTCCTTGTGATATTTACTGTTGAAGCGGTGATGAAGATTATAGCGTATGGTTTTATATTTCACTCTGGTGCTTACCTACGGAATGGATGGAACATTTTAGATTTTGTCATTGTAATAATAGGGTAAGTGTCTCAAACTGAAGAAACTGCTTAAATCTTTATCAAAGTTCACAGTATCTGTATGACCCTGAAAAATTAGACACTTGGAAACACTAAGAAAAGGAGAAAATGCTGATAACCAGCATTTTCTCTTCTTCATACAAAGTTTTCGACCTCTCAAAGACACATTTTATCATTTGAGCCAGCCTGCATTTGTAATCTGCAACTACTTTCAAAATGGACAAGTCGAAAATTTTGTTGTCTAGTAAAGGTCTAAAAGCATGCACTGAACAGTATCAGGTGGTGTAACCCACAGTAAAGATTCAGATCATTTTACACAGACTCTAGACACCTCTGATTTGCTGCAAGTTAATTTTGTCTACAGAATGAAGGCAGATTGAAGGCACTTGCATGTCTAAGTGGTAACATTTCTGTCCATTTTGGATGAATGGAAAAGACAGATGCAGTCTATTATTCTTTACCAAATTACTTGTCCACACTAAAACCATCTGCAGACTACAAATTGAAAATAGGCACAAATGAGCTGTTCAGAATCTCCAATAGAGTAGAAATCATTGTTGGAAAAGGAGTTTGCAGATTAAATAGAATAGACTTTTCAAAGTTAGAAAAATACCTTCAAATATCAAAATTCTTAAGGTGTTCCTTAATTACTCTAGATATATTGATATGTTCGGAATCTCCAGTAGAGTAGAAATCATTGTTGGAAAAGGAATTTGCAGATTAGATAGAATAGACTTTTCAAAGTTAGAAAAATACCTTCAAATATCAAAATTCTTAAGGTATTCCTTCATTACTCTAGATATATTGATATGATGTTGTAATTTACATGTTTTGAAATCGTTTTTTTATTTTTGCAGATTAATAAGTACAATTATTCAATCATCGATTTCTGATGACGTGTTTGATGTCAAAGCCCTTAGGGCCTTCAGGGTGCTTAGGCCCTTGCGTCTTGTGTCTAGGGCACCAAGTAAGTAACCTTTAAGTCCTTGTTATAGATTAACATGACTTATTTTCCTGACCTTTGACCATACAATCCTGAGTTTTAACTCTTTACCAGATGACAAAATTTTAGACTGGTCCAAATTGAAAGCATTTGCAGACAACAAACCAAATGTAGGTAAAATGACGATTTCTGTCTTTGATAGTATAGAAAACATTGTGGGAAAAGGAGAAAATGCTGGTTACCAGCATTTTCTTCTTTTCACACAATGTTTTCAGAAGGTTTCATTTTCAGGGTCATTAAAGGTCGGGATCGTGTGGCAAAGGGTTAACAACCTCACAAGGAAAAGGACTGTTTGAAAACATAATGGGCAAAGGAGAAAATGCTGATAACCAGCATTTTCTCCTTTTCCCACAATATTTTCAAAAGCTTCCTCAGGGTTACGAAAACTGTTTAATTTTTTAAAATTTTTTCTGATAACAGATTGAAACCCATGACTGCAACCTATATAGTTGAGTAAAAAGAAGCTAATTTAAAGGGTAGCCTCTGTAAAGAAATTTGCAGACATCAACTTTGAAAATATCTTTAGAAGATGTTGTTATGGTTTAATACATTATTGCATACGAAAACACAGAGTTTGCATATTTCAAGTAATTTCTCCTTTGTTACCATTCTGTTTTACACTCGCTGTATTGATGACAGTGTAGACTGAGATCAGACTGCAAAGAGCAGATAAAACATTACCATCCAGAGACAAGATATACTCTGTTCATTCTGTTCTTAATTAAGATTTACACTGTCTGGAATAGCAAGTGGTGTTGCCCAGGGCAATCTAAAAAATAATGAAATGAAGAAGGTTACACATTTGCATGGATTTGTTGTAACAATCCATTAAAGTTGTGGTAGAAAAAATGCTTATTTTATTCAGCAGATTGTTCATTTGTTTCAGTGCTCAGTTGGCTACAAAAGAGTCAAATAAAGTATATCATTACAACAGGATCAGTGAAATATTGTTGATGTTGTCATAAAATACCATGTTAACATAAATCTAGCTGTAACAATCCTGTTTGTTATGGCAATCCTGAGCAAGAAGGCCCATTGAGGGAAAACCAGCATTTTCTCCTTTTTCCATGTGTTTTCTGCCCTTTAAAAGACAAATACTATAATAAAGCCACATATGGTTTGTCATCTGCAAATGGTTCCAATTTGGTAAAGTTTAAAGTTTTCTTGTCATGTAGAGAGTTCATTCATAGCCTCCTGACACAAATTTGCAGGAAACAACTCGAAAAATCATCTAAATCAGACTATCAGAATAAACGATAGTTGAATCCTTTACCACATAACAAAATTTTAGACTCGTCCATACTACATATCATCCACATTACAGATGACATTTGAATGCTTTTCAATTTTTAATCTTTTTCCTTGAATAGGTAGAAAGCATTGTGGGAAGAGGAGAAAATATTAGTATTAAGTAGCATTATATCCTTTCACACAATGTTTTCAAAAGCCTTCTTTCTGAGGGTTGTTAAAACTTGAGGTTGTGTGGTGAAGGGTTAATATAATAAAATGTGTTTTCATGAAAATATTCTGCTGTAAGGAGAAACTGCCTATTACAAGCATCATGTCTTTTTGCCTCACCCTCTTCAAAAGTAATCTTATGCAAAAAGGCGTCTGCAGGAGGCAGCAAGTTAATGACAGACGAGAGGTACAATTCTCCCAACCTCTCCAGTAGGGGCAAGGGTTACCCTGAGGAATCGATATCAGTCTCAACATGTTCAGTGTTTGAATTAATCTACGCTGTGTTCTGGCGTGACATCCTTTATTCACGAGTAAAAAGCCTCAATCCAATCCCGCTAAATGGGTGATTTAACGTGTATCATAGATTATGTTTTGATTTAATGAAAAGTGATTGAAGCATCATCGCAGCGTTAAGCGATCAATCAGTTCTGGTTTTGGTCGATTATTGAGAGACTTGCTTCACTGTACTTTGTCCAATTTAACTTCCTTTATTTACATGTAGTCTAGGGACATTTTCACAACGTATTCCCTTTTGATAAGAGTGGTTGTATTAACTTAGTGCTCCTGAAGCAAATTTCAGCTGAGGGCGTTGAAAACATAAACTTAACACTTTACCACATGACAAAATTTTTAGCCTTGTCAAAATTGAAATCATATGTAGGCGACAAATTGAATGTTACTTAAAATACAAAAATCTGTCATTAAAAGGGTAGAAAACAGTGTGGGAAAGGAGTAAATGCTGGTAACCAGTATTTTCTCCTTTTTCCCAAATGTTTTCAAAAGGCCTCTTTCTCAGGGTCATTAGAATTATGGTTTGTGTGGTAAAGGGTTATAGATTGGATAATTACCATAAATTAACCCTTTTTCAAGCAAACCAAAGTTTTAAAAACTCTTCTGAGGAATTTGTTTGAAAAAAATGTGGAAAATGGAGAAAATGCTGGTGGTACTAATGTCTTCTATCCTTTCAAACTAAATTAAATCCTTTTAGCGTCATTTAAGATTTCTTAATGCAAATGCATTCAATATGGACAACTCTTATATTTTTTTCATTTGGTAAAGACTGAATGGATGATGATATTTTGGCTTTTTTTGTTAGCTCACCAGAGCACGAAGTGCTCAAGGTGAGCTTTTGTGATTGTGCTGCATCCGTCGTCCATTGTGCAGTCGTCAACATTTACCTTGTGTGCACTCTAGAGGCCAAATTTTCAGCCAGATCCTCATGAAACTTGGTCAGAATGTTTGTCTTGATAAAATCTTGGACAAGATTGAAATTGGGTCACATGTGGTCGAAATGTAGGTTACAGGGCCATTCTAGAGGCTACATTTTCCGCCCGGTACTCATGAAACTTGGTCAGAATGTTTGTCTGGATAAAATGTGGGACAAGTGCAAAATTGGGTCACGTTGAGTCAAAAAGTAAGTCACAGGGCCAGATCTTAGAAAAAGATTGTGTGCACTCTAGAGGCATCATTTTCAGTCTGATGCTCATGAAACTTGGCCAGAATGATTTTCTGGATAAAATCTTAGACAGGTTCAGAATTGGGTCATGTTGGGTCAAATCTTGGGGCCAAATCTTAGAAAAACCACTTTTTTAGCCTATTACTTATATAACTTCGTCAAAATAATTGTCCGGATGAAATCTTTGATGAATTTGAAATTGGATGATGTTGGGTCAAAAAGTAGGTCACCGAGCCAAATCTTTTAAAAATCTTGCATACACTCTAGAGGCCACATTTTCCACCTGATACTTATGATATTTGGTCAGAATGTTTGTCTTAAAAAAATCTTGGACACATAGAAAATTGGGTCATGTCGAGTCAAAAAGTAGGTCATGGGGCTAAATCTTAGAATAAACTTGTGTGCACTCTAGAGGCCACATTTTTCAGTCTGATACTCATGAAATTTGTTTGGAATTTTTGGAATTTTTGTCTTGATAAAATCTTGGACAAGTTTGTAATTGAGTCACGTCGGGTCAAAAGTAGGTCACGGGGCCAAATCTTAGAAAAACCTTGTGTGCACTCTCACGGCCACATTTTCAGCCTTATACTCATAAAACTTAGTCAGAATGTTTGTCTGGATGAAATCTCGGAAAAGAATGATATCAAGTCACGTAAGGTTAAAAAGTAGGTCACAGGGCCAAATCTTAGAAAAAACTTGTGTGACTCTAGAGGCCACGTTTTGAGCCAGATTCAAAATTCAACAATAGGCTATATTGGTCCAAAAGTAGATCACTTACTCTAATGCCTTTTACATTATCATGACCAGGATCTTTTCAGCCTTATCAGTCCTTGATGACCTTACTCAGGTGAACCCTTTAGGGCCAATGGCCCTCTTGTTTCAAATTTGTCTGCAATAAATTTGTTTCAGGAGGTTTTGAGTTACTCCACTACCAGACAACCTCAGCGTTTACTATTGGCATTTTATCCTTGTCCCACT
The DNA here is from genome assembly GCA_945859785.2 of Tridacna gigas. Lineage (NCBI taxonomy): Eukaryota > Metazoa > Mollusca > Bivalvia > Cardiida > Cardiidae > Tridacna > Tridacna gigas. Next base: position 28,038,724 of record OX244036.2, on the reverse strand, counting down.
ATGTTATTGACTTTTAGAGACAAAGTCTAGTATGAGAACCATATCTTATATGTTGTCTTCAAATGCTTTCAATATGGAGAAGTCCCATGTTTTTGTCAGTAGGTAATGACTTAACTCTTGGAGAATAAAGTAACTGAAACAGGCATCTGTAGTCATTAAAACATCTTATGTTTTTCAATTTCAAGCCTCTTTTAGCCAGAATACATCTAGACAATACCTGAGAGTGAAGGTCCAAGATCAGACTGCACTGTGTGCCTCTTGCTCGTAGGCTACACTGTAAAAAAATCAGTTCATCAAGTGTTGTTATATTAAATTTCATCAACTGCTGTTACATTTACTTTCAGGTCTCCAAGTTGTCCTCAATTCCATTTTGCGTGCGATGGTGCCTTTACTACACATTGCTCTACTCGTCATTTTTGTCATTATCATCTATGCCATTGTTGGTCTGGAGCTTTTCTCAGGGAAGCTGCATAAAACATGCTATATTAATGAAACAGGTAAAGTTTTACCCCCCCCCCACACACACACACACACAAAACACTTGTTTTCACATGCATTTGGAATCAACTTGTCTGTCTGTCTCTCCGTAAGTCATGTCTGTGACTTTGTGTATGGATAGGAGTAGTGCTCAGGGAAAAGGGGTTTAACCCTTTACCACACAATCCCGACTTGTAACGACCCTGAGAAAAAAAGCTTTTGAAAACATTGTGTACACAACATTTTGTACCTTTCCCAAATCAAGTTTCAATTTTTGAGTCCGATTTATTTTTTCATCTGCAAATGCTTTCAAGCTGCACATGTTGGAAATTTGATGTATGGTAAACGGTTAATGGCAAACATTTTTGACCTAGGTCAGCCTGTGCAGGTATGTGCAGGCTGACATTGGTCAATACATTTTGCAGATGCATTAAACCACCTTTTCATACAGCATAACTCAATTATATTTTTTTTGCAAAGTCATCCAACAGTTTTTCGTGCACATTACTATACTCATGCAATAAAATCTTCCTTCAGTCTTTCATGGTATCGAAACTGTGTGCAACTAATAACCAGAGACTCTTGATTTGCAAGACAAAGTCGGAATTTCTGCTCATTATGCAAAAAAAGTTCTGTCTGCATGAACATATGCATTTTTGTTGCAAAACATCATTTGTTTGCTTATCACAACAGCTCGTTTTCCCTGAATGTTTTCAAAAGCTGTCATTTGTAAGGAAGAAAAGAGTAGGAATGTGTTAACTGTTGTTTCTCCTCCATTTATCTCTTTCTTCCATTGAATTTGTTCAGGCTTTTCCATCATATTATAGTATACTGGTAGAAAGGAACAAAAGATACTATTTATTATAGTTACAATGAAGAAAAAGTCGAGAAAACATTGTTGCAAATAGAAAAATTACAAATCCAGAGCCACAAATGTTTCCAGAAGTTATATAGAATAGATGCCTCATAATTGGTATGCAGACACGAGAGTTTTATGAAAAAGTGTTATGACATTATGCAATAAAGAAAATCAGTTTATCAATAAAATATTGATAGTACAAAAATCTTCTTAATAAAAAATTTTCAATCAGAATTGTAGAATTGGTAATACAGGTCTGTTTATAAAGATTTGAACTTGCTTCCTTTGCAGGGGAGTTAGCCTATGAAGAACCATTTCCCTGTTCCACAGATGACAAAGGTTATACATGTGATAGTAGCGAAGGGTTTGTGTGTAGAGATGGCTGGGAGGGGCCTAACAATGGCATCACAAACTTTGATAATTTTGGGCTGGCCATGTTGACAGTATTTCAGTGTATAACAATGGAAGGATGGACAGATGTATTGTACAGCGTAAGTCCACATTTTACAGAACCACAGGCTGACCTGGATTGATAGTTTTTGCAGATGCATTGAGCCCCTTTTCAGACAGCATGGCTCAATTGTCTTTGAAAGGGTAGAAAACATTTAAGGAAAAGGAAAAAGTTCTGAATAGCTTTTTACATCTGTTACAGCATGGGTTGTTTGATAAGGGATTACAATCCTTTTGCCCCTAAAAATTAACAAACCATTTACATCATGGATCAGACAGTAAATTCTCTGCAGCCTGATCTTGATTTTGCACTTTCTACAAAAGTACCTTGTGTCTTGCTCAGCACTGAAAGGCTCAACTCTTTACCAAACTACAGTATTGTAAATTTGTCCATATGTAGCGCTTTACCAAAGAATCCCATGACCCAGAGGAAAAAGGAGAGGCTGCCAGCATTTTCTCCTTTTTGCAACATGTTTTCTATCCTTTCAGAAACACATCCCATAATTTGAGTTATGTATCATTTTTTGTCTCCAAATGCTTTCACTTTCCACACAACTTTTATGTGTGGTAAAGAATTGAAGCATTTTCAGATGACCTAAATTGATTGAAATGATGGGATTTGGCTTTGAAGTGTTAGAAAATAGTATGGAAAAATGAGAAAAAGCTGGTTACATGTCATCAGTACAATGATTTTATTGGCAGACAAATTCAGTCATTTGAGCCACTTTAAATTTGTCATCTGCAAATGCTTTGAATTAGGGCTAGTCTAAAATTTTGTCTTGTGGTGAAGAGTTAATGAAATATTCATGGGCTTTAAGGCTGTGTGACATGTTTTCATTTGGCACTTTCTCCAAGAGATGTCAGTTCCACTTAAGCAGTTACAATTGAAATACTTCCATGGGGCTGTTTTCTTCCTTGCTGTAACACTTTGTTTCTTTTATAATCTTAGCCCTTGTGATAAACCCAGAATTAATTACTTATGTGGACAGGGTAGATCAAGATCAGACTGCACAGAACCTGCATTTTGATTTTTTATCTACACTGTCCACTGCTTTGGAGATATTCTGATGAAATGGATTTAACCCTTCACACACAATCCGGAGTTTAAATGACCTTGAAAAAGAAGGCTGTTGAAAACATGGTGGGAAAAAGATAAAATGTTGGTAATCAGTATTTTTCTCCTTTTCACACAATGTTATCTACCTATTCAAGGACAAATACTATCATTTGAAAAGCATTTGAATTTTATCTGTAAGTTCTTTCAATATTAAAGGGTCTAAAATTTTGCCACATTGAAAAGGGTTAAAATTGGGATATCTTTAGTTTTTTACAAAGAGTGTTTATTTCATTGTTAGGCTCTTCAAGGGTTAAAATGATCAGATATTCAGCACAACTAGAAAAAAAAGTGTTAAAACAGTATCTGCTGATGAAAGGGTTACATAGATAACGTGATGGATGGCATGAGTAATATCTTCATTTGTGACAACATTTTCAAAAGTTTTCTTATGCAGAAATGTCTGTAATACTATGGCAAAAAGAGTTGAGATGTACTATTGTTTTCTTTGCTGAGTTCTTTAGCTTTTGTCAAGTTTTCCAATTCTTAGTTTGTTTGTATGGGTTGTATGATGTTTCATGCTATTTCCAGCATCATTTCACTTATATCATGGCAGCCAGTGCACCTATCCATGCTTTCCTGGATTTTTTTTTACCAGTACTGTGCACTATATTCTTCCCAAGCCGCTGGCATGCTTTCCTACATAACCAGTATGGAAATAATTCTCAGCAGTGAGAGAGGAATGAATCCTGTAGCAATGACTATCATCAATCCGAGGAAAGAAATTGGCCGAGCTGGGTATTCAAACCAGCAACCCGCTGGTTTAAAGTCCTTTATGCTATAGACTGTCCTACCAGGTTGGGCCCAACTCGTAAAAGTTTTACTCTTTACCAGATAACAAAATCTTAGACCCATCTAAAATCAAAGCATTTGCAGATGACGAAACATAATAATTAATTTGGGTCAAATAATGTGATTTGACTTTGAAAGGAAAGAAAATATTGTGGGAAAGGGAGAGAAAATTTTCTCTTTTTTTCTGCAATGTTTTTAACAACCATGTCTCAAGTTTGTTAAAGCTTGGAATTGTTTGGTTATGGGGAATTATAATTTGTAAAAATATGTCTATGTAGAAAAGTCCATTGCAATGTGAATTCACTGTTTTATAGTGACCTACTGAACAGAAAATTACTTTTGAAAATGTTCTTTGCTCATACCGTTGTAACTCTCCTCAGGGACAAAATTTTAACCCTTTACCACTCAGTTCCAACTTTTAACGACTCTGATGCTGAAGCCTTTTGAAAACATTATGGGAAAAGGAGAAAATTCTGGTAACCAGCATTTTCTCCTTTTCCCACAATGTTTTCTACCCAATCAAAGACCAGTCGCATCATTTGAGTCACATTAAAATTGTTGTCTGCAAATACTTTCAATTTGGATGGGTCTAATACTTTGTTGTGTAGTAAAGAGTTAAACTAGTCCAAATTGAAAGCATTTGCAAATGACAAAAATAGTGTGACTCAAAAATTGAAATTCGTTTTGTGAAAGGTAGTAAACATTGTGGGGAAAGGAGAAATTGCTGGTTACCAGCATTTTCTCCTTTTCTCACAATATTTTCAAAAGTGTTCTTTTTTAGGGTTGTTAAAATCCTGGATTGTATAGTAAAGGGTTAAAAGCCTTCTTTCAAGTAAAATATGTAGGGATTGTGTGGTAAAGGGTTAACTTACAAGGTTTTATGATTTTTTACAGATCAATGACGCAATGGGAAATGAATGGCCATGGATATATTTTGCTAGTCTCATCATCATTGGATCATTCTTTGTTCTTAATCTTGTTCTTGGTGTCCTTAGCGGGTAAGTAGAAAATGATATTCCTCCTCAGTATCAGCATAGTTTTATTATGATGTCATTTAAATCTTTTGAACACATTCCAAATTTTTTACTTGTCTTTATTGTCTCTTTTGCAGATGAAAATTTGACTGGCTCAAATCATAGAATTTGTCTGTGAAAGGGTAGAAAACATTGTGGGAAACGGAGAAAATGCTGGTTACCATGATTTTCTCCTTTTCCCACAATGTTTTTATATACCTTATTTCTTCGGGTTGTTAAAACTTGGGATATTGTGGTAAAGGGTTAACCCATTGCAACCATTGTTATGGCTGTTATAATTATCTCCCTTTGATGAATTCAAATGAGAAAGGATTGGCAAAATTTTGGGTTGCCTGTGACTGTGTTGAAGCATTTTCAGTAAAATGCAGATGCTTACCTTTGTTCTTTTGCATTAAACTTAACCTGCGACATAAGTTAAATGAAACTCCAAGCCAATAGTAAAAACATAAAATTTTGCATTTTCAAAGTTAATTTTTAGGGAAATATATCGCTTATTGAACAGTGTAGATCCCAGATCAGACTACATGATTCTTAAAATTATAGCCCTGTGGTCAAAACTGGCCCTGCCTCAGGAGGTCACAAGTTTTACACAGGCTTATAAAGTTAAGTTTTAAAAATCTTCTCATTGGTGACCATAGGGTCTAGGGTTATTAAAATTGCTTTATCAAGTGGGCCTCTACCAAGATAGTTTAAAGTATAGCCCTGGGGTCAAATTTTGCCTTGGGCTGGCATATACAAGTTTTACATGGGCTTACATGGTGATAACTTTAAAAATCTCCTTCCCAACCATGGGACCACTGGCTACCAAATTTTGCATGTTTATTAATCTAATGGCTTGGGATCAAAAGTTGCCATGCCCTAGCAGTTTTACATAGGCTGATATAATGAAATATTTTCAAAATCTTCCTGGTCCTGACCAAGAGCTACAGCTGTAATATTTTGTGAGTGTTGTCATCTAGTAGGCTTCTTCCAGAATTGATCAGATTGCCCAGGTGCCAAAATTAGCCCCACCCCATGAGTCATGAACTTCGCAAGTGCTTATAGGGTGAAAATTCTAAAAACCTTCATGCTCCTATCCATAAATCCTAGGGCTATAAATTTGGTGCAAAGCTTCATCTGTGGATCACTCTGAAAATCTTTTTGTTTATTACCATACGGCCTAGGCCTGTATTACTTGGTATGTGGCTTTACTGTGTTGACTGCTACCAGGATTCAAGTAATTAAAGCTCTGTGGTAGAAAATGGACTCGCCCTAGGGTCACAACTTTCTACTGGGCTTTTATAGGGAAGACTTCGTAAGTCTTCTTGTTCCAAACCATTTGGCCTAGAAATGTAGCGTTTGGTATATATGGTTTGTACTTATTAGCCAGTTTAGCGGTACAGGGCCATCATGGCCCTCTTGTTATTTGAACTCTTTACCAGAAATTTTGGAATTGTTCATTTGCAGGCAGCAAATGAAATGTGGTTCAGATGATGAAATTTATACAAGAAGGGATTGGAATTATTGTTAGAAATACAGAAATTGCTGGATACAAAGATTTTCTACCCTTCTTTAGAAGACAAATGCCTTAGATATGTTGTCTGCAACTCTTTCATTACAGAAGGGTTCAAATATTTGTTATCTGGTTAAGGGTAAATGTAGAGCACCAGAATTTGTTTGTATTGACCCTGTACCACACAACCTTGCTGGATACAAGCATTTTCTCCTCAGGGTCAGTAAAACACATGATTGTTTGATAAAGGGTCAACTTTTGTCCAAAAGATCTTATATTGGTAGACCCTGAGGAAGAAGGCTTCTGATGGCATTGTGGGAAATTTCATTGAAAATTTGTTTTAATTCTTTTCCCACATTGTGTTCTACCCTTCACAGTCCAATTCCATTGATTAAACTATGTTTGAGTAATGCTTTTTGAAAAGGGGGCTTAATGCATTTGCAAAAAGTAATGACCAATGTCAGCCAGCATGGACTGTGCAGGCTGACATTGTTTGAAAATTTTTGCCATTGGTCAATTTTCTACATGTCAAAGGACGATTCTACCTCCAGATCGAGTCAATTGTTAGAAAAAATGGATTTTATGGATCCATAGTTATGTGATGACTTGCTTGGTATAATGCATCATGGAGATGCATTTAGCCCCCTTGTGCAAGAGCATGGCTCATTTGATTTCATTTTGGACAATATTTAAAATTTACCAATTTTTAAAGAGTTCAGTGTTTTCCTCACTTTGACCAGGTTTGATCCACAAACTGTTAGAGGCTTCTTGAAACATGATGAAATTGCTCATGAAGAGCATTGATTTTTTTCATCATTTTGCTGTGATTTGATATTTAACTCTTTACTAGATAACCAAAGTTTGGAATCATCCAAAGCGAAAGCATTTGCAGCTGACAAATTTTATGTGGCTCAAATGATTGTGTTTGTCATAGAAAAGGTAGAGGTTAGCACTTGCTCATTTTCCCACAATGTGTTCAAAACTCTTTTTCACTAAGGTAGTTAACACACAGGGTTATGGGTTAAAGGGTTGCATCTTACATCTACCAAAGTAGATATTTTTTGTTGAGTGGTAAAGCTTAGATAGATGTGAAGGGTGAATGAAATATTGGGCCCACAATTGTGAGACAGGCTCCAAATTAATTACATAGAAGATTTAGATGCTTTTTTCATGCATTCTTTTTTGGGTGAGTTGGTGAATAAGGATGGTATGTGAACACTTGGTGCAATCTATTATTATATGCTGCTTGTTCAGTTTTTAACATTAGTATAGCTAGGCCAGGCCCAGAAGTTCAGTTGGTAACATACAAGGCCGAAAACCAGAGGGTTGCTGGTTTGATTGCAATGGGCCAATTTCTTTCAAAGGATCAGTAATAGTCATTGCTACAAGATTCATTCCTTCCTCACAGCTGAACATGACATTGTTTTAGTGATCAGTATTTTCTCTTTTTTCCCCACAATGTTTTCTACCCTTTCACAGACATTTTTCACCATTTGAACTACAATCAAGTTGTTGTCTGCAAATACTTTAAGTTTGGACAAGTGTAAAATTTTGTCTTGTGGTGAAGGATATTACCAGCTTTCACTAGGAACATAAAAACAGAAGATACTACAAGCTAAATCAAAGAAATACAAGATGGGGAATGTTTAAGGGTGAGACGTGGAAAGGAAGGTTGTAGACTAGAAGCAGATTTTCTGAGATAATTAGTTAGATGTGTTAGTTATTGGACCCAGGAGTCCAATATTGCGTATGGATAAGTGAATTTTACAACAGTTCTTCAGTTGGTAGAGAAACTGGGGGTGTTAGAAAATGTAGGACATCCCATACCATGCAGAAAGATGTACAAGTAAAGGACTTGTACAGCTTTCTGCAGGTCTCTAGAGTGGTAAACATTGTGGCAAACGGAGTGATTGCTTGTAACAAAGAAATCTTTCCACAGTAAATCATTTCAACCCTTTCCCAAACGACAAATTTTGGACAAGTCCAAATTGAAAGAGTTTGCAGACGACAATTTAAAATTTGATGAAAATGGCAGAAAGGTCTCAAAACGGGTAGAAAACACTGTGGGAAAAGGAGAAATTGCTCGTTACGAGCAATTTCTCCTTTTCCCACAGTGTTTTCAAAAGACTTGTACTGCAGACGTGTGAAAACCAGGGCTTGTTTGGGAAAGGGTTAACAGAACTTCTTACAGCACTGGATTGGTATAGTTTTGAAAACAATATGGGAATATTGTTAAAAAGAGCACTGAATGTTATTCAAACAAAGAAAAAAGTCTTTAATTTTTTCGTGTGGTTAGAAAACTGTCCCAGTGCTTATAAAACTTGAGTTCGTGCTGAAAGTTAGAGTTTTACTCTGACTGATGTTAGACAAAGTAGATTCTATGGATCCCTAATTTTGTGATGTTTTGCTTGGTACAATGCATTAGAGAGATGCAGTAACTCTTTACCAAACAACAAAATTTCAGACTAGTCCAAATTGAAAGCATTTGCAGACAACAAAATAAATGTGATTGAAAAAATGAAATTTGTTTTGGGAAGGGTAGAAAACATTGTGGGAAAAGGAGAAAATGCTGGTTACCAGCATTTTCTCCTTTTCCCACAATGTTTACAAACGGCTTCTTTTTCAGGGTCGTTAAAAGTCGGGATTGTGTGGTAAAGGGTTAAGCCCTGTTTTGCCAGAGCATGGCCTATTTCATAAGCAGTGGTCCTGATGTCAGCTAGTGCTTTGTTTTAATCCTTTACCATACTACCCCAATATTTAACGACCCTGAGAAAGAAGCCCTTAGAAAACATTGTTGGAAAAGGAGAAATTGCTGGTAACCAACATTTTCTCCTTTTCCCCCCAATGTTTTGAATATGGCTTACATTATGCGATTTGTCATTGGAGGGGGCAAACGTTGTGGAGAAATGCTTGCTATTTGCATTTCTGCTTTCCTTACAATGTTTTCAAAGGCTTGGGTCATTGAAACACAGCTTTTTATTTAGTATAGGGTTATTGAGATGGGCCTTTCTGATTAACCCTTTATCAAAAAATCTTAGGTTTTAACTATTAACCCAATGGGAGAAAGTCTTGTAAAAATATAGTGAGAAAAGGAGAAAATGCTGGTAACTAGCATGTTCTCCTGTTCCCACATTGTTTTCTACCAAGACTAATTCCATCATATAAATTGTTGTCTGCAAATGCTATCAATTTCGAGTGGTCAAAAATGTTGTTGTTTGGTAAAGGGTGAAGAAAAACAGTCAAAATAGTGCGTTTTCATGATTGTTGAAGCCAGAATATGTAGCAGACAGTAAGTAGCAGACAGTAAAGTTCCAAGATCTGACTATACAGAGCATTCAGTCTGATCTTTGATCTCAAGTTTTCACTAAACTAACTAAAAGCAGGGTTAGGCACTTTAACCCTTTACCACACGACAAAATTTTAGAAGTTCCCAGGTTGAAAGTTTTTGTAGATGACAAATTAAACGTGTTTTCGAGTAGATACAAAACACTGTGGAAAAAGAAGAATATGCTGGTTACCAGCATTTTCTCCTTCTCCCACAATGTTTGCTTTCATCCAAAAAGCATATTTCAGTTTTTGAGTAGCATTTACCTTGTCATCTGCAAATGCTTTCAAGTTTGACAAGTCCACAATGTTGTTGTATGATAAAGTGTTAAAGGATTGCTAGTAAATGATTGAAAAATATTGGTTAACAAAGCCTGAGTTTGACACATTAGAAGGACATACATGTATTTAGATTTTTGCCTTTCATCATTTCTCATGATCTGTCAGTTACAGTGTGTGTGGCTGAACTAAGTCATACATTTGTCTAACCCTTTACCACATTACAAAATTTTAGGCTTGTCCAAATTATACAAATTTGCAGAAGAAAAATTCAAAGATGAAAATGAACTAAACTGGAGTCTGTTTGAGTAAATATCTTTCAGGATTTACCAGACATCTTTCATAACTGTTTATGTAAATGTAAGGTTATATAATACACAATTTATGCATTGGTGTTAATGAATCTCTTGAAAATTGCACTCCTTGTTAAATGTGAGAATGATCTGTAAACAAAATGAGACAAGAAGAGTCAGGGGTCTATTCTTTTATTTACTGTATAGATAATTATGTTTAGGATATATGCTGAACGCTTTCCCAAACAATTCCTTATTTTAAGGATTCTGAGATGAGTTTGAAATTTCATCTCTACATTGAGGGTTTGCTATGTACCTGACCAAAACAAAAATTTTAGACATGTTCAAATTGAAAGCATTTGCAAGTGGTGATTCATAAGTGGTTGATAATAATGAATTTTGCCCTTGAAAGCATAGAGAACATTGTTTGAGTAGGAGAAAACACTAGTAAATAGCATTTCTTCATCCTTAACGGTACCAGTATTTTCCAAAGCTTTGTTCCTTAGACTCATTTTAGCACTGGTTTGTTTGGTAAAGAAAGTGCTGACTTGTATAAAGGTTTGCAGATGATTTTTTTTGTGTGGTGCAGCAGATCTCTATTGAAAATTCATGTATGTAAAGTAGGAGAAATCATTTTAAGAGAGCAATTTCTTATGTCTTATGTCTGAAGGATAAATGCATTGAACCCATATAATTGTGATTACAGACTCTATCTGTATAACTTAAGATATTGTAGCTTCTCTTGCCGAAGGCTAGAGAGCTTATATCATGGCCCTATGTCTGTCTTGTGTATAATGCATGTATAAGATTTTGTTGCAAACATCCTCCCTGAAGATACCAATCCAGTTTTGACCAAACTTTGTCAGAGTTCATTAATATTTGCTATGTATAGTACTTTATTAGACCAGCTTGTATTCACTAACGTCATCCTAGCATGTAAAAAAGATAGGACTGCAGACGAAGGATGAAGGGTGTTAGACTTTTTTTCACAACTAATTTTATTGCCATAAAGACATTCATGTTTCAACTCTTAACCACACAGTCCTGACTTTTAACGACCCCTCAGGGAAAATTTCGGGACAAATATTGTGGGTGAAGGAGAAAATGCTGGTAACCAGCATTTTCTCCTGTTCTGACAATGTTTTCTACCCTTACAAAGAAAATTTTCCTACTTTGTGCAACATTTATTTTGTTTTCTGCCAATGCTTTCAATTTGCACCAGTCTAAAGTTCTCTCTTTTGGTAGAGAATTAATGTCTCTGAAGCCAATTAAGTGTATGGCACATAGGAAGTGGAGCAATACAGGGCCATCATGGTCCTTTTGTCTTTTCTCTCTTCTCTGAATTTGCATTTTGAATGTTAAATGTCCCTGTTCCTTTTGTCTTTTCAGAGAATTTTCCAAAGAAAGAGAGAAAGCCAAAGCAAGGGGAGATTTTCAAAAGTTGAGAGAAAAACAGCAGCTTGAAGAGGATCTAAGAGGTTACCTTGACTGGATCACTCAAGCAGGTGTGTTAAGTATCTTAGTTCATTGCCATTTTTTTGTTTTTCATAAATTTAGTTTATACCCATCTCTTCATGTTGACTTTTACGAGGTTTGCGAAAGATTAGGGATTAACTTAACTCTTTACCAGACCACAAAATTTTAGACTTGTCAAAATTGAAAGCATTTGCAGAAGACAAATGAATGTTACTCTAAAATTGAAAGTTGTGTTTGGAAGGGTAGGAAGCATTGTGGGAAAAGAAGAGAGAGCTTGTATTCAGCATTTTCTTCTTTTCCCACAATGTTTTCAGAGGCCTTCTTCTTCAGGGTCATTAAAACTCGGCATTGTGTTGTAAAGGGTTAAACCTTTACCAAATATTCCAGAGTTTTCACTACCCTCAGAAAGAATTCTGTCAAAAACATTTGTTGAAAAGGAGAAAGTGCTGGTAATCATTTTTGCTATTTGTTTTCTCCCTTTTTAAAGATACTGTCTTTTAAGACATATTCAATTTGTCATCTGCAAATGTTTCCATTTGGAAGAAATTTATGGAGAAGTAGAAAACGCTTACGGCTAGCATGCTCTGTTTTTTCCACAGTCATTTTTCAATCATTCCATTTTGCCACATTTTATTTGTCATCTGCAAATTCTTTCAATTTTGACATGTTTAAAATAATGTTTTCTGGCTACACTGTACCAAACAGCAAAATTTAGGACTTGTCCAAATCCATTTGCAGACTCATGGAAATTGTCTTTGAAAGGGTAGAAAACATTGTGGGAAAAGAAGGAAACTCTGGTTACCAGTATTTCTCCCTTTTCAGCTCACCTGAGCACAAAGTGCTCAAGGTGAGCTTTTGTGATCGCCCAATGTCCGTCGTCCGTTTTGTGATGTGCGTTGTGCATCGTCCGTCATCCACAATTTCTTTAAACATCTTCTCCTCCTAAACCACTGGGCCAATCTTGATGAAACTTGGCAGGGATGTTCCTCTGGTGAAGTTCTACCAAAATTGTTAAAGAGATTGAATTCTACCCATAACTCTGGTTGCCATGGCAACCAAAAGGAAAAAAATAGCAAAATCTTTGAAAATCTTCTTCTCTGAAACTAGAAGGCGTAGAGCTTTAATATTTGGTATGTAGCATCTCCTAGTGGACCTCTACCAAATTTGTTCATATGATGCCCATGGGGTCAAAACTGGCCCTGCCCCGGGGGTCACAAGCTTGAGCATAGTAACAAAGAAGGAAAACTTTAAAAATCTTCTTCTCTGAAATTTGAAGGTGTAGAGCTTTGATATGTGGTATGTAGCATCTCCTAGTGGACCTCTACTAAGTTTGTTCATATGATGTCCCTGGGGTCAAAACTGGCCCCGCCCCGGGGGTCACAAGTTTGAACATAGGAACAAAGAAGGAAAATTTTAAAAACCTTCTTCTCTAAAACTAGAAGGCATAGAGCTTTGATATTTGGCATGTATCATTTCCTAGTGGACCTCTACCAAGTTTGTTCATATGGTGCTCTTGGGCTCAAAACTGGCCCTGCTCCGGGGGTCACAAGTTCGAACATAGGAACAAAGAGGGAAAAATTTAAAAATCATCTTCTCTAAAACTAGAAGGCATAGAGCTTTGATATTTGGCATGTAGCATCTCCTAGTAGACCTCTACCAAATTTGTTCATATGATGCCCCTGGTGTCAAAACTGGCCCCACCCCAGGGGTCACAAGTTCGAACATAGGAACAAAGAGGGAAAACTTTAAAAATCATCTTCTCTGAAACTGAAAGGCATAGAACTTTGATATTTGGTAAGTAGCATCTCCTAGTAGACCTCTACCAAGTTTGTTCATATGATGCCCCTGGTGTCAAAACTGGCCCCACCCCGGGGGTCACAAGTTCGAACATAGGAACAAAGAAGAAAAACTTTAAAAATCTTCTTCTCTGAAACAGGAAGGCGTAGAGCTTTGATATTTGGTATGTAGCATCTTCTAGTAGACCTCTACCAAGTTTGTTCGTATGATGCCCTTGGGGTCAAAAGTGGCCCTGCCCCGGGGGTCACAGGTTCGAACATAGGAACAGAGAAGGAAAATTAAAAAAAATCTTCATTTCTGAAATTGGAAGGTGTAGAGCTTTGATATTTGGTATGCTGCATCTCCTAGTGGACCTCTACCAAGTTTGTTCATGTGATGCCCCTGGGGTCAAAACTGGCCCCACCCCAGGGGTCACAAGTTCGAACATAGGAACAAAGAAGGAAAACTTTAAAAATCTGCCTCTCTGAAACAGGAAGGCATGGAGCTTTGAAATTTGGTATGTAGCATCTTCTAGTGGATCTATACCAATTTTGTTCATATGATGCCCTTGGGGTCAAAATTGGCCCTGCCCCGGGGGTCACAAGTTCAAACATAGGAACAAAGAAGGAAAACTTTAAAATTCTTCTTTTCTGAAACCGAAAGGCGTGGAGCTTTGATATTTGGTATGTTGCATCTCAGAGTGGACCTCTACCAAGTTTGTTCATATGATGCCTCTGGGGTCAAAACTGGCCCCGCCCTAGGGGTCACAAGTTGGAGCATAGGAACAAAGAAGGAAAACTTAAATTTCTTTTTCTCTTAAACGGGAAGGTGTAGAGCTTTGATATTTGGTATGTAGCATCTCCTTGTGGACCTCTACCAATTTTGTTCCAAGGATGCTGCTTGGGTCAAAACTGGCCCAGCCCGGGGGTCACAAGTTCGAACATAGGAACAAAAAAGGAAAACTTTAAAATTTCTCTTTGAAACAGGAAGGCATAGAGCTTTGATATTTGGTATGTAGTGATTCTCTTCTAAGTTTGTTTGCCCATCTAAGCACAACGAGTTCATTGAGTTCGAAATCTTGGGTCATAAACTAGGTCACTAGGTCAAATTAAAGAAATACCATATTGGCACTCTCGAGGCCACATTATGTGCTCAATTGCCTTGAAAATTAGTCAGAAAATTTATCTTTATAAAATCTCACATAAGTCTGAATTTGGGTCAACTGGAGTCATAAACTAGGTAACTGCGTCAAATTAAAGAAATACCTTGTTTGCACTCTAGAGGCCACATTTATTGCTCAAATGACCTGAAATTCGGCCAGAATGTTTGTCTTGATGAAATATTAGATGAATTTGGATTTGGGTCACCTGGAACCATAAACTAGGTCTCTAGGTCAAATTAAAGAAATACCTTGTGGGCACTCTAGAGGTCACATTATTTGCTCAATTGCCTTGAAAACTGGTCAGAATGTTTGTTTTTATAAAATCTCACATGAGTCTAAATTTGGGTCAACTAGGGTCATAAACTAGGTCACTTGGTCAAATTAAAGAAATAGCTAGTGGGCACTCTAGAGGCCACATGTATTATTCAGCTGATTTGAAAATTGGTTAAAATGTTTCTTTTGATAAAGTCCAAGACAGGTCAAATTTGGGTCACCTGGGGTCATAATCTAGGTCACTAGTTTTGTTTACACTCGAGCATCTACAAATATTAACTAAACAGCAAACCATACTTGGTCAAAATGTATATGACCATAAGATCTCAGGTGAGTTCGATTATGGGTCTAATTGGACAGGAATGACTGGAGTTATCTGCCCTTGAATTAGAAAAATTGCTATATTTGACTTTGTTTACACTCTAGCATCTACATATATTAACCAATCAGCACTAAACTTGGTCTAAATATATATGATGATAAGATCTCAGATGAGTTTGATTATGGGTCTAATTGGATCAGAACAACTGGAGTTATCTGCCCTTGAATTAAAAAAATTGCTACATTTGACTTTAGCTGTGATACTTTGCATGAAGCATCACCTTGTAGACCTCTACAAATTTTGAACATAACATGAGCCTGGGATCATTACAGGCCCTGCCCCAGGGCTCACATGTTTGTACGTAGCTTAATGTCAGGCAATTATTAAAAATTTCTCTGGGTAGCCTAAGGGCCTAGACCTCTGTAACAGTTGTGAGATTTCTCTTTGTTTCATTATCATTTGGCCTTACACTTCGATATTTGGTATTTATCTTCATTGTAGACCTTTACTGCTTGGTACTCACATGAGCGATGTAGGACCATCGTGGTCCTCTTGTTCCATAATATTTTCAAAGGCCTTCTAGTATGGGGCATACCACAGGATTGTTTATTAGCTCACCTTAGCACAACGTGCTAAAGGTGAGCTATTGTGATCGCCCTATGTCCGTCGTCCGTTGTCCGTCGTCCGTCGTCTGTCGTCCGTCGTCCGTCGTCCGTCAACAATTTCTTTAAACATCTTCTTCTCCTAAACCACTGGGCCAATCTTGATGAAACTTGGCAGGGCTGTTCCTTGGGTGAAGCTCTACCAAAATTGTTCAAAGAATTAAGTTCCACCCACAACTCTGGTTGCCATGGCAACAAAAAGGAAAAAAATGTAAAATCTTTGAAAATCTTCTTCTCTGAAACTAGAAGGCGCAGAGCTTTGATATTTGGTATGTAGCATCTCCTAGTGGACCTCTACCAAGTTTGTTCATTTGATGCCCCTGGGGTCAAAACTGGCCCCGCCCCAGGGGTCACAAGTTTGGGCATAGTAACAAAGAAGGAAAACTTTAAAAATCTTCTTCTCTGAAACTTGAAGGCATAGAGCTTTGATATATGGCATGTAGCATCTCCTAGTGGACCTCTACCAAGTTTGTTCATTTGATGTCCCTGGGGTCAAAACTAGCCCCACCCCAGGGGTCACAAGTTTGAGCATAGTAACAAAGAAGGAAAACTTTAAAAATCTTCTTCTCTGAAACTTGAAGGCATAGAGCTTTGATATTTGGCATGTAGCATCTCCTAGTGGACCTCTACCAAGTTTGTTCATTTGATGTCCCTGGGGTCAAAACTAGCCCCACCCCAGGGGGTCACAAGTTCGAACATAGGAACAAAGAAGAAAAACTTTAAAAATCTTCTTCTCTGAAACTTGAAGGCGTAGAGCGTTGATATTTGGCATGTAGCATCTCCTAGTGGACCTCTACCAAGTTTGTTCATATAATGCCCCTGGGGTCAAAACTGGCCCCGCCCCGGGGATCACAATTTCCAACATAGGAACAAAGAAGGAAAATTTTAAAAATCTTCTTCTGTAAAACTAGAAGGCATAGAGCTTTGATATTTGGCATGAAGCATCTCCTAGTGGACCTCTACCAAGTTTGTTCATATGATGCCCTTGGGGTCAAAACTGGCCCTGCCCCGGGGGTCACAAGTTCGAACATAGGAACAAAGAGGGGAAACTTTAAAAATCATCTTCTCTGAAACTGGAAGGTGTAGAGCTTTGATATTTGGTATGTAGCATTGCCTAGTGGACCTCTACCAAGTTTGTTCATATGATGCCCTTGGGGTCAAAACTGGCTCTGCCCCGGGGGTCACAAGTTCGAAGATAGGAACAAAGAGGGGAAACTTTAAAAATCATCTTCTCTGAAACTGGAAGGCGTAGAGCTTTGATATTTGGTATGTAGCATTGCCTAGTGGACCTCTACCAAGTTTGTTCATATGATGCTCCTGGGGTCAAAACTGGCCCCACCCCAGGGGTCACAAGTTTGAGCATAGTAACAAAGAAGGAAAACTTTAAAAATCTTCTTCTCTGAAACTTGAAGGCGTAGAGCTTTGATATTTGGCATGTAGCATCTCCTAGTGGACCTCTACCAAGTTTGTTCATATGATGTCCCTGGGGTCAAAACTGGCCCCGCCCCGGGGGTCACAATTTCCAACATAGGAACAAAGAAGGAAAACTTTAAATATCTTCTTCTGTAAAACTAGAAGGCATAGAGCTTTGATATTTGGCATGTAGCATCTCCTAGTGGACCTCTACAAGTTCGTTCATATGATGCCCCTGGGGTCAAAACTGGCCCCGCCCTGGGGGTCACAAGTTCAAACATAGGAACAAAGAAGGAAAACTTTATTTTTTTTTTCTCTTAAATGGGAAGGCATAGAGCTTTGATATTTGGTATGTTGCATCTCAGAGTGGACTTCTACCAAGTTTGTTCCAAGGATGCTGCTTGGGTCAAAACTGGCCCAGCCCCTGGGGTCACAAGTTTGAACATAGGAACAAAGAAGGAAAACTTTAAAATTCTTCTTTTCTGAAACCGAAAGGTGTGGCGCTTTGATATTTGGTATGTTGCATCTCAGAGTGGACCTCTACCAAGTTTGTTCATATGATGCCCCTGGGTCAAAACTGGCCCTGCCCCGGGGGTCACAAGTTCAAAGATAGGAACAAAGAAGGAAAACTTTAAATTTCTATTTCTCTTAAACGGGAAGGTGTAGAGCTTTGATATTTGGTATCTAGCATTTCCTAGTGGACCTCTACCAAGTTTGTTCATATGATGCCCCTGGGTCAAAACTGGCCCTGCCCCTGGGGTCACAAGTTCGAACATAGGAACAAAGAAGGAAAACTTTAAAATTCTTCTTTAAAACTGGAAGGCGTAGAGCTTTGATATTTGGTATGTAGTGATTCTCTTCTAAGTTTGTTTGCCCATCTAAGCGCAATAAGTTCATTGAGTTCAAAATTGGGTCATCTTGGGTCATAAACTAGGTCACTAGGTCAAATTAAAGAAATACCTTGGTGGCACTTTCAAGGCCACATTATTTGCTCAATTGCCTTGAAAATTAGTTAGAAAGTTTGTCTTTATAAAGTCTCACATAAGATTAATTTGGGTCAACTTGGGTCATAAACTAGTTCACTGGGTCAAATTAAAGAAATACCTTGTTTGCACTCTGGAGGCCACATTTATTGCTCAAATGACCTGAAATTTGGCCAGAATGTTTGTCTTGATGAAATACCAGATGAGTTTGGATTTGGGTCACCTGGAACCATAAACTAGGTCACTAGGTCAAAATAAAGAAATACCTTGTGGGCACTCTAGAGGCCACATTCTTTGCTTAATTGCCTTGAAAATTGGTCAGAATGTTTGTCTTTGTAAAATCTCACATGAGTCTGAATTTGGGTCAACTGGGGTCATAAACTAGGTCACTTGGTCAAATTAAAGAAATAGCTAGTGGGCACTCTAGAGGCCACATTTATTATTCGTATGATTTGAAAATTGGTTAAAATGTTTCTTTTGATATAGTCAAAGACCAGTTCAAATTTGGGTCACCTGGGGTCATAATCTAGGTCATTAGGTCAAATTAAAGAAATATCTTTAGGGCACTCGAGGCCACATTTTTTGCTCAATTGACTTGAAAATTGGTCAGAATGTTTGTCTTCATGAAATATGAGTTTGAAATTGGGTCACCTGCGGTCAAAAACTAGATCACATGGTCAAATTAAAGAAAAACCTTAAAGGCACTCTACTAAGGTGAGCGACCCAGGGCCATCATGGCCCTCTTGTTAAAGACAAAAGGTTGTTGTGACAATTAATAGCCTTTATGTCAGAATATCTGTTGTATGTAATTTTCTCATTTCAGAAATGATGGATCCAGAGAATGAGGAAGAAGGAGAAGACACAGAAAAAACAAGGCATGGTAAGCCATAACCGTTAAATTTTTTCTAAAATGGACCATTACAATGTAGCATCAACTTTTAAAAGCAACACCTGTCATTTTATTTGAAACCTTTTTCTTGATTGCAATTTGTGGCCTGACTGGCTGATTGGAGTAGGAGATGTTAGAATATTGATTGACTGAATTCTTACATGAAAAAGGTCAACTCTTTGCCAAGCGACAAAATTTTGGACTCAAATGAATTGGAAGCATTTGCAGAGGACAAAATATATGTAGCTCAAGTGACGATATCTGTCTCTGATAGGTTAGAAAACCATGTGAGAAAAGGAAAAAATTCTGTTTACCGGCATTTTCTCATTTTCCCAAAATGTCTTCAAAAGCTTTCTTCCCTAGGGTCATTAAAAGTCGGAATTGTGTGGTAAAGGGTAAAGAAAATGTTATAAAAGAGCAGAGATTGTTACTCATTGCTTTGGCTCAGAATGCATTTTTCCTAGCCCTGTAGCTCAGGGAGTGGCAGATTCAAAACCCCAGCCTGGTCACTTTCTCACAAAGGATTATTGAAAATAGTCATTTCAATAGGAATTATTCCTCTGTCATCCCTGATCACTGTTGGCTGATTGTTGTGTTTGAAAGCAGCAAGTGACTTGGGAAGAATACTGCACTAAGTACTTGTAAAAGAAATTCCAGGAAAGCATGGATCAACACCAAACATACCAACCAAAAAAAAGCCTGTACAGAGACTTGTTAAGACATAGAGTGAAATCCTGATAATTCAGGATCATTATGTCAAATGTCAAAACAAGGGATTGTTTGGTAAAGGGTCAAATAGTTGTCACTGAGTTTTTACGTGTGTTTTTTTATCACCCTTCAGCTAAGTCAGCCAATGAAACAGACTCCTCAGACAAAACTGAAGATGGAATGGATGTTGACGAAGTGAAGCAATCTTTATGGCATAGAAAAAGGTAAATTTACCCATATAGTTCCATTTCACACCTAGAGCTTCTTTTTGGCCAGTATAGATTGAGATCAGAGCGCACAAATGTGCTAATCCATACTGTCCACTTTAATGATGATGACTTTGTTGGATTAAGGTCCCTCCATGCTCTAGGCACTGTATGGTGTTGACCAAATAATGTCCACTTTGCAGAGGTGCTCTGCACAAAAGCAACATATAAATTAAAGTTATTTGGGTTTTTATTTGTACATTGAAAACATTTCTTGGTTTATCCACCACTTGAAGAGTTAGATATTTTATTCATTGACAGGTATGTAAATCATTTACATCTTTAATCATGAGCAAAAGATTGAATTGGCTTGTCTACTTGGCAAATTGGGACCATTCTTCGGTCATTTCTGTTGATCTCCTTCCCATACTACATTTGTCTAGGAATCACAGTTAGAAATAAAGCAGTTGCTTGTTACAATTTTTCTTCTCCTACACTGTTTTCTTTAACCCTTTACCAAACAACAAAACGTTAGACTTGCCCAAATTGAAAGCTTTTGCAGATGACAAAATAACTGTGGATCAAAAATCGAAATTCACCTTTGGAAGGGTAGAAAACATTGTGGAAAAAGGAGAAAATGCTGGGTACAAGGATTTTCTCCTTTTTCCACATTTTTTTCAAATGGCCTTTTCCTAAGGGTTGTTAAAACTGGGGATTGTGTGGTAAAGGGTTAATTTGGAATGCAAGGGCCTTAAAAGTCCTATTTGTAGTTCATTTGATGAAAACAAAACTTTAACATACATGTAGCTTTTACAGATGACATTTAGTAATATTTTTGTAATCTTGATTTTCTTTTCACAATTGTTTTTCAGCCGGCGATTACGCAAACTGAACCGTCGCTGTAGGCGAGCATGTAGAAAGTTGGTGAAAAGTTTGCCGTTTTATTGGATGGTTATAGTAATGGTGTTTTTGAACACTCTTGTTTTAACATTTGAACATTATAGACAACCAGCTTGGTTGGATAAATTTCAAGGTAAGTGGCTTTCAGTAATCAAATGCAAAAAAAGTATCTAGTTTACATAATAGGCTGTTAGAAAAAAGAGTATGAGCAGTCACTTCACAAGTAAATGAGCCATGTTTTGAAAAAAGGGGGTTCAATGCATCTGCTAAAAGTATTGACCCTTGTCAGCATTGGTTGAAAATTTGTGCTATTGTTGAAATTTTCTGCATGATTCAGCCAGTTTGTAAACTAAAAAGGATCCATATTTTGTATGAAAACTTACTTCATATAATGCATTAGGCAAATGCATTAAACCCAGTTTCGCCAGAGTGCTGCACATATGTACCATGATCTGTGCAAAGGGGCTTTAATGCATTTGCAGAAAGTATGACCCATGTCATCATACAGAGTCCACACAGGCTGACTCGGGTGGAAACTTTCTGCTATTTGTAAATTTTCTGCATGTGTGAAGACCATACTACCTCATGATCCAGTCGGTTGTGGAACAAAATGATTTTTATGGATCCATAATTATGTGATGACTTGCTTGGTATAATGCATCACAGGGAGACATGAAATCCCCTTTTGCCAGAGTGCACATGTATAGTTTTAGATTGGCTGTTTACAAAGAAAAAAGGAGGTATAGTCATAGCCCTGTCATCTGCATTATCATAGTATGAAAGGATTTTACGTTTTCTCTTATATCTGACAATATTTAATTCAAACTTGGGCTTTTTGTGAAGTTATGAAAGGGGAACCCATACAATAAGGGCAGTTTATCCAATTTCTTTTTTGACAGAGTTATGCCCATATTTCAGTGTAAAATTTCCCAAAAGCACAGTTTGGGATTCTCTACAAACTGGACAGACTGAGTCCTTGTTTGTCTTCTTTCACATTTCCTAATTGATCTGGCAAAGAACATGGCTGCTTTCAGAGATAATCTATATAGCAAGGCTCGTATTGGTTAAGGGAAGTAACTCATGTTTTCCTGATGACCATAGGTTATCTTATCTCCCTTGATTCTCATTCTAAACTGTAACATGGTTGGTATCGTATATTCAAGTATTTGGACAGAAAATGTTTCCTTTTCATTCATGATTATTTGTTTTGATGTTAATGCTTATGCTCTGATGTATGAAATATTTAAATGAGGTAAGGTTTGTATAATTTTAAATTTTCAAGAACTCGGGTGTGCAAATGCCTTTTAGTTAGGGCTAGTCAAAAATTTTGTCTTCAAGTAATGAATCATATATTTTATTGATGAATTTACACATATCTGTTCTTTCAAAATGGCACATGTAGATATGCTAGCCAAAGAGTTTAAAAATCTTATTTCTCTATTTTTTTTCAGAAATTGCCAACATATTTTTTGTGATTCTGTTTACGCTGGAGATGTTAGTGAAGATGTACAGTCTTGGTTTCCAAGGATACTTTGTCTCTCTATTTAATTTTTTTGACTGTTTTGTTGTGCTATGCAGTATTATAGAAGTGATATTAATGCGGACAGAAGTCATGCCTCCTTTAGGCGTTAGTGTGTTGCGTTGTGCAAGACTTTTACGTGTTTTTAAAGCTACTAGGTAAGTTTAAACTAGGATTTTAATTTGTTGATGCATTACAGTACAAATCTGACTTTTCACCTCCTTGAAGTAATCACGGTGTAAGAACATTTTAGGAAAAAGAACAAATGGTTGTTTAACCCATGTAGTTTTAAATAAATGAAATGGACATTCTCAAATCGGTCCTCCAGACAAACATTGCTGAAATAATGGGCTTTGTGACTCAAAGGATGGAAAACTTTTTGATAAAGGAAAAACTTTATTAATCATTTTTAACAATGTTTTTAAAGGCCTTTTTTCCTCAGGGTTGTGAAAAAAGAGGCTTGTTTGGTAAATGGTTAACACCCTTGCTATTGACAGCTTCTGAAAACATTGCAGAAAAAGGAGCAATTGCTTATAACAAGCATTTGTTCCTTTTCCCAAATGTTTTCTTTACAATGTTTTTCTATCATTCAGGTGTTTGTCTTTTGTGTATTCTGTATCAGTAGGTCAAATTTAGCCTGTGCAGTAATGGGTGATGTGTTCCTTTGTTTCAGGTACTGGTCATCTTTGCGCAATCTTGTGGCATCACTGTTAAACAGTTTGCTGTCTATTGCCAGTTTGTTGTTGCTTCTTTTCCTCTTTATCGTGATCTTTGCTTTACTGGGTACACAGCTGTTCGGCGGCAAGTTCAACTTTGAAGAGGGCAAGCCACGTCACAACTTTGACACATTCTTCCAGTCCTTGTTTACTGTCTTCCAGGTATGAGGGTTTCCATTCCTACTCTTACATATCTTTTACTTTGGCAAATTTTTTACCAGTGGACAGTATGGTAGACTTGTCGATAAAGAAAGAATTTATAGAGGTAAATTTGTAATATGGAAGCTAGGGTTTGATCCCCTCTTGAGGCACTGGAATTTTCATTGGATTATCCTTTGGCAAGGCTTTTCAGAGCCCTAGCTTGGTGCTGGTGAAACTAAGGCCATACATGAATGTGTGTGCTGTCACCATGATGTAACAGAAATAATGATTTATAGAATCCTCTGTGTTGAAAGTGTATGTAGGCAACAGCTTAATATATGTAACTCAAATGGTTGGGATTTGTGGTTGTAAAGCCAAGCATATAAGTGCAGTCAGTAGACTACAGGACATGAATTCAGGGAGTTGCTGGGTTAAATCCTCAGCTTGGCAAATTTTTTTCCCCAGGATTAATGAAAATCATTGTGACACATTTCATTCCTCTCTCACTTATCATTCTTTAGACGAATATTATGTGAAGCACTGATAAAGAAATTGATGGAATGGTGCACTGGCCACCATAATACTACTGAAATAATGTTGAAAACATTGTTAAACACCATTCATTCAAACTACATGTATTATCCTTAAAAGGGTAGAAAAGATTATCAACATTTTCTCCTCTGTCTACAGTGTTTTCAAAAGCCTTCATTATCAGGTTTGTGTAAAACACAAGGTTGTTTGGTAAGTAGTTACTTATTTTTTCTTTCAGATATTGACTGGTGAAGACTGGAACATGGTTATGTATGATGGTATAAAGGCATTTGGTGGGGTACAGAATATTGGTGTAATAGCGTGTTTATATTTTGTTTTGCTGTTTATTGTTGGTAACTGTATCCTTTTGTATCTACATTTTGCCACAATATTTTATAGATTTTTAGCTTGCCTGTTTTCAAAGAAAACACTGCAGTATTGTCTTAGACCTAGCATTGCCTGCATCATTCATTGTCATGCAAAATCTTACATTTTCTCACATCTCTGTAATTACTTCAAACTTGGGTTAGTTGTTAAGGATCAAAAAGGGAAGCTATGTTAGATGGGCAGGTAACCCTCAAAATATTTTTGATACAGTTATGCCTCTTATCCCTTTACCACACAATCCCAAATCTAACCCTTTACCAAACAATCCTGACTTTTAACAATCTGGGGAAATCTGGCTTTTGAAAACATTTTTTGGAATAGGAGAAAATGCTGGTAACCAGCATTTTCTCCTTTTCCCAAAATGTTTTTTATCATATCACAGATAAAATTCACCATCTGAGAAATATTTACTGGGTGATTTGTCATCTGCAAATGCTTTCAATTTGGACTAGTCTAAATTTTTATTGTTTGGTAAAGAGTTAAGGACCCTGAAGAAGAAGGCCTTTGAAAGCAATGTAGGAAAAGTAGAAAATGCTGGTAATCGGTATTTCACCTTTTTCTGCAATGCTTTCTACCTTCTCACAGACAAATCCAATCACTGTAGCAATATTTAGTGTGTGGTGTGAAAATGCTTTTAAAATGGATAAGTTTTAAATTTTTTATTGTCATTTGAAAACAGTTTTTTGTCTTGGAATTTTCAGCTGAGCATTGGCATCAACATGCAGTTCTTTTGTTATGTTTAGCCCCGGTAGCCCAGTGGTAATATGCACTGCTAGGAATCCAAGGGTTGTGAGTTCTAACCCCCGGTCAGCCTAATCTTTCCTTAAGGATTGATGATAGTCACTGTGACAGAATTCATTCCTCTCTCACAGCTCAACGTTGTTTCAACTTTGTTTAGGAAAGCAGCCAGAGCCTTGCAAAGATTTGTATGCTTTGTATTTCATGAAGAAATTTCAGAAATACATGGATATGTTGCATTGCTGCCCTTACACATCAGATTTCTTTAGAAAAATGGTGGTGATATGAGATAAAAATAAACAGAGGAATCATACTCTGTGAAAAGGTAGCTTAATAAGTGTGCTAAAAGTACTGACCCATGCAGACTGCAAAGGCTGACTGCTGTCAAAACTTTTGGGTATTGGTAAGTTTTCTGCATTTCAGTAGAGCACTCTACCTCATGATGTAGATGTTTTTTGGATAAAATAAATCTATATTATTTCAAGACTTAACTCTTTACCACACACAATCCAGCATTTCAAAGACCCTACAGGACAAGCAGTTTGAAAAGCTTATGGGAAAAGGAGAAAATGCTGTTTGTTGTGTGGTAAAGAGTTAATGAATTTCTCATCAATGATGTCTTTAACCTGCAATCATAAGATGTATTATAAAATCAGCAATTTTTTGATAAAATGTTTCTTTCTGTTGCTATGCTGTTTTCCAAGTTTAATTATTACTATATATATATATATTCATCATCATAAGATTTTTGGAAAAATTAAAGCCAAAGGTTATTTTACAGGTTGAGCTTATTGTAGAACTGTCAAGTAATTGTGATCTTTTTAATAACTTTTTGCTCAGTGGGAAAAACACAGCTGCTGGCATTAGATAAAATTGTTTCCAGATTTTCCTTAACTAAAAACTTAGATATTTTACTCAATGTATTCTTGGCCATTGCGGTAGACAATCTTGCAGATGCTCAAACTTTAACAGAAATTGAACAAGAAAAGGCCGAGGAAAGAGAACGAAATAAGTCTATTCGTCGATCAAAGAGCAAATCTCCTGAGAAGAAAGAGGATCAAGTAAGGAACATTATCTTACTCCAGATTCTCTTTTGATCCTTTACTGTCCAGCATATTTTAACCCTTATCCTGCTAAATAAGTGAAATGAAACCTTGAAGGCAGTAGTAAAACCTGAATAATGCTATTTCAAATTTATATTTTGGAGAAAAATATCTCCATATCGGGCAGTGTAGATCCAAGATCAGACTGCGAGTCGTGCTTAGCAAAACCTAAGGGTTAAAATACTAGCAGTTACAAGTACTTGATGAAAGAAATTAATATCGTTAAAAAGTGGTAAAAGCAGTGTGGGAAGAGGAGTAATTTTGTTAAAATCAGTGGCTCCTTATCCTATTAAGTTTTCCAATACTTATACTATCAACTGTGGAGGTGTCTAAAATGAAAAAAAAAGTCTCATATCATTGTCTTCTTTTTCTTTTCTTTTGAAATGAATTCAGAGTTTACAATGTATAAAAAGCTTAGAAAGATAATCGATACCTTTAAGTGCTTCAAAGTTGAGAATAATAGTGCCTATTAGAGCATTAATTGAGGATTATTACAGGAAATGAACAAAATTGTCGAAAGTGTCAAGTAAGTTGATAACAAAACTTAATTATGCGAAAAGTAGATGCCATTTTGTCATATTTGCTTCATTGCTTCACCTTCATATGCATTTCATAAGTATATGTAAAGGTAACTTTATACATGTGGAAATCACAATTGTTTCTGATGTGTAACAGACAAATACCTATACTTACCTAGGATTATTGCACATTTTATACCCTCTTTAATAAAATTTATGGATTTGTAATACTTAAGTTGCAGAAGGATCCAAACTTACAAAAGGATGAAACTTTGTGTCATTATTTACCTATGTTTTCCAACACCTTTTCAGAAGGAGCCAGATGAAGGCGTTGTGATGAATGGTGATGGGGAACCACCAGGCGAGTATGAAGAAGATCGGATCAGTCGACGACCTAGTAACAGAAGCTCCAGAAGGTTTGTTAACTCTTTACCAAACAACAAAATTTTAGACTGGACCAAATTCAAAGCATTTGCAGATGACAAAATAAATATGACACAAAAATTGAACTGGGGAGGGTAGAAAACATTGTGGAAAAAGGAGAAAATGCTGGTTACCAGCATTTTCTCCTCTCCCACAATGTTTTCAAAAGGCTGCTTTCTCAGGGTTGTTAAAAGTCTAGATTGTGTGGTAAAGAGTTAATTCAATAATTTGACCAGTGACTCTTTTTGTCTTGCAGCAGACAATTTTAACTTGTATGACATGCAAAATTTCCCTTTTTACCTTGCTTATGTTTTCACTTGTATTTAATTTTCATTCATAGACAGCGATTGACAATATTTGGAAAAGAGATGCACTTGCTTGTAACAAGTAAGTGCTCCTTTTCAGTCAATGTTTTTCTGAGAAATAAAATTGGTATCTTTTTTTATCCAACAAACTTTTATCCTTCTTATGACTTTTTACAGTTTTAGGGAGGCCTAAAGTTAGCTTAATTTGCAGAAATACATTATTCCAAGAAGTTAATGCAACTGTGAAGGAGACAAATATGTTTTTACATCTTTCCTCTCTGTAATATAAATTACAATTTGCAGACTCTGTTCATTGATCGTTTATCCACTTTCAGCCATGCCCATGAGCCAGTCAGTGAACATCATGTACACATCACTGAGAGGAAGGATGATGAGGGAATGTATCGCCATAGCCAACATGTACCTATAGAAGGTAGTTTACTGTGTACTTCCAACACCTTTTACCAAACGACAAAAATTTAGACTGGTCCAAATTCAAACCATTTGTAGATGACAAAATAAATGTGATTGAATAATTGGAATTTGTTGGCTCCACTGGCCGAAGGCCAGCGGGCTTATGTCATGGCCCGGTGTCCGTCGTGCGTCCGTCCGTCCGTCCGTGCGTTAACTTTTATTTCAAACATCTTCTCTGAAACTACCCATCCAATTTTCATGAAACTTCACAGAAATGATCCTGCCATGGTCCTCTTCAGAATTTCTTGAAAGAATTTGATTCCTTCAAAAACTCTGGTTGCCATGGCAACAAAACTGAAAAATATTGGAAATCTTTAAAAATCTTCTTGTCTGAAACCATAAGGCATAGGGCTACCAAATTTGGCATGTAGCTTTATGTAGTAGACCTCTATCATGTTTCTTCAAATTATAGCCCAGGGGTCAAAATTGGCTCTGCCCCAGGGGTCACAAGTTTTACATAGGCTTATATAGAGAAAACTTTAAAAATCTTCCTGTACCTAGCCATAAGGTCTAGAGCTACCAAATTTTGCATTTAGCTTGATCTAGTGGGGGTCTACCAAAAGTGCCCAAATTACAGTCCTGGGGTCAATTTGGCCTCATGCTGGGTGGGGGGGGGCAGGTTCACAAGATTTACATGGGCTTATATAGGGAAAACTTTTAAATCTTGGTGTACATAGCCATAAGGCTTAGGGCTACCAAATTTTGCATAATTATAGCATTATCTAGTGGACAACTACAAAGAGGGCCCAAGTTACAGCCCTAGGATCAAGTTTGGCCCTGCACCAGGGGTCACAAGTTTTACATGGGTTTATGGAGTGAAAACTTCAGAAACCGTTATGTTACTAGCCATAAGGCCAAGAACTCCCAAATTTGGCATGTTATTCTTCTAATACACATATTCCCCATTTAATCCGACTGTAGCCCTGTGGTCAAAGTTTTATAAGGGCTTATATAGTGAAGACTTCTCTTTATGGTTTATGTTTATAAGCCAGTGGAGTGATACAGGGCCATCATGGCCCTCTTGTTTTTAAAAATGGGTAGAAAACATTTTTGGAAAAGGAGAAAATGCTGGTTATCAGTATTTTCTCCTTTCGCTCAATGTTTTCAAAAGGCTTCTTTCACAGGGTCGTTAAAACTCAGGATTGTGTGGTAAAGGGTTTTCGAACTGTGGCTGCCTTTGCAGACAAATGTTAAATGTGCAGAGGCGGTCTGATCTAAGGCAACTTTGAAATTGCAATTATTTGGCCTAGATTTCTAGGCTGAAAGTGGCTGTTGGGTTTATTTGGTGCTCTAAGGATTAACACATATACAGAAATCCATTATATATGAAATCTCTTTGTCTTGTGTTAGATGGTAAATTTGGGGCAAAAAGTCTGT
Source organism: Tridacna gigas (assembly GCA_945859785.2). Taxonomy (NCBI): domain Eukaryota; kingdom Metazoa; phylum Mollusca; class Bivalvia; order Cardiida; family Cardiidae; genus Tridacna; species Tridacna gigas. The sequence continues at coordinate 28,009,608 of OX244036.2, read as the reverse complement.
TTCCAGAATCAGCCAACAGAGAAAGTTGAGTTATATGAAAAGTAAGGAAATACTTTTTCAAACAAGGATATTTCTAAGGCAGTGCAATTTCTTCATTTGTCAAATTAGTTTTGAATGTCCCTTAGTACAGATGCATGAAAACATATCAACTATGAAGACAAGTTTGGTAAATTTGAGCCATGTTCTGGCAAAAGGGGGTTTAATGCATCTTTGTGATTATTATACCTAGCAAGTCATCACATAATTATGCATCCATAAAATCCATTTTGTCTAAATGTGGACTAAATTATGAGATGGAATGTCCTTGGACATACAGAAAATTGACCAATAAGTAGAAATTTTTATCCAGGTCAGATTGTGCAGGCTGACCAAGATTAATACTTTCTGCAAATGCATTAAGCCTCTTTTACAAAGCTTGGCTCATTTATGCAATACAGGTATTGTTTCTATGTCACAAACTCTTTCCAAAATTTTGATCATTGAATTGAAACTTTTAACCCTTTACCGCACAATGCCACCTTTTGATGCCCCTGGGAAAGAAGCCTTTTGAAAACATTGTGGGAAAAGGAGAAAATGCTGGTAACCAGCATTTTCTCCTTTACCCACAATGTTTTCTACCCTGTCAAAGAAAAACTGCACCATTTGAGCCACATTAAAATTGTGGTCTGCAAATGCTTTCAATTCGGACAAGGCTAAAATTTTGTTGTCTGGTAAAGGGTTAATAACAATATATGTGCTGTTTGCTAGAAGCAACTGTCATAATGTCTGGCCTAATGTACATCTTCTTTGCAAAAACACTTAGTTGGGATAAAGCCTCAGTTTATAGCTGTTGGCTTGCTGCAAGGATTGTGTATAAACTCCATTTTGTCTTTAGAAGATGATGACCACATGGAAGAGGATGAAGAAGAGGAAGAAGAGTTGGAAGAAGATGATGAAGATGAAAGAGAAACAGTGTCCACTGCCAGACCAAGACGGATGTCAGAGGTCAAAATCACAAACAAGGCCAAACCTATACCACCAGCCAGCTCTCTCTTCATCTTCTCACCAACCAATAAGTATGTATAATGTACATGATGTACCTGGTATCTTTAATACATTCCCTCGCTTTGAGGTTTTGCAGCTGACCACTTTGAAAACATCATGGCAAATGGAGAAATTGGTCATTATGAGCAGTTTCTCCTTTTGCTACTATGTTTTCACAAGTTAACTCTTTACCAAATGGCAAAATTTTAGGCTAGTCCAAATTGAGGACATTTCTAGACAACAAAATAAATGTCACTGAAAAATTGAAATGATGTTTTGGGAAGGGTAGAAAACATTGTGGGAAAAGGAGAAAATACTGGTTACTAGCATTTTCTCATTTTCTTACCATGTTTTCAAAAGGCTTCTTTTACAGGGTCAATAAAAGTCAGGATTGTGTGGTATAGGGTTAATTTGTATCACATTATTTTTGTTGTAATCCTTATTCTATTTATATCTGCTGCATTTATTTTTACCAGGAGATTAAGTTTTATAATTTCAGTGACTGACATTACTAGTCTGTCTCATTCATTCACTATTTCGCATGTGGGAGTCTATATCCACCGCCACATATCACCCTCTCTCTATCTTTCTCTTTCAGCCCTTTGGTGTCTATCTCTTCTTGGTGCAAAATGTCTCAATCTTTGAATCATAGAACACTTTTTATTGTGTGTATACTGTTGTATATTTGTTTTTTGTGAAGGGATTTCAAATTGTATCCTTAATTGGTATTGAAAGAATGAGCTGTGTAATTCATATATTCAAATTCTGTTTCAGGTTCCGTAAAATTTGCCATGCTATTATTTGCCATTCCTATTTTGGGAATATTGTGTTAGCATGCATTCTGATCAGTAGTGGCATGCTGGCGGCAGAAGATCCCTTGAATAGCAAGTCAGACAGAAATAAGGTATGGTAAATCCATTTTAGTATAAATATGACTTTGAACCTCACTGATATAGACAGAATTTGAAAATATTGTGCTAAAAGGAGCACTAGCTTTTTTACATGCAATTGCTCTTTTTCTCACAATATTTTCATCACATTTATAAAAAAGAGGCATTTTTCGTTTCCCTAGAATATTTTTTTCTATGTATCATTTGCACTAGGTAACCTGTTACAAAACAATTTGGATTTTTTATGGCTTGGATGGCTTTTAAAAGCATTGTGTGAGAAGTCAATATTGGTAACCATTCAATATTCAAATATCATTACAAAACTATTACCTATGAGTTATTCCTAAGCTGCATCTATACAGAATGTAAATGATTAAAAGCATAGACAAAGGTAAGAAAAAAGGACCATTAGCTCATTATGAGCAATTTTACCCTTGTCCTGTACAATTTAGGAGGTAATCTGTTTAAAGAATTGACTCATGAACTTACTTCTGTTGTGACAGCTTAGACTAGCTGTAAATCTTTATCTCTTGCAAAGAAATTCTTATTTTTTCCCTAGCCGAGTCCCAGTAGTATGATCAGTAGCATTCAGGACTTCAGAACAGGGGAGTTACTGGTTTGAATCCCCAGTTTGACCCAATTCCTTCCTGAGGATTGATGATAGTCATTGCAATAGGATTTATTCCTCTCTCACCGATGATCACTGTTACAGCAACGGTTATGTGGGAAAGCAGCCAATGATTTGGAAGAGTATTGTGCTAAGCACTGGTAACAGAAACTGGGAAAGCATGGATAGGTTCACTGGCTGCTGCAATATATCCGAAATTAGTTGAAGATTGAGTTAAACACCATACAACCAATGTATCAATTAATTTTTTTTCACTTCAGATTCTGAACTACTTTGACTACATTTTCACAAGTGTGTTCACCATAGAAATTATTGTAAAGGTAAGTCAACAACAGAGTAGTAGAGAAGCTACACCAAATTACTACGACAGAAAGGTTGTGACTTAACTCTCTACCAGATGACAATATTTTGGCCTTATCCAAATTGAAAACATTTACAGATGACATATTAAATGTTTTTCAAAACGTGAATTTTTTAATTCAAAGGTAGAAAACATTGTGAGAAAATGAGTAAATGCTAGTTCCAGCAATTTGTCCTTTTTCCACAATTTTCTCAAAAACCTTTTTGCACAGGGACATTAAAAGTCTGGATTGTTTGGTAAAGGGTAAAGTAAAGGTCTTTCTGCATCATTTTTTTTTGTATTATTTTTTTTTGTGGCAGCTATTTTATTTTTAATACATGACAGGTAAAATTATTTTGCTTACGGTGATCAAAATGAAGGCAACCAAGCCCAGTTACAAAATCAGAACAGCTAATGTACAGGGCTTGTTATTAAGGGACAGGGGATTTAATTCTTAGGTAATCTAATTCTTTTTAAGAATTAATTAACTCTTTACCACAGGACAAAATTTTAGACTGGTCCAGATTGAAAGCATTTATAGATTTCATATTAGATGTCACTCAGAACATTAACTTGGTCTTTCAAACGGTAGAAAACATTGGGGGAAAAGAAGAACATGCTGGTTACCAGCATTTCTTCTTGTCTCAGTGTTCTCAAACAGTGTCTTTTTCAGGCTTGTTAAACTTGGGATTGCGTGGTTAAGAAATAAAGCCATTGTGACAGGATTTATTCCTCTCTCACTTTTGAACATTGTTTTGATCATGTTTTTGTTGGTAAGCAGCAGAATGTTGCGCAAATTACTGATAAAAGAAACTCCAGGAAAGCATTGATAGTGCACAGGGCTCGCAATATTACTGAAACTCATGATGAAAATGGCATTTTACACTAAAGCATCAAACACCAAACAAAAAAAAAATACCAGAGGCAACATTTTATTCAAATAATTTTTTACTATCCGACCTCTCAGCTTTCTGTATGCAAAACCTAATAGTTTGCAAATACAGTCAAATCTGTGCAAGCAGCCACACATGAACAGCAGCCAATCTCTGTGCAGCAGCCAACACAAGTCCGCCCATGCATATTTCTTCTTTAATTACCATGTGCACAGCACTAATCTGTCAAATGCAGCCAGCAGCCAGCTTAATTGGTATAAATTAACTGTTTATGACACCTACACAACAGCCACCTTTATCACACTTTCACACATTTTTGTATCGAAAATGATCAATAATAACTATTGAGACTAAAGAATTAAAGCTGATTAATGCTGGTCCCTGTTTTTAATCAAAGATATCATTTAAATGTTTATTTAATTAATCATTATTAAACACTTTTATAAATAATCAGTTACTGAATTGTGTGTTAAACTGTGAGAATGGACAAATGAGACAAATATGAGCTGTCCAGTGTCCATACTGATTGGCCCAAATGGTCATGAGGTACAATTTTCCACAATGTTTAAAAAAATTGCCTAAGCTGCAAAATGATTTTGCTGTAACGAAGCAGTAGTTTCATTTTAGGATTTTGTTTTAATTTCTTCTTACAAATGTGGTTGAAAACTTTTTTTATGTACAAGTACACTGAACTGTCTAGTGTCCATGCAGATTGGCCAAAAATGGTAGTACCAAAAATGAGGTACAAATGCAAATACATGTGTACAAAAGTAGAAATACATGTTTAAAGTACATGTATGTTTTATTTGCCATACAAAATTTTGAAACAGATCTAAAAGAAAAAAATTAAAAAATGTTTCATTTGTGTGGTTTCTTTTTTATGTTTTAAATAGAGATAGATTGAAAGTTCATTGCAAACAAACCTTTACCTATTGAAACCATCATATTTGCAACTCAAAATAGTGCGAGAAATGCATATTGTGGACAACAGCCAATCTGTGAACAGCAGCAACTTTCAGAACTCCCCTTCAGTGGCTGCTGTACACAGATTTCACTGTAATTTCAGCTAGAAAAGAATGTTATCGTATGCAGATGCAGGGAAAAAGTGAGGCTGAAGCATTTCTTTGAAATATTCCAAGCTTCAGCCATAGTGTGTCTGATATAGTGATACTAAAGAATGGTTAATGTGGCAGTTACCTTTTGTTTTGAAAGGAGAGGTGGACATGATAGTATTGTTTTTCATAGTGCTTCAGAGCCTCAGCCTAGTATAGTTGAAACCCAGGAAAGGCCAAGTTTGTTTCAGTTGTTAATTTTTGACTAGACCTAATTGAAAGCATTTGCAGAATACAGCATTTTCTCCTATTCCGTGATGTTGTCAAAAGTCTTCTTCTTCAGGGTCATTAAAATTCTGGATTGTGTGGTAAACAGTTATATGATATGGATAGCAATTTATTTTTATTTCAGATTGTTGCCTACGGTTTGATTATACATAAAGGATCCTTTTGTCGCAGTTTTTTCAACATTCTAGACTTGATTGTTGTTGGGGTGTCTTTGGTTTCCTTTGTCCTAGAGTAAGTACGGGGTTTTATTGATATAATCTTATACTTTTCTCTTTCTAGAAGTTCCTTAAATTATTCAGGAAAGCTGTATTCATCCTTTTCAACTCTTTATAGTTATCTATTGGATTTTATTCTGATTCTGGTTTTCTTGACATTTTACCTCTGAAAATTTAGACGCTTTCCATACTCTCTTCTTTCGTGAATTCTCCATTTTCTTTTAAGTTATCTATAAAGATCTTTTCAATGGCTTTTGAAATGGACAGGAGAAAGAGGCCCTTTCTATTGTGGTTGTTTAGCTCTTAAACCTTGGCCACACAACCCCAACTTTTAACTACCCTGAGAAAGAAAGCGGTTGAAAAAATTGTGGGAAAACGCGAAAATGCTGGTTACCAGCATTTTCTCCTTTTTCCACAATGTTTTCTACCCTTCCCAAAACAAGTTTCAATATTTGAGCCAACCTTTATTTTGCTCTTTGCAAATACTTTCAATTTGGACTAGTCTAAAATTTTTTCGTTGCATAAAGAGTTTATATGACAAGAAAGTTTGAGACTGAGCATTCCAAATTGAAACCTTTTGCAGAGAACAGGTCTCATATTGATCAAGTGATGGTATTTTGTCTGTCAATGAATGGAAGTTTTTGTAGGAAAAAGAGAAAATGGTGGTTACTAGTATTTTCTCCTTTACCCACAATGTTATTGAAAGTCTTTCTTCAAGACCATTAAAATGTGGGATTGTTTGGTAAAGGGTCAATAAACAGTAAAGTTGTTTGTCAAAGATGAGAGTTTTACGACTGACCTCAGCTGAAAAATGAAGAAGGAATAAAATGCTTCATACTTAATTTCAACTGATGTTTACTTCTTGATATTGTGAAGTAGAGACTTTAAAATTCTGAATAATTTTTGGTGTTAAAATTACATGTAGTTTTGAGATTTCAATGTACTTACAGCATATGTTGAATTCCTTAAATTGTGCTTTACTCTTTCAGTGCCAATCATATGAGCAGTGCTCTAGCAAAAGGGGTTAATGCATCTCTGTTTTGCATCATACCAAGCAAGTCATCATATACATGTAGTTATGGAACCATAAAATCTGTAACAGCCGACTGATACATGATGTGGACTGGTCCTTGAACATGCAGAAAATTGACCAATAGCAAAAAGTTTTTGACCAAGGTCAGCCTGCAAGGTTTGCAGATGCATTAACCCCCTTTTCACAGAGTATGGCTCATGTGAACTTGACCTCTCTAGACTGCTGTAAATATAACCGTATGAAAATCTGACAGATTTTTATCATAATAAGCTTAACTAAACAAATGGACTGTATAGATCGCAGATCAGACTGCACTTTCTATGAAATCAAGTTTTTTAGTTGCTGTTAAAACCAGAATATTGGTCCAGTTTTTGTCATATCTGACAAAATTATCAGACATGGTAGACCCAAACTCAGATAGACAGTTCTTTGTAGTCTAGTCTTGATCCACACAGTCTGCATGTTTAATGAAAGTTATGTTTTGAATTCTAGTCGTTAAGCTTTGAGGGCTTACTGAAGATCTTGAATATGAAAGATTAGATAAGTACTAACAGTTGGTCAAAGTGTTCAAGAAACACTTAACCCTTTACTAAATGACAAAAATGTAGACTTGTCCAAATTGAAAGCATTTGCAGATGACAATTTAAATGTGGCTCAACTGATGGAATTTCTCTTTGATAGGGTTGAAAATATTGTGGGAAAAGGAGAAAATGCTGGTAATCAGCATTTTCTCCTTTTCCCACAATATTTTCAAAAGACTTCTTCCTCAGGGTCATCAAAAGTCAGGATTGTGTGGAAAAGAATTATTTGAAGAAGTATGGGTCAAAGTGAAACAGATGAAGTAGTGAGAAACAGTAAATGTTAAACATAAAAAGAAAAATTACATTTCTGTTTTATATAAAATTACATTTCTGTTTTATATTTCATCTTCTTGTGATTATTTTTGAATTCTTGTATGTCTGTTGTCATATCAACTTGGTCGTCTTTCTCTTTTACTGACTGTATTTTCTGATACATGTTGCCCTTGTAACTAAGGTTTGCCTGGCTTTGGAATCTAAACATTTTACTTTTCTTCAAACATGTCTCCCTTTTGCTACCTGTATCACTAAGTGGTACATATAAAATAGCATATATGGTTGTGACAACATCTGATTGAACAGTGAAAGATTTTTTCAGAGGAATTCACAAAATAACTCTTTTTGTTTTCTTTTCTTTTATATACTTATGGACAACTGAGAATATGTATTCAAGAAATATTTAGTGTTTGGTATATCAGTTAACTTGAATGATTATGACATCAGACATCTAATTTTTTTTTTGAAATTTGATCAAGAATAACTTGCATTAATAATGGATTGATACATGTAACTCTGTTTAATTTTATTTGATTTTTTTGTTCTTTTTATTTTGCAACATGGTTTTATTCTTAAATGATCATTTGCTTTGTAATATGGTTGAAGTTTTTTTTTTAAACTTTATTTAACTATTAACAAAAGCTAATATAAATTATCTCGGATAAACAGTTGAAAATGGTATTGATAAAAAGGTAATGTTTTTCTGTTTATTCCTTTACCACACAATCCAGAGTTTTAAATGACCTCTGTAAATATGCTTTTTGAAACATTATTAGAAAAGGAGAAAATGCTGATAGCCAGCATATCCTCTTTTTTCCACAATGTTTTCTATCCTTTGAAAGACAACTCACGTCATTTTAGCCCTATTAAATATGTCATCTACAAAATGCTATCAAGTTAGACAAGTCTAAAGTTTTGTTGTGTGGTAAAATGTAAGTGACTCATACATCTGATTTACCATTTGGTATTTCATTGTTTGGGTAAAGTTCATTCTGTGCAGTTTTCAGTCTATACAATTTGTAAAAGATACAAAAGAACAAATAATCTTAAGAACTATTACTCGTTTATAAAAGGTTTTAATAAACTGCTGTTGCAAATGAAGAAACTGTTTATAATGAGCAGTTTCATCACTCATCATAAACAAGGTAACTGCATTCAAATTGGTGGGGGGCTTTAGTAACCAATCTTGGTAAACTAATTTCAATTTGTTCAATTTCATGACTATTCTTAACTCTTTACCAAATGGCAAAATTTTAGACTTGTCCAAAGCATTTGTAGAAGACAAAATGAATGTGACTCCAAAAATAAGAATTTGTTTTGAGACAGCAAAAATTGTGGGAAAGGAGAAAATGCTAGTTACCAGCATTTTCTCCTTTTCCCACATTTGTTTTTTTCTAGGTAGATAAAACTTGGGATTGTGTGGTAAATTGTTAATTACATTCTTACTCAAATTCTCAAGACTTTTTTAAATTACAAAGCAAAGCAATTTCTGAAATCAGAAATTGCATGGTTTCTAAATGCGGAGTAAGACTAATAATGCAATTTAGAATGGTTGAGGAATACAGGCCTAGATGTTTTGTCACATGTAGCCACATGGCTGGTTGTAAAATTTAAAAGGGAAACAATATCTAGAAATGGTGGTAACTGCTAGTTCTGATTTTACTATGGAAATTCCCAAGCTTGTTTATTGGGGAAAAAAAAGAGCTAGACTTTTTTTGTCTTTTTTTGTGGACCCATGCATTTTGTGCTTTAGTCAGTTACAAACTAAATCTAATTTTTTTTTTTTTTCTTTTATTTCTTCCCCCCCATGAAATTGCTAATTTGGCAGAGGGTAGACACTCTTGAGTGAAATTGGATGAAATATCTATTTAGCAATTTTTGATAGTTTTGATTGACTCGCACAGTTTGTTTTCAAATATCAACACATGACTTCTATCATTTTGACTTATTGGTGAAGTGTTCATGGTAGATATTTGTTGAAAACATTTTGACAAACACAGCAAAATAAATGCTACCAATGAGTCTTCTTGTATTTATCACAGTGTGTATGTATCCAGACTGAGTACTATTGTTTTATTTTTTCATCAAAATTTCCTAGATTGTCCTCGGCAGATCTTGAACTGATTAGATCATTTCCAGAATATATATATGAAATCATTGTTGCAAATGGAGAAATGGCTTTTCAGGAGAAATTTCTCCTTTTGTCAAATGTTTCCCTAAGGGTTTTAGGTGTTGGACAAAAAAAAAATGGTCATCTGCAGATGGTAATGGGTGAGAGATAGCCATGCAAGATTAATGATTTCATTGTTTGCAGTGGACAGTTTTCATTTATTATGATTATCTTGAGGTGATGACTGAGTTAGATTTTTTGGTTTATTCACAGCACAAACATTATTGAATCTTATAGTGCCGTTCACAACTACAGTTTCTATTGTGGACAAGATCAGACTGTTTGTTTAAGAGTTCAGTTGAATTATGTGTTTGAATAAAGGAATAACTGTGAATTATGTGTGTGAATAAAGGAATAACTGTGTAATAGAAAAGTTGTTCATTAGACAACAGTGCTACTGTTTGTACCGGTAATGGACCATAATCTAGGGGTCATGTATCAGCCTCTCACATCAGAGGTTCATCATTTGATGTTGGTGATGAGTGGGATCCAACTTTGGAACTACTCATACCAAGGGGTTAGTACTGGTCAAGTTTTCCAGGAAGCCATCTTTGAGAGTGATTGATCTTAGCTGTGAGATCTTATTTCACAATTGATGTAAAATAAAGTTTAGTGATGTTCCAATAGTATTTCAGTTTTCTCACTGCAGTAGGTCATCTAATATGTTTTTCCCGGGTTTTACTGAAATGAGACGGATGCCTTCACTGCCTTATCCATGAACACTGGTATATGATAAGCTCTGCGAGCAGGGTTTGAACCGGCAACCTCTCTCTTACAAGTCCAATATGGCTGAGACATGTAGAACTCCCTTCAATGCTGGTGGATGACAGTGCTTATGGACTTGTTATGATACTGAATAAACTACATTGAAAAACTTCTTTGTCATAAAATCAGAGCAGCTGCCACAAACTCTTTTAAAATTCTACAGTCTCAAGTTCAAACTCACAGTCAATAAGTAAAAAGCTACTGAAGAAATGCATTCTTAACCCTTTACCACACTATTTTTTGACTTTTGGCGACCCTGAGAAAGAAGCCTTTAGAAAACATTTGTGTGAAAAGGAGAAATGCTGGTGACCAGTATTTTCTCACAATGTTTTCTACCCTATCTAGGACAACTTCCGCAATTTTAGCATCATTTAATCTGCTGTCTGAAAATATTTTGGGTTTTGACAAGTCCAAAATTTTGTTGAGTGGTAAAGGGTTAAATAGTAAAGGGATATTTTTCAATATTATTGAAAGCTTTGTTGGAAAAGGAGCAAACACTTGTACAAGCATTTGATCCTTTTCCCACAAAGTTTTTTGAAGCTCCAGTAATATTTTGACTGTGATAGTTAAAGGTTATTGAAACCCCAAACTGTTATTGTGCCTTTCACAACTATAGTTGTAATGCAGCCAATCTAGAAGAAGTTCAGGCTGCACAAAATGTATGTTAACCATTTACAACACTATGCCGACTTTTAACGACCCTGTGGAAAAAGCCTTTGTGAAAACATTCTGGGAAAAGGAGAAAATGCTGGTAACCAGCATTTTCTCCTTTTCCCACAATGTTTTCTACCCTATCAAAGACATATATCATCATTTGAGTCTTATTTAAATTGTCATCTGCAAATGCCTTCAGTTTGGACATGTCTAAATTTTTCTCATATGGTAAAGAGTTACTCTTATATTCTGATTGAAGATTTGGATTGTTGACTTGGCACTGTGTTGGATAACTCTTTACACACCCTTAGGAAGAGAGCATTTGAAAACATTTTTGTAAAAGGAGAAAATGCTGATAACCAGCATTTTCTCCTTTTCCCACAATGTTTTGTACCTTTTCAAAAACAAATTCCATAACTTTAGCCACATTTTAATTTGTTGTTCACAAAATGCTTTGAATTAGGATAGGTCTAAAATTTTGCTTGTTTGGGAAAGCATTGCATGAGTTTTAACCTTATAATTACTCTTGGCCTTTTTTTGCTTCATACATCGATCTGTGATGATTGGAATATGACAGACGGTAGATATCATTAGTACAAGTTTGAGTGACTTTTGACAACATACATGTACCCAAGCACAGTATATGTAAGGGTGGACTGGTTTTGCACAGTTTGGCAATGTACTCAGGTGATAGGTAATTTTTGGGGTTGATGGAGATAAATTTTCAAAAACAGATAAACAAAATATTGTTATGAAGAAATTGCTAAACCCTTTACAGAACAATCTAGTGTTTTAACCCTTTACTGCACAATCCCGCCTTTTAATGACATTGGGAATGAAGCCTTGTGAAAACATTCTTGGAAAAGGAGAAAATGCTGGAAAACAGCATATTCTCCTTTTCCCGCAATGTTTTCTACTCCATCAAAGAAAAATTGTGCCATTTGAGCCCCATTGAAATTGTTGTCTGCAAATGCTTTCAATTTGGGAAAATGCTTTCAATTTGGACAAGGCTTAAATTTTGTCGTCTGGTAAAGGGTTAATGTACCTAAAGAAAGATTTTTTTTTTAAACATTCTGAAAATGAAGAAATTGCTGGTTAAATTTTCATTTGGAATGTATGCCAGTAGTAACTAGTCAACATGGATTATATTGGGGTCAAACTTATTTTTTGTGATAATGTTGTTATGCAGTTGAGTTTGAAACATGCATCTATTAAGCAGCAGGGATTGGATATTTGTGTCATATAACAATCCATTCTAAGACATTCCATGTTGCAGACAGCTATTGAATAACCAGAAAAACCATGTAGGAAAAATAGAGAAAGGGCTTATTTGAGTGATTGCTCTACTAGCCACAGCCTTTTCATAGGCACTCTAGATTGATGCAAGACAATGATACAGATAGACACTGGTTGATGAAATTTAGAAATACTACTAATTTAAGTTAATAACATAACTCTTTGATTTTACACCCCTGAGGAAGAAGGTGTTTGTAGGAATAGTTGGAAAAGGAGAAAATGCTGGTAACAAGCATTATCTCCTTTTCCCACAATATTTTTTACCCACTGAAAAACAAATTGCATCATTTGAACTATATTAGATGACAATATTAGGATTGTCATCTGCAAATGCTTTCATTGTGGAGAAGTCAAAAATTTTGTCATCAGGTAATCACAACATGTATTAACCCTTCACAACACCCTGGGAAGTTTTTAAGGATTCTTATTGAGAAAAAGAAGAAAATGCTGGCTGCCAGTTTTCTTCCCTTTCAGAGACACATCTCACAATTTTGAGGCACATTTGATTTGTTGTCTGCAACTTTTTTGAATCTTGACCAGTCCAAAATTTTGGCACATGGTGAAGAGCTAATCAATGAAGAAGCATCCCAGTTTTAGTAGAGCAGATAGAACATGAATTCCTATTATTCAACTCAAATGATATTTACAAAATGATCTGATGAGACTTTCCTTGATTTATTGACACAAAGTTTTCTTTGAATACTACAGCCCCAAATTTAGCTGGAGACATGAGAAAAGTTTGTAGGTGGTTTAGAATAAACCTCAAAGTTGTTTTTTTCCTTTTATGTCACTCCCAGTTTTCAGTTCCAGTGTGTAGATTGTGATGAGATTGTGATAAGAGGTTTTAGTAGGTTTCAAAGAAACATCCATATTGTGCTTTCGTTTATTTGTTAGAGTTACATTGTTTGAGATCTGCAAATGCCTTCAGGATCAATATTGAAGTAGTGATTGATACCTGATCATTGTGGTACATGTATAATGCACACTGTTGATCCTTGAGTCTCTAACCCTTTCCCAGATAATCCCATGTTTTAATGACCTTGAGGAAGAAGGCTTTTGAAAACATAGTATGAAAAAGAAGAAAATGCTGGTAGTCAAGACTTTCTCCTTTTCCCATGATGATTCTACCCTTTCCAAAACAAATTTCATTCTTTTAGCCACATGCGTCTTCTGCAAATGTTTCCAATTTGGACAAGTCTAAATATTTGTTGCTTGGTAAAGAGTGAATTCTTTTGCAGGTTACGTGTTTTAACAACCTGTACCTGGGAAAGAAGCCTTTGGAAAAAATTGTAGAAAAAGGAGTTAATGGTTGCTTCAAGCGTTTTCTGCTTTTTCCACAAGGTTTTCTTACTTTTCAAAGATAAATCCCATTACTTTAGCTACCAGAAACAGTTACTTTGCCATATACAAATACTTTCAATATGGGTGAGTTTGGAATCATTCTGTCTTGTAAGGGGTTAAAAGAAAATACCATGTTTTTAGCTATTTGCGGAGGAAGCCTTTTGAAAACATTGTGGGAAAAGGAGAAAGTGCTTGTAACAAGCGATTTTCCTCATCCCTCATTGTTTTCTACCCCATTAGGGATTTTCAGTTAACTTTTCATACTTTTTGTCTAAAGATGTTTTCAGTTCTGAAGAGTCTAAAATGTTATTTGGGAAAGGGCCATCTATAAGTTGATTGAGTTTCTTTTCAAAGAATTATTTGTAAAAGTAGAACCTGAGGCAGCCTTTATTAGCAGATATATTATGTAAGTCAGTGAAACCTTGTTTAGTAAATGTTTTAGCAATAAAGACGTTTTTACTTACTTTCTAATTGATGCACAGTTAGGAAATATTAAATCTGGTATTTTTCACAGTGTTGTTACTTAAAGGTCATCTCAACCCTTAGAATACACAGCACAACTTTGGTTGGACTATGTAGCTCATCAGAATTATGTAGATCAACATTAGAAGCATACAAGGTCTGTGTTCACCCATGTTTGTAAATAGTATCCTTAGTCTCATTCTGAAGTCAGAAAGTAACACAATTTCTGAATAGCTAATCACTTTTGTTTAGCTGATCAGAAACTGTCTTCCTTTGAAATGTACAAAATTCTTGAGAAATAGAATTAGCATGCAGTGTAGAATGGTCAGCCCAAGGGCTAACTTGGACACCTTTAAATTTGTTGGGAGAAATCCTAGGGATAAGTCCTAAATTTGCATTGAAGTGGCCCAATTCACTATTGAAAATGTTCATTTCACTTTGATAGCTCTATGAGGATTGGTACTTAACCCTTTACCATTCAGTCCCATGTTTAACATAGTGTTTTTTGTACTTTCTCTATGTTGGACAACTGGAGACATTTCATTCTATGCAAATCTGCAGTTTGTCCTTCAAAGACATAAAGATTATATAAGAAAATGTACATAAGTAAATGTTGGCAATGTGAAGATGTTAAGTAACCAACCATCAGTGCCCTTTTTCAAAATACATGTAAATCAGAAAGGATACCAGTACCATAAGGCAAGGCAAAGATTTATAGCTTTAATCATAAATGTTATAGATATTTAATAAATACATCATGTCAATAATACTTTGTTTGTAGATAATAATAACAAATGTAAAATTCTGTAATTTTTTAGCTTCAGATCTCGACTTAACATACAAAAAGAAAAGATATACAAATTAAATTTTACTTGACCATACATTCCAGAATATAAACAACGAATTTGAAATCTGTTTGAAAGTTTTTGTTGCAAATATCTGAAGACAAAAATGTAGTGTAATTGTTAGTATTAGGTTCACGACTGAGTTAATATTTCATTTGTGAGTAAAGTGTACCGATAATGATCAATCAAATTTTCATGTAAAAATGAAAAGGTAATGTTTGTGAGTTGTAATGTCATGTGAGGTTGTGCAAATTGCCTATTTGTTTCTAACTTAAATTATTATTAGTGGAAGAAAGACTTGGAAAGGAACAAGTTCTCAAATCAAATTTCTCTGCACAATATTCACTCCAGCTCTTTGATTCTTTTGCATCAGTTTCAAGTGCTTGTATCACTGTATAAAGGTAGTTTATTTTCATATCTTAACATGTTGCACCCTTGAATTTGTATTACAGGTAAAAAGAGTTACCTCTACAAGTTAGACACTGAATTAAGTTTTAGCATAAGTACTTCTTGATCATTTGTTTATAAGCTACAAAAATTGTCTGCTATTGGCTTATGTAAACTCACTAATTATTTCTTCTTGCTACACCTGGTTGTGTTGAGGGAAAAGGAACTGATCAGCATATAATTTATATTGTAGTTAATTTAGTGGTCCCCTTCTGTCCATAGAAATAATTCAATTGAACTGTTTGAAGCTATCTGCAATGAAAATGTAACATTGATGTCGACTGACTCTGCCTGGCTGGATTTCTGTTTATTCTCATTATTTCTAGTCTCTTTTCAGTTTCTTGTTATTTAAGCTTTCTTTTGCTTCGTCTTTTATTTTGTTGTTCTAGACACTGTTTAAGTTGCATGTACCATCTTTAGTTGTTCCTTGATTCTATATATCCTGTGATTTGTCTGTAGCCTCCTAGACTATCAAAAATTAAAGAAATTCTCTACATAATTCCAGATTGAGCAAAGCTAATATGTAAGTAAAAAGAAACTGTCCTTCTGGTACCTTGTTGTATATGATTTGTATGTATAGGGCGGGGCAGCAAACAGATCAGCCATATCATATGTCCTATCTAGTTTCAATATACCACTATATTTTTCCGAGCTTTGATGGATTTTATGATCCCTAGAATGCATTATCAAGAGTACTGAAAGATGAATATTTGTTTTGTTGGTGAAGCAAGTGACAGTAGTTCTGCCCATTCCCATGGTTTTAATTATTGTGTGATAAAGTATCCTGGTATTGACTCAGATGGTTTTATAAGCCATCCTTTCCTTTTGACCCACAAATTTTTCAAGAGGGAAATCACATGTACAATAGCTCTGCTTGATTGATTTGGCACAAAACCCCATAAAGCAGAGTTTTAAACATTGCATAACTCTGTTGAAAATTTTATTTTTTGCTGCTTTCTTCAGGCATTTTTCCTAAGTTTATCACAGCTTAGCAAAAAATTTTCTTAAGTTTTTTGCTTTTTTTTTTCAGCTTTCAGGCCTTTGTTCTAATGATGAAAAAATACCTATCTTCTTTATTGTTTCAACAGACACAGTTTGTCAAGACAATAATTGATACATGTGAAGTGAGCAAGTCTTATTATTGCAAACTTGCCATAGCCTACTTCAGTAATACAAACCTTAGATTTCTAACATGTGATTGGTCAGACATGAACCATTAATCCAAATGAACCAGTCATTTGCTAGAAATCTAAGGCTTTGTCACAAGACATTATATTCTTGTGCCCGCTACTCCTTTAATAGTCTTTCTTCCATTTAAACAAAGTACTTGAGGTACCAGAATGATCTGTGTAGCACTTGATGTTTTTCATGTGTATTTTTGATGTATGTTTTGGACTTTGATGAAAGATAGATTAGGTGTGGACAATGTTGGCTGAAAAGAAACTGGCTTCAAGAATGGGTGTTGAGTTTCCATTTGTTGTCAAGTTCTATTTGAGCTGTTCCCAGCAACATCAGGGCTTCAATCCTTTGATAAAAAGGCAAAACATAAAAAGGAAATGTACAATATTTCTTTGGCAATTTAGCTGAAGGTAACATGAAAATCTACAAAATTTATATTTGATTTTAATACATGTCCATTGTATGATGAATTAACATACAGTTTATTGTAGCAGAAAGATGTAGTTGATTGACAATGAAGCGCCTAACAGTAAGAGTTAAAAAGCCCTTGATATTGATGAAAACAGCACTGTAACAATTACTGTCTCTCGTGTAATGTGATTGATCTGACTTTCAAGGTACTGACCTCTTTGTAGCCATCTTATTTGGAAGTATTTTTGGAGTTGATACAACTGCAGTTCAAAATTCTTTGTCTACTATTTTTGAAGCTTTAGCCTTGCCTTCCAAGATGCTTTTTGAAACCTTTGCAACAAATGGCTTTGGAGAGTTTGTGATTTTGAAGATTTGTAACATTGTATTATGATATTTTTTTCTGTCTTCAGTATTGCATTTTTTTCGTCAATTGTAATTTGTACCTCTGTAGGTGTCTTTTTAGTGTCTGAACTTTGTACACTAGGCCATGGTGTTGATAAACAAGTCACTATAAGCCGCAAGGTTCATCTGCACAAAAAATGTCCAATGTAGATCTTTGTCAAATTTAAAACAGCCTACATGAACCAGATAGATTCTAGATCAGATTGTGTGGTCTGATCTGGGACTTAAACTGTTTGGATATTTATTAAGATATCAAGACAGACGAAATTTTGATAAAATAGTCTGTAATACTGACAGAAGTAGTCATTTTGATTAACTTGTATTCAGTACTGAAAAAATGAAGTGTTGTCCCACAAAAAGAAGGGTATGTATTCACCTTTCATGTACAAACCTACTCAAGCTCGGTCTTATTTTGTCAGTGAAAAGTATCTCTACAGTTTGACAGATCTGAAGTTTGCATTTGTAATTTGAAAAATTTGTAGAACTCTCTGTAAATGTGGGTCTCTACTTGATTTTCTTATCGTTTACTATTGGCATTTAGTACTTTTCGCATTACAGAAATGGAGACACAGTGTACATGTTTAATAATATGCTTGTGCTGATAGTATTAAATTTTGCTGATCTATCAAGTGATTAAGGCTTAAGATGCAAGTTTCAAGTTGTGCAAGTGAGAGAAAGTTAAACATACAAAGTATTTTGAACTGTCTGGTTTTGCAATAACTTGTGGTGACATCTTGCTAAAAGTATAGTGAAATAGTTGGCCAAATAATTGTAATCTCATTAAGACATGAATTTAAGATATCTAACACATTGTATAGTAGACTGTATTATTGATATTTGAATCATGCTGAGATTTTTTTTTTCTTTTTCTGTTTTTCATTCCAACATTTTAACCCGTTACAGTATGACAACATTTCAGACTTGTCCGAAAGCATTTGCAGATGACATAAATTCTGATTAAAATGACGAGATAAGTCTTTGAATTGGTAAGACACATTGGTAAAATAAGAATAAGAATTATTACCATCATTTACTCCTTCACCTACAATGTTTTCAAAGCTTCTTTTTCTGGGTTGTAAGGCGTTAATGTATCAGAGAGTGTAACCTTTATTTTATTTTTGTGGTCTGTGCTTATAAGGATTGACTTGGAACAGTCTAACACTTTTTTGCAAAAGTATTTGAATATTAATCGTAAATCCCTAGAAATATTCTTCTAGGACTGCATGTTTAAGGATATGTTTAATCTTTGATAACAAATACCGCACCTTTTATTATGTTGCCTTCAAAGATGATGATCAAAATAATGTATACACCTCAATCTCTTTATAAGGCCATGAAAGGGATCTAAAGAAAATTGTATGTTAGCTATAAAACGTTGTTTTATCCAACAAAATTTATGGATTATTGAAAAATTATCAGGTATGGTCATTTTTCTTTTAATACATCTAATTTTTCGATTTTCAATTGTGTTATACTCAAAACCATAATAAAGAGCTTTTAGTGTTCTTGCTAAATTTTAAGATGATACAGTCTGTACAGTATGTTTACACAGTAGCAACTGTTTCATGGTGGCAGTGCAGGAATTGACTATTCTAATGCATATGAAAATTATTTGTTCTAGCTACCATTGTAGCTCAAGAACAGACTGGACAGTGCATGTGATTTGATATGAGAGATAAACATTCTGCTATGCTGGTACATTTAGGCAACAAAGCAGCTTTGAAATGGCAGATAATCAGGTTATTTTATCCCTGACTGAAAAAGTCCATATTTTGCTTAATTGCTACTGGTTAATATACAGAGGGTTAATATTGACCCTTTACCAAACAATTTTGTGAGGCGTCCTGCGTGGCTCAGTGGTAAAGTGTTGGAGTCGTAACCTGGAGGTCCCGGGTTCGAGCTCCACCTGATCTGCTGGGTCTTTCGTGGGAGTGTCCTTGGACAAGACACTTCAGAGCCCTAGCCTAGTATTAGTGAAACCCAGGAAATACATGAATATGTGAGCTGTCGCCGTGATATGACTGAAATAATGTTGAAAGCGGCGTAAAACACCATTCAATCAATCAGTCTTGTGTTCTAACAACCTAAAGAAGAGAGCTCTTGAAAACTTTGTGAAAAAAAAAAGCTGGTTACTAGCATTTTCTTCTTTTCTCACAAAGTTGAGTAACCTTTTGAAGGTAAAAACCATCACTTTAACCACTTTTAATTTGCTGTCTGCTAATGCTTTGAATTTTGAGATGTCAAAACTTCTATTGATTGGTAAAGACTTAAGTGGGTTGCGACTGACTCATAGTTGACAACATCTTGACCCTGGAGAGACAAGAAGGTGTGGTGCAATTTGTATTGAAACCAGAATGCCAAAAAAGGAATGTTTAAATCGTACAAGCCTTGTAGAGAGCTGGTGACTGATGTTCTTTACATGATGTGTACAGGGAGGAGCAGGATGAATTGCCGAAATTACAGAATAGGACAACCACAAATTGTTTTCACTATCTTAATGCATTAACCCTTAGGTTGCTAAGCGCGACATGACACGCTTTTACACAGTGTAAATCAAGATCAGATTGCATAAAATTTGCAGTCTGATCTTTGATCTACACTATCCGATTTGGAATCAACTTGAAATTGCAATATTTTGGTTTGTACTATTGAGTGAAAATTTTCATTTCATTTATTTAGCAAATTAAGGGTTACCACCCAGAGACAACTCTGTTTTTAGTTGCAGTAACATAAATTGAAAACATTGTGTGAACAGAAAAAGTTGTCTTTTCTGCTTTTCTTACACTATTTTTATGTGCATTCTGATATTAGATTTATGATGTTAGATATTTTTGACACATTGTAGTTATACAGCCTTAACTCTTTCAGCCCTAAATATATAAACTCAACATCTTTTGAGGGGTGAAAAAACAATCCACTAAAATTTAGAAAGATGTTTATCTTAAGGGCTTGACTATATACAGGGACAGTAAAGACCCAAGATCAAACTGTAAGTTCTCAGCAGTCTGATCTTGATCTATGTTGTCCACAAAAGCCCTGATTTTTTTCCTATTGAGCTGAAAGGAGTTGTTATGCTAGTATGAATTTTCTTTGACTCTACAAATAACAAAATTTTAGACTTGTTCTTGATAAAAGCATTTACAGACAACAAATAAAATGTGGATCAGATGATGCAATTTGACTTTGAAAGGGTTGGAAAGTTTGTTGGAAAAGAGAAAATGCTGTTCATTTTCTTCTATTCGAGCAATTTTTTCAAAAGCCAAGATTGTCTAGAATGCAAGAACTATGGATTGTTTGATAGATTTATCTCAATCTATGAGTTACAAATTGTTTTGCTTTCACTTGAAACATTCCAGGATAGTGATTGAGTACATACATCAGCAAAACAACAATACAGAGACCAACAGTACTATGGTTAAAACACAGTGTCAAGTGCTGCAACATGTTTTCCCCAACTGTCAGAGGTTTTCTCTCACTTCCCAAATAAATATGACCCTTATGTGATCGACTGTTACATATTTATCTGTCACAATAAACATGAACCATACCATATTAGACTTTCACACATTTATGTGTCAAATAAATTTGACCCATGATAGACCTACACATATTATCTGTCAAACTGATATGACCCATGATGGACTTTCACATATGTATATTTCATGCGAATGTGACTTATGGTAGACTTTCATGTATTTATCTGTCAAATTTAATTGATCTCTATGATAGACTTTTCACATATCTACATGCCAAATGAATAAAAATTATGACAGACTTTCACCTATATATATATTTTATGTCATAATTATATAATTATGAATTATAACAAATGAATTGTGTCAGATGAATTTGACATGGTTGTAGACTTCCACATTCTGTCAGATATTGTGACCCTGGGTAGAATTTCACATATATATCTGTGAACTAAATGTGAATCATGATAGACTTTCACACATTTATCAGTCAAAAAGCATTTACTCTCGTGATGGGCTTTCAGAGATATATATCTGTCAAATGATATGGCCCATGATAGAATTTCAGATATTGTCTATCAACTGAATATGTGCACAATAAATTTTCACATGTTTATCTTTCTAATGAATATGATGTATGATAGAGTTGCACATATTCATTATATTAAAGGAATTTGATCCATGCTACATATTCACATATTTATATATCAAATTAATTTGTGCAATGATAGACTTTCACATGCTCGTCTGTCAATCAGTAAGACCCATAATAGAATTTCACATATTCAGTGTCCAATAAATTTGACCTGTGATAGAATATCACATGCTAATCAGTCAAAATGAAAAAAAAAGATGACTTACATATTTACCTGTCAAAATTATTCAACATAGAGAGTTTCATATATTTATATATCAGATGAAATTGACCCATGACAGACTTTCATATATTTATCTGTCAGTAAAAACAGATCCATGGTAGACTTTTGCATATTTTACTGTTCAGATGAAATTAAACCATGATAGACTTTCACATACCATATTTATCTGTGAACTGAAACCCATGATAAACTATCACATATGTTATCCATTATAGAATTTCACATATTTATCTATCAAATGAAAACTATGATAGACTATCACAGTTACTCATGATAGATTTCAGCATATTTATTTGTCATATGCCATTATAGACTTTTGACTTGTTTATAATATCAACTAAATTTGCCCCTGATAGACTTTCACATATTTATTTGTCAAATTAATGTTACCAATGATAGACATCCCACATATTTATCTGTCAAATGAATGTGAATAATGATAGACCTTCACATATTTATCTGTCAGCTGAAATTTTTCCATGATTGACTTGCATGTATTTCTTTTCCCACAATGCCTAGTACTGGTGAAACCCAGGAAATACATAAATATGTGAGCTGTCACTGTGATAAGACTGAAATAATGATGAAAGTGGCATAAAACACCATTCAATCAATCAATCAATTTTCTGCACAATTGGCTTTCACATATTTATCTGTCAAATGAATTTGGTCCATGATGGGCTTTTACATATTTATCTATGAAACAAGTATGTCTAATGATAATCCTTCACATATTTATCAGTCAACAATGATTTTTCACATATTATCTGTCAAATGAATATGTCTAATTATAATCTTTCACATATTTATCTGTCAAGTGAATATGATGATTTTTTGTTTTTTGGTTTCCTTTTTTTTTGTATGCTATTGAATTTAGGGATATTCATTTCTTTGTAGAAGCCTATCAACTTTTGAAAATTAGTGATTTTAGATCATTTTGTATTTTTCAGAGAATTTGTCATTGTCTTAACTTTAAAAGTCTTTTATACCATAGCTGCTATGTGTGTAAAAGATGCTTGAAAACTGGAAACCAATTAGTCTTTTACTGCACAATCCTGAATTTAAACAACCCTGAGGAAATAGTCTTTTGAAAATCTT
The DNA here is from genome assembly GCA_945859785.2 of Tridacna gigas. Lineage (NCBI taxonomy): Eukaryota > Metazoa > Mollusca > Bivalvia > Cardiida > Cardiidae > Tridacna > Tridacna gigas. The sequence goes on along the minus strand of OX244036.2, from coordinate 27,986,971 downwards.
GTGGGAATAGGAGAAATGCTGGTAACCAGCATTTTCTTTTTTTTCCACAAGGTTTCCTACACTTTCACAGACAATTACCATCATTCCTGACACAATTCAATATGTTGTCTGCAATTAATGCTTACATACTGGACTGGTCTAAAATTTTGTTGATTGGTAAAGAGTAAAAGGTTCAATCAAACACGATTATTATTGCAGACAAAAAGTTGGTCTCATTTGCAAATATTCAGATCAAGTTTTGAGATGAGATGACTCTCTCGTAATATTACTGCTGTTTTATGTCCATATGTATATATACATGTACTCATACATGTATTTTTTTTTTCAGGAAAATGCAATATATGTATTAGACTTTTTGATAAATAGTCTATATTATTTAAAAGTTCAAACAACATATATGTAGATCTATCACTTTTGTATGGTGTATTTTGTTTTGTACCTGTGGTAGTTGTTTGGTGTAGCATAAAAGAAATGTTTCAAGTCATAGCAATATTGTTTAACTCTTTACCAAACAACAATATTTTGGACTGGTCCAAATTGAAAGCATTAGCAGACGACAAATTAAATGTGTCTAAAATGATTGCATTTGTTTCTGAAAGGTAGGAAAACATTGTGGGAAAAGGAGAAAATGCTGGTTAACAGCATTTTCTTCTTTTCCCACAATATTTTCAAAAGGCTTCTTTCTCAGGGTCATTAGAAGTCAGGAGTGTGTGGTAAAGGGTTAACTCCATACCAAACAATTTCGATTTTATTTCTATTTCAATAATTTTGTTCGTAGGGTTAGGTTTTAAATATCGGTCTGCCATGCAAAGCCTACATATGTATTTCTAAGTTGGAAAAGGTAACATTCGTTTACATTATTTTCATGACAAATAAGAAAAACAAACGAAGAAGGCAAAACTATCTGAGTGTCCCTTTTGGTAAATGTCATTCAGAGCACCTACCAAATGCATTATACTGAGTAAATTGTCACATTATATGGACCCATCTCGCCAAAAATCGGCTGAATTATATAGTAGAGTGGTCCTTTGCCATACAGAAAATTTATCAACAGCAAAAAGTTTTAACTCAAGTCAGCCAGTGGGGACTGCACAGAGAGCATGACTCATTTGAAACAGATTTCAATTTTTCTTTATACTCGCATTTGAAACGGTATATTTTATATGGTTCATATCTTTGGCCATATGTAGAACCTATTTTAATTTTTTTTATCTGATGCAGACAACTTTTTAGTTGTCTTGCATACAGACCCTTGTTGAAAAATGTTGTGGTAAAAGAAGGAATTACTCATAAATGAGAATTTTTTTTTCGTTTGCTACAGATTTTTCGAATGCATTCATGTATTAGTTTTTTCAGCGCCATATGCAGAAACTGGGGCTTTACTGACAGCATAGATCAAGATCAGACTGCACAGAATGTGCTGTCAAATCTTGGATCCATTACGTCAGCTTTTTAAGTCTGATGAACATTTTTCTGAGTTTCAGTAGATTGTATTATCAGCTGTCAGAAGAGGTCAAGTTTATATATTTGGTGCTGAAAAAGTTAAACCTTAACCCTTTACCACACAATCCTGAGGTTTAACAAACATGGGAAAGGAGCCTTTTGAAAAAATGGTGGGAAAAGGAGAAAATGCTGGTAACCAGCATTTTCTCCTTTTTCCCACAATGTTTTCTACTCTTTCAGACACAAATTCCATCATTTGAGCCACATTTAATTTGTTGTCTGCAAATGCTTCCAATTTGGATGCGTCTAAAATTTTGTCATTTGGTAAAGGGTTGATTCATGTTGAACATCCATACTAAACAAAGTTGTGTGTTGCCATTTTCTTTCAGACAGAATGATGATCTGTTTATCCTTTTCTTTCAGCAATGAGGCCATATCTGTGGTAAAAATTTTAAGAGTTCTACGTGTGTTGCGTCCCCTCAGAGCCATCAACAGAGCCAAGGGTTTGAAGGTAGGTATTGAGAACCAATTAGATATTTAGTAACCCTTTACCAAAACAAACCCAACTTTTAACAACCATTTTGAAGAAGGCTGTTTAAAATATCGTGGGAAAATGAGAAAATTATAGGAACCAACGTTTTGTCCTTTTCTGAAATGTTTTATATGCTTTCCAAGATGACTCTCAAAGGGGTTACAATCAATTTACCATCTGCAACTGCTGTCCATTTATACAAGTCTTAGATTCTGTTGTCTGGTAAAAGTGATTAATCTTGGAAATTACATAATGACAAAAAAATACTTTTTTATTGGCACCAAAGGAAGTAACTCTTTACCAAACGACAAAATTTTGGACTGGACCAAATTGAAAGCATTTGCAGATGACAAATTTAAATGCTGCTCAAATGATGATTTCTGTCTTTGATAGGGTGGATAACATTGTGGGAAAAGGAGAAAATGGTGGTTACCAGCATTTTCACCTTTTCCTACAGTGTTTTCAAAAGCATTCTTCCCCAGGGTCATGAAAACCTGGGATTGTTGGTAAAGGGTTAAGGCTGATAGTCTATAGTCTATGAACTTTGTCCAAGATGCTTATGTTACAACAATTGCCATCTTTTTTTTCCTATTTTATCACAGCATGTTGTGCAGTGTGTTATTGTGGCCATTAGAACAATCAACAACATTATGTTGGTGATGGTGTTACTACAGTTCATGTTTGCTGTCATTGGTGTTCAGCTGTTCAAGGGAACTTTCTGGTCCTGTAACGATGGGTCTAAACTGACAGAGGTTGAGTGCAAGTAAGTTGATTTATCTTGTTACATCATGTATACAACTTTTTAGGGGCAGAGCCTAGTTGCTCATTCGATAATGCAAATGGCTTGAAACAAGGGGCCACTGTTAAAATTCAAGGCTTGGCCAAGTTCTTTAGAAGGATTGTCATTGCAACATGATTCATTCCTGTACCACAGCTGAACTTTTTTGCTGCTGATACCTATGTAGGAAAAGCAGCCTGGGTCAGAAAGGATGTTGCACAAAGTCCTGGTAAAAGAAACTCCAGGAAAGCTTGGATATGTGCACTGGTCCCTACTCCCTATGCTGAACCTGGAATGATAACGACATTGTGTTTAATACCAAACAAACATAAAGAAGTTTGGAAAGCATGACGGTACAATAAGAGAAAAATTTTGAATGTAGATGAATATGTTTTGATATTGTAAAAATTTAAAAGTCACATAAATTTAACCACAAGGAATTTTGAGTTTGAAAACTTCAGAAACTGTCTTAATCCAATTCATTTGGCCTACAGCTGTAATATTTGGTATGTGGCATTGTCTCAGGGACCTTTACCATGAGTGTTAAGAGTTTAGCCCAGGGGCCAAAATTGATCCATATGTCACGTAGGCTTGTTATAGTAAAAACTTTCATAATATTTGTGTACCAAATATATGTTCTCAGTTTAGTGGTAAGGAGCCATTATGGCCTTCTTTTACTTACTGTTTATGAGTAAATAGACACTTTATTTTCATCATAAAAGTGGTTAGAAGGTACCTTCCTTTGGAGAAAAGTCAGAAAAAAATATAACACCAATTAAATGAATTGAAACAGATATCCGTAAGTTATGAATAATATAATTTGCTAAATTTGCTAAATTTCAGTTTGTTAATACAATTAGCTAAATTTCAGTTTGTTAATACAGTCATATATATTTTGGGGCCAAATTGTGCTTAAAGCATGACAAATGTCTTATCATGAATTACAGAGGGAATTACATAGAGTATGTTGGAGGTAGCGAGGACAGCCCTGTTGTTAGGGAGAGGGAATGGTCCAACAATCCCTTTAACTTTGATGATGTCATGCAGGCAATGATGACACTTTTCACTGTCTCCACATTTGAAGGATGGCCTGGGTAATTGTTTATATTTTCATACTGACTCTTCACAGAATGATCCAGGGCCCATATTCAGCAAACCCATCTGATTTGCTTTCTTAGCCTCAATTCTGATTGGCCAAGCCCTGTAGCTCAGTCAGTAGCATACAGGACTTGAGAACAGAAGGTCGCAGGTTCGATCCCCGTCTCGGCCAATTTATTTCCAAGGATTGATGATAGTCATTGCGACAGGATTCATTCCTTCTCACCGCTGACCTTTGTTTTGACAATGGCTATGTGGGAAAGCAGCCAGTGGCTTGGAAAGAATATTGTGCAAAGTACTGGTAAAAGAAACGCCAGGAAAGCATGGATAGGTGCACTGGCCGCCAGATATAACTGAAATAATGTTGAAAACAGCATTAAACACCATACAATCAATCAATCAATCAATTCTGATTGGCTGAAAGGTTGTGCTAAAATATGATTGGCTAAATTTTGGTTAACTCTTTACCACACAATCCAATTTTTAAGGACCCGGAAAGAAAAGGCTTTCGAAAACATTGTTGGAAAAGGAGAAAATGCTGGTAACCAGCATTTTCTCCTTTTCCCACAATGTTTTCTATCCTATCAAAAAGAGAAATCATCAGTTTAGCAACACTTAATTTGTCATCTGCAAATGCTTTCAATTTGGTTCAGTCTAAAATTTTGTCGTTTGGTAAAGAGTTAAGCCAATCAGAAGTTGTATTACATTGAAATTTAGACGATTCTTGAGAATTAGACTAAGAATTTTATTTAGAAGGGTTGGTGTATACTGACCCTGTTTCTAGCTACCTGAGCACAAAGTGCTCAAGGTGAGCTTTTGTGATTGTGCTGCGTCGGTTGTCTGTGACATGTTGTCAACTTTTGTCTTGTGTACACTGTAGAGAGTACATTTTCAATCTAATACTCATGTACATTGGTCAGAATGGTTGCCTTTATGAGGTTGCGAACAAGTTGAAAAATGGGTCACATCGAGTCAAAAATTAGGTTAATGGGTAAAATCTTTGAAAAAACTTTGTGTATGCTCTACAGACCACATTTTCAGCCTGATATTCATGACACTTGATCAGAATGTTTGTCTTGATATTTTGAAGAAGACTGAAAATGGGTTACATTGGGTTAAAAACTAGGTCACTGGGTCACATCTTAAAAAAAGCTTTTGTTCACTCTAGAGGCCACATTTCTGTCCAATACCAGTTTGTCAGAATCTTTTTCTTGATGATATCTCAGATGAGCTTGAAAATAGGTCACTTATGGTCAAAAACTGTATAACCAGGTCAAATCTCAGAAAAACCTTGTGTACACTGAGGGGACAAATTGTCAGTCCAGTGCTCATGAAAGTTGTGCCAAAATGTTTCTCTTGATGATATCTCGGACAGCTTGGAAAATGAGGCATTTGGGGTCAAAAAGTAGGTCACTGAGACAAATCCTAGAAAAGCTTGTGTACACTCTAAGAGGCCACATTTTGGTCCAATACTCATGAAAGTTTGTAAGACTGTTTTTCATGATATCTCAGAAGAGATTGGAAATGGATCATGTTAGGGCTATCATGGCCCTCTTGTTTTAGAATACTGAGCAAGAAGGCTTTTGGAAACATTTTGGGAAATGATGGAAATTGCTTGTAGGAATGAAAAATATGATGCGTGTGGGGGGGAGGGGAGGACTTTATTTCATTGAGTGAACACTGAGTGCTTTATCGCAAAAAGCTTATATTGCCCAGTTTATCATTTACCCTACAACCCAGATTTTATTGACCCTGAATAAGTGAAAACAGTGTTGGAAAGGAGAAAATTTGTTAACCAGTATTTTCTACATTTTTGCCAATATATTCTATCCTGTTAAAGATAAATACCATCATTTTGATATTGATAATTTGTCATCTGCAAATATTTTCAATTTCAGCTGATCTAAAATTTTGTCGTCTTGGAAAGAGTAAATCACACATACCTATATTTTTTGTCTGTTTCAGATTATTGTACATATCCATAGACTCAAATGGGGAAGGAGTTGGTCCTAAGTACAATGAACGACCAGGAGTTGCGGTGTTCTACTTTGCATTTATCATTGTCATAGCCTTTTTCATGGTGAACATCTTTGTAGGTTTTGTGATCGTCACATTTCAGAATGAGGGAGAACAAGAATACAAAAATTGTGAACTTGACAAAAATCAGGTGAGGGATGTAGTACTCAATAGTTCATTGGGTGACAATACTTCATTATTTTCTACTTGGTATCGGTAAATTACTCTGGAATGTTGCAAACATATTAATTTTAGTTTTAAAACAAGTTATTCAGTCATCATTTTTTTAACTCTTTACCACACAATCCCGACTTTTAACAACCATGTGAAAGAAGCCTTTTGAAAAGCTTGTGGGAAAAGGACAAAATGCTGGTAACCAGCATTTTCTCCTTTTCTCACAATGTTTTCTACCCATCCCAAAACAATTTTCAATTTTTCAGTCACATTTATATTGTCATCTGCAAATGCTTTGAATTTGGACCAGTCTAAAATTTTGTCCTTTGGTAAAGAGTTAAATGATATGAATGAAATTTAGTTCTATTTCATACACAGAATTTTTCACATTCTTTTATTGGGCCTGTAAGTCTTGCAAAGCACAAATTTCCATAACTTTCACTGCCTGATTGTATCTTGTTACTAGAGATGTTTGAAATAATTAATAACCCATTACCACACAATCCCGACTTTTAGCACCCCTGAAAAAGAAGGCTTTTGGAATTTGTGTGGATAAAGGGGGAAAATGCTGGTTACTGGTCACCCTTTCAAAGACAACTTCCACAGCTTGAGCCACAATTAATTTGTTGTCTGCAAATCCTTTTGGATTTAGATAAGACCAATATTTTGTCATTTAGTAAAGGGATAGATGAGGAAAGAAAACTGATGTGCTATTCATTGAAACTGTGGCAATTGTAACACAGAAATGCTCGAGAAAGTAATTTCAGAGCATATACAGGTTGCCAACCAGTATTTAACAGGGTTCATTTTCTTTTGTAGCGGAAGTGTATCGAGTTTGCGCTGAAAGCAAAGCCTATCCGTCGCTACATACCAAAGGCAAGATGGCAGTATAAAATGTGGTGGGCTGTCACCTCACAGGCTTTTGAATATATTATATTTGGGCTGATTATGGTGAATACTGTTGCCTTGGCAATGAAGGTGAGATACTCAAATTCAAATATTTTGTTAAATCCAGTATATTTGTCTTACAAGATTTTCTTGAGCTGGATGTTGCATATTATAAAAAGAAAAGTTTACTTTGAAATCAGAAATTTGATCCATAATTTGTAAACAGCAATTTTAAAATAACTGATTCTTACAAATACTTTGGTATATAGGTTATTCATTAACTATTTCATTGCTAAAGTTACTACAATTATCTTTCACAGAAAGTTCACCCATTTTTTTTTTCAACAGAATAAACCATGTCAATGCCCTCTCATTCTTGTAGTTTACTTATTGCAAGCAGTTTTTGCATTTAACATTGTTGTCGTAAAGTTTGTAATGAGAATGATATACATCTGTTTCTAGTTGCTAGGTGAGCTTCTCATGACTTTGATGTATGATTTTATTACATTGCCATAAGGGTCTTAACCCTTTCCCAAACGACAAATTTTGGACTGGTCCAAATTGAAAGAGTTTGCAGACAACAATTTTAAATTTGATGAAAATGGCAGAAAGGTCTCAAAAAGGGTAGAAAACACTGTGGGAAAAGGAGAAATTGCTCATTACGAGCAATTTCTCCTTTTCTCACAGTGTTTTCAAAAGACTTCTACTGCAGACACGTGAAAACCATGGCTTGTTTGGGAAAGGGTTAAGACTTTATACCCATAGATTGTCAGAAGAATGGCATACATTTAGATACTATCAGAGAATGAAAAAAGGCCAAATTTCAAGGCTGTTTTGGCCAGAATAGCTTGCCAAATTTTAGCCAGTGTAGATCCAAGACCATGCTCAGAGTCACAATACAATACCAATCATGGGCTGGATAATTTCAGGATGACTGGCCAATAAGCAGAAAAGCTTCAGTCTCTGAGTGGGTCCTATCTGTCAGTCTTACATCATTTTCTTGAATTAACTCTTTACCACACAATCCTGACTTTTAACAACCTTGAGGAAGAAGGCTTTTGAAACCAGTGTGGGAAATGGAAAAAATGCTGGTTACCAGCATTTTCTCCTTTTCCCACAATATTTCTACCCTTCCCAAAACAGATTTCAGCTTTTCAGTGACATTTATTTTGTCGTCTGCAAATGCTTTCAATTTGGACTGGTCTAAAATTTTGTTGTCTGGTAAAGAGTTAAATCTCAGGGCTAGAACCCTTTGTAAACCACATTATCTGCCTTTTCTATTTTCAGTATCACGGCCAAAGTCAGACCTATTCACAAGTATTAGATTATCTCAACATGTTCTTCACTGCTGTTTTTACCCTAGAATTTATACTGAAACTTGCAGCATTTAGGTTTAAGGTAAGATCATCTTGCTGTTAACTCCATACAAAAAAACACAATGTTAGATTTGCCTAAATTGAAAACATTCGCATGTGACAAATAAAACATGGCTGAAATGATGGAATTTGTCTTTGCGAGGATAGAAAACATTGTGGTAAAGGAGGAAATGGTGGTTATCAAAGCTTTCTTAGGGTTGTTAACCCTTTCCCAAACAAGCCCTGGTTTTCACGTGTCTGCAATACAAGTCTTTTGAAAACACTGTGGGAAAAGGAGAAATTGCTCATAACGAGCAATTTCTCCTTTTCCCACAGTGTTTTCTACCCTTTTTGAGACCTTTCTGCCATTTTCATCAAATTTAAAATTGTTGTCTGCAAACCCTTTCAATTTGGACCAGTCCAAAATTTGTCGTTTGGGAAAGGGTTAAAATGCAGGTTTATTTGGTAAAGGGTTAAATATGTTTATCCTATACAACAAATGCATGTAGATTGTCTTATAGCTGATCACTTTTGAAAACATTGCTGGTAATGAAAATTTTAACCCTTCACCAAACAGTGCAGAGTTTTTAACGACCCTTTTGAAAACCTTGTGGGAAATGGAGAAAATGCAGGTAAAGAGCATTTTCTCCTTTTTCTCACTATGTTTTCTACCCTTTCAAGGGAAAATCCCATGTTTTTAGCCTTGTTTTATTAGTAGTCTACAAATCATTCCATTCATCTTGGACAAGTTGTAGATTTATCCCCTGTATTCAGTAGTGGCTATACCATAAACCAACAGATTAGGAAATTTTAGTATTCACTAATTCCTTATATTTTATACATGTATTTCTATGTTGCCATTTTAAAGCCATCTTTACATGCAAATGAAAATTAGCAGTCATTATTGGTATTGTAAAGAAAAAATTGCAAAACAGAATCTGGTTTAATGCCCATTTAACTCTTTACCAAATGACCAAATTTTAGACAAGTCCAAATTGAAAGCATTTGCAGACGACAAAATAAAGGTAAATCAAAAATTGAAATTTGTTTAGGGAAAGCTAGAAAACGTTGTGGGAAAAGGAGAAAATGCTGGTTACCAGCATTCTCTCCTTTTCCCACAATGTTTTGAAAAGGCTTCTTTCTCAGGGTCGTTAAAACCCGTGATTGTGTGGTAAAGAGTTAGATATTTTGAATTACAGTTATTTCAAAAAATATGTTAATTATGATTGTTTTCATATGTATTACTAGTATATGCCTGAAATTTTTTGACTCAAATACATGTGTCACACGTGGATAAAATAACACACAACAGAAAAAAAATCTGTATCTATATACTGTGAAATAAAGTTCCAAATTGCAACATTTTGATTTGCGATTTGATTGGTCAAAATTTACACTATGATATTTATGCCATTCATGAAAATAACCTTACTAGCTACTACACAATTGTTTATTTGTTTACCAATTTACGAATAAAATGTCAAGAACTGTGAAATTTTGTCGTCGAAAGTTGTAAATGTATAATAAAAGGAATATCATGTTGTATTAACTTTCCCGATATTTGTTGTTTGTATTTACTTCTCGCTGCGTAAGAAAATTTTGACATCTTGCTCGACCTTCGGTCAAATTTTCTCATGCTGCTTGAATTAAATACAAGCACCAGGAGAGTTACTATATAACATTCCGTATATATTACATTGTAGAATTACTTCGGTGATCCCTGGAATGTGTTTGATTTTGTGATTGTACTTGGAAGTTTTATAGACATCATCTACACTGAAGTTAATGTGAGTATAATGTCTTCATCTGATCTCTTCTTCTTTCTTCCTGTTTTTTATGTCTGTTAACCCTTAGGGTGCTCTGCACACCCAGGCTTGAGATGCTTTTATTGACTGTAGATCAGCATCAGACTAACTCAATAAGTGTATCCTAAGTCAGTATTAACTCTTTACCATATGACAAAATTTTAAACTTATCTAAATTGATAGTATTTGCTGACGACAAAATAAATTTGACTCAAAAATTGAAATTGGTTTTTGGAAAGGTAGAAAACGTCGTGGGAAAAGGAGAAAATAATAGTTACCAGCATTTTCTCCCATTCCCACAATGTTTTCAAAAGGCTTCTTCCATAGGGTTTTTAAAACTCAAGATTTTGTGGTAAATGGTTAACAAACCATTCTAAGTATTATTCCAATTCTAAATTCCATAACGAGCCACCAGATTGGTTAAGATGTTCTATCTCAGCCAGTAAGCTCTTTACCAAACTATAAGAATTTGGACTTGTCTAAACTGAAAGCACTTGGAAACGATAAATTTAACTTGAAACATGAAATTTGTCTTTCATAGAGTAGAAAACAAGGTGGGAAAAGGAGAAAATGCTTGTTACCGGCATTTTTTCCTTTTCCCACAATGTTTTCAAAAGGCTTCTTCCTCAGGGTCATTAAAAGTCGGGATTGTGTAGTAACAGGTTAAATGGCTAGTGATGGATTTTTAGACATTGATTTGAATTAAAGGTGGCAGATGATTGTGGCTTAGATTACAGATGCAGTAGTGTCTTATTTTGGATTTACACTGTCCAGTATTTTTGTGATGTTCATGCAAAAATAGCAGTGCAGTTATATCATATAGGCTGGTTCTAGTCATAATTTCATTTACTAAGCACTCTGAGGGTTGAACTACCTTATTTAGGCTTCTGCTAACATTTCCTTCCTTTATTTAAGCTCTGCTTTTTTTCAAAGTAAAACATCAAGGTATTTTCATAGCCCTGTCATGGTCTGCATCGTGATGGTGGTGCAAAAACTGTGACAATTTAACTTAGCTGTTATTTCAACATGGACTAGTTGTTAACTATCAAAAAGGGGAACCCATACAACAGGGCTAGGTAACCATCGAAATATATATGACATTGTTATGCCCCTTTTTTGACACAGAATTTTCACTGGAAAATCAATTTGTTTCTAAAAGCAACTATAGGCAAGCATTGGCACCCACCCACATGTAGTGTGCTATTTTTTTTTTGGAGAGGGGGGTGAACTTACTATCTGACATTTTACACAGCAGCAGTGGAAAGAAGTTGCTCCTTTTCCCACAAATATGTTTAATTTATGTGTCACTTGCTGTTGTCACTGTAAAAAAATTAACCTACATAGTAATGGGTTGAAATGTTATTATCAAGATTGAATTGTTCTAGAGTTCTAGAATATCAGCATAATCTTACATAAAGAAGATTTGATTATCAACATCAATTGATCACCTACATAGCAATTATCCAGCTTGTTTGACTAAACTCTTTACCAAACTACCGATTTTTAGACTGGTTCAAATTGAAAGCATTTGCAGACGACAAATGTTGCTGAAATGGTGGGATTTGTCTTTGAATGGGTTGAAAACATTGTAGGTAAAGGAGAACATGCTGGTTACCAGCATTTTCTCCTTTTCCCATGATGTTTTCAAAAGCTTTTCTGTCAGGGTCATTGAAACTCATGATTGTTTGGTAAAGGGTTATACACTTTCCAAAAGATTCTGATGTCCCAAGTTTTCAATCTTTAATTTCAGAAAAGCTTAACCTCAAAGATTGGCACACTTTTTGAAAAAATTCCAATCCAAACAGAGCAGACATACACTTTACTCACACAAGTGGCATTTTCAAGATTTATTTTTTCAGCATTTTCAATTTTCATTCTTGTCAAAATGTTTGAAATGTTTGAATTATTTTTCCTTTGTTTACAATTGGATTATTCAGCTGTTATTCACCAGTCTTTTCCAATGCTTTCTTTTCTTTGCTTTTTCTCTTTTCTTTCTTTATGAAAAACTTTTCATTGATAATGCTGTGTGATGTTGCTCCAATGTTTGTGTACTCCCAAAATTTAAGCTGCTCTATTGTAATACACTACCTTACCTGTTATTTGCAGGTATTGGGAGGGAAATGAATATTGCAAAAATGAGCAATTTATGATTTTAGTTCTCCTTTTCCTGTCATAATAATGAGACAAGGAAACTACTATTTCAACATATAATGTACACTGTATATGGGTTATCAGTAATAATGGCAATAATTACAAGATTGTTGCCAAAGATCTACATAGTCCATTATCAGGAGTGAATGAGCAGAAATCCATGTACCTGGACTTAATAAATAATTAGCCAGTCAATTTCAACAGAGCATTTGGTTTCTTTTTCTTTTATTGAATGTACTCCAATTTTAACAAATAATAGCTGAAATATGTAAGCCATTAAATATTCCACATATCCTTGGAAATGAGTCAGATTCAGTGTGTGGCTGGAGCCCATCTATCATCAAGCCAGCCAGATTTAATGTTTGGCATGCAGTATACTAACCCCAAATGAGATTACACATATGTTCTACTTGTTATGCTGCTATGGGCTAACAGAGAGCCGAGGTTTGTTATTTGTGTTTGCATGGCAGTGTTAGGTCAACTCATTACCTTCAGCTGATAACTTGTTTTGTAGCAGATTTATCCTAAAAGCATTGTGGTTAAGGGAGAAACTGCTATAATCAGTAATTTCTCTTTTTCCACATTTTCATGTGCTTTCTTGTATTAAACGTAAATTCATGTTGAATGTCTACATTTCACAAAGATGTTCTTACAGATATCTGCTGCAAATTTGTATCTGGAGGAAATAAGTTAATTGCATGACCTTCATGTTACAGCATTCCCTGCATGTACATTTATAAAGTCACCGAATTTTTGTATAGACTCAGGAAGGGAGAGAGGGAGAGAGAGAGAGAGAGATTGGGAAACAAGTTTTCATCATTTGTTTTCATTCTATTTTCCACCCTGCATCAGTAAAGTCTGTCAATACAGTATACATGTACTAACTTGTACCTACAGGTACCTGTACTATGCATGACTCTCCCCGCAAAGCTAATAGTTACAGGTTGATGTATAGAGAGTCTGTGTAGTGATCAACAGTGAGGGGAATGATTTTTGTAAGACTTTCATCAACATTTAGAACAAAGGATTTCAAACTTCAACCAAGGTCTTATTAGCCCTCTGTGATACTGGTTGAGTTGTGGCTTTATGGTACAAACAGGGAGAGGAGATGAATTATGAAGGAAATTTGGAGAGCAGGAATGAGTGAGAGGAATTAATAAGAAAGATATAATATAAATGAGTAAAATAGATGGACCCCAATCATGTCAACCCATGACAGTTTGTTGCAAAAATCTGAAAAACATTGATGTTGTAAAATAGTGATTTTCATGAGACATGCATTTATGTTTGAAAACATTCTTGCAAATGTATTATGATGAACACTAATTAGGGTGTAATACAAGAACACACATGAAGACTTTGCTGTAAAAGGGAAAAATAAGCTATTTTTTGAGAGCAAATTCTCATTTTGCCACAAAGTTTACATGAGTTGTATGCACGTTAGATGAAAAAAATATGCCTGCAGCAGGTCAAGGTTTTCCTAAAGTGACATGTTTCAACCCATATTGTTGATGTCTGTGGTTGTTATGTTGTTAAAGACTGGTTGTAAGAGTAGTAGATAGATCAGAATGTGACGATACATTTTAGCCATGCTCTGGCAAAAGGGGGTTTAATGCATCTCCGTGATCCATTATACCAAACAAGACATCCTGTAATTAGGGATCCATAAAATGCGCTTTGTCTAACAACCGACTAAATCAAGAGGTTGAAAAGTCCTTTGACATGCAGAAAATTGACTAATAGCAAAAGGTTTCGGCCCAGGTCAGCCTGCACAGAATGTGCAGGCTAACCTGGGTATGTACTTTTTGCAGATGCATTAAGACCCCTTTTCACAAAGCATGGCACATATATGAGTGGTGCTCTTGCAAAAGGTGGTTTAACCCTTTACCAGACGACAAAATTTTAACCTTGTCCAAACTGAAAGCATTTGCAGACGACAATTTCAATGTGGCTCAGATGGTAAAATTTTCGCTTGATGGGGTAGAAAAAATTGTAGGAAAAGGAGAAAATGATGGTTACCAGCATTTTCTCCTTTTCCCACAATGTTTTCAAAAGGCTTCTTTCCCAGGGTTGTTAAAAAGCGGCATTGTGCAGTAAAGGGTTAAATCATCTGCATGATGCATTATGCCAAGCAAATTATCAGTCATATGAGTCAAAACTTTTCAAAGATGCATTAACTCTTTACCAAACGACAAAATTTTCGACCAGTCGAAACTGAAAGCATTTGCAGATGACAAAACAGATGTTACTCAGAAATTGAAATTTGTTTTAGGAAGGGTAGAAAACATTGTGTGAAATGGAGAAAATGCTGGTTACCAGCATTTTCTCCTTTTCCCGCAATGTTTTCAAAAGCTTTCTTTCTCAGGGTCATTAAAAGTCGGGATTGTGTGGTAAAGAGTTAAAACACTTTTCACAGAGTGTGGCTCATATGTATATTTCACCAATCATTCATTTTATATGACATATACTTTTGCATTTCATTATGACTTATATATGGATGACAAAAGCTAGTAATTTGGAAAGTTAGAGTAGCCTATATAAAGGAATTTCAAAGTTGGTTTCAGTTATTAACTCATTACGGCTCAAAAAATTGATTTTCAGATGACTAAGTAAATGTGACTAAAAAAAAAAAAGAAAGTTGTTTTTGGAAGGGTTAAATATATTGTTGGAAAAGGAGAAAATGCTGGTAACAAGGATTTTCTCTTTTTCTCCCAAATATTTTCAAAAGCCTTCTTCATAACAGTTGTTAAAACTCGGGATCATGTGGTAAAGCATTGCAAGTTCAAGGCTGTATTGGCAGAATAGTATATGGGAAGCTATGACTGCAGATCAAAGATTAGACTGCATATTAACAGCAATCTATGTCTAAAGATATAAGGTTGCTTATTTTTTATAACATTATACAGTTAGGAATGTGGGATGGCTGTTTTCTTTGGAATTGTTTCAAAGAACATAAATAATGATATCTTGAAATTTATGATAAGCAGTGCATGGGTAGACTTAGTGGTAATTTTTGCATGCTTTGGTAATGTCACAGTTGTCCGACAATATATGACACATTTGTATAGATCAGCTAAATAGTAAAAGAAAATTGATTTGAAGTAAAGATATTGTAGCTGAAATGGTGCTTGATGTAATTGTTTGAAGTGGATATAATTACTACAGCTGTAGCCGATGATCTTTATTTCTTACAAACCCTGAGGAAGACAGCTTTTTGAAAACATTGTGGGCAAATTTTCTGACAATGTTCTCAAAAGCCTTCTTCCTCAGTGTGGTTAAAACAACAGGATTGTTTGGGAAAGTGTTATGAAGTATACTAGGTGCATGGTTTGGGTTAGAACATTCCCTTGGGCACAAATAGGTGTCAGTTAAATCTTTTCAAAATGCATGGGACTTCAACTCTACAGGATGCCAATATTTTAAGACTTGTCAATTTTGAAAGCATTTATAGACAACATTGTAGATGAAGCTGAAGGGGTTATACTTGTCTTTGAAAGAATAGAAAACTATGTGTGAAAAAGAAAGAAGATAGGGGACCAGCATCTTCTCCTTTTCCACAATGCTTCTGAAAGCTGTCTTCTTCAAGGCAGTGAAACCATTAGATTATTTGGTTAATCCTTTACCACATAATCCCGACTTTAAACGACCCCGATGAAGAAGCCTTTTGAAAACATTGTGGGAAAAGGAGAAAATGCTGGTAACCAGCATTTTTTCCTTTTCCCACAATTTTTTCTACTCTATGGAAGACAAATTTCATGTTCTGAGTTACATTTTTATTGTTGTCTGCAAATGCCTTCAATTTGGAAAAGTCCAAAATTTTGTTGTTTGGGAAAGAGTTAAGGGATGAAGCAGAAAGAAAGGCTAATGGAAAGGCACTAGAACTGGTCAATCAGGGACAGAAGTTGGTAACTCACAAAGAGTTGACAATGTTCAGTATGAGTCAATGATGAAGGATTAACCAGACGACAAGTTGTAGACTTGTCAAACCTTAACTCTTTACCACACAATCCCGAGTTTTGACGACCCCCGGGAATAAGGCTTTTGAAAACATTGTAGGGAAAGGTGAAAATGCTGGTAACCAGCATTTTCTCCTATCCCCACAATGTTTTCTACCCTTCCAAGGGCAAATTTCAGTTTTTGAGTCACATTTGATTTTCGTCTGCAAATGCTTTCAATTTGAACCAGTCTAAAATTTTGTCGTTTGGTAAAGAGTTAAAGCATATTCAGATGAAAAATCTGTCTTTTGAAATTGTAGAAAACATTGTGTGAATAGTAGAAAATGCTGGTTATCAGAAGCTGTTTCTGGGTCATTGAAACATGGGATTGTTCAGTGAGTGAACTCTTTTTCACGTGCCAAATAATGGATAGAACCAGGTGTTCTAAATTCAAAGGGTTTATTTGGGTTAGAAGATGTTGCAAAATATTAGACTACTTAGATCCATGGTATGCATAGAATATTCCGTAAAGTTTGATCTTGATCTACTCTGCCCAAAATAAGTACTAAAATCCAAAATTAGCACTTATACCTTGACCACTCAATCCTGAGTTTTAACGACCTTGATGGAGAAGACCTTTGAAAGCATTGTGGGAAATGGAGAAAATGCTGGTAACCAGCATTTTCTCCTTTTCCCACAATGTTTTCTGTCTGATCAAGGACAAACTTTGTCATTTTAGCCACCTTTAAATTTTCATCTGCAAATGCTTTCAATTTTGACAAGCATATAATTTTGTTGCTTTGTAAAGACTTAAAGGGTTAAGTCTTTTCAATGACAATATTTAAGACTTTTCCAAAGTGAAAGCATTTGCAGACAACAAATTAAAGGCGATTCAAATGATTGACTTATCTTTAAAAGGGAGGAAAACATTGTGGGAAAAGATGAAAATGCTGGTTACTAGTGTTTTCCTCTTGTCCTGTTGTGTTTTCCAAAATCTTCTCCCTCAGGGTTGTAAAAAACACAAGGTTTGTTTGATGACGGGTCAAAAAGATTCTGTTTTTATATCTGTTAATGACACAATTACATAGATCTTACTAAAGTGATTGAATAATCAGTTTTATTCTATGATAGTCATCATTTCATTTGTCTGATAATCTTTTTTCTTTTCATCTTTATTTTCAGACGGATTCTATCATTATTAGCATTAATTTCTTCCGTTTGTTCCGAGTAATGAGACTTGTAAAACTGCTCAATCATCAAGAAGGTATTCGCACACTACTGTGGACCTTCATTAAGTCTTTCCAAGTAAGTACAATTGCTTTCATTTTTCTCCCTCATCATTCCATTTAAAGCATTTTACAGGCATACCAAAAAGTGCTTTAACTTTTTACCACATGACAGAATTTTAGACTGGGCCAAATTGAAAACATTTACAGATGACAAATTAATGCGGCTTAAATGATGGAATTTGTCTCCGACAGGGCAGAAAACATTGTGGGAAATGGAGAAAATGCTGATTAGCGGTATTTTCTCCTTTTCCTACAATGTTTTCAAAAGGCTCTTTATTGTTAAAAGTCGTTATTATATGGTAAAGGGTTCAGTTACAAATGTTTGTTTTGAATGACATTAAAAACATTGTGGAAAAAAATCAACTGGTTGTAGGAAGCAGTGGCTCTCTGTCTTACTGTGTCTTCAAAGCTTTGAGTGGTGTGCTCGGAAAGGGGTTTAATTCATGTTCGAAATGCATTTATAACTTGTTGCATGATATGGGTCCATCTTGTCTATAAACATCCAAATTTGAGGAAGAGTAGTTCTTTGGCATGCAGAAAGTTTACCAATAGCAAAAAATTTTCATCGATGTCAGCTTGCATAGGCTAGACTGACATGGGTTGATATTTTTTGTAGATGTATTAAACCACTGTTTCACAGAGCATGATTCATTTTTATTCTGAAAAGCTATTCTATACTTTACAAGTTTTGTGTTTTAAAATATTTTGACATATTTGTCCCAATAGTTAGGTCTCAAATAGATTCTTGATTTGATATCATATTAATATTTCACACCATTAAGTGAAGATTTCCAATTAGAGGAATTTAAGATCTAGCATATGAAACTGCTTTTGTTGATATACTTCAGGAAATATCGGGCAATGTAGATCCAAGATCAGAGTGCATGTTCTGTGCAGTCTGGTTGTGATCTGCACTTTTCACACATACACCTACCCTCAGTTTCAGCTATGTATTACCCTTTACCAAATAATTACGACATCCAATGACCCTGAGAAAGAAGCTTTTTGAAAACTGTGGGAAAAGGAGAAAATGGTTGTAACCAGCATTTTCTCCTTTTCTCACAATGTTTGCCACACTTTCACCGACATTCATATTATAAGAGCCCCATTCAATTTGTTGTCTGCAATGCTTTAACCCATTACCACACAACCCAGAGTTTTAACAACCCTGGGGAAAAAGCCTTTGAAAAACATGGGATTAGGAGAAAATGCTGGTAACAAGCATTTTCTCTTTTCCCACAATGTCTTCTACCCTATCAGTGACAAATTTCCTTACTTAGGTAATGTTTTAATTGTTGTCTGCAAATGCTTTCAATTTGGACAAGCCTACATTTTTCTCGTGTAGTAAAGAGTTAAATTTTGATGGATCTAAAATTTTGCTGTCTTGTAAAGGGATAAACAAGTTATTTTTTTTCTTTTCAGGCATTGCCATATGTTGCTTTGCTGATCGTGATGCTGTTTTTCATCTATGCAGTCATTGGAATGCAAGTGTTTGGACGTATAGCCATAGATGATGATACAGCGTTGCATCGCAACAACAATTTTCAGTCTTTCTTTCAAGCTCTCCTCGTATTATTTAGGTAAGATTTTTCCATAAATTTTCTTAAGATTGATTGGTTTGTTACTTGGTAGATAATAAATTATTGCAATTTTTATGGCAGTAATTATTTATAAATTTTGTACAGATCTATATCAGCCAATATATATATTTTTTTTGTAGTTCAGATTTCTTTCTTATACTGTTATCTGTTGCATTAGTGCGGAAAAGCTTGAAAAAATCAATCAGATGGATTCAGTTATGAATAGCATTATTTTCCTCAGTTTGTCCAGAGTAATGAGACATGTAAAACTTTTAACATAATTATAACAGCATTTTTGACAAGTGGTATGGCCAATAGCATAATCAGCCAAAAAACTGGTTTGTACCTGCTGGACTGGCAACGACTGCCTTGCTATTACATATTCAAAGCATCTGTAACTGAAAAACTTTATGATGCTTAATGTTTGGATTTTCCTTTGATAGGATAGAAAGGTTTTGGGAAAAGGAGAAAATATCAGATACCGTCTTTTACTCCTGTTGGCAGATTGATTTCAAAAGCCGTCCTCTGAAAATCATAAAAACACAGGATTGCTCGATATAAAGGTTACAATTTATCATCATAAGAAATAAAAGGTTACAAATGATTTGCAATAACTAGCATAATATTATGTTTTTTTTTTTTTTCCATTTTCAGATCTGCCACTGGTGAGGCCTGGCAGATAATTATGTTGGGTTGTATATCAGATGAGAAAGTCAAGTGTGACCCCAAAGCAGAGAATGCTGGCCAAGAGTCCTGTGGGAATAATGTAGCCTATGTCTACTTTATTTCATTTTATGTACTATGTTCATTTTTGGTAAGTAAAGTCTATGTATACTTTGTTCTCTTTATCATATGTTCATTTTTAGTAAGTAAAGTCAGTGTATACTTTTGCTCGCTTTATCATGTAACCCTCTACCAAAGGACACAATTTTAGAGATGTCCAAATTCAAAGCATTTTGCAGGAACACAGTTGGTAATGCTAAATAGTTGATTTCTGTCTTTGAAAAGGAGAAAACATTGTGGAAAAGGAGAAAATGCTGGTTACCAGCATTTTCTCCTTTTTGCGAAATGTTTTCAATGGGCTTTTTCCCCAAGGTCCTTAAAATTCAGGATTCGTTTGTAAAGGGTTGACTCCTTCTCACGTAATGGAGCTTTTGTTATTTTTATTATTGTTTAGGCTGATGCCTTTTTTTAAGAGTTTTGAAACACAAAATCCCACTAGAATATTGGAAGTATAACTTCAACCATATTGTTTTGCAAATAATACAAGCCTAGCAATGTTCTAGTGGGTTTTAGCCTAAATATTGAACAAAAGACCGATTATATTCATAGCGACCAGTTTTGTATTATTTCAGATTATCAACTTATTTGTTGCTGTTATTATGGATAACTTCGATTATCTGACCCGAGACTGGTCTATACTTGGGCCACACCATCTCGATGAATTTGTCCGTCTCTGGGCGGAATATGACCCTGAAGCAAAGTAAGTCTTTCTTTTCTGTTCAAAACATTTTGGTTATTAACTCTTTGCCAGACAACAAATTTTAAGACTTGTCAAATTTTAAAGCACTTGCAGACAACAAATGAAACTGGGTGCCTGTGATGTGATATGTCTTTGATAAGACAGAAAATCTTGTCGGAAAAGGACTAAATGCTGGTTAGCAACATTTTTTCTTTTTTCAACAATGAAATAAAAAGGCTTCTTCCTCAAATTAATAAAAACATGGGATTGCATATGTGTGTAATGAAAAAAATCAGTATTCCTTTTTCAAAGAAAAAATAATCTTCAGTAAATTGCTATCAGGAATATTGTGAACTATTTCCTTTTTCTCCTTCAGAGGTAGAATCAAACATTTAGACGTAGTGACTTTATTAAGAAAAATCAACCCACCACTCGGCTTTGGTAAACTTTGTCCGCACAGGATAGCTTGTAAGGTAAGGTGTTCTTTCTTTTTCTTCTTAACACAGTCTGTCCTGAAATGGATCTACAACAGATGATTTTTAAGCATATATTTTCAAAATGGGGATTACGAGAATCAAAATACAAAACATCGTGGCTGTTACCTTTTACAATTAATTTCTTCCTTTGTTCCAAAGTAGAGAAAATTGCTGTGCTACAAAACAAAGACAAGAAGGTATTGTGTTTGGGGAAGTGGGCATCATGCTAATATGAGAATATTTTCTTTTTCCATTCCATGGCTTTCTGCAAAAGTCTAATCATATAATGCTTTTAAGTATTATTTCAAGTATATTTAGCTAGTTTGAAAGAGTTTAATACTTGCAAACAAGTGATAGGTAAAACAGCATTTCTTATAGTAAAATGACTCATTTCTGCATACATTGTTTAATTTACAGAGACTGGTAAGCATGAATATGCCTTTAAACAGCGATGGAACAGTCATGTTCAATGCCACATTATTTGCCTTGGTTAGAACCTCGCTGAAAATCAAAGTAGAAGGAAATATAGATCAAGCTAATGGAGAACTAAGGGAGGTAATTTTGAAGATCTGGAAAAGAACAAGACACAAACTGTTGGATGAAGTTGTGCCCCCTGCTGGTGAGTCGTTGCTGGAAATAGATCTCCGTCTAGACTATTATCCATTATTGAATGTATTAAACTTTGTGCCCATGTATAATACAGCTTTTAGAAAATACTATGGGATAAAGAAAGGTTCTAGGATGTCAAGTATGATGATAGCTAAGGATAAAATGCATCACGGAACAAAGTAAGGATAAATGATATCAAGCAAAGGGACATGTAGGAATGAAATATAAGTAGCAAGAGAATACATTTGGATAAAAGGTATCATAGGAGGATAGATGTACTAGCATGGGGTAATTAAGTGTAAATGATACTAATCAATGTTTTAGGGTAGGATATAGAATATCAAGCAAAAGGATAGGTAAGGGTGAATGACATCAAGCAAAGGGACATGGATCCGTGGCGACGAGATAAACCGACTTCCTTGGTTACCGTCGTTAAGGGCTCACAAACAAACGCAGTAAATACACATACAGTATAGCAGAAAGGCTACTTAAATCGTGCTGTCATGCCTGTTTCTTTTGATTAAATTCTGGAAAAAATTTTTTTTTTCATATGTTTCTGCCGAAGATGGATTCTCGGCAAGAAATATATGGATACTTGAACTTATTTACACGAGGATTTGTACAAAAAGTGTGAATTTCTGGGGCTACGGACAATGTAATACATGTGTCAGCAAAGTTTTGAACTTCTACGAGAAAGAATGAAACAACTCATAATCCTCTGCAGTTTTGCCTAAAGATAATAGAATTAAAGATGATTAATATTTTTGTAAGGCTTGTTAGGTTGTCTCAACATTGTATTCGATAGTAAATTACACTAAATTACAAGCATTTTGAAATAGTTATAGACTGTCTCATTCAACAGAGAGGTGGAAGTCTGAGAAATGTTTAAATTTCAAGTTAAGGGAAAATGGTTATCTGACGATTTTAAAATGTGTAAAGTGTGCTGTCAATTAACACACTTGTTAATATCATTAGCGGTAGTTTGTTTTATCTTATGATATACTGAAGACAACGGATGGTCGAGTGGATTACAGTGGCAATCAAACACACATCTTATCAATTAACAGTTTACCGACGTACCCTTTGAAATGGCAGATGTGCTAATCCACCTAAATATGGCTAAGGCAAAAGCTGATTTAATTAACATAATTTGCCTTTTGAGCTAAACTTCCAAAACTGTACACAATTTCAGAACTTACTCTGTTTCATAACTGAAATCTACATGTACCTTCAGTAAGAATGTACGTAAATGTACTTAATTTAAGTAGCAGATGGTTTGAATCCAAGAATAAACTGCATTTTTTTTTTTCATTCTGATCTGTATCTACACATTCAGCATTCTTCACGCACCAAGGGTTAATGTTAACATCAAACTTAAACATTGATGGCACGTGCCCCTTTTTGGATGTGCAGATGTTATTAAACAAGATTAACTATTTGAGTGAATATTTCATATTACCTTTGTTTTCCACTGTAAAACTTTTTTTTTTTTTTTTCGGAGAGTTTCAGGGAAAAAAAAAAACTAACATTAATTAATCCATTGCGTAATATAGTGGTGATCAAACCCTTTGCTCATGTCCCAT
Source organism: Tridacna gigas (assembly GCA_945859785.2). Classification (NCBI taxonomy): domain Eukaryota; kingdom Metazoa; phylum Mollusca; class Bivalvia; order Cardiida; family Cardiidae; genus Tridacna; species Tridacna gigas. The sequence continues at coordinate 27,963,797 of OX244036.2, read as the reverse complement.
TGTCAATCATAATCATAATCCAAACTTATAATCTCTTCGTACATCTCAGGTAAGCAGTACACGATTGCAAAGCTCATCTTTTAAACTTTTCCTAAAATTCAAGCATTGTAAACACACATAATATCGCACTTCTCCATCATTAACAGTCGCTTGTTTGTGAGCTGAAATAGCAGACAGCAAGGCTGCAGATCGGGCCAAATAAATGCGATGACCTGATTGGTCGAATATCAATTTCCACGGATCCATGTATGATAAAGAATATCAAGCAAGTTGATATGTAATGATAAATGATATCAAGCAAGACCAATTGTATAGATTAAAGAAAGGAATCCCTAATCTGAAAACAGTCTCATATAATCTTAGTTTTTCAGTCAAGTTCTCATGCCTGTACAGTGATGACCTTTTTCAGTACTTTCTAAATGTTGCATGTGTTTGGTCAACTTATTATTGCACAGTATTGTCTGAAACATTTAGAGGTTTTTTTTTTTTCCTTTGCTTAAGATATTTATCCTTTTTATGATTTGTAATGAGTTTTGCAAGGTCATGAGATTTGACTATATAGTAACGGGTTAATATCTGCTGTAGATGTTTAAATTTATGTCTTTATGCAGGAAAGGGTTTGACGTATCATCATCATTTTTATTATTATTTAGGTGATGATGATGTGACTGTGGGTAAATTCTATGCAACTTTCCTGATCCAAGATTATTTCCGACGATTCAAGAAAAGAAAAGAACAAATGCAGAAGATCCAAAAAGGCCAGGAACATACAAATGCTTTACAGGTACAAGAGCTGAGTATTTATTGTGCAAAAGCTGTTTTTCTCTGACCTGAATGATTGATGAAGCCATTTTTTTTTTTTTTAAATTTGTGAAAACAATCATTTGCTTCTAAAGAATATTTGGAATATTACATGGTAGGTAAATTCTTCAGAAAACTTTGATTAACTTTACCAAACGACAAAATTTTAGACTAGTCCAAATTGAAAGCGATTGCAGACGACAAAATTGAATGTGACTTAAACTGAAATTTGTTATGGGATGGGTAGTAAATATTGTGGGAAAAGGAGAAAATGCTGGTTACCAGCATTTTCTCCTTTTCCCACAATGTTTTCAAAAGGCTTCCGTTTCAGGTTACCCAAAGTCAGGATGGTGTGGTAAAGAGTTAAGTAACTTGTTTTATCATTGCTATTTTGTTGTTTCATTTAACCCTTTACCATATGACAAAATTGTAGATTGGGCCAGTTCAATAGCAGTTGTAGACAAGAAACTGAATTTGGCTAAATGATGGGATTTGTCTATGAAAAGGTGGAAAACATAGTGGAAAAAGGAAAAAAATGATGGCTACCTGCATCCTCTCCTTTTCCCACGATGTTGTTCAAAGCCTTCCCTGTAAGGGTCATTAAAAGATGTTGTTGTATGGTGTTTAACGCCATTTTCAACATTATTTCAGTTATATCGCGGCGGCCAGTGCACCTATCCATGCTTTTCTGGAGTTTCTTTTACCAGTACTCCGCACAATATTCTTTCCAAGCCACTGGCTGCTTTCCCACATAACCATTGTCGAAACAATGGTCGGCGGTGAGAGAGGAATGAATCCTGTTGCGATGACTATCATCAATCCTTGGAAAGAAATTGGCCAAGCCGGGGATCGAACCAGCAACCTCCTGTTCTCAAGTCCTGTACGCTACCGACTGAGCTACAGGGGCTTAAAAGATGTGATTGTGTGGTAAAGGATTAAAGTCCTACAAAGGATTAAACAGTAATTCTTTTAGTGCCTTTCACAACTATAGTTGCCATTGCAGCCAATGTAGATCAAGATCAGACTGCAGAAAAATACTCAGTTTGATCATTTATCTACACTGTCCCTTTTGCTTTTGGATAAAAGCAACCCTTAACCCTATACCACTCAATCCCAAGTTTTCATGACCTTGAAGAGAAAGGTATTTGAAAACATTGAGGGAAAAGGAGAAAATGCTACTAACCTGCATTTTCTCCTTTTCACACAATGTTTTCTACCATATTAAGAACAAAATTCCTCATTTTGCCCATTTTTAATTTGTCATCTGCAAATACTTTCAATTTGGACATGCCTAAAATTTATGTTGTTTGGTAAAGGGTTAAATTGCAATTATTTGTGAGATTCATCTTTTCTTTTCAGGCTGGTTTGCGAGCAGTCCATGATCTGGGACCAGAGATTCGACGTGCCATATCAGGTAACCTAGGTGAGGAGGACTTCCCAGACAAAGATGTTGAGGAACCGATGCACAGAGTAAGTGGATGACGGATGGTCCATACTCTTACCTTTCTTTAACCCTTTGCCAGACGACAGATTTAACCCTTTCCCAAACAAGCCCTGGTTTTCATGTGTCTGCAGTACAAGTCTTTTGAAAACACTGTGGGAAAGGGAGAAATTGCTCATAATGAGCAATTTCTCCTTTTCCCACAGTGTTTTCTGCCCTTTTTGAGACCTTTCTGCCATTTTCATCGAAATTAAAATTGTCGTCTGCAAACTCTTTGAATTTGGACCAGTCCAAAATTTGTCACTTGGGAAAGGGTTAAGGAACATTCAAGCACAGGATTGTGTGGTAAAGGGTTAACAGAAACATAGTGTCACTGTGTTTGGATGAAAGCTGAGGTTTAAGTTTTTCTTTGTATGATGGATGCTTTAGTCTGTTGTCCACACTCTGACAGTATTCTAAGCCAGACAAGTTTGCTGATTAGTTTTCTTGGGCTATGCATGTATTGAGGTCATTGTTCATAAGAATGGCCAGTCTTACCAATATATTTACTGTTATGATTTCATAAAGGTTGTTGTCCTGATGTACAAAAACTATGATCAGGTTTCTTTTGTTCTTGGTATTATGTCCAAATGATTGAAAATGATTTGGTAGATGCTAAATATCATCATATAAAAGTTTTGAAAATGGCTTTTTTTTTGGTGAACTTTCAAAAAGAACATTTTAATTTCTGTCTAATATTTCTTCTCATACTCTTTACTCAAAGGTGAAATTTTAGACTAGTCCAAATTGTAAGCATTTGGAGATGAAAAGAACAATTGTGACTCAAAAATTGGAATTTGTTTTGGGTTGGGTAGAAAACACTGTAGGAAAAAGAGAAAATGCTGGTTACCAGCATTTTCTCCTTTTCCCACAATGCTTTCAAAAGCTTTGGTTTTCAGGGTCATTAAAGGTTGGGATTGTGTAGTAAAGGGCTAATTTCACTAGACATTAGTTTGAAAGTTTTGAAATTGTCTATTTTTGTGAACTTGCAAAAAGATTATTTTTATTTTTGTCTAGTATTTATTCTTGATTTCAATTGTGCTCCTTTTCCATATGTTTAAATATAATCTGTATGATAATGGACTCACTGACCTGTGTTTTTCAGAGAAATCATAGTTTGTTTGGAAGCGTGATGAGTGCCCTGACAGGGACAGTTAGAACTGGCATCCCATTTACAACTAGAACACAATCCCTCTTTGTCAACCATACCCAAACTCACCCTAAAGTCTCCCCCTCAAACTCATTCCATGGTCCACATTCGAAAGCGTCTCCAAGAAATTCAATCAATGGTAAAGTGTCTCCAGCTGAGTCCGCTACAAGACTGAACACAGAGTTGAACAATGCTATAAATAGATCACCGTCACCACTAGTTAATAGGACGTCACCCGCACTACCAGATCAACAGTCTAGAAGATCAAGTCATGTGAGGTTAGCAATGTTGAAAGTTAGAGGTTTAGTACTCTTGTATATTTTATGGATTTTTTCAACGCAGATTTTTAAGTAAAAAGATCTAGGTGCCATACTTCTATAGGTAATTTTATGGTAAATCAATGGAATCGGTTTCAGAGTTAATCTGTTGGGTTCCTCCTTCAGCTTGCTTATCTCCTTTCAGTTTTCATCTGATTCTATTCCTTGTATTTGATAATGCCAAGGAATGGAATTTTTGCAAGACATTCTTCTGTTTTATTAGGAAAAAATACAGTTATCTGCCCCTGAAGTTGGTGCTTCAATTAGACATCAGTGAAGTTGAAACAGGTATAGTTTCTATCACAGCGTATGGCTCGGAATAGATGATTAACTTGCTACCAAATGACAAAATTTTAGACCAGTCCAAATTGAAAGCTTTTGCAGATGACAGAGTACTCAAAAATTGAAATTTGTTTTAGGAAGAGTTGAAAATATTGTTACCAGCATTTTCTCCTTTTCCCTTAATGTTTTCAAAATTCTTTTTCCTCAGGGTTGTTAAAAGTCGGGATCGTTTGGTAAAAAGTTAACTTGCTACCACTGTTTTAATGACAATGAGGAAAAAAGGCTTTGAAAAAAAATGTTGCTGAAAAATGGAGAAAATGTATGTATTTTCTCCCATTCCCACAGTGTTATACACACTTTCAAAGACAAATTGTTTAAACCATTTAAATGCCTTCAAATTGAGACAGGCCAAACTTTTTGTCACCTGTATGACAGTTGTATTGGGAAATTATTTATTCACATCATGCTACTTAGTTGAGAGACTTATTAGGATGTTAAAGCAGGCAAGTGTGTTGAAGGCAAGACTTCTGAACTGTTGTATTTTCTCTATTCATGTACATACAAGGTACTGTATTTATTACAACCTGCAGCTTATAAAACATAATGAGCCATGCTCTGGCTAAATGGGGTTCAGTGCATCTCTGTGATGCATTATACCAAGCAAGTCAACACATAGTTATTGATCCATAAAATCCATTTTGTCCAACACTTGACTCAATCTGGAGATAGAATGGTCCTCGGACATGCAAAACAATTATAGCAATAGGTTTCAACCTAGGTCAGCCTGTGCAGATGAGGCTGACATGGGTCGATACTTTTTGCAGATGCATAAAGCTCCCTTATCACAGAGCTTGACTCATTTGTACTGATAGTACATGTAGTGAAGATAGACATCCTCAGCTATATAGTTGATGGGTTCATTGATAATTTGTCAAGGTTTCAAAGCAGTCTAATGACAGATTTTTTATGATGCTTTCAGTGATACATCCTACCAGGATGATTCTGGGGACAGCCAGGATGGTTCAGGCTCAGAGATGTCCGAGGACAAGTGGGCCCAAAGGAATTCTGTCGGGCACCCACCCAATCACAGCAACTCCAACAACATTCAAGATCCAAACAAACTACCTATATATGTGTATAGGGAGTAAGTGCATTATTCAACCCTGTATCACACAATCCTGTGTTTTAACGACCCTGGGGAAGAAGGCTTTTGAAAACATTGTGGAAAAATGGAGAAAATGCTGGTAACCAGCATTTTCTCCTTTTTAAACAATGTTTTGTACACTGTCAAAGAAGTCAGTTCAAGTGTACCATTTTAGAATTTCTCATTGGCAGATGTTTTCAATTTGGATGAGTCTGAAATTTTGTCATGTGGTAAAGGGTTAAGTCAGTAAGTCTCTTAACTCATTACCGAATGACAAATTCTAGACTCTTTCAAGTTGAAAGCATCAATAGATGACATATTTTTAAGTGATACCAATCAACCAAAGTTCTTTGACAGGTTTGAAAACATGATGGGAAAAGGAGAAAATGCTGATAACCAGCATTTTCTCCTTTTCCAACAATGTTTTCAGATGCCTTCTCTTTCAGAGTCATTAAAAAATTCAGGACTGTGTGGTAGAGAGTTAACATATTGGCAGCAGGGGACTTGAAGCCTCTACCACACAATACCAGCAAATATATTTAAAATATATATATATAAATTATTGCCTGCAAATATGGACAAGCCATTTTTAGCTCACCTGAGCACAAAGTGCTCAAGGTGAGCTTTTGTGATCGTGCTGTGGCCGTTGTGCATCGTCCAGGCATCAACAATTACCTGGTGTGCATTCTAGAGGCTACATTTTTCATCATATACTCATGAAACTTGGTCAGAATGTTTGTCTTGATAATATCTTGGACAGGTTCGAAATTGGGTCATGTTGGGTCAAAAAGTAGGTTACTGGGCTAAATCTAAGAAAAACCTTGTGTGCACTTTAAAGGCCATATTTTCAGCCTGATACTTTTGAATCTTGGTCAGGATGTTTGTCTTGATAATCTTGGACAAGAAAACCTTGTGTGCACTCTAGAGGCCACATTTTTAGCCTGAAACTCATGAAAGTTGGGTAGAATGTTTGTATTGATAATATCTGGGACAGGTTTGAAATTGGGTCATGTCCAGTCAAAAAGTCACTGGGCTAAATCTTAGAAAAACCTTGTATGCACTCTAGAGGCCACATTTTCAGCCTTATACTGATAAAGATTGGTCAGAATGTTTATCTTGTTGATCTTAGACAAGTTTGAAGGTGGGTCATGTCAGGGCAAAAAGTAGGTCACATGGTCAAATCTTAGATAAACCTTGTGTGCACGCTAGAGGCCGCATTTTCAGCCTGATTCTTATGAAACTTGGTCAGAAAGTTTGCCTTTATCATATCTTGAATAAGTTTCAAAGTGGTCAAAAAGTAGGTCACTGGACCAAATCTTAGAAAAACTTTGTGTGCACCGTAGAGGCCACATTTTCAGTCTGATACTCATGAAACTTGATCAGAATGTTTGTTTTAATGCTATTTTGGACAAGTTTGGAATTTAATCACATTGGTTCTAAAAGTAGGTCACTTACACTAATGTGTTTTTCATCATTAAAACCAAGATCTCTTCAGCTTTATCAACTGTAGATGACTTTACTCAGGTGAGCGCTTTGGGGCCAATGGCCCTCTTGTTTTTGTCTAATGAAGAGTTATCCCTTTTCCACACTGTGCACTGTTGTATCAACCCCAAAGAAGAAGGCTTTTGAAAACATTGTGGGAAAAGGAGAAAATGATGGTAACCAGCATTTTCTCCTTTACCTACGATGTTCTCTTCTCTTTTGAAGACTAATTCCATCATTGAGCCAGATTTGATTTGTTGTCTTTGAATGTGAAGAAATCTAAAATTTTATTGCCTAGTGAAGTGTTAAATACATGAAATGAGAGAGGACTGAGGAAATTAATTTTGTTTCGTTTATTATGACTGTTTTGGATTTTCAGTTTACCACAAGAAGACAGCGATTATGAGAGAGAGCATGCTCCGCCAACTCCTCCGCCTCGTCGACTCTCCAAAAAGGGTGTGGCTCTCCGTCTTGCTTGTATTGGCAAGCAGGGTAGCGATGAAAACCCACTGATGCGTAGAGTTGCAGAACCCTTACGGCTTACGCAGTCACAGGTAAATAATGTAGGTAACTCTCTGAAAAAAAAAGGCATGCATTACTGCATCTATAGATGTAAGGTCTTGTTTTTATGTGTTCACAAAGAAAGACATTAACTCTTTGCCAGACTGTAAATTCTAGACTGGCACATGTTTAACTCTTTACCACATGAGAAAAATGTAGTCTTGTCCAAATTGAAAGCATTTGCAGACGACAATTTAAAGGTGGCTCAAATGATAGAATTTATCTTTGATAGGGTAGAAAACATTGTGGGAAAAGGAGAAAATGCTGGTTAAAATGTTTTCAAAAGGCTTCTTTCTCAGGGTCATTAAAACTCGGAATTGTGTGGTAAAGAGTTAAAGTACTTGCTAACAACAAAGTAACTGTGGTTCAAAAGATGTAATTGTCTGTGAAATGTTAGCAAATATTGTTTGAAGAAAGAGGAAATGCTGGTGACCAGTATTTTCTCCTTTTCCCTCATTGTTTTATTTAAAAAGCATCTTCCCCAAGTTCATAAAACATTGAATTGTATGGTAGGTAAAATGTTATAAAGTCAGTGTAAGATTTTTATCCCCTGCAAGAAAGGTTTTAACAGTGTCTTTATGAAGCATTTTGTCATATTTACAATTATGTTAGTCACCAAGACAGAGGCTTTGCTAAAGTTTAATGTCCTGATCTATATCTTCACAGATTTTTGCTTATATTCACCTTTTTAGGTCATACAGTTGGCTTTACAGTTTCTGCACAATCAGCTTATTCACAACTTTTCATTTACATGTACTTATGTAGCAATGAAAAATAAATTATACATACAGTTATTTGAATGAATAAATTGGGTACATCTAGGCTGGGATGGAAAGGTCTTTGGAAAACAATATACTAGCTAGCAAAGTTTGGATTGCTGATGCCAGGGACAAGAATTACTGTTTTTCTGTTTTCCATGAACAGAAATCATTCATATTTGCATGAAGAATAATATTCCAAAAATGCATGTGTTCACCAGTGTTACACAGGCTGCATTTTTAAAGAAACTTTATGCTAATATGCATATACTGATACATGTATATAGTGATTCTCTGCTAACTTTTCATTTCAAACTTTTGATTAGGTAGGGACGCCCAGCCACTCAATATTTTATGCACATTAAAAATTACACATAATCCTTATTCATTTAAAGACTTTCACTATCAATTTAACACTTTGTTCAGCTCTTTTTATCACAATCTTAACTTCATCATTTAAAACTTTTGAGTAGATAGGGATTGCCCTGCCACTCAATAATGTCTTTTATGCATATCAAGATCACTCATAAGCCTTCTTAATTTAACCCTTATATTGTCATTGTGTGAAAATCTTTTTCGGCTAAAAAATCGCATTTTAACCATCTTCTAACACAGACATGTGCCCTAAATGACCAAAACTGTTGATGCGCCATAAAACAACATTCATTCATTCATTCTTTCATTCATTCAGTGATACTTTTGGTAAGCATCTGTCAGACTGTGAAAAGGAAGCAAAATCAATAGGATTACAGTTTCTATGTTGTGATAATAACAAAGCATGAGTAAAGCATGACATATGATGAAAATCTATTTCATTACCCAAAGTATCTTGCAGCTAATGACTTTTTTGAAAGCACCGTTGTAAAAGAGTTTGAAAACAATATTTGTAAAGTTGACTAATTTACATGAAACAAGATTTCATACAGAGTTTGAAGATTTGATACCACTTACAATGAGCAATGTCTCCTTTTGCCAAACTTTTGGTGCTGGACAAAATAGTCCACTGTAGGTGGTAATGATTTCACCCTTTCCCACTCAGCAAATGTCAGACTTTCCCAAATTCAAAACATTTGAAGATGGTAAATTCAGAATTAATACAAATGACCTTAAGTTCTCTAATAGAATAGGAAACATTGTGGGAAAGAAAATACTGGTTACCAGCATTTTCTCCTTTTCCCACGATGTTTTCAAAAGGCTTCTTTCTCGGGGTCATTAAAACTCGGGATTGTGAGGTAATGATTTAATTCTTTGCCAGACAACAGAATTTTAGAATAGTCCAAATTGGAAGCATTTACAGATAATAGATTCTTTGTGCCTCAGATAACTGGATTTGTCTTTGAAGGGATGGAAAACAATGTAGGTAAAATGAGAAAGTGCAGGCAACCAGAATATTTTTAATGGCTTTTTATCCTCAGGGTTGTTAAAACTTTGGATTGTGTTGTAAAGGGTTAAATCTTTACCAAATGACAATTTTGGACTGAACCAAGTTGAAAGCATTTGCAGACAAAAAATTAAATGTAGATCGAATGGTAATTTCTGCCTTTGATAGGATAGAAAACATTGTGGGAAAAGGAGAAAATACTGGTTACCAGCCTTTTCTCCTTTTCCCACATTGTTTTCAAAATCCTTTTTTCTACCAGGTCAATAAAACTTGGGATTGTGTGGGAAAGGGTTAAATGTGATATGTAACATAGCTTATTTCCAAATAATGTCTACAGTTCAATGATTTAGAGAGACTTATTATAAAGTCTCAGAACTTACCCATCCTTATTTAACTCTTTACCAAACAACAAAATTTAAGACTTGTCTAAAGTCAAAGTTTTTGCAGATGACAAAATAAACATGACTCCAAAACTGAAATTTGCAGACAGCAAATTCAATTTGGCTGATATGATTGGATTTGCCATTGAAAATCTAGATGATAATATGGGAAAGGTAAACTTTTCCCCCTTTGTTTTGAAGGCATTTGTAGATGACAATCTAAGCGCGGCTCAAATGATGAAATTTGGCTTAAATAGGGTAGAAAACATTGAGGGAAAAGAAGAAAATGCTTGTTCTTCTTCCTAAGAGTTGTTAAAACTCGGGATTGTGTGGTAAAGGGTTAAAGGCAATGGTAATGGTAGCTTCACCATCAAACACAAATTCTGTTGCCATAATATTTTTAAAAGTAATTTTCTGCAAGACAAAAATAAAATGTCTGCATGAGGTATCAAATGACAAAATTTTATACTTGGTCAAATTGAAAGCATTTGCAAACAACAATTTAAATAGGGCTCAAATGATGGTATCTATCTTTGATGGGGTAGAAAACAGTGCAGGAAAAACAGAAAATACTGGTAACCTTTATTTTCTCATTTTTCCACAATATTTCAAAGGGCCCCTCCCTCACGGTTGTTTAAAGTTGGAATTGTGTGGTATAGGGTTAATATATATGTGTCACAATTTCAGGCTATGGCAGTTGCAGGGTTGACTCCAGATGGTCAGCAGAGAGAGGTAGAGTATCCAAACATACAGAGAACACCTTTATCCTCACCTAGAAGGGTGCGATCTTCCTACACACAGCCAGGTAATCTTATGTCAGTTACTTTTGTTTTGGCAGTCTAAGGGCTCTAAACCCTCCGTTACAGATATACAAACTTAGTGCCTCTGGAAAGAAACTTGCAGTAGGTCTTAGTAAGAACTGAGAAGGCAGATTTAACACATGATAGAGGAAAATGTGTGGACAAATGATTGGAAAAGAGTTGTCAGACAGTGGTGGTTGTTTCTTTTTAGACTTGATTTTATTGACTCTTTTAATGAATTCTGCATAGATATTCTGAAAATGGGGTCCTGCATGGCTCAGTGGTAAAGTGTAAGACTTGTAATATGGAGGCCATGGGTTCATGCCTCAGTGGAAGCACTGGGCTTTTTTGAGTGATTGTCCTTGGCAAGACACTTCAGAGCCCTAGCCTAGTACTAGTGAAACAGAGGAAATACATGAATATTGTGAGTTGTTATTGTGGTATGACAAATAATGCTGAAAGCAAGAACATGAATCATGTTCAGAAAATATTGTTGCAACAGATTATTAGCTCCACTGGCCAAAGGCCAGCGGGCTTATGTTATGGCCTTGTGTATGTTGTGCGTCCGTCCGTCCATTCGTGCGTGCGTACATGCGTGCATTAACTTTTATTTTAAACATCTTCTTCTCTGGAACTACCCATCGAATTTTAACGAAACTTCACAGAAATGATCCTGGCATGGCCCTCTTCAGGTCTTCAAAGAATTTAATTTCTATCAAAACTGTGGTTGCCATGGCAACAGAACTGAAAAATATTGGAAATCTTTAAAAATCTTCTTGTCAAAAACCATTAGGCCTAGGGTTACCAAATTTGGCATGTATCTTCATCAAATGGACCTCTACAAAACCTTTTCAAATTATAGTCCCGGGGGCAAAATTGGCCCCGCCCCGGGGGTCACAAGTTTTACATAGGTTTATATCATGAAAACTTTAAAATCTTCTCGTCATAAACCATATGACCTAGGGCTACCAAATTTAGCATGTAGCTTCATCTAATAGACCTCTACAAAAAAAATCATCAAATTATGACCCCAGAGTCAAAATTGGCCCTGTCCCAAGGGTCACAAGTTTTACTTAAGTTTATATAGTGAGAACTTAAATATCTTCTTGCTCTAAAACATATGGCCTAGGGCTACCAAATTTGACATGTAGCTTCATCTAATGGACCTCTACAAAAACTGTTGAAATTATAGCTTTGGGGTCAAAATTGGCCCAGCCAGAGGGATCACAAGTTTTACATAGGTTTATATAGTGAAAGCTTCAAATTTCTTCTTGTCCTAAACCATTTGACCTAAAGCTACCAAATTTAGCATGTAGCTTTGTCCAATAGACCTCTAGAAAAACTCTTCAAATTATAGCCCGGAGTTCAGAATTTGCCCTACCCCAGAGGTCACAAGTTTTATATAGGTTTATATAGTGAAAATTGTTTATATCTTCTTGTCGTAAACCATATGGCCTAGGGCTACTAAATTCTGCATGTAGCTTCAACTAATGGACCTCTACAAAAATATAGTGAAAACTTTAAGTCTTCCTGTCCTAAATCATATGGCCTTATACCAATTGTTGCCCCAGTGTCAAAACTGGTCCAGTGGAGCAATACAGGGCTATCATGGCCATCTTTTTTTTTAAAATGTGCTGATGAAAAAAAAGGTTCATTTTGAGCAAAGTGAGGTATATACGGAATATTATGTTGTAGTGTGTTTCCTGGGGCTTGTATTTACTTCGAGCTGCGTGGGAAAATTTGATATCGCGCGAGACCGAAGGTCTCGCGCGATATCAAAATTTTCCCACGCAGCAAGAAGTAAATACAAGCCCCAGGAAACACACTACAACATAATATTCCATTTATTATATACCTAAACTACCAAAAACCAAAATATATGCATTTAGTGACAATTTTATTCGAAAATGAAGCATAGTTATAAGAAAAATTGGTTTAGTAGGCGTTAACATCTTTTTTTCATGAATGGCGGATGAATTTTATTTAGTATTATTTCCACCACGCCCATTGTGTTAACATATAAAACAATAATATTCGATCTAGCAGCCAACAGTTGATGTCACGATAATCTCGTTTAATATTGCGTTGCAATTGTACTTTTTTCAATAAAGGGCAAATAGTTGATTAATATTATTCGTATGTTTTGTTTTAGACTTAGAATAATGCTTTAAATTTATTTTGGGGCAGATCTTCACACACAGAAAAACAAGATTTGGCGTTACTAAAAATAGATTGAACACGTCTTGAGATCATGCTTGATTTTACTACGTTGCGTAAAATCAAATCGAGAATGACGTCATCATACCATATTTGGAACCGTATTCCACTGAGTGGAATACGGATTTTTTTTCCGTCGTGTGTGATTTTAGCCGCGTGCGACGCATGTATTTAACCCGGAAAACTTACAGGTATATAATAATAAGTATTATGTTATACGGTTTTCTTGGTCATCTCTCTATCCAGATTTCAGTCATACATTTTTTTTTCTCCAGTAGAGTAGACTACAGTCTAACCTGTACTAAGCAAGTACCTAAAGGACTCTTAAAATGTGCTTGCTTAGTACAGGTGCTTGCTTACTACAGGTGAATTCGAACATATTGGCCTTCACTGGGACCTCAAAAAGTGATTGCTCAATACAGGCTGCTTGCCCTATAGGAGCTGACAATAAGACAGGCTTTTCTGTTTATTAACATATTACTGCACAATCACAAGTTTTAAGGACCCTGAGAAAAAAGGCTATTAAAAACATTGTGGGAAAAGGAGAAAATACTTGTATTCAGCATTTTCTCATTTCCCTATAATGGTTTTTTTTTTCCCTTTTAAAGACATCCCATTATTTGAGTAAAATCAGTTTTGTTGTCTGCAAGTCTGTCAGTATGGTTAAGTGGGAAATTTTGTCCTCTGGTAAAGAGGTAACTCATTACCTTTGGAAATAAATGTGCAGCTTGCAACCTTATGGACATCCTTACAAAATACCCATAATCAAAATCAGTTGAATTTTGATACATGAATATATGTGACTAAAGGAGAAAAGGCAAATTACCAGAATAATTCTTTTTATCACTATGTTTTCAAAAGTGGAGCGTGGAAAATCAAAACTAAACAGTCTGCTGTAAATAATCTTTTAACCCTTTACCACACAATCCTGAGTTTTAACGACCCTTAAAAAAAAAAAAACAGCTTTTGAAAACATTGAGGGAAAAGGAAAAAATGCTGGTAACCAGCACTCACTCCTTTTCCCATAGTGTGTTCTTCCTTTTGAAGTGCTTTACTTGTGAATGGACAATATAATTTTAGACTTGTCCGTAATTGAAACAAATATATTTGGACACCAAATTGAATGTGGCTTAAGTAATTGGAGCCTTTGACAAGGTGGATATAATTGTTGAAAAGGAAGAATATGCTGTTTACCAGCATTTTCTGCTTTTCTCGCAAAGTTTCTTCCTCAGGGTTGTAATAATATAGAATTGTTCAGTGTAGGGTGAAGATTTCAGTGAAGCTATTTGCCCATTCATTCTTACTTGTTTCTAACTGTCTACTGTTTTTCTACTAACTGCATGCGTTACAGTCAGCCCGGCGCCTCACTTCACCCGTTCAAAATCAATTATTGAAGGTGACGAAGACGTCTCACCGGTTGCACACTTGAGATACCCTAGGCATAGTGACACTGGATTGACTGGTGGTCAAATGTTCGGTGAACGGGGACCATTACGAATTCCACAAGATGCTTTACCAACACAGCATCATGGTGCTGGTAGTGCTGAAAGTTTAGTTGAACAGGTTAGAAGAAATTTTTAATGTACTGTTCTTTTTCTGTCTTGGCATTTTTTTCAAGCATATTAAATACAAATTATACCAAAAAAAACCCCAAAACATTTAATGGAAAGGAAACTATTGTTTCAACAATATGGAAATTATTGTGGTTAAAGGAGCATTTGCATTTTAGAAATAGTTGCTCCTTTTGCCTCAGTGTTTTCAAAGGCTGTCAATTTTATGTGTACAAGTTGTAATTTAACTTTGCAGTTACTATAATACATAAGCAAATTGATACAAATGCAGTCATGATTTCAGGTATTTAACTTTTGTCATAAGGCAAATTATTAGACTGTTAACCCTTTAACACATGAAAAAATTGGGACTTTTCCAGATCGAAAGAATTTGTAGGGGACATTTGAAATGTGAGTGAAATGAGAAGTTTTTAAAGGATAGAAAAACATTGTGCTAAGGACAAAAAATGCTTGTTACGCAATATCAGCATTTTCTCCTGTTATCAAGATGCTTCGGAAAGCTTCTAACCTCAAGCTTATCTAAACAAGGGATTGTTTAGGCAAGGTTTATTGTACGGATATTAATCATCAATGACTTAATGAGGCATTTCACAAATTCCTCGGGAAAAGAACAAAAAGATCCAATTTCAGGACTGTTTTGGCCAGAAAATACATGTAGTAACATACTGGGCAATATAGAAGTAAGTCAGGAGGATCTTCATCTACTCGGTCCTCTGAAATTGCTCTATGCAGCCTACATGTATGAAATGAAATTTGACAGACTAATTTTCTGTATTGAGAGTACATATATCATTTTACCATTTAGGTTCTTGAAAGCGAGGGTTTAGACAAGTATGTCAGTGCTGAGGCTTTAAAACGTGAAATAGCTGAGGCAGGAGACATGACCCAAGAGCAACTGGACGAAGCAGCCCAACAGTTTTTACGACAAAGAAAATTAAGTGGCCTAAAGGGACCTTACTATGAACATTTAGGTGGCTATAGGGCCCATGAAATGAAAGACTTTAACCAATATTCTGCTCAAGATGACCTTCGACGAAGTCAAGGTTACCCGGATGACTACGATAAGAAAGAGACAGTGAAGATGGTATATGTTACCACATTATAGCATTTGCCTTGGGCCTTGGGCATTTCTGTTACTCTTTGTACTAACCACCCTGTTTTATCATCTTTTTTTTCTCATTTGTGTGGTGGGTTTTTTTTTTTTTTTTTTTCCAACTCTCATTTTTTGTGCAAATATATTATAGAAAAATACTGTAATGGTCAAATAATATTTATTTGTGGGGTCGGAGGTTTTTCATATTTTATCAGTTTGTGAATTGTCTGTTATTTTCTTAATGGAAACTTTAATCAGTTTTTTAAGGTAGATGAAGACAAAAACAAAAGCTGAAAAGTTCAAGTATTCTCTTCCAATATGAGTTCATAGAAGCAGGGGCTTGATCATTGGGTGAAGGTTTGAAAATCTGGGGAAAAAAGAAAAGAAGAGAAGAGAGAATATTCAAAGAAAAAGATGTTTTGACAAGAACTTACCACATGAGAAAAAAAAAAAAAACGACTAACAGCTTTCTTTGTTTACTAATCATTAGTTTTTGAAACTAGATACTTACTGCATGGACATCCTAAATTTTTGCGTAACCACAAAAATTTAAGACTGGTCAAAATTCAAAGCATTTGCAGACAACAATTAAGATATGGGTAAAATGATGGAATTTGTCTTTGAAAGGGTAGAAAACATTGAGGGAAAAGGAGAAAATGCTG
Source organism: Tridacna gigas (assembly GCA_945859785.2). Classification (NCBI taxonomy): domain Eukaryota; kingdom Metazoa; phylum Mollusca; class Bivalvia; order Cardiida; family Cardiidae; genus Tridacna; species Tridacna gigas. Next base: position 27,947,718 of record OX244036.2, on the reverse strand, counting down.
ATTACCAGCATTTCCTAATTAGCAGTTATTCCTTTTCCCACAATGTTTTCAGAGGTTTTTTTCTGAGTGTTGTGAAAAGTTTGGATTTTTTGGTAAAGAGGTAATCCTCTAAAAATACAAGATATGAGCAGCACTTTGGGAAAAGGGGTCTTAATACATCTCCATGATGCATTATACCAAGTAAATCATCACGTAATCTTGATACATAGAGTCCATTTTGTCTAACTATGGACTGCATCATTAACCCTTTCCCAAACAAGCCCTGGTTTTCACATGTCTGCAGTACAAGTCTTTTGAAAACACTGTGGGAAAAGGAGAAATTGCTCGTAACGAGCAATTTCTCCTTTTCCCACAGTGTTTTCTCCCCTTTTTGAGAACTTTCTGCCATTTTCATCAAATTTAAAATTGTCGTCTGCAAACTCTTTCAATTTGGACTAGTCCAAAATTTGTCGTTTGGGAAAGGGTTAAGTAGAATAGTCCTTGGGCATGCAGAAATTGACCAATGGCAAAATGTTTTGTTGTCTGCAAATGTTTTGGTCAAGTCCAAACTTTGTCGTATGGTAAAGAGTTAACCCTTCCAACACAATCCTGTGTTTTTACGACCTTTGAAAACACTTAAGAAAAACACTTTGGAAAAAGAACAAGATGGTGACCAGCATTTACTCTTTTTTTCCCCACAATGTTTTCTACCCATTAAAAAAAACAGGAAAAAATCTCACCCTTTGAGCACATTTAATTTATTATGTGTGAGTTCCTTTCAGTATTGACAATTGTGAAAATTGTGGTCCAGTAAAGAGTTAAATTATTACGGATGTCAAAGTTTTCCTTTGGACAGGGTCAATGCCTTACACAGCTGCTAACAGTCAAGAATAATTGAGGCATGCTCTTTGAAATTGGGGCTAAATGCATCTGCAAAAAGTATCCACCCAGGTCAGCCTATGCAGCTCATGCAGGCTGACCTGGGCCAAACCTTTTTGCTATTGGTAAATTTTATGCATGTTAGAGGACCAGTTTACCTTGTGATTCAGTCAGTTGTTAGACAAAATGGACTTCATGGATCCACGACAATGTGATGATTTGCTTGATATCATGCATCATGGAGATGCATTAAGCTCCCATTAGCCTTAGCATGGCTGAATTGTTATTCTCCTTGTCGTTAAATAAGTTTGAATTAGGGTCTATATTCATCAACCAACCTTAACCCTTTACCACACAACCCCGACTTTTAACGATCCTGAGAAAGAAGCCTTTTGAAAACATTGTGGGAAAAGGAAAAATGCTGGTAACCAGCATTTTGTCCTTTTCTCACAATGTTGTCTGTCCTTTATACACAAATATCACTATATGAGCCATATCTAGTTTGTCGTCTGCAAATGCTTTCAGTTTGGACAGGTGTAAAATTTTTGTCATGTAGTAAATGGTTAACTGCATTCTAATTCTTAATTTAGAAAAGAAGTCACTTTCTATTTGGCTAGACCATTTTCTTTAGCCAATCAGAAATTGCATCTCTATGGCATTGTAGAAGATTCTTCAGCATTAGAATTTGAATGCATATTAAGAGTGGATGGTGTGTACAGTCCAATCATGCATGTAATTATTTTCTTACCTAAGGGAATCTTACTTTTCTTAAAACGTTTTTTATTTGTTTATATCTAAGGTGTTGGCTTTAGTTCAAGAAATTATTAATCTGAATGTACAAATATGAGTAGAAGTTTCTTGTACAAATAGCTTTTCTCATGTTAAACAACCATGTTGACATGGTGTTTATGGGTACTGCATGAAATGCAGGTTTTGCCTGTAGTTGACAAGCCAGCTGGTCTGGTGCCTCATGTATATACTAACATACCGTAACTACTGTAAATATGTACATAACATAGTGTTATCTGTATCTTGAGCTTTTCTAGTGAGTGTGTGTGTTTTTAAAATCATATTTGCTTGTTACTATGGGAAACACTTTACCTCATAATACATTTTTGGGGAAGAATTTGCATTTTTCAGTGTGATTACATTTTGTAGATGAGAGCAGAATGAAGAAAGAACTTTATATAGATTGTTGAAACACAATGACAGTTTGGGAAATGCTTCTTCAATCGTCTAGTTAAGAACAAAATTTCAGACTTGTCCAAATCCATAGCATTTGCACACAACAAATTAAATGCATCTCAAATGATGGAATTTGTCTGTGAAAGGATGGAAAGCATCAAGGGAAAAGGAAAAAACACTGGTTATCAGTATATTTCCTCTTTCCTCACTGTTTTTCAAAGGCCTTCTTTCTCAGGGTCATTACAACTCTGGATTGTGTGGTAAAGCGTTAATCTTTAACCCTTTACCACACAGTCCTGACTTTTAATGACCCTGAGAAAGAAGCCTTTTGAAAACATTGTGGGAAAAGGAGAAAATGCTGGTAACCAGCATTTTCTCCTTTTCCCACAATGTTTTCAACCCTTCCAAAAGCATATTTCAATTTTTTAGTCACATTTATTTTGTCGTCTGCAAATGCTTTCAATTTGGAGTAGTCTAAAGTTTTGTCGTTTGGTAAAGAGTTAACCGAGTGATGTTGTGTTCTTACGACCTAGAGACAGAAAGGCTTCTGTATTCATCCTTGTAAAAGAAGGGAATGCAGGAAATCAGCATTTTTGCATTTTTCAAAAATTTCTTCAATCCTTCAAAGGCAAATCACTTCATTTGAGCCGTATTTAAGTTGTTCTTGCTGAAAACATTGAGGAAAAAGGAAATTTTGCTCACAACCTGCTTTGTCTTTCTCAACAATTTTTCATCAGGGACTGTCAAATTGAACTTTAACTCTTTACCACACAATCCCAGGCTTTAACGATACCAAAAAAGAAAGCATTGTGGGAAAAGCAGAAAATGCAATCCAATCATTTAAGACACATTTACTTTGTTGTGTGCAGATGCTGTCAATTTGGACCAGTCAAAAATTTTGTTGTTTGGTAAACAGTTACATTATGTTCATTATGCCCATTTTATTAGGATGTTTTCAAAGTTGTTTTCTGAAAATGTATTACGTGCAATGAGTTAACTCTTTGCTGAATTACAAATTTTGGACTTGTTCAAATGCATTCCTGTTGCAGAGGACAGATTAAATCTGGCTAAATTGATGAAATTTATCAATAGAAAACATTGTAAGAAAACGGCATTTTCTCCTTTTCCCATGTTTTCACAAGGTTTTTTCTTACGGGTCTTTTAAACATGGGATTGCTTGGTAATGGGTGAACAGACTTTTGATTGCCTTATTTTATTGTAGACTTTCAATGCATGGTGGTGAAGGTACTCCTTGCTTACTTATATATTTTCAGCTAACCTGAGCACAAAGTGCTTAAGGTGAGCTTTTGTGATCATGCTGTATCTGGCGTCAGTCATGCGTCATCTGTCGTCAATTTTTACCTTGTGTATGCTGTAGTCCGATACTCATGAAATTTGGTCAGAATGTTTGTCTTGATGATATCACGCACAAGTGTGAAAATGGGTCAGATCTTTGAAAAACCTTGTGTTCACTCTAGAGGCCATATTTCTGTCTGATACGTATGAAAGTTGGTCAGAATGTTTGTCTTGATGATAGCTCAGGTAAGGTGGAAAATGGGTCATGTTTGTTTCAAACTAGGTCTTTAGGTTCAGTCTTTGAAAAACATTCTTTATGCTCTAGAGGCCACATTTTCAGTCCAATACTTATGAAAAAAAGGTCAGAATGTTTGTCTTGATGATATCTCAGACAAGTTAGAAATTGGGTCAAAAAATAGGTCACCAGATCATATCTTGGAAAAGCCTTGTGTACACTCTATACACCACATTTTCTCTCCAATATGCATGAAAGTTGGCTAGAAAGTTTGTCTTGATGATATCTCAGACATGTTTGAAAATGGGTCATGTGTAAGTTGGTCAGAATGTTTATCTTGATTATATCTCGGGTGAGTTTGAAAATGGGTCACATTTGTCACCAGGTCAAATCATAGAAAAAGCTTATGAAAATACTAGAGGCCACATTTTCTGCCAAATACTCATAAAAGTTAGTCAGAATGTTTGTCTTGATATATCTCTGACAAGATAGAAAATGGGTCACCTTGCCAAAAAACTGGGTCACCAGGTCAAAGCTTTAAAAAAAAAAACTTGTGCACACTCCAGAGGGCACATTTTTAGTCCTATACTCTAGAAAATTGGTCAGAATGTTTGTCTTGACATTTAGAATGTTTTTGAGAAATGGGTCATGTTGGGCCAAAAAGTAGGTAACTAGGACAAGTACTAGAAAAAGCTTGTCTACACTCTAGAAGCCACAATTTCAGTCCATATTTATAATATCTTGATGATATCTCTGACAGGTTTAACCCTTTACCACACAATCACGACTTTTAACGACCCTGTACAAGAAGCCTTTTGAAAACATTGTCAGAAAAGGAGAAAATGCTGGTAACCAACATTTTCTCCTTTTCCCACAATGTTTTCTACCTTACCCATAACGAATTTCAATTTTTCAGTCCCATTTATTTTGTCGTCTGCAAATGCTTTCAATTTGTACCAGTCTAAACTTTTGTCGTTTGGTAAAGAGTTAAAAATGGGTTATACCAGATCAAAAAGAAGGTCATTGGGACAAATATTAGGAAAACCTTGTGTACACTCTTGATAGTACATTTTCAGCCCAAAAGTCATGAAAGTTGATAGAATGTTTGTTTCAATATCTAGGACAGCTTTGGCAACGATTCAGATATGCTCAAAAAGTATGTCTCTAAGACAAATCTTGGAAAAAGCTTGCGTATACTCTTAGAGGCGACATTTTCAGACCAATACTCGTGAAAGTTTGTAATGTTTGTCGTGATATCTCGGATGAGATTGGAATTGGGTCTTGGGTCTTGTTGGGTCAAAAAGGCTCAGGTGAGTGACTCAGAGCCATCATGGTCCTCTTGTCTAACAAGTATTGGAGTTTTTTTTTTCTTGAGTGTATTGCATGTAAGTACTATGCATCATCATTTAAAAGACAAACTTAACTCAATGCAACATAATCATATTTAGCACAGTTTAATGATTTTCTATTTTGTCACATCACTTCTAGTAAATGCACAGGCTTTTTCTTTTCCAAATATTTTTCAAGAAGTCTTGATGTATTTTTCTTAATTTAAAAGAAGCATGCTGGTATATTTTTTATCTGCCAACTACTATACTTTATAAACATCTTACAATCTGCAGAAAGATTTTGATGTCATGCAGCAGAACAATTCTGCAAAGATGAATTGTTAACAATTCTGCAAAGATGAATTGTTTGAAAGTGGATATCACTCCTTTTACCACATTGTTTTCTCATGGGTTCATGTATTTAACCCTTTACCACACAATCCCGACTTTTAAAGACCCTATGAAAGAAGCCTTTTGAAAACATTGTGGGAAAAGAAGAAAATGCTGGAAACCAGCATTTTCTCCTTTTCCCACGATGTTTTCTACCCTTTCCAAACCAAATTTCAATTTTTCAGTCCCACTTGTTTTGTCTTCTGCAAATGCTTTCAATTTGGACAAGTCTTAACTTTTGTCGTTTGGTAAAGAGTTAAACAGCATTTTATCATGATTATACATGTATAAACCTTACATGGTTGTTTTCAAAGATATCTGCTGCACTCTATTTTCAGGAGGTAATTTATTGCTCAGTTTACTTTATTTCATAGTTGACTTGTTTTGCATAGAAATTTGAAAAGAATTTAATACTTTTTTATCTAATTGTATACTTAGTTTTGTCTTCTTTTCTTTCTTTCGTTTTACTTCATGTGCACTATTTTTCGCTTACTTTCTAGGCTCACAAGCGTAGGAGTGCCCCACCATATCACCATGGCAATGAATGAGCTGCATTAGGAATAAACCTAAATCATTCCAAACTACCTGATTTGCTCGGATAGTGCTCTTTAGTGCAGGAGTTAGGAATAGTGTCAAAATGTCGGAGTTTACATGGAGATGGTGAGATAACTCCATTACATAGACAGTTTACCCTGCATTGTAAATCAAGCATGCAGGAGACAGACTGGCAAGGAGAGGAAACACAGTTTCTGGTTTGCTTAACTCTATACCAAACAATCCATTGTTTTAATGATCCTGAAGATGAAGGATTTTGAACTCATGGGAAAAGGATTTTATTGATTGATTGTATGGTGTTTAACGCCGTTTTCAACATTATTTCAGTTATATCGCGGTGGCCAGTGCACCTATCCATGCTTTCCTGGAGTTCTTTTTACCAGTACTCCGCACAATATTCTTTCCAAGCCACTGGCTGCTTTCCCACATAACCATCGTCGAAACAGTGGTCAGCGGTGAGAGAGGAATGAATCATGGGAAAAGGAGAGAATGCTGATAACCAGCATTTTCTCCTTTTCCCACAATGTATTTATAACATTTTAAAAGCAAATTTCATCATTTGAGCTACATTTAGTAAGTTGTTTGTGGTCGCTTTAATGTGGATGAGTCAAACATTTTTTCTTCTTGCAAACAGATTGGTTTTGTACAAGGTAGATATTCATATTATTATTAAGTTATGCATTTTCTTTTTTAAGTTTTGATTTATTTCTGACCTGTGTACATGAATGTAAAAAATTTCTAAACAATATTTAAAAGATCAGTATATTGACTCACAAAAATTTAACTCTTTACTGTTCCTGAGTTTTAAAAACCCTGAGAAAGAAGTATTTTGAAAACATTGTGTGAAATGGAGAAAATGCTGGTTTGCCAGCATTTTCTTCTTTTCCCACTGTGTTTTCTATCCTATCAAAGACAAATTCCAAACAAATGCTTTCAATTTGGACAAGTCTTGCTTTCAATTTGGACAAGTCTTCATTCTTTTCATGTGGTAAAGAGTTAAAAATCCTTTTATATTGTTATACACATGTTAATGTTTTGATTTTTACAGGATATCATTAACAGACTAAATATCTTTGTAACTGTTTACCACACAGCAAAAATGTACACTTGTCCAAATTGAAAGCATTTGCAGACAACAATTTAACTCTTTCCCAAACGACAAATTTTGGACTGGTCCAAATTGAAAGAGTTTGCAGACTACAATTTCAAATTTGATGAAAATGGCAGAAAGGTCTCAAAAAGGGTAGAAAACACTGTGGGAAAAGGAGAAATTGCTCGTTACGAGCAATTTCTCCTTTTCCCACAGTGTTTTCAAAAGACTTGTACTGCAGACACATGAAAACCAGGGTTTGTTTGGGAAAGGGTTAAAAGTGGCTCAAATGATAGGATTTGTTTCTGAAAGGTTAGAAAACATTGTGGGAAAAGGAGAAAATGCTGTTTAGTAGCATTTTCTCCTTTTCCGCAATATTTTCAAAAGGCTTCTTTCTCAGGGTCGTTAAAACTCGGAATTGTGTGGTAAAAGGTTAATGTGCCTTTTTAGACTTTTGGCTATGAATTAAGATTTTTTTTTTTAAGCATTGATAAAAACTACAAAATATACTCTTCCTGTTAACTGGATGGGTACATGCAGTAAAAAGGTGCAAATTTGGCTTTCAGTGAACTAGTTGGTCGCTTTGCAATCAGTAACTCTATATTTATCATATCAAATGTGATATCATTGTAATTATTTGAATACAGACCCACATAATCGGCACATATTATTGATCATGTGACATTTGCACAGACCTGTGTGAAACTGGGTGCAAAACCTAAAAGTACCTTAACCCTTTACCACACAATCCCGAGTTTTGATGACCCCAAGGGAAAGGACTTTTGAAAATATTGTGGGAAAAGGAGAAAGTGCTGGTACCAGCATTTTCTCCTTTTCCGACAATGTTTTCTACCCTTTCAAAGACAAATTTCATCTTTAATACATCATTGAATCATCGTCTGCAAATCCTTCCAATTTAGTCTAAAATTTTGTTGTTTGATAAAGAGTTAAAAGAGCCCATTCTGAAAATACCTTTGAAAAAAATCATTTTTCTAACTTAAGATTGTCTTCTTTACTGATAGTTTTCCAAGCACTGCCTGACTTAATTCAGTAATTAATCATTTTTAGTTTAGCTGATTTCAAAGAAAATGTCAAGGTTTTGTCCTACCCCTAGCATCGTCTGCACCGTCATGTGAAAAATTTGACATTTTATAGTATCTCCGTTTTACTGAAGATATTGGCTTCAAACTTGGACAGGTTTTTAATTATTAAAAAGGGAACCTATACAAGAAGAGCAGGTAACCATCAAAGTATTTTTGACTAAGTTATGCCTCTTTTTGACTTAAAATCAAACAACCATATTTGAGCATGGTACACCATCCGGTGCTCTTGTTGAAGTTTAGTGGGATTAAAAAAATGTGAATGGCCTCTTTTAAGGTTCATTATACAGTCCATGTAACTAGAGAAGTTATCCATAGAAGTTTTTCATACTAGTCAATAGTACTTTTTTTCCATGTGGACACCAGATAATACATGAAAAAGAATAGGTAAGAATACTGAAATTCAAAGGTGTGGCTAAACTACACGTATCTCCCTTTCACATTGGCTAATGTATTTGATTAAGTAGAGAACAAAATTTGGTTGGTTAGAAGCCATGATCAACTGCCACCTGATTGGCTTAAAACTCTGTACCAAGCAGAACAGTACAAGACTTTTCCAGGTTGAGAGCATTTGCAGACTACAAATTTAATATGGATGAAATGAAGGGGTGTGTCTCTGAATGAGTAGCAAACATTGTGGGAAAAAGAAGAAAATGCTAGTTACCAACATTCGTCCTTTTCCCCAAATCTTTTCAAAAGGCTTTTTTCTCGAGGTTGTTAAAACACAGGATTGTGTGGTAAACAGTTTATTAATGTACATTTGTCAAGGATGCCTTTAAAGTCTGCTGCAAATTTATTTCAGGAGGTACTGATTTAACTCTTTACCTGAGGCCAAGTTTTAGGTTTGTCTAAATTGAAAGATTGTGCACACGACAAATCAAATGGGGCCCTAGTAACATTTGTCTTTAGAAGGGTAAAAAACTTTGTGGGAAAAGGAGAATATGCTGGTTAGCAGTATATTCTTTTTTTCGCACAATGTTTTCAAAAAGTGCTCTTCCCAGATGTCATTAACCCTTTACTATACAATCCCAACTTTTAATGACCCTAAGAAAGAAATTTTTGAAAACGTGGGAAAAAGAGAAAAGGCTGGTAACCACCATTTTCTCCTTTTCCCACAACGTTTTAGTACCTATCAAAAATGAATCTCAATTTTTGAGTCACATTTATGTTATCGTCTGCAAATGCTTGCAATTTGGACAAGTCTGAAATATTTTCATTTGGTGAAGAGTTTAAATGGGATTGTTTGGTAAAGGGTTAACAGACATCTTTTGTTCTCCACGAGAAAATGGGGGAAGCCTACCCCACAGAACATAGTTTTCATTGATGAAATGCGGTAATATATAGATTTTGTTATGTAAATTTATAAACAGTTTTGTACATGATAGATTATATAGATGTGAATTGTTAAGTTTCTTGTATATTTTTTTTGTACAAGATAATAGATGTACAAAACATGGGCTGTATACCTAGGTTGTATCATCATGTATTTTACATAGATTTACAAAATATTTGTTGGTTCGAAAACAAGAAAGATTTAATCAGCTACAGTTTGTTAACCCTTTACTACACAGTCCATAGTATTATAGACCCGGAGAAAAAAGGCTTTTGAAAACATTGTTGGAAAAGGAGGAAAAGCTGGTAACCAGCATTTTCTCAGTTTCCCACGATGTTTTCTAAGCTTTCAAAGAAAAACCCAACCATTTGAGTAGCATTTAATTTGTTGTGTACAAATGCTTTAAATTTTGGCAAGTATAAAAATTCTGTCATCTAGTACAGAGTTAACTAACTCATACGCTTATTTTATACCCTTATTAAAGGTAAGGGCAGTTTTTTTTAGCTGCACTGGCCGAAGGCCAGCGGGCTTATGTCATGGCCCGGTGTCCGTCGTGCGTCCGTCCGTCCGTCCGTCCGTGCGTTAACTTTTATTTCAAACATCTTCTTCTCTGAAACTACCCATCCGATTTTCACGAAACTTCACAGAAATGATCCTGACATGGTCCTCTTCAGAATTTCTTGAAAGAATTTGATTCCTTCAAAAACTCTGGTTGCCATGGCAACAAAACTGAAAAATATTGGAAATCTTTAAAAATCTTCTTGTCTGAAACCATAAGGCATAGGGCTACCAAATTTGGCATGTAGCTTTATGTAGTAGACCTCTATCAAGTTTCTTCAAATTATAGCCCTGGGGTCAAAATTGGCTCTTCCCCAGGGGTCACAAGTTTTACATACGCTTATATAGAGAAAACTTTAAAAATCTTCTTGTCTGAAACCATAAGGCATAGGGCTACCAAATTTGGCATGTAGCTTTATGTAGTAGACCTCTATCAAGTTTCTTCAAATTATAGCCCTGGGGTCAAAATTGGCTCTTCCGCAGGGGTCACAAGTTTTACATAGGCTTATATAGAGAAAACTTTAAAAATCTTCTTGTCTGAAACCATAAGGCATAGGGCTACCAAATTTGGCATGTAGCTTTATGTAGTAGACCTCTATCATGTTTCTTGAAATTATAGCCCTGGGGTCAAAATTGGCTCTTCCCCAGGGGTCACAAGTTTTATACATAGGCTTATATAGAGAAAACTTTAAATATCTTCTTGTCTGAAACCATAAGGCCTAGAGCTACCAAATTTGGCATTTAGCTTGATCTAGTTGGAGTCTACCAAAAGTGCCCAAAGTATAGTCCAGGGGTCAATTTGGCCTCATACTTGGAGGGGGGGGGTTCACAAGATTTACATAGGCTTACATAGGGAAAACTTTTAAATCTTGGTGTACATAGCCATAAGGCTTAGGCTACCAAATTTTGCATATAATTATAGCATTATTTAGTGGACAGATACAAAGAGGGCCCAAGTTACAGCTCTAGGATCAAGTTTGGCCCTGCACCAGGGATCACAAGTTTTACATGGGTTTATGGAGTGAAAAGTTCAGAAACCATCTTGTTACCAGCCATAAGGCCAAGAACTCCCACATTTGGCATGTTATTCTTCTAATACAATATTCCCCATTTAGTCAGACTGTAGCCATGAGGTCAAAGTTTTATAAGGGCTTATATAGTGAAGACTTTTCTTCGTGGTTTATATTTATAAGCCAGTGGAGCGATACAGGGCCATCATGGCCCTCTTGTTTTCCTTTTCCCAAAATGTTGTTCAAAAGCATCTTTCATTAGAGTTGTTAAAATAGGTGATTAATTGGTAGAGGTTTAAGGCTGCCTGAGGAAAAGACTGAGGAAAAGACATACAACCAAAAATTTGATGTTGGGACATGCACTTCTATTATTGAAATACAGTATGCTTATATACTCAATTTCAGAGATACAGTAAAAGCTGTTTGAATAGCCATCCTTTGCCAAACAGTGCCAGGTTTTAATTACTGTTCGGTAAAAAGCCTTTTGAAAACATTGTGGGAAAAGGAGAAAATACTGGTATCCAGCATTTTTCCTTTCTCCACAATGCTTTCTTCCCTATCAAAGACAAATCCCATCATTTTAGCATCACTTAATTTGGTGTCTGCAAATGCTTCCAATTTGGACTTCTCCAGAATTTTGCCATTTGTTAAATGGTTTAGCAGGCTACCAGTAATAAGCAAGCATATCTTTAGTTCCCACATGAGGCAAATAAATTGAAGTGGACTTGTACTGAGCAAGTAACTGCCTTAACCCTTTACCACACAATCCTTACTTTGAATGACCCTGAGAAAGAAGCCTTTTGAAAACATTATGGGAAAAGGAGAAAATGCTGGTAACCAGCATTTTCTCCTTTTCCCACAATGTTTTCTACCCTTCCCAAATTTCAATTTTTCAGTTACATTTATTTTGTCGTCTGCAAATGCTTTCAATTTGGACCAGTCTAAAATTTTGCCATTTGGTAAGGAGTTAAGTAAATTTTGAGTGTCCCTTATATGCTTGTGCAATGCTTTACTATACGGCAAAATGTAAGACTTGTCCAAATTAAAAGCATTTTGCAAATGAGAAAAAAAATGTGATACAAAAATTGAAATCTGTTTTTAGGAAGGGCAGAAAGCAGCATGGGAAAGGGAGAAATAGATATTCCTAGCATTTTCTCCTTTTTTCCCAATGTTTTTGAATATCTTCTTCTCTAAGGATGTTTAAACTTGGGACTCTTTGGTAATGGGTCAATACAAGAAGTTCGCTCATTAGTTTGTAGCATTTTTCCTCTATTTTGATGTTCTCTGGAATATTTTGTTTCCATACAGTTTTGTACTTTAGTTTAATGTCTTAAAAGATGTCAATGTGTGTTTAACTTAACTTTGCCAAACAACAAAAATTTAGGCTTGTCTGTATTTAAAGCTCTTGCGGACAGCATATTGAATATGATTAAAATGATGGGATTTAGTTTTCAAAAATTGTGGGGAAAGGAGAAAATGCTTGTTACCAGCATCAAAATCCATCTATTTCTCAGTTATACAATACCAGATCACTTGGTAGAGAAATAACCATTTACAAAACAGTCTCATTTTTGATGACCCTTAGAAAAAGATTTTAAGAAAATGTAAGAAGAGAAGATAATGCTGATAGGCAGCATTTTGTCCTTTTCCCACAATATTTTCTACCACTTCAAAGACAATTTTTTGGCCACATTAAGCCTAAAAGCACCTTTCGCTACTATAATTGCCGTTTGCGGCCAGTGTAGATCAAGATAAGTCTGCACAAGATCCACTGTCTACTTTGCTAAAACACTACAGATAAAAGCGACCTTGAAATTGCACATAAATGTGTTTTATTTCTTTCGGGTTTATTTGATTTTGGTGCTTTAAGGGTTAAACTTGTTGTCTGCAATAGTTTTTAATTTCATGGAGTCTAAAATTTTGTCGTCTGGTGAAAGACAAGTTAAAGAATTAGGGATTTGAAATCCATCATTAAACTCATTTCATGTAAAAGCATTATTGTAATCATCTTTGGTAAGATTGTAGGTTTGCATGTTGATCCTTTGACAGGTAAAGATATATTTTCTACACATCCTTAGTTGATGATTTTCCATAATACTGTGGCAAATGGATTCCCATCTCAAGATTTTGCATTTTGCATTTTGTTTGATATATTTGGTAGATCTAGTTATGTTCCCATGTTTTCAGTCAGTAGCAATCAAATGCTTGTAAGTATCAAAATCTGCATAAGTGACTGAAATCTTTGACAACTGATATTTTAGACTTGAACAAATTGAAAGCATTTGCAGATGAAAAATGTGGCTAAAATCATGCGTTTGGTATTTGGAAGGGTTGAAAACATCGCGGAAAACAGGAGAAATGCTGATTAACACATTTTTTCCTTTTCCCACAATATTTTCAAAAACCTCCTTCCTGAAGGTCTTATAACACAGAGATTTTTGGCTATGTCTCAACTTTGTATAAATAAATTTGATTTTCGGGGGCTTAAGTATAAATCTACTGCAAAGAAGTATTGATTTAGTCATAGGTTTGAATAGAATTAGGGGACAATGTCAAACAAAGGTCAGACTGCAGAATCCTTGCAGTTTGATCTTGATCTATATGGCTCACAAAAACTGCATATATCACCTACAGCTGTTGAAGGTTGAACTCTTATTCAGATTTTAGACTCTACTAAATTGAAAGTATTTGCAAATAGGATGTGGTTTTAAAAATAGGATTTGTCATGAAAGGGCAAAAAAACATTGTAAGAAAAGGCAAAAATGCTTGTTCCCAGCTTTTTCTCCTCTTCCCATAGTGTTTTAACTCTTTACCACACAATCCTGACTTTTAACAACCCAGCCTTTTGAAAACACTATGGGAAAAGAAGAAAGTGCTGGTAACCAGCATTTTCTTCTTTTCCCACAATGTTTTGTACCCGTTAAGAGACAGATGTTATGTTTTGAGTTACATTTAAAATGTTGTCTGCAAATACTTTGAATTTGGACTAGTCTACATTTTTGTCATCTGGTAAAGAGTTAAATGGCCTTCTTCAGGGTCATTGTACATGTATTTATATATATTGTTTGGTAAAGAATTAAAGGGATATTGCTGTAAATCTTTATAATACTAAGTGTATCTTAAGTTGCTTTTGCAGACAGTTTGTATCAAGATCAGATAGCACAAAATATGCATTCTGATTTTAGGTCTCCCTCTGATTTGTCTAAAGTATTCTGATCTGAGTTTTGAGATGGAAACATCTTGACTTTGTTTTTACAGCCTGTTCATTATTATTTACTCAAAGGGTTAATTTTCAAGTCATCCCATTTTCACAGTGTAGGAACTTATGAGTCATAGATCCGTTAACCCTTTACCAAACAGCCCTTAGTGTTTTTATGACCCTGATAAAAAGATTTTTGAAAACATTGTTTTCTGCCCTTTCCAAAAAAAAAAAAAACGTGTTCATGTCACATTGAATCTGTCATCCGCAAATGCTTTCAAAATGAATCAGTTCAAAAGATGTATTGTCTGTTGGAGTTAATTGAACATATTTCTGGAGTACTTAAAGTTTTGCCAAAAATACTTGTAATATTCCCCCTAGTTTGTTGTTACAAGTGATTTATATAAATTTATATATTGAATGTGTACATAGAAAACCTTATTTCCATATGATATTTGTATTATATGAACTTTCAACTTTTTTTTTTTCAAGGATTGTTTATACGGATGTGCAATAAACATATTCCCTATCTCTTTGTCAGTGGTTCAGATTTATTGTCAAAAGTAAGTCACACGCACACATTTATGCTACGATATTTGGTAAACTTTGGAACAGACAAAAGTCGGCTTTCTCACAAATGTGGCACAAATGTCCACATATCATGGTTCCGTTTGTAAAGAGTATTTTACTCCTAGCCCTTTCAGATGTTAATGCACCCATTTTCTCGTTGTCTGTTGAGTAAGTTGAAGGGGATCCGGACAGATACCATGGACACCTCCTTGTGTGAAAATTATTACGTTTGTTATTCTGACGGGTCACCGTATTCCAGTTACTTCCTGTTGCTTTAGATTTCGTCTGCACGATTCAAGGAAAATAATCGTAGGAAATTGAGGTAATTCCTTCAAAATGACAAAGTTAAAAAGAAGATAACTTAATACTTTACAAACAGCTTGTTTTTGAATAAGAACGATAACCTACTGTAGGCTGGCCTGCCTGAGTCTCGGTTTGGCTGCGTCAACACATTTTCAATCGTCTTCCGAGCTTTGAGCGAAACTGCAGGCGTACTTTCGTGCTGCGACAAGCTAAATGAGTTTTAGCTTCACGATAGTGCGAGCAAATTAAGAAGAAAAATGTCAGAAAAGTAGAAATTTTCTCCCGGGAGAGAAACTTATGAAGTCACGTATGCGCGGATTTTTTCCTAAGGCTTAGAACAACCGTTAAGCGTTTTGTGGAAAGAACTTTTTAAGGAAGCTTAAAATTAATTTGTTTATTAAAAAAAAAAAAAAAAAACCAGCTATAGCGCCAATCTTGGCAATGGAAAGTAAAAAAGTTAGCCCTCGGTTTTGATCGAAAAAGAAACGAATCCAGTCAGTTGGTCCTTCTGACCAACTCGAAATTTAGGGTACTGCAAATGATTTATTTGCCACTTAGAATGCTAATATCCGACGAGGGTTAGGCTACTTTGCTCGATAGTGTAGATCAAGATCAGACTGCACTGTAGGTTCACTGCAGTCACTGTGTAGGTTTTAAGCTCCACTGGTCGAAGGCCAGCAAGCTAACGTCATGGCCCAGTGTCCGTCGTGCTAGTCTGGTACCCCGCCGTGCTTCAAAAGTAGTGGTAGGGGCTGGTAATCCAGACTACCGTCGTGCGTGCGTTAACTTTTATTTCAAGCATCATCTCTGAAACCACCCATCCAGTTTTGATGAACTTCACGGAAATGATCCTGCCATGGTCCCCTTTAAAATTCCTTCAAAGACTGATTCCATTTAAAACTGGTTGCCATGGCAACAAAACTGAAAATTATTGAAAATCTTTAAAGAACTTACTGTCTGAAACCATAAGGCCTAGGGCTACCCAATTTGGCATGAAGCTTCATCTAATAGACCTCTACCAGAAAAAAAAAAAAAAAAAATCTTGATATTATAGCCCTTGGGTCAAAATTGGCCCCATCCCGGGGATCACAAGTTTAACTTGGGCTTATAAAGTGACTTAGATTTTTAGATTGATCAAGGGAAATGACACCTGTTACAAAATACGTTGTTACTATTTACCTCCCTTGATTATCAAAAACTGCACTGTAACTCGAGTGGTGTCTGGTATTCAAGGTTTTTGGATAGAAAATGTGCAGTTTTCAGGGAGAGTGATTTATTTTGATGCTAATAGTTATTCTCTGACAGTGAAACATTTAAAAATGAAGTCAGGTTTCTGTCATTCACTTTCTTTGTTCCAGCATTTGCCTTTCATGCCATTTAGAAAATCTGCATGTATTCACTGATATTAGCTTTACATTTGAAAAAGACACAAAAAACCTTTTGTTTGTTTTGTTGGAGAATGAGGGATGGGGTATTTTTTTTCCATGTAAGTTTATTGCAATACAGACATTTTATGCTGTATGTCTCGGTCAATGCCAGTTAAGTGCTTGATAAATTTATTTTAGTCTTTACGAAACAACATGTTTTTTGACTGGACCAAATTGAAATTAAAAGCCATTGCAGATGACAAATTGAATGTAGCTTAAAATGATTATTTCTGTCTTTAATAGGGTAGGAAACATTGTGAGAAAAGGAGAAAATACTGGTTGACATTATTTTCTCCTTTTCCCACAGTGTTTTCAAAAACCTTCTCTATCAGGGTCATTAAAACTCGGAATTGTGTGGTAAAGGATTAAAAAAGCCAGTGGAGCGATACAGGGCCATCATGGCCCGCTTCTTTTCTAATTTGTCCGATAAGTAATTAGATCTATACATATATGCTATATTTTTATGTTTTCTTTGCCAAAAAATGTCCTAATTTATTTAATCTGAACATTCAATGTTCACTCAACTGGTTTTATGACACAGAACAGAACAAGACAGACGCTGAAAGATAAGATACACTATGAAGCTCGACGCATTTTGCATAGGTAAGTTAGCATGTTACTAACCGGAAACTGCAAGTGAATTTTCAAGTTAATTCTTGTGTCGAGTTCGCATTGCCAGGATGTGTTTCGGCTATTCTAACAGACTCAACAAAGAAAGAAGTGGGGTAAATTAAGAACCAAACGAGATCGGCATGAGTTTGTTGAAAATTTCCTTTTGTATTTATTTGACAAAAAAAAAAGAAACGGAACACAACAAATGTATATAAAGGTAAACAATCATACATCAGCCTCCACGTGACCAAGCTTTGGGAGATAGCACTCATGATAAGATTAGGTACATGTTATGGTTTGTGAAAATAATGATTTTCGATCATAAAAGAACGTTACTGACTTGAAGTATTGACTTGCACATATAAAAATGCCGCGAATGACAGCGAATTCAGCTAAGGTGAGAATTTAACCTTTTTTTAATCATTACATTACTTCATGATGTGGTGTTTCAGAACATCTCAAACATGAATTTACAGAACAGCACCAGTTCGAAGCTGTGTCTGCAATTTTTCACTCTTGAATGTAAAAGAGAGAATGTGAACAAACTGTAACGATTTTTTTCCTCGCGAACATGAGCGCTATAGGCAGTAGACAACACTTCAATATTGATGCTATGTCGTGCCAAATATCGTAAAAGTAACTCTGAGGTATAACGGGTGCGTCCAAGCCAGTTTTTAACACAATACGATATTGTTGCCATAAGTTGCAAAGTGACGTTAAAAAAAAAAAGTTCGAAGCTAGTACAAAATCATTGTATCTTAATACAAAATTCTGAATTATACGTGTTCACATTTTGTAATAATTTGCTTTTGTGCTGAATGGCAAGCTCAAGCCTGCAACATGTTTATCAAATTGAATGGAATTATTCCAAAATTGTAAAGGAACACAAAAAATCCCCCACCTGTGATCATAAGCAATTTCAGTCTAGATCACAAATAACAACAACTTACTGATGATGATGAAAATAACAGAACTATTAAGTAAAAGTGAATGACTCGATTTGTATTTCTGGTAGACTCCGTATTCACCAACAGTTTCAAGTCCTGTTCTAATTCTAAATTACAACACAAGTCATCTGAAACAGATCGTCTCAGCCGATCAGATGGTTGGTTAGTCTTGGAAAATTTAAATATGGTACAAATAAACTCAAATTCCCTGATACGGTTACGAGCAATTCTCCTTTTCCCAGATTTTTTCTAAAGTTTCCATCTGCATGGTCTTTAAAACTCCGGAATGTTTGGTAAAGGGTTAACTTGCTCTTTGTGTATAACCAATCCGTCTTTGTTATCTTAAATGATAGAGCACACTTCCAAAGATAATTACAAAAATTACACATCTGGTGTGCTGTACGCAAAACAAAGTTAAGAATACTTATAAATAAAAATTTCCCCTAAAAAGCGAGTGCAGGTGCGAATAACATTATGTAAAGGAAACTTGGTCTTCACTGCACGTTACTGCAAAAAAACCATTCTCTTGGGCATGAAGAATGCAGCGCCAGGCGTCAGAGGTGAGAATAGCTTTATGTGAAAGTAACTTGGTCTTCATTGCAGAATAACTAAGAATATGTGATAAGTTATTGCAAAGACATTCTCCTAGGCATACTGAAAGCCATGCTCTGTGAAAAGGGGGCTTAATGCATCTCCGTAATGCTTGATACCAAGCAAGTCGTCATGTTATTATGGATTCGTAAAAGCCATTTTGTCGAAAAACTGTCTTAATCATGAGGTAGACTGGTCCTTTGACATGCAGAAATTTGACAACAAAAAGTTTCGGCGCAGGTCAGCCTGCGCGGACTGCGCAGGCTGACCTGGGTCGATACTTTTTGCAGATGCATTAGGGCCCCTTATCACAGAACATGGCACAAATAAAAATACCACCACCCCTCCCCTCGGCAAAAAAAGAGGGTGCGGATAACGTTATGTTAAGCAAACTTGGTGGGTCTTCATTGCACAATAAGTAAGAATGTAAATCACGTTATGGCAAAAACATTCTCTTAGACATGAAGAGTGAAGCGCCAGGCGTCAGAGGTGCGAATAGCTTTATGTGAAGGTAAATTAGTCCGTCTTCATTGCAGAATAAATAAGAATGTATGACAAGTTATTGCAAAGACGTTCTCTTAAGAAGAACAGCAGGCGTCACAGGTGTGAATAACGTTATGCAAGGGAAACTTGGTCCGTTTTCATTGTACATTAACTGAGAATGTAAGAAAAGTTATTGCATAGACATTCTCCTAGACATACTGAATGCAGCGCCAGGCGTCATGGGTGCTGGGAATGAGATACTTTTTCGTATTCTCTGTTGTGTAGCTAGACTTTCAGTAATGACAGCCATCTTTGGTCGCTTCTGTGGGTCCATATTTATGCAGTCCCTTATCAAATTTCGGTTTTGTATCTGAAGGGGTCCAGATTCCTCCTCGTTCAGGTTCAACATCTGCACTGGGTCCACTTTTTTGATAAAATCGCTGAAAGCGATTTTCCTTTCGCGTTTAAAGGCCTTTCTTTCACACATCAGTTCGTAAATCAAGAGCCCGAAGCCATATACGTCAGCTTGAGCAATGTACAGCTCGCGTTTTAGAACTTCAGGGGCAAGATATACAAAGTCGGCCACCGGATGTTCTGTTGCTGTTGGCAACGCAGCATATCGCGGTATACATGCTCCGGATAACTTCACATTACCTTCGTCGTCAACCTGAAATGGAAAAAGAAAAAGAGTGGAAAATGATAGTTTAAGAACTATATTTCCGACGAAGAAGAATGTTCAGTTTTGTTCCTTATTATCTTTATATGCTGTTTGTTATATACGAGATCGTAGATCTGCCTACCATCTACAAAACGATGAGGATTCGGAAATTCGTATGTAAATTTACAACTGTCTCTTTGAATAACAAGTCAAGCAATGTTCCATGAGTAATAAAGTAAAATCACAATCGAGGATTTTCAAAAAAAAAATAATAATAATTAGAACATTATAAAGTTTCCATTGTACTAGTGAGTATATGGATATTTTGAGAAACAATGATTGTTAACATGGAGCACAGGCCTTTGAAGCTCCATTGGTCTATTACTGAGCACCGAAATTTTGAATGTCTATTATCGAACGCTGTTACTAAAAATAACACAGCGCATTGCCTCTACATCGTATGTAACTTATTATACACGATATGGAGGCCATGCGCCAATGTGCTGTTTTTAGTAACTATGTCCAATGATCGAGCAATCAAAATTTTGGAATTCCGTGATAGACCAACTGGAGTTTCAGTGGCCTATGCATGGAGATATCTAACTTACAGTCACTGTCGATACAGACAACTCCATGTGAACCAATCCCTTTGTATGGACATAATTTAACCCATCAGCTGTCTCTTGAAGAAGTCGTGGTATCACCTCTTTTTTATTTTCTACTTGACGGATGTAATTACCCACTGATTGAAGATGTCCCGAATATATAAAGGCTGGTGTGGGTGATTCCGCGTGATGGATTCCCAGGAATTCTGCCAGGGGTATGTCAGTGCTAAGTAAACACCTGGAAAGACACACAGTATTCTAGCAAAGGTATTGGTGAAAATACTTTAATACTTTAATATTTTCTTCAACTGGTAATGAAAAAGGTCTGTCAAAGATCAGAATTTTGTGATAAAATAACGATAGTGCTTTATGTTATTCGAAAATGGCACTTGTTCTTCAAACTATCAAACATAGACACATTAAAAGTTAAACCTTAAGCTGCTAAGCACGACTGACTGACTGACCTTTTGCGGGCAGTGTAGATCGAGATCAGACTGCACAGAACGTGCACTCTGATCATAGATCTACACTGTCCGATATGGAGATGTTTTTCTCAAAACCTAAGTTTCATATACATGTAACATTATTCTGGATTTTACTATCAGCTTGAAAGTTTTATTAACTTTTTTATCAGGATAAGGGTTAATAGCGAATTTGTTTGTTTGTTTGGCTGGATTTTTTTAACAAAAAATGACGATTGAACGTACCGTAGCTTAGCAACTTCCTGGAATGTATTGTCGATGCCAGAAGATCTCAGATAAAATTTGATGGAAATCTTTGATTGCGCCTGCTCTCTATGTAACATTCCTAGATACACTGCCGACCAAAGGCCCTGCGGTACCGTGACATTGGACAGAATGTCTTCTCCAGAACTGTTAGAAATCATTTTACTGAAGCTTGGTTGGAATGTCTTTGCCAAGCTCTCTCCACCATGTATCTGTTGTAGGATTTTCACCTCGTTCGATTTGAAATCGTTGACGAAAATATAGCCTTCTCCATAATCCATCAAACATCGACGAAGATTCTCTACAGCTTCCATCATTTTCTCATACTTGGCGCGGTGTTTACGTTCATTTAAGCATATCTCTTCAATTTTCTCCAGTAAATCTTCGTCAGCCTGTATCATTTTTGGAATCTTCTCGCTGACTTTGTCTATGTATTCCAGAGGACGCTGCATTAACTGACGGATAAATTGGTCCAAAACCCCTTGCTCGCCGTCTTTTGCTTTGTTTTGAATGAGTTTTTCAAGTAGTTTTTCCGATCTCTTTTTTGCCCATGCTACGGGATCTTTGACTATTTTCTTATCTTTCTGCTTGCTTCTTAGCTTTTGTAAGACGTTTTTGTTCTTGACGCGGCCAGACAGCTGCAGTGCAAGCTTCGGGCTGATGTCTATTGAAGAACCTGCGTGCATTGAGAGACTGAACCTGCTTTCCACATCGTATTCCCTGCCGGAGCCTCCCAGTGAAGATCTGTCATCACGCATTTCAGATTCCACGTCCATAATGTCACCCTCTAGAATACCAAGCTCTTGTTTTACCATGCTAATCACTTCAGACTCGATGTCCACTATCTTTCCTTCATCGGAATCCCAGTTTTCTAAGAAGGTACAGAATCTGCTGAAGAATGCCGTGTCTACTTTATCACGTATCCAGTCAGACTTTCGCTCCACGTCCTCCATGTTCTCTAGATTTGGGATTTCCTCGTTACCCCAGGCTGCACAAAGTGTGTACTTAGATTGTGGTTTACGCAGATAATCGTGAACCTCTTCAGCGATTACTCTGATCTTGGCTTCTACGTTTGCACGAAGGTCACGTATCACAGTGTCTGCTTTATCTTTCAAGTTAAGGATTTTTGATTGAATCTTCGTGGATTTTCCGAGTCGATCTTTTTCTGACCGGTCTAGCTTTTTGACAGTACTCTTAAACAGATGAACCATTCTGCGGAGTACATTTTCTATCCACCTGCAATAAAAATCAATTGGTTCCATGATAAATGACACTTGAAAGTTTTCAAATTATTTTTTTCTTTCTTCAAAATGTCTTTGGTAATCTTTCACAATATTTCTATATGTTTAATCGTGTTGTAACCAGTATGCTAGAAGAAAATGAAATGGACTTTCTACTAGATCTCAAAAATTTAGAGTTATCCAATTTCTAACGATTTACAGACGACAATTTTGATGTATCTCAAATGCTAGGATTTCAGTGTCTTTAATAGGTGAAAAAAAACTGCGGAAAAAAAGAGAAAATGCTGGTTACCAGCATATCCTGCTAAATAAGTAGAATGAAACGTTCATGCCAATGGAAAAACCCAAATTTTGCTCTTTCAAAGGTATTTTTAGGGGAAAGATATCTCCTTATCGGATATTGTAGATCGAACATCAGACTGCAGAGGAACGTGCAGTCTGATCTTGATCCACACTGTCCGCAGAAGGTCCTTGAGTCGCACTTAGCAGCCTAAGGATTTAAATCGGTGTGATTCGCTGAGGTAGTCTGGAGTTTCTTTTGTGTCGCTAGCTCCTGAGACAATTTTGCATTCTTTTTAAATAGTGACATTAGACAATATGAATTCAGTCTTCATACCAAAATACATAATACGGGTCACGCTCTGTGAAAAGGGGCCTTAGTGCATCTGCAACAAAAGTATCTACCGGGGTCAGCCTGCACAGTCCGCGCAGGCTGAGCCGGGTTGAAACTTTCTGCTATTTGTAAATTGTCTGCATGTCCAAGGACCAGCCTGTCTCGTGATTCACTTGCTTGTTAGACAAAAGGGATTTTATGGACAAAGAATAATGCGATGACTAGCTTGGCACAATAATCACGGAAATGCATTAAGCCCCCTTATCACAGAGCATGACTCTGATTATAAAAACTTCACGGCAGTGTTACGAGAAATTCATCTTTTTACCACTAAACTTTTCAAAAGTTTTCAATACGAAAGAAAGTCGTCTACATGAGTCAATCAATTAAATGGAGTATTACTAACTTGTACGAGGATTTGATCCGTCTGTCCATGGAGTCAGAAAACAGTTTCTGTAGAGCATGTAGCAGTGCCCGGTATTGAGCGTTTATATAATCCGGATGGATGTTCACCTCAATTTGGCTCTTCTTGGTGGAAAAAAACACCGCCTGTGCTTCGTCGAACTCGGGGTAATATTTGCCGAGCTTTTGTAGAATATGCTCTTTGACTACTTGACGAGAGTCCTCTGGAATGGCGTCGAACCGATTGCACACGAATAATGTAGCTTTGGGGTCGAAAGGAATGATCTTGTGCTCCTTTTTCTGTTCCTCCATGATGAGTCTGAGAAGGTTTAATAACTGTAACAATAGAAATAAGTCTTTATTTGGAAGTTAGAAGTTAGCAATTTAGTAGCTAAATGGCAGTGATAGTAACTCTCTCTCTCTCTCTCTCTCTCTCTCTCTCTCTCTCTAACGGTACTTTATACTGGAGTCGATCTTTAAAATGAACTCGTTTGTCTGCCGCTTTCAAAAGCAGTACAGATATGTCACAGCGGTCCATGTGCCTGTCCGTGTGTTCATGCACATTAACAACTGCTTTATCGCATGGCAGAGTTGGTACGATGTTCTGAAGAGATAGAGGAATCAATCATCTGACAATGACTTAACCCTTTCCCAAACAAACCCTGGTTTTCACGTGTCTGCAGTACAAGTCTTTTGAAAACACTGTGGGAAAAGGAGAAATTGCTCGTAACGAGCAATTTCTCCTTTTTCCCACAGTGTTTTCTACCCTTTTTGATAACTTTCTGCCATTTTCATCAAATTTAAAATTGTCGTCTGCAAACTCTTTCAATTTGGACCAGTCCAAAATTTGTCGTTTGGGAAAGGGTTAAATCTATCCTCGAAAACAGTTTTGCCTAGTCTAGCTACGAAATCGCAACCCATGGTTTACAAGCCACGTGCATTAGAATAGAGGGTAAGCAAAATAGGAAGTGCGGGTTTTAATGCTATGGAGCAGCACGGATTTTTACCCTGTGCTCCTGAACACCAATAGCTCTGGCAAAATGGGGCTTAATGCATTATACCAAGCAAGTAATCATATAATTATGGACCCTCTGATGTCCATTTTGTTTAACAACCGACTGGATCATGAGGTAGACTCGTCCCGTGACATGCAGAAAATTTGAAGAACGCAAAAAGTTTCGGCCCATGTCAGCCTGCGCAGGCTGACATGGGTCGATACTTTTTGCAGATGCATTAAGCCCCCTTCTCAAAGAGCATGGCTCATAATAATGTAACGCTGAGAAAGGGTGCGCATGAATGTTTTCCTGTCCACTACGGGATACAATACTGTAGAAGAACATGACTTTTACATTATTCCGTTGAACGCTAGTAGATTACGTTACGAGTCGCCGTGATATAACTGAAATAATGTTAAAAGCGGCGTAAAACACCATTCAATCAATTACGTTACGAAGCGGTAACGTTACCCTGATTGTTACCCTGTCCTTTTGAACACTCATTTCCTTTAACTCTTAAAGCGCCTGTCACTACTGTAGTTGCCTTTGCGGCCACTGTAGATCAAAATCAGACTGCGCTAAACGTGCAGAGTGATCTTTGATCAACACTGTCTGCTCTGCTGAGACACTGCAGAAAAAAAAAAAACACGAAATTGCTCTCATCTGGGTTTTATTCTTGAGTGTAAAATGTCGATTTGATTTATTTGGCGCTTTAAAGTCCCAGTAGAGGCCAAAAGTAAACAATGGGTGGTTAAAATGAATTTAGATATAAATCATACCATGTAAGAGTATGAAAATTATGGTGTAGATGACAATCTGATATTGTATGGTCGGTCCAAATGTTAGTTGCAGGTGGGAAAATGAAGTTCAAAACCAAGTAAAAAGTAAACAAAAAATAGTGCAACATGGCAACTTTTGACCTGGTTTTAAACTTCATTTTCCTGCCAGTGACTAACACTTTGTCCGATCGTACAATAACAGACTGTCCTATGCACAATAATTTTCATACTTTAAAATGGTATGATTTGAATTTGGATGCATTTTACCATCCCTTTGTTTACCTTTGGCCGCTATTGGGCCTTAAGGATTAATGCTAGGAAGGGACACGAATTTTGTCCCTTCCTCTGGATATCATTGGTTACAATGTGATGCAAGGATATAACCCTGTCGTCTTGAATAACCGAATATTAGAATGTTACGAAGGCATTTTACCCTGTCTTCTTGAACTCCTCCATTCTGATCTGACATAATGATGTAGATGAAACCCAGTATATGGTTGTTGGCTATGTATGACATCAGGTATTCTTCAAGAAACACGTTTTCTCCTATACCGGGTGTATCTGCCAACACCAGCCCACTCTGAAATATGATCGTGTATTCTATAAAAGTCTACCATAAAGTTAAGTCATTAGGCTTCTATTGTGCAAATGAATGTTTTTATTTCCCCCTAATTATTTTTTTATTGCCCTTGCCGCCGAGCCCCGTTGGCTCAGTCAGTAACGTACAGGACTTGAGAACAGGGGGTCGCTGGTTCGATACCCAGCTCGGCAAATTTCTTTCCGTTGATTGATGATAGTCATTGCGACAGGATTCATTCCTCTATCAACGCTGACCATTGTTTCGACGATGGTTTGTTAGAAAGCAGCCCGTGGCTTGGAAAGAATATTGTGCGGAGTACTGGTGAAAGAAATTCAAGGAAAACATGGATAGGTGCACTGGCCGCCGCGATATAACTGAAATAATGTTGAAAACGACGTAAAACACCATTTAATCAATTAATCAATCAATCATTATTGCCCTTGTCATAAAAAAAAAAAAGAAACTAGTAAAAAAACGTTTTTCAAAAGAGTACAAAGTACACAAGAAAACGTTGACGAACAATTTGTCAAAATGGTGGTGCATCACTGAAAGGCTCAGAACCAACTGAGCCATACTCTGGCAACTTAACCCTTTCCCAAACAAGCCCTGGTTTTCACGTGTCTGCAGTACAAGTCTTTTGAAAACATTGTGGGAAAAGGAGAAATTACTCGTAACGCGCAATTTCTCCTTTTCCCACAGTGTTTTCTTCCCTTTTTGAGACCTTTCTGCCATTTTCATCAAATTTAAAATTGTCGTCTGCAAACTCTTTCAATTTGGACCAGTCCAAAATTTATCGTTTGGCAAAGGGTTAAGGGGACTTAATGCATATCCGTGATGTATAAAACCAGGCAAGTCATCACATTATTATGGAGCCATAAAATCCATTTTGTTTAACAATGGAGGTAGTATATAGTCCTTTGACGAGCAGGAAATTTACAAATAGCAGAAAGTTTCGATTCATGTCAGCCTGCGCGGACTGAGTCGAAACTTTTTGCTATTTGACATGGGTCGATTTCTTTTTTGCACATGCATTAAACCCCCTTTTCACATAGCATGGCACAATTGTTTTGGAGCCAACAATAGCAAGGGGGTGATAAATGAATTGAATTACAGGACTGGTCAATTATATTTATAGATCAATTTTCACAGCCCAGTGTATTCAGGGAACCGCTGTTGTACGTGTAAGCGTTCTTGTGGCATTGTAATGATACGTGTTTTATGAACTTTTTCAACTACCTTATCATGAAGAGCAATAAAACGCAACAAGCGTATCATTTAGATTCATAACTTGTTTTGCCTGTCTCAGGAAAGTGAATTAAAAATCATCGTGATGCAACGTTTTTTTTTTCTTCTTCCTGGTTTGTTCTCACGTTTTCCTTTCAGGGAAATCGCAGTTTATGCACATCTTTCTTTGTTATATCTGGTGCAAAATTTGGATATAAATGACTTAACCCTTAGAGCGCTATGCAAATTTAGTTGTTTATGTAGACAATGTAAATGTAAATGTCTTTTGCGGAAGGTGTCAATAAAGATCAGACTGCACAGAACGTGCAGCCTGATCTTGCATCTACACTGTCCGCTATTTTGAGAGCCATTCTGGCAAGAACACCCTTGAAATTGTATGTTCTGTTCTGTTTGCCTGACTGAGGAAGTTTATTTTATTTCCCTAGCACTGTAAAGGGGCAATTATGGTAGCAGGCAGCGGAACATAACCACAGGAAGTACTGTGTACCTTTAAAAACCAGACTGGCAGGAAGAGTTGAATTTCCTTCACGTCATGGCCTTTTTCCCGCTGAGCATCTTTCATAAAGGCTATATTACGAAATTCCTCCATCCTTTCTCCCTCCAAATCAGGAAGTATCCGGTCGGGCTTATCCGGTGACATATACACAATACGGGCACTCCTCTTAGCGCCATATCGAATGGTAACGACTGTCGAGGAGCAACTTCCGGCGTATACCGGCAGTACTTCCTCTCCGCATAGCAGATTTATACAGCTTGACTTGCCTGAGCTTGATTCACCTGAAAGACGTTTTATGGCGAATTTCATTAATTTAATCTGATCACATTCGATAAATGATCCTCATTAGTTCAAGGATCAAGGTGAAGTGAGAACAACTACCAGTTCAAGAAAGTTTTGTTTGAGGATTGTAGATAACCAGTGAGACAGGGTTCCTCCCTCACCGCTGAACATTGCCTCAACAATATTCATGTTGAAAAGTAGTGGGCTCGTGCTTATAAAACCTATGCCCATGTTTAGCTGAGTTTATGCTCAACTGAGTTTGTGCTCAAACTTTCAACTTCACTAGTCCTTCTGCAAGTTCAAAAATGGGAAATGAATACTTTCATTTTATGAAAAGAAGGAAAGAGAAGTTCGAAAAGTGAAAAAGTGACTCCCTGAGGTGTATCAAATTAATTCTGTATAATTTTGTATTTTCATGTGCAGCTGAGTTAAGCAGGAACAAAGTTTTATAAGCACTCAGTCTTCTGGCTTGGAACGGATGTTGTGCGAAGTACTGGTGTAAGAAACTCCAGGGACGAATCCATGGACAGGTGCACTGGTCGTCGCCATAAAGTCGAAATAATGTTGAAAACTGCATTAAAGGCCAAAAAAACAAATCAGGAAAGGTTTGATATAATTGACCCTTAAACTGCTAAATAACTTAAATGAAACTTTCAAGCCGATAGTAAAACCCATAAATTTGCTATTTCAAAGTTGTTTTGGGGGTGAAAAATATTTTTTTATCGGACAGTGCACATCCAAGATCAGACTGCACGTTCTGTGCAGTCTGACCTTAATCTACACTATTCACAAAAGGTCAGTGAGTCGCACTTAACAGCTTACGGGCAAAGGACATGGCATAGACCCTTAGTTATGGAATAACCGTCGCTTAGACAACACTTGATTATGCCCAAGGCTAAAAAAAACCACGATTCGTCTACTGGTAACCAATATCCTGCTAAATAAGTGAAATCAAACTTTCAAGCCTATAGTAAAAACCAAGATTTTGCTATTTCAAAGTTATTTTTTGGTGGAAGATATCTCCATATCCGACAGTGTAGATCCAAGATCAGACTGCACATTCTGTGCAGTCTGATCCTGGTATATACTGTCTGCAAAAGGTCCTTGAGTCGCGCTTAGCAGCCCAAGGGTCAAACAGGTACATGTGCATATTCAATCCATGCGAAGAACAAATGTAACATATTCCAAGTTAATTTGGCTGACTATCTAAACCCCTTGAACACTGTTGATCCATTTGATCTGTGCAGTCTGATATGTTGTATTGCCCGAAAAAGCGCCGGTATTGTCGTTAACAACGTCGGACGTTGCTGGTCAAGTTCAGGGTCCGTATTCACCAACCATTCTTAAGAACATTCTTTGTCTTATTCTTCAAGATTTTCTAAATTTGAATGTAACACAACTTCTGATCGGCTAAACCAAATGGTTTAGCCAATCAGAAGTTGTGTTACATTCAAATGTAGAAAATTTTGAAGAATAAGACTAAGAATATTCGCAGGAATGGTTGGTGAATACGGACCCAGATTGCACGTTTTATGCGGTATGAACTTGATCTATGATATCTTGAAAAGCTCATTGAGTCGATTATAGCAGCCTAAGGGTTGGTGACTATAAGGCTATTTCCCCTGATACTCTTGATGTTTTAAATTGTAGGGTTCAAATTATTCGGTAGGCCTACCAAACAAATAACTTGAGCCATGCTCTGTGACAAGGGGGTTTAATGCATCTGCAAAAAGTATCGACCGGTGTCAACCTGCCCAGTCCGTACAGGCTGACCTGTGTCGAAACTTTCCGATATTGGTCAATTGTCTGCATGTCCAAGAATATTCTACCTCATGATTAACCCTTTCCCAGACAAGCCCTGGTTTTCACGTGTCTGCAGTACAAGTATTTTGAAAACACTGTGGGAAAAGGAGAAATTGCTCGTAACGAGCAATTTCTCCTTTTCCCACAGTGTTTTCTATCCTTTTTGATAACTTTCTGCCATTTTCATCGAATTTAAAATTGTCGTCTGCAAACTCTTTCAATTTGGACCAGTCCAAAATTTGTCGTTTGGGAAAGGGTTAAGCCGGTTGTTGGACAAAGTGAATTTTAGGGATCCATAATTATATGGTGACTTGCCTGGTATGACACATCACAAAAATGCATTAAACCCCCCCCCCCTTTTGCCCAGAGCTCATTTAGGACAAGCATTAGAATTAAAAAAAGTATTCTTTTAGTCAAAATTTAGGCGCACGATATAAATCCGAGATCATACTTTTCGTTCTGTGCAGTCTGATCTTGATCCACATTGAGTGCAAAAAAAAAAAAAAAAACCTAATGTCTCATTTGACCGAAATGGAAAAACTGATTTTAATGACTGAGCCATGCTCTGTGAAAAGAGGGTTTATTACATCTTCAAAAACTATCCACCCGGGTCAGCCTACGCAGTCCGCGCAGGCTGGCCTGAGCCAAAACCTTTTGGTATTGGTCATTTTTCTGCATGTCCAAGAACCAGTTTACCTCATGATTCGGTCGGCTGTTGGGCAAAATGGATGTCATAACTTGCTTGGTATTATGCATCACGGAGGTGCGTAAAGCCCCCGTTTGCCAGAGCGTGGTTCATGTGTCTACCTATATCTTTACATGTTAGTAATAGTAGCTGTTATCAGCTGTGCAATCGTTATTTTAGAACACATGAAAAGTACTTTTTTCCTTCTTTATGTCGTGTCTTACAATAATGAAATGATTTTGAACGAGGTAATCAGATTGCAGGCGTAACTGAACATGAGCCAGGCTCTAGCAAAAGGGGGGTAAAATTGAGCGAATTCATCTAAAATTTTGCAAGCGTATACTGCAGGTTAAGTCTAGTACTAGCTCTATGGCTGTTTACGGAGAGCTTGGTCGTTATCCCCCTTATATATCTAGGTACATGAAAATAATTAAGTATTGGTATAAGTTCTTAGATACTAAAAACATCATTTTAAAAACCATTTATGCACAGGCTCTTCAAGATTGTATAAAGGGAAAACGAAATTGGGTTTATAATGTTAAAAAGATATTTGACAATTATGGTATGTCCGAAATATTTAATAACCCTGTCACTCATAATTCTAATCAAATTTTGAAAGTTTTGAAACAAAGAATGATCGATTGTTTTCAACAAGAGTGGTTCTCAAAAATAGATTATAGTTCAGTTTTAACTGTCTATAGAGGTATTAAAACCTCCTTTGCAAAAGAAGAATATCTAGATGCTTTACCGTTGAACGTTCGGGGATATATTTGTAAATTCAGAATATCAGCTCACTCACTAAATGTCCAAACCGGTAGATTTGCCAAAAATAGGATACATAGGAACGAACGATTATGTAAACTATGCAACATGGAAGAAGTAGAAGATGAATATCATTTTGTCCTTATTTGTCAAAAATATATGCCATTGCGTAAAAAGCTTATTAGTGGTTTTTTCTATACCAAACCTAGCATGTATAAATTGGTTACTTTAATGCGAAGCAACAACAATGATACTTTAATTAAACTTGCCTCTTTTATAAGATCCGCATTAACTGTTAGATTTGATAGTTTATATTCCAATGAGTAATAACATTTTATAACAGTTTGCTGTATTACCGTTATATTTTTATATTTGAAACATGGTTATTCCATGTTATTCCCAGCTGAACTTTAGTACTTGATGTATCTGTATGGGTGTGTGTGTGTGAGAGAGAGAGAGGGGGGGGAAGAGAGAGAGAGAGGCTGAGAGAGAGAGAGAGAGAGAGAGAGAGAGAGAGACCTTGTTTATTATATACAATGTATGTAAACAAGACTATGTACGAAGTACTTGTCTAATAAAATATATGTTCTGTTCTGTAAAAAGCATCTACAAAAAGTATCGATTCAGATCAGGCTGCGCATTCCGCGCAGGCCGATCTGGGTCGAGACGTTATGCTTGGTAAATTCTCTGCATGTCCATGGACCATTCTATATCTCATTGTATAGTCGGTTGTTAGACAAACAGGGATTTTATGGATCCTTAATTAACCCTTAAGCTGCTAATCCAACCCACCGACCTTTTGCGGACAGTGTAGATCAAGATCAGACTGCACAGAACGTGCAGTCTGATCTTTGATCTACACTGTCCGATACGGTATTTTATTCCCGGTGAAATCAACTTTGAAACCGCAATGTTTGGCCTTTTAGTATTGAGTAGAAATTTGTGTTTCATTTATTCAGCAGCTTAAGTGTTAAATGATGACTTGCTTGATATAATGCATCACAGAGACGCATTAAAAGCCCCTTTTCACAGAGCATGGCTCATGTGTAACTGAATATCATTTAGACGGGCGTTTTGGGTATCTTGAATAAATGTGCTATTAAATTCCGCATATATTTACTTTTTCGCATGTTCGTGTATTGCGTTTCTTTGTGACGTGAAAAAAAAAACACAGAAAAGGCCATGGTTTTAACCCTTTACTGCACAATGACGCCTTTTGACGCCCCTGGAAAAGAAGCCTTTTGAAAACATTGTGGGAAAAGGAGAAAATGCTGGTAACCAGCATTTTCTCCTTTTCCCGCAATGTTTTCTACCCTATCAAAGAAAAGTTGCACCATTCGAGCCACATTGAAATTGTCGTCTGCAAATGCTTTCAATTTGGACAAGGCTAAAATTTTGTCGTCTGGTAAAGGGTTAAATTATGACACATCATTGTTTTTTACGGAGCCCCTGTAGTAAAATCCTACAGTCACTTTTATTTGTATAATATCAGAATTATTTTGTTTCGTAAAAACGAATTAATCGTTTCGTTGTTCCGAGAGAATATTTGGTAGTCACGAAATAATCTTGAAAATTTGCACACATAAAATATTTTGTAGAATGTCACTATAGGTGCTGCATATCGTTCTGCAATCACTAGTTAATTACCATACCCTGTAGCGCAGTCGGTAGTGTACAGGACTTGAGACCAGGGGGTCGCTGGTTCGAATCGCCAGCTCAGCAAATTTCTTTCCGAGGATTTATGATAGTCATTGCGACGGGATACATTCCTCTCTGACCGCTGATCATTGTTTTGACGATGTTTGGTGGGAAACCAGCCAGCGGCTTGGAAAGCCTATCGTGCCTGGTACTTGTAGGAAGAAATTCCAGGAAAGCATGGATAAATGCATCGGCCACCACGATATGATTGAAATCATGTAAAAAACGCCGTTAAATACCTTAAAATCAACAAGAAGCAAGGTGGCATCGCCTGGCTGGATAACCAAAAACCCATGTAAAATTTGAGATTATCAAAAAAAAAAAAATAAAGAAATCTTTACATGAGTACATCTAAAAACTTTGTCTTAACCTTGCATGATCAAAATCTTAACCACAAAGCTGCCTAGCATGGCCCATTGCGCTGTTGCGGACAGTAGCTCTACAGGCCTAGATCAAGATCAGACCGCAAAGAATGTGAAGTTTTTATCTTAGTGTAGTACTTTCCTATACGGTGAGATTTTACCGGCAACATAAACTTTTTAAACGAATCGATTGGTCTGTGGCTTTTAACCGATTCTGGACTATTTACTTATTTAGCAGTTTAACCAGCATTTTCTCATTTTCCCTTAAGGTTTTCTACTTTCAAATGGGAAAAAAAGAAAATAAATAAATAAAAAATACTTCCACCATTGGCATCACATTTAATTTGTCGTTTGCAAATGCTTTCAGTTAGGTCCAGTCTAAAATTTTGTTTCGTAAAGAGTTAAGGGTTAAAAGATAAACGGGAAATTGATTTTGACTACCGGCTACTAGAATAACGCATTCCCCTTCTTCAAGGTCCGCCATTCTTGTGTCACAATCGTGTGTAATGTCATTTGTTGTGCCGTCAATGCTGAGGAACTCTTCTACAATCTCTTGTTTTCTAGACTCGTCTTTGTCCTCCATAATTCTTTTTAAGTCATGAAACATACCAATCAGTCGCTTTCTTTTTCGCACATCTTCACTTCCAGCCTCAACTATTGCGTTGGAAATCTGAAACACAAAGTTTTAATCCTTCAGATACTGAAGAGTATCTTTTTGGTTTTCCTCCACGAGCTCTTGGCACAGGCACTCGTATTTTACATAGGCGTCGAGAGGTTTTAGGGACAACTATTTCTAAGACATTATTTTCACTTATTCATGAGGAAAACTTATGTAACCATCTATCAAACAATACCGACTTTTAGCGACCCTTGTAAAAAGGCTTTTAAAAACATTGTGGGAAAAGGAGAAAACGCTGGTAACCAGAATTTCTCCTTTTCCCACAACGTTTTCTATCATATCAAGGACAAATCTCACCATATGAACAATATTTAATTTGTCGTCTGCAAATGCTTTCAATTTGGATCAGTCTAGAATTTTGTCGTTTGGCAGAGTGAAACATGGATGTTACCCTTCGCAGTATTATCCTGTATAAGGTTGATGGAGGGGCTAGCCCGAGCTCCCCTTCTCCTTCACCTCTGTTTTAAATAAAATTCACCCTGAACAATTTTTTATATGCAGTATATGATTACTAGTTTAACGAAAGTGGTTGTAATTTGACAAGACTTCACGCGGCTTTTGCAACAGGGGAAGGAAGATAAAGATCAAACTGCAAGAAACGTGCATGTTTATCTTTCTCCTAAAACTGTCTATTTTTGTGGGTTGTTATTATTGCAGTGATATTGAAAATTCAAAATCTTTGATGATTTGTATGAGCGCAAAATGGTCAGTAAAATATGTTAATGCATGAAAAGTAAGCTCAGTCGCAATATGTGGAGTTATCTGATTCTTTGCCCTTCGAGTTAAAGTCGGTAAAAATGAGAGAAATTAGTCTGGTTTGGTAAGTTGTCTCACAAATATTCGGACAGTTTATATACGGAAATCATACTGCACATTCTGTCTCGACCGACCCAGATTTTCCGCAATTTGAAAGCAAATGAAATGCCAAGGCTGATTCTATTTTGGGACCAAAGAACAATGTCATGTCAACTACAGTGACGCGCAATAGTTCAGGGCTGACGTTTTAAATCTTGCTACATGGCAACAGACATGCCGGACTCACTTTACATTCCGTAACCCCTGCTTGAAAACTTCCGCTGTGAAAATATACAAATATATGTAGCTATAATTTCGTTGTTATTCTGAAGTAAAGTATGTCGGAAGCTGTGTAGCTCTTATTTCGGAGGTAAAGATATTTGAGCCATGCTCTGCGAAAAGGGGGCTTAATGCATCTGCGAAAAGTATCGACCCCAGGTCAGCCTGCGCAGTCCGCGCAGGCTGACCTGGGCCGAAACTTTTCGCTATTGGTCAATTTTCTGTTTGTCAAAGGACCAGCCTACCTAATGATTCAGTTGGTCGTTAAACAAAATCTATTTTATGAATATATAATTATGTGATAACTTGCTGGTATCATGCATCACGAAGATGATGAGTTTTTGCCAGAGCATGGCTCATTTAATCAAAGCGTTGAAAACACTGGTGTGGCATTTGTCAAGGGAGTCATTGCGTGGAATTGATAATTTGAAAAATAAACAACAGAAATAGTTTCAAAATATTTGCTTGAAAGCCAACCTACTATATAGTCATGCAAAATCCGATAGAGAAGGGTGCAATCTTGTGGGACGAACAAGTCAGCGAGAACAAGTCCTGGGACGAATAAGCCCAGGAACGAACTGGTTTTGGGAGGAACAAGTACGGTATGTGTGTATCATTACGCCACTATAGAAGGCCATTGCGGATCAAGCTATTTTCGATAAAAAGGAAGTATTTCCACGAACGATGGCCTAATCCTATTTATTGAAATTCGCCATTTTCAATTTCATATCTGAGTGCGATCGAAACACGTATTTGTCTTAGAAAAATTAATTTAAATTGGGTTTACTTCCTTCGGTTTTGCACAAGCTACGATACATGAATTACAAAATGCCGTATTGAACTCATAGTGGCATTGTCTTCGACAAATGCCACAATAAAACCATAATTCCGACGAAATCTTATGTCATAAGTTTAAAGCAAAAATCGATGACAAGATCTGCTGTAAGAATATCTAGAATGGACTGCAATATGGATATTATTTCTGTAATAGAAATACATAAATATAAGTGCAGCATTAGAATCGCTCCTTGTTTTCGAATTAAAGATACGTGTATAACGAATAACTGTCTTATTGCTTTTATTTCTGCAATGACAATAAGTAAAAAAAATGTTAAAACTGTCGCTATATATTATTTCTGCAGTAAAAATTATATTAATTACTGAAATGTCGTTACAATTCTTGCATGTCGATACAATTTCTGCAGTAATTAGGCCAGGGAATCCCTCTCAAGGGATTCCCTTGCCTAGAGCGATCGTAAGCTGACTTTTCCGGACTACTTTCAGACAAAATGTTGTACGGTGTGTCCACTCTATATCGCTGAGTCCGCCGAAACAACTAGTTTCGTAAGTACAGAGATAGCTTATCACACGGCGTGAATGTTTTCCTTTCCTCAAAGCTTTCCGACATCTGCATAGTGCTATGGAATTGCAAGGGTATTACAGCCCTTTAATAACCAACGAGTGTGTGTTTTAAGGGTTGTGTCCCTATTGAATACACAACAGACGGTCAATAACTTTTCCAGGTAAAAGTTAAACGTCCACCAAATAAGTCTGTACACCGTTTAAGTCTGATGTCTATTTTTATCCGATACCGCATATGGGCGGAGTTTATAGTTATACAAATCTAGTCAGGAACTGCGCATTAAAGCGTTGCCGTATTATGACTGACATCAGACTTATTCGGTGTACAGACTTATTCGGTGTACATTTAACCTCTACCAACTTTTCCATCACTGTGATTGGATACTGAAATCCTCTCGTATTATAGACATGATTACTGCCCCTGATATCACTTGCTAGTGTACTAGCGCGAGGGAAAAACCCGAGAACCAGTTTTCTATTTTTAGTTTCCGTTGTCACTTGCTAGTTACTGTCCGCGTTTCAAATAAAGCTCAGAGGGAACCGCACGCCTCGTCTCCTTTGACTGCCTGGTGAAAAGATTGAGATATACGATTTTCCATGGAAATGTCGATAGCTGAATGAGATTATTGGTGTATTAACTGCATTTATTATCAGTTTCTTTTAATCATTTAGAACTGAACTTGATTTTCTCTATATGTTAAAAAAAAAAAAAAAAAAAAAAAAAAAAAAAATCGATAGAATTAAGAAATATGCAGAAATTAAAAGAAATTATACTCTCTTTTTTCCGTGTGAATCGATTTAAAACATCTCTCTTTTTGTCAGAAGAATAGGCAAACATTATGGAAAAATAAGAATTTTTTGTTCTATCTACATTTTCCGATAATCAACCATGTTATCTGCTTATATATATTTTTTTGGTGACGACTGTTGATTGATTAGAAATCATGAAAGTGTTGTGCGATCCTTGGACATTTCTTAACTTTCAAACAAAATAATTTGAAAATAAAAGGTGTGTTTAAAAAATTAGGCTTGAATTTATCAGTTATTCATCACATTTACATACCTAGAGTTTCATTCACATAACTGGTAGTTTCCGAAACATTGTTTGAAAAGTAGAAATGAAAGTTTAAGAATATTTATTCTGAAATACATCCCGAATATGCAAATTCATTTTAAGCGCCAGAAGCCGTCGTTGGAATCTCTCTCTCTCTCTCTCTCTCTAATGGGACGAGAAGGGCTAGTGGACGTCTTTGTATGATATAGTCAAAAGAATAGATTTAGATCGACTGTTTGAGAACAAAACTGCGATATATTGACATCACCCTGCCCTGCGTTCGCGATATTAAGCGTTGGTATTTGCGTTGTGTCCAATTTTATACTGTGTCTTATCTTTCTTATCATTGACGGTATTTATTTGAAACTTGGACCATATGTGCGTTATCATGAAGATCAACCTTAACCAATAAGGCAAATAACTCAAAAATAAATTTGCTTGATTTAAGCCCCTTTTCGACTTAGAAATTTTTAAAGCCATTATCATGCACCCCATAGCCGAGCGTTGGTATCCACTACTTTGCTTCGGTTTAATTATAGAATCTGGCTTCTGAGCACTGCTTTTTTTTTGCATTAATTTAATTTTTCCTGTTGATTATTGTATTATTCCATATTATGCGTGACAGTACCCCTTTACCAATGAATTCTTTTGGCATAATTGAATTGGCCTGACTGTCTGTATGGTAGTGATAATTAGAAAATGAGGTCTCGTGTGAGTTCGTATCCTTCGTTCTTTAGAGATTACAGATCACTAGATTTCCTGGCCTTCAGTACTATCAGTACTTTGATTATATATATATATACGTAGTCCCAAAAATAAGGGAATCCTGTTACTTGTTTCTTCTGACATGATATGATAGAGTGACTTTACCTCTCAATATTTCAGCAAATTCCTAGAGCAACAGTACACAGTATCATCTCAAGACACACCCCCCCCCCCGCCCCAGGTGTCGTGCAGGTATTGCTGCACATGGAGGTCACACCAGATATTGACTTTGATTCCATTCTGTTACATGTTTTAAATAAAATAAAGAATAACCCCAAGATTAAATAATAGAGTTCCCTTATTTGTTAT
Source organism: Tridacna gigas (assembly GCA_945859785.2). Lineage (NCBI taxonomy): Eukaryota > Metazoa > Mollusca > Bivalvia > Cardiida > Cardiidae > Tridacna > Tridacna gigas. Next base: position 27,909,474 of record OX244036.2, on the reverse strand, counting down.
TCTACGTGTATATATTTGGATAACTGCAATATCGCCGGTCATTTTCTTAGAATGTATAAATAACAGTTACATTTCCGTTATATTTGCAATAATAATGAATACACTACATTAGTATGTCTCTTATTTCTGCCATAATGATATATAGATTGTCATTGTTTCTGCTGCACAGATAAAAACATGTAATTGTGTGTAATATCGGTTCCATCTCTACAGCAGAGGTATATAACTAATTGTAACGTTGCCGTTATTTTTGGAGTAGTAACATAAAAATAACTGTGATATCGCTGTTATTTCTGAAACAATATTATTTTATTGTTTTTCCGCCAAAATGGCGAGCACTATACAACAATAATACAAAAAATAAAAAAATATGAAGTGTATGTCAAAAGGAAGCGAACCAATGTACGACCAAACTCCGACCCGAAAAAGGCCCTTGCATTAAAAAGACGAAAAAGCAAAAGCCCCTTCCCTTGTCAGAATGCGGGAGACATTGTTTTAAACCCAAAATACAAAAGTGAACTGTTAAACGAAACAAAAATAAGTAAAAGGAAAATAAGAATCAAGTAGGGGAACCTTGCAACGAAAACGAAACGCAAGGCAAACATGAGCCACACAATAATTAGAAACTACATAATCAAGGCTTGCATTAATAAGCAGACGCCTGGAGTAAATCCATTGAATGAATAAATAAGTGGATAAATCTATAGAAGAATTAACCAGACAATCATTCAATCAATCAATTAAAAAAAGTGCTCGAGTTAGCGACAGATAAATAAAAGTTCACAGTAATATGACGAGGCAAGAGAGGCAAAAAATGGATATGTCACGGATGGTTGGGCATAGGGGCTGAAGGAATTAACCCTTAAGCTGCTTATCGCGACCCACTGACCTTTTCCGGACAGTGTAGATCAAGATCAGACTGCACAGAACGTGCAGTCAGATCTTTGATCTACACTGTCCGTTACGGTATTTTGTTTCCGGTGATATCAACTTGGAAAACGCAATGTTTGGGCTTCTACTATTAAGTGGAGATTTTCGTTTCATTTACTCAGCAGCTTAAGTGTTAAGATAATAACTTAAAGCTGTGATGCATAGAGCATAGAGCTATTACACGAGGAAAAAGTTCCAAAATTTTCCAAGGAGAGGTATAAAAACTAGCAAAAGCCTATGATTAATATCATTATCATCCAATATGTTTCGAAGACCTGAGAATAAAGCTACAACAATACCATTATTACTCAGGCTCCTAAATCTCTGATAGATGCATTCATTAATTTTGTCTCCATTGAGATACAGTGAAATAATTCAATCCTCAAGCTCTCTGTAGAAGGGCATTGTAATAAAACATGTTCACATAACGATACTGAAAAATGATTTTTGCAGTAATGACAGGAATTTGTAAATGAGTCGCTATAAAATTTAGCTATCATCTTAACACAATTGTTGCAATGCTTGGCTATCACCGGAGAGGAGATAGACCTACTTAATTCCCATAGTTCACTATGGAGAAGTAATTGTGGTTTGATGTATAAGAAACTCGATAGATGACTGTCGGTCTGAACCCTGGTTAACCAAGTAGTATTTGTTTGCCCATTAATGACATTGCGAGAAATTCTTTTCCATTGAGCTTTTGTAGGAAAAAGGCCTGTGGCCATGTAACGCTGTAAATAACCTTCCAGCGAATACTTGCGGAGAATACCTACAATATCTGGGATAAACCCAAGCTTAACGGAAGTACCACACATAAAAAAAGAAAAGAGCTTATAATTAAACGTAAGTATATATATGAGTAACTGAAATATCTGTTATTTTTGAAAGCAACATATGAATAACTGTAATACCGCACCTTTTCTTTTAAGCGACCATTCCTCAACATCGAGTAATGTGTTAACATTCTATCCCGTATCTCCTCAATAGACTCACAATCATCAATGTTAATGCCATGTTTGTCACAGACATCGTATGCATCGGCTATTTCTTCCAAACGTAATATATGCGATCTTCTCAGTGGAGGTAGTTTAGTTTCCATTGTAGTGTTGTTTGAACTTGTTTCTATATATAAAAATTTCGGTTATTCGAATATTCAGTAATACGAATCTTGGTTAATTTGAAATATTGGCTAGAAAAGACTTGCCTTTGAAAAAAGAAAAACGTATAATATCATTTCTTGAGGTCATATTCACCAACCTTTCTACACATCAGTTGTAATTCTTAATTTCCAGACTAGCCACCTGATTGACCGAAATAGAACTAATTCTAAATTGCAAGACTAACTATTTGACTGACTAAGATTTAATGTTATTAACCAAAGAGATAGCTAGTCTTAGAATTAAAGTAACCTTTGTCTAAAACTGTTAATGAAATTGATCCCAGTCAGTAAGCCATATTATCAAACAGAACTGCTTCTTAACTTTTTATCCAAGAAAATTTTCCTTCACATTTCTATTGAGACGGTTTCGCTAAATAGATAAGTGCTATTATGTCTAGCCCTTAACTCTTTACCACACAATCCCGAGTGTAACGGGCATGAACAAGAAAGCTTTTGAAAACATTGTGGGAAAAGGAGAAAATGCTGGTAACCAGCATTTTCTCCTTTTCCCACAATGTTTTCTAGCCTATCAAATACAGAAATCACTATGCAAGCTACGTTTAATTTATCGTCTGCAAATGCATTCATTTTGGTACAGTCTCAGATTTTGTCGTTTGGTAGAGTTAACTCTTTCACTGCCAACTAAATGGATTCGGCTCTTCTCGAGGTCTAAAAGTGTACTTTCGTTCCGATTGAAGCCGACTGTCGCAAAAGACTAACATCAGGCAGCGGACGGTGTAGATCAAAGATCAGGCTACACGTTTTGTGCAGTCAGATCTTGATCTGCGCCGTCCGCGAAAGCTATCCAAGGCGACATTGGCAGTGAAAGAGTTAACCAATCAATCCCGAATTTTACCAACCCAGAGGAAGATGGCATTTGAAAACAGTGTGGGAAAAAGAGAACATGCTGATTACCAGCATTTTCGACTTTTCCTATATAATGTTTTTTATGATGTTTTTTACTATTACTATATCAAAATCAAATCTCGTCATCCGCGGCTTATTTCACTGTTTTCTGCAAATGCTTGAAATATACATGTACGAATACAAGTTTTTTTTTTCGTTTGGTATTGAGGGCACATGCATGCATATCGAATCTTGAATTATTTTTGTACAATTCGTATTTGGCACTTGTATTTGGAACAATTTTCCTATTCAAATCTTTATCGAGAAATGTTCACTGCTTTATTAGATGTAGATGTAGTGTAAATTTTTTTCTGGAAGTTTTGCCAAGAATCGAACATTTCCAGGTATGTCCAAATAGTCCGTATTGTCACGAGGCCGAGCTGTAAATTATGCACAATTATTCTTTCTTCGTATTGGGCTGTTAGAACAGTTTCCTACGTGTCCGTAATTTCTTCTGTAATATGCATAACCAAATCCCATGCCCCAATTTATTACATATTTTGAAAACATTGAGGGAAATGGATACGATTCTTAACACAAGCATTTTTTTTCACACTGTTCTCATTCAATCCACAAGAAATGTATTCTTTTAACAATACGAACTTGTTATATTCAAAATTCCTGTTTACAAGTTACAGTCGTATTTTTCTCACAACCCGGCACAATACAGCCGTGATATGCCCTAGGTCTGGTTCTAAAATTGATCCTACCCGAATGACACAAGCTATCTTGTACTTCCTTGTTGCAGATAATGTTTATTCATTACTACGAGAATTAAACCCACCCCACCCCCATACCATGCATGGTGCAGACCATATTATACCTGTTACGAAATATGATCTACGAAACGGGATTTGCTAAATAGAACAGAATGGGACCCGTTTAGAAGTTACGTGCACAGGAAAAATAAAATGTGGAGTGTCCGATAGATAAATGTTGAAGGGTAAATAAGCATGTATAGGCTACATCTAAATATTTGGACTTCTCCCTACCCCCACCCCGTCGGTCGCTGAAACACAGGGATAAAGGATCCGCCATGTGGTGCAGCCAGGTTAAGGACATGATTACTAGTCAGAAAAACCGTGGTTCGATCCTCACGATTGCAGCTTGTCACATGGGGGTTGGGGGACTTTGAACGAGGTACTGCAGTGCTCCAGTAGGTCATGACTAAGTGAACGGTAGCCATAACATGACTGGAACACTGTTTAAAGTACGTAAAGCACCATTTGAATAAGCTAACAAACAACAAACTAAGATCTTTCTACATGTGCTGTTGCCTGGCTTGTTCCTTACTGTTTTTATCTTCAGGATCGTAGACAAAACAGGATTGTTTGGTAAAAAGTTAACCCTTATCCTGCTAAATAAGTCGAAAAAAATGAAACCCTGAAGCCGATAGTACACCTGAATAATTCTACTTGAAACTTATTTCTTTGGTGAAAAATATCTCCTTATCGGACAGTGTAGATCAAAGATCAGACTGCACGTTCTGTGCAGTCTGATCTTGATCTACACTGTCCGCAAAAGGTCAGTGAGTCGCGCTTAGCAGCCTAAGGGATAAGTAACCTGGGTGCAGGTGGCAATAATTTCCTCAACTACTGCTTATCGCGGTCTCCTAATCACGGTCTATATAGACCTTTGGAAGTCATCTGTTTACCCTTTACCACATAATCACGAGATTTAACGACCCTGACGGTGAAAGCTTTCGAAAATATTGTTGGGAAAGGTGAAAATGCTGGTAGCCAGCATTTTCTCCTTTTCCAACAATACTTTCACACTATCAAAGGCAGAACCTTGATTTGAGCCACATTTGTCATCCACGAATGCTTCCAATTCGTACAAGTCTTAAAGTTTGTCGTATGGTACAGAGTAAATTTGTACCGTAATTATTTGTCACTTTAGTTTCAAAGAGTAGAAAACATTGAGGGAAAGGGAGAAAAAACACTAGTTTCTAATATCTTTTCCTTTTCCCACGCTGTTTTTAAAAAGGTTTTCTCATTGGAGTGGTTTAAATAAGGGATTTTTGGGTAACGTGTAAATACTGTTCTTTGACAGGTATAAATGTACATGAATGAATTAACCCTTTCCCAAACGACAAATTTTGGACTGGTCCAAATTGAAAGAGTTTGCAGACGACAATTTTAAATTTGATGAATATGGCAGAAAGTTCTCAAAAAGGGTAGAAAACACTGTGGGAAAAGGAGAAATTGCTCGTTACGAGCAATTTCACCTTTTCCCACCGTGTTTTCAAAAGACTTGTACTGCAGACACGTGAAAACCAGGGCTTGTTTGGGAACGGGTTAAAAATACACGTATATGTCTTCAGTCAAAAGGAGGTGCGCTATACCTGTTTGTAGAGACAATTATGCAATTCGCTTGTTGCTATGAAACTTTTGAAAATTCGACCTCGTTAAAGTATTAAATTTCGAAAGAGAAGAACAGACCTACCCCTTTTAACCCTTTACCGCATATCAAAATTTTAGACTGATCCAAATTGAAAGCATTTGCAGCTGGCAATTTAAACATGGCTCAAATACTAAAACTTGCCTTTTGAAAGGGTAGAAATCATTGTGGACAAAGGAAGAAAATGCTGGTTACCAGCATTTTCTCCCTATCCCACAATGTTTTCAAAAGCCTTCTTCCTCAAGGTTGTAAAAACTCGAGATTGTGTGATGGAGATTTAATCGCTAATTCCTATTCACTGATAAATACCCACTTCTAACTGGGATGGATCACCTCTAAAGATACATCGTGGCAAATTGACAAATTGATCCGAATGAAGCAAGTCATCGTTCGTCAATGCATTTTCTTGTCAGTAGTTTAACCCTTTACCGCACAATGCCGCCTTTTAACGACCATGGGAAAGAAGTCTTTTGAAAACATTGTGGGGAAAAAGGATACAATGCTGGTAACCAGCATTTTCTCCTTTTTCCGTAATCTTTTCTCCCTATCAAAGAAAAATTGAACCATTTTAGCCACTTTGGAATTGTCGTCTGCAAACGCTTTCAATTTGGACAAGGTTAAAATTTTGTCGTCTTGTAAAGAGTTAAGGAGGAAAAATCAGTTGTCTTCAACTATTGAACAAGTATGTTGGTTATAGGCGCGTACTAGTAGGTATATATGATCCATGCTTTTTGAAAAGGGGAGCTTAATGCATCAGCAGAAAGTATCGATCCAGGTCAGCCTGTGCAGTCCGCGCAGGCTGACCTGGGCCGAAACTTTTTGCTATTGGTCAATTTTCTGCCTGTCAGAAAACCAGTACACTTAATGATTCAGTCGGTTCTTAGACAAAACGGATTTTATGGATCCATAATTATGTGATGACTTGCTTGGTACGATGCATCAGGGAGACGCTTTAAACCTTTACCGCACAAAGCCGCCTTTTGACGCCCCTTGGAAAGAAGCCCTTTGAAAACATTGTGGGAAAAGGAGAAACTGCTGGTAACCAGCATTTTCTCCTTTTCCCACAATGTTTTCTACCCTGTCAAAGAAAAGTTGGACCATTTGAGCAACACTGAAACTGACGTCTGCAAATGCTTTCAATTTGGACAAGGCTAGAATTTTGCCGTCTGATAAAGGATTAAACCCCCTTTTGCCAGAGCATGGCTCATATATTCTTCTGTACCTAGATCTAGATCATTTCTGTGGCATTTTCGTCCGATCTAAATTGCTCTAGTTTTGGGTGTTAATGTTATTTTTTACCTTTCGAATAACTATGACAACTAAGGGCGCTGTTGTGACCGTCCTAGATCAAGATCAGACTATATAAAATATGTAGTCTGATCTTGAATATGCACCGTCTGATCGTAACGAGCATTTTTTCCGTTTTCCACGATGTTTTAATTCAACCCTTTACCACACGATCCCGAGTCTTAGCGACCCAGAAAGAGAAAGCTTTCGAAAACATTTCGGGAAAAGAGAAAATGCTGGTAACCAGCATTTTCTCCTTTTCCCACAATGTTTTCTATCCTATCAAAGACAGAAATAATCATTTTAGCTACTTTCAATATGTCGTCTGCAAACGCTTTCAATTTGGACCTGTCTAAAAATTTTGTCGTTTGGTAAAGAGTTAAAAACCTATCCCCCTAACCCTGATATCGTACGAGTGTAAGAACTGGATCGTTTTATAAATGGTTAAATTAATTATGTAACCCTTTGCCACCGGTCACGAGTTTTAACAATCCTATGGAATAAACTTATGGAGTGCATTGTGGGAAAAGGAGAAAATTCTGGTAACCAGCATTTTCTCCCCTTTTCCCACCATATTTTCAACCCTTTTAATGACAAAGTCCATCATTTGAGCTATACTTAAATTGTCGTCTGCAAATGTTTTCAATTTGGAAAATTCTATTTGTCGTGTGGTACAGAGTTAAAGACTACGCAGAGAAGCCAAGGGGAACTTTTCACACCAGGAAGTTTTGTGTCGAGTTTCGCCTGTCTGTGGAATTGTATTCGAACGTTCTATTGATCAGAACAACATGGAACAAAAGGGCTGTTATTGAACAGTAAAAAGAAATATCAAATGAACAAGAGGTGTTGGCATAAATACAACTCTGGCATGTAAAAGAGAACACTGCTGGTGCGCATCGGGGAGAGAGAGAGAGAGGGACAGATAGACAGCCAGGTAAAGAGAGAAATTGGAATAAGTAGGTTATACAAGTTTTTCATGTGATAAAGACACATCTGAGAGAGACAGAGAGAGAGATGGAAAAAGGGGTATTTGATTGACGTAAAAATGTAAAAGCAGAGCGATTGCTTGTTCTGATCAGTTTGTCTCTTTCCCAAAATGCAGCATTCCAAAAGATTGCGTGTTAAAAATAATCTGTATGTAAAAAAAAAAAACTGAAGTTTTCTGATAATGAGATGTTTTTCTGTTCAGTGGTTGCAGTTTTTTTTTCCTAAAAAACCGAAAATAGTTAACCAATGATTAGACTGCACTTCTACGAAAGATGTTAACTGTTTACAGAAGGTTATACAAGCACTATGCATTTCAAAAGTGACCGTTTTTTGCGGGTGGGAGGGGGAAGATATAAAATAGGGCCTAACGATGATCTGATTGGTTGGCCAACGATCTAAAAGCAAGTTACCACAATAATTTTATAATGCACTGCGCAAGATCGGTTTATGATAAACACTGTAATAAAATTACACAAATTTCATAACCTTTCCAGAAATATCATGACAAAAGAATGTCCTAATATTCTCCCAGGATCTACGTAGAGAGAGCACCTGTAAAAAAAAAATCCCCATCCACTTAATAATTGATCAAACTCATCGGAGTACAAACTCTTTACCATATCAAAGAATTGTAGACCTGTGCATATTGAAAACATTGCCGACGAAAACTTACGTGATACAGATGACGGGACTTTTCTTTGAAAGGGCATCAAGAAAAAGGGATAAAGGCTGGTTGACAACACCAACATTTAGGAAAAAGGAGAAAATGTTAGTTAACAATTTCAACGTTTTAAAAAGCATTCTAGGGATGGTTTGGTAATGGCTTTACATTGAAATAGTGAAACTTCCGCGTTCTTCAACAATTTCAAAAGAACTACCTAACCGAGGATAGCGCAAAGACAATCGGTAATAAATCAAACCTTATCCCTTAGGTTGCCAAGCGCGACTCACTGACCCTTTGCGGACAGTGTAGATTAAGATCAGACTGCACAGAACGTGCAGTCTGATCTTGGATCTACACTCTCCGATAAGGAGATATCTTTCCGGAAAAGATAGATTTGAAATAGCAAAATTTGGGTTTTTACTATCGGTTGGAAAGTTTCGTTTTATTTATTTAGCAGGATAAGGGTTTAAACACAAGGCGCTTAAGTCAGCGAGATGTAGTTCTGCGATAAAACCTAGAATTCGCCGTTTGTGAAATTCAGTAATTGTTTAACCCTCTACCACACGACAAAATTTTAGACTAGACCGATTTCAAAGTATTTGCAGACGACAAATTCAACTTTCGTACAGTTGAGCTTTAGCTCTCTGATAGAGAAGAAAACATTGTGGGAAAAGGAGAAAATGCTGGTTACCAGCATTTTCTCCTTTTCCCACAATGTTTTCAAAAGCCGTCTTTCCCAGGGTCGTGAAAACCCGATGTTTTTGGTAAAGGGTTAGACTCTTACTTGAAATTTGAGAAATGATCTTAAATCATATTTTCTGACCGCTCTCTCTCTCTCTCTCTCTCACATGAATATCAGCCCTGCTCTGACAAACGGGGGCTTAATTTCATCTCCGTGATCCATGGCACCATGAAAGCCATCACGTAGCCTACTTATGGATCGATAATATCCACATTTTTAACAACCGACTTAATTATGAGGTAGACTGGTCCTTTGACATACATAAACTTCACCAATAGCGAAAAGTTTCAGCCCAGGTCAGCCTGCGCGGACTGCGCAGGCTGAACTGGTCGATACTTTTCGCAGATGCATTAACCCCCCTTCTCACAGACCATGGCTCCATTATATTTGTGTCTAACCTATCATTAGTTGCATACATTATCATAATGTTGTCATAAGAAACTCCTATTTCTGATAAATGTAAATTTCTAGCTAAATGTGGATAAAATGATATCTTTATAACCGTCTTTTTGTTACATAACAATGAGAGAAAATCCCACACAGCCCAACCTGTCTACTGTTACTGAGCGTTACATCAGCATTATTTTCTAATGCGCATAATGATTGGAAATAAATCTGTAACAACACGTAAAAGTTTCTTTAAAGTTTTTTATAGACGTTTCGGCTTAACGCCTACATCAGTATGCTTACAGACATCTAATGAGCATAACTAATATACCGGGATTACCTTCACGTAAAGTTCTATTTACTATGGACAACAAACGACTGCGGCTATTCAAATCCAAGCAGAAGAAATATCTTAACAACATTGCAGGAGAACGGGTCATCGCTTTTCACAATCATTCGCTCCTATTCCTGTAGGCCAATGATTTCCAAAGCATTTCATGAGGACGCTATCATTTCCTCCGAATATTCACTAATCCAAAAGTTACTCCCTTCGCGTCTCGTGAACTGGTGGCGGCAGAATTCCGAAAGACAGACTGTACAAAAAAACGCCGCGAACTCTTTACCAAACGACAGTCGACAAAGTGTTAGCCTCGTCGTCCTTATATTGAAAGCATTTGCCGACGAAAAATTGAATTCGACTTAGACGACCGGAATTTTCCTTGAAGGAATAAAATTTGAGTCATGCTCTGTGAAAAGGGGGCTTAATGCATTTGCGAAAAGTATCGACCAGGTCAGGTACAGTCGTCAGCGCAGGCTGACCTGAGCCGAAAGTTTTCGCTATTGGTCAATTTTCTGTACGTCCAAGGACCAGTCTACCCCATGATTACGTCGGTTGTTCAAAAAAAGTGGATGTGATGGCTTGGTTGATATCATGCATCACGGAGAGCCAGAGCGTGGCTCATATATTGTGGAAGGAGGAGGAAATGGTAGGTACAAGCTGTTTGTCACTTTCCCACACATTTATCTAAAAGTCTGTTTTCTATTGGGTCGTTAAACATGGGAAGGTTTTGATCATCGGTTTTGACAGACCATGACAATGCGGTTTTCAAGGTATTGTGCTCCTAAGACTTCCTTCTTGAACACCTACCGCCACCCATCAATTATATTGGAGATCCAAGATTATATTGCTCGTTCAGTGTGGTCTGTCCCTGATTCACAATATCCTCGAAAACATTCCATGTTGTCTTAATTCTTTGCCTAAACGACAAAATTGTAGACTTGTCCAAAGTGAAAGCATTTGCAGCTGATGCATGAAATGTGGCTCAAAAGATGGAATTTGTCTTTAACCCTTAAGCTGCTAATCGCGACCCGCTGACCTTTTGCAGACAGTGTAGATCAAGATCAGACTGCACAGAACGTGCAGTCTGATCTTTGATCTACACTGTCCGATACGGTATTTTCTTTCCGGTGAAATCAACTTTGAAACCGCAAGGTTTTGGTTTTTAGTATTGAGTAGAAATTTGCGTTTCATTTATTCAGCAGAAAACACTGTAGGAATGGAGAAACTTCTGGAATCCGCCATTTTCTCCTGTTCCTACAATGTTTGCCGAAGCCTTCTTTGTCAGGGTCGTTAAAACTCGGGATTGTGTGGTGAAGGGTTAAAAAAGTAGCATGCTACATGTTAACTTTTCCCACCTACGGTTTCACCCATATTGGGTATCTTCTCGTGCCCTCTTAAATCTGTATAAGTGGTAAAGCTGGTAAACGCAACTCATTCCACGGAAAAAAATAATTGCGGATAGTGTAGATGAGTATCAGACTGCACGTTCCGTGATTGTAGTTCTACACTGTCCGATATAGTAAGATTTTTCGGTGAAAAGAAGTTTTCGGAAAATCGCAGTATTTGTGATTTTACTACCGGCTGGAAATTGAGAGAACCGCTGATTTTTGTGGCATTTGTCGAAGACAATGCCACTATGAGTTCAATAGGGAATTCTGAAAATCACGCATCGTAGTTTGTGCAAAACCGAAAGAAGTAAACCCAATTTAACTCAAATTTTCTCAGACAAATAAATGTTTCGATAGCACTCAGATATAAAATTGAAAATGGTGTATTAAAATAAGCTGGATTAGGCCATCGATGGTGGAAATATTTCTTTTTTTTTTGAAAATAGGTTTCCCAGCTCATAGCCTTCTATTGGTGCAATGATACACACAATCTTTGTCTCCTGGGCTTGTTCGTCCCAAAACCAGTTCGCCTGAGCTTGTTCGTCCCTGGGCTTGTTCGTTCCACATGACTGCACGCTACTCTAAAATACATCGTGCATGTATACGTACGGATCAAAATAGTTGACCTTCAAGCGAATATTGGATAATATTTCGATTTTTTCAAATCAGTAACTCCACACAATGGCTCGCTTGACAAATGCCACATCAGTGCTTTCAACGCTTTGACTAAAGATACCTATTTACCTCAACTTTGTTCAGTAAAGCCTTAGCACTACGCGATGGGGTATCGAAGATTAAAGACAAAGATGAAGTAAATTTTTGTACACCTTTATAATTATGCGTTGTCAACGGGCCAAAGACTTCATTAATTCATTCATTCGTTCTACTGCTTACTCGGTCGCTCGCTCGCTCACTCACCCACTCACTCACTCACTCACTCACTCAATCACTCGCTCGCTCGCTCGCTCACAATTCTGAAATTGTTAAAGTTAATACTGTCTTATCAAGTTCCTGTGGGAAAACAACGGTGATCTCTTTACCAGAACCGTAAAGCTATATGCATTTACCGATACCGATAAAAACGCCGTTAACTCCAAGTAGTTAGGTAAATACAGGTTCCAAGATTTTAACCACAACCCCCCTCCATATTCCCCCCCCCCCCAAAACCCCCCATTTGTCTGGTTTAAAATAACCACAAGGCTTTTTAAACCTTTCCCCCATTTCACCAGCAAATCACACCATAACGCATCATTTCATTAGTCAATCAACGCAATGGCTAACCAGTCAATCAGTCACTCGACTAACCGTTTGTTCCCCCATTTGCCCACGCATCAGACCATCATATAACAACCCCCATTAACCAAACATATGCTTTAACTAATTTCATAAACATAAACATGCTTATAAAATTTATGCGTCACTCATATAACAACTCACCAACAAATAGCATAACCTCTTTCTAAAACGTTTTAACTTAAATTCAATTTAAAAAAAATTTCTAAAAAAATTTTGATTTCGTGGTAAACCAACCCACCAACTAACCAGTCACTCAACTAACCGTTTGTTCCCCCCATCAAACAACGCAATGACCAACCATATGCTTGGCTAGAAACAAAAATTAAGCTTATAAATTTAAAAAAAAAAAAATAAAAAAAAAATTTTAAAAAAATTTGTTAAAAAAATTTTAAAAAATAAAAATTTGAATTTTTGTTGGTTAAGTAAATATAAAAATATTATAAAGATGCATGTGTTAGATACAGTATCAGACGATTTTATAATAAAGTTAGATAGGGTGTTAGAAGATAAATTATTATTTTCATACAAACGTTACCGAGCTACAAATGAAGTAGCATTTCCAGGTATTAACGAAAAAAACAATCGTTATGCAATGTTTAGAGCAAAACCTGCTGTATATTATGAACTTAGTAAAGTAGCAAAAGAAGCAAATAAGGATATTGAATTTATTCAGATATTTTTTTATATTACATACCATGACTGCCGGTTTCCAGATTTAACACGCTTGAGTGCTGTGATTCAAGTTGTAGAACAAAAAAAATTTTTTAAATGAGTATGATAAATTTTCAAATGAAGTTTAGCATGAAAAATATAAATATAAAACTTTTCATGAATATTCGCTTTATGGATAAAATGGATTATGAGTGGATTACTCTAAACCGAGATGAACTAAGTTATTCTATGGGTGTTCCTTTTTACGATGAACCTAACTGGAGTGATGAAGATGAAGATGAATCATTATCACCACATTCTTATTCACCAGAAAAAGAAGGCAAATGTATAATATGTTGTAAAAATAAATCAGATGCATTTTTTTGTGATTGTGGCTATAATCCTATATGTGATAATTGTTTTTGTTTTGTAATAGATGATAAATGCCCAGTGTGTAGAACAATATTTTCTTGTTAAAAGAAAAAAATATAAATATTTAACCTTTTTACCAGGTTAAATATTTTTAAATTTATAAATTAAAAAAAAAAAAAAAAAAAAAAAAAAAAAAAAAAAAATTTAAAAAATAAAATTTTGAATTTTTGTTGGTTAAGTAAATATAAAAATATTATAAAAATGAGCGTGTTAAATAAAATTTCTGATAAATTTAGAAAAGAGCTAACCAAGACTTTAAAGAAAAAAAAATATTTATGGTGAATATTTAACTATTTATGATGTATATAAATTAAATGTAGAATTTAATGAAGGAAAAAATAAAGATTTTTTTCTTTTACTCGCAAAAATAAAACCACGAGTTTATTATGAATACAGTAAACAAAGATTAGAAGAATCTAATTTTGATACAACTGTTTCTGTATTTTGGCCTGATTTACGGATAATACGACCACCAATGACTCTTGAAGACTCATTTCGTAGTGTTGGTAAGCCTATTTTTACCGGAATTAGAATTCCATTTAACCAAAGTGATAAATTTTTTAGTGTTTATGAAAATGCTTTACTTAAATTAGCTGAAAATGAAGAAAGGGCGCTGATGCCTGCTAATTATGAATTATTTCCATTTATATCATTTCAAAATATTCACCCTGCAGAGCATTTTAATTTTACTTCTTTTGTTGAATATTATGGCGAATATTGGTATGGATTGTATGAATGTTTTTATGATGGGTGTCCTTATCCACATTCAATTAATCAGGGGCTGGGTTATAAAAAAATCATACCTGAGGATGATGAAGAAGATGAAGAAAATAATAATGATTATTATGGAGTAAGTTGGGTGGATAGAGTAAGAACTAGATATGAAAGTGAAGATAGTGATGAAGATGAGCCATTAACACCATCTTCTTCAAATTTTGAATCCATTAATGGTGATGAATCATTTTTATCGCCAGAATGCACGATATGCATGGATGAAAAACCTAATATTTTGTTTTGTAATTGTGGTCATACACCTATATGTAAAAAATGTAATGATTGGATTAATTTTTTTAATGATAATCCAAACAAATGTCCAGTTTGTAAAACCGATAGTGCTATTAAAAGAAAAATATAAATTTATAATTTTTTTTAATATAAAAAATATATATTATATAAAAAATGGATTTAATCGAAGACGATTTTATTAAAAATTGGCCTTTTACTTCTTTTAAACCACCGAAAGGAGTGGAAGGGCAAAGAGAAATATATAAGCGACTTATGACGGATGGAGCGGAAAAAATGAAAGAAGTGATTAAAGATTATGCTAATAGTGTAATAGACACAAAACTAAAAAAATATTTAGATAAAATTGGGAATGATATAGGAATTGATAAAAATACTGGTTACATCTTTGAGCTTTTCTCCGTCTTTTTGTTTGAAATAGAAACTTATTTTAATCTTCCATCAGATGAAGAAAATAAACATTATAAAAAATTTTTAAAAAATTGCAAAAAAGTATATTAAAAAATAAAAAATTATAAATATTTAACCTTTTTACCAGGTTAAATATTTTTTATAAATCCAACTCTATCAGTATTGTCAAATATGCATTTTTTGCGTTGGGGTTATTTGACCTTGTTATAAAGTTTATAACATCACATTGGTCTACTACTAAAGGTTGAGGGAAAACTACACAACTACAACCTTCTCCTTTCTTTTTTACTATGGAGTAGTCAACCTGTTCAACTCCATTTACGACTATATTGACTTTTGCCTCTTCTTTTAGAACAGTACCACTTTTAGCAACCATTAAGGTTCCTCTTATAATTCTACCAGGAGCAGATATACAATAACCTCCTATCCGATGGCTCATTCCAGAGCTTCTTTTACCAAAAGAAAACTCGTAATTACCATCTCCTAAAGGACCTTGTTCCTCAGCACACACGCTTATAATGGGTTTAGGACCTATGAGAGAAGGAAGCGATACTTTTTTATCCACATAGGATTTTGTTGCTAAATCTCTTTCTTCTACAGGTACCGCAGCATTTTTTATAGAAAAACCTTGAAGGTCTATGTTGGATATTGCTGTAAAACTTCCATCAGGATTTTTTACGATAGCTCCACCATTATCTACGTAATTTTTATTTGCAGCAGCGTTACGGTCTATAGGATTTGGTAAGCCAGTAATCGAGTTACCACCCATATCTATTTTACCATCCATTGAAAAGGAACCATCTTGGTTTTTTGTTAAAGCCTTATCACCTGCAGTAGCTATTTCAACAACAGTATCTACGTAAAACTTATTTGCAACTTGTTGACTTTCTATAGGTGTTCCGACGTTGGAAATTCTTCTCCCACCCATAGAAATGTCACTACCTGCTACATAACCTCCAGCTCCATAAATAAAGGCTCGATTGCTAACATCAACATAATTTTTAGTTGCAACGTCTTGCGGTTCTGCAGGTTCTATAACATTCGTTGAAGTATATCCTCCCATATTTATATCCGCAACAGCGGAAAAAGTACCATCTTGTTGTTGTACTATTGCTTTGCTACTATCCACATATTTTTTGTTAGTAGCTTCACTCGGTTCCTCAGGTTCGGGTATGTTTTTTATTGTATTAAAACCCATGTTTAAATACCCCGTCATATGGTATCCTCCGTTTTCATCTAACAGCCCTGAGTTGCTATCAACATAACTCTTAGTTGCAGCATCTTGTGGATTTACTGGATTACTAACCCACGTTAATGTGTTACCATTCATATTTATAGAACCGGTAACGGTGGTTGTCCCACCTTTACGTAAAAAATTATTACTTATATAAGAGAGTGATACACCATCACCGCTTATTTTAACATCATCCATTCTTCCAAATTTATCAACGGGCATTTTTTTATTACTAAAAAAATTTATTTAAAACATTTTGGAATTTATTACCTAAACCCAACTCTTTAAGCAGGTACAAACATAAATGACCACAAAATACTTGACCTGCTTGTTGTAATTGGTCACTATTGTAATGTATTGGAGTTTTTAAATAATCTCTAACTTCAAGAGGTGGTTGAATGCCATAACTGTCAAAGTAAATTTTAGTTTTACCGTTTTTATACCAGGCAACCCAATGAGTGCCAGGACCACTCGAGTCATCAAGATTTAATATACCACATTCTTTGTTTTTTACTTTTTTAGGTAGGGTAGCTCTTAAAAATACTCCCCTAAAATTTTTTATTTTTAATTTTTTTACCGCATCCTCAAGTTCAAAATTACTTAAAGGTTTGTTTGGTAAAATTATATTATCGATTAAAATATCCTGCATTTTTTATATATTAAATATTTTCAATAGCACTATTATCAACCCATGAATTAAACTCATCAGGGTAACCTTTCCACTTTACAAGAGATTTCTTTTTTCCTTTTTTAATAACCTTTTCTATTCTATACAACTCTTGTATCGTTTTTTGTAGTTCAGTTTCATAAAAGGTACCTTTTATTTCTTCTCCATTTAAATCTTTAATTTTATATGTTACAGGTGATGTATGTTTTACTTCTGAAACTGTAAAAACCTCTTCTGTCCGTCTTGTGGTATAACCTTTTTCAAAAGTCTTTTTCTTTTTACTTATTCTTACTTTATCTCCAACAGAAAAGTTTGGTTTTATATCTTCTTTTACTCGATTATAATCAGGATACAATGTTCTCCAAACTTTATTTTCATTCTTCTTCTTACTCGCATCAACTGGTGTCATCTTAATAGAAGAATGCCTTGTGTTGTTATATTCTTTAACAAGGTCTTGTAATACATCAATGTAAACGTTTGTTGAGTGAGCAGAAAAGTATTTCCACATTTTTTCTTTCATTGTTCTAATCCATCTCTCAACAACACTAGATTTTTCCTCATTTTCAGTAGAATATAATTCAACCAAGTCTTTAACTTCTTTGTTATAAAACTCTTTACCTTTATCCACCCACATTTTTTCAGGTTTTCTTTCCTTAAAAATACTCTTCAATGCAACAGAAACAGATTTTCCTGTTTTGTCTTTTAATGGTATCAACCATCCATATTTTGAAAAGATATCAATGACAGCAAGAAGATATTTTACACCACGATTAAATTTAGAAAATGTTTGCATATCGACTAAATCTGCAGCCCATATCCTATCAATACCGTTTACTCTAACTCTCCTTTTCTTAAATTTTCTTTTTACGGGTTTGTGCAATTCTTCCGATAAATTTAACATGTTGAAATTTTTTTTTTAACTCCCATTCCAAATTTAGCCTTTGTCCCTATTAATGATGAAACTAACCCCCGTTCCATTCTTTCCCTAATTGAAGGATTATAGATACCCTTTAACTCTTCAAGCATATTTTTATAGCAAACAGCATTCCTTGTAGCAGTATCATTATGTTTAAGACAGCAAATATCATTATGATATGCCGCTTTGTCAACACCACGATTTACAGGTTTTGACCATTTTTTAGGCGTTAAATCAGGATTGAGTCTTTTCTTTAATTTGGTGCCAGGGCCAGTAAAATTATGACCAGGTAAATGCATTTCAACAGGTAAGTTATTGATAACCTTGTTTAACAACGACCCACCTTCTTGTTTTTTAATAATTGTGTTTTAGTCGTTCCACATTCAACACATTTACCACGTTTCATATTTCTTCCATTTTTACTTACCACACATTCAAAATCGGTTGTTTCAGTTTGTTTTTTACATTTAACGCAATACATTTTATATTAAAATTAAAATTTTTAATATAAAAAATGGAAATCACAAATTTATCATGGAATGAAGTTGTATCAAAGAGATTTAACAATCCTTTTTTACCTAAAAGCATTAGGGGAGTAATAGTTGGTAAATCAGGATGTGGTAAAACAACTCTTTTACTAAACCTTTTATTAAGACCTGATTGGCTTGATCATGACAACTTATACGTTTTTGGTAAAAGTTTGTTTTAACCAGAGTACCGCATACTTAAAAAAGCTTTTGAAGAGAAATTACCAAAAGAACTTATCCTAAGGTTTTTTAATATTAGAAATGAAGTTCAAGATTTAAATGTTTCTCCTACAGCGTTAGTTGAAGAGTGGGCTAAAACGGTTAATAAAAAAATCTGATATAAAATGTGAATTTTTTGAAAATGCGAGTGATGTTCCTGACCCGAGAAATTTAAATCCAGAAAACAAAAATTTAATGATTTTTGATGATTTACTTTTAGAAAGGCAATTAATTAATTACCATGACAATGGTAAGTGGTGCTGGAGGAATTGGTTTGTTATCAACCGTAGTTGCGATACCTGTGGTAATAGCACTAGAAGCGTCAGCCCTTGTTACTGGTTTAATGAGTGTTGTTGGTAAATATGCCGTAAGAACCACAAGAAGTAAAGGTGAAAAACGCCAGAAAATAAAAATGATTGCTGATACCAAACTTAACACAATATCCACACATATATCAAAAGCATTACTTGACAATCACATATCTGATGATGAATTTAAATTAATTATGGAGGAATTGGAGAAATACAAAGCTATGAAGAATGAGATAAGAACTAAATCTAAAAAGAAGATAACAACTGAAAATGAAGAATCATTGATTGAGAAAGGGAGGCAAGAAGCACGTGAGTCCTTTCGGAGGTTGGTGGAAAAAAATCGTACCACGGACTAAATTTAAATGTTCTTGCGCATGTGAAATTAAAAATAGCGATTAAAACTGCGTTAAAAACTACGATAAAAACTACGATAAAAACTACAATGAAAACTACGATGAAAACAATATAAAAATTATATTTGTAATATAAAATGTCATTTTTAAAGATAACAGACCCCGTAAAAAGGGAACAAATTGTAAAAGAATATCTTGCAACAAAGAAAAGAATTCGTGATAACCAACTTGCAGAGAAAACAGGAGAAATTGAATTACAAACAGACCTATCAAAGTTTTTTAAGCCTATTACAGAAACACAAAAAGCTGCAACAAAGGAGATTACAGAAGGGCTTAAACCTATTAAAAAAGGCATAGAAGACTTACCTAATGCTATTAAGTTTCCAGCCTTTCCTTCTATAACAGCTTATGAGAAATCGGAAGAAGGAGATGATATTGAAGAATTATTTAGGTTTATGGAAGAGATGGAAGAAGTTGAAGACCCATTATTACTTATTGGACCACTTGCAGCAAAGCAACTAAGAAGATTTACCAATAAGGATGAAGCTGATGCAGCGTATGGGATATATGACAAAAAAGGTAAATCTTATATCGGCAATAAGGTAGCTGAAATTTTAGGAAATGATATTTTATTTGCAAATAAAACCTATGAAGGTACACCTGGTTTGTGGGAACTTATTGTAGCTAGAAAACCAGACAAAAGTAAATATGATGAAGAGGATTTTGATAATTACAAGGAGATAATGATAAAATCCAACACCCTCCATCGCAATAATGACCCGAAAAGTAATTTTCCAAAAAGCAGTAAATCATACAAGTGGAATAACATACTTAGACACATTTGGAATGATTCAGTCCTTGGAAAAGGAATTGTTGTTATCCCATCTGACCCTAATGCATTGTTAGAAAGATTAGACCTCTTAATGGCAAGTAAAGAAGCTGGTAATACAGGAGTAAGAAATGAGTTAGTAAGCATATGTGATGAATTAAAAAGGCAAGGTGTATTAAATTCAAGGAGTTATAAAAATTTAATGACTATATTATAAAATGATTACATCAAGAAAGAGAGGATTTAAAAGAAACTATTCATATGGAGGTGCTGGAATCTTTGATAGCATAGCTAATTTTTTAGCAAGACTCTTTACAAGTAATGCTGCAAAACAAATCGCATCTTCTGCCCTTGATGTTGGGGAGAGTGTTGCTAAGGAAGGAGCAAAGAAGGCATTAGAGGTTGGGAAGAGTGTTGCGGTTGATGCAGGTAAGAAGTTAGTTGTAAAGGCTTTAACACCAAAATCTAAAAAGATTTTAGAAAAGTATTCTCCACAACCTGCAACGCAAAATATTAATACCTTAATAGATGGTAGTGCAATCAAAATTCAGGATTTAGTTAAGAAATTAAATAGTGGTTCGGGGATTAAAACAATTTAATTTAAGTAATTTATGTCATTAAATAAAAAAAGAATGACAAAACTAAAATTTAAAATAGAAGAATATGAAAAATACAACACAAAAAAAGTTACCATCTCTTATGCATACTTTAAACTACAAGAAGATTGTGAAATTCTTGAATCCAATGATACAAATTATGGTTATAAAAAGGTCGTTGTAAAATTGTCTCCTGAAAAAGTTGATATTATAAAAAGTTTTGAAAAAGAAATAAATGATTATTTAGAAGATAAAAATATACCAATAGTAACAATTGTTTATGGAAACAGGATTTACCCCAAAATGAGACGTGCTTTTCCTGTAGAAAAAATGAAAACCATTAAATTAAAAGGTGTGTTTGTTAATGATGAAAACAAATCATTCCCTCAACTCTGGATAGAGTATTAAAACTCAATTCAGTTATAATTTAATTTAAAAATTATAATTGCATATAAAAATGGACATTTTAGACATTAAATCACCAATTTTAAAAGATGATAGTATTGATGAATATGAATATTTTGAGTATGAGCCTATTACAGGAACCAATCTAAACAACTCTGGAGGAGATATTAGGATTGGTATCGAATCTCAAGATATTTTTTATCATCCTTCTGAGTCTTATTTACAAATTATAGGAGAATTAGTAAAAAATGATGGAACCGTTTATGGCGCAGCTAATGAGGTTGCCATAACAAACAATGGCCTGATGCATCTGTTTAAAAATATCAAATACCAACTTAGTGGGCATAAGATAGAATCCATTAATTACCCTGGTTATGCTACCACAATGCTCGGGCTGTTAAAATACCCTGATGACTTTTCTAAATCACAAGGGCTAAATCAATTATGGTATAAGGATACCGGAGTCAATGCAAACAGTGGTACTAATGCCGGTTTTTCAGTAAGAAGACAGTATATTTTTAGTTCAAATCCAGTTGGAACCTTTAGTTTTAGGGTACCCTTGAAACATATATTTGGTTTTTGTGAAGATTATAATAAAATTCTATATGGAATGAAACAAACTCTATTCTTAACAAGAAATGATGATAATGACGCAATTTTTAGAGCTGGTGATACCGATGCTGGTAGAGTTAATTTACTTAAAGTATCTTGGTTTATGCCTCACGTGGCACCTGAAGATGGTAATAAGCTGAATCTTTTTAAATTTATTGAGAAGAAAGAAAAATTCCCTGTTGGGTATAGAATGATACAAAGCGACTCCATTGCGGTTCCACAGGCAGCAACGGGTTTTACTTGGAGGCTATCAACCAAATCATCTCCTGAGGTGCCACGTTTTTTAATTGTTGGTTTTCAAACTGGTAAAAGTGGTGACCAAGAACAAAACCCGTCTATATTTGATAACTTAAATGTTAAAAATATTTATGTAATGTTAGGTTCAAAAAAATACCCAGCATATGATTATGATATAAATTTTGCTGCTAATCAAAAGAAAAAAAGAAAAAATAAAAATAAAGTTCCTAATTATGAAAGATTAAAGACGATTGCAAAAAACCCAAGAAAAGTTATTTTAGAGGATGTTGAAACAGGAGAAACAACAACTTTTCCATCAATTTACAAAGCAGGTAAATTTATAGATAAATGTCCTCAAACGATTGAAAACTGGAATGGAAGAGTTTGGAACAAAAAATATAAAATTAACGTTCAATAAATTTTATTATGAAGAAAAAATTCATAATAAAATTGAGTTAAAGAAATTTATTTTTATATAAAAATTATGAGTTCTCTATTCAGAAGAATTTCTAATGTAGCTCAAAGGGCAGCATCTAATATTTACAGTGGAGCTCAAAGAGCTGTCACAGCAATAATTCCTGAAACTGTTAGAAGAAGGGTAACCAATTTTACTAATTGGCTAACTGGTAATGTTGAAGAAGAGCAGATTCCACAAGTTTTAAATGAAGTTGTTGGAAATGTAGAAGAACGATTACCAAGAACTGATTTTGAATTAAGACAAGAACGGTCAGCATTCAGAAATTTTACAACACAGCATGTTATAGATGGTGAAGAAGGTTGGGGTCCATCTAATTTTTTAGAGGCTTCCAGACAAACTATAACAAGATTTTTAAGAAATAATAGAAACACTAAGATTATGTTGAGTCTTTTTTGTGTATAGAAAAAATTTAACGACCCTGAAACAGTGATAGAAAGACCATTTAGGTCACATCATGAAATCAATTTAAGGGGAACCAATTTAGACGAGTTATATGACAATATGGTAGAACGAGTTATAGAAAATTTAGAAAATTTTATGGCGGAAGGTAGTGGCTGGGTATTTGATAGAGTTATAACCTTAACTTTGTTTGTTACAGAATATACACCGTTATGGGAGGGATTAGCTGGTTCGTGGATGCCTTTACCAGAAGGTTTAAAAAATGGAAAAAATAAAAATAATAATAATGGACTTATCAATATAAAAAATACTGATGATAATAAATGTTTTGCTTATTGTGTTATGAGGGTAATTTATCCTAAAAAGGAACATCCTGAAAAAGTTGACTCTGTATTAAAAGAACAAATAAAAGAATTAAATATGGATGGAATAGAATATCCAGTTAAAATAAAAGATATTGATAAGTTTGAAAAACAAAATCCAACAATTACCGTTGTTGTTTTAGGTTATGAAAATAATGAAGTTTATCCTATTAGAAATCAACACACCTTTAATAGAGAACATTTAGTGGTTCTTTTATTATTAACTAATGAAGGGGGGAATAATCATTATGTTTGGATTAAAAATCCTAGTGCTTTATTATCTTCAAGATTAACAAAAAGCCGGCAAAAAAACTTTTTTTGTTGGAATTGTTTAAATCATTCCACAAGTGAGGAGAGATTAAAAAATCATCAAGATTATTGTTATAATCATGATTCTGCAAGAGTAGTAATGCCAGATGAAGGTTCAGTTATTGAATTTAAAAACCATACTAATTCACAATGGGTTTACTTTGTTATTTTTGCAGATTTTGAGTCATATATTGAACCAATAAACACCGTTTCACCAAATCCAAGCACAAGTTATACAAAAAAATATCAAAAACATGAACCATCAGGGTTTTGTTTTTATGTTAAAAGTTTTGATGAAGAAGTTTTTAAATCAGAGTTAGTACAATACACAGGAGAAAATGCATCAGTAAAATTTGTTCAAGATATAGAAAGTGTGGTTAAAAAAATTTATGATTTACCACAAAAAACAATGATATTTACGGAAAAAGACCAAGAGATTTTTAATAAGGCAACAAAATGTCATATTTGAAAAAAAGATTTTACTGAAGATTTTAAAAATGTAAAGGTTAGAGACCATTGTCATTATACTGGTAAATTTAGGGGAGCCGCACATAGTTTATGTAATCTTAGATATCGTAAGCCTAACTTTATACCTGTGTTTTTCCATAACCTTAGTGGATATGATAGTCATTTATTTATAAAAAATCTTGGTATTAGTGAGGGAAATATTGATGTTATTCCTAACAATGAAGAAAAGTATATTAGCTTTACTAAAAAGGTAGTTGTTGGTCAATATTTTGATAAAAAAGATGGGGAAACAAAAAATAAAACTATCGATATTAGGTTTTTAGATAGTTTTAAGTTTATGTCATCAAGTTTAGAAAGTTTAGCAAGTAATTTAGAAGACCATCAATTTGAAAACTTAAAAAAATTTTATGAGGGAGAAAAATTTACTCTTCTTCGTAAAAAGGGAATATATCCGTATGAGTATGTTAGTTCAATGGAAAAACTAAAAGAAACACAATTACCACCTAAAGATGCATTTTACTCTAATCTTACGGGTGAAACAATTACAGATGATGATTATAAACATGCATTAAAAGTATGGAAAACTTTTGGTATGAAGACTATTAAGGATTATCATAATTTATATGTTAAGTCAGATGTTTTACTTTTAACTGATATTTTTGAAAACTTTAGAAAGGTTTGCTTTAAGCATTATGAATTAGACCCTGCATGGTATTTTACCACACCCGGTTTAGCTTGGGATGCTGCATTAAAGCTTACCGGTATAAAATTAGACTTATTAACAGACGAAGATATGTTTTTAATGTTTGAACGAGGTATTAGAGGAGGAGTTTCAATGATTAGTAAAAGGTATGGAAAGGCAAATAATAAATATATGGGTGAAAAATATGAACCTAATAAACCGAGTAAGTATATTAACTATTTAGATGCAAATAATTTATATGGTACAGCAATGAATAAAAATCTTCCTACTGGTAAATTTTCTTGGATGACAAAAAAACAATTAGCTGACTGGAAAAAATATCCTTGTGTTTTAGAGCTTGATTTAGAGGTTCCAAAAGAGTTACATGATTATTTTAATGATTACCCCCTTGCTCCAGAAAATGTTAAGGTAAATAAAGTTCATAAATTAATTCCAAATTTAAATAATAAATCAAAGTATGTTATTCGTCGTGAAAATTTAATCCAATGTTTAGTTTTAGGTTTAAAACTAAAAGAGATTCATAGAGGAATTAAATTTAAAGAAAGTGCTTGGTTAAAAGTTTATATTGATTTAAACACAAATCTAAGGACAAAAGCAACAAATGAGTTTGAAAAAGATTTCTTTAAGTTAATGAACAATGCAGTTTATGGTAAAACAATGGAAAATATAAGAAACCGTGTAAATGTTAGCCTTGTGACAAATATAAAGTCAGCAAGAAGGTTTGTTAATAAACCAAATTTTAAGCATTGTAAAATCTATAATGAAAATTTAATATCTGTTCATATGGGAAAAATAAAATTAGTATTTAATAAACCTGTTTACTTGGGGATGTGCATTCTTGACTTAAGTAAAACCATAATGTATGATTTTCATTATAATTACATTAAACCAAAATATGGTCCAAAAGCAAAACTTTTGTTCACTGATTCATAGTTTAATGTATGAAATTGAAACAGAAGATTTTTATAAAGATATATCTGATGATGTAAATGAAAGATTTGATACAAGTAATTATTCAGCTAAAGGTCATCCTTCAGGTATTCCTGTTGGAAAAAATAAAAAGGTGATAGGTATGTTTAAGGATGAATGTGGGGGAGAAAATATAGAAGAGTTTGTAGGGTTAAGGGCAAAGTTATACAGTTATAAAATGTTAGATGGTAAAGAGAGTAAAAAATGTAAGGGGGTAAAAAAAAATGTGATTGAAAAAAGTATTAGTCATGAAGATTATTTAGAGTGTTTGTTGACAAAAAAAGACCAACATAGAAAGATGACTATTATAAGAAGTTATAATCATAATATTTATACAGAAGAAGTTAATAAAGTTGCATTAAGTGCAGTAGATGATAAAAGATTTATTTTAGATAACAAGATAGATACATTAGCTTGGGGGCATCATAGGATTGAAAATTAAAAAATATTTAACCTAGTAAAAAGGTTAAATATTTATACTTTTCGTTTAATGTTACTTTCAGTTTTACAAACTGGACATTTTTTAAAATTTTTTATTTCATTACAATTATCACATATAGGAACATGACCACAATCACAAAACATAATACTAGCTTTTTCACTCATACAATTTACGCAATCTTCTGAGTAAAATACTTCAATACCATTAATTGGTAAAGGTGATGATATTGGTTCGTTTTCATCACTATCTTCACTATCTTCACTTTCATATCTACTTCTTACTTCATCTTGTAAATGCTGTGGTTCTGTAATTAAATTTGCTATATCATCTATAGTATCGGGTGTAAGTAATATTTAGAGTGTTGAATTATGTTCTTCATTATAAAAAATTTTTTGAAAATTTAATTTATTAAGAAATTTTAATTTATATTTTTCTAAACATTGTTATCAGTAAAAGGTATATTGTAAATATAAAAACAAAAATGATATTTATAACTAACAATACTTATTCTCATATAACAATTATTAAAATCTTCACTATTAATAAAGTCTTTTATACTTCTACTAAATTCATAGTGAAAAATTGGTTGAAAAATATTTAAAATATCACTATTTGGTAAATATTTTTCTAATCTATAACCAATATAATCAGGCAAACATTTTATTTTGTTTTCTAAAGTCTCTTCCAACTTTATTATAAAATCGTTTGATACTGTATCTAACACATGCATCTTTATAATATTTTTATATTTACTTAACCAACAAAAATTCAAATTTTTATTTTTTTATTTATTTATTTATTTATTTATTTTTTTATTTTTTAAAAAAAATTTTTAAATTTATTTTTTTAATTTATAAGCTTAATTTTTGTTTCTAGCCAAGCATATGGTTGGTCATTGCGTTGTTTGATGGGGGGAACAAACGGTTAGTTGAGTGACTGGTTAGTTGGTGGGTTGGTTTACCACGAAATCAAAAATTTTTTAGAATTTTTTTTTAAATTGAATTTAAGTTAAAACGTTTTAGAAAGAGGTTATGCTATTTGTTGGTGAGTTGTTATATGAGTGACGCATAAATTTTATAAGCATGTTTATGTTTATGAAATTAGTTAAAGCATATGTTTGGTTAATGGGGGTTGTTATATGATGGTCTGATGCGTGGGCAAATGGGGGAACAAACGGTTAGTCGAGTGACTGATTGACTGGTTAGCCATTGCGTTGATTGACTAATGAAATGATGCGTTATGGTGTGATTTGCTGGTGAAATGGGGGAAAGGTTTAAAAAGCCTTGTGGTTATTTTAAACCAGACAAATGGGGGTTTTTAAGGGGGGGAATATGGGGGGTGGGGTTTACAATCTTGGAACCTGTATTTACCTAACTACTACTCCAAAACACTCGCCGATCTGCAATGTTCATTATGCGAAAAAATAAACATTCTAAAAACCATTATCGATCAACTTGTCAAAATCTGAAATTACCCTTTTAATGTTTTTAAAAACAATATAAGAGTTAACGAGTAAAATCCAATATTTACCAGTTCTTTAATCGGTTCCCCATGCAGTCTAGCGAATTCTAGCCTCAGTCTCTCTTTGAGCTCTCCCAAATCTTCTAAACCCTCGTATGGCACGTCGTGTTCCTCAAGTATTTCGATGGCAGTGAGCGTATCGTCTATGGCGTCGATTTCTTTCAAACTTAGGAAACAAGCTTCCTCTGCTTGTCTTGAAACCATTTCTGTTTTCTCCTTCCTCGGGTGATTATTATAGTTGTGGTATTCTTAAACTGATACTTTCCTTTAATAAGTACTCTCTTTTTTACTCCTATCTATTGTCTTTAATCATTTTTTCTCCATTTGATTCTTGGCAATTCATCGAACCCATTATGAAACGCTCGTGTCTGTTATTGTTGTTAACTATAACTCCTTTTTCTGTGGAGTGAAACACCAATAATTCGAACCCAAGAAGGACCGACACACGTGTTCGAATTATCAGGGTATTCGAAATACTGAAAATTTTCTTGAAACTCAAAAATACAAAATATAATGAAAGATTGTTCTAGTCCAGGATGTCTCAGCAAAGCGGACAGTGTAGATCAAAGATCAGACTGCACGTTTTGTGCAGTCTGACCTCGATCTACATTGTCCGCAAACGTAACTACAGTGATAAAAGGCTCTTTTAAAGCTTAACAGAGAAAAAAAATCCTCATTATTTCTTTGAAACCACTGTTCGCAACATCCTAGTATTTTTTTTTTTGTTGAATCACCACATCCTACACGCGTATCCAACCTTTTTAGACCAAAATAGAATAAATTATATGTACATGTAGTTGTTTTGTAGAGATTTTCCGATACGAATATGTTAGATAAATACTACCCCGAATGCGTCTTAAATTTCAAACTTTATTCCAACATTCTTTCATAGAAACATTTTTCAGCCTATCCGCCAACTTGAGGGATATTGTAATGGCATTATGCT
The DNA here is from genome assembly GCA_945859785.2 of Tridacna gigas. Taxonomy (NCBI): domain Eukaryota; kingdom Metazoa; phylum Mollusca; class Bivalvia; order Cardiida; family Cardiidae; genus Tridacna; species Tridacna gigas. The sequence continues at coordinate 27,880,968 of OX244036.2, read as the reverse complement.
AATTTGCACGCTCAAATACACTAACCATTAAAATGCTAAAACGATTTCATTGTTTTCCCGTCACACGTTTTTTTCATTATCATTGTTTATTTCTGCGAGGCTTAACCCTTACTCTGCTAAGCGCGACTCACTGACCTTTTGCGGACAGTGTAGATCAAGATCAGACTGCACAGAACGTGCAGTCTGATCTTAGATCAACACTGTCCGATAAGGAGATATCTTTCAACACAAAATACCTTTGAAATAGCAAAATTTGGGCTTTTTACTATCAACTTGAAGGTTTCATTCCACTTAGCAGTATAAAGGTTTGTACTCTTTACTGTATAGTGATAAAATATGAGGATTCGATCGCGTATTCCGCTGAAAAGTATTGTGGCAAATAGAGTTTAGAACGTGAAAGTGTTCAATTTATTACAATAGTTTCTCTATAGTCTATGGATCTCTATTTATACTTATATTTCCGCGGCATGTCTTTCACGTGGAGATGTCAAGTTACACTTTGTATTGATAAGGGTTGACCAATTACAAAAAAAATACAAATAATGATTACACGCTCCAAACGAATTACAAGTTATACTCACGAGGAAAATTTGATGGTAAGGAAAATATCTTTTTGCATGAAAAACATCGAGGGGATAGGAGCATTTGATGTTTACCAGCAACTGCTCTCTTCTCCTCAGTATTTTCAAAACCCCACCACAGATTTTGTTGTCATGGGTTATGACATTGTCTCGTTGTTTATGTATATGCCAACAAACGATTTCTTTACAAATTAATCCTTTGGTTGTAAAGCGAGACTCAGTCAGCATATATGTGGACAGCGTAGATGAGATTAGATTGCACAAAATATGAGATCTGATCTTTAAACTACACTTTCCAATATAGCGAGATTTTTCCGGTGAGAAGAATTTTGAAATCTTATTATTTTTGCCTTTTGGCTGGAAATTTCCAGTTGATTTATATAGCATTTGTAGGGTAAAGTAGGTATTTGTATTGAGCAATTTTAGACACAGATCACATGTTCTTTATTATCCATGATTGGCAGAACAAGATGTTTAACCCATAGGTTGCACAGAACGTGCAGTTTGATCTCGGATTTACACTGTTCGATAAGGAGATATGTTTCTCTCATAAGTACCTTTGAAATAGCAAAATTTGGGTTTTTTTACTGTCGGCTTGAAATTTTCATTTCACTTATTTAGCAGAATGCGGGTTAATCAAAATATTAACCAAGTGCCGTACAGATACGAGGTTTTTCTGTCTATCCCTGCAGTAGAAAGCTCTTAACTCTTTACCAAACGAAAAAAATTTAGGCTTGTCCAAATTGAAAGCATTTGTAGACGACAAAATAAATGTGACCGAAAAATTGAAATTTGTTTTGGAAAGGGTAGAAAACATTGCGGGAAAAGGAGAAAATGCTGGTTACCAGCATTTTCTCCTTTTCCCACAATGTTTTCAAAGGGCTTCTTTCATAGGGTCGTTAAAACTCGGGATTGTGTGGTAAAGGGTTAAAAGCACTGTGGGAAAAAAAGAGCTTGCCTTATTACAAGCAATAGCTCCCTGTTTCCACAAGATCTTTATATCTTTTGACTAAAGTAAGTTTCCTTTTCTTCCGGTACACGCATTCGAAATTGCTTTTGCAGAGAGTACAGGTCAAGATCAGACCACAAAATGTACAACCTGATCTTAAGGCACATCGTTCAGATCTGCTGTGATATTTTCGAAAACCAACAGCCAACATAATTTGAAGAACATTTCTGAGCCATGCTCTGGCAAAAGGGGCTTAATGCATCGCCGTTATGCATTGTGGCAATCAAGTAATCACATAACTGTGGATCTATAAAATCCATTTTGTCTGACAACAGGCCGCGGTAGAATTGTCTTTGGACATGGAGAAAATTGACTGATAGCGGACTGCGCAGGCTGACATGGGTCGATACTTTCTGCAGATGCATTAAGCCCCCTTTTCAGAGAGCATGGCTCATATATGGGTAATAAGATATAAAGGAAACTTAATTAAGCGTTACGTAATTATACACTACGCGTGTATAAAAAAGTACAGTTTAGGACCAGAATATATAAAGTCATAGCCTTATCTTAAAACAACACTGTCAGGTACGTTGAGATAATCCTCGCAAAACGAACAGAAAGAAGTAGTCCCGAAATTACAATGAAAAATTCATTAAAAATTAACGGATAAACAAAACAAGGCCATTTTTCAGTCTTTACTTTTCGAAAGAATGTAAGGGGTTGTGTTCCAAGGTCTATGTTTTAATGGAATATAAGAACTGTGAAAATCAATATTGCATGAAAAATATTGAAAGAAATGAATTCTATTGATCACAGACTTCGACTTGAAAACACATTTTAAATGATCATACTCTCTGAAGGTCGTGTCTACTTGTATATGCAAACCAAGCGCTCTTATGCCGAGGTATGTTTTAATTAATGGTTTTTTTTTTTAAATTTCTTATTAGAAAATGTAAATAATTGGTTGCCTGTCTAGAAAACGAGTGCTTGCTTTTGTTGCACGGTATGCATTTTATGTGTACTTGTGTAGGTCTTGGATTTTTTGTAAGTTTTATTGAATATCAAAATTTGTGGTCCTTGAAAATGTGTATTAACTTTTTATATCTTCAACGGTTCTTTTTTTTGTTTAGTTCCCTTAATCTTTTTAGAATACAATCCAGTGTGTTAGCGATCCTGAAGAAGACGGCTTTTCAAAACATTGCGGAAAGAGGAGAAAATGCTGGTAACCAGCATTTTCTCCTTTTCCCACAATGTTTTCCACCCTTTCCGAGAGAAATCAAAATGTTTCACTCACATTTCATTTGTAGTTCAAAATTTTGTCGTCTGGTAAAGACTGAAATCTGCATGCGACATGAATAAGAATATCTGCGTCTGAGTTGTTTGAATCATGCATGTGCATAGTATTGCATATAGAAGCCTTAGTTTGTGGGCAAATAGGCATGTCGTTGTTGGGCTGCGTTTTTGGCTTCGAAAATTTGGTTCTTTTATCCACTTTTGGTCTAAATACAGTTACCGGATTGTTTGATTTCATTTAGTGAGTCGCATGTTATACATGTACTGTCCCAGTTTACGCCGGAAGTTTATGGTTCATATTCACCTACGCGTTCTCGAACAAATTCTAAATTATACAATTTGCAATCTGATTCGCCGAGACAGAACGTCTAGACCAATCAGATGGCCAGTACTGATTATAGAACCAGAGTTAATTTTAGAACAGTTCCAGTTTTGAAAGGCCGAAAGTAGGTATGACTTGTATTCAGGGTCAAATCTTTCTGTTGTACATAACGATGTTCAACAGGAAGTTTTGGGAGCATAACCGCAAATAGGATGTAGTGCCGCGGTGATAAATAGATCATTTATGAATTCAATAGCACATCAGAGCTCCAGATAGAGGGAGTGATATTGACTTCACAACTGATAATATTAATCAATCTCCACTAAACCCTATGTTATGAGTACTCATTAGAATCGTCTCATCGAGACGATTCTAATGAGTACCAACAACATAGGGTTTGAAAGAGAAATGATGGGTTTAGAATACTATCACTCCCTCTTATCTGGTGGTCTGGCACATTTTTACCCTTTAACAAACAATCTCCGTCTTTTGGAAAAGAGCTTTGAACGCATTTAACGGAAAAGGGGAAATGCTGATACGTTGTCTAAGATAACTCTCATCATTCTAAAAGCGTCATATGACTAGCCATCTGCAAAAATTAATAATAAACGGTTTTTAAAGTCGACCTGTCTAAAAATTTGTCGTAACTGGTAAACAGTTTGGGAAGAAATGTTACACGAGTTTTATTCACGTCTACCAAAATTGGCGCCGACGTTTTTAATTTCTGCACTGTCAACAACCTTACAAGAAAAAAAAAAAAACAATCACCTTTCAGTACTTTGATCTCACCATTTTCAACTACCGCGTTGCTTGTTGCTGGAGGCAAATCCTCCAGCCTTGACAGTTTGAAAGCGATAAAATCTTCTCTGTGATTTATTTTTTGGTCTAAATTTAAAAACCAGCCGCAGGTGCAAGGTCTTTTATCCCATTTTGTCCTAACTCAATGAGCGGACGATGTACACCCAAGATCACACTGTACGGCGGATGATGTAACTCCAAGATCAGATTGCACAGAATGTAAGCTTGATCTTTGCCGTATATAACAGCTACTAACATGGACATTACACATGACCTTGAAAGGGTAAACGGCAAAAATTGAAGTTTATCTTAGTTTTATGAAATTCTCGCATGGATAGTTACGTAGCTATATACCATAGTAAATGTAAAAATCTACCCAAATCATTCAAAACAAACATTTTTTACCCTATTTGACTATTCAGGCTTATCTTTTCAAACAATGGAAGTGTCTGACTAATTGCAAACGGAATGCACATTATAGATTTCAACGCGGATTACTTAGTTTAATAGCAGCAAAAATGGAATGATACACCAAGTTACGTCAGTTTTACATGTAGGTGTGTACAAACTCGTTCCTCCGTCTAAGACATTTTTGTCATCTTTTGTTGTAGCGGACTAATTTTATGAAAAAAAGAAGGAAAAAGAGAAATTGCTTATATTTCTCCTTGTGTCACAATGTTTCGACTTCTAGCACCCGTGTATTTAACCTTAATTTATGCTGGGTAACTATATTGTATAAAGATAGTTTCAAAGTTCTATATGAAAATCTGTCTCAGGAAGTACAGACGCTCGGGCAAAAGGGGGTTTAATGCATCTCCGTGCTGCATTATACCAAGCAAGTCATCACATAACTATGGATCCATAAAATCCGTTTTGTCTAACAACCGACTGAATCTGGGGGTCAACTGGTCCTTTGGCATGCAAAAATTTGACGAATATACTTGCGAAATGTTTAAACCCAGGTCAGTCTGTGCGATGTGCGCAGGCTGACCCGAGTCGATACTGCTTGCAGATACATTAAACCCCCTTTTCACAGAGCATAGATCATTTGTTATACTCATCTTTTATTCATAACTAGTTGTGTGTGTGTATTGACGGGGTAAAATTACCCGTCAAGACTTCCTTATTCAGCGTATAATGCGTTCGTGAAGGAGTTTGTTAACTGAGGTATCCGTTATTTAGTTTGGCTATACATATCTTGTGCATTTTGACTTTTAGGCGTCAGAATAACTGCATCAACTTCTAAAAACTATCTGCAGACGATTTTTTTTCACCCCGCAGCGAGTTAATTTTGTAAACATTGAGACAAAAGGAGAAATGAATCGTAAGGAGCACGTTCTCATTTTGACAAAATGCATAAAATGTTCATGAATGATTCTTCGTGTTTTCAAAAGCCTTTACTACAAATTTGTTTCAGGAAGTAAAAACATTTGAGAGAGTCGGAATATCGTCGGAGTAAAGAACATTTTTTTCCCGGGTGGTACTTCAGGACGCAGATTATCTCTGGCTGGATATAACGCGGGCTGATCTCGCTGTACAGTAAGTTTCCATTGACGTGTAGATGGTTTCAGACTCGACAGAACCGCTGGCTGATCTTACTGGACAATAAGTTTCCGCTGACTTTCAGATGATCTCGGACTGGATATAACGTAGGCTGTTCATGTTGGACAATAAGTTTCCATTGACAGGTGGATTGATCTACGGTTGGATATAACGTGGTTTTACCTCACATAAGTTTCCGTTGACGTGCAGACCATGGCTTCAAAAGATACAGCTTACTACGTGCAGAATGAGCAGAATGTCCTTCAGGTACTTAACCTTTATCCTGCTAAATAAGTTGATCCTTTACCAGATGAAAAAAATAGCCTTGTCCAAATTGAAAGCATTTGCAGACGACAGTTTCAGTGTGGCTCAAATGACGCAATTTTTCTTTGATAGGATAGAAAACATTGTGGGAAAAGGAGAAAATGCTGGTTACCAGCATTTTCTCCTTTTCACACAATGTTTTCAAAGGGCTTCTTTCCTAAGGCCTTTGAAAGGCGGCATTGTGCAGTAAAGGGTTAAATGCGATTGACAAGCCGACAGTAACAATCCGAATAATGCTATTTCAAACTTATTTTTTTATATAGAGAAATATCTTCTTATCGGACAGTGTACATCAAAGATCACGTTCTACACTGTTCGCAACTTGAAGGTCAGTGAGTCGCGCTTAGCATCTCAAGGGTACACCCTTTTTACTAGAAGACAAAATTTCATACATGTCTGAATTGAAAGTATTTGTGGACAACAAAGTAAATCGGGTTCAAATGGTGAAATTTGTTGCTTAGAAAGGTTGAAAAACATTGTAGAAAAACGAGAATATGCCGGTTATTTTGTTTTAATTCATTTTCCACTGAAGATAGAGACAATTACCCACGAAAAGAAATATAAAGTGTTGGGTTTATAAATGTATCATGCAACCACTGTCTACATTTTAATGTGAAAACCACTCGGTGAAAAAAAAGTAGACTGTAAATACACGCCTAATAATGGCGCGTTCTTTTTTTAATGGAAAAATGTGCTGAACTTCGAATGAGGGATAGACGATCAATTTTTTCCTCCAGAGTCTAGCCCTATCCCGAGAGAGAGAGACAGAGTGAGTGGGTTTGGGAGGCAAAGGGACAGGGAGACTTCATTATGTAATATTTACATTGTGTTTATCCACTTGAAATGTGACGATGTATGAGTGGTAAAGTGAAATAAAATAATATGAGCGTCGCTCTGGTAAAAGGGGATTTAATTAATCTACTTTATGTTTTGTACAAAGCAAGTGGTCGCATAAGATGGATCCATTTTGTCTAAAAACCGACAGAATCATGAGGCAGAGTGGTCCTTTGAAATGCAGAAAATTTACAAACGGCAAAAAGTTTAGACCAAGGTCAGCCTGTGCGGACTGTGCAGGCTGAGCCGAGTCGATATATTTTGCAGATGCATTAAACCACATTTTCGCAGAGCATGACTCAATTCTATTCGATTATGTATAATATATCATTGCCATGAAAAAGCTGTTTTATATAATGGACCATCTGTTTTGAAGTCAACCTAGACGTTTGTGCTGTTACAGATTCCTGATCTTAAGACAGCGATGGAGGTTCTCCGACTGCTAAATATCGATCCAAGGGGCAAAGGGATAAAAAATAAGGACAATGCAATCGCCCTGATAATGAAGGAAATCGGAACTGGGAAAAAAGTTGTTGAGGTAGACAATTTATTTGTGTTTTCAACATGTACATATTTTTCATTGGTACATTTTCAAGCTTTTATTGTTAGTTTTAGCGTATTTTATACGCACGCCATCGGTGAGTCTAAAAAAAAAAATCATCCATTTATTCCGTGAACCGAGAGACCGGTATTTACACTGAACCATGCAAGGCCTTTCAAACGCTTAAAAATCCCCACAAATTCAAAGCACTTAGACAACCGTGACTGTGATGGCAGACGAAGTTTCTGAATTTCTGGTTTTCGTTTCATATTATCCCTTACGTGCGCAAATAAATTGACTTTCTGCTTAACCAAGTTTATAAATCCCAAAGTTTTCAAACAAAGTGTTTAATCGGCTGTAGGATGCTCTCTTTTTCATTGAAAAACAAATTTTGTTGATCATTTTTTACTCAGCTTTTCACACATTGGGAAGACTGCAGAGGTTCATGAGAACATCTGGTTTTCCTTCACTCAAATCTAGGTTTTGGCTAATAGTTAGAATTGTCTGCTTGAGAATACTGAGGAGTATCCATAAGATAAGTGACGCTAGTGAAATAATATCTTCATTATCTCAATAATCTCACTAATTTTGACTTTCCAGGAAAGTTTGGGCATTTTCCAAAAAATAATTTAATTTAGGGATAGTTTGGATTAATATTTGTTGGACTACTGCAACAGTAATTTTATTTTCAAATGCGGTTCTATCGTGAAACAATCTGAAGTTTTTACAGGAAGGGGTCTTTGGGTTAATGAAATTACCAGTATTGAATACAGGCTTTTCAAATTTGCCAGTTTGCCTATCTAAACCAAATTTTCCTGTGATATTTATAGATGATAATGAAATCAATGAATGGCATGACTTCATCAGCCTCGATTTCGATAAAGTATCATGTGACTTATAAGAACAAAATGGTTGCAAATTTCAATGTATCATGATTTAAGATACAATACATTTTAAATCAAAACTACTTATGGGACAATTAGTGCACCAGACAACAGGGTGTAATTATATGTTAAATTCTCTTTTTCTTAGCATCAAGTTCAGACAGTTCTAGTGAGCACTCACAAAATATTATGGAAGGGAAAAAACTACAATTTAAACATGTGGCTACCCCCAATAAACTGTAGCAATGCACATTTTTCAAATAAAGTTTGGAGTATCAGGCTGGTAAAATGGAAAATTATGCTTTGCTCATGCTGTTAAATTTTGTGTTTGCTTGAACCAATATCATTTTTGTTCCAAAGTGTGCAGTATGGTAATACATCATATGAAAAAAATCCAGCCGATTGAAAGGTGTCATTTCATATGAGTGTAAACAAAGGTAGATGTCTCTATGGGCAGTCACAAAATATTCAAAAAGTTACCTTTGTGCACAATAAATGATTGTGATAAAGATTTGAAGTGAATGATAACATGCTAAAGCTGCTAGAAACTGCATTCATTGATACGAATGTTTTATAAAACTGATGATGCGGAAGCTGAACTGCTTAAGGATATCAAAACTAATAACTCTGGGAGAACACGCTTAGACTAAATTAGAGCAAGCTTAAATTGATAAAGAAAAGAAATGTATGTGTATTATAAATGGCTGCATCTCTTCAGTGTGAAAGAAATAATTTTGGTCTTTTTCTGATGTATGCAAATACCATTTCACTTCAAATATTAAAAAAAGATTGTATTGGTTATAATACAGGACAAAGTGGATTGCAGTATAATCCAACAGCAGACTGCAGAGATCAGACTGCAGTCCCATCCTGATCTACTTGGTCTGCAATAGTAATTTTTCTTGCTAAAGGCAGTGAAATAGTTGATATTATTGCAGAGAATTCTAATTTTCTTTCCTTAGACCCCTGGACCTACTAGAGGGTTTCAGAAAGCTCTGGAAGATGATGAGAGCAACAGAAAACGATTACGACAAAAATGTGAAGAGTTACATCAGTTTTATCAAGAACTACCTCACAGATACAAGAAGGACCTTAACCAGATTTTTCCAGGTAGCATTTTGCACAACTATACCCTTCCCAAAAACAAAGTTCTTTTGTCTTATAACAAAATAAGGAATAGTGTAGAACCAAGTTCAAGCTGCATTACACACAGTCCGAATCTTGCTATAGTAGGCATAAATACCTTTTGTTGAATGTTACCTGAATAGAGATTGAAAGTATAATCCTTTCAGTATGTCATAACTCTACCAAACAATCTCATGTTTTTACCATCCTGGTGAAGATGGCTTTTGAAGACCCTGTTGGAAAAAGAGAAAAAAATATTAGCAACTTGCATCTTTTCCCTTTTCCCAATATTTTCCACCTATTTCAAGACAAATCCTATCATCTAAGCTATATATAACTTTTAAGCAAATGCTTCCATGATAGACATGTCCCACATCTTCTGGTAAACAGTTAAATGAACTTCACACAGAGATTCAGATATCTTTTCATCCTGTTACATGGCCTTGTTATGGCATGGTTGCTTCTCTTTGAAATGCAAAGGGGATGGGCTTTTGACAATGTGTGAGGCACACTGCTGAATTGGCATGGAGAGAACTACACCAAACCACTCTGTCTTTCACCAGTGGAGACTTGAGGTGGTCCCTGTTGTTTATGCATATATAATCGATGACCTGCATCAATAGGGTAACCTATCTACTACTGCTAGATTTGATATATAAAAGACACTGCAATTGACCATTCCAGCTAATCTAGGTTATCCAATGAAAACAATCGTCACAATAGCCTGGACCAGATGTATATATCTGTATATGTACAGCAGGGACCAGTTACTGTGTTGGGGTGCTTCTTTAGGTAATGCTGGCAGAAGCTAAAGCATTTCATTTTGAATGATGGATGCCACAGACTGGCATTTTCTCTTTTTCCCAGAATATTTTCTACCCTATGAAAGACAAGCTGCATCATTTCAACTATCTTCAATTTGTGGTTTGCAAATGCTTTCAAATTGGACAAGTCTAAAGTTTTGTCGGCTGGTAAAGAGTTACTTTACTCAAGGAAATTGGAAGCATTTGCAGGTGACAAATTGAATGTAGTTCACATGATGATGTCTGTCTTTGATAGGGTAGAAAACATTGTGGGAAAAGGAGAAAATGCTGTTTACCAGCATTTTCTCCTTTTCCCACAATGATTTCAAAAGTCTCTTTCTTCAGGGTCGTTAAAACTTGGGATTGTCTGGTAAAGATTTAAGTACCCCAAATAACTCTTTACCAAACAAAATTTTAGACTAGCCCAAATTGAAAGCTTTTGCAGACAAAGGAGCAAACATGTCTCAAGTGATTAAATATGTCATAGAAAGGTTAGGAAACGTTGTTGGAAAAGGAGAAAATGCTGGTAAGCAGCATTTTCTCCTTTTCCCACAATGTTTTCAAAAGATATCTTTTGCAGGGTCATTAAAACTGGGGATTGTGTGGTAAAGGGTTAAGCTAATCTGCCATATATTTGTCTGGCTTGTATCATTTGCTCTTTGTTCTTTCTTGCTGGCTGTAACAATATACTTAGTAGTTGGTCAGTACTTTGTTTCCTCTCTCTATAGGCATTGAACAAGAGTTTGACAGCAGACTGAAGGAAATACAGAAAAGAGAATGCACAATATTAGTGGCAGGTATAGGAACACTTTCATATTTTGGAACAAGAGGGAATATTTACAGCTTTTGTCGTGGCTATTTTAATGAATAGGATTCGTTCAAGCCACTTAAATGAAGAGGGTGTTCAAGTATATTAAATTTTGTGTTGATTACTTTCCACAGAAAGTGGGGGATATTTCATTTCAATAGGAAAAATGGGAAAAGATGTGAATTATGCCTTCTTACACATTTTCCAATGACATCCTATAGATGCTCGATAGGCACTGCTGGCCATGATAGATGTTGGATGCTTTGATACTGAAGATACTCTCTTACAAGTATTGCACGGTGAATCCCCTGTACCATCATCCTAGAAGATGGATGTTGGGCTGTGTTTTAGAGCAAAAGGAACAGGGTAAAGAACCAAGATGTTATCTCAATAATACTGTCCAGTTTGAAGCTACAAACTGCCAATAGATTCTCTTTTAAGTTAGGAGGGTCAGAGTGGACTTCACTCAAATGGAATTTTGCACATAATCTGTGCACTATTCCATATGTAGTGTTACCATTAATTGCATGGTATCGAAGGGAACAGATAACAATAGTGATGGTGGTAAGAGTATGACCTCGTGTTCGAGAATGGTATACTGACTCTTCTAGAGCTGCCAATGATCGATATGGATGAAGCTCTGTTATGGAATAGAGTAGAAACAAAATGGCTGTAAAACAAATCTACATTTGTGTCAAGATACAATCATTGGACAGTACTCTATATTGAGATAACATCTTTGTTCCTTACCCTGTTCTTTTTTTCCTCTAAAATATGGGCCCAAGTTCATGTTTCAGGATGAAAATGCAAGGGCTCACCAAGCAATGGTTGAAAGAGAGTATCTTCCATATCTAAATATCAGATACTTACCATGATCAGGAGTGAGCCTAAACCTTTCATATATTGGGCATCTATAGGATGCCTTGAAAAACATGTAAGAAAGGGTAAACCATCTCTATAAACATTACGTGAGCTCGAATGCTTGATACAACATTATAAGAGGAATGACAACAGATCTCACAGAAAACTATGAATATGTCTCATTGGGAGCATGAGGCATTGCTATGTTGCATGCTGTGACATTCGAGATAGTCCTACCATGTGAAAAATGACATTGACAAAACATAATTGTAAATGGTGATTTAATGTAAAACTGCACTACATCAAGTATTGACTTTTTTGTCTATTGATTCAGTTGCTACTACAAATATTATATCAGATAACAGGTAGAAGTTAATCCTTAGAGTGCCGAATAAACCTGCCAGACATTTTCATCTCAGAAATATGACCCAAATGATTGCAGTTTCATGGTTGCTGTTGTCTACCGTGATTCAGCAAAGCAGACAGTGTAGATCAAAGATCAGGCAGCACTTTTTGTGCAGCCTGATCTTGATCTACACTGGCCGCAAATGCAACTATAGTTGTGAAAGGCGCTTTAAGGGTTAACATCATACCCAGTTTTTTCTACTGAAATGAAATAGCCCCTACTTTCTGTGAACATTATAAATCAACAATCATTCAGACAAACTATTATGGTTGAAAATACATGTAGTTTACATTAAAAGTTTCGTTTATATCATATTAACTATTAGCTTTTTCATTCACAATAGTGTGGGTCACATTTATTTAGCCCTTTACCAGACAATTTCATATTTTTTTAACGTCTCTTAGGGATAAAGCCTTTGAACACATTTTAAGATAAGAAGGAATACATGGACTGGTAACCAGCATTTTCTCCTATTTCCAAAATTTCTCTACCCTTTCAAAAACAAAGTCCATTATTTGAGTCATGCTTAACCCTGTACCACACAATCCCGACTTTTGACGACTCTGAGAAAGAGGTTTTTTGAAAACCTTGTGGGAAAAGGAGAAAATGCTGGTAACCAGCATTTTCTTCTTTTCCCACAATGTTTTCTAACCTATCAATGACAAATTTCATCATTTGGGCCACCTTTAATTTGTCGTCTGCAAATGCTTTCAATTTGGACCAGTCTAAGATTTTGTCGTTTGGTAAAGAGTTAATTTGTTTTTTGCAAATGCTTGCAATACTGATGAGTCTAAAATAGCATTGTTACATGTACATGAAGAGTCAATGTCTGTTTATTCTATTTCTATTTTTAATCCAGGTGAAACTGCAGCTGGTAAGAGCAGCCTTATCAACTTGTTGATAGGCGTTGAGATTTTACCAACAAGTCAGCTTGGGTGTACAGCAACAATTTGTGAAATAAGATCAAATAATGAAAACAGAAAAGAAGCCATTGGATACTTCAGGTATATTAGTGGGTCTCATTAATAATCAGGGAACATCCTTGTACCTCTGGTAAATATGCATTGACCTTTTTCCTCCTGATCCCTTGTTTTCACTACCCTGGAGAAAAGCCTTAAAAACATATGGGGAAAGGAGAAAATGCTGGTGGCAAACTCCCATTTTTTTCCTTTTCCCATAATGCATATTACCCTTTCAGGGATACATTTCAGTAGTCATATCAAAGACTTTTCATATGGACAAGTCTTAAATTTGATCATCTGGTATAGAGTTAGACACATACAGGTACTAAATTTTTCAATAATTTTTTTTTGAAGAGCTGTATTTTACTGAAGTGTCAACCTAATTGAGATCATTCTTAAATTTACCTTTGAATGTTATATTGTTTTCCAACTTTGTGCACTAGATCTAGTTATGATGACGGTAACAAACGATCGAAGAGACCACCTGTGATGTTTGACCTGAAGACAGATGAGGGTCTTGAAAGGTTCAAAGAGGCCGTAAAGGACTGTGATGGTGATGGTGACTCAGCATTTGACAGAATTGAACTTACCTGGCCCATACCAATGTTGCAGGTTTGTTGTGGCATTACAATACATAGAATACAAAGAATGAAAAGATATTTGTTTAGATGTTGTCTGTCTACCTGTCTGTACATTTGTGTTGTTCAGTTTTATTTCAGCGCAGAAGTATGAGACATTGTTTGGGGATATCTTGGTATCAATGTTTTTGGTGATTGTAATGTGTAGCGGAATATGGTATAATATAAGCCTGGATAGTAATTCGCAGAACTTTACATCATCAAAACATTTTTTATCATATGTACCTATTTTGAATAATTAAGCTGATTTATGTACTTCAAATGCAAAGTACACTTTTAGTTGCTTTTCCCGTATAGATCAAGATCAGACAACACAAAAGATTATGTGTGATCTTGAATCTACAGGGTCTGCTTTGTTGGAATAGGAGAAATGCTCGTAATGTACATTTTTTTCTTACTTTTCTCAAGTTGTTTTCTTCCATTTCAAAGACAGATCGGATCATTTGAGCAGCATTGAATGTATCATCTGCAAATGCTTGCCATACTGACAGGTCTGAAATTTTGACATCTAGTAAGAGCTAATGATTGTATTTCTTTTTTTGACATCAGGAAGGTATTGTGATTGTGGACACCCCTGGTATAGGTGGAGGAGGCAACATGGCAAAGTATGCAGAAAGATATTTGTCCAAGTCATATGGCTTTATCTATGTCATCAACAGCGCCAATGCTGGAGGTGTGCAGAAGGGCAGGGTAAATTTTGCAGAATCTTTACAGTTTTATCACCTTTGCTCTGTAACATTTCAGTGAGATTGTTAAGTATTTATTTGTCAAAATGTCAACCCTTTTGAATCTACTAGCCAGTATCTGACTTACGAGAAAATTTTGCCATGCACATTTACTTTCCAAGTTCTTTCTTTTTTCCCAAAGTACCAGACAAGTAGGTATTCTGTAGCAACTTTTTAGCTGGCGGCTCACACATTCGTCATACCATGACATCCCTCTGCCTTTAGGATTCAAAACCTTTAACCTCTCGCTCAGAAGGTAGATGTCTTAACCTGTTATCACACAATCCCTGGTTTTAACAACCCTAACAAAGCAGGCTTTTGAAAACATTGTGGGAAGAGGAGAAACCACTGGTTACCAGCATTTTCTCCTTTTCCCACATGTTTTCTCCTCTTTCACAAATAGATCTAATATTTTGAGCCACATTTAATTTGTTGTCTGCAAGAGCTTTCAATGCAGACCACTCTAAAATTTTTGTCTGTTAACTCTTTACCAAACAGCAAAATTTTGGACTCGACCAAATTTAAGCATTTGCAGACGACAAATAAATGTAGCTCAGATAATGATTTCTGTCTTTCATAGGGTAGAAAACATTGTGTGAAAAGGAGAAAATGCTGGTTAAATAAAATTTGTAACAAACTATTCTGGCTGGTTACTACTATTTCTTCAATCTTCATTCGCAGCAATGTCTCAGAACTTGCTTAGTTTGAGCTATTTGTCATGATCATAGTTGTTTGTCTATTAGTTACTTTTTCTTTCTCTTCTGCATACCAGAACAGTTTAGCATTTTTTCCTTAAACCTAAACCATTACCAGAAAACCCCAAGTTTTAAAGAGCATTAGAAAGAAAGTTTTTTAAGTCATTGAAGGAAAAGAAGAAAATGTTGGTAACCAGCACTTTTACCTGTTCCCACAATGTTTTCTACCCTTTTGCAGACAAATCCAATCATCTGAGCCACATTTTATCTGTCCTCTGCAATAGGTGATTCAAAAATTTTGTTTAATAGAGTGAAACCTTAGAGTCCAAATAAACACAAACAACATCATACGGACATAATACTACACAGACAAAAAAAATATAGCCATTTTCTGGTAAAAGGGTGTTTAATGCATCTTAGTGATGGATTTTTGCCAAACAAGTCCTCATATGAGTATGGATGTATAAAAACCATTTTGTCTTATAAACAGCTGAATTATGAGGAAGCATGGTCCTTTGGCATGCAGAAAATTTAATACATGTACCGTCGGTAATAGCAAAAGGTTTTGACCAGGTCAGCCAGTGCATACTGCATTAAATCACTTTTTCACAGAGTGTGGCTCAAGTATATTTCCAAGGATGCATTTAAGCAGAATACCAAGCAAAAGGCACTCTAGGGATTATCATAACATAATCATAGTGTACACCATTTAGAAAATCCCAGTCTTGTTTCCTGTTTTCAATTGTAAACTTTAATTTGCCTTTAGCATGAAAATATCATTCACTATCAGCTTTGAGATTTTATTTTTATGCTCAACTTGGGAACTTTGTATACTTTCAGCTTCAAAACTTTATGCGATTGGTCATAAATTCAGCAGGAGAGGAGGGTTTCAACTCTGAGGCTACCTTATTTGTCTGCAACCGTTGGGAAATGATACCAGAAAGAGACAGGGATGCAGTCAAACATGATACCTTTGATAAACTATCCCGTTACTACACAGATATTAGAAAGTCACAAGTCCATTTTATGTCAGTATATGAGGTATGTAAAATCAAAAATTGAAGTCCAGTAAGGTTAACACACAGAATAGAAAGTTCCATAGGATTCAATGAAATGTTAATACTATACCCACAATCGAATGTTGTCACAAGCCTGGTGAAGAAATCATTCAAGAACAATATGAGAAAAAGGATAAAATGCTGCTAACCAACATTTTTTTTTTCTTTTTCCTACAAATTGTTCTACATGTCCAAAGAAATATCTTGTCATGTGAGCCACATTCTGTTTGTCATCTGTATTTGCATTCAATTTGGGCAAATATAAATTTTGTTATCTGGTAAACTGCTTAGGAAACAAAGATGTGTTGTACAATGTCCTGAATTATGTCTATTGTTTACTAGAATACTTTTGGTCTTTATGTAAGATTGATACTTGTTACCTACATTTTTGGCTCACCTGAACACAAAGTACTCAAGATGAGCTTTTGTGATCATACTGTGTTTGCCATTCATCATCTGTCATGAATCATCCAGGTGTCAACAGTTACCTTATTTGCACTGTAGAGGGCAAATTTTCTGTCCAATTACCATGAAACTTGATGAGAATGTTTGTCTTAATAGTATCTTTGACAATTTTGAAATTGGGTCACATCAGGTCAAAAAGTAGGTTATCACAAAAAAACCTATGTGCACTCCAGAGGCCACATTTTCAGGCCAATACTCTTGAAACTTGGTCAGAATGCTTGCCTTGATTATATCTCTGAAATGTTTGAAGGTGGGTCACATCAGATCAACAAGTAGGTTACTGGTACAAATCTTGAAATCTTGAAAAAAACTTTAGAGCATTCTGCAGGCCAAATTTTCACTCCCATACTAAAAGTTGGTCAGAATATTTTCCTTAATGATATCTAGAACATGTTCAAAATTTGGCAATGTCAGATCGAAAAGTAGATCAAAGGAAGGAATCTTAGAAATGCCTGGTGTGGACTCTCATTTTCAGTCTGATACTCATGAAAATTGGTCAGAATGTTTGTCCAGATGATATCTCAGACAAGTTCAAAATTGGGCTGTGTTGAGTGAGAAAGTAGGTCACTGGGATGAATTTTAGAAAAGCCTTGTGTGCACCTTAGAGCCCACATTTTCAATCTGATACTCACTAGACGTTGTTTAACTCTTTACCAAATGATGAAGTTTTAGACTGGTCCAAATTGAAAGCATTTGAAGACAAACATGACTCAAAAATTGGAACTTGCCTTTGGAAGGGAAGAAAACATTGTTGAAAAGAAGAAAATGCTGGTTGCCACACTTTTCCCACAGTGTTTTCAAAAGGCCTTTTCCCCAGGGATGTGAAAACCCGGGATTGTTTGGTAAAGGGTTAAACGTTTCTCTTGATGATATCTAGCAAAAGATCAAAACTGGCTCACTTCAGGTCAAAAAGTAGCTTACTGCGAATGAATCTTAGAAAAACCTTGTGTGCACTCTAGAGGCCAAATTTTCACTCCCATACTCATGAAAATTGTTCAGCATGCCCTGGTAGCTCAATTAGTAGCATACAGGACTTGAGAACAGGGTCCAGTAGCTCAGTCAGTAGCATACAGAACTTGAGAACAGGGTCCAGTGGCTCAGTCAGTAGCATACAGGACTTGAGAACAGGGTCCAGTAGCTCAGTCAGTAGCATACAGGACTTGAGAACATGGTCCAGTGGCTCAGTCAGTAGCATACAGGACTTGAGAACAGGGTCCAGTAGCTCAGTCAGTAGCATACAGGACTTGAGAACAGGGTCCAGTAGCTCAGTCAGTAGCATACAGGACTTGAGAACAGGGTCCAGTAGCTCAGTCAGTAGCATACAGGACTTGAGAACAGGGTCCAGTAGCTCAGTCAGTAGCATACAGGACTTGAGAACAGGGTCCAGTAGCTCAGTCAGTAGCATACAGGACTTGAGAACAGGGTCCAGTAGCTCAGTCAGTAGCATACAGGACTTGAGAACAGGGTCCAGTAGCTCAGGCAGTAGCATACAGGAGTTGCGAACAGGGTCCAGTAGCTCAGTCAGTAGCATACAGGACTTGAGAACATGGGGTTACTGGTTCGATCCCTTGCTCGGCAAATTTCTTTCCAAGGATTGATGATAGTCATTGCAATAGGATTAATTCCTCTCTCACCACTGATCATTGTTTCGATGATGGTTATGTGGTGGAATAGCAGCCAGTAGCTTGGAAAGAATATTGTGCGGAGGTAAACGAAACTCCAGGAAAGCATGGATAGGTGCACTGACCTTCATGATATAACTGAAAGAATGTTGAAAATGGCACAAAACACCATACAGTCAATCAATGAAAATTGTTCAGAATGTTTGTCCTGATGATATCTCAAGACTTGTTAAAAATTGGGTTGTGTTGCATCAAAAAGTAGGTCACTGGGACAAAGTAAGAAAAAAGGTGTCAGCACTCTTGAAGCCTCATTTTCAGTCTGAGACTCATGAAATTTTATCAGAATGTTTTTCTTGATAACATCTAGAATAAGTTTGAAACTGGGCACATTGGATCAAAAAGTAGGTCACTAATGCTCATGTGTTTTACGTCATCACAACCAGGATGTCTTCAACTCTTTCAATCCTGAATGTCTTTCCTTAGGTGAGCACTTTAGGGCCAGTGGCCCTCATGTTCCCACTATGTATCCTTGCCTCTCAAGATGCCTTTGACAACTATAGTTGTGTTTGGTTACCGCATTTTCTCATTTCCCCACAATGTTTTCAAAAGCTATCTTCCTCAGGATCATAAAAACACAGGATTTTTTGTAAAGAGTTAGCATTCATTTTCCCACTTACAATGCAAAAAGACCATCAAACATTGCAATTTCAAGGCCAGTTTTGGCCAAATTACCTCATTGTATCAGACTGTGATGTTGTGTGAAGTCTGATTTTGATCTGAACATAATTATTATGTAAAGCACACAGTGTTGATTTTTGTATCCTTAGTCCTGACCCTTACAGGGCTACGCACAACTTACCACTTTACCAAATAATACAAAGTTTTATTGATCGTTAGGAAGAAGGCGTCTGAAAATACTGTTGGAAAAGAGGAAATGTTGGTAACAAAAAATATCTATAGTTGTCCAGGGTACTTTGAGAAGTAAAGGTGTATATTGTTTCTCTTTATTTCTTTTACAGTCACTACGAGCATTCACATATCAAACAACAACACCTGAATACTCAAAACTGATGTCAATGATCGAGACACTGCTTCCCAACAGTCTGCGAGCGCGTTTGATCACACACTATGGGTAACTTTTTGTAGAAGTGAAACATAACTAAAAAAGGGTTGTACCTTTAAATGATTAGCATTTAAAGATAGACTTATACAATAGGTAACTTTTCATTACAGTAAGTTTTAAATACATTTCAAGTTTTGTCTCATGAATGTTTAGTATATGTATTGGTTTGTGGGATGATAAAAAGCAAAAGATATCTATATTGTAAGAACCAGGGAAGTGATGTTTACTGTAAGATAATTAGAGACAGACAGTATTGCTATCAGCAAGGGATGTTATATTTATTATACAGAGGTCAAGAATGGTAACTCTAATATAATATTAACAGGCTGTAATGGGTCATTTCCTATACTGTTACAGTATATCAAGTTATAGACAAAAGTATATCAAATTAATAGACAAAAGCCCCTTCATGGATTATCTCCTACCCCTATATTTGGCAAGGTGGACAGAAGCCCCTGTATGATCTCAGCATGGTGGACATTATCCCCTTCAAAAAATCTTGAAGGCAGACATAAGCCCTTCAGGGGTGGACAATAGCCCCTATGTTCAGAGCCATGCTGACATTGGCCCCTTTGATAGCCCTGAAGTTTAGAAATCTCTTGTAAACTGGATCACCTATGAAGGCAGAGTTCACACATTTGTATGTTTACTGAATAACACTGACACCAAACAACAGTCAGTCAGTAAAGTATTCATGAAATTGAAATGGTGGGTAGAAGAATTGATGAACACATACACAAGCATACACACACACGCACAAAAACATGCTTGTACATTATTCACATTTCTGTGTTAGGGAACTTAGGGGTAAATGTCTGCCTATCAAAGGGCTAATGTTCACCTCTGACATACCAGTATATTGCAAGGGGTATTGTCTGCCTCTGAGTTCCACAAAGGGGATAATATCCACAATCCAAGAACCCTGGAGGGAATTTTGGCAGCTTGTCAATTTTAGGAAAAGGGGATAATGTCTGCAGGGGTGTTTGACAACCATTTAGTATGTTGTTACCACCTAGACTACCTTTGTCAACTTTTGGCGAGAGTAGACAAGGATAAGCTTGCTCATCTATGCAATCTTAATTTTTACACCATTCTCTCTGATAACCACCAGATTGTTTAAGATTATTTTACTTCATCCTTTGAAAGTTACAGGCTTAATCCTGATGAATGGATGCTTGCATTAGTAAACCAATGTGGTGCTGAATAAATCGGATCAGGACATTTTCAGTAGCACTAAGATACCTGTATTGAAATTAAAGGCAGTTTTTGTCAGAATATCTGGCAAAAAAGCAGACAGTGTAGATCAAAGGTCAGACTACATGATCTCTGCTGTCTGATCTTGATCTATGCTGTCCGCATAAGCCACTAAACCTGGGTTTACTTCTTCTAGGGTTAAAAATTGATTTTAGTTAAGTAGATAAAGAGTCTGCATGAATGCACTGTAGTTTATAAATGTTATATTATCAGTTATGAAAATACATACTATCTCTGCCAGGTAACAAAATTTTAACCCTTATCCTGCTATATAAGTTAATTGAAACTTTCATGCCGACAGTGAAAACCCAAATAATGCTACCACAAACTTATTTTTTTTTGAGAAAAAATATCTACTCTTTGGTCAGTGTAGATTCAAGATCAGACTGCACTTGCTGTGCAGTCTGATCTTGATCTACACTGTCCACAAAAGGTTAGGGAGTCACGCTTAGTAGTCTAAGGGTTAAGACATCCATAGCAATTGAAATTTTTTGCAGACGACAAATTTTGCTCAAATGATAGGATTTGTATTTTAAATGGTTAGAAAATACTTTGGTAAAAGGAGAAAATACTGATTACCAGCATTTTCTCCTTTTCCTACTATGTTTTCTGAAGCCTTCATCCATACAGGAAGGTGAAAATAATGTCATAGAGCAGTTTGATATACAGGACTTGTAACCAGTCTTGCTGTTAAGCTAGCTTTTACAGTGATATGGTTTGGTGCATGGATCTCTGAGAGTGAAGCAACATACTAAGTGGATAGTGCTGGGATTTGTGACAAATTTATTTCATGTTTCATTTGTATTTTTCTTTTTCTCAAAGTTGGATGTCAGCTGTACTCAAAAGATCAATTTATACCTTAAAGGTGTCAAAGGTCATGACAGCAAAGTCTCGAGAGAGAGTCAAGGATGAATTCGCACAGGTTGACCTTTGAACTGTTAACCCTTTACCAAACAATCCTGTATTTTAACAACCCTAAAAAAGTAGGCTTATGAAAAGATCATGGAAAAGTGGAAAACTGAAAAAATACTGGTAACCAACACTGGACCATATTTAATTTGTCATCTGCAAATGCTTTTAATGGGTTGAAAGAGTCAAAGAATTTATTGTTTGGTAAAGACTGAATAGTACTTTTGAACATAATGTATTGAGAAAAGAGTAGGAATTAACTTATCTTAATATAAATTTTGATGACTTGAAGACAGGTACTAGCATATATCTGTGTAGATATATTTAATCTCAATAGTAATCATTGATGGACTTGCCAGGTCTTTTAACCCTTGACTTTTTAAGTGTGATTATTTTGTGGCCCTGTTACAGATTCTGTAAACATTAGAGGAAAAGAAGTAATACTTGTTACACCCTTTGCTTGCTACAAGATTGTCAAAAGCTGTTG
Source organism: Tridacna gigas (assembly GCA_945859785.2). NCBI lineage: Eukaryota > Metazoa > Mollusca > Bivalvia > Cardiida > Cardiidae > Tridacna > Tridacna gigas. The sequence goes on along the minus strand of OX244036.2, from coordinate 27,858,959 downwards.
CTACTAATCTTCTTCCTTAATGTTTTTTCCATATCATTTAACCCTTAAAGTGCCTTTCAAGACTATAGTTGCATTTGCGGCCAGTGTAGATCAAGATCAGGCTGCACAAAATGTGCAGCCTGATCTTTGATCTACACTGTCTGCTTTGATGAATAACTGTAGACAAAAGCAGCCATGAAATTGCAATTATTTGGGTCATATTTCAAGGATTAAAATGTCTGGCAGGTTTATTCGGCACTCTAAGGGTTAAGAAAGATAACTTCTGTCCTTTGAATGTTCTCCCTTCAGTCAGTTGTTCTGAATAGTTTTGTATTTATAGATATCCTGTGCAATAATGAGGATGATGATAACAACAACAACAACACCATTTTTGTGGAGGCTACATGAATTGGGAAACTCAATGTTCCATGTGTGATTTTCACAACAAAATTTACATAATATGCAAGCGAGAAAAAACATGTACTTTGAAAATTTGGAGGATTACGAATGGGTGATAAACAACCTAAATCTAAGGATCCATGAGTAAATAATTTTACAAAATGAAAAAAAAAGATGTTATTAACCCTTAGAGCACCAAATGAACCTATCAGACATTTTCATCTGAGAAATACAACCCAAATAATTGCAATTTCATTGTTGCTTTTGTCTACAGTGTTTCAGAAATGCGGACAGTGTAGATCAAAGATCAGGCTGCACATCTTGTGCAGCCTGATCTTGATCTACACTGGCCGCAAAGGCAACTATAGTTGTGAAAGGCACTTTAAGGGTTAATATTTGGAAGTGTAAAATTTGAAAAAAATATCTTGACATAAATATTTCTCGGATTTCCTTATCTCTTGTTTCTTTATAAGCAAGATGCACTTTTACCATTTTAGGTCAAGAAGCAGATTGAACGTTTGGAACAGAATTCAAGAGACAGCATCAACTATCTACGCTCAAACATCAGTCAAGAATCAGAGAGGGTTGTCAACGATGTCATTGAAGCCCTGAGGTCAGAGGGCATGGCTCGTAAACTGTTTGATTGGCATCCTGCAGATCTTCCTAGAGATGATAAAAAGAAGGTACAAAGTATTGTTTTTCTCCATGTACTTTATATCATTACACCCTCCACGTACAAAGTAGGGGAGTTATAGTGGTTTCACCATGTCTGTCTGTCTGTCTGTCTGTCTGTCCGTTGACTTGTCCATCAATCAGTCTGTCTGTTTTTTGTTTCCATACTCCAAAGCCATTTGACCTACGACCCTGAAACTATATACAAGTGTTGCCCATGACCCAAGGAGGTGCTGTATTGTTTTTGGGTCACATGGGTGAAAGGTCAAGGTCACTGGTGATCTTTGTTCTGAAAATCATTTCCGTTCTCTGATTGTGCTGCTTCAGTGACAAGGTGCTGGTGGTGGGGGTGGGGGGGTGGTGGTGGTGGTATCTGTCAGCTTTGCGACAGTTGTAGTTTCCATTAACTCATTATTGAGTCATTGGTTCCTGATGATCACTTTTACATGCAGCTAACTGCTTTTTGACTCTTCAGGAGTTGACAGAGTTTTAAACTGGTCCAAATTGAAAGCATTTGCAGATGATAAAGTGAATTGGGCTCATTGGATAGAAAATGTGGGAAAAAAAGAAAATGATAGCTATTGGCATTTTCTCTTTTACCACAATGTTTTCAAAATCTTTTTCCTTAAGGTCATAAGTAAATGGGATTATTTCGTAAAGGGCTAAAATATTTGGCAACAGAGAAATTATTTCTAACAAGAACTTTCTTTTTTTTGTACAATGTTTTCCCTTGCATTCCTGTTACAAACCTTAATGCATTTGACTATCCATTTTCAACAAGGATAAATGAGTTAAAAATTAAAAGTTTTACCTTTGCAGCTGGTTGGTGAAGCTTTTGAGACAATCACTTCAAAGATAGCAGTGGATGTAAATGTCTGGGAAAAAGAAAAAGGAATAGTTGCTGGTATCAAAGACAAAATTATCCGAGTATGTAAGAGAGATTTTGAGCTTATGGAGGAACAGATTGCTAAGCTTGAAGGTAACAACTACAGTCCCTACCAGGGCTACAGAAATCCGAAAAATTGCCGGATCAGACCGATTCCGAACACTGGAAACCGATTTATTTTCAAAAATGTCCTAAAAAATCGGTCCGAAATATCATAATATGGCCAGTCAGAAACAAACTTACGAACCTTAAATCATTGCTGCAGGCATTTTTGACTGTTAGGCGAAGCAGTGATCATATAGATCCCTTGGTATCTAGAGTGTCAAACTGTTAATTGGCCATTATCTAATTATTGCCATTTCACTGTGACATAAATCACAGCTTACAGAGATATCGTCATGCAGCGTTGCCTTAAGCGTGGTACGGCCCTATTCGCAATCGGTTTTGTCTAGTTACGTACCATACATGCAAACACACCATGCAATGCTAATCAGTCAGTCAATTTCGCCATGCCCCATTTGCATCAGAGTTTACGTACAATATCTATTGCGAACCAATCAGAAATCACGTACGAGATTTAGTTGCCGCCCATAATTTTGTAAAGCCGCGCCTTGACTCTACGTTATGTGGTAGTGTGCATCCGGTCACGAACTCATGACTAGCATTACACGATGTATATTTAGCTACGACCTCTCGCAATCCTGAATTATTAATCCATTTCCATTAGCACTGACACAACTCGCACCCAACTATCTCACCTGTCAGTGGTAAACACGACTTGGAGAACTGTTTGCGCCGGGCGGTTGTCTAAGAAATTTGCCTCGTTTTCGCCTTTGGTATAGGTATGCTCACTCAGGGTTGTAGACATGAATTATGTAATGTTGAACAAAGTAATTTTACATTATACTTTCCGAAACGAATCAATCGGGTGTAATTTTAGCAGACTGAGACTCACATTTACTTCGTCCACGTTTTTCTTGAAAATGAAAGCAAAATGGCTAAACGCAGACTGACATTTTAAGACGTTTTGCAGTGAATTTTTGATGGCAGCGAAAGCGATGGACAGAAATCATTTGATGAAAATGAAGAAGAAAATATTCTTCAGAAAATTTTAACAGATGCCATCACCGTCAGTGAGTTTGAGATGGGACATTCCCGGACCAATCGCGAGTTTATTTTGACAAGGAAAGTGGGTGGGGTACCGTGGACTCGCTGCCAATCATGCGTCACAGCTCGGCCAATTCCGGAATCAACCGAAGTTTGCCGAATGCACTGTCGATTGGCCGGACCGATTGAGATTACAAAATTTCTGTAGCCCTGGTCCCTACCTCAATAGAACTTCTAAAACTGTATTTGGTGCTTATGGTTTTCCCTTACCACACAAGCCTGACTTTTAACAACCCTTAGGAAAAAGGCTTTCAAAAACATTGTGGGAAAAGGAGAAAATTATGTTAACCGGCATTTTCTGCTCTTTCCACAATGTTTTCTACTCTTCCTTGAACAAATTTCAATTTCTAAGTAACATTTATTTTGTCGTCTGCAAATGCTTTCAGTTTGTTGTTTGATAAAGACCTAGAGAAATTTCTCACTAAATAACAATCTACTTGGACATGTAAAAGTTGGATATATTCAGTGAAATTCATTGCTGGTGTAGTTTTACATCTGAGCTGTGCTCTGTGAAAGGGGGGCTTAATGCATCTGCAAAAAGTATTGACCAGGTGAGCCTGCTCATTCTGCGCAAGCTGACCAAAAGTTTTTGCTATTGGTCAATTTTCTGCATGTCAAAGGACCAGTGTACCTCTTGCTTTAGTCGGTAGTTAAACAAAATGGATTGTATGGATCCATGATCGCCTGAAGACTTACTTGATATCATGCATCATGGAGATGCATTAAGCCCCCTCTTGCCAGAGCATGGCTCATCTCTATTTGATGTAAAAGCATGCTTTAATAACATTTTGACATGCTGCATTCTAAATAATGAATGTAACAGATTTACTATCATTTCTCATAGTAGGAATATGATGTTTTGCTGCAAAAAGACTGTTGTCAAAGGATAGAAACTTTACTTTTTTTATGTTTTTTATCTTTCAAAGAACAGAAAAATTATTTGTGTAAATGCAAGATGGAGATTGATTCCATTTGTGAGCAGTAAAATTCAATTTATTGTTACTGTGACCGTGACTGTTGATAACACCAATTTTGATGTTCATTTTGTGAAATAATATCGGGGTCTGTATTCACTGACCATTCTTAAGAACATTCCTAGTCTTATGCTCCAAGATTTTCTTAATTTGAAAGTAACACAACTTCTGACTGGCTAAACCAAATGGTTTAGCCAGCCAGAAGTTGTGTTACTTCCAAATTTAGAAAATTGTGGAGAATAAGACCAAGAATGTTCTGAAGAATCGTTGATGAACACGGACCCTGGATCTTAAAATTAACCCTTTACCAAGCAATTCAATCTTTGAATGACACTGAGTTAAAAGATCTTTGAAAACATTGTGGGAAATGAAGAAAATGCTGGTATTTCATTTTTCCATGGTGTTTTTTATTCTAGATGTACACAAAACATCCCATTTTTTTAGCCGAATCTAATTTATTGTTGGACCATGCTTTCAGAATGAACCTGTCAGATACTTTGTTGTGTCATAAAATGGTAAAGAGTTAAAACAACGAGGAACATGAAAATATATATGAGCCATTCTCTGTGAAATGGGGGCTTAATGCATCTTCCAAAAGCATTGACCCAGGTCAGCAGTCAGCGCAGACTGACCTGGGCTGAAACTTTTTGCTGTTGGTCAATTTTCAATATGTTCTAGGACCAGTCTACCACATGATTAAGTGGGTTTTTAAAAACAGTAGCTATTATGGATTCATAATTATGTGATGACTTGCTTGGTATTATAGAGTTGCATAGAGCGTTTTTTTTCCAGGGCATGGCTCACTATTTATTTTACATTACATGGTTACATGATGAATATTATTATACTCAGAAATGATATGGTCATGGAGATTTTACAGTTGTATGACTAGAAAATGGTTTCCTTCAGGAATACTTGTTGATGGTGACACAAGAGTCATACAGGATTTCCACAAATCTATGAAAAAGCCTACCCCAGTGAAATCTCTCTGGAAGAAAGCTAAAGATGGTGGCGGGGAGGATGATGGTGGGAGTTATAAAGGTCTAGGGGCAGTTATTGCCAGTGTGGTCACACCAAAACAAGTGGAAAAGCAGCTGAAGAAAGTGTTTGACAGATATTCCGCTCGTGATGAGGAGCGTGCAGTCATGAAAATGCAAGATGCAACAAGAACAGTTTTGGAATGTATCTTCCAGAGTAAAAATCTCCAGGACAAAATCCATTCGTATTTCAAACGTTTTGTGAAAGGTATTGATGCTGTAGCTAAAATGATTCCAGATTTTCTGAGAGCAGACCAAGAAATGATTGAGATGTTACGAGATGAAATGAACAATGCTGATCAGAGTTTGAAGGAACTGTTTCCAAGACTGATCTCTAAAAGCTTCAGTCTACAGGGCCAAATAGATCTGTTTTATATTAACTTTATCATGGTGTTTGATTATGACATAGATAAAGATGTGATCTGGGACCAAACATCACCGCCACTTGGAAGTGGGAGTTTTGCTGATGTCTATATTGGTAAAATTCGAGGTTCTCGAACTGACAAACCCTGTGCTTTGAAGATTTGTAAAGATGCTTTGAAAGAAAACACAGTATCTGATATACTGCTTGAGGACAGGACTCTGAGGTAAAGTCAAAATATTTTTTCATAGTTGTTAATGTTGTAAAAAAAAGTGTATTGGCTAAGTTATAAATTAACACTTTTTTTACTCTTGACAACACAAGAAACTTTTATGGAAAGTGTAGATCAAGATCAGAGTGCACATAGTGTGCAGTCTGATCTCTGATTTACACTGTCCACTACTTTATTGTAGATTATGACGGACCTTTCTCTTAATTTTGCAGCAGACTGTATTTGCAATTATTTAACTCTGTACCAGACAACAAAATTTTAGACCTTTCCAAATTGAAAGCATCTCCTTTTCCCACAATGTTTTCAAAAGGCTTCTTCCCCAGGGTCTCCAGGGACAAAGTCGCCATTGTGTCGGAAAGGGTTAACTCTTCACATGGAAACAAAATACTACACTTGTCCAGACTGACAGCATTTGCAGACAGTAAATTAGATATGGTTTGAATGATGTAATTTGTCATGGAATAAATAAAAAACATTTTGGGACAATGTGAAAATGATTGTTACTATCATTTTCTCCCTTAAAAGCCTTAAAACACAGGATTTTTTGGTAAGGGATTGATCTTTTTACCTAAAACTGTACAAACTAGTTCAAGATCAAAACAAGGACCGGAAACAGGCATTTTCACATTGTCCCAAAACGTTTTTTATTCTTCCAAAGACATCATCATGTAGGCCACTTTTTATTTAGTTTTGCCTGCAAATGCTTTGAATTTGGACAAGTCTAATATTATGTTGTCTGGTAAAGAGTGAAAGTAATGCATGTATTTACAAACAAAAATAGAACAAGATGTGAGTATGTAAAATGCCAAAAAATGAGATCAAACAGATGATGCATCAGGAGACCTGAATTTTTTGTGCTTGGAAAGTTAACAAATACAACTTTGAAGGAGAAAATCCCCCAAATGATGTACAATGTACAAGTTTTTAGTTCTTCTGCCATGTTTTGAAAATTACATTTTTAGCTCTACTGGCTGAAAGCCAGCAGAGCTTATGTCATGGCGGGGTTTCCGTCGTCCGTCCGTCCGTCTGTCTGTCCGTCCGTCCGTCTGTCCGTCCGTTAGTCTTTTTCTTGTTTACGCGATAAAGTCTGCATTTGTTGCCGGATTTTCATGAAACTTGCACAGTTTGTTTATCTCATCAATAGCTTCAACCCTATTGAATTTGAAAAAAATCCAACAAACAGTATGGGAAAAGTAGCCATTTCAAGTTGAAAATTTCCAGTTCTTGTTTACGCGATAAAGTCTGCAAATAACTTCAGATTTTCGTGAAACTTGCACAGTTTGTTTATTTCATCAATAGCTTCAACCCTATCGACTTTGAAAAAAATCCAACAAATAGTATCGGAAAAGTAGCCATTTAAAGTTGAAAATTTAAATTTTCTGTTCTTGTTTACGCAATAAAGTCTGTATTTCTGGTCAGATTTTCATGAAAATCACACAGTTTGTTTATCTCATCAGTAGCTTCAACCCTATTGATTTTGAAAAAAAAATCGAAGAAACAATGTGGGAAAAGTAGCCATTTCATGTTGAAAATTTCCAATTCTTGTTTACATGATAAAGTCTGCATTTGTAATCAGATTTTTGTGAAATTCACCCAGTTGTTTTGTCTCATCAACAGCTTGAATCCTATTGATTTTGAAAAAAAATCCAAGAAACAATGTGGGAAAAGTAGCCATTTTTTTTTGTTGAAAATTTACATTTCCTGTTTAAGGGATTAAGCTTGTAGTTTGGGTTGGATTTTGGTCCCTGCCAGTAGAGCATATTCAGGCCCTTCAGGGCCTTCTAGTTTCTTTATCTTATGGTTTTAAAACATTCAATATTGTAAACCTCAATTGTTAACCCCTGTAGGACTTAATCCTTTATCACACAAGCCTGAGTTTTAGTGACCCCAAGGAAAAGGACTTTTGAAAACATTGTGTGGAAATGAGAAAATTCTGGTAACCATCATTTGCTCCTTTTCCCACAGTGTTTTCTACCCTTTCAAGGAACAGTTTTCTACTTTATGCAACATTTACCCTGTCATCTGCAAGCACTTTCAGAGTGGACGAATCTAAAATTTTTTCATGTGGTATAGAGTTAATCGAGATCAGTCCCTGATGCAAAAAGAGTAGGTCAAGATCAGACTGCAGAGAACATACAGTCTGGTCTATGATCTACACTCTCTTCTTCTTTTCTAGATATTCTTGAAAGAAAAGCCTTGACATTGCAGAATCTGCAAGTTTTTTCACTGATTTGGGATGCCCATTTCATTTATCTAGCAGTACAAGGGCAAGAGATTTCTGTCAGTGTTTTCAAGAGAAGTCTACAGATGAGAAGACACTGGTATTTTTATGATAACATATTAGCCCTTAGGCCAAAAGAGAGACTCTTGCCGACATTGTAGATCAAGATTAGACTGCACAGAACATGCAGTCTGATCTTGGATCTACACAGTCCTATAGAGAGATATCTTTCCCCAAAAAAATCTTTGAAATAGCGGAATTTGGGTTTTTACTGTCGCCTTGAAAGTTTCATTTCACTTATTTAGCAGGATAAGGGTTAGGGCGATCAACAGATAATTTCTGCTATTATATATTGGTTGAATCTTTTGATCTGTTCGTTATGCAGGGAGTTAGACCACAAGAACATTGTTAAATATTATGGGGCATCTTACCGTTTCCGAGACAAAAAGCGCCAAAAAGACATGCTCTGGGTCATGATTCTAGAAATATGCAAAGACACTCTGAAGGAACGATTCATCAACCCTGACACTAACAATCCAGGAAAAGTTCCTTCAGGTTCGACAGTACAACTGAAAATGATGGCTGAGATGGCATATTATTGTGAACAAGTTTGTGCAGGGTTGGAGTATCTACACAGAAAGGGATTTGTGCACAGGGATATTAAGTTGGAAAATATCCTGGTATGTTGTTAGTTTTGTAAAAGACACTGTTGCTACCTCCCTTCCTTAAATCTCTTTACAAAAAAACAAGATTTTTACACTCGTCCAACTTGGACGTCTTTACAGATGACAAAATTAATTTGATCAAAAGGTCAAGTTTACAGGTGAAAGGGTAGAAAACATTGTGGGAAAGGGAGAAAATGCTGGTTGCCAGCATTTTCCCCATTTCCCATAATGTTTTCAAAAGCCTCCTTCATCAAGGTCATTAAAATTTTGGATTATTTGGTAAAGGATTAAACCACACACACACTAGTGCAAAAGCTCAACTTGTTATATTCTTACTGTAGGCAGCTTTTGAAAACAGTTTGGGAAAAGGAGCAATAGCTTGAAAACAGCATTTCCACACAATTTAGCGAAAAGTATTTCCCCTTCCTTGGCCTGCTTCGTTTGTGCATGTGTGACACTGTAAACTTGTAAAAAGCACTAGAGAAATGATTTGAAAGATTGTATTGTAGCCCTCTACCAAACTATACCATGTATTAATGACCCAGATAAACAAGCCCTCTACCAAACAATCCCATGTGTTAACTCTTCCACTACTAACTCAGGAAATTCCACTTTTTTCCAAGTTCTAAAATAGATTTACACTAATATTGAAACGACTTTCATAATAGTTTAAAAACAGGCTAGCGGACAGTGTAGATCAACGATCAGACTGCACATTCTGTGCAGTCTGATCTTGATCTATGCCATCTGCAAAAGCTACTCAAGTCGTCATCAGTAGTGTAAGGAGATAATGACCCTTATAAAGAAGAATTTGAAGACATAGGAAATAGAGGAAAAACTTGTAAACAGCATGTTCTCCTTTTATAACTATGTTTTAACCCATCAAAAGACAAATTCAATGATTCAATATATGAAAATGTTTCTGTGCCAGTTCATAAAACATTGTTATATTGTTTGTTAGGGAATGGCTGTTTTTTATGTTGTTTTAAGTTGTGGCCTTTACCCCTTTCTTTGTTATTCGAGGGAAAAACATGTACATATGTGTAACCTTTTACCACACAATCTCAAGTTTTACTGTCCCTGAGGTGGAAGGCTTTTAAAAACAGTGTAAGAAAAGAAAATGCTGGAGACCAGGATTTTCTCCTCTGTCCTCGGTGTTTTCTACTGTATCAGAGAGGAGCTACAGTTCATTTGTACCAATTTGGAATTTCTTGTCCACATGTATCCTCAGTTTTGAAGAGTCACAATGTGGACTGCGTCATCTGGTAAAGAGTTGAACGAAAAGGGAGTTTCATTCATCTTTGTGTCGCAGTTGCCAGTTGTTGCCTACTTTGGTCCCATGTTTTTTAGGACTAGATGAATTATGATGTAGAACGGTCCTTTTGCGTGCATCAAAATTTATCAGTAACAAAAAGTTTCAACCAAGATCAGCCTGCATGGCTTACGCAGGCTGATATGGGATGATAGTTTTTAGCAGATGTATCAAACTACCTTTTCACAGAGTAATGACTCACATGTATTTATCATTTAGGTCACGGATGATAATGTGGTCAAGCTGACTGATGTTGGCCTTGCCAAGCCAAAACAAGAGATTGCCTTTAGTATAGTTGGTAGTCCAGTTTACATGGCACCTGAAGTTCTTCTTGCAGTAAGATATTTTAATAATGTAGTTATCTGAAGCTATTTTGATTTTTTCTTACCTTTATGTATGTGTTTCCTTTTCAAGAACATAGGGGAATTAAAAGAGATTAAAAAAAGAGGGGGATTATAGTAGACTCTCCATGCACATATGTTTATATTCCACCATATTGCATGAAATTTTCGAAATTTTCATGGGGGATATACCCGAGTCCATTAGCAGAAGAGAACATCCTTCTGCCTTCTGGAATAGGGCTCTTCCTTTGGCATGTGTTTCATCTTTTTTTTATCCCAGCTATGCCCCTGGGATGAATATGAAAACATAGCAAATGGAGAAATGTTTCATCTCATACATTGTCTGTTTGGTGCCAAAATGTTTTTGACAGTTGTCTGCAGAATTTTGCAGGTTGTAATGTGTTAATTATGCTGGTCAGTGATTAGTTTGTACTTTTAAGGCAAGAAGTGAAATTTCATGGTATACATGTATTTATATGATTAGGACTTAGGAATAAGGTTAAGGGAGAGTGCTTTTGAAAATATTGTGGTAAAAGGAGAAATTGCCAGTAACCAGGAGTTTCTCCTTTATCCATGATCTTTTCTATGCTTTCTAAGACAAAAATGCCATCATTTGGGTCATATTGACATGTCGTCTACAGATGGTTTCAATTTGGATTTGTCTAAATTTTTGTCTTTTGGTAAAGGGTTAAAGAGGTACTGAGATAATGTGTTGGGTCAGCATTAAAGCCTTACCCAATAAGATTATTAATTTCAGTCGCAGAATTACGACAACAAAGCTGACATTTATGGATTGGCTATCGTCCTCTGGGAAATGTGGTACGGTAGAGACGCTGCAGACTATATACAGCAACAACTGTTTGGACCGCTAGAGCAAGCTGTGAAAGATGGGCTCAGACCCTCAACTAAGATGCAGCACAAACCACCTGAAACTTGGCTTAACCTGATTGAGCAATCCTGGGATTATGAACCAAAAAAGAGACCTTCTGCTGAGGTCCATCATACTTTCTTTAAGAATTTCTTGATTGACTATGAAAAGAGATCAAAATAGGACTATAAGCACTGGCAACAGTGGCTTTCTTTTATATACAGTGAACGGCAAATATTTTATGATATTAAATCTTTACTAAACAACAAAATTGAGACTAGTCCAAATTGAAAGTACTTGTATAGGGGATGGTAAATGTGGCACAGATAATAGGATTCATTCATGAAAGGGTAGAAAATATCGTTGAGAGAAAATGCTGGTTACCAGTATTTTCTCCATTTCTCACAATGTTTTCAAAAGGCCTTCTCCCTCAGGGTCGTTAAAAGTCAGCATTGTATGGTAAAGGGTTAAATGGAAACATTGCAAAAAATGATGATGGATGACAGATCCATGTTAATGTGGGTATCAACAGGGTTTTTTTTTTTCAAAAGGAAGCATCTCTATGAAAAACTATGTTGAAAGTGCTCATTCTGAGACTCTGCTAATGAGTATTGCTTATTTGGGTTTACCTAAAAATTCTTCTGTTACATGATTTAAAAACACCTCCTTCATCTTAACTCTTTACCAAAAGACAAATCTATAGACTGGTACGAATTGAAAGTATTTGCAGTCACATAATACATGTATGTAACTAAAATGATGGGGGTTGTCTTTGAAAGGGTAGAGAAGAGTGTTGGAAAAGGAGAAAATGCTTGTTACCAGCATTTTTCCCTTTTCCCACAATTTTTTCATAAGGCTACTCTGGATTGTTTGGAAAACAGTTAATACTAACATGGCCCGCCCGGGTAGCTCAGTGATAAGCGTATCTGACTCATGACCTGGTGGATGTAAGTTTGATACCTGGTTGAGACAGATTTTCTTTCCAGTGATTATTCGCTTCTTACCTCTGATTCATGTGGGAAAAGTAATCAGTGACTTGGAAAGAAAGAGTGCTTTGTTGTCAGATATACTTGCTAAAAGTAGCCTCCAAAAAAACATTATTTTGGATCTCTTTTAGCAAATTGAAAATGTTAATTTAACTCTTTACCAAACAAAGAATTTTAGACCAGTTTCAGTTCAAAGCATATGCAGACGAAAAAGATAAATCTGACTCAAAAACTGAAATACGTATTTGGAAGGGTAGAAAACATTGTGGGAAAAGGAGAAAATGCAGGTTACCAGCAGGTTTCCTGGAAATGGTAGAAAAATTTTTTGGAAATGGAGAAAATGTTCTTTAATAGCATTTTCTCCCATTTCTGCACTGCTGCTATTAAAAGCCTTCCATGTTAGTTGTTGAAACACTAGATTAAAACCTATTTCAGCATAATTAAAGGGCTAACTTGTGTGGTAACTGGTTAGTAAATATAACTTTGTTGTGTTGACTGCCGATAAGTTATATTGTAACTTTGTGAATGTGTTTATTGTGTTTAATCTTGCAGATCTTGCATGTAACCTTTTACCAGGGGACAAAGTATTTGACTTTTCCATATTGAGAGCACTTGCAGGCAACATATTCATCGTGGGTCAAATAATGGTTTGAAACATTGTTGAAAAAGGAAAAATGTTGGTTACCAGTATTTCCTCCTTTCCCACGATGTTTTCAAAAGCCTTCTGCATCACTGTTATTTAAACTTAGAAATGTGTGTGGTACGTAAAGATTTAAACTTGTAACATGACCTAATCTTGTAGAAAGTTAGGAAGAGAAAATAAATGTAGTATAAGTAACATAATTAAAGTAAAATAATGATAACTCACAAAGTCTTCTAAGGGTTAATTTTTAGTGCTGCTGTTTTTGAAAAAAATGTCGAAGTATTTCCATAGCTCTTGCCTAGTCTGTGTTGTCATGAGAAAACTTTGATATTTCATGATATCTCTATCATTGCTGAAGATATTTGTTTCAAACCTGGACAAGTTGTTAATTATTAAAAGGGGAACCTATACAACAAAGGCAGGTAACCATCAAAGTATTTTTGACAGAGTTATGCCCCTTTTTTTTTACTTAGAATTTTCGCCAAAAATCAAGCATCCACAGCCAAGGCACCAGCATGGGGTGCTCTTGTTTAAACTCAGAAATGTGCGTGTTAAAGATTTAAACTTGTAACATAAGTTTATCTTGTAGGAAGTTAGGAAGAGAGCTAGGTTAAATGTTAGCATAAGTAACAGAAAGTATAAGTAACATAAAGTAAAATAATGATAAGTCACAAAGTCCTTTAAGAATTAATTTTTATTTTAAATAATTAACTCTTTACCAAACGACAGAATTTGAGCCTTGCCCAAACTGAAAGCATTTGCAGACAACAAATCAAATGAAGCTTTAAACATGAGATTTGCCTTTCATAGGAAATAAAACATTGTGGGAAAAGGAGAAAATGCTGGTTACCAGCATTTTCTCCTTTTCCCGCGATGTTTTCAAAAGATTTCATTGTCAGGGTCGTTAAAAGTCGGGATTGTGTGGTAAAGGGTTAAAAGGACTGGAATGTAATCATAAACATGTATTTTTATAGAATAAATTTAATCTACTGTGTTTCTTTTTTACCTTTTTTTTTCTTTCATTATTTTACATAACATGTTCTGAAACAGTCCCCAAGATAATTCCATCTAAATATTCTCTATCTATTTTCCTCATACATGTATTTGACTTTTTTCCTGGATACCATTGGATACACTGGGCCTTGATAAGGCTGAAATGCTTTTGTGTACAGATTTACTCTTGCAATGACCAAACAACAAAATTCTAGACTAGTCCAGTTCGAAAGCATATATGCAGATGACAAATTGAATTTAGCTTAAATGACAGAATTGGCTTTTGAAAGGATAGAAAAATTGTAGTAAACAGAAAAATGCTGGTAACCAGCATTTTCTCCTTTTTCCCACATTTTTGGAAGCCTTTTTCTCCAGGATTGTAAAAACAGGGGATTATTTGGTAAGAGTAAAAGCAGCTTACAATAAGATTAATACTGCAATTATTGACAGGTTTATTTGAAAATGGTAAAAAGTTGGTAATTTCTTTTTATGAATGGTAGATGAATATAGCCAGTACATCACAAAACTTCTTTATCATTCAAATCGAAAACTAAGCTGAAAGCTGCACTTGGATATGTCATCATACCATATTTGGGACCGTATTTGGGACCATGTTTGACACTGTGTAGATATACAGATCTCTTTTTGCCCTGTCCGACTTTATCTGTGTATGGGCTGGAAAATCTATAGGTATTTGATGAAAATCAATATTATTGAAAAGGTGTTTGAAATTCTTAGGTATTACCTCTCTTCATCACTGGAATTTGGGCCCAAGACCAATAGCTGTAATGGAGGCTGGTACACTCTTTACCTACAAACATGACTTCTATTGTTTAACCCTTTACCACACAATCCAGAGTTTTAATGATCCTGAGGAAGGCTTTTGAAAACATTGCAGGAACAGGAAAAAATGCTGGTAAGCAGCATTATGTCTGCAATATGCTTTCAGTTTGGACAAGTCTAAAAATGTTTGTGTGGTAAAGAGTGCCTTATCCTGCTAATTAAGTGAAAAGAAACTTTCAAGCCAACAGCAAAAACCCATATTCTTCTATTCCAAAGGCAGTTTTGGGGGAAAGATACCTCCCTAACGGACGGTTCAGATTGAAGATCAGACTGTATTTTATGTGCATTCTGATCTTGATCAACATTGTCTGCAAAAGGTCCTTGAGTCACGCTTAGCTGCCTAAAGGTTAACTCTATATCAGACAACAAAATTTCTGGCAAACAGTTCATTACAGTTGTAGACACCTCCATTTGAGCGATGCTCTTGGGAAAAGGGGGTTGAACTCTTTACCAAAAGACAAAATTTGTAAGCATTTGCAGACAACAAATTTGATTTTTTCAAATGATGTTATTTGCCTGTAGAATAGTAGAAAACATTGGGGAAAAGAAGAAAATGCTGAGATTCTGAGATTGTGTAATAAAGGGTTAACCCTTTACCACACAGTCCAGAGTTTTAACGAACCCAAGAAGAAGCACTTTTGAAAACATTGATTGATTGATTGTATGGTGTTAACACTGTTTTCAACATTATTTCAGTTATATCACAGCATCCAGTGCACCTGTCAATGCTTTCCTGGTGTTTCTTTTATCAGTACTCCACACAATATTCTTTCCAAGCCACTGCTTTCCCACATAATCATCATCGAAAGAATGGTTGATCAACAGTAAGAGAATGAATCCTGTCACAATGACTATCATCAATTCTCAGAAAAAAAATGGCCAAGCCAGGGATCGCACCAGCAACCTCCAGTTCTCAAGTCTACTGACTGAGCTGCCGGGTCTCAGCAGTAAACAAAATGGATTTTATGACTTCATAATCATACCGTATGATCACTTGCTTGGTGTGGTGGATCACGGACATGCATTAAGCTTTCTTTTGCCAGAGTATGGCTCCCATAGTATTAAACTTTATAGCATCTTACACACCAATTGTTGCTTTAGCTGCCAATAGGGATGTACATCAAGATTATAGATTGCACAAAATGTGCAGTCTGATCTTTAATTTATTGTGTCAGTTTTGCTGACATTCTGAACATGAGCACCCTTAAAATTGTTCGTATTTCGGTTTCATCTTTAATCGAAAATGTCTTTTAGGTTTATTCGTGGCTGAAAGTGTTAACTATCCTAGCCCTTTAATTAAGAGATGAGATTAAGGGGTAGGATCATGTAATGGGATATACATTTATCGTAACACCGGCTCTTAAGGAGTAGTCTCCCTTGTTGTTGTAGCGACTACGACGCACCTGTCCGAGCAGGTTTGATTATTTTTCATTTTTTCGCACAGTTCAGGAGTTATGAAATGGCTAAAAATGGGTCGATTAATTATGTAATTTGAAGTTTTATTCCAAGCTACCCATGTTGTAACCTTTTATGTATTAATGGCATTCGACAAAATTCCGAGTAGGCTTAACAGACGACAATTTCTTATTGAACTATAAATAATACCGGATATTGCAATTTTCGGATAATTTGAAAAATCAAACTCAATTTTGACACCCTGTTTAATTAATCAGAGAATTAAGATATCCAAATTGAAGAAACTTAAGATGAAGAAGAACTCTTTACCAAACAATCACCGGGTTTTCAACGAACCCGAGGAAGAAGCCTTTTGAAAACATTGTGGGAAACAAAAAAAGCTGCTGGCAAGCACATTCAGTTTTTTCCAAAGTGTTTTTTACTCTGTTTAACACAAATCCAGACATTTGAGTCATTCTTAAGTCATTTGCAAATGCTATCAATCTAGTTTGAGTCCAAATTCTGCCTTTGTGTATGAGTGTGTGTTTATCATACAAATAAATGATAAATATATTCACGATAAGTGATAATGTAATACTAATAATGCTTTAGTCTAGATTAGCATAATCAAGATTGGATATTTCAGTGTGTAACAGACCAGACACGCCGTTATTTTGGTGATTGTCCTCCACAAATCCGTGATCAATGTATGTTGACATCATTCATCTCAATAGTGATTAATTCGTTGGTGTTTGTGGTTGTGAGGTAGAGTTTTGGCCTCATAATCAGAAGGCCCTGAGTGTGATTCCTGGGAGTGGCAGTCAACTTTGGGACTTTTCATTGGCCCACAAAATAAGGCGCGAGAACTGGTATAGTTTCCAGGAAGCAGAATTGAGAGAGATTAGTCTAAGTCATAAGAACTTGTTTCTCAATCGATGGGAAATAAATATGTTTAAACTAATAATGATTAATACTTTAAGCATCTTCTCTGTGAAAAAGAAAAATCCTGCATCCTTGTATCAGTTTACAGGCCTCGGCCGAGTGGGCGACTTAGGCGAAAAAGTCGCCTGACTTAAAAAAACTTCGCCCATTTCGCCGGGTAAAGCGAAGTCGAAGTCGCCTGAAAAAATCTGGAAGTCACCTCGTGTATATTGACCACGCGTCGGGTACTTGATACACAATCAGCGTGTGTAGATCTATTACCTAACAGTGTGTTATACCCGATTCACAGCTGGTGTCCAATCGGCGAAATTATATTGTTTTCAACTGTCCGATTTGACAAGCAGTTGTTAATTAGTTTCTCGGGTACCAAATCCCCCTTCTAAATTGGTAGGTATCATCTTAACCGATAATATTAAGCCCTTTGCCCCGTCAAGTCGCTAAAATTCTTGCGAAGTTTAGCCAATAATTTTCGCCAGTCATAACAAACATCGGCGCTGTCTAGCAGCTTGTCTGGACTTTTTTTTCAGCATAAAATCCTGACTCAGATATCAAAGTTTATTTAAAGTCTTGGAATTGAATTGAAATCGGCAGCTTGCTTTTAAAACACCATTTACCCCATCCTTTATTATTCACACTTTTACTAACAAGATTATCTGCTTAAAGCTTTCTTCTAATCATACCTTTTTTCAGATTAACCTTCAAAATGTGGTATAACAGTTAAGATCAAGTTTTGATTGTGTTCTGTGGGTCAGAAATAAACCTACAACATGGCACTGAGTCTGTCAGACCTATACCACACTTCAAGCACAGAAAAAGTGCTGGATCTTGAAAAGGATCTGAAGAGAGAGTTAGAAGAGCTGAAGCAGGAAATAGAAGACAATGATACAATACTGGAGAACCCTTCTAGGCCTGTTCTGTGAGTAGTCTAGTGTGACTTTTATTCTGGATTATGATATCCTTCCTTCCTCCCCTCAAGACTGAAGCCAAGTTTAGTGATAGATTGAGTCAATAATGATTGAGTGTCCTAACAAGCTGTACTAAAATGTAACATTTTGTACAGTCTGACCTTGATCTACATTGGAAGCAAAAGCAACTATAGTAGTGAAAGGCGCTTTAAGGGTTAAGACGGGTACAGTATTTTAGGATTACAAAAGCAATATTCATAAGATCTTTTTTTGAACCAAAAAATCAGTTTGAGGTTAGAGTTGAATTTCTTTTGATCAAATGTTTGTCTGTTGTATAATTTTCAGTTATTGTTAGGCCTGAAATTTGCCTGTACAGTAATTGGCTAACTCTTTACCAAACAATCTTGAGTTTTAACAACCATAAAGAAGAAGACTTGAAAACATTATGGAAAAGTGAGGCATTTTCTCCTTTTCTTGCAATGTCTTCTACCTTTTCAAAATTAAGTTGCTATATTTGGTTCACATTTATTTTGTCATCTGCAAGTGGTTTCGATTTGGACAAGACTTAAAATTTTGTTACAAAGAGTGAAGGAGAAAATTTTTATTTATACATACGACATTTTAACAGTTCTGTACCACTGCCTAAGGAAGCATCACACTTTAGAGGAGAAAGAAGACTGATTGTTGATAGAGTGATGGAGGTAAGTTAATACTTTACCACACAGCAAAATTTTAGACTGATCCAAAGTGAAAGAAATTGGAGATAACAAATAAAATGCTGCTCATATGTTTGGATTTGCTTTTTAAAATGGAGGAAAAAAAAAAAAACATTGAGCCTAATGTGTAGTGTGATCTTAGATCTTCTAATTTGTAATATATTCTTACAAAAGCAGCCTCAGCTTTGAAAATATAATATTCAAGTCTGTATTGCTAATATTGAAAATGTCCATTTCATTTACAAAGTGCTCTGTAGCTTAAATGTCTTGTGAATATGTTAATGGATGAACAGTCAATTAATAGGATTTAGTCATTTGGAAAACTTTTGTAATGAAGAAATGTTTTGGATAAGTTTATTTCTTAAACCATTAACAAACAAACCCATGTATTTATAACCATAAGGAAAAAGGCTATTTAAAACAACTTTTCTGGAAAGGGATAAAATGCTGGTTGCCATTATGTCATCTGGGAAAGAGTTAATCAAGTTTCAAACTGTGTAAATTTTATGTACATGTATTAACTCAATAGTGCAATGTATTAACTCTTTACCAAATGACAAAAATTTAGACTGGTCCAGATTGAAAGCATAAGCAAACAACAATTTAAATGTGGGTCAAATAATGGAATTTGTCTTTGATAGGGTAGAAAACATTGTGGGAAAAGGAGAAAATGCTGGTTACCAGTATTTTCTCCTTTCCCCACAATGTTTTAAAAAGGTTTCTTTTTCAGGGTCTTTAAAACCTGGGATTGTGTGGCAAAGGGTTAAGTTCTACCAGCTACTAAGAGAGAAGGAGTATTTTTTTTTTTATTTGTTAAATCTGAGTTGCTGATAGTCAAGATTAATTAGTTGATACATCCTTGTGCTAGTTTGTTTCGCTCAAAAACAATTATCATGTGCCATGTTTCTCACCATAGCTGATATTTGTGCCAGAAAGATTCTCTCAAAATCAATGTGTTGGTGGCCAGGGCCCATATTTCAACAACTAGTCTCAATTGCATTCACAGTCTTGTTCTAGATTTAGAGTAAAGATTTAAAGCAACACAATTTTGCTATTTTGAATTCAGACATTCCGGAGAATTAAACTTAAATCTTTACCAATCAACAAATTTTAGATGCTTCCAAATCGAAAGTATCTGCAGATGACAAATTTGAAAGTAATACAGTTGAACCAAGTTTCATTGACAGGGTAGAAAACATTGTGAGAAAAAGAAAAAAATGCAGATAAATAGTATTTTCTCCTTTTCCCACAATGTTTTCAAAAGCCTTTTCCCCCTGTATTGTTAAAACTCTAGACTGTATGGTAAAGGGTTAAGGATGTTGTTAAGAATGGTTGATGATTACAGACCCTGTTGCTCATTGTGGCACTTTTTTGTTTTCAGGTCAGCCAGGCTCAGCCATTGGTTATCCAGTCAGAAGTAATGAAGGAAGAAATGGTTAATGCAGAGAGGCTGGAGTACACCTGTGAGAGTATACCTCTTCTTTTACATCAGGTAAAAATACTGTATTTGATACCTGTAATATGCAGCTTTTCACAGGTCTCTAAAAATTGTTGATTATCACTGTGTCCCTTTCAATTTTGTTTCAGTATTGGTATGTCAAAAATTTTAAGCATCTGGTAAAGGATGAAGACAGCATGTGATAAAAAGTTATGAACGTGAATCTGCAAACTCTGGGATAATTGATTTAACTGATTATTTGATATCTTTTCACAGCATTTTATAGATGAAATTCAACATCTGGTGCAATGTAAATACCTCCATTTACTACGCTGGAAAAGATTTTGCCAAAATACAGCATCAATAGAAGCCATTCATCCACTTTACCAGAAACGATTAAGGTAGTATATGTTTAACCTAAACCAAGTCCTTGATTTAAATGACACTGAGAAAGAGAGTTTTTTAAAACATCATTGGAGTAAGAGAAAATGGAGATAACTAGCATTTTTCCCCTTCTCACACAGTCTTCTAGCTTCTCAAAGACCAATTCCATTTGATAAGTGATGAAGACTAAAAAATCTCACAATGAAAGCATTTGCAATGAAATGAATTTTCCAGGTAAAATGTAAACAAAAGATTGAGGGACTTGATAACTTTTTACGTAGTTTTAAAATTTATTTTTGTGACAGGGATTGACACTTTGACCAACAGTGCAATAATAGATTGTCATTTTCAGAGTAATTTCCATACTTTTAAATGGCAATGTTTAAATTCAAATGCATTTTAACAGTGGCCACAACTGGGCCTTTATTGAAATGCGCTTTTTTCACCCTTTACCTTGCAGTCCTGAATTTTAAGGACCTTGGAGTAAGCAGGTTTTTGAGAACCAAGTGGGAAAAGGGGAAAATGCTGGTACCAGCATTTTCTCCTTTCCCTGCAGTGTTTTCTACCCTGTTGCAGACAATTTCCATCATGTCTGTCACATTTTATGTCATCTGCAAATGTTTTTTCTTTTTTTTTGGGGGACCAGTTCAAAATTTTGCAGGTAGATAAAGAGTTAATCAGGGGAAAAACAGCTGAGATAGTTTCAAGGTTGTTTTTGTAGATTTGATACAAATAGCAAATAGTGTAGATTGAAGATCATTCTGTGTGTTCTAATCTGAATCTACACTGTCCACAAATGCAACCAAAGTTGTGCTTTGAACTCTAAGAATTAAAAGTGCAGTTTTATCATGATATTTCAGCCATATTTTGGCCCAGTACAATGACTATGTACAAAGATCACAGAGACTGGCCATTGCTAGAGAATCTTTCCTAGCCAACACAGACACAGCTTTGAGTTATATAGAGATGGAAGATCTACTGATTTATTTACGCTGGTATGTGTGCCATCTACATTCAATGAAAAGATTCAACCAATTTCTTCGGGTGAGTTTATGTTGTTGTACTTTCTCAAACAATTTGAATGATAATATGATAAAATGGACATTGTTTTGTCAAACAGTAAAAATTATTTCAGTTTCAATGATTTTGAAAAGGCAAACAGGTTGGATGAAATATCACATCACATTTTGGTTTTTGTAGTCTTCGTTTGCACTGACTGCCAATTACAAAGGCACCTAAAATTTTTCTTTGTATTCTAGTGGTAAAATATATGTTTGAAACTTGATATTAGTTAAAAGCTTACTGTTATACTTTAGTGAGGAGTCAGGAATTAAACCAGACCTTGGGTTGGAAATGGAATTCTCATCAAGTTTTTATTATTTCCAGGTTCTTCAGTGGATCCACATTTCACACAAATCTGACATAGCACCACCACCTAAGGAAGGAACTGAGCAGGTTTGTGACCAAATGTTAAATTTGTTTTTTCACATTTATTTATCAAGGTTGTAACTATAGACTACAAACAACCAAAGTTTTTTCTTTTTTGTAAGCCCATGGAAACAAATGGAAGGTCATTGTATTTGCTGATAGTGTAAATCAAGATCAGGGCTCCTTTTCCCAAACTTTAACATTCTTAGTCTAAGTCTGAAAAGTTTTCTAAATTTCAAATTAACACAATATCTGATTAGCTAAACAAAATGGTTAAGCAGACCAGAAATTAGGTTACTTTCTTAATCCAGAATAAGATTAAGAAAAAAGTTTAGAATGGTTGTTGAATAGTTGCTCAGATATCATAGAACATTCAGTAGGATATAAGATGTGTACACATGCTGTGTTATATTTTATACAACTTTCTGGCAAAAAGTGTAAATGGGAGTGTAGAGCTTAATTATATATTTGCATGCATATTTCATCTTACATGAATGTTTTAATAAAGAGCTTCCATTTGCATTCTGTATATCATTAAGGACATACATTGTCATGCCACTTTGTTAGTCATTTAAATACAATTTACATTGATGAAACTAGATTATCATTACTAATGAAAAGATATACATGTATGCATGTTTGCATATAAAATATAGTACATAATATAAATGTGGTGGTGGCTTTAGCTGTAATTATTTACCCTAATTTTGTATATTATTTGTGTCTTGTATTCATCTCACCTTAGGATGAATCTAGTGGTGTAACAAAAATGGCCTCCTGGTATCAGGATGACAGTTCTGTTTTTTTGCAAAGACCCAAATCGGGGGCATCAAGACCCAGTTCTGCTACCTCCCCAAGGAACATGTCCCCACTTCCACCGCCACCTGCCATAAACCCCACCCTTCTGTCTACAACACCCATGCCTTCCTCTTCATTAGCATATGCTGCTGCTGCATCAGGTAGGATATTTAGCCTATCTTTTAACCCATTCCCAAACAACAAATTTGGGACTCCTCAAAACTGAAAGCATCTGCAGACAGGTTATGATTATTACAAATGATCAGAAATTCTCTGAAAGGCTAGACGTTTGGGGAAAAGAAAAAACTGCTGGTTACCAGCATATTCTCCTTTTCCAAAAATATTTTCAAAAGGCCTCAATGTGGTTAAAGCACAGGACTGTTTTGTAAAGGGTGTAAGCCAGTACAAGTCATTGTCATGGCTTGAGAGTATTTAATAAACATAACAAACATTTCTTTCAATTGAAAAAGACCAAATGTTGCAAGTTTAGGGCTGCTTTTTGACATGAAATTGTAAAAATCTATATATGAAAGTACAGACGTGAGATCAGACTGCATGGTCTGTGCAGTCTAATATTTATATTGTTTGCAATAGTACACAAATTTGTGATTGGTGTTTAATAGTTAACCCTTTACCACACAATCCCGACTTTTAACGACCCTGAGAAAGAAGCCTTTTGAAAACATTGTGGGAAAAGGAGAAAATGCCGGTAACAAACACTTTCTCCTTTCCCCTCAATGTTTTCTACCCAATCAAAAAGAGAAATCATCATTTTAGAAACATAAAATTTGTCATCTGCAAATGCTTTCAATTTGGTCCAGTCCAAAATTTTGTCGTTTGGTGAAGGGTTAAGAGTACATGTATTCTTATAAATAGTGTAATGAAAAAAGTCATTACAGACAAGTCATCCATTTATCTACTTTCTATACACAGCTTCAGATTAGTTTGTTAATCTGAATGTGCTTTCTCAAAGCATGCTTTTTCTGATTACAAAAACCATTCTTTTTTTTAAGGGGGGCCACGAAGTGGTGTGTCTGTATTCTATATAACACTGATCTACATACATGTTTTTTCTATCTTTGAATAACCTTTTTTTCTGTTGTCATCTATATTTTACAAAGAAATGATTTACATATCAGTCAAGGGACTAAACAAAGTGATAATGTATTATGTAGGTGGAGGTATTGCGACAGATGAGGACAGTTTGGGACTTCCACTAAATGTGATAGATTTTGCCGCTCTCAAACCTCACTTGGCCTTCCTGCTGAATATTTATGGAATACAGTTTGTAAGTACATGTCTTTAACTCTGTACCAAATAACAAAATTCTAGGCTTGTCCAAAATGAAAGCATTTGCAAACATTATATCTATCCTTTACTTTACAATCCCATCTTTTAATGTCCCTGAAGAAAAGTGCTTTTGAAAGCATTTTCTCCCTTTTCCACGATTTTTTCATCCCTTGCAAAGACTAAAGTCCAGCTTTTGGGCTACAGTTAAATTGTTGTCTGTAAATGCTTTAAAATTTAAAAAAGCCTGAAATTTTGCTGCTTAAATAATGGCATTTATCTTTGAAAAGAACAAAATGGTGTGGGGAAAAGAGAAAATGCTGTTTACAAGCATTTTATCTTTTTCCACAATGCTGTCAAAAGTCTTCTTCCTAGAGTTGTGAAACCATGTGATCATTTGTTTAACCCTTTACCACACAATCCCAACTCTTAATGACCCTGCAGAAGAAGACGTTTGAAAACACTGTCAGAATAGGAGAAAATGGTAGTAATGTTTTCTATGCTATCAACGACAAATTTATCTGCAAATGCTTTTGATTTAGACCAGTGTAAACTTTTGTTGTTTGGTAAAGAGTTAAGGGCTAAGACAAATTTTTATAATCCATGGAGCAGTAATGCAAACCATTTCTCTTTATTGTGTTTGTCTGTAGGGCTTTAGAGTGTATATTAAACTTTAGTCATTCTTGTTTAAATAAGTTCTTTATGCTTCTTCAGGAGATAGCTTTTGAAAAGGTTTAGGGAAAGGAACAGTTGCTTGTAAGAAGCAATAACTCCTTTATCTTCAATATTTACCAGGCTACCGGGATCCAAGAGCAAAATTTTTCTTCCTTTGCCTTGTAGGCACTAGTTCATGGATAAAACGAAAAATATAAGTTTCTGTTGTTATTTGTCACAGAACCTGGATGGTATCAAGAGCAGTGCAGATGAGATGGAAATGTTTGCTGCCATAAACAGGAAATTTCGACAGATATTTCAAAGACAGGAGCACATGAAAACATTTAAAACCTATGATAGAATAGAGGTAACATTTTTAGATTTTTAGATATTGTCTTGTTTTAAGTCTTAGGCATTGTGCAAAAATGTTTACATTTCTTAGTTTTTCTGTCACATTTCTGAAGATGTTTACTTCAAACTTGGTCAGTTTGTTTACCTTTAGAAAGAACCCCATACTAGAAGGGCAGGTATCCCTAAAAATACTTTTGACTCAATTACACCCTTTTCCGTCTTAGAATTTTCACTGAAAAACAACTGCAGTGGGGTGTTGACACCCACATACATGTACAGTCCTCTGTTTTGCTAGACTTTTGCCTCACCTTGCTTTTGTATATTACTAGGCATAGATGACTGTTTTGGCTTGCAGCACACCATTTTGGAAACAATGTAGCAAAATGAGAAATTGCTCATAATGAGCAATTTTTACCTTTTGCCATAATGTTTTCACATGTATTTACTGTTCACCCATCCAACAAAATTTTTGACTTGTCCAAATCTAAATCATCTATATGGGCCAAATTGACTCAAATGGTGGGATTTGCTTTTTCAAAATGGAGGAAACAGCTGGTTACCAGCATTTTCTCCTTTTCCCACAGTGTTGTTATACGACCTCTCTCTCATGGTCATTAAAACCTGGGATTGTGTGGTAAAGGGGTAAACCTTAATTTGTGTTGATTATGCACATTTCATAAGACTGCTGTATTTTATCATATTCATTTATGTTTATGATGAGATTATATCTTGAAGGTCAGAAAACATTGTGAGAGGAGGAAAAAATGCTGCTAAGAGCAATACACCTTGGAGTGGTTAAAACATGGAATTATTTACAAAATCTTTTAAAATGCAAGGACATTGCTTTAAAGTTCAGAATCCTAGTGAAAAACATATTTTTTCCCTAGAAATCATTTTCATATTCTTTGTTTTGACAGTCGAACAATAGGCCTACTTTATCTGAGGTACAGTATATTTTAATTGAAAAATGTTCTGAGTTCGCTCATTAATAACTACAAAGCGGTTGATTTTTGTTGTGTTTGACTTAACTGTCAGTGTTTTGCACATATTGGTACTTGTTAAAGAAACAGTGTTGTAGACAAGTGGAGTTTCTATATATAAATTTTTAATTAGTCTTAAAGACTCTTTGCAAGACAACAGTTTAGACTGGTCCACAAAGGAAGCATTTCAGATAACAAATGATTGAATGATCTTTTAACCCTTTCCCAAACGACAAATTTTGGACTGGTCCAAATTGAAAGAGCTTGCAGACGACAATTTTAAATTTGATGAAAATGGCAGAAAGGTCTCAAATAGGGTAGAAAACACTGTGGTAAAAGGAGAAATTGCTCGTTACAAGCAATTTCTCCTTTTCCCACAGTGTTTTCAAAAGACTTGTACTGCAGACATGTGAAAACCAGGGCTTGTTTGGGAAAGGGTTAAAGTGTGGAACACTTTGTTGAAAAATGAGAAAATCCTGGTTTGAAGTCTGAAATTGTATTGTTTGGTATAAGGTTAAGCATGCTTAGGTTTAACATGGATGAAGTTTCTGACTTTAATAATGTAGTGTTAATTTGTATTTGACATGGTTTTGATGTAACTATGCTATTCCTTTCATGAGCATGCTATTAATCTAGAATACATGCAGTCTGATTTTTTATCTACACTGGCCCTTCTGGCGAGACATTCTTGGACAAGAGCAATCTTGAAATGGCAATTACTTACCAGTTGATCTTATTTCTAGAGTGAAAATGTTTGTTACGTCTTGTCATTGCTGTAGGGGTTAAAATTATTTGATAGGAACTGCTGTTGATTCTGCTTCAAAACTGTACATTTTTGTACTGTTCACACATCTATCCCAGATATGTAACACAGCAGTATTTTTGATATCTCAAATACGGTAAGGTTATTTTGGTTTCTCTGGTAATGCAAAACTGTGCAGAAAATTCTCAAGCTGATGATACTGATTTGTATCATTATCATCTCATTTCATTTCTCAATACTGTGTTTTTGCATCAAATTCTAAAGTATGCTTCACACTTTAATCATCATTTGATTTGAATCCCTTAATTAAGGATTGGAAATACCAATAAATACAATAGCACAGAATTAACTCTTTACCACACAAACAAGATACAAACTTGTCCAAATTGTAGGCATTTGCAGAGAACGATTTAAATGTCGATCTAATGATAGAACTTGTCTTTGATAGGGTAGAAAACATTGTGGGAAAAGGAGAAAATGCTGGTCACCTGCATTTTCTCCTTTTCCCACAATGTTTTCTAAAGGCTTCTTCCTCAGGGTCATTAAAACTCAGGATTGTGTGGTAAAGGGTGATAACATAGAGATAAATATGTAAAGAAATGGATGAAAACTTTTTTATCAAAACCATTATTTCATGTATGTGTATTCCAGATTGGACAAGAAAAATGGGGCATTGACTCCCCAACACATTCATTGAAACAAGAAGCCAACTGGTTGCCTTATGTGACGTTGAAACCTGAACACAACTGTACACAAGAGAAAGTGTGGACACAGTTGAGACAAGTGGATAACATAGATGAAATATTCAAGATGCAGGCGCATTTTATACATATTGCAGATGCAGAGGTGAGTATAGTGTCAACATTTAATTCATCTGTTGCATGAGACAACACTTGTGCTATTGCAAACTCTGTACATCAAATTCAGACTGTCAAATTACCCATGAAAAGCTTTCATATGAACCATGCTCTGTGAAAAGGGGTTTAATGCAGCTGTGAAAAGTATCATCCCAGGTCAGCTTGTGCAGTCCACGCAGGCCGACCTGGGCCATAACTTTTTGCTTTTGGTCAAATTTCTGTATGTCCAAGGACCATTCTACTTCATGATTAAGTCGGTTGTTAGAAAAAGTGGTTTTCATGGATCCATAATTATGTGATGGCTTGATAGATATCATACATTATGGAGACGTGTTAAGCCCCCTTTTGCCAGAGCATGGCTCATATCTATTACAGGAAATTTTTCTTTGTGTTGTCTTATGACCATGTACTGAACATTCCCATGCTTTGACAATCCTTAGAATGAAGTCCTGTGAAAACATTGTGGAAAAAAAAGAAATGCTAGTAACAAACATTTTCTCCTTTTTTCAAAGTGTTTCATACCCTATCAAAGATCTACAGCCAATTTGTACCAACTTTAAATTTGTAATCTGCATTTCCTTCCAATATGGAAGGGTCAGCAATTTGTTGTTTGGGAAAGGGTTCATTATTAATGTTTCTTAAAGGAAGTTACCATTTGCTTTCCTTTCAATTTCTTACTCTTCTTTTTTAACTGTGTCAAATAAGACTTAAATGCTGTTGAATAGGTGTTAATTGTAGATGTGGTGTACGGGAGCATAAATGGACATTTATACTACCTTGCTACAGAGCTAACTTTTACATAGTGTTGTTGAGTGTTAGTATATGGAGCTTGGTCCCTCTTTTCAATATTAAACCTATTATCTGTCAGATGTCTTACATGTTGTAATTATATTTTACAGAAAGTTCAAGAAATTCTGCAACAACATGCCACAGCTGTTCGCAATCCAGCCTCAGTGAGACCTGTCAAAGTTACGACAAATCATGATAACAACAATATGAACACTCTACAAGTGTGGAAAAAGATCTATTGTAACACAGACAGACTTGATGAGGAGTAAGGATCATCTTTTTTTATCTTTTATTTTTCTTTTTCTGATCAAGCACTGAGTGAAAGGTTCACGGCATTTGTAGACACTGTTGATAGATTAACCTTTATAAAGCTAAATAAACAAAATGTACTTTCTCAGTCAGTACTAAAGATGCAAGTATTGCAATTTCAAAGCTTTTTTTTTTTTTTTTCAGAATATATGGAAAAGAAGGGGACAGTGTAGATCCAAGATGAGAATGAAATTTTTTTGCAGTCTGATCTTGAACTACACTATCAACATAAGCCATTAAATCTTTGTAAACCTCTTTGCTATGTTAGCCTTATGGTGATACAAGTCTGAATATATCTCATAGGGTATTGAACTAAACATTGTAGGAAAACAGGCAATGATTTTTTAATAAGTTTGTTGTTCCACAGAGAGGATGACGAGGATGCCCCAGATGTTACTGACTTTGATGAGAGAGATATAGAGAATGTAAACTTTAACAATAAATCTAGATCTGGTAGTGCTCGGAAACGCAAGGACAGTTATGATTATATCAACACAGTTCAGATGTTAGGTAAGTTACTACTTCAGTCTAGAAACAACTCCATAAGCAGCAAGATTACCCCTTTTCCTGGTGAAAAAGTTATACCTTCAAGTTGATGGTAAAACCCCAAATGTTGCTATTTCAAAGTTTTTTTGGGGGGAGAAATATCTCCTTATCGGACAGTGTAGATCCAAGATCAGACTGCACATTCTGTCCGCAAAAGGTCAGTGAGTCTCGTTTAGCGGCCTAAGGGTTAACATTGGCTGTGAATACTGGAGGTCATGTGTTTGAACCCCAAATTAGACATACCAAAAGCAATTAAACAACATTAACCTAAATGTAAAGGAATTGAAAGGAAACATTAAGGTTGGTCTGGCAGAAAACAGCACTAGTAAAGTGATAGCTAAAAATCTTCCAGGCAAAATGTCGAGCATTGCCATCTCAACATAAATGTGTAACAGTATTGATTATGTGTGTAGACTGATTAATGAATACTATTCACATTTACTTTTATAACTTTTCCATGTTGGCGTTGTCATCTAAATACCAGCCAAAACTGAGTGAAGTTACTTTTTTCTATTAAATCTCTGTTTTGTATTGAAAAAAAGAGAAGGAAAATAGAACCAGTGATAGCTATTTTTGGAATAGTTTTGGTGGTAGTGAAATAACAGAATATTATGCTAACGAAATTGCTAAATTTTTTGTTTTCTGTGATTCTTGCAGACAATAGCAGTGTAAAAGAAATGTTGTAAAAATTATTGTCATAAGCCTAAAGTTTGATAAATATTGTGTGACTTCTAGAGAAATAAAAACAGTTGCTAATAAAAATTCATCAGGATATAGGTACATTATGATATGTTATGACATGTATCATACTGGTACATGCAACACCAGTATATGTTGATCCTTAATTCTTTACCAAACTGAATGAAATTTCAAACCTGACTAAATTGAAAGAATTTGCAGCCAACTTATCACAGCTAGCACAAAAGATGATTTCTGTCTCTGAAATAATAGAAAATATTGTGGGCAAAGGAGAAAATGCTGGTTACCAGCATTTTCTCCTTTGCCCACAATGTTTTCCAAATAATATATACAAGGGGTTGTTAAAACATAGGATTTTGTGTTAAAGGGTTCAACAGATAGACATTTTTGGTGACCTATACAGACCCAAATATTGCAATTGCATGGCATTTTACCCCAAAAAAGTTGAACAAGATACAGGACAGTGTAGGTCCAAGATCAGAGTGCAAACCTGTCCATAATGAAGGTTTTATAAATTGAAAGGTTTGGATGAAGGAGAGCAAAGCCACAATGATCCAGCCACAGTTCAGGGAGCATATCTCTCCTTCCTGCATCTGCGACATTTACGTCTCAGAGATTTACAGAGATCAGTAAGTTACATATTTACATTGATTAGGTGTAAGCTATAAGCTCATACAGACTTTTTGCATTACTTTTATCGCTTTCGGAAGAAAATTGAATAATGAATTTAGGACATAGAAACTATTTTAATATTTAGATAGAAAATATTATGATAGCTGTATATGCTGCTTGTTTCAGCAATCGCTTCGTTAAGTTTTTCTGTCCAGATGTAAAATTATATGTAGCCTTTTGGATATAAAAAAAAAAAAAATTTAACATCATCAGTTTAGAGCTAGGAAAGCAAAATTTCTGTGCAAAAAAAGGTAACAATAGTTATATGTGTTTACAGGTACTGGGGATGTTCAATTACTTCAGATCACTGGAGAGAACATTAACCATCCATGATGCTGGTCTATCTCAACAGGATGAGTACTACAGACAAACTAGGTTAGTTGCTTATTTTCTTTTTTTCAAATGTGACCAGATGAGAAAAAGCTGTGGTCCTATGGACCAAGGACTCCTCATTTAATGTTGGATCAACTCATACTTTTATATGTTTTTATGTCCTTTTTGAAATTGCTTTTTTTGGATTGAATTTCTTTTAACCTTTTACCAAAGAATCTGTTGCTTTTAAAACCTCGTAGAAGGATTTTGAAAACATGACAGGAAAATGAGGAACTAGAATTTCCTCTTTTTTAACCCCATTAAAGCAAAGTCCATCCTTCAAGCCATTTTTATTTTTTATTTTTAAATGATTCCAATATTGTTAAGTTTATCATCTAGTTAAAAAACTGATATCCATTTCCCAAACATTAAATTTTCAATTCTTCCAAATTGAACACATCTGTAGAGGACATATCTGAATTTTTTACAAATGAGTTGAAACTTTCTAATAAGGGGAAAAATATGGTTTGAAAAAGAGGAATTTGCATGTTACAAGTAATTTTTCCTTTTCTCACAATGTCTTCAAAAGGCTGCCTCTGTGTATATGTTACAACACTGGACATTTTCTTAAAGGATTAATTCATATATTTCCTAAACATTTCCTTTGCTTTGTGTGTATAATTTGTGTTGTATTATTTTCCTTTAGATTTATATATTAATGTTATGACTGATATACTTTCACAGCCCTCAGAATCACAGAGCTTCCATGGAAACAGATGGATCAGTGGGAGGGGGCGGTGGTTTAGCTTCACATTCCTATTTGCACAACACTCCACTAGATTTCAAGTAAGTACTGACGTCTTATTTTTTTATGTTGGTTGTTTTCGAAGAAGATACGGAGGTATTGTCATAGCCCTGTTGTTGCCTGTGTCATTTTCCTGCAAAATCTTTGACATTTTATAATGTTTCTGTCATTACTTAACTCTTTACCACACAATCCCGACTTTTAATGACCCTGAGAAAGATGCCTTTGGAAAACACTATGCCCACAATGTTTTCTACCCTATCAATGACAGTTTTCATCATTTGAGTAACATTTAAATTGTCGTCTGCAAATGCTTTCAGTTTGGACAAGTCTAAATTTTTGTCTTTTGGTAAAGAGTTACGATGTTTACTTCAAACTCAGACTAGTCCTTAACTATATATGGGGAACCCATACAACAAGGGCAGGTAACCAACAAATTATTTTTGACATAGTTATGACCCCTTTTTGACTTCAGTTGATTGAAATCTATTTCCAAAAGCAACTGCAGCCGAGCATTGGTACCTCCATACAGTACTCTTGTTGTCTATCCTTTAACATTTTAAAATGATGAGTAATTACTCAAATTTACAACATAATTTCAATAACTGCCTACTATAGGTTAACCCTTTACCAAACGACAAATTTTTGAACTGGACAAAATTCAAAGCATAAGCAGACGACAACTTGAACCTTGCTAAAATGACTCTTTCTGTCTTTGACAGGATAGAAAACATTGTGGGAAAAGGAGAAAATGCTGGTCACCAGCATTTTCTCCTTTTCCCATAATATTTTCAAAAGCCTTCTCTTTCAAGGTCGTTAAAAGTCAGGATTGTAGGGTAAAGGGTTGATTTAGTTTTGTTTGATATATTTCTACCTGAAAACTGTTTGGTTTAACTCTTACCCTTCCTTGTGAAAATGGATAGTCAACATTTATTATATTTTTTGCATAAATATGGGTAAAAACATTGTGTCAGTAGGAGAAATTGCTTGTTTAAAGTACACGTAATCCTTTCTTTTTTCCATAGTATTGTTCAAAAGTGGTATGGTGCAAGACAAAAAAGTAATATGCAGGAGGCACAGTGTTAACCCTTTACCACACAATCCTGACTTTTAATGACCCTGAGAAAGAAGCCTTTTGAAAACATTGTGGGAAAAGGAGAAAATGCTGGTAACCAGCATTTTCTCCTTTTCCCACAATGTTTTCTAACCTATCAATGACAAATTTCATCATTTGGGCCACTTTTAATTTTTCGTCAGCAAATGCTTTCATTTTGGACCAGTCTAAAATTTTGTTGTTTGGTAAAGAGTAAATGGGTCAAAGATTTTTTTTTTCTTTCTCATCTTTGTTTGGTGTTCTGTGTTACACAGATTGAGCGAATCAGAGTTTATGGAGTTTTCTGAAGTAGACAACCATGATGACTTCTATACTGTGGATGAAGGAAGAATACATGTACAGGATCAGAGAGGTTATTACATCATGTATGATGCTGCCATTAAGGACTTAGAGTGAGTAGATTTCAGTGTTTATCGCTTGTCAAATGATCCTGTGTTTTTAAAAACACTGAGGAAGAAACTTTTGGAAAACCATATGGGAAAAAAAGAAAATTCTGGGAACCAGCATTTTCTCCTTTTCTACAATGTTTTCTACCCATTCAAAGACAGATATCATACAACAAAATTTAAGACCTGTCCAAGTTGAAAGCATTTGCAGACGACAGAACAAATGTGACTGAAAAATTGAAATTTATTTTGGGAAGGATAGAAAACATTGTAGGAAAAGGAGAAAATGCTGGTTACCAGCATTTTGTCCTTTTCCCACAATGTTTTCAAAAGGCTTCTTTGTCAGGGTCGTTAAAAGTTGGGATTGTGTGGTAAAGAGTTAAACCATGTTGTCTGCAATTGCTTTCAGTATGTAGAAGTCTATAGAATGTTTACCCTTAAAGTGCCTTTCACTACTTTAGTTGCTATTTTTGCCAATGTGGATGAAGACCAGACTGCACAAAATGTGAAGTCTTATCTTTGATCTACACTGTTTCCTTTGCCAAGATACTCTTATCAAAGCCAACCTTTAGTTTGCTTTTTTAGGGTCTTACTTCTAGAATGAGAATGCTTGTTGGGTTTATTTGGATCTCCAAGATGAAAAAATTAGCAGCATCAACTCAGCATCAACTTTGTTTTAATGTAATATGTTCCATGACCCAACACCTTGAGGCTTGTCTTTGGCTTTTGGGAATATTTTTCAAAAGTTCATTTATGTTTGTTATGTTTAGTGTATGATGGCTTTTTCAACTGTCATTGAATCATATCATGGCAGCCAGTACATCTATTCATGGGCTCCTAGAGTTTCCTTTTACCAGTACAATGCGCAACACTCTTTTCCAGCAACTGGCTGCTTTACCGCATACACTAAGACAAAATAATGTTCAGCAGTGAGAGAGGATTGATTCCTGTTGTGATGACCGTGATCAGTTTTTAAAAAAAGTGTAGCATAGATGGCATTCAAACTTTCAACTCCTTGATTGCAAAGCCTGTATGTTACTGATTGAGCTAGCCAGACTTGGTCTTATTTTCTTGAATATTGTTAAAACAAACAGGTGAAAAAGTGTGGCCATGTGATGAAAATACGAAACGAAATATATTTATGTCATATTTATTTATCTGTATGTATGAAGCACTTATTTGTTTTCCAAGAACCAATTCATTGAGGGTCATTAATTTGTAGTACAACATTAATTTGTGAAATGAATAAGACAGATCACATTTTTCTTTGACTTGATTACAAGAAGATAAATTATAAACAATGTGTCTGTTTGTTTGTTTAGGGATCTAGAGAAGAATTTGATGTTGATAGCTACACATTATATTGAGAAGGATAAAGCTAACAGAGGAATTTCCAGGATCAACATCAAAACAGAATCTGCTCGTCAAAGACAGGTATTTTTATACAATTTTGTCTCATAGTCTAAATTTATATTTGGTTCTTCTGTGTAGTAAGTCCTATCATCATCAAGAAACATAGAGTGGTTTGTGGATGATGTGGTGCAAAATCAATCTACACAAATGTTGTAGTCTGATAATTAGATTACGCTGTCCATTTTTGTGAGAGGTATTCAAGTCAATGCGACCTCAAAATTGCTACAGATAAGTAGGTTTTGTCTACTTGCCAAGTATGAACTGTGCTCTGGGAAAAAGGGGGCTTGATGCATCTCTGTGATTCATTGTGCCAAGCAAGTCATCACATAATTATGGATCCAAAAAATCCATTTTGGCTAACAACCAACTGAATCATGAGGTAGAATGGCCCTTTGACTTGGAAAAAATTGACCAAGAGCAAAAAATTTTGATCCTTGTCAGCCTTCCCGGACTGTGCAGGCATACATGAGTTAATACTTTTTGCAGATGCATTAAACCTGCTTTTCAAAGATGCTCATATGTACATTTACATAGCATTCCATGATTTGTGAATTATCAGAACATGTGACATTAAGGAAAAGCTTAGAAAAAAAATATATTAAGACAAAATTTCGCACAAACAGGGTTTAGCAAATATTGTGAGATGATAGTACTTGTACTGAAGAACTTTGTCAGGTATAGATAAACCATAGGGTCCGTGTTGGAATCTTTCGACAATATTTATGTATTTATTTGATTTAACTTTTATGGAAATGATGGAAGTAGTTATTAGTAAATTCTACTTTTCTATAATAATCAAAATTGCCTTCAAATATTTCTGGTTTGTTTGACTTGTACATGATTCCTTAGCTTATTACTCCCACAGTTATTTTGTTTTGGGGCAGACCACTTGAAAACATTGTGGCCAAAAGAAAAATGTTCTATTTACCACTTAAATTTTTGTATGTAAAATTATGTAGTAAACTTTCGTTTGTAGTGAATGTTTGTATTTTACAAGGGTGCTTCGAAAAATGTCTGCTACAACTTTTTGCTATAATTTGCATAAAATTTTAGCAATCATCTGCTGGTCCTGGTGATTTTGACATTCTGAACTACGCTCATATAGAAGTGGACAGGTTTGGAGTCATGATGGATTTGTGGAACAACGAAACAGCTTATATGGAGTGTAAGAGAGAGGTATTTGTGAGCTGATATTTTCTCTGGTTTTGCTCTATCCTCAGATAGTCCATTACAAATTTATAAAACTTTTTGAAAACAGTGTCAGATAAAGCTTAACATGTGACTGTATATGCTATTTTCAGATCCACCAAAAATTAAACAAAGGGCAAACATTTATTGAAAAGGAAAGAACTCTTTTTGCCTACAATGTGGGACTTTGGGAAAAGGAGCAACTAGGGGGTAAATCTTTCTGAAAGCAACTGATCCTTTTCATACAATGTTTTCCGAAGCTTTCAACTGGTGTACTTGTATAGTAATAAGTCAGTAGTCAGAAAAAGAAGAGAGGCTCGGACTGAATAGTTCATGTTTTTTTTTCTATTCATTACTGTCCTTGCAGAGCTGTACTTAAAAAAAAAAGAACGATATATTGTTTCTCATTGTACTTTCTTTTTCCTTGTCATTCAAGCTTTAGCTCGATACATCCCTGACATATTAATGAAAGGAATGTATAGGTTAAGTAATATTACCATTTAGTTTTCATTCATATTCAGAAAATTATGCTGCTGATACACAAATGTTCACATAAGTTACTGTTTATTACCTGTTACAAATGATTCAGTATTTTTATAATATTTATGGAGAAGGCCTTGAAACTCAGAATGAAAAGGAGAAAATGCTGGTTATACATTATGAGAAATTGAGAAAAGTCTAGAGCCAGCATTTTCTTCATTTCCCACAATGTTTTCTTCCCTGGTAAAGACAAATTCCATCATTTTAGCTATGTGTAATTTGTTGCCTGCAAATGATTTCAGTATGAATATGTATAAAATTTAATAAAAGGACTTAAAGTATGTACACACTTTCTTACAGTTAGTTGACTGTTACATGGAGGCTTACCAACATGTATTTGACAGGGATGAGAAGAGAGCTTTAGCTCAGGTGATCTGGTTTTAAATCATAATCTTCTGAACAAAATTTACAGTAGAAATTTTAAAAGTGTATGATAAAAAAACAGTACAGCGTCAAAACAAATTAACATCAAATACACATGAAAAAGGTATTGCAAAAGGAGAAATTGCTTACTTTGAGCAAATATCTTTTTAACACAATGTTTTCAAGTGGTCTGTTGCCAAAGATAAAAAAGTAATCTAAAGGTGGAAGTATCTTTTAAAGCAAATTTACATATCAAGTAAAATATTCATGACAGATTTTTCAAAGTGTTTAAAGAAACTCATATGCAATGCAATTATAAAACTGCATCTTCTCAAACATGTGGGGGCTTTGGTGGGGGGGGGTGGGGGGGGGACTTAAACAATGAGAAAAAAAAAACTATGTCAAAAAGAGACATGATAGTCAAAAATGGATATGACCTGAAACTATTTTGACAAATATGCGGTTTACCCACAATAGTGCTTGTATGAATATATTAAAGCAAAATACTTACAGAAAATGATCTAAGGAGTCAATGACATTGATATTGATCAGAATAACTTGAGTTAGAAACTAATGTTTGTATTATTTTCTTTATTTTCAGCAAATTGTGAATATAATACATCAACGTCCTCGCTATGATTTGTCTGCTGATTATTTCATCAAGATGTACAGAGCAGAGTGTGTGATTCTACGACAACATATTAACCTTGTGAAAAATATATTGGACAAACAGGTATACTACTGAACTAAACTTAACCTTCTATCACACAATACCCAAAGATAGAAAGTTTTTGAAAACATTGTGGGAAAAGGAGAAAATGCTGGTATCCAATGTCTTATAATGTTTCAGAGACAAATCCAATCATTTGTACCACATTTACTTTGTTGTCTGAAAATGCTTTCAGTTTGGGCAAGTCTAAAATTTTGTCATCTGGTAAGCAAGTAAATTGTGCAGTGCTAAATAAAGTAAACAGATTTTTGCAGTTTGGTAACTCTTGGAGCACATAGCTAAACTTATGCTGTTTTTGAGCTTAGTTTTGATTAAGATCAAACTGCCTAGAAAATGCAATCTGATCTTGCATTAACACTGTCCTTTACTCTCAAACATATTCTGGACTAAACAGCCTTGAAATTTGAATATATTGGCTGTTTTTATCTCATAAGGTTCAATTCTCTAATTCAGCACTCTACAGTTTTAAAGATCTAAGAATTGAAACCACAAAGCAGGCTTGGTCGGCATATCTTGCAAAAAGTCTAAATGTGTAGACCAAAGATCAGACTGCATGTTTTGTGCAGTCTGACTGATCTGTAGTGTCTGCAAAGACAACTTAATCTTTCGAACACCGATTAAACCCAGAGGACATTTTAAGTCCGGACATGAATTAGAAATATTTGCAAGAATAGGATTGCTCCTGTTCAAAATGTCTCTAAGAGCAAAGCAGACAGTCTAGATCAAAGATAAGACTGAATATTTGTGCATTCTTGATTTTTATCTATTCTGCCTGCAAAGACTACAAAAGTTGTGAAAGGCGCTTCAAGGGTAAGTTTTGACTGGCATTTCAAGGATTGATTTATGCCCACATACACCATTGTTTAACTGTTGTTTTATGCCATTTTCAACTTTTTTTCAATCACATCACTGAAACACCTCACTTACTCATGCTATTCCTGCATTTTACCAGTACTTTGCTTGGGCTTTGTAGTTGTTTACACAAAATGCTGTCTGCATATGTATTGTTTATGTGAAAGAGATGTGAAAACAATTGATAGCTCTTTTAACATAGATTGTCAATATTCTTCTTAGGTTTCATATTTTTGTCAATTTTTATTGTAGGAAAATTCTTCTGTTTTAAATGTAGTTTTATTTCAGCCATGTACATGTATTTCATTTATGAACAAAGAGAATACAACAAGAAAGAGTATAGAATTTGGGATAAGTATTCAAGCACAAGTTTGTTTTTTTGACTCTGTATTTTAGATTGATGATCAAAGAGAGTATAACCAGAAAGTGTGTAGAGATGGGGATAAGTATGGACTTCCATACAGAATTATACCTAAACAGCCCATTGCTGTCAATAGCAGCAGGTATTTTGGAGTTTATGGACTACCTTATAATATAATTTAAATGTATATGAGCCATTCTCTGACAAAAGGGGGGTTAATGCATCTAAATGTTCCATGACACCAAACAGGTTATCGCATGATTTTAGATCCATAAAATCCATTTTGTCTAACAACCAAGTGAATCATGAGGTACACTGATTCTTTGACATGCACAAAATTTACCAAAAGCAAAAAGTTTTGGCCCAGGTCAGCCTGCGCAGACTGTGCAGGCTGACCTGGTCTATTCTTTTTGCAGATGCATTAAGCCCCCTTTTCACAGAGCATGGCTCATACATTTCACACTGTTTATAAAACATTTCCTAAAACATACCATTCAGTATTGATGAATGCTTCCTGGAAACTTTTACCAGTTTTACTATATGATATAGGTAGTTCTGAAGGTTGATCCCACTCACCATGAGATTCAAATATGAGAGGGTGACAAAATGTTACGTTAAGCACTGTCTCCAATGTTTGAATTAGCAGGCAAGGCTAAATTATCACATATTCAAAGCTGTTTTTTGATTTCCCGATTGACAAATTATAGGTTGTTCCAAACATAAAGCATCTGTGAATGACAAATTCGAATTTGAGAGAAATAAGCTGAAGTTCTTCTTTAAGGTTGAATATTTTGTGGGAAATGGAGAAATTTTAGCAGTTTCTCCTTTTTCTAAAAATGATTTTAGGAGACTTCTTCTGTTGATCTGTAAAAGGGTTCTATTTTGGTGGTGCTAAACAGTTTGTAACAATTGGTTTTTACCAAATAAGCTCAGGTTAAAACTATTTTGAGGAAAATTACTTTTGAAAACATTGTGTGAAAATTCTGGCAACTGGCATTTTCTCCTTTCCCCCAAAATTTTCTATTCTGTCAAAGACAAGTCCCATCATTCCACATTCATTTATTTTGTCATCTGGAAATGCTTTTAATTTGGAAAAGTCTAGAATTTTTTCATCTGGTAAAGAGTTAGCTAAGTGCATTGGCTGTGACCTTTGGGATAGTTAATGAATGTTAATCTGCTTCTATCTTTTTCAGATCAGCTTTAAAGAATGTGTTTATTCTTGAATTTCATCCCACACTTGCTGTGGCAAGTAGATTACCACAAGCCATCAAGTTTGCTCTTCAAGTGAGTATAAATTCTATTCTTAATATCTATTTCTTTTCATATACTCAGTCCGCGTTACAAAAGCTGATTACCGAGTTTGAATATTATATGCTTGTTTTTATTGTTGTTTATACAGATCAGGGGGCCAACATAACACATTGATGAATGGGAAATGTATCTTTTGACATAAATACTCATATTGTTCTTTGAAGATTACAAGTATTGGAATTTCAAAACATTTTTGCATGTATCCATATCTCAACCGAGCAGAGAGAGCTGGTGTGAGATCACACTGCACATTTTATAACAAGATTATTACACTGCCTTAAAAGCAACTATAGTGTTAATAGATGCTGTAATAAGTGCTGTAATATTTTCATATTTGCATAACATTTACTGTTTTTAGATGCTTTATTTTTTCCATGGCTTTATTCTGAGGTGCATTGTGACAAGCAAGTTTATTTAGAACTGATTAATCCCTTTATCTGTATGGTGAAGTCATATAGCATAAGTTTTTGTAATCCTTTTTAGAAATAACTGAGGGTATCCACAAAACTAGTCCTGTAGAAAATCAGAAATTAATGTTGCAGCAGTACTTATGTATTTCTCAGGTGACCAATCAAAACTGCTGGTCAGCCATTCCCCAGAATTGAAAAATATATCATCATTTTTTTAAGGACAAAAACAAATATTTTATTTATCATACAGAAATGTGTTGGAGTTTCAAGTGATTTTTTTGTCAGTAAGATTATAGTTTTAATTTAAGCTGATGCCTATATTCTACTTGCATTTAACCCTTTATCAAACAGTCCCAAGTTTTAACGACCCTGAGAAAGGAGGCTTTTAAAAAAACATCATGGAAAATGGAGAAAATGCTGGTAGCAAGCATTTCCTCTTTTTTCCACAATGTTTTCAACTCTTTCATGGGCAAATTTCATGTTGTGAGCAACATAATTTTGTAATCTGCAAATGCTTTAAATTTTGACCAGGGGTCCTGCATGGCTCTGGTAAAGTGTAGGACTTGTGACCTGGAGGCCCTGATTTCGAGCCACACTGATCCACCAGGTTTTTTGTGGGAGCGTCCTTGGGCAAGACATTTCAGAAGCCTAGCCTAGTATTGGTGGAACCCAGGAAATACTTGAATATGTGAGCTGTCACTGTGATATGACCGAAATAATGTTGAAAGCGGCATAAAACATCATTCATTCATTCCAATTTTGACCAGATTGAATTTTGTTGTTTGGTAAAGATTTATTTAGCCAGAGATTTACCTCACTGCTATGATGATTTTTTGTAGGAGTTGTACCATATACACAAACCAGAAACTATCCTGGACTGTCTAGCCATGGAAAAGAAGTTCTATGAGGTGGCACTGAAGGAATGGAGCTCAATGGAACCCATAGGGACTTCATTTTCTCCTCAACTGCAGAAAGATGTATGTAAAATTGATAATGAATTATTAACAGTTTACCAAACAACCCTATGTTTTGATGACCCTGAAGTAAGGCTTTTGATATATTTAGGAAAAAGGAAATAATGCTGGTGACTAGTACTTTCTGCATTTTGACAATGTTAAATTTTATACCATGGGATTTGTATCTTTAATGGTGGAATGCATTGAAGACCAAAAAGAAAATGAGGTTTCCAGAGTTTCCCCCTTTTTCTGAGAATGTCTTCATAAGCTTTCTTTCTTGTGGTTGTAGAAACATAGGGATTTTTTTTTTTAAACCCTTATCATGCTAAATAAGTGAAATGAAACTTTTAGGCTGACAGTAAAAGCCCAAATTCTGCTATTTCAAAGGAATTTTGGGGGGAATGATCTCCTTATCAGACAGTGTAGATCCAAGATCAGACTGCATGTGATCTACACTGTCTGCAAAAGGTCAGTGAGTCGCGCTTAGCAGCTAAAGGGTTAAAAGGTTTCATTTCTGTACCACATCTGTTCACAGAAGATCAAATTATCTCCCTTGCCAGATACAGACTAAAGGTAACCAAATAACAGATTGGTCCTTTAGCTGTTTTCCTTTGTTTTTATCCTGGATTCCCTTAGGGATGTTGCAATAAAAATAATTTGATTTATGATATTATGTAAGGTCCCAATGTAATTTTAAAGCAAATTATGATTTTATTTATCAGAGAAATGCATATATCTTGATTTGTAAAACAATCTAACCAGATTTTCCCAAGGTATTATCTCAAGGACATATTTGTGTAGTGCAAGAAAATCAAGGATAAAATCCAAGTAATCTCTTTATCAGGACCAGTGTAGTACTAGAGAGGAATCAAGGGAAATAACTGAAGAATGGCTCTCATTCAGAGGCATCAGTGAGGAACAGTGCCATCCTTTTTACCTGATAAGCTCTCAGTTTTCATGTTACTTAACATACATGTACCACATCAAAAATTTAAAACTTTCCTGTCTCTAAAAAGAATATTAGGACTTATTATTTTTTTTTTCTTATATGTCTGCAGAAGAAGGAAAAGGAATTTAATTTGTCCTTATTTTTAAAATGCTTGGAGCTAGTATATTAAAATTTTATCCTGTCAAATTGAGTAAATTAATTTTACTCTATTTGTTCCCTCCCCTTTTATTTCAAGATCTACACACTGCCATAACAATTGAGTTAAAAATGTGTGGTTTTCTTAATTTCAGCTGTTCTCAGATGTCTTTGCAGAAGACCCCCATTTTCTATGTGAGATAGCTCAGAGAATGGCCACTGAGAATGAGTCTCAAGAGGCTAGAGGTCAGAAAAAAGCCAAGGTTAAAAGTATGATACAGCAAGTGTCTAGGGTTATGGAGGTATGTAGCTGGTATATGACTTTGATGCTTTAGATGAATATCACTTAAAAGATATTTGATTGTTTAACTCTTTAACAGGTGGCAACATTTTAGAATTGTCCAAATTGAAAAAAATTGCATGCAGCAAATTCGATTTGGATCGAATGATGGGGATTTGAAAGAGTAAAGAGGACATTGTCTGCAATGAAGTAAATATCTCTTCCCAACAGTTTTCTAAAAGCTTACTTCCTCCAATAATTTGGATTTTTTGGTAAAATATTAAGTCATTACTAAACAAAATTTATATACAGCTTTTTACACCCACACTATGGATAATTTTTAGAGAAAATTTTGAAAAAGGATCAGCTGCATGTCACAAGTGATGTCCCCTTTTTCCACTATGATTTATGTACTATTAATCCTGTACCACATAATCCAGGGTTTTACCAACCTTGAGTAAGAAGGCTTTAGGAATGACATGAACAGGTTACTTTTTTGCTGTTTTGTCATTAAGATACTGATGTAAGTGATTAAAACCCTGATTCAAAGATACAAGTCAATGTTTGACTTTTAGGTGAATTTATTATATCAAGAAAGAATTTTTAGTCATGCCATAGTTCATGAACAAATATGTGTGATGCTCTGTGAAAAGGGTGTTTAATTCATCTGTAAAGATGTGACTGGGGTCAGCTTGCTCAATCTGGGCAGGCTGACATGGTCAAAAATTTTTGCCGTATGCCAATTCTCTGCATGTTGAAAGACCATTCTTCCTCATGACACAGTTGATTGCTAGACTAAATTGATTTTATGTATCCATAATCATGTGATGACTTGCATGGTGTAATGGATCACAGGGATACATTTAACCCCCTTTTCCTACAGCACTGCTCAATTAGTAATGTATAAATTTCATTTTTTATGACACTTTCCTCTTTCAGGCTGTTTCTGTGAGACATAGGCTTATTGATGCTGCATGGGAAACAGAGCTTCTTGCAAAGGTTGGTTATTAACACTTAGCTTTTGTAGGGACATTTATCTTTTATAGGGTCAGTTGACGAAAAGTGGTTATGGTTAAAAATAGGGCTGCATAGGATATACAGTCTGATCTTAAAAGGGACAAATGCTTAACCCTTTACCGTACAATGCCACCTTTTAACGCCCCTGGGAAAGAAGCCTTTTGAAAACATTGCGGGAAAAGGAGAAAATGCTGGTAACCAGCATTTTTTCCTTTTCCCACAATGTTTTCTGCTCCATCAAAGAAAAATTGCACCATTTGAGCCACACTGAAATTGTCGTCTGCAAATGCTTTCAGTTTGAACAAGCCTAAAATTTTGTCGTCTGGTAAAGGGTTAATAAGAATAAGCAACAGCAACCTTTCCCACTGTTTTTTTCTAGTTCACTTGAAAACAGTATTTTCCTTTCCTTCAAATAATTTCTCTGGCAGGTTTTAACATTGGTGTGTACAGTAATGGATGAGAGAAGACTTATTTACATTTGAGCCATGCTCTAGTAAAAGGGGGTTTAATGCATCACCTTTATGCATTACACCAAGCAAGTCATCACAAGTATGGATCAATAAAATCCTTTTTGGCTAACAAACAACTGTATCATGAGGTAGACTGTCCTTTGTTTTACAGAAAATTGAACAATAGCAAAAAGTTTTGGCTCAGGTCAGCCTGTGCAGGCTAATCTGGGTTGATACTTTTTTGCAGATGCATTAATCCCCCT
This sequence comes from Tridacna gigas, assembly GCA_945859785.2. Classification (NCBI taxonomy): domain Eukaryota; kingdom Metazoa; phylum Mollusca; class Bivalvia; order Cardiida; family Cardiidae; genus Tridacna; species Tridacna gigas. Next base: position 27,814,633 of record OX244036.2, on the reverse strand, counting down.
TTTCACAGAGCATGACTCATTTCTCTTTGCTTAGCGCTTTACTAAACAAAAAATTTTAAACTAGTCCAAATTCAAAGCATTTGCAGACGACAAAATAACTGTGGCTAAAAAATTGAAATTTGTTTTGGGGAGGGTAGAAAACGCTGTGGCAAAATGAGAAAATGCTGGTTACCAGCATTTTCTCCTTTTCCCACAATGTTTTCAAAAGACTTCTTTCTCAGGGTCGTTAAAAGTCGGGATTATGTGGTAAAGGGGTAGTTGATCTTATGATGAATCAATAATGAGGAAAAATAAGATCAGATAGCTGCTAAATGCATCATCATTATTATTTTTCATATCAATTTCGCTACAGATATACAAAACTCAGGCAACAGACATGGGGTTTGATGAGTTTCACTTGTACATGAGGTTTGTTCAGATGGAATTTGCTGGGTTTAAAGAAGATGCTGGTAAACCCCCGCCCACCTTTATCACCTCTGTGTTTGAAGATGAGTCTTTAGTTGACAGGTAAATTGTTATTTCTCTTAGATAATTGTGATGGTTTTTAAATGAAACGTTTGAAGTAAGTTGCGTTTTACATTCTGCCTTAATATTAGTACTTGTCTTTGGTACCAGTCTTTCTAATAATGGAGGATCTTGACAAAGTTTGTATGGTTACTGTATGAGAACAGTGATAGCTGAGTTATTGATGAATATAATCCATACTTACACACCCAAAGTTAAGGGTAGTAAGATGAACCCTATTTCATTTTTTTTTTTTTTTTTTTTTTGCAAGAAAATCGACTAGAACTTGAATTAGTAAAGAAATTTGACATATTTTATCTCCTTTTCAAGCATTAACCCATTACCAAACAATCCCGAGTTTTAACTACTGTAGGAAATCAGACTTTTGACAACATTGTGGGAAAAGGAGAAAATGCTGGTAACCAGCATTTTCTCATTTTCCCACTATCTTTTTTGACCTTTCAGAAACAAATCCAATCATCCAATCATTAAACCATGTTTAATTTTTCATATGCCCATGCATTAAATTTGGACCAGTCTAAAATATTGTTGTTTGGTCAAGAGTTAAAAGGCAAGGATCAAAACATGCTGTCATGCACAAGATCTGTATTGACTGAAAATTGTTCATCTCCCTTTAGGTTTATAATGAGAGAGAGAGGGGGGGAAAAAAATTGAATTTATTTATTATAAGGATGTATGATGATAATGTTCTTTTGTATTTTAACATTTAGGTACACCCCAGGATTTCTGTATCTTGCCATTCATGAATTAGATGAGGCACATGTGGGAAGATTCAGTTACAGAAGCAGAGATGGAGTTTTAGAGGTAATATTAGTTTATAATAAGCCATGCTCTGACAAAAGAGGGCTTAATGCATCACTGTGATGCATTATACCAAGCAAGTCATCACATAATTATGGATCTGTACAATCCATTTGTCTGACAACAGGCTGAATCCTGGGTAGAAAGGTCCTTGGACATGCAGGAAAATGACCCATAGCAAAAAGTTTCAACTCATGTCAGCATGCATTGACTGTGCAGGCTGACATGAGTCGATACAGAGGTATTAAGCCCCCTTTTCACAGACCATAGTTCATATGTTTTAGAAAATAACATTGTTGACCTAATAACATTCTTTTTCTGAAAACACTGTGGCAACAAGAGAATTTCATCTACTTATCGTCTTCCATATCTTTATGTTTTGTCCTCCTAAAGATGTTGTTTTCATCAGATGCCATATAAATTGTATTTAACACGCTTAATTTTTATCTAGAACAACATATTAAGCATGAATTAATTTGTTATTTTTCAAGTTTTACATTCCTGTAATATTTTACAATTTCTTATATCATTTAACTCTACCACACAACAAAATCTCAGGTTACCAGCTTGTTACCAACATTTTCTCCTTTTCCTTAATGTTTTTTCCCCTTGGGTCTGTAAAACATGGGGTGGTTTGGCAAAGAGTTAACAACTGTAAGAATAAAAGAGTTTGCAAATGAATGTTCCAAATGTATAACTGATGTATCTTAACCTTTAGAACATCGAGGGCAATTTTTTCTAAAGACAAGGTAGACTGAAATCAGACTAAAGAGTATTGCAATCTTTTGTGCTTGAAACTGTAAGTTACATCTTTTGTAAGCAAGTTTTGGAAATGTAGAACAGTAATTTTGCTTTTTCTACTGGCTAAATACATGTAGTACACTTCAATTTTGTAGTGCTCAAAGGGTTTAGCTGACAGAAACCATTTATTTTAAATAAATTTTTTCTATTATCAGATTGTGCGCCCGGGAGGACTTGAGACAGTACAAGTAGTTCTAAAGACGCAGATTGTCCACAAAAATGCACTGACATGCGCTGTTCAGCAAGCACATGCATGCCAGCCTGTCAGAGAAATAGACTTCAATAAAAGGTGATTTTTCTTATCATTTTCTCCTAGACAGATCTCTTTTGGCAAATCAGCTTCTGAAAATCTTTCATGTAAGAGAAAAGGTAGAAAACATTTTGAATTAGAGAGAGTAAGCACAATTTTTCTCTTTACCTATAATTATTTCAAAGACCATCTCATCAGTGTGTTAGACAGACAGAATTATGATGTTATGTATTCATTACAGTGGAAGAAACAGTCCAACAGAAACAAAGTCAGAGAAGTCATCTTTAACCCAGCTGACCGGCATGTCGAGTAGCACTGCAGGAACAGCTTTGGCTGCTAAACTACAGTCAGAATCTGGAGGGCAGAAGAAAAGATCTCCTGAGGCCTTCATGTCGATCCAGTTAGAGAAAGTAATTGCTCCTTTTCACTTCATTTCTTTGAAAGTTGGTTTCCAACAGGATATTTACATTCACACTTGTGTGGTAATGTGTAAAAAATAGGAAAGAAAATTGTCTTTATTTGTGGGCATGTCATGGCAGTCAGTGCACCTATCCATTCCTGTGATCCCTTTTACCTTTACTTTACACAGCACCCTTATCAAGCTACTGGCTGCTTTTCCACATAAAAACTGTTGATAGATGCTCAGTGATGAGAGAGGAATGAATTCTGACTCATTAGTGCTGAAAATGAGGTGGGCCAGGATGGAATTTAAAATTACAGCACATGGATTAAAAGTCCTGTATATTACTGACTTAACTACAAGGCTTGGTTGAAAATGTGAATACAAAATTTCTTGTGGTACTGAATGTATGTGTATCTGAAAGTATTACAAGCAAACCTTATCTGCTAAAATTAAAAAAGCTTGTGGTTGTCTACAAACTTAAGTCATATGCATGATAGAGTAGAGCTTGCAGGTGCCATAATCAGATAGGCTGTACTCTAATGTTCACTTGCATTTTTTCATTCTGTATATCTAACAGGGTCCTAGTAGAGATGTTATGTTAAATGAATTCGTGACAAAGAAAAACCAGATGGGGACCCAGCTTAGAAATGTTGAAGAAATGACCAAACTGAAAAGGTATGTCAGTGGTATTTAACTAAGCAAGATCCAAATCAGGCATTGTTTCTCTGAGAATGTAGTTTATGTAGATTTTCAGGAGAAAGCAGATTCTTAATGTGAACTTCATAGTATCTCAACAGGGATGATATGTAAGACAAAAATTACATAATCAAAATTTTAGCAATGTTATTTCAGTACATTTTACTCTTTTTCTACCTATACATCTATAGATTTATGTGTTATTTTCTGTTTGCGGGAGTGCAGCCTTTCCATTTTAGGTGATTTACAAGTTTATCCAAAATTTATTACCCATATTACTTCAGTTATTTGTGTCTGTACTATCATTTTTGAAATTACATGTATGTTTAGAAGTTTGTTGATAGGATAAAAATTGGATGTAATGGTTGACAAGAAAATATTGTAAACTTTGGGTTGCATTATTTATTACTGTATTATTTTTAGATCTTTTTGCCAAGCTCTAGCAACATTAAATCTTTACCAAACTACAACAATTTTGAGCTGTCTAAATTGAAACCGTTTGCAGATGAAAACTTGAATGTGGCTGGAATGATGCTTTTTCGCTGGGTTGAAGGGATTGAAAACATTGTGGGAAAAGGAGAAAAGGCTGGTTACCAGTTTTTTTTCCTTTTCCCACAATTTTTTTTTATTAAATCTTTCTGTATCAGTGTGGTGAATAGTTAAATAGCACAATACTGTGTGAAGATAGACTAACTGTAATGCCTCAAACACAAAGGAGAATTCAGATGAAAAATAATTGTTTTTTGATGCAATGTTTATTATTTTATTATAACTGTTGTATTTTCATGTTTTAAATTATGCTGAATTTACTGTTCAGTTACACAGACTTTTGTTCCATTTACAGGAATCTGATCTCACAGTTCTGTCTCAACTTCAACAGAAGAATAGCACAATTTTCTCTGAGAGGACAACTTCTGTCCTATTATAACAGTATTATAACATTACTGGATGATTTCCCACAAGTCAGGTATTCATTCTACCTATTGTTGCTATACACTCATTATCTAAAAATTGGAATTGTGCTTATGTACAATCAATGGAAAAGGTTAATTTATTTTTATTTTTCCTCAAATGAAATTGTCTTTGGAAAAATTTGTGTTTCAGAGCTAGTGGTTGCTTTTGTGAGAAATATGGATCTTTGAAGAATAGAGAATAGTGGTATTTCAGACAAGACTAAATGATCTTACAAATACATGAATTGACCCTTCAGACAGATATTTAAGTGTTAAGCAACTTTTTCAAAAATTTGCATAATAGTTGAAAGTAATTTCTCATGCCTTTATTATAGGCTTTATATTTCACTGAAGTAAAAACGTTTTTGCAAATTACTTTTTCCCCCTCATTTTTTATTGTGAAGCAGACTTCTGATTAAGTGTTACATCTTTGACTCTTTTCTAAATGATGCATCTTGCTAAATTTTCTTGAGTAATATTGCTCATAATTGATTGTTTTCTGAAGCAAGGTTAAAATTAAATATTACTGTTTTTCCAGAGACACCTATTTCATGATGGGCGAGGCCAATGAGAAGAAATCTAATACAGATGATGTGGCTGGTCTACAACCTGATCCAAGGTACTGTATTTTGTTTGTTGTACAATTGTTGCCTTCTCACAGCCTTAACTGCTGGTATGAATGATGATTTTGGTGGTTTTTTTTTTTTTTGGATGAGATTAAACTGCACACAACACCCATCTTATGTCATCACTGTCATGATATTGGATGCAAGAACAGTGATCTTTTTGCCACGATATATTTAACCCTTTACCACAGTATCATGAATTTTAATTCCCCCAGCGTGGAAGGATCTTGAAAATATTGTGGGAAAAGGAGAAAAATGCTAGTGATCTGCATTTTCTCCTTCTCCCACAATGTCTTTTACCATTTCACAGACAAATCCCACCATTTGAGCCAAATTCTATTTGTTGTCTGCAAATGCTTTCAACATGGAACAGCGTAAAATTTTGTCATCTGGTAAAGAGTTAACAAAAACAGCTAAAAAAGTTTAAGTAAAAACACAGTCACTGTAAATACTAAGACATTGATATTGTCAGGGTAAATTCATGGAATATTATAAGTTTATGAACTTTACTGGAGTTTTAGATGTGATTGTGCAGCTTTCTGTGTCTGCTAATTCTGTATGAAAATTCAGTATTATCAGAAAATTATATGCCAGTATGGTGCCCGTCATGCAAGTCAAATGACTGTAGCTGTTGATGCACCATCTGCACCATAAAACAAGATTCATTCATTATTCAATGAAGGATTATATATATAATATGATGCAGGTTTCTATGCAGTATAAAACATTGCATGAAAGAATGAATTTTCTAAAAGGGTAGTTTATGTATATTTTACTTGATTTTTTTATCATTAACCCTTTGCCCCACTATCCAGAGTTTAATGACCCTTGCAAAAAAAGCTTTTGAGAAAAGGAGAAAATGTTGGTAACCTGCATTTTCTCCTTTTCCAACAATGTTTTCTACCCTGTCAAAGACAAGTTTCATCGTTTGAGCCAGCTTTAATTTGATGTCTGCAAATGCTTTCAACTTGGATAGGCCTTAAATTTTTTTGTTTGGTTAAGAGTTACATACTTTTGTCTAGAAAGGCTTAATCATTCCAATATATGCCTTTGTAGAAAAAGTATTCCCCAATTGCACTTTAACTATATTTCTTACAATGTGTGCTACCATGCAAAGCATAATATATTTCAGAACAATGAGAAAGCGACCAAGACGGGTTCTCTCTCAAGATGGCAAGCATGTTTTGAACATCTGGTTTATTCCCCATCACACAGAAACTCTAATTATGTTTAAAACCCTGGACGATGAGCATTGTGTCAGAGCTCTGATGTTTTCTTTAATGATAGTCTCATCTCTGCATGACATGTTGCAATATCTATGTGCCCATGCTAGACTGGGCAGCTCCCATGCTAGACTTGGCTCTAGAAAGATGGAGTTTGTCTCAGCTGATTGGGGAGGAACTGAAGGTGTAGGTAGGTACCATAGTTTGTAGGGGTTGATTTAATCGTGAGGCTTGGTAAAAATGATTACTTTTTGATTTAGAAATTTAACTCATTATTTTACAACCCTGAGGAAGAAGGTTTTTAAAAACATTGTGGGAAAAGGAGAAAATGCTGGTTATCAGGATCTTTGCAGCCTTTTCAAAGACAAGCTGCATCTAACTTGTCAGATTATTTCAATATAGATGACTGAAATTTTGTTGTCTAGTAAAGATTTATTAGTATTTTTATGTATTTACTAGCAAACTTGTTTTTTTCATGTCTGTTTTTGAAAGGTTCTAATGTTATAGGCACAAAACAAGTGAAAACACTAGGCTCTGTATACAAAAAATTAAATATGCAAATCTAAAAGCTTTTGTCGTAGTAATAAGTTTCTATAAAAAAAAAAGAAATAAGAAAGTGAACTGTAGATTCAAGATCAAACTGCTTTTGTGAAGTACTACCTTGATCTGAACTATCTGTAAAGGCAAATAAGATTGCATGTGGCACCATAATTTTTTCCTACCTTTTTGAAAAATTGTGTATCTTGTTTTTATTTTACATTGACATCTTGTTGGCCACCAGGAGTCAGTTTTACCAACATGTTTGTCAAGGCCTTTTGGCAAACCCAAATCTCCTTGCTGGTTCTCTTTACATTTGAGCCATGCTCTGTGGAAAGGGAGCTTAATGCATCTGCAAAAAGTATCTAGCCAGGTCAGCCTGCGTAGTCCGTGCAGGCTGACCTGGTCTGAAACCTTTTGCTATTGGACAATTTTCTGCATGTCAAAGGACCAGTCTACCTCATGATTTAGTCGGTTGTTAGACTAGGTAGATTTCATGGATTCACGATTAAGTGATGACTTGCTTGGTATAATGTATTACAGAAATGCATTAAGACCCCATTTGCCAGAGCATGGCTCATTTATATACTATCACACCACAGGAGCTGAGTTACGTGAAATACAGAAGCAGATAGATAATCTTGAAGAGCCCACAGATCCCAAGGTCATCGCAGAGTTCATGTCCTTGAGACGTGATGTGATGTTCCTGGAGTTTGACACAGCAGTCAGACATTGTATGGCAGATACATTCTTGTCTACTGGAAATGTTCAAGCCTACAAGGTACTCTTAGACCTGTTGATGGGTTTGCTCAATAGGACCAAACTATTTATCTCTACCAGGTGACAAAATTTTAGACCTGTCCAAATATGAAGCATTTGCAGGCAAGAAATCAGATGTGACTCAAAAACTGAAATTTCTATTTAGAAATTTGGAAAACATTATGGGAAAAGGAGAAAATGCTGGTTACCAGCATTTTCTCCTTTTTCCACAATGTTTTCAAAAGCTTTCTTCTGTTGGGTTGTTTAAACTCGGGATTGTGTGGTAAAGGGTTAATGACCTGCTTTTAGAAGCAAGATACAAGTGTTATTTAGAGTCAGTCTTTAAATTTTTTGCGATTAGGAAATTCTGGTTTAATTTTGACAATTGAGTTCATGAAAGTTTTCGGTCTCTAGGTAAAATTGATTTAGATCAAAATCTATGAAAAAAAAGAAAAAGAGCAGTTGCTTGCAACAAGCAACTGCTTCTTTTCCCATCATATTGTTTGAAAATTATATTTTCCTTTTATTCAAATGATTGTCATTTGTGCAATTGTAATAGTTTTTACAGGTCTAACATCAGCCTGATCAGGAATGATTTAACCATTTTATTGTACCCTTACCTTTCAGTCAGTTATAAACAACATGCATCATGCACTGCCTTCCCTCAGTAATGTTCAAAGACCCACTGTGTTTTCAACCTACCTACAAGTTCCAGAACCTTTAGAGCCCAGAGATCTTAAGTGTAGAGAGCTGTTCCCCTACAGATCTTTTCTTGGAAGGTAGGCTATCACTTGTAATTATCTTAACCATTTCCCAAACGATCCCGTGTTTTAACGACCCTGAGGAAGAAGCTTTTTGAAAATTTTGTAGAAAAAGGAGAAAATGCTGGTTTCCAGCATTTTCTCCTTTTCCCACAAGGTTTTCTACTGTTTCAAAGACAAATATCATTACTTGAGCTGCATTTAAATTGCCATATGCAAAGGCTTTTAATTTGGATGAGTCTAACTTTTTTGTCACTTGATGAAGAATTAATGATTAGTAGTAGACATTTACATAAAAACATTTAACCCTTCCTTACACAATTCCGAGTTTTAACAACCGCAACAACAGGAAAACGCCTTTTGAAAACATTGTGGGAAAAGGAAAAAATGCTGGTTTCTCTTTTTCTCACAATGTTTTCTGGCCATTCAAAGACAAATCACTTCATTTAAGTTATATTTGATATGTAGTCTGCAAATTCTTTCAGTTTGGACAAGTCTAACACTTTGTTGTGTGGTAAAGGGTTTACCAATTACTTCTAGACTGCAGGAGGTAATGGGTAAACACATTTGTAGGTTCAAGGTGACCTTTTGATATTTCAAACAAACTGATTTCTTAGTCCTTGTGGCCCTTTTAGTTCTTGTACTTCATTTAACCCTTTCCCAAACAAGCCCTGGTTTTCACGTGTCTGCAGTACAGGTCTTTTGAAAACACTGTGGGAAAAGGAGAAATTGCTCATAACGAGCAATTTCTCCTTTTACAACAGTGTTTTCTACCCTTTTTGAGACCTTTCTGCCATTTTCATCAAATTTAAAATTGTCATCTGCAAGCTCTTTCAATTTGGACCAGTCCAAAATTTGTCATTTGGGAAAGGGTTAACTCTCTATCAGACAACACGAGAGTCTCCCATATTGAATGCATCATGCAGATAATAATTTGAATACGTCACAATTGATGTCTTTGAAAGAGTTGAAAACAATTTGTGAAACTTTTATCAGCGTTTTAGTACAGCTCTTTTTGAAGAAAACATGGAGATGTTGTCATGGCCCTGTCATGGTCTGTGTTGTCGTGATGCCACATTTGGACATTTTTCTAAAAAACCCGTACCAGAAGGGCAGCTTACTCTTCAAATATTTTTAAACAGTTATGTCCCTTTTTCAACATAAAGGTTTGTAAAAGAAACTGTAGGCAAGTTTTGGCACCAGCATATGGTGTTCTTATTTCATGTTTCCATGATGTTTCCAAAAACCCTATAACTCTTTACCAAACAACAAAATTTTAGACAAGTCCAAATTGAAAGCAATTGCAGACGCCGAAATAAATGTTACCCAAAAATTGAAATTTGTTTAGGGAAGGGCAGAAAACATTGTGGAAAAAGGAGAAAATGCTGATTACTAGCATTTTTTCCTTTCCCACAATGTTTTCAACAGCCCTCTTGTTCAGGGTCATTAAAACTCGGGATTGTGTGGTAAAGGGATAAGTCAGAGTTGTAAAAGCATAGAATTGCTTGGGACAGGTTATCAATAATTGTACATTGTATCTTGTATGCTCATTTTAGAAATGGTCCATACCCTACGATGTTCTGGCAGTGGCATACCATAGAGTACTACATACAGCTGTGTTTGTCTGGACTGAAAGATGTAGACAGGTGAACCATAACTCTTAGCTGGATGAGAAAGTTTTACACTTGTCCAAATTGAAAAAAAATTGCAGACGACAAATTACATATGGCTCATATGGTGAGATTTGACTGTAAAAGGAAAGAAAACTTGCTTGGAAAAGGAGAAAATGCTGGATACCAGCATTTTCTCCTTTTCCCACATTGTTTTCAAGAGGCCTCTTTCACAGGGTCGTTAAAATTCGGGATTGTATGGTAAAGGGTAAACTCTTTGCAGGATGAGAAAATTTCAGACTCTTTGACATTGGAAGTATTTGCAGACCGAAAATGTGAATATGGTCAAAAATGATGGAATCTGTGTAGAAAATGGTAGAAAACTTTCTAGGAAAAGGAGAAAGTGCTGTACTTTTCCCAAAGGGGTTCAAAAGTCTACTTTCATAGACTCATCGAAAGCTGTGATTGTTTGGTAAAAGACTAATTACTCTCTACTGTACATTACAACTCTGTATATCACTGTATATATAGATTGCCCAGGACTTTTCCCATATCCCAACCACCACCTCCATCCCACCTTTCCTCCAGAGGACATTAAGACTTCTTTCATATTTATTTTCTTTAACTCTTTACCAAACAACAAAATTTTAGACTAGTCCAAATTGAACGCAATTGCAGACAACAAATTCAATGTGACTGAAAAATTAAAAAGTTGGACTTTGTTTTGGAAGGGTAGAAAATATAGTGGCAAAAGGAGAAAATGCTGGTGACCAGCATTTTCTCCTTTTCCCACAATGTTTTCAAAAGGCTTCTTTCTCAGGGTCGTTAAACGTCGGGATTGTGTTATAAAGGGTTAAAGCTTGAAAAATTTATCTGTATACAGACATGTTGCAAATGGAGAAATTCTGGGTGTCACTTTGCTGATGGAGGATGTACTTCAGACTGGTTTCCAGGATATTTCTCTGCTGACAGAACATGTGAATGGGGAACCAGACAAGGGTAAAGATAGGAAGCCTAGGTCAGCAAGCGTAAGATCAGATTCGAAGAGATCTTCAGCAACCTTGTCTGCAGCAACTAAACTACGTAAGTTGCTGATATCCCCAGAATGATAAAATTGTACTAAGTACATGTATTGCTGACATTCTTTATATCATATTGATCTTAACTCTTTGCCACACAATAAAATTTTAGAATCATCTATATTGAAAGCGTTTCCAGATGATATAATAAATGTGGCTAGAATGTTTGTAGTTGTTTTATATAGAACATTTTTGGAAATGGAGAAAATGCTGGTAACCAGCATTTCTTCCTTTTCCCATAATGTTTTTTTTTTTTTCATTTATGGGCAAATCCCATCAATTTAGATACATTTACCTTTTTGTTAGCAACTGCTGTAACCCTTTCCAACAACACAAAATTTTAAACATATCCAAATTGAAAGCATTTGTAGATGATAAATTAGATGCGGCTTAAATAACTGAATTTGTCTTTGATGGAGAAGAAAACATTTAACAGCATTTTTTCCTTTTCCTAAAATGTGTTCAAAAGTTTTCTTCCATGAGACTGTTTTGTAAATGGTAAGTATGGAAAAAATAATTATTGTTAGGTAAAGAATCAGTCAAGATCATACTGCAGGTTCTGTGGATGAGTTGAAAAGGACTATTATTGTTGTTCAATCTAATCACGATGTGCCAAAGTGGTTTGTCTGTAGACTGATGAAAACTTAAAACAACTTTGCTGTTTTATTTTGCAGCGATACAGAATGCAAGCTTGTCCAGAACACAGGAACCCATCAAGGCTCACAAGCTTCTAAAATTCTTTTTGTTGCTATGGAAATGTTTGGAGTATCTAAAGACTGACTGGGGTAAAAGAAAACTTGGAGTAGAGACTATTGATAAGATGTCTCTGTACAAAGATTTCTGGTATGTCTGGTCTTTTTCCCACTTCCCAACACTTTTATTGCATTTTCAGACTAATGGCTAAAGAAAAAGTTAACTTTTCCCCCTGAGTCAACTTCAAAAGTTTTGACTCTTTTGCTGTAAAAGGAATGTGACTAAGGGAGCCAAGTCTACATTATTCACTATGTTTCTTTTTTTTAACCTTGTCATTGCCCAGGTTTAATTTATACAACTTCAGTCTTTTTTTCTGCAGAAGAATGTAAATTGAATTGTCAACAAAATTACACCTGAATGGATGAGAAAAAGTTGTTTAACATCTTCACCAAACAACAAAAGAAGACAAATGTGAATCTAACAATTGATTTTCGCACAATGGTTTCAAAAGCCTTGTTCCTCAAGGTTGTTGTTAACCAGTAACTGTGAGATGTGCCGAGTCAATTTTTGGATGTCTGCATTTATTCTTTGCCAGACCACAACTTTATGGACTTGTCCAAACTGAAAGCATGTGCAAAGGAAAAATGAAACAGGATTCTGATGTTGGGATTCGTCCTCAAAAGAGTAGAAATTCTGTGGGAAATGGACAAAATGCTTGTTAAATAGTGGTGTTTTCTCCTTTTTCCAGCAATGTTTTCATAACCCTTCCTCTTTGGGGTCTTTAGAATGTGATTGTTTGGTAAACGCTTAAGCATTGAAGGATTATCTCCAGATATTTTTGTGCTTGATACATGTTAGGCTGGAACATTTGTCTGCTTTATCAAAGCCCTTCTTTGGGTTATAGTAACAGCATCCTAAATTTCATTGTGGAAAGTAATTGACCCATAGATCTCTCTTTAACCCTTTACTGAAAAGTACTGAGTTTTTCTAACCTAGCGAAAGAAAGCTTTTGAAAACATTGTGGGAAAAGCAGAAAATGCTGGTAACCAACATTTTCTCCTTTTTTCCACAATGTTTTCTACCCTTTCAAAGACAAATGACATTATTATAGCCAGAGTTATTTTGTTGTCTGCAAGTTCTTTCACTTTGGAGGAGTCTAAAATTTTGTCATTTGGTAAATAGTTTAGTACATTTTCTTCAAATTTGAGATATGTTGATGTTTTTTATTCTAGCAAAGGATATAAAGCTGAAGTATTACTGCCTGTATTGCAAAGTGTTGCTAGGCGACTAGGTCAAGGTGACATGTATGAAGGAATTGCTTTGGATACAGATCCTCTTGTCATGCCTAGAGGAGCTTCAGAAATTGAAGTTCGAGCCAAACAGGTTTGTCCTAGAATTGGTTAAGTGCATTTCAGTCTTTCAGATCTACCAATATCTTGTACAATTGTTTCAAAGGAAAAACATTTTAGAGGAAAGGAAGCAATCCCTTTCTATGATTTTGATCATGCTGCAGAAAAAGAAATGATTATTATACCCCCCAAAACTCTGTTTGGGGGGTATATAGGAGTCGGCTTGTCGGTCGGTCTGTCCGATTTTTCACTGAGTTATGGCCCTTTCATGAAATTTCTTTTTTTTTTCAACTCTTATTTTTTTACGAAACAATTCTGCATTCTGTGACAAAGAGCTGTTTTGTGACAAGGAGCTGGTGGGGGGTATGATCACTTTTAGTGATAGCTCTAGTTTGTAACAAGCATTTTCTGCTTTTTTCCAAAATATTTACATAAAGCTTTTGACAGCTCAAATCCTTTGCTTGGCATCCATAATCTTGATTAGAGCTTCAGTTTCTTACAGCTTTTAGAATTAATAGGAATAGGAATGCCCATTAAATTCTGTTGTTAAAAAAAAAAGTTTTAATGATTTTAACTACATTTCATATTATATACTGCTTATATACATATACATGTATTATTATTGTATTTACATAGACATAGACATAGACGTACTTTATTACGTATACATATACATGTATCTTGTAATATAATACATGATTTTACCATACCTGTGGTCATGTGACGTGTACAATAACAACCTCATAAAGTGTAACAAAAGCCAGTTTCTACCATTTTTCAAAAATAATGGGGAAAAAGGAGATAGTACATGTACAATACTTAATGAGTACCCCCAACTAGTATAGTACATGAACATCAAACCTTGAGAGGGTGGTCGCTGGGCGTGAAACGGACACTATAATTTGTCAATTTTGAACTTTACATTAGAAAGCATCTGAAATAATAGAATAGAAAAAAAGATAGGATGGAGAACGAGACATAAAATTGCTCGAAAATAATGTCGAACAAGACAAATACAATGCATAACATACAACGACTTACAACATTCTGTTGCTAGCTTACAGGCGCAAGTCAAATTTCTCAATTTTTGAAAGTTTTGCAATGAAACATACAACTTAAAATGGTTCGTAATTTAAAACATTGTGGGTTGGGACGAATACGATGCATAATATTAGACAACTTGCAGCGATCCGTTGTTAGTTTAGAGATATTGGAACTTACAAATAATACTTAACCCCTGGGCTGCTATGCACGACTTCAGGACCTTAGGGACACTGTAGATCAAGACCAGACAGCACAAAATGTGCAGTCTGATCTTGGATTCACATTCCCAGGTAAGATGTATCCCCATTAGAATACCTTTGGAAAAAAAAAAAAAAAAAAAAGCAACAGTGTAATTATTACTGTCGGCTTGACACTTTGATTTCACTTATTTAGCAGGCCAAGGCTTAATATTTAAACGGGAAATGATTGATTGATTGTTTGATGTTTAACGCCGTTTTCAACATTATGTCAGTTATTACACATTTGTATTCAACAATAACATTCTCTGTTTTGTTGCACAGGTAATAAAACGGGAAAGGTTTAATAAGATTCTTACATTACTTGAATTAAGCAGCTGTAACAACTTAAACATATTCGGTCGGACACGGAAATATTTCCTTATGTAGTTTTTACGAAGGTCACTATATGCTGAACAAATTAGAATAAAATGGTACTCATCTTCAATCTCTCCAGAATTACATACTGTACAAACTCTGTCAGACCTTTCAATTCTTTGTCTACCATATCTGCCTGATTCAATACGTAAATTGTGAGAGGAAATTCGAATTTTTGTAAGCGCGCTCCTGTTTTGTTTAGTGTTCAAAATTCTAATATAATTTTCTAGTCCCCAATTTGGCTTGATATACGGATAAAGAGACTTGAGAACCTGATTGTTTTTTATATCCGATGACCACGTCTGTTTGAAGCAATCTGAAAGTCTTGTTTTAAATATCGAAATAAACCTAGTTTCATCAATGTTATTTTGGTAAAGCCAGTAGTCAGAAAAACCAAAGGTATCTAATATAGTCTTCACCTTGTTTGCCCAATTATTTGAACCCGATTTACATCTTTCAAGAGAGTTTCGATAAATCCTTTTTGAGATGACATTATCAGTGTGAAGTAATTTTAACCAATACTTAATGATGAGAACATATCTTTGTATATATAACGGGAAACGCCCTAATTCACCATATATAGCTGCATTACTGGAATTCGATCTAACCCCAAGTATTTGCTTACAGAATTTTAGTTGCACGCGTTCTAGCTCCTTAGACTTTGAAAAACTTTGTATTTACAGCTTGTAAAGTTATTTGAGAATCTCGAATGTCACATGATCAATGAAATAAGAAAGAAGCTGGCAAAAGAACTAACCCTGGTGCTGGCTGAAAGGGGAAGAGCAGAGGAAACTGCCCTGTCTACAGATTTATGGAAACGACCTGTAAGTGATCTGTTTTTAGCCTTGCAAATTATTTTGGTTTGAGGACTACCTTGTCTAAGAACCAAGACTCTAACTTCTGCACATTACATGTGGGAAGAAATACTCGTATATGGAAAGTTCATTGTTGAAAGTTATGGTTGATCTACCATATACCATAGTGCTGCCAAGCTTTTGTAATCTGCTAAGAAGAAATTATTTACAGAACTAGAAAATGAAACATGCACATATATAAATAGGACATTGCGAATTGAGAGATAGTAAAGTTAAACATTTAGGTATTTTTCAAATTGTGCTTTTCTCCATTTTCTACAATGAGTCCCACAGTAGCCTTTATAGCCTTTGTCAGAATGAGCTTTTAGGGAGTTTCAAGGTATACATTTTGTTTGAAAATAAACTTTTGTAGAAAAAAGAAAAAGAAATCCTGGCTCCTAGATTCTGTCAGTGTATTTAAAGCTGAATAATAACAAAAGTATGAAAACAATGGCTGTGGTGATTGTGTTTGAACTTTCTTCTTGTGGATAGATTAGATAGTTCTGTACAAACGCTTTGTTTCTATACTAAATCTTTACCAGATGACAAAATTTTGGACTCTTCCATATTTATAGTATTTGCAAATGGCAAATGAAATGTGGTTCAAATGATTGAATTTGTCTGTGAAAGAGTGGAAAACATTTCTGTGAAAGGAGGAACTGCTGGTTACCAATATTTTCTCCTTTTCTCACTATGTTTTGAAACTCTTTCTTTTTTTATGGTTACAAAAACAAGGGATGGTCTAGTAAAGGGTTATAATTGATCACATATTTCCTGCACAGGTGATGAAAGAAAGTTTTACAATTGCCAAACCACACTTAACTGAGTCTTTCTTTGATAAACTGACGTCTAATTGTGATGAAACAGAAGAAAAGATCACCTTCACAAAGAAACATTTCAACAGTTGTGTGGCAGAACTGACTAGAGATGTGATGGTGAGAGAGAAGAGTAATTTTGAGAGCTACACCATGTATTATGAAAATCTTCTGAGATCTCTGCATCAGAATCTTTATCAAAGAGAACAGGTAGGTTGTGTATTTTTGTTCAGCAAAATTTTAGATTTGTTCATATTGAAGGCATTTTTAGCTGGCAAAGTAAATCTTTGCTCAAAGGATTGGATTTATATTTATATCCCCCAGCTATGAAGTAGAGTGGGGTATACTGGTTTCACCATGTCTGTCTGTATGTCTGTCTGTCTGTCCATCCATTTGTCCATCCATCCGTATGTCCGTCAATCTGTCCATGTTTTCGTTTCCGTGCTCTAACTCTAAAGCTGTTTGACCTAGGACCCTGAAACTTTATACAAATGTTGCTCATGACACAAAGAGGTGCCCTATTGTTTTTGGGTCACATGGGTCAAAGGTCAAGGTCACAGGTGAACTTTGTTTTGAAAATCATTTCCAATCTCTAATTGTGCTGCTTCAGTGACAATGTGCTGGTGGGGGGTATTTGTGGGCTTTGTGACAGTTCTAGTTGACAGAGTAAAAAATATTGCATGGCAAAACAAAAAAAGATCTGTTGAACTTTTTATCTAACAAACAAATAAATTACTTTCTTTTTTCAACAGTTACAACTACAGATCCTCTGCAAGATTAAGTGACAATCAGATCATAATCTAGAATACAGTAGTGGACAGGGTAGATCAGAGATCAGACTGCACATTCTGTGCAGTCAGATATTGATCTACACTGTTCACCAAAGCTTCTTGTGTCATCTACGGTAAGGAAAAAGTTAAATAAATGCTGGGTAAAAAATGTTGTAGCAAAAAAGGAGCTGGTTTCCAGCATGTCTCCTTTTCTTATGTTTTCAAAAGACATCTTTTTCAGGGTGGTAAAAACACAGGATGATTTGATAAAGCTTTAACCACTTGCAGGTATATTTTTGTCTTGCTGAAGGCCACTTTAGAAAACACTGTGGTAAAAGGAGACATTACTTATAAAGAGTACCAGTAATTTCTCCTTTTGACTCTATTTTCTACAGTTGTTCGTTTTTGTAGTGAGTCATGAACAATATCATTTTATATGGGTATTCAAGTTTTATCAATTATTAATCAGAAAAAAAGCTCTGAATGTTTTATTTGTTTACATAACGTTTGTCAGGAAATAAAACAAATGAAAGATCAACTGAAAACAGCACAACAGAATTCCATGGTAGATGTCCAGTGTGAACTTGCAAACCAGGGACATGACTTAATTATGGGTAAGCTAACTCCACATATGGAAATTAAAAATTAGATCAAGTTACATTTGTCTTTACTCCTAACTCCATATTTTATATTTATAAGGGGCATTTGCTCCTTTTGCATCTATTTCTAGGCCATTTAGGAAAAAGTATTTTCCCTTCCTTCAAATATTTCTCCATTTCATCACTTTTATGTGGTAAAAATACAGTGATGGGATAGGGACAGGTTAGAATTCTGTCAAAGATTGGGTTACTAAAAGAGGGTTTGATAGTTTTAATTGAGCTTAACAGGTTACAGTCTGCAGCCTATTTTTTGTCTTGCAGCATCCAGTTTTTGAATTGACTGTGGCATAAAGAGATCTTGCTTGAAATAACTAGTTAATGTCTTGTCATGACCTTTCAACTCTTCACCACACAATCAGGAGATTTAACGAATCCTAAGAAAAAGCCTTTTGAAAACATTGTGAGAAAAGGAGAAAATGCTGGTAACCAGCAATGTTTTCTACCCTTCCAAAATCTAATTTCTATTTTTGAGTCACATTTTTTTGTCATCTGCAAATGCTTTGAAAATAGACATGTCTGAAATGTGGTTTGGTAAAAGGTTAAATATGTACTTGCTTTAAACCTTAAATCATGGTGACTATCTGTATTTTACACAGACTTTTTTTTAAAAAATCTTGTATACATTTGTTTTTGGGTGTAGTGAGGTAGTCAGAGTTTGTGGTCATAAAAATAGTTTATTGTACTTTTATACCCACTAAAAGGGCAAGAGTATACTGTTTATGCATTGTCAATTGGTCTGTCTATTCACTCTTCTTCCCAGCCTTATGTCTGATCCACAAGGGATGTCAGATCAAGCAGAAACTTACTATATTTTATTTCAGAAATAACTGCCTTGCGGGCCAAAGTAGCTGAAATGAGAGAGCAAAGCTTCAACCAACAAAAAGAGATCCGTGAGAGAGTCATGAAGGAATACAATGATCTGATACAAAACTTTTTCAACTCAACATCTTCCCTGAAAAACAAATTTGATGAATTCCGCAATGAGCTTCATGATGATGTGTTTGATAAAATTGGTGAAACAAGAAAGGAAGCCTTTGATGCTATGAGTAAAGTGAGAGATAAGTTTGGATGTACTGATGGTAAGATACAACACATTCTAATTCCCTTTACCAAACAATCCTGTCTTTTACAACGCAGAGGTAGAAGTCTTCATAAAACATCTTGAGCACAGGAGAAAATGCTGGTTATCAGTTTTTTGGGATTTTTTACCAGAAACTGTAGACATGAAAATAATAACTTTCAGATGTCTTGGCCTAAGCACAAAGAATTGTGCCCCCCTAGAACTTATACAATTTTGTGCAAAATATATTCTAGGCCAGAACACCTACCATCTATTTCAAAGTAGGGGTTTTATGTTACCTTTTGTTGTAGTTACAGTTCTAGCTATAGATGAATATTAACATAGCAAGTGATAACATTTTGAATTTCTATATTTTTAAAAAATGTGCAAATAAAAAATGAAATTAGGCTCCAATAGTCTGATTTGTGTTTGATCGAGTGTAGAGCATTGTGGGAAAAGGAGAAAATGCTAGTCACCAGCATTTTCTCCTTTTCTCACAATGCTTTCAAAAGTCCCATCATCTTTCTTAGGGTCTTATAAACTTGTGACTGTATGTTAAAAGGTTAAAATACTGAGGATTACTTATTCAATAGATGAAAGTGGAAGGGAGAAAACTCTAGCTAAATCAGAAATGTTACGAGAACTGAAGAATGAGAACCACTTACTGAACACTTTGATACTGAAGATGAAGGCCATGAAGACGTGGAGACAGAATCATGATAGTGTCAACTTTGTAAAACAGGTGATACATTGTTCTACCTTATCTACACCAGTCACAATGATAAATAATACAATACAAGAGACCTTAGTATAGTTGTTATTCCTCATAGAAAATCTTAATTTTGACTGCAATTATGGGAAAAAGGTTAAATATTGATGTCAGATCATGGTGTATTTTAGCTGAAAACAGTAAAGTTCAACATTTTCTCTCTACAGCAACCACTTGAAATATAATTATTGTGTTAACTCAGTTAAATTATATCTTTAACCTTTTCAGTACTATGTTTTAAAATATAAACTCCTACACTTATGATTTTGATGGGTCTTCCTGCATTAACTCTTTACCAGATGACAACATTGTATTCATTTTTGAATTGAAAGCATTTGCAGAGAAAAAAAAGAAGTAGGGCAAGACATAATATGTGTCTTTCAAAGGTTAGAAAACATTATGGGAAAAGGAGAAAATGCTGGTTACCAGCATTTTCTCCTTTTTCCACAAGGTTTTCAAAAGGCTTTTTCCTCAGGGTTGTTAAAACTTGGGATTGTCTGGTAAGGAGTTAAATACTGTAAGATAAATATGCAAAATGAGTGGTTGATAACATGTACCAAACTGCAGGTATGTGTAGGCTGATCTTGATGTGCATTGTCCACTAAAGTCATGTTTTCTTTTTATCAAATAATTATGCTTTGTTTAATATGTTGATATACAAACACTTTCTGTGTGACTAGTTCAACTATACAAAACCACTTACATATCCATTAATTCAGATTCAAGAGTTAAGGAATGAATCAGAAAACAACAAAAAGATGTGTGAAGGTATGAGGATGGATGCGGAGGAACAAATCATCCTGTTGAGACAACAAATTGTTGCACTACGAAAGGCGCTGGCTGACTCACAGAAGTATGCAAATGATGTGAAGAAAGAACTAGATAAAGAGGTAGGTTGTTTAACTCGTTACAACACTGTAGACTGGTACAAATCGAAAGCATTTGCAGACAAAAATTTAGATGTGAGATAAATGATGGAATTTGTCCTACATAGGGCAGAAAACATTGCGGGAAAAGGAGAAAATGCTGGTTACCTGCATTTTCTCCTTTTCCCATAATGTTTTCAAAAGGCTTAATCCTCAGGGTCGTTAAAAGTCAGCATTGTGTGGTGAAGGGTTAACTCTTTACCACACAACAAAAATGTAGACTTGTCCAAACTGAAAGCATTTGCAGACAACAATTTAAATGTGGCTTAAATGATGGAAACTGTCTTTGATAGGGCAGAAAACATTGCTGGAAAAGGTTACTAGCATTTTCTCTTTTTTCCACAACAATTGCACAAGGCTTCTTTCTCAGGGCTGTTTAAACTTGGGATTGTGCAGTGAAGGGTTGAGATGCATAGAGCCTTTTAGATTTATACAAATCTTATAAAAATCTCTGGAGCTATGTTGATGATACATACACTTTGTGGAATTCAGACTTTCTTTATATGGTTGGCACCATCTGGAATGAAACACTTTGAAAGGGTAGTATAAGTAATTTAATGGCTCCATACCTGTTTGTATAAATTTGTGACAGATGGCTTTGAAAACATTTATGTAAAATATAGATAACCACAGTGGAATCGGACTGAAGAATTTGATACATATGAAAACATTGGAGCAAAAATTGAACTGCTTGTGAACAGCAGTCTCTTGTTTTTGCCACCATGTTTTCAAGAATGCTTCAGGATGAAAAAAATCTGTGTCCAGAGGGTATTGTGAAAATAATCATCATCTGAACAGAGTTCTAGGAAACACTTGGTAGGGCATGTAGGTTGGATGGTCAATCTTTAGGACAAAATGTTATCAAGCTAGCATACTAAAATTGGAACACGTCCTTAACTGCTAGAGCACCAATATAACCCAACAGACATTTTCAGTTTAGAAATGACACCTAAACAACTGCAGTATTATGATTGCTTTAGCCTATAGTGTTTCATTAATGCAGACGGTGTAGATCAAAGATAAGGCTGCATGTTTTGTGTAGTCTGAGTCTGATTATGAGGTACACTGGCTGGAAAAGGTACTATAGTTGTGAAAGGCACTTTAAGGGGTAATTTGAATAAAGCTTTAGGTTGTTCACAATAATTCAGTTTGAACATGGCATTGAGATTTTCTTCATCATATCTATGGTGGGATACATGTAGTCTTTTGAAAGAACAGAGAGCAAAGCACATGTACAAGGATTACCGGTACATACAGTATTTTCAAGTTGATCAAAGCAATTTTGTATTTTCTACAGTTGAAAGAAAAATGGGAGAAGAAACATGAAGCTATGCAGAGAGCAAGAAGCCAGAAGCAGATGGAACAAGCCAAACAAGCCAACATAGAAAAACTGGTTTGTGTTCAAAGTTGTTGAAACCTTTGATCTTATTGTTCATTTTATCATTCTGTCTTTCATGACAGTCAAAAAAGATATTTTTGTCTCCTACACAAATTTCTTTTTCTTGTCATTTGCAACAATTTCTGTTACACCTTAAAATAGCTTATGCTGTGATGGTGTAACCTTTTACAAAATCCCATGATTTTAAGAGCCTGCAATAGACAGCTTTTGAAAGCATTGA
This sequence comes from Tridacna gigas, assembly GCA_945859785.2. NCBI lineage: Eukaryota > Metazoa > Mollusca > Bivalvia > Cardiida > Cardiidae > Tridacna > Tridacna gigas. Next base: position 27,792,437 of record OX244036.2, on the reverse strand, counting down.
GGGAACAAGAGATCAGGATTCTTTCCTTTTCTCACAACATTTTATTCCCTTTCAAAGACATTAGTTTAACCCCATTCAGCTGAGCAAACTTTAAGGTTTTCACTAAAATACATTGGCAAAGCCAGAAGTTTGTAAAGAGAACAGACAACAAAACTGCTTCAGCAGACAACAAATTAAGCATGGCTCAAATGATGAAATTTGTCTATGTAAGGGAGGAAAACAATGTGGGAAAAGGAGAAAATATGGTTACCAGCATTTTCTCCTTTTCCCACAGTGTTTTCCAAAGCTTTCAACCTCAGCATCTTAAAGTGCCGGACAAGCTGATGAAGAGTTACAGTAGACAAGTAAAAAAAATACATATGAAGTAATTCTCTGTCGTACTTGTATAATTTATAGATGGAAGAGTTACATGACAAGGAATACCAGCTGGCCATTTTGTCTGAAGAGAAGGACAAGAATCTTAAACAACAAAGTATATATCAGGACAAATTGAAGAAAGATGTTGAGTCTACCAGACGGCAGCTGCATCATGAACGTAACTTGAAACTTGACGCTTTTCAGAGAGTGGATGATTTACAGGCTGTGGTAGGATAAATTTGCTTTCTTATTTAAATCTTTACCACAGAGCAAAAATTCTAGACTTAACAAAATTGAAAACATTAAATATGGCTGGCATTATTATTACCTTCTTTGAAAGAGTAGAAAACATTGTGGGAAAAAGAAAAAAAATGCTGGTTACAGTCAAAGATTTTGCCCCTCTATATATGTAGCTCACATTATGCAAATGAGTTCAATTGGTATTGTGAGGTAATTTAACATATTTGGGTACAATACATATGGACTATTATGTTGTTGTTACTTTTGTGGTCCATGTATTTGATTCGAGCAGCATGGGAAAATTTGATATTGCGCGAGACTGAATGTCTAAATTTTCTAATGCTGCAATAGCAAATACAAGTACCAGGAAAGTTTCTACAACATAATATTCCTTTTATCATATACCTACAACTTTCAACAACAAAATACTGTAATTACTGAAAATTTATGTGAAAACTGTAAACAAATAATGCCCTAGCCGGTAGATCTAATAACTATGTTTTTATGAACGGTGGATGCATATCATAGCGTAACATTTTTACAATGAAACTGAAAATCAATACATGTGTATTCAGTGCACAAGCTACGTCATCATACCATATTTGGAACTGTATTTGACACTGTGTAGATACAGATTTTTTTTCTTTTGTGTGTGTTATTTTACCCATGTATGACATATGTATACCTAGCCAGAAAAATAAAGTTAACAATAAAGAGTGTTATTGTATTTTGGTGACATAAAAAAACCTCAGAGTATTGTCATCATATTTGGTAGGTTTCTTCCTTGAGATTTGCATTTTTTGTGGGGAAATTGTGAATCTTTTGTCTGAAGAATATGCATGCCTTTTAGTGTATTGTAGACTTTAGTAGGCAAAAGTTCAAATATACATACTTATCTATATTTTTTCTGTCAATTCTTGTACAATTGCTCTGACCATGACATTTAGAAACAAACAACTGAGTGGTAGAAGAATCATTCCAAAGCTAGGACTATCATGTTCTGAAAATATTATTTCATCTTGATGAGACAATTCTAATCAATACCCACAATATAGGTTTTAATGAATACCCACAACAAAGGTTTTAGTCAAGAAATAAAAGAGATATTATTCTATGATTCTGTTAACCCCAGGATAGCCCTCCCTTTATGTATCTCTGATTCCATTGTATTTCTATGACAGGTTTATGATTACGAGTCCTGTGTCAGTAGAACCCAGTCAGCCTTCTCTCCAGGTACTCGTAAGTATTCCATGACACTTTCTCTAAAATATGATTTTCAGATTCAGTAGATAGTATATACAGAGGTCTTGCAAACAGTAATGCACAATCAGGACAATGTGATTTGTTCAGTTTTTGCCATACTTGAGTTGCTGTCTGCAATTTCTGATCACAGACAACTATGCAGACCTCAAGATTTACTTACACCCTCTGCTATACAGTTTGTCATTGAATTTGAAAGTTAGGTTTTGTAGTTGAGTCAAATTCATGTGTTGTAAAATCTATGAGCAGCTTGCATGAGAATTATGCTCATTGCTTAGATTGTAGCCACTGTTATGGTGAATACTTACACTTCTTGTGTTGAGGAATTATTTCAATTTGATCATCATTTAGATTAGTTAGGGAGGTGTCTTTGCTACTTGCTTACCTATATTGAAACCTTCGACTTGTTGTAGCGTGCGGTAGCTTAGGATACCCATCCAAGCACCAGACACATAGTATAGAGGAAATTTCTTCATTCCACTTGTAGAATTTTATACAAAAAAAGCATAGACAATTGCCGGCAAGCATTGCATAAAATTAATGATAATGCTACAGTAAAAACATCTGCCATGGTAAACAAGTTTTTAATGAACCTGGGCTAATGTTTTAGAACACGCTTCACACAGCCCTGACCTTTTTCCTCTGACCTCTTTCTTGCTGTCTCCTTGACTTCAAGAAATACTCGAATAAGGCAGATTGGACACCGTCAGAGGTAGGGGTACCTTGGTGTACAAGTGTTTATGACATATACCTAAAGATGAATACCATGCAGCATTCAAGAAGTGAGTAGATCAATGTAAAATTTATGTGGACACAGACAGTGGATACTTTGAAGAGCTTTAATTCAAAAACTTTTAATATTTCAAATGTTATTGGAAAACCTACCTCTCTATGAACTTAAGAAATGACTTGTGTTTCATGTCAATTTTTTGACATTTCAGCTGCATCCACTGGAAAGAGATCTAGAATTCAGTCAGCACACAGAAGTCAGGCTAGCCGTGAAACTCCATCCTCTGGTTTATTTCCTCCTGCACTGATATGGCCCAATAATAGAACTTTGACACCAGACATGGGTGCCCTGAACAATGAACCTAGTAAAAAGATACAGCGACCAAAGACTGTAAGTGCTTTGATTCAGTTTAACTCTAATAAGATTGGGAAGAAAACCCTGTTCAATGCAAAAAAAACAATTGTTTGAATTTACTTCCTTTAGACCTTGTAGATTTTTTTTTTTTTTGTCTTTAAATATGAGTTTTCACATATTTGGCAGTTTCTTTTTACCTGTTTTGTAATTTTTGCCTTTTTTCTGGCTGGAAAAAGGAAAGACATCATGGTTAATCAATTTTGGTAGGTAATGTGTAACTAGTTATTACATGTAATAAAGTGCAATGAAGAAAGTATAATGGAGACATGACATTGTATTGTAGTGTCATTTTATGAGATTTTTTTTTCTTTTAACTTTTTTCTTGATATTTTCTACCAGTATAGGCAACTCTTCTTTGTGGAAAAGATCATTTCATGGTTTTCTTTTCACAAAGATCCACTTTAACCCTTTACCAGATGACAAAATTTTAGCTTTGTGAAAATTGAAAGTATATGCAGACAAAAATTTCAGTGTGGCTCAAATGGTGCAACTTTCCTTTGATAGGGTAGAAAACATTGTGAAAAGGAGAAGATGCTGGTTACCAGCATTTTCTCCTTTTCTCACAATGTTTTCCAAGGTCGTTGAAAGGCGTCATTGTGCGGTAAAGGGTTAAAGCATTCCCAGGACATTATGTTACAGAAAGAATTTTCTCAAATTTTCAGGTTTTTTCTCCATCAGAATGTCTTTGGTAAGAATTTTGTTGAAAAAAGTATGGTGGAAGCATCTGCAGATTGCTGTAAAGTAATACTAACTGATATACAATGTAGCACAAGATACCTTTATTTTCAGGTTGGCGGTCGTTTAAGAAGTAGAATAGCTGAACAATTGATAAATGAACTTGAATTTGATCATCACCAGACAATTGTACATCTGGAGGAGCTAGCACATGAAGGGAGCAAAGGAAATTACAACTATTGAAGCTTATAAACCAAGAACAATGACTGGAAACTTTTTTTTTTAATTGTGCTTGGTGTTGGATAGGCTTATGCTTTAAGGGCAGGTAGAAAACATGAGGTTTATTTCAACTTTACATTTTTAATGTTCTCTTCTAAAGAAAAGTTGTCAGTCTGATATAGATACATATTACGCAAATGCTTTGCCTCTTCAAAATTTAAGACCACATTTACCTATGTTGATTTTTGATTTTCCAATTTTGATTTAACTCTTTACCACACAATCCCGAGTTTTAACAACCCTGAGAAAGAAGCCTTTTGAAAACGTGGGAAAAGGAGACAATGCTGGCAACCAGCATTTTCTCCTTTTCAGACAATGTTTTCTACCCTTCCCAAAACAAGTTTTAATTTTTCATTTGAATTTATTTTGTTGTCTGCAAGTGCTTTCAATTTACCAGTGTAAAATTTTGTCTTGTGGTAAAGAGTTAAGACAGTTTTTTTAAGAATGATATGTAAAAAACAACTTGGCCACACATTCACTAAGATGCCCATATCTTAGTCATCTGCAACATGTTTGTTTCAGGTGATAACCTAAGGCTACCAAGTAAAACTCATTGCACTTTTGTAGAGAGCTTAGATCAAGATCAAACTGCACAAACTGCAGTCTGATCTTGGATCTACTCTCAGATTTGTTGAGTTTTTCCAGGCAAAAAGACAAAAAGACCTTTGAAAAAACAATGCATGGGTTTTTAACATATACATGTAATTTAGCTGGAAGTTTTCAATTAATGGTTTTTACCACTGGCTGTGGTGTAAGGGTTAAATAGGCAATATCAGGCCTTTGCATGCTTCCTTTGCCTTCTTTCATACTTTACCATCACTACTTTCAGTCATTTTAAATAGACTGAGAGAGGTCAGTCAGTATTATAACCTATAGGAATAGTTGAGAGTGGTTTATGATGACTGCTAGATTGTGTTGCTTCAGTGATATCCCAGACACCTTAAACCTTGTAATGTGATACTTCTGTTACCAGCATTGAACCTGTTTTATTATTTACATGTTTACATATTTACATGTTCTTGTATTTACAGTTTTATGACCTGTATATTTTTGTTATTTTTTGTCATATTTATACTGTTGAGAAAATAATGTTTTAAATGGTATGCTGGGATCAGCTGTCTGTCCATCTTTTCATCCACCCGTCTGTCTGTCTTTCTGTTGCCACGCAGATTGTATACATGTACATTTGTGTTGCAGACTTCTTCCTCACTTTTTCTATCATTGAATCGAAACTTTGTACAACTGTGTTCTGTGTACATGACACAATCTTCAGATGTCTACTTTAATCCTTTACCAAACAGCAGAATTGTAGACTGATCCAAATCAAAAGCATTTGCAGAGGACCAACAAATGTTCCACAAATTAGGACATTTTTCAATGAAAGGGTAGAAAACATCAGGGGAAAAGGAGAAAATGCTGTTTATCAGCATTTTCTCCATTTTCCATAATGTTTTCAGAAGTCCTTTTCCTTGAGGTTGTTAAAACTTGAGATTGTATGGTAAAGGGTCAACTCTTTACCAAAAGACAAAATTTTAGTCTCATCCGAATTCAAAGCATTTGCAGACAACAAATCAAATGTGCTTCAAATGATGAAATTTGTCTTGTTGTTTAGAAAACATTATGGTAAAAGGAGAAAATGCTGTTTACCAGCATTTTCTCCCTTTCCCACATTGTTTCCAAATGCCTTCCTCCCCAGGGCTGCTAAAACTCGGGATTGTGTGGTAATGGGTGAAAGCATTAAGAATTTATCTCCCCTTTAACTAAGACATTTCTGTGCATAATGCACATTAGTTTTATACACCTGTCACCTCTAATTACCCATTGCCAATTGACATATGTCGACTAGTCCATGTTGAAAGCATTTCAGTCAAAAATTCAAATGCAGCTCAAATGATTACGTTGTCTTTGATAGGGCAGAAAATATTGTGGAAAAAGAGAAAGTGCTGGTTACCGGCATTTTCTCCCTATTTCCACAATGTTTTGAAAACGCTTCTTTCTCAGGGTCATTAAAATTCGGGATTGTGTGGTAAAGGGCTAAAGCACTTGGTGGGGTTTTGTGTCACTGTTCGTGACAGATCTAGTGTTTCTCTCTGTCAGCATTACTTTATCCATAGATCTGCTGCTAAGCTTATTGTGATATTATTTATGACTTATTTTGTAGAATAATTGTGTCTAAACAGCATTTATTATCTAATTTTGGTCTTAACTTTTTACTAGATGAATAAATTTTGGACTTACCCAAATTGAAAGCTGTTGCAGATGACAAATTAGATTTGGTCACCAGCATTTTTTCCTGTTCCTGCAAAGTTTTCAGAGGTCTTTTTTCCTAAGGTAATGGCTGGTAAAGAGTTAATGACAAAATTCACATCTATCGTATCCAATATTTCTTAGAGCATTGTGCGACCATCAGCATTTGTTTTTTCTTGATTCATCTTGCTTGTGCGCCAGACATCTACATTCCAACAGCAAACAGTGTGAACCCTGATCGTATGATGATCGATATCCACTTTTATAAGAAATGGGAATTAACCCTTTACCAAGCAGTCCTAGGTTTTGATGACCCCAGGGTGGGAAAGGCTTTCGAAAATTTTGTGGTAAAAAATAGAAAATGCTGGTTAACAGCATTTTCTTCTTTTCCCACTATGTTTCTACCCCAAAATAGGGCCGCATCCCATTGTTATAGCCATTTAATTTGTCATCTGCAAATGTTTTCAATTTGGACAAGTCTAAAGTTTTGATTTTTGGTAAAGACTTAATGGGTCTAGCACTTCACTGTGCAGGCAAATTTTAGTACTTTAAAAAAAAGATAGTTACAAATGACATAAAAGGCAAACTTTTAACCCTTTACCACACAATGCCGACTTTTAACGACTCTGAGGAAGAGGCTTTTTGAAAACATAGTGGGAAAAGAGGAAAATGCTGGTAACCAGCATTTTCTCCTTTTCCCACAATGTTTTCTACCCTACCAGAGAAAAATCCAATCATTTGTGCCACATTGAAATTGTCATTAGCAAATGCTTTGAATTTGGAGTGGTCTGAGATTTTGTTTTGTGGTAAAGGGTTAAAGGAGAGGAAAATGTTTTTTTTCCATTAGTATTTTTTAAAGCATTGTTGGAAAAGTACCATTTGCTTTCAAGTATGAAAATCATTGTGAAAAAAAGGAGCAAGCACTTACTCCTTTTCTCACAACGTTGTCCCACTGCATTTGTGGTTTAGGAGGTAGTTGAAACATTCTGCTTGACATATGATTTATTTTTGCCAAAAGATTCAAAGACAATTGTATCTACCACAGCATTAAAGATCCACACACCTTATACATTAATACAGTAAAATCTTGACCTTTTATACATTTGAAAGTGTATAATGTACCATGTTTAACTCTTTAGCAAAGGACAAAATTTTAATGTAGTCCAAATTGAAAGCATTTGCAGACGACAAATGAAAAGTGGCGGAAATGGTGAAAGTTGTCTGTAAAAGAGTAGAAAACACTGTGGGAAAAGGAGAAAATGCTGGTTACCAACATTTTCTCCTTTTCCCATAATGTTTTCAAAAGGCTCTTTCCTAAGGGTCGTTAAAAGTCATGATTGTGTGGTAAAGGGTTAAGTCTTTACCACACAATCCACAGTTATAATGACCTTAAGGAAGGAGTCCTTTGAAAACATTGTGGGAAAAGGAGAAAATGCTGGTAACCAGCATTTTTCTCCTTTTCCCACAATGTTTTCTACTTTATGAAAGACAGAAATCATTTTTGAGCCACATTTAATTGTCATCTGTAAATGTTTTCAGTTTGGTTGAATCCAAAATTTCGTTGTTCGATAAGAAATGAGAATCACTGTTCATCCGTCTGTGTTCCCATCTTAACCCTTTACCAAATGATCGTGCTGAAGGAGGCTTTTGAAAACATTGTGGGAAAAAAAGAAAATTCTCTTTTTCTCACAATGTTTTCTAGACTTTTGGGATAAAATCTTATCATTCTAGCCAGATTTGATTTGTTGTCTGCAAATGCTCTCAATGTGGATGAGTCTAAAATGTCATTTGGTAAAAAGTTTACTCCTTACCACACAATCACGAGTTTTAACAACCCTGAAGAAAAAATCTTTTGAAAACATTGTGGGAAAAGAAGAAAATGCTGGTAACCAGCATTTTCTCCTTTTCCCACAATGTTTTCTAACGTTCCCAAAACAAATTACTATTTTTGAGTCTCATTTATTTTGTCGTCTGCAAATGCTTTCAATTTCGACTAGTCTAAAAATTTGTCATCTGGTAAAGAGTTAATCCTTTAAGTGCCAAAACAAGGGGACATTTCGAGAAGGAAGGAAAAACTTCCAATACACTTACATGGCTGCCTCTGCCTCTGACATACCAAGCAAGACATCACACTATAGATCCACAAAATCCATGTTGTCTAACAGCTGACTGAATCATGAGGTAGAATGGTCTTTGGACATGCAGAAATTGACCAATTAAAAAGTCGCAACCCAGGTCAGCCTGCGCAGTTTGCGCAGGCTGACCTGGGTTGAAACTTTTTGCAAATGCATTAAGCCCCCTTTCACAGAGCATGGCTCAGTTATGTTTGTTATTGTAAATACAGGATTATAGTGCATGTTCTGGGCTGTCTAGTCTAGATCTACACTACCCACAAAACCAACAGAAGTATTCTTTAGCAATCTGTGCTTTTATATTTTTGTCTTTGAAAATTTGTTATGACTAAAGATTATCATGTGTTATTCAGATCATGGATTTATTTTTAGCCCTTTGAGCACTAAGCACATCTTATATATTGATTTTTGCAGATAGTATAGATCAAGATCAGACTGCAGAGGAAGTGCAGTCTGACCTTATATCTGCACTGTCAGCTAGTTTGTAATGTATTCTGGCAAAACAATTTCCGAATGGCAATGTTTTTGTGTGTTTTTCAGAATTAAAAGGGTCCATTCCAACAATTCTGTGCTCTAAGGGTTAACTTTTTTCCTAGAGGTTTACTTATATTTACTGCTGATTGTATTAGATACTGAAATAAAATTATTTTCAACTCATAATGTGTTTTGCTATTTAATTCTGAAAGTCTATTTTCGAATGTTGTCCAAAGCAGGGGCCTGAAAAGGTGATATCGTATGTTGTAGAGGTTAAATCTCATTGTACACGTAAATAGAAAAGTGAAATTGAATTAACCCTGTCCCAAACAAGCCCTGGTTTTCATGTGTCTGCAGTACAAGTCTTTTGAAAACACTGTGGGAAAAGGAGAAATTGCACGTAACGAGCAATTTCTCCTTTTCCCACAGTGTTTTCTACCCGTTTTGAGACCTTTCTGCCGTTTTCGTCAAATTTAAAATTGTCGTCTGCAAACTCTTTCAATTTGGACCAATCCAAAATTTGTCGTTTGGGAAAGGGTTAAACATTGGATGAAAGTTGGAAGAAACTTTCATTAATTCTTTATCAGACAGCAATGATTTAATACCATAAGTAGGGCTACTACAGGTTGATATTTGTTTAACTCTTTACCAAACGACAAAAATTTAGACTGGTCCAAATTGAAAGCATTTGCAGAATACAAAATAAATGTAATTGAAAAACTGAAAATTGTTTTGGGTAGGATAGAAAACATTGTGGGAAAAGGAGAAAATGCTGGTTACCAGCATTTTCTCCTTTTCCCACAATGTTTTCAAAGGACTTCTTTCACAGGGTCGTTAAAAGTCGGGATTGTGTGGTAAAGAGTTAAGCAAAATTAAATGATCTCTGTTATTAGTTAATTGATAGGCGGGCAAATGGATGGATGGGTGAATGGATGGATGGATCAAGTGACAGAGTTGGTTTTTGTCAATTTTCATGAGCTTGTTGAAGTTTGGAACTCTTGAAGCACTGATTACAGAAATATCTTTACCCAGTTAGAAAATAATATAAACACAATCTAATTTCAAGGGTTTTCTTTGCCAGGATTTAAACCATGCAAAATAGCAAATCTAATTTGTCTGCAAAAACAGCTAAAGTTGTGCCAAGTACTCTATAGATAAAGGTTAACTGGTCAGCCTGCTTGCTACTTTATTAACTTCTTATGTCTACCAAAAAATCCTGGATTTTAAAGACCCTGAGGATTTTTGAAAACAATGCGCAAGTGTTATCTCCATTTTTCAAAATATTTTGTATCCTTACAGACAAATTCCATCATCACAGGACAATCGCTATTTAACCATGGCATTATTTGCTTTAGAAACGGTAAAAACTATCAGTATTATGATTTTTCTTAAAAAGAAATTGATAATGTTTTAAATCCTCGAAAACAATTCACAAAGCCGCGAACACAATGTATATTTGCAATCGAAATCGGCAGCCAGCTCTCTTCCCCCCTTATCAGCTGAATTTTATGGTCGAAGGGAAGTAAGAAGTACAGTACTAATTCATTAAGCTTCCAGTTGTTGCCTCCCTTGGTTTTGAGTCAGAAGTGGGGTTATCAGGGGAAGTAACTATAAGTGCCAGAATATGTTGTAGGTTTTTGCGATTACCATCTAAACTGCCGTATTTGTCTGTAGCTTAAATGGTAGATTTATCAACTCTTATCCATTCACTATCAACCTTTCCTCTAGATTGTTTTCCTCGCCTAATCAGGGATCGTATATTACGATCCCTGGCCTTATACAGCAAGTATATAGGTAACCAATCTTTCACGACAGGATGTGATATAAAAGACATTACGACGGGCTAATACAGCTAATCTAGCTTATCCAAAGAAAACAATAGTCACAATAGCCTGTACCAGTTGTATAAATTTATCCGCACATGTAAAACGAGACCCAGTTTACCTTTCCTTACAGCTTACGTATTAATGAAATGTGTCATTTAAGGGAAAAAAAAAAAAAAAACGGTATCCATGTTTCATTATGAAATAATATTTCGCATAGAAACCAACGGAATGCAATATGTTGAATTGATGGTTTGGCAGGAGGAAAAATCTATAATCAAACTTGCATATATAGGGGAATTTCGGCTCAGTTTACAAATTTTATCATCTAAGGGAGGTAAAAAATTCAACACTAATCCTATATGTTTGTCGTTGTTGCCACCCTTTGTGGTGAGGATGGGGGAGTACCAAATGTCGCCTTTTTTCCGCAATAAAAAGCCGAGATAATGAGTGTCAGTAACTCAAAAATATGTCTTATCCGTTGTAAATATCTTTTATATATCTTTTTATGTGTCGATTATGTTGTAATTTTTCAACAATATCAGGGTTTTGCCATTTCTCCAATTGAGGAACCTGTCGTCGGTCCAGCCTTCCAGCCCCCCCCCCCCCCCCGCCAATCTCGAAGGTACAAGTACCACTCGTCACAACTCGGCCGATTCCGTACCTACATCTAACCTCGTCTGTATAAAGGAGACTTCCATTTTGAACTACCAATCACATGATCTTAAACATGGCGGCGCCCTTGTAGATCGCTTAGCAACGACATGAACAACCACTGTGAAGTTATTCACTTCTATCGATCTGTCGATGAAAGCTCCTAACGGAATTGATAAACCACGCTAAAAATTGAATGTACAAACTGTTTGCCGACTGAAATACTCTTAGAAAGATAACGATAGAAAATTTACTCATGTGTTCTTTCTAAAGAGGAGCCTTACAATTTCAATAACGGTAAAGCGGTGTGCTTCCGGAGATGTGCGAAATGTACCGTGTAGGTGCATATCAAGCTACATGATACAGCCGAGGGATTTGATCACCGGATCACCCGAGGTATGCCGAATGGTACAAGTACGAGATTAATTTCTGGGTTTATCGTTGTTGTCGCCCTTTGTAAGAATCAGGGGGAGTAACTCTAAAGAGCGTTTAAGTGTCGTTCCTTTTCGCGATAAACAGCATATGAGTACATATAATATTCATGTTAATTGAGTTGTTACTAGTTTTATCAAATAACATGTGTAATAAATTATTGAATAATATCTCGGGAATTACTAGAAAGGTATCAGCCAAACGTAATGTATGTGGATAATTTTTGACGGTGTCGCTGAGTCATTGAACGGTAAGGGATGATTTATCTTCTCTTTTAGGTTGCTCAAAATGTGATGTGAAGCGCCATTTTTCTGTAATTATTTGCTGGAAGCATTCAATAATGTGTTCACATATATAAAAAACATTTCTGTTTGTTACAAGTTCGTTACAATACAGTTAAATCAGTAATCAGAGACCACCAAGGGAAGAGAGGAAAAGTGGTCTCTCACAACAAGTGGTCGCTAAGAGCAAGTTCAATTTGAATAATCTAAGGAAAAATGTCCTTGTAGCACAGTGGCATGCTTAACACTTAATCAAACAATCCCATAGTTTTACAGCCCAAAAGAGAAAGGCTTCTGAAAACTTTAATGGAAAAGGAGAGAATGCTGGTAACCAGCATTTTCTCCTTTTCCCATAGTGTTTTCTAACCATTCAACAGGCAATTTTTATCCTTTTGTGCCATATTTTTTGTCATCTGGCAGTTCTTTCAATTTGGACAAGTAGAATTTTTTTTTTTTTTCATTTTGTACAAGGGTTAATCTATGCATCTCGGTATACAGCAGATATGTATATATGATCCCGGGTTACAGATTCATCTGTATTTGAGTCATGCTCTGTGAAAAGGGGGCTTAGTACATCTGCGAAAAGTATCGGCCCAGGTCAGCCTGCACAGTCTGCGCAGGTTGACCTGAGCCAAAACTTTTCGCTATTGGTCAATCTTCTGCATGTCGAAGGACCAGAGTATATCCCATGAATCAGTCAGTTATGCAAAACAGCTTTTATAGATCCATAATTATGTGATGACTTGCTTGGTATCATGCATCACGGAATTGAATTAAGCCCTGTTTTGCCAGAGCATTGCTCATTTATAGATACATAAACTTTATCATCATGTTACCCCTGAAAGTGCCATAATTCCCTTTCTGGATAATGTTGATCGACCAACATCATTAGCTTTTAGAGCTGTATGGCAAAGGAGTAATTATTGGGGGAGCAGGGGAATTTGGTTGTGACTGTGTGTATTGTATTTCATTTTAACTCTTTACCAAACAATAATTTTTTAATTTGTCCAAATTGAAAGCATTATGTAGACAACAAATTAAATATGGCTCAAAGGATGGGTTTGTCCTTGAAAGGTTACAAAAAGTTGTGGGAAAAGAAGAAAATGCTGGTTACCAGTAGTTTCTTCTTTCCCAAAAGTTTTAGAAGCCTTTTTCTCAAGGTTGTTTTAAACTTGGGATTGTGTGGTATAGGATTAAACAGATGTCTGTCAGTTGTTCAACTTTGTAGAAATTTCAGCTGTCAAATTTCTTACTTTTTCTACCAATCTGTCAATGCAATACTAGATTTCTTGGTAGTTAGAATAAGTAATCGCTTCAAATGAAATGCCTGTAAGTGGATTGACGCGACAAAGCCTCGCAATTTTTTGATGCCAGCAGAGATGATCATGCATGTATATACATGTATATAAACCTTGGTGCCAGGAACATGGTGGAAGTTGCTTTTGCTTGGGTGAGACTATTTTCATATTCATAACAAATTAAAAGCTAATTAAAAAAACTAGTTCAATAAGTACTTTGTTGCTTTGTCACTAAAAAGCAGGATTTCTTGAAGGTACGTTTGGGCTTGTGTCCTAGTCCATACCCTTTACAAAACAATCTTGAATATTAACAACCCTTAAAAGAAGGCTTTTGAAAACATTAGGAATAGGAGAAAATGCTGATTACCATTATTTTCTTCTGTACCCTGTGATGCTTTCCACCCTTTTTTAATCAAATCCAATTTTTTGAGCCGCAATGACTTTGTCATCTGCAAATGGCTTGAAACTTGACTAGCCAAAAATTTTGTTGTTTTGCAATTTTTTTCCCTATCTTTTACCAATAAACTAAAGATGTCAGTGTTTAGGTCAAAATTTTGATAATGTTATGCTAGTGACCTATGATAAAACTGCATGAAGTTTCTCTTGACATGCAGGTCAAATAGAAGCTATTTTATATCTGCTACAGTAGGCTAAAGGTTCATTGTATTTAATTTTTTTGTCATGAAATTGATAAGATAACAGTCTTGAAACGTTTGATTATGTTGTGAGGCCCAATAATGTACTTCTATGATGTTGAAAGTATCTGTTGGCCACTCAGTTGGAAGCCAATAATTACGTACTGCTAGCGGTTCAAGGGAGGTAACTCGTATGGGACTATTCAATATGCCTGTAGCTGTTGCCTCCCTTTTTTTGAGAATTTTCAAGGGAGCTTACTCTTAGAGTTTATAATTGTTGTCAGTTTTCGCGGTTAAAATCCCCGATAAACAAACGATGGTAACAACACTAAAACACCACGTTTATGATGATTGTAGTATTACTTTTGTCTTATTTCAAGATTTGAAGAATGCTAAAGATATACGACAGAGCGTCATAACCGGAGAATTTGAGGCGACGCTTCTTAAAACGTCCATGGTAAGTGCTTGAAGTTGAAAACCGATCAACTTGATATTTTTTCTCTCTCGAAAGGAAACGATTAAGTTCAACTTTGAAAGTCTTTTCGACACGGTTTTAAGATGTTTTAAATAAAAAATGTCTATTGAAAGAAAAATCATGTTGACACCACGAGCGCCAGTGGTTGACATTGGGTTCAATAATAAAATTTTATGTAACCCAGATGTAGTTTACAAACTGCACAGAAAGTGCAGGCTTATTTTGTATCTACAGTGTCAGATATAGTGAGAATATTCCATAAAAAAGAACTTTAAATTGAAGTATTTGGACGTTTTTGCCATTTATCTTGAAGGTACCATTATTAGCTCTGCTGTTTACAGAGAAAACGTCGAGGTATTATCATAGCTCTGTCGTCTGTATCGTCGTCCTCGTTCAAAAACTTTGACAGTTTATCACATATCTGTCATTACTTAAGTTATTTACTTCAACCTCATACTTAACTAGATATTAGCTATCAAATGGGAAACCCATACAACAAGGGCAGGTAACCAAATATTTTTGACACAGTCATGATATATGCCCCTTTTTCGACTTAGAATTTTCACTCAAAATCAGTCTATTTCTAAAAGCAGCTGCAGCCAAGCTCTGACAGCAGCTTGTGGTGCTCTTGTTTTATTTAGCAGTTTCAGAAACCTTAAGTTTCATCTGCTTCATGTCATTTTTGTCTTTCCCAGTATTTGTCAACTTGCACAAACCCCAAGTTTGATTATTAATCCCATGTAATTTTTGCTTTTTTTGTCAAGTATTTCAAACTTGAAAACTATGTATGAGCCATGCTCTGACAAAAGGGGGCTTGATGCATCTCTATGATGCATTGTACCAAGCAAGTCATTACCTAATCAAGACACTGTAAAACCAGTTCAGTCTAACAATCGACTGGATCCGGATGTAGAATGTTCCTTGGACATGCAGAAAATTCACTAACAGCAAAAAAGTTTCGACCCATGTCAGCCTGTGCGGACTGTGTAGGCTGACATGGGTCAATACTTTTTGCAGATGCAATAAGCCCCCTTTTCACAGAGCATGGCTTATATAAATAAACACTTTTGTATTGAGCAAACAAAAATTGTGTTTTAAACTTTGTAGATAGCAGATCCATTCCATGTTACAGTAGCAGCAAATAGAGCAATCCATCTCCATAAAACTGAAAAGATGACAACTAAAAATGTTCACTCAGAAGTGCTTTTCTGTTTATCACCAAGCAAAAATGTAAGTAATACATGCAGAGCTCCAGATAGAGGGAGTGATTTTGATTTCAAAATTGAAAATATTAATTATTCTCCACTAAACCCTATGTTATGGGCACTCATTAGAATCGTCTCATCGAGAGGATTCTAATGAGTACCCACAACATAGGGTTTGGAAGAGAAATAATGGATTTAGAATACCATCACTCCCCCTTATCTGTAGCTCTGCATATTGTTTGCTGCATTTTTTTTCTTGATTAACTCTTTACCACACAATCTCGACTTTTAACAAACTCGAGGAAGAAGCCTTTTGAAAACAATGTGGGGAAAAGGAGAAAATGCTTGTCACCAGCATTGTTTTCTACCCTATCAAAGAGAAATTCCATCAGTTGAGCCACATCTAAATTGTCGTCTGCAAATGCTTTGAATTGGGACAAGTCTACATTTTTGTTGTGTGGTAAAGGGTTAACCTTTAGCGTCAAAGAAATCCAATAGACACTTTCAGACTGGGAAAAAGACCCAAATATTTGCACTTTCCAGGTTGCTCTTGTCCAAGATGTCTCAGCAAAGTAACCAGTACAGATCAAAGATCAGGCTACATTTTTTATGTGGTCTGATCTTGATCAGCACTATCTGCAAAATCAATTATGGCTGTGAAAAGCACTTTAAGGGGTAACCCGTACTAGAGGATAAAATTTTTGGCTGGTGGCACATTGAAAATATTTGTAGATGACAATTCTGGATGGAATTGTTTTGTGTGAAGTAACAATATTTGACACAGCTTTGCACTCTATTTCACTTTTCACCAAAAAAGAAATTCAGTGGAAAAAGCAACTAAAGCAGTAAAATAGAGTTGGTATCTGCCTGTGTTGCTCTTATTTAGATGTGAGTCATGGTCTGTGTAAAGTTTAATGTAACCCCGCCCCGCCCAGTCCCCACACACACCACCACCACAGTGTGGGTTACACTGGAATCAGGTCGTCTCTATATCCATAGGCAAATTTTTGTGACCTGTTCTTCTACAATGGAAATTTAAATGGAAGTGGTACCTACCAATGGACCTTGTACATGTGCCATTTTTATTAAAAATGGTTGACTCTTACAAGAGTTATGGCCCTTTCAGTTTTTTCCCAGATCCAGTGACAAGATGAGTGTTTGTCGGTCAGCTACAGTTCTAGTTAGGCCTCAACTCTTTACCACATGACAAAATTTTGGACTTGATTATCAAGTTATAAAGGTGAGTGCAGACAAAAAATAAATGTTAAAATGATTTTTGTCTTCGATGTGGTAGAAAATGTGGGTAAGAGAAAATGCTGGTTACCAGCATTTTTCTTCGGTTTCAACAATGTTTTCAAAAACCTTCTTTCTTTGGACTCATTAAAACTAGGGTTTATGTGGTAAAGAGTTAAAGACATAGTCTTACTTGTGGAGTAAAACTTTAAAACAATAATTTTGTTTTCAGATATCAGATTCATTTCGAAAGTTTGGGATGAGTGACAGTGACGAGTCTGTGTTTGTCGTTATACTCAATGACTCTGATGGAAAAGTGCTGGAGACAGTGAAAGCTAAAGTGGATGGTACAGTGGCAGCAGTAGATCAAGTGACAAAATTTACAGATGTTCCGGCACTTCAAAAGGTATTGGATAATAGATATATCCTAACCCTTTACCACACAATCACAACTTTTAACGACCCTGAGAAAGAAGCCTTTTGAAAACATTGTGGGAAAAGGAGAAAATGCTGGTAACCAGCAGTTTCTCTTTTTCCCACAATGTTTTCTACCTTTCAAAAAAACAAATTTCAAATTTTCAGTCACATTTATTTTTTCGTCTGCAAATGCTTTCAATTTGGACCAGTCTAAAATTTTGTCGTTTGTTAAAGGGTTAATTAAACCTCAGAGCACCTTTTACAACTTTAGTTGACTTTACTGCCAGTGTAGATAAAGGCTTGTATTCACCAACCAGTCTTAAGAACATTCTTGGTCTTATTCTAGATTTAGAACGTAACACAACTCCAGATTGGCTAAACCATTTGGTTTTCCCAATCAGAAGTTGTATTACTTTCAAATTTAGTGCTAGGACAGTCTGGACAAGTGCTACCTTAGGACAGTTTTGGAGGTCTTTCGACTAGAGTGAAAACTTCTCCTAGGTTTATTCAGTGCTTTAAGGGTTGAAATTACTGAATGCTAGTCTTTATCCTTGTGATGTTGGTAGATTGTTGCCAGGTCCCTGTAGCTTGACTAGTAACATTTAGGTCTTAGGTCTAGTAATACAGCATGTGTCATTTTAACTCCTTCAGCGCCAAGTACTGTATATAAACTTGACATTTTTGTGGCGGCTGAAAATACAACATGCTGAAACTCACATTTTTATCTTCTAGGCTCCACAAAACAAGTGTATGTTGCAGATCTAGAACCAGACTGCAGGTTATGTGCAGTCTGATCTTGACCTATACCCTCTGCAAAAGCATTCAATCTGATCTTGACCTATCCCTGTTTTTGCCTATGGCATTAAAAAAAAGTTGAACCCTGGGCTGGCCAAAAATGTGTGAAACCGCATTAAATGTAGTCCACATCTGCTTTCAATATGAACAAGCCTGAAATTTTGTTATTCATTAGAGTTGAAATTAGGCTGTGTGTTAATGGGTTATTAAGTTTTTGATAATCTATTTATAGACAGATATTCATAAATCTGGGGCATATTCTCCATTTATTCTAAATGGTACTCTCAGTCTTGTTCTCAAATTACACATGAAAGTCACACAATTACTTACTGGCTAAAATATTTGATTTAGCCAATCAAAAAATGTTTTACTTTTTAATGTAGAAAATCATTGAGAATGGCTGGTAAACTGGGCTCGTTGTAAATAGTGTATGATTCTTCTATTTCAGATTTATAAAGTAACAGACTTAGAATTATCAACCTCCAGTCTAAATGATGTTATCACAGCAAAGATTGCCAGCAAAGAATTTGTGACTATCTGATAAACCTGCATATCAACACTTAACCAAACAATCTGGTGTTTTCTAGACTGAGGAATTTGGCTATTGAAAACATTGCAGGGAAAGAAGAAAATGCTGGTAACCAACATTTCTTCTTTTCCTATGATGTTTTCTACCCTATTCAAACACCAACTCAGTCATTTCAGTCTCTTGCAGTTTGCTGTCTGCAAATGATTTGAATATCAACAAGTCAAAAAATATGTTGCTGGTATAGAGTTGAACCAATGACTGATGTTACACACTTATACATTCATTAAGAAATGATAATGTGGACTTGATGGTTTCCCGGTGATGCTCTGAATAATTCAAGTAAAATACTGGACTCTTTGTTTGCACAGTGCTAACTTTGTCTTCATTGAGACGACACAGAGATTTTACATTTAATTTCAAATCATTTGAGCCATGCTCTGTGAAAAGGGAGCCTAATGCATCCGTTAAAAAGTATCAATCCAGGTCAGCCTGTGCAGTCCGCGCAGGCTGACCTGAACCAACTTTTCGCTATTTGTCAATTTTCTGTATGTCAAAGGACCAGTCTACCTCTTGATTTAGACAGTTGTTTGAGAAAATGGATTTTATGGATCCATGGTAACATGACGGCTTACTTGGAATCATCCAGCACGGAGATGCATTAAGCCCCTTGTTGCCAGAGCATGGCTCATTTGTATTATGCTTATTTCATAGCCCCCTGAAACAAATATGCTGCAGAAAACATCTTTTTAAGTTATTGGTATATGGTATTAATCAAGCTTTATCATAAACACATATGAAAACACTGTGGCAAGGTGAAATTTCTTTTTATGAATAAATTCTCCTTTTGCCACAATGTTTTCAAAAGTAGACTGCGGCAAGATCAATCAAGAACATCTGCTGGTTATTATGAATTAAGACCCTTCACACCAATTACTAGACAAAGCACTCGGTTCTTATGAAACTCTGGAAACACATGAATAGGTGAGCTATTGCTGTGATAAGACTGACATAAGGTTGAAAGCAGCATAAAAAACCCATTCAGTCAGTTGAAATGGTTAACGTAAATGATCAAATAAAATGATGAAAAATGAAGCATAATTTTATGTTTAAAACCGTTTCATTCAAACTTAACATTAAGTGGAATTACACAAACAGAATTCTTGGCTTGTTTTAGACTCCACCAGCGGCCCAGTCTGTGTTCCTGTCCAATTCCAGCTATCAGAAATTTGCCATCTCTAGAAAATTGTAGTGAATTCACAAAACCAGTCTGTAATGAAAGAAATAAAATGTATTTACTACAGTGATTATTTGTGTTTGAGTTTATGCCATACTAGAAGACTTTTTAAAACATTGTGAGAAAAGGAGAAACCAGTATTATCTCCTTTTTTACAATGTTTTCTAACCTATCATTTGAACAACATTTAAATTGTTGTGTGCAATTGTTTTTAATTTGAACAAGTCTAATATCTTGTTACATGGTAAATGTATTCAAATGTGCACAAAAAAGAAATAAAGCAATAAAAGCATTACCTATTCTAGGTTCTTTCATTTTAAGCCTCATCTCTGTGTGAAACTGATTTCACTCCTTACAAAAGACACCTTTGTCTATATGACCCTTGGAAGGTTTTTGAAAAAATTGTGGGAAAAGGAGAACATGTTCTTTACCAGCATTTTCTTCTTTTCCCACAATGTTTTCTGCATTTTCACAGACAATTCCACACCAGATACTCTGTCTTCATGTGGTTTCCAAATTTTGCCATGAGGCTAAGTTTTAAAAGGACTATCCATGCAATATCAGCTGAGACTTTAGATTTCCATATGCGGGTGGGGTAGGGTTTGATCTTAGTTTTACTAAATGAAAATAGTATGATTACTTACAACTGGGACAGAAAAAAGAGTTTCTAACTTCTTATGATCTGACCTACATTTCCATAACCTGATGCTACCATCCTTGGAACCTGCTTGATAAAAATAAGGATAAATGTTTCTTTAGTTACCATGCCAAATAACACTTAGAGCACTGAACAATATGAAATTGAATATGTAGATCGTGAAAAGTTTACAATTTAGTGGGCAATTCAAAGAGCAATCTTGCCAGAATATTTCACAAAATGGCACAAAGTGCAGATTCAAGATCAGACTGCATGTTTTGTGCAGTCTGATCTTGATCTACACTTTCTCCAAAGGCAGTCGGAATTTGATCTACACTCTCAGCAAAAGCAAAGCAAATTGTGCTTAGGAATCAAAGGGTAAATAACAAAAGAGAAAAACTTAAATAATTCATTACCACACAAATTCTAAGCTTGAATGCAATGAATGCACTTGGGGACAACAAATCAAATGTGGCTCAAATTCACCCTTTACCACACAATCCCCAGTTTTAATGCCCCGTGAGAAAGAAGTCTTAACTCTTGAAAACATTGTTAGAAAAGGAGAAAATGCTGTTAACCAGCATTTTCTCCTTTTCCCACAATGTTTTCTACCCTTCCAGAAGCAAATTTCAATTTTTGAGCCAAATTTATCTTTAAGTCTGCAAATGCTTTGAATTTGGACGGGTCTAAGTTTTTGTCATTTGGTAAAGGGTTAAGAGGTTTATATGTGATAGGTTAGAAAACGTGGGAAAAGGAGAAAATGCTGGTTACCAGCATTTTCTCCTTTTCCCACAATGTTTTCAAAAGCTTTCTTTCTCAAGGTCATTAAAAGTTGGGATTGCGTGGTTGGCGAGTTAATACATTTGCAAAGAATATCAATCAGCATTTCCTCCCTTTCCCACAATGTTTTCAAAAAAGCTGTCACCATTAAAATTGTTAAAACTCGACATTGTGTGGTAAAGAGTTAACAAAACGATTTGCAAGACAGAATAAAACATAATTGTCATTTCCTTTTATAATCCTCCTTTGACTGCCAAGATTTCCAACACAGTCGAATTCTTCACAACTTTCCTTTTAAACTCTTTTAGAGATGATAAAATTATAAAAATTGTATCCGAATGCAAACCACTTGCAGATGGCATCATAAATGTGGCTGAAATTATGAAATTTATTATTGTAAGGGTAGAAAAAATTGTTGGAAAAATCAGAACAATGCTGGTCACCAGTATTATCTCCATTTTCCACAACATTTTCAAAAGCCTTTATCCTCTCGGTTAGAAAAAGAATTATTTGGTGAAGAACTAACATACGACACAAATGTGTTGTATTTACCTGAAGCAATGAGGTCAGAATTGTGAAGGGCTGCCACAGAGGTGATCCAGTTTTCCTCAAACTTTGTGGCAGTGCTCTCTAAAGTTCCCTCCGAACCTTGTCTGTGACTTGAGTGAGCATTTCTCACTGTAAATGTGGGTTTTTTCTTCATAACACTCCAAATAGATATTGAACTGAAATTAGAGACCGATTATGCAGTGCAGGCTATAAATCCTTTGAAAAACAAACCAGAGAAAGTAGTGAGTAGTACATGCAGCTAGGTCCCATGTATGTATTACCTGCTAACTTCTCTGAATGAAAGTTTTATATGGGCCATCTCTGTAAAAAAGTAGTTAACCCTTTACCAAACAACAAATATGTAGTCTGGTCCAAATTGAAAGAATTTGCAGACGGCAACTTAAATGTGGATGAAATGATGGAATTTGAATTTGATAGGGTAGAAAACCTTGTGGGAAAAGGAGAAAATGCTGGTTATCAGCATTTTCTCCTTTTTCCCCACAATGTTTTCAAAAGCTTTCTTTCTCAGGGTCATTAAAAGTCGGGATTGCGTGGTTGGCGAGTTAATACATTTGCAAAGAGTATCAACCCATATCGGCCTACAAAGTCCCCCGCAGGCTGACATGGGTCAAACACTTGCTACTGGTAAATTTTCAGCACTGCAAAGGACCATTCTAGCTCATGATTCAGTCAGGATTTATGACAAAATGAATCTATATCATTCCGTGATGACTAGCTTGGTATATTCCATTACAAAGACGCACCAAATCCCCTTTTCCTAGAGCACTGCTCTTGTGTTTTCAGAGTTCTAGGGAGTGTTTAAGATACATATATGTGATACGTGGCCCTTTAAAACTTTACCACACAATCCTGAGTTTTAACGAGCTTGTCATCTAATAAAGGATTAGCTGGTAACTACTGGTCAGCAATTTATTCTGCAATTAATACAGATCAGAAGGTAACAAAAAGCATGAAAAACAGGAACTTTATATTTTACAGAAATATTTGTCTCTGAAAGGTTGAACTTGTTTATAGAACGTCAGTAAAATAAAAATAGCCCCTCACTTGTCGTCTGTGCCGGATACAAAAGTCTGTTCATTCAGCAAAGCAACACAATCTATAGAACAACTGAAATGAAAAATTACGGAATAGGTCCACTTTGTATGAGAAATTACGTACACGTTTTTCATTGACTTTTTACAAGACAATAAAAAAGTTTAGACTGGTCCATTTTGAAAGCACTAAGTGGCAACCAATTAACTCTTCCAAACAACAAAATTTCAGAGTTGTCCATATTGAAAGTATTTGCAGAATGATAAACAAATTTCTTTTCAAATTATGAAATTTGTCTTTGAAAAAGGGAGAAAACATTGTTGGATAAAGAGAAAATGTTGGTTACCAACATTTTCTCACTTCCTCCACAATATTTTTTTAAGTTGGGAAAGTTTTTAACTCTTTACCAAGCGACAAAATTTTAGACTTGTCCAAACTGAAAGCATTTGCAGACGACAAAATAAATGGGACTGAAAAATTGCAAATTTGAAAATTGTTGTGGATAAACATTGTGGGAAAAGGAGAAAATGCTGGTTACCAATATTTTCTCCTTTTCCCACAATGTTTTCAAAGGGCTTCTTTTACAGGGTCGTTAAAAGTCAGGATTGTGTGGTAAAGGGTTAAAGCGGATCAAATGATAATATGTCTTTGACAAAATGAAAAGCTAAAGGGAAAAGGAGAAAATGCTGGTCAGTTTTCTTCTTTTCCCACAATGTTTTCAAACGGTTTCTTCTTCAGGGTCGTTAATACTTGGGATTGTGTGGTATGGAGTATAACACCTATTCATTCACATGGAATATCATGTGATATTCCTTCCTCTTCTATTGGCTCTGAGCTGAAAGAAAATTTTGCATAGTGACAAGTCAAACTTTTCGCATGTAGCAAGAAGAATTTACTTTCAGAACAATATAGAGGCAAGGTTATGAATACTGATTAAAATTTCCACACTATGTAATTTGTAATATATGGTTCATTTCTGAATTTTCCAATATAGACCTCACTTGGAAACGTTTTTTGTTTTCCCATGAAGCACTGGAACCAACAGAATGTGCTGTCTGATCTTGATCTATACTGTCTGCTACTTTGTTACATATACCTGGTGAAAAGAAGTTTAAAATAGCAATATGCTTGCTGTTTCTTTTAAACTGAAAGGGTCCGATTCATTAATTCTTTGATTTAAGGGTTTAATAGTGCTGTAACAACTTTGCAATAATTTCAGTACTTTAGTAAAGCTTTAAAAAAACAACAACAAAAAAAAAAACCACTTTCACTTACGAGGTATGAGCATTAAACACTAGTTGGGACTCCTCTATAATTTTCCACACTCTAATACTGCTGTCCCTCCCACCAGCTGTAATGGCTCTCTCTCTAGTTAAACTATCTATGGCTGTTATCTTATCTTCATGCCCAAATCTGGAATTATAAAGTTTCAATAAACAATAACACCGCATGCTGGTGCCAATGCTTGGCTACAGTTGATTATTTTCAGTGAGAATTCAACGTCAAAGAGGGGCATAACTGTGTCAAAAATGGTTATCTGCCTTTTTTGTATGGGTTCCCTTGTTGATAGTTAACAGCTTACTATAAGTTTGAAGTAAATATCTTTATTAATCATAAAATGTCAAAGTTTTTGAAAAATTCTAGGTCAAAAAGGGCTAAACTGTGTAAAAAATATTTTGATGGTTGCCTGACCCTGTTGCATAGGTTCTTTTTTTGATAGTTAACAACTTGTCCAAGTTTGAAGTAAATGTCTTTGGCAACAACAGAAATATTATGAAATGTCAAAGTTTTTGCATGACGATGACACTAGGGCTGCAATATCTAATAATTTTCTTTGAAAACAGCCAAGCTAAATATGCTGGAAACAATGGACACAATAACGGTTACCTGCATTTTCGCCATTTCTAATTTTTTCATTTTCTGCCTATCCAAAGATAAATTTCAATTTTTGGGTAAAAAATATTTTGTGGTCTGCAATTGCTTTCAAGATGCACAAGTCCATGATTTTGTCGTTCAGTAAAAAGTTGACTGCCACACATTGATTACTACATGGTTAAATAACCAAGATTTCACTAGCCATATAAACTGCAGTAGAAGTGTTATTTTTTCATTTACACACTTACAATGTTTCAACATAAGCTCGCTCGTCTACATTCCAGATTTTCACAGATCTGTCATGTGAACAACTATACAGCTGATGGGTGTCTTTTCTGAAGGTCAAACCCTGGAGGAAAAAGATCAGAATTTAGACAGATATTAATACAAAATACTGTAAAAGTATTCATCTGCATGTATGACTATGAAAGAGACAAATATTACCAGACTGGTTTTAAACACACAAAAAAGATTATATACTGGTGTTGTACAAATTTAAAAAAAAAAAAAAAAAAAACAGCTGACAACTCTGTAAGTGATCTCTGTAGAATATCAGTAATCATTATGATTAAAGGTTCAATATATGAATACATGTAAAAACATTGTAGCAAGAGAAGAAATCTGTGTGCAAGACACTTCAGAGCCCAAGCCTAGTACTGGCGGAACCCAGGAAATACATATGTGAACTGTTGCCGTGATATAACTGATCTAATGTTGAAAGTGGCATAAAACACCAATCATTCAATCAATCAATCAACGATGAAACCAAAGACACATGTCAATAAGTGAGCAGACTTGTGAAATGACTGAAATAATGTTGAAAGCAGTGCAAAACATCATTCAAACAATCAATCCTTTTGCCATAAAAATTTTGAAAAGTGATCAGCAGTCTCACAAACAAAAGTTGTCTGCAGGTAAGAATGTGTGAATGAATATGACAGGACTTTCACAATTTGATGATTTTGTCCTCTTTTCAGATGAAAAGGTTGTGTACAGAGATGAGAAAAATATATGGGCTGAAAGACTCATTCCACTCGGATCCATGCAGACACAAAAGCAAAGGTAAGACACCTATTTTCATTTCTTCAGACAGTGCATGGCTTACAGGTTCACTTTGCATGCTTTAGCTTCTTCTATGACCAAGTGTAGACAAAGATCAGAGTGTATATTCTACATCTTAACACAGATTTATAGTGCCAGTAAACAGTACTTTAGCAACAAGCATTTTCCCCGTTTTCCGTCACCCTTTATCATGCAATCAAGAGTTTTAACAACCATGAGGATGTTGGCTTCAGAAAACATTGTGAAAAAAAGAGAAAATGCTGGTGACCAGCATTTTCTTCTTTTACAACAATATTTTCTACCCTTTTCAAGACGAACTCCATCATTTGAACCACATTTCATTGGTCATCCGCAAGTGCTTTGAATTTGGACGAGTCAAAAATTTTGTCGTTTGGTTAAGGAGTTAATGTTTTCAACCCTTCCGAAGACAAATCCCATCATTTCAGCTATATTTATTAAGTTGTCAGCAAATGATTTCAATTTGGATAAGTTCTTAAATTTTGTTGTCGTAAAAGGTTAAATATACTTTTAAACTATCACCATCCTTGGTTCTTCAAAGATAGTATCAGAGCTCCAGATAGAGGGAGTAATTCTGATTTCAAAATTGAAAATATTAATCACTCTCCACTACACCCTATATTATGGGTACTCACTGGAAATGTGTCATCGAGACGATTCTAATGAGTACCCACAACATAGGGTTTGGAAGAGAAATAATGGATTTAGAATACTATCACCCCCCCCCTTCTTATCTGGAGGTCTGTAGTATATAAGAAGAATAACTTAGGTTACTGTATCTCTTGCACAACTGTCATTCCTAGTTAAAGTCTGAATAAATTTACAAAACAATTGAGAAGATGTATCTTAAAAATGTTGAACAAAAGACAAACCAACTAAAGCGCTGATATCTCTTATACTTATTCCATTGGGATGTAAAGGGCCAGTTAACTCTTTACCTAACGATTAAATTGTAGACTAGTCCAAATCAATAGCATTTGCAGATGACAAAATGATTGTGACTGAAAAAGTGAAATTTATTCTAGTAAGGGTAGAAAACATTGTGGGAAAAGGAGAAAATGCTGGTTACCAGCATTTTCTTCTTTTCCCACAATGTTTTCAAACGGCTTCTTTCTCAGGGTCGATAAAAGTCGGGATTGTATGGTAAAGGGTTAAGAACAAGTTTACTGTTAGGGAACAAAAAAAAAAAAAAAAAAAACTCCTTATCGGACAGTGTAGATCCAAGATCAGACTGCACGTTCTGTGCAGTCTGATCTTGATCTACACTGTCCGTAAAAGGTCAGTGAGTTTCACTTGGCTGTATAAGGGTTAATATCACTTGAATTACAAAGATAACCACTATAAAATAATAAATTTGCAATACACTTGACATGAGGTGTATCACAGTCATGTAAATTGAAACTATCAGTCTCTCTGAAATATGTTATGCTATAGTCTAGCAGGTGGCTATTGCATTCAGTCGAGATCTATACCACTTACAGAAACAGCCTGTCTGTGCCCTTTAAACGTATGTACCAATTCTAAACCATCGCCGTCCCATATGTGTATTAACTTGTTCACATCTCCAGATGCCTGCAGTGGATTGGTTAAAGTATGTCATACATTTTAACTCTATACCTAGCGACTGTATTTTGTATCATTTACAGACAATGAATTAAATGTCGTTTAAATGATTGGATTTATCATCAAAGTGTTAAAGAACATTGTAGGAAAAGGGACAATGCTGGTCACCAGTATCTTATCCTTTTGGTGTAAATGCTGTCTTCCGCAAGGTCATAAAAATGTGGTATCTTTTGATAAAGAGTTTAACCATTTACTATCCAATCCCCACTTTTAACAACTCTGAGAAAGAGGCCTTTTGAAAAAATTGTGGAACTGGTAACAGTATTTTCTCCTTTTCCCACAATGTTCTCTATCCTTTCGGGGACAAATTTCATCATTTGAGCCACCTTTGATTTGTTGTCTGCAAATGCCTTCAATTTGGACTAGTCTAAAATTTTGTCATTTGGTAAAGAGTTAATAATATAGATATTAATATTAATAATAACTGAAATATTGCCTATACCGACAATGCATTTAAAATCTGTGTGTAGAAGATGCATAAATATTTATAGTTTTATGCTTGGATTCAACTTAAGTTACCAAGAGGAAAGTTGAAAACACAAAAGTTACTAAAACCAATTTACTAACGAATTTGATTTTTACATGGACATGGAAATTCTATAAAAAATGCTCACTAAATATTTTCCATCGGATGATAAAGCAAGAGCAAGAATGTGTGAAGTGTGGCCAACGTGTTTGTCTTCTGTCCCTTTTCGTCCTCCATGAATAGTACGAACTCGCCTCTTTTCTTTTAACGACCCTGTACAGGAAAGTTTTACAAAAAATTAGAATTATCTTCGATGATGTGTTGTTGAGAAATGTTGTCAAAACAGAAAATTGATTTAAAATTTTAAGCAAGAAGTCAAATAATGCTACTGCACCATTCAAGGAGTAACTTAGTAAAGATTACTGATCTCCAGTTCAAAACTTTGCTCTTATCCTTTTAACCCTTTACCGCACAATGCTGCCTTTTGACGCCCCTGGGAAAGAAGCCTTTTGAAAACACTGTGGGAAAAGGAGAAATTGCTGGTAACCAGCATTTTCTCCTTTTCCCACAATGTTTTCTACCCTATCAAACAAAATTGCACCATTTGAGCCATATTGAAATTGTTGTCTGCAAATGCTTTCAATTTGGACAACGCTAAAATTTTGTCATCTGGTAAAGGGTTAACCCTTTACCATATAATCCCGCATTTTAGCGACCCTGGGGAAGGGGTATTTTGAAAACATTGTGGGAAAAGAAGAAAATGCTGGTAACCAGCATTTTCACCTGTTCCCACCATCTTTTCTACCCAATCCATCATTTGAGCTACATATAAATTGCCGTCTGCAAATGCTTTCAGTTTGAGCAAGTCTAATATAAAGACTATATATTTTGCATGGGTAGTAAAGAGTTAAGAGAGTTTTAATAACCTGAGTGGACTGATGGTTCACATAAATTTCTTTGTTCATTTCATATTTTGTAAAGTAATAACAACCTGATGTACTTTAAGCCTTTACCACACAATTATAGGTATCTAACTTTGAGAAAGAAAGCTTTTGAAAACATTGTTGGAAAATGAGAAAATGCTGGTAGCCAGCATTTCTTCCTTTTCTCATTCTTTTCTAACCTTTCCAAGACAAATCCAACTATTTGAGCCCCATTTAACCCTTTCCCAAACAAGCCCTGGTTTTCACGTGTCTGCAGTACAAGTCTTTTGAAAACACTGTGGGAAAAGGAGAAATTGCTCGTAACGAGCAATTTCTCCTTTTCCCACAGTGTTTTCTACCCTTTTTGATAACTTTCTGCCATTTTCATCAAATTTAAAATTGTCGTCTGCAAACTCTTTCAATTTGGACCAGTCTAAAATTTGTCGTTTGGGAAAGGGTTAATATTTTGCCTGTAAATGCTTTTAATATGGACAACTCTAAAACTTTGTCGTCTGGTACATAGCTAAATCAACATACAAAAGATTTTAGACTAAATCAGACAATTCAGTCTTTGAGGTAAGAGATGTTCAGTGAACAGTTCTGACCAATCACCAAACAACAAAATCTTTGAATTGTTTGATTTGAAAGCATTTGCAGACAAAAAATTAAATGCATTTCAAATGATAGAATTTATCTTTGAAAAAGTAGAAAACTTTAAAGGAAAAGGAAAAAGCGATTTTTTCCAGCATTTTCTCCTTTTCTCACAAAGTTATCCTAAGTCTTCTCTCTCAAGGTCATTAAAACTCAGAATTGAGTGGTAGAGGTTTAAACAATATTAACCCCTTGACTACTACATGTGACATTTTGTGGCCAGTATGGATCAATATCAGACTGCATAGAATGAATCCGCAGCGTCTAATACCAAATTTTTCTAATGAAAAGAACTTTAAGGTTGCAATAAGTTTAGAATTTAGTCAAGCTTGCAGGTTATGGCCTGTTACCAAACAGTCCTGTGTTTTAACAACCCCGAGGTACAGGCCTTTTGAAAACACTGTGGGAAACTAGAAAATGCTGGTAATCAGCATGTTCTGCTTTTCACAAAATGGTTACTGTGCTGTAAAAGAACTTGGATTCATTTGAACCACTTTCAGATTTGTCTTCTGCAGATGCTTTCAACTTTGAAGAGTCTAAAATTTGTCGTTTGGGAAAGGGTTTAGAGTACTTTACATTTTATAATGGAGCAGTCTTTGGAAGCGCTGTAAACAAACTGATTATCTGGTGAAATGACAACACACGTAACCGACAGCTGATGACCTCGAAACAATATAAACTCTTCTGGGGATGGTGGCCCAACCTGTAGAAGGAAAACTTGAAATATAACTCTTATAGTTATGGATATTTCACTGTTTTAGATGCCTTATTTTTCCAAAGCTAAATGTTGGACTTTGCTTTCCTTTGGTATTAGACCCTTAATTAATACAAATCATTGCTGTAAGTTACAAAACAATCTGTTTAGAAATGTCAACATGAAATTCTCATTATGTATTCAAAGAGAAATTTTAAAACTTTTAACTTGGCATTCTCAACAAAAACAGTTGAATTCATTGTATTTTAAATGTGTACAAGTTTCAAAAAGAGTCATCTGAAAATTTGCAACTAAATCATGTTTACTAAAACTTGGCAGGCAGACTAATGGATGAACAGGAAAAGCTCTTTGGCAAGTAGAGCTAAAAATGTCAAATAAAGAATCTGCCATCAAATCACTCCAACTAAAAAAAGTTTATTTCCTTCATTCATCTAGAAAAATCAATGGGCTGAAAGACTTTTTTTCAAAACCATTCTTGACAAAAGTA
This sequence comes from Tridacna gigas, assembly GCA_945859785.2. Taxonomy (NCBI): domain Eukaryota; kingdom Metazoa; phylum Mollusca; class Bivalvia; order Cardiida; family Cardiidae; genus Tridacna; species Tridacna gigas. The sequence goes on along the minus strand of OX244036.2, from coordinate 27,761,779 downwards.
ACTTCTGTGGAGATAGTAATCAAAATCAGACTGCACAGAACATGCAGTCTAAACTTGGACCTACACTATCTGCTACTTCATTGTTGACTTTATCTAAAAAGTCTCTTCAATTTGCAACGGAATTTTAGTATCAGCTGTTGAAAAATGTCAAATTTGTTTGGCAGTGAGACTTTAAACCTCAATAGTGGCTAAAAGTAAATGCAGGTGATAAAATGCTTTTGAATTTAAATCATACCTTTTAAGAGTATGGCAATTATTGTGAAGATGGCGATCCGTTATTGTACGGTCGGTCCAAGAGTTAGTTGCTGGCAGAAAAATGAATTTTAAAAGAAAGTCAAAAGTTGCAAGGTTGCTGTACCTTTTGTTTAATATTTACCTGGTTTTAAAATTCATTTTTCTAACACACAGTTGGATCGACTGTACAATAACAGATTTAACACCCAGTTTACATTGCTGCTATTGGGGCTTTCAAAAACTTAAAACTTACAGTTGCACGTGTTTGTAGTTTGCCACTTTGTTCAAGCTGAAAAACAAATGTAAAGAAATAAACAATATCAGGCAATCATTAAATACTGGAAAGTTCAGGCTGATTAACATTTCACCTAACAGTCCCGTGTTTAAAAGTGTATGAGACAAATACTTTTGAAAATGTTGTGGGAAAAGGAGAAAGTGCTAGTAACCAGCATTTTCTGATTTTCTTACGATGTTTCCTCTGCCTTATCAAAGGCGAATCTCAATGTTTGAGCCACTTTGTCATTTGCAAATGCTTTGGATATGGACAAGTTCCATTTTTTTTCATCTAGTAAAGAATTAAAAAAAAAAAAAAAAACATGGTGACAGATAAAAAACTTGCTGGTTTTCCACGATTCCACTTATTATGTCCTCATGCTCAAATACCCTTCATGAGAAAGGCTATAATAAGGCATCTGTATAAGGAAGAGGGATCTAAATACCTGATCAAGCTGAAGTCTTTTAGAGATGGCATCACTGTCAATTTCTTCATCATCATCTTCGTCATCTCGTTTTGCTCTTTCTGAAGACAAAAAAAGGAAAGAATGAAAATGTACCATTTAAGATTAATAGATCTGTTTTATGTTACAAAACATTTTAAATATTTCTAGGTTCATGTTTAACCCTGTACCACACAATTCCATCTTTTAACGACCTGAGGAAGAAGGCTTTTGAAAACATTGTAGGAAAAGCAGAAAATGCTGGTAACCAGCATTTTCTTTTCCCACAATGTTTTCTATCCTTCCACAGGCAAATGCACACAAAGAATTCTTCCTTTCAGAGACAGTGCTCATCATTTTAGCCTTATTTAATTTGTCATCTGCAAATGTTTTCAAGTTGGTTGTCTATCGTATAACTGTACGGTCTGATAAAGAATTAAACCAATATTCTGAGCTTAATTTGATACAATCATTACAACGTTTAATTCCTGAACATATGCATTTGGTATATCTATAAAGCCAAAGAAAAAAAAAACCTGTGTTTCAGGTGACCCTTGGAAAAAAATAGAATCATCTTGTTGGTTGAAAAAACTTTTCTTTTTTACTTTTTTTTCAAATAATGTAATATTAAGGAATTCCAGCTATTTTCTTCTCTGTTATAAATATATCATGTACAACAACTTCAAAATGACAATAAATTTCAGAGTCACTCCTGCTGAAAAAAACAAAAAAAAAAAACAGATGATTTTTCTACAAATTTCAGGTGACATCTAGATACCTTGTCTTCTTTCTCTTGTCCCCTTATTTTGACTGCAGTAGACTTCTCTGGTAATGAGTGGTACTGCAGCCAAAAACTGCACATGGGCAAAGCATAGGGATAGGATCCGAGCTTGTAAATGCCCCCAAAATGGGGACATTTTCAAATTTACAGAGAGAATGGCAGTTGCCATTTTCAAGAAAGTCAACCATCACACAGATGCTGATTTCAAGCGTCTTGAAAGAAGGAAAGCCAAAAATACACACTGGAAATTGTTCAATGAAATAGACGAAAGGGAAGTCATTTATTGAAATGGAAATCATCATGGTCTGAAATTGACGGTTGAGCGATAAATTTTCAACTCTATTTTAGGCCTACCATGTGAAAGACATCAGGAGCAGTCACACTTTTCACCAAAATGGAATGAAATGGCTAATGCACATGGCGCGAAATTGGCAAAAATCGGGAAAAAAAAGTTTATGGTTGCCGGATTTTGGATAGGGTCAGTCGGGTCACCTGAGACACGGGTGTTTTTTCTAGCCCTAAGGTTTCATTGTCATAATACAGCTACTATACCTTGGGTTTCGAGTTCAGCGAGATACTTTTTAGCTAGCCGTAATTTTTTCTCCTGCGCAGTTTCCTCCTCTTCTGAAGAAGACTGTACTGGACTTTCACCTTCGCTGAAATGTGCAAGTTTTACAAAAAGTGTTGCTAGGAACAACAAAAGGTGGAAAGAATGAATATTTCATCAAGGATTGACAAATCTTTGTCTGATGAAGGTTTAACTCTTTACCAGACAATCCCGATTTTTGACAACCCTGAGGAAGAAGGTTTTTGAAAACATTGTGGGAAAAGGAGAAAATGCAGGTAACCAGCATTTTCTCCTTTTCCCACAATGCTTTCTAATCTATTAAGGGCAGATTTTATCATTTAGGCTACCTTTAATTTGTCGCTTGCAAATTCTTTCAATTTGGACCATTCTGAAATTTTTTCGTTTGGTAAAGGGTTAAACACAGTGTTATTCTTATAGGGTGTACTTATAGCCAGGTGATGTTCATAACTGCACTGCCTTGCAACAGAGTTTGCTTATAGACCTTGATGGGTTACTAATCTTACTTATGACCTTGATAGCTTTTAACATATTATAGTTTATTTAGTGGTTAACTTACATTACAGTTTGTTACATGTTAAATACTGTATTCAACATTCTTTCAATCATATCAAGGCTGCTAGTGCACCTATCCATGCCTTCCTGTGGGTTCTCCTTTACAGTATTTTGCACAACACCCATTCCAAACAACTTAAGCATTCTCAATTAACATCTTCAAAACAATGTTCAGAGTAAATCAGTAATGGATCCAGTGTTTTCTCCAGCCTGTGTTTTTGCATTTTTTAGCACATTAAAATTACAAAGGGTGCACTAGAGTGCGCACATCTGGCCTTTTGGGGCGCAATTCAGTGCCTCACCTGAGATCAAAAGAGCCGCACTTGGAAATTCCTGGGTAAGCTGATTTCGATGTTAATTTTAACTTTAACCTTGTAAGTATGAAATCAAAACTCATTTTAGTCTACGATTTTTACAAACCATTACAATTATGCAGAACTGTAATGCATTCCTTCAAGTCTACAAAATCAAGACTGGATTATTCAGGTGCTTATCTATTCCTATGCACATTTGAAAGCATCTTGAAGATATTGGCAGGGTATAGTATAAAACTTTACTTCAAGCACCAAAAAGGTAATTAGAGGGACAATTACTTTTTGGTAAATTATTTGACAATAATACATCTGATAATAAAAAATCTTAATTCCGACCACCATACAAAAGGGCAAGTAATGCCTGATAGCGAAATCGGTACATTTTCAATTGCACAGCGAGATGAAGAGTACATGGCACACGCCATATTTTAGCCCTTGACCATATTGATCTGTCAATATTATCCATCGGTGCATCTGACATAAAGATGAAAAGAATCCATTAATATTTTCAAGAATCCCAGTTCTAGTATGATTAAGTGGGATTTAGTCTCCTTATGTGGTATTCCTCCATAGTGTTTTTCTGAGTGGCCCATTAATTTCATAAAAGGCCCACTAAATTTGTTGGAGTGGGCCCTAAAGGCCTACTGTAGACGGAGAAAACACTGGGAATCCTATTGCAGTTACGATTTTTAATACTCAAAAGTAGTTAGGATGGACTGGGATTCAAAGGGATGACCCGAATATTACTAGTTCCTAGAGAACTAGCCAAGAGAACTTCCAGGCTCGGCTTTGAAATATTAACACAAAGGTGTAATAGAGACATTACCTGTCAATCTCAGAGTCACTATCTATCTCTTCCTCTAGTTTTGTTTTAAACTTTTTTTTCTGTGGTTGGGACTTCTCTGATGTTTGCACCTTTCTTTTCTGTGAAAAACCACTAGGTGTTTTTCCCTGGAACAAATTCAAGCAACATCTTGTTTCATTTGAATATAATATTGGCATAATACCAGGAACTCCCACTGCTGTATCGCAAAAACCCATGAAAATCAAAATTATTAACCAAAAAAGATGGCATTTTTATACAATTCATTCCGTATACATCAAATAAAACTGTTAACCCTCAGTTTGTCAACTGAAATCAAGAAACCATACTTATATATATTTGCTTTAAAATTCTTTCCTTCAAAACAGGACTGAGAGTAATTCTTTGGTAGATAATAAAAATCGCCAGGTGAATAAAATAATACATGGTCGACTGACCTATTTTCGAGAGGTACCTGTTTTCGAACCCGAAATGATATCCAAGTTTTCTTGCGAACTATTAAGTGAATGACATCACCATTTTCTTTGAACCCCAAATTAGAATGTAAACAATAGTGTCACGGCTGCTAATTTATGAAATGCAACAAATTCAGGACAGTATGCATGTTTCTAAAAGAATTAATGGTTTTAGTGACAAATTTCTTATTACCTTTTTCAACCCGATATGTGCCCAATTTAAATCCTCTGTCTGATATTTAATTTTAATCCTGTAAAATTTCCGACATGTGACATAGACAGTCTTGATGCCAAACAGGCATGTGACTATACTGGAATGATTTGACAAGATTCTGATCTATTATTAGATCAGAGAATTTTGTGACCCATTTTGTTCTGTCACCTATGAACTAACATTTTTTCCAGAACATTCGCCGCTAGAGGGAGAAAATGTTTTCAACCCTTTTATCGAGACATTTAATATTTTCAGATGTTTTATGATAAAATGGTGTTTAACCCTTTACCAGACGGCAAAATTTTAGCCTTGTCCTAATTGAAAGCATTTGCAGACGACAATTTCAATGTGGCGCAAACGGTGGAATTTTTCTTTGATCGGGTTGAAAACATTGTGGGAAAAGGAGAAAATGCTGGTTACCAACATTTTCTCCTTTTCCCACAATGTTTTCAAAAGGCTTCTTTCCCAGGGGCGTTAAAAGGCGGCATTGTGCGGTAAAGGGTTAAAACAATTCCTAATCTGTCCTCATAGGTATATATAAATTGATAGAAGGGACCAAAATGTCTAAATTTTTGTTATGCTGGTATTCTGGTGCTGCCGTCACGAGAGGGCCAGTGGTAGCCATGACACTCATTTGTCCTTTTCATCGTGCTTCAAAAACTTAGGATAACTGACACAGAGCTGTTCATTTCCATTGCTCAAAACATTCCCTTCTTGTGATAGTTTACACTTTTTATGAGTTTAGGGGTCCATGATGATTTTCAGTTTTATTTATGAGCTTTTCTATAGATATTGAACGCCACGAAATGAGGGCATGTTTTCCAATGCACCAATTCAGCTTCCGACAAAAGATTAAAGGGTGAAATAAGTTGTCGCCGTTGAATATGCATGATGCAGACAGAATTTATGGATTATTATGCATTTAAATTTGATTCTTTTGTTTATAATATGTTTGATTTTGTAATCAATGCTTTATTTAGATATGCGTAAGCTACAGTTGTCAATTTAGTCCCACGAAAACAGGCAAGACTAATAATAAATAACGCCAGGAAAACAGCCAGAAAATAAGTGGATTTAAAAGTACGATGCATTTCAGGGGCGAAAACCTAGAACAAAATATTTTGGCCTTTGACTTATCTCTGCCTTTTCACATAAGCTTCATTTCCTGAACAAAACAATTTATTTCCAAGCCTTGGTTACACACCTTGCCTCCTCGACCCTTCTTTTTGATAAAAAACGACATGTTTCTATCCGCCAGTAAGTTAATAAGAAACTAGCACGTGTTTCCGGTTATTGAGAGGTACGGCCTAAAACATAGGTTAGTATCGTCTCGAGCATACCGCATCACATATAAGATTTATCAGATTTACCTATTCTTCCATCTGTTTTTGAACCCACCCATCCTTATATCCACTCCCTTTCCTCAGGTCAACAGATGAAGGGTAACTGGATCCAGAAAGAAAAATTGCAGTAGCTGTTATTAGTATACATGTGTGATATTACTGTATTGTTTCCACGATTTTTCTTAAACATTTAAATTTCAGTGGATGGGGCGGACTGAAAGGGCCAGGGTGCGTTTGTAGATTACTTTTTTTAAAGAAATGATCGACTAGATCTGATACTAGTGTGTAAAAATGTTCAGGCTATTTTTAAATTCTGATTCTTGCGTATCTTTTGATTTGTCGTCTGCATTTCAATTTGTACAAGTCTTAAATTTTGTTGTTTGGCAAAGAGTTATTTATGAATGAGATAACTATGTATGAGAGGAAGGTCAATCGGACCACTACCCCCTCCTCCATTCATCAAACCTCAGGAGACCGTTGATCAAGTTAACTATTAGAACTTTACGGAATCAGCCGAGTTATGACGAGTGTCTCCTCAAATACCTGGGTGCGCACATGTTCTCCTTGTGATTTATTTGTGTCAAACCGCACGAAATCGTGATGTACTTTAGTTCATAATAAGGGGGGAAAGAAACTGATTGGATATTTGACAAAGTTGGACTATTTATTACCGGTATATTGTTAAGCTTTGTTCGTGTATGCAATCTGATATTGCATTTAGCCCTTACAAGTTTACTTTAGCAAACTGTTTAGATCAAGACCCGACTGCATTAAATGTGCAGTCTGGTCTAAAACTGACCAACACTGTCTTATAATGCAAGATTTTTTACAGGTAAAATAACTTTGAAATCACAATATTGGGTCACAATTATTCAGCAGTTAAAGGCTTATCCCTGGCCGTAGAATTGTGTTTGCAAACATTGTAAATCAAGATCAGATAGCATAGAACGTGCAGTCTCATCCTTGGCGTAGCCTTGTTATGGATCTACCCTCTCCGATGACCTGCTTGATATAATGTATTAAGGAGATGCATTTAGCCTCCATTTGCCAGAGCATGGCTTATGTTAGGGTTTATGAAACTTTGATTAACCCATTACCAACATACACAACTTTTCAGCCCCTGCATTTGACAGCTTTTGTTAACCTTCTGAGAAAAGGAGCAATTCTTTGTTACTTGCAATTTTCTACGTTTCTCACAGTGTTTCCGTACCATTTAAAAAGAACGGGTTTCGTTCCTTCTGTTTCACTTGAACGTCAGTGTTGGCCTATGTCTGAACAAAACCTTTCCTGTTATGGTATAAATTATTTATGCTTGAAATGGGTTGGGTATCAAATTACATGTATTTAAATGCTAGAAGGGGGATATAAACTTATTTATGCTGGAAGATGGGGTTATTCATGAGGAATGATCATGAACTTTCAGTGCGTAGACTTTTAAGCTTGTAAAACTTGTAGTGCCAAGAATTTATATCGCAGATCTTACACACGCAGAACTCACAGTCTGCAGAATTTATAGTTTGCAACTTTTAAAAACGGTATGATAGCCCGCAAAGTTTATAGTTCACAAAAGTAGAATCTAAAGCTCAAATGCCTTATAGTGTGCACAACTTATTCATGAGCGCGTAAAATAAAAATACACGGAATTCAGTATGCTTCGCAGAGTTAAAGCTCTTAGAACGAATTGTGCGCAGCATTTACAGTGCACAGAACTTTTGAGTACACAGAAAGACAATATGGAGCAAAGCATTTACCGGTTGCAGAATTTGAAGCGTGCAGACTGATCAGTGCGCAGCACTTAAGTTTCAAGAAATTTAAACACGGTTTTTGTAAAAAAAAAAACACAATCGGATAACTATAGTTGAATATTCGAATTTTTGTGAGTTTACCCCAGTATACAAACCAACACATTACTCAAAACCTCGATGTCATTCCTTTATCACATATATCACGTTATGATATTTTCAGTGAAATTTGAAACTATAAGAAGTCTTCTTGTATTCTATTGTATGCTCGTAATGCAAGCGTTACTCTGTCTCGAAATCGAATTTGGATACTCGTTTAAAGAAACTTGCAAACTCGGGTCTGATCTTGAAAACATCGGGCTCGTTCGCCAGGACATCGTTGGCCACTGTATGAAAGTTGCACGTGATCAGTCACAAAATTTTTGGCAAGACAGATATTGCTGGAAGATGTTGCGAAGTTGATCGTTATCTCAGTGAGACATGATAATTTCTTAGACTTGCACGTACTGAAAGCACTGATTTGCAGACGGCAAATTCATGTGGCTGAAAATAAAATACACGTTGTTGAATTCGTCTTTGAGACGGCAGAAGAAATTGTGGGTAAAGGAGAAAATTGCTATTACCAGCACTTTCGCCTTGTCTCACGTTTTTTTTTTTTTTTTTTTGGGAAAACCATTTCTCCTTTTCCCATGATGATTTCAGAATCTATCCATTCAAGACCGTAAATCACGGGATCGTTTGATATCATTAAATGTGTACGTTTTAACTTTTTTCCCCGAAAGATGATCCCCCCCCCCCGTCCCCCCCCCCACCACAAACAAAGAGATCTTAAAATTTGACTGACATAAAAATGACCATTCCTCTTATGACGCAACTTGTAGGATTTCTAAAGTTCAGTTTCTCAAAAATGAGTCAAGATTTAAAAGTAGGCCAAAAGCCTGACATATTTACGACCATCGCTTATTATTCACCCATCAGCAGACCACAAAATTTTAGTCTTGCCCGTAAGCATTTGCAGACGACAACCTTAATGGCTCAATTGACTGAATTTGTCTTTTATAGTGTAGAAAATATTTTTGGGAAGTGGAGAAAATTCTGTTGACCGGAGAAAATGCTGTTAACCGACATTTTCTCCTTTCCCCTCAATGTTTTTCTAAAAGCCTTCTCTCCCAGGGTCTGAACACCTTGAGATTGTTTGGTGAATGGTTAAAGATTCGCTCTGACGGGTAAGTTAGCCAGACAACAGAACCCGTGATTTTAAATTAGATACCCGGGTCACGATTTGACTATTTTTAGAAAAAATTGGGATTTTCGAACCGTGAAGCCTCAACAGAAAATCGCTTGACTTTGTTTCAGTATTGTCATATTTGCATGATCTGCTATGAATTAGTGTCAACGGAACAGACAGTATTATAAACAGGTGAGAAATGTTTTAGATTTTTCAGCTCGTCTTCTTTCGAAAAAAACATACAGGTATTGACCTAGTCGTCGCCATCGTCTTCATGGTCGTCTTAGGAAAACTTGGACATTCTCTCTTATCTCTAATAGGGCTGATGTTAAATACCTCAAATTTGGGCAACTTTGGTTTTACTAACCAAAGGAGAACCCATACCGGAAAGGATGGTTACTATCAACGCATCTGTACACGGTTATGTTCCCCCCCCCCCCTAATTTTTTTTTGAAAAAAGAAAAAGCACACGAAGTTGAGCGTTCGCTCTGGCAGTTCCTTTTTTTTTTCATAAAGTTTTTACCAGACGCACAAATAATATTTACTCGTCCAAATTTAATCTTTTACCTGATGACAAGGTTTAAGACCAGTCCAAATTGAAAGCATTTGAGCCACGCTCTAGCAAAAGGGGGCTTAATGCTACTCCGTGATGCAATATACCAGGCAAGACATCACATAATTATGGATCCATTATAGGCATTTTGTCTTAACAACCGACTGTATCATGAGATAGGTTGGTTCTTTGACATGCCGAAAATTGCCCAATAGCGAAAAGTTTCGATCCAGGTGAGCCTGCGCGGAATGCGCAGGCTCACCTGGATCGATACTTTTCGCAGATGCATTAAGCATCAAGCATTTCACAGTGCATAGCTCATTAGTATACGACAAATTCAGTGTGGCAAAAAATGATGAGATTTTCCAGCATTTTCTCCTTTTTCTCTCTCAACGTTTTCAAAAGTCTTTTTCCTCACGGTCTTTAAATCAAAGAATTGTTTGGTAAACTGTTAAAGTAGTGGTAGATGACAAATGTAACTCAAATGTTTTGATCTATATTGGAAAGGGTAGACAACATTGCTGATAAAAGGAGCGTGATCCAGCATTTCCTGCTTTTCCTACAGTGTTTTCAAAGGCTTGTTTTCTCAGAGTGGTAAATTACGGGAGTGTTTGGTAAGGGCTTTAGCGCAATGTTTTAAAGTTCTGCATTTTGAAAAATTATGTGGAAAAAAAAGTAGCCATAGTGAGATCAGTAAGGTCCCGGACTGCAGTTTTAAACGTTTAACGATCCTTGCCTCAACGAGTCGTTTCTTTTCCAAAATATGTTTTCCATACTATTGAGAACTAATGTTTTCCTTTCTTCCATAATGTTTGTCCCTTTCTAGAAGATTAATCTTTTTTGATTGGCCGAACGAAACATTCCATGCAGTTATATCTTAACTTACCATACGACAGAATTTTAGACTGGTTAAAAATCAAAAGCATTTGCAAACGACAATTAAAGTGTAGCACAAATTTATGGAATTTGTATGTGCATATTTAGAAAACGTTGTGAGAAAAGGAGAAAATGCTGATTAATTCTCTCCTTTTCCCACAATGTTTTCAAAAGTCCATTTCCTTGGGGTCGTTAAAACTGGGAATTGTGTAGTTGAGGGTTAAACATTTGTATTAAAAAAATAGATCTATGACCATGATTATGAAGTACATGTACTTACCTATATCATCATCATGGGGGGGTGTTTCAGTGGTAAGGTGGTGGATTGATAACCTTAAGGCTTTGGGTTCGATCCTCCCTTGAAGCACTGGGGTTTTCGTAGATGTGTCCTTGAGCAGGGCACTTCAGAGCTTTAGCCTAGTACTGGTGAAAACGAGGACATACATCAGTGAGCTGTCACCGTGATATAGGTGGAATAATGTTGAAGGTGGTGTAAAACGCCGGTCAGTCAATCAGTTACATATGAGTCATGCTCTGTGAAAAAAGGGCCTTAATGCATTTGCGAAAAGTATCGGCCCAGGTCAGCCTGCGCAGTCCGCGCAGGCTGACCTGGGTCGAAACTTTTCGCTATTGGTCAATTTTCTGTATGTCCAAGGACCAGTCTACCTCATGATTCAGGCGATTGTTAAAAAAAGAAGTGGCTATTACGGATCTATAATTACGTGATGGCTTCATTGGTACAATGCATCACGAAGATGCATTTAGCCCCCTTTTGCCAGAGCGTGGCCCATATATTACCATCGTAATCATCATCATAATCATCCTTCTCTTTTTGTCATACCGAATACCAAATAAAACTGAATTAAATCGAATCATCATTGATTTTAGGTCAAGATGTTCAGAGTCGCCATTTTGTTGATACTGATACCCGGCTTTCAGTGCACTCTAATAGAAAAGGAGATCCAGCTGATGAGAGCGAGCGGCCTCGATGTGATCGATAATATAGACAGATGGACGATTGAACACCACGGGGTCCCCTTGCACGGGTTCGAAGGGGGATTTGGGGACAACCCGAACCAGCCGTCTGCCCAGAATTATTCCTTCGACATACCTAAAGAAGCTGTTGTCGCGTCTGAAAAGGGGTGTGTCCGATTGGGACCAATAGGAATGTCTTTGAGCGGTGCGCCTTTCTATAATCCCTACACAGGACAGGGGAAGAACGCCGTGGAAGGAGATTGCCAGGAAACGTTTGACGATTGCTCGGGTCATCCGAGCCCCAACGGTGCCTACCATTATCACAAGCTTCCGATGTGTATTTACACGGGCATTCTGGAGGATAAGTTCCTTGGCGTTGCATTTGACGGTTATCCGATCTATGGACCTCTGGACGGTACAGGTAAAAACGTGACCTCGGCTGACCTTGATGCATGTCATGGTTACTTTTACAACGGACGATATATCTATCGAATTACCTTTGATTTTCCTTATATACTTGGCTGCTACCATGGTGAGCCTTTAGAAGTCAGTATGATTATGGGTGGTGGGGGAGGTCCACCTGGGGATCGACCTCCCCCACCACCCCCGGGTAGGAGGAGACGAGACGTTGCGAAAGTCCAGAAACAACGTTACAAACGTCAGATGCCGGGCTCCGATAACCCGTGTTTGCAAGTTGAAGACAGCCTTTGGCAGCAAGAGACATGCTATGCGTTTTGTGAGAACCCAGCTGACGGGAGCCGGGATGATTGCACACCACCGGGACAGCAAACTACCCAGTCAACAACCGATAGCTCACAACCCACAACCGACAGCCCTCAGTCAACAGTATCTACATCAGAAGTTACAGAAACGCAGACTCTCTCCACAACAGAGGATGACGTCAGTGGATCAGCCAAGCACGTGATGTCTGTTATAGTATTTTTGTGTTCCAGTATTTTATACCTCGTTTTGATATAAAGATGAGAAAAATGGGGGGAAAAAAAAGACTTCGAAAAGCTGATAATTCCAGAGTTAGATTATTCGAATATACAAGTTTAATCAAGGAGTGAACAAAACGGTACACTTTTTGCAGCCAACTGACAAGCAGCTCTCATTGGTTCTGACGTATGTTTTGACGCATGTGCAATATGGTTGTATCCATTTGAGCCATGCTCTGAGAAAAGGGGATTTAATGCACTGGAGAGAGAGAGAGAGAGAGAGAGAGAGAGAGAGAGAGAGAGGAAAAAAAAAAAAAAAAAAAAAAAACAGAAAAAAAGTTTCGATTCAGATCAGACTGCGCGGACTGCGCATGCTTACCTTGGTCGAAACTTTTTGCAATTGGTCAGTTTTCTATGTCAGGACTCGGTCGGTTCATAGACAAAATGGATTTTATAGATCCATAATTATGTGATGACTTGCTTGGTATAATGCACCGTTGAGATGTAGTAAACCCCCTTTTGCCAGAGCATGGCTCATTTATTAAGACAAATCTTTATTTTAAAGGATAATTTTCAATCCGTTAATGACTACTGCAAATCACATAAGGGATAAAGTGAAAGCAACTGACGACAAATTTAGTGCGACTCAAATGTTGAAAGTGTAGGAAACTTGGTGGAAAAAGGATAAAATACAGCGTTATCTCCTTTTCCCAGGATGCTTTCATATGTATTCTTTTCCAGGGTCATAAAAAGACGGGATTTTTTTCCAAAATTTGCAATCGATTTGAGCCAGACGGAACGTCTTGACGAATCAGTTGGCTAGTATATTTGAAGTTTAGAATGGTCAGTATATAGACCCTTGTGGAAGATTTAGCCGTTACCTTATAGACTGTTTTTAGACATTCGTTTACACGTTTACGTTACCTCATTGCACATTGCTTGAAGGAAAGAACAATGATTTTAATTCTTTACCAAACGATAAAATTTTAGACTTGTTCAAATTTAAAGCAGACGTCTAATTAAATGTAGCTGAAATAATGGTACATGTACACGTAATTGTCTGTGAAAGTGTAGAAAATCTTGTGGGAAAAGGAGAAAATGCTGGTTACCAGCATGTTTCCCTTTTCCCATAAGGTTTTCAAAGGTCTGTTTCCTCAGTGCCGTTGAAACTCGGGACTGTGTGGTAAAGGATCAAAGAAATAAAGAAAGGTGAAAGTGACACTGAAAAACGATGTTGTAGAAAGAGCGATTGTTTGTAACAAGCAGTTTCTCCTTTTCAACACTTTTTTCCCCTGATAGATGTCTTACTATATTTTAGGACAATAAAAGAAGTATGAGTTTTAGTTTAAATGTAGATATGTTAATGGTGGAAATACTTTTTGTAAACTAACTATTTAAAGCAGGATTACCTTCTGTACTTTGATTTAAATGTCTACCAAAATAATCGATTTTGAGCGGGGTTGCCAAATACACATTGTCATAAAAACGATTCGAAAATCTTCAGAAGTGATAATGGAAAATTAAAAAATAAAACATCTCACACAAAAAAGTCATGATTTTGTAGTGATAAAAGTCTACTTTTCAGATGCTAAAAATGATACTTTTATATTCAATTTATATTAGATTTTTAGGCGCATAATCGAGACGGTGTAATTGAGATGGTGTGTCGTATTGAGTTTTTGAGTCACGAACAACTCTTCACCAGTCGACAGAATTTGAAGCCATTGTAGATGAAAAATTCAGTCTAGCTCAAATTATAGGATTGTTTTTGAAAGGGTAGAATGCATTGTGGGAAAAGGAGAAAGTGCTTTTCCCACAATGTTTTTTTTTTTGGTGTAAGCATACTTATCTGTAATCATATTACGTAAAAGGGTTGGGGCGGAAGCTCAAACTGTTTTCAAAAGCTGGCTTCCTCACGGTCGCTAAAACACGGGATCGTTTGGTTAAGGTTAATTAACTCTTAACCAAATGACCAAATTCAGACTGGTCCAGATTGAAAGCATTTGCAGACGACAAATTAAATGTAACTTAAAAATTGAAATTTGTTATGGGACGGGTAGAAAACATTGTTGGAAAAGGAGAAAATGCTGGTTACCAGCATTTTCTCCCTTTCCAACAATGTTTTCAAAAGGCTTCCTTTCTAGGGTCGTTAAAAGTCGGGATTGTGTGGTATAGAGTTAATGTTGAATGATTATCAGGCAGAAACCTCGTTAACCCTTACAGTGCTGAATATATGAAACAAAAACTTCCTGTCGATAGTAAACACCCAACTATTGCGATTTCAAAGTTGATTTCGCCGGAAAGAAAATATACCGTATCGGCCAGTGTAGATCAAAGATCAGACTGCTCGTTCTGTGCAGTCTGATTTTGATCTACACTGTCTGCAAAAGGTCCGCGAGTCGCGCTTAGCAGCCTAAGGGTTAAAATCCCCTATGGTTAAGCCGGAACGAAGGCCTATATCGCTCAAGTTAGAAGTACAGACTACCCATTCATGTATTGAATTTTGCTTTCATTTACTTATCTCGCCTTGTGTTTAAATAATGGAATTTTCAGCATTTATATGTAGGAAAAAACAACACAAAAATGTGAATCTGTGACTCACGGCCGGATGTCACCTGATAAATTATTGGAAACCCCATTGAAAATCGAATCAAATCGCCATTTGTTCGTTTGTTTGTTTGAATATTAAATGCCCACTTGCGGGGTTAAATTACAGAAAGACTTAATCCATATAGTTCAAAAGTATGGACATTATAATGAGTTGACAATCATAATAATTGTCATACTTCTAAATGGTATGAATGGAATTCATGTGCAATTTTACCCCTAATTGTTAATTTTGGCCGCTAGTGGGTCTTTAACACTGTGCTTTGGCAGGCAGGCCAGCCGAAAAGCTAAATCCTTAACCATCTGCTAACCGCGACGAAGGTCGTTTAGTTGTTGATAATGTAATGTTGTATCTTTCTATGAGATACACGTATACACTATATAAAAGATCGTGAATTAAGTTTTGTGTTTCTTATATTTAAGACGGGACGAGATGGCCTACGATCCTTGCAATAGCAAAACTAGAAAACTCTGGCAGACATTTAATAACAAAATGGGCATTTTCAGTCAGTATACACATATACACAATACCCAATATATCGATATCTAAACATGGAGAGTCGGCAAAGTATTCTAAAAGCGTAGATCCAGTGCATTTTTGATCTATACTGTCGGCAAAAATAGCACAGAATATGTCTGTATAAATTGATAATCTCTGGCAACTGTAACCATTAACGTGTACTTTACTTTCAAACGTAGAAAATTCTGGAGAACAAGACAAAGAACATTCTTAAGAATTCAGTTGCAGACGACAAAATAAATGTGACTGAAAAATTGAAATTTGTTTTGGGAAGGGTAGAAAATATTGTGCGAATAGGAGAAAATGCTGGTTACCAGCATTTTCTCCTTTTCCCACAATTTTTTCAAAAGGCTTCTTTCTCAGGGTCGTGAAAAGTCGGGATTGTGTGGTAAAGAGTTTTAGGCCTTCCGACGATATGTTGAGAAAAGAGTGTTCTGATTTATGTAAAGAAAAATGGTTATTTTCTCTTGCAACAATTTTGCCAAGAATATATATGGCCCGCAACATGCGAAATGAGACCTTCGGAAATTTGCGTAAAGTGTCGTCTCGGATTAGCCTGCGCACAAAAACGGGACGTGCCGTCTCGGACTGCACAGGCTGATCTGGGACGACACACGCTTACGCACATGTCCGAAGGCCCCTTTTCGTGTGTTGCACGCCATATAGGGTATGGTCGGGTTTTATGCGTTTATTGTTTACAGGTTTGTTAAATGTTTAATTAATGGTGTTGTCAGGATTTATTTCAATGAAATTATGCCAGTTAGTGTACCCATTGAAACGTTCCTGGCGTTTCTTTTCCGATACATGCCACTTGAACATTTTTTAGGCTTTCCGAATGGTTTTCTATGAAAAAAAAAAAGGTTGGACCAATGAACGGTGAGAGACTGAATGTGTGGTGGTTAGCGCCTTTTTCACAACTTCTTGAATTACACGGCGGCGATCATTGTACCTATGCATGCTTTCCAGGAATTGCTCTCACCAGTTCTTTGCTCAACGTTCTTCCCAAGCAACTGGCTGCTTTCCAAGATGTCCGTAGAAACATCGTCGGAACAACGTTCAGCGGTAACAGAGAAATGAATTTCGTCACAACGATTATCATTAATCCTCGGGGATAATTAGACCGAGTTGGGGAATCGGATCAGCAACCCTTGGCCTGCAGGCCCTGTACGTTACCGACAGAGCTTATCGGGTTCCGCACAGCAACGAAAGAGAAAGAAATCTTGTCGCAATGACCAAGTCACGAAACCACTGACATGAATTGATCAAGCTAGTAAATGTCATTATGGTTATTGGTTTATTGTTTTTACTCAGCTGAATTTATTAACTTATTTATAGGGTGTAGACTACCTGGTCAAATGGAGAGGCTGGGGCATTGAAGACTGTACATATGAGCCAGCTAGCCATATTCCGGTCGATCTACGACATCAGTTCACAAATCCAGACATATCCTCAGACAGGTTACAGTCAGCAGCAGATCTGATCACAAGAGCGGCTCAAAAGCGTCTTTCTTCAAGAGCTCCAGAATGTATCATTAATATTAATTTTGATGTTTTTCGATGTGTATTTGGAGACTGCAAAGACAGGCTTGTGTCGCGAGATGACTTTCAGAAGTTACCGCTGAGTGCAAACTGGTTTTATAAACTGAACTGTAAGGGAGAGGGTATTCAGATAAGGTTTCCCGCCAGAGTGACGCGCAGACTGATCCTAAAGCCAACGTGGGTTAAGTGTAGCGATGGACTTCTCCGAAAGAAAAGCGTACCGGTTGAGCGTATGAAGCTTATCTGCGCGGTGTCAGCTTGCTCAGTAGAGACTTTATAGTGGTGTATCACATGATACGTGTTTATCATTCATGATGTTTTCAGACTCAGATTAGATTCTGATCAGTATGTGTTTTAATCATTAAGGAAGTATGTCAGAGGGGTCAAATTTTCCATCATCCATATATCTCAAACTGAAGTAAAAAGAAAATCAATATGTCGTCTATTCTGTCGCCTTCACATAAATTTGACTTCAACAATGTACTCACCGCGGGAGAGCATTCTCCAAAATTTTTCAATAAATGTGCTGATCAACAGAAAATCAGTCTTACGTTAGACATTTCAAATGCATTTCTGCGAGAATTGTCAGATACTATCTCAAATGAAAACAATGATGTGCTGTCACATGTTGACATAGTTAATACCCAACTGACCGCATTTCAGTTAAGTAACTGTGAAAGACTCGAAAGTAGGTTTAGTCACATGGTATGGTCACTGAAAAATAGCTTGAAAAAATTGAAAGGAGGCAGACAAAAAGCAGACTATCTGCGACAAGTTAAAAAACTTGCAATTTTTGATACGGAACTGGTAAATGTTTATGATTTGAACACAAAAATAGACTCATTTCAGCGCGAAAAAGTTAAACATGAGTGGAAAGTAGCTCAAATGTATGAAGAATTAAAAAAGCTGAAAACTGAAGTAAATCGGTCCGAGCATGAGAAAGAAACGTTAAAAAACGTTGGTGCAAGATTTGATGATTGTAGCAGCAAGTTAAAAACTCGACTGAAATCCGATCTGAAAAACAAGATGAATGATGCATTGTGGTTTGCTGAAACGTATGGTTTATTTCCCAGAAATATAGTATGTGAATCGTTTGAAGGGCAAAAAATTGAAATTCAAGTGGGTGATATTAAGACAAAAGGGGTTAGGTACAGCGCTTTACCAGACATTGAGAAAGACAAATTAAGACAAATTGTATATATCTGTGACAAATTTTACGTTTCTGACAGCGCTTTTCAAGAGTTCTCTTCTGTTTGTTCTGACATGCCAAGCGTCAGTCAAGTGAAAGATTGTCGAACTGAATTCAATCGTGAATTTGAAATACATCGCACACCTGGGTCCTTCCCAGGTGCACTTCTTAGTTTCGATGCTGAACTTAAGCGCGCCATCGCACAGGAGTACAAAGACGGGGAATGCAAACCCGACAAAATATGCATAAAAATTGCTGGTGACGGCGCGAAGGTTACAAGAATTTCAAACTTCGTTACCATACAATTTTCTCTCGTTTCCGATAAAGCTTCGAACAGCTCGTACGAGAATCAGAGAACTGTAGCAATATTGAAATGCGCAGAATCATATGAAAACATTCAGCGAGCCTGCGAGCCGCTGTTCAGCGAAATAAATGAGCGAATTAAAATTGGCAAAATAACACTCGAGAACGAAGAAACAGTTGCACTCGATTTCTTTTTAGGAGGAGACATGAAATTTTTGCAAATGATCCTAGGGTTATGTTCCTCTTCAGGTGCTCATTGTTGTCCGTGGTGTATTGTGCATAAAGATGCCCGGGGAGACACGACCAAACCTTGGGATTTCTATCATACGAGTGATCAGAAAAGAAAAATAAAAAACATTTGCGAGCGAACTGATTATGGCGTTAAGAACCCGCCTCTGCTTAACATAGAACCCGATCACACAATCCCGGACGAACTGCATTTGCTTTTAAGAGTAAGCAATATTTTGCTGCGAAACTTAATAGATGACGCTTTAGAGCAGGACTGCATGGCAAAAGTACTTAAGAAAGAGGCCAATCATCTTGACAATCTTTGCAATAAAATAAGGGAATGCGGCGTCAATTTTTCCGTGTGGAAACAAAAAGGAAACGGCGAGCTCGACTGGTCGTCGTTAACTGGCAACGAACTTAAACTTTTGCTGAAAAACCTGCCCGATAAATTGCTATGGGTTATTAGTGATGATACACATGAGTCTGTCATTAAGTTATGGCGGGACTTTGAACATATATATCGGTCGGTAGTTACCCCACAAGACGAACCTTTTGAAGCCGGAATTGTATTTGAGAAGCACAAGCAATGGGTCGATGACTTCATTAGTATTGGAAGAAAAAGAAAAGGTTACGGTGCGTCCAAAATTACACCCTATATCCACGCACTTCTGTACCATGTCCCATTTTTCGTGCAAAAGTATGGTAGCTTGAACAAATTTTCCTGCCAGGGTGTCGAGAAAAACAACGACGTAATGAAAACCATTCATTTTAGAAAAACAAATAAAGTAGACGGTGTTGTAGACGCAATGGCTGTAAGAAAAAGAATGGAGTTGAATTTTTATGCCGATAGGGAAAGGCCGAAGCGAAAATACGACAAACTAAATGAAAATTACTGGGAATACCAAATTTGTAAAAATAGGCAGCAAAAATGTAGGAGAATATTATCCGAAATAGCAGAGGCGAACGAAAATTACCCGCGGACCGAGCCTGCGACAGTCAGTTTAGACTCAGAGTCCATTGATTCGCTCACTACAGACGAAATAAAAGTAAAACTTAAGTCCATTGGAGTGAAAACTACGGCCAAAAAACGGGAAACTTTACTTAAGCGATTAAGGGAGCAGATAATGGACAAATAGTAAATGTCATGGTTATAGCTGACAACGGGCAGACTGTTCTAGGTTAATATAAAAACAGGTAGCGGGTATCGGCGAGGCGATTTTAACTCTTTACCCCAAAAGGCATTTCTATGGTATCTCTAATATTGACCCGGATGAAGCCGTTTCTTATGTGTATATAACACCTTTTGATAGCATAGAAAACATTGTGGGAAAAGGTGAAATTGCTCGTCACGAGCAATTTCATCTTTTGCCACAATGTTTTCCAAAGTCTCATACAAGCAATGCGTAGAAATGAGTATCTATAGAGTAAAGGGTTAATAGATACCAATAAATTGCGAGTTTATGAGGGAGTATTGAAAATTTTCTTGCAGACGAAATGATGCTTAACTCTTTACCAAACGACAACTTTTAGATTCTTCAAAACTGAGAGTTTGCAGACGGCAATTCCAAGTTCGATGAACATGGCAGAAAGTTCTCCAAATGAATAGAGAACACTTGACGAAAGACTTGTACTGCAGACACGTAAAAACCAGGGCTTGCTTGGAAAAGTGCTAAAATGTTTGCCATATGTGCTTTTTATTGTTTGTTTGTACATGTACATTGTTTTCTAACGCAGGACGTTTCCTACATTTTCACACTAATGAAGACTCAGATCAGCCTGCATAGCCACACAATGCAAGTAGAGTCGTCTTCGTCCTTCTGAAATGGACTTTGGTCTGTAGCTATCCACACAGTGCACAGTGAAGGCTGATGAGACTGCACGTATGTCCAGGCAGATCTAAGTCTTTGGCGGGCGCACACGTGTAATTGTAGGAAATGTCATGGTCTGGCTCATTATTATGATATGACATGAATTTATTTCCATAATAAAGTTCAAACCATTAATCTTTTTCACTCTTTTAGTCCAGTTATGGTATTACCTTTTTCAGTTTGAAACTATCTTAATCCTTTCCCAAACAATCCCTGGTTTTTACGATGCTGGGAAAGAAGGCTTTTGAAAACACTGTAGGTAAAGGAGAAAATGCTGGTAACCAGCATTTTCTCCTTTTCCCACAATGTTTTCTATCCTTTTATGGACAAAAATCATCATTTGTACTACATTTAAGTCGTCGTCTGCAAGTGCTTTCAATTTGGTCTAGTCCAAACTTTTGTCATTTGGGAAAGGGTTAATTGAGAAACCACCAAAATGTGTTTCGTTTTCGGATGTCAAGCAAGAAACCCAGTTATATATTAAAAAAAAGAACAAAAGAAACCCAATAATTTGAATAAAAATATTCAAGTAAAATCAAACATGAGAGAGAAAATCAATAGGACAACGTTCTGAATGGATGTATTTTCGGAGACTGTAGACTAAGATCAGCCTGCACATGCATGGAGTCTTGTCTTGGTCTGCATTCTCATTTAAATTGTGACCTATATCGCCTCTGATTGACCAATTAAAATCTGATTGTATGATCTATAACTATTTAAATTCGGAGGCACTAGGCTGAGTTTCTACTGCTTCGCCAGAAAGTAAGATTGAATTGTTCCTTAGACTATAATTGATGTAGAGTCAGTTTTCGAATTAAAAACCTATGGCTTACAAACCCTTGGCGGTTTCTAGGATAAAACTCAATACAAAAAGACAAAATTTTAGACTTGTCCAAATTGAAAGCATTTACAGATGACCGATTCTATGTGACTAAAATAAAGAAATTCGCTTTACGAATAGAAGAAAACGTTGTGGGAAAAGGAGAAAATGCTGGTTATCAGCATTTTCTCCTTTTTAGATAATGTTTTCAAAAACATCTCGTCCTAATAATTTGAATAAAAATATTCAAGTAAAATTAAACATGAGACAGAAAATCAATAGGACAAGGAGTGATAGGACGATGTCTTCGGGCATTATTACCTAGGCGTGTCATTTAGTCTGATATTGGTGTTTAGTCAGTTTTATCTAGTCAACAGTTATAAAGGGTGCTAACTACAGCCGGTATTGGAAATCACGCGGTCAGGTCCAAAAATGGTAGATTATTTCCCTTGATCTTCCTTTCTGACCATGATTCGAAATTACGATCCGTGGGTTACCGACTATCCGGAAATGTGTGCAGCTAAAGCTCGCCGTCTGCGCCGAATGGATCATTGCAGAAGATATTCAACGCCCCAAGTGAATACTAAAATGCTAGACGCACTTTGATTACTTTGATCACGTGATTGGTACTATTTTAAGAATGAAGCCGTTTTCGTCCTGATTTCATTCCAAAGTTTTTTACGAGAGACTTTTTAGAGTTTGGGCTAAGAAGCACACTTTATCACATTTACCTCGTATGTGTTTTTTGTGGGTAAGCAGGGCGAATGGGATGCTTTTCTGGTTCTGTTACAATCATATAGAATAACTGTCACGGAAGCGATATATTGTTTGTTATTTACGTCGAAATTCGAGTATAATTCTGTTTAGTAATTTACATCATTCTCCTTTGTAGAGGGTATTTCAGGTTTCAGGCCTGTATTTGCGCATAAGTAAAACACGGGGCCCAGTATATAGGGAAGTGTATCCAACGGTTTATAAGGAAATTATGCGAATAATGTTCATTCTGCAGCCCTGTAGGCTATTTGCGTTTTTGATATTCTCTTTACTGTTTTTCCTGTACAGTATCGATGAATATATAGAAATAAAACGTGTTTGATGATTTTATAGACGGAGAAAAAGTCGAGTCTAAGAACACTTAACAGGGATATAATTATCAAATAACACAACCAAAACCTGAAATTACATTTTTCCGTCATATACTTTTTGTAACCCTTTACCACACTGTGCTAGTTTTGGCGACCCTGAAGTAAAAAGCCGTCTAAAAAACATTATGGGAAAAGGACAAAATGCTGGTAACCAGCATTTTCTCCTTTTCCCAAAAGGTTTTCTGCCATAGCAAAGAAAAAAATTTGAAAATGCAAGAAAAGGAGAAAATGCTGGAACGAGGGAAAGCCCTTCATTTTAGGCACATTTAACCCTTTCTCAAACAAGCCCTGGTTTTCACGTGTCTGCAGTACAAGTCTTTTGAAAACACTGTGGGAAAAGGAGAAATTGCTCGTAACGAGTAATTTCTCCTTTTCCCACAGTGTTTTCAAGCCTTTCGGAGAACTTTCTGTCATTTTCATCAAATCTAAAATTGTTGTCTGCAAACTCTTTCAAATTGGACCAGTCTAAAATTTATCGTTTGGGAAAGGGTTAACTGATGCAACTACATAGGTTTGAGGTAGAAAGCTTTTGTGCTATACAAGTAGATCTACGTCTTTGTGCTTTATAGGTGGCCCAGGGCTGTAGTGAACTGTAGAACAAACTAGTTTTAGGAAGAGCTAATGCATACAAATAATTAGAAGCTTCAAATGAGCTCATGATTTAACTCTTTACCAAACAATTCCATGTTTTAACAACACTGTGGGAGAAACCTTTAGAAAACATGGTGCGAAAAGAAGCACATGCTGGTAACAACTGCGGCCTGTGTAGATAAAGGTCAGAGGGGTTAGAAAGCGCGGGTTAAAGAGAATGTAGAAAACAAAGTGGTTACCATCACTTTCTCCTTAACTACATTTTCGAAGGAAAATGCCATCAATTGAGCCACAGCAATTTGCTGTCAGATTACTATTTTAACCCTGAAAGGGCCTTTCATAACTAT
Organism: Tridacna gigas; assembly: GCA_945859785.2. Classification (NCBI taxonomy): domain Eukaryota; kingdom Metazoa; phylum Mollusca; class Bivalvia; order Cardiida; family Cardiidae; genus Tridacna; species Tridacna gigas. The sequence goes on along the minus strand of OX244036.2, from coordinate 27,738,290 downwards.
AGTTGCCTTTGTGGCCAGTATAGATCAAGATCTTAACTGCACAAAACATGTAGTCTGATCTTTGATCTACACTGTTACTTTGCTGACACATTCTAGACAAAATCATTTTATATTGCATTTATTTTGGTCTTATTTCTACATTTAAAATGTCTGTTGGGTTTATTTTGTGCTCTAAGGGTTAATGAGGAAAATCTACGATTTAGTAATCTAGTACAGATTATTACAGTCTCCTGTTAACCCCTTACCACATAATCCTGATTTTTAATGACCCTGAGAAAAAAGCTGTTGGAAAACATTGTGGGAAAATGAGAAAATGCTGGTAACCAGCATTTTCTCCTTTTCCCACAATGTTTTCTATCCTATGAAAAACAAGTTCCATCATTTTAGCCACATTTAAATTGTTGTCTGCAAATGCTTTCAATTTGCACAAGTCTACATTTTTGTCATGTGGTAAAGAGTTAAACTGACTTTGATTCTGCTGGAGCATGGTCATTTTCTTTGAATGATGTTGTTGGTAGCTCTGGTATTGAAAAGCAAGTATGCATGCACACCATGACAATATGGATCTTCTAGTAAATAGAGTACTGTCAAATATTGAGCAACAAACAGTATCATTTAACTCTTTACCAAACGACAAAATTTTAGACTGGTCCAAATTGAAAGCATTTGCAGACGACAATTTTAATGTGGCTCAAATAATGGAATTTGCTTTTGATAGGATAGAAAACATTGTGGGAACGGGAGAAAATGCTGGTTACCAGCATTTTCTCCTTTTCCCATAATGTTTTCAAAAGGCTTCTTTCTCAGGGTCGTTAAAAGTCGGGATTGTGTGGTAAAGAGTTAACCATCTTTAACTTATGATGAACACATCAGGAGCAACAGTCATAAAAGTTGATATGGAATTCAAAATAACTAAGTTCGTATCACATATTTTATCTCTCAAATTTAATTGGCACAGTAGATAAATTTATCACAAATCAATCTGTATAAATCACCTAACCCCTAACCATACAATTCTGATTTTAATGACCCTGAAGAAGAAGCCTTTTGAAAACATTGTGGGAAAAAGAGGAAATGCTGGTAACCAGTATTTTCTCCTTTTCCCACAGTTTTCTACCCTTTGATTGTCCAAATTGAGAGAATTTGCATTAAACAAATTAAATGTAACTCAATATAAAAATACTGTAAACCATAGGATAGAAAACATTGTAGGAAAAGGAGAAAATGCTAGTTACCAGCATTTTCTCCTTTTCCCACAGTGTTTTCATACGTGGTAAAGGGTCAAGAAATATCACTCATTTGTTTGTTGTCTGCAAATACATGTATTTTCAAAATGGATCATCTAAAATTCCCATTGTCTGGAAAACAGGTCAAACAGTTCTCATTTTGAAGTTTCAATCTGGATATATAGCCATTGTGGCTATACCACACATGTTGTTTTTATTTCTGGCAATAAGGATGTAACCTTTCATTCCCCAGTCAGGACCTGAAAATAGATAAATATGTAAGAGTACTACATGCAGGTGCCAATGCCCTACTGGAGTTGCATTTACAGAGAAAATTTAAGTTTAAAAAAGGACATGCTTTAACTGTGTTAAAAATTCTTTGAGAGTTGCCTCCTACTTCTGGGCCTGTATTCACCAACCATTCTTAACTCTTTATACCACACAATCCCGACTTTTAACAACCCTGAGGAAGAAGCCTTTTGAAAACGTTGTCGGTAAAGGAGAAAATGCTGGTTACCAGCATTTTCTCCTTTTCCCACAATGTTTTCTAGTCTATGAAAGTTTCATGTTTTGAGTTACATTTAATTTGTCGTCTGCAAATGCTTTTGATTCAGACAAGGCCAACATTTTGTTGTTTGGTAAAAAGTTAAGAACATTCTTAGTCTTATTCTCCAATATTTTCTTAAATATAAAAGTGACACAATTTCTGATTGGCTGAACCAAATGGATCAGCCAATCAGAAGTTGTGATACTTTCAACTTTAGAAATTCTGGCGAATGAGACCAAGAACATTCTCAAGAATGGTTGGTGGATACAAGCCCTGGTATGGGTATGTCATTTGATAGTTAAAGACTAGCCTAAGTTTGACATACAATATATTTGGTAATGATAGAGAGAAGAGAAAGTTTCAGATGACAACATATGATAATACCTCTATTTATTTCATGCTTTTCGGTAGTTTATTGAGAAATAATAGTGGGTTATGGTTTGATATTTCATGATTACAGCCAGTGAAAATACTGATTTTATATTGTCTAGCCCTTAAATTGAAGGTGGAAACAGTAGTTCTCGCGCACTAGTTACCTAGGAAATCAGTGTATGCCATTCAAATGAAGGGAAATATGATGCTATATTTCTCGTGCTTTACGTAATAGTGTAATGCATTGTTATGTGAGGGGGGTACGCCATTAGGAATTGCAAAAAACAACTGTACAGGATTTTGATGAAAGTTCCAATAAAATTGGGGTTAGAAGCATAAAATAAATAGAATATTTGTTTTTTTCGGTGAAAGATCAAAATTTATTTCATCGAGTGAACATCGTCGGTAATATTTTCACTCATGGCACAGCAGCCATGAGTGAAAATATTACCGACCATGTTCACTCGATGAAATAAATTTCGATCTTTCACCGAAAAAAACAAATATCCTAAATGTTTTCTTTGAATGCAGCCAAGCTAATAAAACAAGACCTGTTATTAAACCTGACTTAACTCACTACCAAATGACAGAATCTTAGATTTGTCTAAAATAAAAGCAGTTGCAGACAATAAAATGAATGTGGCTAAAATGATGAGATATGTCTCTAAAAAAGTACAAAAAATTGTGAGAAAAGGAGAAAATGCTGGTAATCAGCATCTTCTCTTTTTCCAACAATGCTTTCAAAGGCCCATTTTTCAGGGTCATTTAACCCTATACCACACAATCCTGAGTTTTAACAACCCTGAGAAAGAAGCCTTTTAAAACAACGGGGTAAAAGGGGAAAATGCTGGTAACCAGCATTTTCTCCTTTTTCCACAATGTTTTTTGCCCTAAACTTCCATCATTTGAACCACATTTTAATTGTTGTTTACAATTGCTTTCAACATGGGCATGTCTACATTTTTGTAGTGTGGTACAGAGTTAATCAAGGTATCATGTAGTAAAGGATTAATATCCCCTGCCCTTCCTGCCAAGGGGTTTGACAAAGTAGGCAGGGCCTTTATACAACAACCACTCTAAACAACAATCTGTCCCTAAAGGGATAGAGGGCATTGTGGAGAGGGGATAAAATACTAGCAACAAGTTTTCTCCTTTCTCCAGATAGAACTTGGGTGTTGATCTAGGAATAGACAGTTTTAAAATACCAGACATAGTAAGTAGCTAATTTGTGTCTGCATGACATTGTAGCAATTTTAATGTACATTTTGACACCAATCGAGACAATTACAAGCTGAAACTGTTACATATATTTCAAAATATAATATTTTAGACGACATATAATTTGTTAAAATTCTTTCTTCAAATATAGCATTCTCTTTCCTACACAGACCACCAAAAAGTGACGCCAAGAAGTGAGGTGGGAATGGGAGTGGTAGTTCACTGGGAGCAACTTTTCATTTTCCCATATTGACTTCAAAGACCATTACAGTAAATCTAAAACAATTTTCTATTCATTGACACACATGATTAACTCTTTACCAAACGACAAAATTTTAGACAAGTCCAAATTCAAAGCTTTTGCAGACGACAAAATAAATGTGACTAAAAAATTGAAATTTGTTTTGGGAAGAGTAGAAAACATTGTGGGAAAAGGAGAAAATGCTGGTTACAAGCATTTTCTCCTTTTCCCACAATGTTTTCAAAAGGCTTCTTCCTCAGGGTCATTAAAAGTTGGGACTGTGTGGTAAAGGGTTAAGAAGACTTCCTTTTTTAGAATGCTCTAATTGGGATAACTTGTGACTGTGAGACATCTTACGAAAGTCTCTGCTTCATTATTATTATCGGCATAATTATCATCATTATCACTATTATTGTAATTATCATTATTGTTGTTGTTGTTATTTGGACGCAAATTAATGTAGAATACTGGATCACAAATCATCATTGTATATTATAAATACTAGTCACAGAATGGAAATGGGAGTGATTACTCATGCAACTTCCTTTGTTTATAATTATGGCGCTGTCTGTAAGAGGTTCACTATGTTCTCAAAATTACACTGTTTGTGTGTTTATGTAATACATATATATGTGTATGTGTGTGCTTGTGTGTATGTGTATGTGTATGTGACCTTTGTCCATTATGATAAAAATCAGCTATAATTATGTATTGGTAAAAAAAAAAAAAGGGAGGATAACAATGAATTCATAAAATGGATGCTATGTAATATGGGACAGAGCCCTAAATATGAAAATGAAATGTTCAGAGTTCTGAGTCTTTGCATGTTTCTTAATTCTTGAGAGTAATACCATTTCTGATTGTTGAAACAGAGGTTAACACCAATTTGGTTTAGCCCATCAGAAAATGCTTTTCTTTAGTTTTCAGAACAGTAACTGTGGTGAATAAGTTCCTGAAATTAGAATGGTCGCTAAGTACAGATTCAGATATTCAAGACTGAAGTGCATTACTCACAAAAATTTTTAAGTTCAAGCTATTTTTTCAACACTTAACCCTTTACCAAACAATCTAGAATTTTAATGACCTTAAGTTAGGCTGTAATTGAAAAACATTTCAATTAATAAAACAACCAAAATTTTGCTAGTTCTTGGATGTTTTGGTATGAATGTGTACTAAAGTAGCGGTCAGATCTAAAATCAAACTGCATACTCTGCGCAGCCTAATCTTGCTTTACACTATCAAGAAAAGCAACCTAGCCGGTTTCAGCCCGTCATGGGTTAAAACCCTAAATTAATCCTACAGACTGTTTTTCTTCTGAAATTTTCTTGTTTGGTATGGAGATAAAGTATATCAAGAGCATTGCATTCCGGTGCCAACTAGACCTGGGACGGGTAGAAATTTTGTACCCGGGTACCCGTGGCCATATTACCCGCGGGTACTCGGGTACTCGATGTTATTACTTCCGATTAAAAACACCTATAGTTGTCTATCTTTATCATCCTGGCACTTGCACAACTAAACATGGCTTCAGATAGCCAAGCTTCGTCAAAAAGCGAAGTTTGGCAGTTCTTTAGTCTTCTGCAAGACAAATAGAAGACAAAATGTAACATTTGTGATTTAGAACTCAGTTACCGAGGGGGTGGTACTTCATCTATGAAAAAGCATCTCGAGTTTAAACACCCTATGAAGCTAAGGAATAGTCTGGTACCCCGCCGTACTACAAGAGTACGGTAACGTAGTGGTAGGGGCAGGTAATCCAGACTAGCTAAGGAAGCGATCCAGCGATAACCTCGCAGAGTCAACTGAACCACGAATGGCGAAACAAAGCAAACTTGATGGCAAATTATACACCATATTAACATCAATCTATGTTTTTTATTCCATATATTTTTGAAATTTTCCGCCTGTTAAACTTATATTAACATATGCCGTTCACGTAAAATTATATCGTGTTGTGATAAAGATAGATCAAAGCATAGGTGTACGCACACATCGGCTGTGTTTACATCACTATGCAGTTACAGTAACAGTGCGCAGCATTATGAATTTGACATTGATCGGAGCGGAGCGTTACGGCCATGGGATTGTATTGAGTGATGAAGGAAAACGTTCCAGGATCCCTTTAGTTTATGTCAAATAAACCTAAAACGCTGAATGGGCAAATATATAACAATATTTACCCATTACTGACGAGTTATGCGTTGCAGGGGATATAAGCGGTACAGCCTTATTTCAAGCTATTTCGATTATCTACTTCATGTTCATGTACGGGAGTGGGTAACATGTTTTTTGCTTGTATTCAAATTAAGATCAAATTATTTCATTGGAACTTCAAAATTATAGCTTCACTGAATAAGTCACTATTAATTATCGGGTACCCGGGTAATGATTTAGTACCCGGGTACCAGCGGAACCCTACCCGATATCCGGGTACTTGAGTACTCGTCCCAGCTCTAGTGCCAACGCTTGGCTGTGGTTGTTCTTAGAAATAGATTGATTTTCATTGAAAATTTAAGTCAAAAAAGGAGCATCAGTGTGTCAAAAATATTTTAATGGTTACCTGCCCCTATTATATGGGTTCCTTTTTTGAGCGTTAACATTTAGTCAGAGTTTGAAGTAAATATCTTCAGTAGTGACAAAGATATTATGAAATGTTTTGCAAGACAATGCAGAGGAAGACATGGCTATGACAGTACCTCCGCATTTTCTTCGAAAACAGCAAAGCTTAAAATGTGTTATTAATGGATAAAAATTTTCGATAAAAATAATTACAGCGACCAAAACATACCCCAACTATTTTTACAAATCCAGTAGTCCTGGCCATTCATCGTGCCATACCCAACAATCAATACACTGTGATCCAACCTGGTCGAACTACAACTAGGATCACTATAAACTCCCGCTTTGTATAGCTGGAAAGAGGGATGACCTGCATCTATCACTGCCATAACTGGCTCCCTACTAACAATCTCCTTCAGTGCTTCTTCATCACCCATGGGAACTACTTTCCCGCCATTAATCTGAAATAACATTTCATAATTCTATGTTATTAGTCTGCTCAACAATAAATAGAACTAGTCACCGCCATCTATCAGTGTTGATAGGTGGCTTATCATCTGAGCATGCTCATCAACCTTTGTGTCATTTTTTTCTGCCATTTATCTGTATCTGAAATATAATTTTGCTTTAAATTTTAACTAGCTGCATCACTAACAGATAAAACCTCCAATGTAACATCAAACAGTTATACTTAGAACTAGGGAATGCCTTCCATAACTCAACGTTTTTTTACTTGATAACAAACTTTCAGACAAGCCCACACTGAAAGCCTTATTAGACCAAAAAACAACTGTGAGAAAAATAATAATACATATGGTAGACCATGTTCTTGTGACAATGAATTTTTGTCACCTATCCTTGTACATTCAGAGTTCCTGGTCTATGTAACATTAACCCTTTACCACCCAATCCCAAATTTTAGCGACCCTGAGGAAGAAGCCTTTTGTAAACATCGTGGGAAAAGGAGAAAATGCTGGTAACCAGCATTTTCTCCTTTTCCCACAATGTTTTCTACCCTATTCAATACATAAATCACCATTTAAGCTACTGGTACACTTAATTTATCGTCTGCAAATGCTATCAATTTGGTACAGTCCAAAATTTTGCCGTTTGGTAAAGAGTTAAGGATGCATCAGCTTTGTCTAACCCTTTCCCAGAAGACAAAATTTTAGCCTTGTCTGAACTGAAAGCATTGGCAGATGACAGTTTCAATGTGGCTCAAATGGTGCAATTTTTCTTTGATTGCGTAGAAAACATGGTGGGAAAAGGAGAAAATGCTGGTTACCAGGATTTTCTCTTTTTCCCCACAATGTTTTAAAAAGGCTTCTTTCCCAGGGTTGTTAAAGAAAATGCTGGTTACCAGCATTTTTGCCTTTTCCCACAATGTTTTGAAAAGGCGGCATTTTGGGGTAAAGGCTAATAAACCTAGTCCATGTTGTGAAATATCTCAAACAGACCATACAAAGGGCAGATAACCTTGACATGAATCAGACATCATGCTTAGCAACATCTTGTCTAGGTCTACAGTGTACCTTCAGTAGCCATAAATATTTCATCAAACTGAATTTTCATTGACTTGCATGTATTTTTCAGTGTGCAAGAAACTTGATTACACTGTTTCTGATCATGTGATCATAAGGAAAACTAAACTGATAGAAATTAATGTTGTATAGGCAAGGAACTCCGTATGTACTGGGATAGACGACAAAAACTCATTCTCACATGAACATGGTCTACTATACTGATCTTCTCAAACATGTTGTAGAAGTAATGGCTGTTAAGTGAGTTAAACATCTGAAATACTGTAATTTAAAAACCAATGCTCATGTAACTTTTGCACCAAACTGAAGTTAGAACACATTTTTACAATTTGCTTGGCTCTCCTTGGGTTTGAAATGTTTTTATTTGAATTAATCCTCCAAGTTTGGTTTTCGTGGCTGTAAGGTAGAGTGTTGGCCTCATAACTATAGGTCCCAGGTTCAATACCCAGAAGTAGGTGTCAACTTTGGGACTGTTCATTGGCCCACACATTTGGCACAGATGTAGTTTTCAGGAATCAAGATACTAGATAAATATAAGTTGCAAGAACCTGTTTCTCAATCGAAACTAAAACTAACAGTAAAAAGCGAGATTACTGGAGCTATCTACATTAATCTGATATCAATGTTTCCTGCCTGGTATTGAAGTTCAGCTCTTTAAAACCTAGCCGTGTTATCTTTCTGCTTAAGTTTTGCGATGTTGCCATTGACGTCAATGTGAAAAAAAATATTGATCAACTTTTGAAACAGCTGCATTTATATAATTTTACATTGTAACGAGTCTGAAAATATATTTTTCAATATCAAACTTATTTTGCTTTATTTTCATATGAGTTTACAACCATAGTTTCTTTTTCGGCACAATAGATTGAGATATTTATGACCTTTTACTGTGAATTATTATTTACTTTTGTAGAAAAATAGATATTAATGAGTCAATTCTTTACCAGACAACAAGATTTTCCACTCTGCTGTTCGAAAAACAGTTGCACAGGACCAATTAACGCTTAGGCTGCAAAGTGCAACTCACTGACTTTTTGCAGACAGTGAAGATCAAGATCACACTGCACAGAACGTGCAGTCTGATCTTTTATCTACACTGTCTGATATGGTACTTTCTTTCCAGTGAAATCAACTTTGAAACCTCAATGTCTGGCTTTTAGTATTGAGTAGAAATTTGCGTTTCATTTATTCAGCAGCTTAAGTGTTAATGTGGCTCTAAGTATGTAATTTGCCTGTGGCTTTGACAAGATAGAAATATTTGTTGAAAAGGCAGAAAATACTGGTTACCAGCATTTTCTTCTTTTCAAACAATACTTACAAAAGCCCTTATCATCAGGACTTTTAAAGTATGGGTTTGTTTTGAAGCCCTTTACCTCACAATCCTGAGTTTTAAAAGCCCAACAATAGATGGCTTTTGAATACATCATGGGAAAAGAAGAAAATGCTGGTAACCAGCATTTTCTTACAATTCTATCTACCATTTCAGAGACAAATTCCATCATTTGTGCCACATTTAATGTTTTCATCAAATGCTTTCAATTTCAACAAGTCAAAAGTCATGTTATCTGGTAAAGAGTTAATTCTGGCTGTTAATTCTGGCTGTCTATCCTTATCTTCATAGGGCCTGCACGGGTAGCGCAGTGCTAAGGGTATCTGACTTGAGACCTGGTGGTTGCAAGTTCGATACCCGGTTGAGGCAAACTTTCTTTCTAGCGATTTTTCACCTTTCACCTCTGATGCATGTGGGGAAAGTAGTCAATGACTTGGAAAGAAAGTTGTGTCAGTACTGGTGTGAGAAAGCCAGGAAACACATGTGTAGGTGAATGTATGACTTTAGCTGTTCAAACGGCATTAAACCCTAATACAAACAAACAAACAAATTATATTCATAGGAAGTTTTGGTGTCTTCTGAGGTAAAAAACCTTTTAGAGAGAAAAGAATTATGAAAATAGAAAGAGAATCCAACTCTTACATCAGCAGCAGCAGTGCAGGAACTATTCATGCACTTCCCTTGTGATTTAGGATAGTCCCCTTCTGTACACAGGCCCCCTAATTTATGAACACAGTCAAATATATATGGACTTGCAAGGGGCTGCTTTACACAACAATCATGCATCTCGCCAACACTGAGTTCTATAAGCTTTCCAGTCTTGATTGCATGGAAGCTGTCTATACAGTCTGTAACAAGAAATTGCTCATTTTACTTCATTGTTATTCAAAAGCTGCAAAGATGATCTTTAACAAAACAATCCTGTGTTATAACAACCCTGGGGAAGAGGGTTTTCATAAACATTGTCAAAAGAGGAGGAATCGCTGTTAACTAACATTTTTCCCCTTTTCCACAGTCTTTTCTACCCTATAAAAGACAAACCCTATCATTTTAGACCCATGTATTTTATTTGTTAACTTGCAACTTGGGCAAGCCTAAAACTCTGTCAGCTAATTCCTAACCATAACCAAATAACAAAATTTTAGACTTGTCCAATTCTAAAGCATTTGCAGACAACAAATTGAACTTGGCTAAAATGGTGAATTTTGTCCTTGTAAAGGTAGTAAACATTGTGGGAAAAGGAGAAAATGCTCTCTACCTCAATTTTTTCAAAAGCTGTCTTCTTCAGAGTTTCACCCTGTGTTCAAGATCATTTCAGTCTTCTCACAGCATCCAGCGCACCCGTTCTTCCTTTTACCAGTAATTTGCACAATACTCTCTTTAAACTCATAAATATTGTTGAAACAATGTACAACACTGAGAACCCTGTCACAATGTTTATGTCATCAACCTTTAACTCTTTACCACACAGTCCTGACTTTTAACGACCCTTAAAGAAAAGACTTTTGTGTGTAGGAAAGTGTAGAAAACATTGTGGTAAAAAGGAAAAAATGCTGGTTACCAGCATTTTCTCCTTCTCCCAGAATGTTTTCAAAAGGTGTACACCTCATGGTCGTTATAACTTGGGACTGTGTGATCAAGGGTTAATACAGCTTGGCCAGGCTGGGATTCAAGTGCATAACTCCTGGATTACAAGCCAATATACCTTGCACCGAATTATAAAGCTCGGCCCAAATTTTTACCAGACGACAAAATTTTAGACTTGTCCAAATTGAAATTTGTTTTTGGAAGGATAGAAAACATTGTGGGAAAAGGAGAAAATGCTGGTGATCAGCATTTTCTCCATATCCCTCAATGTTGTAAAAAGGAGTTTTCTTTAGGGTCTTTAAAACTCGTTATTGTGGGGTAAAGGGCTAAATCATTTACAAAAATGTTCATCTAATTGAGGAAAAAGTCTGACAGAAAGACTTAACTCTATATCAAACAATCCCAAGTGTTATTGACCCAAACCAAGAAAGCTTTTGAAAACATTGTGAGAAAAGGAGAAAATACTTTTAACCAGTATTTTCTCCTTTTTCCACAACATCTTCTAAAGCTCCAGATAAGAGAGAGTGATGGTATTTTAAATCTGTTATTTCTCTTCCAAACCCCATGTTGTGGGTACTCATTAGAATTGTCTCAATGAGACAATTCTAATGAGTACCCATAACATTGGGTTTAGTAGAGAATAATTAATATTTTCAATTTTGAAATAAAAATTACTCCCTCTATCTGGAGCTCTGTTCTGCCCTTTCAAAGAAAAGTCCCTCAACATGAGCCACATTTGAATTGTCCTCTGCAAATGCTTCAACTTTGGACAAGTTTAACATAAAACTTACCATACAACAAAGTTTTACACTTGTCTAAATTCAAAGTATATGCAGACAACAAATCAAGGGCAACTCCAATGATGAAATTTGCCTTTGAGTAGAAAACATTGAGGGAAAAGGAGAAAATGCTGGTTACCAGCATTTTCTCCTTTTCTCACATTGTTTTCAAAATCTTTCTTTTCCACGTCGTTTGAACTTTGGATTGTGTGGTAAAGGATTAACAAATGAACAGAGCAAATCAGCTTGGTACCTGTGGCAGCAAAAGACAGTGCGTCACCAAGCTGTCCTTGTGATTGGACAGGTGTTACAACACCTGCTTTCCGCCAGTCCCACGAGTCTGGCACTTTGGTTGCTGGGCGATATTGAAGGGTTTGAAACTTGGGTCTAGGTTTGGTCACGATCCCCTGCCTTTTATCCATTTCCTTTGTAAATAAATGTAGGTATAAGATACATGTATAACAATGATCTTATCATTTAACTCTTTAACAGCATTGCGTGGTAAAGGGTTAAAGCCCTTAGCTCTTTACCAAACAACAAAATTTGGACTTGTCCAAATTCAAAGCACTTGCAGACAACATAATTTAATGTCGCTCAAATGATGGAATTTGTGAGTGAAAAGGCAGAATTGATACTCTACAGTTTTCTGCTTTTAATTTTACCAGAATAAGTCAACCATGCAACAAGTGTATATCTAAGATCGACAGCACATCAAATATAGTCTGATCTTGACCTCCACTTTTCATAAGTGCATATTAATGAAAGCCTGAAAGATACTTTTTTTCATCAATGAAGCTAAACAATGTGGAAAGTGTTGATCCAGTTTCTACAAGATCTACAATTTCTGCAAGACCAAATAGGCAATCTAAGGATTTACCCTATGTGAAATAAAATGAGTTTGTAAAAATGACCTAAATTTCAAAGGATCAAAGATCAGATAATGTCGTAAAGTTGTGTCAGGCAGGCTTTCTCTTTATCAGATGACAAAATATTACACAAGTCAAAATTGAAAGCATTTGCAGACAATAAAATAAATGTGACTCTAACATCAAAATTTCATTTTCAGATGGTACAAAACATTGTGGGAAAAGGAGAAAATGACCAGCATTTTCTCCATTTCCCACAATGTTTTCAAAGGCTCTCTTTTGCAGGGTCCTTAAAACTCAGGATTGTTTGGTAAAGGGTTAAGATGAAAACAGAGAACTTACCCTATCTGCAAGAGAATTAAGCTCTAGTTCAAATGAGACATCTGATCTTTTGTTGTGTTCCTCCACGTACAATCTGCTCTTCTCCCACACTAACCTATGTTCAAGCTCTTCCACCTCTGATCTGTAGCTTTTACCATATTTAGCTTTCCAGCTCTCCCAGTCTGACCAGCAGAAACAGTCAGAGGTAAATGTCACAGCCAAGAAGGCCAGCAGAATTTGGGCCGTGATACCCATGTCTTAGTCGAATATAACCAAAAGGGAAACTGACATAATTTTACTCAACTTTACAATTGTCTAGCTTATCTATATATAGATAGTGAGACATAGATTGTTGAATTTAAAGGAGTTAATGCATAGTTCATTTTGCAACTCCTCATGATGTAAGCACGATTAGAGCAAGTATTCTGTGCTGTCTGCAAATAGTATTTTGAATTACCTTTTACCTCCAAGTTGTTAAAACTAGGGAAAAAGAAAATATATACATGTATATGGCATTTAGCAGCTGAAATTTGCCAGTAGGTATAGTAGTTCACTGAAAAAAAAAAAGCGAAAAAAACTGTTTCTTTAACCTAGTGTAGAATGCAAACTTTACACTTTATATAGAGCAGGGATCGTGTATAATGAGCCATGCTCTGGCAAAGGGAGTTTAATGCATGTCCATGATGCATTATACCAAGCAAGACATCACATAATTATGGATCCTTGAAATCTATTTTGGCCAACAACTGGCTGAATCTTAGGGTAGACAGGTCCTTTGCCATGCAGAAAACCGACTAATAGAAAAAGCCTTAAGATTTCACCCATGCCAGCCTGCGCTGACTATGCAGGCTGATATGGTTCGATACTTTTTGCAGATGTGTTAAGCCCCATTTTCACAGAGCATGGCTCAAATAATAACCCCTGTATAGAGTAAACATGAAATTATACGCTTTAAACACATTCTCAGTAACTTTTAAATTCAGTACAGATATTGACTGGAATCTCTTTGCTCTTTGGTACCGGTAATTTTGTGAGATACTACCAAAATCAGCCTTGAAATTGCAATAATTATGTAGTTCACATTTTCTTTGCCTAAAACTATCCATTTTATCCATTCATCACTCTAAAGGTTGGTCTGGTAAATCTACCTTTAACTCAATGGCCAATTAAACTTTTATACACATGACAGGTCGGGATCTATCTTATTCTAAAATGTCAAAAGTCATAACAAACAAAATTTTATCCTATATCAAGAATCAGCAGACAGCAGGTTATAAAGTTCTTTGACTGGGTAAACATTTTGGGAAAGGAGAAAATGCTGATTACCAGCATTTTCTCCTTTTCCCACAAACTTTTTCCAAAAGCCTCCTGAACAGAAGGGTTATTAAAACTTGGGACTGTGTGGTGAAGGGTTAACTCTGAAAAATATAAATAAATATGACTAGTAACCAAAACTGTAATTACAAAGCTGGTATTTCTTTTTAGCTCCACTGGCCAAAGGCCAGCGGGCTTATGTCATGGCCCGGTGTCCGTCGTCCGTCCGTCCGTGCGTGCGTGCATGCGTCCGTCCGTCCGTGCGTTAACTTTTATTTCAAACATCTTCTTCTCTGAAACTTCCCATCCAATTTTCATGAAACTTGTCTGAAACCATAAGGCATAGGGCTACCAAATTTGGCATGTAGCTTTATGTAGTAGACCTCTATCATGTTTCTTGAAATTATAGCCCTGGGGTCAAAATTGGCTCTGCCCAAGGGGTCACAAGTTTTACATAGGCTTATATAGAGAAAACTTTAAAAATCTTCTTGTCTGAAACCATAAGGCATAGGGCTACCAAATTTGGCATGTAGCTTTATGTAGTAAACCTCTATCATGTTTCTTGAAATTATAGTCCTGGGGTCAAAATTGGCTCTGCCCCAGGGGTCACAAGTTTTACATAGGCTTATATAGAGAAAACTTTAAAAATCTTCCTGTACCTAGCCATAAGGCCTAGAGCTACCAAATTTTGCATTTAGCTTGATCTAGTTGGGGTCTACCAAAAGTGCCTAAATTATAGTCCTGGGGTCAATTTGGCCTCATGTTGGGGGGGGGGGGGATTCACAAGATTTACATAGGCTTACATAGGGGAAACTTTTAAATCTTGGTGTACATAGCCATAAGGCTTAGGCTACCAAATTTTGCATAATTATAGCATTATCTAGTGGACAACTACAAAGAGGGCCCAAGTTACAGCCCTAGGATCAAGTTTGGCCCTGCACCAGGGGTCACAAGTTTTACATGGGTTTATGGAGTGAAAAGTTCAGAAACCGTCTTGTTACTAGCCATAAGGCCAAGAACTCCAAAATTTGGCATGTTATTCTTCTAATACACATCTAATACACATATTCCCCATTTAGTCCGACTGTAGCTTTGGGGTCAAAGTTTTATAAGGGCTTATATAGTGAAGACTTCTCTTCATGGTTTATATTTATAAACCAGTGGAGCGATACAGGGCCATCATGGCCCTCTTGTTTGTAGAAAACTCTTACTAAACCAGACAGACTGTAGATTCTGTGCACCCTGATCTTAACCAAATTCAGACTGTAGATTCTGTGCACCCTGATCTTAATCTAAAATGTTTGTATAAAAATATTACCAAAGTTCCAATAAGCAGCCTCACGATTAACACTTCTGCAGATGGCAGATTTAAAAAAAAAACTGTTGGGTACTGATCAAGTAATTTGCTACTTTTTCATGCCATAACAATCATACCATAGTTACATACATGTATTTCTCCTTTGAGGTCTTTGTACTGAATGGTGGTATGTCTACAATTTTAAGCCTCAGAGCAAAGAATAAACCCAACAATGTTTTTCAGTTTAGAAATAAGACTGGAATACTTCCAATGTCATGGATATTTTTGGCTACATGTATATTGTTTCAGCACAGCAGATAGTGTAGATCAAAGATCAGACTAAACTGCACATCTTGTGCAGTCTGATGTTGACCAACAGTGGCTGTAAATACACTATATAGTCATGTAAGGCACTTTAACCCATTACCAGACGACAAAATTTTGACTGTGTCCAAATTGAAAGCAATTGCAGACGACAAAATAAATGTAACATAAATGATAATTTATGTCTTTGATAGAGTAGAAAACATTGTGGGAAAAGGAGAAAATGCTGGTTACCAGCATTTTCTCCTTTTTCCACAATGTTTTCAAAAGGCTTCTTTTCCAGATGCGTCAAAAGGAGTCATTGTGTGGGAATGGGTTAAGAATTAACATGTACAATACAGGGTTAGCCTTACAAATCAGTCTAAAGCCAGATAACAAAATCCAAGGTTTGCCCAACTTGCGCAGACGACAAATTCCAAAGGCTTCACCTGATCAGGGATCGTAAACAGATTGGAAATGTGTTTGAAAGGGTAGAAAACACTGTAGGTAATGGAGATTATGCTGGTTTTCAAGATTTTCTTCTTTCCCCACAATATTTTCAAAAACCTTTTCCCTCAAAGTAGTTAAAAATCGGTATTGCTTGATAAGGGGTTAAAAGGCATTTGTCATTAGTAGATATATAAAACCTTGCACATGATCAACTTCACATGAAACTTATCCTCGTGATTAAGCGTTATGATAGTACATGTGACGGGTACGCTGCAAATGTTACATTTCGAAAATAGAATATTAGATCTCAATTATCAATTTGATTTTCAATTTGCTAATGCTAGTACTGTGAAGTGTTCTGTCTGACTAAATATAGCATATTTTGGTTTCCTCGACTGCCAACGCCATTTTAACACAATATCTCAGGGAATATAGGTATGCTGCATGGGTCACTTTAAGAGTCCTAACAAATTACTTTTCCGTATTGATCAACGGAATGTCGCTGCTCGAAGAAGGATGGTGATTATCTTAAGCTTCAAATGTGACAGAAATTCGCGCCTTTTCTCATACCGGAACCGGAAGTGAAAGAATCGCATATACTCTCGAATTATCGACCTTTACATAAGTGAGAGCACGAAATATGGAAGAATATGCACGTGATCCCTGGTAAGCATTTTTATAGCGTGAAAACTATATTTTGGGAATTTTGAATAAGAAATAGACTTTTTAGAATATACTTAGACTAATAATCAATTCTATTTTATCTGTGTAAGTTTAAAGTTTTTGTGTAGAAGCCTCTTAATTGGAGGTCACTCAGTGTCGAAAGTGGGTGGAGAAGCTTTTTTGACAATTCACTTCGCTTTTATTTGAATGATTACCAGTACTTTGTCACTGAAATTTGTATGTAAAGAGCTATTCCAGAGCTAATATTAAGTTCTTATTCCTATATCACATGAAAGTATATTGAATTTTATGCACAGCATGGTGTATAAGTAAATAAAGTTTTCAACCATTTTGTTGTTGTTTTTCCATTAACAGCTTTGTGGTTGTCGATTTTTTGAATTGCCACTTACATTTCTAGACTGTTTGTGTTGTTTGCACTGTTTTGATATTAGCTATTAGTGGACTTAATTTGTCTGAATATCTTAAGAAATAGTCCCAAGGAATTACATCATCTTTTGTTGTAGAGCAGTATTTTGTCATTAAACTTGGGTTAAACAAGGAAAATCATTTGATGTGATGCCCAGAATGTCATCCCTTTAGGCCCTAGATTGTTTGACATTGCTCCATAGACTTATATTTATTTTTTACCCTTCCTTGACGGCAATGCCATTAATCATATATGTAAACAAGTAACCATTTAATGACCAGTCTTTGACAACCTAGAGGTAAAAGCCTGCTGAAAGCACTTTCAGGAAAGGAGAATAATGAAAAGAGAATCATCATTTTCTGCTTTTCCTATATTTCCTACCCATTTGACAGAAAGTCCCATCATTTGAGACACATGTTTTTTTTTTTTCAAATTGTATTGCTGTTTTCATTTGTAAACTTTTAGATAGACCAAGTAACACTCATGAAATGTTGCTGATATTACAGAACTGATTTATGCAACTAACTTTTTGTAATTTTCAGCCCATGGCGTATTGTTGATGACTGTGGAGGAGCGTTTGCCATGGGGGCAATTGGTGGCTCAGTATTCCATGGTATAAAAGGATTCAGAGAAGCCAAAACAGTAAGTGTGACATATTTATGATCAGAGCCATCAGTATAACATGACTATATCCAACTTGCTTTCAAGTCTTTCGATTTCTTTCAAAATTTTATCCTCATTTGAAGCCCTGCAGGGTTTTCTGTTGACAACAAAAATTAGGGGGTCATTGTGACCCCCTAGTCAAGAAAAATGGGTGTCATTCTGGAATTTGTGGGGGTAACAACAAAATGCACATAGGTAATAAAAATACTATTTCTGAAACAAAGTACAGTCGAGCCTTGTTTATCCGGACACTTCTGTTTCCTATGAATGTTTCTGGATCAGCCGTATTTCTGGATCAATGAACTGGGATTGCTGGCATGGCATCCAAGTTAAGCTGGGTCAGTACCCTCCATGTTGTTAAGGGAGACACTGTGCATTGTAAGAATTACAACAGATATGTTTTACACAAGCACTGTCATTATTGCTCCTACGATTGTTCAGATATATAAAATAAAGGATGTCATAAATTTGCATTTTGCCTTTTTGTTATTTGTGTGTTTTTGTACATAACTTTTTCCTTGTACCTAATTACATGCACATGCATACCTATAGCGCAAACAGGTGCACTTGTAAACCTTGGCACATTTATGACTTTTGAAGAACACCATGAAAAGGGCAAAACAAAAAGAAAACACGAGATGCACACTATTTTCCTGCGATAACGTTTTTTTTTTGGATGGTCTTCTTTGTACCGACAAATGTCTTGTTTCACGGAAGTAGAAACTTCAATTCGTTGTCTTTTGAAGGTGGTGTAGACATTATGTTGACTTCTGATAATCATACTTTCAAAGTGGTAAAATGGCAAAGAGTAATTGAGAATATTGATTGCCAATTGATTCGATATGAAAGACAGGCATATTTTCAATCATCTTTATTGTCTGTTAGTAGTAAAATATTTTCGAAAAACCTAACAAAATTTATCGTGTTTGGCAGTTATTTTGTGTGTACTTTGAGGAACATGAACATCTCGAGTAATGCATGAATCAAACTTTGTTTTTCCCTTATGGTTTACCATTTAAATTAAAGATATTTGTTTTTGAAACGAAGGATTATTGAATATGCAAGTAGCCGGTATGTTCATATTTTAGTTTTGCCTTTAATTTTGAAAGATGAGTTTAAACATGCCCACAAAATCTTTGCGGACATTTCAGCTATTTTTTTAGCAATCGTTACTGTAATCAAGTCAATCCAGTAATAATTAAACAACCAAAGCGAGGAATTGTCACTTCAATACAGTACAATGTGTATGGATAATCTGTTAAATTGACAATTATCGATGGCACGAGAACGTCATTTAACAGTTTGCAAAAACACTACTAATTAACATGTGTGATTTCAAAACGTGAAAATCGTCTGCAACAAATGACGCTAGTTAGACTGATACCAGTGTTATTCTCGACGCACCAGTGCAAAATCGCTCGAAGTAGACTGTATTTATGATATTTATGATAACCAGTCTATGGTACTGGGGAAAATAACAAGTCTAAATTGTGTGTAAACTGGTAGCCTGTTATCGATGTTTGTATCTATTGGACGGCTATGGGAGATACTACGGGTACTAATTTAAATTGTGTGATACACAGTCAGGCCACGTCCGGTTTATCAGATAAGGTTTTTACTAATTTTTAACCCTTTGTTCTTGATTTTTTCATTTCGGTTCCGGAACGCGGATTTCCGGAATAAAAAGTAAAGTTTTGTACAGAAAATATCCGTTCCCTGATGTTTTTGTCAGGATCCTGAGATTTCCGGAATTATGAAGCCTGGATAAACATGGCTCGACTGTATATTTTTGTGTTCTTTTTTATTCAACCCAGGTTGTGTTACCATCACTTTCATTTGTTGCAGCTCAACATTTTTCTAGGTAACTGTCATATCTTTACATAAACTTAATCTTTCAAGGGCGTGACCCAGTGTTTTGATGAAGCACAAGGGTTAAATGTGTGCAGTCGCTTTCTGAAGCAAAAGGGTTATTTTGTTTTTGTTTTGATGCATGAGTCGCATTTTATGCAGCCATTTTCAACAAATAACCAGTCATATTTCTTTCACCAATTTTCAGGGCCTTGAATTTTTTATCTCTGCTCTAATTACTTATTAGGCATTTTATCATTTGGTTGTTGTTCAGTCTCTCTTTTGCCGCAGAAAGAACTAAAAAAGATATGGTTCATTGATAAAAATGTGTCAAATGTTCACTTTTTCTTTCCAGGGAAGAAAATTTTTTGGTGCATCAAGTTTAATAAGAGCAAAATCACCATTAACAGGGGGTAAGTGAAATGATAAAGATCAATATTAATTCTTGGGTCCATTAATGTTGGATAACAAATGTTTCAGAAGTACAATTTTTTGATATAGACATTTAGACTTTTATTAAACTCTTGAATATTTTTGCTCAGGGGTCAATGAGTTTTCAAGACTTCCTGGAAGGCTTGACAAGGTTTGAACTGTCTGTATTATATACTAGTATAATGTAATGATATAATAAATAAATGAATTTAACAGCTTGTTCAGAAAATGTTGAATCGAGGATTCACATTATGAATTCTTGTTTTAACATTCCCTGGAAAAACTATCTTGTTTTTTTGCAGGTGCTTTTGCATTATGGGGTTTCACATTTTCAACAATAGATTGTTCATTAGTGTATTTACGAAAGAAAGAAGATCCCTGGAACTCTATAAGTAGTGGTGCATTGACCGGAGGTCTTCTAGCTATCAGAAGTAAGTGGCTCTTGTAGTGGAACTCTTGGGATATGTGAAAAGAAGAAAAAAAGAAAAATCTGTAATGTATTTACGTGTAATCTGGAGATCCATTTAAATTGATATTGTATTTAGCAATAACTTTGTTCTAGACCCTGCTCTGATTTTGAGCTGAGAAATTATGAAACCAATTGAGATTAATTTTCAGTCTAATTATGTTGGTAAACAGTTGAGATTTTATGGACTGAACTGTTTCAACAAATGCTTAACCTCCTAATCAGACAAAAAAAATTTAACGGTGCCCAAATTGAAAGCATTTGCAGACAAGAAATTCAGTGTAGCTGGAAACATGAAATTTGTCTATCATGGTGGGAAAAGAAGAAAATGCTGGTTACGAGCATTTTCTTTTTTTCCCAGAATGCTTTCAAAGGCCTTCGTTCTTGGGGTCATTAAAACTCCAGATTGTTTGGTAAAGGGTTAATGTCGCATATATTACAACATGTATTATGATGAAAGTCTTAAATTTACTTTGCTAGAGCTGTAACTGGTTGCAATATTATTTGGTAAAGTGTGATAATCAGTGTAACTGGATGATTAATTCTATTACTCTCCATCTGTTTTTAGGTGGAAGAAAAGCTATGTTAGGATCTGCAGTTTTAGGTAAGTTTAGCCATGACTCATAGTCAAAGTAATCATTGTTTAGCATCACTGGTCAAAGACCAACAAACATATGTCATGACCATCTTCCTGAGAGCATGTGGAAACTCTCATTTCATGTTTTCAAGTTTGTTAGTTGGTAATGATGTCAAGGTAGGTACTTTGTCAAATTGGCACAGAATTTGGGAAAAACCAGAACTGGGTCCTTATTCACCAACCATTCCTAAGAACGTTCTCAGTCTTCTTCTCCAGAAGTTTCTAAATTTGAGAGCTAAACTATTTGGTTTAGCCAATCAGAAGTTGTGTTACTCTCAGATTTAGAAAATCTTGAAGAATTAGACAAAGAATGTTCTTAAGAATGGGTGGTGAATAGGGGCCCAGTACTCACAAACTTCTCAAAGTATTCTACTTTGGCAGACTAACCATCTGATTGGCTTAGGCGTTTTGTCTTGAAATTTAGAATTGGAATTGGGGTTAGAATAGTAGATGCAGTGACCAACTTGTGTTTGAATTTTAGATGCAAAAGGCTGATATCAAAATAGTATACTGTTAGTTTCAGTTTTGATATTAACCTTTTACCAAATAACCCATAGTTTTTATGACCCTTAGGGTAAAGGCTTGAAAACCTTGTTAAGAAAGGAGAAAATGGTGTTTACCAGCATTTTGCTCAGAACGTTTCTTTTTTTTCTTTTAATACATGTATATAAAGACAAACCCTGTCAGTATATCGCCATGTTATTTGTTGGCTGCAAATGCTTTTAATTATGGGCAAGTCTAAGGGTCATGTCACCAGGTAAAGTATTAGTATGGATAGTTCAATTATCCCAAAGCTACGACCTTTACCCTTTGCCACATAATCCTGAGTTTTAACAACTATGAGGAAGCTGGCTTTGGAAAACATTGTGGGAAAAGGAGAATCGCTGATAACAATTTTTTTCTACCTCTTTGCCAATGTTTTCGTCCTTTCAAAGACAAATCTTAGTATTTGAGCCACATTTTATTTGTCGTGTGCTAATGCTTTGAAATTGGACGAGTTTCACATTTTGTCATTTAGTAAAAAAGGTAGGACAGGTTGAAATGTAGATATTTTGAGTAAGTATGGAAGTCTTTGGGGCAAGTTCATTTCCGTTTTTGTCAGGATGATTTTAAAAAATACTTGGGACAGGGTGTCCGGAAAGTAATGTAACACTTATGTACATCTACAATATAGCTTTAAATTGCAGATGAAGAGATAAAAATGTATGTTTATGTATATAAAATATGTTAAGTTTTTTTTTTAATTTTTATTACATTACACACTGTTACACAGATTTCAAATCAGAAGTTCCTTTTTGTCATTGGCATCATTTTAGCAATTAATGACATTTTCAATGTAATGGCCTTTTATGCTCTTTCCATGCAGAACAAGCAGGATGAAATTGTCAGTCACTTTAGCACTCATTCAAATATCAAATATAATTTCATGTTTATGCTCTTTAACAACATGTCTGTTCTGTCTGGCTTGGAACTGCAAACCTTTGACTTCAAATAACCTCAAAGGAAGAAGTCACACAGGTTGAGGTCAGGCCAGTGTGCAGGCCACAATATTATGATTTTTTTATGGGTATGTTATCGATATTACCTTATCACCAAACATATCATATAAAAAGTCTATCACAGTATTAGATATGTGTAAGTCATACACCATCCTGCATAAACCACAAGGACTTCTTTTGAAGTTAGGGAACAATTTTGTTTTCAAAAGCATAAGGTAGCATTGGGAATTTAATCATGTCGTTAAAGACTTGTAGCCGAAGGTTCCCATTCACGCACATATGTGCGTGATTCATGCACTTAATTGAACAATCACACACAAAAATATGAACTGAAACGTGAATGCATGCACAGGTTTTAGGGCTCCCGCTGTCAATCACCAGTTGAAAAAAATGTCTCCAAAACTTAAGCACTGGCAAATCTACTGGCAGCAAGTAATGTCTTACATCATATTTAAAAGATCATCATCTAAACCCTGATTTACATAATAGGTATCAAGTGTGAAGTTCACAGTTTATCATGCAGGGTTTTCCCTTGGCAACAAAAATAGGGGGTCACAATGACCCCCTAGTCATAAAAAATTGGGGTCATTCTGGACTTTTTGGGGGTCACAACCAAGTGTAATTAGGTTAAACATTAAAGACTAATATGTATGAAACGATGTGTGTTTTTGTGTTTCTTATTCACCCCAAAGCTTTATATAGCCTATTCATGAATTATTGGATGATGTAAGATACATTGTAATACCAGTGATTCTCTTTATAAAGGGGCTTACAGTCTAAGGCATTTTTTTTCATGGAGTATTTTGAGTATACTGTATTAAAAGCCTGTTCTTAACAGGCAAAAATGCTCTAGCTGCAGACAAGCAGTCATTTATTTACGTAATATCAATCTATCAATGGTATCAACGTGACCACAGTGTTTTGATGACGCACATAAGAGTTGAATTGTGCAGGTTTGTGCAGCCAATCTCAGTGGTAAAAGGGTTATTGTGTTTTGTTTTCATCACAGGGATCAACCGTTTAATTGATACAAACAGCTTGTTGTTGGCCGGATTTGATAACCTCTATATTATGTTTTTTTTAAGAAGAGAGTATCCATCCGACAACAAACCATTTCAGCAAACGACCTGTTCTTGTGTTTTGATGCACGGGTCGCATGAATTCATGCCACTGTTTTCGACAAATAATTAAGCATATTTCTCTAGCCAATTTTCAGTAAACCCTCAGCCCTTGAAGTGTTTTTCTCGGTACTCGAACCAGGTGATCATCGTCCGATCATTGTTCAAGGTCTCTTTTCCTTGCAGACAGCAAGAATGACGTCAATTTTGACTGATCCATATTGTTTTCATTAGGGATCATCTGGTTTAGTTTAGACGAGTTTAGAGACCGATTGTATCCTCATAAAATTGATACACAGTCTAGTGTTTCGTCCCATTTTCTTCTCGTACTCCAGCTTTCTTATGTACTCGTGATGTAAAATTGTCGGTAGAAAAGATGATCATAAGTAACCTTTATGGAATTTGTGCGTCCACAGTGATGCAATATTGAAAAAAATACTGGTCATTTTCCTTAAAAATGTGTCAAAACACACAAAATCGTGCATCAAGGAAAACCCTGATCTTGGCTAATCAAGTGGTTACCTCATTTATTTAAAAGTATTAATGGTACTAATCTGCTTTTCAAGTGTAAAATTACAGATTTAGAAGTTACATGCTACCGTAATTGACAAATTTTTGTCAAATCATGTGGAAATACTACTCCTAAAATTAACTGGCATGAAAAAGAAGACTGCTGCGAAAAAAGCAAAAACCCATCACTCACACACAAAAAAAAAGGGTTTGACATCGTCCGATCATAGTCGTTTCAAACTTTCCATTCAGCTTTATTAATGACTTTAAACAGTGAATTTACTTATATTTTCCAATAAAACAATTAGTGAAAGCTAATTAGTGTCTGAAATTAACACTGAAATGGAAAATTCTACTGGCCATCAGGTTGTAAGCTGGCCCTCTGAACCTGATCCCATGAGTAAGGAAACATTACAAGCAACTTCTTTTTAATTACGGTATCCATATTGTTTTCAAGAGCAGATGAATGTATAGTGAGACTCATCAAAACAAATTTTCAATACAACAGACCTTACTTTCCTCCATATAGAAGCTCTAAAATTGTCATTACTAACTCTTTTACCAAATGACAAATTCTTAACTCTTCCAAATTGAAAGCATCTGCAGACAACAAATTTGAAAATGATACAAATGAGCCAAAGTTCTTTGATAGGGTAGAAAACTGTGAGAAAAGGAGAAAATGCTGGTTACCAGCATTTTCTCCTTTTCTCACACTGTTTTCAAAAGCCTTCACCTTCAGGGTCATTAAAACTCGGGATGTGTGGTAAAGGGTTAAGTGCACTCCTAGAATTTCTCTTGCACTCCCAAACTTGTACGTCAGGGAGTGCATGCACTTCCAAAAAAAGATGTGAATAGGAACACTGTAGCCTAATGACACCATGACACAACATCGCACAACAAAGTTAGTTTTTCACTGTACAGCAGTCTCTCAGTGAAACAGTATGGTTGTTCGTGAGCACAAAACAGCATTCTTGTATTTTGTTTACAAACATGCTCAGACAACAGGGAGTGAGAGAACGTCAGTAATGAGGTTATTGATAAAAAGGTATCTTTGATTAGAAATTTGTATAAAAGTGTGTAATGTTATGAAAATTGAATGAAATTATCACACAAAAAACTTACATATTTTATGTACATGTATGTATTTCTATCTCTTCACTCAAAATGATAAACCATATTATGAATGTACAAGTGTTGCCATACTTTCTGGACACCCCGTATAATTGGTAGAAAAAAAACTAATAGGGGATAGTGAATTTTGAAATTCTTTGTCTGTATTCTAGGTGGTGTTTTATTGGCTATGATAGAGGGTATTGGTATTGTAATAACAAGAATGACAGCTGAACAGTTTAACCCAGGTAGTATTGGTTTATTCTTAACTCCTCTACCAAACAATTCCCTGTTTTAACCCTTTACCAAACAGTCCCAAGTTTTAAAGACCCTGGTAAGAAGGGCTTTCAAAAAAGGTGAAAATGTTGGTAATTTTCTCCATTTCTCACATTTTTTTTCTTTCAGAAAAAAATTCTATCATTTTAGCCACATTTAATATGTTGTCAGAATCTGCAAATGCTTTCAATTTGGTCTAGTCCAATTTTTTTTTAACAATTGTTGGTTGTTTAATGACCCTGAGGAAGAAAGTTTTGAGAAAAAAAAAAAAATTGGCAAAGAAAGCAAATAACTAGCATTTTCTCCTTTTCCCACAATGTTTTCTACCCTTTCATAAACAAATCTCATTATATGAGCCATATTTAACTTGTTGCATGCTAATCATATCAATTTGACCAGAGGAATAACAAAAGTTACGTTGGCTGGTAAAGAAATGCTAAATTACTATGAGTGTCCATATGCTGATACTTTACAAACAATTTTGCAGCCCACTGAAAACTTTTGAACAAACAGTATTTATTCTAGAAACTGAAAAGGAGGGGAATTTCCTCCCTCCATCTGAAAGAATGGGAGGGATTTTCAAAAAATTAGGGGTGGGGGGGGGCAGTTTTTGAACAGTATGGACTCAGGCAGTATCGGTAGCTTTTATAGATGGCATAGATGAAGATCAGACAGCACATTCTTTGCTGTCTGATTTTGGCGCCATATCATTTGCTGCGTGTTTCTAAACCTGCTAGGCTCTTCATCATTAAATTTTGCTGCGTGATCCTAAACTTTGACCAGGAAATCTTCTGTGTTTGCCATTGCATTTTAGTATTTTGGTCCTTAATCAGACAATCCATTATTTTAAAGACCCTGAAGAAAGAAACTTTTTGAAAACCTTGCAGGAAAAGGAGAAAATGCTGGTAAGCAGCATTTTCTCCTCATCCTAAATGTTTTCATTAGTTTGTATTGGAGTTTAATGCCATTTTAACAACTTGGGTCATAAATGTTTTCTACTCTTTCAAAGACAAATCCCATCATTTGAACCAGATTTAATTTGTGGTTTGCAATTACTCTGGATATGGATGAGTCTTTTTTGTTTGGTAAAGAGTGGATGGTTCAAATTTTCAGATACCTCTTATACTTTACTTTTTCAGCCAATGCTCAGGTAATAGATGACCCGTCCCAGTTACCTCCAAAATCTCCAGTTGGTGGAATCTTTGACAGTACAGGCTCAGCAAATTATCAATGACAGGGAAGCAACTCTAGCGGTACAAACAATTGAATAGGATCAGCTGCTATACATTTATGCTGCATCATCCAGGTTGTGTGTATGGATAGACAAGTGGCATGACTTGTTGATTCTTTGTGAAAATTACAGAATAAGTTATAGAAGCACAAGGGGAAGGAACCTGTTGTAAAGTCTAAATTGTGCTGTCTTGTAGAATTTTAAGCATTACATGCTGGTAAAACTTCAACAGGAAAACAAATTGGTACGAGCCATAATCTGGCAATAGGGGGCTTAATGCATCTCCATGATGCAATATACCGAGCGAGTCATTGTGATATTATCGATCCATTAAATTCATTATGTGTAACAACTGACTGTCATAAAGGTAGACAGGAAATTGACCAGTAGTGAAAAGTTTCGACCCAGATCAGCCTGCACAGACTGACCTAGGTAGATATTTTTTGCAGATATATTAGCCCCCTTTTCTTAGAGCATGGTTCATGGGTCATATTTTTTAGTATGTCATAAGTTGCCTCATGAAACAAATTTTAGGCAGGCTGTGTTGGAAGCATCCTTGTAAAAAGTGAGTAGCCAACATAAGTCAAGGTATAATACACAAATGCATCAGAAAAAAAATTATAACTTAAGATTGGATGGTGTAGATCTAAGATCAGATGCTACATGTGCCATCAAATCTTTATTTATGCTGTCAACCAAAGCAGCTAGAATTGTTTTCAGTGCTTATGGGGTCAACTGATTAGTATTTCATCATTCAAACAAATGAGATGCATAGAGATGGAGCTCAGTTTACCAGAGTGTGTGTTATTAAATCTTGCAAGGTCCATCTGACCCGTCACCATACAATCCAGTCTTAACCCTTTACCACACAATCCTGACTTTAAACGACCCTGAGGAAAAAGCCATTTGAAAACAATGAGGGAAAAGGAGAAAATGCTGGTAACCAGCATTTTCTCCTTTTCTCTCAACGTTTTCTACTCTTTTCAAGACAAATTTCAATTTTTGAGTAACATTTATTTTGTTGTCTGCTAAAGCTTTCAATTTGGACTGGTCTAAAATTTTGTTGTTTGATAAAGAGTTAACGACTCTCAGGAAAAAGGTTTTTAATAACATTTTTTGAAAAGGAGAAAATGCTAGCTACCAGCATTTTCTCTTTTTCTTTTTTGAATTCTTTCTCCAAAACAAATCCCAACATTGAATTTGTGTTAAATTTGTTGTCTGCAAATGGTTTCATAGTGGGCCAGTCTGAAATGTTGTGGTCTGGTGAAGAGGTTTGGATATTTATAGTTTCATTTAAGATAAAGTTAACATTGATTGCATTGTCTTTTGAACTTATTTGCACTTGAAATTGTTGCTCCGCTAGAGGTTTCACATAGGGAGGGAAGAATTTGCTTTCATTCATCAGTTCATTTTTATATATGTGTTTTATGATCAAAATAGTTTTTGAGCTTGTCATATGTTTTTAACAAAAGAGTGCAGCTACTTTTGAAGTAGCCTCTTGTTTTTAATTAAGAAATGAAAACATATTGCAAAGCTGTTTATTTTTAAGAATGTCAAATAAGTCAAACAGACATGAAAGGTCAATCAGTAAGACCTTGATTTTGCTATGTTAAGGTTGTTTGTCAAAATGTCTCATTGCAGTATTGGATAGTGTAGATCAGAGATGAAACTGCACTTTCCATGCAGTCTAATTTTGATGTGCATTGTTGCAAAAAACATCTAAAGATATGGTAGGCACTGGATGGTTTAACTTTTATCCTGCTAAATAAGTTAAATAAAACTTTCAAGCCGATATTAAAAACCTGAATAATGTTATTTCAAACTTATTTTTTTGAGAAATAATATCTCCTAATTGGACATTGTAGATCCAAGATCAGACTGCATGTCTTGTACAGTCTGATCTTGATCTACACCGTCTAGTCTGCAAAAGGTCAGTGAGTCATGTGTAGCAGCTTAAGAGTTTTAACTAATTCCAAAGGTACATGGTAAATTCATTTCATGACACAAGTCATGTTTGAATGTAAAGGCGATTTATTTCTATAATTTATTTGTTTCAAAGTATTACATTGTTTATGTGCAGTTTCTGACCTTCCTCAACCTTTTAAGTTGTAGAGATAATATCTGCAATTGACTGTGCAGATCTAGGATTGGACCGTGTATTGTTCACAACAGCAAGTTCAGTTGTGTTTTGTACCCTGAGAGCTGATATACATTTTATCCTGTCATTATAAGCTATTTATTTCATGCTTTTCGGTAGTTGATCGGAAAATATTGGTGGATTATGGTTTGATAATTTCACCGTTTTGACCAGTGAATTTACCAAATGATAAACTCACTTGTATGGATCTCGTTGGGGATGGGACCTCTTTGGTGGGAGTGTTTTGATCCCATTGGAGGCTCCACCTTTCTCAATTTTGGGCTCTCATTTCCTTTAGGCTGCTGTTCGCATTCTTAGCTTTTTCATCTGAAGCTTTGGGTGGGCGGGGATTGCTCGGCCACTCAGTGTTATATTTTATGCACATTATCAGTTACACATAACCTTTCTTCATTTAAGGGCTTCTTTATTGTCAATTTAAGACTGTTCGAATCTTTTTGTTGCAGTCTTACCATCATTATTCAAACTTTTTTGAGTTGATAGGGATTGCCCTGTTGCTCAATTGTATCTTTTGTGCATACTGAGATCACACATAATCCTTCTTAGTTCAAAACTCTTTTACTGTCAGCATGTCTTAAATATTTTTAGCTAAAAAATCCGCCTTAATCGTTCCTTCAACACAGATATGCGCGCTAAATGACTAAAGCTGTCGATAAAACAACATTCATTCATTCATTCATTCACTTGGATGGAAATACCTAGAGCTCCCCTGTACTTCAAAAGGCCCAACAGAAAAGTGGTTAGGAGTATGAAATAAATAGATTTTTTTTTTTCCAGTGAAAGATTTAAATTTATTTAATCTCTTTAACATCATACAGTAATACTTTCACTTGCAGCCGTGCCACTCTTGAAAATACATGTATTACCGATGATGTTCACTCAATGAAATAAATTTCCATCTCTCACAGAAAAAAACAAATATCCTCTATTTAATAGTTGGAAAAAAGTAAGACTTCTTTATGTTGAAATTGTTTTGAGATGAGAAACTTATCTTTCTCAAACAATGAAATAAACCTGTGAAAGGGTGGACAGCTTGGGGAAAAAATGATAAAATGTTTCCTTACCCTGTGTCCTTAAAACAGGGGATTTCTTTGTAGAAAATTAACTGAATAAATAGGGAAAAAGAAATTTAAAAAGAGAAGGAAAAAAAGATGATCTGGAATTAAATAGGGTAAGATGAACTTTATTGTGAATCTTCAGAGGTGGATGTGTTAGGTGGTATTATTATTGCTGATAATGTACATTTTTGTTGAGTTGTTGAGAAAATGAAAGTATAAATGTAAATCTTGGAAAAAAAAATACAATAAAAGTTGTAAATTTTTCAGCCTGATTTTATTGTCAGTTTCAAGAGAGCCTTAATCTTCCACCTTTTGTAAGCTCGGCCGTTTTCAGAGAAATTGCGAGGTATTGTCGTAGCCCAGGCGTTGTCGTTGTCTGCATCATTAAGCGAAAGCTTCGGCATTTTGTAATATCTCTGTTACTATTGAAAATATTTGCTTCAAACTTGGACAAGTTGTGAACTATCAAAAGGAGAACCTATACAACTAGGGCAGGTAAACGTCAAATTATTTTTGACACAGGTATGTCCCTTTTTCGCCTCCGAGCCTTTGAGTCAAGCAGCCACAGCTGACGGTTGGCACGCACATGCGTTGCTCTGATTTTATTAGCTGTGTTTAACCCTACACCAAGCAATCTCGAATCTTAACGACCCTGAGGAATAAGGCTTTGAAAATGGTGGTAACCAGCATTTCTCCTTTTCCCACAACTGCTTTCCCTTATACAGACAGGTCCTTTCATTAGAGCCACATTTTATTTGTCATCTTAAAATGTTTACAATTCAGACCAGTCTCCAATTTTGTCGTATGATAAAGGCTTAACCCTTACTGTGTTTTGACGAGCCTGGAGAGGACAACTTTTGAAACGATTGGGAAAATGAGAAAACGCTGAAAAGCAGCATTTCTTTTTAACCCTTTCAGTGACAAATCTCGGCATTCGGATGACGTTAAAAATTATTTTTTTATGAAAGAGTTTGACATGT
The DNA here is from genome assembly GCA_945859785.2 of Tridacna gigas. Classification (NCBI taxonomy): domain Eukaryota; kingdom Metazoa; phylum Mollusca; class Bivalvia; order Cardiida; family Cardiidae; genus Tridacna; species Tridacna gigas. Next base: position 27,707,266 of record OX244036.2, on the reverse strand, counting down.
CTAAAAACTTGTCGTCTGCCGGTAAAGACTTTAGCCTTTCCTATGAAAGGCAGAAAGGAACAATTTTGATCTTTATATTGATACTTTTCTTGCTTAGGATACATCAAAAATATTAATAATAGTGGTATCATTTTATGAATAATAAAAGGTCAGTGGCCCAACATTCCAACAATATCGGATATTTACATGTAGATCCAGGATCAGGGCCCATATTCACAAACCATTCTAACGTAAATTTTTGGTTTAAATTGCAAGAAACTCCTTAATTTGAATGTAACAGAATAATCAGACTGGCTAAACCAAATGGTGATTGGCTAACGTTGAAAATTTAGAATTAATCCTTAGGCTGCTAAGCGCGACTCACTAACCTTTTGCGGACATTGTAGATCAAGATCAGACTGCACAGAACGTGCAGTCTGATGTTTGATCTACCCTGTCCGATGAGGAGATATTTCCCAAACCACCATATCATTGAAGTACATGTACCAGTATTTTGGTTTTTACCCTCGGCTTGAAAGTTTAATTTAGGTTGTTTAGCAGGTGAAGGGCAAAGAATGGCTGGTGGTTAGGGACCCTTACTACTACTGTACATACTGCGATTACAGTCTGGGTCCATATTCACCAACCACTCTTAAGAACGTTCTTTGTCTTGTTCTCCAGAAATTTCTATATTTGAAAGTAACACAACTCCTGATTGGCTAAACCATTTGGTTTAGCCAATCAGGAGTTGTGTTACTTTAAATGTGGAAAATTTTGGAGAATAAAACTAAGAATATTCTTAAGAATTGTTGGTGAATACGGACTCTGGTTTTTATCTACACTGTGTTTCAGTGGATTATATTTTCAGAAGTCCAAAGAGGTCGATTTTTTATGAGCCATGCTCTGGCAAAAGAGGGTTTAGTGCATCTCCGTTATGCATTATACGAAGCACGTCATCACATATTAATGGATCTATGAAACCCATTTTGTCTAACAACCGGCTGAATCCTGAGCTAGAATCGTCCTTTGACATGCAGAAAATTGACCAGTAGCAAAATGTGTCAACCATGGCAGCCTGCCCCACTGCGCAGGCTGACTCGGGTCGGTACTTTTGGCAGATAAATTGACCCCCTTTTCACAGAACATGGCTCATATATTTTGCGCTGAAAGAGTTAACACAACAACCAATCAAAATTATCTATGACTACCTTTTGGAAGCAATCTCTACATTTTGAATGCGAACGATAACCTACACATATATACAATCCCGTTGAGTGTCCATTTTCAGAAATCGAGTTTACTGGGATTGCCAGTCAAGTGTTGTATAGGACTTTTCCCACGTGATGTGGGTTTGTCATTTCATTGATCAGTTACTAAAGTATTTTTATACAAAGCTACAAATATCATTTGATTACTTCAGCGTGTAGAACTGTCGCCATTCTATCGTTACTTGCAACAAAATCTTTGGGATGAAACATTTTTTAGTCAATCAGAAGGCCAGGCCTACATTTAGAATGGTAGTTAAATACGGACCAAGTCAAGTAAATTCTCTTTACAGAAGTCTGGTCGCCTGGATGAAAGCCAAGGCGTCCGATGCCAAATATATATACAGAGCACAGACGATTTTGGTCCCAGGTGTATCACAAGTGTTCATCAAGCAAGCACGGATAATGGAACTCTTGTCCGTGATTTTCTATCCATTGGTTGGCGATCCATTTTTCTCCGTGAACAACTGGGCAAGAACTGTGTCCTGCGAAATAGTTCACATTACCATTTCTGTACATGTTATAGAACATGAGAGCCGAAAATTTCTTCGGAGTAACTCGTACACCCATGCTCGGGAAGACCGTTTCACCTCCTTCATTAACATTCTTCAGATACATTATTATTGTTACCATTCTGTTCCGCATTCCATGAGTGTAATTCCGTGCCAGTGACGGTGTGAGTACGTCAAAATGGATCGTATATAGACCACCGCACGCATAGTTAACAACCATTATATTTTCGAAACTACGTAGACTTAAACTAGTCAAAGCCGATAATCTTTCACGAAGATGTTTCACTGCACCTTTTCTGTGGCGTTTTGGGAGAATGTATTGCTGGCTGACTTTGAGGTAGTCTTTGACCCTGCCCTGTTTCAAAATTGTTGATCCTCGCTTCAGCCTACTTGTTGCCTCTCCGATGAAAAACTTAACATCTCTTTCTTTAATCAAGTCGTGAATGATTGATATTTGTGGATTAAAACTATTTAATTCTTCAACCTTTTCCGGTGCCAGAATCAATCTTGGATCTTTGTTATGAACGTACCGACATGTTAACTTATCTAACGGTGTGTGTAATACTACATTTGGACTGACAGGAACTGCCTCACCGCGACATGAAGCTTCATACACAAGTTGTTCAAAACGTTTTTTTGGCTTCATTTTAACCTGTGTGCAAGGTGTGGGCTCGATTCCATTACATTCATCGACAATCTCTAACGCAGGATTCAATTCTAAAAGTCGTTCAATTACTTTGTGGTAATACTCTGTGCAGGTACAATTGATTCTGCTAACTAAATCCTTAAAGGCTTTGTATATATCTTTGGCTTCGGACGCCTTGGCTTTCATCCGGGCGACCTTAAGAATTCTTAAACCACGTACTGTTGTGTACTTGAATTTTTTGTCCACATTCCACAAATTTGTACTTGGCGCTGCCACGGCAATGTCAATGAGTTCTTGTGCAGTCAGACCTTTGGTGCTGTGACTCTTCAGGAAGCCGTTCGCGATGTCTTCAAACCGGAGTTTATGAATTTCTTGAATTGTTATGATACCTGTAAACAGACGAATAGAATTGAACGTTATCAGCAATGAAACATAGACCAAAGGGTTTTCTTTTGAATTTTTCATAAACAGTCAAGAGGAGACAAATAGATGACAGTCGTGAAACCAATTGACCAAAGGAGTTTTCTTTTGAATTAGAGAGAGAGAGAGAGAGAGAGAGGAATATGAAAAAGGGTATGATACAGAAGAAATGGTAGATAGAGAAAGAATGATAGAAAAAGAAGAAGATTAGTAAATAGAAATCTCGAAATAGACTCAGATAAAAAGGAAGCGAGAAAGAAAGAAAGACAGAAAGGAAGGAAGAAAGGAAGACAGGTCTGAGAAAGAAAGACGGGTCCGAAAAAGAAAGGATTGAAAGAGCCAGCTAGAAGACAAAAATTCAAGTCTACCAACCGACAGCCGATCCGTCTAAATCACCAAGTGTTGGGAGCCATGACATATACTCTAGTATCTGAGATTTGTTGAAAGGTACATCAGTTCTGGCGGACAAATTCTTATTTCCTTGTAATTGTGCATCAGCTATAATTTCTAGATTGCTAAAGGCAGAACAAGGGTGTTCATAGTCCTCAGAAATTATATCCGAAATATCTTGTAGCTTTGTCAGATCACCTTGAACATTCCTGATATACAGCAGGTTGAACCTTTGCTCTTGTACAAAGTTTTCAATGTATTTCGTGATTTCTGATTTCCGCACGTACTCCACTGCTTGTCTCAATTGTGCCATTGACGAAAAGTACTCGGTGTTAATCGGTTCAAAAAGTCCAAGGCTTATCACCAAAAGTTTGAGCAACATTTTTTTACCTGCAGAAATTATGCTATTATATTAAATCTCACCTAGTAACTTTTTCCTATATATATACAATGACTATGCTCGTATGGTTTCTTGACGGAAGATGAAATTAAAAAAAAAACCTTTTTTCCTAATTGTAAGCCAGATAAGTCAGGATTTTGATGGTAACTAATAGATAAAGCAATAAAAGGCAAATTGGTGACTGTAATATACATTTCATTTCCAGAGGCTCAAACATTTCGTAGATAATCAATAGCCAATATAGAAATGTACACTGCAGTTTTGACTGCAATACATTTTCTGATCATTATATATCATCAATCACGCCATCCTTAACGCTTAGTTTTTGAAATGGAACATGACATGTGTTTTCGGACAATGTAGATCTCGATCAGACCGCACAAAACGTACTGTCTGATCACAATAGTCTGCTAAAAAGCCTTCAAAATTAAAAGAGTGGTATTGCTACACATTGAAACCTGTTTGTCGTTAAAAGTGAGGTACATTTTTGTATAAGCACCCTTCTCAGACTGATGTCTGGTTATTTTTATACAAGGTAACGTTACGAAGCGGACAGCACAAATGAAGAATAGTCTGCAAGAAAATGCAATCAGATCTTGGGCCGCACATTGTATGTTATTGGTTTGGGATCATCTGGTTCGAATACCTGTAGATATCAAGCCTCTAGTTGATATTGGAAAATTTCTCAATTAAAATGTCCACTGAGTTAAGAAAACCCTGTCATTCTTACGAACTGTTGTCATGAAACATTGTGATTTAGGAATTGTAGTTTAAATTTAGTTTGGTTCTTTGAGCGTACTTCGTTTGATGAAACAAGGAAAAGGAGTGAAAAATATTTTAGAAAAGAAGAAACGATTTTTGAAGGAATGTACGTTTTATACACGCATGCGCAAATCTGGGATACACAATAGGCCACTGAAGTTTGCGCGTGGTACCATGTCGAAAAAATAAACAAAAAGTTAAATAAAATATATATCTGCTAGTACTTAACCTATAGTTTGAAGATCGTATAGAAAGGAACGATATGTGGGCGACTCTGATCGTCATCCTGTGCTCCATTTGTGTTATCTCCAGATCTGAGATTTATTCATCGTTTGCGCATTTGAAGCTTGCGATCGAGACAGCTAAAGTCGCGGATGAAGTCGACCTGATGAAGCAGTACATTCTAGAACTGTCAGATCGTATAGAGAAGTACAGAGAAATTGAAAAACAGTATGCTAAGATAATAGAACTTATTCACTCGACGAAATTTCGATGTGACGATCCGGTGTCAGCGTTTAAGTTTACTCGTGGGGCGTATTATCTAAGGACCGACCTAGAACAACTGCAAAACGATACAAAACCTGTTTTTGATCGGCAGATCTTTGTCAGAAGAACCGAAAAACCTTTTGTGCCATCGGTGCATGATTTCAGCGGCTCGATCTCAGGTAAGAGGTTTAACTTTATGTCTTATTTGTTTCATGCTCAGGAAAGGTTGCGTGTTTAAACATCCGAATTTGCCATGGCTCTTTTGAATTGTTTGGTGAAAGGCACGACTACAATATCTTTCTCTCTCAGCACTTGGAACTATTCTTAGTTTATATAAATGTGGAGAAGTAGGCAATGGCTTGGGCAGAGTTGCAGAGCTTAGTGCTCGGTACCTATTTGGAAAGCTTTGAAAGAAAGCAATAATGAGCTCTCTGGAACCGTTCTTGTCTCCAATCATTCTGGACACTTTTCGTATTTCAAACTCAATGTCTAGTCATTTGATTGAACGAAACGTTCTGTCTTGACCAATCAGATTGAATGATCGGTGAACCTCTCCCCTCTGGTAAGGAGTCAAAAATTACGAGCCGCAGACTGTCGCAGAAAACCCAAGTTGCCAAATATGTTGTGTGCATACATCGTGTTCGTAAAACTAATTTGGAAAGTCGAGATTTTATTCTTCCTTTTTGTGGGTTTGAGATGGAGATGGGTGTGAGGAGGCGAGTAGGGAGGGGACAAATGGTATTTTTGTTCATGTAAAGATGCAAACTATTGTAAAGTCTCTATACTGTATAAATTTCTACAGGATTACTACTCATATAAGGTACTGTTTAAGACTATAGCAGTATGGGTAACTATGATGATGAAGATACCGATAATGATGGCGGTAAATGTAACGAATGTCACTTTGAAACCCTCTCGTCAGTCTATCTCTCGTCAGTCCATAAAAAGAAAGTTGTTGAGCCATGCTCTCTGAAAAGCGCGCTTAATGCATATGCAAAAAGTATCGACTCATGTCACCCTGTGCAGTTCGCGCAGGCTGACATGGGTCGAAACCTTTCGCTATTGGTCAATTTTCTGTCTGGCAAAGGGTCATTCTACGCCGGGACTCAGCCTGTTGTTAGACAAAATGGATTTTATGTGATGACTTGCTTGATATAATGCGTAACGGATATGCAGTAAGCCTTATTTTGCCAGAGCATAACTCATTTGTTTGACCGAATTCATGCTCAGGCCAGGTGCAATGTAGCTAACTCCTAAAGAACCTTTTGCAAAGTAAAAGATTGTCAAAAGGAAGAGGTTGACTTGTATACTTACAGGACTTTTGAGGTTGCAAGACATGTACCGCATCAACACAATAGACATCGCAAATGGTAATGTCGCTGGATTTAGGACCAAACCTTTGACCCTGATGGAATGTTTAGACATTGCCCTGAACGCCCAATATATGTATGAAAACCTTGTAGCAAGGAACACAGAGGCCTTCAGGGCAGGAAAAGCGGTAGAATGGCTGGACACGGCAGAACGAAGAGTGTCGAATGCGAAAGAAGCGGAATATTTTATTCAAGCCAGCGATACAATTTATTCCTCGTTCCAGTGTCGTTGTACGGCAAACAATATGGATAGACGGGTCTATTTTGAACGTAAATATCCTAGTTTAAACGTCAGTTACCTTCCTAGTTGTACTTCATACAGGAAGTACAGATGTCAGACCTTACCCAGTACAACCGAGAAAGGAGAACTCGACGGTAACTTTGACGCCTTGTGTCGTGGGGAAACGGTACCGCCGATTGAGAACATTGAAAACCGGCCCACACCTAAAGATAAGTTAATATGTAAATATGTTCACAAAACCAGCCCGTTTTTGCTATTGAAGCCCGTCAAATATGAAGAACTTAATAATGTACATCCATATATTGCGATATTGCATGATGTCATCGACACAGAAGAAATAAACAAACTTAAAAATGTCGCCCGGCCGTACCTTAAACGTGGCACAACTAGAAAGATACAAGGACAGATTGTTAGCGAGATAAAAGTCAGCACACAATTCTTTATTCCTCTGAACGTTTGTGAAACAATCGTTCCAAAGTTGAGACAAAGACTTGCTGAAGTGACTGGAACGCACTTAAGAAGCTTTGAAAAGATTCAGGTCGTTAATTACGGGACTGGCGGTTTTTACAACATTCACTTGGACCTGTATACAGCCAAGGTATTGGACACCTACACGGAAACAACAAACAATCGGCTAGTCACAATGGTACTGTATTTAGGTGACGTCATTGCTGGCGGCGAGACGGCGTTTCCTGCTCTTGGCATTGCAGTGAAGCCGAAAAAAGGGAATGCTTTGCTGTTTTATAATATCAAGCGCAACGGCGGCCTTATAGACGACAGTGTGCATTCCTCCTGCCCTGTTTTGTACGGCGAAAAATGGATCGCTAACCAGTGGGTGGGGCGGAACGGGCAAGAATTCAGCTATCCGTGTGCAGTCGACAAAAATCTATAGATTGCTCATCATTTAAAATATTGTATATATATGTGCAGTAAAATTTTCATACATTTACCATGCTTCTCTAATGATACAAAGTGTCCATCAGTGAGCGATTTACAAAGCCACTTTAAAAACTTCAACATGTTTTCATTTTCCACAGCGCTGGACTGCCTCTTTTCTCTTTCGGCAGTCTATTAAGAATATTCTATATCCATGATTTGTGTGGCGAGTTTTGTGATATCATCGTGGCAGATGCCTGTAACTAAATCACTTAGTCAGTGCAATTCATCCATATTAATTTTTTTTTTTTTCGAAATCAATACACCTATACTCTTTTCTAATGCTTCCACATGAATTCATTCTCCATGATTAACTATTTAACTTTTCATGCCCAGCAATAAACACTTGAAAACTTATCAGAAATAAAACAAGTGCTACAAATGCCAGTTTTAAGTTTAAGTTTTTCCCCCACAGTGTTTTCCATTCACAAAATAAAACATTTTTTTCCTTTCTTTAATCGTTTCTCCCTCTTGTACCAACTTTACTGGTCAGTAAAAGCCTACAAAGAGCCTGTAAGGTAGTCTAATACTGAATCAATTGAAACATATTCGCGCTCTGTAAACATCCTTATTAGATACATATATGGATAGTCAATATGAATTAAAGTTTATTACATGAATACATTGGAAACCATTGTGGCCAGAGGACAAATTGTTCGATATAAGCATTTTTTTTCTTCTTGCATCGACGTTTTCTAAAGAGGTCTGGTGCGAAAAGATAAAGTAGCCTGAAAGTGGTAATAATTTGAGCCATTTTCTGTGAAAACTGGGCTTAACCCTTAAGCTGCTAATCGCGACCCACTGACCTTTTGCGGACAGTGTAGATCAAAGATCAGACTGCACAGAACGTGCAGTCTGATCTTTGATCTACACTGTCCGATACGGTATTTTCTTTCCGGTGAAATCAACTTTGAAACCGCAATGTTTGGTTTTTAGCTCCACTGGCCGAAGGCCAGCGAGCTATTGTCATGGCGTTGTGTCCGTCGTGCGTCCGTCCGTCCGTCCGTCCGTTCGTCCGTTCGTCCGTGCGTGCGTCCGTAAACTTTTTCTTTAAAAAACTTCTCCTCAGAAACTATTGACTGGATTTTTACCAAATTTCACAGGAATGTTCCTTTGGTGGTCCTCTTTCAAATTCCTTCAAATAATTGTGTTCCATGAAGAATTCTGGTTGCCATGGCAACCAAAGTAAAAAACCTTTAAAAATCTTCTCCTCCCAAACCGCTCTTTGGATAGCATTATTATTTTGCAGGAATGTTCCTTAGATACAGGTTTACAGAATTCCTTTAAAAAAAAATGATCTGTCAAAAAACATGGCTTTTATGGGAGACTCATTTTCCTTTTATGGTATAAAGTAAAATCTTTGAAAAATTTCTTCTCTAAAACTATTCATTGGATTTCATTGTTGTTTTGCAGGTAAGTTCCTATGGTGGTTGTCTGCCAAATTGTTTCTATGGTGGTTGTATACCAAATTCCTTTTAAAAAAATGATACACCTAAAAACACATTTTTTTATAGACAAGGCTTATATTTCAAAAAAATGTTCTTCTCCAAAACTATTTATTGTGTTAGTTTTATCGACTAACAAAGAAAAAGGAATAAAATTGGATTGACTTGACCTAGTCAGGGCTGTCCTATTTAAGCCCACACATTTTCCTTGGTATTAAGATCACAATTTACTCCAATGATATGCTATTAGTTAGTACTAGTAATAAAATATCACTGGCCATAAATAAGATAAAAGCTTGAGCACCTTTCACAACTTGAGCTTTTCAATTTTGCCTTATTACTAAGCCTGAGTAACCATGCCAAGATAAAAAAGAAAAAGTATTTTAATAACAAAACCCCCATGTTGTAGGTACTTTATAGTCCTTTTGATATAGAACAAGAGAACCTCTGCACTTTTATTAGTTCTGGTAAAGGTTTGTTGACCTACTAATGAGTAAATGCAGAGTGGACAGAAGGGATGTAAATCCTGGTGACCTGGTACATAGTGGGACAGGGCTTTACATTTGTGATAAGGCATTAATGTTATCCAGTCAAACTGATCCCACAACTTCAGTACACCAGAATTAATCTGTGCCCTGGAGCAGGATATTTGATTTATGTAAATGCATTTGTAGACCATTTTGTGTTGTTTGCCACAGAAGACATTCTAACTGTGACTGTGAAAAGTTGATTATTAGGGATTAGGTGTTCATTGTATGCCAGCATATTTCATTCTATCTGGTGTATTGATGTAAGTTGATCTATATTGCTATAACATTCATTCATTTGCCCTCCTAGCTGTTCTTTTAGATTACCCCTTTACCACACAATCACAACTTTTAACGACCCTGAGAAAGACATATTTTCTATATTTTGATGTTTCCCCACCCAAAATGGTTTGTGAAAGGACCTGTTGCAGACAACATATCTTCAAATTAGTAAGACATATAAAAAAGGATAGAAATTATTGTGGGAAACTAAGAAAATGCTGGTTACCATTTTTTTCTTCTTTTCTCACAAGTTTTTTCCATACCTTTTTTCTTCAGTGAGCTAAAATGCAGGATTGAATGGTAATTGTTAAAAACTTCTTTTCGCCATTATAGAAATATCAGGCCTGTGGAGCGATACAGGCGCTCAAGCGTCTCTAGTTTAGTATAAAGAACGTGCAGTCTGATCTTTGATCTACACTGTCCGATACGGTATTTTCTTTCCGGTGAAATCAACTTTGAAACCGCAATGTTTGGGTTTTTAGTATAAAGTTGCGTTTCATTTATTCAGCAGCTTAAGTGTTAATGCATCTCCTTGCACCATACCACGCAAGTCATCACATTACTATGGATCCAGAAAGTTTATTTTGTCTGACAACTGACTGAATTCTGAGTTAGAACAGTCCTTTGACATGCAGAAAATTGATCGATAGCAAAAAGTTTTGGCCCGGATCAGCCTGCGCAGGCTGTCCTTAATTGATATTTTTTTGCAGACGCATTAAGTCCTCTTTTGACAGAGCACGGATCATTCATACTTCAACCCTTTCAGCACCACAGAAGGAAACAGGGGCTTTTGCAGACGTTATAGATCAAGATCAGACTGCACAGTACGTGCAGTCTGATCTTGGATCTACACCGTCCGCTTGTTTAGTCAAGCCTATGGGATGATTTTTAAATCTAAGTTTCAGAGTATAGTTCGAATTTATATATTTGATAGAGTTAAGCGTGAAGTGGAGAAAAAATGGTAGACATTTTTCTTCTAACTTCCTTGTGCCTCCTCAAATTCATGGCTACGTGTATTTTCTGTGCATTTTATATCTTACCTTTTTTTATTTAACATTTTTATCGGATTTTTCCAACATTAATAATACATGAATTCATGCGTTATTCATATTTTACTATTATTAACAATAGTATAATATATCAATTGAATTATACCCTCATCATTTTTACTGGATTTTAATATTAATTAGACATGCATTTATCCGTGATATATGTATCGATTATCTGTACTGGAGTATGTAATGCAGAGATATTTTCGTCTTTGGCGAAAACTCGACAGCTGGTGAGCCATATTCGGCTTTCAAACTTCACCGGTATTCTCAAACGATATATCGAACAACGGCGGACTTGGCTTAGTTATTACAGAATTCTTTCGGGTACTTCGGCAGACTTTCGACAGGCCGTGTTAGACAATGAGAATTTCGACATACTGAAGCCTCTAAGTGCATTTAAGTATGTTTATATGACAGCTGAACCAAAAATGGGCAGGGGCAGTTATGTGAAGAAATTAGACGTCAGAGCTGCTCTTCTGAAACATTTGAAGGGATTTCCGACCAAGGTCGATCTGGAAGGAACAGCAAAAGGTTTGTATCAGAGTGAGTGAGAGAGTGAGTGAGTGAGCGAGCGAGCGAACAAGCGAGTCAGTCAGTCAGCTTTTTGTTTATTGCCGCTTTCAATATTATTCCAGGCATATCCCGGCGGGTAGTATACATAACCGTTCGTTCTCCACTGGCTGCTTTCCCTCATAGTCATTGTCAAAACAGTGCTCATCTGTGAGAGAGTACTGGATTCGTATGCAATGACAATTATCAATCCTCGACCAGAGTTTGATCGAAATGAGCACTGAACTCGCGATCGCTCCATTACTAGACCTGTATGCTACTGACGGAACCTTCGAGCTCGGCATAACCCAAAGTCAAATAAATTTGAGCCATGCTCTGTGAAAAGGGAGCTTAATTCATCTGCAAAAAAAAAGTATCGACTCATGTTAGCCTGCGCAGTCTGCGCAGGCTAACATGGGTCGAAACTTTTTGCTATTTGTAAAATTTATGCATGATCAAGGTCCACTCTAACTCCATATCTAGTCAATTTTCAAACTGAATGGATTTTATGTATCTACAATTCTGTGATGGCTTGCTTTGTATCATGCATCGCGGGGATTCATTAACCCCCCTTTTGTTAGAGCATGCCTCATTTATGTGGTTGACCCACTCAGCGCCAAAGGCAAAACAGAGACTCTTGCGGATAGCATAGATCAAGATCAGACCGCTCAGAACGTTCACTCTGATCATGGATCTATACCGCCAAATTGTTAGGTCAATCCTATAAGATTGAATTCCATGCTTGTAAGATTCAGAGAATTATATTTTCAGCCGTTGAAAGATAAAGTTTTTGTACCCTGTATTTAACACATGAGTGTGTTTAACACATGAGTGTATTTAACGCATGAGTGTATTTAACACATGAGTGTATTTAACCTATGAGCGTTCTACTATGTTAGGGACTGAGAATATATATCGCATGATATACTGTGGATATTTATGTGTGTGTTTAATGCACTGCAATCTGTAATTGGATACTTTTGAAAACTTTGTGGTAAAAGGAGATACTAGTATTGTCGTTGAAGCGAAGAATACTGTAACGAACTATATATCTTCTCTTAAAACAGCTGTCCTCGCCGCCCAGGAGGTCAATGAACTGCCAACAGATGATGTGGCGCAGGGTTGGTTTAGAGGCCGTGTGTCTCGACCCTTGAACTTGAAAGAACGGTTTGACATGGCTACTTCTGTTACAAAAATGATGTTCTATAGACGTTTTGACTATGTGGCCAAGTCAATAAGATACTTAGAATGGCTTAGCGCGACCAAGGACCTTGTTGAGACGTCCAGGGAGGCTGCTATCTTGTACCAACCATTATTACACGTGCTTTCTTTTATAAACTGTAGTTGCACTCTATATAGCCACAAACTGTTTAGTAGTTTGGAGAAATTTCGACCGGATCTACAGATACCAAAGAATTGTTCTGACATTCCGCCAGAGAGATGTACCATATTTGATCAAAAGTTTAAAAAGCAGTACCCATTTGATGTGTTTGGGGCGCTCTGTCGTGGTGAGGCTGTGCCAGAGATTGGTGATATCGAGAATCGAACTCCGACAGCATTGCTGAAGTGTAGATACGTTGACAACAACGATCCTCGATTGATTTTGGCACCAATCAAAGTGGAGGAGTTGAATCACGTGACCCCGTATATTGCTTTGCTGCATGACGTCATAACTAATGAAACGGCAGAATTCTTAAAGTCTCCACGTCGACTACGAAGTGCTACGGAACGCAAAGGTGAGAAGGGACCATCCCAAACCACTAGACATGTCCAATGGTATAATATTGCAGAAAAAGGTATTGGTCCTCGAGAAAGATCATCACTTCGATATCTGTTTGTCTTTACCAAACTTGACTATGAGAGCGAAAAAGATACCACGGTACTGAACTACGGCAGTGCCGGGATGGACCATCTACATCTTGACGTGCAATCTGCATTTTTTGGTCAAGTAAACGAAAATATGGTCAAAAACCCTATTGTGACAGTTAAGATATTTTTGAATGACGTTATCGACGGCGGAGAGGAGGTTTTCCCATTATTAGGTATTAAAGTAAAACCGGTTAGAAATTCGGCGTTGCTGTATTATAATTTGTATAGAAATGGTTACACTAATAATTATGCTTTTCACAGCTCCTGTCCAGTTATGTATGGAGAGAAGTGGATAGCCAGACACTTGATACACAATCATGGACAAGAGTTTAATTATCCTTGTGGATTGAATCCGTTTGAATAGGAATCAAGGCGGGGAGCATTGAGAGCTTCGTCCTTTCAGTTGTTTAGCCAGGCAGTAGTACCAGAGTGAAAGCTCAGACAGGAGCGAGTAAATTCGACTCTACCAGACGATAAAATTTTAGACTCGTCAAGATTGAAAGCATTTGCAGACAACGAATTAAATGTGGCTCAATTCTTGAAATGTGTCTCTGAAAGGTTAAAAAACATTGTGGGTAATGGTCACCAGCATTTTCTCACTGAGCACAATTAATTGAAAGTCATTTTTTTTTTCTTTTATTCAAAATGATTCTCAAAGACATGTGAGAGATAGCTCATAATTCTAAGGCTGACGAATATAAACACGCGACGAATGACAGATATAGACTGTTTGCAAAGCCACCATACATAATTAGTGAACAACGTATGGTCAGGCAAAGAAAGACAAATCCGTAGATCTGTGGAATCTTACACTTGTATAAAATGACATCGTTTCATTATGCCACGGCCCGTCATTTCCTGCAGGCATTTTCTGCAAATGTGCAGTTTCCGTTTTGCCGAAAAAAGATCCACGTATCATTTTAGATTTGAAAATACATAGTTTAAATGTGACCTGTGGCTTTTTAATTGCATTATCTATCGATTTATTGCTTGGATTTTGACTTTATCATTTTACTATGAATCTGAAAACAAATTTTCTTCAGCTTTTTCTTTGCTTTTTCTTAACCATGCACGTGAGACAGTCGTATTCGGAGATATTCTCGTCTATGGTTCATTTGCGAGAATCTGTCGAATACGTCCGGAAAAGCGAACTAACAAACTACTTGAGTGATTACTTAGAGAATCACAGACAACTTTTTTATGCCATGAGAGCGTTAAGTTGGAAATCAGCTGATACAAGGTTTGAGTCGAAGATAGAAAATGCCGAGTATCCAATAAGTACATTTAAATTCCTATGGGACTTTTCAACATCATTGGACAATAGAGGACGCGTGGTCTCAGGCGAAGCTTCAAGACTGGATAAATATCAAGTTTTGAATATCACAGCAAATTTTCCATCATTGTCAGATCTGCATGGCTTAGGCAACGGTACGTACTGGGTTTATGCCCTTTTGTTTAACTGATATCAACAAATTTAGGACTGGATCAAACTGTAAACATTTTGCAGACAACAAATTAGATGTGGCTAAAATGATGGAAATTGGAATTGGTTGTGAAAAAGTAGAAAATATTGTGGGAAAAGGAGAAAATGGTGGTCACTAGCAGTTTCTCCTATCCCACATTTTTTCCAAAAGCCTTCTTCTTTGGGGTCTTTAAAACTCAGGATTGTGTGGTAAAGGGTAAAACCTTTTTTCCAAGGGAATTTTTGTGTGATAAATACGGTATGTGTAGGGCTCCAAAAGTCAGAAATAGAATTGTGTTGTATTAACCTTTAAAGCGCCTTTCACTAATATAGTTGCCTTTGCGGCCAGTGTAGATCAAGATCAGGCTGCACAAAACGTGCAGCCTGATCTTTGATCTACACTGTCTGCAATGTCAAAACACTACAGGCAAAATGTAGCCATGAATTGTTAATTATATTGGTTTTATTCTAGAATGAAAATGACCAGTGGGTTTATTCGGCGCTCTAAGGGTTAAAAAAAAAAAATTCAATTCTTTTCTCATTGGTAAAAATAGAATTTGCCAGTGTTTGAAAATCTAGATCTTTGTGCTACTTTCACGTATTTACGAATATTTATGATGTTCCTATCTCATATTTCATCTCTCGTTTAACTACTGAGGCGCCATTGGCCATTTAAGTGCATGTTGCTTTTTTCATAGGTAGTCTTTCATAATGCACTCTAGAAATTTAAAAAAAAATGTACCATTGTACAACTATATCTTGTTAAAATTATGTAGGGGGCAGACCGTGTGGTTCCAATCCAATTCCACATATTGCTGAAATGAAGTATGTAGCGAATGGATCAATATTTTACAGGGATGATTTCAAAATCGTTTGCTGCGGATTTTTCGCAGGAGATAATCAGTAATCCTAGATAAAAAAAAAAAAGTGTTTTGACGATCCTGAGAAACAGGGCTTTTGAAAACATTCTGGGAAAGAAGAAAAAAAAAAAAGGTAAGCATCACTAGTATGTGACCCACTATTAATTTGTCGTCTGCAAATACTGGAAAAGTCTTAAGATTTGTAGTCAGGTAAAAGATTAAACGATAATGATATTAATACGTAAAATATCGCACAATACAGACTTATAAAATTTCTCTTCAACTCGTTTTATGTAGACTGGGCGATTTCATGAGGAGGCTTTTATTTAAAACTCTCTCACTGTCAGTGGCGAGATAAAAGCTCTTAAAAAGCAGCGTAGATTCAGATCAGAATGCACAGAAAGTGGATCTAGTATCTTCACTGCCCGCTTACTGATGCTAAAGAGTTAAACCCAGTCTTTTGTCAATATTTCTAGGAATACTAGCAGTCCAAGAGGTACATAACTACAAAGCTAAAGACGTGGCTGACGGGAAGCTCGGAAAGTACATTTCCAGAGGACTGAACTTTGGCGAGCGTTTAACAATAGCAAAAATAGCCCCGAACGCGGAACTGTGGGTACTTAACGCAGAGGAGTACACGGTGGTCAAGTCCCTGCAGTGGTTGGAGGCAGCTGCCGTGGTTGCAAACAGTAGCAAGGAGGCTTCGATACTTAGACCTCTTATACAACAAGCATTTGAGAAGATCGAGTGTGTTTGCTCTTCGCAGTATTTGAAAATAATGAGACGAATACAAACTCTGAACGTAGACATAGAACTTCACGAAAACTGTACGTTTCGTATGCCCTACCCCTGTCAAAGTATCGTAATGGGTGGCCTAAAACAAGCGATGCAAGGGAACTTTGAAGCACTGTGTCGCGGTGAAGAAGCTGTACCTTTATACGACAAAGGAGGTAGAACTCCAGACAGACTGCTTCATTGCCATTACTCCCACTTTCACGATCCAAGGTTAATCTTAAACCCTATAAAAGAAGAGGAGCTGAATTTGTTTAATCCCAGAATTTCTGTTTTACACGACATCCTGACAGACAAACACGTGGAATACTTCAGGTCCACGGCAGCCAACAACCTAAGAAGGGGACCCGTTCTTACCAAAGGGGTTAGCAAAAGGTCTTATCACAAAATAAGCCAGCAATATGTACTACAAAATACAAGTGTCAACAGGGTGACGAAGAAGTTGGTGGGATGCCTGTCGGCTGTTTCTAAATTAAATCTTCGAAGTTTTGAGAACATCATGGTTGTAAATTACGGTTCTGGGGGTGTATACGGGATACACAGAGATGCCTTTTCAATTGAAAACCTGCTGAATTTTACACGCGCACTCGACGATCGACTCACAACCATCGTCACCTATCTAAATGACGTCGAATTTGGCGGCGAGACGGTATTTCCTGCACTTGGGATCTCCGTGAAGCCCAAGAAATATTCGGCCGTTATGTTCTTTAATTTGTACAGAAATGGAGACCCGTTGGTCCTAGCGACGCACTCCTCCTGTCCTATTGTTTATGGAGAAAAATGGATCGCCAATCAGTGGATTCGTAAACGTGGACAAGAGTTTCATTATTCTTGTTCAATGGACAAATATCAGTAACTCATAAGATAACTTTCAGAACTGTGGATTCACAGGCGTGACACTTTTCCAAATTAACCCTGTCAGCGCCAAATACAATAAAGAACCATGCTCTGGCAAAGGGAGGGTGTGTGGGCGGGGCCTTAACCCTTTCCCAAACAAGCCCTGGTTTTCACGTGTCTGCAGTACAAGTCTTTTGAAAACACTGTGGGAAAAGGAGAAATTGCTCATAACGAGCAATTTCTCCTCTTCCCAGTGTTTTCTACCCGTTTTGAGAACTTTCTGCCATTTTCATCAAATTTAAAATTGTCGTCTGCAAACTCTTTCAATTTGGACCAGTCCAAAATTTGTCGTTTGGGAAAGGGTTAATGCATCTCCGTGATGCATGCGACCATTCAAGTCATCACATAATGATGGATCCATATCAGCCACTTTTTTTAATACCCGACTGAAACATAAGGTAAAATGGTACTTCGACTTGCATAAAATTGACCAATAGCAAAAAGTTTCGGCCCAGGTCAGCCTGCGCGGACTGCGCAGGCTGACCTGAGCCAATACTTTTTGCAAAGCATTAAGCCCCCTTTTCACAGAACATGGCTCAGTTTTAAACTCGACCTCTATCAGCGGCTGAAAGTACAAACCCATCGAAACCCAGACGGATTTTACCTTGTTAGTTCGCAGGGCTGGACTCAACAAGCGGACGGCATGGATCCAAGATCAAACGGCACGGTCTGTGCAGTTTTATCTTGATCCATGCCTTCCGTAAGGGCACCTGTTTTCGCCTGCGGCTCTGAAATAACTTCGGTTAACTACACGTATCCTCGACGTGTGGAATAATAAGGTCGTAGACTAAGTGTTACGACCTTATAAGATATTTCGAAACAGTATTAAATACTGAGCCATGTTCTGTGAAAAGGGGGCTTAATGCATCTTCGAAAAGTATCAACGCAGGTCAGCTTGCGCAGTCCGCGCAGGCTGACCCGGGCCGAAACTTTTCGCTTTTGGTCAATTTTCTGTATATTCAAGGACCAGTGTACCTCTTGATTAAGTCAGTTGTTAAAAATAGTGGCTATTATGGATCCATTACTATGTGATGACTTGATTGGTATCATGGATCACGGAGATTGATTAAGCCCCCTTTTGTCAGAGCACGGCCCATTTCAACCTCTCTCATTCCGTGGCAATTTCATCAAAATCGGATCCTGTCATTTTGATCAAAACAAGCCCTGAAAACGGTCACAACTGAAAGTTTATGTAATAATTAGAATTCTCAAGATTTCTCAAAAGTGTACATTTTTTTAAACATACGGCCTTCTTATTGCAAGGCATGGAATTCTGTAACCAGTGGTCTAATGTGTTGAAGAGTAATGAGGGGGTGAGAACAGAGATTCCTCACTTTTTTTTTTTCAGTGAATTTAACCCTTTACGAATCAGTTCAGAGTTTTATTGACCCTAAAGCAGGCTTTTGAAAAGATTGTTGGAAAAGGAGCAAATGCTAGTAACCAGCAATATTACATATTGTAATATATTACATATTGATAAGTTTTATTAGACAAGACTTTAAATTCATCTTTACATGGCAAACACTGAAAACCCTAAGTCGGTTTCTGACCTAGGCTTCTCTTCATTAAAAGGAGAACAAAACTATCGGCTGATTCTGAAAGACAAAAAAATCAACTCTGACTGAGAGTTCAAAGTTAGTCGATTTTGAAGGCAGTGTACAAATCTACAGTCTGATCTTGAATCCACAGGCTGACATTTGTCTGAGAAATTCTGGCAAATAAAAAATAATAAAATAATTTGAGCCATCTCATTTATTGATATTGCAGTGTTAAGATTTTTTTCATATTAAAGATTTCTGTTTTTTCAATCAGCTCTTTCCCGGACGACAAAATTTCAGATTTGTCCAATTTAAAAGCATTTGCAGACGACACACACAAAAAAAACATGGAGAAACTGATGAGACTTGTCTTTGAAAGGGTAGAAAACATTATAGGAAAAGCAGAAGGCTGGTTACTAGCATTTTCTCCATCCCACAACATTAGGAAAAGCCCTCTCCTACAGAGTTGTGAAACCATGGAATTGTGGAGTAAAGAGTTTAGCAGTTCTTTTGGATAACAAGATTACATTGTACAATCTACAGTTGTATTATAAATTAACTTCGTAACTTTAACTTGTGTAGAAACCTTTTGAATCAAGTGTTGCTGACTAATTGTAGCAAAACTGAAAATTAATCTTTGTGCATGAAATCTCTGCCACCATGCGTTTTGCACTATCTATATATCAACACTTAGTTGGATGCCTTAGGTATGACTGTGCAGTAAAAAAAAGAAGATACAAAATATCTCTCTGAATTGTATGGAAAACATGGAAAAAGGGGCAATTACTTGTTACAAGCAATTGATCATTTTCTCTCCATGTTTTCCAAAGCTGTTAACTACAAACACATAAAATAGTTAATATTTCTATAGAAACTGGCTAAAAACTGATTCATTTACAGAGTTGCTCAATTAAACCTTTTGACTTTTGAACTACAATATCTGGTGGCACAATTGTATAATCATGTGGCATCTCAATGGATGGATCAAAATTTTCCCAAGCATCATATTTTAATCCCCGCCACCTTGCAATTCCCTGATAACACTCAAACCATGGCCGCCCATGCTTGAAACCCTTTGCAAATAGTTCTAAAATAGCTGCATGTTGTGGAAGGAACAAAGTATGGCTCATTCCAGCACCATGCATTCCTATCAAAAGGTCTGTCTGGCTGATTATTTCTAGCTGTAGATGAAATGGTAGCGCCTCCATCATGATGGCTTGTACACAGGCATCTGGAAAGGCATTCATCAGTGCTTGAATCAATTCTGGCTCATTAAAAATCTTTCTGCCAACCTTTCCTTCTGTGTTTCTAGGGTGATAGACCGCATTCCTTCTGATGATTATTGTAATTTTTATTTTGGGGCAGGAAAGTTTAGCTCCATTGCTGCTTATACCATGACGTGACAACACAAAAGCTCTGTATTCCTCTGTATCTCCTATAGTTTTGTGGTGATAATCTGAGACTGGTCCATCACTTTCTTTAAAAGTAAATATCAAGTTTTTAAAGAAGATTGGATGTTGTAAATGTCCAATACGCTGGATAGGTCCAAATATATCTGACCATGCATGATCAAGAGCAGAAAACGGATGTGCATCTAAAAAAAGAACAGACATTTGATTTGGTTGTATGTTGAATTTTATCATCATTAAGAATGTGTTGAAGATACCTCTTGCCCAGTTATGCAAGTTGGCATAATCTCCTCTTTCTATAGCTATGACATACTTTTCATTCCTCTCCAACTTGTCTGCCTTTATTTCATTTTCCTCAAACTTAACAGTTTTCAACCATTTGTTAGTATTTTCAGCAGGACCCAATTTAGCTGCACTTGCAGAGCATTGAATCTTTAAGAATCCACGTCTGAACTGATAATGTTCTTTTTGCACTTTCTGATTTAAGACTTTGATCACTTGTTCTCCTCCTATGACACCATTATCACTATGTTCTTTGGGAAACAAGACCACATCATGCATAATACAGAATCTGTTTTGATATGACACAATTTTATCATCACAAAACCTCTTAGCTGAATTCTCAGATAAAGCAGATTTAGCTGGTTCCTTGTCAACAGAATAATTACTTGTAAAATACACAAATTCCTGTGGTTTAGTTGTTAGTCTAATCATTAAACTTCCATGATGGCAAGTTCCATATTTACTGGATATATTTGATACTTCATTGGAAAATGCATTAACATTAAAACTTTGTCTGACACTGAAGAGTCCACCAGCTTCATCACTTAAAGCTCCCAGTAAAGACTGTCCCCTTCCCCTGAGGTTAACATGTATTTCATTGGTGCCAACTAGTCTCGTGACCAGGCGGCCTCTAGTTCCAACATAGTTTGCCAGGTATGTAACAATACCTAGACCAGTGAAAAGGATTAGGAAGATGAAACCTCCTTTCATATATTTGTTGATATTCATGACTTGTCCTTCAAAAATGTGATAGATCTTCCTGAAGTGTTACTGAAGATGGTACCCTTTCGTTGCCTGGAAAAAAAAGGTCAAAGAGAATATGAGTGAAAGTTTCATTAGTATAACAATACTCAATAGTGTAATGATATAAATTCAAATCCCCTGAAACAAATTTGCACCAGACAAATAAAAAAAAAAAAGAAGCACACACAAGGTGATTGTATTCTACTTGCAAATAAATCAACATAAGATAAAGCATTATACATGTGAAGGCATTTTATCAAAAGGAGAAACTGTTTAACAAGCAATTTCTCCTTGTACCTTATTATTATTGTTATTATTTTCGATAAGCGGTATGCTGCTAGACACAGATAAAGTCATCTGCAGATAGTCAGATAGTCCTCTGCAGACAGTGATGTATTAGGCAACTTCTTTAACTGTGGACTTTATTTAGAGAGTGAGTGAGAGATCAGTGACTCATATAACCAAAGATCGTGCAAAATACAAAGCTTTAAATACTAAGCCGCCCTATACTGTATAGTCTGGGTCCTGAATGCTGAAAGAGGCGCCATACATTATTCTCTTTCCCTCTACAGTATATTTTTATATAAATCCATAAACAAGTATACTCCTATCTTTCATTTGATTATTTTCCTTTTATTTGACTACACTTTACAGAGCTATATAGACAAAACCCTAGAGAGTAAGTCAAGTGCTAAGTGTGTTGCACGAAGCACACAGGGGACGAAGGGTCACTACTTTACAAGGTAAATTTAATTATGGATATTCCTTGAACTAAATTCGCTAAATCAATGGATAAGATGAGCCTTAAAATATATGACATTTTTCTCAAATCGAAAAAAATTCTGGTCAATTTAAAACAGTTGTTTGAGCAGATATATTGAAATAATTACGGTTTCCTGCCTTGAAACTTTCAGAGATGTATCTGTCATTCTTACTTGTGCGCATGAGCACAAAATGATGCGCAAGTTCAGCATCTTTTCCTAAAAACATGTGAACTTGTAATCATTCACACAAGTACTGTTCAGATATTCCCCTGAGAAAATTGCTTTTGCTATTTGGTCTAAAAACATTGCAAGCAATTTTAGATCGACGGACAATTTCCTCTTTCATTCAAATTTATGCCTTGTTTTAATTTGGACATTAAGTGCTGTAGATCTATCTCTTCCAAGTCACATTCGTGCCCTGGATGACTGTTCAAACAAAAAGCGCCAACATACTTAAAAAAAAAAAACTAACTGTAATTTGGCAATCTGACTTTTCCAGTTTTAGAAAAGTACAATCGTGTAAACCTTAGAAAATTGGTTCCTTTGACCGTACAAACAATCGAGCGATTGTCCGTGTCTCATGAACCCTTTCTCAAACAATGCCATTTGACGACCCTGTAGAAGAAGGCTTTTGAAAACACTGTCGGAAAAGATGAAAATTCTGCTCATTTGCATTTGTCATTTTTGCTTCAATGGTTATTTGCCTATCAAAAACAGTCAAATTATTTTAGCCACATTTTATATAGGCTATTTATCACCTGCAAGCTCTTTCAATATTGACGACCTAAGTTTAAAAAAAAAAAATTGTTGTCTGGTAAAGAGGTTAAGAAAATAAGTCTAGGAGCATAGAATGCATCAGTTTAACAACATTTCTGTTGAAAAAAAAAAAAAAAAAATGCTCACCTGATTTCTATCAAAGTTTTCCAAAGTTTATGTGTCTCAATCCGTATGAAATAAGTACTGTTTGAATTTGTATGCAAAAGATACAGGCCTGATCGAAACAAATGCAGACCTGTGTTAATAAGCTTGAATAACCCTTTGGCTTGTATAAAACAACATTCTATCCTATAGTTCTACTTGTTCCCTAAGAAAAAGGAAGCTTATAAATATGTCTGCGAACATCTGTTGTCATTAAATTATTAATCATGGTCAGTTTTAATATATGAAATATTAACTTCTCTGCAAATGGCGATACAGTTTCCTTATTGATCGAAATAACTGAAATATTGCAATAAAGGTAATGTAATCTGTTTTACAATTTTTACAGTAGCAGTAGTTGGATAACTGCCACACAATTAACACAATGAATAAGGTCAAACGGTACCCAGGGGACGTAAAGCTGCTGGCATTTGTTTGCCTTTATTCTTTTTTATTAGATCTATATATGTATTTAAACATTGTCCTTCTATTTGGATTAGACTAACATTTAGCAATTGTGGTTGTGAGAGGGGTTGTCATTTTTTTTCTTTTAATTAGAAAAGAGACCTAGCCTAATCCGTCCAAATCCGCACATAACATAGATACATGTACATTTATATTCGTGTATGTGAGCCATGCTCTGGCAAAAGGGGGTTTAATGCACCTCCGTAATGCATCATACCATGCAATCATGACATAATCTAACGGATCCATAAAATCTATTTCGTCTAACGATTGACTGAACCTGAAGGAACAGTGGCCCATGGACATGCAGAAAATTTACAAATAGCAAAGAATCTGACCCATGTCAGCCTGCACAGGTTGGATGTAGACAACAATTCGAAATGAGCTCATCCCAAATATTACATTTGATCACCTGCCACAATTGTTGGTAAATACTTTGAAAAACTAATAACAAATTAACTGACACTGTTTCATAGTGTGCTTACAAACGAAATTTGGCACATTATCATAACACGGGAGTTTCGCGAGCGCCAAAACCGTACAGCCATATACGTTTTTTTCCGTATTTTTTTTTTTACCTTTGTAGGAATGTTTTAACTGTTGAACTGCTAAGCACGACTCAAGGACCTTTTGCCGACAGTGTAGATCGAGATCAGACTGCACAGAACGTGTTGTCTGATCTAAGATCTACATTGTCCGACAAGGAAATATCTTTTTCCCCAGAAAACTTTTGAAACAGCAAAATTTGGGTTTTAGTATCAGGTTGAAAGTTTCATTTCACTTACTTAGCAGGATAAAGGTTCATTAACCCTTTACCAGACGACAAAATTTTATCCTTGTCCAAACTGAAAGCATTTGCAGACGTCAATTTCAATGTGGTTCAAATGGTGCAACTTTTCTTTGATAGGGTAGAAAACATTGTGGGAAAAGGAGAAAATGCTGGTTACCATCATTTTCTCCTTTTCCCACAATGTTTTCAAAAGGCTTCTTTCCTTGGGGCGTCAAAAGGCGGCATTGTGTGGTAAAGGGTTAAGAAATCAGGGGTCAATGAGCTTCGTTACTGGTCTTGCGGTCTTGACGACAGACAGACAGACAGACAGACATGCAGTCTGACCCTATTGGATCAACACAGTCTGACACAGTTACATATTTCAGCTTTGGGTGGAACTTGAAATGACTCGCGCCATTTTGGGGGTTAAGTTTCTGTCGGAAATTCTAAAATCGGATTACAATAAGTAATCCTACTTGTAAATTTATTGTGAAGAAACCTATGATCTAACTGTTTAACCCTTTACCACATAATCCCAACTTTTAACGCCCCTGAGAAAAAAGACTTTGAAAACATTGTGGGAAAAGGAGAAAATAATGGTAACCAGCATTTTCTCCTTTTCCCACAATGTTTTCCGCCGTATCGAGGACAGTTTTTGTCATTTTGGCCTCCTTTGATTTGTCGTCTGCAAACGCTTTCAGTTTGGACCGGTCTAAAATTTTGTCATTCTTTCCTTACAACAGACGACATAACTGCTTTTGCAGGCGATGTAGAGCAAGATCAGACTGCAAAGAACGTGCAGTCTGATCTGCCATCTATTCCGTTTTCTACTTCCTTCTAAATTTGTAGAAACATTAAAAAAAACGAACTAATTGTTCTTTACAGTGGATTGATTGATTGAAGGGTGTTTTACGACGCTTTCAATAACAATTTAGTCATATCACGGCAACAGTTCACATATTCATAATATGTATTTATGTATGCTCTCGGTTTCAGTGGTAGGCCTACTAGGCTAAGGCCCCAACTTGCCCAAGAATACTCCCACGAAAAAACCATTGAGGCTCGAACTAGGCGCTTCCAGGTTACGAGTCCTATACTACCATTCAGCCAGGCAGCACCCTAGTCTGAGCTAACCCTTTACCAGACGACAAAACTTTAGCCTTGTCCAAATTGAAAGCATTTGCAGACAACAATTTCACTGTGGTTCAAATGGTGCAATTTTTCTTTGATAGGATAGAAAACCTTGTGGGAAAAGGAGAAAATGCTGGTTATCAGCATTTTCTCCTTTTTCCACAATGTTTTCAAAAGGGCTCTTTCCCAGGGTCGGCATTGTGCGGTAAAGAATCAGATAAATAAATTTGTGAATGAATTTAAGTGACACGATAAAGTTAACTAACATTTTCTGTGGAAAAAAAAAAAGAAGACAAAAATACTGCTAAATCGCTGCATTTATTGTCGAACATCTCAGGGGAAGAAAAATCGGACACCATAGTACCAAGTGGGCATCCGCATATGAGCCGTGCTCCGGCGAAAGGGGGCTTAATGCATCTCCGTGATGCATTATACCAATCAAGCCATAACACAATTATGGATCCATAAAAGCCACTTTTGCAAACAAACGACTTAATAATGAGGTAGACTGGTCTTTGAACATACAGAAAATTGATCAAAAACGAAAAGAGATGTAGCTCATCGTTTGTGTGCATTCACACTGTATGGTGTTTAACGCCAACATTACTTCAATTATATCACGTAGGCTAGTCCACATATCCATGCTTTCATAGAGTTTCTTTTACCAGTGCTTCGCACAATATTCTTCCCAAGGCAGTGGCTGCTTTCCCACATAACTATAGTCGAAACAATGGTCAGTGGTGAGAGAGGAATGAATCCTGTCCTGATGACTATCATCAATCCTCGAAAAGAAACATGTTGGCCGATCTGGAGATTCGAACTGGCAACGAAGCCCTGGGTCCATATTCAGCCACCATTCTTCAGAGTGTTCTTTGTCTTATTCTAGATTTACGAGAAAACAACACAACTTCTGATTCGTTAAATCAAATAAGCCACGCTCTGGCAAAAGGAGGCTTAATGCATCTCTGTGATGCATTATTTTCAAACAAGTTATCTCTTAATTAGGGATCCATAAAATCAATTTTGTCTTAGAACGACTGACTAAATTTTGAGGAAGGCGGTCCTTGGGCATGCAGAAAATTGACAAAAAAGCAAAATGTTTCGACCCATATCAGCCTGTGCGGACTGGGCAAGCTGACATGAATCGATACCTTTCGCAGATGCATTAAGTCTCCTATTCAGAGAGCATGGCTCAAATGGTTTAGCCGATCAGAACTTGTGTAACTTTCAAGTTTAGAAAATTTCGTGAGAATAAGACTATGAATGTTTGGTGAATACGGACCCTGGTTTCAGGCCATGCAGGTTTCAAACTGAGCGACCGTGCCTTAGCGGATAAGGCTGAAGACATTTAGGCATATGAAAACACACGGCCACTTGTAGAAGATTTTTTCGTCCCTCAGTGCTAAGATCTCTGTCGAATTAAAAAAAAAAAGGGGGAAGGAAAAGTGGCAAATGGAGAAATTGGACGGTACGTTTTTTTCCCGCGATGTTTTCATGTGTATTGATAGATTGTAACATAATTCATTTAGATTGTCCATATTTTTCAAGACTGTTCAATAGTTTGCGCAGCAAATTTGTTTCACAAGGTAATGGGTGTTAGAAAGTATGTACGGAACACGGGAGTTTGTATCTAAATGCAATGAGCCATGCTCTGTAAAAAGGGGGTTTAATGCATCTGCAAGCCGTATCGACTCAGGTCAACCTGTGCAGTTCGCGCAGGCTGATCCGGGTTGAAACATTTTGCTTTCGGTAAAAGCTCTGTATGTCCAAGGACCATTCTACCCCAGGGTTCAGTCAGTTGTTAGGCAAAATGGATTTCACGAACCCATAATTATTTGAGTAGCCAACTCGCTTGGTATATTGCATCACGGAATGCATTAAACCCCATTGTAGAAACCTATACGTGTATTGATTATACATATGAGTCATGCTCTGTGAAAAGGGGGTTTAATGCATCTGCAAAAAATTATCGACCAGGTCAGCCTGCGCAGTCCGCGCAGGCTGACCTCGGCCGAAACTTTTTGCTATCGGTCAATTTTCTGCATGTTAACCCTTTACCGCACAATGCCGCCTTTTGACGCCCCTGGGAAAGACGCCTTTTGAAAACATTGTGGGAAAAGGAGAAAATGCTGGTAACCAGCATTTTCTCCTTTTCCCACAATGTTTTCTACCCTATCAAAGAGAACTTGCACCATTTGAACCACATTGAAATTGTCGTCTGCAAATGCTTGCAATTTGGACAAGGCTAAAATTTTGTCGTCTGGTAAAGGGTTGAAGGACCAGTCTACCTCAGGATTCAGTCGGTTGTTAGACAAAATTGGCTTTACAGATCCATGATCATGTGATGACTTGCTTAATATCATGCATCACTGAGATGCATTATGCCCCCTTTTGCCAGAGCGTGGCTCATATTGGCCTATATAGGGTATGAAAATTTGTCTGTGCCAAAGTGCGTGTGGTACGGACCAGATTTAAACATGAGCTATATATGTACTTACAATATTCACGCACATAATATATGTAATACATACATATATGCTGAAAACACGTGTTTGGTAGAACTACGTTAGTTTAACAATGGGAATGTTTCGAAATACATGTACCAGTGTGTTTAGTTTTAAATTTCTTTTCTGAGAACTACATGTATATTAAGACTTCAAGTAGTTCATGGCATAGTTATCTCCCTTGGACCATAAATCTATGAAGTTGCACGACTTAGTTGACCGAATATATATTTTGTTTCGGTAGTGTATCTTGTTAACCTTATACAAGTGCAGCTATGTTGTTGTCAGAGAAAAAGAAAACGTGAGAAAAAGATATCAAGCTAAAAACTCGAAATGATCCACAGCATTTTTATTTAACCTATGACTTTTGATATTCGATTGGACCAAAGGATTCTTTTATAAGTGTAAGACCTGGCGTATTTTTATTTTTTGCACTCAGTGAAGATCAAGATCAGACAATGTAACACGCGCATTGTGATCCTGATTAGCCAATGTTCGATAGGATACATGTATTTTGGTTGAAAAACAAGACTGAAAATGGATTAATAAGTTTTTAGCTCACCTTAGCACAACGTGCTAAAGGTGAGCTATTGTGATCGCCCTATGTCCGGCGTCCGTCGTCCGTCGTCTGTCGTCCGTCGTCCGTCAACAATTTCTTTAAACATCTTCTTCTCCTAAACCACTGGACCAATCTTGATGAAACTTGGCAGGGATGTTCCTTGGGTGAAGCTCTACCAAAGTTGTTCAAAGAATTGAATTCCACCCACAACTCTGGTTGCCATGGCAACAAAAAGGAAAAAAAAAAAGCAAAATCTTTGAAAATCTTCTTCTCTGAAACTAGAAGGCGCAGAGCTTTGATATTTGGTATGTAGCATCTCCTAGTTGACCTCTACCAAGTTTGTTCATTTGATGCCCCTGGGGTCAAAACTGGCCCCGCCCCGGGGGTCACAAGTTATGAGCATAGTAACAAAGAAGGAAAACTTTAAAAATCTTCTTCTCTGAAACTTGAAGGTGTAGAGCTTTAATATTTGGCATGTAGCATCTCCTAGTGGACCTCTACCAAGTTTGTTCATATGATGTCCCTGGGGTCAAAACTGGCCCCGCCCCGGGGGTCACAATTTCCAACATAGGAACAAAGGAAAACTTTAAAAATCTTCTTCTGTAAAACTAAAAGGCACAGAGCTTTGATATTTGGCATGAAGCATCTCCTAGTGGACCTCTACCAAGTTTGTTCATATGATGCCCTTGGGGTCAAAACTGGCCCTGCCCCGGGGGTCACAAGTTCAAACATAGGAACAAAGAGGGGAAACTTTAAAAATCATCTTCTCTGAAACTGGAAGGCGTAGAGCTTTGATATTTGGTATCTAGCATTGCCTAGTGGACCTCTACCAAGTTTGTTCATATGATGCCCCTGGGGTCAAAACTGGCACCACCCCGGGGGTCACAAGTTTGAGCGTAGTAACAAAGAAGGAAAACTTTAAAAATATTCTTCTCTGAAACTGGAAAGCGTAGAGCTTTGATATTTGGCATGTAGCATCTCCTAGTGGACCTCTACCAAGTTTGTTCATTTGATGCCCCTGGGGTCGAAACTGGCCCCGCCCCGGGGGTCACAATTTCCAATATAGGAACAAAGAAGGAAAACTTTAAAAATATTCTTCTGTAAAACTAGAAGGCATAGAGCTTTGATATTTGGCATGAAGCATCTCCTAGTGGACCTCTACCAAGTTTGTTCATATGATGCCCTTGGGGTCAAAAATGGCCCTGCCCCGGGGGTCACAAGTTCAAACATAGGAACAAAGAGGGGAAACTTTAAAAATCATCTTCTCTGAAACTGGAAGGCGTAGAGCTTTGATATTTGGTATGTAGCATCTCCTAGTGGACCTCTACCAAGTTTGTTCATATGATGCCCCTGGGGTCAAAACTGGCCCCACCCCGGGGGTCACAAGTTTGAGCATAGTAACGAAGAAGGGAAACTTTAAAAATCTTCTTCTCTGAAACTTGAAGGCGTAGAGCTTTGATATTTGGCATGTAGCATCTCCTAGTGGACCTCTACCAAGTTTGTTCATATTACCTCTGGGGTCAAAACTGGCCCCGCCCCGGGGGTCACAATTTCCAACATAGGAACAAAGAAGGAAAACTTTAAAAATCTTCTTCTGTAAAACTAGAAGGCATAGAGCTTTGATATTTGGTATGTAGCATCGCCTAGTAGACCTCTACTAAGTTTGTTCATATGATGCCCTTGGGGTCAGAATTGGCCCTGCCCCGGGGGTCACAAGTTCGAAGATAGGAACAAAGAAGGAAAACTTAAATTTTTTTTTCTCTTAAATGGGAAGGCATAGAGCTTTGATATTTGGTATGTAGCATCTCCTAGTGGACTTCTACCAAGTTTGTTCCAAGGATGTTGCTTGGGTCAAAACTGGCCCAGCCCCTGGGGTCACAAGTTCGAACATAGGAACAAAGAAGGAAAACTTTAAAATTCTTCTTTTCTGAAACCGAAAGGTGTGGAGCTTTGATATGTGGTATGTTGCATCTCAGAGTGGACGTCTACCAAGCTTGTTCATATGATGCCCCTGGGTCAAAACCGGCCCCGCCCCGGGGGTCACAAGTTCGAAGATAGGAACAAAGAAGGAAAACTTTAAATTTCTTTTTCTCTTAAACGGGAAGGTGTAGAGCTTTGATTTTTGGTATGTAGCATTTCCTAGTGGACCTCTACCAAGTTTATTCATATGATGCCCCTGGGTCAAAACTGGCCCAGCCCCGGAGGTCACAAGTTCGAACATAGGAACAAAGAAGGAAAACTTTAAAATTCTTCTTTAAAACTGGAAGGCTTAGAGCTTTGATATTTGGTATGTAGTGATTCTGTTCTAAGTTTGTTTGCCCATCTCAGCGCAACAAGTTCATTGAGTTCAAAATTGGGTCATCTTGGGTCATAAACTAGGTCACTAGATCAAATTAAAGAAATACCTTGTTGGCACTCTCGAGGCCACATTATTTGCTCAATTGCCTTGAAAATTAGTTAGAAAGTTTGTCTTTATAAAGTCTCACATAAGATTAATTTGGGTCAACTTGGGTGATAAACTAGTTCACTGGGTCAAATTAAAGAAATACCTTGTTTGCACTCTGGAGGCCACATTTATTGCTCAAATGACCTGTAATTTGGCCAGAATGTTTGTCTTGATAAAATACCAGGTGAGTTTGGATTTGGGTCACCTGGAACCATAAACTAGGTCACTAGGTCAAAATAAAGAAATACCTTGTGGGCACTCTAGAGGCCACATTCTTTGCTTAATTGCCTTGAAAACTGGTCAGAATGTTTGTCTTTGTAAAATCTCACATGAGTCTGAATTTGGGTCAACTGGGGTCATAAACTAGGTCACTTGGTCAAATTAAAGAAATAGCTAGTGGGCACTCTAGAGGCCACATTTATTATTCATTTGATTTGAAAATTGGTTAAAATGTTTCTTTTGATATAGTCAAAGACCAGTTCAAATTTGGGTCATCTGGGGTCATAATCTAGATCACTAGGTCAAATTAAAGAAATATCTTTAGGGCACTCGAGGCCACATTTTTTGCTCAGTTGACTTGAAAATTGGTCAGAATGTTTGTCTTCATGAAATATGGGTTTGAAATTGGGTCACCTGCAGTCAAAAACTAGGTCACATGGTCAAATTAAAGAAAAACCTTAAAGGCACTCTACTAAGGTGAGCGACCCAGGGCCATCATGGCCCTCTTGTTTTATTTCTTTCACCGATAGTCCAAGATGTTCAGGTGCTATTTTAATCTGACCTCTAAAATATTACACATCCGAACTTAATTGTTTGTTTTATATGGATTAAAATCTCAAAATATGCGGATGGTCCAAGCAACAAAATTTTAGATTAGTCCAGATTGAAAGCATTTGCCGACGACAAAATAAGTATAACTGAAAAATTAGAATTTGTTTTGGGAAGGGTAGAAAACATTGTGGAGAAAGTAGAAAATGCTGGTTACCAGCATTTTCTACTTTTCTCACAATGTTTTCAAAAGGCCTCTACACAAAGGTAGTTAAAACTAGGGATTTTTGGTAAAGTGTTAATATAAAAAAAGACCTATTTAGGATTCTCCCAAATTCAAACTTAACTTGGAAACTTAACTTTCTGACCGGCAATAAATTTTAGATGTGTCGAAATTGAAAGCATTTACAGGAAAGTTAGAAAATATTTTAGGAATAGGGGAAAATGCTGAGTAGATTGAAAAAAGCGGTTTCATTCTCCAATCCGTATTTTTGTCCGCTAACCCGTTTCACAAATTTTATGTCTCAAAAAATATTTTAACCATAACAAACCAGCAAACCAATCAACCTATGCAAAATCAACCCACTTATGCAATCCCCCCACCCTTAACCATCAACCAACGCTTATGCATATGGCTAACCATTAAAAAATATAACAATTTTATGTAACATTAACATGCTCATAAAATTAAAAACAAAATGGGTTTAACATAACAATCTGATGAAGGTCAGCAAACAAATTAACATAACCTTTTTTATAAATCCTTTTTACTTAAATCAAATTTTTCTCTTTTTTCTCTTTTTCTCTTTTTTCTCTTTTTCTCTTTTTCTCTTTTCCTCTTTCCATCACAAAAACGTCTAGCCAATGCAACCCCCCTTCCATCTTTGCAAAACGATCTCCGCGCGTAGTTTGTCTGTTGCCTTATGATTTTACAAAACGATACAATTACGAAAATATTATTTTTTCTTTTATTATAAAAATTTTACAAAAAAAATTTTTTACAAAAAATTGTACCAAAAAATTTTTACAAAAAAATTTTACAAAAAAAATTTTACAAAAAATTTTACCAAAAAAAATAATTTTACAAAAAATTTTACCCAAAAAAAAATTTACAAAAAAAAATTTACAAAAAAAAAATTTACAAAAAAATTGTACAAAAAAAAATGTACAAAAAATTTTACAAAAAAAATATTTACAAAAAATATTTACAAAAAATTTTACAAAAAAAATTTTACAAAAAATTTTACAAAAAAAAAAAAAAAAAAAAAAAAAAAATTTTTAATTTACAAAAAATTTTACAAAAAAAATTTTACAAAAAATTTTACAAAAAAAATTTGAAAAATATATTGTTAAACTTAAAAAATAACATTATATACACAAGATATATAAGCGTGTATAAAATAAGAAAAACATGAACGTATTAAACAAAATATCGGAAGATTTTAAAATAAAGTTGGAAAAGACTTTAGAAATAAAAGAGGATTGTAAAGTAATGCACCATCAAAGTAAAGAAGAGAAAAATATAGTATTTCGTAGTGTTAAAAATACGGAATATGTTTTTGACATTGATATAGTTAATTATGCTGATGTGATAAAATATATAAAACCTGCTATATATTATGAAATCAGTAAAGTTAAAAAGAACTTAAACATTAACAATTTTTATATAAATTTTGGTTCTGTATTTTTCCTTAAAGAAGGGCAATATTATTATGAAGTATTTGGTACTGATGCTGTTAATTTTTTACGAGAGTATAATGAAAATATGGAGATTTATAAAGAAGGCATAGCTGTGTTTTTTCCATTTTCTAATCCTTCTTTTCCTTTCTTATGTTTTAAAATTAAAAGTAATGAGAAAGATAAAGAAAGTAAAAAGTATAAGATAAAAAAAGCTGAAGTTAATGTTGGAGAAGCAATGAAAAGATTAAAAAAATATCTTATTAACACGAAGAATGTTATGTAAAGAGATATATAAATATTTAATAAAACTATTTTTTATTACTTGCATAAGCATGCAACAAATTTATTAATTTTTGTATTTTTTCTTTATTTTTTTTAAATTCTTTTAAATATTTTTTTCCAACTTCTTTATCCATATTTATTTTTTTTTTATTTTATTTTATTTTTTTTTAATTTAATTTCAAAGTTTTTAAATTGAATTTTATTTTCTTTTCTTGTTCAACAATATAGGTAAGATGAGTGTTCTAAACAAACTTACTAAAGAAGAGAGAAAAACATTAAATAGATGTTTAAAAGATAGAGTAGTGCAATTTAGAAATGATTATAATATTCCTAATGAAAAAATTGTTATTTTAGGTTTTCATGCAGTTGGGTTTAATAGAAATTTTACAAGAATACTAGCGGCTATAAGGTATTTCATAAGCAAAGAAAAAATTAGAAATGAAAATGATTTTAAAATAGGTGTTAGTTATCACACAGATATTATTACCGTTGGTGAGAAAACAAATATTTTATTTGAATTATCTTCTCATAACGGGACTACAAATAGTATTTTTCTTTTTCTTTTTTTACTAACAAAAACAACTGATAAAAATTTCGCTTTGCTACTTAAATTTAAAGATGGTAACTTTGAAGAAGACGAACCGAAAAATATAAATAAAGGTAAAATATTTACATCGGATAAATGTGTTATTTGTTTAGAAGAAGAGCCAAAGGTTCATTTTGTTGATTGTGGTCATATTTGCTTATGTGAAAACTGTAATGAAAAAGCTATTTCAGTTGTTTGTCCAATGTGTAAAACAGAAAATAATATTAAGCGAAAATTATAAATATTTAACCTTTTTTACCAGGTTAAATATTTTTTACAAGTCCAACTCTAACAATATCGACAAATACGCGTTTTGTGTGTTGGGGTTACTTGACCTTGTTATAAAGTTTATAGTATCACATTGTGCCACTTCTAAAGGTTGCGGAAAAACTATACAACTACAACCTTCTCCTTTCTTTTTTACTATGGAGTAGTCAACCTGTTCAACTCCATTTATGACTATATTGACTTTTGCCTCTTCCTTTAGAACGCTTTTACCTCTAGAAACCATTAAAGTTCCTCTTATAATTCTACCAGGAGCAGCCATACAATAACCACCAACTCCATGATCCCTTCCAGAGCTTCCATTACCAAAAGAAAACTCATAATCACCATCTTCTAATGGTCCTTGTTCCTCCGCATGAATGCTTATAATGGGTTTAGTTAGTTTTTTATCCACGTAGGATTTTGTTACTAAATCTCTTTCTTCTACAGGTGACGCAGCGTTTTTTATAGAAAAACCTTTTAGGTCTATGTTAGCTATTGCTTTAAAGCTTCCATTTGGTCTTTTTACAATTGCACCGCCATTATCAACATAATTTTTATTGGCAGCTTCATCACGATCTGAAGGATTTGGTAAACCGATGATTGAGTGACCGTTCATAACTATTTTACCATTCGCTAAAAAATTCCCTGCTTGGTTTTTCGTTAAAGCTTTTTCATCACTTGCCTCATTTACAACAGTATCAACATAAAATTTATTTACTGCTTGGTCGTTTTGTGTGGGGGTGCCTATGTTAGTAATTTTTCTTCCATCCATTGAGATGGGACCATTTGCTATATATCCCCCATTTAAATAAGTAAAAGCGCGATTGGCTACATCAACGTAATTTTTTGTCGCTACATCTTGCGGGTTTTTAGGAACCGCTACATCCGTTAAAGTATATCCTTGCATATTTATATCCGCATTAGCAGAAAAACTTCCATCCGAATTTTTTACGATAGCTCCATCATTATCAACGTAAAACTTATTAGCGGCTTCACTCGGTTCATCAGGTTTTCGTAAGTTTCTTATTTTATTAAAACCCATGTTTAAATATCCTGTCATAATATATCCGCCGTTTTCATCTAACAGCCCACCTGATCCATCAACATAACTTTTAGTAGCAACATCCTGGGGATTTACTGGATTACTAACCCTCGTTAGCGTGTTGCCATTCATATTTATAGAACCGGTAACAGTGGTTGTTCCATCTTTACGTAAAAAATTATTACTTATGTAAGCGAGTGACACACCATCACCGCTCGTTTTAACCTCATCCATTCTTCCAAATTTATCAACAGGCATTTTTTTATATTGCTAAAAAAGTTTATTTAAAACATTTTGGAATTTATTACCTAAACCCAACTCTTTGAGAACGTATAAACATAAATGACCACAAAATACTTGACCAGCTTGTTGTAATTGGTCGGTATTGTAATGTATTGGACTTTTTAAATAATCTCTTACTTCAAGTGGTGGTTGTATGCCGTAACTATCAAAATAAATTTTTGTTTTACCATTTTTATACCATGCAACCCAATGTGTGCCAGGCCCACTCAAGTCATCAAGATTTAATATACCACATTCCACATTTTTTACTTTTTTAGGTAGAGTTGTTCTTAAAAATACTCCTTTAAAATTTTTTATTTTTAATTTTTTTACCGCATCTTCAAGTTCAAAATTACTTAAAGGTTTATTTGGTAAAATTATGTTATCTATTAAAATATCTCGCATTTTTTATATATATTTAATATTTTCAATAGCACTGTTATCAACCCACGAATTAAACTCATCAGAGTATCCTTTCCACTTTACGAGAGATTTCTTTTTTCCTTTTTTAATAACCTTTTCTATCCTATACAACTCTTGTCTAGTTTTTTGTAGTTCTGGTTCATAAAAGGTACCTTTTATTTCTTCCCCATTTAAATCTTTAATTTTATATGTTACGGGCGTTGTATGTTTTACTTCCAAAATTGTAAAAACCTCTTCTGTCCATCTTGTAGTATAACCTTTTTCAAAAGTCTTTTTCTTTTTACTTATCCTTACTTTGTCTCCAACAGAAAACTTTGGTTCGATATCTTCTTTTACTCGATTATAATCAGGATACAACGTTATCCAAACTTTATTTTCGTTTTTCTTTTTACTCGCATCAACTGGCGTCATCTTAATAGAAGAATGCCTTGTGTTGTTATATTCTTTAACAAGATTTGGTAACGCGTAAATATAAACGTTTGTTGAGTTAGCAGAGAAATACTTCCACATTTTTTCTTTCATCGTTCTAATCCATCTCTCAACAACGCTAGATTTTTCCTCGTTTTCAGTGGAATATAATTCAACTAAGTCTTTAACTTCTTTGTTATAAAACTCTTTACCTTTATCTACCCACATTTTTTCTGGTTTTCTTTCCTTAAAAATACTCTTCAATGCAACAGAAACAGATTTTCCCGTTTTATCTTTTAATGGTATCAACCATCCATATTTTGAAAAGATATCAATGACAGCAAGAAGATATTTTATACCGCGATTAAATTTAGAAAATGCTTGCATATCTACTAAATCTGCAGCCCATATCCTATCAATACCATTTACTCTAACTCTTCTTTTCTTAAATTTTCTTTTTATGGGTTTATGTAATTCTTCTGATAAATTTATCATATCGAATTTTTTTTTTTACTCGCACTATTAACCCCCATTCCAAATTTAGCCTTTGTTCCAATTAATGATGAAACTAATCCGCGTTCCATTCTTTCCCTAATTGATGGATTATAGATACCTTTTAACTCTTTAAGCATATTTTTATCACAAACAGCATTTCTTGTTGCTGTATCATTGTGTTTAAGATAACAAATATCATGATGATATGCTGCTTTATCAACACGATTTACAGGTTTTGACCATTGTTTAGGCGTTAAATCAGGATTTAATCTTTTTTTTAATTTAGTACCAGGTCCCGTAAAGTTGTGACCGGGTAAATGCATTTCAACGGGTAAATTGTTAATCCTCTTGTTTAAGAGAGAACCGCCCTTGCTAAAAAATTGTGTTTTAGTTGTGCCACAAATAACGCACTTGCCGCGTTTCATATTTCTACCATTTTTACTTACAGTTTCTTCTATATCAGATGTTTCTGTTTGTTTTTTACATTTAACGCAATACATTTTTTTATATTAAAAAAATTTTTTTAATATAAAATGGATATTGTTAATTTATCGTGGAATGAAACATTAGCGAGAAGGTTTAACCATCCCCTTTTACCTAAAAGTATCAGAGGATTGATAGTTGGTAAATCAGGATGTGGTAAAACAACTCTTCTCCTTAACCTTTTGTTACACCCCGAATGGTTAGATTATAACAACTTATACGTTTTTGGTAAAAGTTTATTTCAACCAGAATATCGAATACT
The DNA here is from genome assembly GCA_945859785.2 of Tridacna gigas. NCBI lineage: Eukaryota > Metazoa > Mollusca > Bivalvia > Cardiida > Cardiidae > Tridacna > Tridacna gigas. Next base: position 27,669,617 of record OX244036.2, on the reverse strand, counting down.
TAAAAAGGCATTTGAAGAAAAAATACCAAAAGAATATATATTAAGATTATTTTCGCTTAAAGATGATGTACAAAAATATGATGTTTCACCCACAGCGTTAGTTGAAGAATGGGCTAAAACAATTAAAGAAAAATCTGATATTAATTGCGAATTTTTTGAAAATGCTTGTGATGTACCTGATCCAAGAAATTTAAATGTTGAAAATAAAAACTTAATGATTTTTGACGACTTACTTTTAGAAAGGCAAAACAAATGTGAGAATTACTACGTTAGAGGAAGACATAGTAACGCTGATTGCTTTTACCTTGCACAAAATTATTTTAGATTACCACGGCAAACTATTAGAGAAAATGCAAACTTTATATGCTTGTTTAGACAAGATTTAAAAAATCTTAATCATATTTATAGCGATCATGTAGGGGATGATATGACAAAGAATGAGTTTATTAACTTTTGTAAAAATTGTTGGGAGAGACCACATGGTTTTGTTATCATTGATTTAACAAGTAAAAAAGAAAATGGTAAATAAAGAGACGGATTTGACAATTTTTACGTGCCGAAAAATTATAAAGATTATTAATTTTTAAAAAAAGAAAATGAAAATAACTTAGGAAGATTTTTAAATATAATATATAAAAAAAGATGGCAAATATCATACGTAATGCGTATTGTACAATTATTGATGGAAAATATAATGATGAAACAGTAAATGATCTTGAAGATAAAATAAAAAGTCAGGTAGAAGAATTTTATGAAAAAATAAATGGTGAAGAATACACACCGAGATATTTTAAAAAAATATTTTGTATTTTGGGTTTAAGAAAAAAATATCAAGAATATGCGGAAAGTTTTAATGGAATGGATGAAAAAAATGTTTGTATTTTTTTTATGCAAAATAATATTTCTGAATTAATTAACAATATTGAACGCAATGCAAAAATTTTTAAGAAAGAAGAAGAAGATAAAACAAACAAGAAACATTTTAAACAAAGAAAAATAGTAATAAAATATGTAAATGAAATAAGAAATATAATAAGTCTATTTCATTACAGCTTAAAAATAGGTGATGATTTTACTTTTAAAGAAAAAACAAATTAAAAATGGTAAGCTTAATCAACATTTTCAATAAAAAATATATCTTAAGTAAAAAAGATATATTTTTATTTACTATATTAGTAACTTTTTCTGTATCTTAAAAAGATGGAAGAACTTTTAGAAAAAAATGTTAAAAACACTGAACATAAAACATCGTTTCAAATTATAGTAAACAACAACAAAACGAGTTTTAACACAAGATTTACTCCACCACTTCAATTAGAAAAGAATAAAGAATATGAAATAGCATTGGTTAATCTTGAAACTTACTATTCATTTCCAAATATTGACTCTACCAATGACACTTTTGTTTATTCACCAGACAACGCTGCAACATGGGAAAAAATAAAAATACCTGAAGGAAGTTATGATTTAGTTGATATTAACGATTTTATTCAACAAGAAATGAGGAAAAAAGGCCATTATGATGAAGTTAATGAAGAATATTTTATTAATATCTCCGCGAACACTAATACCTTAAAGTCTGTTCTTACTCTTGAAAATGGTTATCAAGTAGATTTTAATCAAATAAATTCTATTGGTAAAGTTTTAGGATTTACCAGAGCAAAATATGTACAAGGTTTTCATGAATCAGAAAATGTAGTAAATATTCTTAGTATTAATAGTTTGCTCGTTAATATAGATTTAATTTCAGGTAGTTATGTCAATGGTTCGCAAAAAAACACAATTTATTCATTTTTCCCTAATGTTTCACCGGGATATAAAATAATAGAAAATCCGGTTAATTTAGTTTATCTGCCATTAACATTAAATGAAATACATAACCTTAATGTATCAATTACAGACCAAGATGGAACATTACTAAATCTTAGAGGAGAGAATTTAACAATCAGATTTCATATTAGAGAAGTAAGATAAATAAAAAATAAAAAATATATAAAATGACAAATTACATTACTGTTAAAGTAAATATATCAGAAGGGCAAAAGCAAAAGCTAAATCATGCTGTTAAAGCTAGTTGTCCGGTGAGTATTTGTTTAAATTTTGATGACTTACAAGGTAAAGATATAATTGCAGTAACCAAATCGCAAGCAAATAAAATGGCTAAAGCTTATGAAGCTGGTAAAGGAACCACAATTAGAATGACAGAAAAACAACTTAAGCATAACATGAAAGTAGAAGGTGGTTTCCTCGGAATGTTAGCGGGATTAGCGTCATCAGTTCTACCTACATTAGCAAGAACCGTTTTACCAGCTTTAGGCGTTGGTGCTTTATCCGGGTTAGCCTCAACAGGAGTACAAAAAGCAATGGGATCTGGTCTTTTCCTTAAAAAAGGTGGTTGCGTTTGTCAAGTAGAAACTGATGGAAAAGGTCTTTATCTCGGACCAGCTAAAGGTAAAGGATTAAAATCTGTTGGTGATGGATTGTATTTAAAAAAAGGTGGGAAGTTTTATGATGGAAAAGGACTTTTTTTAGGTCCTAATAGTCCATTTGCTAATATTCCTATATTAGGAGCAATATTATAATATAATAAAAAAAGATATGAACGTTTATAAATTTGGAGTAAAGCCTAAAATAGTTTAACCAAAAACAATTTTTTGGAAACCATTTAAAGTTAAGCATCCACCTAAAAAAGTTAATCCTGTTCTTTGGGAAATTTTTACTCAACAACCCCTAACATTAAAACCGGGTGAAACAAAGTCAATAGTATTAGGTTTTGGCTTTTTAATGAGTAGGGGGCTTGTTTTAACCTCTCTATCTTATAATTTAAAATTTAAGCAATTAAGTTTATCAAATGAAGTTATTCTTGAGGATACCGTTGATATTATCATTACTATTACAAACAACTCAAGTAAGCAATTAAGAATAGAGGAAAATGAGTTTTTGTGTCACGTTTGTTACGCAATTTAAAAAATATCCTTCTAATTTAAAAATGGAAATGAAAGAAAAGATATATCCGAGTTTACCCAATGAATGCAATACGCCAAATGCGCCTTCTATTGAATTATCCTTAATGAGCGATGACAATGGTCATTCATACCGTTTAAAAAAGATATCAGAAGTTCAGTCATTTCTTGAAAGTGAAGTTCAAAAGAGAGATGCTCTCGCAAAAAAATATTATAGAACCGCTAATATAGTAGATAATATTGATACAGTTTTAATTACCATAACAATGGTAAGTGGTGCTGGAGGAATTGGTTTACTATCGACCGTAGTTGCGATACCCGCGGTAATAGCGTTGGAAGCATCAGCTCTTTTTACTGGATTAATGAGTGTTATTGGTAAATATGTCGTAAGAACCACAAGAAGTAAAGAAGAAAAACATCAGAAAATAAAAATGATTGCTGATACCAAGCTTAACACGATATCTACGCTTATATCAAAAGCATTACTTGACAATCATATATCTGATGATGAATTTAAATTAATTATGGAAGAATTGGAGAAATACAAAAATATGAAAAATGAGATAAGAGCTAAATCTAAAAAGAAGATAACTGCTGAAAATGAAGAAACATTGATTGAAAGGGGGAGGCAAGAAGCGCGTGAGTCCTTTCGGAGGTTGGTGGAAAAAAATCATACCACGAATTAAAGTATCATGCCCTAAATTTAAATGTTCTTGCGCATGCGAGATAGGTAATATAAAATAAAAATTTTTAATTAAAAAAATGGTGTTTTTAAAGATGACTGACCCTGTAAAAAGGGACCAAATAGTAAAAGAATATCTTGAAACAAAGAAAAGAATTCGTGATAGCCAACTTGCCGAAAGAACGGGAGAGATTGTATTACAACAAGACCTTGGTAAATTTTTTAGACCTATTACAGAAACACAAAAAGCTGCAACAAAGGAGATTACAGAAGGACTTAAACCTATTAAAGAGGGGATTGAACAGTTACCCCAACGTTTGCCTCAACAACAATTAATTCCTAAAGAGGAGGAAGAGGAAGACGTAGGACCTACAATATTAGATCAAAAATATAAAAGTTTAAAAGAAGAATATGAAGAAAATATTGATAAAACATTTGGTATTACAAGGAAAGGTATTAATTATTATATAGGTGATAAAATTATTGATTACGATGGTGATCATATTTGGGTTGGTGCAGAAAAATATGAAGCAACGGATGCATTATGGGAACTTATTATGGCAAAAAATCCAAGTAAAAAACATAATTTTTTAAATCGTGATCTTACTAATTATGAAAAAATATTACGGCAAACCAATGTTATTTTTCGTGATAATAAACCAGGCAACCCCCCTAAAAGCAGTGGTGGAATCAAATACAATACTTTTATTAAAGATCTTTATAAAGAAATCAAAAAAAAAAAAGAGAAGCAGCTGAAAGAGAAGTGAGAGAATATGAAGGAAAAGGAATTACTATTATCCCATCTAATCCTAATGTGTTGTTAGAAAGATTAGACCTCTTAATGGCAAGTAAAAAAGCAGGCAATACAGGTTTAAGAAATGAGTTGGTAAGTATTTGCGATGAATTAAAAAGACAAGGTGTATTAAAATCAAAGAGTTATAAAAATTTAATGTCTATATTATAAAATGATTACATCACAAAAGAGAGGATTTAAAAGAAATTATGCTTATGGTGGAGCAGGAATATTTGATACTTTAGCTAATTTTCTTACAAGACTCTTTACAAGCAGCGCAGCTAAACAAATTGCATCTTCAGCAATTGATGTTGGTAAGAGTGTAGCTAAGGAAGGAGCAAAGAAAGCGTTAGAGGCTGGAAAAAGTGCCGCAGTTGATGCGGGTAAAAAATTAGTTGAAAAAGCATTGACGCCGAAATCTAAAAAGATTTTAGAAAAATATACTCAAAAGCCACCGGCAACGCAAAATATTAACACCTTAATAGATGGTAGTGGCGTTGCTATTCAAGATTTAGTTAAAAAATTAAATAGTAAGGGTTCCGGAGTTAAAGTATTATGAAAAGGAAAAGCGTTTTTTTTTTTTGTCAATGATGGATAGAACAATTATAATTTGACTTAAAAATTATAATTGTATATAATAAAATGGATATTTTAAATGTTAAAGCACCGATTTTAAAAGATGATAGTATTGATGAATATGAATATTATGAGTATGAACCTATTACAGGAACAAATCTTAACAACCCTGGAGGAAATATAAGGATTGATATCGAAACTCAAGATATTTTTTATCACCCTTCCGAGTCATATTTACAAATTATAGGTGAATTAGTAAAAAATGATGGTACAGTTTATGGAGCAGCTAATGAGGTTACCATAACAAATAATGGTCTTTTATATCTGTTTAAAAATATCAGATATCAACTTAGTGGGCAAGAGATAGAATCCATTAATTATCCTGGTCAGGCTACAACAATACTTGGGCTTTTAAAATACCCAGATGACTTTTCTAAATCACAAGGGTTAAACCAACTGTGGTATAAGGATACCGGAGTCAATGCAGCCAGTGCTACTAATGCTGGTTTTTCAGTAAGAAGACAGTATATTTTTAGTTCAAATCCAGTTGGGACCTTTAGTTTTAGGGTACCCTTAAAACATATATTCGGTTTTTGTGAAGATTACAACAAAGTTTTATATGGTATGAAACAAACTTTAACCTTAACAAGAAATGATAACAATGATGCAATTTTTAGAGCTGTCGGTACCGATGCTGGTAGAGTTAATTTACTGAAGGTATCTTGGTTTATGCCTCATGTAGAGCCGGAAGATGGTAACAAGTTGGAACTTTATAAATTTATCGAGAAAAAAGAAAAATTTCCAGTTGGGTATAGAATGATACAAAGTGACTCTATTGCGGTTCCACAAGCAGCAACAGGTTTTACTTGGAGGCTATCAGCTAAATCATCTCCTGAGGTGCCACGTTTTTTAATTGTTGGTTTTCAAACTGGTAAAAGTGGCGACCAGGAACAAAACCCCGCTATATTTGATAACTTAAATGTTAAAAATATTTATGTAATGTTAGGTTCAAAAAAATATCCGACATATGATTATGATATAAATTTTCCTGCTAATCAAATTTCAAGAATATATAGTGAAGCTGCTTTGTTTAGAAAAAAGTTTTTTAACATGGATGAATTGGTATCAAACCCTAATATTACTCCTTCAGATTATAAAAATCTGTTTCCTTTGTTTGTGTTTGACGTATCAAAGCAAAGTGAAAAGCTAAAATATTCTGTAACTGATATTCATATCAAAACAACATTTACGGCAAATCCTCCTGCTAATACTGAGGCATATGCGGTTTTACTTAGTGATAGGTTGATTAACTTTCAGAGTGATCGAAATAAAATGAGTGTAGTGTATTAAGTAATTTTTTATGTTATATAAAATGCTAAAGATTGCAGATTTAAAAAAGATTTTAAAAGAAAACGATATTAAGTTTTATTCTTATTGGAATAAAAAGAAATTTATTGATACAGTAAAAGAGCATGGATTGTATCCTGAAGAAGCAATACCACTTAAGAAAGTACCTAATTATGATAGATTAAAAGATATAGCTAAAAATCCTAAAACGGTAATATTAAAGGATGTTGAAACTGAAGAAGAAACAACATTTCCATCAATTTACAAGGCAAGTAAATTTATTGATCGATTCCCTCAAACGATAGAAAATTGGAATGGTAGGGTTTGGAATAGTAAATATAGAATTGATATTCTTTAATTTTATTATATTTTTTAAGAAATAATAAAATTTGAATTAAGAAAATTTATTTTATTTTAAAAAACATGGCGATGAATTCTTTTTCAAGAAGATTTATCAACAGATTAACAGAGGGTAGCCAATGGCTAGCATCTAATTTATATAGTGGTGCACAAAGGGCTGTCGCAGCGGTAATTCCTGAAAGCGTTAGAAGAAGAGTAACTAATTTTACTAATTGGCTAAGAGGTAATGTTCCGCCACAACAAATTCCTCAAGTTTTAGATGAAGTTGAAAGAAATATAGAAGAAACGTTACCAAGTAGAAGACCAGAAGATATTAATGTAATACAAAGCAATTCTTCATTAAGGGGTTGGCAAGACAATATAGGATAGAAGGGTTTCCCGTTGATTCTCCTGAGGAGTTTTTAGAGCTAACAATGCAATCTATAATGAATATTTTAAGAAATAAACGTAAAGTTAAAGTAAAAATGACTCTTGAATGTTTAATGTATAGGTTTGATGATGTGGAAAATCCTGTACCAGCTCAGTTTTCTTCTGATGTAAATTTAATAAACTTAAGAGGAGATGATGTGGATGAATTATATGATACAATGGCTGAAAGAATTTTAGAAAATTATCGCACTTTTATAAGAATGGGTAGCGGGTGGGCTTTTCATAGTGTAATTCACTTAAAACTTCATACAGCTATTTATGACCCCTTAAGAGCTTCATCATTTATTCCTCTTCCAAAATGGATAGCTGATAAAAAAGCATGTATTAATATGAAAAATGAAGATAGTCAATGTTATAAATGGCATATTTTAAGAGCATTAAATCCAACAGATAACCACCCAGAAAGAGTTGATGGTAATTTAAAATCGAAGGAAAATAGCATAAACATGGGTGGTATTAATTATCCTGTTTCATTGCATGATATTAGTAAATTTGAAAAACAAAATCCTAACATTAGCGTTAATGTTTATAGTTATTTTTTTAGTTATGAAGATGAAAAAAATAAATTTTATCCATTAAGAATTACTAATGAAGAAAAAAGTAATCATGTTGATTTACTTTACTTAACAAATGAAGAAAATTGTCATTATGTATTAATAAAAACTTTTAGCCGCTTAATGTCAAGTCAAATATCAAATAACCACCGTAAAAAGTATTTTTGTAAAAGATGTTTAAATGCGTTTGGAAAAGAAGACCTTTTAATAAAGCATAAAAAATATTGTGATAATCATGCTCCGGTTACCTTAGATATGCCTAAACCTGGAGAGGTATTAGAATTTATAAATCACAATAGAAAAATTAAGGTTCCTTTTGTTGTATATGCTGATTTTGAATGTGTATTAGCTCCTATACATACATGTCAGCCAAGTGAAGAGAATAGCTATACTATAAAAACTCAAAAGCATATTCCCTGTAGCTTTAAATATGTCATTAAATGTTTTGATGATGAAGTTTACCCACCTGTAATAAAAAAATATGTTGGTGAAAATGCTGAAGAGGTTTTGTAAATATGATAACTGAAGATATTAAAGAAATATATGAAAAATATTATAAAAAACCGATATCAATTAAGATAACTAAAGATGAAGAAAAAAAATATGAGGATGAAAAAAAATGTTGGATATGTAATGGTAAATTTACAAAAAAAAAATTATAAAGTAAAAGACCATTGCCATTTTACAGGTAAGTATCGTGGTGCAGCACATACTGAGTGTAATCTTAAAGCAAAAATTCCCAACTTTACACCTGTTTTCTTTCATAATTTAAGTGGTTATGATAGTCATATTTTTATAAAAAATCTTGGTAGAACTGAAGGAGAAATTGATTGCATACCAAACAATGAAGAAAAATATATTAGCTTTAGTAAATGTATTAAGGTTGGAAATAACAAAAACCATAAAATAAGGTTTTTAGATAGTCTTAAGTTTATGAATAGCAGTTTAGATGAGCTTTAAAAAAAATTTAAGTGATGAACAGATAAAAATTATATTAAAATTTCATCCTAAAAACCATTTATCACTATTAAGAAAAAAAGGATTTTTTCCATATGAATGGTTAGATACTTTTGAAAAATTAGAAGAAACTCAGCTACCACCTAAAGAAAAATTTTATTCAAGCTTAAATGATAAACATATTGAAGATAAAGATTATGCTCACGCAAAAAATGTTTGGAAAACTTTTAATATGAAAACGTTTAAAGAATATTTAGAGCTTTACAATGAAATAGATGTTTTACTTTTAGCTGATATAATTGAAAACTTTAGGGATCTTTGTATTAAGCATTATGAATTGGACCCTTGTTGGTATTATACCATTCCAGGATTAGCATTAGATGCTATGCTTAAAACAACAAAATCAAAATTTGAGCTTTTAACAGACCCTGATATGCTTTTAATGATTGAAAAAGGAATACGTGGTGGGATATCTATGTGTAGCAAAAGACTTGTAAAAGCTAACAATAAATATATGAAAAAAAAGTATGATAAAACTAAACCATCAAAATATTTAATATATATAGATGCAAACAGTCTTTATCCTTGGGCTATGAGCAAACTGCTACCCACTAGTTGTTTTAGATTGATGGATGAAGATGATTTAAAAGAATGGAAAAAAATACCATGCTTTTTAGAGGTTGATTTGGAGTATCCTGAAAAGTTGCATAATTTACATAGTGATTTTCCTCTTGCTCCTGAACAGTTAAAAATAGAAAAGGTAGAAAAATTAATTCCTAACTTAAACGATAAAGAAAATTATGTTATACATCATGAAACTTTAAAAAAATATTTAGAATTAGGATTAAAAATTAAAAAGATACATCGTGGCATCATGTTTGAGGAAACATATTGTATTAAAAAATATATTGATAAAAATGTTGATTTAAGAAAAGATGCAAAAAATGATTTTGAAAAAGATTTTTTTAAATTAATGATGAATAGTCTTTTTGGTAAGACAATGGAAAACTTAAGAAATAGGGTTGATATTCAATTAGTTAATGATACGGTTAGCTATCGTTATAAAAAGCTTGTTGCTAAACCAAACTATCACAATACAACAATATTTGATGAAAATTTAGTTGCTGTTCATATGAAGAAAACGAGTATAAAATATAACAAACCCGTTTATTTAGGTATGAGCATATTAGATATTAGTAAAATACATATGTATGAAACTTATTATAATTACTTTAAAGCAAAGTATGGTGAAAAAGTAAGGATGTGCTATACTGATACTGATAGTTTTATTCTTGAAATAGAAACTGAAGATTTTTATGAGGATATGAAAAAAGATGGTGATATGATGTATGATATGAGTGGTTACCCTAAAGAGCATGATTTACACAGTGAAAAAAATAAAAAGGTATTAGGTATGTTTAAAGATGAATTAAATGGAGATATTATGATTGAGATGGCTGGTTTGGGTGCAAAAACATATGCTTATGAAACATTTCCTATAAAAAGAGAAGAAAAAACTGATGAAAATCCAAAACCAAAACCAATTTTAGATAAAAATGGAAAATTACAATGGGAAGGTATTGATGAAGGTAAAAGATGTAAGGGGGTTAAAAAGTCTGTTGTTGAAAACAAAATAAAATTAGAAAATTATAAAAATTGTTTGGATACAAAAGAAGATTGTTATAGAACTATGCCTGTGTTAAGAAGTAGGGAACATGAAATGCACACTGAAGTAATAAACAAAAAAGCATTAAGTTATGCTGATGATAAAAGATATATATTAAATGATGGTAGTAATGATACCTTAGCTTGGGGACATTATAGGATTAAAAAATTAACTGAAGAAGAAAAAATAAAATATGAGCAACAAGGGGCAAGACCAAAAACGCGCTAAAATATTTAATATAGTAAAGTATTAAATATTTATAAATTTTTTTTCTTTTTACTTGTTAAAAAATTAATTAATATAGTTAAAGCAAATGGCGTCATTAACATAATAATTAATATTAATTTTATAAAATTTTTAACCTCCATTTTATACACGCTTTTCATGTATATATTATTTTTTAAGTTTAGCAATAAATTTTTCATTTTATTTTTTGTAAAAATTTTTAAAAAAAATTTTTTAAAAAAATATGTTTGTAAAAAAATTACTTACATATGTAAGTAAAATGATTAGCAAAATATTATGAATTACATGGTTTAACAGCGTGTGCCCATTTGATTTTTGTGTTCCAGTAGTAAAATTAGTTTTACGCATTATTTCATTTTCAGTTTTACACACTGGACAAATATTTTATTGTTGTGCTCCAGTAGTAAAATTTGTTTTAAATAAACAGCCTTCACAAATACATTGATGCCCACAATCAACAAAATGCATATCTGCTGTAGTTTCTAAGCATATTACGCATTTTTCAGATTTAAAAATTTTACCTTTATTAATATTTTTTGGTTTATCTTCATCAAAATTTCCTCCAGTAAAGAAAAAAGATAAATAAAAAGGAGGATTAAAAAATTTTGATAATCCTTTTAAGAAAGTTAAATTAGCATCATTTAAAATTTCATTTGATTTCATTACGTTTTTAAGTAAAACATAATCGTCAATATCTATAATATCTTCAACTCTAATACTTGTCATATATTCTAAGCTTGGAAAACATGAAATATCAACAATAAATTCTTTTTCATTTTTTATTTTTTCTCTGCTTACCAAGTAATACAACAAAGATAATATTCTTTTGTAATTTCTTTTCTTCCCACATATTGTTTTAAAAAAAGAAACTATAGATTTCTCGTTATTTAATGTTGGAGATACATCAAGATAAAAAGGCCTATCTACTAGGCATCTATTTAAATTTTTTCTCTCTTGTTTCGTAAGTTTTTTTAACACACTCATGTTTTCTTATTTATATACACGCTTATATATCTTGTGTATATAATGTTATTTTTTAAGTTTAACAATATATTTTTCAAATTTTTTGTAAATTTTTTTTAAATTTTTTTATTTTAAATTTTTTTAATTTTTTATTTAAGTAAATTTTTTATTAATAAAAAAAATAATATTTTCGTAATTGTATCGTTTTGTAAAATCATAAGGCAACAGACAAACTACGCGCGGAGATCGTTTCGCAAAGATGGTAGGGGGGTTGCATTGGCTAGACGTTTTTGTGATGGAAAGAGGAAAAGAGAAAAAGAGAAAAAGAGAAAAAAGAGAAAAAGAGAAAAAAGAGAAAAATTTGATTTAAGTAAAAAGGATTTATAAAAAAGGTTATGTTAATTTGTTTGCTGACCTTCATCAGATTGTTATGTTAAACCCATTTTGTTTTTAATTTTATGAGCATGTTAATGTTACATAAAATTGTTATATTTTTTAATGGTTAGCCATATGCATAAGCGTTGGTTGATGGTTAAGGGTGGGGGGATTGCATAAGTGGGTTGATTTTGCATAGGTTGATTGGTTTGCTGGTTTGTTATGGTTAAAATATTTTTTGAGACATAAAATTTGTGAAACGGGTTAGCGGATTGGAGAATGAAACCGCTTTTTTCAATCTACTATGCTGGATACCACCATTTTCTCCTTTTCCAGCATTGTCTAAAGACTTCTTCATCAAGTTCATTAAAACACTGAATTGTTTGGTAAAGGCTTAAAGTCTTTGTGATATCATTTAGCCCTTATGCTGCCTATCGCGGCTCAAGGATCTTTTGCGGACAATGTAGATCAAGATCAGACTGCACGAAACGTGCAGTCTGATCTTGGATATACACTTTCCAAAAAGGAGATATTTATAATCCCAAAAGTATACTACCTCTGAAATAGCAAAATTTCGGTTTCTTCTATTGGCTTGCCAAATCAAAGCTTTGAAAGCACTGGTATGGCATTTGTCAAGGGAACCATTGTATGGAATTAATAGTTCGAAAAACAAACCATAGAAATAGTTTCAAAATATTCGCTTGCAAAATCCAATGGAGTATACGTAGCGTGCAATATAGTGGGACGAAAAAGTCCTGGCGAACAAGCCCAGGAACAAATAGACCCAGGAACGAACTGGTCGGGAAAAAAATATTGTGTGTATCAGTACGCCAATAGAAGAACATAGCAGATCAAGCTATTTCCGATAAAAAAAAAAAAAGAATTTCCATGATCGATGGCCTAATTCAATTCATTTTAATACGCCATTTCCATTTTCATATCTGAGTGCAATCGAAAAAAATTGAGTTTAATTTGGTTTACTTCCTTCGGTTTTGTACAAAATGCGATACATGATTTTCAAAATGCCATATTGAAATCCATAAATGTCACAAAAATCATTTCACTTATGTAGCAGACTAACCCTGTACCACACAATCTCGAGTTTTAACGACCCTGGAAGAAAAGGCTTTTGAAAACATTGTGGGAAAAGGAGAAAATGCTGGTACGATGTTTTCTCTGGTTTCAAGGACAGAAATTATCATTTGAGCTACATATCATCTGTCGTCTGCGAAAGCTTCCAATTTGGTCTAGTCAAAAATTCTATTGTTTGGTAAAGAATTAAGGGTTGAATCAGCCTCCTATCCTAACAAAAACTAACCATAGATAAATCCACGTACCGTATAACGGGTTATTTTTACTGCTGTAAAAGTTTACGGATTTGGGAAAAAAAACATGCGATTTAAATTTTTACGATTTCATTTTTTACTAATTACACACATGCGTAAAAAATTAGCTCATTAAAATTTTCACCACATGAATACATAATTATTTTACTCTTACAAAGACAAATCTCAACATTTAATTAGTTGAATGCGAAGAAAATGGACGAATGTAAAGTTTAGTTGTCTTGTAAAGAGTTAATTCGCACCTCTGATACCTGTTTGAGTAAAAAGTTTAATTACTGTTATTACAAGCGATCAATTAACAGGTTCGCCGTATTTTTTTAACAGACAAACTGTTCTCAAAACATACATTTAGACCAAAGATCAGACCAAATATTGTCTAGTCTGATCTCGATCTACACAGTCCGCAAATGAAGTTTTGAACAGTGCTTGAAGGATTTAAGCTTTCAAGACTTTTTGATGTTGTACAAGCAGTTTCTCCTTTTTTTCACAACCTTATCAAAAGTTACCTTCGGAAGAAGCGTGAAAGGTCGTTTCTGTGACTGTGAGGCAAATGGTTTAAAACATGACTGTGTTGTCCCTCTATAAACAATAAATCTATTAAAGAATTGATAAATACTAAACCTCGTTGTTTCTTTTCTTTATTCATGTAGTTAATCCAGTGATATAAACTACTGCATTCGTTATGGTATGCATTATTTTTTTTTATTTGACTGCCCATGTGTTCTAGAAACAACCATTACTAAACGCAAAAAGGCCCTATCAACTAATGTAAAGCAGGCATGATACTGGCTTTTTGCGTGGTCATTTTGTGTCGACTGGCAGTCAGCATATAACCGGATGTACATTTCTTGGAGCAGAACAGTTGTAAATAACATAACATAAATAATTACAGCGTAAAACTTCGACCGATACAGAAATATAGGATTATTAGTATGGAAAGGCGTTTACATAAAATTATAGATGCCACTATAGACCCTTTTAGTCTCTGACCACTTCCTGGTAACGAGATGTTATGTTATGTTAGTTGTAAATATGTACAACAAACGCTTGCATTACAACCCTATCGCTTCGAATGATTGCACGTTACATCATACCCCTTATCCAATTTTATTGCAAACAATTGTGTACCCGGCATGAAATCTTGTTGACAGATGGCTATAAATGGATGTAAATTTGTCGGATTTCGGACACAAGTTCCGTCAGCATGGTAAAACCTTTTATTTCGGTCACCCCTTTTTTCCTTTATGATAATTTTCTGAAGATTCGAACAATAACATGAAAATATTCTTTTTTCTCCGAATATATTGGCGAATTACAATGATCACCGCCGTTCGTTGCCAAGGAAATACGATCCCAGAATTCCACTTTCCGCGCATGCGCACTGTTTGTAGGGCAAAAAGTTCAATATCACCACTGTTGAAAGCTACTTTCACACGCAATGTTTGGGACTTGTCGAAAGATTTTATTGATAAAACTGTGAAGATTAATTATGTTACAGGATGCCGTTATCATGCTGTACACCGGGATGTACAAACAGATTAGTAAATTAGCATCTGGCTTAAACGTCCCAGAGTCAAAACGCCCAACTTTTGGTTAAAACGTCCCTTCCGAGTTGATTAAAACGTCCCCCTAAAACGTCCCCGTATGTTTTATTCAAACTATTTGTTTGATCTCTTATGTTTTTTAAAGAGATTTTTCGCCGTTAATGTTTTGTTTTTTATTCACCATCGCCATTTAATGTTATTGACTTTTAACCCATATCCTGCCGTACTTATATTTTTGACCAGGAAAAGAGGAATTCGCGTTAAGTTTATGCCATAAATCTTAATTAGTATTACTTAAACAATAATTAGGATTTGTAACAGTATATTTCAAGACCACGCTATCCCCAAATGTGCAAACATATCTCTCATTATGCTTTTCGCAAAGTAAATTCAAGATCACCGTCACGTAACTGAGGTTAAGGGTTAAGGCTAAGGTCCATATTGTTTCCCTACATTATCATGTATGACACGCTAAAATGCCTCCCCGTATACGATGGTCTCAACTAATTACTGTTACAATTTTTATTTAAACCTTTACCCAACAAGCACAAGTCTTAACCACAAAGAGAAAGGAAAGCTTTTCAAACATTGTGAGAAAAGGAGAATATACCTGTAAACATTATTTCAACCTTTTCCAACACTGTTTTCGGAAAAGGAATGCTTTTACATTACATGTTACATACGATCCCTGGTGGAAAGCAATTATGGAAAAGAACAGCCACAGACGACAACAGGGCAATATACAGTTGTTTGTTCGTTCTTCGTTCGCGCGTTAGTTCATCCATCCATCTATCCATCCATCTTGTCGCTCGCTTGCACGCTCATACATTCATTCATTCATATGTTTTCAAATACGTCTGCTCCAAAATTTGTTTCATGATGAAATTGTTCACAATACACTCTCTAAACTATTAGAGGTAACAGCATGTTATGCCGATCTGAACCGACACTTTCTGCCATTAAAGTCAAACTAAAATATTCACTGTATTGTCGATTAAACTAACAAATGTGTGATGTATCAGATGGCTACCCTTTATAAACCCTTTACCTATCTCAACCTCGTCTTAACTCTTTACCACACAACCCCGTCTTTTAACGACCATCAGAAAGAAGCCTTTTGAAAACATTGTGGGAAAAGGAGAAAATGCTGGTAATTAGCATTTTCTCCTTTTCCCACAATGTTTTCTACCCTTCCGAAAACAAATTTCAATTTTTCAGTCACATTTGTTTTGTCGTCTGCAAATGCTTTCAGTTTGGTAAAGTACAAAATTTTGTCGTTTGGTAAAGAGTTAATTAACGACCCTACATCAATGGGCTTGTGAAAACACTACGGCAAAAGGTAAAAAATGCTGATAACATGCATTTTTCCCATTCCCGCAGTGTTACAGCCCATGCTTCATGGGGTTTGTCTGTTACTGCCTGGGTCGGTTAACATTTCTTTTGAAGCCACACTAGCGACACGTTTTTTTTTTTTCTTCCACTTTACTGAACTGTTAGCAAATAAGTCTGGTTATCGTTTCTTTTTCACATAATTTAACAATTTTCAATACACTTTCAATAATCTGCTACTGTTTTATTTTGTCTTTTTGCCCTACACGAGTGCGCATGCGCAGTTTTCCGGTCTCGTTACCAGGAAGTGGTCAGAGACTAAGAGGGTCTATAGTGGCATCTATAATTTTATGTAAACGCCTTTCCATACTAATAATCCTATATTTCTGTATCGGTCGAAGTTTTACGCGGTAATTATTTATGTGTCAACTTTTTACGAATCTGTTCTAGTCGTAAAAATTAGTAAAAATTGGCAGCACGTAAAAAAAAAACCGTTATACGGTATCTTATGCTAATTTTGACAGCCGTGCCGAATATTGACAACAGCTTCACGACTCGGGGAAAAAAAGATCGGTGTGATCAAGCCATGGTATTATTTATGATTCTGTAATATTACATACGTACTTATATTTGGCACTCTTAGTCACAACAACTGGAGGAGGTTGAGCTAATACTGCAAATTAACCTAGTGAAAAGGGTGTATAAAAACATTGTAGAAAATGAATGGATGGATGGATGGAAGTCTATGTGGAAAAAAAATTGGATGGGTTTATGGCAGGATGGATTTTTGGATGGATAAACTTTTGGATTTTTTTGTTTTTTTGGATGGATGGATGGATGGATGGATTTATGGATGACGGAAAATTGGTCAGTTCACTCTCCACAATTTTCCCTGCTCTTACGGACAGTATGGATCGACATCAGACAACAAAAGATAGCCCAATACTGTCCGATTTTCACCATTTAAAAAAGAAATCGCAACGTTTTGGTCCTTTTTTCAACTTAAATTGTTTAGGGCTAAAAGGGTAGTATCTATACTGAACAACCTATAGAACTGAAGGCATGGTGTGAAATAGGGCCGACAGCACCCTAGAGTGACTTACCCTTTACCGCATGAATAGGATTCTCAACTTCACCTTTGATAACATTGACGTAAAAGGAGCAACTGCTTGTACCAAGCAACTGCTCCTTTTCCCTCAGTGGTTTTCATGTAACTTTAGGCAGGTATTGTCATAAACTGTCTCCTTTTTTTGTGGTAAATGAACTTATTCTTCATAGGTCTAAGCTTAGACGGTAAAGTAAAGGATTAATGCTAATTTGACCTCAATGGAGGCAGAATGTCAATAACCTAAGACTTTTTAACTGGGAAAAACACCGAGAAATTCAATAGAGGCTTTTGTTGACGAGAAAAAAAGTAATAGATGCCAAATTACGTTGATTGAGGAAATTTCTCCGTTTGTCGCATTGTTCTATGAATATCTTCAAGTATACCTAATACCTCCAAAAAGGTTACATGTTACATGTAATTTAGGGAAAGGGTCACAAAAGAGCACAAAAGGCCACATATTTTCCCTGTATTGGGCCCCGCGATTCCATCAGCCGCATCTGTCTAGCAGGCAGCCATTCAGTAACTTTCCGATGAAATCTATGTGTGCTCTCCACTAGACGAGAAGGGGGAATATACTGCTCAGTGTAAGATTCTGTATTTATATCTTTATTTTCCAGGTTGAATAGTCATTCTTCAGTGCATTTTTCCGAGATCATACGTGTTATTGGTGTCATCGTTATACATATATATGTAGATATATAACATGTATCTCTGTTAGTCTTGAAATAACGAGTTATCTCTTGAAGTATTATTGATTGAAACAGGTCTTGCATAATTGATTAAAGACTCTGGAGTTGAGTATGAAACGAAAATTTAGCACTGGAACTCTGTTGTAAGTTCAAAAATAATCTAATTTTTTCTAACAAACGTCACGTATTGACGAAACAGGGGATGATTTGATTTTGATTGTATATCTGTATCTCATTCCTGTGTGAAAAGTGGAAAGTTTCGGCCTGACTTACTCTGAACATTTGACCTCTAACTCCGACAATAAAGTATTTACGTAATATATACTCGATTGAGGTTTTTTGTGTTTTTGTGTGTCCGGTACATAGATATACCTTGTCCCTGACAAGAACATGGTACACTCTTCTAAATTGAAGCATCTGCAGACGAATTGAAAAAGGTGGTTCAAAAGAACAGAGGTTTTGCCAGAGGGTATATAGACAGTGTGAGTAGTGGAGAAATAGCTTGTTACATGCAGTCTCTCCTTCCCTCTTATTGTTTTCCTTATGTTTTCTTCGTTAAAATATGAGCTTGTTTTTTAAAAGGTTACAACGACTTGTAGGAGACACAACGTTTTCCGTTTCCTTAACTTTCTTTACGTGTTCTCCATCATGAGTGGTATTTCCGGTATAGCTTGCTTTACAGATTATTTGTGAGAGGGGGATGGAGAGAGAGAGAGAGAGCGAGAGAGAGACAGACAGAGAGAGGATTATATAGCATTTTCCCTCTGTAAACCTCATAAATTAATAAAGACCTTGGAAATGTTCATGAATATTAGACGGAGAACGTGAGAGTAGGTGCAATGGGCAACGTAAGATTACTATAATTATGTATGATTAGCTCATGTTTATTACATACAAGTAATACAAATGAAAGCCTTACCGTCTATCTTAGAAGCTATATAAGACCTTTCGTAAGCTTTTCTACCAAGTTTGATCTTAATCTACACTGTCATCAAAAGAGCATTGTGATGCCTGTAGCGCGCTGTTACGAGTAGGTAGTTCTGGGGGGTCAGATGTTTAACATGTTCTTCAGGACATAGGGTCATTTACAACTCTTGTGAAATCATGGTGGAAAAAGTAGGATATCATTTAATTAACCTTTTTCAGCAAAACAAGATTTTTTAAACAAAAGGTTATGTATATAATATTGTTACTTGCTCGTTTGTCAGCGTGAAATTGAGTACATGTCATCATTTAAACCTTTTATCACACAATTCCCAGTTTTAACGACACTAAGAAAGAAAACTTTTGAAAAGTTTCTGCGAAAAGAAGAAAATGTAACCAGCATTTTCTCATTTTCCAACATTTTCTTACCCGATCACATACAAATTGTATAGTTTTAGCCATACTGAAATTGTCGTCTACAAATGCTTTCAATTTGGACAAGTCTACATTTGTCGTCTGATAAAGAATTAAAAGTAAATTTATGAGCCATGCTCTGTGAAAAGGGGGCTTAATATATCTGCAAAAAGTATCGATCAAGGTCAGCCTGCGCAGTCCCCGCAGGTTGACCTGGATCGAAACCTTTTGCTACAGGGTCGATTTTCTGCATGTCCAAGGACCATTCTGCCCCAGGATTCAGTCGGTTGTTAGGAAAAAAGTGGGCTTTAATTATGGATCCATAATTTATGTGATGATTTGCTTGGTATAATGGATCACAGAGATGCATTAATTAACCCTTTCCCAAACGACAAATTTTGGACTAGTCCAGATTGAAAGAGTTTGCAGACGACAATTTTAAATTTGATGAAAATGGCAGAAAGGTTTCTGTAGGGGTAGAAAACACTGTGGGGAAAGGAGAAATTGCTCGTTACAGTGTTTTCAAAAGACTTGTACTGCAGACACGTGAAAACCAGGGCTTGTTTGGGAAAGGGTTAAAACTAAGCAATGTTTTCACAGCGCATGGCTCAAATACATGTATACCTATTATTAGTAACATTGCACAGAACAACATTTAAATGACTTTGAGAAGTGACACATTACGCACTCGTCACAACTCGGCCGATTCTTTGTGGATTGACTTGTTTTCTAATGTCACTTTATTGCCAACTTTGTGTCTAAAAGTTCAAGAGACTTCTGGTACAGTTTAACCCTTTACCAAAAGACAAAAATTTTAGACAGGTCCAAATTCAAAGCACTTGCATACGACAAATTAAATGTGACTCAAATGATAGGATTTGTATCAGAGAGGATAGAAAGCATTGTGGGAATAAGAGAAAATGCTGATTACAAGTACTTTATTCTTTTCCTACAATGTTTTCAAGAGCCTCTCTTTCTCAGAGACGTTAAAATTCAGGATTGTGTGGTAAAGATTTAAACCTGTATCTTGCTAAATACCGGTAAGTTAAATATAAAGCTTTCAAGTCGATTGTTAAAAAAAACCAACAGAATAATATTATTTCAAGCTTACTTTTCTGGAGAAAAATATCTCCTTGTCGGAAAGTGTAGATTCATGATCAGACTGCACGTTCTGTGCAGTCTGATTTTGACTTACATTGTCTGCAAAAGGTCAGGGAGTCGCGCTTAGCAGCTTATGGGTTAAAATTCATCTTAGCTGTGTTAAAATGGCATGTATTACTACTTTAAGTACTTTGATTTCATGAATACGCGGATGCTCAGAGTGGGAGTGTGGGTGTGGACAGACAGCCAGTGGCTAGGAAACTCAAAGAGTTATACTGGCCGCCTCGAGACAACCGATTATTTTTTTTAACGGCATTAATCAACATCAAACAAAGCCTCTGCCCATGACAGACGTATCAATATCGATTTATCGGCAGGTATTTTACCACATTTCATGCTGCTTTTTGTTCGAAGCC
Source organism: Tridacna gigas (assembly GCA_945859785.2). Lineage (NCBI taxonomy): Eukaryota > Metazoa > Mollusca > Bivalvia > Cardiida > Cardiidae > Tridacna > Tridacna gigas. Next base: position 27,648,835 of record OX244036.2, on the reverse strand, counting down.
TCTTATCTGGATCACATCGTGGCATAAAAGTCTAATTGATTTATCGTGTACCACGATCAATAACACCCGATAACCTGAAAATGATGCACATATTAACTTTGTGTCAGACAACAAAATTTTAGACTAGTCCAAATTCAAAGTGTTTCCAGACGACAAAATAAATGTAGCACAAATGATGGATTTTTTTTTTCTTGAAAGAGTAGAAAACATTGTGGGAAAAAGAGAAAACGCTGGTTACAAGCATTTTCTCCTTTTCCTACAATGTTTTAGAAGTCTTTTACCTCAAGGTCTATAAATACTGTTTGGTAAAGTGTGAACACAATACCATCTGCTTACGCCATGAATACTTCTTTTCCGGCTTGCATCAGTCCGCTTTCGAAAACATTGTGGTAAAAGAAGAAACATCTCTTTTTCCACTCATTCATTAGACCCTGAGTTACGTTGATTTTCCGTATTCATGTGTGTATTTTAAGTTGTCTGTTTCAAATTTGTTTTGACAGGAGGTGATGAGTTAATGAAAAATGCTCAATTATAAATATGCTCACGTAGTTTATTTTCTCAAATACATATGAGCCATGCTCTGTGAAAAGCGGGCTTAATGCATTTACGTGATGCATGAAACCAAGCAGGTCATCACAGCTATTGATGCATAAAATCCATTCTGTCTAACAACCTGCTTATTCGGACCTTACTTTGTCAAAAATGAGGCTTCATTTTTGACAAGTTAAGTCCGAATATAAATCAAAGTCCTGGAAAGCGGATTTGTGGAGTAGCATAAGCTGTAATATGTCTTTATATGAAAAATAACCACATGCAATGCATGCGCAATCATTTTTAAATGGAGTTAGCAAGGACAGGGAAAGTGAAAATTGTTCTGCCGAGCGGGTCGCGCAGTAACTGTTATTGTATTACTGTTGAGTGGTAATTTGACCCGTCAGTCTTACGCAGTTTTTTGCTGTTTTATTAGATTTCGGACTATAAGTAGGCCTATACAGGTGTAGGACAGTATATACGGTACTGACAAAAGCGCGGTTGAGGTGTATTAGCTAAAACTGAAAGTAGAATGGGCGCAAGCGTGAATGACAGTATATTTGGTTCAGGTCAAACCATTATCGTAGTACAGTGTGAGCGCGCATGCGTCGTTACGCATGATGTATTTGGTTCCGGTCCGAACGATCATAGTAAGCGCATTTGCTATACAAATCCGCTAAAATGGGGAAAAGAAATGATCGGACTGGAACCCAGGCTAGGCTGAATCATGAGGTAGAGTGGTCCTTTGGCATGCAGAAAATTTACAAATAGCAAAAAAGTCCCGGCCAAGATCAGCGTGCGCGGGCTGACCTGGGTCGATACTTTTTGCAGATGCATTAAGCCCCCTTTTCACATAGCATGGCCAGTATTATATTCCGGGCATGCAAACGCGCAGAACAACACAGACTGATATTGACACATACCAACTTGAAAATAGGGGACGAAAATTATTGTAATACCAAATGGCGTTTTACGCTGCTTTTAGTTGTGTATCCTGCACTTTACCAATGAGCCATGCCACACACTGTAGAGGCAAAAAATCTACTCCAACGATATGTAACATACCCTTAACTCTTCCAGACGGAGAAATTTTAGACTGAGAGTGTTTGCAGACCACAAATGAAACCTGGCTCAATTGACACGATTTGCACGGATTGAAAACATTATGGGAACAGGAGAAATTGCTGGTTACCAGCGTTTTATCCTTTTCCCATAATGTTTTCACATGCCTTCTTTCTTAGGGTCGTAAAACTCGGGACTGTTAAAAACAATTTTGTTGATATGTGCAAAGAAATCAAACACGTGAGAACTTTACTATTCAGTGCGCATGTCAAAATGAATTACGATGGTTTTGTTATCCTTGCGTTTTTTTTTCCCGTCATTCACGATTCATTTTTGTAGAATACATGTACGCAATTCTCCTTGACGAAAGTAATGTTAGTATAAAAACTGGAACGGCGTCTGTTACATAAAAGAAAAAAAACAGATGTGTTTTTGCACTCATTATTTTTGTCAAGTTGATCATACTGAAATAAATTATGAACACGAAAAGAAGAATGTGTCAAATAGTTTTTTTTTCCCTTGAAAATGGTAAAAAAAAAAAGAACCAAGAAAAAAAGAACACGTTCACTTGCGAAAGCGAAGGGTAGCCACATTTAATCGGGAGTCTGCAATGTACAAGTGACATATGAAATGTACTAAGCTGTCAAATTTGACAGTGTCTATTTATAAATGTACATGTAAATGACACTTTGCCATGACGTGCCAAAGGTCAGTTTCAGGTGACCTCTGTCAAACAGCTTGTAATGAGAGTGGTCGCTGATCCGAGCGTTTACTTTTAAATATGATTTTTGAGGTTTGGTTACTGGCATGGCGAAAAATATTCTCTCGTACTTGTTCTCCCACAAGTAAATGACGCTATTTAGATACCATTGATAATAATGTTAAAATGTCAGGGAGAATGTTAACCCTTAAGCTGCTAATCGCGACCCACTGACCTTTTGCGGACAGTGTAGATCAAGATCAGACTGCACAGAACGTGCAGTCTGATCTTTGATCTACACTGTCCGATACAATATTTTCTTTCCGGTGAAATCAACTTTGAAACCGCAATGTTTAGGCTTTTAGTGTTGAGTAGAAATTTGTGTTTCATTTATTCAGCAGCTTAAGTGTTAACCCTTAGGCTGCTTATCGCGACTCACTGACCTTTTGCGGACAGCGTAGATCAAGATCAGACTGCACAGAACGTGCAGTCTGATCTTTGATCTACACTGTCCGTTATGGAGATTTCTTCCCTCCAAAAATCCCTTTGAAACAGGAAAGTTTTGGGTTTATACTATCGGTTTGAAAGTTTCATTTCTTTTATTCAACAGGATAAGGGTTAAGAAAGAATGTTGTGGTAGCTTATTTCCCCTCATGGCGAAACGGCAGGAAGCCTGGCATACATGCAGAGCTATAGTAATTTTCTTTTCGCTTTGTCATGTGCTTCTTTCAGCTGCACCACGACTGACTTTTAACTGCTTTCAACCCTTATCCTGCTAAATTAGTGAAATGAAACTTTCAAGCCGATAGTAAAAAACAGATTTTGCAACTTGAAAGGTATCCTAGTGGGGAATGATATCAAAGATATCTCCTTATCGGATAGTGTAGATCAAGATCAGACTGCACGTTCTGTGCAGTCTGATCTTGATCTACACTGTCCGCTAAAGGCCATTGAGTTGCGCTTAGCAGCCTAGGGGTTAAAGTTTTTTGATTATAACCGTCATATTTTTCAAACTTCCAGATGAGTGCGGGTTCTCTAATCCTTTTAATGCCACTCCTTTACTATAACTCATGTTGTTGGTACTTATCAGAATTACTCTCTAGACACGATAAGCCAGTTTTGAGTATCATTCGTAGTAAATGTGACAGTCAGTATTGTACATTCTATTTCTAGACCTAAAAGATAGGCAAGCAGGCCTACTCAAAGGACAAACGTTTTAGGATGAGAGCGTTCTTTCAACAGCAAAAGAAAAAACATTGAGGGGAAAGGAGGGAGTTGCTTCTATTTTTTAAGGCTCGCTACTGCAGTCGTATTTGTACTGTGATGGTTTAACCCTTTACCACACACTCTCTCTTTTTAATGACCCTGAGAAAGAAAGCAGTTTGAAAACATTGTGAAAAGCAGAAAATGCTGGTAGCCAGCATTTTCTCCTTTTCACACAATGTTTTCCACTTTTCAAAGACATATATCACTTGAGTAACATTTGACGTGTCGTCAACAAAAGCAAAGGCTTTCAATTTGGATATGACTTCGATTTTGTCGTATGGTAAAGATTTAACTCGTTACTTCAAAAGTTAAACTGGCACATTATCGAATACTCTTGCAGACGACAAATTTATCGTTGCTCAGATGATATAAGTTGTCTATGAAAGCGCAGAAATCATTGTCGGAGGAAGAGAAAATGCAGGCAATGATTTTCTCTTTTCCCACATTGTTTTCATTGGGCTTCTCCGACAGGGTCGTAGGACGCAGGACCATTGGAAAAGGGTCGTGTTATCTGAATCGCTCTGAGAAACTTTTTATTTGACTCACAATGGCCCCAATATTCATGATAGGATTTATTTCTGATAATAACGCATTCTTGATATTGGAGAGAATTTGGAATGGTATGACGTCTTTTCGCGAAAAAAAAAACAAAGATGACATTACTAGATAAGAGTCCACATTCAAGAGAAGTCTTTAAGAAATTGACATCACGAGAGACACGTACATTTTATAGGCATAACTTTCGTGGCTTTTCTTGATAGTGTAGATAAGATAACACTGCACAGAACGTTCTGCTTGATTATTGATTGGTAGCGGTCCCTTGTGACCGAAACATCCTTGAAAATGCAATATATCGGCTGTTTGTCCATTTCAGTAATTATTCAGCGCTTCAACTCTTTACCATACGACAATGAAACTTTAGATTTTTCCAAGCCTAAAGTATTTGCAGACGAAAAATCAAATGAAGCTGAAATCATGGGATTTGTGTTTCAGAGGGCAGAAAACATCGTGGGAGAAGGAAAAAATGCTGGTCACCAGCATTTTCTCCTTTTCCTACAATGTTTTTAGCTCACCTGAGCACAAAGTGCTCAAGGTGAGCTTTTGTGATCGCCCAATGTCCGTCGTGCGTCGTCCGTCGTCCACAATTTCTTTAAACATCTCCTCCTCCTAAACCACTGGGCCAATCTTGATGAAACTTGGCAGGGATGTTCCTCAGGTGAAGCTCTACCAAATTTGTTCAAGAGATTGAAATCCACCCATAACTCTGGTTGCCATGGCAACCAAAAGGGAAAAAATAGCAAAATCTTTAAAAATCTTCTTCTCTGAAACTAGAAGGCGTAGAGCTTTGATATTTGGTATGTAGCATCTTCTAGTGGACCTCTACCAAGTTTGTTCATATGATGCCCCTGGGGTCAAAACTGGCCCAGCCACGGGGGTCACAAGTTCAAACATAGGAACAAAGAAGGAAAACTTTAAAATTCTTCTTCTCTGAAACTGGAAGGCGTGGAGCTTTGATATTTGGCATGTAGCGTCTCCTAGTGGACCTCTACCAAGTTTGTTCATATGATGTCCCTGGGGTCAAAACTGGCCCCGCCCCGGGGGTCACAAATTTCGAACATAGGAACAAAGAAGGAAAACTTTAAAATTCTTTTTCTCTGAAACTAGAAGGCGTGGAGCTTTGATATTTGGCATGTAGCATCTCCTATTGGACCTCTACCAAGTTTGTTCATATGACGCCCCTGGGGTCAAAACTGGCCCCGCCCCGGGGGTCACAAATTTCGAACATAGGAACAAAGAATGAAAACTTTAAAATTCTTCTCTGAAACTGGAAGGCATGGAGCTTTGATATTTGGCATGTAGCATCTCCTAGTGGACCACTACCAAGTTTGTTCATATGATGTCCCTGGGGTCAAAACTGGCCCCGCCCCGGGGGTCACAAGTTTCGAACATAGGAACAAAGAAGGAAAACTTTAAAATTCTTCTTCTCTGAAACTGGAAGGCGTGGAGCTTTGATATTTGGCATGTAGCATCTCCTATTGGACCTCTACCAAGTTTGTTCATATGACGCCCCTGGGGTCAAAACTGGCCCCGCCCCGGGGGTCACAAATTTCAAACATAGGAACAAAGAAGGAAAACTTTAAAATTCTTCTTCTCTGAAACTGGAAGGCGTGGAGCTTTGATATTTGGCATGTAGCATCTCCTAGTGGACCTCTACCAAATTTGTTCATATGATGTCCCTGGGGTCAAAACTGGCCCCGCCCCGGGGGTCACAAGTTTCCAACATAGGAACAAAGAATGAAAACTTTAAATTCTTCTTCTCTGAAAGTGGAAGGCGTGGAGCTTTGATATTTGGCATGAAGCATCTCCTAGTGGACCTCTACCAAGTTTGTTCATATGACGTCCATGGGGTCAAAACTGGCCCCGCCCCGGGGGTCACAAGTTTCGAACATAGGAACAAAGAAGGAAAACTTTAAAATTCTTCTTCTCTGAAAGTGGAAGGCGTGGAGCTTTGATATTTGGCATGTAGCATCTCCTAGTGGACCTCTACCAAGTTTATTCATATGACGCCCCTGGGGTTAAAACTGGCCCCGCCCCGGAGGTCACAAGTTTCGAACATAGGAACAAAGAAGGAAAACTTTTAAAATTCTTCTTCTCTGAAACTGGAAGGCGTGGAGCTTTGATATTTGGCATGTAGCATCTCCTAGTGGACTTCTACCAAATTTGTTCATATGACGCCCCTGGGGTCAAAACTGGCCTCGCCCCGGGGGTCACAAATTTCAAACATAGGAACAAAGAAGGAAAACTTTAAAATTCTTCTTCTCTGAAACTGGAAGGCGTAGAGCTTTGATATTTAGTATGTAGCATCTCCTAGTGGACCTCTACCAAGTTTGTTCATATGATGTCCCTGGGGTCAAAACTGGCCCCGCCCCGGGGGTCACAAGTTTCGAACATAGGAACAAAGAAGGAAAACTTTAAAATTCTTCTTCTCTGAAACTGGAAAGCGTGGAGCTTTGATATTTGGCATGTAGCATCTCCTAGTGGACCTCTAGCAAGTTTGTTCATATGACGCCCCTGGGGGTCAAAACTGCCCCCTTCCCGGGGGTCACAAATTTCGAACATAGGAACAAAGAAGGAAAACTTTAAAATTCTTCTTCTCTGAAACTGGAAGGCATGGAGCTTTGATATTTGGCATGTAGCATCTCCTAGTGGACCTCTACCAAGTTTGTTCATATAACGCCCCAGGGGTCAAAAGTGGCCCCGCCCCGGGGGTCACAAGTTTCAAACATAGGAACAAAGAATGAAAACTTTAAAATTCTTCTTCTCTGAAAATGGAAGACGTAGAGCTTTGATATTTGGCATGTAGCATCTCCTAGTGGACCTCTACCAAGTTTGTTCATATGATATCCCTGGGGTCAAAACTGGCCCCGCCCTGGGGGTCACAAATTTCGAACATAGGAACAAAGAAGGAAAACTTTAAAGTTCTTCTTCTCTGAAACTGGAAGGCGCGGAGCTTTGATATTTGGCATGTAGCATCTCCTAGTGGACCTCTACCAAGTTTGTTCATCAATTGACCTGACAATTGGTCAGAAATTGGATTATGCACGTTGAGTGAATTTCGCCAATTGACTCAGGTGAGCGACCCAGGGCCATCATGGCCCTCTTGTTTAACATTTTTTTTTCCTTCAATGTCGTTAAAGCACGGGAAATATTAAAGGGGTTAATTAATTAACCCTTTTCCTGCTACATAAGTGAAACGAAACTTTCAAGGTATTTTTTGGGGGGAAAGATATCTCCTTATCGGACAGTGTAGATTCAAGATTGCAAGTTCTGATCTACACTGTCCGCAGAAGGTCCTTGAGTCGGGCTTAGCAGCCTAAGGGTTATTACATTTTTGTCGACAAAAAAAATGAACGATGGCAAATTTATACTTTTAACTGTGTCAGACACTGTGAAAGACCTGACAAGACCGTTTTCTACCATTTCAAAGATAAATCGCACAATTTGAGCATTTAATATTGTCGCGTGCAAATGCTTTCAACTTGAACAAGTCAAAAACCCTGTCGTTTGATAGAGTTAACCCATGCTTTACTGCACAATCCGAAGCTTTGATGGCCTTGAGCAGAGGACCGGAAAAGGAGAAATTGCTGGTTACCAGCACAGTGTGTTATACCCTTTTCCCTCAGTATGTTTTACCGTTTCCAAGACAAATTCCACCCTTTGAGCTACCTTAAAATCAAAGCTTTTGTCGTCTGGAAAAAGCTGATAATGTTTGACTCCATTCCGGTCTGATATCAACAATAATTATGTGGGAGTAGAAAAATGCTTAGTAGTAATATGGTGCATACACGCGGACTACTTCAGATAACCCTTTCCCAAACGACAAATTTTGGACTGGTCCAAATTGAAAGAGTTTGCAGACGACTATTTTAAATTCGATGAAAATGACAGAAAGTTCTCAAAAAGGGTAGAAAACACTGTGGGAAAAGGAGAAATTGCTCGTTACGAGCAATTTCTCCTTTTCCCACAGTGTTTTCAAAAGACTTGTACTGCAGACACGTGAAAACCAGGGCTTGTTTGGGAAAGGGATAACTTCCAGTGTTAGCTGGCAATGGGAAATTTACGAGATTTCTATTATTAGAATCTGCGTCACGTCGTTGTTATGGTTTCAGTTCAATATCGATACTGTTGGGGATCATGAAAGGAGGAGGCTGGGAAAGAAAATCTGCTTATTATACAGTTTGCATCCGGAGAGGAATTTGTCGCAGACAATCGTGAACATATTGATAATGAACATAATTTGAGCTTTGCTCAATAATCTTTACCACACGACAAAAATGTTAACTTGTTCAAATTGAAATGAGTTGCTGACGACAATTTAAATGTGACTCAAACGATGGAACTTGTCTTTAATAGGGTAGAAAAAATTGTGAGAAAAGGAGGAAGTGCTGGTTACCAGCATTTTCTCCTTTGCCTACAATGTTTTCAAGAGGCTTCTTCGTCACGGTCGGTGAAACTCAGAATTTTGTGGTAAAGAGTTAAATACATTTGAGAACCTTGATGTAGGAAAAATTGGACATTGCTCGTAATGAGTAATTCTCCTTTGGCCACAATGTTTCAAAAATCGTCTGCTGCAAGACAAAAAAAAAAAAAGGTCAGCAGGAGGAAGGCCTCTATTTCATGTGGAAACGTTTTCTGACATTCTGATCAAAATTAGATTATAACCTATCTCTCAAAATATCGAACAGCCTATATCGATCAAAGATCAGACGGCAATATTTGTATTGACCCGGGATTGTATAGGTTCTATGTGCCAACTGACCTTGATCTTCATTGTCTTCAAAGAGGAATTGAATTTGTTCTTGAAATTTTCAGGGTTAGAATACAATAATATTTACACTAGTTATAAATAAACTTTTGAAGTATGCAAGATCCAAATCTCACAGCGAAATAGCTGAAAGCTCTCTCTCTCTCCCTCTTCTCTCTCTCTGTCTCTCTCGTATTTGTAAATTCCAGTTCATGCAGGCAATTTACTCAATGGTAAAAGACCATATGCGCGTGGTTTCTCACAAGCTTTACCAGTGTAGACCCAGGTCTGCCTGTGCAGTCTACTTTTTTTCTTTTTGTAAATTTTCTGCATGTCTAAGGAGCAGTCTACCTCAGGATTCTGCTGCTTGTTAGACAAATAGATTTTATGGATAAAAAATTATGTGATTACTTGCTAGGTACAAGGCATCATGGACAGATGCATTTTATTCTCTTTTGCCAGAGCATGGCTCATATATTAAGTTGTAGAAGGCGTAGATTTCAAAATCCGAGTGCCTGTAGTACAGACGCCGTATTACCACACAATGCCGACTTTTAACGACCCTTAGGTCTTACGAAAAAGCATTGTGGGAAATTGAGAAAATGCTGATAACCAACATTTTCCCCTTTTCCCAGAATGTTTTCTACCCTATCAAAGACAAATTCCATCATTTGAGCCACATTTAAATTGTCGTCAGCACATGCTTTCAATGTGGACAAGTCTACATTTTTGTCGTGTGGTTAAGAGTTAACCCTTATCCTGCTACATAAAAGAAAAGAAATATAAACCCAAATTTTCCTATTGCAAAGGTAGTTTTGGAGTTTTTGGAGGAAATATATCTCCTTATCGGACAGTGTAGATTCAAGATCAGACTGCACGTTCTGTGCAGTCTGATCTTGATCTACGCTGTCCGCAAAAGGTCAGTGAGTCGCGTTTAGGAGCCTAAGGGTTAAAAGCCGAACCTGTACCTCGTTGACGCGAACCAAACTGTTGAAGCAAGAGCACCTGTTGAACCCTTTACCAAACAACCAAGCATCTTTACGACTTTGGCGAAACTAGGCCTTTGAAAACTTCTTGGAAAAAGAGGACATGCCGAAAACCCTTGCAGATATAAATCCCATCATTTAAAACACGTTTTATTTGTCTTCTGCTAATTCTCTGGGATTGAACAAGCCTAAAATTTTGTCGTCTGATGAGGGTGATTGTGTCCGTGTACCTTTGTGTTAGGGCCGAAGCGCTGTCAAACTTTATGTACGGTAGCACTCTGCTGTTTCCGTCATAAATAATATGTCCACCGAAAACAAACGTAACCTCGCACTAAGCCAGGCTATAAATTAGACAGCCAAGCTTCCATTTATTTACGGTCAGTCTGACAGCAATTTGCCGAGTCATTGAAAAAAAAGGGTATTGATACATGTCCCTGTCATATAGGGTGTATTAACCCTTTACCACACTAGCCGCGTAGCCAGACAGATGGTAGGAGGCTGGCCCCGGTTTCCCGAAAAAAACTTAAGTCTCTTATTTTACTCAAATTTGTTAAGAGTATTATTTTCTGACTTAAGTTGAGTTTGTTATTCCAGACGCATTTCACTAACATCAACAGACTTATGTAACATTCTCAAGTCCTGTGTTATCGCAATGTTTCGGACTCAACTCAGCAACATAATGGACGAAAGTCTGTTAACTGAATAAAGTCCATTTATTTTGCTTAGTTCAGTCTAAAACGTAGTGTCAATTCGGGATCACAGAACATTACTGTACAGACTGTTAATGTTGCTGAAGTTTGTCTCAAATGACAAACTCAATCCAAGTCAGAACCCGGGACAGTTAGTAGATTTGAATAAAATGATAGACTTCAGTTTTTTCGTAAAACCGGACCCTGGGCCTCAACATTAATCATCAAAGCATCAAATAAACGAAATGCGCTTTCTCGATCAGAGAAAACTGACGTCAACTTTTTCTTTCGAAGGGTAGAAAATATTGTTGGAAAAGAAGAAAATGCTAGTTGCCAGCATTATCTTCTTACCCCACAATTATTATAAAGGAAACTTTGTAGGAAAAGGAGAGGAAGCTGGTCAATAGCATGTATTTCTTTTCCCCTCAATGTTTTCTTGCAGTCCTCCTGATGATTGTTTAAACGGTATTGTTTGGTTAAGTTTATCTGCATTTTCTGCTTTTTCCGCAGCATTTTCAAATGTATTCTTACAGAGGGTCGTTAAAACATGGAAAAAAAACTTCATTTCGTTACCCTGCCTGTCGGTTTTCCGCGATAGTTTGATTACGTTACGATTCATCTATGTGGGATATTTGGCTAACAAAATCACATTTTCGTGAATAATTTGATTCGTTCCGTAACAACACTTTGCGGAACATTTAATCAATAAATTGACCTGTTCGAAAGGATTTCCTGTTCAAAGTTTAGCAAAAAAATTCCCATTTCGTCGTCTTAGCTAGACTCTCAAGTTGGAGAGTTTGTCAATTGAAACCCGAGTTCTGATTGTTATGTAGCTCATGGATATTGATGAAGACGAGATTTAGTTAGGCAAATCCTTTGCAGCTCGAAATGCATTGTACGTAAATGGAGAGACTGACGTACGGCATTCGGTTAAAGTCGGATGATCCGTTGATCGAATGTGACATAGTATCGGAATTGGCCGAGTTTTGGCGGCAAAAATGTTGGGGACGACGGTGGCTTGGAACCTAATATTCCTTTCATCGTCTCACACCACCCTCATCACCTTCCTTTCTGTTCTGTCTGTCTGTCGTTCGCCCACTGGCTCGCCTGCTTATCTGTCTGTCTCTCTTACTTGTCGTTCCAAAAGTATTTGTATCTCTTTCGTTCTTAACCAGTGTCCATGAATTTACTTAAACCTCATTTTTTGTCCCCAAAGATTTTTTTTTTTTCTTTCTGCGGCATGAAAAAAGGGACACTATGAACATTCAACCTTCTGCAGCCGACGTTTTAGATCGTTGACACTGACACCACTGAAATCATTGAGGCAAAATGAGAAATTGCTCCGAACGTGCTATTTCTCCTTTCGCACTAATATTTTGCCTGAAATTGTTCACGTATTGGTTAAAACATGAATTCATGTTAGATGTCCCTATTTTACAAGGAAGTTGTCAAAATCGTCTGCATCAGATTGATTCTGGAGTTAATGAGTTAGTTTACAATGCGCATGCGTGTCTTTCAATTTCAAAACTGTCATTTCTGTCTCGTGTATTGTACAATGAACAGTAAGATCTAGTGTAGGGCAGACTTGGATAGGTAGCTTGGATACACAAACCCTGAATCCCAACAACTAATTGTGAGTATTTTGTCATTGCATCTACCAAGGTTTTCATCATAATCCGTACTGCGTTTATTTAGAATTATTAAAAAAAAAGTTTTAACCCTTATCCTGCTAAATAAGTTAAATAAAACTTTCAAGCCGATGGTAAAAACCCGAACAATGTTCTTTCAAATCGGACAATGTAGATCCAAGATCAGCCTGCAGGTTCTGTGCAGTCTGGATTTGATCTACACCGTCCGCAAAAGTTCAGTGAGTCGCGCTTAGCAGCTTAATGGTTAATTTTGGAACTCGTATTTTATACGGTGTTTTGTGCAAATTTTACTTAAAGGCCCTACAGGCGACCAAAGAAACAACACAGCTTTTAAAATGCATTTAAATTTAAGTCATACCCTTTGAAAGAATAGAAATATTGTGAAAATGGCAATCTGTTATTATGTCGTCTGTTGGTCGGTGGCGGAAAAGTGTATTTTGAAATAAGGCAAAAAGTAAACAAAAGATAGAGTGACTTGGTAAGTTTTAATCTAGTTTTGAAATTGATTTCTCTGCAAGCGACCAACACTTGGACCGACTGCACAGTAACAGATTGTCATCTTCACAATAATTTCAATACTTTTAAATGTTAACTGTGGAGGTGAGCAGGCTAGTCTTAGACCTACCCTAATTAATCACAAATTACCGGAAGGACGTGTGTGTGTGTGTGTGTGTGTGTGTGTGTGTGTGTTGGGGGGGGGGGAATTATCGCTCAGTTACCTTCGGTATGGTAATAACTGTTTCAACAGGAAGAATGACTTGTTAAATATAATGTTCTTTTTCCAAATAAGTGAAGAACAGACATAATTTGTACAGAGACTGATTTAACCTGTGACCAAATATTCCTGTGTTTTTAAACGACCATGGGGAGGAAGACCTTTAAATACATTGTGGGAAAAGGAGAAAAAATGCTCTTTTTCCCGCATTGTTTTCTATCCATCCGAATAAAAATTCAGTCTTGTAAAGAATACATTATTTGTCGTCTGCAAATTCTTCAATTTGGACAAAGTTCAAATTCTGTCGTTTGGTGAAAGCTTAACTGGTTTTTAACTAAATCGCATTTTTTGGGCCATGGTCATCATCATATTCATCATTGACGGCGTTTTCGTTGTCGTCAAAAAACACTCATGGAAAAAAATTATCAAGGAAACCTATAATGTTACACACCTTTCTACATTTTAATTCATTGTCTTTACAGACTGTTAGTCGGACAAGCAGGAAAAATGGCTTATAAGCATATCAGTAAACGATCTGTGATACGGTGTATGGCTCTGATGTTGATTCTTCAGGGCTTCGTCACCATGGCCATGGAAACTCTAGGTATTGTCTGTCTGTGTGTGTCTGTGTGCCCTATCTGTCTGTCTGTGTCTGTCGTATCTGTCCGTTCATCCATCTGACCTCCCCTGTCTGTCTGTCTGTCTGTCTGTCTGTCAGTCCGCCCCTCTCTGTCTGTCCGTCTGTGTGCACTTTTGTCAATCTTTGCCCTTCTATTTGCCTCTCTTTTTCTGTCTGTCTTTCAACACCATACAACATTAAGCCTGTTGTGTGGGTAGAATTATGTTGATAGAATGATTCCAACAAGTACTGATTAGTAGACAACACAAGGGGTTTTTGGTAAGAATAAGGCATGTACATGTAGTCATCGAATACGCTTACATATGCGGACATTTGTCATCCTCGTCTGTCTTCATGTTATGCGATTTTTGCCCTCTGTCGCAATATCTACCATACGTTACTTTACCAAACTATCTCGACCCTAAGTTAGAAGACTTCAAAAACATTGCAGGAAAAGGAGAAAATGCTGGTAACCAGCATTTTCTCCTGTTTCCACGTTTTCTACCTTTTCAAAGACAAATCCCATTACTTTAGCCACCTTTGAGTTGTCGTCTGCAAATGCTTTCAGTTTGGTCGAGTCTAAAATTTTGTCGTATGGTAAAGGGCTAATGTCCACCCATAAGGCCTGTGACTGCTAAGGCTTAACTCAGTACGATTTTGCGGAAAGTAAAAATCAAGATTAGGCCGTACAGAGCGTACAGTCGTGGATCTAAACTGTCCCACGCGATGTGATTTTTCTGGTAAAAAGTACTTTTAAGTTTTAAATGACAATTTGCAGCCGTTGAAGTACTATGAGTTTGAAATTTTCATTTAATCCTTTTAGCTGTTTTAAAGTTAATTTTCTTTCATTCTGTATGTCTGTACAATTTTCTTTCTTGCCAACTTCTTTTCTCTATTTATCTTAATGTTTTGAGAAGAGCAGCAGATTCATTTATCAGACTGTTTTCTTTCGTCGTAGGGCAGTGCCTTTATTGTGGTAATGGATTACCGGTATTTTTCTTATCCGTTACTATCGTGACACCGTGTCAAACCGAATTACCTTACGGATAGGTAACGACATAAAATAAAAGGTCAAGGACGAAAATTATAACGTTACGTATCACTTGACTTAATCATTTGATAACCAAGCGTTACTTTCGCTGTTTTGCGAGGAGTCTATATAAAGATCAGACTGCAGTCGCATCTTAGATCTTCACTGCCCGATTGCAATAAAGCAGTGTTGACAAAGGTAACATTTTATCTTGTCATGCTTTCTGATAATGAGGTTTAATGCATCTGCAAATACATGAAGTATCGACTCATGCCAGACTTACTATAGGCTGACATGGGTTGTTCAAATGTTTTGCTATTTGTAAATTTTATGCATGTCCAAGAAATTTTCTACCTCGTGATTCAGTCGGTTGCTAGACAAAATAGATTTTAGGGATCCATAATTATGTGATGACTTGCTTGTTAAATGCATCACGAAGATGGATTAAACCTCCTTTTGTCCGAGCGCCGCCTATTTATTTGGCTCTAGAATGTATCAAAAGTGGTTTAAAAGATATTGAAGTGTAGATCTAGATCTTTTAATTTGATGAAATCATGTAGCATGAATATTACTTTACTAAGCGAGCTATCGCTGAGATATGACTGAATGCCACATGTATTGTTTAAAGCGGTGTAAAACATCAGTCTAACAAACGGATAATCCACGACGTTTTCTTTTTTCAGTTAAAATGGACAAAGAAGAAGTAAACAATAAATGTGGACAAGTTTTTGTTCTCAATCCATCGCACGAGGTCCGAATGACTTCAAAAGGAATGGCACCGGACGGCTATTGTGGCGTCACGGTGTACACGCCGAGGACGGTGGATAATTACACGTGTGACGCCCTTTGTGTCACCTATAAAACAGCCTCTATTTCAACTTGTGACGTCAAGGTCAAGTTTATTGGTCACGTGTTCGGCAAGAACGGCGATCAAGTCAGGGTATGCTTCATTCTTGATCTATATCTAGGCCTATGGCTGCATAAGCTCATGTGTAATATATCTATATAAGTATGTAGAATAAAATGAAACTGGCAGCCTGTTAGTCTGGATTACCTGCCGCTACCACTACGTTATAGGGTCAGGCAAAGCGCAATATGGCGGCCTCCATGGCGACCTAAGCTTTGCCCTACATGCTTTCCTGTTTATCCCAGTTTCATGTGATCCAGTTTGATCAGTGAATAAAATGAGATCAATCTTGTGCAAAATATACATTACCGAATCTAAAACGTGCTTTTGAGATATGGTTTAAATATGTTTTTTTCTATGAATCATTTTAAAAGTAGCCCTATTTTCGGACGTTATATCGGTCCATTGACATTTCCGACACTTAAAGCATTTCTGATAATTTATGTAGTTTTTTTTTTTGTTTTGTTTTGTTTTTTGCTTAATAAGAACGACAATTAAAAAAAATCTAACTGCCATTGCTTTTTTGCAACCGATCTGTTTTCAATTGAGTCTCTAATCGGATTTGATCAAGTGAAATAACAATAATTCTTTACTTCTGCATATTATCAAAGGGGGCGCCATTATTGAACTTTGCCTGACGTATAGCCGGTTCGTTTGGGCTCTGCTAAGAAGAGAATGCTATTCACAGAAGCAATTAGAATAGAAAGCCAATCGAACGAATTTAGAATCATTCAACATGGCGGCTTTTTACAACAAACTGCTGTTGTTTGTAGAAGAATGGCTATTTGATGAGAATGGCGCTAGCTTGTTCTGTCTAAACAGGCCTTGAACAATCCCCAAAATAGCAGCTTTGTATTCATCAGTGCAAGTCGAATTAGTGATAAAAATATATATACTTTTTATACCAATTCGAGAGATATTAGAACGTTTCGAACCCAAGACATTTCGCCCCTAAAAATTCTGAGGGCGATTCAAGACATGCGGAGGAATTAATCAGTATTTACTGTATATTTACCACCGCAAATTGGATACTGAGCAAGAGCAATCTTTTCAGCAAGTAAAAACACGAATATTTGCACATGACAACAATAAAAACAAATGTCAACTGAAAAGAAACCATTCTTCAACTCGCGTTTCGTTGGCCGCTTCCGCCATTTTGTTTCGAATCTCTGCCGGCTCTTCCAAATATCGAGTGGAAGAGACGGCAGAGCTTCTAAAAGCGGAAGACGCCCAATCGAACGCACCGGAATATCTCCTCCAATTCTGGCAGCTCTACCGTTGGCCCAGACGAACCGGCTAGTACTGATGAAGTCCGGCGGGGTACCAGACTAGCAGCCTGTTATAAACTGGTACCCGTTGTATCTCCCGTAACCGTCCGATAGACAACAGGCAACACCCGATTTATCGAGGGCAGCTATTGGTTTTCTCATGTACAGAATCCACCAATCAGACAGGCCGTAACAAAACGCCTTTACTTGTTTTTAAAAAATCGAACAATTATTATCTTTTGGTTAAGATTTTCATGGCAAACAAAGATTTTTCTGACGGCGATCAATTTATTTAAGTCGCTGAAGAATTTAATCTCTATCAATAAGGTCCATCTATGTCCAAAAAATCACAATTTGAATTTCCAAGTCTCGTGTAATCTCATGAAATCTCGAACCGGGCAGAAACTCGACTTGTAAGCATTGGGTGTTACCTGTTGTTGATATGAAGATCGATAACAGGCTGCCAGTTTAAGCCTGTTATCGAGCTTCATATGTAGGGTATATCGGACGGTTATGGGAGATGCAACGGGTACCAGTTTAGAATCAAATATGTCCCGGTATCATAACGAACCATCAAAAGTGAAGCCAGCATCAGCAACTGAAAAATCACGGCATGGTTGCCTGCTTGCTTGGATTTAGTTCATCAACTGTAGCTTCTGTTTTATATATCGAGCAATGTTCTTAATTCAAATAGTAACTCCAACTATGTATTTTAGGTTGCAAAAAAGATACTTTAAACATTTATTGGAGGATGTGTTTTTCATGGCATCGTGATTCCAATTGCTCACCGAATCATGCGAATGAAGTCAAAGAATCTAAAAAAGAAAAATAAATAGGCATAAGACGGTCAAATTTTTTATAAACATACCTCTTTCATTTTACCTTAATAAGCCCCATTGTGAGAAAAGAAGAATGACCACGCTGGGTGAAAGAAAGCCTGCAAGTTAGAAATAAATCATTCCCCATTGTGATTTTTAAGCAGGTTTCAAAGAAACACACCATTAGCCAATGATAAGGAACCAAGTTTTCCCGATTCGAATGTTGCAACTTACCAATATGAAGATGCTAACTGTTGAAACCGCTTTCAAATCCTTTAACCTTGGCTTGCAAGATACACCTGTCGTTGGTTTTGCATCAAAATTTAGATCAAGATGAGACTACATTTCAAAAGTAAGCGATTGTCGCATAGACCTACTGTATACACAGGGATATTTTTGTTTTAGATAAATGCTTTTAAAATTCAATTATCAGGTGCTTTGCCTTTATGCCCCACTGGCCAAAGGTTTTCAAGCTTACATTTATTTGCTGCTTTGATTCGTTAATTGTTCTTCCATGTGTTTAATAGAGTAGGGTTTACGTATGTCAAACATCTTTGAAACTTCTTAACTTACTTTAGAGCACAGTTTCTTAGAAATGACATTGCCAGTCTTCTGAAGGATTCCTTCAGAGTTCCAGAGTTCTACTAAGAGCTCTAGATAGTTACCCTGTAAACAAACAAGAGCTCTGGTTATCTTGACAATGAAATGTAAAATATTGTTCTTCAGTAGATGTACCCCATTATGGATTTATCTGCATATACTTAATTATTCCTAAGGTTAGCTCCGATAGTTTCTTGAGTAATTTAACGTTATAATCTGTAAGAAAAGAATTGGTAGCAACTATAGATTAGTTTCAGCTAATTTATTGTGTAAGGGAAATCACCCATGTTGTGCCTGATTTTGCAGTTTTTATCTCCCTTTGATAAGTAGATGGAGAAAATGAAAATGCACAATTTTTGAAAAGTTTTGAAAAGTCAAGCCAGTAAAATTTATTAATATTTGGCATGGGAGATCCTTAGATAGACCAATTTCAGGTACCTTAATCGTATCTTGATATGTGAAAAGACAGTACTTTCATGTTTTTGGCTTTTAAATTTTCTCCATAGAGCACCAGATTGGTCCTTGTGAAACCCAAGAAATCACATCAATAAATAAGCCACGCTCTGGCAAAAGGGAGTTTAATTGATTGATTGTATGGTGTTTAATGACATTTTCAACATTATTTCAGTTATATCATGGCGGCAGTGCACCTATCCGTGCTTTCCTGGAGTTTCTTTTACCAGTAGTATGCATAGTATTCTTTCTAAGCCATTGGCTGCTTTCCCACATAGCCATTGATAAAACAATGGCCAGCAGTGAGAGAGGAATGAATCCCATTCAAGTACTATCATCAATCCTCGGAAAGAAACTGGCCGAGCTGAGGACCTCCTGTTCTCAAGTCCTGTATGCTACAGACTGAGCTACCGGGTCTCGGCCAAAAGGGGTTTTAACCCTTTACCGCACAATGATGCCTTTTGACGCCCCTGGGAAAGAAGCCTTTTGAAAACATTGTGGGAAAAGGAGAAAATGCTGGTAACCAGCATTTTCTCCTTTTTCCACAATGTTTTCTACGCTATCAAAGAAAAGTTGTACCATTTGAGCCACACTGAAATTGTTGTCTGCAAATGCTTTCAGTTTGGACAAGGCTAAAATTTTGTCATCTGGTAAAGGGTTAATGCATCTCGGTGATGCAATATACTGAATATGTCATCACATAATTCTTGATCCATAATAGCCACTTTTTTTAACCACCGACTCAGTCATAAGGTAGACTGGCCCTTGGACATATAGAAAATTAGCCAAAAGCGAAAAGTTTCAGCCCAGGTCAGCCTGCGCAGGCTGACCTAGGTCAATACTTTTTGCATTAAGTCCCCTTTTCACAGAGCATGGCTAATTTTTATTTTATTTGTAGGAATTCAACTGTCACCACCCGAACAGAGAGTCATTCTGTTGGAACGTGAACTCCATGCGAGTGGAAGTTATAGAAACTTACGACTATGCATACAAATGGAACAAGGCACTGTATGAGTTTGACCTTGATGTATCGGCCAGATGTACAAAGGATTCTATTGCAAGAAGATGTAAGCTTTTTTGTTTCAGAATGCATGTTATTTGTTAGTTTTTTTCTGGCATTACATGGTTGCATTTACTTTTTGAATGCTGAGCAAATAAAATGGACTCTTTGTAGTTATCTTAACCCTTTACCACATAATCGCAAGTTTTAAAGACCCCTAATTCCCAGAATTTTTTCCACCCTATCAGAGAACTTAAACTCATTTATAAATACCAATTTTAGATTTGTCATCTGCAGATCTTTTGGATTTGGAACAGTCTAAAACTTGCAGTGTGGGAAAGGAATAAATAAGAGAAGACCCTTTCAAGATTTTCTTGGCTAATTTATCTCTGAACTCTTGACCACTGGCAAAATTTAAGGACTGTGCAGGATTGTGGATCAACAGATGGACTTTGTGTAAGAAAAGGTAGAAAACATTGTTGGAAAAGGAGAAAATGCTGGTTTTCTCCTTTTCCCACAATGTTTTCTATTCTTTCAAAGAAAAATTTTATCATTTGTACCACATGTAATTTGTCATCTGCAAATGCTTTAAGTTTGGACAAAGTCTACAATGTTGTTGTTTCGTAAGAGTTAAAACATGATGATACTTTGGAAATGGATCAAGTGCTTGTTACATGCAATTTGTCAGTTTTGCGACACTCTTTTCAAAAGTGATCTGATCCAAGACAAAGAAAGATTTTTGCTTGAGATATATAGGATTTGACATGAGTTGGCATTTGAGATAAAATTTTATTAACTCTTTACCAAACAACAAAATTTTAGACTCGTTGAAATTGAAGGCATTTGCAGATGACAAAATAAAAGTGACTTTGAAATTGAAATTCGTTTTGGTCAGGGTAGAAAACATTATGGGAAAAGGAGCAAATGCTGGTTACCAGCATTTTCTCCTTTTCCCACAATGTTTTCAAAAGGCTCCTTTCTCAAGGTCATTAAAAGTCGGGATTGTGTGGTAAAGGGTTAAACAAGTCAAGGAAAAATTTTATTAAGCGAGCCTTTGGAAAGCTTAATAACATTGTTTTCTTGCCGAGTTTAATAAAATTTCATCTCAAAAGCCAATCAATGTCAGATTCTTTTTATCACATAACAATATTTCACAAAATATAGATCAGAAGATAGAAAACCATCAATAGATCCATGCATGGTAACATCCATTAAAAAAAACTCATTTGCTTTTATGAAATATGTACAAAATGACATAAAAAAATGACATCACACAATTGTGATATCAAATGTGTATAAGATAAGAAAATTTGTAATAGGTACATTACACTGAAAACAGCGGAGGTTATGTGATAAAATGGGGAGACTGTCACACTTTATCTTTATGTTACATGTACAATGTTACAGTGTACCATGCTACTCGTGCTAAGCTAGCAGAAGATGAGAAGCAGACGTACATTGAAGGTATTGCAGTGGGGATCTCCCTGGCCTGCGTGTTCCTCGTGATCTTGTTTATCATGTGGTGTTATACAAAACATCAGGCTGTAGTTCGGTCACCTTCCAGTAACAACGAGGAGGGATCTGGTAACAACGCTAACAAGAAAAAAGGTAGGCATAATTGTTGTAACATCTAGCATTAGTAGGTGTCACTTTTTTGCTTAATTTTTCTAGGACTATGGAAAATTGCTAAACAAGGATATAAACAGTGAAACTTTAGATAAGAACAGTAGAAGAGCAAAGAAATATGTTTTTTTTTTTTTTAAATATTTTTTTCCCTGATTATTGAAATTTTAATATGCATATTATTATCTGTTATGTAAAAAGAACACTTTTTATTGCTCCCACAGGTGAAAGATTTAATGAATATTGTGGAAAGAGTATGAACTGTTTGTTACAATATTGTGGCAGTGTTGTCCTTTTCTTCGCTAGTTCTTCTCTAACCCTTTGCCACACGATCCTGAGTTTTAATGACCTTATCAGAACAGCCTTTTGAAAACATTGTGGGAAAAGTAGAAAAATGCTGGTAACCAGCATTTTTTGCTTTTCCCACAATGCTTTCTGTCTTTTCACCCACAAATTCCATCATTTGAGCCATACATATGTTGTCATTTACAAATCCTTTGAAATTGGACAAATCCAAATTGGAGAGCGTTTGCAGACAACAAAATAAATGTAGATGAAATGGTCAAATTTGCTTAAAAGGGTTGAAGCCTTTGTGGGATAAGGATAAAATGTTGGTAACCAGCATTTTCTCCTTTTTCCACAATGTTTTCAGAAGTTGTTTTTCTCAGGGTTGTTAAAACTCTGGATTGTCTGGTAAAGCATTAATCCTATACCAAATGACTTTTCAGTATGAAAAGCTTTTGCGGAGAACAAACTGAATGGACAGAAATTGTGGTCTTTGAAAGGATAGCAAACATTATGTGAAAAAGAGAAAATGCAGATGAGGAGCATTATCTCCTTTTCCTAAGGCTTTTGAAAACATTTGATTGTTTTGGTAAAGTTAAGTAAGTTATCTCTGGTTTTGGCATCTGCCTCAGCCAAGAATTCGAAAAAAGAGATTTGTCCGAATTATCCGTTAAGTCTTTACCGTACAATGACGCCTTTTGACGCCCCTGGGAAAGAAGCCTTTTGAAAACATTGTGGGAAAAGGAGAAAATGCTGGTAACCAGCATTTTCTCCTTTTCCCACAATGTTTTCTACCCTATCTAAGAAAAGTTGCATCATTTGAACCACATTGAAATTGTCGTCTGCAAATGCTTTCAGTTTGGACAAGGCTAAAATTTTGTCGTCTGGTAAAGGGTTAAGTCATCAAAGTTTTGCTGCTTGTTTACCCATGATGTTATCTTGTCTGCCTACTCTTAAAACTTTTTAGGTCAGCATTCATATTCTCCTTTGTTCATTTGAAGAACCAAATCTTCAATGTATTTTCTTGTAAAAAAACTAAAAAATACAACTACATGTAGATATACCGGTATAAACTTCATGATAACATTTAATTAAAAGCTACAATTTTTGGCATTTAGATGGTGGGATGTTTTTTTGCAATCAGTAACTCTTTTTAATTTTATAATGTCAAACATAATGTCATCATACAGATTTGAATACAAAATCCTCACAATTGGTGGATGTTATTGATCATGTGACATTCCCATAAATGAAACATCTAGTGTGAAATCTAAAAATAGCTGTAGAGGCCATTATGGAAGTACCATCGAAAAACATGTTTGTCTTGCTTTTGTCTTTCTTCTTTACTGATGATTTGCTAGCTATGGCTTCTTAATTCAGTGATAAATCATTTTTTTTTAAAGTTTGGTTAAATTATAAAACTGAATAGCTTCCTTTAAAGTGTAAATGTATCTACTGATATTTGCTACCACCTTTATTTGTAATTCTTGCATTGTTGCAATCTCTCTTCTTTCAACCATGTACAGGACTACCCATAATTGGAAATAGCGGAAAATCTTCTAAAAGTGAACAACCTGAAAAAGCCGCAAAATCTGAGACCAAAGAAACCGTGTGATGTTGACCGTTGATTAAAGGTCTGCTACAAACGCATGACTCTTTATGCATGGGTTTTATGATGAATTGATCAGTTAGCTTAGGTTGATTTTGGATATTGCTTTGTGTGCTTGGTGCGCTCGATAATTGAGTCTTGGGATTAATGATTGTTTTCTGATTCTTTATCTTGGGAACATTGCTAATTTATGCATGCCTGAGAAGCAGTTTAACCCTCTACCACACAATCCCAACTTTTAACAACGCTGAGGAAGAAGCCTTTTGAAACCATTGTGGGAAAAAGAGAAAATGCTGGTAACCAGCATTTTCTCCTTTTCCCACAGTGCTTTCTGTCCTTTTACAAACAAATCTCACCATAGAAGCCATACCTTAGTTGTCGTCTGCAAATGCTTTCAATTTGGACAAGTCTTACTCTTTCTAGTGTGGTAAAGGATTAAGAAAAAATTCTCAGTCATCTGCAATGCTTTTGGAATTTCTACTGAACACAGCCTCCTACAGACGACTCTTGAAAACAATGCTTCAAAGGGAGAAGTTCTTTAAACAAGCAATTATCATTTCCCTGCTTTGTTTTGACACATATTCATGTATAGACCTGAAGCCATGTTTTGCAAGGATGTTTTGCAAGGATGTTTTCAAAGTTTTCGTTTCAAGATTGGTTCAGGTGGCACTGAGTTAACCCTTTACCAAACAACAAATTCTAGACTGAATCAAAATGAAAGCATTTGCGGATGACAAACTCAGTTAAGCTCATGAGATGATTTTTGTCTTTGAGATAGTGGAAAACTTGGTTGGTAAAGAAGTGAAATTGTGGAAAACTTTGTGGGTAAAGAAGAAAATGCTTGTTACCAGAATTTTCTTCTTTTCTCTCACAGTGTTTTCAAAAGCCTTTTTCCTATGGGTTGTCAAAACGTTTGGTAAATGGTTAAGTAAGTACAAGTGTAGTAAATATGTTAAGAAATCGTGCGCACCAGCTCCAGAATAACACTGAAGCAAATATAAGCGGTTATTGGGGACACTTTTTGTAGCTCACCTTGATCATGATTATGTTAACCCTTTCATCCATCAGCTTTGCTTTTCAGCTTTAGTTATGATGTATTTCATTTAGACATAGAGTCTAACCTTTGTTGAATGCCACTTGTGTAAAGCAACCACCTGCATTAACCCACTAGTGGCCAGCAAAATGTTGGTTTTACAAAATTATAAGTGTTTGGAGGCAGCAAATTAAATGTGGATCATATCATAAAAGATTTTTTCAAAGAGAAGAAAACATCGTAGGAAAAGGAGAAAATGCTGGTTGTCATTACATGTATTTTCTTTTCCACAATGTTTTCAAACGTCTTAAAACATGGGGTTGTTTATTGAATGGTTAGGAAATCATCATTAAATGTTTCTGAGGCTGAGTTGTGAATATCATTGAGTGTCTATGACAGCCATGAGCCTTAACCCTTCACTAAACAATCTTGTGATCCAGTATACCAAGCAAGTCATCACATAATCATGTCTGATGACTAATTAAATCATGAGGTAAAAATTGTCCTTTGACATGCAGAAATAGACCAACAGTAAAAAGGTTTGATCCAGGTCAGCCTATGCAGACTGCTTGAGCTGATCTGGATTGATATTTTTTGAAGATACAGTTAACTCCCTTTTCACTGAGTATAGCTCAAGTATTTTAACCCTTTCCCAAATGATGAATTTTAGACTGGTCCAAATTGAATGAGTTTGCAGACAACAATTTTAAATTTGATGGAAATCACAGAAAGTTCTCCAAAAGGGTAGAAAACACTGTGGGAAAAGGAGAAATTGCTCAGTATGAGCAATTTCTCCTTTTCCCACAGTGTTTTCAAAAGACTTGTACTGCAGACGTGTGAAAATCAGGGCTTGTTTGGGAAAGGGTTAACCCAATTTCAATGCAACCTTGAATATGTATGTTCCAGCTGTAGATAATTTTTGAAAACAAAATGGAAAATGAAGCGGCTGTGTGTTGAGAGTGATTGCTCCTACTTTTGCAATGGGTTCTCTGTCATTTAACTCATTAATGCTAAACAAAATATTTGACTTAATTAAATTGAAAAGCTTTTTTAGATAACAAATGATGCTCAGATCAAGAGGTCTGTCTTTGATAGGACAGAAAACAGTGTGAGAAAAGGAGAAAATGCTGTTAATCAGCTGTGTTTTCAGAAGCCTTTTGTCTCAAGATCAAGAAAACAAGGCATTACGTGTACATGTATTTAGTAAAAGGTCAACTCTTCCCAGATGCCAAAATCTTATACACATTCATGTTGAAAACAATAAAAGACAGCATATTACATCATCTTAAATAAAAGAATTTGTCTCTAGCAAACACGTAGGTGAAGGAGAAAATCAGAACTGCTCTATGAAAAGAGGGTTTACTGCATCTGCAAAAAGTATCGATCCAGGTCAGCCTGTGCAAACTTTGTAGGCTGAATGAGTCAAAATGTTTTGCAATTGGTCAATTTTCTGCATGTCAAAGGATCAGTCTACCTCATGATTCAGTCAGTTGTTCGACAAAATGGATTTTATGGATCCATAATTATATGATGATGTGCTTAATATAACACATCAAACAGTTGCATTAACCCTTTCCCAAACGACAAATTTTGGACTGGTCCAAAGTGAAAGAGTTTGCAGACAACAATTGTGAATTTGATGAAAATGGCAGAAAGTTATCAAAAAGGATAGAAAACACTGTGGGAAAAGGAGAAATTGCTAAGGAGTAACGAGCAATTTCTCCATTTCCCACAGTGTTTTCAAAAGACTTGTACTGCAGATATGTGAAAACCAGGGCTTGTTTGGGAAAGGGTTAAACCCCCTTTTCCCAGATTATTGTTCAAATGTTGGTTTGTCTGGGAGAGGCTTTAACCCTTTACCACAGAGTCCCAAGTTTTGATGGCCCTGAGAAAAAAGCCTCTTGAAAACATTTTGGGAAAAGGAGAAAATGCTGGTAACCAGCATTTTCTCCTTTTTCCACAATATTTTCTATTCTGTCAAAGAAAAAATCTATCATTTGAACCACATGTGAATTTTTGTCTGGAAATGCTTTCAATTTGGATATGTCTAGGTTTTTGCTGTTTGGTGAAGAGTTTCAATGACTCTGAGAAAGAATACCTTTTAAAACATATGGAAGAAGGAGAAGATGCTGGTAACTAGCATTTTCTCCTTTTCCAAAAATGTTTTATACCCTTCTAAAAACAAATTTCAAGGTTTGAGTCATGTTTATTTTGTCATCTACACCATGTTTTCAATTTGGACAAGTTTAAAATTTTGTGGTCTGGGAAAGAGTTAACCGTTTCCCAAACGACAAATTTTAGACCCTTCCAAACTGAAAGAGTTTGCAGATGACAATTTTAAATTTGATAAAAATGGCTGAAAGTTCTCAAAAAGGGTAGAAAACACTGTGGGAAAAGGAGAAATTGCTCGTTACGAGCAATTTCTCCTTTTCCCACAGTGTTTTCAAAAGACTTGTATTGCAGACACGTGAAAACCAGGGCTTGTTTGGGAAAGGGTTAAACAAACCTTTTGCCTTCCTTCTGCTCTATTTCCCACCATGGTTTCCAGAGTTTTCTAAAAATATATTTGAAATTAATATAGTAATGTGCTAATTTGGTTGTCTTTTTACCAGACATCAAAATTTTAGACTAGGCAAATTTGAAAAAATTTCCAGATGATAGCTTAAATGTGGTCCTAATCATAGGATTTGTCTTTCAAAGAGTAGAAAACACTTTGGGAAAAGGTGAAAATGCTGGTTACCATCAGCCTTTCCTTTTCCCATGTCATTAAAACTAGGAATAGTTTGATAAAGGGTAACAGACTTGCCAATGAAAGACTTGTGTTTGAAAGTAAGATGTACCCATTATCCCTTTACCAAACGACAAAAATTTTCGACTTATCGAAATTGAAAACATTTGCAGACGACAAATTAAATGTGACTTAGATGGCAGGATATGTCTATGATAGGTTAGAAAACATTGTGGGAAAAGGAGAAAATGCTGGTTACCAGCATTTTCTCCTTTTCCCACAATGTTTTCAAAAGGCCTCTTACCCTGGGTCGTTAAAAGTTGGGATTGTGTGGTAAAGGGTTATATCATGACATGCATCTAACAATATACATGTATGCTAAAAACACTAACAGACAGGCTATTAATAATCAGAATAGGGGTGTGTCTATCAAGATTTGTACTCTCAATTTCATTGTATGACATCATTGGACTGCTTTTATCTAAAGCATATTATCTATCATATTAACCCTTTACCACACAATCCTGATTTTTAATGACCCTGAGGAAGAAGTCTTTTGAAAACATTGTGGGAAAAGGAGAAAATGCTGGTAACCAGCATTTTTTCCTTTTCCTACAATGTTTTCTACCCTTCCAGAAGCAAATTTCAATTTGAGTCAAATTTATTTTGTCGTCTGCAAAAGCTTTCAATTTGGACTGGTCTAAAATTTTGTCTTTTGGTGAAGAGTTAATATAGCACATGTGTAAGAATTGCACGCACATAAAGATTATACAGTTTTTGGTTATCTTTTGTCATCTTGAGTGATACAGGTGTACATTCTGACATTATGATAATTGGGGAGTAAAATTTTACAGCAAAATTTTCATAATTAGACAATAAAACACACCCTTGATGACATTAATTTTAGAGCTTTTACATGCTCACTTACAAGTGGATTGCATCTGTCAGTAATCTAAAGATTTTGTTTCCAAAACTGGGAATTTCAAACTTATTAAATTTAGCAAAAATCACCACAAGATTCTGACCAAAAATACACTCGGAAAACAAGTTAATTCCAAAATTTCTTTAGGCTGTTGGTGGTTTTATGACAATCTTTTTCTAGGCCCTATTTTGAACCTGATCTTATTTTATCAGCTTAACCATACTGTCACAAGATATGCCTGCCTTTCATAGCTTTTTAACCCTTTATCAGACGACAAAATTTTAGCCCTGTCCAAATCAAAGTGTTTGCAGACATTGATTTCAGCGTGGCTCAAATGGTGTGATTTTCCTTTGATAGGCTAGAAAACATTGTGGGAAAAGAACAAAATGCTGGTTACCAGTATTTTCTCCTTTTCCCACAGTGTTTTCAAAAGGGTCGTTAAAAGGTGGCATTGTGCGGTCAAGGGTAAAAAAGACATAAGGAAAAAGGATAAGTTGCTTGGAATATTTCTAGTCAATAAAAAGATGAAGGCAATTGCGGTTTTGTGAGATGTTTTGCAAATTTAATGTGGAGCAATGGTTGTTTACAAACAAGTATGATATACTTTTGAAACATTTGATGCTGGCCAAGGGTGAACTTTTTTTTTTTTTTTTTTTTAAACGAGCCATGCTCTGTGAAAAGGGGGTTTAATGCATATGCAAAACCTATTGGCCCAGGTCAGCCTATGCAGTCCAAACAGGCTGACTTGGGTCAAATAATTTTGCTATTGGTCAATTTTCTGTATGTCCAAGGACCAGTCTACCTCATGGGTCATGCAGTCAGTTGTTACACAAATGGATTTTTATGGATCCATAATTATAGGATGACTTGCTTAGTATAATGCATCACAGAGATGCATTAAAGCCCCTTTTGCCAGAGCACCCTCAAATATTAAGTATATTTATGAATACCTTGGTAGGTGTATTGGTATATAAATGCATGCACTAATATATAGTACTTGAAAGGTATTTATACACTATTTATGGATTCCTGCTGCAAGTTTTAAGATCAAAAGGTGAAGTCGAACTTCAGTGCTAATTGATATATGCTGTATCTTGTGTATTTCATGTTTGCATTTACAACAGTTCAGAGTCTCTTTATCTAAAATTTTGTCTGAGCTTGCTACCAAAGTGCACATTTCCTTTGAATTTGAAAAATAAACATTTCAGCAAAAAAGGTACGTACTGACATAAGGTTATATGACATTAAATGACATTGAAAAATTCAGTAGTTTTCTTTGCAAACTACATGTAGATCTATAGCTTAAAAACATGGGACATCAGCCTTGCAACATGACCAAGTAAAGATAAAACTAGGTACTATTTTATGCCGATTTTTCTATTTCAGGAAACATTTTGACCACTTTCCGAACTAAACTACACATTGGAAGAAAACATACACAACCAAATGATGAAGCAACCAATCAGGAAAAGGCAACCTACAGAAAAACATCGGATGCAAAACCTTTACAACCATCAAATGACCCAGAAGCTGCAACTGAGTTATCTCCCCTGAAGTCAGAAACAAAAGATGCAGATGGCGACACTTATGAACTTGCCAGCGAGACTCCTATTACAGAAAATGATACACCCAAAGATGGGGGTCAGGATTCACCAAAAGATGGGGGAATGGAGGAAATGACATTAAAAGCGCCAGAAGTAATAATTGTGCCCGGCACACCTGAACCACCAGAGACACCTTGATGTTGTTAATTACGGGATGAAACGACTGTAAACCCTGTGGAGCGCTGTATGAATAAAACGGAAACTTCAGTCCATGTGTACCCGCCATTTCTAAATTTAATTCTAATTCTTAATTCCTAGACTTATTACCTGATCATCTTTACCAAAGAATCCCACATTTTATTGACCCTAGAGCAGAGTAGTTTTGAAAACATGGTGGGTAAAAATCTGTTTCACAATCTTTTTGACCCATTGGAAGAAAAAATCCTATCATTTGACTCTTTACCGAACGACAAAAGTTTACTCAACCAAATTAAAAGCATTTGCAGACAACATATTGAATGTAGTTAAAATAATGATTTCTATCTTTGATGGGGTGGAAAACATAGTGGGAAAAGGAGAAAATGCTAGTATGAAGCATTTTCTCCTTTTCCCACAATGTTTTCAAAAGGCTTTTTCTTCAGGGTTGTTAAAACTCAGGATTATGTGTTAAGGTGTAAAATCTACAAAAGACAACATTTTGGACTGAACCAAATTGAAAGCATAATGCAAATAACAAATTAAATGTGGTGCAAATGATTAGATTTGTTTCCGAAAAGTTACAAAAAAATTGTTGGAAAAGGAGAAAATGCTGGCGACCAGCATTTTCTCCTTTTCCCACAATGTTTTCAAAAATCTAATCTATCAGGGTCATTAAAACTCTGGATTGTGTGGTGAAGAGTTACGCAACATTTGATTTGTTGTCTGCATATACTATCAATATGGACAAGTCTTAAGTTTGTTATCAAGTAAAGGGTTACTTTGATCTAGACAGTCTGCCCAAGTCCAAACAGGTGCATAGTTGTGGAATCTAGAATAGAACATTATTTTAGAAATGTTGGCAAATGTGTAAATAGATATTGTAATGTAAAGACTGGCTTTTGGGGGAGGGGGGGGCAAAATTTCTCACAAAATATCACACAATATCAGTCCAAGATCAGGCTGCATGCACTCTGATGTGAACTGGAAAAGAAACAAAAGGTGTACTTAGTGCTTTACAGGTTAAGGAAGATTTAACCCTTCACCACATGATCCCGAGTTTTAAGGACACTGTGAAAGAGGCCTTTTGTAAACATTGTTTGAAATACAGAAAATGCTGGTAACCAACATTTTCCTCTTTTCTAACAATGTTTCCCTTATTTTGGAAAGCAAATTCAAACATTTAAGTGGCAGGTAAATCATCATTTGCAAATGCTTTCAATTTGGACAAGTCTAAAATGTTGTTGTCTAGTAAAAGATTAATAGGGATTAGTGTAATATTTCAGGGCAGACAATGGCAATAAGACATTTTCTGGGTCATTATGCAGCTAGCTAGAGATAAATGTTGTTGAAGTAGTTACCTCCCCATGGCATATTTGCAGCAAACGACTTAACTCTTTACCAAAGGACAACATTTTGCCTCTGTTCAAATTGAAAGTTTGTTCAGACAATGTAAACATGGTTCGAATGGTGACATTTTTATCTGACAGAGAAAAAAACAATTTGGGAAAAGGAGATAAAGCTGGTAACCAGCATTTTATCCTTTTCTCACAATGGTTTTGAATGCCTTACTTTCTCTAGGTGGTTAAAACTCAGGATTTTGTGGTAAAGGGTTAAACATCACCATTTTAAACTATGGATGATTAAATTCATCAAGTTTAAACAAATGTAAAAATGTAGCAAATGAAGAAATTGCACATTAAAGGCACTTTTTCTTTTGTCACAATGCTTACAAAAATGGTCTGCAGCAAGTAAAAATGGTCCATACATGTATATGCTTTTGGAATTATATTAACCTTTTACTAAACAACAAAATTTTAGACTTGGGCAAACTGAAAGTATTTTGCAGATGAAAAATTAATTGTGGCTCAAAAATTGTTGTTGGAAGGGTAGGAAACATTGAGAAAAGGAGAAAATGCTGGTTACCAGCATTTTCTCCTTTTCCCACTATATTTTCTACCCTATCAAAGACAAATTTCTTCATTTGAGTCACATTTAAATTGCTGTCTGCAAATGCCTTCAATTTGGACAAGTTTACATTTTACTCCCATGGTAAAGAGTTAAAACAACTTACTGCCAGGAAATGCTATTTTTGAAAATCAATGTTTTACTTCCTTTGTGTAGAGTAAGATCAGAATGTAGTAAAATAATGATCTTGTGTAATATTATTGTTTCTTTTATTATGCTCATTGTTAATTGAAATTAATTCCAATTGTCTTGTTGTGTGATGAAAACATGTAGTGTATATTATGCACCTTTCAGGTTTGTGTTAATATATGTTATTTTTGTTACAAAGAAACCTGCAGTAATTGATTTGAACAAAATTTTTTCAACTATTTAAAATTACAGAAGGCATGAACAATTTAAGAAGGTAAACTTTCGCTTTTCAGCAGTAAAGGGAAATAAATACATGAAGTTGAAGGAAAGTAGACTAAAATTTTTCAGCAGTATAGTAAACATTTTGTAGAAAGGAGCTATGGTTTGGTGCAAGCAATTGTTCCTATCCCAAAATGTTTTCCGGCCTGCTCAGTGGTTAGTGTATCTGATTCATGACATGGTGGTTGTGGGTTTGATACCCGGTTGAGGCAAACTTTCTTTCTGGCCATTTTTCACCTCTCACCTGACGCATGTGAGAAAAGTAGTCGGTGGCTTGGAAAGAAAGTTTGCCAGTACTGGTATGAGAAAGCTAGGAAACACATGCGTAGGTGCACTGACTGCCACGATAAGACCTAAGCTGTTAAAATGGAGTTGAACTCCCATACAAACAAACCAAAATATTTTCCAAAGCTGTTTACTGCATGGGAAGCCATACTTGTACAGTAATGGGTCATCTAAAATAGGTTCTTAATGTCATTTTGTATTATGAATATTTGTAGTTTATATGCATCATCTAGGTCAACTTTAATCGTTTTAGAGTTAAACCCACTTATGCAGTGTAGATCAAGATCAGACTGCACCGAACATTAAGACTGATCTTGGATCCACTGTCTGCTTCTATGCTAGATATCCTGAAAAAAAAAACAGCTTTGAAATTGCAATATATGAAACTTGAATACTGACTAAAATTTTCATGTATTTAACTCATTACAGGGTTAATTTCTTGTGTTTTGTTTTCATTATTTTCTTTTTTCAAAAATACCCACAATAATGGTTTTGAGGTTCTTGGGAAAACGTGTATGGGTATTTACCTCCTAAAACATATTTGTAGCATACACTTTAGATAACTTTCTTTTAATAAGTATTATTGTGGATGATTACCGCTAACATTAACACAGGTTTCATACATGTGAAAACATTGTGGCACAGGGAGACTATCCTCATCATTAGCAATTTCTCAGTTTGCCACAAGATTTTCAAATGTGGTTTTTTGGTCAAATGTTCTTTTGAATACTGACAAAAGGTTCCAAGTTTCATGTAGCCCTTTTATTAGGGAAACTTTTTATGCACTGGTAGTCACCTTTGTTGTTTGAAATGTGTATATATGTTTATATTGAGCTGAGAACTTTGTCTTGTTTCTGCTCAAATGTTTAGAACTGTTAGAATCCACTCGTTAGACTTACTCTTTGTATGACTGAATATCCACTGATTTTTTTCACCAGAAGAGAATTTATCCTAATCACAGCTATTACGTTTGATTATGTATATGTATACATATGTAGACAATGTTTAATCTGTCAGAATTGCTCTGTTTACATACGTAGACAATGTTTAATCTGTCAGAATTGCTCTGTTTTGGGTCACATAATATTATGAAAATTTCGGTCACAGGATCAGTATTACAGTGTGTACCATTGGTAAATTGATCAATGGTGTCCAAGTAGAAAGTTTTAGTCACTTTGTAGAAATTTGGGTCACTGTTGAAAATTGGCTTATAGCTGATGCAGTTGATCATGGTGTGCATGTTTGAAAATTAAGGTCCATTTAATCCTTTACCAAACCATTCCCTGATTGGACAGTACTGAGGCCAAAGGCTTTAGCAACACTGTGGGAAAAGGAGGAAATGCTGATTACCAGCATTTTCTCCTTTGTCCCATGTTTTCTTGCCATATATGATGGTACATATATTATAATGAATACCCTTGAATGAGTATCCAAGTTTCACATTTGTTGTATGTACTAGTACTTACTGCAAGTAAACTCATTTTCATGTATGGAGGAAAGAGTTTAGGATAGGAAAATCTTGATGTACATGTATGCACTGTAATATACTGTAATATAGGTGGTTGCACTTTTATGCCATTTGTCTTGTATACTGTTACATCTTGCCTCTAATGAATGCTTTTTGATGTACGGGTCTTATTAGCACTCAGTGTCTTTGTTGGATAAAAGTAGATCTAACAAAAAAAGAAGGGCAAATTAAGCCATTTATCACAATGTTTTCTGAATGGTTTATTCTTTTTTAAAAATGAATTGTTACGAGTAGTTGCACCTTTGTCAAGAGTGTTTTTAAAAACTTCCAACTGCTTTTATATAAACTGTCATGTTTGTAGGCTTATAATATGTGTACTTTTCCTGCAGTTGAAAAAGTTTCACACTTGTCAATTTTCAAAGCATGTATAAATTAAATAGGGTTCAAATGATTTTGTTTGTCTTTGAGTAGAAAGCATTGTGGGAAAAGGGGAAAATGCATTGTCTCCAATGGGATTGTCTGGGAAGGAATATAAGCTTTTTCACATTTTTGTCTTTTGTCCTTTTATTACTAAGACTTGCACCAATCACATTTATTTCCTATTTTTCACAATCTTTGTAACTTTGCTCTTTTAACTCTTTACCACACAACAGAATTTTGGACCCATCCATATGGAAGGAATTCACAGACAACAACTGAAATGTTTTTCAAATGATAGTATTTGTCCTTGATTAGGTAGAAAACATTGTGGGAAAAGGAGAAAATGCTGGTTACCAGCATTTTCTCCTTTTCCCACAATGTTTTCAAAAGGCTTCTTCTTCAGGGTCGTTAGAAGTCGGGATTGTGTGGTAAAGGGTTTTAACTCTTTACTAGACAAATTTTTTTTTAGACAGGTCCATTTTAAAATCATTTCAAGACAACAAGTAGAGCCTTGTGGTGCAGTTGGTATGGAAGAGGACTCTAGACAGGCCAATTTCTCTCCGAGAATGGATGATAGTCAATGGGACAGAATTAATTTCTCTCTCTGATCATTTTTGTGATGATGGTTATGTGGGATAGTAGCTAGTAGCTTGAGAAAAATATTGTGCTAAGTACTGGTAAAAGAAAATTCAGGAAAGCATGGATAGGTGCTTTGGCCTCTGTGATATAACTGAAATAATGTCGAAAAAGGCGTTGAACACCATACAAACAAACAAACAAAGCAGACAACAAATTATTATTATTTTTTTTTAATTTATGAGATTAGCCAAAAAAGAGAAAAATTTAGTTACCAGCATTTTCTCTTTGACCAAAGTCTTCTCAGTTAATGTCATGAAAAATTGGGGTTGTTTGATAACGGGCTGAACCATGTAGAAGCAAGTTTTTGCAATTCAAAACTTATTTGCGTTTTCCTTGTCTATTACCATACTTTCATAATTTTTGTGAGAAAAATGAATTTTTTGAGAGCTTTGTAGTAACTTAAATTCATTGTTTTCAGACTGTACAATGTACCTTTACATTTTGAATAAACATTTCATAGAATACACATTAATATGTGTTTCTGGTTTTTAGCTCACCTGAGCACATAGTGCTCAGGGTGAGCTATTGTGATCGATCGTTGTCCGGCGTCCATCTGTGTGTCCGTCCGTCCGTGAACAATTACTTAAAAAATATTCTCCTCTGAAACCGCCCAACAGATTTCAATGAAACTTCACAGAAATGATCCTTAGGTGATGCACTTTCTGAATACTTCAAAGATTTGAATTCCATGAAGAACTCTGGTTGCCATGGCAACCGAGAGAAAAAACTTTAAAAATCTTCTTGTCCCAAACCGTAAGGGCTAGAGCTTTCATATTTGGCATGTAGCATCATCTAGTAGCCCTCTACCAAAATACTTCAAATTATGGCGCTGTTGTTGAAATTGGCCCTATGTTGTGGGTTCTCGGATTTCAGAGATAAAGAGGGAAATCTTTAAAAATCTTCTTGTTTACACTCTAGCATCTACAAATATTGACCAATCAGTACCAAACTTGGCCACAATGTATATGCCCATAAGGTCTCGGATGAGTTGATTTTGGATCAAATCCAATCAGAACATCAGGAGTTATTTGCCCTTGAATTTGCAAAAATTACCAAATCTGACTTTGTTTACACTCTAGCATCTACAAATATTACTCAATCAGCACCAAACATTGTCAAAGTGTGTGTGATCATAAGATCTCAGATTAGTTCAATTATGGATCTAATCGGACCAGAACTGTCTGAGTTGTCTGCCCTTGAATTAGAAAATTTGCCATATTTGACTTTGTTTACACTCTAGCATCTACAAATATTGACCAATCAGTACCAAACTTGGTCAAAATATATATTCCCATAAGGTCTCGGAAGAGTTCAGTTATGGGTCAAATTGAACCAGAACATCCAGAGTTATTTGCCCTTGAATTGGACAAAATTTCCATATTTGACTTTGTTTACACTCTAGCATCTACAAATACTGTATATACCAATCAGTACCAAACTTGGTAAAAATTTATATGACCATAAGATCTTGGATGGGTTTTGATTATGGGTCTTATTAGACCCAAACAACATGAGTTATTTGCCCTTCAATTAGAGTTGCTGTATTTGACTTGGCTTACTCTGTAGCATCTACATGTATATATAATGCAAACTGAAAAATCTTTATGTTTAAACCCAAAATGCCTAGAGCTATGATACTTTGCATGAAGCATCACCTTGTGGACCTCAAGAAATTTTGCACACAAGATGCCCCTGGGATCATTACAGGTCCAGCTGCGGGGCTTAGACGTTTGTACTTAGGTATCTTTCGTGCAATTATAAGAAAATATTCTGGGTAACCAAAGGCCTAGACCTCTGTTAAAGTTGTGAGTTGTCTCTCTTTCATAATCATTTGGCCTTGAACTTCAGTATTTGGTATTTATCTTCATTGTTAACCTGTACTGCTTAGTACTCAGGTGAGCGATATAGGACCATCATGGTCCTCTTGTTTTTTTTGGTGCACGACTTTTGTTGAAAGGGCATTTTGTTGAAATCCATGTTTGTTTTAATATACCAACTGCTAAATTCCTAGATTTATTTCATGAAAAGCTCTGTCGGGGGAGGGGGAGCGGGGCGAGATTTGAGCCACAACTTGTCTGGGTTTGGGTAAGGGTTAGGGCTAGGAATCATTTTTGATGAACATGGTTTTCGACGAAATGTCACGGATACACTTTTTAGCTCACCTGAGCACAAAGTGCTCAAGGGGAGCTTTTAGGATCACCTGGTGTCCGTCGTTTGTCTGTGCGTCGTTCGTCGTCAACAATTCTTTAAACATCATCTCCTCCTAAATCACTGGGCCAATTTGGACCAAACTTTGCAGGAATGTTCCTTGGGAGGTCCTCTTTAAAACTTGTTCACAAAATTTGATTCCATCAAAAACTCTGGTTGCCATGGCAATGAAATGGAATTTTCTGAAAAATTCTTTAAAAATCTTCTCCTCTGAAACCGCTGGTCAGATTTTGAAATAATTTCACAGGAATGTTCCTTGGGTGACCCTTTTCAAAAATTGCACGCGAAATTTTGATATGTCGAAAAACATGGCTCTGGTGAATGGGGGCTACTTTCACTAGATGGATATGAAGAAATTCTTAAAAATTCTTCTTCTCTGAAACCGCTGGTCAGATTTTAAAATAATTTCACAGAGATGTTCCTTGGGTGACCCTTTTCAAAAACTGTTCGCGAAATTTTGATCCGTCAAGAAACATGGCTCTGGTGAATGGGGGCTACTTGCACTATACGGAAATGAAGAAATTCTTAAAAATTCTTCTTCTCTGAAACGGCTGGTTAGATTTTGAAATTATTTCACAGAGATGTTCCTTGGGTGACCCTTTTCAAAAATTGTTCGCGAAATTTTGATCCGTCAAGAAACATGGCTCTGGTGACTGGGGGCTACTTGCACTATACGGATATGAAGAAATTCTTAAAAATACTTCTTCTCTGAAACCGCTGGTCAGATTTTGAAATAATTTCACAAAGATGTTCCTTGGGTGGCTCTTTTCAAAATTTGTTGGCGAAATTTTGATATGTCGAAAAACATGGCTATGGTGAATGGGGGCTACTTGCACTAGATGGATATGAAGAAATTCTTAAAAATTCTTCTTCTCTGAAACTGCTGGTCAGATTTTAAAATAATTTCACAGAGATGTTCCTTGGGTGGCCCTTTTCAAAAATTGTTTGTGAAATTTTGATCCGTCAAGAAACATGGCTCAGGTGAATGGGGGCTACTTGCACTATATGGAAATAAAGAAATTCTTAAAAATTCTTCTACTCTGAAAAGGGCTGGTCGGATTTTGAAATAATTTCACAGAGATGTTCCTTGGGTGACTCTTTTCAAAAAGTGTACGCGAAATTTTGATCCTTCAAGAAACATGGCTCAGGTGACTGGGGTCAAATTAAAGCAATACCTTGTGGGCATTCTAGAGGCCACATTTTTTGCTCAATTGACTTGAAAATATATCAGAATGTTTGCCTTAATTAAATCTTGGATGAGATAGAAATTGGGTCATCTGGGGTCATAAAGTAGGTCACTAAGTCACATTAAAGAAATACCTTGTGGGCACTCTAGAGGCCACATTTTTTGTCTTGATGATATCTCAGAGGAGTTCAAAATTGGGTCACATAGGGTCATAAACAGTGTCACTGGGTCACATTGAAGAAATACCTTGTGGGCACTCTAGAGGCCACAATTCTAGCTAAATTGACCTGAAAATTGGTCTACATATTTGACTTGATGATATCTCGGATCAATTAGAAATTGGGTCTCATAGGGTCATAAACTAGGTCACTGGGTCAAATTAAAGAAACGTATTGTGGGCACTGTAGAGGCCACAGATTTTGCTCAACTCACCTGAAAATTTGTCAGCATGTTTGACTTGATGATATCTTAAATGGATTTGAAATTGGGTCACATAGGGTCATAATCTAGGTCACTAGGTCAAATTACAGAAATACCTTGTGGGCACTCTAGAGGTGACAGTTCTTGCCCAATTCACCTGAACCTTGGTCAACAAGTTTGTTTTGATGTCTCGGATGAGTTTGAAATATGATCACATGGGGTCATAAACTAGGTCACTAGGTCAAATTGAAGAAAGACATTTTGGACACTCCGGAGGCCACATTTTCAGCTCAATTGACCTGACCATTGGTCAGAATGTTTGTCTTAATAATATCTCAGATGAGTTTTAAATTGGGTCATTATGACCCTAGAGTGTAATTTCGCCTAATGACTCAGGTGAGCGATCCAGGGCCATCATGGCCCTCTTGTTTTAATTTGAATCCTTTACCAAATGACCTGTGGTGTCTGTAGTATCCCCTTCATAACCATAAGGTCCTGAGTTTGATTCCAAGGAGTGGGTGTCAACTTTAGGACTGTTCATTCACATTCGGCGTGAGTACTGGTGTAGTTTCCAGGAGTAGAATCGAAAGAGATTAGTAGAAGTTGCAAGAACTTGTTTCTCAATCACTGTAAACTG
The DNA here is from genome assembly GCA_945859785.2 of Tridacna gigas. Classification (NCBI taxonomy): domain Eukaryota; kingdom Metazoa; phylum Mollusca; class Bivalvia; order Cardiida; family Cardiidae; genus Tridacna; species Tridacna gigas. The sequence continues at coordinate 27,609,659 of OX244036.2, read as the reverse complement.
AATATGTTTACACTAAACCAAATGACAAGATTTTAGACCGGTCCAAATTGAAAGCATTTGCAGATGACAAATATTGCTCAAATGGTGAGATTTATCTTTCACAGGATAGAAAACATTGTGGGAAAACGAGAAAATGCTCGTTACTGGCATTTTCTCACAATGTTTTCAAATGCCTTTTTCAAAATATCGTTAAAACGTGATTGTGTGGTAAAGGGTTAACTCCTTGCTTGGGAGAAAGCGGGGTGTAGCAGAGATATGCAGTTTCAGGAATAACTCTTACGAGATGACAAATTTTTGGACTGGCTCATACTGAAAGCATTTTTCAGGTATAGTTTCTACCATGTTAGCAACTGCATTTTTCGATAATGAAATTTTAACCCTTAGAGTGCCAAATAAATTCAACAAACATTTTCATTCAAGAAATGTGGCCAAAATAGTTGCAGTATCGTGGTTATTTTAGTCTTACCTAAACGGGCAATGTAGATCAAAGATCAGATTGCACAGTCTGATTTTGACCTTCACTGGCCGCAAAGGTAACAATATAGTCATGAAAGATGCTTTAACCCTTACCGCACAATGCCACCTTTTGACGCCCCTGGGAAAGAAGCCTTTTGAAAACATTGTGGGAAAAGGGGAAAATGCTGGTAACCAACATTTTCTCCTATTCCCACAATATTTTCTACCCTATCAAAGAAAAGTTGCACCATTTGAGCCACACTGAAATTGACGTCTGAAAATGCTTTTAATTTGGACACGGCTAAAATTTTGTCGTCTTGTAAAGGGTTAAGGGTTAATAATAATGTTTCACTCAAGGCATCTGCCTTAAGTTGAATCTGAAATCACCAACGAAAATTACTGTTACCCTTCAGCAAGCAATTCCATGTTTTAACCACACCTAAGGAAAAAGACTAGACTGCTGGTAACTAGTATTTTCTCCTTTTCCCGCACTATTGGTCTGCTGTTGCAAAGTCAGATTTCATTTTAATACATTCAAATTTGTCATATTCGGCTAGTTTGAAATGTTAGCATTTGGAAAAAAGTTAACCTTTTTAACCTTAAGCGACCTCTTTCACTGCCCATGATGGCATTATTAGCTTCTGCAGACAGTATAGATCAAGATCAGACTACACAGGCTGTGTGATGTGATCTTAGATCTACACAAGCCACTGCCTGATGCTAATTTACAACCCTAATTTATCTTCAATTGCAGTTGAAATCTATGTTTAAGATTTTTGAATTTATAAAGTTTGCAGCAAAAAACTTAATGAAATGGACCTGATTCAACTCGACCAAAAGGACAAACGTACAGCCAAATTAATGCACTATGTTGTTTTGTTGGAATATATTCTTCAACACAGAGAAGGGCAGTCAAAATGTAAAGATCAGAAGACTGTGCATCTTTTGCATTCTGATCTTGACCCACACAGCCTGAAAAAGCAGCATACTATAGTGTAGCTAGCACAACAAAAACTGGACATGGACAGAGATTTCCTCTTATGGTAAACCCAATAACAAACAAAAATCCAGTGTGTATCTTGCTGAATGGACAAATATTGGAGTACACATAACCTTGCTTCATTGTCTTTTAAAGAGTTTTGCTTATACCTTCCTCTGCATTTGACAAAGTCTGGTATTTTATTAATAGGCAATCTATGAACGTAAAACTGAATTTACATCATTGGGAATGTTCCATAGTATTTCACTTAGCTTCTTGAATAAGAAAACATTTGCTCCTTACAAGTAACTTATTTCAATTTTTGGTGGTTGACAAAAGGAGATAGTTCCCATCCACAATAAAATTTTAATGGTTTGGGGAAAGGATCACAAAGTTAAATGAAATCTAGACTATAAATAAATTCTGTGTATACAAAATATATGAAGTTGTTAAATGCAAAATAGATATGCAAGCTGAATGTAATTTGTACCTTGTAAATCGATCTATTGTAAGTGGACTAAACATTATTTGAACTGGGCTAGACATGAATCGCAGTTTTCTTATTGATGGTGAAGTGTCTTTTTACTTGTAACAATTTGAAAAACTTTATTTGCGGGTTGTCTTATGCTAAGTCACGTGTGACCGTTGTTAAATCAACGCGAGACTTCTCGAGATCTAGGTTAGTGGAAAACAGAGCGTCACACCGGGGAGATTAGCCTACCTGTAAAAGGTGAGAGGAATTGGTAATCTGATACTTTTTTGTTAAGCATAGTTTTTTTTTTTCATACGTCAGTGGGAAATTATTCCCAAATATATACATAGACAAAATTTGCATGAGAATGATTTCTTTGCGAGTAGGCCTAACAGTTAAAGAAAACTCCTTGACTGGATAGATCTTGCAACGTTCACGAGTTTGGTGACCTTAACACCCTTTACTCTGTACCAGACGACAGTGTTGCAAATTCAAAGCATATGCAGACCGCAATTTAACTGTTACTCAAATGACGAGACTTTTGTTTCAAAGGATAGAAAACACGAAAATGTTGGTTGCTAATATTTTTCCCTTTCCCCACAATGTTTTCAAAGCCATTTTCCTGGGGTCGTCGAAACACGAGGTTGTTTGGTAGAGGGTAAATTTACTCGTCTTAATTTGTTAAACTCTCGATCATGAGAGAGTTTTATGTAAATGTATTTGAAAGAAGATCTACCTGTTTATTTATGGTTTTAATTAAGGTGAATTATGATTAACATAGCCTACTATTGATGTGCATCATTCATGACCACAGGCCTACTTTAGTTTTTGAAATATCGACATAAAAAGCCAAAGTGGTCTGTTCAGGGAGCAAAGGGACTCGTCAAGACTTCCGTTTTCCTCCACGTAACTTAATGTTTTGTCTGGGGCTACGTCTTGTTGGCGTTCCGGCGATCTTGATTCTCAAATTTCGTTATCCGATTATAGTATAACCATCCGCTGCATCACCTCAAATGATAAATATTGAGGAATTATGTTTATGACTTTCTTGAGAAGTTGCTCCAAGTTGAAGGTCACATACCCCCGCCCCCATACAGGCACTTGTTTTTGATATAAAGGTTATAGGAGCGAAGTTCGGGGGAAGGGGCATGATAACGAAGAGGGCTCTTTGGTACCCAGAATATAGGCTTCGTTGCACTCAGGATTTGGCCTCTTGTTAAATGTACTAAATCCTGGATACCACAGAGGATTAATCTGTTTACCGAGGATCCAAAACTTGAGTACCAAGGACACGGAATCTTGAATACCCATGAGGCTAAATCCTTAGTATTAAGGAGACTAAAAGCTTAGTATCAAAGGGAAATCCAAAGTACTAGAGAGGCTGTTTTAAAGCAGGAGTAACCAACTAAGGAAGCTACTTCCTTAGTATCTTGGAGGCTAAAACCCGAGTGTCAGTGACCCTTAATCTTACATGTACCATGAAGGCTAAATTGTATGTTTCAAGCCACTTAAACTTGGGTATCAAAGAGATTAGTTCCTTTGTACCAAGGTAAATTCCGAAGTACCAAGCAATCTGAATCCTTAACTTGTACCAATGAGCCTAAAACCTGAGTACCAAAGTGTTAAAATCCTGAGTACCAAGGACCCTAAATCCTTGGTACCAAGGAGGCTTAAATCTGAGTGCCTAGGGCATTAAATCATGAGTTACAAGGTGCTTAAACCTGTCGGGGTAGGCCAACCAGAATCTTAATTCTGAGTATCAAGGATCTTTAATCCTGAATACAAAGGATCCCACATCCCGAGTAGCATACCTAGGGGGTTAACTCCCGAGTACTTGGCCCATTTAATACACAGGATGTAGGCTCCTTGATATTCATGATAAAGGGTCTTTGGTACCCAGGATTCAGTCCTCTGTTACAGGGGATTTAGCTTCCTTGGTACACAGGATTTGACTCTTACATTTGGTACCTCCTGGAAGCGTCGTAGGATTTCGTCCCTGTTCTCAGGACCTAAGCTCCTTATTACACATGAATTTAAGCTCCACGTTCTCAGAATTTGAGCTTTTTTGTGGTTAGGATTTAGGCTGTTTGGTATTCAGGATTTAGCCTCTTTGATACCCGGGTTTTTTCCTCCTGTGCACCCAGGATTTAGGATTTCACATCTTTGGTACACGGGATCTTAGCTACTTGGCACCCAATTTTTAGGCTGCTTGGTTGTCAGGATTATGGCCCCTTGACACCGTCTTATCCGTAGTACACAGTATTTAGGCTTTTTGGTACTCATGATTTGGCCTAATTTGAGCTTAATATTAAGGTAACTTTGTACTCTTTAGAGCATAGAGTTGATACAATGGAGAATTTCAAGTAGGTGAAGTAGCCAGAATGTTGCAATGCAAAGGGAATTTCAACCAGAATATTTAAAAAGAAGCCGACATTGTTTTTCCAATATCTGATTGCACAGTCTTATGCATAACAATCGGAGGGCTAAAATTTTGTCACTGGTGAACTATAGAAACCCCCTTTTTTTCTGGAAGGAACAGAGCTTTTTCCGACGATACCCAATCGTTCCTCTCCAAGGAAATATGTAGTTTCAAAAGTCGACTCGCTTATCATTCTATTTGAAATCGGAACCTTTGACATGAGAGGTCGATATTCTAGCCCGAACATTACTATCTCAGAATTGAGAATTGACACAAAGGTGGCACATGGCCCAATGGCACGATGAAAAACCTTTTATACCAGACAAAATTTGAAACGTACCTAATCTGAGAGCGCTTGCAGACGTCAAATTAAACATGGCCAAAATGATGTGGGTACTGTTCTGGTAGTTCGTGATGCATTATACCAAGCAAGTCATCACATAATTGTAGACCCATAAAAGCAGTTTTTGTGTACAAACCGACTGAACCGTGGGGGTAGAATGGCCCTTTGACATGCAGAAAATTTACATACAGCAAAACGTTTCGACCCATGTCAGCCTAAGCAGGCTGCGCAGGCTTACATGGGTTTGAACTTTTTGCAGATGCATCAAGTCCCCTTTTCACAGAGCATCGTTCATGTGTTGACTTTGAAGGGCGGTAGAAAAGATTAATGGATTAAGGAGAAAATGGTAGTTACAATTCCTACGGTTTCCTTCTTTTCCCACAATGTTTCAAAAGCCGTCTTCCTGAGTGTAGTTTAAACCTGAAATTGTCTGGTCAAGGGCTAAGCAATAAAAATAATTTACAAAAATTCGATTTGTTAATGAACAGGATTACAGGACAAATAGAGAAAAATATTGAATAATTATCTAACTTTGTCTAGACTTCTTATGTCACATTTGAAAAATATTGTGACCAGTCTTTTAGTACAAGACTACTTAGCGCGACTCGTGGCGCTTTTGCAGACAAAGTAGATCAAGATCAGACTGCACAGAACGTGAAGTCTGATCTCGGAACTACTCTGTCCGATACAGTGAGCCAAATCCGAGAAGCTTTCGAAAAACAACTCTATTTCCCCATCCTTCATGTCTTTACTTGGCAACAGGTCCAGACTTTGTCCTGAACTGTTACCTCATTAAAATTTACGACTTTCAAATTAATTTTTGAAACAGTATTTTATGAAGACGACGACAGGCTCTTTGCTTTTGGGTATATAGATAACATTTGACATTTAGTCATAAAGTTTGTGGAGACAGTGACGTTTCTATTATATATATTTCTTAAACCCCGAGGTTATTTCATCTGTTATTGTAAATATTGACTGAACTATTGACCCACAAACGTAATTATTTTCTGGACACTTCAGTATTTTACCATTTACGTTACATCCTTAAAAACAGACTACAGTCGTGCAGTCCGATCTTGAATCCACACTGACAGATTTAGAGTTAGATATTCTAACCGAAACAGCGGGTGTGCGACATTTCGTCGAAAACCACATTCGTCGAAAACGATCCCCTTGCCCTGACCCTTACCCTAACTCAGACGAATTGTGCTTCAAATCTTCCTCCAAGACAGAGCTTTTCATGAAATTAGGAATTTAGCCGTCGGTATTTTAAAAGATACATGGATTTCGAACACACTTAAAATTGACGAAACGTCGTGCTCCGGAAACAGCGTGGAAAGTGCAACAAATGAGGTTACCAGCATTTCTCCTTTCCCTACTACAGTATTTTATTAAAGGCGTCTTCTTCAGGATCGACAAACCGCTGGATTGTTTGATAAATGATTTGATCACAGCATTTTCTGCGATACAAACAAATTTTTTTTTTTCACCTTGTCATGGACAGAAATAGTCACTTTCACCAGCTTTTCCTTTTTCCCACAGTGTTTTCAAAGGGCCTTCTTCCTTGGGGTCGCAAAAACACGGGACGGTTTGGTAAAGGGTTAACCCTTTACTACACCAAAACCTTAGACCAATCCGAATTGAAAACATTTGCAGATGGCAATTTCAGTGTGGCTCAAATGATGGACTTTTCTTCGATAGGATAAAAAACATTGTGGGAAAAGGAGAAAATGCAAAGGCTTCTTCCTCAGGGTGTTTTAAAGTCAAAATTGTGTGTTAAAGGATTAAAATTATGATGATGATTCTTAAGACATATTTATCCTCGAACTTGAACTTCATCTTTTTTTTCCCCTTTGGGGATCAATATAGATAAATTACCTTTCAAGTTTGAGGCCAAGGGTCCAAGGGACTGTCCCCTCGGATCTTGTACAATAATGACTACAGGGTCACATTGACTTTTTTCAACATTAACGTGCTTCCGAAGGACAGTGACTAAGCTTGTAGCGTGGATTTAATGTTATATTGTTAAAAGAAAGGTATTTGTTGTGTTTGTTTTATGCTTTTCGGTAGTTTATAGGAAAATAATGGTGGATTATGGTTAAATAATTTCACAGTTTCGACCCAGTGAATTAACCGATTGATAAACTCACTGGAACGGAAATGCCAAGAGCTCCGCTGTGCTTCGCAAGTCCCAACAATAAAGGGCTTAGAAGCATGAATTTTTTTTTTTGTGAAAGATCGAAATTTATTTCATTCGTAAACATTATAAGGTAATATTTTCACTCGTGGCTGCACCACTCGTGAAAATATTACCGATGATGTTCACTCGATGGAATAAATTTCGATCTTTGACCGACAAAAAACGAATATCCTCTATTTGTTTTTTCTTTGTAATAGAAAGCACGGATCAGACAAACAAACGAATAAAAAGACAATGATGTTCAGTAAATGAACAGTGCATTATATTCCTCAAACACGAATCAAAATACATGTATAGCTTAAAGTAAATGATGAACTACCAAGAGGGCAGAAATCTTTTTAGGAAAACGTATCGGTATACATGTAGTCTAAACCTTATGAGCAGAAACGAGAGAGAGAGAAAGAGAGATTCGAAAATAGCAGTTTTCACTACTGGAGATCACAGCTCTGTCTTTTGTGTTCTTTTAACTTGCTCAAAGATTCAGATTTGATACTCAATTTAAGATAAATCTCAGCGTGATAGAAGTAGTGAAACGTCTCCGGCTACCGCATCTAATGGCGACACTAAGCAGACGGACGTCTGCTTAGTGTCGCCATTAGATGTGGTAGTCGGAGAGGAATAGATCGATGAGAGTCAAAGGAGTAGAAAGTATAGAAACACACACACAGTTATATAATATAATGTGAACACAGACAATCCGTGCGGCCGCACGTACATGTATTTACAAACTACTCTAAATATTGTTACTCTAAATATTGTTGAATTCTCAATTCTGTGACTATAGCTCGATAAACCTTTCATTTAGTTTATATTATTATCTGTTTTTTTTTTTGAATACATGTTTAAAACCACGAACCGTGATGAGATAATATAAACGTTATAAACTGATAAAAATGGGTTTATCGAGTGAGAGTTATACCACAGAATCCCGAGTTTTAACGACCCTGAGGAAGAAGTCTTTTGAAAGCTATGTCGGAAAACGACAAAATGCTGGTAAGCGTTTTCCCCTTTTCCAAAAAAAAAAATGTTTTCAACAAATTCCAGCATTTGAGCCACATTTGAATTGTCGTTTAAAAAAATTTTTTTTTCATTTGGACAAGTCCAGGATTTTTTCGTGTGGGAATGATAACAATGGCTCAAAATGGTGTCCCAGAAAATCAGATGGTCTGGAATTGGAAATAAATCTGGGCCACGCTCTGTGAAAATGGGTTAAATGCATCTGCAAAAAGTATCGACCATGTCAGCCTGCGCTGTCCACGCAGGCTGACAAGGGTCGAAACTTTTTGCTATTCATAAATTTTGCTTGCCCAAGGACTTTTCCATCTCATGGTTCAACCGGTTTTGACACAAAATCGACTGTATGTATCCACGACCGATGAGTTGCTTGGAATAATGCATCGCGGAGATGCATTAAACCCCCCTTTGCCAGAGCACCGCTCATCTAGAATGGTTGATGAATGCAGACCCGGGTATGTGTTTATGTAATACCTGTTACAAGATAGTGCTCAAGATGTCGGCTTAGGTAAAAGAAAAAAAGAATTTGTATGAGACCTTAAATAATTCATGATTAAGGCTCCGCCGGTGAAGGTTTTTGATTGAAATTCGATCAATTTATGTGTATATCGATTGTGAAACAAGATTTTCAACTTTGATCCTTTACCAGTCATGTATTCATTTTGGCCCCAGCCTCGCACTGACTGAACCATGGAAAGACTTGAAAAAGGTTGTCTTTCGCCGCGATATGGCTTTTCGTAAAATAGCCTAGAAAACGCTGTAAAATTTGATACTCATTTTAAGACCCCATCCAAAGGTAATAGAGATAATAAACAATCATGGTGTTTTTGACCCGACAAACACGAGAATCCTGTAATATACAGAGAAAAAATTGATATTTAGTAATTAATAGGAATACTACGATATTTTCATTGAAGTTCTGTTGCCAAATTCCCCTGGTTCGGTTGAATTGATGGTCTTAAGCATCGTTTGAAGTACAAGCAGATTTTAAAATATGTGGCCATCGTGCACTTATTGAAGCATCCTGGATCACTTCTCTGATACTTGGACCTTGGGAAGATCCATTGTCAGAATGAAACTAACACTATGACAGAAAGCTGGTGAAAACAGAGGAGAACTTACTCGATTAGAGATTTTTTTTTCTTTTTGGCACTATGTTTAAAGAATAACTGATGCAAAATGAAAAAAAAAAAAGGCTCTCTAAATAATTCAGGACTTTTCCCTTACTGGTTTCCACACCGTTTCTCTCTAATGTGTGGGTCAAAGTGTAACTTTTTCAGGTCAAAAGTAGCCTGCACATAAAAGGGATAACAATTGTGAAAAGGCAGATGTTTGATCAAGAAATTACATGTGTACGAACAAGTTGCGAAATCACGCATCCAACACAAATCATAATCAATATTGAGTAACATTTGGCGATCGACCAAAGGGAACTCTTTTCTTCCGCATCCCGAGATTGGATATCCGTGTAAGTATCACCATGTTATCAGATTTCAGTTAACCCATCATCAGATGACAAAACAAGAGCACCGCATGTGGATGCTAACGCCCGGCAGCCGGTGCTTCATCTTCAGTGAAAATTCTAAGTGGAAAAAGGGCATAACTGTGTCAAAGATACTGTAATGGTTATCTGCCCTTGTTGTATAGGTTCTCTTTTTGTTAATAAACAACTTGTCCAAGGTTGAAGCAAATGTCTTCAGTAATAAGAGAGATATTATAAAAAGATTTCGCACGACGACGACGCAGAGGACGACGACGAATCAGTTTGAAAGTAACACAACTTCTGATTGGCTAAACCAAATGGTTTAGCCAATCAGAAGGTGTGTTACTTTCAAATTTGGAAAATTTTGAAGAACAAGACCAAGAATGTTCTTAAGAATGGTTGGTGAATACGGACCCAGGGCTATGGCAATACCTCGACGTTTTCTTCGAGCTAACTAGACCAGTCCAAATTGAGAGTTTGCAGACGACAAATGAAATGTGTCTCAGAGGATGATGTTTGTCTTTGGACGGGTAGAAAACATTATTGGAAAAGGAGAAAATGCTGACTACCAGCATTTTACCCTGTTCCCACAATGTTTTCAAAGCCTTTGTGTCGTAAAACGGGTTTATGTAACTAGAATGGCAGATTTTTTTCGGCGTAGCTGAATGTGCTGGCTTTTGACTTACTTTTTGGTACTGATAACAAGTGAATGAATAGAAATTTGTGATTGGTTGGAAATGTAGACATGTTTGTTGTAAGGGGCCCTGCCTATTTGCTGGCAAATTTATGCCGTCTGTCTTTTTTACAGATATTTCTTGTTTTGAAGACACCATAATTATGTACTAGATCTACTTTTTTTTTTTTAATTTTTTAAGAAAATGGCAACCGAACTGGGAACCAACCTGCATTTTTTTTTTTTACAGGAATCTCTCGTAACGAGTCAGTCACTGACTCACGCTCGAGTATCGTCATTAACTAACTAGGATTCAGTGCAGTCTGATCTTGAATTACACAATCCACACCCTGATCTTGATCTTCAATGTCTACAAACAACAATCTAGTTTGTACTTAGCGCTGTTATGGGCTTTAAACTCTTTATCCAACGAAAAAAAAAATGGACTTGTTCAGTTCAAGACATTTTTGACGATCCAATGTATATATGGTTCATGCTGTGGGATTTGTCTTTCAAAGGACAGGAAACATTGTTGGGATAAAGAAATGACTAGCATTTTCTTGTTCTCCCACTGTTTCAAAGGCCACATTCCTCGTGGTCGGATTATGTGGAAAAGAGTTTAGTAGATTAACCCTTTACCAAACGACAAATTCTAGACTGGTCCAAATTGAAAGAGTTTGCAGACGACAATTTTAAATTTAATGAAAATGGCAGAAAGTTCTCAAAAAGGGTAGAAAACACTGTGGGAAAAAGAGAAATTGCTCGTTACGAGCAATTTCTCCTTTTCCCACAGTGTTTTCAAAAGACTTGTACTGCAGACATGTGAAAACCAGGGTTTGTTTGGGAAAGGGGAGAGGAGGGTACATGTATTTCGTTTCTTATGATAAAACGCGATTCTACAGGATTTTGGACAAACCTCGTTCATACCATATATTAGCTGCCAAAAGACTGGATACATGTTTTCAAGTGGAATGAAACTTTCAAGAACAGTAGAAACCCAAAGTTGGCTATTTCAAAGGTATTTTGGGGGAAAAATATCTCCTTATCGGATAGTGTAGATCCAAGATCAGATTGAACGCTCTGTGCAGTCTGATCTTGATCTACACTGTCCGTAGAAGGTAACTGAGTCGCGCTTAGAAGCCTAAGGGTTAATAGTTTCTTTGAAAACACTGCCGGAAGGAGTCGAGTGTTCGTCACAAGCTGTAAGTGTTTCTCCTTAGGACATGTGACCCATGTTTTTCAATATGGTATTTTAATTGTTTGGCTCCTTTCTCGTTTTCATGGACAAGTATTATTCTTGACTTACATTCTATATTATCTTCTTTGACACCTTGTCCATTGTGAAATACTTGGTTAGCTTTTTTTTTTCGGCGTAGCTGAATGTGCTGACTTTTGACCTACTTTTTGGTACGGATAAAAAATGAATAAATAGAAATTTGTGATTGGTCAAATATGTAAGACATGTTTATTCTAAGGTCCTCTGTGGTAAAAATGTAGACATGTTTATTCTAAGAGCCCCTGCCTATCTGCGGGCAAAGTTCCGCCGTCTAATCTTTTTTTTTTAAAGATATTTATTGTCAATTGTTCTGCCATATTGTGAGCCAGGAAAGAGCTTTTGTGTTGTCGTCTTTTTATCATTTTATTGTAAGCGTTTTTTTTCCCGATTAGAATTCGGATGTATATTCATTCTTTGTTTGGCTCGTTTGAATGTAGATCACTACCTGCTTTTCAGTTACCTTTTTTTATCATTTTTTGTCGTAATGCTCGCAAATTTGGTGGGGAAATAAACAAGAAAAACAAGCAGTTTCGTTGAAATGTAATTCCCCACCGAAAAAAGCCACAGTTTTCCATGACACGACAATAAATAATAATAACAATAATAATAACAATAATAAACAAAAACAGTTCATCGGCGGCCTATCATAAGGAACACTTGTATGAAGTTTAATTAAATTTCGTCAAGGATTTTAGAAGATATCTGTCCGAACGGACGCAGGGACGGACGGACGGACAACGCAAAAGCTACATCTTGCCTTTGACGGCGGATAAAAAACAACCTTATTGTAACCAATCAGTTGATGTTTGCAATCAATTTAGCTTTGTATCACTCTTATTTTTCGGTAGGTTTGGAATTAGAATGTGTTGTTTGTTTGCTTGTTTGTTTTGTTTGTTTGTTTGATTTTCTGAATTGCGTTTTATGCTGCTTGCAATAGTATTTCAGTCATATAACACAGAAAGTTCACTTACTCGTGACTACACTTGGGTTTCACTGATACAAGAATGGTTATCCTCTACATCATACTTCCTGGTACTTCTCATTTTGATCGTGAGCTGAGATCGAACCGGAATTTCCTGATTGCAATACTAACGCTTTTGCAATTAAGGCACGAAGGATTTTCGCCTGTACTGAAAACGGCGAAATCCTGTCGTATTTAAGATGCAACTGACAATTTCTTTTCTGATGTTGTGTGCGACTTTGGTTTTTCCCTGACGCGTCCAAGAAACGCCTCATCTATATATATTTATTTTCCGCAACAAAAGAAGAATGTGTAATTATTACATACGCTCGCCGAAGAAGTGTATTGATTCACACGCAGTGTATCACTGTTCACTTAACCCTTTACTACACAATCATAGGTTTTAACGACCCTGAGGAAATAGCCTTTTGAAAACCTTGTGTGAAAACGAGAAAATGCTGGTCACCAGCATTTTCTCGTTTTCCTACAATGTTTTCTACACATACAATTACCATCATTTCAGTTAAATTTAATTTGTTGTCTGCAAATGCTTTCAAATTGGACTAGTCTAAAATTTTGTCGTTTGGTAAAGAGTTAAAGCCTTCCAGTGTTTATTGTAGCTACTGTTCGGCGTAGCTGAACGGGCTGGCTTTTGATACTGATAAAAAAAAAAGAATGAATATAAATTTGTGATTGGTCAAATATGTAGACATGTTTATTCTAAGGGCCCCTTTGGTGAAAAAATGTAGATAAGTTTCTGCTGAGAGCCCCTGCCTATTTGCTGGCAAATCTACGCAGTTTATCTTTTTGAAAGATATTTCTAGTTCTATTGCGGCCTGTATAGATCAAGATCCTGGATCAACACTCTGCTACGATGTCGTACTGGCGAGTAGTAGCATTTTTAGTGATATTTTTCCTCAAGCGGAATTTCGATTTTATTTCGGGCAGGAAGGTTAAACTCTCCATCAGACGACAAAATTTAAAGCTCGTTGAAGAAGACAAATCTAATGTGGGTCAAATGATGGAATCTGTCTTGAAAGAGTTGTAAACATCACGAGAAAATCAGGAAAGCTAGATTTCCAGTGAAATTGTCAAGAGCACTCTGCTGCCCCGGGGTCGTATGAACGATAACTAGGATCATTTGGTAAAGGGTTTACTTCTGCTGATACATAAATCCTGTGCTGTATTTCGAGCGCAACAGGCTATATCAGTTCATATTGTGTACCGGAAACGTGTTTCGTTCTAGTGGGATATAAGTTTTGACTGTGAGGTATCTAAAGTTTAGTACAAAATCTGTAATTGCCGGTTGATGTAGGACAATTTTATTTAACGAGTTGATGACCCACTGGGTCAGATTTGCCATGAAAAAAATATCTGTGGAATGTTATTCAAGCAATCGTTTTACGTTTAATGTAATTTGCATACTTCATATTGTGTTGGAATAGGTTATTTTAACCTTGAGGATAACATTTATGCAAATGTAGAGCAGACGAAACGTTCGTCTGCTACAAAACTGTTAAGGTCACTGTTTTATTTTGAATTCCTGAGGCAGATCTAGGTTGGCTGAACGTGTCAGATTCCTCTGGCTTTTTGTAATGTTGTGAATAGATAGGTCATAACCTTGACACATAGATCGGATTTGTACATGTAGGCTATGTTGTATATATGTCTAATTCTGAGAATAATAATATTTAGGCCTGGAGCGCCGGATAAACCCAACTCTGGCAACAAACGTTTTCAGTCTAGCAATAGGAGCCATATAATTGCAGTTTCAAGGTTGCTTTTGTCCGGAATATCTTTGCAAGACCGACAGCGTAGATAAAAGATCGGACTGCATGTGTTGTGCATTCTGAGCTAGATGTACGCTGGTTGCAACGGCAACCCCGTTTGTTACAGGCACTTCAATATTCAATACTACATTGATGTATACGTCTCTCCCTTGGCTCATGTGGTTACGGCTTTGTATTTGCTATCAGAAAATCCTGGTTCGATATCCTGCTTGCGGTGTTAGTCACTTGGGGATGTTCTTCGGCAAGGCGTTGCATGTGAAACCCGGGAAAATATTGAATAGTATTTCAGTTACGTGGCGATAGGGCTGAATTATACGGCTCACCTTTCCACGAGTTCCTATGTTTCTTGGTCAGTAATTTGTGCAACCTTCCTTCCAAAGCCATTAGCTGCAGTCCCACATGAACGGAGACGAGCTATGTTCAGCTTTGAGGGAGGAATGCATTCTGACGCAATGACTATCATCAATCCTCAGAAAGAATTGGCAGTGTTGGGAATTGAGCCAGCGGGGCAGCGACCATTTCGCTTTACCTTCAAACGTAGTGGCAAGAATCACCTATCAGACAAGGAAATTAAGAACGAAAAGAGAACATCATTTTCGTTGAGCAAAGTAGGCTGGAAATTCATGGTTGATCTAGTCAACGATGGGAAAGCGGCTCGTTACCCTTGGCAAAACGATTCCCTCTATTTATGGCATTTAGGAAGAAGGTTTTTGAAAGAATTGTGGGAAAAGGAGAAAATGCTGGTAACCAGCATTTTCTCCTTTCCCCACAATTCTTTGAAACACCTTGCAAAGACAAATTTAAACTACTTTTTATTTTTCTTCTGTAAAGGTTTTTAATATGGAAGTCTAAAATTTTGTTGTCTGGTAAAGAGTTGAAATGAAACCTTAGAATGTCAAGCTGAGCTAAACTCGGCATGACTAAAATTCTCGGGGAAAAAAATTGATTGATGAAACAATGGCATGGTGATAAGGTTCATTTCTCATTCGCCGCTCACCATTGCTTCGAAGATCAGTTTGTCTTTTTTTGCTGGAAAGAAAGCAAGAGCATCGAGAGCATGGTGCTAACGTTTATCTCTTTCACTGCCAATGTTGCCGTAGACATCTTTTGCAGATGGTGTTGATCAAGATCTGATTTTGGATCTATGTCATCCGCCACCTGATACTAATCTTTGACCAAAATCAGCTTCAAAAGCAACGAAAATATACTTTCAGACCTCGAGAGATGTAAAATCCGGTTATTTGGCAGGTAACGAAATAAAGAATGATACTAACGCGTTGCTTTGCTTAAAGAAACCACGGGAATGCATAATATACGATCGTGAACGACATAAAATTCCCAGCTAATCTCGTATAATCGCTCACTAAACAATCCCGTGTGTTAAAGACCTTGAGGAAGTAGGCCATTGAAAACTGCGGGAAAACTTTAAAAAGGATAAAATGGTGGTAACCAAATGCTTTGACTTTGATTGAATCTAAAAGTTTGTCGTTAGGTGAAGGGATGAAGAAAGTTTAGGAAGGTGAAGGATGAAATGTCAGACTGCCGTGTAAGTTGAAATGGTGTCTGATATGAAGTAACGTCAGTCGACCAGTCATCGCACGTTGCCGGGGCTGTATTTCTCATTATCTTGGAAACTGCAAACCTTCTTGAATACTTAAATGCGTGTTGTATCACAAAAACTGTGCTATATTCGCCATCAGTTTAAAATAAACACTATACTTGAACTAGTATACTGTTTATTTTAAATTTGAATTTAACTAGCTTAGATGGAATTACTGTGCCTGTCTATTTATGCGTATTGAACCTACAAGATAACAACAAAAAGTGTTCGGTGTTTGGATCCGCATCTTACAGGTTCC
Source organism: Tridacna gigas (assembly GCA_945859785.2). Taxonomy (NCBI): domain Eukaryota; kingdom Metazoa; phylum Mollusca; class Bivalvia; order Cardiida; family Cardiidae; genus Tridacna; species Tridacna gigas. The sequence continues at coordinate 27,593,731 of OX244036.2, read as the reverse complement.
ATATTTTAGAAGAAAAGTAGTCCCTGCACTGTCATCTTTATTTTTGCTTCTTTTTTTTTTCAAATTAAAGAGAATCGACGAAAAAAAACATATCAAGGATTATCACCTGTGCATTAAATTTTAACGTGTAGATAGATATGTTAATATATGTAAGCTTGGGTAAAAGATGTAGACGCGTACGACTTTTCTCAACCAACATTTTTTCGGCTGCAACATGAATCTATTATCATCACAAAAACAGTCTTTCATTCTGTCCCAGGGGCATTTTGGCATTAGGTAGTCGGCATTTTACACAAAGATAACTTGAGCTATAGCCGTCTTTGGCATTTATATTGAAGTGAAGTATAAATTATATCCACGTCCTAACGGAAAAATTAGCGACTTGCCGTTCGCTTCTAAAAACGCTGTTGGCGGTTACACCTATCGTACTGCAAGCTCAGTAAGTCAAACGCTATATATTCTGGCACAATATTCTTGCACATTGCTGTGTAAAAAAGGTAGCTGCGAGAATGTATCACCACCTTTCTGAAGATGGAGGGGACGTCACGTCATCATGGTCATGTCGGCTAATTAGAAATGTGTAAACTTGTGTCGTGACCAAACGCGGGGTAAAATTTGGACAAACAACCTTCCAAACCTCCCCCCCCCCCCATGCCATCATTTCAGATGTAGGGCGGTGAAGTCAATAAGCAACTTCTCTTGCTGTAATCCGGAGGAATTTCCACCAGAAAACACGAGTCAAAATTAAAAAAAAAAAACATAACAAGATCCAAGAATCCAGCAAAGATTAGACTAGATGCTGTTTTTACCAAATTCCAAACATCGTAAATCAAGCTTAAGCTATGTATAAAACCATGTTCTTCAGCCTAACCTTGATTTACTCTGTAAAACCAAGCAAACTTCTGTAAAACCTAGCAAAGTTCTGCCTTGCATCACACAGGTTAGGTTTCTCAATGCTCCACAGCATATTTCAAGAAGTAGTCTGAGGGATTCTTCTTACTTTAAACCTTGTTTTAGTATACAGTAAAAAAGTAATTATTGGTATGTTTAGAAATCTACAAAAATCATCAGATTTTTCCTTAATGAATGTAGATACCATAGATTTATTTTTTTCTCTTTGCAGACTGAACCAAGATGGCTGCCCGTTTGAAGGTGTTGTTTGTGACCTCACTTTGCTGGGTGCTGACCTGCTGCAAAGGTATCCCTTCATGTATTTGTTGAATATTTATTTTCAACTAGCTTGTTTCACCCTATACAAGATGATGAAATGTTGGACTCAATCCATACTGAAAGCATTTGCAGATAACTATGGCATAAATGATGGTTGTTTACTTCCATAGCACAGAAAACATTGTTGGAAAAGGAGAAAATGCTGGTTACTAGCATTTTCCTTTGCCCACCATTTGTTCAAAAGGCTTCTCCATCAGGGTTGTTAAAACTCAAGATTGTGCATTAAAGGGTTCATGGGCCAAATGAAGAGGGTTGTAGGTTCTTTCCTTATCTAGTTCTAACCTATGGCTACAGATTTGTTACCAGTGCTATTGATTCATAAGAGAGGGGACAATTGAACAATAACTTTGAAAAGATATGGAATGTTTATGAAACAAATGTACTCAAGACTAATTTCCTCAAATATTTAAACCCTCTTACCACACAGTCCCTAGTTTTAACGACCCTGAGGAAGAAGCCTTTTGAAAACATTTTCCCCAAAATTACCTTTTAAATAGCAAAATTTTGTTTTATACTATTGGCTTGAAAGTTTCATGTAACTTATTTAGGAGATAAAGGGTTATCCAGTAAGAGAGAGGAATGAATCCTTTAACAATGACCATCATCAGTCCTTTGAAACAATCTGGTGTTGCTTAGAATGAAAGCAGTGAGTCCTGGGTTTCAGACCCTGTACATAACATTCCTTCACTCAGCAAGATATATGAACTGAAGCAGGAAAGTTAAATGAGCCATGCTGTGGCAAAAGGGGGCTTATTGCATGTCTGTAATACACTATACCAAACAAACCATCATGTAATTATGGATCCATAATAGCCACTTTTTTAACAACTGACTCAATCAATACAAAGACTTTTCCTTGGACATACAGAAAATTGACCAATAGCAAAATGTTTTGGCCCAGTTCAGCCTGTGTGGGCTGTGTAGGCTTACCAGGATCACTAATTTTCGCAGATGCATCAAGCCCCCTTTTCACAGAGCATGGCTCATTTTAATGTATTGGAGAAGCACTTATTTTTTATATAAGATTTTTTTTTTTTTGTTACAGTGATGAACATTCACATAGATGGACAGACAAAAGTTTGTGGCTCAACACATACTGTTATGAAAGAGTCTCAGGCCACGATTGTTGCTATGGGCAACATCCCTGGTGCATCCTGCTCACTGAAATTCACTACGGCAGACACCACAGGGGTGTGCAACGTGTGCTTTGCTTTTGAAAAGTATGCATATTTCAACTCGACACTAGCTAGTCTATCAATAAGATCTGGACCACTGTCAAAGGTATGTGAACTAATCATTGACTTTTTTGTTTGATGTCTATTTCCATACCAAATGATGTAGACCAGGGGGTTGCTGGTTTGAATCCCCAGCTTAGCCAATTTCTTTCCAAGGATCGATGATAGTGATTGTAACAGGATTCATCCCTGTCTCGCCCTTGATCATTTTTTCAACAATGGTAATGTTAGAAAGCAGCTAAGTGGCTAGGGAAGACAATTTTGCGAGGTACTGGTAAAAGAAACTCTAGGAATTCATGGATAGGTGCATTGCCCACTACTGCACGACTAAAATAATGTTGAAAATGGTGTTAAACACCATACAAACAAACCAGATGAAATGCTCCTATGTTTTTGACCCCGAAAAGGGAGCTTTTGAAAACATTGGTGGAAAAGGAGAAAATTGTAGTAACCAGCATTTTCTCCTTTTTCCCACAATTTTTTAACCCTTTACCACACAATCCCGAGTTTTAACGACCCTAGAAAAGAGGCCTTTGGAAGACATTGTGGGAAAAGGAGAAAATGCTGGTAACCAGCATTTTCTCCTTTTCGCACAATGTTTTCAACATTTCGATTGTAAATTTCAATTTTTGAGTCAGGTTTGTTTTGTTGTCTGCAAAAGCTTTCAATTTGGACAAGTCTAAAATTTTTTTGTTCGATAAAGTGTCAGTCAAATCCTTTAGTGACAAATCTGGTTATTTGATTGATTGATTGATTGAATGGTGTTTTACGCCACTTTCAACAATTTTTCAGTCATATCACGGTGACAGCTCACATATTCACGTATTTCCTGGGTTTCACCAGTATTAGGCTAGGGCTCTGAAGTGTCTTTCCGAAGGACACTCCCGCAAAAAAACCAGTGGATCCAGTGAGGCTCAAACCCAGGGCCTCCACTTTACCATTGAGCCAAGCAGGACCCCTCTCATTATTTGAGCCACATTGAATTTGTTGTCTGCAACATGGAAAAGTCCCCTTTACCAAGCAACAAAATTCTAGACATGTTCAACTTAAGACAGTTGCAGACGACAAATTGAATGGGGCTCAAGTGATAGACTTTGTTTTTGACAAGGAAGAAAACATTGTGGAAAAAGGAGAAAATGCTGGTTACCAGCATTTTTTCCTTTTTCCACAATGTTTTCATAAGGTTTTCCACCCATGGTTGTTAAAACAAGGGATTGTTTGGTAAAGGGCTTAGGTTGAGAGCAGTCTGCACATTGTACAAACTTACAGTGTGATCTTGTTGCAACACCATGTGTGCTTATGATTTCATTCTTATTGATTGAAAGGTGTTTCGTGCAGCTTTCGTCATCATATCACAGCAACAAAGTGCTTTCTCATTTTTGTCCTGGTTGTCACCAGTACTAGGCCAGGGCTCTAAAGTGTCTTGCCCAAGGACATGCTCAGGTAAAACTTAGATCCTCAATTAGGATTGAATCTGGAGCCTCCAGCTTTCAAATCCTGCACCTTCACCAAAGAGCCACACAGGACCCTAAAATTTTCATTCTTAACTATTTGAACCAAGTATCTTAACCCTCGGGCTGCTAATAACAACTTAAGGACCTGTACAGAATGTGCAGTCTGATCTTGGACCTACACTGTCCGTTAAGAAGATACTGTTTCACCAAAAAATAGCTTTCAAACACTATGTTCAGGGTTTTACTACTGACTTGAAAGTTTTATTTAACTCTTTACCAAACGATAAAACTTTAGACTTGTCAAAATTGAAAGCATTTGCAGACAATAGTTTAAAGGTGGCTCAAATGAAAAAAATGTCCTAGATAGGGTAGAAAACATTGTGAGAAAAGGAGAAAATGCAGGTTTCTAGAATGTTTTCAAAGGCCTTCTGTTTCAGGGCCATTAAAACTTGGGATTGTGTGGTAAAGGTTAACTTATTTTGCAGGTTAAGGGTTAATCTGCAACTGGATTGTAGTTTTTTAACTTGACAGATGCCAAATGTATGGTTCCTATTACTGTTAAACTAACAACAAAGTTTTGGACTCATTCATATTCAAAGCATTTGCAAACAAGTGACAAAGGCCCAGATGTTGAGATATGTCTTTGATAATGTAGAAAATTGTGTGAGAAAAGAATAAAATGTGGCTACCACTATTTTCTTCTCTTCCCACAATGTTTCAGAAGCCTTCTTCCTCAGGGTTATTCAAACTTGGGATTGTGTGGTAAAGAGTTAAAGGAATGGAAAGTGATTGTGGTTCAAGAAGTATGGAAAATGTAGGAAAAGGAGCCATTGCTTACTTGTTGCAAGCAATTGCTCCTTTTATCATAGTTTTTTCAAGTGGTCAACAATAGAGGCATGAAGTTGTATTTGTACTGTATTGGTATAAATTGGCAGAACCAGAGTCAGGAATGTAACAGTATCACCTCTGTTTTAGCTCATAGACAGCACAGATGAGTTTATGACTACCTCTGTTTGCACTCAAGCTGCCTCAATGAACATGACCTTGACGCACGATCCAGCTTATGCATATGACCCCAAGGAGCCTGGCTACAAGTTTGTGTTGGATGTGTACAACGAATGTGGATATCGCGGACAGTCAAAGAGTCTAAGCTTTGATGACGTTGTTGACCATGCTAAAGGTATTTCAACTCTGGAAAAGTTGCAGCAGACAAAATTTGAAAGACATCCATGTTGAAATCTGGATTATTGGCATTAATCAAAGTGTGATCAATAGAAATAACATCATATTATGGCATAAGAAACAAGAAATATCTTTTTGAAAAAAGAGGCATTTGGCATAAATTTGCCAGCAAATAGGCAGGGGCCCTTAAATAAACTTCTCTATATTTTTGACCAATCACAAGTTTCTATTCATTCATCTGTTATCAGTACCGAAAAGTAGGTCCAAAGCCAGCACATTCAGCTACACAGAAAAATTAGTTTGCTAAATTAGTTTGATAGATAGAAATAATATCATATTGTGGCATTAGAAGAATTATTCATTATGACAAAAGCTACTATGTTAACACTTTACCAAACGACATATTTTTAGACTAGTCCAAATTGAAAGCATTTGCAGAAGACAAAATAATTGTAACTAAAAAACTGAAATTTGTTTTGGGAAGGTTAGAAACATTGTGGGAAAAGGAGAAAATGCTGGTTACCAGCATTTTCTCCTATTCCCACAATGTTTTCAAAAGGCTTCTTTTTCAGGGTCGTTAAAAGTCAGGATTGTGTGGTAAAGAGTTAATCCTTTACTAAACAACAAAATACTAGACTTGTACAAATTAGAAGCATGTGCAGATGACACATAAAATGCAGCTCAAATTAAGAAATTTTGCTTAATAAAGGTTGAAAATACCATGGTAACCAACATTTTTCTCCTTTTGCTACTATGTTATTTAAAGCCTTTTTTTCTCAAGGTCGTTAAAACACGGTATTGTATGGTAAAGGGTCAACAGGCATTGAACTAATTAAGTTTAAGAACTCAGAATTTTGTTCTTGTCTAAATTTCAGACGGAAAGATTATTCCAACTGTATTGTTTAATAATGACATATTCAAATAATACAAGCATCCAGTACATGAAAGTTGATGAAAGTTAAGTATTCTACCAAGAATTATAATGGGGAGGGTAAAATTATCCCATTAATGTGCAGAAATATGTGATATTTTCAAAAAGGCACTCAAGACTCTCCCTTAACCCTTTACCAAACAATCCTGTGTTTTAACCACCCTAAGGAAGAAGCCTTTCGAAAAACATTGTGGGAAAAGGAGAAAATGCTCGTAACCAGCATTTCCTCCATTTCCCACAATGTTTTCTTTCCTATCAGAGAGAAATCTCACCATTTGAACAAGAATTATTTTGTGGTATGCAAATCTTTTGAATTTGGATCAGTCTAAAATTTTGTAGTTTGGTAAAGGGTTAAATCAGTATGAAATGGAAGTCGCACTTGTGTACATATGATGGGACATTTTTTCTCATTCAGTGGGATTATATCCCAGAATGCCTACTTAGTTAGAACCCTGAAAACTTCTGATTTCAGGTTATCACCATGGAGAAGAGAAGACAAATCGTGAGACTCAAACAGTGGTAACTGGAGTAGTTGTTGGAGTTTGTTTAGCTTGTGTCTTCCTGATTATACTGCTTATAGCCTACTGCTATGTCAAGAATAGCCCGAATAGAGGAACTTCTAAAAGTGCTGGCATGCCAAGAGGTAGGGACAATACTGTATTTTAACCATAGGGGTCTTGTACCATTTGTTCTTTTTCCTCATTCCCCTTAAGTATGCAGAGAAAAATCTTCACCAGTAAAAAACTTCCCTTGTGCATATCTAAATCTATATTTACTCATTAACCCTTAACTTAAGCTGCAATATGAATTAAACTAAAGAATTCCTGCCAGTAGTGAAAACCCATAGTTTACGATTTAAAAATTTTGCTTGTTGAGGTAATCTAATCGTAGATCCAAGATCAGACTGCACATTCTACTGCACATTCTGTGCAGTCTGATCGTGATCTACAATGTCTGCCAAAGGTCATTGCAATACACTTAACAGCGTAAGGGTTAAGTGATATTGCGACACACAGGCCATACGACATGAGGATCAAAGGCTCTTGTTTTTTTTTTTTTACGAACTTTGCCCCTCTATAACCTTGTGTTATAAACGACTTTTTTAGACAAGGTGTCCAACTGATTTATCTGCTGAATATGGTGCTCAGTATTTTTTACATTCTTCTAAAATGGAATGAAAAAAGTTGTTACTTTAATTGTGTTCTTTGGTAATTAATCTTCAATTTGGCAAGTAAGATGGAACCAGTGGATAAATACCCTTTACCATACAATCCTGAGTTTTAATGACCCTGAGGAAGCAGCCTTATGTAGACAATGTAGGAAAAGAAGAAAATGCTGGTATGTTTTCTACCCTGTCCACTACACAATCATCATTTAAGCTAGATGATTTGTCAGCTGCAATTGCTTTCAACTTGATCTAACAAACAAAAACAAGTGAATGTATATACAGTAGAATTTCGTTAGTTCGCACATCATTTATTCGAAGCTATGTGTTCGTTTGTATGCTATCTTTGGTCCCGATATATATCCTTCTTTATCATTGATAAATTCCTCTGAATTCTTCGAATGTCAATGGTCCATAGTTCATAGTGTAGTTCATGACCCAAAAGTAGTTTTTGAACACAAACTCCTACCTTTAATTGGTATACAACTAACCTGCTTGCAAACTTGTGAAGGTGTGAAAACCTGTGACCAACCTTGATTTTCACACCTGTTTATTGACGATGTCTGTTGGTATCATTTAGTCGTTAACTGCAAGCAAATGGAATTAAAGGCATTTTTTGGTAAGCAAATGTAATTAAAGGCGTTATTTAGTTTGTCACATCAATTTATCAATCATAACGACAATTATAATTCTGAAATTCCATATAATATCCGACAAGGCATAAATGGATAACGGTCTGCCATTACTAGAGAGACTGGAAAACACCTTATGACTGGAAAACCTAGGAAAATGCTGAAAAAAGTTGGAAAACACCCAAAATTTAGCAAAATACTTATTGAAAGGGGAAGGGGGTCGAAAGGATGGGGTTTTGTGTTAAACGGGTATTGGGGAAGGAAGTTATCAACCTATACTTGCAGAAAAATACCATTGATACTAACCTCATCCTTTTCAATTTTTAAAGCCAAAAATCATCGCGTAGCCCCAAAAAATTTGGAAAAAAAGCAAACCATATAGGTGGAGGGGTAAGGGTTATCTGGTCATTAGGGATATGGGGTATTATCTTTTACTCGCCTAAACCACCTAAGTATGCCGGAAAACACCATTAGGTGTTTTTCAGTCTTTCTACTAGCAACCTGGTCTGAAGTCCTCTGAGTGATTTGATCTCTAGAAGAGAAATCACTTCAATGGAATTCCACAAATGCAAAAACAGAGGATTAATTTGTTTTGTGTGTTTATCATGATAAACATGTATTTATAGGTGGATGAAAAATAAAGATAAGTAAGCTTTCTTGTTTTGGATGGTCATATGAGGTTACCCCCAATTAGGAAGCTTGCCCTGATGTTTTTTTTTTTAAATGTGTCTTTGCTAGGTGAGCGGAGAAACAATCACAAAAATTACATCAGATCAAGCCTCAGGTTGAAGGAATGGGAGATATACATATATTAATAGGTACTAGTTCAGGGTACTGCAAGACATGCTGTGTAAATCTTATTGTCTATTTCCGTATATATATGGCACTGAAAATAACTGAATACAGTCAAACTTTTTGGTTCATACTATGTTTAGTTGAATAAAACACTCAGGTCTTTTGCGATACAAACTACCAAGGTTTTATTGTATTATGTTACTTTGTTTTCTCAGTAGGGGCCAAGAAGAGTATGGAAGTAAGAGCTGAACCAGGTACTAACAAACCTGATGTAGAGATGGTGGCATACAAGTCTAAAGGTAGTGTCTAATTGTACCCATTACTTCAACTTTTACTGTGTAATTCACAACTACAGTTGCCTATGCGTCCAATGTAGATCAGGATATGGCTGCACAAAATGTTACTTTTACTTTATAAGCATTCTTTTCTTTGTATTTCATATTAAACTTTCCAAAAATTTTATCATTTCAGAATAAACTCTTTTGTATGCTCCTTTACATTTTTGAAAATATATGAATGCTTGGAGACGGGACATAATATTACTACATGCTATCTACGAAATGCAAGAACATTGTCATGATACTTTTGGAATTGAACAGGTAGCTTTGTGAGTGCTATGTGTCCAGTGCTTGGGTTAACTCTTTAATACACAATCCCGAGTTTTAACGACCCCAAGGTGAGGGACCTTTGAAAAGAATGTGGGAAAACGAGAAAATGCTTGTAACCTACAAATGATTTGAACTTGGACAAGTCTAAAATTTTGTCGTTTGGTTAAGAGTTGATGACCCTTGTATTGCGTGTAACTTGTTTACCCTTCACCAAACACTCATGTGTTTTAAAGACCCTGAAGAAGAAAGCTTTTGAAAACAATGTGAGAAAAGGAGAATTGCTTGTAACAAGCAATTCTCCTTTTCCCACAATGTTTTCTACCCTATCAGTGTACTTCAGTTGACTTTTTCAAATTTGAAATAAATCTTCTGCAGATGCTTTTCAATTTGGTAGAGTCCAATCAGCCCAAGATGGAAGTAGCCAAGCCCATTTGCTCAGTCTGTAACATGAAGGGCATGACACATAGGATTTACTGGTTCAATTTCTAGTCCAACCAAATTCTTTCCGATTGATGATATTCATAGTGACAGGATTCATTTCATGCTCGCCACTGAACATTATTTTGCTGATGTTTATATGGAAAAGTTTGTTTGGCTTGGAATCTTGTGGTTGGTACTGGTGAAAAAAACTCTAGGATGGGTAGGTGTACTGGCTGCCACAGCATAACTGAACTACTGTTGAAAAAGGCTAAAGCAACCAAAGAAACAAATGAAATGATAGTAAGTTTATTTTCTCATCTTTTGTGTTTGTTTCAATAGAAGCAGATCGTCCAGAAGGGAAGCCATTGCTGACTGGCGCAGCTGCAGGTATGGTCTAAATCTTATTAATCTCTAATCCATTTGGTACAGCAGAATATCAATAGTTCAAGTTTGACTAAAACTAAGTAATTCAGATAATCAGTATATTCAAATTATCCTAATGTCACTTGACACTTCATTGTGTGTCTAAAGGATTGATTGACATGATACATTTATTAAGTGCAAGACAATTTTTCCAAGAAAACAGTTCAGAAGCAGTTCTGATTGCTCGTATACACCATAATTTAAGTTCAAATGATATTAAGTCCAACCTGTTGTGAATTTGAATGATTGAGATTTTGCTGTGCAGTATATTGTTATCTTAACTTTCTCTGTGGTGTTACATAAGGAGATATTAATTTACCTACGAGCTGTAATCTCAGTCATGTAATATCAGAGACTGAACTGATAGAATTTGATTATTTATAAAAAAAAAAAAAGTTTGATTTGCTAATTACAGACTTTGCTAAATTGAAAGCGTCTGCAGACACCTGATTAAGTTTAACACAATGGATGAGGTTTGTCTTTGAAAGGATAGAAGACATTTAGGGAAAAGGAGGAAATTTCGTCAGGGTTGTTAGAACATGAGATTGTCCAGAAGAGAATGATTATTCAGAAATTACAGCTTATCATTAATCTTTTACATGTTATCAATTGTTACCCAAAAAAGTGTTGAATAGCTGTTGTTAACCCTTTACCCAACAATCCCAAGTTTGAAAGACCCAAGGACATAGCCTAATGAAAACATTGTGAGGAAAGGAGAAAATGCTGGTAACCAGCATTTTCTCCATTCCCACAATGTTTTCTATCCTTTCAGAGACAAATTTCAACAATTTGTCCATCTTTAATTTGTCGGTAAAGAGTTAAGATATTTGTGTAGCAACCTCTCATACTTCTTATACTTGTACCACTACATTACCTGTCATTCATGCTAAATTATCCTAACTGTTGATGAGATATAAAGCAACATTCATTCATTTACTCACTCATTTGTTCCTTCATTCATTCATTTGATAAAATATTTTCCAGGAAAAAGTTCTAAACCAGAAATTAGATTTAAGTTCATTTAGTAAGACTAGCTACAAAACAGTTTCTTCAAATGAGCCTTGCTTTTGACCCATGGCATTTTGACCCTTGGCACAAAAAGCTTATTGTCGGCTATTCTTATGGACAGTTTAGATCAAGATCAAACTGCACACAAGGTGTAGTCTGACCTGTGATTCACATTGTCAAATATTTCTTGAGATATTTTTCCAAAACAGCCTAAATATTTAGAAGTGTTTCAGTCTTTCCATGACTTGAATAATCCTACGCAGGTACTTTCTAAGTGTTATTTCTTGTTGCCCTCTCATTAGTGAGTCAAGCCTGGTAGCACAGTTGGTAGCATACAAGACTTGAGGGTTTCTTTGAAACCCCAGCTTGGCCAGTTTCTTTCCAAGGATTGATGATACTCAATTTCTTTTTAGAACTGGCTGCCACAATATAACTGAAATAATGCTGAACATGGTCTTAAACACCATACAAACAATCTCATTACTGGATTGAGGATATATACTTTCAAAACTACCGCCTTATTTTACTAAATGGTTTTGTTTGTTCAGTTTTCAATCAGCCATTAACTCAAAAATAATTGATCAGTACATGAACAAGCTAGTACAAAAACTCATGTAACAGAATACAAAGCAGAGGTCAAAATTATATTGTCTGATAAGGAGTATGCTGATTGAAAGTGCCAATTATTTGGTACCCATAGGGTTGATTAACTCTTCATTTTGAGGCATCTGCAGGAAAGACTTTTAAAATAGATAAAAAAGACAACATGACAGTATGCCTATTGAACATGTAGTTAAACCTTTACCTCCTTTACATGTAGTTAAACCTTTACAACCCTGTGTTTTAACAAAACCAATAAAAAGAGCCTCTAAAAACATTGTGGTAACCAGCATTTTCTCCTTTCCCCACAATGTATTCTACCCTTTCAAAGAGAAATCCATCATTTGAGCTGGATTTAATTGCATTAATATGGACGAGACTACAATTTTGTGATTTGGTAAAGAGTTAAAACACATTACCACCTGCAGACAATGTCTTGCTCATTACCTTTATAAAGTTTCTGGCAAAATCAGAAAGCTTCTGTCAATGAGAAATGTTTGCTTTTGACAGAGTTTTCACATGAATTAATTTACTGAAACTTGGTCAATTTGATAATCCTCACTTTACAAGGATGTTTTCAAACTTGTCACTTGCAAATGTGTCTGAAGGGGTTATCCCTTTACCACAAAATCTGGACTTTTAATGACCCTGAGAAAGAAGCCATTTGAAAACATCATGGGAAAGGGAGAAAATGCTGGCAACCAGCATTTTCTCCTTTTCCTGCCGGGTTTTCAACCCTATCAAACACATTCCATCATTTGAGCCACATTAAATTGCTGTCTGCAAATGCTTTCAGTTTGGACAAGTCTACATTTTTGTCATCTGGTAAAGAGTTATGAATGTTTGCTTTTTTTTGGGACAATTTTTTTTACCTTAATGCTTTTGATAAAAAGGATATCAGATTTGCTTAAACTATGTTTGGAAGTGGAGGCAAAATGAAAAAGTATTATAAAAAAATCGAGAATTGACTGGTTCCCAGCATTGCCAGATGGAATCCCAGAAACAATTCGATTACATGTATTACATGTATACTGTCCAAGTGAAATGAATACAATACTAAATGAATGGCATAAAACAATTTTAACCCTTTACCAGATGGTAGGACTGTAACCCAAAATGAAAGCATTTGCAGATGGCAATTCAAATGTGGCTCAAATTGAGGAATTTGTCTTTGATTAGGTAGAAAACATTGTGGGAAAAGGAGAAAATGCTGGTTACCAGTATTTTCTCCTTTTCCCACAATGGTTTCAAAAAGCTTCTTCCACAGATTCGGAAAAACACGGGATAGTTTGGTAAAGGGTTAAACAGTTAATATTTGAAGAAACATTGTGGTAGTCAAATAACCCCAAGGAAGAAGCCTTTTGAAAATATCTTGGGGAAACCAAGAAAATAATCAGGATTTTCTCCTCCCATCATGTCTTTCAATAAAAGACAGCATCCTGTAGAGACATTCGGTTGGCAGCTGTAAATGACTCTACTCTGTGAAAATAGTGCTTAATGCATCTGCAAAAAGTGTTGATTCATGTCAGCATGCACAGGCTGACATGCGTCGAAACTTTTTGCTATTTGTAAAATTTCTGGATGCCAAAGGACCATGGTACCACATGATGAAGTCGGTTGGTTGACAAAATGGATTTAATGGATCCATAATTATGTGATGACTTGCTTGGTATAATGTATCACATAGATACAGGAATTCTGAGGAATTGTTAAGTAAAATGCTGATGTAGGGATAGTCAATAAAACAGAGTGGAAAAAAGCAGAAATTGCGTAATGTGTTTCAACAGTTTTTAGCTCCACTGGCCAAAGGCCAGCGGGCTTATGTCATGGCCCGGTGTCCGTCGTGCGTGTGTGCGTCCGTGCGTGCGTGCGTGCGTCAGTCTGTCCGTCCATGCGTTAACTTTTATTTCAAACATCTTCTTCTCTGAAACTACCCATCCAATTTTCATGAAACTTCACAGAAATGATCCTGCCATGGTCCTCTTCAGAATTTCTTGAAAGAATTTGATTCCTTCAAAAACTCTGGTTGCCATGGCAACAAAACTGAAAAATATTGGAAATCTTTAAAAATCTTCTTGTCTGAAATCATAAGGCATAGGGCTACCAAATTTGGCATGTAGCTTTATGTAGTAGACCTCTATCATGTGTCTTGAAATTATAGCCCTGGGGTCAAAATTGGCTCTGCCCCAGGGGTCACAAGTTTTACATAGGCTTATATAGAGAAAACTTTAAAAATCTTCTTGTCTGAAACCATAAGGCATAGGGCTACCAAATTTGGCATGTAGCTTTATGTAGTAAACCTCTATCGCCTTTCTTGAAATTATAGCCCTGGGGTCAAAATTGGCTCTGCCCCAGGGGTCACAAGTTTTACACAGGCTTATATAGAGAAAACTTTAAAAATCTTCCTGTACCTAGCCATAAGGCCTAGAGCTACCAAATTTTGCATTTAGCTTGATCTAGTTGGGGTCTACCAAAAGTGCCCAAATTATAGTCCTAGGGTCAATTTGGCCTCATGCTTGCGGTGGGGGGGGGGGGTTCACAAGGTTTACATAGGCTTACATAGGGAAAACTTTTAAATCTTGGTGTACATAGCCATAAGGCTTAGGCTACCAAATTTTGCATAATTATAGCATTATCTAGTGGACAACTACAAAGAGGGCCCAAGTTACAGCCCTAGGATCAAGTTTGGCCCTGCACCAGGGGTCACAAGTTTTACATGGGTTTATGGAGTGAAAAGTTCAGAAACCGTCTTGTTACTAGCCATAACGCCAAGAACTCCCAAATTTGGCATGTTATTCTTCTAATACACATATTCCCCATTTAGTTCGACTGTAGCCCTGGGGTCAAAGTTTTATAAGGGCTTATATAGTGAAGACTTCTCTTCATGGTTTATATTTATAAGCCAGTGGAGCGATACAGGGCCATCATGGCCCTCTTGTTTCATTTGTCACAAAATTTTAAAATGGAGTGTATTTGAAAGATGTCAAAAAGGGGTCTCAGGGAGAAATTAAAGCGCTTATGTAGATATTGCTGAATCAGACTTCTACTTTGGTATTTTTTATCCACCATGGCCTCTGGTTTAGTTTGATTTTGTTTTCTTTCTTCTTTATTTGCAACTTTTGCTTTGGCTTTTTTCAACACCATGAGATGATGCTAATTAATGATTCACTGTTTTTATTGACACACTAATTTTTTGCACTATTAACAGCTTTTTCTTAGCAAAAATTAGAAAAAAAAAAAGTGAATGATAGGTGTTATGAATGAATGATCAATACATCTTGTATAGGTTGTCCTTAAAGTTTTTACTGGAGAGATTCAATGCAGGGGAGTTGAGTTTGTTTAATGTTCATTCAGACAATATTGAGATGCACATCACACTTTGAGTAAAGACTGGGTTACTCTTGGCTCACCAGAAATTCAGTTTCAGTCCTTGTTGGCAGTGCTGGTTATGTGCCTTTGTCCTGGGGCAAGGCAATATTTGTGCTGTAATGGATTGAATTACTTGGTTTAAAAAAAAAAGAACAGCACCGTGATGAATAAAAGATGCTTTGACAAAATACTTCTCAAGCTATATTTGACATGAGCATTTATGCCTCTGTATATTTTGACATTCTACTTCTAAGGAAATAAATCAAATCATAATTAAAGAAAAATGACATAAAGCAGTTCATAGTAATTCCTTGAGCTTTCCTGTGGATGCCCAACGCTGCGATTAAAAGAGGTATTTTACAGTTTCAAAGGACACATTACTTACTCTTTTTCTTAGACAAAACTTGTAGGACAAGTAAAATGAGTATATTATTTACATGCACAACATAAATTTTAGTGAAGAATAATGCTGATAGAATATTAATGTTCCGCCATTTATCTGGGCCCCCAGTACAATTAGAAATTATATACCGCACATACCATACATTCTCATGGGGGAGGATGGGTCAGGTTTAATTCAGTTATTACCTCCAATAACAAATTTGCAATGGATGCCTTTCAACCCTTGTAGTGCATAACAAGGATTTGGTTACTTCTGTGGTCAGTGCAGGTCAAAAGCAGACTGCACAGAATGTGCAGTCTGATTTTGGATCTACACTGCTGCTTTGCCAGTTTTTAGCTCCACTGGCCGAAGGCCAGCGGGCTTATGTCATGGCCCGATGTCCGTCGTGCGTCCGTCCGGTCGTCCGTCCGTCCGTCCGTCCGTCCGTGCGTTAACTTTTATTTCAAACATCTTCTTCTCTGAAACTACCCATCCGATTTTCACGAAACTTCACAGAAATGATCCTGACATGGTCCTCTTCAGAATTTCTTGAAAGAATTTGATTCCTTCAAAAACTCTGGTTGCCATGGCAACAAAACTGAAAAATATTGGAAATCTTTAAAAATCTTCTTGTCTGAAACCATAAGGCATAGGGCTACCAAATTTGGCATGTAGCTTTATGTAGTAGACCTCTATCAAGTTTCTTCAAATTATAGCCCTGGGGTCAAAATTGGCTCTGCCCCAGGGGTCACAAGTTTTACATAGGCTTATATAGAGAAAACTTTAAAAATCTTCTTGTCTGAAACCATAAGGCATAGGGCTACCAAATTTGGCATGTAGCTTTATGTAGTAGACCTCTATCATGTTTCTTTAAATTATAGCCCTGGGGTCAAAATTGGCTCTTCCCCAGGGGTCACAAGTTTTACATAGGCTTATATAGAGAAAACTTTAAAAATCTTCTTGTCTGAAACCATAAGGCATAGGGCTACCAAATTTGGCATGTAGCTTTATGTAGTAGACCTCTATCAAGTTTCTTCAAATTATAGCCCTGGGGTCAAAATTGGCTCTTCCCCAGGGGTCACAAGTTTTACATAGGCTTACATAGAGAAAACTTTAAAAATCTTCTTGTCTGAAACCATAAGGCATAGGGCTACCAAATTTGGCATGTAGCTTTATGTAGTAGACCTCTATCATGTTTCTTTAAATTATAGCCCTGGGGTCAAAATTGGCTCTTCCCCAGGGGTCACAAGTTTTACATAGGCTTATATAGAGAAAACTTTAAAAATCTTCTTGTCTGAAACCATAAGGCATAGGGCTACCAAATTTGGCATGTAGCTTTATGTAGTAGACCTCTATCATGTTTCTTGAAATTATAGCCCTGGGGTCAAAATTGGCTCTTCCCCAGGGGTCACAAGTTTTATACATAGGCTTATATAGAGAAAACTTTAAATATCTTCTTGTCTGAAACCATAAGGCCTAGAGCTACCAAATTTGGCATTTAGCTTGATCTAGTTGGAGTCTACCAAAAGTGTCCAAAGTATAGTCCTGGGGTCAATTTGGCCTCATACTTGGAGGGGGGGGTTCACAAGATTTACATAGGCTTACATAGGGAAAACTTTTAAATCTTGGTGTACATAGCCATAAGGCTTAGGCTACCAAATTTTGCATATAATTATAGCATTATTTAGTGGACAGTTACAAAGAGGGCCCAAGTTACAGCTCTAGGATCAAGTTTGGCCCTGCACCAGGGATCACAAGTTTTACATGGGTTTATGGAGTGAAAAGTTCAGAAACCATCTTGTTACCAGCCATAAGGCCAAGAACTCCCACATTTGGCATGTTATTCTTCTAATACAATATTCCCCATTTAGTCAGACTGTAGCCCTGGGGTCAAAGTTTTATAAGGGCTTATATAGTGAAGACTTTTCTTCGTGGTTTATATTTATAAGCCAGTGGAGCGATACAGGGCCATCATGGCCCTCTTGTTTTACAAAAATATCTTTGGAATGACACTATCTGCATCTTTAGCTCTGATAGGGTTAAAGTATCATGGTAAAATACAGATAGCCATCATGAACTGGGTAAAATACAGTTAGCCATCATGAACTGGGTAAAATACAGATAGCCATCATAAACTGGGTAAAATACAGATAGCCATTATGAATTGACATCTAATAAATTAATACCTTTGACAACACTTTGGCAAACGGAGAATTTTCGCTTGCTACAAATAAGTTCTTCATTTGCTACCAAAAAAGGGGTTAGAAGCATGAAATAGATAGAATATTTGTTTTTTTCGGTGTAAGATCGAAATTTATTTAATCTCGTAAACATCATGTGTTAAAATTTTCACTCTTGGCTGTGCCACTTGTGAAAATATTACCAAAAATGTTCACTTGATGAAAAAATTTTGATCTTTCACCGAAAAAACAACTTTCCCTATATGTTCACAATGCTGTTGCCTCTAAAAGGTTTTCTATTATTCCAATTACCTTGAATACCTATCTATCATTGTTTGGTTTGGGTGTTTGTAAACTTTTTCCTTTATATTCTTTTCTTTTTTATGTGCTAACCCTATAGAAGGCGGAAAGTAGAGCTGCTGTTTGGCTACTGAACAGAGGAGAGGCTAAAAACATCATCAGGAAACTTAGAGAAAAAAGCTTTCAGAAACATTACGGCATCTATAAAGACTGTGACTGGAATGATCATAATTCAAGGAGTGTTTATGACCATTCACCAAGCAATTACATGCTCTACCAACCATAAAGTAAAAGGGCTTTTGAAAACATTGTGGGAAAGGGAGAAAAAGTTGGTAATCAGCATTTTCTCCTTTTCCCATAATGTGTTCTATCCTTTTTAGGACAAATCTCCGCAATAGAGCCATAATTAATTTATGGTCTGCAAATGCTTTCAACTTGGATGAGACTAAAATTTTGTTGTTTGGTGAAGGGTTAAAGGAAATTGATTTTAGGATAATAGTGATATTTTGAGGATATTCAATATTCATGAATATGCAAATATCAGCTCATGAATATGCAAAGATGTGAAGATGATACTCTTTATGTTGTGTGTCTTTTTGATGAAACTAGGATACCTTTTTTTTTTTAAATTTAAAAAAACCATGTAATGTTTAAACAAATATTCGGAGACACTGTATAGCAGCTTTTGCCTATCTTACCTTAATATTTGAGCCATGCTCTGGCAAAAGGAGGCTTAATGCATCTCCATTATGCATAATACCAAGAAAGACGTCGCATAGTTAGGGATCCTTAAAATTCATTATGTCTAACAACCGACTGTATCATAAGGTAGACTGGTCCTTTTCACATACAGAAAATTGACCAGTAGCGAAAAGTTTCGGACCAGGTCAGCCTGTGCGAACTACCCAGGCTGACCTGGGCCAATACTTTTTGCAGATGCATTAAGCCCCTTTTTCACAGAGCATGGCTCATATGTTATAGCTTTGATGCTGTACTAATAAGATTAATATTCACCTTTTAACAAATAATCCCTAAATTTTATAATGAAGACTTTTGCAAATATGGTATGAAAGGAAAAAATTGCTTGTTACAAGCAATTGCTTCTTTTTCCACAATACTTTTACTCTTTGGAGAATCTGGGCTCATTTGTACTCATTTCCAACCCTGAGAGTGCTTAAAACCCTTTACTGCACAATGATGCCTTTTAACGCCCCTGGGAAAGAAGCCTTTTGAAAACATTGTGGGAAAAGGAGAAAATGCTGGTAACCAGTATTTTCTCCTTTTCCCACAATGTTTTCTTTCCTATCAAAGAAAAATTGTGCCATTTGAGCCACATTGAAATTGTCGTCTGCAAGTTCTTTCAATTTGGGCAAGGCTAAAATTTTGTCGTCTGGTAATGGGTTAATATAATTAAATCAACATTTTAGGCAGTACAATGCACCAAGTTATTGCAATTTCATGGCCTGTCTATCACAAAATATGTATATCACAAGACTTTAAACAGTGTTGACCTGAGATGAGACTGTAAAGTTAGTGCAATCTGATCTTGATCTATACTGTTCAAGCAAATGAAGATTTTTGGGTAATCAGGGGAAGATGGTAAAAATAGACCAGAATCCTTGCAAGAATAATGTTATGCTATTTTAACCCTTTACCTAACGACAAAATTTTAGACTGGTCCGTTTCAAAGCATTTGCAGACAACTGGTTAAATGTTGCGCAGATAATGAAATTTGTCTTTGAAAGGTTAGAAAACATTGTGGGAATAGGAGAAAATGCTGGTTACTAGGATTTTTTCCTTTTCCCCAGTTTTTTTTAAAAGTCCTTTTCTTGGGAGTCATTAAATCTTGGGATTGTGTGGTAAAGGGTTTACCTTTTACCCCAAAATCCCTATTTTTAAAACCCTTTACAGAGAAAACGTAGGAAAACATGGGAAAAGGAGAAAATGCTTGTAGCTTGTATTTCCTCATTTTTTTTTCCACTCTCTTTTCTACCCTCTCAGAGACAAATTTTATCAAATGAACCTCATTTAAATTTTGATTTGTTGGTAGCTAAAGCTTACAAGTTGGACAGCTCTAACATTCTGTCATCTGGTAAAGTGTTGATCCTTTTCCAGATGTATTTACTTCCCCCCCCCCCCCCCCCCCCCCCCATCTACAGTAGATATTTTTTGAAATCACTGCAACAAATGGAGAGCTTGAGGTTTTCTAATGCTTTCCTTGAGGTAATTGGTTTGTTTGCTGTTTATTTTCTAACCATTATAGCCAGTGTTTACTTGAACACTTTAGACCTGCTTTTCCTTACATCGAGCTTGAACAGCATTATGCACTTAGCCAAGGCAGTAATTTTAGCCATGCTCTTGAAGAAGGGGGCATAATGTATCTCTGTCATCACACAATTACAAATCCATACAAACCATTTTGTCTAGCAACTAGCAGCTGACTGAATCCTGAGATAGAATGGTCCTTTGACCCGCAGAAAATTAACCAATAGCAAAAAAGTTTTGGCCCAGGTCAGCCTGCGCAGACAGCGCAGGCTGACCTGGGTCAATACTTTTTGCAGATGCATTGAGCACCCTTTTCACAGAGCATGGCTCATTCATATTTCCACATTTGCAAAGTGATGATTTGTATTTTTCATTTTTTGGGAAAATGGTACATTTGGAATTGATGATTGCATGTGTAGCAAGACAGATGACTTATTTTTAGTTATACATATTTTATATGAGTACCAGTGGGTTTTGAGTTTGAATCTCAAGAGCTAACATCATGGTTGCCTTGTCCATTGAAAAGCTTGAGCCATGCTGTGGCCCAAACGGGTTTCATACATCTCCATGATGTATTATACCAAGCAAGTCATTATATAATTAGGGATCCATAAAAATCCATTTTGTCTAAAGATGACTGAATGTGGAGGAAGACTGGTTCTTGGACATGTGGAAAAGTGACTAGTAGCAAAAAGTTTCAGTGCTTGTCAGCCTGTGCGGAAACGCAGATTCTTTAGGCCCCCATTTAACAGAGCATGGCCTACTTAATTGTCTTGACCTAGGACTTCATATTTAAGGCAATTACAACTGTTGCCTCGGTGTTAAAATGAAATATGGGAAAGAAAAGGTTCAAGTCACTTTTTAAAAGCTAGACTAATGTAAATGTAGTTTCATTAGATCTTTTTCTGGTATGGTGCTCTTATTCAACTGTTTACCTCAGAAATTATTGAAATTTCTCTTGTATGAAGGAGATAATCTACATTAATTCAGGTTTGATATATAAATACATATGAGCACATTATGGTAACAGGAGAAATAGCTTATTATCATCAATTTCTCCTCTTGCCACCGTATTTTCAAAGGCAGCTGGCTGGAAGACAAAAACATTCAACAACTGCAAATGTTAAACAAGTGGTTTTCTCTGAATCTGATAAATCAAAACTGCTTACCACTTGGTTACATGCCAACTTATATGCTTAATTAGGTAGAGGCATTAACTTCAATACTTTGGACTATAGCCCCTATTCTGCTCCTCCATGATTTTTCTAATGCTATGATACTCTTTGATAACTTTCAGTTCCTATATTTAATGCTAAGGGCTTTTTCTGGGTTCTTTTGTAGACGTTACAAATTATGATCAGTGACAGTATTCGACAAGTATTTTAAATGAGCCATTCTGTGAAAACCCTTTACCACACAATCCTGGGTTTGCATGACCCTTGAAAAGAAGGCTTTTGATTAGCATTCTATCCTCTTCCCACCCTGTTTTCTACCCTTCCCAAAGCAAATGGCAAGTTTTGAGTCACTTTAATTTTTGTTGTCTGCATATGCTTTCAATTTCAACAAGTCAAAAATTTATTGTTTGATAAAGTGTTAATGTATTTTCAAAATGAATTGACTCATGTCAGCCTGTCCAATCTGCACGGACTGACATGGTCGAACCTTTTTGCTATTTGTAAGTTTTCTGCATGTCCAAGGACTATTGTACCTCATGATTCAGTTGGTTGTTATAAGACAAAAAATGGATTTTATGAATCCATAATTATGTGATGACTTGCTTGGTCCAACATATTAGGAAGATGCATTAAATGCCTCCTACCAAGGGCTGCTCAAATATTTTTCTAACTACAAATTTCAAATTAGCCATCTGATTATATGAGCCAATGAGATGGCTGGTCTTGCAATTTAGAAATTAGAAATTAATTTAGAATGGTTGGTGAGAATGTTCTCAGGCTGCACAGAATGCACGGTCTGGTCACTGATTAACTCTTTACCAAATAACATAATTTCAGACTTGCCCAAATTGGAAACACTTGTGGACGACAAGATCAGTGTGACTCAAAAATTGAAATTTGATTCTGGAAAGGTTGAAAACATTTTGGAAAAGGAGAAAATGCTGGTTACCAGCATTTTCTTCTTTTCCCACAATGTTTTAAAAGGCCTCATTCTCAGGATCGTTAAAAGTCGGTATTGTGTGGTAAAGAGTTAACACTGTCCATACTCGATGGGGAGAAGTGGGTATTTTGGACATTATAATGAAAAAATGACAGTTGAGAAAGTACTTCTAAAGACAGGTACAGATCCTCTCGTGCTTTCTCGGATCAAATTGTGTTCTTCATGTTGAATTTAATGGCAGGACTGAGCTGAATAACCTGAGTGTTTTTCATCAAATTTGTTTAAAAAAACTTTTTTGATTAAACTTTCAAATTTGAATATTATGGCCAATCTGTCCATTTCCGTTATAGATAGGTTATATCAAGTTCGAAGATTGATAAATTTTAAGAAAGATTTTGAATCTCCATAAAACTTTATTACCGGTAATCTCTTATATTAATCTCCTTCTTGATGATTTTGTAGATATTCTTTCCAATAGATCCTTAATAAAACTTTGTTACTTTTCAATACTGCTGATAGTTTTTATTACTTAATTAATCAGAATGTAATACATTTCAACTCTGATAGCACCTTCACAACTGTCGTTGCCTTTGCAGCCAGTGAAGATTAGATCAATCTGCACAAAACATACAGTCTGACCTTTTAATACACCGTCCACTTTGCATGGTCATTCTAACCAAGAAGAACTTTGAAATTGCAATTACATGTATTTCTAGGCCGAGAATGTCTTTTGTTGTTTATTCAGTGTTTTAAGGGTTTATCTGTATTGCTGTATGGTACAGGTACATTAGACTTTAGTTTTGAACTTGTGTGCATTAGACATAAGTAATTGTATTTAGTATGCCACAAATACAAGGATGAACATTCCAGCTCTTTGGTTACTGACTCCAAGTATGATAAATGTAACTGTGGGTGCTCCTCTGAACAAGGTAGATCAAGATCAGATAGCACATTCCTTCTTGGATCTACACTGTCCAGTACGTAGTTTGTCAGAAATTCCTGCATAAACAGCTTGGATTTGGCAATGCTACAGGTTTTTCTGCAGCTTGAAAATGCCCTGTATATATTTTAGATTTTTTTTTAAAAACTCTTAACCAAATTTTAGATAGGTCCTCTTCACAAAATTTTAGACTAGTCCAAATTGAAAGTATTTGCAGATGGCAAAATAAAGGTGGCTCAAAAAGTGGAATTTGCCTTTGGAGGGGTAAAAAACATTGTGAGTAAAAGGAGAAAATGCTGGCTACCAGCATTTTTTCCTTTCCTAACGATATTTTCCAAAGTCTTCTTCATCAAGGTCATCAGAACTTGGGATTGTGTGGTAAAAGGCTATTTTAATTAAAAATGCTTCTTATATTTTACAACTGTCAACATTTACCAAGTGCAAGAGCCAAAATGTCCATGTATAATTGTGTCTGAATTGTTAAGCTTGAAAACAAGTGCTGTCTGCCTATCTGTCTGTTATATTTGTCAAGGGGTTAAAGGGTGGTGAAATAACTTGGACTGAGTTAATTTAACAGGAGCTTTTTGTGTGTCTGTGCTCATCTTTGTTGTTAACCCTTTACCAAACAATCCATTATTCTTATGACCTTTAGGGAGAGGGCTTATAAAACTAATGTTGGAAAAGGAGAAAATGCTAGTAACCAGCATTTTCTTCTTCTCCCACAATGTTTTCTGTCTGTTCACAGGTAAATCCTTTAATTTTTACAAGATTTAATTTGTTTTCTGCACATGCTTTCAATGTGGATGAGTCTGAAATTTTTTCGTCTGGTGAAGAATAAACAAATGTGTCCAGCTTGTTTTAGTTTAGAAAGGAATAAAAAAAATTTTGTTAGATTTTGTTTATTTGTTTTGTCCTTACTACAAAACATGAACCTTTTTTACAAGATCTTTAACAAACTGAGGCAATATAATTTTATACATGTATGCACCTGTATTCTAATTTTATATTATACCTAGATTTTGATGTAGTTTCCATGGAAAGTGTATTTAGATACCACTCAAAAGACATTCCACCAATAGCATTAATACTTTTAGTCCTTTGATTATTGTTGTTATGATGAAAAGCTGAAGGATCAGAATTAATAAAGTTTTAAGAAGCAAAATATTCTCACAGTTAATGTGTCCCTGTTTTTTATGCCATAAAGCACTTCAAAACAGGGAAACAGATAAGTCATTTCAGAGAAGTTTTACGGAGCAAAATATTTCCGCAGTAAGGGTGTCCCAGTTTTATATGCTAGAAAGAACTTTGAAACAGGGAAACCAATCAATCATTTCAGAGAGGTTTGCAAAAATGGAACAATGACAACATTCTTATGGTCTTCAATTATACTCAAAGACAAAAGATGTTTAAATCACAAGTTTGAGTTGCTTGCTATTGAAATGTAAGCATTCAACAACATTTCAGGAATTATATACAGTTTTATGGCTTTGTGTTGCTGCTGTTGCATAGGAAGTAAGATACAATTTTTAGGCATGTACTGAGAATATTGGGATTTTCTAACAAATCAAAATCTTGTTATAATCCTTTAATAATCCTGTGTTTTTGTGCATCTAAAGAGGTAGGCTTTTGAAAACATTATGGGAAAAGGAGAGAATGCTGGTAACCAGCATTTTCTCCTTTTCCCACAAAATTTTCTACCTTTGTAAAGACAATTTCATCAATTGAGCTACATTTAAATCATTCTCTGCAATTGCTTTGGATTTGGACTTGTGTAAAAAAATTTGTTGTTTGGTTAATAGTTAAGTACTGGCTTTGTCTCCTTGGTCTAGCCTGGATACAAGTCTCATCATTTTTCTATTTATATTTTATGAAGTTTCCTTGTCAATAATTATAGAAGAGATTAATAGATTTTTGCCAAAGATCTATATAAACCACAATTTGGAGTGTTTGAGTTGAAAAAAGGAATTGTTGGCCCCTGGATCTGGGCTACCCTTGGTCAGGAAATACATAGAACTGAAAATATTAGTTATCATAAACTATGCACCCCCATTCCTGCTGAGTATTTTTACACATTTTTATTTTTGTTAGTCTTTTGTAGAGTTTTAATGTGCACATTGTAACATGCTTCCAAATGTGTAAGGTATGATTTACAAATTAAAAGTTAATACAGGTGTACGCATATCTTACGTTTTCTCTTGTTACATGTATGACAATGATTTGATTTATATATATATACATGTTCTTAACTTTTCAACAACTTAATCTCTATCGGCACTAGACATATAAACTCAACATCTTTAACCCTCTACCACACAATCCCGACTTTTGACACCCCTGTGAAAGAAGGCTTTTGAAAACATTGTGGGAAAAGGAGAAAATGCTGGTTACCAGCATTTTCTCCTTTTCCCACAATGTTTTCTACCCTATGAGAGACAAATTCTATGTTTTAAGTAACATTTAGTTTGTTGTCTGCAAATGCTTTCACTTTGGGCCAGGCTAAAATTTTGCCGTCAGGTAAAGAGTTAAATGGCTGAAAAAACAATCCACTGAAACTCAGAAAAAATTATATCTTTAACCCTTTACCTTACAATCACAGGTTTTAACAACCCAGAGGTAAAAGGCTTTCGAAAAAAATGTTCTCCACAATTTTTTCCATCCTTCCTAGATATAATTAATAATTTGAGCCTCACTCTAGTTTTCATTTGCAATGCTTTTAAGTTAGACAAATCCAAATTTTCTCATTTGTAAAGGATTAAGGCTTGACCATTCTAGCAGTCATTATAAAGCAAAGATCAGACAGCAGGTTCTGTGCTGTCTGATCATGACCTATGCCATACACAAATGCGGCTGATTCTGGCTGTGATGATTGAAGAATAATAGTCTATAATAGGCTGTCTTTAGACCTATCAAAAACTACCACAGCCTACTCTACATTTGAAAGCATTTGAAAGAAAGGGAAATACTATCGTATAACAAAATGAAAAAGTCATATTGAGAAAAGGAGCAATAAACTATTACAATAAGTTGCTTGTTTTTCCAGCAATATTTTCCATTTCATATTCTCATGGCTTAAAATTTTTTATTGTTACAGAAGACATGCAATAACCATTCAATCAATACATTTTTGTACATGTTTGCTAAATTTAGATTTCTAGAATTTGACGGCATGACGAGAAATTATCAAATTTTACAAAGGAATAAAGTAGAAAGAAGCAGTAAAGAATAAAAAAGTTGAACATTTTTGTCACCCTTTGGCAGAAATAAGGTCATATGTACACGTATGACATAAATGCTATTATTCTTGATGTCATTATTGTATTTGCATATACAATAGAGGGATACTGTACTCACCTCCAAGTTTCATGATAAACTTTCCAAATCCAAGACACCAACCTTGATGTCCATCCATTATTTATTTCTCCATTTGTCACAAAGTTTTCAAATACCTATGACTTGTGAGGAATGTAAAGGCACATGAATAAGGAAACAGGAATGGAAAACAGTATGATATAATTATATGCAGCTTTTTACCTGAAAAATTAGCCTATACAGAAGAAACAGATAACATTCATCTGTCATATTTTGAAGATTTGCACCTTTTCAACTATAAATTTCAGGTGTATTTACAGTAAGTTTTTCAATTTTTCAACTGAAGAGAATCTTTTATATTTGACTTGACTCGGTATAAGATTGATTTGGTTATCAAATTGAAAAAAACAGATTTACTGTACACTTGATGTGCATGGTATTTTGTTTGTTTGTTTTGCTCTACTACCCTGGTGATATTGTCACTTTTCAGTTGTTATTCAACAAAAGGAGGATAAAAAGTCCAAAAAACGGGAAAGGAAAGATTCAGACTCCTCAGTTTCATCAGACTCGTCACATGACCATGTGGACAAATCAGAAGAGAAAAGTATGTAGTTTTTATCCTGTACAATTTACAGTCATGAGATTGTTTGGTAAAGGGTTAACTCGTAACCAGACAACAAAATTCTAGATTTGTCGAAATTGAAAGCATTTGCAAACAAATTAAAAAAAAAATGTGTCTTCAAATGATAGCATTTGTCGTCGAAAAGGTAAAAACACTGTGAGAAAAGGAAAAAGATGCTGGATACCAGCATTTTATCGTTTTGCCACAGTGCTTTTTTCATTAGGGTTGACACAGAATTGTGTTAGAGAGTTAACTGCAGTTACAGTTGGAATTTTAATGTAAAACTTGGTTGTGATCAGGTTCAATATTTAAGTCATATCAAGGAACAGCTGGCTTATTTAACTTTTCCTAGGTGTCCCCATCACTAGACTGGGGCCCTGTCATGCCCTGCTCATGGACACTCCCAAGTGACTGGCACTGCTAGAGAGGATTGAACTAGGATATCTTGAATATTGATCCAGTCCCTAATATCTGAGTCATAGAGATTAACTCTGTACCAAATGACAAAATTTTAGACTAGTCCAAATTGAAAGCATTTGCAGACAACAAATGAAATGTGACTTAAAAATTGAAATTTGTTATGGGATGGGTAGAAAACATTGTGGGAAAAGGAGAAAATGCTGGTTACCAGTATTTTCTCCTTTTCCCACAATGTTTTCAAAAGGCTTCCTTTTTAGGGTTGTTAAAAGTTGGGATTGTGTGGTAAAGAGTTAAGCTTCTGAAGGCTTGTAGGGGTCCTGCATGGCTCAGTAGTAAAGTGTAAAACTTGGAACCTGGGTACTGAGTGTTCATGTAAGGTTCAGTGGAAGTACTGGATTTTTCCTGGGAGTGGCCTGGAGCAAGACACTTCAGAGCCCCAGCCTAGTTCTGGTGAAACCATGGGCATACATGAATATGTGTGCTGTTGTTCTAATGTGACTTATATTTATTATGTTGAAAGTCGCATAAAACACCATTCAACAATCATTCAGTTCAACTCTTAACCCTTTCCCAAACAAGCCCTGGTTTTCACGTGTCTGCTGTACAAGTCTTTTGAAAACACTGTGGGAAAAGGAGAAATTGCTCGTAACGAGCAATTTCTCCTTTTCTCACAGTGTTTTCTACCCTTTTTGAGAACTTTCTGCCATTTTCATCAAATTTAAAATTGTCGTATGCAAACTCTTTCAATTTGGACCAGTCTAAAATTTATCGTTTGGGAAAGGGTTAAATAAACAACAAAATTTCACAACTTGTCAGATTTGATAATCTACTTTTTGCGAATGCATTAAAACCCCTTTTTACAAAGGATGACTCATTTGCAAAATTAAGCGAGATATAGCAAAAGTCCACAAATATTTTGAAGAACCCATGTAAGATGTAGGTTTGTCTGTGTATCTAAGTAGTGATTCTCATTACTTGCTTTCAGAGGCTCTGATTGAGGAAACCCCTGCCCCACCTGAACCAAGTTCTGATACCCACACTACTTCTGTAGGGGAGAGTGGATATGGGGGAGGGAGCAGTGATTATACCAGCAGTGGAGCAGGAGGGGGCAGCTCAGGGGTAGGGAGCAGTGATTATTCCAGTGGTGGCGGCCATTCAGGGATAGGGAGCAGCGATTATTCCAGTGGTGGTGGTTATTCAGGGGGAGGATTCTCCGGCGGCAGTGATTATTCAAGCGGCGGAGGTGGTGGAGGTGGTGGAGGTGGAGATTACTCCAGTGGAGGAGGTGGAGGAAGTGATGATTAACTGTTTTTTTAGAGCAGATTCCCAGTGCAGAAAAGTTATCCAATTTTTCTCCAGATTGTTTAGAACAGTTAACCTTTATTATGCAAAAAAAAAAAAATGGAATGAAAACATACGCAGTCTGTACTATATTGCAGTTTAAAAGCTGTTTTTCAATGGAATATCTGGCTGAGAAGCTGATAGTGTAGATCCAAGATCATAGATCTACACTGTCTGTTTTACCAATTAAATCTAGGTTAGACAAAATTTGTATGCTCAGAAGAACTGACCAGCTTGGGTCAAGAGTAAATGCACAGGAAAATGAATGTCCCATTTTTCGGCATACCTGTATGTGCTGGCTTTTGACCTACTCTTTGGTACTGATAACAAATAATTGACTAGAATTTTGTGATTGGTCAAAAAATGTAGACATGTTTAAGGGCCCTTGCCTATTTGCTGGCAAATTTACGCAGTCTATCAGTTCTAAGGTATTTCTTGATTATCCTGTTAGCTTTTCTACATGTCATATCTGGTTGCTCTCAGATTTTGTATTCTGATACGCTAGTTTTACCAAACTACATAATACATTATGTCAAGTGCAAAGAAATATAATTATCCTTACTCTAGTATGTCTATGCTCTAATGGATTAAAATTTTTTATGTACGCTTTTCCCCTTATCTTGACATCTTTTGGTGTGACTTAATAAAGTATCTAGACTTTTTTTTTATGTTACTTTGTCAGCAGATATCTAAACTCCTTAACAAAACACAAAATTCTGTACTCTGCCAAATTGAAAGCGTATTTTGCAATAATTCATATGGCGCTCAAAATAGCGTCAAAGATGGAATTTGTCTTTTGATAGGGTGAAACATATTTGGGAAAAGGAGAAAATGCTGGTAACCAGCATTTTCTCCATTTCCCAAAATGTTTTTAAAAACCTTCTTCACCTTCATTGAAACTTGGAATTATGTGGTAAGAGTTAAACATTTAGATTTACAGGAACCAAGAAAATTACTGGGCTTGCTCATTCTCTACTAGAATATTTCAAGCAGACAGAGTAAAAAGAAAAAAATGCTAACCACACGTCATACCTCCTTTTGCACGAATGTTTTTAGAACTGATCTGCCACAACAGACACACACACAAAAAATATTCCTTTAGTTTGTAACTCTTTACCAGACAAGAAAATCATAGACATGTACAAACTGATGACATTTGTGGAAGAAAAATTAAGAGTGTCTTGATGGTAGAATTTATCTTTCATAGGCTAGAAAACATTCTGGGAAAAGCAGAAAATACTGGCACTAGAATTGTTTCCTATTCACAAATTTTTTTCAAATGCCTTTTTCCTAAGGTTTGTTAAAACATGGGATTGTTTGTTAAAGGGTCAAACCCTCACAAAGGGAGCTTATACCCAATCCTATGAAGTTACAAAGCACTGCCTCAACCCTGTACCACACAATCCCGACTTTTAACAACCCTAAGGAAGAAGGTTTTTTGAAAACATCATGGAAAAAGGAGAAAAATGCAAGTAACCCTACCAAGGAGAGAAATCCTCATTTTAGAAACATTTGTTGTCTGCATATGTGTTCAATTTGGTCCAGTCCAAAATTGCGTCTTTTGGGAAGAGTTAAAAAATTGTGTTATTATTTTCATGCATCCATATGTCTTTATGTTCAATGGACTCCACTCTCAAACATCCCATTTCTATAAAGCTTTGAACACAACATTAACCCTGAAAGTGCCTTTCACAACCTAAGTTGCTCTTACAGCTAGTGTGGATAAAGATCAGACTGCAATCTGATCTCTGATGTACACTGCTGTGTTTAGGTATTATGGCAAATAGCAGCCTTGAAAACACAATAATTTAAGTAGCAGATAATTCTCACTGTCCAAAAAGGTTGACAGTAACAGGGATCTTGACTTGGAGGTTTCATGTTTGAATTTGATTTAAAGGCACGCTAGGGGCCAAAAGTAAAGAAATCGACAGTCAAAATGTGGGCAAATTTAATTCATACCATTTAAAATTATGGATGTTATTATGAGTCTAATATTTTGTTATAGTGCAATCTTTCAAAGCTCAAGTTGCTGACAGAAAAATGTTTGGTAAAAGTAGAAGAAAAGTTAGCAACTTTTAAATTTGTCTGCATTTTGACTGCAGAATTGTTTACAAATGGCAGCAGTTAGTGGCCTTTTAAAGTATATCTTGTCCCCTCTAGCAGCCATTTACTCAAATATCTTTGCCAATTTTTTTAATTTCTCTATTTTTAATTCAACCCTTTATTGACTAAACATTTGTAAATATATATATCAGTAGCCATAAGAATTTAGAAGAAATAAAAAGAAATATAATATTATAATTAATGGCACAATTTAAAATTCAGAACTTAAATTGAGTTTAATACCTATACATGTATATATCTGGCCATTTTTCTTTGCAAGTGCAAAAATGTGGTGCCTTCATAAGTCGGGGAGGGGTATAATAAAATGAGGTCTGGGTGTCTATTAAAGAATATACAAGGTTGAGTATCACCCTGAATAAAATTTTCAAGATGGTAGCTTTTAATGTGTGCTTTAGTTAATCACAGTATATAGAATAACTTGTAGATCTAGTAAAAAAAATACAGTAATTTTTATGAATTCTTTTTTCTTTCATTTCAAAGCCCTATGGAGAAAATTCTTGAAACATTCAGTTTTAGCTCTGCTGTTTTTGAAGAAAAGGTTGTAGTGTTGTCATAGTCCTGTTTTATCATCTGCCTTGTCGTCTGCATTGCTGTGTAAAAACTGAGACATTTTTTTACATCTCTATTATTACTGAAGATAGTTACTTCAGACTCAGACTAGTTGTTAACTATCAAAAAGGGAACCCATACAACAAGGGCAGGTAACCATCAAAGGCCGGTAACCATCAAAGTATTTTTTATGCCCCTTATTTTACTTAGAATTTTCATGGAAAATCAAGCAACTGTATCCAAACTTTGGGGTGCTCTTGTTATCTTGCACTGAGGGTGAGGGAATATAGTTCTTGTGTTGTCCATCCATCCAGACAGATAACTTTTAAAATCCATGAAATTTGATGAAACTTCATACATGTATTCCTAATGAAAGTCACCGATGCTACCTTTTTTTTAGCTCACCTGAGCACAAAGTGTTCAAGGTAAGCTTCTGTGTTTCAAAGTTCAAAATTGGGTCACATGGGGTAAAAATGTAGGTCACAGGGCCAAATCATAGAAAAAGCTTGTGTGCACGCTAAAGGCCACATTTTCAGCTCGATACGCATAAAACTTGGTCAGAATATTTGTCTGGATAAAATTTTGGACAAGTGCAAAATTGGGTCATGTCGAATCAAAAAGTATATCGTGGGGACAAATCTTAGAAAAACCTTGTGTGCACTCTAGAGGCCACATTTTCTGCCTGATACTCATGAAATTTGGTCAGAATGTTTGTCTGGATAAATTCTTAGGCAAGTTTTAAACTTGGTAGAGTGGGGTCCAAAAGTAGGTCACAGGGCCAAAGCTTAGAAAAAACTTGTGTGCACTCTAGAGGCCACATTTTGAGCCTGATATGCATGAAACTTGGTTAGAAAGTTTGCCTGGAAAAATTCTAAGGCAACTTTGAAATTGGGTCATGTCGGGTGAAAAAGTAGGTCACAGGGCCAAATTTTAGAAAAAGCTTGTGTGCACTCTAGAGGCCACATTTTCAGCCTGATACTCATGAAACTTGGGCAGAATGTTTTTCTGGATAAAATTTCGGACTAGTTTGAAATCGGGTCATGTCGGGTCAAAAAGTAGGTCACAGGGTCAAATCTAAGAAAAAGCTTGTGTGCACTCTAGAGGCCACATTTTCAGCCTGACACTCATGAAACTTTGGCAGAATGTTTTTCTGGATAAAATCTCGGACTAGAATCTGGCCATGTCTGGTGAAAAAGTAGGTCACTGGGCCAAATCTTAGAAAAACCATGTGGACACTTTAGAGGCCACATTTTTAGCTTGATACTCATGAAACTTGGCCAGAATGTTTGGATAAAACTTGGACAAGTCTGAAATTTGGTCATGCTACATCAAACAGTAGGTCACAGGGCCAAATCGTAGAAAAACCTTGTGTGTACGCTAGAGGCTACATTTTCAGCCTGATACTCATGAGACTTGGGCAGAATGTTTGTCTTGATAAATATTGGACAAGTTTGAAATTGGGTCACATTGGGTCAAAAAGTAGGTCATAGGACCAAATCTTAGAAAAACCTTGTGTGCACTCTAGATGCTACATTTTCAGCCTTATACTCATGAAACTTGGTCTGAATTTTTGTTTGGACAAAATCTCGGAAAAGAATGATATTGCGTCACGACAGCTAAAAAAGTAGGTCACGGGGCCAAATCTTAGAAAAACCTTGTGTGGCTCTAGATGCCAAATTTTGAACCAGATTAGAAATTCAAAAATAGGCTAAACCAGTCAAACAGTAGATCACTTACACTCATGCGTTTTACATCATCATGACCAGGATCTTTTCAGCCTTATCAATCCTAGATGACCTTACTCAGGTGAGCGCCTTAGAGCCAATGGCCCTCTTGTTTTTCATTTAATGCTGTGTTATGGAAAATGGGGGCTTTTTTTCGGAGGGGTGACGGGGGGGATATCATTTCAATGAAATAGCTTGTTTTTATACAAAAATTGTGACAAATGGACAACAGGCAATTTTCCGAAATGCTGAATTTTAGAACCTACAAAATTAATAGCATCTGTTGAAGACAAGTTCAATATTGGTACAAATTAATAAAAGTTCTCTGACAGCATTGTGATAAAAAGAGAAAATGCTGGTGACCAGCAATATCTCCTTTCCACAATGCTTTCAATAGGTCTCTTCCTCGGGGTTGTGAAAACTGAATTATTTGGTACAGGGTTAACTGTACCAACTGACAAAAATTTTTGCCATTTGGTAAAGAGTTAATTACATGATTGTTTGTTAAAAGATTAACCTTTACCACACAATTCCGAGTTTGAACGACCCTGAGCAAGAGGCCTTTTGAAAGCATTGTGGGAAAAGGAGAAAATGTTGGTAACCAGCATTTTCTCCTTTTTGCCACAATGTTTTCTACCCTATCAAAGACAAAAATCATCATTTGAGGTACATTTCTTTTGGCATCTGCAAATGCTTTCAATTTGGTCAAGTCCAAAATTTTGTTGCTTGGTTAAGGATTAACCGTTTAGCACACAATCCCGACTTTTCATGACTCTTAGGAGGGAAGCTTTTGGAAACATTTTGGGAAAAGGAGACAATGCTTTCAGAAACAAATCCCATCATTTGAACCATGTGTGGTTCTCTTCTACAAATGCTTTCAATTTGGTCAAGCCCAAAATTTTGTTGTTTGGTAAAGGATGAAAGAGTTATCAGATGAACATAAAACATGACTTGTGATGTAGTATGTTTTTGTTAACTCTTTACTTTGTTATTATAGACTTGTCCATATTAAAAGTATTAATAATTTTGCAGATGACAAATTAACTGTGGCCCATGATTGCATGTGTTTTTAACCCATAGAGCATGAAATAAACCCGACAGTCTTTTTCAATCCAGAGAAAAGACCTAAGCAAATGCAGTTTCATGGTTGCTTTTGTCTACCGTGTTTCAGTAAGTTCAGCAGATCAAATTGCAGATCACATGTTCTGTGCAGTCTGGTCTTTATCTACACTATCCACAAAGGCAACTGTAGTCATGGAACAGGCTTAACTCTTTACCACACGAGAAAAATTTAGACGGGTCCAAGTTGAAAACATTTGCAGACGACAATTTAAATGTGACTTAAATAATGGAATTTGTCTAAGATAGGGTAGAAAACATTGTGGGAAAAGGAGAAAATGCTGGTTACCAGCATTTTCTCCTTTTCGCACAATATTTTCAAAAGGCTTCTTCCTCAGGGTCGTTAAAAGTCGGGATTGTGTGGTAAAGGGTTAAGTGTTAAAAGGGTAAAAAACGTTGGAAAAGTGCAAAATAATGGTTATTTTTTCTTTTTTTATGACAAAGTTTTCAAAAGCTGTCTTTTTAAGGGTTGTGAAATCACAGAAGTTTTTGGTAAAGGGTTTTAAACCATACAAATTTGGAAGGAGGGGAGGGAAGCCAACATACACTTTACCCACACAATACCCAGTTTTTATGACCCTCAAAGAGAAGGCTCTTGACAACAGTGTGGGAAAAGCAGAAAATGCTGCTTACCAGCATTTTCTCCTTTTCCCACAATATTTTCTGACCTTTTTGAGACGAGTCCAATCACTTGAGCTATGTTTAGTTTGTAGTCAGCTAAATGTTTTCAATATGGACGAGCCCCTAATTTTGTTGTCCGATAAAGAGTTAACCCTTTACCACACAATCCGGACTTTTAACGATCCTGGGATAGAGACCTTTGTAAACATTGTAGGAAAAGGAGAAAATGCTAGTTACCAGCATTTTCTCCTTTTCCCACAATGTTTTCTACACATCCAAAGACAAATTCTGTCATTTGAATTACATTTAAATTGTCTTCTGCAAATGCTTTCAGTTTGGACAAGCCTATATTTTACTCATGTGGTAAAAGTAAAGAGTTAAGTTGCAAAGTACTTGAAACATCTATTTTCAGTTCAAAGAAAAATTTTACTTGCTGATATTTCAAGAATATTTTGACCCAAATATGTCTCAAGATATTTGACAGAGTAGATAAATGATTAGATTGTACATTATTTGTGCAGTCTGATCTAGACCCACAATGCCTGTAAAAACGCCTTATATTGTCGTAAATAGTGGGAAGACTTACAAGCATGCAAATTTTCATGTTTCCATGTCCTCAGTTTTTAACTCCACTGGCCGAAGGCCAGCGGGCTTATGTCATGGCCCGGTGTCCGTCGTGCGTCCGTCTGTGCGTCCGTCTGTGCGTCCATCCGTCCGTGCATTAACTTTTATTTCAAACATATTCTTCTCTGAAACTACCCATCCAATTTTCATGAAACTTCACAGAAATGATCCTGCCATGGTCCTCTTCAGAATTTCTTGAAAGAATTTGATTCCTTCAAAAACTCTGGTTGCCATGGCAACAAAGCTGAAAAATATTGGAAATCTTTAAAAATCTTCTTGTCTGAAACCATGAGGCATAGGGCTACCAAATTTGGCATGTAGCTTTATGGAGTAGACCTCTATCAAGTTTCTTCAAATTATAGCCCTGGGGTCAAAATTGGCTCTGCCCCAGGGGTCACAAGTTTTACAAAGGCTTATATAGAGAAAACTTTAAAAATCTTCCTGTACCTAGCCGTAAGGCCTAGAGCTACCAAATTTTGCATGTTGCTATATCTAGTAGGCCTCTACCAAGCAGGCCAAAATTTTAGCCCTGG
This sequence comes from Tridacna gigas, assembly GCA_945859785.2. Taxonomy (NCBI): domain Eukaryota; kingdom Metazoa; phylum Mollusca; class Bivalvia; order Cardiida; family Cardiidae; genus Tridacna; species Tridacna gigas. The sequence goes on along the minus strand of OX244036.2, from coordinate 27,557,511 downwards.
GGTCAAAATTGGCCCCGCCGCAGGGGTCACAAGTTTTACACGGGCTCACATAGTGACAACTCAAGAAATCTTCCTGTTTTGATTTTTTTTTCTTTGAAATTAGCCTTGCATCAGGGGTCTTATGTTTTACAGAGGCTTCATATGGACAGAAGTTGAAAATCACCTTATTTATAACCATACAGCATAGACTTGTATTATTTTGGCATGTGGCTTTATCTTGTGGACCTCTACCAGGGTTCAAGTAATTATAGCTCTGGGATCAAAAATGGCTTTGCCTTGCGGGTCTCAACTTTCACATGGGCTTTTACAGAGAAAACTTTGTAAGTCTTCATTTTGAAACCATTTGGCTCAGAATTGAAATGTTTAGTATTTATGGTTTATATTTATAAGCCAGTGGAGCGATACAGGGCCATCATAGCCCTCTTGTTTTTTAGCTCACCTGAGCACAACGTGCTCAAGGTGAGTTATTGTGATCACCCTATGTCTGGCGTCTATTGTCCGTCAACAATTTCTTTAAACATCTTCTTCTCCTAAACCACTGGGCCAATCGTGATGAAACTTGGCAGGGATATTCCTTGGGTGAAGCTCTACCAAAGTTGCTCAAAGAATTTAATTCCACCCTTAACTCTGGTTGCCATGACAACAAAAAGGAAGAAAATGCAAAATCTTTGAAAATCTTCTTCTCTGAAACTCGAAGGCACAGAGCTTTGATATTTGGTATGTAGCATCTCCTAGTGGATCTCTACCAATTTTGTTCATATGATGCCCCTGGGGTCAAAACTGGCCCCGCCCCGGGGGTCACAAGTTCAAACATAGGAACAAAGAAGGAAAACTTTAAAAACCTTCTTCTCTAAAACTATAAGGCATAGAGCTTTGATATTTGGCATGTAGCATCTCCTAGTAGACCTCTACCAAGTTTGTTCATATGATGCCCTTGGGGTCAAAACTGGCCCAGCCCGGGGGGTCACAAGTTCAAACAAAGGATCAGAGAAGGAAAACTTTAAAAATCTTCTTCTCTGAAATAGGAAGGCGTGGAGCTTTGATATTTGGTATGTAGCATCTTCTAGTGGACCTCTGCCAAGTTAGTTCATATGATGCCCTTGGGGTCAAAGCTGGCCCTGCCCTGGGGGTCGAACATAGGAACAAAGAAGGAAAACTTTAAAATTCTTCTTTTCTGAAACTGAAAGGCATGGAGCTTTGATATTTGGTATGTAGCATCTCAGAGTGGACCTCTACCAAGTTTCTTCATATGATGCCCCTGGGGTCAAAACTGGCCCCGCCCCAGGGGTCACAAGTTTGAACATAGGAACAAAGAAGGAAAACTAAATTTCTTTTTCTCTTAAACGGGAAGGTGTAGAGATTTGATATTTGGTATGTAGCATCTCCTAGTGGACCTCTACCAAGTTTGTTCCAAGGATGCTGCTTGGGTCAAAACTGGCCCAGCCCCGGGGGTCACAAGTTCGAACATAGGAACAAAGAAGGAAAACTTTAAAATTCTTCTTTGAAACTGGAAGGCGTAGAGCTTTGATATTTAGTAGTAGTAGTGATTCTCTTCTAAGTTTGTTTGCCCATCTAAGCACAACGAGTTCATTGAGTTCAAAATTGGGTCATCTTGGGTCATAAACTAGGTCACTAGGTCAAGTTAAAGAAATACTGTGTTGGCACTCTCGAGGCCACATTATTTGCTCAATTGCCTTGAAAAGTGGTCAGAAAGTTTGTCTTTATAAAATCTCACATAAGTTTGAATTTGGATCAACTGGGGTCATAAACTAGGTCACTTGGTCAAATTAAAGAAATACCTTGTGTGCACTCTGGAGGCCACGTTTATTGCTCAAATGACCTGAAATTTGGCCAGAATGTTTGTCTTGATGAAATATCGGATGAGTTTGGATTTAGGTCACCTGGAACCATAAACTAGGTCACTAGGTCAAATTAAAGAAATACCTTGTGGGCACTCTAGAGGCCACATTATTTGCTCAATTGCCTTGAATATTGGTCAGAATGTTTGTCTTTATAAAATCTCACATGAGTCTGAATTTTGGTCAACTGGGGTCATAAACTAGGTCACTTGGTCAAATTAAAGAAATACCTAGTGGCACTCTAGAGGCCACATTTATTGTTCAGTTGATTTGAAAATTGGTTAAAATGTTTCTTTTGATGAAGTCCAAGACCAGTTCAAATTTGGGTCACCTGGAGTCATAATCTAGGTCACTAGGTCAAATTAAAGAAATACCTTTAGGGCACTCTAGATGCCACATTTTTTGCTCAATTGACTTAAATATTGGTCAGAATGTTTGTCTTCGTGAATTTTGAATTTGAAATTGGGTCACCTGGGGTCGTAAACTAGATCACTTGGTCAAATTAAAGAAATACCTTTAAGGCACTCTACTCAGGTGAGCGATCCTGGGCCATCATGGCCCTCTTGTTTTAATATCCTTGATACCTTGATTAACCATTTACTTCACAATCCCGAGTTTTAACAACCCTGAAGGAGAAGGCTTTTGAAAACATAGTGAGAAAAGGAGAAAATGCTGGTAACCAGCATTTTCTCCTTTTTCCACTATGTTTTCTACCCTGTAAAAGACAAATTCCATCAGTTGAGCCACATCAAAATTGATGTCTGCAAATTAATGCTTTCAATTTGGACAAGTCCACATTTTTGTCATCTGGTAAAGAGTTAACTGTTCACCACAGTCCTGAGTTTTATGATCTTGGAAAAGAAAACACTGTTGAAAACATTGTGGGAAAAGGAGAAAATGCTGGAAACCAGCATTTTCTCCTTTTCCAACAATGTTTTCTACCCTATGGTTTTCACTGTTTTATTTATGTGTTGTTTGTATGCTCTTAATCAGCCGTCTTGAAACTCATAAACATGGCAAGAAGGCAAGGTTAACTCCAATAAATGATGTAAAATGATGTAATCTTAATGTAGGACTTGTTGTTTTAAATGTCAACCATATTTATTGAGTTTTAGCTGAACTTTTCGCCCAGCTCAACAATATTCTGAAACAAATTTACAGCGAGCTATTTTGAAAACATCCTTGTAAATCAAGAATACCAATGAAGATGTTTTTGGTAAAAGGAGTGATTGCTATGTAAATGGTATAGGCACACAAAGGAAAAAAAAGTTCAAAGGAAAAGGAAAAGGAAAATATGCATGAGCCACATTCTGGCAAAAGGGGGTTTAATGCATCTTGGCAACGCATGATACCATGCATGTCATCACGTGATTATGGATCCGTAAAATCCATTTTGTGTATCATAAAGTAAAGTGGTCCTTGGACATGTAGAAAATTGACCAATGGCAAAACGTTTTGGCCCAGGTCAGCCTGTGTGGAATGCACAGGCTAACTTGGGTCGATACTTTTTGCAGATACATTAAGCCCTCCTTTCACAGAGCATGGCTCATATATTGTTTTTAAATGGTTTTTTGAAAACATTATGAGAGGAGTACAAACTTTTGATCAACAGTTACCCTTTTTACCACTAATATATGAAGTTTCTAATGCTGCATTTGTTTACCCCTTTACTAAACAATCCCAGGTGGAAGAGGCCTTTTGAAAACATTGTGGGAAAAGAAGAAAATGCTGGTAACCAGCACTTTCTTCTTTTCCAGAGGCAAATTTCAGTATTTGAGTCATGTTTAACTTGTCATCTGCATATGCTTTCAATTTAGACAAGTCTAAAATTTTGTTGTTTGGTAAAGAGTTAACCAGCAATTGCTCCTTTTCCTACAATGTTCTGGTGATTTAGGTGATAGACTAAGCAAGATCAGACCACATTCATTTCAATGAAATCTTTTATAAGGCATCTTTTCATTGCCGTTATGTAGATTTTTTTTTTCAGAGTAACCATTTTGCTCTGTAAAGTTGAAAACTGAAGACCACTTAACCCTTAACCACACAATGCCAATTTTTAATGACCCTGAGGAAGAAGCCTTTTGAAAACATTGTGGGAAAAGGAGAAAAGTTAATGCTGGTAACCAGCATTTTCTCCTTTTCCCGAGATGTCTTCTACTCTTCCATAGAAGAAACGCATCATTTCAGCCACACTAAAATTGTCATCTGCAAATGCTTTCAAAATTTTGTCATGTGGTAAAGGGTTAACACTTTCGAACTCTTGAGAGTAAGCTCTTAAAAACATGTGGGAATAGGATAAAATGCTTGTAAACAGAAGTTTCTCCTTTTTTCCAAAATGTTCTCAATCTTTACAAAGAGGATTCATCATTAGGGCCGCTTCAGAATTTTTTGATCTGCAAAAGTTTTCAATTTGGATAAGTCTTAAATTTTGTCATTTGGTGAAGAGTCATAGCGAGCTATTCAGATTTTTATCAACAAAAGTGACAAAAAATATGTTTTCAGTGTAGTTCCTCAACCCTTTACCACAAAATCCGGGGGTTTTTTACAACCCTGATGTAATCAGCCTTTGAAAACATTGTGGGAAAGGGAGAAAATGTTGGTAACCAGCATTTCTCCTTTTCCTTCAATGTTTTCTACCTTATCAAATACACATTTCGTTCATTTCGGCCACATCTATAAATTGTCGTCTGCAAGAGATTCAATTTGGCCAAGTCTACATTTTTTGTCTGGTAAAGAGTTAACCCTGACACTGCTAAGTGCGACTCAAGGACCTTTTGTGGATAGTGTAGATCAATATCAGACTGCACAGAATGTGCAGTCTGATCTTTGATCTACACTGTCTGATAAGGAGATATTTCTCTCCAAAAAATACTAAGAGCAGAATTTGGGTTTTAACCTTTGGCTTGAAAGTTTCATTTCACTTATTTAGTAGGATAAGGGTTAATGGGCTATGTAGTCTCGTTGTGTATGTTTCGATTTCACACCAGAGTTTTGCTAAGACTTGCGCAAATTTCACATCTCAATAACATGCTTTGTTTACTAAGTTTCATATATAAAGTCACTTTGATGATGTTATATCTGATGTAATAGAGATAGTCAGTTACCGACTGCAAAATGACCATCCCATCTTTTAACGCCAAAAATTACATTTTTTTTTTTACTGAATGTAACCGTACAGTTTTTATATGATTGCAAAGAAAATATATCTAGTTTTACTTACCAGTGTTTAACCTTTATCTCACAATCCTGACTTTTAATGACCCTTAGAAAGAAGCCTTTTCAAGACATTGAGGGAAAAAGTAGAAAATGCTGGTACCCATCATTTTCTCTTTTTCCCCACAATGTTTTCTAACCTTTCAGATACAAATGCAATCATTTTAACTACATTAAATTTTGATTTGTCATCTGCAAATGCTTTCAATTTGGACCAGTCTGAAATATTGTCGTTTGGGAAAGAGTTAACAAGAAACTTTAAGTTACGGCAATATAACTAAAAAGGCTTCTTAAAGTGTGTATGCTAACAGCAGAATCTAATAAAATGGTATAACTTAAGTAACTAGGGCAAGGTATGGCTTAATCGTTTCGCAAATGACATATTTTAGACTCTTCCAAATTGAAAGCATATGTAGATGACAAGTCTGAAAGTAGTACAAATAAAATGAAGTTCTTTGACAGGGTAGAAAACATTGTGGGAAAAGTAGAAAATGCTGGAAACCAGCATTTTCTACTTTTCCCGCAATGTTTTCAAAGGGTCTCTACTTCAGGGTTGTTAAACCATGACATTGTTTGGTAAAGGGTTAATGTTTTTTTTTTTTTTCTAAAGCCTTTATCAAGCCCAAGTTTTTACCATCCAAGGAAAAAGACTTTTGAAAACAGAGCGTAAGATGGTAACCAGTATTTTCTCCTTTTCCAAGAATGTGTACTTCCCTTTCAGAGACAAATCTTGTTATTGCAGTTACAAGTGTCATCTGTAATTACTTTCAGTTTGGATAAGTCTAAATATTGTTGCCTGGTAAAGAGGTAATTCTTAGAATACAAGGAGTGTTCAGATCACCTCCAACAGATATACAAAGTTTCAGTCTCCGGATCCAATCTTTGAAGGCATTTTTATAGTCTTTTTTAGGTATACTATGAAGACGATGGAATTCATTTTCTGTCAACTCTATTTCAACATGTGTAACTAGCAGTTTCAGTCATTGTCTTTTGTACGAGGTGCAAGACTTTCTGGAGCAGGAAAAAGTCGTTGTGCTCCCCACCCTCCGTATTCACCTGACCTTGCCCTGTGTGACTTCTTTTTGTTTCCAAAGCTTAACAAATACCTTTCAGGTCAAAAATTTGTTCAGCGCAAACACCTCAGTTCTGCAATATTTCTGTGTCTTCATAGTATACCTAAAAAAAGACAATGAAAATGCCTTCAAAGATTGGATCCGGAGACAGAAACTTTGTAGATCTGTTGGAGGTGAATACATTGAGGGAACAAAATAAAAATTTCAGTGAAACCTATGAACAATCAAATTTTAGGTGCTTAGATGCATTCATATTTGAACACACCTCGTACTGGTGAAAATGTTTAGTCTACGGCAAACATGCTTACAATGAAATTTCAGGGCTGTTTAATCAAAAATATCATCAAAAGTATCATACAGTGTGGATCAATGATCAGGCTGCACATTCTGTGCAGCCTGATCTTGGTCTACATTGTCCCCAAAGTCCCTATAGGTTATGTTTAGCAAGTAACAACTTAAACGGGTGGGTGGGGCAAAGAAATGTGTTGGCTTAAAATGGAAAAACAAGTTTTCTGTATTATTTGAAATTCCAAGTTTAATACAACAGAAAAATTAAACTTGTACACAAAAGATATTTGGAAACAACTACAACCTGGCAAAGTAAGTTCAATGCATGAGCGAGTTAATCAGTGCAATATAATACTATCTCCCCCAAAAATAAAGATTAAATACAGTTATGATACAGTATGCATGTTAAACGTACTATACATTATTATACAATTTTCCTGAGATTATTTAATACAAGTTCTTTTTCCTTTATCTCTCTCTGTCTCTCTCTCAATTCTGTACAAAACAATGCTGAAAAAAGGAACTCAAAAGGAAAGCAATTTATTATACTGAAATAGAGCCTTAACCCTTTACCACACAATCCTAAGTTTTAAGGACCATGAGAAAGAGGCCTTTTGAAAACATTGTGGGAAAAGGAGAAAATGAAGGTAACCAGCGTTTTCTCCTTTTCCCACAATGTTCTCTACCATGTCAATGACCAATTCCATCTTTGAGCTTCATTTAAGTTGTCATCTGCAAATGCTTTCAACTGGGAAAAGTCTGTGTTTTGCTCATGTGGTAAAGATTTAACCCTTTACCACACAATCCAAAGTTTTGAATGGCCCCCGAGAAAGAAGACTTTAACATTGCAGCGAAAGGAGAAACTATGGTAACCAGCATTTTTGCTGGTAACCAACATTTTCTGCTTTTTCCACCATGTTTTCTACCCTGTCACAGGCCAATTCCATTATTTGAAGCACACTTGGTTTGTTGTCTGGAAATGCTTTCAATTTGGATGAGTCTAAACATTTTTCATCTGGTAAAGATTTGACTCTTTACCACACAACAAAATTTTAAACCAGTCCAGATTGAAAGCATTTGCAGGCGACAAATAAAATGGGGAACAAACGACAGTATCTGTCTTTGAGATCGTTGAAAACATTGTGGGAAAAGAAGAAAATGCTGGTTACCAGCATTTTCTTCTTTTCCCACAATATTTTCAAAAGCCTTCTTCTTCAGGTTCGTTAAACTCGGGATTGTGTGGTAAAGACTTAATGGAAAGGGGAAAACTGTTGAGCCCAACTAACATGCAGGGTTTTTAACCCTTTACCAGACGAAAAAAATTTTAGACTAGTCCAACTTGAAAGCCTTTGCAGACGACAAACTGAATGTGACTCAAATAATGTTATGTGTTTTTGAACAGGTAGAAAACATTGTGGGATAAGAAGAAAATGCTGGTCACCAGCATTTCCTCCTTTTCCCACACCATTTTCAAAAGGCTTTTTCCACGGGGTCTTTAAATCTCGGGATTGTTTGATAAAGGGTTAATCAATGGGTTAGGAGTTGGAACCAAGGCTAAGCCAAATCTTCAAGGATTGGTGCAAGTCACAGCTGAAGGATTTATTCCTCTCATTTCTATCTGTAACAAGCAACTGCTACTTTTCCTACAATGTTTACAGAAGCTACTCACTGCAAGGGTTAGTAAGCTGTGTTTGTAAAGTTACAGCTTAATTTTCAGTAGCATATCACCCATAAATACAAAAACTCTACAAATCTCTCTCTATCTCTCCTTCCATCTGTCTATCCCTCATTTCTTTAATCTCTCTTTTAACCCTTAGGCTTCTAAGTATGACTCAAGAACCTTTTGCAGACATTGTAGATCAAGATCAGACTGCACAGAATGCGCAGTCTGATCTTGGATCTACACCGATGGTGGTCCATCCGATAAAGGGATATTTTTCCATAAAAAATACCTTTGAAATAGCAAAATTTGGGTTTTTACCATAGGCTAGAAAGTTTAATTTCACTTATTTAGTAGGATTAGGGTTAAATTCCACTCCCTCTGTCAATATCCTAAAAAGTTTTGGCAATGTTCACTCATCACTACTAGGCAAATTCAAAGTAAGATTGATTTTACTGTCAGACAGCCAAGTAATTCAAACATATATTTTCATTCAGAGGATAAAAACTACTTTCAGCAAGGCTGTAATTACCACAAAATGTCTTGAAATCTGTCTGTGTACGCATATAAGATACCACTGCACATTCTGTGCAGTCTGATTTGCTCTACACTGTCTCCACAATTACCTTATTTTAGGTACTATGGTAAGAACTAACACTTCAACAACAATCCAAAGAAGACAGGTTTTGAAAATATGGAAAAAGGGGAAAAAATGGTAACCAGCATGTCCTCCTTTTCCAACAATGTTTTCTACCCTTTCAAATACAAGTCTCATTGTTTTAGCCATTTATTATGTAGTCTGTAGTTCTTTCAATTTGGACAAGAGTAAAATTTTATCAAACATAGAATGAGTATACAACCAACAACATTATTAACCCGTGACGCGCCAAATATTTGAGCCATGCTCTGTGAAAAGGGGGCTTAATACATCTGCAAAAAGTATCGACCCAGCTCAGCCTGCACAATCCTACTTGACACATTCTTTTTAAAAACCATTCACTGTTTATTTACTTGGACCTAGAAATATATTCATCCATATTCAAAGCATTTGCAGACTATAAAATTAATATGATGAATGAAGGAATATATGGTGTTTTATTTTCTTTTTTAAAAAAAAAAAAAAAAATATATGGTGTTTTATGGTGCATCAACATCTAGGGTCATTTAGGGCGCAAATAAAACTGGAAATGAAAGGAAAATCTATTACATTTATGATGTAAGTAAAATAATGAGATGTGTCATTGAAATGTTTGAAAACATTGTGAGAAGAGGAGAAAATGCTAGTTGCCACCATTTTCTCCTTTTTCTTTGATGTTTTCTAAAGCAGTCAACAGTTGCTTGTTTGTAGGCATAAGTCAATAAGCATTTACTTCATTAATAAAACGACAATTTTAATTTCAAAGACACATGGAAAACTGGCTCTATTTAAAAGTCAAACAATTTTCCAATCAATGTCATTCTAAAGCTGTATTTGGCAGTTTTCTGCTCTTTTTCATACACTGCCAAATAATTTCATGTATTAACAATTAAGCTGCTGAAAAAATGAACTGCAAATTTCTACTCAATACTAAAAGCCGAAACATTGTGGTTTCAAAGTTGATTTCACAGGAAAGAGGTTACCGTATCAGACAGTGGCGATCAAAGATCTGCACGTTCTGTGCAGTCTGATCATGATCTATATTGTCCACAAAAGGTCTGAGTCACGATTAGCAGCTTAAGGGTTAACAGTTCTGCGGAAGAAAACCTTCGAAAATATTGAGGGAGAAGAAGAAAATGCTGGTTACCAGCCAACATTTTCTTCTTGTTCTACAATGTTTTCAACCTTTTAAAATTCAAATCCCATCATATTGGCCTCATTTGATTTGTCATCTGCAAACAGTTTCAATATGGAAAGGTCTAAAGGTTTGTCATCTGTTGGTTCCATGAGAATGTTAGGTTTATATTTTTGTAATCACAAAGTCATAGGGTACATATGGATACACACATATTTGTCCAACCATCTATCTACCCATCTATCAGTCCATACAGCTATCCATCCACACATCCATTCATACACATATACAGACACAATAAATATATACAAAGACATATACACTAAAATGCATACATGAAAACATACACACAAATATGCACTCTTCTATCATACATGCACACATCTTTATACATAAATGAGTTATCGATAGTTTTATATTCAACAGCCCAATTTCCATTCAAAAGCTAAAACAGCCTTTACTGAAAATACCATGATAAGCATTCTGATTGGCTATAACAAAACATCTCCACCAATCAAACACCTACTCTAGGTAATGAATCATTGTAACATATTTCTTATTTTGTGATGAAGGCACTTTATCTTTGCAAAACCACTTTCAATTTACAAGAGCCTTTAAAAAAACTCAGGGCTAAATACTGAATATAAATGTTCAAGTACATGTAACTTGTTAACCTTTACCATCCAGGCTATTTATGGACAAAAATCTACAAGTAATGCCAACAGAAAATATCTGGAGGAAAGGAAACTGTGTTAAAGATATGGAAAACATTGTGAGGAAAGGTGCAACTGATTGTTACAAATAACTCCTTTTCCTACAAAATTTTCAAAAGCTTTTCATTGTGAAATGAATTATGGACATCTTATTTCAGCTATGCTCTGTAAAAAGGGGGTTGAATGCATCTGCAAAAATTTTCAACTCATGTCAGCCTTCGTAGTCTGCACAGGCTGACATGAGTCGAAAACTTTTGCTTTATGTAAATTCTCTGCATGTGAAAGGACCATTCTACCTCCAGATCCAGTTGTTAGACAAAATGGATTTTATGGATCTATAATTATATGATGACTTTCTTAGTATAATGCATCAAGAAGATGCATTAATCCCCTTTTGCCAGAGCATGGCTCATTTTGATTTTTATCCTACTGCAGTCAGTGATCTCAGCAAACCTTGACCTCAATAAACCATGGACAATATTTCATTTCTATGTTATTGTAGCTTCATGTCTTCTGAAAATAATGACCAGGCTGTTGTATGAAGTACCATGGGCCAAGTATTCTAAGTTCAATTCAAATCCCAACTTCCAAGGTTAGCCATCTGATTGGTCGAGACAGATCTCCCCAGCCAATCCGATGCCTGGTCCTGGAATTTATAAATACAACTGTCACAGTGATGTATAATTCCTGCCAAGTGTTTTGATACTGAAGCCTCGGAGCGCAAAATAAACCCAACAAACATTTTCATCCTAGAAATAATACCCAAATAGTTGTGTGATTTTACAGATGCTATTGCCAAGAATTTCTCAGCAAAGCTGACAGTGCAGATCAAAGATCAGACTACATGTACTGAGCAGTCTGATCTTGATCTACACTGGCTGCAAAGCAACTATTGTTGTGAAAGGGGCTTTAAAGGTTAAAATGAATGTTTATACCTATCGTGTGTTTATGTACAAAAATGTGAAGTGGAGATAATTTTGAGTAATGATTCTTTCATTCTTGTATCATCATTCAAATACATAGTGAGAATGCTTTAAAAAAGAGGATTTTCAAATGCCCTATACTAATATTAATAGTTTATTATGATATTTCACTGCATCATCAAGTATTTGATTTCTTTCTTTCCATTAAGTATCGGCCTTTACAACGTTTAACCCTTTAACAAGCAATCCCTTCCTTAAATCTTTACCAAACAACACAAAGTTAGACCTGCTCAAATGAAAGTCTTTGTAGATGACAACTTAAATATTACTCAAAACATGAAATTTGTCTGTCAAAGGGCAGAAAACATTGTAGAAAAAGTAAAAAGTAATGGTTACCAAATTATCTCCTTTTCCCATAATGTTTTTTAAAACCCTTTTTCCTAAGGGTTGTTAAAATTTGAGACTACACTGTATGGGGTAAAGTGTTAAATGAACCAAGGTAGACGGCTTTTGAAAGCATGGGGAAAAGAGAAACTGATGGTAACCAATATTTCATCCTTTTCTCGCAATGTTTTTTATCCTTTCCTAGAAAAGTCTCATCATTTGCATTTTTATCTGTAATTGCTTTCAATTTGGACAAATCCAAACTTTTGTTATCATTCTGGTAAAGTGTTAACCTTCTACCATACAGTCCCAAGTTTTAACAACCCTCAGGAAATAGTCTTTTGAAAACCTTGTGGGGAAAAGGAGAAAATGCTGGTGACCAGCATTTTCTCCTTTTCCCACAATGTTTTCAAAAGGCTTCTTTCCCACGGTCGTTAAAAGGCGGCATTATGCGGTAAAGGGTTAAGACAGGAAAACTTTAACAATAACTTCCATCAGCTCCAAAATTAGTCACATCCACAGCTGCTTTCCTTGGACAAGTCACATTTAAAAGGATCACAATTTCTTTCTATTTTTTTTTCCTTATCTATTTAAATTTTGTAATTACAACTGCCATTAGGAGCTCTGTGTAAAACAAATGCAAATGCTTTCAAATTCGACCAGTCTAAAATTTTGATGCTTGGTAGAGAGTTAAGACAGGAGAACTTTTAACAATAAATTCTATTAACTCCAAACTTAGTCACATCCACAGCTGCTTTCCTTGAACAAGTCACATTTAACAGGATCACAATTTCTTTCATTTATTTTTCCTTATCTTTTTAAATTTTGTAATAACAACTGTCTTAATGAGCTCTGTGAAAAACAGCCTTCTTTGTATACTGGAACAGCATCCACATTTTTCTTTATTTTTCTGTCAAGTGCCGAACTCTTCCGCCACTTGGAAGATGAGTTCTTTTATTTGCGAGCGTTTCTTTAACACCGATTGTGAATGTACAACATCGTTTAGAGGTATATTATAACCTTCACACAGTTCTCGACACAAATGTTCAGCATTTGATATAACGAACATGCCACAGTCATACCCTGGAAAACAGAAAAGAAACTGAAAATTCATTTACTCTTTATCAGATGACAAAATCTTTCACTTGTCCACACTGAAAGTATTTGCAGACAACAAAATTGGCTCAAAAAAATGAAATTTGTCTTTGAAAGGCTAAAAACATTAAGGAAAAGGAGAAAATGCTGGTCATCAGTATCTCCATTTTTCCACAATGTTTTCAATGCTATCAGGGTCATAAATCACCAGAATTTTTGATAGTGAGTTAAAAGCCTGCAGATGACTTTTTAGGTTCTTGCAGCAGACCAATGCAGAAATCATGCTGGCAAAAGGAGAAAAATGGCCCTCAACAAGCCATTACTCCTTTTGCCACACTGTATACACATGTATTAACTCTTTCGCTGCCAAATACATACACCCGACTACTTTTGACGGCTTGAAATACAATCCACTAAAACTCAGACTGATTCTTATAGGCTTGACTAAGCAAGCGGAGGGTATAGATCTAAGATCAGACCACATGTTCTGTGCAGTCTGATCTTGATCTGTGCTGTCCGCAAAATCCCTTGTTTTTGTCTATGGCGCAGAAAGGTTCAAACCTTAATTCATGTTGATTATTCAGATTGTGCTAGAATTTCTTCGAAGCTACTGCAGCAAATTCGTTTTAGGAAAAATATTGAAACGTATTAACTCTTTACCACATGACAAAAATGTAGACTTGTCCAAATTGAAAGCAATTAAAATGTGGCTCAAATGATTGTATTTGTCTTTGATAGGGTAGAAAACACTGTGGGAAAAGTAGAAAATGATGATTACCAGCATTTTCTCCTTTTCCCACAATGTTTTCAAAGGCCTATTTCCTCAAGGTCCTTAAAATTCAGGATTGTGTGGTAACCAGTTAAAAACCTTCAATGAAAATGATTTCAAAATATTTTAGCATTATAATATCCTAAGTTTGTTGATGATCAATTCTGTTTTACAGGGACATACTGAAAACTTTTAAAAATAGATTCCCAAAAACTGTTAAAATCAATAACTATAATTTACCCTTTACCACACAAGTCCACTTTTAATGACCTTAAAGATACATGTACATCTACACTTGTTTTCCAGCCAGTTTTTAAACCATTTCATCCTTATTCTATGAAACTGTAATCATTCTTATATCTTTGTGACAGTTGCAAGGATGGATAGAAAATGCATTTCATTTTTTTTGTGGCCTTCATAGAAATCACTGTTGTAGTTTCCGGTTTTAAATGAATACAAATCCCTTGAGTTTCTCTATTCCTTACACCATATATATTGGTAATTTATCTATGCTTACACAGCTGACCAAATTCTGAGTCATTCTACATAATTTCAACTTTTAACAGCATTTTTGCTCTCTGGCGATAAGAATGTATCTTCAACAAAGAAACTTTTGAAAACTTTGTAGAAAAAGGAGAAAATGCTTGCCACCAGCACTTTCTCCATTTCCCACAAAGTGTTCTACCATTCCTAGAACAAATTTCAATTTCTGAGTCACATTTATTTTGTCTTCTGCCAATACTTTCAATTTGGAAAAGACTAAGATTTTGTCGTTTGGTAAAGAGTTAATCTCGCTGTATCAAACTTCAATCATTGTCAAAATTGTCTTCATTTCAGACCTGCTCAAATCTTCAATATTTTTTTATTTCTAAAACTCACCATTACACTGTTTAGGACTGTCGGCTTCAATCACTTTCATTCTACCTCGAGGTGCTGGAAAGAAAAAGTTCAAAGCAAAGGGCAATATTAGGCACTTTGAAAAGTTTAAAGCAGAGAGGGATATTAGGCATTTTTGGTAAGTGTCTTTACAAATAAGCTATACAAACTACAGTGAGAAAAAGTTTGCTTTTTCTTGTTTAATTTCTACTGAAATTGTACGAAGCTCTATCACTCAATATTTTCCCAGGATTTAGGTCACTTACCGGTAACTCTTTACCAAACAACAAAATTTTTAACTGGTCTAAATTCAAAGCATTTGCAGACGAAAAATACAATTATACAGAAATAATGGGATCTGTACCAGAAATGGTAGGAAACATGCTGGGAAAAGGAGAAAATGCTGGTTACCAGCATTTTCTCCTTTTCCCAACAATTTTTCAAAAGCCTTGTATTTCAGGGTTGTTAAAACCCAGGATTGTGTGGTTAAGAGTTAACTTACAAAACAAAAAAGATTTCGTGAGAAAAAATTTTGAAGAAATAATTGACTTAAAAACAATAAGAGCCACAAATTTATATTTGTCCTTAGCCCTTACCTTTTGAAAACATTGTGGAAACAGGAGAAAATGCTGGTACATGTATAACCAGCATTTCCTCCATTTCCTACAATGTTTTCTAGCCATTCAAAGAACTTCTGTTCATTTGCACCATTTTTTTCATTTGTACTTTGTAGATGCTTTCAAGTCTGAAGAGTCTAAAATTTGTCATTTGGGACAGGGTTAGGCCATTAATTCTTTACTGGAACCTTTGTTGCAGGTATTTAGTGGGACTGTCTTATCTGCACCATTCTAATGATAGAAGTTTAACTCTTTACCACACAATCCAGACTTTTAACGATCCTGAGAAAGAAAGCTTTTGAAAACATTGTGGGAAAAGGAGAAAATGCTGGTAACCAGCATTTTTTCCTTTTCCCACAATGTTTTCTACCCTTCCTAAAACAAATTTCAATTTTTGAGCAACATGTATTTTGTCGTCTGCAAATGCTTTCAATTTTTCCTAGTCTAAAATTTTGTTGTTTGGTACAGAGTTAACTGATGAACTGATGCCTGCATATCCTTTTAAATCTTTGTCACCTTCCTTGTTTGTTGCATATTTTTTGTATTTATATATTTTCTTTTCTTTTAACCTCATTGCCACAGGTTTCATCCCTCTCTCACTGCTAATCATTGTTTCAATGATGGTTATGTGGGAAAGCAGCCAGTGGCTTGGGAAGAAATTTGAGCAAAATGGTAGTAAAAGGAAAGCATGGAGGGCTGCACTGGCAGCCATGATGCATGTGAAACAATGTTGAAAATGGTGTTAAACACCATAAAATCAATTAATCAATTTTATTTAAACCTTCAAGCACTGAATTTACCCAATAAAACATTTATAGTGTGGAAAAAAGACCCAAATAATTGCATTTTTCAAAGCAGACTGTGACAATCAAAGATCAGACAGTATGTTTTGTGCAGTCTGATCTTGATCTACACTGGCCGCAAAGGTAACCATTGTTATGAAGGACAACTTGAGGATCAGTTTCTTCCTGGCACAAATATACAGCAGCTGACTTTGAAAACAGCTATTTAACTCTTTACCATACAATCCCGACTTTTAACGACATTGAGAAAGCCTTTTGAAAACATTGTGGGAAGAGTAGAAAAGGCTGGTGACCAGCATTTTCTCCTTTTACCACAATGTTTTCTATCCTATCGAAGAAAAATTGCACCTTTTGAGCCACAATGAATTTGACGTCTGCAAATGCTTCAACTTGGACAAGGCTAAAATTTTGTCATCTGGTAAAGGGTCAAAACATGGGGCTAAACACATAAAATACTGTAAAATCATTTTGACCAAACTACAAATTGCTCGTTTTGCACAATTTATCTTTTTTGTCACAATGTTTCATTTAATAATGATCTGCATCACATATTAATAAGGTCATAATTTAGGTTTTAAAAGATAGAAAGAGAAAAAAATGGACAGAAATTACTGTTAGTTCTATATGGGGTGACGCAGTTCTGTTACAACACAAACAAGCAAAAATACAAATACGAAAGAATTACCTTTGACATAAGGCTGTATTTTGTAGGCCAACATTCTGGCAATTTCTTTGTTGTGATAATCCATGGAATCGTAATGTCGAAACTCTTGTTTATTTCTAAGGTAAACTAACAAACTCCTGTAAGAAGAAAAAACAGAAAAGAGAACGTGATACAGCAGTAGACGACACAATGTACATGTTTTCTCCATTTTTTCCTTTGTCAATCTTTTTCGAAAAGGATCACAACTTTTTTTTTTTTTCATGATTTATTGTCAAAGTAAATAACCACAAAAAGTGTTTTGGACCCGAGGAAAATTATACATGTAACATTATTGTATACTGGAATTCTACTTTGCAGTCATATTTCTTTAAAAAGTCACTGAAAGTACCTGAATGAGGTCAGCTCAATTTCTTTGGAAAGAAATACTTTCATCATGCAATCCCGACCTTAAAAGACTCTGAGAAAGAAAGCTTTGGAAACATTGTGGGAAAAGGAGAAAATGCTGGTAACAACCCCCTTCCCCAATGCTTTAAAACTTTTTGTTTTCTTTGTTGGATAGGTTAGGAAATGGGAATCGCAAAAAAAAAAAAAAAAAAGCCATACCAATGAGTTCCTCCTGCTGTTTCCAAACTATTATTATCATTTACTGGAAAAAAGATGAACTCTTTGGACGGAAGGTTTAGGGGATCAAGAAATGGTTCCAGATCATCATCTGAAAAAGTCATACATAGTTAACTGTTTACCACACAAGCCCTGAGAAAGAGGCCTTTAGAAAATATTGTGGAAAATGAGAAAATGCTGGTAACCAGCATTTTCTCCTTTTCCCACAATTTTTTCTTCCCTATGAAAGACAGAAATTATCATTTCAGCAACATTTAATTTGTTGTCTGCATCTGCTTGGAATTTAGTCCAGCCCCAAAATTTGATGTATGGTAAAGAATTAAACTTTTCCCATACTACAAATTTCAGACCCTTTCAAGCTGAGAGCATCCACAGATGACAAATTCAAAAGCAGTACAAATGCACTAAAGTTCTTTGACAGTGTAGAAAACCTTGTGGGAAAAGAAGAAAATGCTGGTAAGCAGTATTTTCTTCTTTTCCCCACAAAGGTCTCCACCCTAGGGTTGTGAAAACACAGGATTGTTTGGTAGAGTAAAGACTGTAACATTACTATATGAAATTTGCAATTGTGGAAACATTATGGCAGAAAGAGAATGTGCACAAAGCAAGCATACTTTTTTTTCTACAGTGTTTTCACTTGCATTAATGAATAATATCAATCCATTACCACACAATCCTGAATTTTAGTGACACTGAGAAAGAAGCCTTTTGCAAACAATGTGGGAAAAGGAGAAAATGCTGGTAACTAGCATTTTCTCCTTTTCCAACAATGTTTCCTACCCTTCCACAAACAAATTCCAACTTTAGTCGTGTTTACGTTGTCATCTGCAAATGCCTTCAATTTGAGCAAGTCCAAAATTTTGTTGTTTTGTATAGAGTTAATCCATGTTGAATTCATGCTGAGGTATTTTCCTGATTTTTTGAAATAAGACCTAAATAACTGAAAAAAATCATGTTGCTTGAGTCTATCATGTTTCAGCAAAGCCAAAAGTGTAGATCACAGATAAGACTGCATGCTAATCTTTAGAAATAAGACTCAGACAACTGGAATATTCATGTTTTGTATGTCTATAGTGTTTCAGCACAGCAGACAGTGTACAGGTAGATAATGGATCAGACTGCATATTTTGTGTAGTCTGATTTTGATTGACATAAGCTGCATCTATAGGCAGCTATACTTGTGATAGGCACTTTAATGGTTTAATATCCTGCAGCTAGATCAGTATTTCATGAAGGTCTAAAAAAAATCCATCATGATACTTGAGTAAAACGATTTAATTCCATACCTGGGGCCAGCTTTATGAACTGTGCTATATCTGGACTTATTAATGCTAGTTTATCAGCCGAGTGACTGAATTGTTCCTTCTCAAAGTACCTAAGAAAAGAAGAAAGCATACTTTAGTTTAAGATACATATTTGAATCATGTACATCACAAATCGCTAACGAAGTACATATTTTTTTCTAACTTTTTCAAAATTGGAGATGCAAATAATGAGATAAAAAATACTTCTTGTTACCAATATACAAGGTGTAAGACATCAATTCCATTTTTTCATTAAAACAGACATGGAATTGAACCCTTTACTGCACAATGCCTCCTTTTAACGATCCTGTGGAAAATACCTTATGAAAACATTGTGGGAAAAGGAGAAAATGCTGGTGACCACTAACCAGCATTTTCTCCTTTTCCCACAATGTTTCTACCCTAGTGAAGACAGAATTAATCATTTGAGCCACATTTAATTTGGCATCTGCAATGCTTTCAATTTGGTCCAGTCCAAAATTGAGTCATCTGGTAAAAGATTAAAAGACACTGTGTGATGTGGAAGTCATATTTCAGCCCATTTAATGCTCTCCCACCTGACAAATTTTATATTCTCCCAAATTCAAAACATCTACAGATGACAAAAAGTTATACAAATGAGCTTAAGTTCTCTGATAGGATAGAAAACAATGTTGGAAAAGGAGAAAATGCTGGTTACCAGCATTTTCTCCTTTTCCCACAATGTTTTCAAAAGGCTCCTTCCTCAGGGTTGTTAAAAGTCGGGATTGTGTATTAAAGGGTTATATGGATAAAAAAAGACAAATATCTAGTTTGGTGAACATGTTGAAAATTTTGGGTCCACATTAAAAAAAAAAACATGGGGTCAGGAAAACTCCTTGCATATCAAACCAAATCTATTTAATTATTATCACTCTGGGCTACAATGGATGAAAATACCATAAAAACATGTTTTGCCACCAGTTTATATTCAGATCAGATTGCACAGAATGAACAATACACCGGCCTAGACTGACTATAAGAATATCACTTTTTAGCTTCAGTAATTAAATAGCTTTTAAGCCTTTACCACACAATCCCGACTCTTAACAACCCTGAAGAAAAACCCTTATGAAAACATTGTGGGAAAAGGAGAAAATGCTGGTAACCAGCATTTTCTTCTTTTCCTGCGATGTTTTCTACCCTCTTCAAAACAAACTTAAATTTTTGAGCCACATTTCATTTGTTGTCTGCAAACGCTTTGAATTTGGACCAGTCTAAAACTTTGTAGTTTGGTAAAGAGTTCAAACTTTGCTAGTGATGATGCAACTTTTGCTTGTGACAACCAAATATTCCTCTTTCCACAGTATTTCCTCTTTTATCTGACAAAATATTTTCCTTTGTATCCCATTATGTCAAATACATGTATAACCCTTTACCACACATTGACAGAATCCCAACTTTTAACAACCCTGGGAAAGAAAACATTGTGGGAAAAGGAGTCTAGACACCTTTTTCCAAAGCATATTTCAATTTTTGAGTCACATATATTTTGTTGTCTGCAAATTCTCCCAATTTACACAAGTCTAACAATTTTTTCGTTTGGTAAAGAGTTAAACTATTTTTGGTTTGTCTAAAAATAGCCTAAACAATCGCCTTAACTCTTGATGATAAAAAAAAAATTCAGGGTATGCTATAATTACAGTATCATATTTCTAGATTGTAGATATAATGCTGGATTCTTTACATAGTTGATAGAACATTGAGAAAAACACTTTACCAAACTCCAATGCTTACTTATACAAACCCAGATATAGTGGCTTTTGGAAACATGAGAAATAGAGCATTTGTATCCAGCATTTTCTCCACCATGTTTTCTACTCTTGAAAAAGGATACAGTCATTTCAGTCACACTTATTCAAAGTCTGCAATGGCTATGAAAAAGGATGAGAATAATTTTTTTATCAGCCGGTAAGATAAAAAATAGCCCTTCATTAATGCAAGACCGTAACACAGTAATAGTATTGATAATTTTACTTAACATATTTTATTGTCCGACATGAATTAAATTTCTAATTAAAAAAAAAAGCCGTCTCACATTTCAACCGATAAAATCCTATGCGAGACTCAATGTACATTTACGGACAGTGTAGATCAAAATGCAGAACGTGCTGTCTGATATCGATTCTAAACTGTCTGACATGAGGTTATTTCCGGCCGTAAGAGGTTTGAAATCGCAATATTTGGGTTGTTCACAATCGGGTTGAGATTTTCATCACATTTGTTTAGTAGTTTAATGGGTTAACAAACAATGTCCTTGGCCCGTCAAGCCTGACATTATCAGGGCAAATTTCGGACAGATTCGACCCAATATGGGCCAACACTCCTACACTGATTTTGAACAGCTTCGTGCATGCACCACTTACTCAAAGCAAAATGCAATTAGCTTATCATTAATCCACTGTGGGCCATCAAGTAAATCAACATCAGACTGTCTGAGTAAACTGTCGTTAAAATTTAACACGATTGCATTCTCGCTATCCGTAGCCATATTTGTTGTTGTCTCTCGATGAGTTCAGTCTACATTTTACTCGAGTAGATCTTTTTTTTTCAAGGTCAAGGTTATGCTAACGATAATGCGAGAAAATCGGACAGAAAAAGTATTTTAAATGAATTCTTAAAATATGAGAACAAAATATTACTCATTAAACGGATAAATTCTCAACTTAGGGAAGCAGTCAGTTTATGACGAAACATGCAATCGTGACTGACAGCAGCTATAGAAGAACTTTTTAAAAATTGTATGGCCTAAGGGAGAAAACTCGTATATTATTTAATATTAGTAACATACGAGTTTTTTCCCTTGGAAAAGAGGGGATCAAATCCAAGTGTAGTCAAAATTCAGTGGAATGTTGTTTGATAGCTCTTTACCAGACCACAAAATTTTGGACTGGCCCAAATTCAAAGCATTTACAGACGACAAACTAAATGTGGCTCAAATGATAGGATTTGTCTCTGAAAGGTTACCAGCATTTTTTCCTTTTCCCATGATGTTTTCAAAAGTCTTATTTGCCAGAGGCATTAAAACTTGTCATTGTGTGCTAAAGATTTGAATCACTTGTTGATTACATTGTATTTCACAATATTTACAGGTATCAAAATAAGGCTCGATATGAGGTGTTTCTAACATAACTCTTTCAGGTGAATCACATCCTGAAATGCTTAACCCTTTACCAGACGACAAAATTTTAGCCTTGTCCAAATTGAAAGCATTTGCAGATGACAATTTCAATGTGGCTGAAATGGTGCAATTTTTCTTTGATAGGGTAGAAAACATTGTGGCAAAAGGAGAAAATGCTGGTTACCAGCATTTTCTCCTTTTCCCACAATGTTTTCAAAAGGCTTCTTTCCCAGGGACATCAAAAGGTGGCATTGTGCAGTAAAGGGTTAACTCATCACCAAACAACAAAATTTTACAATTGTCCAAATTAAAAGCATTTCAGACGACAATATAAATGTGACTCAATAATGACTCAATAATTAAAATTTGTATTTGGAAGGGCAGAAAACATTGTGGGAAATGAAGGAAATGCTGGTTACCAGCATTTTCTTCTTTTCCCACAGTGTTTTCAAAAGGCCTTTTGCATAGGGTCATTAAAACCCGGGATTGTGTGAGAAAGGGTTATATGAAATAGTTTTAACTCTTTACTAAACATTCCTTTGTTTTAATGACCGTCAGGATGAGAGCTTTTGAAAACATGGCGTGAAGAGGATAAAATGCTGGCGACTAGTATTTTCCTCTTTTCCAACATATTGTTTTACTCTGCTAAACCCTTTACCACACAATGCCAACTTTTAACAACATTAAGGAAGAAAACTTTTAAAAACATTGTGGAAAAAGAAGAAAATGCTGGTAACCAGCATTTTCTCCTTTTCTCACAATGTTAATAGTTTTTCTCAATCTTTCAGAGACAAATCCAGTCAACAGAACTCTTTACCTAACAACTAAATTTTTGACGTATCGAAATTGAAAACATTTACAGATGACAATTTAAATGCTTTAATGGTAGATTTGTCCTTGAAAGGGTAGTAAACATTGTGGGAAAAGGAGAAAATGCTGGTTACCAGCATTTTCTTCTTTTCACACAATCTTTTCTACCCTGATGAAGACAGAAACAATCATTTAAGTTACATTTGTCGTCTGCAGATGCTTTCTATTTGGTCTGGTCCAAAATTTTGTTGAATGGTAAAGGGTTAAATTCCATCATTTCACCCACATTTACGATGTCGTTGTGTATGCCAGTGCAAAGTTATCTTAGGCAGACATAAAGTTTTGCAGACTACAAATGTGATAGCCTGCTAAACTCTAACACACATCTGTAGATCCTAGTATGATGGTGTAAACAGACATGCATCTTGCATTTAGCAGTTCTTCAGGCATTTTTAGAGTTCTCTAGGACGAGCAGATGGATCATTCCGTTTATTCAAGGTTATGGTTTGCTGGCCAGGTTTTTTTCAATACATGTATTTCAATATTCCTACCTTTTCCTGGAGGTGTGTCTGTCACAATAAGGGAGATCACTCTCAAAAATTTTGAGCATAAGGTCGTATGAGTATAAGACCTGCCTAGGTTGAGAGAAGTTGAAGATGACAAATTTAAATGTGACTCTAACACAGTGTAGAGGAATGATTAGGTATAATACATTGTAGGAAAAGGAGAAAATGCAGGTTTCCATAATGATCTCCTTGATATTTTCCAAACCTTCTTCCACACAGCCGTTACATCACCTGGTTGTTTGCAAAAGGAATAAGAATCATTCAAAATGTTTTGACACCTTATTTATTTCATAAGATGTCAGAATATTTCACAAGTACAACAAAATAAAGAAAACGACAGAAAATGATAATTACTGGTGTCATGTTATGTAGACATAGTCAAGAAAATATCTTTGTGAAAACAAAACAATGGCTAAATCTGAGGAATTTATCCCTTTGCCACCAGTATTTTTCAAAAGTGGACTGATGTAAGAAAAATCCTTGTCTGCAGGTGGTATTGTGTTCACCCTTTCCCAAATGACAAATATTTTAGACTCTTCAAAATTGAAAGCATCTGCAGGTGACAACTTTGAAATCTGTACAAATAAACCAAAGTTCTCTAAAAAGGTAGCAAACATTGTGGGAAAAGGAGAAAATGCTGCTAAGCAGCATTTTCTCCTTTTACCACAATGTTTTCTAGCCCATCAAAGAGAAATTCAGGCATTTACAACTCATCTTCATTGTCATCTGCATTTGGTTATAAATTCAGACGAGTCTTAAAAAGCCTTTATCTCTGAGGATGCTAAAACATAAGATTGTTTGGTCCCTACAACTCCCAGAAACATTAAAAAACTCTGAAACCTTTACTACCCAACAAAATTTTAGACTAGTCCAAACTGGAAGCATTTGCAGATGGCAAAAGCAGTATGGATCAAATGATGAACACTGGTTTTTTAAAGGTTAGAAAACATTGTGGGGAAAGGAGAAAATGCTGGTTACCAGAATTTTCACCTTTTCCCATCATGTTATCAAAAATCTTATTCCTCTCGTTCATAAAAACTCGAGGTTGTGAGGAAAACTTTTAACCCTTTACCCAGCAATCTGCTGTTTTAGCCCTAGAGAAGAGAGACTTTGAAAAAAGTCATAGAAAAAGAACAAAATGAAAGAAACCAGCATTTTTTCCTGTTTCCATGATGCTTTTACTGTATCAAAGATAAATTCTGTTATGTGAACTACATTTCCTTTGTCATCTGCAAAGATTTTCAATTTAAGAATCTCACAATTTGCTGTCTGGTACAGAGTTAACCCTTTACCAAACAATTCCAAGGTCTAGCAAACCTAGGCAAGAAAACTTTTGAAAACATTGTGGTTAAAGGAGGCAATGCTGCTAACCAGCATTTCCTCCTTTTACCACAATGATTTCTGATCTATCAAAGACAAATCCAGAATTCAACTGTCATTAGCAAATGAAGATAAATTTAGATGCGTCATAAATTTTGTTATCAGGTAAAGGGTTAATCTTTAGTGTGCCAAATAGATGAAAAGGACATTTCCAGTCAACAGGCTTATTTATAACCATTTCAAGACCGTTTTGTTCAATGAATCTCACAAATTACTGGACAGTGTAGATCAAGCATCAGACTGCATGTTCTGCACTGTCTGATCTTGATCTACAACGCCAGCAAAATCTATTATGAATGAGCTTTGTTCTCCAGGTATAAAATCTCTACAACACAACAAAAATGCAGCCTTTTCCAAATTGAAAGCATTTGCAGACATTAATTCTTTGTGGCCCAGATGATGGAATTTGTCTTTAAGAGGGTAGAAAACATGGTGGAAAAAGGAGAAAATGCTGGTTATCAGCATTTTTTCCTTTTCTCACCTTGTTTTCAACAGGCTTCTTCACAAGGGTCATTAAAAAGGATTGTAAGCTAAAGGGTTAAGAACCATAATCGAAGACCAACTTCATACAAAATGTTGATTGGTCAACTCAGCCACGCAAACTCTTATGTCTAAATATGGACATTAAAATGAGAGTCTTTAATCTGGACTAAAAACACTCAAAGGCAAACAAACTCTTTCAGATCCAAATATTTTAACTTTATTTCTTTGGACAGCAAAAACTAAAATCTACTTGAACTGAAAAAAGAATTTTATCTTATGGGCTTTACTGAAAACGCAGATCCATGATTAGACTGCACAATCTGTACAGTCTAATGTGGATATATACCATCACCAAAAGCCCCTGTTTTTGCCTGTGACTCTTAACTCTTTACCAAATGACAGTATTTGGTCTTGTTCAAATTGAAAGCATCTGCAGACGACATGTTAAATGTTACTAACATGAAATTTGTCTTTCATAGAACATGTTGTGGAAAAATGAGAAAATGCTGATGAACAGCATTTTTTCATTTTCCAACAATGTTTTCTAATGCCCTTTTCCTTATGGTCCTTAAAAGTCAGGAATGTGTGGTAAAGTGTTAATCAGTACTTAGTTCAACACACATCTCAGCTTTAGACAGCTGAAATAATGAAACAAACCTTTCCAATGCAAAGGAAAAACAGTCTTTTTGCAATTTTAAGGATTTTTGGCCAGAATAGAGTAGAGGACAGTGTAGATACAAAATCATATTGCATGTTTTGTGAAACCTGATTTTGATCTACACTCTGCAAAAGATGAGTTTTCCTTAGCCCTGTGCTGGATAAAGTCATTGATATGTTCTTAAAAAACTCTCTCAAAATGTTGGCCAAGGTTGGGTTGTGGGCGTGACGGTTGCTGCATGGCTGGTCTGCCTTGCGGGCGCCGTGGGGGAGCAAGATACTCAAACATGGATGTAGAAATCTGTGACAACATTCGACTCAAATCTTGGGGAGTCGGGTCTTCCCAGAAAAAGTCATGATTCAAGGCTGTATCTGCATCAACACGTTTTGATGGATCAAGACACAGCAGTTTGTCCAGTAAATCCACAGCATACTGGTCTTTTACATATGGTTTCAGTCTTTCTTTTACTTTTCTTTTATATCCTTCTGGTATTTCCAATTTAGAATACAATTCTAAGGAAGCACAGTTTGGCCAGATTTCAGGTTTAATAGATCCGCAAAGCTGGCTTATCAGTTTTAATTGATCTTGTTCCGTCTTTCCTTGCATGATGGGGGATCGTGTCCACATTTCTGCCATTATACAACCTGCACCCCAAATATCAATGGGTGGCCCATAATTCCTTTCACCGAGCAGTAACTCAGGAGGCCTGTACCATAGTGTCACAACTCTGTTTGTATATTTACTGATATGGCTCAGCGCCCTTGCAAGACCAAAATCAGCTAGTTTTAATACACCATGCTTGGTTATCAATATATTCGCTGCTTTCATATCCCGATGAAGAATTTTGTTTGTATGTATGTAATACAGTCCATTCAACAATTGCTGCATGACTTTCTTAATCTCGCCCAGGGAAAATTTGACATTGGCATTACTGAGTAATCCAGCTAAATCATGTTCACAGAACTCAAAGATGAGATAAAAAGTACTTTTGAATCTGTTATAAGGTGTTGCTGAAATTAAAAAGAAAATGATAACAATAAACAGTGATAATGACGATCCATTCACCCAAACAGTGTACCTGGTAAGTTTGAGATTGGCAATATACCGTAATGATATGGGTCTACATGTGAGCCATGCTCTGGCAAAATGGGGCCTAATGCATCTCCATGAAGCATTATACCTATCAAGTCATCACATAATTATGGATCCATAATAGCCACATTTTTTAACAACCGACTTAATAATGAGGTAGAATGGTCCTTCGACATGCCGAAAGTTGACCGATAGCGAAAAGTTTAGGCCCAGGTCAGCCTGTGTTTAGGCCCAGGTCAGCCTTTTCGCAGGTGCATTAAGCCCTATTTTCACACAGCATGGCTCATGTATTATCACTTGTCATGCTAAAAGAGTGAAACGAACATTCCCAGTCAGTACGAAAGATGCAGATATTGCAAGTTCAAGCCTGTTTTGTCAGATTATCCAGTAAGATGATAGGCAGTGTAGATCAAACTTCAGTCTTGTGTTCTGTGCAGTCTGAACTTAATCTATATTTGTCACAAAAGCAACAAAATCTGGATTTAATGCTAGGAGGGTCACATTTTTCTGAATAACTTAAAGAGCAACTTGCACCTCTTTATGGTATGATACTTAATTTTTCTCAAGTGTGATACTCAGGGCCAAACAAGGCTGTGTTATTTTGCAAGAGGCATTACCATAAATTTATTGCAATGAATGCTTTAGTCTGATAAAAAAAGATGAAAAGATTGATTGATTGATTTTATGGAGTTTAATGCTGTTTTCAACACTATTTCAATTATGTTGTGGTGGCCAGTGAACCTATCTCTGCTTTTCTGGAGTTTCTTTTATCAGTACTCCACAGAATATTTTTTCAAAGCCACTGGCTGCTTTCCCACATAACCATTGCTGAAAAAATGGTCAGATGTGAGAAAGGAATGAATGCTGTTGCAATGACTATCATCAATCCTCTAAAAAGAAATTGGCCGAGCTGGGAATCAAACCAGCAACCCCCTGGTCTCAAGTCCTGTACGCTACCAACTGAGCTACTGGGGCTCAGAAAGAGAAAAAAAAAGAAAAAAAAAAAACATAATTTTGAGCAATGATAACCTTTGGTCCTGCAGATCTCAATCAGGTTTACAACATTCTCATTTTTCAGTAGCTGAAGAATCTTGATCTCTCTCAATGCTGTGATTGGGAACTGCAATAAAATACAAACCAAGTAACAATTTACCAAATGATCCCCTGTTTTAACTACCCTGAAGGAAAAAGCTTTTGAAAACATTGTGGGAGAGAGAGAAAATGCTGGTGATTTGCATTTTCTCCCTTTCCTACAATGTTTTCAATCTTTCTTAGACAATTTCCATCATTTGAGTAACATTTAATTACATGTATGTCATCTGCAAATGCTTTCATTTTTTGCAAGTCTTAAATTTAGTTGTTTGCAAACAACTTAACGCTAGAAGTATCTGTGGCAAGATCAAGATCAGACTGCATACAATGTGAAGTCTGGCTCCATATTCACCAACCACTCTTAAGAACATTCTAAGTCTTATTCTCCAGAATTTTCGAGTTTGAATGTAACACAACTTATGACTGGTTAAACCAAATGGTTTAGCAAATCATAAGTTGAGTTACTTTCAAATTTTGAAAATCTTGGCTATAAAGACTAAGAATTTTCTTAAGAATGGTTGGTGAATATGACCCCTGATCTTTGGTCTGAAATGTTTGCCATATTAGGATATTCTCCTAAAAAACCCTTGAAAATAGAGCACTTGAAATTTCTTTCTGACTAGAAATGTTGACTCGGCTTCTTTGGACTATCTAATAGTTAACTCTTATAGCGCTAAACCTAGATCTAATTGCTTATGCCAAGAGTGTTGATCAAGTTCAGACTGTACAGGACATGCAGTCGGATCTTCATTGTAGGCTTCTTTGCCAGATATTCTGACAAAAGCAGCCTTGGGGTTGCAATATCTCAATCTTCAGTACTGACCAAGGATGCTCATTTCATTTACAATGCATTTAGCATTACAAAGAACATGCAGTCTGATCTTGGATCTACACTCTGCGATAAGTAGATATCTTTCCACAACAAAATGCCTTTGAAATAGCAAAATTTCGTTTTTAACAATCAGGTTAAAAGTTTCATTTCACTTATTTAGCAGGAGAAGCGTTAAAATTACCAATCATATTTGGCGTTCATAATACATGTATATAGAAGGATGATCCATTGTCTCTGAGCACAGTTTGAACTTTTGCTTCAATTTAATGGTTACAAGTATAATAGTGTCTTAACTCTTTCTTTGCCTTCCCCCAGTTTTGACAGAGGTCAACTCCTAACCAGATGATTAAGTTTTACATTTGTCCTGAGAGCAATTTGCAAACAACAGATACAATATGGCTCAAATGACGATATATACGTCCATAAAAGGATAGAAAACATTATAGGAAAAGGAGAAAATGCTGGTTACCAGCATTTTCTCCTTTTCCTATAATGTTTTCAAAAGCCATTTTTTCTCGGATTGTTACAAATCTGGATTGTTTAGTAAAGGGTTCAAATAGTAAATAGTATTATAACTAGGTGAAGTAACATACCCCCTCTTTCTCATTCTCCATTAAAACTTTTTTCATGGCAACAACTTGCTTGGTCTTTCGGTCTCTGGCTTTGAACACTTCCCTAGAAAATACATTGATCAGTAGAAAATAATTAATTATACTATGGTGGTGATTTCAACAGGCATTTAGAATGTCTGTGATAGGTTTTCAAAACAAGTATGCAAGGAATTGATTAATTTTTTGTCAAGGTAAAAATGTTGTAATTATTCTTAGCAGTAACATCAAGTTGTGCTGATAATTCAGTTTGTAAAGCATCAAATTTTGTCCAGAGTATGGGATCCCATGTTTCGGCCCAACACTTACTTTATCTTTCCCAATGACTTTCTGGGATAATGGGGTTAACCTTTGACCAAGTAATCCCATTTCTTTTCAGTCCTGAGGAAGGAGGCTGATCAAACCTTTACCAGATGACAACATTCTACACTTGTTCATTTTGGCAGCATTTTTAGAGAGCTAGCAAAATGTTGCTTGAATGTTGAGATCTTTGAAAGGTTAGAAAATATTGAGGGAAAAGGAGAAAATGCTGGTTACCAGGCTACATTCTCGGGGTCATTAGAACTTGGGACTGTGTGGTAACGGGTCATAAAGTAGAAAATTGTAGAAAAAGTATCAAATTTTGGTAGCAGGGATGATGTTTAACCCTTAAGCTGCTAAGCGCAACTCACTGACCTTTTGCAGACAGTGTAGATCGAGATCAGACTGCACAGAACATGCAGTCTGATCTTGGATCTACACTGTCCGATAAATAGATATTGTTCTCCAAGTAAGTTTAAAATAACATTGTCCAGGTTTTTACTATCATGTTGAAAGTTTTATTTAACTTAATACTGAGCAGGATAAGCGTTAACTTTAAGAGCAATTTTCAAAAAACCATTATTTTAGTGAAATTCAAGACACTTTACTATGTAAAATGCTGCATCTTGGGTGAACCTGTCAAGATTTTGGTGTATTCTGGTTAGCAAGAAACTGCTGAGCCCTTGGAACACAGAATTTTGCTCCTTTTCCCAAAATACCACCATATTTATCTACTATAACAGGCTGAAGTATTTGGACATCCTAAAAGTTTGGACACATTAAATTATTTTTGGTTACAACTCTGAACAGTCCAAAAAATTTTTTTTAAATTTTTTTTTTTAAATACATGTCTATGTATTTTGACCATCTGTACCACTAATTTTCGAAAATATCAGGCGATCAATTTTACAGAAAATGTTTTTGGCAATGAAAGATGAGCTGCATCATACACATTTCTTCTACATTGTAATGTTCATCATTATGAACATGAATCCTCCTACAGATGAGTAACTCAACTGTAATTTTAAGTCGTGAAACAACATTGAGCTCCTTACCGAACAACAAAACAGTGACAGATAGAAATTTATCTACAATTCACACAGCAGTGTTTCCATTTGAATAAATTTTTACTGAGTCCATGACTGTAGCTTACACACTTTCTTTCATGCACATGCATGAGGCATTCAGAGTGAAAAGGCCATTAGGGCAATAATGGACGAAAAATTTACATTCTGTTGCAAGGATAAAATTAAAATCCATTGCTTAAGGCAGTTTTCCCTTGGCCCCAAAAATTTCTCTTTTTTCAAGCTTCTGCATCAAGCCAAGAGATCAGAGTGTATGGTCGACTGACCTATTTTCGTGGGGTACCTGTTTTCGAACCCCAAATAATATCAAAGTTTTCTCTTGAACTATGAAGTTAATGACGTCACTGTTTTGTGTGAACCGCTCATTTGAATGTACACAACAGCGCCACTGCAGCCGATTTATAAAATGCATCGAAAACAAGACAGTATGCATGTTTCTGAAGGAATGATCGGTTTAAGTGACAAATTTCTTATTACCTTTTTCAGTCCGATATGTACCTAATTCAATTTCTCTGTCTGATATTCAATTTTAATCCTGAAAAAGTCCTGACATGTGACATAGTCAGGCTTGATGCCAAACAGTCATGTTATCATAATGCAATAATATGACAAGAGTCTGGTCTATAAATAGATCAGAGAATTTCGTGACCTATTTCGTTCGGTCGCTTATGAATGAACAATTTTTCCGGAACATTCTCTGCTACAGAGAGAAAATGTTTCCAACCCTTTTATTTAGACACTCAAGGTTTTCAGATATTTTATGATAAAGTGGTGTTTAAAACAATTCTTAATCTGTCCTCATAGGTGTATATAAATTGATAGAAGGGACCAAAATGCCTTAATTTTTGTTATTCTGATATTCTGGAGCTGCTGTCACGAGAGGGCCAATGGTCGCCATGACACTAATCCATCTTTTTCATCGCGCTTCAAAAACTTAGGATTATTGACTCAGAGCTGTTCATTTTCATTGTTTAAAACAGTCCCTTGTCATGACAGTTAACACCTTTGATGAGTTTTGGTGTATATGATGATTTTCAGTTCTTTATTTATGAGCCATTTTACAGATATTGAAAGCCACGAAATGAGGGCATGTTTTCCCATGCGCCAATTCAGCTTCCGCTAGAAAATTTCAAGGATGAAATATGTTGTTGCCGTTGAACATGCATGATTCAGACAGAATTTGTGGCTTCATATGCATTTAAATAATTTGTTTTGTTAGTAATATGTTTTTTGTAATCAGTTCTTCATTTAGATATGCGTAGGCTAAACTTGTCAATATAGTCCCACGAAAACTGGTAAGACCACCATATATGAAATCAAACTTGTAAGTGAATTTATCCGAAAAGACGACATATCCGATCAATTTTCCATTACCCGAATGTGCCTTGACCAATTTTGGCCAATTTCTCGTAATTATTCGAGTCTGGACAGAATGGAAACTCCAAGTCTTCATGTCTGTTAGGCTGTCGTATAGGACCTCCTCCACTTTTACCACTGTAAGATGAGGAGGGCTGGGGCTGATGCATTTTTTTTCTGACGACCACCTATTTTGCGTTCTTTTTCTTGCGTGTTATTTGATTATTGATTTTAGGGCAAATGAAGCGAACCCCATTCAGACTGGAGGTACATAAAAAAAAAATAAAATGAACATTCAACAATAACTGAAAATTGTATGGCCTTATTATAATACGTTTAGATAAAGAATGTAATTCTTGATATTTTCTGCTTTAAGATTAATCATAATCTCTCGATAAAGCGGCGTCAGTAAACAAATCGATTATTAGTAAAACTTTCGGAATATAATTCTGTTCGTTTCTTTTTTTGTGTGTGTGTTAGAGCCATTAAACGAGCAAGGATCGTGGTAACCGGTCATTTCGTACTTAAACTATTTCGTACCCAAGTCATTTTGTTTGATTTTGGTTATTTCGCACATACTTCCACGGTCATTTCGTACCTAGTAGCCACCATTTCGTACCCAGGTCATTACATAACCTTTTTGTCTATTTTGAACGAATAGGAACGAAATGACTTAAATCTGGTCGTTTCATACTTTGCCAGGCTTTTGATGCGTTCCGATTAAAGGTAAAAAAAAAATCCTCGTATTTTTGTGCACCTGTTTATCCCGTACTCATATCAAGTTTACTCATTTACAGCTAAGATAGCTAAATTAGAGTCAAAAAATGGGAAAGCATTAGTCACCTAGACGTCTAATACAGTTGAAGTTCTGTTTGGGTATTCACTAATAGTTTACCTTTGTAATAAATATCAACTTGTGAACAGATATTATAAGCTGATTTATGTGTTGTTTTAGATCTATACTATAATAAAATGTGCCGATGCTGTATACAGAAAGATTGTACAGAAAGGTTGTGACATACATGTCTGGATGAAACATCGCGACACGAACTAGCCGGGGGACGAAACACCAATTAACATTTAAGGGAGGTAAATCTTAAATAATCTTCTCTAAAAATATATACGAGTTTTCTCCCTTAGACCATAAGCGGTTTGAAAGGAAGCGCGGTGAAACAGTTTCTGGCCCCTCTTTTATTGGGATTTTGTCCGCTTTCGAATGAAAATCAATCTCGGAAAAAAGAAACTGTAATTTTTTTATTAATACTTCGTCTTCTAAATTGACACCAACGATCATTTTCTAATTTTGGTTCGGGACGGTGATAGGTCGGGTACCAGCCAGTTTATGGGTTTTTCCAATTCATTGAAGAACGTGATGTATGGAGTTACCTTTAAAATCTTTTAGTTTCATCGTTTTAGCGAGTAGAAATTGCCGCTGATTTTAAGCATATATTAAAGGTTAGCATTATATTTTAGCTAAATAAATAGTTAAAATACAGCTACGAGTAATTTGCATTCGTAATTTTAGCGGCATATAGGTCGGATTTTGTGTTCGCCCAGAGTTCCTTCGACCTTAAAGCGGAAAATTAAGATTACACAAACACTGTATAGCGTCAGACTGAGAAACCTTAAAATTAAAACCCTGTGCTTGAAGAAATTGCAGCCATCGAAATATGTGAGACTGAGAGTCCAAATTTTGAATTTGAGATCCATGATCGCAAATTATTCTGTCTTAACTCTTTAACATACAACAAAATTTTGGACTTGTCCAAGTTCAAAGCGTTTGCAGACGGCGCTTTAAATTTAGCTCAAATGATAGAAATTAACATACAACAAAATTTTGGACTTGTCCAAGTTCAAAGCGTTTGCAGACGGTGCTTTAAATTTAGCTCAAATGATAGAAATTGTTTTTGATGGCATAGAAAACATAGTGAGAAAAGGAGAAAATGCTAGTTACCAGCATTTTCTCCTTTTCCCACTATGTTTTCAAAAGTCTTCATTGGTAGGGTCATTAAAACTCAGGATTGTGTGGTAAAGAGTTAATAGACAAATATGCTGATCAAAATAGCCTGTTGCTTTGTCTGATGATATTTAAAAAATATTTTGCAAATGGTTGTAAGCTACATGTATCAACCCCTAACACACCAACCACAACAAAAAATTAATGGAATCGTAGAAGTCAATGTTTGTTAACCCTTTACAGAATGAGAAAATTTTAGACATGCCAAAATTGAGAGCTTTTTGCAGACGAAAATTTGAAGACTCAAAGATTGAAATTTGTCTTGGAAGGGAAGAAAAGCATGTGGGACAAGGAGAAAATGCTGGTTACCAGGATTTTCTCCTTTTTCCCTCAGTTTTCAAAAGCCTTCTTCTTCAAGGTTGTTAAACTTGGTATTTTGTGGTGAAGGGTTGAGAGTTGAAATACATATGAGCCATGCTCTGGCAAAAGAGGGCTTAATGCTTCTCCGTAATGCATTGTACCAAGCAAGACATCACATAATTAGGGATCCATCTAATCCACTTTGTCAAACAACCGACTAAATCATGGGGAAGATCGGACATACAAAAACTTTTACGGGGAGCAAAAAGTTTCGGCCCAGGTCAGCCTTCATGGACTGCGTAGGCTGACCAGAGTCAATACTTTTTTTGCAGATGCATTAAGCCCCCTTTTAACAGAGCATGGCTCATATGAAGGTGATATGCATCTCCAGCATTTTTGCAGGGAGGTATAGATCTGAATATTTTGTCTTCAACCCTTTGTCACACAATCCCAACTTTTAACAAACCTGAAAGAGAAGGCTTTTGAAAACAATGTGGAAAAAAGCGAAAATACTTCAACCCAGCATTTCCTCCTTTTTTCATGATGTTTTCTCTCCTTTTCAAAGAAAGAAATAATCTTTTGAGGTACATTTAGTTTGTTGTCTGCAAATTCTTTCAATTTGGTCAGTCGTGTGTAAAATTTTGTTGTTTAGTAAGGAGTTCAAATGAGAAAACTACATGTATATGAAAGTCACTAAAATCTTCTCTAGTTTAGTTGAAACATATTTATTTTACATTGAGAAACAAATTCTTGCAACTTATACTAGTCTCTCTCAATTCTGCTTCCTGGAAACTACCCCAGTATTTGCACCTAATGTGTGGGCCAATGAAAAGTCCCAAAGTTGACACCCGCTCCAGCCGGATTATCAAACTCGAAACCTTAATTATGTTTACGAGGCCCACACTACCTCACAACCACCTACACCTAGTTTAGAGATTTAAGAGTTTGTCTAGTTTAGAGATTTATTGATGAGTGAAAAACAGCAGGGTTACCAGCACTTTCTTCTTTTCCCATGTTTTAAAAGCCTTCTTCCTTAACCCTTTACCACACAATCCCAATTTTTAACAACCCTGAGAAAAGGGGGGCATTTGAAAACATTGTGGGAAAAGGAGAAAATGCAGTTAACCATAATGTTTTCTATCATATGAAGAACAAATTTTGTCATGTGGGCAACCTTTAATTTGTTGTCTGCAAATATGGGCTGGTCTAAAATTTTGTTGTTTGGTAAAGAGTTAATCCTTTACCATACAATCCCGAATTTTAACAACCCTAAGGAAATGGCCTTTTGAAAACCTTGTGAGAAAAGCAGAAAATGCTGGTAACCAGCATTTTCTCTTTTTCCCACAATGTTTTCTACCTTTCAGAAAACAACTTTCGATATTTGAGTCGCACTGAATTTGGCATCAGTAAATGCTTTTAATTTGGACCAGTCTAAAATTTTGTTGTTTGGTAACTAAAGAGCTAGCGTCATCAAAACGCTGACCCATCCAGTAATGGATTACAAAATTTGTTTCAGATTTTTTCCCTAGATGCCATTGAAAACATGCTTTCTGCTTGTAAGATTTGGAAATCTTCTGGTCAAAGCATTCTTTGCTAGAGTATGATTATATGGTGTTTAATGCTGTTTTCAACATTATTTCAGTTATTTTGTGGCCAGTGCACCAATCCATGCTTTCCTGGGGTTTCTTCTACCAGTACTCTGCACAGTATTCTTTCGAAGCCACTGGCTACTTTCTCACATGACCATCATAGAAACAATGGTCAGTGGTGAGAGAGGAATGAAACCTGTCGCAATGGCTATCATCAATCGTCGGAAAGAAATTGGCCGAGCTGGGGATCAAACCAGTGACCTCCTGTTCTCAAGTCCTGTACGCTACCGACTGAGCTACTGGGGCTTGGCATGTTTTGCTAGAGAGCACTGATATTTGGTATAAATGACCCTTGATTAAACCTG
The DNA here is from genome assembly GCA_945859785.2 of Tridacna gigas. Lineage (NCBI taxonomy): Eukaryota > Metazoa > Mollusca > Bivalvia > Cardiida > Cardiidae > Tridacna > Tridacna gigas. Next base: position 27,521,205 of record OX244036.2, on the reverse strand, counting down.
CTTGTATTCATCAATATAATTTTTGTTTTTTAAATGTGAAAAAGATAATACTTTTTTAGCTCACCTTAGCACAACGTGCTAAAGGTGAGCTATTGTGATCGCCCTATGTCCGGCATCCGGCGTCCGGCATCCGTCAACAATTTCTTTAAACATCTTCTTCTCCTAAACCACAGGGCCAATCTTGATGAAACTTGGCATGGATGTTCCTTGGGTGAAGCTCTACCAAAATTGTTCAAAGAATTGAATTCCACCCACAACCCTGGTTGCCATGGCAACAAAAAGGGAAAAAAAGCAAAATCTTTGAAAATCTTCTCTGAAACTAGAAGGCGCAGAGCTTTGATATTTGGTATGTAGCATCTCCTAGTGGATCTCTACCAAGTTTGTTCATTGGATGCCCCTGGGGTCAAAACTGGCCCCGCCCCGGGGGTCACAAGTTTGAGCATAGTCATAAAGAAGGAAAACTTTAAAAATCTTCTTCTCTAAAACTTGAAGGCATAGAGCTTTGATATTTGGCATGTAGCATCTCCTAGTGGACCTCTACCAAGTTTGTTCATATGATGCCCCTGGGGTCAAAACTGGCCCCGCCCCGGGGGTCACAATTTCCAACATAGGAACAAAGAAGGAAAACTTTAAAAATCTTCTTCTCTAAAACTAGAAGGCATAGATCTTTGATATTTGGCATGAAGCATCTCCTAGTGGACCTCTACCAAATTTGTTCATATGGTTCTCTTAGGGTCAAAACTGGCCCTGCCCCGGGGGTCACAAGTTCAAACATAGGAACAAAGAGGGGAAACTTTAAAAATCATCTTCTCTGAAACTGGAAGGCGTAGAGCTTTGATATTTGGTATGTAGCATTGCCTAGTCGACTTCTACCAAGTTTGTTCATATGATACCCCTGGGGTCAAAACTGGCCCCGCCCTGGGGGTCACAAGTTTGAGCATAGTCATAAAGAAGGAAAACTTTAAAAATCTTCTTCTCTAAAACTTGAAGGCATAGAGCTTTGATATTTGGCATGTAGCATCTCCTAGTGGACCTCTACCAAGTTTGTTCATATGATGCCCCTGGGGTCAAAACTGGCCCTGCCCGGGGGTCACAATTTCCAACATAGGAACAAAGAAGGAAAACTTTAAAAATCTTCTTCTCTAAAACTAGAAGGCATAGAGCTTTGATATTTGGCATGAAGCATCTCCTAGTGGACCTCTACCAAGTTTGTTCATATGATGCCCTTAGGGTCAAAACTGGCCCCGCCCTGGGGGTCACAAGTTCGAACATAGGAACAAAGAGGGGAAACTTTAAAAATCATCTTCTCTGAAACTGGAAGGCGTAGAGCTTTGATATTTGGTATGTAGCATTGCCTAGTGGACCTCTACCAAGTTTGTTCATATGATGCCCCTGGGGTCAAAACATGGCCCCGCCTTGGGGGTCACAAGTTTGAGCATAGTAACATAGAAGGAAAACTTTAAAAATCTTCTTCTCTCAAACTTGAAGGCATAGAGCTTTGATATTTGGCATGTAGCATCTCCTAGTGGACCTCTACCAAGTTTGTTCATATGATACCCCTGGGGTCAAAACTGGCCCCGCCCCGGGGGTCGCAATTTCCAACATAGGAACAAAGAAGGAAAACTTTAAAAATCATCTTCTCTAAAACTAGAAGGCATAGAGCTTTGATATTTGGCATGAAGCATCTCCTAGTGGACCTGTACCAAATTTGTTCATATGATGCCCTTGGGGTCAAAACTGGCCCTGCCCTGGGGTCACAAGTTCAAACATAGGAACAAAGAGGGGAAACTTTAAAAATCATCTCTGAAACAGGAAGGCATGGAGCTTTGATATTTGGTATTTAGCATCTTCTAGTGGATCTCTACCAAGTTTGTGCATATGATGCCCTTGGGGCAAAAGTTGGCCCTGCCCCGGGGGTCACAAGTTCGAACATAGGAACAGAGAAGGAAAACTTTAAGAATCATCTTCTCTGAAACTGGAAGGCGTAGAGCTTTGATATTTGGTATGTAGCATTGCCTAGTAGACCTTTACTAAGTTTGTTCATATGATGCCCTTGGGGTCAAAATTGGCCCTGTCCCGGGGGTCACAAGTTCAAACATAGCAACAAAGAAGGAAAACTTTAATTTTTTTTTTCTCTTAAATGGGAAAGCATAGAGCTTTGATATTTGGTATGTAGCATCTCCTAGTGGACTTCTACCAAGTTTGTTCCAAGGATGCTGCTTGGGTCAAAACTGGCCCAGCCCCTGGGGTCACAAGTTCGAACATAGGAACAAAGAAGGAAAACTTTAAAATTCTTCTTTTCTGAAACCGAAAGGTGTGGAGCTTTGATATTTGGTATGTTGCATCTCAGAGTGGACCTCTACCAAGTTTGTTCATATGATGCCCCTGGGTCAAAACTGGTCCCGCCCAGGGGGTCACAAGTTCAAAGATAGGAACAAAGAAGGAAAACTTTAAATTTCTTTTTCTCTTAAACGGGAAGGTGTAGAGCTTTGATATTTGGTATGTAGCATTTCCTAGTGGACCTCTACCAAGTTTGTTCATATGATGCCCCTGGGTCAAAACTGGCCCAGCCCCGGGGGTCACAAGTTCGAACATAGGAACAAAGAAGGAAAACTTTAAAAATCTGCCTCTCTGAAACAGGAAGGTGTAGAGCTTTGATATTTGGTATGTAGTGATTCTCTTCTAAGTTTGTTTGCCCATCTAAGCGCAACAAGTTCATTGAGTTCAAAATTGGGTCATCTTGGGTCATAAACTAGGTCACTAGGTCAAATTAAAGAAATACCTTGTTGGCACTCTCGAGGCCACATTATTTGCTCAATTGCCTTGAAAATTAGTAAGAAAGTTTGTCTTTATAAAGTCTCACATAAGATTAATTTGGGTCAACTTGGGTCATAAACTAGTTCAATGGGTCAAATTAAAGAAATACCTTGTTTGCACTCTGGAGGCCACATTTATTGCTCAAATGACCTGAAATTTGGCCAGAATGTTTGTCTTGATGAAATACCAGATGAGTTTGGATTTGGGTCACCTGGAACCATAAACTAGGTCACTAGGTCAAAATAAAGAAATACCTTGTGGGCACTCTAGAGGCCACATTATTTGCTTAATTGCCTTGAAAATTGGTCAGAATGTTTGTCTTTGTAAAATTTCACATGAGTCTGAATTTGGGTCAACTGGGGTCATAAACTAGTTCACTTGGTCAAATTAAAGAAAAAGCTAGTGGGCACTCTAGAAGCCACATTTATTATTCATTTGATTTGAAAATTGGTTAAAATGTTTCTTTTGATATAGTCAAAGACCATTTCATATTTGGGTCACCTGGGGTCATAATCTAGGTCACTAGGTCAAATTAAAGAAATATCTTTAGGGCACTTGAGGCCACATTTTTTGCTCAGTTGACTTGAAAATTGGTCAGAATGTTTGTCTTCATGAAACATGAGTTTGAAATTGGGTCACCTGCGGTCAAAAACTAGGTCACATGGTCAAATTAAAGAAAAACCTTTAAGGCACTCTGCTAAGGTGAGCGACCCAGGGCCATCATGGCCCTCTTGTTTCAGGTAGTGGGGAGGTGCTAGGTTATTTTTTCTATAGAAGTCTATTGCCACACGGACTTCTTATGATTTATGTCTCAGTTAATGCCAGTTTAGTTCATAATATGTTTATTTAAAATGCATTGGAGAGATACACGGCCTTCATGGCCCTCTTATTTTCTCTCTCTACATGTGGAAATGTTATATCCCTCCAAATTTGAATAAAAACGCAATAAGTATGAAATAAATTTTTACTGTTTCGGTAAACTGTATACTTTCTAGAGTGTTCCTCATACTTCATCTTTTTTTTGAAAACCTTTGTGTCAGTAAATTGTGAAATAGAGATGGATATTTGACACCGGTCTCAGGTATTCGATGTTCTGACATGAACAATATTCTCTTCTCTCCTACCTTGAAGTTGTTGAACCAAATGATGCCATGTTTTTATGACCCTGTAGAAGACACGTGTAAAGCTGCCAATACACTTGTATGCAGTAGATGCCTGTACATATGTATCTGAATAAATCTACGTCACAGATTTCTAAGAAGAAAAACATCTTTTGAAGTTAATAGCCCTTGAATACCCCTTCTTCACTAAAAATTCTCAGAAATTGAGCAACGGTACTATCCCTGAAAATGCCTTTCATGATTATAGTTACCTTTGAGGCAAGTGTAGAACTGTAGATCAAAGATCAGATTGCTTTGATCTACACCGTCCGCTTTGCTCAGACATTCTGGACAAAAGCGACTTTGAAATTGCATTTATTTGGGTCTTATTTCTAACTGAAAATGCCTGTTTAGTTTATTAGGCACTCTAAGGGTTAAGCCATCCATAACAATGGCCAGTATGCACCAGATTGCACAACCATTTTCAGGATTTTCCATGCCCATGCACCCTTCAGGCACAATGGACATGTATGAATCTAAATGAATAAACAGCTAGCTATCATAGTATGCCCTGGGAGAAGCTTTTGAAAACAACATCATTTTGGGAAAAGGAGAACATGCTGGTAACTAGCATGGTTCATACCCCATCAAGCACAAATCTAAATTTTTTTAACTGCATTTGATTTGTCGTCTTGCAGATGCTTTCATTATGGACAAGTATAAAACTTTATGGTCTGTTAACTCTTCACCAAAAGACAAAATTTTAGCCTTGCCCAAAATGAAAGCATTTGCAGACACCAAAGAAAATGTTACTCAAAACATGAAATACGTCTTTGAGAGAAAAGAAAACATGGTGGGAAAAGGAGAAAATGCTGGTTACCAGCATTTTCTCCTTTTCCCACCATGTTTTCAAAAGTCGTTTTACTTAGAGTTGTAGGGATTATGTGGTAAAGGATTAACCCTTTACCACACAATCCCGACTTTTAACGACCCTGAAAAAGAAAGCTTTTGAAAACATTGTGGGAAAAGGAGAAAATGCTGGTAACCTGCATTTTCTTCTTTTCCCACAATGTTTTCTACCCTTCCTAAAGCAAATTTCAATTTTTGAGTAACATTTATTTTGTCGTCTGCAAATGCTTTCAGATTGGACAAGGCTGAAATTTGTTGTTTGGTGAAGGGTTAAAGGTTTGTCATAAATATAAATGTCTCGCTTAACCCAAGCTATTTTGTAGACTTTCTAGAGGCTAAATTAAAGTGTCCTGTCTAAGATTTTTCTGTCCTAGGGATCACAAGAACTATTAGTGACTTATTGGCGACACCTGTAAAGGAGTTAAAATGTCAATTTTTTGAAAATGAAAAGCGTTTGTTGAATTGCTGATGAAAGATAACGGTGCAATTTCTCAGGAATGACAAATAGGTCAGTCAGGTATCTGCACATTGCACATCCCTCTTTACAGGCAGTTTTTTCAGGTGTTACATGACTGATCCACAGGTAATAGTGTTGGATTTCTTTTAACCCTTTGCTGAACAGTCCTGTGTTTTGATGATGCCGAGTATAATAGCTTTTGAAAACATTGTGGGAAAAGGAGAAAATGATGGTTTCCAGTATTTTCTCCTTTTCTCACAATGTTTTTTACCCTTTGAGAAACAACTTTTATCATTTAAGGCAAATTTGATTTGTCGTCTGCAAAAGCTGTCAGAATGGACGAGTCTAACACAGTTTTAATTGTCTGGATTAGATCTATAGAATTGACCATGTATTGCTATGTAAATGAAATACATATTCTCAGTCTGTTCATAAGATGCAGATTGCGAAGCTTTTTTTTTTTCAAATTGGAATATATGGCAAAGGAGAAAGTGGAGATCCAAGATCAGACTGCACAGTGACATTCCATGCAGTCTAATCTTGATCTACACCATTAACATTGGCAGTTAAATTCTGGTTTAGCTCTACAAGCATTACTTCACAGTACTTTCCATACTTTTGAATGGTGAGATTTAAATATATTTGAACACCTGTATTGTTTACTTTTGGACACCACTGGGCCTATAATGTTTACTGTTTACATCAGATTTGTTTGGTTTCATTGGGTTTAATTCAGCTTTCAACATTGTCTCATTCATATCACAGGGGTAGTTTTCTTTGTGAGTCGTTTCGTGGTCTGTAGCAAAGTTGTAAAACATAGAATTTGCAATCAGAAGGATGTGGGGTTTGATCTTGATTGGAACCACTGGGTAATTCCTTTCATTTTCCTTTGGGCAAGAAACTTCAGAGAGCCAACCTAGTACTGGGCCACTATTCAACAACCATTCTTGAGAAAATTCGTAGTCTTGTTCTCCAAAATTTTCTGATTTTGAAAGTAATACAAGTTCTGACTGGCTAAACCAAAATTAATGGTTTAGCTGATCAGAATTTGTGTTACTTTCAAATGTAAAAAATCTGGAGAATTCGACTGAGAATGTTCTTAGGAATGGTTGGTGAATCAGGCCCTGGTGGTACTTAGTGCACACATTAATCCTTTACCGCACAATGATGCCTTTTAACAACCCTGGGAAAGAAGCCTTTTGAAAATATTGTGGGAAAAGGAGAAAATGCTGGTAACCAGCATTTTCTCCTTTTCCCACAGTGTTTTCTACCTTATCAAAGAAAAATTGCACCATTTGAGCCACATTGAAATTGTTGTCTGCAAATGCTTTCAATTTGGACAAGGCTGTCATTTTGTCGTCTGGTAAAGGGTTAATGAGTGAGCTGTCTCTGTGAAATGACTGAGGTAATGTTGAAAGCTGTGTTAATCACCATTCAATCCATTGTCATTCTTGGTTTCACAAGAATACTTGCTGGTAACCAGCATTTTTTCCTTTTCTCACAATGTTTTCTGTCCCATTAGAGACAGAAATCATCATTTGAACTACATTTGTCGCCTGCAAATGCTTTCAATTTGAACAAATCAGAAATTTTGTCATTTGGTAAAGGGTTAAAATCTTTACATAAGGGCAAAATCTGCAGGATATGAAGATAACAAACTACATGTGGTTATCTCAAGCATTTGCAGACAACAACATAAACGTAGTTCAAATGATGATTTCTGTCTCTAATGGGACAGAAAACATTGTGGAAAAAGGGGAAAACGCTGGTTTCCAGCATTTTCTACTTTTCCCACAATGTCTTCAAAAGCTTTCTTTCTCAAGGTCGTTAAAACACGGGATTTTGTGTTAAAGGTTTAACCACTTACCAAACTAGTCTGATAATCTCATCTTGACTTTTCTTTATTACACAGGAGAACATTTTGAAAGATGTCACAACCAACCAGAAATCATGATACAACAACGGATAATGGGCGCAGGCAGCGGAATCATTGGTTCTACATGACGTTAAAAGGTCGCGAAACGATCTTCAGAGATTTTGAGAGATTTCTAGGAACGCAACAGATTATTTTACTTGGCTTACCTAAAAAAGAAATGAAGAATTATTACAATAAAGACTACACAAGCTATAAAAGACAGATTTCACCAAATGAAAGACTGCCAACATTTTTTGACGTATTGCAAATGTTTTACCGTAAAAGGATTGGGCATTTCCATGAAGGTTTATTCCATTTTGGACCTCCGGGGGGGAATAGATGGATGGAAAATAGGAATGACGTGGGTACACCAGGAAACAGACCTTCACCAGACAAAAACAGTTCAGAAAATAGCAGTGCAGCGACTCCGCAATCATCAAGAGAGAGTTCACCAAAACATCCCATCAGAAAGCCTCAGGTTAGGCAAGTTTTGCTTCACTTAAACTCTTTACAGAACGACAAAATTTTAGACTTGTCCAAATTGAAAGCGTTTGCAGACGACAAAATAAATGTCACTAAAAAATTAAAATTTGTTTTCAAGAGGGTAGAAAACATTGTGGGAAAAGGAGAAAATGCTGGTTACCAGCATTTTCTCCTTTTCCCACAATGTTTTCAAAAGTCTTCTTCTTTAGGGTCGTTAAAAGTCGGGATTGTGTGGTAAAGGGTTAACTCTGTACCACAAAATCTGGACTTTTAACAACCCTGAAAGAGGAGGCTTTTGAAAACATAGTGGGAAAAGGAGAAATGCTGTTAACCAGCATATTCCCCTTTTTCCACAAAGTTTTCTGCCCTATCAAATGCAAAAATTACTATTTAAGTTATGATAAATTTGTCGTCTGCAAATGCTTTCAATTTGGTCTAGTCAAAAATTTTATCGTTCGGAAAGGAGTTAATCATGTATGATTAAGTACATGTAATTAAAAATATGTTTAACAAATTATTCAATGAAAAAATTAAGAACTGTTCTAACTGAAAGCATTAGCAGACAAAAAATAGCTCTGAAGAAAATTTGTATCTTTTAAATTGTAGAAAACATTGTGGGAAGAGGAGAAAATGCTGGAGATCAGCATTTTCTTCTTTCCCCAAAATGTTTTCAAAAGCCTATTTCCTAGGAGTCGTTTTTGTGTTAGGGTTAACCCTTTTAGCAAAATAATATTGAGTTATAGAAACCGTGTAGAAATAGGTTTTTGAAAGCATTATGGGAAATAGGAAAATGCTGCTAACCAGATCTCATGCTCTTAAATCATGTCTGCTCCATACCTCTTGAATCCCTGGTCTCATTTTGAAAATATTTCACATATGTGTGCAGTTTTATGACACAAAGTGCAGAGCAAAGGTTTCAGAAGCTAGGCTTTAGAGTCAAGGTCACAGCAGGAGGCAAAGGTGAAATGCTCTTGGTAGCTTCCTTCAGGCACATACTGACCTACACTGGGGAGCATTTGTTTCTGTAAGGTTTTCAATCGATTCTGATGTGCAGAGGCGTTTGAAATATTTGTATAGCTATGGATTAATAAGTAACTGCTTTTTTTACCACAATGTCATTTTTTCAATCACTCCTGATTTGCAGACCCAGACTGGGAAGCTCTTGTTTCTGTAACTGCTTTTTTTACCACAATGGTTCCTATAGCTGTCTAATTCATTGGCATAGAATGCGATATTTACAGTGGTTTTAAAAGACAACAAAAGTTCAGGTTTGTTAATATCAAATGCATTGGCATATGACATATATTTGACAAGGCTTGATTGATTGGATTTGTTTTTGAGAGGGCCAAAAACATTGTGAGAAAAGGATGAAATACTGGTAATATTTTTAAAAGCTTCCTTACGGAGGGGTATGGAAACACTGGAATGTTTGGTCAACCCTTTATCAAATGACGCAATTTGGACTTGTCCAAATTCAGAACATTCCCCAAGGACAAATTAAACGGGACACAAAATGTGGAATTTTTCTTTGAAGGAAAGAAAACATCGTGGGAAAAGGAGAAAATGCTGGTTATAACATTCTTTTCTCATGGTTGTTAAAACTTGGGATTGTGTGGTAAAGTAGTACGGGAATAAGAGTATTTTCTATTTCAGCCTGCCCCGGTGGTACAGTCAAGAGTGCAACGCCGAATGCAGTTGCGTTCTGAAATGTACAAGATTGCAGTAGATCAGCATTTGACAGCCAAACCATCACAACAGTTCATCAATGAGGGATCTTCAAGGCCATCATCAGACCAGTCAGGAGAAGCGAATATCGATGCCAACCAAGAGTACGACAGGAATGTTGAGAGACGAGGACAGTATCATGTTTGTATAATTTGTCAGACGCGATGCACGTCCAGAGGTGATATTATTCAGCATCTTCAAGGGAAAAAACATCGACTTGCAGTCTCGTTACAAATGCTGAAAAAGAAAAGGTAGTCATTTACAGTGTTCTGCCATGATAAGGATTCTGAGAAATTATCCCTTTTTTTCTCCTTTGCCCAGATTGTTTATTTTGTGCCCATCTTCAATAGCCCCAGAAGCAACTATAGTTGACGGAGTTCGAAAAATCCACTCGTCCACTTGTATTGAGTAAAAAATGGGTCTGGTCGAGTAACATTTTCTAAGCAATCAGCAGATAGGACGAGTAGCTTTTCATAGGGTAGATCAAGATTAACCCTTTATCGCACAATCCCAATGTTTAGCGACCCTGGGGAAAAGGTCTTTACAAAACATTGTTGGAAAAGGAGAAAATGCTGGTTACCGGTATTTTCTCCTTTTTCCACAATTTTTTTTTACCCTATTATGGAAAATTCCATCATTTAAGCCACATTGAAATTAGTGTCTGCAAATGCTTTCAATTTTGACAAGTCCACATTTTTGTCATGTGGTAAAGTGTTAATACTGTTTTTTTGTTTTCTTCAATTAGACCAGAGATGATAAAAGGCTCTCATGGTCTGGACATCATTTCCAATTTGAAGGGAAATGAAGGGACGTTACTGATTGGGTCAAAACCAGGGGAAGTGATTCTGTCAGACTTGATTGTGGTGAACAAGGGAACCCACGTGGCAGAGCTCCTTAATTGTGAAAAGATGAAACGATTGAAAGTGTTTACTTTGAATGATAGCAAGAAAGTTACGGATGGTTCTGGAAGAGTGAAGTTGAAACCAGGTACGGGTTTCTAATTTTTAGCTCCACTGGCCGAAGGCCAGCGGGCTTATGTCATTGCCCGGTGTCCGTTGTGCGTCCGTCCGTCTGTCCGTCCGTCTGTGTGTTAACTTTTATTTCAAACATCTTCTTCTCTGAAACTACCCATCCAATTTTCATGAAACTTCACAGAAATGATCCTGCCATGGTCCTCTTCAGAATTTCAGGAAAGAATTTGATTCCTTCAAAAACTCTGGTTGCCATGGCAACAAAACTGAAAAATATTGGAAATCTTTAAAAATCTTCTTGTCTGAAACCATAAGGCATAGGGCTACCAAATTCGGCATGTAGCTTTATGTAGTAGACTTCTATCAAGTTTCTTCAAATTATAGCCCTGGGGTCAAAATTGGCTCTGCCCCAGGGGTCACAAGTTTTACATAGGCTTATATAGAGAAAACTTTAAAAATCTTCCTGTACCTAGCCATAAGGACTAGAGCTACCAAATTTTGAATGTAGCTATATCTAGTGGGCCTCTACCAAGCGGGCCAAAATTTTTGCCCTGGGGTCAAAATTGGCCCCGCCGCAGGGGTCACAAGTTTTACATGGGCTTACATAGTGACAACTTAAGAAATCTTCCTGTTTTGATTTTTTTTTTTTTAAATTAGCCTTGCATCAGGGGTCTTATGTTTTACAGAGGCTTCATATGGACAAAAGTTGAAAATCACCTTATTTATAACCATACAGCATAGACTTGCATTATTTTGGCATGTGGCTTTATCTTGTGGACCTCTACCAGGGTTCAAGTAATTATAGCTCTGGGATCTAAAATAGCTTTGCCCTGTGGGTCTCAACTTTCACATGGGCTTTTACAGAGACAACTTTGTAAGTCTTCATTTTGAAACCATTTGGCTCAGAATTGAAATGTTTAGTATTTATGGTTTATATTTATAAGCCAGCCGGGCCATCATAGCCCTCTTGTTCTGTTTTCTCATTGGCTACTACAACACATGTATATAGTCGAGCCGCGTTTATCCGGGCTCCATAATTCCGGAAATCTCAGGATCCGGACAAAAACATCAGGGAACGGATATTTTCTGTACAATTTTTACTTTTTATTCTGGAAATCCGCGTTCCGGAACTGGAATGAAAAATTAGTAAAACCTTATCTGATAAACCAGACGTGGCCTGACTGTGTACCACACAATTTAAACTGGTACCCATTGTATCTCACATAACCGTCCAATAGATACAAAGATCGAAAACAGGCTACCAGTTTACACAAAATTTAGACTTGTTATTTTCCCCGGTACCATGTAGACTGGTTATCATAAATATCATAAATACAGTCTACTTCCAGCGATTTCGGACTAGTGTGTCGTGAATAACACGGGTATCAGTCTAACTAGTGTCATTTGTTGTATACGATTTTCACACATATTGAAAACACACATGTTAATCAGTAGTGTTTTCGAAAACTGTTAAATGAAGTTCTTGTGCCAGCGATAATTGTCAGTTTAACAGATTATCCATACACATAGTACTAAAGTGACAATTCCACGCTTTTGTTCTTTAATTATTACTGGATCTACTTGATTACAGTAACAATTGCTAAAAATATAGCTGAAATTCCGCAAAGATTTAGTAGACATGTTTAAACTCATCTTTCAAAATTAAAGGCAAAACTAAAATATGAACATACCGGCTGCTTGCATATTAAATAATCCTTCGTTTCAAAAGCAAATATTTTCAATTTAAATGGTAAACCATAAAAAAAAAGTTCGATTCATGCGTTACTCGAGATGTTTATGTTCCCCAAAGTACACACAAAATGGCCCCCAAACACGATTTCGTCAAACAATTTCGTCAGGTTTTTCGAAAATATTTTACTCCTAACAGACTATAAAGATGATTGAAAATATGCATGTCTTTCATATCGCATCAATTGGCAATCAATATTCTCAATTACTCTTTGCCATTTTACCACTTTGAAAGCACGATTATCAGAATTCAACAGATTGTTTACACCACCAGCAAAAGACAACAGTTTGAAGTTTCGACTTCCCTGAAAAAAGACATTTGTCAGTACAAAGAAGACCATTCGAAAAACCACTATCACGGGAATTCGACATCACATCATGTGCATTTAAAATACTGTACTGTGCATGTCGTGTTTTCTTTTTGTTTCGCTCTTTTCATGGTGTTTTCAAAAGTCATTAATGTGCCGTGCTTTACAAGTGCACCTGTTTGCACTATAGGTATGCATGTGCATGTAATTAGGTACCAGGAAAAAGTCCTGTACAAAACGACACAAATAACAAAAAGGCTAAATGCAAATTTATGACACCCTTTATTTTATAAATCTGAACAATCGTAGGGCAATAATGACATGTATACAAGTGCTTGTTTAAAATATACGCAGTCGTAATTCTTACAATGCACGGTGTCCCTTACCAACATTGAGGTTACTGACCTAGCTTAACTTGGATGCCGTGCCAGCAATCCTAGTTCGTTGATCCGGAAATACGGCTGATCCGGAAACATTCATAGGAAACAGAAGTGTCCGGATAAAGGAGGCTCGACTGTAGATCACCATTTTTGCCAACAGAGCTGCTTCTCTCTTATTGCAGACATCAGTGTTTCCAAAATGTGGTCTCCTACTGTACAATACAGTTGCCTTCTGGAGATAGTTTATGAACTCTTTAACCCTTTACCACTGGACAAAATTTTGGACTCTTCCAAATCCAAAGCATTTGCAGACTACAAAATAAATGTGGCTAAAGTGATGGAATTTGTCTTTGATGAGGTAGAAATCATTGTGGGAAAAGGAGAAAATGCTTGTTACCAGCATTTTCTCCTTTTCCCACAACGTTTTCTACCCTTTCAATAACATTTTTTTATGTTTTACATAACATTTAATTTGCCACCTGCATTTGCTTTCAATACGGGTAAGGCTAAAACTTTGTTATATGGTAAAGGGTTAAGATCATGAGAACACAGGGTTGTCTGGTTAAGTATAATTTTTTTCTACATTTAGGTGAACAATATAAAATACAGCTGAGAACTATGGCTGAACATATAGGTACATATCACTTACCGGTGGTGTTCAAGTTTGATGTCTTCGATCCGGAAAAATCAACCCCGGAACCATGCTATATTGTGAGATACCTGTGTGTGCGCTGTACAGACAGCATTGTTGATGAACTGCAACCGACAGCAACTTACAAGAAACCACCTTGTGTTGCAAAGCCAAAAGGAAAGTGCATGGAAATAGTTCCTGGGCTGAGTTTGAAAAGGTAGTGATTGTTCTGTTTAACCCCTCACAATACAGTCACGACTTTTAACAACCCTAGGAGAAAGGACTTTTGAAAATATTGTTGGAAACGAAGAAAATGCTGGTACCCAGCATTTTCTCCTTTTCTCAAAATATTTTCTACCCTTCCAAATACAGATACTGTATCATTTTTTTTGTCACATTTATTTTGTCATCTGTAAATACTTTCAATTCGGACTAGTCTAAAATTTTTTAGTTTGGTAAAGAGGTAACACATTACCAAAAAATTCCACGTTTTAATGACCCCAAGAAAATGGGCTTTCAAAAATATTGTTTGAAAAGGCAATTCTTAGGAAGAAGGCCTTTAGGAAAAGTTGTTCTTTTTCTCACAGATGTCTTCTTCCTTTTCATGGACAGATAAGGTCGTTTAACCCTTTACCACACAATCACGACCCTGAGGAAGAAGCCTTTTGAAAACATCTTGGGAAAAGGAGAAAATGCTGGTAACCAGCATTTTCTCCTTTTCCCACAATGTTTTCTACCTTTCCCAAAACAAAATTCAATTTTTCATTCACACATATTTTGTCATCTGCAAATGCTTCCAATTCAGACCATTCTAAAATTTTGGCATGTGGTAAAGAGTTAAACCATGTTTAATTTGTCATCTGCAATTGCTTTCCATTTGGACAAGTCCGGTAAAAAGTTAACCCTTCGATAAACAATCCCATGTTTGAACAACGATGCAAAAGAAAGCTTTTGCAAAGCATTCTTGGAAAAGAATGAAATGCTGGTAACCAATTGTGTTACTTTGTGAAACAAAATTGCAGCAGATTTCTTGCATAATGTCCGTGTAAAATATGGAGAAGCAAAATGAATCAAGGTTTTATACTCTAATTATTATTACTTGTGAAAACATTGTGATAAAAAAAGTGCAAAGAGTATTTTCTCCTTTCCACATGTTTTCTACCGTGGTATGTTGCTATCCGCATACAAGATAACATACCTATCAGCCATGGTCTGGCAAAAGGAGGTTTAATGCATCTACATGATGCATTATACAAAGCAAGTCATCATAGGATTGTGAATCCATAAAATCTATTTTGTCTAACAACCCACCGAATCATAAGGTAACAGTTTCTTTTGACATGCAGAAAATTGACCGATACCAAAAAGTTTTGGCCCAGTGCAGGCTGACCTGGGTCGATACTCTTTGCAAAAGCATTAAACCCCCTTTTCATAGAGCATGTGGCATATGGTTTTCATCCTGTGTTGACCTGCAGTGTCATTTACTTTACAGCTCATCGTCAGATGGCTTAGAAAAAGAAATTCAGCTGGAACAGTATAATGTGCCTCATGATTTACGTAAAATGATCAACCGTGGCTTAGTGAATGAAACCCACCTGACAGAGGGAGAAATTGTGGAACTAAAGAACATGAGGTCTGGGTTTTTCCTTTTTTTTCATTTAGGATATGGCTCTGAAACTTAGCAAAATATGGAAGTTTTAATTTTCTACAATGTCAAATCTTATTTCATTTAATGAATATCTTGGAAATTGGGAAAATAACATTTTCAGGAGTTTTATAATGTCCCAACTTTAGGGTAGAAAAATCTCTAGAGATGTTTGTGTCAAAGTTTGACTGATGGTCATTGTGCCTGAAAATCTGTTTTGTCACAGTCAATCCGAAAGCTTGTCTTGGAATTCAGTATTAGACTTAAAAGGGAAATACAATCTTAGATTGATCCTTTCAGTGCTATAGGTGAAATAGGGATTTTAGTGGATGCCATAGGTCAAGATCCTGGCCCAGTATTCACCAACCATTCTAAATTGCATTCCAAGTCTAATTTTAGATTTAGAAAGTAACACAATTTCTGATTGGCTAAACCATTTAGTGGTTTAGGCAATCAGAAATCGATTTACTTTCAACTTTAGAAAAATGTTGAGAGTAAGAATAAGAATGACATTAAGAATGGTGGGTGAATATTAGCCCAGACTGCACAGAATGTGCTGTCCGATCTAAGATCATGCCTTCTGCTCATGTAATCAAGCCTTTAACCCTTTACCACAGAATCCTGAGTTTTAATGATCCTAATTGTAATGGAAAGGGTTTTTGAAAACATGGTGGGAAAAGGAGAAAATGCTGGTAACCAGCATTTTGTCCTTTTCCCACAATGTTTTCTATCACAGCCAAATTGTTTAATTTGGGCTACATTTGATTTGTCTGCAAGTGCTTTCAATTTGTTCGAGTCCAAAATTTGACATTTGGTCAAGGTTTAAGATAAATATCTTTCAGAGTTTTAATAGATTCAGCCGAGTTTATATACTTGGCCCTGAAGGCGTTAATTTTATTTCCCACACAGGTCCACATTAGGTTCCCCTCTGACAATGGACACATATAGACGTAGGTTTAATGCCTTGCTGTACCTCGAGGAAGTGCAGATGGAGGTGGACATTCGCAAATACGATTTGGAAGGAGTGGCTATGAAAGTGTTTCCACAAAACAGACGTTTGCTTGTGTTAGAGGTTTGATTTTTATCTTATTTTCCTTTGTTATGCAATTTTCAGCCGTATCTAAACCAGCTGTTGCACAAATGCATTAATTGGTTAACTCTATACTAGATGACAAAATCATTTACAGATGATAAATTAGGTAAGGCTGAATTGATGGGACTTGTCTTTGGAAAGGTAGGAAATGTTTTGGGAAAATAAAAGATATTGATTACTGGCAGTTTCTCATATCTCATATTTCTCTCTTTATCAGACATATGTCACACTCGAGAAGACAATGTGGATCAATGTTCTCTGCATTCTCATTTGATCTTGGCCAGGTGGTCTGATCTTTACTTACATTGTCTATGAAAACTAGTAAAACTTTTTGTAGTGCTGTAAGAGTTAACACTTCACCACACAGCAACATTTTAGACTCGTTCATGTTGAAGGAATTTACAGATGACAATTCAGATGGTTTTCAAATGATAGTACCGGTATGTGACCTTAAATAGGTAGAAAACATTGTGGCAAATGGAGAAAATGCTGTTTACCAGCATTTTTACTTCTCCCACAATGCTTTCAAAGTCCTTCTTTCCCAGGGTTCATAATACTCAGGATTGTGTGGTAAAGGGTTAAAGTGTGGTGTTTGCATTTCTTTTGAATCAGTCTGTTTCACACAGGTACCTGGCTTGTCAGAAAACCGCCCTTCAATCCTGAAAGGTGATTGGTTGTTTGTTCGAATCTGTGAAGCAGACGGAAAATTGAGTGACAAGGAATATCAAGGATTTGTGCACGAAATTCAGCTGAATAATGTTTGCCTGGGATTCTCTCAAAGGTTTGTTTGATGTCAACTAATCCATCAAAAGGGCACTTTAACTCTTTCCCAAATGACAAATTTTGGACTGGTCCAAATTGAAAGAGTTTGCAGACGACAATTTTAAATTTGATGAAAATGGCAGAAAGTTATCAAAAAGGGTAGAAAACACTGTGGAAAAAGGAGAAATTGCTCGTTACGAGCAATTTCTCCTTTTCCCACAGTGTTTTCAAAAGACTTGTACTGCAGACACGTGAAAACCAGAGCTTGTTTGGGAAAGGGTTAAGCTGTTTTCATGGCCCAGTGGAAGAAGGCTTTTGAAAACATCATGGAAAAAAGGACAAGATCTGAAGACAAGCATTTTCTCCTTTTCCCATGATGTTTTCTACCCTTTTAACCCTTTACTACACAACAAAAGTTTAGACTCATCAAAACTGAAAGTATTTGCAGAAGACAAATAAAAAGTGTCTCTAATAATGAAGATTTTCTGGAAAAGGACAGAAAACATTGTGGGAAAAGGATAAAATGCTGGCTACCAGCATTTTTTCCTTTTCCCACAATGTTTTCAAAAGCTTTCTTTCCCAGGGTTGTTAAAGTCAGGATTGTTGGGAAAGGATTGAAGACAAATCTAATCAGTTTTGAGGCGTATTTGATTTGTCATCTGCAACTGCTTTCAGTTTAGACACATCTGCATTTCTGTCCTTTGGTAAAAGAGTTTATCTTTTAGCATACAAATAAGATTTTGTATGACCCCCTAGGATGAATGCTTTTAAAAAACATTGTGGGAAAAGGAGAAAATGACCAGAATTTCTATTTTTCCCATTATGCTTTCTACGGTTTTAAAGACAGATCACATGATTTGAGCCATATTTGATTAGTCATTAACAAATGCTCGCATTTTGGACAATTCTAAAATTTTGTCAATTGGTAAGAGTGGATGTCACCTCCCTCAAACAATTCTTTGCTGTTGCTGATTGATTATGTTTTATGGCACTCTCAACATTATTTCAGTCATATCACAGTGATGGCTCATTTATTGAGGTGGATTGCTAATTTCACCAGTATTAAGCTAGGGTTATGCATTGTCTTGCCCAAGGACCAAGTCCAGGGTTTTGCTTGAGTAAAGAACCCAAGACATCTTTATTGTGTATCCTACACCTCAGCTGCTGAGCCATGCAGGACCCCTTCTCATTGTGCAATAGTCTAATTTTATTGACCTTGTTGAAAAAAGAGATACTGCTTGTAAGAAGCAATTTTCCCCTTTTTTTTTTCCTCTTGCATTTCATTTTTGCATGTATTCACTTGTTAAAACCCTAAACAGAGCTCCAGATAAGAGCGACTGATGGTATTCTAAATCCATTAGTTCTCTTCCAAACCCTATGTTGTGGGTACTCATTAGAATCGTCTCGATGAGACGATTCTAATGAGTATCCATAACATAGGGCTCAGTGGAGAATAATTTATATTTTCAATTTTGAAATCAAAATCACTCCCTCTATCTGGAGCCCTGCCTAAATCATATGTATTATACTCATTTCACAAGGATGGCTTCAAAGACATGTTTTGAATTTGTTCAAGGGATGAACTCTTTACCAAATGACAAAATTTTGGACTAGTCCAAATTGAAAGCATTTATGGGCGATAAATTAGATGCTTCATATTAAGGGTTTTTTTTTAGAAAGGGTAGAAAATGCGAGAAAAGGAGAAAATGCTGGTAATTAGCTTTTCCTTCTTTTCCCACAATATCTTCAGAAACCTTCTTTGTCAGGGTGGTTAAAACTGGGGATTGTGTGGTAAAGGGCTAATACTTTATTTCTAGCAAGCGAAAAATGAATTAATCATGCTCTGTGAAAAGGGATCCTAATGCATCTGCGAAAAGTATCGAACCAGGTCAGCCTGCGCAGGCTGACCTGGGCCGAAACTTTTCGCTATTAGTCAATTTTCTTTATGTCAAGGGACCAGTCTACCTCATGATTCAGTTGGTTGTGAGACAAAATGGATTTTTCGGATCCATAATCATGTGATTGCTTGCTTGGTATCATGCATCACGGGGATGCATTAAGCCCCCTTTTTGCCAGAGCATGGCTCAAATAATGTATCGATAAACTTATATCTTTGTTTGAACACTTACCTCATGCCAAATACTTTAACCCTTTCCCAAACAAGCCCTGGTTTTCACATGTCTGCAGTACAAGTCTTTTGAAAACACTGTGGGAAAAGGAGAAATTGCTCGTAACGAGCAATTTCTCCTTTTGCCACAGTGTTTTCTATCCTTTTGGAGAACTTTCTGCCATTTTCATCAAATTTAAAATTGTCGTCTGCAAACTCTTTCAAGTTGGACCAGTCTAAAATTTATCGTTTGGGAAAGGGTTAAATACTTTCACTATTTTCCAGCTTTATGAATATATGGATCGATAATATGAGGGTTGATGTACGGTTTGTGTTCAACCGTCTACCCCTACGTCTGCAGCACAGGTCTTGTTGTTTGGCGGACGAGTTAAGCCTGGGGCCGTTGCTATTCCCAAAGAGTCTTCAAACAAAGAATGTAACATTACCAAAATTAAAGTGAGTAATTTTTTTTTTTCAAATCTATTCCAAACTATAATGTGTTTTTAAGAATCTAAGGAATAAGGCTTTGAAGACATTGTGAGAAAAGGAAAAATGCTGGTAACCAGAGTTTTCTCCTTTTTACACAATGTTTTCAAAAGCATCTTACCTAAAGGCTTTTAAAATGCTGGATTGTGTTGTAACAGTTTGAAGGCAAGCTTAGCAGTACAGTTGCAATGATATTATGCAGAAATTTTGTGCAGGGCTTCAAGAGTTTATGATCCAGTTTGGCTAACATTGTTTGATTGCCTTCTCCACTCACTCTTCCTTTCTGTATTTTTCATATATCACCCTCTCCCCCCACCCTTCTCCTCTACTCTCTCCCTGTGCAAACTGTCTTCATGCCTGAAATACCTCCCTGCCAAAACTCCCTTACAGCCCAAACTCCCTCCCCATGCCAACTCCCTGTCTGAATTTCCTCCCTGCTCTAACTCCTTCTATGCCCAAACTGGCCCCATCCCACATGTCTTGCCCAAATTATCTCCTCCACTTCTTTCATACTCAAATTTCCTCCCCCACTCCTTTCTATATCCTACAGCCTGTATTGTTGTTAACTCTATACTACTTATGCTGCCCATCTAGTAAATATACTATTTGCTGTTTTATCTCTTGCAAATACTTCCAGTTTTTAAATTTTGTCGTCTGGTAACTATTAACACTGTACCAGACAAAAAATTATGGACTTGTCAAAATTGAAAGCTTTTGCAGATGATAACTTGAATGTTGCTCAAATGAGGGAATTGCTTTTCATGGGTCAGAAAACATTGTGGAAAAAGGGAAAAAATGCTGGGTACCAGCATTTGCTCCTTCTCTACAATGTTTTTAAAAGCTTTCTTCAGGCTCATTAACACTTGGGATTGTGCTGTAAAGGGTTAACCCCTAACAGAGTGTAGTCTGATCCCATTTTGCTCTGTGTGTAGAAACAACTTTACATCTTTATGCTTGTTATAAGGGTAGAAACGAAAATTACAGATTGTATGATCAAGCACTTGAAAAGAATGACCAACAGATGCATGCCGTTCAGCATATTGTTGCAGGGACCTCATGTCCTGCTCCCTATATCATTTTTGGGCCACCTGGAACTGGGAAAACTGTCACAGTTGTGGAAGCAATGAAACAGGTGAACTATTTGATATTATTTGTGTTTTTGGTTTAACTCTTTACCAAAAGGCAAAATCTTAGACCAGTCCAAGTTGAAAGCAGTTGCAGAAGACAAAATGAATGTGATCCAAAAATTGAAATTTGTTTTGGATAGGGTAGAAAACATTGGGAAAAGGAGAAAATGCTGGTTACCAGACCAGCATTTTTTCCTTTTCCCATAATGTTTTCAAAATGTTTCTTTTTCAGGGTCGTTAAAACTCGGGATAGTGTGGTAAAGCCTGAAATGATGTTTTAGTAGTTGCCCCTCTTCATTACAAAAATTCGTTTTTAGAAAAGGCTTGTAGAAAACAGTGTGAAAAAAGTAGAAGTGCTGGTGACAGGCATTTATCCTTTATCCATAGTGTTTTTTAACCTTTTAAAGGCTAATTTCTTTATTTGGGCCACATTCAATCACTAATTTGCAAATGATAATTAAGATAACTCAAGAAATTTCTGTCTGGTAGAGATCTCTTCCACACAATCCCAAGTTTTAACAACCCTGAAGAAGAAGGCTTTTGTAAACATTGTGGGAAAAGAAGAAAATGCTGGTAACCAGCATTTTCTTCTGTTCCCACAAATGTTTTTAACAATCTCAAAGACAGATACTGTTGTTTGTATTCCATTTTATTTGTCGTCTGCAAACGCTTTCAATTTGGAATGGTCTAAAATTTTGTTGTGTGATAAAGAGAAACATTATGAAGATGTTGTACAATCCTTGTCAATCTTCTGATATTGAAGCTACTGAAATTGTAAATGATATGAGCCATGCTCTGGCAAAAGGGGGCTTAATGCATCTCTATGATCCATTGTACCAAGCAAGTCATCACATAGTGATGGATCCATAAAATCCGTTTTGTCAAACAACTGACAGGATCATGATATAGAATGGTCCTTTGGCACATAGAACATTTAAAGATAGCAAAAAGTTTCGGCCCATGTCAGCCTGCGTGGACAGCACAGGCTGACATGGGTCGATACTTTTAAATGGATGCATTAAGCCCCCTTTTCACAGAGCATGGCTGAATTTCACAGCTGTAGGGAACATTGAGAAAAAAGGAGACTGTCTTGATTTACAAGTGTAAAAACCATATGCCTCTTTTTCCACAATATTGTTCTTGTGATTCTAAGAAAACCTTTTTTTTCTTTTTTGCTCTGATTGGTTACCTTTGATGTGGTTGGTTCATGGGTTAAGGAATATGTATCTTTGACAAAGTTTTAGACTCTTACACATTGAAAGCAGTTCCAGATGACAAATAAAATTTACCTCAAACGATTGGATTAGTCTTTGAAAAACCTGAGTCCAATTTCAGGAACAGGAGAAAATGCTACTTGTCAACATTATTCTCATAATTTTTTCCAAAGCTTTTGTCCTCAGAGTCTGTCAGATTTTGGAATTATTGCTAAAGGGTTGAATTAACCGTTATGTAAATGGATATTTTCTACAGGTGTGGAAGTTGCACACAGATGCACATATTCTAGCTTGTGCACCATCCAACAGTGCAGCAGATTTGATCACCCGAAGACTTCTGAAGCATATCCCAAAGAAGGAAGTGTTACGATTAAATGCAATGTCAAGGACATGGTCATCTGTCCCGGAAGAGGTCAAGGTGAGATAGTTTTCAGTTTTATACTTTGTTTACAAAATGTAGTTTATCAGAAATATGGTTAACTGTTAAACCCTTTCCCACACAATCCCAAGTTTTAACAACCCTGAGGGAGAAGGCTTTGGAATACATTGTGGGAAAAGGGGAAAATGCTGGTTACCGGCATTTTCTGCTTTTCCCACAATGTCGTCTTCCCTTTCTGATACAAATCACATCATTCCATTTTCATTTTATTAGTCGTCTTCAAATGCTTTCAATTTGGACCAGTCTAAAATTTTGTCATTTGATAAAGAGTGGAACAGGTAGTATACCACATAACCCTTACTATGTCTAATATATATATTTCTGTTGATCATTGAAAAAGCAGTGGTACTCTTGTTCTTCTTCTTTCACCCTGCATTAACTCTTTACCAAACAACAAAATTTTAGACCAGTCCAAATTGAAAGCAGTTGCAGATTACAAAATATGTGCAACTGAAAAGTTAAAATTTGTTTTGGGAAGGGTAGAAAACATTGTGGGAAAAGGAGAAAATGCTGGTTACCAGCATTTTCTCCTTTTCCCACAATGTTTTCAAAAGGCTTCTTTCTCAGGGTCGTTAAAAGTCGGGATTTTGTAGTAAAGATTTGATTGATTTAAAACAAAAATGGATCAGCAGGGTTTGGCCTGGATGAAATTATTTTAACTCCTGAAGAGACAATACTTAGACTGTTTCACACAAAGGTTCACATAAATAACCAAGAAGTAAAATAAATCTTTACAAAACAATCGTGTTTTTAAATGATCCTGAAGAAAGCTTTTGAAAACATGGTGTTAAAAGGAGAAAATGCTAGTAGCCTGCATTTTCCCCTTTTCCCACAATGTTTTCTGCCCTATTAGCGGCAAATTTTATGTTTTTCGCCATGATTTATATGTTGTCTGCAAATGCTTTCAATTTGGACAAGTCTCAGATTTTGTCATGGTAAAGACTTATTGTATTTCCTTCTCAAGACAAGTTTTTCATCTTTCAGCAGACCATTTTGAAAAACTTTGTAGCCAAAGGAGAAATTGTTTTCATTTGGTGGTGTATCATATTAATTATACACTAAATTAATAGGGATAGAATAAAGTTTTTGTACCTAAAAGTACTGGAA
Source organism: Tridacna gigas (assembly GCA_945859785.2). NCBI lineage: Eukaryota > Metazoa > Mollusca > Bivalvia > Cardiida > Cardiidae > Tridacna > Tridacna gigas. The sequence goes on along the minus strand of OX244036.2, from coordinate 27,497,780 downwards.
AACAGTTGAGGTCAGTAGCCCTTCACCAAACTGAGAAAGAGGGCTTGAGAAAACATTGTGGAAAAAGGAGAAGACGCTGTCACCAACATCTCTCTTGTTCCCACAATGTTTTCTACCTGTTTTTACCCATTGTTGAGCAACATTTAAGTTTTCATCTGCACATACTTTCAATTTGGATGGGTCTAAACTTTGTCAGCTGGTAAGATGTCATTGGATACCTGCACATACAACAGATTTCCTTGGCTTTTTTTTCCTTAAAGAAGACATTGACATACTAATCGCTCAGTTGACATCTGTGTTGCCATGTGAAAAGTTTGATACATGAATTTTCTGATATCTCTAGTATTACTGCAGATCTTTACCTCAAACTTTGTAAAGTCATTATCTATGAAAAGGGGAATTTATACCAGAAGCTTGTGGAACCCTCAAAATATATTTGAAACAGTTACGCCCTTTTTTTTCCACCTAGAATTTTCACTGAAAAAACAACTGCAGTCAAGTGCTGTCACCGCCATGCTGTTCTCTTGCTAGCTCACCTAGACAAAGTACAGGAGGGACTGTTGCAGTACCTTGCATCGGCATTTTTGTCGGGTTAGCGTCAATGTCCACATTTAAATCACTAAGAGCACACGTTTTCCAAACCATTTTCCAAAGTTTCTTTCAGTAGTGACCAAGCCCTTGATCATAACTCTCAAGGTTGTGGACATTGATTCCATTCATCAAAGTTTTTCTTTAGCTCTTTTCCAAAAGACAGAATAAGGCGAAGGTCAAAGATTTTGAAATTTCATGTCAGAGTTTTTCTAGAGCTCCTTTCTCCAGACCGAAATATTGATTTGGTTCATATTTAGCGTGATGATGGATTTAAGTCTGCAGTTTCATTCACCTGTGTCCCCTACCCATGCCTGTGGCTAAAAGGTCGAGCTCAAAAACAATTTCCTGGATGAAGTCCAGGAAGAGATGTTGCACTAAACCTGGCATTGGAGTTGATGTATGGTCTTTTGCCCTAGGTTGCTGTTTCAAGACACTGCCCCGCCCCCACCCCCCACCCCCCAAACTTTTCCAGGCAAGCTGTGCTCTGTGCTGTCTGATGGCAGTTCTTGTTTTTTATAGGATGTGTGTAATTATGATAGCAGTACGAAGGAATATTACTATCCACGGAAAATTGAACTTATGCAGTACAAGGTCTTGGTTACAACACTTGTGACTGCTGGAAGGTAGGTGTTTCTGTTTACAACTGAGGTTTCCTTTTTTGTCAGTGAAGATCAAGATCGGACTAGACAAAATATACAGGTTGATGTTAGATCTTTTTTCATAAGATCAGATATGGCATCATCACACTTGTTGAACTCTTTCCCAAACAACAAATTTTAGCCTTGTCCAAATTGAAAGCATCTGCAGACAACAAATTTGAAAGTGGTACAAATGAACTTAAGGTTTTTTGACAGAGTAGAAAACATTGTGGGAAAAGGAGAAAATGCTGGTTACCAGCATTTTCTCCTTTTCCCACAGTGTTTTCAAAATGCCTCCTCCTTAGGGACATGAAAACTCAGGATTGTTTGGTAAAGGATTAAAAATGACCTACATCAGGGAGGCATGTTACTGATCAATAGACAATCCCAGAGGCATATACGAAATTCTTGACTGAAATCTGAATAAACTGTAACCCTTTACCATAAAATCCCAACGTCTAACGATTGTGAGGAGGAAGGCTTTTGTAAACATTATGGGAAAAGGAGAAAATGCTGAAAAAACCAGCATTCTCTCCTTTTCCCACAATGTTTTCACCTGTATGAAAGACAAATCTCTTGTTTTGAGTTACATTTGTCATCTGCAAATCCTTCCAGTTTAGACAAGTCTGAAATTTTGTCATCTGGTAAGGAGTTAAGAGGCTTTGTGTCACTTTAATAGACTTCATTGACAAAAAAAAAATTCCTTACAATTTTCTTTCTTTTTTCTTGGTGGTTTGCAAACTATTGCCTTGTACAACTTTTTTGATGTTGCTGTGAATGTAATGATTAAGTGATTCTAGACACTAATCACAGCCTAATGTTTTATTATTGGGTAGGTTCTTTTTCCAGATTATCGTCAGCAAACTTCCCTGCGGGACATTTTACCCATGTTTTTATCGATGAAGGGGGACATTCGGTGGAGCCTGAAGCTGTGATAGGCATTGCAGGAATAATGGAATGCTCCACTGTGACAAGTGGTTCAGCTCAAGTTGTGATAGCAGGGGACCCAAGACAACTTGGACCTGTACTTCGATCTCCCCTTGCCATTCAGTATGGTTTAGGTATATGCATGTATATGAAGTTTAATCGTTCACCACACAATCCTGATTCTTAATGACCCAGAGAAATGAGGCTTTTGAAAACATTGTGGGAAAAAGAGAAAATGCTGGTAACCAGCATTTTCTCTTTTTTCCACAATGTTTTCTGTCCTTTCACTCACACATCCCATCATTTCAGTTCCATTTTTGTTTGTCATCTGCCAGTGCTTTCAATTTGGGCAAAGCTAAAACACTGTTGTTTGGTAAAGAGTTAATTCTTTACCAAACAACAAAGTGTTGGACTTGTCCAAATTCAAAGCATTTGCAGACAAAATGAATATGGCTGAAATTGTTTGATTGTACTTTGAAAGGATAGAAAACATTGTGAGAAAAGGAGAAAATGCCAGTTTCCTGTATTTTCTCCTTTTCCCACAATGTTTTCAAAAGCCTTCTTCTGCAGTGTTGTTTAAACAGGGGGATTGTTTAGTAAAGGGTTAAATTTTGAAAGGCAGTACTAAGATCTAGGCAAAGTCTTTGCACAGAAATAATTATGCATTTGTGTTTCTGTTCTTTGTCATCTATTAACCCCACTGCCAAATAATCCAATGTTTTAACAATCCTGAGGAAAAAAGGTTTTAAAAACATTGTGGCAAAAGGATAACCAACATTTTTTCCTTTCCCCACAAGGTCTTCTAGCAATTTGGAAGACACTTACCTTCATTTAACCCTTTCCCAAATGACAAAAGTTGGACTGGTCCAAATTGAAAGAGCTTGCAGACAACAATATTAAATTTGATGAAGATGGTAGAAAGTTCTCAAAAAGGGTAGAAAACACTGTGGGAAAAGGAGAAATTGCTCGTTACGAGCAATTTCTCCTTTTCCCACAGTGTTTTCAAAAGACTTGTGCTGCAGACACGTGAAAACCAGGGCTTGTTTGGGAAAGGGTTATGCTACATTAAATTTGTCATCTGCAAGTGCTTTCAATTTGGACAAGTCTAAACTTCTAATGCTTGGTAAAAAGTTCAGAGTATAATTCGCTAACTTCTGTTGAAGTAGTTGTATGTTTCATGTTGCCTGTGTCAATACAAAGTTGGTTTGTCACACAAATGGCTACCACCTACCTGATTTGCTAACTTCTGTTGAAGTAGGTGTATGTTTCATGTTGCCTGTGTCAATACAAAGTTGGTTTGTCACACAAATGGCTACCACCTACCTGATTTGCTAACTTCTGTTGAAGTAGTTGTATGTTTCATGTTGCCTGTGTCAATACAAAGTTGGTTTGTCACACAAATGGCTACCACCTACCTGATTTGGCTTCATTGAAAATTAACCCTTTCCCAAACGACAAATTTTGGACTGGTCCAAATTGAAAGAGTTTGCAGACGACAATTTTAAATTTGATGAAAATGGCAAAAAGGTCTCAGAAAGGGTAGAAAACGCTGTGGGAAAAGGAGAAATTGCTCGTTACGAGCAATTTCTCCTTTTCCCACAGTGTTTTCATAAGACTTGTACTGCAGACACGTGAAAACCAGGGCTTGTTTGGGAAAGGGTTAACTGGATTTGGTATTGAATTGTACATTACAGCTAGGTAAGCTTATGGGAAAGAGTGATGATATCATGTGACTTGTATCAGCCAATGATAGTTGGTGATCACAAAAGATATGATGCTCATACCATCAACTTTTTACAAGATGATAAAACTTTGGACTTATCCAAATTGAAGGCATTTGAAGACAGCAAAATAAATGTGACTCAGATTGTGGGATTAGACTTTTGAAAGGTAGAATACATTGTTGGTAAAGGAGAAAATGGTGATTACCAGTATTTTTCTGCTTTCCCCATAATGTTTTCAAAAGCCTTCCTCCCCAAGGTTGTTAAAACTCAAGATTGTGTGGTAAAGGTTGGAAAAATTAGAGAGCCACTTATTACAATTTACATGTACCATTCTCTCAGGTTTTAATATATTGAAGTTTTACTTGTGATATTGAATTGTACTTTACAGATATTAGCTTATTGGAGAGATTGATGATATCATGTGACTTGTATCAACCAATGACAGTTGATGGTCACAAGCGATATGACGCCCGTGCCATTACAAAGTTACTGAAGAACTACAGATCTCATCCAGTTATTCTGAAATTGCCCAACAGTATGTTTTATGATTCGGAACTTGAACCTTGTGCAAACCCCATTGCAAGAGAAAAGCTCTGTGAGTAACTTTTTTCCTAACTGTCAGCTCTTTATACGAGGACAAAGTTTTGTACTCAAAATTTGAGCTTTTCTAAATTGAATGCATTAACTCTTTACCAAACAACAAAATTTTAGACCAAGCTGGATACATTTGCAGGCAAAAAATTAAAGGTGGCTCAAATGTTGAAATTTGACCTTGATGAGAATAGGAGAAAATGCTGGTTGCCAGCATTTTCTCCTTTTCCCACAATGTTTTCAAAAGCCTTCTTCCTCAGGATCATTCAAAGTCGGGATTATGTGGTAAAGGGTTAATTCTTCATTGTGGTTCTAATCATGGAAGTATTTTTTGAAATGGTCAATAGTTACTGAAAGTAGAGAAAATGCTTCTGTCCGGCATTTTCTCTGGTCTTCCTCAATTAGTAGCATTGAATTACATGTATTTTAAACAACATTCACTCTTTTTCCCACAATATTCTCTACTTCTTCTAAGAAAAATGCTATTATTTGAGCCATGTTTAATTTGTCATCTGTAAATTCTTTCAATATGGACAATTCTCAAATTTTGTTGTCTTGTTAAAAGGGTAAGCACAATTTCAGGTCACTGGGAGGGGCTTCCCAAACGTGGGTTTCCGTTGGTGTTCCATAGCGTTATTGGATCAGACATGAGGGAAGAAAGATCACCGTCTTTTTTCAATGCAGAAGAAGCGTCTGTTGCTGTAAAGTATGCTGAGGAATTGATGGCATGTAAGAAAGGGGGGATAAATATTAAACCGGAAGACATTGGGATCATTACACCGTACAGGAAACAGGTTTGAGACATATTTCTGTGGTTGTATTTTTCACTGTCCACCTCTCTTTGCGCTAGTAGAATTTAGATTTGAGCATATCTCTCCTCTTTCAAAGCATGGTACAGATATTGTAGTACTCTTTATCAAAAATAAAGTTTTAGACTTGTCTGCATAAGAAGTACAGTGGAGCCCCGTTATAACGAAGTCTGCAGGGTCCATGGATTCGACCCGCGTTATATCCGGGGTGAAGGATATAACGCTGTTTCATCCCCCCTTCCGCGGATGGCCTGTATCCGCATTCTCATTTATGAACGTATACTACATACACTACATACATGTACATACACAACGGTGAATCTAAAGACTCTTCCGAACGACCTAAAGACTCTTCTTTGTTCTCTGATGCATGCTGGCCTGTGTTTCTCCTTTCTTGATCCTGTCGATGATATGTAGTTTGTGATCGTGTATGCTTTCCTCTTCTGAGACATTGTAAAACAAGGTTAGGTAAAAGTATAGAGAGAAAGAACAGTTAGTATGCACAAAACTTGTGGCGTGAAAGTACGAAAATGATAGTGCAACTAATTAAAGGGTGTGAAATATTGCAAAGTTAGCTTTTAAGAATAAATTTGTTAGTCAAAGGATAAGAGAACAAAGTGCTTTGCTTTGGATTAAAAAGAGTCGATAAATGAGTGAGAAATCGCTGTATGAATCGCTGTATGATCGATTGCTATCGCTATCTAGAATACAACGTAGTGTATCCATTCGAACCAAGTAGCCCAGTTTTTATACAGAAAATGGCTTGTGTAAGCTTGTGTTTGACCATTCTTTATTCACTCAAGTGTCACACAGTTTGGCTGAAGACTGAAGTCCTATCGTAATCAACTGAGCCTGTATTTGTCAAACAATGTCAAACAACCAATTAACGATTGCCAGCGGTCATACAGGTAACAACCAAAAAAGGTGTGAAAGACTGTCTGATTATGTGCACGCGTATCGATTTTGAGCAATTGATTATTAGGTAGTTTTTTTTTACATTGAGCATCCAGATCAGCGTATCCTAGATCCTGATCGGACGCAAAATGGTCAACCCCCCCCAAATTTTGGGAGCCATAGGACACCCGCATTCTAACGGAATCAGCGAGTTAACGAAGTTTGTTATAACGGGGCTCCACTGTATTTAAGTAGAATAAAAAAAAAATGTGGCTCTGAATACGGAATTTGTCTTTGAAAGGATAGAAAACTTTGTGGGAAAAGGAGAAAATGCTGCTTAAGAGGCCCTCTTTGTAAGAGTTATTGAAACACAGAATTGTTTGGTCAAGGGTTACAATTTTGTAAAGGTCTAGTTACCTTATTTGTAGCATACGATCATGGAAATATTCTTTGAAAATATATATTGTTACAGTACCTCAACAAAACAAGGGTGTTTATGGGTATACTAAATCAGATAGTTCATCTGCCTGTCTGTCCATCTGTCTTTATCTGAATATGCACTTGCATATGACCTGTGCCCTGGCAAAAGGGAGCTTGGTGCATCTCCGTGATGCATGACACCAAGCACGTCATTACTTAACCCTTTCCCAAACAAGCCCTGGTTTTCACGTGTCTGCAGTACAAGTCTTTTGAAAACACTGTGGGAAAAGGAGAAATTGCTCGTAATGAGCAATTTCTCCTTTTCCCACAGTGTTTTCTACCCCTTTTGAGAACTCTCTGCCATTTTCATCGAATTTAAAATTGTCGTCTGCAAACTCTTTCAATTTGGACCAGTCCAAAATTTGTCATTTGGGAAAGAGTTAATTATGGATCCACTCTATCCATTTTTTCCAGCAAATGACAGAATCATGAGGTAGATTGATCCTTGGACATGTAGAAAATTGACCAAAAACAAAAAGTTTCGGCCAGGTCAGTCTGCGCTAGCAGACCTGAGTCGATACTTTTTTGCAGATGCATTAAGCCCCCTTTTCACAGAACATGGCCCATATATTTGTGTAATTAACATAATAAGCAAAAACTAGATGTGGAAGACCTATCAGGATGAAGCATTTCACCTGTTGCCACTATGTTTTCAAAAGCAGTCTGTTGCAAGAAGCAAAGAAATCATGTGCAGGTAGTAATCTGTTGGATGTCTTGTTTTTGTAGGTTGAAAAGATAAAACAAGTATTACGGAAAAAGAAGCATGACAGGATCACTGTGGGGTCTGTTGAAGAATTTCAAGGTCAAGAACGGACAGTTATTATTGTATCTACGGTCAGAAGCAAGCCAGAGTATCTATCTTTGGACCTAACCTACAACCTAGGTTTTCTGAGAAACCCAAAGGTACAGTGTGATTTAACCCTTTACTAAACAATGGTGTGTTTTAACAATCCTGAGAAATAAAGCTTTTGAAAATATTGTGTGAAAAGAAGAAAATACTGGTAATCTTTTCGCACAATGTTTTTTGCCCATATCAAATGCAAAGTCCACCACTTCAGCTACATGTAATTTGCCATCTGCAAATGCTTTGAATTTGACTCAGTCTAAATATTTGTCGTTTGGTAAAGGCTTAAAAGTCAATAACTATTCCTTTGGGCTGGATATTAAGTAACTTCTTGCCAGACAATAAAATTTTGGACTTGTCTGTATTGGACGCATTTGCAAACAATGATTTTAAAGCAACTACAATGATGATATTTGTCTTTGAAATGGTGGTAAACATTATGGGAAAATTCATATTTCATTTCTCATAGATTTTATGTTGTTTTATAGTCAGTTTGTTTATTTGCATGATTTGTTTGTTTACTTGATAAGTTGTTTGTTTACTTAATAGAGATTTAAAAAACATGTATGTTCATTTGATAAATCCATTTTTTCTTAAATTTTAGAGATTTAATGTGACCTTGACCAGGGCCAAAGCTTTGCTGGTTGTCATTGGCAACCCGAATACACTGAGTAAAGACCCTCACTGGAAAGGGTAAGTCTATGTTGTGATTACATAATGTGTTTTACAATTCAATAGAGTTTCAGACATGACTACTGTAAGTATTAGAAGCATTGGTAGACAATAAATTAACTGTTGGTCAGATAATGAATTTTTCTGTAAAACATAATAAAACATTGGGGGAAAGATGGAAAAAGATCACTTCGCAGCATATTCCCTCTTCCCAAAATGTTTAAAAGCTCCCTTCCTTAGGTTTGCTAACCCTTTTCCACACAAACCCGTGTTTTCTCGACCCTGAGAAAGAAGCCTTTTGAAAACACAGTGGGAAAAGGAGAAAATGCTGGTTACCATCATCTTCTCCTTTTCTCACAATGTTTTCTACCTTTCCAGAAACAGATTTCAATTTTTTCAGTCACATTAATTTGGCGTCAGCAAATGCGTTCAATTTGGACTAGTCTAAAATTTGTTCAGTTGGTAAATTTATTTTGTAAAAGATTTAGATCTAACATCTATAATATGAGGGAGCTTACTCTTTTCAGAGAGGGGGTTTCCTATTTGCTGAAATAATTAACTTTTTTTTGTCCTTTAGTGTGGCTAGCATTTTATTAACCCTATTCCCCATTCTCTGCCTCCCTTCCCTCACTCCATCAACTCTGTGTTAGTATTACTCCCTGGTCTGCTTGCTGTAGTTTCAACACCCCAGGATACTATATATTTATATTGCATGTATTTTACCCTGTGCAATTCCTGCCCCATCTTGCCCCCTGCATCATTCCCCTTCCCCTCCCCCCCCCCCCCCCCCCCCCCCACACACAACTCTACATTGATATACATGATGATTAATTCTACACCCTCACAATGCCATGGTAAGAACGAGGTGTGTCCAGTGAAATCTTGCTATGCAGGGTATTCAAGAATCCCTGTTGGATCTGCAAAAGGTATTAAGAGAAATCCAGCGTGTCATCATGGGCTTGCAAAGATAAGTGAATGATTTAACCCTTTACCAAACGACAAATTTTTAGACTGGTCCAAATTGAAAGCATTTGCAAACGACAAAATAAATGTTAATCAAAAATTGAAATTTGTTTTGGGAAGGCTGGAAAACTTTGTGGGAAAAGGAGAAAATGCTGGTTACTAGTATTTTCTCCTTTTCCCACAGTGTTTTGAAAAGGCTTCTTTCTTGGGTTGTTAAAAGTCGGGATTGTGTGGTAAAGAGTTAACTCTTTACCAAAGGAAAAAAATTTAGACTGGACCAAATTGAAAGTAATTGCAGACAACAAATATCATGTAGCTCAGTGGTGGGATTTGTCTTTGATAGGATAGAAAACATTGTGGGAAAAGGAGAAAGTGTGGGATACAAGCATTTTTCTCCTTTTCCTACAAGGTTTTCAACAGCCTTATTTTCAAGGTCATTAAAACCTATGATTGTTTGGTAAAGGATTAACTCTTTACCGAATGAAAAAATTTTAGATTCCACCAAACTGGAAGCATCTTAACCCTTTCCCAAACGATAAATTTTAGACTGGTCTTAACCGAAAGAGTTTGCAGATGACAATTTTAAATTGGATGAAAACGGCAGAATGTTCTCAAAACGGGTAGAAAACACTGTGGGAAAAGGAGAAATAGCTCTTTACGAGCAATTTCTCCTTTTCCCACAGTGTTTTCAAAAGACTTGTACTGCAGACACGTGAAAACAGGGCTTTTTTGGGAATGGGTTAAGACAACAAAAAAAGCTAAGCTGAAAAGATTATTTCTTTCTTTGAACTGGTAGAAAAGATTGTTGGAAATGGTGTAAATGCTGCTTACCAGCATTTTCACAGTTTTCAATAATGTTTTCAAAACGCTTCTTCCTTTGGGTCCTTAAAACATGGGACTGTTTGGTAAAGGTTTAACCACATTTGTCTTTGACAGATTGATAGACTATTGTGAAGAAGAAAAATCATATAAAGGACTTGAAAGAATGTCAGAGACAGAGGAAATAGAAGATGTATGTCAGAGATTAAGTGCAGTTAGAATTATAGATGGTAAGTCCATGTCTAATTTATGGTAATTCTTATCTTTGAGGAAGTTATTTTAAATAGTATGCAAAACTGAATTCTGGTAGTATCAAAGATGAAATGTGACTTTTATTTCCCACACTGTTGTCAAAAACCTTGCCATGGGGCTTGAAAACTTGCTTTGGTAAAAAATAACATGCTTTTGACAGGGGTAGAGTATTGATTTACCATTGTATTTTGTTTTTTATACAAGTGTGAGAGTTTTAACAGAGGACAAAATTTGAAATTCATCAACATAGAAAACAATTGCAGATGACAAAGTTAGTGTGGCTCATATGGTGGAATTTGTTTTGGAAAGAGTAGAGAAACTTTGTGGGAAAAGTAGGAAATGCTGGTTACCAGCATTTCCTACTTTTCCCATGATGTTTTCTAAAGCTTTTCACCTAAGCTTGTTAAACCTCTTGCTTGTTTGATAAAGAATCAAGAAAAATGTGGGAATAGTTCAGACTTTTTGAAGTAGGAAATAGATCTACTGCTATACTGTTTTGTAAAATATTTGAGCAATGCTCAGTGAAAAGGGGGCTTAATGCATCTGCAAAAAGTATTGACCCAGGTCAGCTTGTCAACTCAACAGTCGGCGCAGGCTGACCTGGGTCTAAAGTTTTAACAAATGGTCAATTATCTATGTTTCAAAGAACCATTCTACCTCATAATTAAGTCTTTTGTTAAAAAAAAAGTGGCTTTAATGGATCCATAATTATCTGATTGCTTGACAGGTGTAATGCATCACAGAGATGCATCAAGCCCCCTTTTGCCAGGGTATGGCTCATTTCATGTCTGATACATGATGATGATTGAAGAAGCATTGATTCTAACTGTACTGTTGCTGTCATATATCTTGAAATTCTGTTGTTAATTGTTTTAAATATCAGAAATTCTGTTTAAGTTTCTTTTGTGGGAGTATTCTTTGACAAGACGATTGAACCCTAGCGTAGCATTGGTGAAACCCAGGACATCAATTTGTGACTAAGTGGACTGTCGCTATATTACAGTTTGATCAATCAGTCTTTTTTCTTTTTGATTTGAACAATAAGATTGCAAATGTTTGAAAAAAAAAAAAAACACACACACACAACAAAATCTTAGTAACTGTTTTCTCTTTCAGAGAAAATTAATCTTACTCCGGAGATACAGACTGCATTTAATGAACAGCCCTGGAGGGGGGATATCTAAAACAGCTGAATTAAGTTCAATCAATAGAGAGCCCTTGAGAGGGTATATTTATAACAACACTTTCAACATGGACCAACAATGAGCATGTAGAAGAGATTTTCAAAACAACATTTTTAAGATCGTGTGATGAACAGCGCTGGTGAGGGCGTGTGTAGAATAATACTTTTGAAGTGGACCAGTGAAGAGCCACATAGAGAAGATATTTAAGATATTTTTAACATAGACTAAATGGTGCAGGGTTTGGCATATAAATAGGCATTGTCTGCAACCAACAGTTTATCATTTTAATATTTTAAAAGTCTGTGTAAAAAAGTAGTGCATTCAGAAAAAAATATTTTTTAAAAGGTAAAGGTAAAATACTATCTATTGTATCTGAAAAATGGATGGTTATCTATTTTATGCTTTTTTAGCTCCACTGGCCGAAGGCCAGCGGGCTTATGTCATGGCCCGGTGTCCGTCGTGCGTCCGTGCGTCGGTCCGTGCGTCCGTCTGTGCGTCCGTCCGTCCGTGCGTTAACTTTTATTTCAAACATCTTCTTCTCTGAAACTACCCATCCAATTTTCATGAAACTTCACAGAAATGATCCTGCCATGGTCCTCTTCAGAATCTCTTGAAAGAATTTGATTCCTTCAAAAACTCTGGTTGCCATGGCAATAAAACTGAAAAATATTGGAAATCTTTAAAAATCTTCTTGTCTGAAACCATAAGGGGTAGGGCTACCAAATTTGGCATGTAGCTTTATTTAGTAGACCTCTATCATGTTTCTTCAAATTATAGCCCTGGGGTCAAAATTGGCTCTGCCCCAGGGGTCACAAGTTTTACATAGGCTTATATAGAGAAAACTTTAAAAATCTTCCTGTACTTAGCCATAAGGCCTAGTGCTACCAAATTTTGCATGTAGCTATATCTAGTGGGCCTCTACCAAGCAGGCCAAAATTTTAGCCCTGGGGTCAAAATTGGCCCCGTTGCAGGGGTAACAAGTTTTACATGGGCGTACATAGTGACAACTTAAGAAATCTTCCAGTACCTAGCCATAAGGCCTAGAGCTACTAAATTTTGCATTTAGCTTGATCTGGTGGGGGTCTACCAAAAGTGCCCAAATTACAGTCCTGGGGTCAATTTGTCCTCATGCTGGGGGGGGGGGGGGGGGGGGGCAAAGGTTCACAAGATTAACATGGGCTTATATAGGGAAAACTTTTAAATCTTGGTGTACATAGCCATAAGGCTTAGGGCTACCAAATTTTGCATAATTATAGCTCTATCTAGTGGACAACTACAAAGAGGGCCCAAGTTACAACCCTAGGATCAAGTTTGGCCCTGCACCAGGGGTCACAAGTTTTACATGGGTTTATTGAGAGAAAACTTCAGAAACCGTCTTGTTACAAGCCATAACGCAAGAACTCCCAAATTTGGTCATAAACATGTGCTTATAGGGTGAAAATTCAAAAATCCTTTTGCTCCTAACCGCAAACCCAAGGGCTACCAAATCTGGAGCACTTTTGATTTTTTTTTTAAATTAGCCTTGCATCAGGGGTCTTATGCTTTACAGAGGCTTCATATGGACGAAACTTGAAAATCACCATATTTATAACCATACAGCATAGACTTGTATTATTTTGGCATGTGGCTTTATCTTGTGGACCTCTACCTGGGTTCAAGTGATTATCGCTCTGGGATCAAAAATGGCTTTTCCCTGCAGGTCTCAACTTTAACATGGGCTTTTACAGAGAAAACTTTGTAAGTCTTCATTTTGAAACCATTTGGCTCAGAACTGAAATGTTTAGTATTTATGGTTTATATTTATAAGCCAGTGGAGCGATACAGGGCCATCATGGCCCTCTTGTTGTATTTGCAACCTGAAAAAAAATTTTGGACACAATGATAGTGGAAACATTAGCAGATGATAATTTCACTGTGGTAAACCACATTTTGTTCTTTTCCCACAATATTTATAACCTGTCAGGAGCAAGTCCTAATGATTTGGCCAAATTTAACCCTTTGCCACACAATCCTGAATTTTAACAACACTGAACAAGAAGGCTTTTGAAGACCTTGTGGGAAAAGAAAAAAATGGAGGTAAATGGCATTTTCTTCTTTTTCAACAATGTTTTCAACCATTCCAAACACAAATACCATCCTTTGTGCCATATTTTAATTCTTGTCTTCAATTTGGACTGGTCTAGAATTTTATTCTTTGGTAAAGAGTTAATGTATCGCCACACAACATGTTTTAGTCCACAACCTGTTTTCGTCCGGCCTTGAAAACGGATAAATAGAATCTCAACGCTCGCGAGATTTTTTTGTTTCACACACGCCTTTGTTTACATTGGAGAAAGAAACATCAAACTTGTTTCCAAGTCAAAATAAGGAGATCAGAAAGGCAATAAAAGTTTTCCTGAACTTCAAAGATGCCATTTTGATGCAATCTGCCTAATGCCGTATGATTTTAAAGTTTGGATCACAAAAGATCATGCATACAAGAAATGTCAGTGAATGTTTACAGTTCATCTGCTCTACGGAAGTATTTGTCCCTAGATGCGCTTAGCTATGAAAGTATAATGCTCATAATAGATAAAGAACATTTTGTGATTACCGTCCATAAGTATTAGCCATCAATTTTTAGCTAAATGAGAGTTAATTGGCTGTATCTGAAAAGTTTGTAAGGTTGATTTAAATGGTTTTTACTCATGAATTTCACTTGCCTAAATAAAAATCATTGAATAAAGATCAGGTGGGTTCATTTGTCTCTCTGTTCTATAATATTAGGGTAATTTGAAGGGGTGACACATACTTGTGTCCCATTTTTGATCCTATTACCCACTGCCATTGAACCATAAATAGGACAAATCGCTAAGGATACGCTAAATTAGGTTTTCTATGGTTAATCCTTATTTCAAGAGTTAAGTTTCCTCTAGCTTGATGAAAATGTGATATTTGGTACTTTAATTTTCGTGAACTGCAACAGTATGGTTACCATGTATGGACGAATTTAGGTTGTGTATCTCCAGGGCCATCAGATTTTGACCGTTTCCAATATGGTGTCTCTTGATGGATAAACTCGAGGTTAGGTTAATCACTTTTGTTGTTGATTTGTTATATTTTGATCGATAGAAGATATGCTTCATTAAAGAAATTAATTGCATTTGTCTGTTTGGAATGCAGCTTGAACATATCGGTAGGCGGACGAAAATAGGTTGTGCCGGGATATTATAACGTTGTCTCCAAATGTGTCCAGATTGCCAAGTCTAAAATTCTATGGTCTGGTAGAATGTTAAACCCTTTACCACACAATCCAGGGGTTTAACGACCCAGAGAAAGAAGGCTTTTAAAAACATTGTTGGAAAAGGAGAAAATGATGGTAACCAGCGTTTTCTCCATTTCCCACAATGTTTTCTACCCTATTAAAGAGACATTCCATTATTTGAGCCACATTTAAATTGTTGTCTGCAAATGCTTTGAATTTGGACCAGTCTAAAATTTTGTCGTTTGGTAAAGATTTAAGCACTTGAAGGGGATATTTGTTCTTCTTTGAAATGTTTTCAAATTCACTTACAAGTACTTACATGTTTTGAGTGATGGTTGCATTAGATATGTGATTCTTTATCTTCATGTATATCTCTTGGACATACAGTGTCATGTTTAACTAACAACAAGATATTTGCCAGAAATGCAAAAGTATTTTCTTACCGTTTTGGAATGGAGTGATAAGATTGTATCAAATATTATTCTCGCAAGTTTTTATGGATGCTGTTTTTCATCCAAATTTTAAGCCTGTCTTTTAATGCAAACTTTTTACATGTATTTTCATTTTTTTTCAAAAATTATGTTGCATACTGGATATGCTGTATACTGTTCAATTTGTATTTTTTTTTTTATTAAAAAAAGTCTTATTGTATACATCTATACAATTGCCCTTGATTCTCCTTAACTCTTTACCAAACGACAAAAATTTAAACTTGTCCAAACTGAAAGCATTTGCAGACAACAATTTAAATGTTACCCAAATGATGGAAATTGTCTTTGATAGGGTAGAAAACGTTGTGGGAAAAGGAGAAAATGCTGGTTACCAGCATTTTCTCCTTTTCCCACAATGTTTTCCAAAGGCCTTTTTCTTGGGGTCGTTAAAAGTTGGGATTGTGTGGTAAAGACTTAATCCTTTACCATACAATCCTGTGTTTAATGACCCTTTGCAAGAAAGCTTTTGAAAGCATTGTGGGAGAGAGCATTTCCCTCTTTTCCCGCTGCGTTTTCTAATTTATTATATACCTGTAAGTTTTCCGGGTTAAATACATGCGTCGCACGCGGCTAAAATCACACATGACGGAAAAAAAATCCGTATTCCACTCAGTGGAATACGGTTCCAAATATGGTATGATGACGTCACACTGTATCCACGTGAACACGGCAGCCATTTTGATTGTTTTATATGTTTAACACAATGGGCGTGGTGGAAATAATACTAATTAAAATTCATCCGCCATTCATGAAAAAAAGATGTTAATGCCTACGAAACCAATTTTTCTTATAACTATGCTTCGTTTTCGAATAAAATTGTCACTAAATGCATATATTTTGGTTTTTGGTAGTTTAGGTATATAATAAATGGAATATTATGTTGTAGTGTGTTTCCTGGGGCTTGTATTTACTTCTTGCTGCGTGGGAAAATTTTGATATGGCGCTCGACCTTCGGTCTCGCGCGATATCAAATTTTCCCACTCAACTCGAAGTAAATACAAGCCCCAGGAAACACACTACAACATAATATTCCGTATATATCATTGTCAAGCTCCATCATTCAGCCACTTTTTATTTGTCATCTGCAAATGCTTTCAAGAGCATTTAGAGACTTAAGTATTAAAACTTGTTTTTGGAAAGGTAGAAATATTGTAGGAAAAGGAGAAAATGCTGGTTACCAGCATTTTCTCCTTTTCCCACAGTGTTTTCAAAAGCTTTCTTTCTCAGGGTCGTTGTGTGGTTTAACCCATTACCAAATAATCGCATCTTTTAACAATCCTGAACAAGAACAGTTGTAAAAACATTGTTGGAAAAGGAGAACATTATGGTAACCAGCTTTTTAGCTCACCTGAGCACGAAGTGCTCTGGGTGAGTTATTGTGACCGTTTCATCGTCTGTCGTCCGTCCGTCCATCTGTCCGTCCGTCCGTTAACAATTTCTTTAAAAAATCTTCTCCTCCAAAACCAGATGGCCAATCTTGATAAAACTTGGCAGGAATGTTCCTTGGATGAAGCTCTACAAAAATTGTTAAAAGAATTTAATTCCATGAAAAACTGTGGTTGCCATGGCAACAAAATGGCTGAAAATGGAAAAAATCTTTAAAAATCTTCTTGTGACAAACCATAAGGCCGAAAGCATTCATATTTTGTATGAAGCATCATTGGGTGACCCTTTACCAAAATTGTTAAAATTAATCCCCTAGGGTCATATTTGGGCTTTGCCCGGGCGCACCCTATTTCACATAATAACAAAGAAGGAAATCTTTAAAAAATCATCTTCTGACAAACCATAATGCCTAGAGAATTCATATTTGGTTTGTAGCATTATATGATGATCCTCTACCAAAATTGTGAAAATTAAACCTCAGTGGTCATATTTGGCACACCCTATTTTACATGGAAACAAAGAAGGAAATCTTTTAAAATCTTCTTGTGACAAACCATATTGGCTTGAGCATTCATATTTTGCATGTAGCATCATCTAGTGACCCTTTACAAAAATTGTTATAATTATCCCTTTGGGGTCATATTTGGGCTCTGGCCGGGCGCACACTATTTTACATAGAATTAAAGTTGGAAATCTTTTAAAATCTTTTTGTGACAAACCATAAGGGCCAAAGCATTCATATTTTGCATGTAGCATCATTTGGTGACCCTTTATTAGCTCACCTGAGCACATAGTGCTCAGGGTGAGCTATTGTGATCGATCGTTGTCCGGCGTCCGTCTGTCCGTCTGTGTGTCCGTCCGTCCGTCCGTGAACAATTACTTAAAAAATCTTCTCCTCTGAAACCGCCCAACAGATTTCAGTGAAACTTCACAGAAATGATCCTTAGGTGATGCACTTTCAAAATACTTCAAAGATTTGAATTCCATGAAGAACTCTGGTTGCCATAGCAACCGAAAGAAAAAACTTTAAAAATCTTCTTGTCCCAAACCATAAGGGCTAGAGGTTTTATATTTGGCATGTAGTATCATCTAGTGGCCCTCTACCAAAACACTTCAAATTATGGCCCTAGTGTTGAAAATGGCCCTATGTTGTGGGTTCTCGGATTTCACATAGAGATAAAGAAGGAAATCTGTAAAAATCTTCTTGTCCCAAACCATAAGGGCTAGAGCTCTCATACATGGCATGTAGTATCATCTAGTGGCCCTCTACCAAAATACTTCAAATAATGGTCGTAGTATGGAAAATGGCCCTATGTTGTGGGTTCTCGGATTTCACATAGAGATAAAGAAGGAAATCTATAAAAATCTTCTTGTCCCAAACCGTAAGGGCTAGAGCTTTCATATTTGGCATGTAGCATCATCTAGTGGCCCTCTATGAAAATACTTCAAATTATGGCCCTAGTGTTGAAAATGGCCCTATGTTGTGGGTTCTCGGATTTCACATAGAGATAAAGAAGGAAATCTTTAAAAATCTTCTTGTCCCAAACCATAAGGGCTAGAGCTCTCATATATGGCATGTAGTATCATCTAGTGGCCCTCTACCAATATACCTCAAATAATGGCCCTAGTATGGAAATTGGCCCTATGTTGTGGGTTCTCAGATTTCACATAGAGATAAAGAAGGAAATCTGTAAAAATCTTCTTGTCCCAAACCGTAAGGGCTAGAGCTTTCATATATGGCATGTAGCATCATCTAGTGACCCTCTACCAAAATACTTCAAATTATGGCCCTGGTGTTAAAAATTGGCCCTATGTTGTGGGTTCTCGGATTTCACATAGAGATAAAGAAGGAAATCTTTAAAAATCTTCTTGTCCCAAACCACAAGGGCTAGAGCTTTCATATGTGGCATGTAGCATCATCTAGTGGCCCTCTACCAAAATACTTCAAATAATGGCCCTAGTGTTGAAAATGGCCCTATGTTGTGGGTTCTCGGATTTCACATGGAGATAAAGAAGGAAATCTGTAAAAATCTTCTAGTCCCAAACCTTAAGGGCTAGAGCTTTCATATTTGGCATGTAGCATCAGCTAGTGGCCCTCTACAAAAATACTTCAAATTATGGCCCTAGTGTTGAAAATTGTCCCTATGTTGTGGGTTCTCGGATTTCACATAGAGATAAAGAAGGAAATCTTTAAAAATCTTCTTGTCCCAAACCGTAAGGGCTAGAGCTTTCATATATGGCATGTAGCATCATCTAGTGACCCTCTACCAAAATACTTCAAATTATGGCCGTGGTGTTAAAAATTGGCCCTATGTTGTGGGTTCTCGGATTTCACATAGAGATAAAGAAGGAAATCTTTAAAAATCTTCTTGTCCCAAACCATAAGGGCTAGAGCTTTCATATGTGGCATGTAGCATCATCTAGTGGCCCTCTACCAAAATACTTCAAATAATGGCCCTAGTGTTGAAAATGGCCCTATGTTGTGGGTTCTCGGATTTCACATGGAGATAAAGAAGGAAATCTGTAAAAATCTTCTAGTCCCAAACCTTAAGGGCTAGAGCTTTCATATTTGGCATGTGGCATCAGCTAGTGGCCCTCTACAAAAATACTTCAAATTATGGCCCTAGTGTTGAAAATTGTCCCTATGTTGTGGGTTCTCGGATTTCACATAGAGATAAAGAAGGAAATCTTTAAAAATCTTCTTGTCCCAAACCGTAAGGGCTAGAGCTTTCATATATGGCATGTAGCATCATCTAGTGACCCTCTACCAAAATACTTCAAATTATGGCCGTGGTGTTAAAAATTGGCCCTATGTTGTGGGTTCTCGGATTTCACATAGAGATAAAGAAGGAAATCTTTAAAAATCTTCTTGTCCCAAACCATAAGGGCTAGAGCTTTCATATGTGGCATGTAGCATCATCTAGTGGCCCTCTACCAAAATACTTCAAATAATGGCCCTAGTGTTGAAAATGGCCCTATGTTGTGGGTTCTCGGATTTCACATGGAGATAAAGAAGGAAATCTGTAAAAATCTTCTAGTCCCAAACCTTAAGGGCTAGAGCTTTCATATTTGGCATGTAGCATCAGCTAGTGGCCCTCTACAAAAATACTTCAAATTATTGCCCTAGTGTTGAAAATTGTCTCTATGTTGTGGGTTCTCGGATTTCACATAGAGATAAAGAAGGAAATCTTTAAAAATCTTCTTGTCCCAAACCATAAGGGCTAGAGCTTTCATATGTGGCATGTAGCATCATCTAGTGGCCCTCTACGAAAATACTTCACATTATGGCCCTAGTGTTGAAAATGGCCCTATGTTGTGGGTTCTCGGATTTCACATATAAAGAAGGAAATCTGTAAAAATCGTCTTGTCCCAAACCTTAAGGGCTAGAGCTTTCATAAATGGCATGTAGTATCATCTAGTGGCCCTCTACCAAAATACTTCAAATAATGGCCCTAGTGTGGAAAATGGCCCTATGTTGTGGGTTCTCGGATTTCACATAGAGATAAAGAAGGAAATCTGTAAAAATCTTCTTGTCCCAAACCGTAAGGGCTAGAGCTTTCATATATGGCATGTAGCATCATCTAGTGGCCCTCTACCAAAATACTTCAAATTATGGCCCTGGTGTTAAAAATTGGCCCTATGTTGTGGGTTCTCGGATTTCACATAGAGATAAAGAAGGAAATCTTTAAAAATCTTCTTGTCCCAAACCACAAGGGCTAGAGCTTTCATATGTGGCATGTAGCATCATCTAGTGGCCCTCTACCAAAATACTTCAAATAATGGCCCTAGTGTTGAAAATGGCCCTATGTTGTGGGTTCTCGGATTTCACATGGAGATAAAGAAGGAAATCTGTAAAAATCTTCTAGTCCCAAACCTTAAGGGCTAGAGCTTTCATATTTGGCATGTAGCATCAGCTAGTGGCCCTCTACAAAAATACTTCAAATTATGGCCCTAGTGTTGAAAATTGTCCCTATGTTGTGGGTTCTCGGATTTCACATAGAGATAAAGAAGGAAATCTTTAAAAATCTTCTTGTCCCAAACCGTAAGGGCTAGAGCTTTCATATATGGCATGTAGCATCATCTAGTGACCCTCTACCAAAATACTTCAAATAATGGCCCTAGTGTTAAAAATTGGCCCTATGTTGTGGGTTCTCGGATTTCACATAGAGATAAAGAAGGAAATCTTTAAAAATCTTCTTGTCCCAAACCATAAGGGCTAGAGCTTTCATATGTGGCATGTAGCATCATCTAGTGGCCCTCTACCAAAATACTTCAAATAATGGCCCTAGTGTTGAAAATGGCCCTATGTTGTGGGTTCTCGGATTTCACATGGAGATAAAGAAGGAAATCTGTAAAAATCTTCTAGTCCCAAACCTTAAGGGCTAGAGCTTTCATATTTGGCATGTGGCATCAGCTAGTGGCCCTCTACAAAAATACTTCAAATTATGGCCCTAGTGTTGAAAATTGTCCCTATGTTGTGGGTTCTCGGATTTCACATAGAGATAAAGAAGGAAATCTTTAAAAATCTTCTTGTCCCAAACCGTAAGGGCTAGAGCTTTCATATATGGCATGTAGCATCATCTAGTGACCCTCTACCAAAATACTTCAAATTATGGCCGTGGTGTTAAAAATTGGCCCTATGTTGTGGGTTCTCGGATTTCACATAGAGATAAAGAAGGAAATCTTTAAAAATCTTCTTGTCCCAAACCATAAGGGCTAGAGCTTTCATATGTGGCATGTAGCATCATCTAGTGGCCCTCTACCAAAATACTTCAAATAATGGCCCTAGTGTTGAAAATGGCCCTATGTTGTGGGTTCTCGGATTTCACATGGAGATAAAGAAGGAAATCTGTAAAAATCTTCTAGTCCCAAACCTTAAGGGCTAGAGCTTTCATATTTGGCATGTAGCATCAGCTAGTGGCCCTCTACAAAAATACTTCAAATTATGGCCCTAGTGTTGAAAATTGTCTCTATGTTGTGGGTTCTCGGATTTCACATAGAGATAAAGAAGGAAATCTTTAAAAATCTTCTTGTCCCAAACCATAAGGGCTAGAGCTTTCATATGTGGCATGTAGCATCATCTAGTGGCCCTCTACGAAAATACTTCACATTATGGCCCTAGTGTTGAAAATGGCCCTATGTTGTGGGTTCTCGGATTTCACATATAAAGAAGGAAATCTGTAAAAATCGTCTTGTCCCAAACCTTAAGGGCTAGAGCTTTCATATATGGCATGTAGTATCATCTAGTGGCCCTCTACCAAAATACTTCAAATAATGGCCCTAGTGTGGAAAATGGCCCTATGTTGTGGGTTCTCGGATTTCACATAGAGATAAAGAAGGAAATCTGTAAAAATCTTCTTGTCCCAAACCTTAAGGGCTAGAGCTTTCATATTTGGCATGTTGCATTGTCTAGTGGCCCTCTACGAAAATACTTCAAATTATGGCCCTAGTTTTGAAAATGGCCCTATGTTGTGGGTTCTCGGATTTCACATAGAGATAAAGAAGGAAATCTTTAAAAATCTTCTTGTCCCAAACCATAAGGGCTAGAGCTTTCATATATGGCATGTAGTATCATCTAGTGGCCCTCTACCAATATACCTCAAATAATGGCCCTAGTATGGAAATTGGCCTTATGTTGTGGGTTCTCGGATTTCACATAGAGATAAAGAAGGAAATCTTTAAAAATGTTCTTGTCCCAAACCATAAGGGCTAGAGCTCTCATATATGGCATGTAGTATCATCTAGTGGCCCTCTACCAATATACCTCAAATAATGGCCCTGGTGTTAAAAATTGGCCCTATGTTGTGGGTTCTCGGATTTCACATAGAGATAAAGAAGGAAATCTTTAAAAATCTTCTTGTCCCAAACCGTAAGGGCTAGAGCTTTCATATATGGCATGTAGTATCATCTAGTGGCCCTCTACCAATATACCTCAAATAATGGCCCTAGTATGGAAATTGGCCCTATGTTGTGGGTTCTCAGATTTCAAATAGAGATAAAGAAGGAAATCTTTAAAAATCTTCTTGTCCCAAACCGTAAGGGCTAGAGCTTTCATATATGGCATGTAGTATCATCTAGTGGCCCTCTACCAAAATACTTCAAATAATGGCCCTAGTGTTGAAAATGGCCCTATGTTGTGGGTTCTTGGATTTCACATAGAGATAAAGAAGGAAATCTGTAAAAATCGTCTTGTCCCAAACCTTAAGGGCTAGAGCTTTCATATTTGGCATGTAGCATCATCTAGTGGCCCTCTACGAAAATACTTCAAATTATGGCCCTAGTGTTGAAAATGGCCCTATGTTGTGGGTTCTCGGATTTCACATAGAGATAAAGAAGGAAATCTTTAAAAATCTTCTTGTCCCAAACCATAAGGGCTAGAGCTTTCATATATGGCATGTAGTATCATCTAGTGGCCCTCTACCAATATACCTCAAATAATGGCCCTAGTATGGAAATTGGCCCTATGTTGTGGGTTCTCGGATTTCACATAGAGATAAAGAAGGAAATCTTTAAAAATCTTCTTGTCCCAAACCGTAAGGGCTAGAGCTGTCATATACGGCATGTAGCATCATCCAGTGACCCTCTACTAAAATACTTCAAACTATGGCCCTGGTGTTAAAAATTGGCCCTATGTTGTGGGTTCTCGGATTTCACATAGAGATAAAGAAGGAAATCTTTAAAAATCTTCTTGTCCCAAACCGTAAGGGCTAGAGCTCTCATATATGGCATGTAGCATTATGGTGTTGAGCTCAGTTGCATTTCAGGTGAGCAATTTAGGACCATCATGGTCCTCTTGTTTTCCACAATGTTTCTATCCTTTCAAAGACAAATTCATTATTTGAGACATAATATTATTTAACTTGTCTTCTGCAAATACTTTCAATTTGGATTAGTCTATAGAGCTTTGATATTTGGTATGTAGCATCTCCTAGTAGACATCTGCCAATTTTGTTCATATGATGCCCCTGGAGTCAAAACTGGCCCTGCCCCAGGGGTCACAAGTTCGAACATAGGAACAAAGAAGGAAAACTAAAAAAATCATCTTCTCTGAAATTGGAAGGCCTAGAGCTTTGATATTTGGTATGTTGCATCTCCTAGTGGACCTCTACCAAGTTTGTTCATATGATGCCCTCGGGGTTAAAACTGGCCCTGCCCTGGGAGTCACAAGTTCGAACATAGGAACAAAGAAGGAAAACTAAAAAAGTCTTCTTCTCTGAAATTGGAAGGCATAGTGCTTTGATATTTGGTACCAAGTTTGTACATATGATGCCCTTGGGGTCAAAACTGGCCCTCTCCCAGGGGTCACAAGTTCGAACATAGGAACAAAGAGGGAAAACTTTAAAAATCATCTTCTCTAAAACTAGAAGGCATAGAGCTTTGATATATGGCATGTAGCATCTCCTAGCGGACCTCTACCAAGTTTGGTTATATGATGCCCTGGGGTCAAAACTGGCCCCACCCCTGGGGTCACAAGTTCGAACATAGGAACAAAGAGGGAAAACTTTAAAAATCATCTTCTCTGAAACTGGAAGGCATAGAGCTTTGATATTTGGTATGTAGCATCTCCTAGTAGACCTCTACCAATTTTGTTCATACGATGCCCCTGGAGTCAAAACTGGCCCTGCTCCGGGGGTGACAAGTTCGAACATAGGAACAAAGAAGGAAAACTTTAAAAATCTGCCTCCCTGAAACAGGAAGGCTTGGAGCTTTGATATTTGGTATGTAGCATCTTCTAGTGGACCTCTACCAATTTTGTTCACATGATGCCCTTGGAGTCAAAACTGGGCCTGCCAAAACTGGCCCTGCCAAAACTGGCCCTGCCCTGGGGGTGACAAGTTCGAACATAGGAATAAAGAAGGAAAACTTTAAAATTCTTCTTTTCTTAAACAGAAAGGCGTAGAGCTTTGATATTTGGTATGTAGCATCTTCTAGTGGACCTGTACCAAGTTTGTTGATATGATGCCCTCGGGGTCAAAACTGGTCCTGCCCCAGGGGTCACAAGTTCGAACAAAGGAACAGAGAAGGAAAACTAAAAAAGTCTTCTTCTCTGAAATTGGAAGACGTAGTGCTTCGATATTTGGTATGTTGCATCTCCTAGTGGACCTCTACCAAGTTTGTTCATATGATGCCCCTGGGGTCAAAACTGGCCCAGCCCCGGGGGTCACAAGTTCAAACATAGGAACAAAGAAGGAAAACTTTAAAAATCTGCCTCCCTGAAACAGGAAGGCGTGGAGCTTTGATATTTGGTATGTAGCATCTTCTAGTGGACCTCTACCAATCTTGTTCACATGATGCCCTTGGAGTCAAAACTGGGCCTGCCAAAACTGGCCCTGCCAAAACTGGCCCTGCCCTGGGGGTGACAAGTTCGAACATAGGAATAAAGAAGGAAAACTTTAAAATTCTTCTTTTCTGAAACCGAAAGGCATGGAACTTTGATATTTGGTATGTTGCATCTCAGACTGGACCTCTACCAAGTTTGTACATATGATGCCACTGGGGTCAAAACTGGCCCCACCGTAGGGGTCACAAGTTCGAACATAGGAACAAAGAAGGAAAACTTTAAAAATCATCTTCTCTAAAACTAGAAGGCATACAGCTTTGATATTTGGCATGTAGCATCTCCTAGTAGACCTCTACCAAGTTTGTGCATATGATGCCCTGGGGTCAAAGCTGGCCCCACCCCTGGGGTCACAAGTTTGAACATAGGAACAAAGAGGGAAAACTTTAAAAATCATCTTTTCTGAAACTGGAAGGTGTAGAGCTTTGATATTTGGTATGTAGCATCTCCTAGTAGACCTCTACCAATTTTGTTCATATGATGCCCCTGGAGTCAAAACTGGCCCTGCCCCGGGGGTCACAAGTTCGAACATTGGAACAAAGAGGGAAAACTTTAAAAATCATCTTCTCTGAAACTGGAAGGTGTAGAGCTTTGATATTTGGTATGTAGCATCTCCTAGTAGACCAATTTTGTTCATATGATGCCCCTGGAGTCAAAACTGGCCCTGCCCCGGGGGTCACCAGTTAAAACATAGGAACAAAGAGGGAAAACTTTAAAAATCTTCTTCTCTGAAACAGGAAGGCGTAGAGCTTTGATCTTTGGTATGTAGCATCTTCTAGTGGACCTCTACCAAGTTTGTTCATATGATGCCCTCGGGGTCAAAACTGGCCCTGCCCCGGGGGTCACAAGTTCGAACATATGAACAGAGAAGGAAAACTAAAAAAATCTTCTTCTCTGAAATTGGAAGGCATAGTGCTTTGATATTTGGTATGTTGCATCTCCTAGTGGACCTCTACCAAGTTTGTTCATATGATGCCCCTGGGGTCAAAACTGGCCCAGCCCCGGGGGTCACAAGTTCGAACATAGGAATAAAGAAGGAAAACTTTAAAAATCTGCCTCCCTGAAACAGGAAAGCGTGGAGCTTTGATATTTGGTATGTAGCATCTTCTAGTGGACCTCTACCAATTTTGTTCACATGATGCCCTTGGGGTCAAAACTGGCCCTGCCCTGGGGGTGACAAGTTCGAACATAGGAACAAAGAAGGAAAACTTTAAAATTCTTCTTTTCTGAAACCGAAAGGCATGGAGCTTTGATATTTGGTATGTTGCATCTCAGAGTGGACTTCTACCAAGTTTGTTCATATGATGCCTCTGGGGTCAAAACTGGCCCCGCCGTAGGGGTCACAAGTTCGAACATAGGAACAAAGAAGGAAAACTTTAAATTTCTTTTTCTCTTAAATGGGAAGGTGTAGAGCTTTGATATTTGGTATGTAGCATCTTCAGCGGACCTCTTCCAAGTTTGTTCCAAGGATGCTGCTTGGGTCAAAAGTGGCCCAGCCTGGGGGGTCAGAAGTTCGAACATAGGAACAAAGAAGGAAAACTTTAAAATTCTTCTTTGAAACTGAAAGGCGTAGAGCTTTGATATTTAGTATGTAGTGATTCTCTTCTAAGTTTGTTTGCCCATCTGAGCACAACAAGTTCATTGAGTTCAAAATTTGGTCATCTTGGGTCATAAACTAGGTCACTAGGTCAAATTAAAGAAATACCTTGTTGGCACTCTCGAGGCCACATTCTCAAATAAGTCTGAATTTGGGTCAACTGGGGTCATAAACTAGGTCACTGGGTCAAATTAAAGAAATACCTTGTTTGCACTCTGGAGGCCACATTTATTGCTCAAATGACCTGAAATTTGGCCAGAATGTTTGTCTTGATGAAATATCAGATTAGTTTGGATTTGGGTCACCTGGAACCATAAACTAGGTCTCTAGGTCAAATTAAAGAAATACCTTGTGGGCACTCTAGAGGCCATATTATTTGCTCAATTGCCTTGAAAACTGGTCAGAATGTTTGTCTTTATAAAATCTCACATGAGTCTAAATTTGGGTCAACTGGGGTCATAAACTAGGTCACTTGGTCAAATTAAAGAAATACCTAGTGGCCACTCTAGAGGCCACATTTATTATTCAGCTGATTTGAAAATTGGTTAAAATGTTTCTTTTGATAAAGTCCAAGACCAGGTCAAATTGGGGTCACCTGGGGTCATAATCTAGGTTACTAGGTCAAATTAAAGAAATACTTTTAGGGTACTCTAGAGGCTACATTTTTTGCTCAGTTGACTTGAAAATTGGTCAGAATGTTTGTCTTCATGTAATATGAGTTTGAAATTTGGTCACCTGGGGCCATAGACTAGGTCACTTGGTCAAATTAAAGAAATACCTTTAAGGCACTCTACTCAGGTGAGCGATCCAGGGTCATCATGGCCCTCTTGTTTCTTGTTTACACGATAAAGTCTTCATTTGTGGTCAGATTTTTGTGAAACTTGCATAGTTTGTTTATCTCGTCAATAGCTTGAACCTCATTGATTTTGAAAGAAATCTGACAATCTGTAAGGGAAAAGTAGCCATTTTGAGTTGAAAATTTACATTTCTTGTTTACGGGATGAAGTCTGCATTGCTGTCAGATTTTTGTGAAATTCACAAAGTTTCTTTATATCAACAAGAGCTTGAAGCCTATTGATTATGAAAAAAATCGGACAATCAGTAAGGGTAAAGTTTCCATTAAAGTTGAAAATTTACATTTCTAAGACTTGTTTATGCAATAGAGCCCGCATTTGTGATTTGATTTTCATGAAACTTGCACAGATGCTTATATCATCAATAGCTTGAACCCTAGTGATTTTGAAAAAAAAAATTGATAATTAGTAAGAGAAAAGAAGCCATTTAAAGTTGAAAATTTACATATCTTGTTTACGCGATAAAGTCCACATTTTATATCCAATTCTTTTGAAACTAGCACAGATCATTTGTGTCATCAAGGTATTAAACCCTATTAAAAATGAAGAAAATACAGCTATCAGTTCAGGAAAGGCAGCCATTTGATGACATAGTCCTGTTTAATCAATAGAGTCCACATTATTGGTCACATTTCTTTGAAACTTGCAATGATTGTTGATAACATAACATAACATTTTATTTTCGACTTGAAGCATATAGCTCATTATCAAATAATACAAATAAATTCAATACAGGCGTGGAAGCAATATAAAGACATAAAGGTGTTGGGTTGATTCGTAAACAAAATAAATAGACAAATAAATTTTTAACAATCTTTTCATGTTTCTCTACTATTTCAGATGATATAGATGCAATTTCGTTAAAAGTTAATTCAAATGGTAGATGATCATAGATGTTCATAGATGTGAGAGTATTTCATATTATAGTAAATCATATGGAAGCCTACAGAAAGGGAGTACTTACATAAGTAAAATGAACACATCCCCACTAAATTACTAGATGGGAAAATGTAAATTTAAAGTCAGTATTGGAAGAAATAATACAATAATTTCATTGTGTCCGTGTACGGGCAAAGTGGATCGAGGATCAGACTACAAGTTTTGTACGACCTGATCCGCGGTCCACTCTACAGTAACACGAAGCGGAAACAACATAGGTATTGTGTAAAATATAAAATTTAATGTGCAATTTACCACTACATTACTCGATCCGATATTACTGTAATTTTTTTAATAGCATTATTTTTGTAACCGTGCAGCGTAGATCAAAGATCAGGCTGCAAATTTTATGCCGCCTGGTCTCCGATCGATTCTGCACGAAAAGGGAACTACATAGATGTATAACAAATAAACTGAACAGGAAAAAATACGAAAGGTAACAAAGACAATAAAAAGACACTGTCGGCTATTTGTAGGTATAGTTTCTAACACATATATCCTGCGAAATAAGTAAGATAAACTTTAGAGGTATCTGTAATAATACAGATTTTTCTATTTTAAGGCTAATTTGTGGCGAGAAGTTTCTCGTATTTCGGACATTGTAGAAAAGGGTGATCAGACTGCACATTCTGTGTCGTCTGATCTCATTTTGCTCCGTCCGTGAATCTCGATAAGTAGCCTAAGGCTAAGTAACTGTTAAATATTCATTTTTTCTCATTAGAAATGCCTTACGAAAAAACAATGATAAATTTGATAGTACTCTCTTATTGCTTGATTTCAGTAATTCGATAAACTTATACATACTTGGCTTATTAATATAGAATCTAGGGATATATTTCAGTCGAAGGTCTTTGTAAATGGGACAAATCAAGGTAAAATGAAATTCGTCTTCAATATCATTTAAAGAACATAAATCACAAATTCTATTTTTTCTCTCAGTTTTATTGTGTCTTCCCGTTTCTATTTTTAGTTCATGTGATGAAAGCCGAATTTTTGCAATCATATTTCGTTGGTATTTATTTTCAAGAACCGATATAAAACTAGAACTTTCGTAAATTGTTTTGAGATTCGCGTACAGCTGCATAGATGAGCTTTGTGAAATGCCGGTTCGCCAGTTACTAATATAAATATCCTTGAGACGTGTTGCAAATAAGGGAAAAAATTTTTCTGGAATGATTGATTCGGGGAATAACCATATTTCGTTGAAACCTGTATTTTCTAATAATGTTTTGACTCGGTTGGTCCAGTATTTAACAGTTGGGTTAATACGTATTACGGCAAATTGGTGGTTGAGTAAGGTAGATAGTATACAGTTTCCCCTTTTCTCTTGAAACAATTTTAACCAATATTTTACTATACGGATATGCCTGTTAATAATTAAAGGAAAGCGACCCACTTCAGCTAAAAGAGCCTTAGAGTTTGTTGACTTTTTTACGTTAAGAATTTGTTTACAGAATTTTCTATGTACTCGTTCTACGTTTTCTGATTGGTTGAACCCCCAGACTTCGCAATTATAACTTAAGATAGAGGCTACGTAGCTGTCAAATAAATTGAACAATATATATGGTGGCACCTCATATCCTTTTGTTATATTGTGTAAGGAGCACATAGATCTAAGCGCCTTCCCTACAAGTGTATCTGTGGCTTTTTGAAAAGATCCGCCACTGCTGAATACTACACCCAAATAATTAAAATTTTGGACTATTTCAATTGTCTCCCCTGCATAGGTAAATGAACAATCCTGACTGTATCTACCACCTTTTCTGAATATCATAACTTTTGTTTTTTCAATATTAACAGTTAAATTCCATCGTTTGCAATAATTTTCTAACTCTTTCAATAGATCTTGTAATCCTTCTTTTGTTTCCGATAGTAGCACTGCATCGTCGGCAAACATCAATAGGAAAATATTTATTTGGTCAAGAGTCAAGCCGTCGAGATTTAATTGAAAACTTTGCTCAATATCATTAAGGAACAGTGAAAACATTATAGGCGAAGTGGTCTCCCCTTGAAACAATCCAATATTGCTCTCGAAGAGCTGCGAAAGACTATTAATGTGCTTGACTTGCATTTTAACATTTTGATACATTGATTTTAAGACATTAAGCATTTTTCCGTCTATGCCAGACTTGAACAGTTTATACCAGAGTGAATTTCTATCTATACTGTCAAATGCTTTTTTAACAATGGGTAATGAAACCCTATCAAATTTAGCTGGATTCCAAACAATTGGTTTTGAGAAGTTAAACTTTAATTATTTCACTTTGTTCAATTCACCATGCCTTCATAATGATGTATACTTGTTTTTGTGTGTCTTTCTTTTTCCTTTTTGCTAGAAAATATGCAAAATCACTGCCAGTAGAGCAATTCAGGCCTTCAAGGGCCTCTAGTTTTATGAAGAAAAGGATGGGACATATAAAACGATCTTTAATGTTTTACAAAAAACCTGTGGAAGAAGACTCTTGAAAACATTGTAGGAAAAGGAGATAATGCAAGTAACCATGACTATCTCATTTTCACACAATGTTCTGTAACCTTAAAGATAAATACCAATATTTGTCAGATTTGTTATCTGCAAAATCTTTCAAATCAGGAGTGTCCAAACTTTGTCATTTGGGAAAGGATTAAGCCCCCATCCTACCTATCAGATACTAAAACTATCCCTCCTACCTTATCTCTTAACTGTTTATTTGCTTCTTAACCCTAAACGACAAATTTTGGACTGGTCCAAATTGAAAGAGTTTGCAGACGACAATTTTAAATTTGATGAAAATGGCAGAAAGTTATCAAAAAGGGTAGAAAACACTGTGGGAAAAGGAGAAATTGCTCGTTACGAGCAATTTCTCCTTTTCCCACAGTGTTTTCAAAAGACTTGTACTGCAGAAAACCAGGGCTTGTTTGGGAAAGGGTTAACTGTTTATTTGCTTCTTAACAGACAAAATTTTAGACTTTTCCAGATTGAAAGCATTTGCAGACAACAAATTCTGTGTTTCTAAGATTTTAGGATTTGTCTTTTAACCCTTTACCACACAATGCCAACTTTTAACGACCCAGAAGAAAAAGCCTTTTGAAAACATTGTGGGAAAAGGAGAAAATGCTGGTAACCAGCATTTTCTCCTTTTTCCACAATGTTTTCTACCCTTCCCAAATCAAATTTCAATTTTTGAACCACATTTGATTTGTCGTCTGCAAATGCTTTCAATTTAGACCAGTCTAAAATTTTGTCATTTGGTAAAGAGTTAAAGGGTATAATACCTAGTGGAAAAAGAAGAATAGGCTGATTACCAGCATTTTCTCTATTTCCACAATGTTTTTTAAAAGTCTTAAATTCTCAGGATTGTTAAAACATAGGATTGTTAACTCTTAGCCACATATTCCCAAGTTTTAACAACCCTGAAATAGAACCCTTTTGAAAACATTGTGGGAATAGGAGAAAATGCTGGTACCCAGCATTTTCTCCTTTTTCCACAATATTTTCTACCTTTTAAGAGTCAGGTTTCATCAACTGAGCCACATTTAATTTGTC
Source organism: Tridacna gigas (assembly GCA_945859785.2). Classification (NCBI taxonomy): domain Eukaryota; kingdom Metazoa; phylum Mollusca; class Bivalvia; order Cardiida; family Cardiidae; genus Tridacna; species Tridacna gigas. The sequence goes on along the minus strand of OX244036.2, from coordinate 27,466,017 downwards.
GTCAGCAACAACTTTGATGGACAAGTGTAAAAATTTTTTGTTTGGTAAAGAGTTAAATGAAGGATAAGTAAGTATGTAACTATACTGATAAAATGATAATGCAATGATATTGCTGTACTTTGACATATGATTATAACTTTTAACTCTTTACCACACAATCCCGACTTTTAACGACCCTGAGAAAGAAAGCTGTTGAAAATATTGTGGGTAAAGGAGAAAATGCTGCTAAAATTGCTTTTTCCAGTGAAATGATCTGTATCTCCACCATATGCAAGAGTACTTATAGATAGGCTGTGTGATATAAATACAATTTATTTTCAATGTGTGTCAAACTTTGCCAGTACAATCAATTTACATGTACTGACTTGCCAAGGAGGCCAAGAGATGAAAGGTTGTGTTTATTTGGTTTCAACCCATAAGTTGTTTTTGCAAACAGTGCAGATCAAGATCAGACTGCACAGAACATGCAGTCTGATCTTGGGTCTACACTGTCTGCTCCTACGTTATATATTCTAACTGAAACAACCTTGAAAAAACAATATTTTGGGCATTTCTTCCTTATTAAAAAGATCCAAGTCATTAATTAAGTGATTTAAGGGTTAAATGGCATCTTCAATATTATTTTAGCAATAAGCAGGGCATTGCATCTTTACATGCAGTTCTGTGCTAGATTTCACCAGTATTTTGTATAACCTATTATTTTCCAAGATACTTTCTGCTCCCACTTATAACCACTGCTGAAACATTGTTCAGTAGTAAGAGAAATGAATCCTGTCACAACTCCTATCATGATTTCTCACAAGTATTTGGGTAATTTGTGATTCTATTTCAAAGCCCCTGAACAACTCTCTACCAAATGCCAAAATTATAGACTTGCCCAAACAAAAAGCATTATCCCTTTACCACACAATCCTGACTTTTAATGACCCTGAGAAAGAAGCCTTTTGAAAATATTGTGGGAAAAGGAGAAAATGCTGGTAACCAGCATTTTTTCCTTTTCCACAATGTTTTCTATCCTTCCAAAAGCAAATATCAGTTTTTGAGTCACATTTATTTTGTCGTCTGCAAATGCTTTCAATTTGGACAAGTCTAACATTTTGTTGTTTGTTAAAGAGTTAAGAGACAACAAATTAAAGATTAAAAAAATGGATCAAATGGTGAAATTTGGTATAGATAGAGTAGAAAACATGTGTCCCACAATTTTTTCTAAAGCCTAGAGTCTCACAGTTGTAAAACACAGTATTGTTTGGCAAAGGGTTAACTAGCTCCTGTAGGTTACTGACTCAGCTTCCAGGCTGTATGGAAGAGTGTGCAACAAAGATGGAAGTCAGAATATTTAACCATCAACCATTTATTTAACCCTTTACCACACAATTCTGAGATTTAATAGCCCTGAAATGGGAAAAGGAGGAAATGCTGGTAACCAGCATTTTCTCCTTTTCCCAGAGTGTTTTCTACCCTATCAAAGATCATTTCAATCTTTCAAGCTGCATTTAAATTGTTGTATGCAAATGCTTTCAATTTGGACAAGTCTGTATTTTGCTGGTGTGGTAAAGAGTTAACTCTTTACCGAATGACAAAATTTTAGACTTGTCCAAATTGAAAGCATTGGCATGTGACAAGTTAAATGTTGCTAAAATTATGTTTCTCTTGTTGTAAGGGTAGAAAATGTTGTTGGAAAAAGGAGAAAATGTTGGTTATCAGCATTTTCTCATTTTCCTATAATGTTTTCAAAAGGCTTCTTCCTCAGGCCGTTAAAACTCGGGATTTTGTGGTTAACTCTTTACCAAACAACAAAAATTTAGACTTGTCCAAATTGAAAGCATTTGCAGACGAAAAAATAAATTTGATCCAAAAATTGAAATTTGTTTTTGGAAGGATTGTAAACATTGTGGGAAAAGGAGAAAATGCTGGTAACCAGCTTTCAAAAGGCCTCTTTCCCAGGGTCGTTAAAACTCGGGATTGTGTGGTAAAGGGTTAAAGGTTAAACCAAAGTTCCAACTTTTAACAACACTTTCAGAGAAGGCTTTTGAAAACATTGTACAAAAAAGAGAGATGCTGGACATTTCTTCCTTTTCCCACAATGTTTTATACTCTGTGAAAGACAAATCTCTTCATTTGAGCCATATTTCATATGTAAGTTTTCAATATTTCATATGCTTTCATCATGGACAAGTCTCAAACATTTTCATCTGGTCAAGATTTAGTAGTGTGATTTGTATTGTCAAAAGATGTGAAACATCATTCTGTGTATTGTAAGTAGACTTAATTTTTTTTTCATACAACATTTCACAGTTGAATTGAATTCAACACCATTTTCACAATTAGATATTTAATCTTAGCTCAGCTGTTTTCCAAGAAAACAGATTAATTGCCATAGCCATGTCATCATCATTGGCTTGTGAAAACTTCGACAGTTTCATATTTGTCTTTTATTACTGAAGCTATTTACTTCAAACTTAAACTATCAAAAGAGGAGCCTGTACCAGAAGGGTAGGTAACTCTCAAAATATTTTTGACACAGTTATGCCCCTTTATAACTGGAATACACTCTGAAAAAGCAACTCCAGCTGAGCATTGGCATACTTGATGTGTCATAAATGTCATTTTCACAATGAATTTTCTATTTTTACATTACCATTCATGATTATGTAACCTGTTACTGAACTTTCTCAAGTTTAACCATGACAAATTTTAATTTGTTGTTCGCTTTTAGTTTGGACAAGTCTAAATTTCTTATTGTATTGGTTTTGTCAGAATCCTTTAACAATAAGGCCTTTGGCCTATAACATGTTCATAAATACAACTTTTATACAGATTATGCTAGTGCCCAACATTTACTAATATCATTCAATTTTGCTTTATAATTATTGACCACTAGATAATAGATATGAGCCATGCTCTGGCAAAAGGGGGCTTAATGCATCTCCGCGCTGCATACCAAGCAAGACATCACATAGTTAGGGATCCTTAAAATTCATTATGTCTAACAACCAACTGTATCATAAGGTAGAATGGTTCTTTGACATACAGAACATTGACCAGTAGCGAAAAGTGCCAGCCCAGTTCAGCCTGTGCAGACTGTGCAGGCTGACCGGGGTTGATACTTTTTGGTAGATGCATTAAGTCCCCTTTTCACAGAGCACAGCTCATATGAATTTTGTGTTCTGATCACACATGTCATTCACAAATAAAAAGTTGCATGATATTCATCTTCCAAGATGTGTATGTTTTTAACTGAAAAGCAAGATAATACACAGATTCTTTGTTTTCTCCAAACGTTGCAGTGATGTCAATATATGATGCATACCGTATAGAAAACTTGAATTCAATCAAATGGAGAAAATTGTGAGAAAAGAAATAAAAGTAAGTTATTGAGGACTTTTTGGGAAAAATTTGTGACAAATGGAGAAGTTGCTTAATGAACAGTATCTCCATTTGCCATATTGTTTTAATTCTCTACCAAAGGACAAAATTTTGGACTGGACCAAATGAAGGCATTTGAAGATGACAAAATAAATGAAACTCAAATGATGATAATAGCCTTTGATAAGGTAGAAAACATTGTGGGAAATGGAGAAAATGCTGGTTACCAGCATTTTCTCCTTTTTCCACAATGTTTTCAACAGCCTTCGCTTCCAGGGTCGTTAAAACTTGGGATTGTGTGGTAAAAAGTTAAGAGGTAGTGCTTTTGGATTTTTTTCCCCTATGATGGAAAATGTGTTGTGAATTTTTAACTTTCCTGAATTTTTCCTGCCACAGTCAGTATCTGTGTGGAATTATAAAATATTTTTAGTATGTAAGGTTATTTTTAGGCCAGGGAATCCCTCTCAAGGGATTCCATTGCCTATAGCGATCGTAAGCTGACTTTTCTGGACTACTTTCAGACAAAATGTTGTACGGTGTGTCCACTCTATATTGCTGAGTCCGCCAAAACAACTAGTTTCCTAAGTACAGAGATTGCTTATCACACGGCGTGAATGTTTTCCTTTCCTCAAAGCTTTCCGACATCTACATAGTGCTATGGAATCGCAAGGTTATTACAGCCCTTTAATAACTAACGAGTGTGTGTTTTAAGGGCTGTGTCCCTGTTGAATACACAATAGACAGTCAATAACTTTTCCATCACTGTGATTGGATACTGAAATCCTCTCGTATTATAGACATGATTACTGCCCCTGATATCACTTTCTAGTGTACTAGCGCGAGGGAAAAACCCGAGAACCAGTTTTCTATTTTTAGTTTCCATTGTCACTTGCTAGTTACTGTCCGCGTTTCAAATAAAGCTCAGAGGGAACCGCGCGCCGCGTCTCCTTTGACTGCCTGGTGAAAAATTGAGATATACGATTTTCCATGGAAATGTCGATAGTTGAATGAGATTATTGGTGTATTAAATGCATTTATTATCAGTTTCTTTTAATCATTTAGAACTGAAGTTGATTTTCTCTTTATGTTTAGAAAAAAAAAAAAATCGATAGAATTAAGAAATATGCAGAAATTAAAAGAAATTATACTCTCTTTTTTCTTTGTGAATCGATTTAAAACATCCCTCTTTTTGTCAGAAGAATAAGCAAACATTATGGAAAAATAAGAATTTTTTATTCTATCTACATTTTCCGATAATCAACCATGTTATCTGCTTATATTCATTTTTTTGTGACGACTGTTGATTGATTAGAAATCATGAAAGTGTTGTGCGATCCTTGGACATTTTTTAACTTTCAAACAAAATAATTTGAAAATAAAAGGTGTGTTTAAAAAATTTGGCTTTAATTTATCAGTTATTCGTCACATTTATATACCTAGAGTTTCATTCACATAACTGGTAGTTTCCGAAACATTGTTTGAAAAGGAGAAATAAAAGTTTAAGAATATTTATTTTGAAATACATCCTGAATGTACAAATTCATTTTAAGTGCCAGAAGCCGTTGTTGGAATCTCTCTCTCTCTCTCTCTCTCTCTCTAATGGGACGAGATGGGCTAGTGGATGTCTTTGTATGAAATAGTTAAAAGAATAGATTTAGATCGACTGTTTGAGAACAAAACTGTGATGTATTGACATCACCCTGCCCTGCGTTCGCGATATTAAGCGTTGGTATTTGCGTTGTGTCCAATTTTAAATTGTGTCTTATCTTTCTTATCATTGACGGTATTTATTTGAAACTTGGAATATATGTGCGTTATTATAAAGATCAACCTTAAAAAATAAGGCATATAACTCAAAAATGAATTTGCTTGATTTAAGCCCCTTTTTCGACTTAGAAATTTTTTAAAGCCATTATCATGCACCCTATAGCCAAGCGTTGGTATCCACTACTTTGCTTCGGTTTAATTATAGAATCTGGCTTCTGAGCACTGCTTTTTTTTTTTTTGCATTAATTTAATTTTTCCTGTTGATTATTGTATTATTCCATATTATGCATGACAGTACCCCTTTACCAATGAATTTTTTTGGCATAATTGAATTGGCCTGACTGTCTGTACGGTAGTGATAATTAGAAAATGAGGTCTCGTGTGAGTTCGTATCCTTCGTTCTTTAAAGATAACAGATCACGAGATTTCCTGGCCTTCAGTACTATCAGTACTTTGATTATTGTTTGTATTAGCATTTATTGCTCTTGGGATCTTACCAGACAAAAGTTTGGTTCAAACAGAAACATTTTAAATGTGACTCGATTGATAGGACTTGTCTTCAAAAGAGTGGAAAACATTTTGGGAAAAGGTTACCAATGTTTTCTCGTTTTCCCATAATGTTCTCAAAAGCCACCGCCAGGGCTGTTAAACCATGTGACTGGCTGGTACCAGATGGTAAAATTTTAGACTTGACCATTTTGAAGGCAATTACAGATAACATATCAAATGAGGCTCAAATGATGGAATTTGTCTCTGAAAGAATCATTGTAAAAACCTTATGGGAAAAATAGGAAATGCTCTGACCATGTATCCCACAATTTTTTCCTCCCATCCAGAGACAAATCCTTTCAACTGTGCCACATTTTGTCGTCTGCATATGATTTCAATATGAAGAGGTATACATTTGAAGTTTCAACTTTATTTTGTGTACAGACATCTTCGCAAGCTAAGGTGACGATCACTATGTGGATCTTACCCCTTGGCTGATCGTGTCGAAATTTGTTAGCACTAAGACGCGCCACCCACTGGATTTTGATTGTTATCACCCCTAGATTTACGTCATCGAAAACCAATCAAATGTCGCATAACATAAGTCTTTTGGCCAAAGACTTGTTTACCTTTCTAGGTGTTGGGCTATGATCTGTTCAGTGCTCCGGTGTTGTTTTAACGGGAGTCCTTGACAATTGGCCACTAAGGTTTGGTTCAGTTATAATTTGTTCAGCATGCTTTCTCCGCAATTCGCCAACAATTGACTACTTTTCAGATCGCAAACTTGACAGACGATTTATCAAGTCAAAATCTATTTCCGAAACCTTAAGTTTCACGAAGCAAAAGCCACACGCTTACTTTGACAGTCCATCATCTGTTGTTGGGATGTATCCTAAAACTTCATTTAATTGATTTGTGAAAGTGAATGTTGAAGAAAATAGTTTTCGTCTGTAGTTTGTTGGTTACAATACCCAGCATATCCGATAACATTCTGTGGTCATTTTTATTTACGTTCTGCTGATGTTGGATAGCAAATGTAACATGCTATTGGATTGGTGCTCTCTGTCCTGACTGCAACCAATGATGACTCGTATCACGAGGCTAACAGATTTTGACTCGATCAGCCAAGGGGTAAGATCCACGTAATGATTGTCACCTTGGCTTGCAAAGATGGTGTTCAGATGACTTTCACATCTTGAAATGGTGTATTAACTTTTTACCAAAATATCCAATACTTTTACTACCCTGGATAAGAAGCTTTTAAAGCATCATGGGAAAAGGACAAAATGCTGAAAATAAGCATTTTCTCCTTTTAACCAATGTTTTCTACCCTTTAATAGACAAATACAATAATTCAAGCCACATTTACTTTGTCTTCTGCTTCTTCTCTCAGTTTGGAATAGTCTAAAATTTTATTGTTTGGTAGATGGGAAACATACCTTACAGGTATTATATTTGTACTTTTACCCTTTACCACACATTTCAGAGTTTTAACAACCCTGTGGAGGAAGGCTTTGAAAACATTGTGGGAAAAGGAGAAAATGCTGGTAACCAGCATTTTCTCCTTTTCCCACAATGTTTTCTACCCTTCCCAAAACAAATTTCGATTTTTTAGTCACATTTATTTTGTTGTCTGCAAATGCTTTCAATTTGGACCAGTCTAAAATTTTGTCGTTTGGTAAAGAGTTAAGACAAACACCATCTTTTTCTTGCAATCAAGGGGGATTGTTGACTCTTTACCACATGAAAAAATTTTGGACTCGTGAAGGAATTTACAGACACCAATTTAAATGTTTTTAGCTCACCTGAGCACAAAGTGCTCAAGGTGAGCTTTTGTGATCGTGCTGTGTCCGGCATCCGGCGTGCGTCGTGCAGTCGTCAACATTTACCTTGTGCGCACTCTTGAGGCCACATTTTCAGCAAGATCCTCATGAAATTTGGTCAGAATGTTTGTCTTGATAAAATCTTGGACAAATTCAAATTTGGGTCACATGGGGTCAAAAAGTAGGCCACAGGGCCAGATCTTAGAAAAAAATTGTGTGCACTCTAGAGGCTACATTTTCAGCCTGATACTCTTGAAACTTGATCAGAACGTTTGCCTGGATAAAATCTTGGACAATTTCGAAATTGGGTCACATCCAGTCAAAAAGTTGGTCACAGGGCAAAATGTTTGAAAAAGCTTGTGTGCACTCTAGAGGCCACATTTTCAGCCTTATACTCATGAAACTTGGTTAGAATGTTTGTCTTGATAAAATCTCGAAGAAATATGAAATTGGGTCATGTTGGGTCAAAAAGTAGGTCATGGGACTAAATCTTTGAAAAACCTTGTGTGCATTCTAGAGGCTTCATTAGTTGCCTGATACTCATGAAAGTTGGTCAGAATGTTTGTCTTGATAAAATCTTGGGCATGTTCGAAATTGGGTCACATCTGGTCAAAAAGTAGGTCATGGGGCCAAATCATAGAAAAAGCTTGTGTGCACTCTAAAAGCCAGATTTTCAGCCTGATACCCATGAAACTTAGAATGTTTGTCTAGATAAAATCTCGGACAAGTTTGAAATTGGGTCATGTCGGGTCAAAAACGAAGATCACTAAGCAAATCTTAGAAAAACCACATTTTCAGCCTGATACTCTTGAAACTTGGTCAGAATCTTTGTCTTGTAAAGTCTTGGACAAATTTGAAATTAGGTCACATTTGGTCAAAAAGTCACAGGGCCAATTCTTAGAAAAACCATGTGTACACTCTAGAGGCCACATTTTTAGCCTATTACTTATGAAACTTAGTCAAAATGATTTTCTGGAGGAAAAACTAGACAAATTAGAAATTGGATGACGTCAGGTCAAAAAGTAGGTCACTGGGCCAAATCTTAGAAAAACCTTGTGTACACTCGAGAGGCCACATTTTCAGCCTGATACTCATGAAACTTGGTCAGAATGTTTGTCTTAATAAAATCTTGGACACATAGAAAATTGGGTCATGTAGAGTCAAAAAGTAGGTCACGGGGCCAAATCCTAGAATAATCTTAAGTGCACTCTAGAGGCCACATTTTTAGCCTGAGAGTAATGAAACTTGGATAGAATGTTTGTCTGGATAAAATCTTGGACATTTTTGAAATTGGTTCATGTCCGGTCAAAAACTAGGTGACTAGGCCAAATCTTAGAAAAACCTTGTGTGCACTCTAGAGGCTACATTTTCTGCCTGGTACTCATGAAACTTGGTCAGAATGTTTGTCTTGATAAAATCTTGGACAAGTTTGAAACTGGGTCACATCGGGTCAAAAAGTAGGTCACAGGGCCAAAATTAAGAAAAACCATGTGTCCACTCTAACAGCCACATTTTCAGCCTTGTACTCATGAAACTTGGTCAGAATGTTTGTCTGGATGAAATATCAGAAAAGAATGATGGCGAGTCACGTCAGGTCAAAAAGTTGGTTACGGGGCCAAATCTTAGAGAAAAATCTTGTGTGACTCTAGAGGCCACATTTTGAGCCAGATTCAAAATTCAAATTAGGCTGAATCAGTCAAAAAGTAGATCACCTATACTCATGCCTTTTACATCATCAAGACCAGGATCTTTTCAGCCTTATCAATCCTAGATTACCTTACTCAGGTGAGCGCTTTAGGGCCAATGGCCCTCTTGTTTGAATGATAGTATTTGTCCTTGAATAGGTAGAAAACATTGGTGCCAAAGGAGAAAATTATGGTTGCCAGCAATTTCTCCTTTTCCCACAATATCTTCATTTAAAAAGGTTTCTCTTTCAGGGTAGTTAAAACTTGGGATTTTATGTTAAAATCTTAAATGAATTCACAAGCAAACAAATATGGGAAATGGAGAAGCAGTCGGTATGAGCAATTTCTTTTTTTCACAATATTTTAAAAAAAGTCTGCAGTAATACTAAAACAAAATATCCGTAAAACTTGTTGGAAAGGTTAAACCCTTTACTAAATGATTTCATGTTTTAACAACCCCAAGGAAAATGCCTTTTGAAAAAAGCCTGTATAAAGAAAAAAAAATGCTGGAAACCAGCATTTTTTCCCCCTTTTCCCACGATGCTTTCTACCCTTTTATAGACAATGCCAGTCATTTTAGCCACATTAAATTTTCTTTACACAGAAATTTTAATTGCAATCAGTCTAGAATTTTACCATTTGGTAGAAACTTAACCCTATTCCTCACAAAACTTTAAATGACCCTGAGGAAAAGGCCTATTGATAACATTGTTGGAAAAGGAGAAAATGCTAGTAACCAACATTTTCTCCTTCTCCAACTAAGTTTTCTGCCCTTCATAGTGTAGTCCCATCATTTCAGCTTCATGCAATTTGTTGTCTGAAAATGCTTTAAAATTGGACCACTCTAAAATATTGTCAATTGTTAATGAGTTAAGCCATGGATGATAACCAATATACAAGATACTGCCCAGGTCAGGGAAACTTGGATGAACCAGTTTCATCTTAATCTTCCGTACACTTGTACCCTGGCTTGGGTCCCAGTCTGATAAATTTTTCTTTTATATTGTTGTGAACACCAAGATATTAATTTGATGATCATTGAATACTGTTGCTAAAACTAGCAAATCGATGCATTGCCACTATATCGTATAGAGGTAATGTGCCAACATGCTGTTTTTTAGTAACAGTGTTCAATGATCAACAATTGAAAATTTGGTGTTCCGTGATCAACCAACAGAGTTTCAAAGGCCAGTAATTATTCAGATTTTACTCTAAAAAATGGTTATAATCAAGGAACAAGTTTACATTTTACTATCACGGAAACAATATAGATCGTGACTAGGAGATCATGCAAGAATGAGTGATATAGAGAGTATTTGGTTTTTTGGTGAAAGATCGAAATTTATTTCATCGACTGAATATCATCGGTAATATTTTCACGAGTGGTGCAGCCACGAGTGAAAATATAACCGATGATGTTCACGAGATTAAATAAATTTAGATCTTTCACAGAAAAAAACAAATGTTCTATTTATTTCATGCTTCTAACCCCTATTTTGTTGGAACTTTCATCAAAATCAAGTAGTTGTTTTCGTAATTCCCTGTGGCGTACCCCCTCACATAACAACTGCATTACAATATTACATAAAGTATGAGAAATATAGCGTAAATTATGTCCTATTTCCCTCCATTTGAATGGCAGGCACTGGTTACCTAGGTAACTAGTGCGCGGGAACTACTGTTTCCGCCTTCAATTGAGGAGTTAGAAACTATGAAATCAGTATTTTCACTTGTCGTAACCATGAAATATCAAACCATAATTCACCATTATTTCCCGATAAACTACCAAGAAGCATGAAATAAAAAGAAATCATTCCCTGGATCCAGGTCATGGTGGAGATGTAGCAATTTAAACCTTTACCACACAATCCCAAGTTTTAATGACCCTGAAAGTTAAGACTTTTGAAAAGATTGTGAGAAAAGGAGGAAATGCTGGGAACCAGCATTTTCTCCTTACTCCAAAATTTTTTCAGTCTTATGCAAGATAGATATCATTATTTGTGCTACATATAAGTTGTTGTCAGCAAATGCTTCCAATTTGGTCCAGTCCACAGTTTTGTCATGTGGTAAAGAGTTTAACCTTGACCAAGGGTGTTTTCACGACCCTTGGTAAGAGGGTTTTTGACTGGCGAAGCTAGTCTATAGGCATCAAGACTGACCTAGATTCAAAGTAAACAAAAAACCCCACAGTTGCCAAATACTGCCTCACGGAAAATACTTCTTTCTGTTAGAAATCTTAATTCTGTTATATATGACAATTTTGACAACACTAAATCTCTACCACTCCAAGGTGAACATGTCATCTTACAAAGTAATAAACTGAACAAGATGTATTTATAAGGTACAAGATCTTTGCTTATATGTAAATTAAGTGACCTATGCAAAGCAGAGAATCACTTATTCCTACACCACTGTAACATTACGAATGAATCTATTAATAGATACACCTAGGTATTAACTTGTAGCAAATGCCAGCTATGTCAACCCTCACTTGACAGAGAACCCTTGTCATTCATTATTTAGATCATTGTGCACAGTTAACCCTTTCCCAAACGACAAATTGTGGACTGGTCCAAATTGAAAGAGTTTGCAGATGACAATTTTGAATTTGATGAAAATGACAGAAAGGTCTCAAAAAGGGTAGAAAACACTGTGGGAAAAGGAGAAATTGCTCATTACGAGCAATTTCTCCTTTTCCCATAGTGTTTTCAAAAGACTTGTACTGCAGACACGTGAAAACCGGGCCTTGTTTGGGAAAGGGTTAAACTTATGCTGAACTGTTATTCTACCTCTTGAAACCTGTACCAAACAATTCCAAGTTTTAATGACACTGGGGAAGAATCCCTTTGAAAATATTGCGGGAAAAGGAGAAAAACTGCTGATAACCATCATTTTCTCCTTTTCTCACATTGTTTTCTGCCCTTTTGGAATCGGGTTTCATCTGTCCATACACATTTAATATTTATGGTCAGAAACAGCTTTGAATTTGGACGAGTGTAAAATTTTTGGTTTTGTAAAGAGAGTTAAATAGTTAACTACATCTTGTGCTAGTAGATACTGACTAATTGATTGTATGGTGTTTAATGCCGTTTTCAGCATTATTTCAGTGATATTGCGGCGGCCAGAGCACCTATCCATGCTTTCCTGGAGTTTCTTTTACCAGCACTACCACGACTCTATGACCTTTTGCAGACAGTGTGGATTAAGATCAGACAGCACAGAGCGTGCAGTCTGATTTTGGATCTACACTGTCCGATAAGAGGATATTTTTTTCCAAAATGTAACTTTGAAATAGCAATATTCAGGTGTTTACCATCGGCTTGAAAGTTTCATTTAACATTTTTAGCATGTTAGGGGTTAAACTTAAACTGGATTATAGTTAAACAATAGGACGCATAGCCCCGGCAGCTCAGTCGGTAGGGTACAGGACTTGAGAACAGGAGGCTGCTGGTTCGATCCCTGACTCTGCAAATTTCTTTCTGAGGATTGATGAAAGTCATTGCGACAGGATTCATTTCTCTCTCACATTTCGATGATGGTTATGTGGGAAGCAGCCAGTGGCTTGGAAAGAATATTGTGCGGAGTACTGGTAGAAGAAACTCAAGGAAAGCATGGATATGCGCACTGTCCACCACTACATAAGTGAAATAATGTTGAAAACAGGGTCAAACACCATGCAGACAACCAATCAATCAAATTCGCTAGTCCATCAGCACTTTCAGTACTTTGATTTGAAAATATTGTGTTTACACCAGTAGGGTATTTTGTCATTTTCCCACAATGTTTTCTACCATTTCAAAGACATATCCTTTAATGTATCAGTATAAGAAGGTATGTGAAAACAATATGGTAACCAGCATTTTTTCATTCTCCCTCAAAGTGCTCTACCCTTTCAAAAGGAAATCTGATCAATTGAGATGAATTTCAATCATTGTCTGCAAATGCTTTTAGTTCGGACAAGTCTACAGTCTGTTTCCTTTGGTAAAGAGTTTCTTCTGGTCTATTCTGTTGACCTTACACATCTCATTTCCCAATGAAATCTTATTTCTCAGATTATAGTTTCTGTTTCGTAATAGGATTTCATAATACTACATGCTGCGTTCAATTTCCAAAGATGTGGTCGTTGTAACAAGCCCCTTTTTTTGTCTTTATCGCTGTCACATGACTTAACGCTATGCCAACAATCCCTTCTGAAGAAGAAGGCTTTAAAAACATTGTGGAAAAAGGTAAACATGCTAGTAACCAACATTTTCTTCTTTTCACACCATGTTTTCTGCCCCATCAAAGACAAATCTGATGAACCATATTTAGTTTGTCATTTGGAAATGCTTTGAATATGGACAAATCCAAAGTTTTGTTATCTGTTAACCTTTTACCACACAATTCTGACTTTTAACGACCTCAAAGAAGAAGCTTTTTTGAAAACATTGTGGAAAAAGTAGAAAATGCTGGTTACCAGCATTTTCTCCTTTTCCCACAATGTTTTCCACCCCTTCAAATACAAATCCCATCATTTGAGCTACACTAAACTTGTTGCCTGCAAATGATTTCAATTTGGACAAGTCTAAAATTTTGTTGTTTTGTAAAGAGTTACAGGGATAGAGGTAAACCCTCCCACTTAAAAGGCTACTGACTGAGTAAACCCCATTGCAGTGGCTGGACTGAAACTCAAAGGTAAAGCCAGATCTTTTATTTCATTTTGTTTGTTTGTTTGTTAGATGTTTAACAGTGTTCAACATTTCAGTCATGATTTAGATATGTTGGTTATTTGTTATTCTGTTATTGTTATATTGATTTCAATTTGGTACAAGGACAAAATTCACCAACAACATTTTGGACTTGTCGGTGTTGGAAGGTATTTACAGACGACAAGTTGAATGTAGTTCAGATGGTGGGATTTCGTCTTTGAAATGGTAGAAAACATTGTGGGAAAAATAGAAAACGTTACATGCTTTTTATCTCCTCATCCCATTATTTTTTCCAAAAAGTAGAATTGTTTGGTTGAATAAAAACAGTTAGGATTATTTGGTTATAACACTTCCTGAGGTTGAGTGTCCCTGAGGAAAAAGGTCTTTTCATTGTCGAAACATTGTTGAAAAATAGAAAATGTTGGTGACCGGCATTTTCTCCTTTTTGCACAATGATTTCTACTCCATCAAAGACAAAATTCTTCATTTGAGCCACCAAAAATTTGTCATCTGTGAACGCTTTCAGTTTTGATAAGTCTTGAATTTTTTCGTCTGGTAAAGAGTTAACTCTTTACCAAATGACAAAGTTTTAGACTTGTCCAAATTGAAAGCATTTGCAGACGACAAAATAAACGCAACTCAAAAATTGAAATTTGTTTTGAGAATGTTACCAGCATTTTCTCCTTTTCCCACAATGTTTTCAAAAGGCTTTTTCCACAGGGTCATTAAAACTCGGGATTGTATGGTAAAGGGTTAAATCAAGACTTAGTAGAATTTGATTCAGGAATATAATTTGACAAAAAGGTGTTAACTCCTTCCAAAAAATTGACATCGTAGACTGGGTCAAATCGAAAACACTTGTAGATGACAAATTAAGTATTGCTCAAATGGTTACATTTGTCTTTGACAGGATAGAAAACATTGTGGGATAAGGAGAAAATGCTGATTACCAGCATTTTGTCCTTTTCCCACATTTCTCACAATGTTTTCCAAAGCATTGCTTCCCAGGGTCGATAAAATGCGGGATTGTTTTGTAAATCGAGGGTTAATTATGATTAAGTCCATACCAAGCACGCCCCTTTTCATTGCCCTCAGAAAGAAGAATATTGAAAGTATTAGGGAAAAGAAGAAAATGCTTGCAACCAGTGCCTTCTGTCTTTTCCATTCAGCATACCTCGGGTGATCTGATGATCAAGTTAGATGTAGGTATGGAATCGATTGAGTTGCTCAATTCCCATTTCATGAGCCATATTTGGAAGATAACAAAACTATAACTAAGTACTTTTAATTTTTCAATAATTGAATATCAATGCAATAACATCGATGTGATATTTGTTTTTTGATATATCTCAGATATTTACAGAACATAAATAAATTTTCTGCGATTAAATGTCACGTTTTATGATGTAGTCAACATCATTAATGACGTCATTATCACAGCTAATCCATATCCATATCATCTGCATATAGTACTAAAGTCGTGTTTCTCAATGTTAGAAATAATAGATGCCATCAATCAGACGTTAAAGATAAATATGATGCATACATAGTTTTGTTGTATATCAAAAATGTCAAACTCACTTGGGAGAATTGATAAGTATTGAGACAATTATCAATTCTCCCAATTTTTTTCCGAGGATTGATGATCATTGCAACATGATTTATTCCTCTGTATCCTGTGACAGTTGTTTCGACAATGGTTATATGGGAAAGCAGCCAGTGGCTTGGAAAGAATATTGTGCAGAGTACTGGTAAAAGAAACTCCAGGAAAACATGGATAGGTGCACTGGCCACCACAGTATAACTGAAGTAATGTTGAAAATGGCTTTAAACACCATAAAATCAATCAATAGTGTTTAGTAAGGTAATAGCACCTTGGAACAACTAATCAAAATTCCTTTTTAATTTAAAGTTCAAAGACTGATTGGCTGAAACAAAGTGCCTCGATCGATTAGATGTCATGTCTTGAAAGTGTGGAATTAAATGTTATGTTTCAGATAGTGTCGTATTTTGTGTAGGCTTATACTGCATGGAAAGGATGAACATTATGTATCTTTAGTTTTGATCAGTTACATTTTTTAAGTTGATACAGGCTATTGGCAGAATTATGAACAAAAAATAATTGCTTTAATTTGCAGCAGAATAACAAATATTGACGATAACACACTGACAACAAAGCAACACAATGGATCAACCAAATACCATGTTAGCCAAGATTGGGTCAGTGATTGGCATGGTAGGCCTCATCTCCAGTGTGATTGCCACAGTCCTAGATTACTGGTTTTATGTGTCGGCCAGTGCAAGTGGAGTGACTGCGAAGGCTTACTTTGGACTATGGGAACTTTGCACGAGTTTATCAAATAAATTTGATAAATCTCAAAATACGGAAAAGTGTATCACTTTTAGCAAACTGGAGTCAGGTAAATCATTGTTATTATTCACCAGCTGCTCTTTCATCAATGTTTTACCACACAATCCTTGGTTATATTGACCCTGATGAAGAAGGCTTTTGACAACATCAAAGGAAAAGGAGAAAATGCTGGTAACTGGCATTTTCTCCTTTTCCAACAATGCTTTTAGAAGCTTTCTCTCCTAGAGTCGTTGAAACAAGGGATTACATGTATTTGGTCAACCCTTCACCACACAATCCCGAGTTTTAATGATTGAGGAAATGACCTTCTGAAAACATTGAGGGAAAAGGAGAAAATGATGGTAACCAGCATTTTCTCCTTTTCCCACAATGTTTTCTGCTGTTTCAAAGACAACTGCTATCATTTAGACAACAAAACTGATGCTTTCTAGATCAACGTCTTATAAATTTGTCGTTTGGTAAAGAGTTAAAGGGTTAATCGAGAAAGGTCGATAGACTGTCTAGAATGTGTTTCTGCTGTTGAAATTTCACACTTGGCATGTTCTGCTTTGATCCTGTGACCCCATAAGAGAACTATAGTCTAAAACTAGTAAGGCGTTATGATTCTCTTTGGAATGTGGGATGGATAGTGGAAGGAAGATCTTTTGTGTTGATGTCTTGCTCTGTTGTAGTTTTTTTCTTTCAAGACAAAATGTGTCATTTGCACTATTATATGACAAATACATTTAGAGATAAATACATTTACACGTATATCCTCTAGAAGCATGTGGAGGTTTTGGTAATTTATAGACATGTGCACAAGTGCTTAGAAGGGTATAATATGCATATGCAAAAAGTTTGGATCCAGGTCAGCCTGTGCAGTCAATTTTCTGCACGTCAAAGGACCAATCTAGCTGATGATTTAGTCTGTTGTTAGAAGAAATGAAATTTTATAGATCCATAATTGTATGTACAAATATATGATCATTTGCTTGGTATAATGCATTATGGAGATACATTAACCCTTTACCAAACAATCCGGGGTTTTCACAACGCTGGAAAAGACGGCTTTTGGAAACATTGAGAGAAAAGGAGAAAATGCTGGTAACCAGCATGTTCTCCTTTTCCCACAATGTTTTCTACTCTGTCAAAAAACCTGAAGTTCATTTGTACCACTTTCAAATTTGTTGTCTGCAGATGCATTCAATTTGGACGGGGGCTAAAATTTGTTGTTTGGGAAAGAGTTAAACAAGTGTGATGATGCCATATCTGATCTCATGAAAATAGATCTAAGATCATTCTACCCTATCAGAGAGCTTAAGCTCATTTGTGCTAATTTTGAATTGTTGCAGATGTTTTGAATTAAAAAAAGTCTAAAGTTTGTCATTTGGGAAAGGATTAAACTTCCTTTTCCCACAACACCACTCATGATTTTGTTGTAACTTATTTCATGTCAATTTTGAGGTATGGGTATCATACTTTGCCACTGTTTTTTTTTTTCTAGCGAGTCCTGACTTGGACATAACTTGGCTACATGCATGTCAGGCGTTCATGATAATTGCCTGTACTGGCCTTGGTGTTGGGCTCTGTTTGGCAGTCTTGTTTGCTTTCAAGTTCAAATCCAGCAAACAGATGATGTTTACTGGTGGGCTTATGTGCCTTATTTCTGGTGAGTACATTTACCAACAGCTGTTGACATTAACTCTGTA
The DNA here is from genome assembly GCA_945859785.2 of Tridacna gigas. Lineage (NCBI taxonomy): Eukaryota > Metazoa > Mollusca > Bivalvia > Cardiida > Cardiidae > Tridacna > Tridacna gigas. The sequence continues at coordinate 27,448,140 of OX244036.2, read as the reverse complement.
CCAAACTGAAAATCTGACTCGTTGAAATTGTAAGCATTTGCAGACGACAAATTTAATAAGACTAAAATGATGGCTTTGTCTTTGAATTGATAGAAAATGTTGTGGGAAAGGGAGAAAATGCTGGTTACCAGCATTTTCTCCTTTTCCCACAATGTTTTCAAAAGGCATATTCCTCAGGGTTGTGAAAAGTCAGAATGGTGTGGTAAAGAGTTAACCCTTTGCGAGATGACAAAATTATTGACTTGTTCAAATTGAAAGCATTTGCAGATGACAAATGTGGCTCAAATGATGAAATTAATCTTTGAAATGTTACAGAACATGGTGAGAAAAGGAGAAAATGGTTATCCACATTGTCAAAAAAAAAAAATCCTTTTACATCAGGAAAATGGGATACATTTACTTTGGTAAAGGTTTAAACAGTCTTATTCTAAATTTTTCTTTGTTTGTGTAATATCAATGTGCAATTTTTGGTAAATTTGATTGATTGAATGAATGAATGAATTAATTAATTAATTTGAATGAATTAATTAATTCATTCATTCATTCATTCATTCATTCATTGAATGAATGGATGGATGAAAGAATGAATATATGAATGAAACAGTGTAGATTAAAGATCAGACTTCATGTTCTGTGCCATGTAATCTCTGATCTAAACTTAATTTCAAAGTAACTTTGCACAAATATTGACCACATCAAGGCAAGCGTCATGTCCATAGGTTAAGCGTCAAGGTCACAGGGTCACAGCAAAATCATTTTTTGGGGAGAGGGAAGTGATTGTGTCCTGCTCGTAAGTTTTTTAATTATGAATAAATTTCAATATTACTTTGCAGAATTGTGAACTTCATAAAGACGATATGTTGTTCTTAAGATCCATGTCAGTAGGTCAAAGGTCAAGGTAATAGTATGGTCAAATATGTTTAAAGAGATAAATTTTGGATGGTTATGTTTGTGTCCGGCCTGTAACTTTTTAATTACATGTATATATGAATTTCAGTACAAAATTGCAGAATTGTGAACCACATAAAGATGATGAGTTGTTCTCAAGACCTATGTCAATAGGTCAAAGGTCAAGGTAAAAGCAAGGCCAAATATGTTTAAAGAGATAAATTTTGGATGGTCATGTTCATGTCCAGCATGTAACTTTTTAAGTAGAAATGAATTTCAATGCAATTGTGCAGAAGTGTTAACCACGTCAAGACAATGTGTGGCACACAAGAACCATGTTTGTAGGGATATATCAAGGTCACAGCAAGGTCAAATGTCTGTTTTCATGTGGGGGCCATAACTTTTTTCTCTATCACTTGATTTCAGACTAATTTTGCACAAATATTAACCATATCAAGATGATGTGTCATGTGCAAGAGTCTTGTCTGTAGGTTAAAAGTCAAGGTCACAGCAGGGTCAAATGTGTTTATTGGAGATACCGCTTGTGTCCAGCCAGTAACTTTTTTATTGTCAAGCCTACTTGCAGTGAGTGAGACATAGTTGTCACAATGTCGCACTGGTGTAAGTGCTTCTGTGTGTGCGTGCAGCTTCCGTCTGGATTTGTCCGGACTATAACTTCTACATTTATGGACGGATTTCAAAATAATTTGGTACAGTTGTTCTCCTTCATTAGTAGAAGTTCCATTTGAAACATTTGTTCAGGTAGGTCCAAGGTCAACATTACACTTGAACGTCAAATGATAAAATTGTCATCCATAGAGGTTGTTTATAGTACAACTTCTACATTTATCGATGGATTTAAAAATAATTTTACACAAGTGGTCTCCCTTACCAGTAGAAGAGCCATTTGGATCATTTGTTCAGGTAGGTCCAAGGTCAAGGTCACGCTTGAAGGTCAGATAATAAAATGGTCATAAATAGGGCTTTTGGAAGTCATAACTTCTATATTTACAAATGCACTTAAAGATTATTTGGCACAATTATCCTCCTTTACCACTAAAAGTGCTGTTTGTATCAAATGATAAAATTGTCTTTAATGGGACATGTCTGAGCCGTAAATTCTACATTTTTGATGGACTTGAAAATAACTTTGCACAATTATCCACCTTCATAAGTACATGTGCTATTTAAAATATTTTATCATATAGATCCAAGAACAAGGTCACACTTTAAGGTAAAATGATAAAATTATCATGAACAGATCTTGTCAGAGCCATAACTTCTACACATACGGATTGATTTCAAAATAAATTTGCACAACTGTTCTCCTTTATGAGTAGATTTGCCATTTCAAAAATTAGTTCAGGTAGGTTCAAGGTCAAGTTCACACTTGATGGTCAAATGATAGAATTTATGACAACTTTTTTACTTAATGGATAGTAAGTGTATCTCTGAATTATAAACTTAAGTAGTTTCAACATCAGTGCTCATACTTGCAGGTTGTAAATTAAGCTTCTATTTGTTCATAAATAGGAAATAATCCTATCATACCAATTTGAAAAAGAAAAAGGGGTCTGAAATAAGAGAGCTGTGCACTGAGTGATTGGTTACTTTTTTTTTCCAAGTGCAGCTTATGAGGTTCTTTACTAACTCCCCCATGGCGGGCTCAACATCTTGCCCCTAGACTATCTTCTAGTTATGAGTGAAATTCAGTATAACTTTGCATAATTGTCAAGCAATATCTTTTTTAATTATGATTGTATAGATCTGAGATCAGACTACACTTTCCATGCTTTCTGATCTTGATCTATCTCGCCATAGGCCTGTTTTTTGTCTGCGGTTCTTGAAGGGCTGAATCCTTGTTTTTGAATACCAACAAGTCTGTGTTAAATAGCTACCTGCCCTAAGAGGTTAGTTGTCCTTGTTCTTTTGGCTGACTTCTCAACACAAGTTTGACTTTTTGCTAATGAGATTTGCAATTTTAACCCTTAAAGTGCCTTTTTTGGTTGCCTTTTCAATCAGTGTAGATCAAGGATCAAACTGCACAAAACATACAGTCTGATCTTTGATTTACAGAGTGATCTTTGCACTGACATTCAGCATAAAAACAACCTTCAAACTGCAATTATTTTGGTCCTTTTTCTAGATTGAAAGTATCTTTTGGGTTTATTCCTCACTCTGAAAATTGAATCTTGGATATTACTAAATCTGTATACATATTAAGGACAGCTGTACAAAAAATCTCTGAATTACTTTTATATTTTGTCTTCTTATAACAGGAAGTTTTGCTCTGGTAGCAGCTGGAATTTTTGCAGCTAAGTATGAAGATTCAGTGAACACTGGCGTTGAAGCTAGCGGGAGCCTTCATGCGGGATTTGGTTTAGCTGTAGTGACAATAGTATTGGCCAAAGTTGCGGGAATAGTGATTCTTCGAAATCGAGTAGCTTTTTACGCCTCTTCCTATCCATAAGGATATTGAGCAGCTGCAAACGTACAAGTAGTCTTCTGACTCCATGAAGTTCTGATGAATTTATATTAAAGAATATTGCCATAATCTTTATCTTTAACCCTTTTCCACATGACAAAAGTATAGACTTGTCCAAACTGAAGGCATTTGCAGACGACAATTTAAATGTGGCTCAGATGATTGAATTGGTCTTTGGTATGTTAGTAAACATTGTTTGGAAAGGAGAAAATGCTGGTTACCAGTATGTTCTCCTTATCCCACAATGTTTTCAAAAGGCTTCGTCTGCAGGGTGGTTAAAACTTGGAATTGTGTGGTAAAGGGTTAACTCACCACATCCTGAACTTGTGTTCATACAAAAGAATTTCAGACTTGCTCGTATTGAAAGAATGATGGGATGCATTTTAGAAAAGATAGTAACAAATTTGGAAAAGAAGAAATTGCTGGATACTTTTCTATAGAGTTTTGAGAATGCTTTTTTTCTTGGGGTTGTTGCCTTTACCAAATAATCCCATGTTCTTACAAGCATGGAGGGAAAGGGCTTTTGAAAACATTCTGCAAGAAGGAGAAAATGCTGCTAACTGGCATTTTCTCCTTTTCCCACAATGCTTTTGGCTCTTTCTTCAACAAATTCTATTGTTTGGACCATTTGAGCCATGCTGTGTGAAAAGGGAGCTTAATGCATCTTTGTAATGCATTGTACCAAGCAAGTCATCGTATCATTATATATCCCTAAAACCTGTTTTGTATCACAACCTACTGAATCTTGAGGTACACTGGTCCTTTGACATGCAGAAAATTGACCAAAAGCAAAAAAGGTTTCGGCCCATATCAGCCTGGGTGGACTGCACAGGCTGACCTGGGTCAATACTTTTTGCTAATGCATTAAGCCCCCTTTTCACAGAGTGTGGCTCATATTTAAATTGCAGAATGCAAATGTTTTCAATTTAGACATGTCTAAATTTTTGTCAAGTCCAAACCGATCAATCAGAAGACAAGAAAATTGACTTTGTGCTAATAAAACTTTGTGTAGTGACAAGCAAAAACACCCAGCTTTATATTCTGTTTTTGTTGCATGAAAAATGTACTAAAAGTATATTTGAATGCCATTAATTTTCTTGATTTTGTTTCTTCTTTCATGAATTTCCTGCAAAACAACTCTATATTTTTTCAAGAGCTCTTTGCTCTTTTATGTTTTGTGGCAGTGCAGAATGCCTTTAACTCTTCACCAAACAACAGAATTTTAGACCGGCTTAAATTCAAAGCATTTGCAGATGACAAATTAAATGTGGCTCATGATATGGTTTGTTTCTGAAAGGTTAGAAAACATCGTGGGAAAAGGAGAAAATGCTGGTTACCGGCATTTTCTCCTTTTCCCATGACATTTTTAAAAGTCTAACTTTCCTGAGGCATAAAACTCTTTACCAGACATGATGCTTTAGATTCGATCAAATTGATAGCACTTGAAAATGATAAATGTGGCTTGAATGATAGGATTAGTCTTTGAAAGGGTAGTAGAAAGTGTTGGAAAAAGAGAGAATGCTGGCTTTCAAAAGCTTCATGAAAACTTAGAAGCGTCTGGGAAAGGGTTGATTAAGTTACCTTTTCCCTATTACTAATAACCCTGTATTTTAAAAACCTTTAGGAAGGAGGCTTTTTAACTCTTTGGCTGCTAAGCGTGATTCAATGACCTTTTGCGGACAGTGAAGATCAAGATCAGACTGCACAGAACATGCAGTCTGATCTTGGATCTACACTGCCTGATAAGGAGATACTTTTTTTCCAAGAAATAAGTTTGAAATAACATTATTCGGGGTTTCACTATCGATTTGAAAGTTTCATGTAGTTTTTCTAGCAGGATAAGGGTTAAAACGTTGTGGGAAAGCATGAAAATCATGTTAACCAGCATTTTCTCTGTTTCCTTACAATGTTTGCTACCCTGTCAAGAACAAACACATTTTGAGCCCCATATAATTTGTTATTTCCTACTCGAATAAATGAAACAAGGCGGACTGGTAACAAGACAGTTTAATAAGAGTGAAACAGTTACATCACCAGAAAAGCAGAGGATATATATATGCGTGGAATGAGTTGGCCGCTCTGAAGGACGATACCAGGTTACCCATGTAACGTCCTGAAATTGTGAAGATTCCATCGAAAATAAGACATACAGAAAGCGAAACAAAGAGCTATTACGCAAGTAAAGTTTTTATTTGTAGAAGCAAGATTCAGTCACTACCGGGTACCCAGGAAGTGAGCTGGTTATTGCTCTACACGCGACTGATTTTTGCCGCCCTTTTCAGCTAGTTTAAAGCCAAAAGTGAACCAAAGCAAAACAGCTATGCTAAAATATGTAAACCAAAACCACAACACAAGCTGACGGTACCCTGCTCAACAAATATGCAAATTCTGATACTTTTCGACCGCAAAATGGGTTGAGCAATCAGCAAACTTGATACTGCAAGACAAGTGTCCATAGGTTGCCACAGAATAGCAAAATCAGTACATCAATAATTGCAAACAGCAGGGGAGCAAACAAAACTTAAATACGACTTGTTTCACACAGCAAATAGCAAGAGCAAAACACTAGCAAGAAAGGAATCACCAAGTACTAGGGCGAAACCTTTGTAACAGCAAATACACGTTCGTATGGTTATAAAGGGGCGAATTATTAGGCTTGATTCAAGATTGAGACCTGCCAAGACGTTCCACCCGAAGTGGGTGCCCGACCGCGGATAGTGACCCCTTGGCAGATTATTTCAGTTTCATTTAACAGAATTAACGATACACTCACATAACAAAGTTTACTAAACTGCCCTACGTAAGACAGAACCTCACTGGCCACTAGAGCGACAGTCCTAATGTTAATATAGCAATCAAACAACTTTGCCTTGCTGGATCGAACTAGTTGTCTACTGTTCCTTTGTTGAACTTATCCTCTGTACTTTTGATGCATCTCTTGTGTGTTTCCTCTATCATCGACTGATTAATCGTTTCTGTAAAGAAGATAAACTAGCGAAATTTATCTCCGTAAAGCCTGTCTTGAACAGAACACGACCAGCGTAGCTGTTTGTGATTTAGTTGTTAAAAAAAAAAAATTATTACAGCAGGCTATGATAACCATATGCAATTAAGTGACCTTTTTCAAAGCTCCACTGGTCGTATTCTGCCTATATCTGAACAGCAAAGATATTTATCTTAACAAGTTACATTGCTTTCAAAGACGACGGGAGAGGCGGGTGGGTCTTTCTTTTTCTTCAAGGCTTAAAACCGTGTGATGTGGTCACCCAAAGTTTAGGAAGAGAGCGATGCACATGAAAATCTGCATTTATATACTCCCGAGCTGGCGGGAAACCAAAGCAATCATGTGTGACTTACGAGAGCGTTAAACATTGCAATATGCTATGGGAAATATTCTACTAGCAGACAACACATTCTCAATGGAAATAAAAGAAATTATTTTAATAGTAAAATAATTTATATTATTGGCAAAAGGTCTCAACATGTATGAGTCTAAAATTTTGTTGTCTAGTAAATACATGTAGTAAAGGGTGAACCCTTTACCACACATCCCCAAGTTTTACCTACCCTGAAGAAGAAAACATTGTAGGGAAAGGAGAAAATGCTAGTAATCAGCATTTTCTCCTTTTCCCACAATGTGTTATAATGCATCAAAGACAGAAATCATCATTTGAGCTACATTTGTTTTGTCATCTACACAATGCTTTCAATTTGGTCAAGTCCAAAATTTTTTTGTTTCGTAAAGAGTTAACTTGTGAAACTCTGAAACAAGTCTGCAGCTGACCTCTTTAACCCTTTCCCAAACAACAAGTTTTAGCCCCTTCCAATTCAAAACAGCTGCAGACGACAAATTCATAATTGGTAAAAATACATTTAATTTCTCTGACAGGGCAGTAAAACATTTTGGGAAAAGGAGAAAATGCTGGTTACTAACCCTTTTCCAAACAACAAATAGTTGACTCTTCCAAATTGAAAGTAACTGCAGACGATAAACTCATAATTGGTACAAATGAGCTGCAGTTTTCTGATAGGCTATCGTCAGGGAGGAAGAAAAATGCTGCTTATCAGCACTTTCTCCTTTTCCCACAATGTTTTAAAAAGCCTTCTTCTCCAGTACAACTCATGATTGTTTGGTTGAGGATTAACATTTTACTGAACAATCCCATATTTAGACAAGACAAATTTTTGATGCATAGCATCAAAGAAGCCGGCAATTTTTTTGTTACCATCAATGAGGAAGGTGCTTTAGGAATAACTCGCTTATCAGAAGTTGTGTTACTTTTAAATTAAATATTCTGGAGAATAAGACTAAGAATGTTCTTAAGAATGGTTGGTGAATACAGACCCAGTAGAAAATTTTACTGACTGCAACAATTTGGGGGCTAATTAAGATTTTGTTTTTGCTGTGAATCCTATTTTTTGTTTAACTCTTTACCAAACGACAAACTTTTAGACTAGTCCAAATTAAAAGCATTTGCAGACGACAAAATAGATGTGACTCAAAAATTAAAATTGTTTTGGAAAGGATAGAAAACATTGTGGGAAAAGGAGAAAATGCTGGTTACCAGCATTTTCTCCTTTTCCCACAATGTTTTCATAATGCCTCTTTCTCAGGGTCGTTAAAACACGGGATTGTGTGGTAAAGTGTTAAACACTAATATAAACTTCACTTTTTTTCCTGCATGCATTCGGAAAGAGGACAGTTACATTCAGTAAACAGGAATGGTGCAATTTTGCTCTTCAGATAAAAGCATGGTCATTTTGGATTAGGTATTTTCTCTATTTTGACAAGATCAAACTACTGTTATCATTCTTACATGAATATGATCCTACATACCGTAGTCAGACCTCCAGGTAAGAGGGGGTGATAGTATTCTAAATCCATTATTTACCTTCCAAACCCTATGTTGTGGGTACTCATTAGAATCGTCTCGATGAGACGATTCTAATGAGTACCCATAACATGGGGTTTAGTGGAGACTGATTAATATTTTTAATTTTGAAATCAAAATCACACCCTCTATCTGGAGCTCTGCCGTAGCTGATGCATATTATTGCATGATCACTTGACATTCCAACAAGCCTTCACAAAATTTTTGCCGAAAGCTAAAAAACCTTTACCAAACAATTACATATTCTAATTAACGACCCTGAAGAAAAAGGCTTCTGAAACCATTGCGAGAAAAGTATAAAATGCTTGTCAGAAGCATTTTCTCCTTTTCCACAATGCTTTCTATCATTTCAGAGCCAAATCTCATCATTATAACCAAATCTAATTTGTCGTCTGCAACTGCTTTGAATTTGGAGAATACTGTCCAAAATTTTAGCCCTGTCCAAGTTGAAAGCATTTGCAGACGACAATTTCAATGTGGCTAAAATGATTGCAATTGTTCTGAAAGGTTAGAAAACATTGTGGGAAAAGGAGAAAATGCTGGTTACCAGCATTTTCTCCTTTTCCAACAATGTTTTCAAAAGCCTTCTTTCTCAGGGTCGTTAAAAGTCGGGATTATGTGGTAAAGATTTAATCCTTCACTAAACAATTATATGTTCTAGTGACCCTGAAGAAAAAAGCTTCTGCAACCATTGCAATAAAAGTATAAAATGCTTATCACGAGCATTTCTTCCTTTTCCTACAATGCTTTCTACCATTTTAGAGACAAATCTCATCATTATAACCAAATTGGATTTGTCGTCTGCAACTGCTTTGAATTTGGACAAGTTCTAAATTCTGTTGTAGGGTACAGAGTTAAGAGGCTAACTAGTCCATTGAAGAAGTACCATCAATTTGTTTTTCCTTTGCTTCTTGCTTTATTTCTTGATTCTTAGTCAGCTATTGCCTTACTAAATTGAGCGATAAAATATTTTCAAGTTTGGTTTGACTATGAAAATCTGAATAGCCCCCTTACAATGTAATAGTTGAACATGTAAATGAGTCATGCTCAGGCAAAAGGGGGTTTAATGCATCTCCGTGATCCATGATACCAAGCAAGCCATCACATAATTAAGGTTCAACAATACATGTAGCCTCTTTTTTAATACAATCAACTTAATCATCAGGTAGACTGGTCCTTAAATATACAGAAAATTTACCAATAGCGAAAAGTTTCAGCCCAGGTCAGCCTGCACAGTCCAAGCGGGCTGACTTGGGTTGATACTTTTCCCCAGGTTCATTAGGACCCTTTTTCACAGAGCATGGCTCAAGTGCAATGATGTACAACATCAGTCAAAAGCTGTCGAGGATCATTTATAACTAGGTGCAAAACCCAAGTTTGGCTGGAGCCCTAAAGCCACAAAAATAAGTGCAATACCCTTAAACGCTACATCAAAAGTTCCATTGCATTTCCTTTCCAGCCTTACTTTAGACCTTTGAAAGGGTAGAAAACATTGTATGAAAAGGAGAAAATGATGGTAACCAGCATTTTGTCCTCCTGCAACTACGTTTCAATAATCTTCTTTCTCAGGATTCATAAAACACATGAGACATGCTCTGGCAAAAGGGGACTTAATGTATATCTGTCATCCATAATTCAAGCAAGTCATCACATATTTATGGATCCATAAAATCCATTTTGTCTAGCAACCAACTGAAACGTGAGGTACACTGGTTTTTGACATGCAGAAAAATTACCAAAGCAAAAAGTGTCTGTCCAAGTTAGCCTGTGCAGACTGCGCAGGCTAACCTGGGCCAATACTTTCTGCAAATGCATCAAGCCCCCTTTTCACAGAGCATAAATAAATGCCCAAGGATTTAGTGTGTCTCAATTGTGCTCTGAGTATGCAAGGCTTGTCACAACAAAGGTACATTCTTACAAAAAAGTTATTACAAAAAGTTTCCAATAGTAAACAGATTAATTACACACCTACAAACTTCCCTTCTAAAATACAATATATTGCACACAGATAAAAATAGACACAGTGGAACAAAAAATCTGAGACATGCTCTGTGAAAGGGGGATTTAATGCATCTGCAAAAAGTATCAACTCATGTCAGCCTGTGCAGTCCCCACTGGCTGACGTGGGTCAATACTTTTAGCTATTTGTACATTTTCTGCATGGCACAGGACCATTTTACCAATTAAAATCTTATTGAGCGTTTTTAGAAATAAGAGTTCAAATAAAAAATCTGTAGTTTTCTGCTCGCAATATATGTGAACAGCACAAGGAAAAAAAAATGCGTAATATTGCGCTAATCTTCTAGTTTTAAACTGGTCCCTTGTTGTATCGTGTACACAATGGAAATAAGAGTTTATCTCTTTCTTGTGCTATCCCTGGTGCTAGTGTCCATTACATGGTTTTAGTATTCATGTCAGTATTTTTTTAATGTTACACATGTCTTATTGTTACCATGTTATGTACATTTTAACCGAATAAAACTACTACTACTACTATTACACGTATAGTAGTATCAGGGGAGGTAACCAGTCTATACTAGTTTAAGAAGAGTTACGCTGCCTGTGGGGTCAGTCATTAATCAGTTATTAAATACATATCTATAAATACGAAATCTTTACTTTTCAAGCTCGAAATTCATCTCAACAGTACATACAAATAAAATGCATAATTTTGAGCTTAATAGCAACATACTATTAAAAGTATTTGCGTGAATATGTCGGAAAAGTTGTGCAATGATGTATCCCAAAATTCCCCATGTGCATAAAAAAAAAGCATTCCTACTGGAAGCCGGCTTTAAGAGCTGGCTTCCAATAACCCTTTTAACCCTTTAGCTGCTAAGCGCAACTCACTGACCTTTTGCAGACAGAGTAGATCAAGATCAGACTGCACAGAACATGCAGTCTGATCTTTGATCTACACTGTACAATAAGAAGGTATTGTTCTCCAAGAAATAACTCCGAAAAAAATTACTTGGGTTTTTACTATCGTCTTGAAAGATTTATTCAACTTATTTAGCAGGATAAGAGTTAATGTGGATATATGTGCTGATCCTGGTAGCTCAGTCAGAAACACACAGGGGTTGCTTTAACTGTTAACCAAACAACAAAACTTTATGCTAGTCCAAATTCAAAGCATTTGCAGACAACAAATGATGATTTCTATCTTTGATAGGGTCGAAAAGATTGTGGGTAAAGGAGAAAATGCTGGTTACCAGCATTTTCTCCTTTCCCAAATCCCCACAATGTTTTCAAAAGCCTTCCTCCTTAGGGTCCTAAAAAGTCGGGATTGTGTGGTAGAGGGTTAACTGTTTACCACAAGACAATAGTCTAGACTGGTTACCAGCATTTTCTCCTTTCCCCACAAAGTTTGCAAAAGTCCCATTTCCCAAAACTCGGGATTTAATGGTTGTGGGTTAACTCTTTACCAAACAGGATATTTTAGACTTTTAGACAACAAATCAATGTTTGAAAAAAAAAAGCCCTACTTCTTTCAGTACTTTGAATTTCTGTTGGGTGATGCTTTAGAAGAAAAGGTTGAGGTATTATCACAACCTAGTCATTATCTGTGTTGTGCAAAAACTTTAAGAATTTCTAAAATCTCTGTCAGTACTGAAGATACTTGCTTTAAACTATGGCTTGTTGCACATTATAGAAGGGCAACAACTATAGAATAACCCTCAAAATGTTCCTGACATAATTATGCCCTGTCTTTGATGCAAGTATACTGTTGCCTAGAGTCCAACATGCTCTCTATATTTGAACCACACTCTGGGAAAAGGGGCTGTAATGCCACTGCAAAAAAGTATCGACTAGGGTCAGCCTCCGCAGTCCACGCAGGCTGACCTTGGTGAAAATTTTTGCACTTTATCAATTTGCTGCATGTCCACAGACCAGTCTACCTCATGATTCAGTTCCATTGTATGAGCAACATTTATCATCTGCAAATGCTTTCATATGAGGCAAGTCCAAAATTTTGTTGTCTGGTAAAAAGTTAACTCTTTACCACACAATTTCACCTTTTGAAGAGGAAAAAGCCATTTGAAAACATTTTTGGAAATGAAGAAAACACTGGTAACAAGTGTTACTCCTTTTCCAAAAATCTTTTCAGACCATTCAAAAGCAAATCTCATCACTTGAGTTTGATTTGTTGTCTGTAAATGCTCTCAATTTGGACAAGTCTAAGATTTTGTTGTGGGGTGAAGAGTCAAGTACTTGATTTTCTACACATGAGGGCATTGTTATTCTCACTCTTATTAACTCTTTACCAAACTACAAAATCTTGCACATTTCCAAATGTAAAGCATTTGCTGAGGTCAAATGAAATATGGCTTTCATCATGGGAAAATGTCTTCAATAGGGTTGAAACCTTCTTCCTAAGGGTTTTTAAAACCTGGAATTGTTCGATAAAGGGTTAATTTTGAGTTTTTATGCTTACCCATAGAGGGTTAAGTATGATTTAATTTTGTTTGTATAGACATTGCAAATAGAGATCAGAATGTCTTAACCCCAAACAACAACATTTTAGACTGTCCAAATTGGAAGTACATTGTATTAGTGTATTTGTAGATCATATATCAAATTTAGCAGGTAGTCGTCTGTGAAAGTGTAGAAAACCTTGTGGAAAAAGGAGAAAATGCTGAACACCAGCATTTTCTCCTTTTCCAAAAAGGTTTTCAAAAGGCTATTTCCTCAGGGTCGTTAAAACTAAGGATTGTGTGGTAGAGAGTTAAGCAGACAGTACAGGTCAAGTTTAAACTGCACAGAGCAAGCAGTCTGATCCCTAATATACACTTTTGGCTAAAGCCAGGGTTACACCAGAACCGAATTCTGCCGAATAAATTCGGACCGATTCTGCCCGAATATGGGCTGAATCGGATGGATTCGGTTGATTCGGAACTTATTCGTTTCTGATTCGGGGAGCTTCCTGAATCAGAGACGAATAGGTCCCGATTAGGTCCCGAATTCAGCAGAATCGCCAAGAATTGACCCGAATCGATTTTGGGCATCCCGAATAAAGTCGAATGGCAATCCGAATAGAGGCCAGAATCGAGCCAAATGTGACCAGAATTGAGCCCAATATGGCCCGAATTCCCCGATTACGCCAGAATAATGACCCGAATGTTGACCCGAATCGGGACGAATATGGCCGAATGCACCGAATACGCCACCGAATTACCCGAATTCGCCACAGAATCATTGGATTTTGGCTTAATTTGGACCCGAATTATGTCTGAATTAAAGAAAACATGATTTTCCTAAGTATATATATGGGTGTGCAGGAGCTGTGTGCATCTCACATGCACCTTGCCATTCGATCTGAATACACCATGGAAAATCACAATCTTCTCATCGCTACCCAACTGCTGCTGGAGGATGACATTTTGCAAAACGAGGCAATTGCAATAGATATGTCTACAGACAGTGACAGCGATATCAGCGATGGCTTAGTCGGTGATGCTGGCGATGACGATAATGCACCAGCAGGTCGGTGTTCTTAGATTTACTTTTAGGCATGGCAAAAACAAAGATCTTATCTCTTTGTATGCTACAGGAACAATGAGGCAGAGATATCCCTGCACAATCTGTCTACATTCGCAGGGCTATTCGGGTTATTCTGGCCCCTCATTCGGAGCTATTCGTCTGCTATTCGGCTGTATTCTGACCTATTTGGCTTTATTCGCCTGTATTCTGCTCTATATTCGGGTGGCGTTTCGGATGGATTCTGGGAGCTATTCGGGGCATTCCGGGCAGATTCGGCTCTATTCTTGTTAGTCGGGTCGATTTGGCTAGACGATTCGATCGTTCCACCCCATACGATACGAATAACACCGAATCTGCCTAGAACGCCCCGAATGCCTCCCCGAATCCGGCCGAATCCGGCCGAATTCCATCCGAATATGGCCCGAATATAGCCCGAATGAAATTTGTCGGGGCCACATTCGGGACCTTTTTTTAGGGTATTCGGCTGATTTTGAACATTTCAAAACAAGCCGAATCCCTCCACGTATGTTTCAGAATCCCTGCCGAATTTTCACCCATTCGGGTAGGGAGAGCAGAATGCTCCCGAATCCACCCGAATTAAAAAAATCGGGTGGATTCGCAGCTGATTCGGTTCCGGTGTAACCGAGGCTTAATGTAATTATATTCTAGCAAAAATGCCCTTAATATTGCAAAGATTTGGTAGGTTATCCCTGATCGAGAAATGCAGCCCTCTGACCCTGTACCAGAAGACAAAAAATTATGTTTGTCCAAGTTGAGAGCATTTGCAGAGGACAAAATAAAAGAGTTGGAATTTGTTTTTTTAAAAGGGTAGTAAACATTGCTGGAAAAGGAGAGAATGCTTGTTACTTGCATTTTTTCCTTTTCCCAAAATCTTGAAGACATTGTGGAAGAAGGTTGAAATACGAGTTACCATTGGTTTAGCATTTTTTCTTGTTCCCACAATGTTTGCTGCCCTTTCAAGGGCAAATCCTATCATATGAGCCACAATAATGAACTCTTTACCACACAACAGCATTTTTGACCTGTAAAATGCTGGTAATCAGCATTTTTTCTGTTTTCCACAATGTTTTCAAAAGCTTTTATTCACAAGTTCGTTAAAAGTAGAGATTGCATGGTAAATAAATAAATCTTGTCATCTGTAAATGCTTTAAACTTTGTCATCTCGTAAAGGATTAACCCTTTGCCATACAACAAAATTTTAGACTTGTTGATATGGAAAATCTGGAATTGCGACAAATCAAATTTGGCTCAAATGATGAGATTATCTTTGAAGTAGTAGGAAACATTGCTTGAAAAGAAGAAAATGCTAGTTACCAGCATTTTCTCCTTTCCCGCAATGTTTCAATAAAACTTTATTTCTCAGGGTCATTATAACTTGGTATTGTGTGGTAAAGGCATTAGTTTTTTTGTTTGCACATTGTAATACAGGGTATTGTGTGGTAAAGGGTTAAGTTTGTTTTTGGTGTTTAATGCTGCTTTCAACATTATTTCATTCATATTGAGGGGGCCAGTGCATCTATCCATACTTGTTTGGAGTTTCTTTTACAAGTAATTTGTACAACATTCTTCTCGGACCACAAGCTATTTTCCCACATAACCGAAAAAGGGTTAAGGATTTATCATATGACTTTACATCAAATAAACAATTGACTAATTGACTAATAGACAGAGGATCTTACTCTGATTGTTTGGTAATTCACTTTTTCCTAAGAGTCATAAGACATGCTATACAAAGTCTTTTTGTGCAAGTTATAAAGAGGGTAAGACCTTATTAAGGCATGCATCTGTATCTTGTTTACTTGGTTTGTGATTCATAAAGAAATAAGGCTAGTGTGTATTATGTCCATTCATGTTTGCATGTCTGTCTGTTTCTCCCTGTCAGACTTATTCTGGCTTTGACTAGGTCTGTCTGCCTCTCCACTCTCTTCGGTTTTCTCCCTCTCTGTCTCACTTTATGTTGTTTTCCTGCTTACCTCCCCAGTCTCTCTCATTCCGGCTCTCTCCCTCTGGTATTCTTTCTCCTTGGCTCTCTCTATATCTGGCTTTCTCCTGACTGCCTGTATCCGTCTGTTTCACTCTCTCTCCTGCCTCCTCCCTCCCTTGCTGTGGGCTCTCTGTCACTCACAAAATCCATCATATTGATTTTTCAGATTCAGTAAAGATTAAGGACAAATCCCCACAGTTATGAAACTAGCTATTGCTGGGCTCATTGTGGGACTTTTTGGGTCTTGCAGTTTGTGTTCTTTCCACTACTTTAGATTTCTGATATCGACTATCAAATGAGAACGGAAATTTTTATGCCCTGGAAAATAATTTGGGGACATATAGTTTTTGTTTAGTCTGTCCATCTGTCTGTCTGTCAGTAAGTCTGTCTGTATGTCTGTCAGTAAGTCTGTCTGCCTGCCTGCCTGCCCGCCCGCCTGATAACTCTTTTCCCTATGGCTTAATTTCATGAAAAACAATGTGTCACTACAAGAATCATGTCCGGGGTTTAAACGTCAAGGTCACAGCAGTGTCAAATTTGTTAGGGGGTAGCCATTTTCATGTCTCGGCCATAACTTTTTACTTTATGACTTAATTTTAAAATATGTTCGCACAAATGTTAACCACATTGAGACAATGAGTCATGTGCAAGAGTTATGTCTGTAAGGTAAAGGTCAAGGTCAAAGCAAGGTCATATGTGTACTCGTGGGCATCGGTCACTTCTCAGTGACATGCTTTGTTGTTTTGGTCTTTGGAGACTGTGACTTTCTTTGTGGTTTTAGAGAATTGCTCAACTTGGAGGGCACATTTTCAGTCAAGTTCTCATGAAACTTGTTTAGAATGTTTGTCTTCATAAAATTTCGAGCAAGTTTGAAATTGGATCACGTTGGATCAAAAAATAGGCCACTGGGCCAAATCTTAGAAAAACCTTGTGTTCACTCTAGCGGATAATATTTCAGATACATTGTATGTTTAAAACTGGGTCATGTTAAGTGAAAAGTAGGTCACCAGGACAAATCTTAGGAAAAAGCTTGTGTGCAGTCTAAAGGCCACATTTTTAGTCTGATACTCACAAAAATTGCTAAGAATGTTTGTCTTGATAATATCTGGGACAAGTTTGAAATTGGGTCACATCGGGTGAAAAGTAGGTCACTGGGCCAAAACTTAGAAAAACCTGTGGGCACTCTAGAGGCCATAGTTTTAGTCCAATACTCGTGAAACTTGGTCTGAATGTTTTACTTGTTCATATCTTGGACAAGTTTAAAATTTTGCCATATCTGGTCAAAAAGTAGGCCAAACTTAGAAAAAACTTGTGTGAACTCTTGAAGTCACATTAACTGTCAGATACTCATGAAACTTGGTCTGAATAATTGTCTTGATCATATCTTGGGTAAGTTAGAAATTGGGTCATGTTGGGTCAAAAAGGAGGTCACTGAGATAAATCTAAGAAAACCTTGTGTGCACTGTAGAGGCCACATTTTTAGTCTGATACTCATGAAAGTTGATGAGAATGTTTGTCTTGATAATAACTTGGACAAGTTCAAAATTTGGTCGTGTCTGGTCAAAAAGATTGTCACAAGGGCAAATCTTAGAAAAACCCTGTGTGCTCTCGAGAGGCCACAATTTCAGTCAGATATTTATGGAAATTGGTCAGTATGTTTGTCATGATGACATATTGGACATGTTCAAAATTGAGTCATGTTGGGTGTAAAAGTAAGTCACTGGGTGAAATAGCACAAAAACCTTGTGTGCATTCTAAAGGCCTCATTTTCAGTCCAGTACTCCTGAAACATGGTCGGAATGTTTGTCTTGCTCTGACAAGTTCACATATAGATAACTTTGGCCAAAAAGTAGGTCACTAAACCCTCATGTGTTTTAGATCATCACAGCCAGGATCTCTTCAGCTTTGTCAATCCTAGATGACTTTACAAAGATGAGCACTTCTAGGGCCAATGGCCCCTGCTGTTTGACTAAAATCTTAGCTAAAAGCAACTGCACCGACATGTGGTGGTGCTCTTGTTTAACTCTTTACCAAATGACAAAATTTTAGACCAGTCCAAATTGAAAGCATTTGCAGACGATATAATAAGTGTGACTGAAAAATTGAACTTTCTCTTTGGAAGGGTAGAAAACATTGTGGGAAAAGGAGAAAATGCTGATTACCAGCATTTTCTCCTTTTCCTACAATGTTTTCAAAAGGTTTCTTTCTCAGGGTCGTTAAAAATTGGGATTGTGTGGTAAAGGGTTAACATATTCACATTGAAAGCATTTACAGATAATAAATCAAATCAGGCTCTAGTAATGGTGTTTGTCTTCAAAAGGTTAGAAAACATTGTGGGAAAAAAGAAAATTTTGGTTTCCAGCATTTCATTTTTTCCCCACAATTTTTTCAAAAGTTTTCTTTTTCAGAGTCATGAAAACCCTTGATTTTGTGGTAAAGGGAAAATCACCCAGATGAAAATGTTTTGTTTAGAATGTTTTATACCCTTTTACTATTATATGTCATAATCATCATCATTGGACCCATTTATAATTTTTCATAGGCAAATGCTTTTAATTTCACTAAATCTAGAACTTAGTGCCTAGTAAAGTATTAGTATCCTGGACTATATTCACCAACCAATCAAAATCCCATTCTAATTTGAAGTTCAAAGACTGATTGATCAGTTACATTTTTAGCTCACCTGAGCACAAAGTTCTCAAGGTGAGCTTTTGTGATAGTGCTGTGTCTGTCATCCAGGCGTCAACAATTACCTTGTGTGCAATCTAGAGGCCACATTTTCAGTCAAATACTCATGAAACTAAGTCAGAATGTTTGTCTAGATGATATCTGGGACCAGTTCGAAATTTGGTCATGTGGAGACAAAAAATAGGTCACAAGGTCAAATTTTAGAAAAACCTGTGTACATGCTGGAGGCCACATTTTCATTTTAATACTTATGAAACTTTGTCAGATCATTTGTCTTGATGATGGCTTAGAGAAGATTGAAACTGGGTTATCTCGGGTCACAAAGCAGGTCACTGGGACAAATCTTAGAAAAACCTTGTGTGCACTCTAGAGGCTACATTTTCAGTTGGAAACTCATGAAACTTAGTCGTAATGTTTGTCTGACGAGTTTGAAAATTGGTCATGTCGGGTCAATCTGCCAAATTTTAGAAAAACCTTGTGTGCACTCCAGAGACCACACTTCAGTCAAATACTCATGAAACTTGGTCAGAATGTTTGTCTTGGTAATATCTCATACCAGTTTGAAATAGGGTCATGATGGGTCAAAAAGTAGGTCACCAGTTGAAATTTTAGAAAAACCTTGTGTGCACTCTAAAATGAAACTTAGAATGTTTTGCCTTGATGATATCTCTGACAAGTTTGAAATTGGATCATGTGGGGTCAAAAAGTAGGTCACTTTGCCAAAATTTAGATAAATCTTGTGTGCATTTTAGAGCCAATATTTTCATCCGGATACCCAGTAAACTTGGTCAGAATGTTTGTCTTGAAAAAATCTAGCACAAGCTCAACATTGGGTCATGTCAGATCAAAAAGTAGGTCATTGGGCCAAATCTTAGAAAAAATGTGTGAGCACTGTAGAGGCTGCATTTTCAGACCAGTTCTAATGAAAATTGATCGGGTCAAAATTGGGTCATGTTGGGTCAAAAAGTAGGTCACTGGGACAAATGTTAGAAAAATCTTGTATGCAATCTAGAGGCCACATTTGATACTCATGAAATATTGTCAGCATGTTTGTCTTGATGATATCTCTGACAAGTTCAAAAATAGGTCAAGTAGGTTGAGAAGTAGGTCACAAACACTCATGTGTTTTACATCATTACAACCAGGATCTTTTCAGCTTTATCAATCCTACATGAATTTACTCAGGTGAGCACTTTAGGGCCAATGGGCCTCTTGTTTGTGTTGACATAGGCCATTACTGAATTATCGAAGACAAAAAATTTACAGCAGAATAACAATATTATTGAGGATATTAATGCTGGCAGCACAACAACACAATGGATCAACCAAATACCATGTTAGCCAAGATTGGGTCTGTGATTGTTGTGGTGGGCCTTATCTCCAGTGTGATTGCCACGGTTCTAGATTACTGGTTTTACGTGTCAGTTACTGCAAGCGGAGGGACTGTGAAGTTTTACTTCGGACTGTGGGAACATTGCACTGAACTTCCAAATTTGAAAATCTGCGTCTTTTTCAACAAATTGAAGTCGGGTAAATCATGGTAACCAGCATTTCCTCCTTTTCTCACAAGGTTTTCAGAAGTTTTCTCTCTTGGTTGCTAAAATAAGGGATTGTGCAGTTAACCCTTTACCACACAATCCCGAAATTTAACTCTTTACCAAACGACAAAATTTAAGACTAGTCCAAATTGAAATCAGTTGCAGATGACAAAACAAATGTGACTCATGAATTGAAATTTGTTTTGAGAAGGGTAGAAAACATTGTGGCAAAAGGAGAAAATGCTGGTTACCAGCATTTTCTCCTTTTCCAACAATGTTTTCAAAGGGCTTCTTTCTCAGGGTCGTTAAAAGTTGGGATTGTGTGGTAAAGAGTTAACAGACCGTATGGAAAAGGACTTTTGAAAACATTGTGGGAAAAGGAGAAAATGCTGGTAACCAGCTTTTTAGCTCGTCTTAGCACAAAGTGCTCAAGGTGAGCTTTTGTGATTGTGCTGTCTCCGTCCTCCGTTATGTGGTTGTCAACATTTACCTTGTGTGCACTCTAGACGCCACATTTTCAGTCAGATCCTCATGAAACTTAGTCAAAATGTTTGTCTTAGTAAAATCTGAGACAAGCTTGAAATTGGGTCACGTCAGGTCAAAAAGTAGGTCACTGGGCCAAATCTTAGAAAAAAAAAAAAAAAAAAAACCCTAGAGGCCACATTGTCAGCTAGATCCACATGAAACTTGGTCAGAATGTTTGCCTTGATAATAAATCTGACATATTTGAAATTGAGTCACATTGGGTCAAAAAGTAGGTAACTAGGCCAAATCTTAGAAAAACCTTTTATGCAGTATCGAGGCCACATTTTTAGCCTGATAGTCATGAAACTTGGTCAGAATGTTTGTCTTGTTGATATCTCAGACAACTTCAAAATTTGGTCAGGTTAGGTCAAAAAGTAGGTCACTGTGCCAAATCAGAGACAAACCTTATGTCTAAAGGCCACATTTCCATTCTGATACTAATGAAATTTGGTCAGAATGTTTCTCTGAATGATATTTTGGACAAGTTTGAAATCGAGTCACATCAGGTAAGAAAGTAGGTCACTGGGCCAAATCTTAGAAAAACCCTGAATGCACTGTGTAGGCCGCATTTTCAGCCAGATTCAAAATTAAAAAATATGTCAAGTCGGTCACAAAGTAGGTCACTTACACTCTTGTGTTTTACATCATCAATGCCAGGATGTTTTCAGCTTTATCAATCCTAGATGACCTTACTCAGGTGAGCGCTTTAAGGCCAATGGCCCTCATGTTCTCCATTTCCCACAATGTTTTCTACCCTTTCAAACACAAATTCCATTACTTGTGCAATATTTGATATATCATCTGCACCAGTCTAGAATTTTTTTGTCTGGTAAACAGTTAAAGGGTTAATCAAGAAAGGTAGAATGGCAGGTCGTGAATGTGTTTCTGCTGTTGAAATTTCACACTTGGTATGTTCTGCTTTGATCCTGTGACCCCATAAAAGAACTTAGTCAACAGCTAGTAAGATGCTGTGATTCTGTTTGGGATGTGGGGGTTGATAGCCAAATGAAGGACCTTTGTGTAGATATCTTTCTCTATTTTATTGTTATTAGCTCACCTGAGCACCAAGTGCTCAAGGTGAGCTTTTGTGATTGTACTTTGTGCATTGTTCCTCTTCAACAATTACCTTGTGTGCAATCCAGAGGCCACATTTTCAGCCTGCTAATCATGAAACTTGGTCAGAATGTTTGTCTTGATAAAATCTTGGACAAATGTGAAATTGGGTCGTGTCTGGTGTAAAAGTAGATCTCTGGGCCAAATCTAATAAAAACCTCCTGTGCACTATAGAGGCCACATTTTCAGCCTGATATTAATGAAACTTGGTCAGAGTGTTTGTCTTGATGATTTCTCAGACAAGTTCAAAATTGGGTCATGTCGGGTGTAAAAGTAGGTCACTGAGATAAATCTTGGAAAAGCCTTGTGTGCACCCTATAGGCAACATTTTCAGCCCAGTACTCATGAAACTTTGTCAGAATATTTGTCTTAATAAAAATAGTACAAGTTCAAGATTGGGTCATGTAAGGGCAAAAAGTAGGTCATTGGGACAAGTCGCAAAAACTCCAGAGGCCACATTTTCAGTTGAATAGATGTACTCATGAAAATTGGTCAGAATGTTTATCGCAATGATATATCAGACACTTTCAATATTGGGTCATGTTGGGTCAAAAAGTAGGTAACTGAGACAGATTTTAGAAAAATTGTGTGTCTAGTCTAGAGGCTACATTTTCCGTCAGATACTCATGAAACTTGTCAGAATGTTTGTCTTGATGATATCTCAAAAATAAGTAAAGTTGCCAAAAGGTAGGTAGGAAACATGTGTTTAACATCATTACAACCAGGATCTCTTCAGCTTTATTAATCCTGGATGACTTTACTCAAGTGAATGCTTAGGGGGCAATGACCCTCTTGCTTGTTTTCTTTCGAGACAAAATGTCTCATTTACAACACTATTTGACAACTTTTACATATCCTCTAAACACAAGCTAAGGGCTTGGTAATTTATGTACACTTACAAAAGTGCTTTTGTACTAAAATTTCAATAATAGTCACTCTTTGCCACAAAATTTTTTGTCTTTTATTAGACTGATTTGTGTTGATTATATTATGAGTCATGCTCTTTGAAATTGGTATTAAATGCATATGCAAAAAAGTATCAACCTAGGTCAGCCTGCTCAGTCCGTGCAGGCTGATATGGGTAAAAAATTTTTGCTATTGGTCTATTTCTGCATGTCAGATGACAAATCTAGCTCATGATTCAGTCGGTTGTTAGACAAAATGAATTTTATAGATCCATAACTATCTGACTTACTTGGTATAATGCATTATGAAGATACATTAACCCTTTCTCAAACGACAAATTTTCGACTGGTCCAGATTCAAAGAGTTTGCAGATGACAATTTTAAATTTGATGAAAATGGCAGAACGTTCTCAAAAAGGGTAGAAAACACTGTGGGAAAAGGAGAAATTGCTCGTTACGAGCAATTTCTCCATTTCCCACAGTGTTTTCAAAAGACTTGTACTGCAGACACGTGAAAACCAGGGCTTGTTATGGAAAGGGTTAAACTTCACTTGCAAGAGCACCACTCAGATGATTTTGTTGAAACTTATCTCATATCAGTTTTGAGGTACATGTATTGATATACTTTGCCACTGATTTTCTTCCTAGAGACTCCCAATGTAGACATAACTTGGCTACATGCATGTCAGGCATTCATGGTACTTGCCTGTGTAGGTCTTGGTGTTGGGCTCAGTTTGGCAGTCTTGTTTGCTTTCAAGTTCAAATCCAGCAAACAGATGATGTTTACTGGTGGGCTAATGTGCCTTATTTCTGGTAAGTACATTTACAAGAATCAATAGAGCTATAGACACTTACTCTACCATTGAACAGCTAAATTTTAGACTTGTTTAGATTGTAAGCATTTGCAGATGACAAATTTAAGTAGGCTAAAATGATGGCTTTGTCTTTGAATGGATAGAAAACATTGTGGGAAAAGGAGAAAATGCTGGTTACCAGCATTTTTTCCTTATTTCACAATGTTTTCTAAAGGCACATTCCTCAGGGTCATGAAAAGTTGGCATTGTGTGGTAAAGGGTTAACCCATCACCAGATGACCAAATTATTGACATGCCAAACTGAAAGCATTTGTAGATGACAAAATTTCGTTGCTCAAATAATGAAATAAATCTTTGTAAGGGTTCAAAATATTGTGAGATAAGGAAAAGATGTTGGTTATCCACAATGTAGTTAAAAATCTTTTTAGATCAGAAATATGGGATACTTAATTAAAGGGTAAAACAGTCTTATACTGAATATTTTCTTGTCTGTGTAAAGGCAAACTGCATTTATTGGTAAATTTCGAATGAATGAACAAATGAATGAACAGACAAATGAATGAATAAGATAGTGTGTTTCAAAAATCAGACTTCATGTTCTGTGCCGTGTAATATCTGACCTAAACATAATTTCAAAATAACTTTGCACAAATATCAATCACATCAAGACCTTGTGTCATGGGCAAGAGTCATGTCTGTAGGTTATAGGTGAAGGCCACAGCAAGGTCAAATATGTTCTCTGGGGGTAGTATTTGTGTCTGGCCTGTAACTTTTTTAACTCTTTACCAAATGACAAAATTTTAGACTGCCCTAAATTGAGAGCATTTGTAGAGGAGAAATTAAATGTGGTTCCAAGGATGAAATATGCCCTTGATGGTGTAGAAAACATTGGGGGAAAAGGAGAAAATGCTGGTTACCGGCATCTTCTCCTTTTTCCACAATGTTTTCAAAAGGCCCCTTTTCTCAGGGTTGTTAAAACTCGGGATTGTGTGGTAAAGGGTTAATTATGAATGAATTTCTGTATAACTTTGCAGAATTGTTAATCACATTAAGGCCATGAGTTGTGTGCAAGAAACATATTAGTAGGTCAAAGCTAAAGGTCACACCAAGGTCAAATATGTATAAAGAGAGAAATTTTGGATGGTTATGTTCCCTTCAGGCCTGTGACATTTTTAATTATGAATGAATTTCAATATAATTGTGTAGAATTGATAAACACATCAAGAGAATGTGTGATGTGCAAGAACCTTGTCTATAGAGAAATGTCAGTGTCATGACAAGGTCAAATGGGGCCATAACTTTTTTCTCCATTGCTTAATTTCAGAATAACTTTGCAAAAATGTTAACCACATCAAGATGATGTGTCATGGGCAAGAGTCAGTTCCATAGGTTAAAGGTCAAGGCCACAACAAGGTCATATGTGTTTTTTTGAGGGTAGTTTTTGTTTTCGGCCTGTAACTATTTTTTATCATGAACAAATTTCAGCATAACGTTGCAGAATTGTCAGCACATATAAAGAATGTGTTGTGCACAAGAATCATGTCTGTAGGTCAAAGGTCAAGGTCACAGACAGGTCAAATGTCATTAAAAAGAAATTTTTGGGGGGTATCTTTGTGTCCCGTCTGGTTTTTACATTACAGATGAGTTTCAATATAAATGTGCAGAATGGACAACTGCCTTCAGAAAATATGTGGAGTGCAAGAACCATGTCTGTACATTAAAGGTCAAGATCACAGCAAGGTCATACGGCTATTTTTGTGTCTGGGTCATAATTCTTTTATCTTCTACTTAAATTCAAAATAACTTTGCACAGATGTTAACAACATTGAGACAATGTATCATGCACAAAATTCATGTCTATAGGTTAAATGTGAAGGTCATAGCAAGGTCAAATGTGTTTTTTTGGTTTGGTCTTTGTGTCCGGCCTGTAACTTTTTTAAATTGTGGATGAATTTCAGTATAACTTTGCAGAATTGTTAAGCACATATAAATGATGTGACCACACAAGAATCTTGTCCATAGGTCCAAAGTCAAGGTCAGGACAATGTCAGAAGTGTTTGTAAGTGTTGTGTCCATGGTCAGTGTCCATCTTCACAGCTCACAGGAAGAGGTTATATTATTTGGGGGGGGGGGGGGGGGGGGCATCAGTCACTTATCTTTGACATGTCTAGTTGCAGACTGGAAATATAATCCACTGGAATTCAGATTTTTATCCTAAAATAACAATAGCTGCCAAAAGTAAACAAAGCACATCTTAAAATGCATTCAAATTTAAATACATCATTTAAAAGTATGGAAATTATTGTGAAGATGATAATCTGTTATTGTACGGTCATTCAAAGTGTTAGTTGCTAGCAGATAAATTAATTTCAAAACTAGGTTAAAACCTGCCAGGTCACTCTATCTTTTCTTTACTTTTTGTTTGATTTTAAAATTCATTATTCTGCCAGCAACTAACACAAAGACTGACCACACAATAACAGATTGTCATCTTCACAATATCTTCCATACTTTAAATGGTATGACTTAAATTTAAATGCATTTTGACGCCTGCATTGATCTTTTTGGCAGCTACTGAGCCTTTAAATGGTTTAACTGTGCAAGTACATGTATATGGTATAAATCTTAGATTAGACTACCCTTTCCATGCAGTCTGATCTTGATTTATCTTGCCAAAAGCCCATTTTTCGCCTGTGGCTCTTAAAGGGCTAAATCCTTGTTTTGAATACCAACAAGTCTGTCTTTAAGAGCCACCTGTCCTAAGAGGTTAGCTGTCCTTGGTCTCTTGGCTGGCTTATTAACACAAATTTGACTCTTTGATAATGAGATTTTGCAATATTAACCCTTAAAGGGCCTTTTACAATAAGTTTTCGCTTACAACCAGTGTAGATCAAGGATCAAACTGCACAAGACATACAGTCTGATCTTTGATTTAAAAAGTCATCTTTGCTCAGATCTTGTGCATAAAAAGAACCTTCAAACTGCAATTATTTTGGTCTTTTTTCTTGAGTAAAAATATCTTTTGGGTTTATTCTTCACTCTGAGAATCAAATCTAGGATATTACTAAATCTGTCAATAGGTTAAGGACAAGTAGACAAATAAAAAATCTAAATGACTTTTATATTCTTTGTTCTTATAACAGGAAGTTTTGCTCTGGTAGCAGCCGCAATTTTTGCAGCAAAGTATAAAGTTTTAGTGATCACTGCCGTTCGAGGTAGCGGGAGCCTTCATGCTGGATTCGGTTTAGCTATAGTGACAGTAGTGTTGGCCGAAGTTGCGGGAATAGTGATTCTTCGAAATCGAGTAGCTTTTTACGCTTCTTCCTATCCATAATGATATTGAGCAGCTGCAAATGTACAAGTAGTCACCCAACTCCATGATTAATGGAAGTTTCGGTGAATTAAAGAATATGGCCATAATCCTTATCATTCACTCACTATATCCTAAACTTATGTTCATACAATAAAATTTCAGACTTACTTCTATTGAAAGAATGATGGAATGTGTTTAAGAAACAATAGTAACACTGTTGGAAAAGCAAAATATGCTGGTTACCTTGCCTTATTACTCAGGGTTGTTGCCTTTTCTATATAGTCCCATGTCCTTATAGGCCTAAGGGAAGGGGCTTTTGAAAACATAGCTAAGAGGTAGAAAATGCTGGTAACCAGCATAAACTCCTGTTCACACAATGCTTTCGGCTGTTTCTTAGACAAATTCTAACATTTGAACCACATTTGAATTGCAGTATGCAATTGCTTTTATTATATACATTCTTAATTTTGTCGTGTGCTGAAGGATTAATCAGAAGACAAAAAATTGACTTTGTACAAATAAAAGTGTGATTGTAGGGTAACAATCAACAACCTCCAGCTTTATATTTTTTTGTTGTATGAAAAAGCATACTAAAATTATGTTATAATGAAATTAAGATTGTTGTTTTTGTTTCTTCTTTCATGAATTTCCTCCATTGCAACACTTTGTTTTTCCCAGTAGCTTCAGAAAACAATCCATTTAGTACACTTCTATGTGTTATGACACTGGAAAATGCCTTTAACTCTTTCCCAGGCGCAGTATTTCGGACTCATCCAAATTGAAAGCATCTGCAGACAACAAATTCAGTTTGGCTCAAATAATAGGATTTGGCTTGGAAATGGTAGGAAACACTGTAGAAAAAAGGAGAAAATGCTGGTAACCATTATTTTCTTCTTTTCCCACAATGTTTTCAGAAGCCTTGTTCCTTGTCAAAACTTATAATTGTTTGGTTGAGGGTTGATCTTTTACAAAACTATCCCATGTTTTAACAACCCTATGTGGATATATGGGCTGAGACTGGTAGCTCAGTTGGAAACCTACAGGGCTTAATGCACAGGGGTTGCTTTAATTCTTCCCAAGGATTGATGATAGTCACTGCAACAGGATTCATTCCTCTCTGAACATCTGAACAATGTCTCTACAAAGTTCATTAAATTTTGTGGATGCAGCCTGTGGCTTTGAAAGAAGGCTGTGCAAAGTGCTTATAAAAGCATTGATAGGTGCACTGACTGCCAATACAATACTAAAACAAGAGTGCCCCTGGCTGGGTGCCAAGGCTTGACTGCAGTTGCTTTTAGAAACACTTTTATCTTTTATAATGAAAAAGGGGCATAACTTTGCCAAAAATATTTTGATGGTTACCTGCCCCTGTCATATGGGTTCCCCTTGTGATAATTAATAACTAGTTAGAGTTTGAAGTAAATGTCTTCAGCAATGACAGAGGTATTATAATATTAAAGTTTTTGCATGACACAGATGAGAATGCAAGGGCTATGACAATACCTCAAAGTTTTCTTTGAATAAAGCCAAGCTAATAATGTGAAAATCAGTGGTGATCACAAAACAACCATTGAAATATTATTTTGGTTTGAAATATTTTATGCCTGTTTGTTGTTTGCATTAAGTTCAAATTATGTGATGTATCTGTTTTCTCGGCAGAGCTGAATGTAGATCAAAGATTAGACTGCATGTTTTGTGTAGTCTGGTCTTGACCTACATATGCCACACAGGAAACTGAAGTTAAAAAAAAGGAGCTTTAAAGGTTAAGATTGTATAGGAAATTCAATTTTTATTTTGCAAACAAACTAAAATATACATGAAATACTTTTCTTAATGTTAGGGCTAACAATCTATGTTTAAAAAAAAAAAAAATGAGGCCCACTACTTTCAGTACTTTGATTTTCTGTTGGTAAGAAGAAAAGGATGTGGTATTGTCATGACCCAGTCATCATCTGCGTGGTGCAAAAACTGTGACAATTCTAAAATCTCTGTCATTACTCTACATACTTGCCTCAAACTCTGGCTTGTTGCACATTATCAAAAGGGCAACCAAAACCAATTGGATGTGTAACCCTCAAAATATTCGCGACACAGTAGGAACATACTGTTGTTTAGAGTCAAACATGCTCTGGGCAAAGGGGCTTTAATGCCACTACAAAAAAGTATCTATTCAGGTCAGCCTGTGCAATCCACAGCACAGACTGACCTTGGTCGAAACTATTTGCTATTTTTCAATTTTCAGCATGTGAAAACATTTTTGAAACAGGAGAAAATGCTAGTAACTGTCTTGGCTGTCATAAGACCTACCAAAAACTATCCCAAATTGCATAAATATCTGAAGGAAAAGGAAAATATTGTTTCTACTTTTTAGAAAGCATTGTGATAAAAGAAGCAACTGCTTCTCTTTTACCCATACTGTTCTCTAAAACTGTCAAATGCAGGGGCATCAAAAGTCATACCAGTGCTGTAATTGTACAGGAAATAAGTAATAAGTTTTCGCAGCCGTAACTACCTGACTTCACAGAAACAACCAAATCAAAAGTATTTGCAGACAACAAATAATATGTTACTCAAAACATGAGTTTTGCCTTTGAAAGGATAGAAAACATTGTTGGAATGAGAGAAAATGCAGGTAACAAGCAATTTCTGCTTCATGTGTTTTTTACTCTTTCAAAAACAAATTCCATTGTTTGAGCAACATTTATCATCTGCAAGTGCTTTTATATTGGGCAAGTCTAAATATCTTTTTATGGTAAAAAGTTAACCCTATACCATGCAGTCTCATCTTTTGAGGAGGAAAAAGCCATCTGAAAACATTTTTGGAAATGAAGAAAACACTGGTAACAAGTGTTACTCCTTTTCCAAAAATCGTTTCAGACCATTCAAAAGCAAATCTCATCACTTGAGTTTGATTTGTTGTCTGTAAATGCTCTCAATTTGGACAAGTCTAAGATTTCGTTGTGTGGTGAAGAGTCAAGTACTTGATTTTCTACACGTGAGGGCATTGTTATTCTCACTCTTACAACTCTTTACCAAACTACAAAATCTCGCACATTTCCAAATGTAAAGCATTTGCAAGTAAAATGTGGCACTAATCATGGGAAGTGTCTTTGATGGGATGGAAAACTTGAGGGTCGTTAAAACCTGGAATTGTTCGATAAAGGGTTCGTTTTGAGTTTTTATGTTCGCTCTTGAAGGGCTAGTCTAACTTTATTTTGTTTGTATAGAATTTGCAGATCAAGATCAGAATATCATAAGCAGACAGTACATGTCAAGCTCAAACTGCACTGAGCATGCAGTCTGATCTCTAATATACAGGCTGGCTAATTGTAACATATTCTGGCAAAAATGCCAATGAAATTGCAATGATTTGATAGGTTATCCCCAATTGAGAAATGCAGCCCTCTGTGGAAAAAGGCTCTTAAAAACATTGTGGAAAAAAAGGTTGAAATACTGGTTACCACCAGTTTTAGCATTTTCTCTTGTTCCCACAATGGTTTCTGTCCTTTCAAAGTCAAATCCTATCATTTGAACCACATTAACTCTTTAACAAACGACAAAATTCTGGACTGGTCCAAATTCAAAGCATTTGCAGATGACAAATTAAAGGTGTACCAAATGATGAAATTTGTCATTGATAGGTTAGAAAACATTGTGGGAAAAGGACAAAATACTGGATACCAGCATTTTCTCTTTTTCCTACAATGTTTCAAAAGGCCTTTTTCTCAGGGTTGTTAAAAGTCGGGATTGTGTGATAAAGGGTTAACTAAATCTTGTCATCTGTAAATCTTTTAACCCTTTTCCATACCACAAAATTTTTTACTTTTCCTAACTGAGAACATTTGCAGACAACAAATTCAGTGTTGCTCAAATGATTGACTTTGTGTCTGAGAGAGTAGAAAACATTGAGGGAAAAGGAGAAAATGCTATTTACAAAAGCCCTCCTTGTCAGGGTCGTTAAAACTCGGGATTGTGTAGTAAAGAGTTAAATAGGGATTAGTCTGAAACTTTGTCATCTTGTAACAGGTTGACCCTTTACCGTACAACAAAATATCTGACTTGTCAATATGGAAATTCTTGACTTGTGACGAATTAAATTTGGATCAAATGATGAGATTATCTTTGAAATAGTAGGAAACATCAAGTGAAAAGGATAAATGCTGGTTACCAGCATTTTCTCCTTCCCACCATGTTTTCAAAAATTTTATTTCTCAGGGTCATGATAACTTGGTAATGTATGGTAAAGGGTTAAGTTTGTTAGTTTGCATTGTGTTTAATGCTGCTTTCAGCATTATTTCAGTCATATTGAGGCAGGCAGTGCACCAATCCATACATTTTTTGAGTTTCTTTTACCAGCACTTTGCACAACATTGTTTGCGGGCCACTGGCTGCTTTCCCACATAACCAAAAAAGGGCTAAGGATTTATCATATGACTCTACATCAAATACGCAATAAAAAAATTGACTAATAGACAGAGGACCTTCCTCTGATTGTCTGGTAATTCACTTTTTCCTAAGAGTCATAAGACGTGCTATACAAAGTTTTTTTGTGCAAGTTATAAAGAGGGTAAGACCTTATTAACTCTTTACTAAACGACAAATTTTTGGACTTGACTAAATTGAAAGCATTTGCAGACGACAAAATAAATGTAACTTAAAAATGAAATTTGTTTTGGAAAGGCTAGAAAACATTGTGGGAAAAGGAGAAAATGCTGGTTACCAGCATTTTCTCCTCTTCCCACAATTTTTTCAAAAGGCTTCTTTCTCAGTGTCGTTAAAAGTCGGGATTGTGTGGTAAAGCATTAAGTTATGCATCTGTATTTTGTTTACTTGGTTTGGAATTCATAAAGAAATAAGTGTGTATTATGTGCATTCATGTTTGCATATCTGTCTGTTTCTCCCTGTCTGACTTTTGTCTGGCTTTGACTAGGTTTGTCATTGTCTCTCAGACTCCTTTCATGTTCTGTCTGCCTTTCTTTCTTGCCCTGTCTCTTTGGCGTTCATTCTTGCTCTGCCTCCCTTTCTCATTGTCACTTCGGCTTTCTTCCTCCATGCCCCTGTCTCTCTTTCCCTCTCCCTGTTGTTCTCTCTCTCTGACCCTAGCAGTCTTTTGTAGGTGGTTTCCCTTCCCTGAATCTATACAAATCTCTCTCATTCTGGCTTTCACTATCCCTGGCTCTCTTTCTATTTCTAGTGTTACTGCCTGCCTCCCCACTCTCTCTCATTCTGGCTGTCTTCCTCTGGCTCTATCTCCCTCTAGCTGGCTCACTCCCTTTAGCTGGCTCACTTCCTCTGGTTGGCTCTTTCCATCTCGCTCTTCCTCCATTGTCCTGTCCTGACTACTTGTACCACCTCCCTTTCACTCTCTTTCCTGCTCCCTCCCTCCCTTGCTGTGGGCTCTCTGTCACTCACAAAATCCATCATATTGATTTTTCAGATTCAGTAAAGACTAATCCCCACAGTTATGAAACTAGCAATTGCTGGGCTCATTGCTGGACTTTCTGGTCTCGCAGTTTGTGTTCTTTCCACTACTTTAGATTTCTGGTATCAAGCATCGAACGAAAAGGAAAATTTTTATTTTGGTCTTTGGAGACGGTGCTTTTCATTCGTGGTTACAGATAAGTGCGCAACTTGGAGCTTGATTAAATCATGTGAGATTTTTTCCATCTTTAATCTTCTACAAAACAACCCTTGAGGAAGAACACTTTTGGAAACATTGTACTAAAAGGAGAAAATGTTGGTAACCAGCAATTTCTCCTTTTTCCATAATGTTTTCTACCCATCTAAAAAATATTTCGATTTTTGAATCACATTTTATTGTCTGCAAATGCTTTCAATTTAGACATGTCTAAAATTTTGTCTTGGGATAAAGAGTTTACTCTTCACTGTTTTGGAAACTTTTATGTTAGGAGAGTGAGGAAACATCAGGCTGCACAAATTGTATAAATCACAGTCTGACCTTTGATTTACACTAATATTTTCAGCTTGGCTGTTTGCGAAGACAATGCCAGGTCATGCCTCAAATATAGGAGACACTGATGTGTTTGACTGTCATGTGACCAATGCAGTGTGTTAGCACTTTATAAGACAACTGAATTTTAGACTTTTCCAGTTTGAAAGCATTTACAGACAACTTATGAAATGTGCTTCAAATGATAAGATTTGCCTTTTTATGGACAGAAAACATCGTGGAAAAAGGAGAAAATGCTGCTTACCAGCATTTTCTCCTTTTCCCATAATGTTTTTCCAAAGCTTTCTCTCTCAGGGTCATTAGAACTCATGATTATTTTGGTAGCAGGTTAAAAAAAAAAATCTTTTATATGAGCCATGCTCTGGCAAAAGGGGCTTGATGCATCTCTGTGAACCCCCCCATGATACCATGCAAGTCATCAAATAATTGTGGATCCATAAAATCCATTTTATTTAACTCTTTCGGTGCCAAATAAACAAACTTGGCTTCTTTTGATGGTTGTAAATACAATCCACTGAGTCTCAAGAAGACTTTTATCATATAGGCATGACCAAGCAAGCGGAGGGCATAGATCAAAGATCAGACTGCACAATCTGTGCAGTCTGATCTTGATCTGTGACGTCCGCAAAAGTCCTTGTTTTCACCTATGGTGCTGAAAGGGTTAACAATCGATGGAATCATGAGGTACACTGGTCCTTTGATAAGCAGAAAATTGACTGAAAGCAAAAAGTTTCGGCTCAGGTCAGCCTGCGCAGACTGAGGATTTCAATGGCATTTTGCATAGCTAGTGGTAAGTGGCTGTAATCAGTGATTGATTGAATGGTGTTTTAGGCCACTTTCAACATTGTTTCAGTCATATTAGAGTGACAGCTCACATTATTCATGTATGTGCTGGGTTTCACTAGTGCTAGGTTAGGGCTCTGAGGTGTCTTGGCTAAGGACACTCTTACAAAAAACACTGCTTCCAGTGAGGCTTGAACCTGGAGCCTCCAGGTTATGAGTCCTACACTTTACCACTGAGCCATGCAGGACCCCTCACATTAATCAGAGTCAATAGGTTTTAGTCTGATCTATTCACAGTACACTTAATTTCTGTCATTTCAGATAAAGTGTATCAGAAGAAAAGAAGCGGGAAAAAAAAGGGGGGAACAACAATTTGGGCTTAAAAAAGTAGGAAAAGAGATAACTTTTCATAAATTTCACAGATTTCTTTTGCAGTTCAGAAAAGATACATGAACAATCCTATTTAATTAACCTGTTCCCATAATATTTGGTGTTATAAAGACCAAAAGGCACAAGCCTTTTGCAAACATTTTGGGAAAAGGAGAAAATGTTAGGAATTAGCAACATTTTTCTATCCTTTGGAAGATAAATCACACCATTTGTACCCTATCCAATTTACTTTTTCCAAGTGCTTGCAACTTAAGACTACCACAGGATCCAGAGAGTTTTAGCTGCCCTGTGGAAAAAGGCTTTTGAAACATTGTGGGAAAAGGAGGAAATGCTAAATAAGTACCATTTTCTCCTTTATACATAATGTTTTCTGCATTTTTGAGTCAAAAACAAGATTGAGTTTCCAGAGCTTAACAATAAAAGTTGTCCATTGAATAAGTATAAATATTTAGTTTTTTCTGTAATGTGTTAACCCTTTACCACACAATTCCGAGTTTTAACGATTCTGTGGAAGAAACCTCTTGAAAACATTGTGGGAAAAGAAGAAAATTCAGGTAACCAGCATTTTCTCCTTTTCCCACAATGTTTTCTACCCTTTCAAAGACAATTTCCATCATTTGAGCCACATTTGTATTATCGTCTGCAATTGCTTTCAATTTGGATAGCTCCACAGTTTTCTGTTGTGGTGAAGACTAAATTTGTCATCTGCAAATGCTTTCATTTTGGACCAGTCTAAATTTTGTCATTTGATAAAGAGTTAAGAAGGTTTCATTGCATTACAGGTGTCTGTGCCTTCATAGCTGTTTCTATATTTGGTGTCAAATATGACAAGGAATCTCCAGAGCAGTTCAAAATTGGAACATTAGATGTTGGCTTTCGACTGGCTGTTTGTGGAGCTGCCTTTGGACTTGTAACTGGGCTTCTGATTGGAGTTCACATAAAATAGCTTATTCTTCGATTTAAATTCTCATGGCTCCCTGAAAGGGCCGTGTTACCACAAGTTCTTTGTACCTTTGGTATTTTATGCAGTTTTCTAGGTGTACAGTAATTCAGCAACATCAGGATGGCCAGTGAACCTGTCCTTGAATTCTTACTGGTGTCTACTTAGTACAGCAAAGGCTCTACCTTGGCCTGCACACATACAGCTTCAGAATCTTTGAAAAAGATTCTGAGTTTTGTTGTTTTAACCCCCAAACAAGGCCATGCTTTGACGACTGTGAGGGTGAAGGCTTGACAACATTGTGGGAAATGGCAAAAACACTGGTTAATACCTGTTATTTCCTGCAATATTTTTACCCTTTCAAAACAGATTTTGTCATTTGAGCCACATGTAATTTGTCATCTAGGAATGGTTACTTCAACCTACCAAAATTTTTTACATCTGGTAAAGAGTTAGTTAACTCTTGACCACACGACAAGAAATGCACTTTTTGAAATTTCAAGCTTTTGCAGACTACAATCAAAGTATGGCTCAAATGATGAAATTTGTCTTGGATAAGGTAAAAAACATTGTGGGAAAAGGAGAAAATGCTGGTTACCAGCATTTTCTCCTTTTCCCACAATGTTTTCAAAAGGCTTCTTCCCCAGGGTCGTTAAAACTTGGGTTTGTGTGGTAGAGAGTTAACACTTTTCCAGATAAACCAGTGTTTCAACAACACTGAAAGAGAAGGCTTTTAAAAATAATGTGTGAAAAGGAGAAAATGCTGGTATCTAGCATTTCCTCCATCTCTCACAATGTTTAGTATCCTTTTAAAGGCCAATGTCATCATTTGAGCCAGGTTGAAATTATTGTCTGCAAATGCTTTCTATTTTGACAAGTCTAAAATTTTGTCATTTGGTAAAGGGGTAACTCTTTACCTAACAACAGAATTTTAGACTCATCCAAATTGAAAGCATTTTCAGACAAAAAAATAAATGTGACTGAAAGGTTGAAATTTGTTTTGGGAAGTGTAGAAAGCATTGTGGGAAAAGGAGAAAATGCTGGCTGTTTACCAGCGTTTTCTCCTTTTCCTACAATGTTTTCAGAAGGCTTCTTCCTCAGGGCTGTTAAAACTTGGGATTGTGTGGTAAAGAGTTGATGAAAGAACTATAAAGTGACAGAGGGAAAAATGAGAGCTTGACACCAACATTATGTTCTTACAGACATAAGTTTTTCCTACAAAAAACACAAAATTGATTATCTACCTGGGTACCAAACTCACCGTGATGCATTACATTAAGCAAATCATCACATAATTATGGATCCATTCATGATCCATTTTATCTAATAACTACAGGATCTAGAGATAGAAAGAGTTAAACCCTTTATTGAAAAATTAATCCTGTTGGTGAGTAGCACTGTCTCCTTTCCCCCACAATGTTTTCAACGCTTTTAAACACAGATCCCATCATTTTAGCAACATCCTATTAACCATCTGTACAATCTTTCGAAGTGGACGAGCTTAATTCTTTCCTTGTTCGGTATAAAGGTAAAGATTATCGTTTACTGTTTATGACAGTCTCGAAAATTATAGATACATGTATGTGTATGCAACGTATAAAAATATCCTTGGCACGACCAGGTGCAATTTTGTTTAGCGGATAATTTAGATTAAGATCAGACTGACATCTACAATGTTCGATTTAGTTAGAGGTAGCCTACCTGTATGAATTCGGTCGTAATAATTTGAAATCTGCAATATTTATACCCAAGTTTAACCAGGGATCGTTTACAACACAATCCCTTTGCAACAATTTGGCAGACGACTCTGAAAATACCTGTGTAATAGAGGTTCAATGAACATGAATATCTATCTATGAATGAAAACAGGTATTTTAAAAAGAAGGCATTGTGTGGCAAAAAATAATGTTAGATATACAAGCAATCAAGCAGTTCCTCCTTTTTTTGCAAGACGCTTTACAACACAATCCGCTTTGAAACAAACTGGCAGACGATTTTGAAATATCCGTTTAAGAATTAAGTTTAATCAACATGAATTTCTGTTTATGAATAAAAACAGGTATTTACAAACAAAAGTTTGTTGCAGAAAATAGCTACATTGATGTTAGATCTACATACAATTCCCCTTTTTTGCAAGACGCAAAAAGTCGTCTGCAATGACGCAATGAGTAAGGTATTACTGGGCCAAATAAACCGTTTATTGCACGGCGACATGGGATAAACCGATAAATTTCTTTTTTGTGTTAAATTATGCCTAAATTGAACCAAAGATCTTATATGTAATTTACCATCCTTAATTGAACAGAACAATTGGAGTGTTACATTTTACTTCATTCATTGCTCTCTTCATCGTGGGTGCGTGTATTCCTACGTGCATGTTCGCGTGCGAGAGTAATACTAGAAGCATGTACATGTACGTAATGTTGATACCACCATTTCTCTTTACTATTCAATTTATGCATTGTTCTATTTATAAACGCTCACAAAGCATATCAAATTTATCCGTAAAAGGTATTGTATCTTTGTCAAAAGAAAGATTTTGTGTATTATATGCCTGCATATGCGACAAATGTTCCCGTGTGCAGCAGTTTGTCACAATCGATTGAAGACATTTTAAACCGAACTACATCTTCAAACTTAGGGTAAGTGTGCGTGTGTGTGCGTGTGTTTTTATACTTGTACCATAATTTTCTAGCCGACTGCATTTTGTTGGCATTCACAGTGTTATTTTTTTTTAGTTTATTTGTGTTGGGTCTATATATATTTTAAATAAATGTAAGTGGAATAAATCGGTTGTAAATATGAATGGGTGAAAAACACCAAGATAATCCAAATTCAAGGCCTTTACAGTTGAGACTATTTCTCAGAAGTTTAGATATCGTATAGCTAGTGTTGATTCAGTTCAAATACAAGATCAGAATGCTGTTCTGTGCAGTCTGATCCTGAAACTATGCAATCCACAGCACAGGACAAACTTTTAGACCTGTCCATACCGGAAGCAGATGTAGCAGACGACAATGTAAACATGGCTCAAATGATGGGATTTCTCTTTGAAATGTTGAATACCTGTGGGTATAGGAGATTATGCTGGCCCCCAAGTTTACAAAAGCCTTCTTCTTCAGGATGGTGAATAACAGAGGTTTGTTTGTTAAAGAGCTAAGCAGTTAAACTCTCTTTTTTACAAATTACAGTCTTGCTCTGTTTAAATTCTTTCTCTTTCAAATACCACTGTTTACAACTGAGCCATGCTCTGGCAAAAAGGGGGCATTATGCATCTCCACGATGCATTATAACAAGCAAACCATCATATAATCATAAAATTATAATAGCCACTTTTTTCAACAACCGACGTGATCATGAGGTAGACTGGTCCTTGGACATACAGAAAGTTGACAAATAGCGAAAAGTTTTGGTCCAGGTCAGCCTGCGCAGACAGCGCAGGCTGACCTGAGTCGATACTTTCTGCAGATGCATTAATGCCCCCTTTTCACAGAGCATGGCTCAATTATATAAGGCTAATCAACAGTTGTATTATCATGAACTTATGAACATAGTGTAGATCTATATTGATATACATAAACAGGTGAATGGTTGAGTGAATTGGTTTTATTTGCCTTCAGTCTTTTTCCCAGTCATATAGCTATACCTGGCTTATATACATATTTCTTGAAAATTACTAGAATCTGGTAGCTCAGTGGTTAGCATAGACTCGTGACCTGGTGGTTGCAAGTTCGATTCCCGGTTGAGGTAAACTTTCTTTCCGGAGATTTTTCACCTCTCATCTCTGATTCATTTTGGAAAAGTAGTTGACCGTGACTTGAAAAGAAGGTTGGGTCAGTTTTTGTGTGAGAAAGCCAGGAAACACATGTGTAGGTGCATTGACTGCTGTGATGAGACTTTAGGCTGTTAAATCGGCGTTAAATTCCAATACAAACCAAAAGCATTAGGCAGTGACTATGAAGTGTTTTGGGAATGGAAACATTTACAAATGAGATAGACTGTTTCCATTTGTGAGCCAGAGGGTCTGTGTCTCATCCCCACTAGTGCACTACTTGCATTGGAGTATACCTATTTATTCTTTAACCCTTTACCACACAAATCCTGCATTTTAATGACCCTGAAGAAGAATTAAGGCTTTTGAAAACATTGTGGAAAAGGGAGAAAATGCTGGTAACCAGCATTTTCTCCTTTTCCCATAATGTTTTCTACTCCATCAAAGACAGAAATTATCATTTGAGCAATATTTATTTTGCCATCTGCAAATGCTTTGAATTTGGACAAGTCTATATTTTACTCGTGTGGTAAAGAGTTGAGTGGGCATAGGCACTTTGGAGCAACAGAATACACATGAATAAATGAGCTGTTTCAATGATTTAACTGTTCAAAGTACTGTGTACTGTTTAGGGTGGAAATATTAAAGACTTGTCCATTCTTAACCCTTTACCACACAATCAGAAATTTTAACAACCCTGAGGAAGAAGCCTTTTGACAACATGGTGGGGGGAAAAAATTGTTGGCAACTCACAATGTTTTCTACATTTTCAAAGATAAATCTTATCTTTTGAGCCATATTTAATTTGTCATTTGAAAATTCTTTCAATTTTGACAAGTCTATTATTTTTCTATCAGGTAAAGAGTTAAAAACATATACAGACAACATAATGCATGTGAATCAAATAACGGTATTTATTGTATTTGAAAGGATAGAAATAAATTATAGAAAATTCGTTACTTGCATTATTTTCCAACAGATTTCAAAAGCTCTGTTCCCCAAAGTGATACAAACTTGTTCAGAAAAACTGCATTTATACAAGAGAGAGATCTAGTCTTTTACTTTCCCAGAACCTGATTATTGATTGCAAAATGGTTTGATTATTTTAACCTACTGGTATTACTGTATGATATGACTCCTTATGCAATCCAATTAAACCATTGTGAAATATTGTGGAATTGGCTCATTTTTCTATAATGTTTTCTAGATTATTGAATGTAACAGTTTTCTTACCTTCGAAGTTGATAGTCAGATCGGATGTGCAAAATTTCGTCGAAAACCATGTTCGTCATAAACAATCCCTAGCCCAAACCCTTACCCTAACCAAGATGAATTGTGGCTCAAATCTTCCTGCCAGACAGAGCTTTTCATAAAATAAATCTAGGAATTTAGCGATCGGTATTTCAAAGCATACATGGATTTCGATGAAACACACTTTCGACGAAATGTCATGCACCAAGTCAGATCACCGAAAAATCTAACTGTTAACCTTTAGGACGCTAGGCGTGACTCTGGGGCCTTTAGCAGACAGTATAGATCAAGATCAGACTGCACATAACATGCAGTCTGATCTTTGATCTACACTGTCTGATGGGATACTTTCCCTCAAAGAAATAACTTGGAAATAACATTCTTTAGGTTTTTACAGTTGGCTTGAAAGTTTCATTAAACTTATCTCGCTGCTTAAGGGTTAATAGACATTTCCATTCTAGAATTAAGACCCAAATAATTGTCATTGTTCAAGGTTGCTCCCATCCAAAATGTCTCAGCAAAGCAGACATGTACATCAAAGATCAGACTTCATAATTTATTATCTTCCCAGCTGAGTTGAGCATACTTTTGTACAGGTAAAAGTTGACAGAAGGCAGAATGGACAGATTGACTTTGGATGGAAGAACAATACTAAACCAAGATCCCTCCACCTTATGGAAGGGGGTTAATAAACTATCAATTAGGGGTGTTAGCATTTTTCAAGTGCCATTGGCAAAGATGATCTGGTAGTGCATAACTGCATCTATTGAATTTGATAAAAATTGCTAAAGAAATTCTCCTGTAAATAACTATTTCATTACATACCGGTAACAGGTTTTTGTTATTTATGTTAAATAGTAATTTGATATAGAAAGTACAAAACCAAACAAGTTATTGTGGAATAATTTGTAAATTCTCCTACTTGGATTGGACAGACAGACAGACAGACAAAACCAGAATAATTTGTAAAGCTGGAGAAGACAGACAACAGGGCTCGAAATTAACACTAGCAAACTCACAAAATGCGAGTGGAAAATTCATTTTGCGAGTAGATTTTAGGACCACTAGCATTTTTTTGGGAGTACAAATGAAAATTTATTTGCCGACTGTAATGACTCAGTTGTGACTGGTTTTAAACGAATTACGGACGTTTCGTACCATAACCATTTCGTACCAGTCACTTCGTACCATATTTTTACCATTTCGTACCATAATTTTTACCATTTCGTACCATAATTTTTCCAATTCGAACCATAGTCATACCATTTCGTACCATATTTTTTTGAGACCTATGACAAAGTTTCGACTAAGAAAAACTTTCACTATGAAGATATTAGAAGAAGAAGACAAAAAACCGCTATTTATTCAAGTTAGATATTTATTCAAGAAGTTATGCACAATAACACTTTTTGATTATCTCCTTTTCCCAAGATGATTTCATAGCAGTTTCTCCAAAAGTCGTTGAACTGCTTTTGTAAAGTTTGTAATTTAAGTAAATGAATATTGTGCAAAATGATGTATTTACAAGAAAAAAAATCGTCATATTGACCTTGACGTTTGACCCTGTCCCTGTCGCGGCATCATACAAGGCCAATCTAATTTCAAAACATACCGATAAACAAACATACAAAAAAGAAGACAAAAAGGAAATAGACAATTTACAATCAAGGGTAATCAAACAATTATAATTCTTTGATTAATTGTTCAATTTAATGTGATCAGTTTGTTCCTAATTCTGATTATCCAACTTGCGACATGCATTACAGACAAACAGACCAAACAACTGTCTTCTCAATACTGATTCTTTAAATTGATTTATGATAATATCCCGTAAATAACATAAGGTCCAAAGCATTGGTCTATACCAAGTAAATATATTAAATACCACTTTTTGTCACATTAAAT
This sequence comes from Tridacna gigas, assembly GCA_945859785.2. Taxonomy (NCBI): domain Eukaryota; kingdom Metazoa; phylum Mollusca; class Bivalvia; order Cardiida; family Cardiidae; genus Tridacna; species Tridacna gigas. The sequence continues at coordinate 27,406,480 of OX244036.2, read as the reverse complement.
TACATGTTTGGTCATAGTATGAGAAGGTTCTACCCTGGTACGAAATTGTAACGCTATGGTACGAAATGGTAAATTTATGGTACGAAATGGTAAATCTATGGTACGAAATGGTTATAAACGAAATGGTTATGGTACGAAGTGACTGCATACCGTTTTAAACTGGTACCCGTTGTATCTCCCGTAACCATCCGATACACTCATCACAACTCGGCCGCTTCCGTACCTACATCTAACCATTATCTCCCGCTAGATGGCATTCTACAAATACACATCTATCTAATTTGGGCATCCTGGGTACACACTCGTCACAACTCGGCCGATTCCGAACCTACATCTAATTTGATCACCGGATCACCCGAGGTATGCCGAATGCCTGGGTACACTAAACTGGTACCCTTTGTATCTCACGTAACCGTCCGATAGACAACAGGCAACACCCGATTTATCGAGGGCAGCTATTGGTTTTCATATATACAAAATCCACCAATGAGACAGCCCGTAACAGAATGCCTTAATTTCTGTTTTAAAATAACCGAAAAATATTCCTTTTTTGGCTAAGACTTTCATGACAGACAATATTTTTTCTGACCATGATCAATCTATCAAAATCGCTAAGAAATATATTCTTTATCGATAAGTTCTATTTCTTTGCATAAATGACATCAAAATTTAGATTTCCAAGTCTCGTGTTATCTCACGAAATCCCGAACCGGGCAGAAACTCGACTTGTAAGCATTGGGTGTTACCTGTTGTTGATATGAAGATCGATAACAGGCTGCCAGTTTATGGGTACACTAGCGGAGTAATTTTTCAAAACAATAACCGTGACTTTGAATTTCAAATGAAATAAAAGTTTACTCAATAAAACGCTACCTGGTGCCATTCATTGAGCTATGATTGGCTAGCATGTAACCTATGCACTGACCATTTATTAAAACAGCCCCTACATGCTTTGGTAATAGGCTAATAGCTTCGATATAAGCCCTACTTTTCCCTGGTATACGGGGGATGGGTGATGCGTCATATACGACAGGTCGAATCTTCGAAGAATATGACATGCGCAGACAACGACATCTAACGGATTTGATCACCGGATCACCCGAGGTATGCCGAATGTGTCCGATAGATACGAAGATCGATAACAGGCTGCCAGTTTAGACTGGTTTGCGTTTTATACCATGCCGACTGGTTTACAATCCTAATAGGGTTGTTGCGGTAAAAATGTCAGAGGTAAAAATGCCATAGGTAAAAATGTCATAGGTAAAAATGTCAGTCAAAGTGGTAAATATGCCATAGGTAATAATGTCATAGGTAAAAATGTCAGAGGTACTAAGTATATGATACGAAAAAAACATGTGGCTCTGGCCTCTCACCAGATCCATTTGGAATTGGTTTTGTGAAAGGTAGAAAACATTGTGGGAAAAGGAGAAAATGGTGGTTACCAACATTTTCTCCTTTTCCCAAATGTTTTCAGAGGCTTCTTTCTTAGGGTCATCAAAGGTAGGGATTGCGTGGTAATGGGTTAATCAGATCCATTGAAGTAATGCCACTCTTTGTAGATTTGATAATTATACCAGTCCTATACATTTATTTATTATTTATCTACATTTACTTTGAAGACTAGTTGACAATTTGTTTGCTAAAAATGTGAGAAAGTGAGGGTGGCATTATTAATTGTATACTTTGTTAAAATAATTATTGACTAAACAATTTGTATCAACCTGCATTGGAACCTTTTTATTTTTCTGTTGGCTGAATGTGTGAATAATTAAGAAAGTAATTAAAAGTCAAACAAACTTTATAAGTATAAGCCTGTCTTTAATACAGAAACATCAAAAGAGGACTTTAAACAGCAAACTTCTAACTGCAAAATTCTTTTGACTTGAACATAAGTATAAATAATGGATATGATACCACTTCACTATTTTCTACCGGCCGATATAGCTCAGTAGGTAGAGCGTAGGACTTGTGAACACAATGTCCTACAGATTGTGGGTTCGTATCCCCGGCTGGCCAACTAAAAAAAATTACTAATAGTCTTTCGGATGAGACATTAAACCGAGGTCCCGTGTGACGGTGCTATACGCCGAGCACGTTAAAGAACCAGGCGAAGCTCTCAGTAGTTTCGACCTGTATCCTTGCACTATCCCCCGTAACAACTAACCGTCTTCTGGGGGCGTCGCTCAGATGGGCAACCGGTAGCGACGATAAATAAACGGAAATAACCAAACCAAACTTCACTATTTATCATGTGATCTTTGTCTAGGATTATATATGTTGGATTTTAAGTGTAGACAATGGAAATAATTCGTAGCAATAAAGGTGGACTTAAACTGTGTCATCGGGATTATATGTATACCAAGAAATCAGCATCTAAGTCATCAATATTTTGGATATGTACTAAACGTTCATCAGGCTGTCGTGGAACTGTACGGACAGATATTGGTATGACTGATATTGTGATAGGTCACATTGGAATGAATCGAAAACATGGAAAAATACAAGAAATTGCTCATAATGAGCTCATTATGCGCAATTTCTTCATTATGGCAATGTTTTTTTTTTTTAAATGTCATGTGCCGCTCAACACAGACATCAGCCGATTAAAAAATCTTAGAGAATAATACTAAGAATAATCTCAAGAATGGTTGGTGATTACAGACCCTGTTAGTCCATATACCAATCTTGATTTTGACTGACTGCTATCTTAGATGATTCAGAGGCCAGAAATAAGTGAACCCTGACAAGATTTCGAACTTGGCCATGAAAAGGGGCATTATTGTTACCGTATTTAAAGGTGGAAAAAAGAACCGTAAAGACCCTGATAGTTATCGTGCTATTACCCTTACCTCATGCATATTGAAACTTTTTGAAAAGCTGTTATTGCGCCGTATGCAAGCAACAGCGTCGCTAAGGCCACACTGTTTGCAAGGGGGGTTCCAGCGTGGTATTGGCTGTTTAATGTCGTCCTTTTGCTTGAGAGAATTCATTCATTTCTCAAAAGAAAATAGAAGTAAACTTTATGTCTGTTTCTTGGATTGTAAACAAGCCTTTGACAGGGTATGGGTAAACGGCCTTTTTTACAAGTTACTCAATTACGGTCTTGATTTGAAAACATTGAAGTGTTTACGTAACTTGTATACTGGACTCAATAGTTCAGTTCGGTTTCGAAATTCCACATCTAATGACTCTTTTCCAGTCTTACAAGGCACCCGTCAAGGGGGGATCACAAGTCCATTCTTGTATTTAGTGTACATAGATGGCCTTATCCGTCAGCTCGAGACGTCTGGATATGGTATCTGTATTGCGGGTGCTGATTGTAGTTCCCTGAGCGTAGCCGATGATATGATCTTAGTATCCTTCTCTAAATATGGTCTGCAGAAGATGATGGATATATGCTTTAATTATTCTGTAAAGTGGCGCTACATGTATAACCCATCCAAGTGTGCAGTTATAGTCTTTAATGAACCCAAACATTTTATCGCTAATCGTTTATGGCGATTGGGCGATAGCGTTGTAAATGAAGTTGTGGATTATACTCATTTGGGCATAGTCTGTAATAAGTTTATGAAAAGTTCTGTCAACATTGATGATTCCTGTCACAAGCTGAAATCTACACTTTTAGGTTTAGGTTGGAGTGCATGAAAATGGTCTTCGCCCCTTAACGTCCTTTAAACTCTACAAGTCTATTGTTCTACCAAAAGCACTCTATGGTTGTGAACTATGGTCAGAAATTAACAAAACGCAGTCAGCTCAGTTAGAAAGAGCACATAGGTTCTGCGTCAAATATATTCAGAATTTACCGGCGTATACTAGAACCGATGTTTGTCTTGGTCTAGCCGGTGTTTTACCTATCGAATCTGAGGTCGATTATAGGAAACTTTTATTTCTGGGCCAAATTTGTCGTACCCCGAGCTTACACGTATGTAAAAAGTTGTTTAATTATAGGCTCTTTTCTTTTTTTATGTGTGGTACTTCCGTTAAGCTTGGGTTTATCCCAGATATTCTAGGTATTCTCCGCAAGTATTCGCTGGAAGATTATTTACAGCTTTACATGGCCACAGGCCTTTTTCCTACAAAAGCTCAATGGAAAAGAATTTCTCGCAATGTCATTAATGGGCAAACAAGTACTACTTGGTTAACCAGGGTTCAGACCGACAGTCATCTATCGAGTTTCTTATACATCAAACCACAATTACTTCTTCATAGTGAACTATGGGAATTAAGTAGGTCTATCTCCTCTCCAGTGATAGCCAAGCATTGCAACAGTTGTGTTAAGATGATAGCTAAATTTTATAGCGACTCATTTACAAATTTCTGTCATTACTGCAAAAATCATTTTTCAGTATCGTTATGTGAACATGTTTTATTGCAATGCCCTTCTACAGAGAGCTTGAGGTTTGAATTATTTCACTGTATCTCAATGGAGACAAATGAATGCATCTATCAGAGGTTTAGGAGCCTGAGTAATAATGGTATTGTTGTAGCTTTATTCTCAGGTCTTCGAAACATATTGGATGATAATGATATTAATCATAGGCTTTTGCTAGTTTTTATACCTATCCTTGGAAAATTTTGGAACTTTTTCCTCGCGTAATAGCTCTATGCTTTATGCATCACAGCTTTAAGTTATTATCTTAATTCCTTCAGCCCCTATGCCCAACCATCTGTGACATATCCATTTTTTGCCTCTCTTGTCTCGTTATATTACTGTGAATTTTTATTTATCTGTCGCTAACTCGAGCACTTTTTTTTAATCGATTGATTGAATGATTGTCTGGTTAATTCTGCTATACAGTAGATTTATCCACTTATTTATTCAATCAATGGATTTATTCTAGGCGTCTGCTTATTGATGCAAGCCTTGATGAGATTAGTTTCTAATTAATGTGTGGCTCATGTTTGCCTTGCGTTTCGTTTTCGTTGCAAGGTTCCCCTCATTGATTCTTATTTTCCTTTTACTTATTTTTAACTATTCACTTTTGTACTCTGGGTTTATAACAATGTGCTCCCGCATTCTGACCAGGGAAGGGGCTTTTGCATTTTCGTCTTTTTAATGCAAGGGTCTTTTTCGGGTCGGAGTTTGGTCGTACATTGGTTCTCTTCCTCTTGACATACACTTCATAATTTTCTTCTTTCTTACTTTTTCTTTTTTTTGTATTATTGTTGTATAATGCTCGCCATTTTGGCGGAAAAACAATAAAATAATAATAATAATAACCATGATAAATACCTCTGACATTTTTACCTATGACATTAATACCTATGGCATATTTACCACTTTGACTCTGACATTTTTACCTATGACATTTTTACCTATGGCATTTTTACCTCTGACATTTTTACCTACATTCGGTATGACGGACATCCGGGCACTTTCGTTGATCACGTGATAGTAACCGACGCGGAGGTGAAAATAGACATCATCTTTAGTAGTGTTTGATAGTGAACGAGTCATATTTTAACACCGAAATTCGTCGTAAAAGCGACAGATATGCCGAAAATCTGCAGTGCCATTTGGAAAAATAGAAAATGCTTTTATCCAGCATTTCTCTTTGTAAATTTCGTCTAAAATTGTACCATTTGTGCAAAGAGTAAAGGGTTAACTCCTTACCATCAGGGATCGTATATTACATGTAATTTACGATCCCTGTTACCACACAACAAAAATATCGACTTGTCAAAAACTGAAAATGTTTGCAGACAACACTTTAAACATTGGTCAAATGATTAAATTTGTCTCTGATACTATGATAGGATAGAAAACATTATGGGAAAAAGGAGAAAATGCTGGTCATCTGCATTTTCTCTTTTACCCACATTGACCAAAATAATAAAATTCACACTTGTCAAAACTCAAAAGCACTTGCTGACGAAAAATTAGATATGGCTCAAATAGTGATGAAATATCCTGTTTGGGGTTAGAAAGACTTTGGGAAATGAAGAAAATACTGATTACCAGCATTTGCTTTGTTTCTTTAACTTGTCCAGTTTGAAAACCCTTGCAGATAACAAGGTCAATATGGCTCAAAATGATGGTGTTACAAGGGAGAAAACATAGTGGGAAGTGGAAAAAATGCTGGTTTCCTGTATTACTTGCATTATCAAATGTTTTAATCTTTACTTTTTTACCAAACAATCCCATATTTCAATGACTGTGGAAAGTAACTTTAGAAAACATTGTGGGAAAAGAGAAAATGCTGGTAACCAGCATTTTCTCCTTTTCCCACTATGTTTTATCCTTCCTAATCCAAATTCCATAATTTGTGTTGCACTTAATTCGTCATCTCCAAATACCTTCAGTTTGAGTGTAGGACAATTGCCCCTGCGGACAATTGCCCCTGGGACAATTGCCCCTGCGGACAATTGCCCCTGCGGACCATTCCCCCTGCGGACAATTGCCCCTGTGGACAATTCCCCCCTGATTCATTATTTTTTTACTTTAATTGATGTTATTTTTTTTCAAATTGTAACTTACATTTGATTTTGAGTGATATCATTTGTAATCTCAGAAATTTAGAGTTAATAAGTTATAAGTAGATGAATTTTTTCGCTGTTTCAGTTTTTCAAAATGAATATCTATTAACAATCATTTTTTTCTGTTAATGGTGTTTATGTTTCAGAATGGACATTGACCTGCTAAAGTTTCATTTCAATGTATATACAGTTTACTAGGTAGTTTAAATGTTAAATGTTAAGTTTTTCACTTTGAAGTATCAAAGAAAAGTAGAAACCTATTGTATGAAATACATTTATTTTATTTTCAGGCAGGTCATATGCATAACATGATTATATATGTTGTCTTTCACATATTTTAACCTTTAGTGTTCAAGTTTTTATAGAAAATGATATCTTAACCCCCAAAATGATGAAATGCACATGCTTGTTTCTATGAACCAGTCATAGGCATTTCAAATTAAAGGGTTAATGTGAATTTTAACTATGATTTCATCCAAAAAAAATGTGAACATTACAATGACACAATATGACAATCTTGGAATCAATTTTTAATAAGTACACAAGAAAATCAATGCAACTAATATCTACTGCATGCTAACTTTGCCAAAACCAAGTTGATCTTAAACAAGTACAAATTTTGTTGATGTTCTTCAAAAAATGTTGTATGAGCTGTATGTTTTATGCAGCACATACAACTTTTTTGAAGATCGTCAGCAATTTGTCATATGCAAATCTAAATAACACAATAGCACACTGATACTGACACTTAAATAAGTACAAATTTCATTGATGTTCTTCAAAAATGTTGTATGAGCTGTATGTTTTATGCAGCACATACAACGTTTTTGAAGATCGTCAGCAATTTGTCATATGCAAATCTGAATAACACAATAGCACACTTTCACTGGGAACTTTCCATTTCTATCCAACAGAAGGTAGCACTAACACTTCCAGCGAATTGTTCTCCCAACTCCCTGCAAGAACTCAGGAACAGTCTTTGTACCATTAACGTAGTCTCGGCAGAGGTTCTGAAGACGCTGTTGCAGATCTTTCGTGACTTTTTTTACTCGTTTCTGGGGTGGCTGGCCATTGGCGTTGTTGTAGAATGCAGTCTCAACTGATGACTGGTCCTTTCTGAAGGCCTCAATAGCTACCCAGACTGTAGGATGATTGTAGCTGATCAGCTTCTGGAACGCATTATTCCAACTTTCACACATATTGTTGGTTCTAGCCTCATTGTCAATTGTAGCCTGATGGATGTTCCAGAGTTGTGGTGGAAAGAGTGGTTGTACACGCCTCACTCTCACTGGCTGAACTTCATCATCACCATCAACAGGAGCACGCTGAATGCGCCTGAATGACCCAGATACATAGGTCTTGTCAAAGTACTCAAGCAGACCTTCAAGTCCATCTCGGGTATTGTCCTTCAGGTACCCTATTCCATCAGCGACATCATCCACTGGAAGAAAGGCCAGTCCATCAATCATCCCACAGAAGAGCTTCACATTGTCGTCTGTCTTATACTGGTCCATGAGAGACAGTTGCTGGATCTTTCTCCAAGTGTTCTGTGTCAGATGATAGAAGCAACCACGGTGAATCACCTGCTCGCCAAAGGTGTTGCGGAACGCGAGAATAGCAGCCTGCTCAAAGTCTGTAACTACTGTTGTTGGATCAGGGCTGAATCCCATCTGCTCACACTTTCTATCAACAGCACCAAACAGTTCTTCATATATCTGCTGTGATTTGCCTGGCAGCAAAGCGTACACACATGTAACTGCTGAGTCTCCAAGTGGCGCACGAATAATGTACAGCTGTTTGAATAGGCCAGGGGAAGATGGATGAGTACCGTCCATGTACCATATATCTGATGAGCAGAGGTGTCTCAGAGCTTGAGCTGTACCAAACACTAGAATCCTATCCTCAGAATCACTGCCACTATCAAATAATAGAAAAGGGTGTCTGTATGGTTCACCTGTGTGCTGCCAGTTCTCTGGCAAGATAAGATCTTGCAAAGATGCAGGATCCTTGGGTAGATTCTTGTTGCGTTGTCGCCGAATGGTTCTCTTCACCGAATCTGTTTTCCCAACAGCAGCTCGAACTTCAACAGTCTCTGTTTGAAGGGTATCCACATAAATCTGATGTGGTCCTCCCCTACTAGTGGTTGCACCCTCCTTCATCCTATTTACAGCTTTTGCAGCCTCAATCATATTGTTGTCACTATCATGACTGTGATATCCTGAGCCCCTAACTTCGGTGATCTATAAGAAAAAAAAATGTGTTTGTAATTATTTTATTTAATAACTTCCATTAGAGTTTCATTAGATTTGTCACATTGTGGGGCCTGATCTGAGATCCAAACTGTTTGCTGAAGGAGCTCTCACATCTGTGCCTACACTACTTGCCAGTAAAAATCTTCCAATACACACCATGCAGTTTTGCTACAGTACATTAATTTATAGCTCATTCTTGGTGTTTGCAAGAATCTCCTACATCTATATAATTGATGACCCTGAGTACACCTTGACCTATTATAGAGCAAGGTACCCTTTGCCTTTTTAAGCTTAAATATGGGAAAATGCTTAAAAATTAGAAACTTTTAAGTTTATAGACTTAACTTAATGACCTTTGCAAAATTTGTGAATATTCGAGGTCAGGATCATTGTTTGACCTTTGTCCAAGGTCACTGAGAGTCAAGTTCAACACATGATCTCATTAGAAACTACTAACTCCCTTATAATATGGTAATTAGTATATGCATTCAACTAAATGAACACATTTAGACATAAGGTTTTCAAAGGTCAAGGTTCGTCTTTGACTTTTGCTCAATTGTTCTATGAGCAAATGGTCTCAGGTGAGCTACAGGACCATTGGTCCTCTGGTTATAATGGTTCATAAAACTATGCATTGTATTGTCACGGTCATATTTAAAGAGTCATTTCAACCATATTCCATATTTGCAAACAGGATAGGCCCTGATCAGGCAGCTCCTACAAGGAGCTGCCCGATCTAGGTCTACCTTGATTGCAAAGGTGTGGATAGGCATATATATAGAGTAAATTTGACACAATTCCTGTATGTATATAGGTAGGACTGTATATAAGGTAGGTACAAAGATAAGGTTCGATAAACTTAGTTTCAATGACCCTAACGAAATGTGGCTTTTAAAAACATTGTAGAAAAGGGAGAAAATGCTGGTAAACTAGCATTTCTCCTTTCCTTAACCCTTTCCCAAACAATCCCTGGTTTTTACGGGTCTGGAATAGTAGTCTTTTGAAAACATAGTGGGAAAAGGAGAAAATGCTGGTAACCAGCATTTTCTCCTTTTTCCACAACGTTTTCTTCCCTATCATAGACAGAAATAATCTTTTCAGCAAGAGTTGAATTGTCGTCTGCAAATGCTTTCAATTTGGTCTAGTCCAAAAGTTCCTCGTTTGGGAAAGGGTTAAATGTTAGTATTCGAGGGCAACCTTGTCATTTCAGCCAAATTTAATCTATGTATTATATGTAGTGTATTATATGTAGTTTGCAAATGCTTTAAAGTTGAACATGTCTTAAATTGTATGTCTGGTTAAAAGTTAACAGCAAAAGTTTGTTGAACAATCTTCAAACATTAACTGAAATTACTCTATTTCGAGGACTATCTCAAACTATTTTAGCTCTTTACCAAATGACAAAATTTTAGACTGGTCCAAATTGAAAGCATTTGCAGACGACAACTTAAATGTTGTTAAATGCTGATTTGTTTTTTTAATGGGTAAAAAACATTGTAGGAAAAGGAGAAAATAGCATTTTCTCCTTTTCCCACAATGTTTTCAAAAGGCCTCTTTCCCAGGGTCGTTAAAAGTCGGGATTGTGTGGTAAAGAATTAAGTGATGCCAACATGAAATTTGGCTCATGACATGTGTAACCAGCATTTTCTCCTTTTCCCACAGTGTTTCCTATTCTATCAAAAATAACTGTCATCATTTGACTAAAATTTAAATTGTCATCTGTAAAGGCTTTCAATTCAGACAAGTCCTCATGTTTGTTGTCTGGTAAAGAGTTAAAGGATTTTTGTAGGATCAAAAAATCACAAGCACTCTGGTATAATGGTTATTTATAAAGTATTTTCCTAGTTTACCAACAGCACATGATTATTTCAATGATGCTGCGTAATCTGTAAATGTTAGGTAATTAGAAATCTCTCTTTCTTCTGTAAGGACTCTATGAACTACAACATTTTGGACTAGAATTGTACAATGAAAGCATTTGGAGAAGACAGATTAAACATGTCTCAAACAATGATTTGTGCCTTAGATATGGTATATCACGGTCATATTTAAAGAATCATTTCAACCATATTCCATATTTGCAAACAGGATAGGCCCTGATCAGGCAGCTCCTACAAGGAGCTGCCCGATCTAGGTCTACCCTGATTGCAAAGGTGTGGATAGGCATATATATAGAGTAAAGGCTTTGCAAAGGTGTAGAAAGGCGTATATATAGAGCAAAGGGTTCAAACCTTTCATTATCCTTTTCTGCATCTACTCTGTTTGCTCAGGCATAATAAAGTTTAGGTTTTGTGGGAAGGGTTATATTAATCAGAGATTTAAAAGAGTCATTACTTTACCTCTGGGTCAGTCGTCAAGGATCCGTTGCACATAAAGGCGCGTCTTGAAGCACATTCCCATCGGATAGTCGTCTTGTAGGTGGCCTTCTTTGTATACAACAACAACAACATATACTTTATTTTCACTAAGGTACAAAGTTTTGTACAACATTAGCAAAGAAAACTAAATGGAAAGATGTGAGAAAAGATCGACTTCAAAATCTGGGTTCTTCAATAGTACTTATATGTAATAAAAAAACAGGTTCTGTTCGTGATTATTGATCATTAACCCTTTCCCAAACAACAAATTTTGGACTGGTCCAAACTGAAAGAACCCTTGGTAACACACTTTAGCCCCGCCACGTGTATTCCGTATCACCTCCATATTACCAAACAATAAAGTAAAGTTTACCATTTTTCCAAACCTTATATACATATATCATTTTCAGTTTGTACCTTAATTTTTCACAGACACCTTAATTATTTACTTTTGTGCCTATTTGATATAGGCTTCTTTAATCAATTAATTTGATTGTTAAACAAAGAAAGGATCAAAGATAAAACAATTTAGTATAATTAAAAAATTTAAGTTGTTGCACTTATTTGTAGAGAAGGCTGTAATTAGCAGTTTTGTTAAGGAATACTGTAACTAATCACTACCATATTCATGATCAAAGGATTATCATAACTATAATTAATTTATTCAATTAAAAATTTAAGTCAGTAGATCTATTAAAGTAAAGTTTTTAATATCAATTGAAATTAATTTGTTTTATTTCTAAAGAAACAAAGATACGCTTGTTATTTCTATGTTAGAGCTAACATTTTGCACATCTTATATAAAAAATCAGAAAGAAAGTGCTATGAAATGCTATGAAAAAAAGTCAAATAAAAAAAAAGTCAACTTTTTAGTCTAATTAACATCAATTTTGAAGCTATTTAAAAATCAAACGGAAAATCTATATAAAAAATGCCATAAAACAGACTTATTTCAAAGAAAAAAAAACACATGTTATATTGTTAAAATAAGACTAAATTTTTCAAAATAATAATGAAATTGCTATAAATTTAAAGATTAAAGCAAACAGAAATATTTCCGATTAAAATAAAAACCATTGTTAAGCTTTTTAAAAATTCAGGGGGAAATGTCCAGGTGAACAAATTTTGCAGGGGGAAATGTCCGCAGGGGCAATTGTCCGCAGGGGCAATTGTCCCAGGGGCAATTGTCCGCAGGGGCAATTGTCCGTACCCCCTTCAGTTTGTACAGGTCTATCAAGAATATTGCCGTATGGTAAAGAGTAAAGATAGAAAAGGAAAATTTGGGAAAGGAGAAAATTGTCTATCAAATGCAACATTAATTTTACTAGAAATCTGTATTTTCTTCTTTCCCTCAGTGTTTTCTGTTCCTAGAGATCAATACCATTTTCTAAACCCTATTTAATATGCTGTCTAGATAAGCTTTGAATTTGGACCATTCTAAGTTTCTTGTGTGATAAGGAGTAATTTATGACCCTCAGCATATCCCTCCCTGGTAAAGATCAAAGGAGGGTGATGTGGTGGTGTTTATTGGATAAATCTAGTGAAACAATGAAACATCCTTTGACTTCCAGAGGCTCCTTAACCCTCTACCACTAATCAATTTGCAGATAATAAATATAATATGGTTCAACTAATGTGATTTGTCTAAAAGAGAATAGTAAGCATCTTCCTTTTCCCACAATGTTTTAAAAGGCCTGTTTTTTTTTTTTTTTTTTTTTTCCAGGGACCTCAAAACTCTGGGTTGTATATGGTAAAGGATTAACTGGTTATTTTTTCACAACCACAGGGTTTTATGGACCCCTGACTGTTATCTCTGAGCCATAATACCTTTGACATAGCAATTCAGTCAAGGTTATACACTGTTAACATATATATTTTTTCAAAACAAATATCATTTTGTATCAGTTACACATTTCTTGTAGTGGAATTAGATGTTCAAGGTGTGAAACCATTACGGGTAAAATGAATTACTTTACCTTACCACAATTCAGTTTTTGGATTTGAATATTTCACTATGTCCATAAAAGGGTTTTATATTCTCCTTTTTTTAAGGGGGTGGGTGGGTGTCAGTATTTTACACTTGGCCAGTTAAAAGCAGTTGCACACATGTAAACTAAATATTGATCAATTGATGACATTTACATGTTATTTTGTTTTTGAAGTGGTAGACGACATTGTGCAAAAAGATGTCAATGCTGGCTGCTAGGAACTGCTGTTAGCATTTTCTCTTTGTCCCATAATGTTTTTGAAGGCAACCATTGAGGTGGTTGAAACACTGGATTGAATGTATTAAAAGGATTAAATGACTTTCAGCCATGGATAGATCAATAATGCAATATGCAATGCCACTGACAAAAATGAAAATTCATTCTTAATTATTAATGATCAAGCACGTAAGAGCAATTATACCTTTACCACACAATCCCAGCTTTGAGCGAGGAAAAAAGCTTTAGAAAATATGGTGGAAAAGGTAACAAGCAATTTCTGCTGACACTTCGCACCTCGCGCCCGGTCCCTCATACCTACTATGACTGGGTGATTTTACCTCTACCCCGATATTAGTCAATTCTACATACACAATATTAAATCTATTTGTAACAAAATTCTTGGTCCGCAATAGTTTGTGATCGCAAAAAAATAGTTCTTATTCCACGATCAAAATCTCGATCAGCCTATAGTAATAGCTGGTTGCTACGTAACATTTTCACCTCCGAAAATAGCGTCCGCTTGTTGCTACAGGAAGTGACGTCACGCCGACATACCCTATCTTACATTCGGCATACCTCGGGTGATCCGGTGATCAAATCCTTTGGCTGTATCACGTAGCTTGATATGCACCTACACGGTACATTTCGCACATCTCCGGAAGCACACCGCTTTACCGTTATTGAAATTGTAAGGCTCCTCTTTAGAAAGAACGCATGAGTAAATTTTCTATCGTTATCTTTCTAAGAGTATTTCAGTCGGCAGACAGTTTGTACATTCAAGTTTTAGCGTGGTTCATCAATTCCGTTAGGAGCTTTCATCGACAGATCGATAGCAGTCAATAACTTCACAGTGGCTGTTCATGTCGTTGCTAAGCGATCTACAGGGGCGCCGCCATGTTTAAGATCATGTGATTGGTAGTTCAAAATGGAAGCCTCCCTTATACAGACGAGGTTAGATGTAGGTACGGAATCGGCCGAGTTGTGACGAGTGATAAACTGGTACACGTTGTATCTCCACCCGAGGTATGCCGAATGGTTGTATCTCCCGTAGCCGTCCGATTGATACGAAGATAGATAACAGGCTGCCAGTTTACTAATCTTAGCTCTTACGGTTCCATTCAGCTATGGGATTTTTAAACTGGCAGCCTGTTATCGATCTTCATATCGGACGGTTACGGGAGATACAACGGGTACCAGTTTATGGAATTTTTTGCAAATCGTAAACCGGTCTATTTTTAGCAGATGACAACAATGTCTAAGCGGACGATTGTTGTCTATACAATCCGGATCAAACGTCATCGGTAATAGTAAAACATTGTTTTAACCATAAATATTGAAAGATCTTATAGTGTATTTCGTACAGTTATTAATAGCTTGGAACACTACAAGTCTCGAGTAGGAAATAATGATGATTCGTACCAATTACAATTCGTACACAGCCTGTTTTCACATTTTTTTTTTTCTTTTTATAAATAACATCATGAGAACCTACTCAGTTAACAGTATTACAGAATATTGAATACATCATCAACCCACTGGGCACCAACAAATCTTTCTATCTTTTTGACATTCATTCTAATGAATGTTTAAAATTTAGTAAAATTTGCTAGTGAGCGTCAATTTTTGCTAGTAAAAATTTTGTCCACTGGCAAAAATTTGCTGGTGGCAAAAAAAAGTTAATTTCGAGCCCTGGACAGGAGAGAGAGAGGGGGGGGTATGAGAAGGTTTGTTGAAGCTTCCTGGTTGAGAACCTGGGAATAATTATAAAGATATTATTTTAGATCTTTTGTGTAAAATGCGAAACTTGATACTTCTTTACAACTGGTTGTCTACACATATATCGGAAATAAAGAATAACAAAGATTGCACATTAAGGTTTACATGTGGGTATAATAATAGAAACTGGTCAAAGTTACCCAAGGGACATGGTGAACCCATGACTCTATGCCACATTTAAGGATATTAAATTTGTCCAGACTGAAAGGATTTGAAGAATTTCAGACTACATATATTAAATAAGACTCAACCTTAGGGATGGCTTTGAAAGGGCAGAAAATATTGTGGGAAAAGGAGAAAATGCTTGTTACAAGCATTTTCTCTTGTTCCTAGTATGTTTTCAAAAGACTTCTCTCTGACTGTTGTTAAAACTTTGGATTATGTGATAAAGGGTCATCTCTTTACCACACATAAAAATTCTAGATTTGTCCAAATTACAAATGTTTGCAAACAACAAACTGAAATAAAAAGACCAGATCAGACCTGTCTTTGGAAGGGAAGAAAACATAGTAAAAGGAGAAAATCTTGGTTACAAGTGAGTATTTCAGCCTATTCCCATAATGTTTTGAAAAGCTTCATCCTCAATTTTGTTATGAGCCTGTTTGGTAAAAAGTTATTAACCCTTTACAGCACAATGCCACCTTTTAATGACCAAAAGTTGTAACATTGGAGCTTCACTGAAATTGTTGTCTGCAAATGCTTTCAATTTGGACAAGGCTAAAATTTTGTTTTCTGGTAAAGGGTTACAGCACTCCCTCACAATTTTAGTTGCCTTTGCAGCCATGACATCCTGTTTAGTTTCAGTCAGTTGTTGGACAGAATTAAATCTGTGGATCCATAAATTGTTATGGTGACTTGCTTGGTATATAGTGCATCACAGAGATGAATTAAACCCCCTTTTGCAAGAGTGCCACTCATCTATCCTTTGCTTTCACAAATCTCAAGAAGATGACTTTTAAAAAGAATGTGGAAACAAGAGAAAATATGAGTAACTGGCATTTCCTTCTTTTTCTGCATTGTTTGCTTCTTTTTTAGCATGCACTACCCATGGCATCAGTGTCAGCATTGGCATTTCAGTCAGAGTACACATCTTTACATTAAAGTTTGTTAAGACCTAACATTTTCCAAATCATATAATGGATTTGGTTTGGTATGATGATAGATATAGGTCCAAAGTTCCTGTCAGCAATATCCCAAACCAAGCAATGCTATGCATAATCATATCACATGACTAAATGACCTTGAAATGCAACCAGTTAAAAGTAATGCATGTATCATTAATTTTTAGCTCCACTGGCCGAAGGCCAGCGGGCTTATGTCATGACCCGGTGTCCGCCGTGTGTGCGTGCGTGCGTGCGTCCGTCCATGCGTCTGTCCGTCAGTCAGTCCGTCCGTCCGTGCGTGCGTGTGTTAACTTTTATTTCAAACATCTTCTTCTCTGAAACTACCCATCCAATTTTCATGAAACTTCACAGAAATGATCCTGCCATGGTCCTCTTCAGAATTTCTTGAAAGAATTTGATTCCTTCAAAAACTCGGGTTGCCATGGCAACAAAACTGAAAAATATTGGAAATCTTTAAAAATCTTCTTGTCTGAAACCATAAGGCATAGGGCTACCAAATTTGGCATGTAGCTTTATGTAATAGACCTCTATCAAGTTTCTTCAAATTATAGCCCTGGGGTCAAAATTGGCTCTGCGCCAGGGGTCACAAGTTTTACATAGGCTTATATAGAGAAAACTTTAAAAAACTTCCTGTACCTAGCCATAAGGCCTAGAGCTACCAAATTTCGCATGTTGCTATATCTAGTGGGCCTCTACCAGGCAGGCCAAAATTTTAGCCCTGGGGTCAAAATCGGGCCCGCCGCAGGTGTCACAAGTTTTACATGGGCTTACATAGTGACAACTCAAGAAATCTTCCTGTTTTGATTTTTTTTTTTTTAAAATTAGCCTTGCATCAGGGGTCTTACGTTTTACAGAGGCTTCATATTGACAAAACTTGGAAATCACCTTATTTACAACCATACAGCATAGACTTGTATTATTTTGGCATGTGGCTTTATCTTGTGGACCTCTACCAGGGTTCAAGTAATTATAGCTCTGGGATCAAAAATGGCTTTGCCTTGTGGGTCTCAACTTTCACATGGGCTTTTACAGAGAAAACTTTGTACGTCTTCATTTTGAAACCATTTGGCTCAGAATTGAAATGTTTAGTTTTTATGGTTTATATATATAAAACAGTGGAGCGATACAGGGCCATCATGGCCCTCTTGTTACCTTTGCCTGCCAAATAATGTTTGAATTCTATACTTTGTTCTAAACAATTACCACGTAACTTTGAATGACCTTGAACACAACCAGTCAAAGCGATTCAAATGCTATTAAAATTTACACCTTTCTTAATAAAGAGAGGAAAAACTCTTCTGTCATTGCTTGAATCAATTACCATGTGCTTTTGAAAGTAGAATATTAACTCTCTACAAACAAGCAAATTTTATACTGGTCCAAATTGAAAGCTTTTGCAAATGATAAATTGAAAGTAGCTCAAATGATAATCTCTGTCTTTGATAGGATAGAAAACATTGTGCGAAAAGGAGACAATGCTGGTTACCTGAATTTTCTCCTTTTCCCATAATGTTTTCAAAGGGCTAATTCCTTAAGGTCGTTAAAACTCAGGATTGTGTTGTAAAGGGTTAAACTTGTCTATATCGAAAGCATTAGCAGACAACAAATTAAATGTGGCTTAGGTGATTAGATTTTTTCTTTAACCTCTTACTGCACAATCCCGAGTTTTTAAACTCTGAGGGAGGAAGCTATTTAAAACATTGTGGGAAAAGGAGAAAATGCTGGTGACCAGCATTTTCTTCGTTTCCGACAATGTTTTATACCCTTCCCAAAACAAAATTCAATTTTTCAGACACATTCTTTTTGTTGTCTGCAAATGCTTTCTATTTGGACTAGTCTAAAATTTTTTTGTTTGGTAAAGAGTTAACTACGCAATCACAAGGTTTAATGACCCTCAAGAAACAAAGAGTTTTGAAAACATTGTGGGAAAAGTAGAAAATACTGATAACCAAAATTTTCTCTGTTTCCAATAATGCTTTCTACGTGTTCAAAGAGAATTTCTATTGTATGAGTCATATTTGATTTTTCATCAGATTCTGTAAATGCTTTTGATTTAAAATTTGTTTTGTTGTATAAACATTTTTTAAAAAAAGTTAATTTTAGAAAACTGTAGTTATAAGGCTGTTTGGTAGAAATTTCTCACAAGAAAGCATGCTGTGCAAATCAGAGATCAGACTGCAAATTTTGTGCAGTCTAATCTTGATCTTCAATGTCAGCAAAAGTAGTTGAACATGTACTGAGCATTTTACGAATGAATAGTATGTGTACCCGACATAAAGAAGAGGAAATATTGTTAACTCAAAACAGAAATTAATGCATTAGTAATTTGCATAGATCTACTCATTATTAGGGAAGCAAAATCCTATACCCTAGGCAAGTTGAAACTTGCCCTAAAAGTGATCGGAAACTAGAATGTGTACAAGCTAGTTTACAAAAAGTCTGATTTTTTTTCATATATTATATCTGTGAAAGTTGCCAGTAACCCTTTACCACATAATCCTAAGTTTTACAGTTATTTACTATCCCTGGTTTTATCGACCTTGAGGCAAAAGGCTTTTGAAAACGTTGTAAGACAAGGAGAAAATGCTGGTAAGCAATTCATTTTCTTCTTTTCCCATAATTGTTTTAGCCTTAATGAGACAAATCTCATTTATGAGACAAATCTTATTGTTTTTGCCACATATAATTTGTAGTCTGCAACTACTTTGAATTTAGACGAGTCTAAACTTCTCTTGTCTGGGAAAGAGTTAAACTATACTGTTAACAGAAACACATTGTCATCTTATCATTCCTTTTAATGAACTCCAGTAATGAGGCAATGTGTCATGTCATTTGAGACGCGTCGAAACCAAAAGCATTTGCAGACATAAAAAGGCTTTTGAAAACATAGTGGGAACAGGAGAAAATGCTAGTAAAGCATTTCATCCTTTTCTCATAATATTATCTGCCTTTTCAAAGAGGATCCCATTATTTGAGATGCGTTTATTTTATTGTCTGCAAATGCTTTGAAGTTGGACAGGTCTAAAATTTTATATTTTGGTAAACAAATTAAGTGTTATTCCAAAAATTATTCTACATTGAATCACATTGCTTGCATTTAAATCTTTTCCAGACAATAAAGTTTTAGACTAGTCCAAATTGGACGCATTTGCAGACTGCAGAATAAACGTGTCTCAAATGATGAAATTTGTGTCTGAAAGCAGAAAAAATTGTTGCGGAAAAGAGAAAATGTTGGTTAACAGCATTTTCTCTTTTTCCCCTCAGTGTTTTCAAAAGTTTAATTTTTCAGGGTTGTTGAAACTCAGTATTGTGTTAAAGGGTTAAGTGTCATAACTACTTTCTGTCATTCTGATTCTGTCTATCTTTTTCCAGTATCCTTGTTTTGATTGGTTCAGCCTCGGTAACTCAGGGAACAGGGGGTAGCTAGGTCGAATCCCCAGTTTGGCCAATTTCTATCCGAGGATCGATGATAGTCATTGCGACAGGATTCATTCCTGCCTCATCACTGATCATTATTTCAACAATGGTTATGTGGGAAAGCAGCCAGTGGCTTGGGAGATACATGTATATTGTGCATAGTTCTTGTAAAAGATACTCCAGGAAAGCATGGATAGGTGCACTGATATACATGTAATTGAAATATGGTAGAAAACAGTGTTAAACACTTACAGTCAATCAGTTATTGTCTTGATTGAGTTACAAGTGATAAAATATTAAGATCTTGAGAAAAATTTCCTGTAGCAATCAATAATGCTTTTTTCTTCCTGGGGAAAATAATGTGTTACTTTTTTTCTTTTTGTCTTACAGAATATTCATGCAACACACCGGAATATGTTAAACTGTCTATATTTATTCTCTTCTTGTAGAAAATGGTATCTAAGTGTGACTCAAGAATGTGCGGCACTAAGAAAGTGACACCTTGTGACATAAGGAATGTGGACCCATACTGATTGTGTGAGAAAAGTTGTCCACTAACTGTAAAGTTGACCTAACCCTTTACCACACAATCCTGAGTTTTAGCGACTGTGAGGAAGAAGGCTTTTGAATACATTAACTCTTTCCCAAACAAGCCCTGGTTTTCATGTGTCTGCAGTACAAGTCTTTTGAAAACACTGTGGGAAAAGGAGAAATTGCTCGTAACGAGCAATTTCTCCTTTTCCCACAGTGTTTTCTACCCTATTTGAGAACTTTCTGCCATTTTCATCACATTTAAAATTGTCGCCTTAAACTCTTTCAGTTTGGACCAGTCCAAAATTTGTCGTTTGGGAAAGGGTTAAGGGAAAAGGAGAAAATGCTGGTAACTAACCAGCATTTTCTCCTTTTCCAACAATTCATGTTTTCTACCTTTTCTGATATAAATAATATCATTTGTGCCTCACTTTATTTGTCATCTGCAAAGTCTTTCAATTTGAACCAGTTTAAAATTTTGTTGTGTGGTGAAGAGTTGAATGGAAGAAGCTTTTATTAGAGGTTAATTGTTTTGAAAAAAAAAGCAGGGGGAAAAGCAAAAACATTGCAACAATTAATGTGGAGTGAATAGATAGATAAATAAACAACAAAGCTTTCTCCGTATAAAAAGAAAATTTATGTAAGAACAACAGCAAGTAACCAAAATGGCTAGTGCAGTGAACGGAGCAAAGTTAACAATAGATCAAATTGACAAATTAGATGAAGTGTTTGATGCTATTATCCTCGGAGAAGAACATGGCATCAACCTTGAGGGATTGGAGACGATTGAGCAGATCAAGCGAAGAATGCATTGTCACATAAACATGCAGTCCAAACAGAAAGATAGAGTAAGTTTTCATATTTCTTGCGATTAATGGCCCAGGATAATTGTAAATGGAGGAAGACATCTATTTCAGGAATTTGAATCCATGTTACTGACCTACCATAACCCTTTACTGCACAATGCTGCCTTTTAACGACACTGGGAAAGAAGCCTTTTGAAAACATTGTGGGAAAAGGAAAAAAAGGCTGGTTACCAGCAATGTTTTTTTCCTAAAGCCTTCTTCTTTAGCGTGGTTAAAACTCAGAGTTGTGCAAGAAACCTGTCCTTGAGCATGAGATTGTGCTAAAAAATGTTTTATAAGCATGGGGCTTGGTTTGATTGAAAACTGGGCTGCACATCGAGTGTCATTATTGGCATATGATAAATACAGACCTCAGGTAAAACATTGGACAATGAGGGCCATTCCTGTAAATCAAATTATCTCCCTTGCCAGATAAATACTAGGGGTAACCAAATAACAGATTGGTCCTTTTACCTGTGTTCCTTTGCTTTTATCCTTGATTCCCCTGGGGACGTTGCGATAAAAATGATTTGATTTATGATCGTATGTAAGGTCCCTGTATAATTTCAAAGCAACTCATGCTCTCAATCAGCAGAAAAATGCTTATATATCGATTTGTAAAACAATCTAACCCTATTTAGCCGAGATATTATCTCAAGAACATATTTGTGTAGTGCAAGAAAATCAAGGATAAAATCCAAGTAATCTCCTTATCAGGACCAATGTAGTACTGGAGAGGAATCAGGGGAGATAACTGAAGAATGGCTCTCATTGATAACAGGGCTGCATGTTTATATACCTGGTCCATGATAACTACAGATGCATGGTAAGATCAATAACAAAAATGTCAGCATGGTGTAATGTACAAAAATACAGGTAGTTATCAATGGCCAACTATAATAGGTTTGTGTGCATTACCACGAGATACAACCCTTTGATAGCACTTTAAATCAAATCTTTCTAGACAGATTTCACCAGTACCAGGCAGGGGCTCTGCAGCACCTTGCTGCAAATCTGTTTACAAGACAGCAGAATTTAAGACATGTTCAAATTGAAAGCATTGGTAGCTGACAAATTTAACAGGACTAAAGTCATGAGACTTTCTCTGGAAAGGTAGAAAATGTGGGAAAAGAAGAAAAAGCTGGTAACCAGCATTTTCTCCTTTTTTTCCACAATGTTTTCAAAAGTCCTCTTTCCTGGGTTCCTTAAAACCCAGGATTGTTTGGTAAAGAGTTGATTAAACTATTTCACAAAAAATCAGACACTGTAGAGCAAAGATTAGACTGCATATTCTTTGCAGTCTGATCTGATCTTTAATATATGCTGTCTGATATTTTTTCAGTGGAAGAACTTAAAAAATCACCATATTTTGATTTTTATTTTTTGCTGACAATTTTCATAAATTGTAATTCATCTACAGTTTCTAGGTTAGACATACCTATGGATTTGTTTGTATGTAGAGTCAGTATTACTGTCTTGTTATGGTTCTGTTTCAGTTAGTACACAAAATTAAGGGGCTTGGGCAACAAGACAAAGAAAAAAGAAAGAATTTAATGGAGATGGTGAAAGCTGTCCTTGATCTGTTTCCACCTAGTCAGAACATGCACATGACAACCAGACAGAACATAATGGAGGAATTACTGTCCAAAGACGGAACCACGGAAAATATTCGACATGACTGTGATGTAAGGTTAACTAGTCTAAAAGAGAAAGAGTGTTGCCTTCTTGTTGCAGGTAAACAAACTCCTAGAATTTTTACTTTTCAGCGCAGCTGTTTTTTTAAGAATAGATAGAGGTATTGTCATAGTCCTGTCGCTGTCTTTCATTGTGGTTGTCATGGGAAATTGTTTACATTTTATTATATCTCTGTTATTACTGAAGTTATTAACTTCAAACTCAGATTAGTTGTTAACTATCAGATGGGGAACCCTTACAACAGAGGAACTCATACAACAGAGGCAGGTAAGCATCAAAATATTTTTGCTCAGTTATGCCCCAGTTTTGACTTGGAGTTTTCACTTAAAATCAAACTTTTTCCTACAATCTCAGTCATTACTAAAGATATGTACATCAAACTTGGATAATTTGTTTATTATCAAAAGATTATCATATCAGTATGACAGATATCCTCAAAATATTTTTGACACAATTATACCCCTTTTCTACATAGCATTTTCACCATCTCTAAAAGCTACTGCAGTCGATGCGTTGACTCCAGCATGCCATGCTCTCTTGTTATTTCTAGATTTCATTTACAACTTAAAGGCCCACTAGCTGCCAAATGTAAAGAATTCAATGGTCAAATTGCAGACAAATTTATTTGAGCCATGCTCTGTGAAAATGGGGCTTAATGCATCTGCGAAAAGAAACGACCCAGGTCAGCCTGTGCAGTCTGCACAGGCTGACCTGGGCCGAAATTTTCACTATTGGTCAATTTTCTGTATGTCAAAGGACCAGTCCACCTCATGATTAAGTTGGTTGTTAAAAAAAGTGGTTATTGTAGCTCCATAAGTATGTGATGGCTTGCCTGGTATAATGTATTACAGAAATGCATTGGGTTACAGTGGAATCTGCCAAAGTTCCAGTTGCTGACAGAAATATGTATTGTAGAATCAGGACAGAAGTTTTTGTGTGGTAAAGAGTTATGTCTGCACCTAAAGCTGTTTTACACCCTTTTCTTTAGGAGAATCCTCTGCTGGAAAATCTAGTCTGCTCAATCTGATCCTCGGTGAAGATCTCCTTCCATCACACATGTTACCCTGCACTTCCACGATTACCATTATTAAATATGGCCACAGACGTTGCGCCAAAATTATCTACAAGAGCGGCAAAATGGATACTATTGAGAACCTA
Organism: Tridacna gigas; assembly: GCA_945859785.2. NCBI lineage: Eukaryota > Metazoa > Mollusca > Bivalvia > Cardiida > Cardiidae > Tridacna > Tridacna gigas. The sequence goes on along the minus strand of OX244036.2, from coordinate 27,382,641 downwards.
GACACTGAGGGCCTACAGTTGCTGCAAGAGAGAGCTTATTTTACTCAAAAGACGGACCCTGCACGGCAGAAAGAGGTGTATGAAAGGCGCAAGCAGGGACATGATGTGGCAGAAATACAAGTTTATCTTCCCTTGACATTGCTTGAGGTTTGTGTAGTGTTTTGCGATGAATTTGTAGCACTTCTGCCAATGATATAGATCAAAGATCAGATTGCACAGAACATACAGCCTGATCTTTGATCTACACCATCAGATACATGATTCCAAATTATCAGCTTTAAATCTTTACCAGACAACCTTTACATCACATGATAATATTAAGATGAACATATTACTGTAATATGAATAATGGTTTAATATATGAAAAAAAGAATTCTAGTCATGTATTTATTAAAGAGTCATTTAACTTGATGAAATGATAGAAACTTGATGAAGATTGATTGAGATTCTATCAAACCAGAGTTTACAAGAGAGATTGGAGGTTGAAGGTCAAGGTCATACCTTAGAGAAATACTAGTAATAGTGACTGTTTGTAGTAAATAGGTGGGCTGAAATTGAAATGCAGATTAGCCTCTTTTTTGTGTGGGTGTGTAAAACTCTGGTTTGATAGAATCTTAATCTGTCTTTCTCAAATTTCAATAAATTTATCAATTTTATCAAACCAAGTGTTTCTTAGTTTTCCACAAGATTTTAGAGTTATAGTACCATTCATTATTAGCCAGTTTATAACAATACAATAAGTTTTGGTTGGTGGGGTTGCCAATTATAGTTTGGAAAGTCATGGGTTTAAGTTCCACTAGAGGAATGTTTTTTTCCCAACTAAACTTAAACAGGTAAATCCGTATGATATTTCCTTACAAAAAATCTAAATTCCTCTACCCCAAAATCCTTCCCCCCTCCCACAAAAAAAAGAATTAAAGTAGAACTGGGTAAAAGTCTTGTTTATTATGCCCTTTTATTGTTAAATTCTTTTATTCCAGACTGGTTTGGTGTTAGTGGATACACCTGGAATAGGGGAGAATGAGTTCTTAGAGAATTATTTGATGGAATATATCTACTCACATCAGATCCTTGGTTTCATGTACGTGATCATGACAGATAATGCTTTGGGCGTGGCAGAGGACAGGGTAAGAAAGTTATCTGATAAAATTTCACACTCGTCTAAATCGAAAGCATTTGCAGACCACAAATTTATTATGGCGTCCACTTTGGGATTGCCATTAATAGGGTAAAAAACATTGTGAGAAAAGAAGAAAATGCTAGTAACCATTTCTTAACTCTTTACCACACAATCCCAAGTTTTAACGACACTGGGAAGAAGCCATTTGAAAACATTGTGGGAAAAGGAGAAAATGCTGGTAACCAGCATTTTCTCCTTTTCCCACAATGTTATCTACCCTACCACAGACAGCTTCCATCGTTTGAGTAACATTTAAATTATAGTCTGCAAGTGCATAAAATTTGGACAATTCTAAATTTTGCTTGTGTGGTAAAGAGTTAAATCAAACAAGCCAGAACAGAGAACTCCAGTAACAAAAAGCTTTAGTATGAAACAATGTAGAACCAACAAAACTACCTTCTACCTACCCCTTTACCAGGTAATCCTGAGTTGTCAAAACCCGGAGGAAAAAGACTTTTTACAATGTTGCGAGAAAAACAGAAAATTCTGGTAGACAGTATTTTTCTCCTTTTCCCACAATGTTTTCTGTCCTTTCAAAAACCAACCCAATTAGTTTAACCACACTTAATTTTTCCTCTGCCAGTGCTTCAAATTTAGAAAAGTCTATAAATTTGTCGTTTAGTAAAGAGTTACATGTACATAATAAGTAAAGATAATTTGCATTGGATGAGTCATTAAGCCTTTAACCCTTTTTCATATAATCCTGAGTTTAATGAACCTTCAAGGACAAGTATTTTTGAAAACATTGTGGGAAAAGGAGAAAATGCTGGTAACCAACCCAATTAGTTTAACCACACTTAATTTTTCCTCTGCCAGTGCTTCAAATTTAGAAAAGTCTATAAATTTGTCGTTTAGTAAAGAGTTACATGTACATAATAAGTAAAGATAATTTGCATTGGATGAGTCATTAAGCCTTTAACCCTTTTTCATATAATCCTGAGTTTAATGAACCTTCAAGGACAAGTATTTTTGAAAACATTGTGGGAAAAGGAGAAAATGCTGGTAACCAGCATTTTCTCCTTTTCCCACAATGTTTTCTACCCTTTCAAAGACAGATTTATAATTTGTGTAACATTTAGTTTGTCCTCTGGTAATGCTTTCCAGTTGGACCATGGCATTCCAAATTTTGTTGAATGCTAAAGGATTAAGATTAGTTTCCCTTATATAACTTAAAAGACAGGACAACCAGATGCTATGTGAGGGAGGGAGGAAAGACAGATAGCAGGAAGGGAGGGAAGCATAGCAGGTGTATGGGTTTAGCTGGGTAGATGGATGGATGGTTGAATTCCAATGGCACTTTCCCTCAAACTGTCAAAACCACACATAATTCTCACAGTTCCTCCTGCAAACAACTTTTTTGCACCTTCAACAGATAACGTTAAAAAACGTGGCAAGAGGAGAAATTGCTTTCATTTGACATGATGTTTCTACATGCAATCATATTCTGAATGTCACCATTTGTTGATTGTCATTTCTGTTTTAGGATATTTCACAAACTATCTGCCACAAATCTATTTTTGGAAGATAATGCGTTAACTCTTTACTAAACGACAAAAGTTTAGACTGGTCCAAATTAAAAATCCTTAGAGACAACAGATTAGATATGGCACAGATAATGTGAGTTGTTTTTAAAAGGAAAGAAAACATTGTTGGAAGAGGGGAAACTGCTGATTACCAGTATTTTCTCCTTTTCCCACAATGTTTTCAAAACCCTCTCACTCAGGGTCATTAAAACTTGGTATTCTATGGTAATGGGCTAACTCTTTATCAAATGACAAAATTTTAGAGCAGCCCAAATTGAAAACATTTGCAGACGACAAAGTTAGTCTGACTGAAAAATTGAAATTTGTTTTGGGAAGGGTAGAAAACATAGTGGGAAAAGGAGAAAATACTGGTTACCAGCATTTTCTCCTTTTCCCACTATGTTTTCAAAACACTCTCCCTCAGGGTTGTTAAAACTGGGGATTCTATGGTAACAGGTTAAATAGTGAAGTTTGGATGCCAAGCAATTTTAGTCTTGAATAATGTGATTTTTTTTGTTGTCATTGCCCAGCTTGTCAACCTGATGAGCTTGATCATCAAAAGCCAGAAGAACAGCAAAGACATTGTCAAGTTCGATCCTAATGCGGCCCTATTTGTGTGTAACCGTTGGGACATGGTCCATGCACGGGAGCAAGCCTCAGTACGAAAAAATGTATTGAAACAGCTTGCCAAATGTTGGCCAGAGTTTGACAGTTCCAATGCAGTCTTCTTCTCCACCGCTAATGCAAAACGGGAGATTGCCACAAATGCTAATTATATCACAGAAGACTATGTTGCATTGTTACATGGAATACACAAACTTGTGGATACATCTCTTGACAAAAGGATCAATGCTTCATACAAGTATGTATCATACTTTTTTTGATCCATTATTGGCCATTACTGCTTTAGCTAATTTCATACAAATGTACAATAATTCATACTGCAAATAACATGATTGGGAAACATTTGAAAGAAAGGTAAATAATTCCTTTAGTGATACTGGAAACACAGTGAGGAAAGGAGGGATTTTTTATTGCAAGCTCCTTACTCCTTTCTGTTAATATTTTTTTCTAAGCTGTGAACTGCAGGAATATTAAAAAGTCATTTAAGGCCAGTGAAAAAACCAAAGGAAAGAGTTTTTGTTTCATATTCAGCATTACAGTCCAAAGATTTCATTGATGCAACAATCAGGGTTGTTGTGGTTAGAGTGTTTTACTCATTTCAGAAAATAAAGGACAGGTGTAGACAGCTTATTTTCTTTGTAGGGGAGACAACCACTTGTAGCCTAAACTTAGTAAACAATGGTTATTTCCCTTAGACTATTCAATCAAAAGAGCCTAATTTTTCTCTCACACCATCCTTCCTCTTTCTGAGTAACAAACATACTGACTGGACATAATACCAGTAATTTCCCCCAAGTTTTTTATAAACCACTTTAAATTTTGTATTGAAAAGAGTATTGTATATTTAGGGGAAACAAGATCATTTTACAGAAGGTTTACATACGTCTTAATAGAGAAACCTCCATTTTGTGCTCATCAGCCTGGAATTTCATCAACACAATCCTGTGTTTTGAAAACCCTGAATAAGAAATCTTTTTTGAAAACATGATGATGGAGAAAAGAGCAAGCATTTGCAGACAACAAATCGGTTATAGCTAAAAAAAATGATTGGACTTGTCTTTTAAAGGGAAGAAAAGGTTGTGGAAAAAGGAGAACATGCAGGTAACTGAAAAAGATGCTGTTAATTAGCATGCTGTCCGTTTTTGAATGATCATGTTTTCAAAAGCCTTATTGGGGTTGTGAAAACATGGGATTATTTGGTAAGAGGTTTACGAGTAATTTCATATTTCTCTCAAAGATGGCTCGGAGCAGTGCTTCAGAGGAGTATTCATTACCTAAGGACGATGGTCAATCGGCTGGACATGTCCGAGAAAAAGCGACAGATGCAGACAACAACTGCTCGACAAAAGCTCAAAGCTCTCAGACAGAGGTCGGAGGATGTGGTGAAAAAACTGTATGTGGAAGCTGAGCAGGCTGTAGATACAGTATGCACACAGGTAAATATCATATTAGATCTAGGGCCATGTTCATAAATGTATAAAATTCAACTATGATTTTATCTGTTTGTTTTTGGTTTAACCCAGTTTTAACGACCATGAGAAAGATGGCTTTTGAAAATATTGTGGGAAAAGGAGAAAATGCTGGTAACCACATTTTGTCTTTTTACCACAATGATTTCTATCTATTCATTTGAAAAACATTCGAATTGTAGTATGTAGATTCTTTCAATATGGAAAAGTCCAAATTTTTGGTCAAAGGTTAACTCCAGTTTCAGTGTTATTTTTGCCATATTGTGCCAGCCATTGCACCTATCCATGCTCGCTGGGGACTTTAATGGTCACAGTGTTATGTGGGGTTGCAATGACACTAACCAGAGAGGTTTACATTTGGAGAACTTCATTTCGAATAACTCTTTGTCTTTCATGAATGATAACAAATCCAAAACCTACTTGCATCCAACAACTGGATCTTACTCTTCTATTGATTTAACCTTATGCAGCCCAGTCTTACTTCCCGATTTCACCTGGAAAGTGACTGAGGATTTGTGTGGAAGTGATCACTTCCCTATTATCTTTTCATCTACACAACCATCCAGCAGTGTAAGACCGCAGAAATGGAAGCTCTCTAAAGCCAATTGGAACAGATTTGAAACCCTCTGTGAACAGACCATTACACATGACAAGTTTAGAGATTGCGATGATCCAGCAAAACTTTTTACTTCACTGTTAATTGATGCAGCTAAACAGTCTGTCCCTCAGACCTAGACAAATCCAAAACATCCTGACAAGCCATGGTACAATGAAGATTGTAAACAGGCTATCAGAGACAGAAAACAAGCCCTTAGAAAGTTTAACCTCAGACCTACCAAAGAAAATCATAACTTATTCCATATTTCCAGGGCAAAGGCTCGTCATACCATTAGAGAAAGTAAGCGCAAGGCTTGGAGACAATATGTCTCTAAATTAAATAGTAGAACTACTACTAAAAAAACCTGGGACATGATCAGAAAGATCAATGGCAAAGGCAAACCCCCTCTTAGTCACCTTGAAGTTAACAATACTTCGTTGGAATCACCCCAGGATATAGCTGATGCTCTTGCCAACACCTTTTGCAAAAAGTCTTCCTCTGCAAACTATTCTGAAAAGTTTCAGAGGAATAAAACCAGAGAAGAAAAGAAAAAACTTATTTCAATTCTTCTAATTCAGAGCACTATAATAAACTCTTCACCTTTAAAGAATTAAAATCTGCTCTGAATAAAGCTCACGATTCTTCTCCAGGCCAAGATAAAGTTCATTACCAGTTTTTAAAACACTTACCTTTTACTTCTCTCTCTGTTTTACTTGATATTCTTAATGATATCTGGCAGTCCGGTGATTTTCCTTCATCCTGGCGAGAGGCACTAGTCATTCCTATCCCAAAACCTGGCAAGGATGCTAATGACCCACCAACTATCGTCCAATAGCTCTTACTAGTTGTCTCTGCAAGACTCTAGAACGTATGGTCAACGACAGGCTTGTCTGGTTTTTAGAAAAAAACAACCTCATCGTTGATGTACAGAGTGGATTTCGTCGTCAACGTGGCACCATCGATCATCTTGTCCGCTTTGAAACCTTTGTCAGAGAAGCCTTTATTAATAGACAACATGTAGTATCTGTCTTTTTCGACCTTGAAAGCGCTTATGATACGACTTGGAAATACGGAATTCTTAAAGACTTATATGACTTTGGTCTTCGAGGCCGTCTTCCTCTTTTTATCTCAGCCTTCTTGGATGAACGTCTTTTGCGCGTCCGAGTTGGTAATACTGTCTCAGGAACCCGTGAACAGCAGATGGGTGTGCCCCAAGGATGTATTCTCTCTGTTACACTTTTTAGTGTAAAAATAAACAGTATAGTTAAAGCTATCTGTCCTGGTGTAGACTGTTCTCTTTATGTTGATGACTTTGTTATATGCTTCAGATCTTGAAATATGAATATTATTGAGCGACAACTTCAACAGTGTCTCAACAAACTCCAAACGTGGTCTGATGAAAATGGCTTCAAATTTTCAAAGTCCAAAACTAAGTGCATGCACCTATGTAATCTACGTGGTGTTCATCCAGACCCTGAACTGTATTTGGACAAAACTAAAACTGAAGTTGTTTCTGAGTTTAAATTTCTCGGAGTCATCTTCACGGTGTAGGACCGGAAGTGTACAGTGTTTGAGATTGTATGTCACTTGGGAGTCTGTACAGTGGCGAAATGTCACTTGATTCTTGAAAATTGAGTTCATTTTTTATGTTTTACATGTATTATATATACATGTAAAACATAAAAAACGCTAAAAATCCCTGTGATTATTACCCCACTGATTCCAAAATGATAATGGCACTTTTATTTGATTTAATTATTTTGGGGGTTTATTTTTTTCTTTCTCATTTGGTGCTGCATTAAATAGATAAGTTTTAATAAGACTGTGTCATCTGCTCATGGTAGAATTTGACAAAGTGTTGCATAGTAAGCAGCGACTGGTGGGGACAGGATAGGGCTAGGCGGATACGCAGATAGGCCTTGTATATTTCAGTACATGTAGTTTTGACAAATTAGGATATCTGCAATGCCACATTTATATTATCCCTAGTTATGGCCTTAGTAGCAATAAAATGTGGCTGAAAATAATTATTCTGTTTTTGTCCCTATACCACATTTTGACTTCTATTGAAACAACTTTTTACGCCCCTGAAGCTGATATCTTCAAAAGTAGATATGGCTCGTATTTTATGTTGACTTCATATCATCCTATTATGTTTGATGCCGCTGAAAAAAGCATATTTTTACTTTGCTATAAGTATGCGTCATGTGTAGGCCTAACTTGTACTGAAGTTAGGTAAGTCTAAAATATTTTGACTTTGGACAAGTCCAACGTTTTGTCGTGTGGTAAAGAGTTGAAGCGTTGACACGAAGCATTCTTGTACTAGACAAATCACATCATGAGCACGACGTAATTGATAATTTACCATTAACTGCCTTTGGTAAAAAACTGACAACTTCCTTTTTTGAAGAATTGTCATTCCATATTCACAGGGTATATTCTAGACGTGTAGGCATATCCAATTTATGGATAACATACTATAATTTTTTACCACACACAGTCAATACAGTCTACAGTCAATGACACAAACAAGTTGGCTTCTTTACAAAAGAAGCCAGGAGAAGTCAGCATCAATCTTTTCAAATACTTTATTGGCTTTTAATATCAATATATTTTGGTATATGTAAACAAACAAGCAAAAAAGCCGCCGCGTAGAAGCATCTTATGCTTTACATGATGGTCATTTGACCTTCTTCCTGCATGGGCAAGTTGCATGATCTTGTCCAGCGGTCTTCTTTCTCTCTTTTTTATTAAACAAAATTCTTCTTATTTTTTCTTCTGCCTAGATATATTTGCTTAATGAAAAATTACAATTACTATAGAGGTCATTTGCAACCATGGCAAATATAATATAACAAATCTTTACTAAAATTAGTCATATAAAAATAAACCTCGTCTATTTCGTGTTTCGGTTTTTTGATTTCGCTTTATTTACAAAACCATGACGAAACAGACTGTGTATTAGAACAATTTCCCAAGAAAAATGGATTTAATCAGCAAATTCTGCAGCAGTCTGCATTTTAAACTCACCACTACTGGAGAGGTCTGATGATCTGATAACACACGTTATTTAATATTGGGATACTGTCGCGTGACACCATTTCTTACCTTAAATTCCGATTAATTAGCGTCATATTACTAACAGAATCTTACACCAAGGTCATTTTTTTTTTAAATTTATGAAACTCGCCAAAGGCTCGCTTCATGAGTTTCATATGTATGAATTGAGCACTCGTGTAAAATCCTTTATTTTCTGATGTTCATCTAAGTTTGAACGACATTGGGTCGCGTGCAAAGTTTAGTTTTAGTTTAGTTTAAACATATTTATTTTACACTGATTGAGAAACAAGTTCTTAAAACTTAAACTAATCTCTCTCGATTCTGCTTCCTGGGAACTACACCAGTACTCGCGCCGAATGTGTGGGCCAATGAAAAATCCCAAAGTTGACATCCACTCCCGGGTATCGATCTCAGGACCTTTAGGTTATAAGGCCAACGCTCTACCTCACGACCACGGACACCACCAAAGTAAATGCAGCCCAAGGGGCTTCGTGTATTCTTTGCTAGCGACCCGGTGTCGCTCATTCTTCGATAAAAATCTAGGCCCAGTTGTTTAAAGCATCGTTACCTTAATGAGTTTTGTTTTAGTTTCAGTTGGCTTACTGTTTGAGGGAAACCTATATCAAATACCCTGATATGCTATGCTGAAAAGAAAAAGCTCCTCGAATTTTTTTCAGCCCAGATATCACAGTATATGTGTATAAATTTCACATTTCGTTGACAAACAACGTCATGGTTCTACGTTTAAATCACAGAAAAAGTTGAAAGATTTGTTTGTTTGAGCAGCTTAACATCGTGAACTCTGTCAAAGTGAAATTAGATTTTCGGGATCAATTGTTTATACTGGCCAAAATTTACGTAAGGTGATACCGCGTGACCCGATCGATGTATTCAAACCAGTATGTTCTGAAGGATTACATAAAGCATTTTATTCGTTGTGCTTGTGGCTTTTGTGTTGTTTGTGGCAATGGATTTTTCATTATTTTTTTTTAGCTCACCTGAGCACGAAGTGCTCAAGATGAGCTTTTGTGATCGTGCTATGTCTGTCGTCCGTCGTCTGTCGTCCAGGCGTCAACATTTACCTTGTTTGCACTCTATAGACCACAGTGTCAGGTAGTCATAAAACTTGGTCGGATTGTTTGTTTCGATGATATCGCGGACAAGTTCGAAATTGTGGGCTAAACATTTAAAGAAGCTTGTGTGCACCCTTTAGACCACTTTTCTCAGCCCGATACGCTTGAAACTTGATCAGGATGTTTGTCTTGTTAATATCTTGGAAAAGTTGGAAAACGGGTCGTGTCACTCTGTCAGTTACTCATAAAACTTGGACAGATTGTTTGTCATGATGATATCTTGGACAAGTTTAGTTTGGGTCACGCCAAGTCAAAAAGTAGGTCATAGGGCTAAAGCCTATAAAATCCTTTTGTGCACTCTTTCTGAGGCCACATTTTCGGCCTGGGGCTGTTAAAGATATGTCAGAATATCAGTCTTGATGATAGCAAAGACAATCACGAACTTGGATATTGCGGGGTCAAAAAGTAGCTCACAGGGCTAAATCTTAGAAAAACCTTGTTTGTAGTCTACAGGGCACAATGTCAGCCTCGTACTCATGAAACTTGGTCAGAATATTTGTCTTGATAATATGTAAGATATCTTTGAAATTGAAAGTAGGTCACCGAGTCAAACCTAACAAAAACACTGTCTGCACTCTAGAGGCCACATTTTCAGCCTGATATTCATTGAACCTATTTAGAATGTTTATCTATGATATCTATGATGTAGAAAACGGTGCTAAATAATCAATCAGTTAGGTGTTGTCATGCATAAACAAAGCTTTGCGATCTATATCAAAGCGCGCTTTTATTTAGCAGGGTACAGGACGGTATTAGACAGTTACAGAACTTGAAGCTTGCTCCTATTTCCTTGGTACATTATCTTACTGGGATTTTCAGTGTCTAATAAAGTAATCAAATATTATAGCAAGTACAACCAACATTTCAGGGAGCATCTGTCAAATCAATCTACTTTAAAGTAGGTCAAACAAGTCAGAGTCTCATATCACTTCAAATAAACAACTTTCTGTCGAATTTCCCTATTCATTCTTCGTAATAAAAGACATGCTCTTCAAGTCACTGTACAAAATAAAATATTGCAGATCTCAAGCGACTGTACAACAGCTTATCAAGTGACTGTACAAATTCCTTTTGTCGACATGCCATTTTAAACGAACGATTATGAGGATTGTAGTCGATTTTGTCACCAAACCTTTACATGTTTTCAAAAAAAAGTGAATAAAGAAAATATCTATACATTTTCCGTTCAGCAAAAAAGCTTTTAAGGATGGTTAATCAAACAAAATACCTTGTTGTTTTGAGGCAAACTCATCTGTATTTTACTATGGTTACATGATCAAGGCATCCCCATTCCTCCAAGAAAGATTTACAGAGCACATGGGTGTTCCTGATATGGTCTATAATTAACAAACAAAAAACTGGATATGAAGGTTTTATAATATCTATCAAAATAAATGAAAAATCACCAGCTTGACTTACCGTGTCATAGCAGTTTACAATGACCAAGTGACATTTCGCCACTGTACAGACTCCCAAGTGACATACAATCTCAAACACTGTACACTTCCGGTCCTACACTGTGATCTTTGACAGAAAGCTTTCATTCCTTCCTCATATCACTGCACTTAAAAAGAAGTGCAAGAAGGCTCTTAACCTTTTAAAGGTAGTGGCCCATTCTGAATGGGGAGCAGACCGTAAAGTCCTCTTGCGGCTTTATCGGTCTTTAGTTCGCTCCAAATTAGACTATGGATCTATTGTATATGGATCTGCTCGTAAATCTTACCTCAAAATTCTGGATTCTGTACACCATGATGGTCTGAGTCTAGTACTTGGAGCTTTTAGAACCTCTCCCGTCAATAGTCTCTATGTTGAGGCTAATGAACCTTCTCTTTCTTACAGGAGGGAAAAACTCTCACTTCAATATCTTTTAAAACTGAAGTCAAATCGTTTTAGCCCAACTCATAAAGTTGTTTTTAAACCTCAATATAAACGTCTTTTTGAAAGGAAACCAAATGTTATTCCCCCATTTGGTATCCGCATGGAGTCCATTGTAGATAACCTTGGCATAGACACCGAGTCTATTGCCGACTATAAAATCTCTGAAATCCGTCCATGGACTTCAAACAGTGCAGAATTCAGATTTGACCTTGCATCTGACAAAAAGTCTGTCATGGATAGAACTGTGTTTCATGCTAGATACAATGAGATAAAGGAGCATTATTTTTGCTTCAAACCAATCTATACAGATGGATCTAAAGAGGGAAATTCTGTAGCAGCTGCCGCTGTTCATGGAGAAAGGACCTTAAAGAGCCGCCTTCCAAACAACTCCTCTATCTTCTCTGCTGAAATTAAAGCAATTGACCTTGCCCTTAATCTAGCTGAACATTCTAATTCCAACCGTTTCATTATCTTTTCGGACTCTTTGTCAACATTACAGGCCCTCTCAAATCAATGACTTGAGAATCCCTTAATCTGTGGTCTACTTGAAAGGATCTCACAAATTTCTTCTATGAACAGATTGGTGTTCTGCTGGCTTCCAAGTCATGTAGGCATCAAAGGCAATGAAAATGCCAATAGGTCTGCCAAATCTACACTTAACCTTCCCATTTCAGATTTAAAAGTTCCACACACTGATTTTAAATCCTCCATTTTAAAGCATATCCAATCTTCTTGGCAATCCCAGTGGGATGCTGATGTTTTCAATAAACTGTATTCAGTTAAACCTTCCCTTGGTGAATGGTACCCCGTTTACAGGTCTGTTCGTCAAGAAGAAGTGATAATTGCATGACTTCGAATTGGCCATTCACGCATCACACATTCCTGGCTCTTGACCAGAGATGATGCCCCTGAATGTATTCCATGCAATGCATCCTTTTCTGTAAAACACATTCTACTAGATTGCATTGACTTTCAGCCAGTTCGTACAAAATATTTCAACGTCGATAGTTTAAAAAATCTCTTTGATTCTGTCAGCGTTGAATCTATTATCGCTTTCATAAAGGAGATAGGCATTTACAATAAACTGTGATATTTACTCTTTAGTTTCTTATCCACCTTTTTACATTCTTTTCACATCTTTATATAAGATATCTTGTCAGCTGATTCACAATCTTACCTTTTTTAATCTAAAACTTTTGAGTAGGCAGGGAATGCCCAGCCACTCAATATCATATTTTATGCACATTATAAATGACACATATTCCTTCTTCATTTTAAAAACTTCTTACTATCAATCCAACATTTTTGCATCTCCTTAATGGGAGGATTAGCCCTCTTGGGGACATCTTATCTCATTGGAGACAGGACCTCTTTAGTGGGAGTTTATTTATCCCGTTAGAGGCTCCACACTTTAATTCAAAACTTTGGAGTAGGCAGGGACGCCCAGCCACTCAATGTCAAATGTTTTGCACCTTAAAAATGATAATTTTCTTCATTTAAAGACTTCTTACTATCAATCCAACAATTTGTTAAAAACCTTTTTATCACTTTCTTAACTCTGTTACTTAAAACTTTTGAGATGATAGGGATTGCCCTGTCACTCAATAATGTCCTTTATACATATTAAGATCACACACAATCCTTCTTAACTCAACTCTCTTACTATTATAAATATATTCAAACCTTTTTCAGTTTATAATCCCATTTTTACTATCTTTTAACACAGATATGCGCGCTAAATGACCAAAGCTGTCGATGCGCCATAAAACAACATTCATTCATTCAGTCATTGTACCTATCCATGATTTTGTGGAGTTTCTTTTACCAATATTTTGCACAATACACTTTCTGAGCGACTGATTGCTTTCCTCAATAACATTGGTAGAAAACTGTTCAGAGGTGAGAGAGTAATTAATTCTGTTGGATTGACTGTCATCCATCCCCTGAAAGAATTTAGCTGAGCTAGGATTCAAACTCAAACTTCTGGATTAGAAGCCTTGCACAACACCAGCTGAGCTGGTGGGCTTAACTTTCATAAGGCTGACTACCAAGACTACCATCTGATTAGCTTGCTTAACTCTTTACCAAATGACAAAATTTTGGACCAGACCAAATTGAAAACATTAATTTGCAGATGACACATTAAATATTGCTAAAATGATGATTTCTGTCTATGACAGGGTAGAAAAGATTGTGGGAAATTTAAACCAGTCCAGATTCAAAGAAATTGCAGACAACAACTTGTATGTGGATTAACCCTTTCCCAAACAAGCCCTGGTTTTCACGTGTCTGCAGTACAAGTCTTTTGAAAACACTGTGGGAAAAGGAGAAATTGCTCGTAACGAGCAATTTCTCCATTTCCCCCAGTGTTTTCTACCCCTTTTTGAGAACTTCCTGCCATTTTCATCAAATTTAAAATTGTCGTCTGCAAACTCTTTCAATTTGGACCAGTCCAAAATTTGTCGTTTGGGAAAGGGTTAACTGATGGGATGAGTGTGTAAAATGAAAGAAAACTTGTTGAAAAAGGGGAAAATGCTGGTTACTAGCATTTTCTCCTTTTTTTCACAACGTTTTCAAAAGCCTTCTACCTGAGGGTCGTTAAAATGCAGGTCTGGTAAACAGTTAACCAGAAGGGTTCATCCTTGAATAAAGAGTTAAACCAATATTTACAATGGGTAAAACTTCTGCTAGAGCCTTGTGATGCCTTTGAAATGAAAGGCTATTAAAAACAATGTGACAAATGGTAATCAGCATGAATTAAGATTTAAAGCATGAACAGAAGTGAAGAAATTCCATAATGCTGTTAAAAGTGGTCTGCTGGGAAATGAAAAAAGTCTTCACCACAGGGTTATGGGTGTGGAGCACAAACCTCATTGTAAATGAAAAAATAATTTCAAATTAGTATAACATTTTAATCAAAACATGTTTTACCAATGTTCTGGAACAGCCTCTTGTCGGGAAAAGTCTACACTATTTACAAACATGACAACCGACCTAAACTTAAAGTTTGAGTGAAGTACACTTTTCTCTCTTGATGAAGGCTGTTGGCCTAAATCTTGAAAAAAAGAGTATTTTGATTCATGTGCTATATTGTTTTTTTTAATTCCCCACAGAATTATTTCTCAATGAGCAATTCTAAATCTTTCAGGTCCTAGAATACTTGAAAACTCCACAAGCCAAACAGAAGCTAACCTCTAACTGGGGTCAGAAAGAAGGGGAACTACCTGATATGGACATTGCCTCAGTGTCATGGTCGTGGTGCAAACAACGAATAGAAGCTGCTTTTGAAGATAGATTTGCTGATTTCTTGGCAGACTGGGACAAAGAAGAAAATAACATTCAAAATGTTGAGAAAAAACTTTTTCGTGAAGCCAAATTGAATTTGTGTGAACTGGAAAGCGAGCTAGCAGAGATTGAAAACAAAGTACACGAAAGTGACACAGTTTCTATAGTTTCAGGGACAAATCTGTTGACTTCTTTCTGCCGATCCCTCGATAACTTTGAGAATGATAACCTGCCAGACATGGACTATGGAAATGTTAAATTGTTTCGAAGACTGAAGCAGTTTGTTGGCAAAATGTACAAAAAGAAACAAGATGAGGCCAAACTGTTACAGTTCATGAGAGATCCAGCTGCAATAGCAAAGAAGAGATCAGAAAAACTTTTGGAGATGTTGATTAAAAACAAAGATGATCAACTTGAGGTCTTTGTCAGGGACATGATGCAAAGACCGTTTCATTACATAAGCCATCTTGAAAGTAAAATTCCGAATATGGTGAAATCAAACATGACATTATTAGAAGGATTCGAGAAAGATCTTCTTGAGGATGCAAAGTGTAGATCACAGTATATAGATGTTATGGAGAAGATTGAGAAGATTCGTCGAAACCTAATTGTTTACGGAAAAGATCATTTCTTTGCCAATGACTTTGAGGCAGAAGAGATAGAACTTGTTCGACCGCCCCGAACAGACCGTGTCTCTACCATACGAGATATGTTGAAGTTTCAACACTCTGTTGAGGAATATGAGTACATGAAGATACCTTATGGTCTTTGGCACACAGGTTAGAAAGGAAGCCATCATAACTCTAAACCCTTTACCAGATCACAAATTTATGACTTGTCCTTAACTCTATACCAAACAGCAACAATTTAGATTTGTCCAATTTGAAAACATTTGCAGACGACAAATAAATTGTGGCTCAAATCATAAAATATGTCTTCGGAAAATTAGAAAATACTGTGAGAAAATGCTGGTTACCAGTATTTTCTCCTGTTCCTACAATGTTTTCAAAAGCCTTCTACCTCGGGGTTGTGAAACTTCGTAATTGTGTGGTGAAGGGTTAAAGAAGGCAATTGTAGACAGGTCAGATGTTCTTTAATTGACAGGAGTTGCTTTTGAAAAGGTAGAAAACATTATGGCCAAAAAGAGAAAATGCTGCATGGTTACTTACTCCAAAAATAAATACACAGCAGATGGTTTACACATGCAGTGTTATCCACATAATTGAATATTTAATACATGAAACATTTTGGAAGGGTTCAACTCTTTACCAGACCACAAATTCTAGACTGGTCCATATGTAAAGCATCTGCATATTACTGGTACATGCAGTCTGGTCTTGATCTATACTGTCTACAAAATAAACGTAAACCTTTAGCAGCCTAAAAGTAAATTATATTTTACATTACGTACTGTATAGTATATAGAGGATAATTGTTCGTTTCGATGTTTGATCAAAATTTCTTTCATTGAGTGAAAAGCGAATGCTATATTTTCACAAGTGGCAAAGTCACTTAAAATGAATATATACTGTAGCCTTTGCTTTTCACGAGATGAAAGAAATTTCGATCATTCACTGAAACAATCAATCATCCAGTTTCTTTTATGCTCTTTACTTTAACCTTTCTTTTTACATCTAATGTTTGCTCATCATGAAAAATATGTGCGTTTTTGAAGAGAAATAGATCTATTAAATATATAGTCGGATATGGACTAGCAGTGATAATGACGCCATGAGTGATGTTGACTATGTCATAAAACATGATGTTCACCCACTAATTTTGAATTCATTCATGTTCTGTAAATATTGTGGCATGTCAAAAATAAAAGTTATAACATTCACTGGTGAATTATAACATTCACCGGTGAATTATAAGGATATAATTCACTCTTAGATTTCTATAAACTACTGAAAAGCATAAAATAAAAAGCTTTTCTTGTTCATACTTCAGTTCAACTTGGAAAAATTCACAGGGGAAGTGAAACACAATTACTGGCTGTAAAGATATACTCTTCTAAAACAAAAGTGGAGGATGCATTCGGAGAAGTCTCAAAAATTAGGTAAACAATGAATTTTTTTCATTAATTGCATTGTACTTAACCCAAATTTGAAGCAAAAAATATCCTTATAAAATATGGATAACCAACATGGGTAAAGAGCAGTTTCTTATTTTGCCACAAATTAGAAAATGGCAAGTCAAAAACATGTCTTTCTATGTTCCTAACCAGCAGTTTGTCCTTTTCTGACAATGTTTTCGACCCTTTCTAAGACAAATCCCATCATTTGAGCTACAGGTAATTTGTTGTCTGGGAATGCTGTCAGTGATGCTAAGTCTGAAATTTTGTTGTCTGGTAAAATGTTATTGACTCTTTACCACACCATCCTGTGTTCAACGACCTTGAGAAAGAAAGCTTTGAAACTATTCTGTGAAAAAGAGAAAATGTTGGTATCCAGCATTTTCTCCTTTTCAGTGATATTTTCTCTCCTTTCAAAGAAAAAATCCACTGTTTAAGTCACATTTAAATTAGCA
Organism: Tridacna gigas; assembly: GCA_945859785.2. Classification (NCBI taxonomy): domain Eukaryota; kingdom Metazoa; phylum Mollusca; class Bivalvia; order Cardiida; family Cardiidae; genus Tridacna; species Tridacna gigas. Next base: position 27,365,362 of record OX244036.2, on the reverse strand, counting down.
TCTGCAAATGCTTTGGATGTTGAAAGTACAAAATTTTGTTTAAGGTAAAGATTTAGGGAAAAGACTGGGTCTCTAAAAAAGGTTCACTTTTGATTTTAAATTACTATTAGTGACCTTTGACATAACTTAACTAATATACATGAACAGTGCTCTGGCAAAAGGGGTCTTAATGCACCTCCATGATCCATATTACCCTTCAAGCCATCACATAATTATGGATCCATAATACCCGTTTTTCTTTTAACAACCGACTTAATCATGAGATAGGCTGCTCCTCTGACATGCAGAAAATTGAGCAATAGGGAAAAGGTTTGGCCCAAGTCAGCCTTTGTGGACTGTGCAGGCTAACCTCGGTCGATACTTTTCGCAGATGCATTAAGCCCCCTTTTCACAGAGCATGGCTCACGTTTTTAGGCACAATCTGTTTATTATAATCCAGCAGACGCATGTTTTTTCTGTAACAGATATATAATTTAAAGTGCCATTACACAACATGGATATTCTTTGGCAAGTTGCAATCATTAGATTTTGGAATGGTTAAAATACTGCATTTTTCATCGGATCATAAAAATGTATGGTAACTTTGATTAGAGTTCAGATTGCATGTTCTGTGCAATCTGATCTAGATCTGCATTGTCTTCAAAAGTGTCTTATAGTATGATAGGCACTTTACAGAATTAATTTAGAATAACAGTAGCCTGCAATGTTTTACTTATAGAAGACAACTGCATGATAGCAAAAAGCATCTTCTAATCTTTTACCAAACAGTGCCATGTTTTTATGACCTCGATGAAGAACGAAGGCTTATGAATGTATTGTTGAAAAAGGAGAAAATGCTGGTAACAAGCATTCTGCTCTGTTTTACAGATATTTTCTACCTTATCAAATAAAATCTTTTCATTTCAGTCACATTTTTATAGTTGTCTGCATTATTGATGAGCCTAAAATTTTGTCATGTGGTAAAGATTTAACCCTTTACCACACAATCTCGACTTTAAACGACCCTGAGGAAGAAGCCTTTTGAAAACATTGTGGGAAAAGGAGAAAATGCTGGTAACCAGCATTTTCTCCTTTTCCCACAATGTTTTCTACCCTATCAAAGAAAGATCACATTTTAGCCACGTTGAAATTGTCGTCTGCAAATGCTTTCAGTGTGGATGGGTCTAAAATTTTGTCATGCGGGAAAGAGTTAACAGAGTTTACTTATTGTTTTAGATGGTTTTTACATAGTTTCTGTAAAACCTCATATTTAACTTTTTACCAAACAACAAAATTTTAGACTTGTCAAAATTGAAAGGATTTGCAGACAACTAATTAAATGTAACTTAAGTTGTGAACTTTGTCTTTCATAGAGTGGAAAACATTGAAAAAGGAGAGAAATGCTGGTTACCAACATTTTTTCTTCAGGTATGTTAAAATTTGGGATTGTGTTGTAATGGGTTTAATATAACTAGGTTAAAAAAAAGTTTTTCAAACTCTCAGCATTTTTTCAAAGTTATTGACATTGACCAGTCCACATGATATTTTTTACAAACAGATGTTTGCTCAATAGCGATGTCTGTATCGCAGAATTTTTGGGAATTTACCAACAAAGGGACATTGCTACCCCGGCCCTAATCTATTCTGGTAACCTCATCTCTCTGAAACACTACCGCGAGAGTGTAGACAATTTTGACTATAAATGCGAAGTCAAGATTCAAACTGAGCTCCTGACAGCCTTGCAGTATATCCATTCTAAGGGACTTGTACACATGGAACTGAGAAATACTACTTTAACGGTAGGTACTCTATTTGAAGCAATTTCTCCATTTTCATGTAGGTTGTTTTCAAAGAAAACATCAAGGTATTGTGATAGCCCTCGCGTCATCCTTGTGCAAAAACTTTGACATTATACAATGCCTGTTTTATTACTGAAGATATTTACTTCAAAGTTTGACAAGATGTCAACTATCAAAAGTGGAACCCATACAGCAAGGGCAGGCATTTATCAAAGTATTTTTTCCACAGTTATGCCCCTTATGCTCCTTTTTTTTTTTTGTTTTACTGATGTAGCCTATGGGAGTAAGAAGGTTGCAGGTAACACTCAATTGTAGATGTAAGGGACTAGGTTAACCCTTTACCAAATGATAGAATTTTGGACTAGACCAAGTTGAAAGCATTTGCAGACAACAAATAAATTGTGGCTCAAATGATGATTTCGTTCTTCTAAAGGGTAGAAAACACTGTGGGAAAAGGAAAGAAAACTCGTTACCAGCATTTTCTCCTTTTCCAACAATGTTTTCAGAAGCCTTCTTTTTCAGTGTTGTTGCTTTTTATCCTTTTTCTGCATTGTTTCTACCCTTTTAGACAATTTCTATCCATTCATCCACAGATAATTTGTTGTCTGCAAATACTTTCAAGTTGAACATGTCTTTACCCTTTACCAGACATTAAAATTTTAGACTTGTCCAAATTGAAAGCATTTGCAGACAACAAAGTAGATTTGAAGATTGGTTTTGGAAGAGTAGAAAACATTTTGAAAAAGGAGAAAATGCTGGTTACCGGCATCTTCTATTTCCACAACATTTTCGAAAGCTTTGATTGTGTGGGGAAGGGCTAAATTCTGTCTTTTTGTAAGGAGCTGAAGTGGTCTAAAACCCCACACAAACAAAACCAGATTGCATCAGCTCCAGATACTTTGATTATTTCAGTTGACAGAGGCAGGCGATGTTAAAGTCTCAGGTGCTTGTTCACCTAGAAAGCCAGCATTTCCCAGCTCTGATGATACAAAGTTTAAGGTGGCAGATTTCGTATATCTTGCGCCGGAGGTAGTCAATGGAGCGAACTATCTTGCCCCTGCGGACATGTATTCATTTGCGCTTCTGGTTCTGGAATTACACATGCGCAACTTTGTCGTGTTCCGAGACCAAAGACAGATATCTTTAGCGGACTTCAAAAAGTTAGAGCCTCGAGAGGTTTTGAAGGGAGATATTTATCATATTGCGTACCAGGAAAACTTTCAGCACCAGCTCTCGTTGTGCTTAGATAGAAACGTGAAAACACGACCAGATGCAGCAAAAGTTTACGATGCCCTACAACAGGTCACCAGACTGAGAGTAAGGAAAACAGCATCAGTTGGAAAGATATGGAAGAAAGGCTCATCCAAGCGCTAGTTCATTGAATACTTTTCAAAGAGCCAGATTGACACAATGGACATTTTCAGTAAAACAAGCGAACTATAGTCCAAGCTGTATCAATCCTTTACCATGCAACCTGATGCTCGTGACCCTGCGATAGAAGTCTTTTAAAAACATTGCTAGAAAAGGAGAAAATGTTGATAACCAGCATTTTCTCCTTTTCCCACACTGTTTTTCAAGTTTTCAAAGACAAATCCCATCGTATGAGAGTAGATACATGAGATACTCAAAGAACTTGCCAATTTTACCAAAAACATCAGAAACCTTTACCCATGATCACTTGCATGCAACTATATTTGCCTTACAGTGGAATACTTTACAACATTATGGACAATGGAGAAATTTATCAAAAAAACATAATTTTCCCTTTTGCTGTAGTGTTTACACATGCATTTTTGTAAACAGTACATGCAGAATACCATAGCTTTACAGGGATATTTTCAATGTTGTGTGCTGCAAATTTATTTCAGGAGGTATATAGTAAACGTTTAACTGTTTACTAAAATATCATTAGTTTTAACGTCCTTTAGAAAGCTGGCCTTTGAAAACTTTGTGGGAATAGGAGAAAATACTGGTAACCAGCCTTTCTCCTTATCCCACAATGCTTTCTACCCTATCAAAGACAAACCTCACCATTTGAACCACTCTTGTTGTCCGCAACTGCTTTAGATTTGGAAGAGTCTGCCATTTTATTGTGAGACTATAGTTTGTTACCGGTATATAAAAGTCAGTGTTATAAGAATATCACAATGTATTATGGTAAAAGTATTTCAAGAGTGCCAAATAAAAAAAATCAAGATTTTTTAACACTTGAATGTAATACTACAATTTTCACATATTTCTTATGCTATATTTGGTTGTTGTTGTTGTAGAGATTTATACTACTAGACTTGAAATTTGCTAAGGATCACTTTTTCCAAGGTTTGTAACTTTTAAACTCATTACTAGATGAATATTTCAGAGTGGTCTAAATTGAAAGCAGTTGCAGACTATGAATCACGTATAGCTCTTATTATGGGATATGCCTTTTCAAGGGTAGAAAACTTTGTTGGAAAAGTAGAAAATGATGATTACCAGCATTTCTACTTTATCAATGTTTTCTACCCTTTCACTGACAAATACAATAATTTCAGCCAAGTTTAAGACAGAGTTAATAACAATTAACCCAGAGGATGCTAAGCATGAATCACTAACCGTTTGTGGACAGCATAGATCAAGATCAGCAGACTGCACAGAATGTGCAGTCTGATCTTGGATCTACACTGTCTAATAAGGAGATATCTCTCCTCCAAAAATACACTTAAACTGGGAAAATTTGGATTTTTACTATCGCTTTGAAAGTTTCATTTCTTTCATTTCGCAGGATAAGGGTTTTAAAAAATCTCTTGTTCCTGTGAGCTCTAGACTGAGCCCTGTATTAATGTAACATGTATTTTCAGCTCAATTATTCTAAGAGTAATACACAGCATAATAGTAACTTTGTTGTTGGCATTAACAATTATTTGTCCCAGCCATAACTATAAAGAAGGATAGAAAGCTCCGTGTGTTTAGTCTCCAAGGCAATGAAAGTCCTGTTATTGAATCTGCATCTTCTGATGTGTTACAGGAAAGTTGATTTAGGGATTTGTTTCATTCGAATATGTTATTTTCAAATAAAGTTTTGAATACAATATGAATTGTAGAGCAGACTAGCATGCAACATCTCTTGTTATGTAAGATCAACTATTAACCTTTTACCGCACAATGCCACCTTTTAATGACCCTGGGAAGCAAACTTTTTGAAAACATTGTGGGAAAAGGAAAAATGCTGGTAACCAGCATTTTCTCCTTTTCACACAATCTTTTCTACCCTATGAAAGAAAAATTGCACCATTTGAGCCAAAATGAAATTGTTGTCTCCAGGTGCTTTCAATTTGGACAAGGCTAAAACTTTGTCATCCGGTAAAGGGTTAAATCATCATGGAAAACCTCTTGAAAAATGAAGAAACTGCTGAAATGGGCCATTTCTTCAGTTTTCTGCGATATTTTCTATTGTTTCATGCTATGTATTGCAGGTTTTTGTATAGTGTGTCTGACAAAGAAAAATTTTAGATCAAGATCTAGCCAACAAAGGTAGAATAAGGTAATGCAACTTTTATTTCATAAACCAGGGTTCAGTGCTCATAAAATTTTTTTTCATGCTCTACTTTGCTGAGCTTGAAATTTAAAAAAAAACGTATAAATATAAATGTATTTACCGACAGATAAACCTTATTGAGTAACTTCTGAACTTTCAAGCTTTCCTTTGTTTCTGGCATCTAAATCGGTCTTTATTTCAAATTTTTTCATACTGTCTTAAGCATACATGAGATTTGACACTTACCACACAATGCCACCTTTTAACAACCCTGATGAAGATGGCTTTTGAAAACATTGTGGGAAAAGGAGAAAATGCTGGTAACTAGCATTTTCTCCTTTTCCCACAATGTTTTCTGTCCTTCTAAAAACAGATTGTAATGTTTTAGTCATATCCTATTTTGTCGTCTGCAGATGGTTTTGATTTGGAAATGTCTGAAATATTTCCGAGTGGTAAAGGGTTAAACATTGAGCATGGACTTAGTTGAGCATGGACTCAAATTTTATAAGCAAAGATACTATTCATGTTCAACTAAGTTCCTGCTCAAACTGAAAGTCTCATGAAAACTTCAAAAAGAACAAAACTGAAATCAGGACGGAATGAGTTGAATGGTGTTTTACGGTTTCAACATTATTTCATATCATGGCAACGTCTCATTTATTCATGTGTTGTCCTGGGTTTCATCAATACTAGGCCGGGGCTCTTAGCTGTCTGCCATTTTCAGATTATCATATAAAAGTTAAAGTAACACAGTAACTAAATTACAGTATTTTACTTGAGTAAGTCATAACCCAAATATTTACAAACACGAGGGAATAGAAATGTAAGAAATTATGATCCAATCCACATAATTTATACAACATTAACCCTTTACCAAACAAACCTGACCTAACTGACCCTGAAAAAGATCACTTTTGAAAACGTTGTACGAGAAAGAGAAAATGCTGGCAACCAGTATTTTCTTCTTCCACGATGTTTTCTATTCTTTCAAAGACAAATTCCGTATGAGATACATGCAATCTGTACACTGCAAATGCTTTCCAATTGGGCAAGTCTATGATTTTGCTGTTTGGTAAAGGGTTGAACAATAAATTAGGTAAACAGTATTAACCCTTGTGCTACCAATAACTTAAATGCACCCACAACAAACTTATAAAAGAATTGTCGCAAACTGCTCAAAATAAGCAGTTTCTCACATGAGCAGTGCAAATTTTACAGTCAACACATATTCAACTTAAGAGTAGGCTATGTCTACATATTCTGATAAAAAATTGCCCAATCTTTCAATTACATGTATTAAAATCTAGCATATTTGCAAAGCTTTCAACAGATAGAATCAGAACAAAGTGAAGATATGATTATAAGAGAGATGTGCTAGCCTATAAACTGAGATTGTGTCAGTAATTATTAAAACCTTTATGGGACAAAATTCATTGAATGAAGAAACCATTATCCAATGAGAAATATCTACAACTGAATGGTTTTGAATCTTGAAAATTTTGAAAACATTGTGACAAAAGAAAAATACTTCTCAGAAAGAGGAATTCAATCCATTAGAAAGGTGTTTGCCATGCTCTTTCACTTCATTCACTCTACTTTAACATCATCAATGTGAAGGAAGGCATTTAATGTCAACAGTTATAATATACCAATTATTAGAAATGAATGATCAGTAAAAGTTAACATAGTATGAAGGCAAGCACATAACAAGAAGGTCATATTCACCACAAGTTTAACTCTAAATCTAAAATTCTTAAGCAAGCCACCTGATTGGCTGAGATGTTCTGTCTCAGCCAATCAGATGGCTTGTCCATGAATTTATAAACAGAGCAGCATTTAGAAATGTTGGTAAATTTTGTTCCAGGGGCCTTCTCTTCGAAGTAAAAGTACATGTATACGACTCGTAAACCAAGCAATCCTGTGTTTATATGATCCTCAGTAAAACAGCTTTTGAAAACATTGTGGGAAAAGGAGAAAAGCTGGCAACTAGCTTTTTCACCTTTTCTCACAATGTTTTCTAGCCTTTTGCATGCAAATCAACCCTGCATACCCCATTTGTCATCAGCAATTGCTTTTAATATGGATGAGTTTTCTTGTTGTCTGGTAGAGAGTTAAATGTTAATACAATAACATACAGTAAGTATGTATCTACATGAGCAAAGTTCACAAGGGACTATAGAACAAAGTTTAGAACAGTAAAAGATTAGACTTTAACAAAACTACACCATATGTAGGCCTGCTATTAACCCTTAAAGTGCCTTTCACAACTATAGTTGCCTTTGCACCAATGTAGACCAATATCAGGCTGCACAAAATGTCTACAGTGTCCACTTCACTGAAACACTTTAGGACAAGCAACCTTGAAATTGTGTTTTTTGTTTGGTCTTATTTCTAGACTGAAAACGTATTTTGGGTTTATTTGGCGCTTTAAGGGTTAAGATCCAAGATGTTAGTGTATGAGAGTAGAAGGTGTGTGCACTATGAGGGCACAGCATGGCACAGCTGTTTATGAGCTTGAGTTTAATTATTTTAATTAAGTTAAATGAACTTACAAGCTGAATGTGATTTCAAATATTTTTGGAGGGTGAAAAATATCTCCTTATTGGACAGTGTAGATCCAAGATCAGACTGCACCTTCTGTGCAGTCTGATTTTGATCTACATTGTTCACAAAAGGTCAGCAAGTCAAGCTTAACTGCTTACGGGTTAACTCCAGTGTCTTGGATTTATTTCTTACCAAGCCATATGGGGGAAAAGTGTTCTGTGTAGGTATAGGATTTGTAATCCAGTGGTGCCGGTTTCAATCTTCACCCAAAGCATTGGGTTGTGGGAGTGTCCTTGGGCAAGGGACTTAAGAGCTCCAGTATAGCATTGGTAAATCTCTAGGTTTACTGTCATGGTGACATGATTGAAGTAATGTTGAAAAAGGCATAAAAACACCATTTGATTAGAAAACCATCGGAAGATTGCCAGAACAAACATTACTTTTACTTTCTAAGTCAATATTGAGGTTTTCCCAACATGTCCTTTTGACCAAATGATAAGACGATACATTCAAATGTGTTCCCACTGGTTGGCATGATCAAGAAATTGACAAAAAAAATTATGCTATCAAAATATCCCACTATTTAGACTGAAAGAAATCATCACACACTTGCAAAATAATTAAAGCTAAATAACAGAAGCATAAATAAAATCTCCCACTACCGTAGATTTCCACCATTGAGGAAGAAGGCCTTCCAGCTTTACCAAACGACAAACTTTTAAACTGGTCAATACTGAGAGCATTAGCAGACGACAAATTAAATGTGGCTAAAATAATGAAATTTCCTCTGAAAGGCAAAAAAACATTGTGGGATGAGGAGAAAGTTATGGTAACCGACAATTTTTATCCAATGTTCAACAATTTTCCAGAATTTCCACAATATTTTCAAGTCTTTTCTGTCGGTGTCATTAAAACTTGGAATTGTGTGGTAAAGGGTTAAAAAAAAACACTGTAGAAAATGAAGAAATTGCTTGTGCCCGGTTGTCTGTTGTCCCAAAATACTTGAGCCATGCTCTGTGAATAGAGGGTTTAATGCATTTGCAAAAAGTAGCGACCTAGGTCAGCTGACCTGGGTTTACAGTTTAAGCGATTGGTCAACTTTCTGCATGCCAAAGGACCAATCTCATGATTCATTCAGTTGTTAAACAAAATGGATTTTATGGATCCATAATTTTGTGTTGACTCGCTTGGTACATACATCGTGGAGTTTCATTAGAATCCGTTTTTGTCAAAGCATGGTGCATTTCTAACCTTTCAAATCCCATGAACTCTTTACCCAACGACAAAATTTTAGGCCAATCAAATTGAAAGCTTTTTGCAGACAACAAAATAAATGTTACTCAAACATTGAAATTTGTTTCGGGAAGAGTAGAAAACATTGTGGGAAAAGGAGAAAATGCTGGTTACCAGCATTTTCTCCTTTTCCTCAATGTTTTCAAAAGGCCTTTTCCTCAGGGTCGTTAAAGTCGGGATTGTATGGTAAAGGGTTAAAAAAGCCATGTTGATTTGTAGTCTGCAAATGCTTTCAATATGTAAGAGTCCTTTTTTTTTTCCCTCTGGTATAACGGGAAGTAAAAGAGGCTGAAATAAAACCTCCCAATACCACAAGTTTTAATTAAGATCATCCACAACAATTAATTTCTTCGATCACTGAGCAATCGCAAAATATGTAAGAACAGATTTATGATGTCTAGGTATAGGTTGATGGCCGCCATGATGTATTCTTCCGGCGAAAGTTTGGTCATCATCATGTGGGTGTCAAAGATGATAAATAGTGCAAATAGAATGGCACCTCCAATAGCAATGGCTTTGTCAACCATTTCCAAGGGGAAAAACAACTGAAATAAAACAAAAAAAAATTGTTAGCTTATAAACATGCACATGTGGATATTTTCAATATAAAATATATGTAATTCTGGAAAATTTATTCATTAAGTCTTAACTCTTCACCAAACAACAATATTTCAGAATGGTCCAAATTTCAAAGCATTTGCAGACGACAAATGTGGCTAAAATGATTGTATTTGTTTCTGAAAGGTTAGAAAACATTGTGAAAAAAAGAGAAAATGTTGGTTACCAGCATGTTCTCCTTTTCCAACAATGTTTTCAAAAGGTTTCTTTCTCAGGGTTGTTAAAAGTTGGGATTGTGTGGTAAAGGATTAAAGCAAAATTGTGGTAGATAACTGGAAAACTTATACAGTCCATGTAAAATAAGGATAACAAACTTGATTTTAGATTTAAGACACAATTACATATAAAAGCATAGTGATAAGAACATAAATGCTCATTTTGAACTATTGTTGCAGGTGTTATAATGTTTTCAAAATCTGTCTGCTACTAGACACAACCACTAGTCTGCAGGTGGTAAATTGTTAAGAGAAGCAAGTAAGTAAAAGTATCAACATAATGGTACCAGAAGAATAAGAAACTGAATCATTTCTGATAAACCATGAAAGTCTGCATATCAAAATCACATGAAAATTGGCACTTACATGATCTAATATACAAATTAAATGAAATTTGTAGGTACCTGTTTACCAAACAATCCCCTTTTTTTAAATGACCCCGAGAAAGAAGGCTTTTGCAAACATTGTTGGGAAAACAGAAAAACCTATTCCTGCAATGTTTAGTCTTGTTAAAGACAAATTCCACCATTTTAGCCACACTTGACTTAGATCCAGCATTTTCAGATGTTTTCAATCAAGGGAAATGCAAAATCTTGTAGTCTGGAAAAGAGTTAGATGGGCTCAAACCAGGACCCTTCTTGTCATATCATATCTCAATCTATAATAACTATTACTGTCAATACTTGTACATAATTCTTCCCACTGTGTATGATGACAAAGAGACAAGAGACTCACTTGCATCAGTCCAGCCAAAAGTAGAACCCACAAGCAAGCAAACAGTCTGAAAAAGATAAATAATATGAGGAAAAAATAACACCAGAGGCACACATAAGCATTTTCAGCTTCAAAGATTACTACCCCTCAAGCTCTTCACAAAAACCTATGTTACGTGTATAAATTAGAATTGTCTGATCTTGACAATCCTGGTCAGTACAAACAACATAGATTTTAGTATATATAGATGAAAAAAGTGATTAACACAGAAGCCGTAGTATTAAACATGAATCCAATGACTGTCAATATTTTACAAGGATATTATTTAAGTTTGCCGCAGTTTTTGTTCAGAAGATAAGGGCAGTGACTTAAGGCAAATTAGATTTTTAAAAAAGTTGGACATATCAAATGTTGCGCTGCAACATTAGTGTCTTAACCTTTTACCACACAATTCCAAGTTTTAAGTTTTAGCAACCTCGAGGAAGAAGACTTCTGAAAGCTTTCTAAGAAAAGGAGAAAATGCTGGTAACCAATATTTTCTCCTTTTCCCACAATTCAGCTTGGTAAAAGTTGAAACATATGACACATACCCCGCACCCCAGGAGCTGAAGTCTCTCTTACTCTGTAGTGTGTAGACTGTGAGGGCGGCAGTGACACCCAAGGTCAAAACAAAAGCTTCAAGGACAACCACTTTCTCATAGAATGTCACTGAAAAAAGCACAAAAAAGAAATGCCAACATGTATAGAACAGTTTATACATAGCTATATAATTACAACTGCCCTTTTTGAAAACAATTTGAGGAAAGTAGCAATTGATTGTTACAAGTAACTTCTCCTTTTCCTACAGTATTTTTCATTTCACTCAGTGATCACATTTTCCTTTTCTTTGAACGTAGACAAAAAAAAAAAAAAAAAAAACAGGTCTTTTAATAACCCTTGAGAAAAAGGCTTTTTAAAGCATTGTGAGAAAAGGCAAAAATACTAGTGATCAGCAATTTCTCCCATTTCCACAATGTTTTCTACCATTCAAACGACGAACTTCATTATTTGAGCGACTTCCAATACTTTTTTTAACATCTTAATTATAAGTTTTCCATATCAAGATACCCACTAATTCTCAACCTTTTTCCTTTCACTATCTTTTACTGCATACCAATCTTTTAAAGCTCAAAAAAACACCCAAACAGCAACCTTTCATGCTCATAATCTGTTCATTTCCACATCACCTGTCAAACACTCTATATGACATTGGCTGTTGATTTGCCAAGAAAGAGCATTAATTCATTCCAAGCTTTCAGCAGAAAATTTGTTTCAGGAGGAAAACTTTTAAAAGAAAGAATTATCTGAAATTTCAGGAGGAAAATACCTACCTATAACTCCGACTGAATAGGCTTCCATGATTGTCTGAAATAGAAATAAAACATGTTTGGATTGCAACTCTTGGAATTCATGAAATATTCATGGCTCAGTTTGTTTCATTTAAAAGATGCATTGAATAACCTCTTTAGACTTGTGCAAGGCTTATGGATATTAACTGCAATAAAAAGAAAATGAAAATTTCAAGCCAACAGACCCCACCCCCTCCCCCACATTTTTTTTTTTTTATAGCCAGAGAAACCCTGCTGTATAGGAGAGTGTAGACCCAAGATCAGAAATTGTCATACGGGCAACACCTGTCATCTGCAAATGTTTCAATGTGGAAGAGTAAAAAAAATTGTTACCTGATAGAGAATTAACTATTTAACACACAATCCTGAGTTTTAACGACCCAGACAGAGAAGGCTTTTGAAAACATTGTGGGAAAAGGAGAAAATGCTGGTAACCATCATTTTCTCCTTTTCCCAGTATTTTTCCTATCCTGTTAGAGAACTTAAGCTTGTTGGTACTGATTTTGAATTTGTCTTCTGCAGATGTTTTGAATTTGGAAGGGTCTAAACCTTGCTGTTTGGGAAAGGGTTAAAATGTCAGATAACATGAACTTGGCGTGTTGGCTAAGGTAACTTTTAGGCTGGTAATAAAATGGAAAACAGGATTTCCATCAGCAGGAAAGACCAAAACTTTTCATGTGTTGCAAAGCAAAAGTTAGAAATACATTCATAGTATATGTATTGGATGATGTAGATCAATATCAGACTGTACAATACCCTTTCATGTTGGCCCTCATGTGAAAAGAGCTCATTGGGTCCATCTCCGTGTTTTCAATAAAGTAAATTACTGTAAATCATTTAACTTACAAATGCTCCCAACAGGATGTAGTTGGTTGGTGTTTCCTGGCGTTTCAAGATGAGGGGGAAAAGAGTTCCCAAAGTTCCGAAAAGAGCAACAAACATCAGCCAGTTACTGAATTAATAAAAATGAATTAAAGTTAGTTAAAAAGTTTAAGATGTCATTTTAAGACTCAAGAAAACATGTACACATTTTCAACTGTTAATTGGTAATGGTTGGAAGCGTCTATTAGTCTTATAACGTTCTTATATCAACATTTCCAATTAAAACTTGTGCATGTAGTCAAATAAATAAATTTGAATGCTACAAATAAAATTCAAATTCCCAGACAGTTTGTTCATTGTTAAACAAAATTAGCAGACTGTGCATATCTAAAATCAGACTACATATATTGTGTTGCTTTAATTTCTTGTTATATGTAGTCTGCACAGTTTACTACCCTTTGTTCTGTAGCTGTTGCATGTATTGATGAAGAAGTGACAAAATTATTATGTACAAAATGAAGATGTGTGATTTTCAAAACGAAGTCTTGGTTATGTAAGTAATGAGTAGATTAAATTCAAACAAGCTTCAAGTGAATAAAATGTACATATTTAGTCAGTTAAAAAAGACATTAAAAATTGTGCTGTGGTCAAACTATTTCATAAAGGCATCAACAGTGTTGTTCCAAGATCAGAATACATGTTGTGTGCAGTCACATCTTGATCAATGCTATCTACAAAACAACAAATGTGACAGGCTCCCAAAAGGTTAAAATAGACATACTTCTGCTGCACATAGCTCTTCAGCCCTTCATGCATCATGAAAAGGAACCCAACTGCAGTTGTAACAGCCAGCTGCGTTGTGAGTATTCCATAGACCTTTCTCAGGAATCCTGAATATTTAGAAAAAAATAAATTACTGAAAAGACTCTGTTTATCTAAAAGAATTGGTATCAAACTTAATCAAGTTTTCTTGTAACCAAGAGAAACATATAGGGACCCATGTCAGACTCAAACTCTTGACCCCTTGCCATGACAGTGTTCTATCAACTGAGCTACCAGACCATTTCCAATCCTGTTTTTGTCTTAAGACTTCACTATGTGATCCAATGATTTAACAACCCTGGTGAAGATGGCTTTTGAAAACATTGTGGGAAGAGGAGAACATACAGATACCAGCATGTTTTCCACTTCCCACAATGTTTATTACCCTTTCAATGTGGAAGAAAGCCTTTTCTTGAACCACCGTTCATATGTTCTCTGACATTCCTTTCAATTTGTACAAGTCCGAAATTTTGTTGTGTGGTAATCTGTTAAATCTATTTGAGAAATAGATAAACCCACACATTCACTCCCTGCATCTCATTAATTAACCTCAAATTGTACTGCTAACTACTTAGTCTAAACTAAGCTACAAAGGTATGAACATGAGTTAATTGTGTTGGGTGCAGTATGTATCAGAAGAAAATTTAATGGCCCAAATGGGACTAATAGTAATACCCTGGACCCATCACTTGCAGTGCTAGTACTTACTCTATCAAAGGAGCGACTAGATAATGTCCTGCCCTGCTTTCTGTTGAAGCCTTTACCACACGACAAAATTTTGGACACGACCAAATTGAAAACATGCAGATGACAAATTGTAATTCAAATAATGATTTATGTCTGATAAAGTAGAAAACATTGTGTGAAAAGGAGAAAATGCTGGTTACCAGAATTTTCTCCTTTTTCCACCATGTTTTCAAAGCCTTCTCTCTCAGGGTCATTTATTCTTAGGACTGTGCAGTAAAGGGTTAAATTTTCCATTTGAGGAATATATAATCTCATTCCCATTTCTGGTAATTCCAATATGAATAAAACCAAGATATTAGTTCATATAACAAAATGCTATGTAAGCCTAACAGCACACATTTCTTTTGGATGATTTTACAGTGGCCCCTATTGCTCACAAGAACAATAACTGGTACTTCTGCCTTTTTTCCAAAGGTGATTGTGGCTTAGCAATATCAGGTTATTACAATTTTGAATAAATGCAAATTCATGGTACATGATGATACTACATTTATTCAATACAGTTTATAGACATATAATAGCTTACCCAGCCTCACAGATACAGCAGCAGTTGCAACATTTGTGCCATAAGCAAAGTCATCTATAATTGATGGCTCTTTCTGGCTTGAAAATGACATTTCTGTTGTTGTATTTTCCCCAAATTCTCCAGTTTATCTGAGCTGAAATAGGTGAAGAATCTGAAGAGATGCAGACTACACACAAAAGATAATTTAAAAAAAAAATAGAGAAAAGCAGTTTCCACGGGTATGGTACCACACTCTAGCTTCTTGTTTTGAACATTTTTATTTTACATCAACTGAGCCACAAGGTCTTTCATCTTATACTAATCTCTCTCGATTCTGCTTCCTGGACACTACACCGGCACTTGCTCAAAATTTAGTGGCCAACAAACACTCCCATAGTTGACATCCACTCAAGGGTATCAAACTCAGTAGGATTGATTGGAGGTTTCAATAAAATGGTAATTTAGTAGAGATTATGCAGCAAAATGTTTATCACACCTTTACCTAGCTTTAAATGTGTCTGACAGCTCTTTTTACCCATCAGAATAAAAACAGACTTAATGCAGACCTAATGGATATCAAAACTATTCATAAAAAGTTATAGAAAATATATCTCTGAAACATTCAAGATAAAAAAGGGTATGCGTACAGGTCCATTTTAACCATACTGACATTTACTGAAACTTCCGTAAGTCCAACATAGCCAAGTATGCTGTCATGCAGGTGTGCCAATTTTTATAGTATTGTGGCAGTAAGAGTTGTTTACTACGAGCAAGTCCCAATGTGGACACTGTAACCGAGGCATTTGGACCAAATGAAAAAGTTGGGTTGAAGAATGTTCGATTAATGAGTGAATGCTTCTTAATTAGAATGAAACTGTATGGATTATGGTGACACACCAGTTGAAACAACTTTCAGATATGTCACTGTCTGCAAGGAATACATGGAAACAAAAATTGATTATGGAATTACAGATGATATAAAAGGCCTACTTTGGCTAAGAAGAGAATAAGAATTTAGAAAACTGGTGTCAGTTTCATATCCTTCTTTTTTTTTTAAATTTAGATTACCTTTTTGACTAATGTGAAAATGAAAAGTTCTGAAATGACAAATTTCAACCTTTTCTGGATTCCAAAATTAATGTACTCAACTAATGCTGTAACGCTGTGTTGGAGGTTGGAGTTGGAGGTTTTGATAAAACAGGTTTGGTAAAGAGGACCTACACAGATACCTTTTTTACTGTGAATGTTTCAAAGATATAAAAGTTCCTTTAACCCTTTACCACACAATCCCGACTTTTAACGACCCTGAGAAGAAGCATTTAGAAAACATTGCGGGAAAAGGAGAAAATGCTAGTAACCAGCATTTTCTCCTTTTTCCACAATGTTTTCTACTCTTCCCAAAACAAATTTCAACATTTAAGCCATATATATTTTGTCATCTGCAAATGCTTTCAAATTGAACCAGTCTAAAATTTTGTCGTTTGGTAAAGAATTAACTTTATCCGAGAAGTTTTGATATTGTACCAGCATTTAATTTCCTGGAAATTAGGTACAATAGTCCCAACAAGAAGATGTTAAAGATTCTCTTTTCATTTGGGACATTTATTGTGCACCTTATCATCTCAAGTCCATAGTGAACCTTCAAGGCAAAAAGCTACAGCTCTGTAATGACTTTGTTTCATTGGTTTAATCTGTATTGCAGTGAAAGGTAATTAATCTTTAGTGACTCACATGACCAAAGACAAATTATCAAACATATCATTACCTAAAGCACTTTTAGAAGTCACTTAAGACATGTAAATGTCACAAGAACTACTGAAATTTATCGTGTTTGGCCATTTTTTGTCTACTTTGGGAAATGTAAACATATCAAGAAAATGAATAATAGAACTGTGTTACCTGATTTTATATTGAAAATATTTGTATTTGAAACGAAGGATTTTTGAATCTGCAAGCAACAGATATGTTCAAATTCTAGTTTTGTTGTCAATTTGTGAAAATATGAAAGTTTCAAAGAGCAAACAAAATCTGTGTGAAGATTTTTCCCATTTTTGTGGGGATTATCTCTGTACCCATATGCAACCTGTCAAAAATTAAATTCGCAGTTAGATGACAGTTATCTGTACCATCAGATGTAAATACTCCATAACTTTTTTGTCCTACCCTGCGCCAGCTCTACAAAGATTTTCTCCAGGTAAGGTACTGTATCCATACCATTTGAGTCTCCGAGCACATTATCATATCCCTAACAGCAGAGACTACCTGGAGACAGTACAAATGCAAAAAAGTCCTATCAGTATCATTAGCGGGAAAACAAAATGAGATTATTCTTGACTTTTATTGATTAGATAAATATGCACTTTCATTCATCAATAAATGAATACATTTTACATCAAAAACGCCCGTTTGACTGCTCTAGACTATGTTTCTCATACACCCCATGTCAAATTCACAAAAATATGATAAAGTGTGTCAAAAAATGACGAGAAAAACAAAAGTATGACCAAATAATTTACTCTTCAACGCCTTACATAAAAGAAAATTCTGTATGTTGGTCTAAATGCCTTTATTCTATTTGCAAAACGGTACGTTGTGATCTTCGTAGTTTCTCTTCTCTGAACTTTTCTAGAATCGTTTCCCGGAAGTGCCCTGCAACACACCGTGGAAAAATATAAATGATCTTGCAATATAGTTCTTATATACTTCGCGGATTTATCAAATTATTTGATAAATTTTATATTCATAATGATATCATTCATTTCTGAATTTAGTAGAACGAAAAGATGAAATGATTTGCTGTAAGTCTCTTGTTGTAACAATTTATATTCTACACTACTTGTCTGCGGATGAATATCTATATAGGGTGATAAACGTAAACAAGTTATACCACAACATTCACCACAACTGTCAAACTCCGCCAGGAAGAGAGCGTTAAAGAACGGTGACTGCAAAGACTTCAGCCCGCTAGGATGGTCTGATTAATAATAAATGGTAGGCTGAAATGGTTTGTAACTATTATGTTGTTATGACAAGGATAATTAAAATGAACTGAGGCAGTTCTGTTTTCTAACCTCAGCTTATTTAACATTGATTGCATATATGATAGATACTACTTGAAGAAAAAGAGAATTGCAAGGTCATTCACAATGCTGCTGTCTTTAATCTGTTACCAAAAAAACCCTTGCTTTACCTGACCGAAAGAAAAGAGCTTTTAAGTGTTGGAAAGGGGCATTTTCTCCATTCCACCTTTTAAGCTTATTTGAATTGCCTCCAAAAGCATTCATTATGGACAATTTGGAAAACAGTGACGTCTTGTGAAAAGTTAACTTATCTTTAGATGTGAAAAGGGTGCTTAATGCATCTGCGAAATGTATCGATCAACTCATGTCAGCCTGCGCAGGCTGACTTTGGCCAAAACTTTTCACTTTCGTCAAATTTTCTGCATGTCAAAGGATAATTCTACCACATGCCTTTGTCATTGTTTGTCAAAATATATATCATGGATCCATATTAAGGAGATGACTTGCTTGGTGTAATGCATTACGGAGTTGCTTTAAGCGCCTGTTCGCCAGAGCATGGCTCATTTGTTTATGCCAGGCTTAATAACTAGGAGCCTGATGTTTTTAGGAGATTATGTGATGCACAATTTACCAGGCTCAATATTCATCAACCAATCTTCATTTCATTCTTAGTCTAATTCTAGATTTAGAAAGTAATACATCTTCTGATTGGCTAAACCATTTGGTCATTAATGCACAGGAATGTTCGGTAAATTGTTACATTAACCAGAACTGGCTTTGGAAAGACCAGAAATAGAACATGGGAGGCAGGAAGCATTTTCTCTTATTCTCTTATGTTTTCTGCCCAATCAAATATAAATAACCCAGATTTGATTTGCCATTTTCAAATGCTCTCTATATAGAGTATCCTAAAATTTTGTTGAGTGGTAAACATTGATTTTATTAGTAAAAGTGTACTATTAACCTTTTGTGTACTCAGTGATTTCTTGAACAGTTTAGATAAGATCAGTCTGTACAGAATGTGCAATTTGGTCTTTGATTTAACATGTCAGCTGCTATGTAATATATTGGACCAAGACAACCTTGAAATTGCTATACATCTAAATGGGCTGTTGCATAATTTTTAAAGGATTCATTTAGGCCCACTTCATTAGCACATTGCCCAAAAGGTTTGTGATCTATTATATTTTCAGCCTGTGGCTATGTTGCCGACAAGATTGGCAGGCTGGTCAAAGGCAAGAATAAGGATGAAGAGGTCAAAGGGGTCATGGAGAGAAAATGTGTATTGAGTGGGAACAAGATGGACAATGGATATGGTAAAGGTAACTTTTAGCCCTTAACTCTTTACCACATGGCAGAATTTTAGACTTGTCCAAATTGAAAGCATTGGCAGACGACAAATTAAATGTGACTCAAAAATTGAAATTTGTTTTCGTGAGGGTAGAAAACATTATGGGAAAAGGAGTAAATGCTGGTTACTAGCATTTTCACCTTTTCCCACGATTTTTTCAAAAGGCCTACTAGTATTTCCCAGGGTTGTTTAAACTTGGGAGTGTGTGGTTAAAGTGTCCTTCACTACTTCAGAAGCCTTTGCAGCAAGTGGAAATTAAGATCATACTGCACAAAATGTGCAGTTTGATTTTCTATCAACAGTGATGTGTCTGGTATGCTGGGGCATTCAGGACAAGAACAGCCTAAAATTGCTATTATTTGGGTCTTATCCCTGGACTGAAAATGTCTGTTGGGTTTACTTGGTGCTCTAAGGGTGAAGCTGTAACTTAGTAATCAGCATTTTCTACCATTCACACAATGTTTTTAGCTAAATCTTAGAAAAACCTTGTGTGTATTGTAGAGGCAACATTTTGTGCCTGATACTCATGAAATATGTCAAAATGTTTGTCTTGATGATATCTTGGACATGTTCAAAATTGGGTCACATCATGTCAAAAAGTAGGTCACGGGGCCCAATCTTACAAAAACCTTGTGCGCACACTAGAGGCAACATTTTTAGCCAGATACTCACTCGGAATGTTTGTCTTGATGATATCTTTAGCATAATTCAAGATTAAATCAGGTCGCGATTAAATCAGGTCGGGTCAAAAAGTAGGTCAGTTAGACAAATCTTAGAAATTCTTAAGAATATTCTTATGTCTTATTCTAGATTTAGAAAGTAACACAAGTTCTGATTGGCTAAACCATTCTCTGATTGGCTAAACCAAATGTTTTAGCCAATCAGAACTTTTGTTTCTTTCAAACTTAGAAAATTCTTGAGAATAAGACGAAGAAGGTTCTTAAGAATGGTTGGTGAATACAGACTGTGGTCACCTATCCAGGCACTAACCATAATGCACAGAGAAAAACATACTAAATCACATCAATGTAAAGTGAGCTCAACAGCAAGATAGGTGTTCAGTGCTTATATATCTAACAGCCTTCCATGAGACATGTATGAATCCATTTGTATGCATGGTAGCGGAAGGAAAAATTACTTGGCGTGATGGATTTCTTCTTTTTGTCACAATGTTTTTAAAAGTTTTCAGTTACAGGGTACGAGGAATGGTATAACTGCACATGGTAACTAATGATCCACACAAACTAGTACATTGGGTTGCATGGAAAACGTTGAAAAGAAAGGAAGAATCAACAAGTTTGAATTGTTTAGAAAATATTGCAAGATAAGGAGCAACAATTGCCTGCTAGGCTCTGGAAAGAAAAGGGGGTTCAATGCATATTCATAATCATAACATATTATATGACGTACATGTACATGTACCTCTGACATGCAGAAAATTAATTTAACCAATGTCAATAAACTTTAAAAATTGCTGAATTGAATTTGCTGAATTGTGAGGTAAAATGTTCCTCTTACATGCAGAAAATTCACCAATAGTTTCGTCCTACGGCAGCCTGTGTAGACTGCACTGGCTGACATTGGTTGGTACTTTTTGCAGATGCAGCAAACCATCTTTTCACAGAGCTTAGCTTTACTTTTCACAATTGCTTTGTATCTGGCTGGGTCCAAAAGATTTAGAGTTAACACATGCACATATAATTCTAAAAAGGTGTGAAAATATGTTAAAGAGTATTTATTTTTGTCACAACATGTTCTTGAGATGACTTACTATAAAGAGAAAAGTCATCTGTATGAGGAAATAGAATTATTGCATATTCAAATAACCCTTGAGTAAGCATTTAGATGTTTTAATGTGTCAACATGAGAAGCTGTTTGAAAGTATTGTGGTAAAGGGAGAAACTACATTTCTTTTTTGCCATAATCAGAGAACTTCATCTTGTTTGTCCCAATTCGAAGTTCTTTGTCTACAGATGCTTTCAATTTTGAATGAAAGAGTCAAAACTTTGTATGGGAAAAGGATAATAGAGGAATCATTCTCTTGGAGTCAAATTTTGTAAAAAGGGGGTTGAATGCACCTGCAAAAAGTATTGACCATGTCAGCCTGCACAGTCTGCACAGACTTACTTAGGTCAAGACTTTTTGCTGTTGGTAAATTTTCTGCATGTTAGAGGACCATTTTACATACCTGGTGATACAGTTGGTTGTTGGATAGAACTGATTTTATGGATTCATAATTATGTAAGGACTTGCTTGGTGTAATGAATCACAGAGATGTGTACACATGCTTTCAGTTTGGAATGAAAGTGCCCAAAATTAGTTGTAATGTATTGGAAAAAGATAACAGAGAAATGATACAATTTATTTCAGAATCTGAGGCAGTTGTCCCAGCAGAGAAAGCTCCCGTGCCCTACAGAGATTCTCCTCCTCCACCCTACGAAAAAGTTGTGAGATAGATACGAGATATAAGTACAACCTAACATCTAGATTTCCAGTGTATTGTGTGGAATTTGAAATCCTTTCTTTTCTATATGTTTAATTGAAAATTGCTAGAGTCTGTTAATCCCATACCACATAATCCCAATTTTTATTTACCCTGAGAAAAAAGCCTTTTGAAAACATTGTGGGAAAAGGAGAAAATGCTGGTTACCAGCATTTTCTCCTTTTCCCACAATGTTTTCTGCCCTATCTAAGACAAATTCCATCATTTTAGCTACAATTGTCGTCTGCCAAAAATTTCAATTTGTACAAGTCTACATATTTATCATGTGGTGAAGAAAATCTCGTTATTTAGAAATCTGCTATGTTGCTTCCGTTATAGATGCCAAAAATCAAAAAATTTATTTTGTCATTTCATGAAACGTAAACTTTTGCCTGTTGTTGAAATGGTTATTTAACCCTTTACCACACAATCCCAACTTTTAACGACCCTTAAAGAGAAGGCCTTTGAAAACATTGTAGGAAAAGGAGAAAATGCTGGTAACCAGCATTTTCTCCTTTTCCCACAATGTTTTCTACCTTTTCAAAGATAAATTTCATAATTTGTGCAACATCTAATTTGTCGTCTGCAAATGCTTTCAAATTGGATTACTCTTAAATTTTGTCGTTTGGTAAAGATTTAAGTCATAGTCCAAAAACCCTCTGTTTTTGTCATTGATAAGGTTTCCTTTTATCGCCTTCTTTTCATTTTTTGTGAGGCATATGAAGAAAAGGGTATAGGTTTTTCAGAGGTTCAGATAACGGTTTCAGAAGGGGTTCATGATAGTGATATATGTTTATTTCTACAATGAAACCTAAGTTGTGCATACACACTAGAATTTTTCAAGGCAATTCTAATGAATGTCTTTAACATTGGTTTTGATGAAAAAAGTAGTGTTTTTAGAATACAAATTCCCCCACACTATCAAAGATTGACGTATGAAATAAAATGCTCTGGTACATGTTTGTCATTTAATTTCAAAAGTGGAGATTGGGTCCAAATGTTTTTTTATTTTTATTTCATCATCATATCAAATTGTTTATCTTTTTACTCGACAATATAATTTTAGAATTGCCCAAATTAAAAGCATTTGCAGATAATAAATTTTATGAGGCATAAATGGTTGTCTCTGAAAGAGTATAGAACAATATGGGAAAAACAGAAAATGTTGGTTACCAGCATTTTCTCCTTTTTCTCACATTGTTTTCAAAAGCCTTTTTTCTCAGGGTTGTTTAAACTCTGGATTGTTCTGTAAGGAGTTAATGTGTACTTTATATCAACCATTTACATAATGGGATTCTTGTTTGACCATTCTATAAGATAATGAATTATGTTATCACTGCAATAACAGATATAGACAAGTTTTTGAGCAATTTTTTTTTTTTTTTTTTTTTGAATTGAGATGAAAGATTGAATTCTGCTATCAAAAAGCTGGATTTCTTACTGTGATTTTTATTGTGATAAATTTATATTTTTTTTGTGTGTGTGTTTGATTATGATACAACAAAATCTGTTGATCAATTTTTATTTTTTATTTTTTACCCTGAACTCTTTACTATTCAAAAGTTTGGACTTGTCACTGTTAATAACATTTGCATGTTACAAATGAAATGTATGTCAAATTGTGCAATTTGTATGTAAACAAGTAGAAAATAAGGAGAAAATGCTGGCTACCAGCATTTTCTCCTTGTCCCACCATGCTTTCAACAGCCATCCTCATGTACTGAAAACAAGGAATCATCTGGTAAAGGGTTAAACAAACCTTTCAAAACAACTAGTGAAGGAAAAGGATAATAAAGTCGAACTGGCAGGAGGAGTTTGAAAAAAAAAAAAAAATTATAGGAAGGTCTATGTATTTTCCCTGTAAATGTATGTAGTTGATATAAATATTAATATTCTATCATGTAGATTATGATGTCATCTTTCAAAACTGTCAACAGACACAAGAAATATGGCGGAACTCTTGCACTATGTGGTAGAATGAAAATCACCTCAAACATTGTCATTTTTCAATGATATTTATGTATTATGTTTTATTTAAAAAAACAAGAAAACTTATTTGAGTGATAAATACCGTTGTTGATATTAATACTTTTATGTTGTTCTTGTATAGCTGTTAATTCTAAACTCTTTACCGAATGACAAAAATTTAAACTCATATGGATTAAAAGTATTGGCAGACAAC
Source organism: Tridacna gigas (assembly GCA_945859785.2). Taxonomy (NCBI): domain Eukaryota; kingdom Metazoa; phylum Mollusca; class Bivalvia; order Cardiida; family Cardiidae; genus Tridacna; species Tridacna gigas. The sequence goes on along the minus strand of OX244036.2, from coordinate 27,341,367 downwards.
AAATCATATGTCACAAATAATGATTTTAGTCTGTGAATTGGGAAAAACATTCTGGTCACTAGCATTTTCTGTTTCTCCACAATGTTTTAAAAACCCTTCTTCCTCAGGCTCTTTAAAACATGGTATGATAAAGAGTTACTCATGAAAGCATCAAGTTAAGCAAATGAAGTTTTTGTAAGAAAGACCTGGATGAGTATAATTTGCAAGCCTAGTTTTGGCCAGTGTACATCAAAGTCAGACCGTATGTTCTAAGTATTAACCTCAAAAGAAAGTATAGTTGTGAAAGGCACTCCATGTGTTTAAAAACATGTGTTGTGAAATAGAAATCCTTGCCTACTGACAATCTTCAGAGAGATACTGAAGTTCTTGACTTTGATACTTTAACCCTTTACCACATGACAAAATTTTAGACCAGTCCAAATTAAAACCATATGCTGGCAACAATTTCATTGTGGCTCAAATGGTGCAATTTTTCTCTGATAGGGTAGAAAACATTGTGGGAAAAGGAGAAAATGCTGGTTACCAGCATTTTCTCCTTTTCCCACAGTGTTTTCAAAAGGTTTCTTTCTCAGGGTCATTCAAAGTCGGCATTGTGTGGTAAAGGTTGACCTGCTAAATAAATTGGATGAATCTTCCAAGTCGATTGTAAAAACCCAAATATTGCTGTTTCAAAGGTACATTTTGGGGGAAAAATATCTCCTTATCGGACAGTGTGGATCCAAGATCAGACTACACATTCTGTGCAGTCTGATTTTGATTGACACTGCCCGCAAAAGGTTTTTGAGTTGCGCTTAGCAGCCTCAGGGTTAACTTGTTACCACCCTGAAACAAACTGGCAGCCGACCTCTGCGATGACAAGGATTGTTTAAAATAGGGATATTCAGTAAAAATTCAGGCTGAGCACAACATGAAAACATTGTGATAAAAAGAGAAATTGATGGTCATGAGCAGTTTCTCCAATTGTCTGCAAATACTTTCAAACCAGACGAGGCTTATATTCTGTTGCCTGATGAAGGATATAACTATTTATCAGACCACACACCTCTTCTTACAATGTTTTCAAAGACTGTTGTTCAAAGGTTTTTCATATACAAGATAATTTATTAACCCATTACCACACAATCCTGACTTTAAATGACCCTGAGGGAGTCGTCTTAAAATAATGTGGGAAAAGGAGAAAATGCTGGTTACCAGCATTTTCTCCTTTTTCCACAATGTTTTCTACTCTATGAAAGACAAATTTCACGTTTTGAGTTACAATGAATTTATCGTCTGCAAATGCTTTCAATATGGACAAAGCTAAAATTTTGTAAAGTGTTAAGGGGTTAAGAGAAATTAACATAGAAAAGAAGAAATGGGTACAGATACAGTTTTTACTAAGTAGTTATACTAATACAAAACAAGAGCACCACATGTAGGTGCCAACGCTCGGCTGTGGTTGCTTGACTTCCACTGAAAATTTTAAGTTGGAAAAGGGTCAAAACTTTGTCAAAAATACTTTGATGATTACCTGCCCTTGTTTTGTATGTTCACCGTTTGATAGTTAACAGCTTGTCCAAGTTTGAAGCAAATGTCTTCAATAATAACAGAGATGTTATAAAATGGCAAAGTTTTCATATGACAACAACGCCAGGGCTATGGAATACCCCAACGTTTTCTTCGGAAACATTCAAGCTAAAAATACACATACAATACAATCATATGCTAGGGTGCCAGACACAACCAAATTTTTTGTATTCCCAGCTGACATATGAAAGTATACTAATACATTGTTTTCTGCCCTTCCATCCCATTTTTTCTGTACAGAAATATAAAAGATATATAACAGGGAAAAGGGGGAAATGCTGGAAATCAGAATTTTTTTCCTTTTCACATGTTTTCAAGGCTTATGTCTGTACCAAATGACAAAATTTTGGACTAGATCAAATTTAAAGCATTTGCAGACGACAAATCAAATGTTGCTAAAATGATTTCTTTCTTTGATGGGGTAGAACAATTTTGGGAAAAGGAGAAAATGCTGGTCACCAGCATTTTCTCCTTTTCTCACAATTTTTTCAAAAGCCTTCTCTTTCAGAGTTGTTAAAAGTCAGGATCATGTGGTAAAGGGTTAAATCCTTAGCGGGTCTTTTTTTTTTGGCAAATGATTTACTCATTACTCCTTGTAAAAATTGATAAAAGCTTGACACATGAATAAAGGGCAAAATTGCATATCACAAGCAATTTCTTTCTTTGTCACAATGTTTTCAAATGTGGTCTGCTGCCAGAGAAAATTCAGTTGCAGGCTGTAACTTGCTACAGAAACAAAGCATTGTGAATACAGAATAAGTACTGAATTTAGAGTGAATGTATTAACCATTTACCACACAATCCCGACTTTTAACGTCCCTGAGAAAGGAGCCTAACCCACATTTTCTCTTTTTCCCACAATGTTGTCTACCTTTCCAAAAACAAATTTTAATTTTAAAGTCGCATTTAATTTGATGTCTGCAAATGCATCCATTTTCCACCTGTCTAAAATTTTGTCATTTGGTAAAGAGTTAATATTAACCCAAATTAAACTCTCTAACAAACAACTAAAATGAAAGCATTTGCAAACAACAAATAAAATAGTTCTCAAATGATGGAGTTTGTCTATGAAGGGATGAAAACATTGTGCAAAAAGGAGAAAATGCTGGTTACTAGCATTTCTCCTTTTCACACAGTGTTTTCAAAAGCCTTCCTCTTTAGTTTAAATGTTCCCCACCAGTATACGGTTTCTTCACAGATATATTGTGAATAAGCTGCCAGCTGGCTAATCAATCATTCCTTCTTGCTACAGAAATACAGAGCATGCAAGAATGGAAGCTCCACTTTTTTCTCCAGGTTTAAATATTCTTCAATTGTTTTGGTCATACTTTCCTCGCCCCAGCATGCCCCGTAACCAACCCTGGGCTCTGTTAGTAGACTACTCTGCAGACAGCTGAACATGCTACAACTGTAGAACGTTGCTGCCAGAACATTTCCTGCATTTTCAGCTTGGTTAGAGTGTAGACGTACATCCATGATCATAACTTTACCATCTGGTTTTAAGACTCTTCCGATTTCAGCCAGGGCTCTTTGCGGATCTGGGAGGTCGTGGAGGCAATCAAAGATGGTAACAAAATCATATTTATCGGTCCAATCAGAATTTAGGCATTGGGCATCTCCTTGCTCATATTTTAGATTTGTCAAGACTTTCCTATCTGGATGTTCTTCAGCTGTTTTCAGTGGTTGAGCACAGATATCTCGACCAAGAAAACTTGACTTTGGGTATCGCTGTGCTAATGCTCTTGTAAACTCACCACTTCCACAACCAACATCCAGGACTTCAATTCCTGCAGCTTGAAAGATGAAAATACAGATGAGTCATGCTCTGGCAAATGGGAGCTTAATGCATCTTCATGATCCATGATACCAAGCAAGTCATCAAAGTATTATGGATCCATAAAGTCCATTTTCTCTAACAACTTAATCTTGATGAAGAATGGTCCTTTGACATACAGAAAATTGACCGAAAACAAAAAGTTTCAGCCCAGGTCAGCTTGCGCAGGCTGACCTGAGTCGATTCTTTTCGCAGATGCATTAAGCATCCTTTTCACAGGGCACAGCTCAGATGCGTGAACATGAAAGAACTCTTGTACCTGTTTACTAAACAATGAAAACTGAGAGTTTTCCATATTGAAAGCACTTGCAGATATCAGATCAAGCCTGACTCAAATATACAAGACTTGTCTTTGCAGGTCTAACAAACATTATTGGTGAGAGAAAAAGTGCTTGATTTCCTAAAATGTTTTCTAGCCTTTGAAAGACAAATTCCATCATTTTAAGAATGTTTGTAGTTCTTCAAAAGCTTTCAATATGGACACTTTTCTGCCACCAGAAGGTATAAAATTTTAACACATTACTTACTGAAGCAAATATGGATAACCGACATAAATTAACCCTTCAGCTGATAAGTGCATCTTAATGACCTTTTGTTAACAGTGTAGATCAAGATCAGACTGCACAGAACATGCAGTCTAATCTTAGATTTACACTCTCTGATAAGGAGATATTTTTTCCCAAAAAATACCTTTGAAATAGCAAAATTTGGGTTTATATTATCGGATTGAAAGTTTCATTTAACTTATCTAGCAGTTTGAGGGTTAAGGTAATTTATGAGTTTGAGCTGATAATCTATATTATCCTATATACATCCAGCAGATAAGATTTTGCTTATTACGAGCAGTTCTACTTTTGGAACAATTTCTTACAGGTATTGCCTGTAATAAATCTTACTTTATGTTGGTTATCCATATTAATCTCAGCAAGTTATGTGTTAAACATTATACCATGTGGTGCTAAGTAAGTGAAATGGTCATTCTCGGTTAGTGGTATTGCAACGTCAAATCTACTTTGGTTCACATAACCTACAATGGGCTGGGCAGAGTAGATCCAGGATCAGATTTTATGTTCTGTACAGTTTGATCTTGATTTATTGATTTGGTGCATGCAACCTAAGGAAACAATAGATAATCAACTTAAATTAGTTGATTATCTATTGTTTCCTTAGGTAATGAGATATGTCAGTCAACCTTTTCCCTGTAGATTTTTGTTTGTATTGGAGTTTAGTGCCATTTTAACAGCTCGGGTAATATCATGGTGGTCAGTGACACACCCATGAGTTTCCTGGCTTTCTCACACCAGTACTGACACAACTTTCTTCCAAAGCCACTGACAACTTTTTTCACATGCATCAGAGGTGAGAGGCGAAAAATTGCCAGAAAGAAAGTTGCCTCAACCTGGTATCGAACTCGCAACCACCAGGTCACAAGTCAGACTGAGCAACCCGGGAGGGCTTTCCCTCTTGAAGACAGCTTTTGAAAACACTGTGGAAAAGGAAGAAAATGCTTCAAAGCAATGGTTGTAGATACTTACTCAGTTTGTCTTCTAGGCCAGGGATCTCCCTCAAGGCAGGCAGAACATCAGCATCTAGGAAGGCTGCTCCTGTGATCTCTCTGAAACCGCCAAAAAATCTCCAGAAAAACTCATCACTGTAATCAAAACCTGAAATCGTAAACATTGTAATTCAATTGCACCTCAACAAAAAGACAAAAAATTAGACACTGTCATATTGTATGCATTTGCAGATGTTAAATAAAATAAGGCTCAAATGATGAACTTTGCGAAACGGCAGATAAAATGCTTGTAACTAGAACAAATTGTACAGTGATAAAAACTGCTTCGTGTAAAATCGAACCAATTCAGCCTTAATCAAGAACATAAAAACAATTTCGACTATTTTCTGGCAAAAAAGACTAGAAATTTTCAAGTATAAAATAGCCAAAGTGTAGGATATTTTTAAGGGAGATAACTGGTTACACGATGCAGCATTAAATGCGAGTTGTTTCCCTTTCGTTTTGGAATCGCTAGCGGGAAAAAAAGAAAAGAGGGCCATGATGGCCCTGTATCGCTCCACTGGCTTATAAATATAAACCATAAATACTAAACATGGCAATTCAGAGCCAAATGGTTTCAAAATGAAGACTTACAAAGTTTTCTCTGTAAAAGCCCACGTGAAAGTTGAGACCCGCAGGGCAAAGCCATTTTTTGATCCCAGAGCTATAATTACTTGAACCCTGGTAGAGGTCCACAAGATCAAGCCACATGCCAAAATAATACAAGTCTATGCTGTATGGTTATAAATAAGGTGATTTTCAAGTTTCGTCCATATGATGCCTCTGTAAAACATTAGACCCCCGATGCAAGGCTTAATTTAAAAAAAATCAAAAGTGATCCAGATTTGGTAGCCCTTGGGTTTGCGGTTAGGAACTTAGGAGCAAAAAGATTTTTTGAATTTTCATGCTATAAGCACATGTTTATGACCCATGAGATAGGACTAATTTTGACATAACTTGAATAACTTTGGAAGAGGTTATTTACATTACACTCATACAATATTACAGCTGTAACTCAAGGTAAGGAACAAGAAGACCTTTTAAGTTCTCACTATATTAGCCTATGTAAAGCTTGTGACTTACTGGGTGAAGCAGTTTCAGAGACGATAAGCTTAATGGCCATAGGCCTGTGGAGCTAAAAAGCAGCATCTTTTTCATGAGCTACAATGACGTTAGTAAATACAAGCTTTTGGAAAAGATTTTTAAAGGTTTTTCAATACTTTTCAGTTTTGTAGCCATAGCAACCATAGCTTTTAACTGAACTTAATTCTTTGAAGACATTCTGAAGAACATCATGGAAAGATGATATCTGTAAAGTTTGGTCAAAATTGGAAGAGTGGTTTCAATGAAAAAGATGGTACAATCTTGGTAGAAGTCTACAATATGAATCTGCATGCCAAATTTTTATAGCCCTAGGCCTTACAGTAGGGATAAAAAAAGATATCTGAAGTTTTCACTATGTTAGCCTATCTAAAATTTGTGAACCCTGGAGTGGGACAAATTTTGATCCCAAGGCTCAAAACATGCCAAATTTGTTAGTCCTATGCTTTATTGTTAGAAACAAGAAGATTGTGGAGAAGTCTTCACTATATAAGCCCTTATAAAACTTTGACCCCAGGGCTACAGTCAGACTAAATGGGGAATATGTGTATTAGAAGAATAATATACCAAATTTGGGAGTTCTTGGCCTTATGGCTAGTAACAAGATGGTTTCTGAAGTTTTTACTCCATAAACCCATGTAAAACTTGTGACCTCTGATGCAGGGCCAAACTTGATCCTAGGGCTGTAACTTGGGCCCTCTTTGTAGTTGTTCACTAGATAATGCTATAATTATGCAAAATTTGGTAGCCCTAAGCCTTATGGCTATGTACACCAAGATTTAAAAGTTTTCCCTATATAAGCCCATGTTAATCTTGTGAACCTCCCCGACCCCCAAGGATGAGGCCAAATTGACCCCAGGACTGTAATTTGGGCACTTTTGGTAGACCCCCACTAGATCAAGCTAAATGCAAAATTTGGTAGCTCTAGGCCCTATGGCTAGGTACATGTACAGGAAGATTTCTTAAGTTGTCACTATGTAAGCCCATGTAAAACTTGTGACCCCTGCGGCGGGACCAATTTTGACCCCAGGGCTAAAATTTTGGCCTGCTTGGTAGAGGCCCACTAGATATAGCTACATGCAAAATTTGGTAGTTCTAGGCCTTATGGCTAGGTACAGGAAGATTTTTCAAGTTTTCTCTATATAAGCCTATACGAGTAAAACCTGTGACCCCTGGGATATAGCCAATTTTGACCCCAGGGCTAAAATTTTGGCATGCTTGGTAGAGGCCCACTAGATATAACTACATGCAAAATTTGGTTGCTCTAGGCCTTATGGCTAGGTACAGGAAGATTTGTAAAGTTTTCTCTATATAAGCCTTTGTAAAACTTGTGACCCCTGGGGCAGAGCCAATTTAGACCCTAGGGCTATAATTTGAAGAAACATGACAGAAGTCTATTACATAAAGCTACATGCCAAATTTGGTAGCTCTAAGCCTTATGGTTTCAGACAAGAAGATTTTTAAAGATTTCCAATATTTTTCAGTTTTGTTGCCATGGCAACCAGAGTTTTTGAAGGAATCAAATTCTTTCAAGAAATTCTGAAGAGGACCATGGCAGGACCATTTCTGTGAAGTTTCATGAAAATTGGATCGGTAGTTTCCGAGAAGAAGATGTTTGAAATAAAAGTTAAGGCACGGACGGACGCACGACGGACACCGGGCCATGACATAAGCCCGCTGGCCTTCGGCCAGTGGAGCTAAAAACATAGCGTCATTTATTTGATATAAAGGGTGGATTAGCCCAGGTTTTTGGAAAAGAAAAAATGTAAATGCAAATGTCAGAAAAACTGGTTTGGTAGAAATTGACGAAGAACGAGAAAATTTAAGCCCATTGTCCACATAAAACTTGGTTTGAAAGTAAACAGAAAAGTACATGTATAGCATGTATACTATCATAAGATTGCAAAAGAATAGCAAAAAGAAAACTTGGGATTCGATCATTTTCTCACTCAAGGTGCTATTTAAAACTCCTTGAACAAATTGCTCTTGGCTTTGTGGGGGAATCTTCTGTTGTCGAGGCACGACGACATTGCACATTTTATCGTTCCGTTCCTTATGAAGAAAAAAAAGTTTACAATACGAAGCTTTCCACAGTTTTTGGATTAAGCAAAAAAAGCGCCTAATTAATTTGTTCTAAATTTAGACTATGATGTCATCTGACAGGTAAAGGGAAGCTACTCTTGTTTGTTTACAACGCATGTTTTTTCGTCTGCAACGCAGAGTAGAAGAAGGTATTTCAGATCTAGAGGAAAAAATATCCTTAACATGAATTCAGGGCAGACTTGAAAGTTTGCAGAGAGTTGAAAAACAGGTTAGTTAGTAAAATAATAAATGGCTTATAATTTTAAAAGAAGAAAGACAACCTAGTAAACGATCATAGAAATTTTACAAAGCGGTCGGGGTCGTATGAGTGAATTTGATATTGTTTTAAATCGCGCAGTACAGATCCACGTTTATTTAATGTGAAAACTCTTTACATGTAGAATGGAGGCCCAATTTTCTCATGGTTTGTGTGAGCACAATTAGATCTGTTGAAGCGTTCCTTATAACAAACAAGATCACTTTAATTAACTCAGGTTCCAATGGACGCTATCAAGCTTGGAATATGAGGCTTCCCCGCTCTCCAGAATACTAGGTATGGACCAAAATCAACCCTACAGAACTTCTACCTTTGTTGTGATAAATAATCGAAATGTTTATTCTCACTTAACCGTTTACCAAACATCAAAATTTTAGACTAGTCCATATTGAAAGCATTTGCAGGCGACAAAATAAATGTGACTACAAAAGTGAATTTTGATTTGGGAAGGGTAGAAAACATTGTGGAAAAACGAGAAAATGCTGGTTACCAGCATTTTCTCCTTTTCCCACAATGTTTTCAAAGGCTTCTTTCTAAGGTTCGTAAAAAGTTGGGATTGTGTGGTAAAGCGTTAAAATATACTTTAATTGCAGTTTCAAAACTGCTTTTTTTCAGAATATTAGACGAAAAAGCAGACAGTATAGAACCAAGATCAGACTGCACATTCTATGCAGTCTGACCTCATCTACACTATTACCTATCTATGCTTTCATGGAGTGTTTTTTAACCTGTAGTGCACCGAATAAATGAACAAACACTTTCAATTTAGAAATTAAACCTGAATTATAGCTATTTCATGGTTGCTCTTGTCTAGAATGTCTCATCAAAGCATACAGTGTACATCATAGATAAGACTGCACAAAACAAGCAATCTGATCTTGATCTATACAGGCCACAAAGGCAACTGAAGTTGTGAAAGGGGCTTAAAGGGTTAACCAGTCTTAAGTGCAACTTTCAGTCCAAGTCAATGATTACTTTTAGGCCTGCCCATAAAATTTGTTAAAACAATGTTCAGTGGTAAGCTCGGAATGAATCCATTGATATCATCAGTCCTAGGAAAGTATAGAATTAAAACATAGATCCCATGATGGTGCATAGCTTGGCAGAAACCTTAAAGCCATGGCTTGAACTATTTTGCGGTCTACTGGCAGTGAGTTTGCTTATTTTCTGGCATAAATCATTAAGTCATGATGCAAAAAGGAAAAAGACAAACACACACTAAAAAAGTGGAGGCTAGTGGGTGTTGTCACAACTGGGCTTGAACCCACTATAGTTTCAGCTAGTTTCAGCCAGTAGAGCTAAAAATTAGGCTTTATCTTTGCTACATTCATATCTTTGTCTCTACCCTAGAGCCAGCCCTGTATGTTCCCAACTGAGCTACCTGGCCTTGCATGTGCAGTCTGATCTCTGATTTACACTTTCTGATAGTCTGAGAAATATTTGGGTCAAAACAACCTTGAAAGTGCACCATGGTTCAGGTGGTTTTGTCTGCTGGCAAAAATATATGTATCCCCAAAAATAAAGGAACCCTGTTACTTGTTTCTTCTAACATGATATGACATGTTGACTTTATCTTTCAATATTTCAGCAGATTCCAAGAGGAACAATACACTGTATCATCTCCAGTATGCCCGCCAGGTGTTGTGCAGGTATTGCTGCACATGGAGGTAACACCCGATATTAACTTGGATTCCAAATCTGTTTTATGTTTTAGGTAAAATAGAGAATTACCTCAAGATAAAACAGAAGGGTTCCCTTATTTTTGATTTTACATATATGTGAGCTATGTACTGTGAAATGGGGTTTAATGCATCTGCAAAAAGTATTGACCCAGGTCAGCCTGCGCAGTCCGCGAAACTTTTTGCTATCGGTAAATATTCTGCTTTCAACAAACCATTTTACCCCAGATTCAGGAGGTTGTTAGACTAAATAGATTTTATGGATCCATGATTATGTGATGACTTGCTTAGTATAGTGTCTCATGGAAATGCATGAAACCCCTTTTGCCAGAGCATGGCTCATATTTTTCATTTCATATTTACTCGTCAAGTAGTTTAGCCAACCCTTCCAGCACCCGACATGAAAACAGGTATGTTTGTGGATGGCAAAGATCAAGATCAGACTGGACAGATCATGCTGTCTGATCTTTGATCTATACCATCCACTTGTTCAGGCAGGCCATTAGGACAAAATCTCTCAGAGTTTCAGTGGATTGTATTTTCAGGTGCAGAAAGAATTTGTAAATTGGGTGCTAAAGGGTTTTAAAATGATGGAAAAAAGATCAGGAGGCGTGAGTACATTGATCTGTTGGTGTCTACATAGTCAGACTACATCCATTTCTTTGTGTCATGTTGTAAAGGTCACCAAAATGAGATCTTTACAGTATTCAATAGACTGTTTGAAATTCGGAGGTCACAAGGACTGAAACATGTTGATCTAAATTGAGTCCTAACAAGAAAGTCTGCAGTGAATACTGGCAGTAAATGAATGCAAAAGAAATGAAGAATTCAAGTAAGTGAATTTCATAGATATAAAGTCATTTAGTACAGTCAATTCTGTGTTGACTCTTCACCACACAATTCCATGTTTAAAAGATCCTGGCATGGATGGCTTTTGAAACATACTGTAGTTGGAAAAGGAGAAAATGCTGATAACCATCAATTTCTCCTCTTTTCCACAATGTTTTCAACCCTTTTTAAACACAAATCCCACAATTTAAGCCAAATTTGTCATTTGGCAAAAATATGATTGGTCTTCTGCAAATGCTTTCAATATGGATGAGTCTAAAGTTTTGTTGTTTGGTAAAGGATTTTGGTAAAGAAGACCATCCAAGGGAGGTAAGAAAACTGGTGTTCCTGAAGCAGGTATACTTGGTTTAACCCTTTCCCAAACAAGCCCTGGTTTTCACGTGTCTGCAGTACAAGTCTTTTGAAAACACTGTGGGAAAAGGAGAAATTGCTCGTAACGAGCAATTTCTCCTTTTCCCACAGTGTCTTCTACCCTTTTTGATAACTTTATGCAATTTTCATCAAATTTAAAATTGTCGTCTGCAAACTCTTTGAATTGGGACCAGTCCAAAATTTGTCGTCTGGGAAAGGGTTAATGGTCTTTACCACACAATCCTGAGTTTTAATGACCCTGAGGAAGAAGTCCTCTGAAAACATTGTAGGAAAAGGAGAAAATGCTGGTAACCAGCATTTTCTCCTTTTCCCACAATGTTTTCTACTCTTCCTTAAACAAATTTCAACTTTTCAGTCACATTTATTTTGTCATAGGGAAATGCTTTCAATTTAGACGAGTGTAAAATTTTTTTCTTTGCTTGTTTGGTAAAGAGTTAAAGCACTGGTTTACTTACTACAGATGGTCTCTAAGATAAGTTCAACTGTATTTTGGTTTGAATTTTTTTTTCATGTACAGTACATGGGATTGGAGGCATTGAAAGGTTGGCAATATGGGGAGGGGGACAACTTTGTTACAGACTTAATATTTTACCGTATAATATCTAAGACTTGTCAAAGTTGAAAGCACTTGCAAGACAACACATCAAATAAGGCTCAAGCCATTGGATTTTTCTTTGAAAAAGTCTTACAAATTAATGGGAAAAAGAGAAAATGCAATGTTTTCTATGTACCCTTTCAAAGACAAATTCCCTTTTTTGAGCCAAATTCAATTTGTCATCTGCAAATGCTTTCAATTTGTATCAGTCAACCCTTTTGTCATTTGGCAAAAATATGATTGGAAATACGGGCATTGTGAACCCAATATCAAACTGCATGTACATGTCTTGATCAATTTCTACATCTGCAACAATGTTTTCGAGGGTGATCTGCTGCAAGAAGCAGAAAAGTGTTTGTCAGGAAGTGGCCAGTTTTTTCTGGTGTTTTTTATCAACTCTTTACCAAACAACAAAATTTTAGACTTGTCCTAATTGAGAGCATATGACAAAAATATATGTGACAGAATAATTAAAATTTATTATGGGAAGGGTAGAAAACATCGTGGGAAAAGAAGAAAATACTGGTTACCAGTATTTTCTCCTTTTCCCACAATGTTTTCATAAGGCTTCTTTCTTCAGGGTCATTAAAAGTCAGGATCATGCGGTAAAGGGTTAGAAAAAAAGAAAAAAGGTCTTACCCCAGGGTCCATTTTTCCTAAAACAATTTTTAGTCTGCTCAGATCTGTGCACGAAGGCAATAGCTCCATATCCAAATGCAGTAGCTCCCTTAATGGCACCATGATGTTCCTCGGGAATGAAATATTTGTCCCCATCAAGTTGGATGACCTTGGCGGCAACCATGCAACCCAACCATTCACGGACATATCTATATTGGATATAAAGTGGTGTTGAGAAAAAAAATAAAGAAAGTCACTTTGCTTGTGCTTTACAACCTATTACTTTTTAACCTTTTCCCGATCAAGAAATTTCAGACTCTTTCACATTCAAAATATCTGCAAACGACAAATGCAAAATTGGTACAAATGAACTTAAGCTCTCTGCTAGGGTAGAAAACATTGTGGGAAAAGGAGAAAATGCTGGTTACCAGCATTTTCTCCTTTTCCCACAATGTTTTCAAAAGCCTTCTTTTTCAGGGTCATCAAAATCTGGGACTGTTTGGTAAAGGGTTAAATTAACTTCGATATCCCTTTTTAGGCTACATAGCGAATGACCTATGATAACATTTTTGAAAAGGAGCAGTTGTCGTGTAACAAGCCATGGCTTCTATTTCCATTTTGTTTCCATACTATTGCAAAAGGATATTGTCCAATCCCTATGTTGTTTGGCTTTTGTGGAATTTGTTACAAACTTTGTAGATCAGTAATGAATGAGGTTAAGACAGTGAATATCATATTTTTTGTAAAATTGCACCATATCAAAATACTAAGTGAAAAGTATTCCGTTGCCTCAGCAATCATTTTCCTCTCCAAGAAAATGAGATGGAAGGTGAAGGGGGTTTAAATTGCTTAAACCTTTTACCAGATGACAAAATTTCAGACCTGTCCAAATTGAAAGCATTTGCAGATGACAAATAAATATCATTTAAATAATGGGAATTTTCTATGAAAAGGTAGAACAAAAAAGTGGGAATAGGAGAAAACATTGGTTACAAGCGAATTGAGAAAATGCTAGTTACCAGCATTTTCTCCTTTTCTCACAATATTTCAAATGCTTTTTCCTCCAGGGTCTCTCAAACTCAGGCAAGTGTGGTTAAACCCTTACCACACGACAAATAATGTTGATTTTTTTAAGGAAAAGAAAATGAAGTCTTGAAAAGAACAGATGAAAATAATAATACACTGTATTTATTTACATCAAGAAACTTTATATATGAGCAATCTAACCTTATGTCATTATGTTTCCTTAAAAATGCTTCAACCTGCATTTTAGAGAAACTGTTACCTTAATTAGTTACCTCAGTCAATCAGATATCTTCCATTGTACTCGCATATCAAACCTTAATCCAAGTAGGTTATCTGTATTTTACAAGTATGTTTTCAAACTTGTCTGGTGCAAATTTGTTTCAAGAAGGTATAAGCTAAGGAATAAAAAATGTGAATACTGCACTATATTAAACTTTGATATATGCTTTCATGCTGTTATTGGAACTACAAGTATAGATATAGTACTTTATATTCTTTAAAAAATGGCAGTATTGCAGACTAATCCAAATTGAAAGCATTTTGATCGCAGCTCAAAAGATGTGACCCAGTGAACTGGGTCCTGTTTCCATTGTGTGTGAGTACATCCATGCATGTTTACATTAGCGTTTATTTCAAAACCCTTTTTTTTTTAAACTAGATCTACTGAATAATTTGTTATCACTTATCCCCCATGGATGACAAAAAACCCCTTAAGCTTTCATTCATAGTAAATCATTGTGATGTTTAAAGTTATGCAGATTTGTTGAATATTTAAAATTATGCAAAACTTGAATCATTTTTCTTTGTGTGTGTGGGGGGGGGGGGGGGTATATAGTGTTACCCCTCTGTGTGTGTGTGTTTGAAGTGTGTGTGTGTGTGTGTGAATAACTATTTGTCTATGAGTTTGGAACTATCCCATGACTGTGACCTTTCCATATCGCAGGAGCATCCATGTTGGCGACAAATTTCTAGTTTTCCTCTTACAATTTTTTTGAAAACCTTATCAAAAGACTGTTTCTCAGAGTTCATCACTTTTGCGTGAAAAAAAAGAGTATTTTTTTTTTGGGGGGGGGGCTTATTTTATTTTTAAACTGTTACTACAAAAAATGCATATTACTGTTTAATGGCTTTCTTTGCAAAATACATGCAAGACTCATTTATTTTATGACAGTGGAGCGGTATAGGGCCATCATAGCTCTCTTGCTGATTTTTCTTTTTATAATTTAGATAAATCACTCAGAATATACATGGATCCGTGGCGATGAGATAAACCGACTTCCTTAGCTACCGTCGCTAAGGGCTCCCAAACACCCGCAGTATATACATTTACAGTATAGCAGAAAGGCTACTTCAATCGTGCTGTCATGACTGTTTCTCTCGATTAAATTCCGGAAAAAAATTTCTTTTTTATATGTTTTCTGCCTTTGAGGAATTCTCGGTAGGAAATTTTATGGATACTTGAACTAATTTACATAAGCATATGTGCAAACAGTGTGAATTTCAGGTGCTAAAACATGGTGTCAGCCAAGCGTAGAGTCTTCTGAGTTAATCAAATCAACTGTATAACTAGAACTCTTTGTGAATGTTTTATAACTGCTGTGGTTTAGGGAGTAAAACTTGGTTTCCAAAAACTGTTTGTTTGTAATTGATTGAATTTACAGGGCTCCAGATAAGAGAAAGTGACCCAACTTCTAGGTCCCTAAATAATTGTCCAAAACCTATATTGGGGGTACTCATTAGAATCGTCTCGTCGGGACGATTCTAATGAGTGCCCACAATAAAGGTTTTGATGGAAAATCTTAATTACATTCCTATGAAATCTCATCACTCCCTCTTATCTGGAGCTCTGGTCGAAGGCCTTATCAATAGCATGTCAGTTATTTAACGGACTTTTTTACAACTCGTGTTGCCCAGCATTTTATGCTCCCACATCAAATAATCGGGAGCATATCATTTTACACCTGTCTGTCCGTCTGTCAATGCGTCCGTCTGTCTATTATCTTTCCGACTTATAATTTCCTAAGTACTCAAACTACTTAACAGGTTATTTGATTAAGGTCGAGTTCAAAGGTGAAGGTCACATTTTCTCAAGAGAGCGCGGTCGTGAGCAGAGTGTTTCATAAATACATCAACCCTTTCCCAGCTGAGCCTTAGATTTTACATCGCTGACGTAGAAGGGTTTGGAAAACATTGTGGGAAAAAGAGAAAATTGTGGGAAAAGAGAAAATGCTCAAAATAACAATTTCTAATTTTTTCCACATTGTTTTACATACTTTCAGAAACAAAAACAACCATTTCAGCCGCATTTGATTTGTTGTCTGCAAGTGCTTTCAATTTGGGCAAGTCTAAAATTTTGTTGTCTCCTGTGTGTCTTTCGATATGTTCTCTCTTACGTCCTCCGGGATACTTTCAACCTCGATTTCAGTCTCAGAGGGGGAGTCCTGTACAGGAGATGGGTCTCGTGGTAGGGCAGCTTTCCTCTTGCGACCACCGTCTGCCTTACCTTTTCCTGCCTTTGGCATTGTGTAAGTAAATCGATCACGGAATTACCTTGAGTGAAATCGGAAGAGAATGATAATATAATTGCGTATCGGTCGACAGCTGAGAGAGATATGACTGATGCTTGTTTTCGTGCAATATTATACATGAATTTCAAGTAGGGGTGGCTTAAAGGTTGTGCAGAGCGAAACAACGTCGCATTGATCGAGAGAAGGTCGGGGACTGGTCGTGCAGCGCGACTATGCGCGCAATCAGTTCTCGCTCCGGAAGACTGAGCCTCGCTCATCTCCGATCTAGTCTCGATTGTCCCTCGACCAATGCGATCCTTCTTCGACCTTGCACGATCTTTCGACGCTCTATCTGCGATTTTCCAGGTTGCACAGGTCGCAGCTTGGTTTTTTGACATGTCAAAAAACCGAGCTACGATCTATTTTTCGGGAAGACCTTTTCTCAACCTTGAGCGACCACGGAAGACCAAGGCGGGACCAACCCTCGTTCAACCGCGGATTTCTTGCGACCTGCGGCTCTGAGATCGCAACTCAGTCTTCTGGGAAGATTTTTCGGAGAAATGGCCCCTTAACACACGCACGACTGTTGTAGACGTCTGAACGATCAAATACAGTATCCAAGTCACACAAACTCGTGCGTCTTGTGGTGCAATGGTGTGCAATATTGTACAACACTCGTACGACTGTTCGTGCGACAGAGTGCGACTGCTTTGATCGTATGCAGTCCCGACAGAATTTTGAACAAGTTCAAAAGTCTAATACGCTCGTTTGAGATCGCTTGTGGCTCTGCAATGACTGCGACAACTCGCAAGACGCCATACGAGTGGTCGTACAACACTGCTAAAAAAGTGTTGCAGGTGGTCGTAAACTGGTCGTAAGCCAATTGTGAAAGGGGTTTTAATCGTGCACACTTTTATATGACCAATATAATCTACTTGACTTGTGTTAACCATCATATAACATTCCAACAAGGTTTTGCGAACTACTGACACCAAAATACCTTCCGCAAGGTTTTTTAGCTCACCTGAGTACGAAGTACTCAAGGGGAGCTTTTGTGATCGTGCTCTGTCCGTCGTCCGTCGTTCGTCGTCAACTTTTAGCTTGTGTGCGCTCTATAGGCCACATTTTCAATCCGATCCTCATGAAACTTGATCAGAATCTTTGTCTTGATAAAATCTCGGACAAGTTCGAAATTGGGTCATGTGGGCTCAAAAACCAGGTCACCAGGTCAAATCTTAGGAAAAACCTTGTGTGCGCTCTATAGGCCACATTTTCAGTCAGATACTTGCGAACCTTGGTCAGAATGTTTGTTTTGATAAAATCTGGGACAAGTTCGAAATTGGGTCATTTGGAGTCAAAAACTAGGTAACTAGGTCAAATCTTAGAAAAACCTTGTGTGCGCTCTATAGGCCACATTTTCAGTCGGGTACATGTGAAACTTGGTCAGAATGTTTGTCTTGATAAAATCTCGGACGAGTTCAAAATTGTGTCATGTGGGGTCAAAAACTAGGTCACTGGATTAAATCTTAGAAAAACCTTGTGTGCGCTCTATAGGCCACATTTTCTGTCAGATACTTGTGAAACTTGTTTATCTTGATAAAATCTAGGACAAGATCGAAATTGGCTCATTTGGGGTAAAAAACTAGGTCACTAGGTCAAATCTTAGAAAAACCTTGTGTGCGCTATAGAGGCCCCATTTTCAGTCAGATACTTGTGAAACTTGGTCAGAATGTTTGTCTTGATAAAATCTCGGACGAGTTCGAAATTGGGTCATATGGGGTCAAAAACTAGGTCACTAGGTCAAATCTTAGAAAAACCGTGTGTGCGCTCTATAGGCCACATTTTCAGTCAGATACTATTGAAACTTGGTCACAATCTTGTCTTGATAAAATCTTGGACGACTTTGAAATTGGGTCATGTGGGGTCAAAAACTAGGTCACTAGGTCAATCTTAGACAAACCTTGTTAGCGCTCCAGAGGCCACGTTTTCAGTCCTATACTAATGAAACTTAGTCAGAATCTTTGTCTTGATGATATATTGGAAGACTTTGAAACTGGGTCACCTCAGTTCAAAAACTTCTTCACCAGGTCAAATCTTAGAAAAACCTTGTGTGCGCTCTAGAGGATACATTTTAAGTCCGATACTCATGAAACTTAGTCAGAATGTTTGTCTTGATAAAAACTCGGATGAGTTCGAAATTGGGTCATCTGGGGTCAAAAACTAGGTCACTAGGTCAAATTAAAGAAATACCTTGTGGGCACTCTAGAAGCCACATTTTCCGCTCAGTTGACTTGAAAATTGGTCAGAATGTCTGTCTTAATTAAATCTCAGATGACTTTGAAATTGGATCATGTGAGGTCATAAAGTAGGTCACTAGGTGAAATTAAAGAAATACTTTGTGGGCACTCTAGAGGCCACATTTTTTGATCAATTGACTTGAAAATTGGTCAGAATGTTTGTCTTAATTAAATATCGGATGAGTTTGAAATTGGGTCACCTGGGGTCATAAACTAGGTCATTGGGTCGAATCAAAGAAATACCATGTGGACACTCTAGAGGCCACATTGTTTGCTCAATTGACTTGAAAATTGGTCAAAATATTTGTCTTAATTAAATCTCAGATGAGTTGGGGTCATAAACTAGGTCACTAGGTCAAATTAAAGTAATACCTTGTGGGCACTCTAGAGACCACATTTATTGCTCAATTGACCCGAAAATCGGTCAGAATGTTTGTCTTGATGAAATCTTGGATAACTTCAAAATTGGGTCACCTGGTGACATAATCTAAGTCACTAGTTTAAATTAAAGAAATACTTTGTGGGCAGTCTAGAGGCCACATTTATTGCTCAATTGTCTTGAAAATTGGTAAGAATCTTTGTCTTAATAAAATCTCGGATGAGTTTGAATTTGGGATACCTTGGGTTATAAACTAGGTCACAAGGTCAAATTAAAGAAATACCTTGTTGGCACTTAGGAGGCCACATTTATTGCTGAATTGACTTTAAAATTGGTCAGAATATTTTCTTGATGAAATTTCAGATGAGTTTGAATTTTGGTCACCTTGGGTCATAAACTAGGTCACTAGGTCAACTAAAAGAAATTTCTTGTGGGCGCTCTAGAGGCCACAATTCTTACTCAATTGACCTGAAAATTGATCAGCATGTTTGTCTTGATAAAATCTTGGATGAGTTAAAAAATGGGTCACATGGAGTCATAAACTAGGTCACTAGTTCAGATTTAAAGAAATAACCCGTGGGCGCTCTAGTGGCCACAACTGTTGCTAAATTGACCTGAAAATTGGTTAGCGTGTTTGTCTTGATGATATCTCGGATGAGTTTGAAATATGATCACATAGGGTCATAAACTAGGTCACTAGGTCAAATTGAAGAAATACATTTTGGACACTCCGGAGGCCACATTTTCAGCTCAAATGACCTGACAATTGGTCAGAATGTTTGTCTTAATAATATCTCAGATGAGTTTTGAATTGGGTCGTTATGACCCTGGAGTGAAACTTCGCCTATTGATTCAGGTGAGCGATCCAGGGCCATCATGGCCCTCTTGTTTTTTCGTTCTTCTCTTTCGTATTTGTTGATTGTTTTTCAGCTATTCCCTGACTAAACTCAATGAAAATACATTTTACAGCTTTGGTTCGGATGTAAATCTGAACAGCCCCTTTAACTGCTGTGTTCCACATTACACATGCACCATCACATCCTCGCAGCTGTATCAAAACATGGATCTGTCTGACAGGTGATCTGGATGTAACGTTGATATCTAGATTTAGCTGCATGAAACATTGTGCAGGCGCATTAAAACGGTAACCAGCATTTTCCACTTTCCCCACAATGTTTTCTGCCCTATCAAAGACAAATTCTATTACCTTTGTATCGGTTGGAGAATTCTGATGAGTCCCCATAACGTAGGTTATTGTTAAGAAATATTTTTTTGTAGAATTCGTTGAAACCCCCTCCTTCCCTAAACTGTTATCTGAACCTATGTATATAGATAAATGGAATAAAAACCCATGTTGTGGATGTTCATTTCAGTTGTCTCAGAACATTCATGAAGTTTCCATGACATAGGTTTTACTTCCAATAAATAGCGCTATTAGAAGTAGATTTCACTCACGTATCTGGAATTCTGTTTTCGTATTTTCAACATTATTTCAGTCCTAGTACAGCGATGGCTACATAATCTTGTGTTTGGACCTTGCAGTACTTTGCCATACGAAACTCCTTTA
This sequence comes from Tridacna gigas, assembly GCA_945859785.2. Taxonomy (NCBI): domain Eukaryota; kingdom Metazoa; phylum Mollusca; class Bivalvia; order Cardiida; family Cardiidae; genus Tridacna; species Tridacna gigas. The sequence continues at coordinate 27,321,063 of OX244036.2, read as the reverse complement.
AGAAAATTTGCCGCAGGTAAAGATCGAACCCGGAACCCGAATCCATGGATTACAAAATGACCACTTTACTGACTATACAGAGCCGCGCACTAAAATCTAACAACCAAATAATCCTTAGAACGTCGACTAAACTCAACAGACATTTTCGGTGTAGAAATAACCAAATGGTTTCATTTTACGTTTTTTTTTTTTTTCATCCAGAGTCTCAGCACAAGCGGACAGTGTAGATCAAAGATCAGTCTGCACGTTTTGTGCAGCCTGATCATGGTCTAGATTTGTCCAGTGACAACTACAGATGTAAAAGAAAAAGGAGGTATAAGTGCTGAAAAAGTAGCAAAAATGAGAAATATAACAAAGAAATAATGGTACCTTTCTTTTAAAGCAGTTCCGTCTGCAATCTCAGCTGAAGTCATTGGCTCTTTCTTCTCCATAATGAAATCCAACAAACCGACTTCATTTCCGAAACAAATGGCGACCAGCGTAATCCCATATTGACTGAACTTCCAAATATGTTCTTGAAATTGCTCAGCATCCATGGTTATTCTTGTTTCGTTTCCTAAATGTTAACATGTACGTCAGTGTTACAAAATAGGGATTGGGTATAGATTTTTTTTTTAATCATAATGGAATACAACAACACGATTTCGTTTCGGAAGCAAGTAGCTTATGAGAGCGTATCATCAGCGACGAGCATAATCCTATACTGACTGAACTTCAGAAATATTCTTGAAATTTTGATCAGCACCCACCATTTTCTTTGGGATTGATTTTTGTGGCATTTGTTGAAGGCAATGCCACTATGAGTTCAGTACGGCATTTTGAAAATCATGTATCGTAATCTGTGCAAAACCGAAGGAAGTAAACCCAATTAAACTCATTTTTTCTCAGACAATTTAGTGTTTCAATTGCATTCAGATATGAAATTGAAAATGGCGTATTAAAATGAATTAAATTAGGCCATCAATCGTGGAAAGACTTCTTTTTTTTTTATCGAAAATAGCGTTATTCGCTATACCCTTCTAATTAGCGTTATAATACACACGATCTTTGTCTCCTGAAAAATCGATTCCGTGCTTGTTCGTCCCAAAACCAGTCCGTTCCTGGACTTGTTCGTCCCTGGGCTTGTTCGTAATGGCTTGTTCGTGCCACAAGATTGCACCTACTCTATTGGATTGTGCATGACTTTATAGTAGGTTGACTTCAAGCAAATATTTTGAAACTATTTCTGTTGTTTATTTTTCGAATTATTAATTCAACACAATGGCTTCCTTGACAAATGCCACACCATTGCTTTCAACGCTTTGATTTTAAAAATCATAATGAAATCCAACAGCCCGGCTTCGTTTAGGAAGCAAGTACCTTATGAGAGCGTATCATCCGCTACTTGCGACGAACGTTATCCGATATTGACTGAACTTCCAGAAATGTTCTTGCAGTTTTGATCAGCATCCACCGTTTTCTTGGGGATGGATTCGTTTTAAAAATCATAATGAAATCCAACAGCCCGGCTCCGTTTACAAAGCAAGTAGCCTGTGGCAGCGTCTCATCAGCCACTTGAGACTAGCGTAATCCCATGTTGACTGAAAATCTAGCAATGTTCTTAAACTCAGCATCCATTGTTTTTCTTGTATTGTCTCCTTAACATGTACTATGACAAAAATGGGTGGGGTGGATTTTTTATTCTTGACAAAAACTGTTATTGCTGATCTTTTTAAAATTATTTTACCTCCAGTGCTAAAGTATGTTATAGCCCGATCAGCCTGTTTGTGTTGACGTTAGTGTGTAATTAGATTTTTCGCAGCCAACTAACCAACGTCGACATTTTTTTTTTTCGAAGTCTTAGTGGAGATTTTCTCTGCAGTCGAGGATTCTTAAAGTAGATGGAAGTTTAGCAACAGGAAGCGGACGGTCTGGATCAAAGATCAGACTGCACGGGCTGTGCAGTCTGATTTTGATCTTCGCCGTCTGCAAAAGAACTATAAAGTCGCCATTGGCTGTAAAGGAGTTAACCATAGGCAACAAAATGTGACATGGCGATTTCGGACATATGTTATCAAAGGGTAAAAAAAGAATACTGCACGAACAAACATTAATGAGTCATGCTCTGTGAAAAAAGGTTTAAGATGCATTTGCCAGAAGTATCGACCCAGGCTAGCCTGCGCAGTCCGCGCAGGCTGACCTGGGTCGAAACTTTTTGCTATTGGTCAATTTTTCGGCCTGTCATGGGACCAGTCTACGTCTTGATTCAATCGGTTGTTAGACACAATAGATTTTATGGATCAATGATTATTATGACTTGCTTGGTACGATGCAAGATGGAGATGCATCAAACCCCCTTTTGCCAGAGCATGACTCGATTCTAATGGCCAATAGACTTATAAATGGATGAAATAAGGAGCCGTATTGTGCATTTTAACTTACATTCTTGTCGTATTCTAGATTCAGAAAGTTGCCCAACTCCGAGAAATGATGATAGTCATTGCGACAGGACTACGTCCTCGCTCACCGCTGATCATTGTTTCGGTATGTGGAAAAGAGCCAGTGACTTGGAAAGACTACTGTATTGTGCGAGGTGCTAGTAAAAGAACCTCATGGAACGCATGGAACCGTCCAATGGCCGCCGCAATATAACTGAAATAATCTTGTTCTTAACACTAGGAACTTGTCTTCTTTTGAAATTGAAAAAAAAAAAAACCTGAGGATTTGACTTAGAATATTATTTTAACCCTTTACCACACAATGCCGCCTTTTAACGACCGTGGGAAAGGAGCCTGTTGAAAACATTGTGGGAAAAGGAGAAATTGCTGGTAACCAGCATTTTCTCCTTTTCCCACAATGTTTTCTGCCCTATGAAAGAAAATTGCACCATTTGAGCCACATTAAGATTGTCGTCTGCGAATGCTTTCAATTTGGACAAGGCTAAATTTTGTCGTCTGGTGAAGGGTTAAGCAATCGCATGTTACAGGTAGTTACTTCTTTTTCCATAGTGTTTTCAACAAATTAAGATTTTTCGTTACCTTCAAATGCTTATCCTGTATGTCGTGCACTTTTTTCGGTAGATATGAAAATAAATTCCGTAAAGTTATGAGTTTTTAAAAAAAGCGTATTGATATATATCCTTGCTCGTTTTGTAAACTGTTGTTAAGTCCCCCAAATTTTGAGGTACCGCTACATCGACTCCGCGGTTTTGTACATCAACGCTCATTAAAGGGACACGTTCGCTTTGATACAAGGCCGACCTTCCTACTCTCATTTAAGGGACACGTTAGGTTTAATACAAGTCCAACCTTACTGCGCACAACTATACATTACTTTTACAGCATTGTTGGTCAAAATCAGACTGCACAAAAAACTGAACTAGATAGATTCATCAAGATTCAGTGAAAAATTCAAAGCAACTCACGGCATTATCGTTCGTCAGAATATCTCGAAAAATATAGGACGGTGTAGATTCATCTTCAGACTGGAACTTCGCGGTCACAAACTGTGCGAACTATTGTCTGCAAAAAGGCCTTTGAATAGCGAAGTCAGAAACTATTTTCTTATTACTGAAAATACTTGTAACTCAAAGTCAAAGAGAACCCTCTATAAAATGTAAAATAGATATAGCACTTCATTATGAGTTTTTGTTTGTAAAACTGAAGTAACTGACAAAAATTGGAGTCAGTGGGGATTGAAGGTCAGATAGGACATTTCGTGCAGTCTGATTTTTGTCTAAGTTGTCTGTAAAAGCCAATCTAACTAACTCTTCACCGTACTGGTTAAAAGGAAATCTTTTCTCACTCTAGGAAAATACTCAATCTGGGCTAGACACCAACTTTTAAGGGTACATCTATACTCTTTTTGGATAGTTTTTAATTCATACGAAACTATAATCATTCTTCTTTTTTCATGCCAAATGTTGCCCGTGATGGTTGCAAAGTTGCACAGGTTATGACCGATAGCAAATGATTTTCATTTTCTGGAGGCCTATAAAGAAATCACTGTTGTTATTTCCGGTTATAAATCGAAGATAAGTCCTTTAGATTTCCTTATCCCTTACACCATATATATATTGGTAATTTATTTGTGTTTACGCAGCTAACTAAATTCTGAACTGTTCTACACACTATCAAGTTTTAACAGCGTTTTTTTCTCTCTGGCCGAGCAAAATCAGATTGCACAGACTAAATAATCAAGCGAAGTATTCTGATATTTCGTATTCGATTTTGAGTGTAATATAAGGAAAAAATTAACCGCAGATCCGAGGTTATTGTCTGGTTTTAGCCGATGTGTTTACATGTATGGCTTGGGATCTTTGGGTCAACGGCTTTAACCCCAACCGGGAGGCCTATTTGACAACACAGGAAAAGGATAAAGGTACGCAGCATGAGTACATTAGAAATAGAAAATGGAAGACATAGGTGTTTGCACTATTTGGCCAAATCCTGGACCTGCACTATTCGACTTCGGATCTATTTTTTTAGTCCCCTACCGGCGAAGCTGAAGGGCACTTTAGGTTTGCACTCCGTCCATCCGTCTGTCCGTCTGTCCATCTGTCCGTCTGCCCGGCAATTCAGTTTTCCGGACTTTTTTCTAAACGCTGGTACATATTGAGCCAAGTTTTGGTGTGTAAGTCACCCACCATCACTTACAGATCAAGTTCGAGTTTCGTTCCGGTCCACTCGTATTTCAAGGATTTACTGGCCTTGGAGTTACAAAATTTCACTGATAAATCAGTTTTCCGGACTTTTTTCCTAAACGCTGGTAGTTATTGATCTCAGATTTGCTGTGTAACTCAACCACCATGACTTACAGATCAAGTTCGATTCGACTTTCGTTCCGGTCCACTGGTTTTTCACGGATTTACGGGCCTTGGACTTACAAAATTTCACTGATAAATCAGTTTTCCGGACTTTTTTTTCTAAATGCTGGTAGATATTCACCTGACTTTTGCTGTGTAAGTCAACCACCATGATTTACAGATCAAGTTCGAGTTTCGTCCCGCTCCACTGCTTTTTCACGCATTTACGGGCCTTGGACTTACAAAATTTCACTGATAAAACATTTTTCCGCACTTTTTTTCTAAACGCTGCTACATATAGACCTGATTTTTGGTGTGTACATCAACCACCATGACTTACACATCAAGTTCGAGTTTCGTCCCGCTCCACTGCTTTTTCACGCATTTACGAGCCTTGGACTTACAAAATTTCACTGATAAAACATTTTTCCGCACTTTTTTTCTAAACGCTGCTACATATAGACCTGATTTTTGGTGTGTACATCAACCACCATGACTTACACATCAAGTTCGAGTTTCGTCCCGCTCCACTGCTTTTTGACGCATTTACGGGCCTTGGACTTAAAAAATTTCACTGACATGCCAGCGATACATACGGCCAGTAGGGGACTGTGTATTGCTATGCAATACTATCAGAATGCTTGTTATACTTGTTACGTCCTCATGACAAAAAAATATCACCTCTAGAAGTACAGCCTGCCTTAACGGCCACCTCTGACAAGGAGACATCTTGTATTAAACAAGCATATCAGCCATGCTCAAAAGGGGTTCAAAAGTTGTTCTTCTTATTAATCTTCTGCATTTCAAAGGACCATTTTACCTTATGATTTAGTCGGTTGTTAGACAAAATGGATCCCTTATTATGTTATATATTGTACGATGCATTACGGATATACAACTTCCCTTTTACCTAAGCGCCCCTCATATATTAAATTCCTAGAAAAGGCAAATTTACATGCGCTAAGCAAGCAACTGATCTGAGCAAGCAACTACATTAAGGAAGCAAGTATACTGAACAAGCAACTGTACCATGCAAGCAACTCACTGCACATACCAAACAACTATACTGAGCAAGCAACTGTTTTGAACACAACTGCACTAATCAAGCAAATGTACTAAGCAAGCAACTGTACTTGGCAAGTAACTGCACTAAGCAAGCAACTTTACTTATCAAGCAACTGATGACAATACGCATATTTCCCTTTAAAATCCTGTGGGTATTTCTGCGTGTCAACCTTGCCCCATAAAACTATCACCGAACCTGACCCTAGCTCGTAGGGGAACGTTAGGTTGACTGAAAGAGAGGTTATCGACCTTAGCGTCACATAGTTATGACTCTTAACTCTTTCGTAAACCACACAATTTTGGACTCGACTAAATTGAACGCATGTGCAGGTTACCAGCATTTCCTCCACTTCCCACAGCGTTTTCAAAGGCCTTCTTCCTTAGGGTCGTTCAAAACTCGGTATTCTGTACGTGGTAAGGAATTAAAAAGCGACGTAACTGAAATAGACTTCCTAATCCACGGAATCGTGCGACAATATTACAAATTCAGTGGTGTTTTAACAGAACTTTTCACTCAGTAGCAAACAAAACAAAGCAAGATCAGACTATATATCTTGTGCAGTCTGAATTTGATCTATGTTGCCCCCTAAAGGCAATCTGATCTTGATCTACTTTGTCCAAAACAACAGCTGAAGTTGTGCGTAACGTTTTAATACCCTTCACCACTAAATCCTGAGTTTTATCAACCTTGGGAAAAAGGGCTTTGAAAATCACGGTCATTTATAAATCCCCCATTTTCTTCCGCTTCTTTGATTTCCAGATATCTAAAAGGCAACCGGCATATTACAGATAAATTTATACTATCTCATTGTCATAGTAATCATATGGATAATATAAGAAAGTTACAAAAAGGAAATATGCCGACGCATGGTGAAAAGAGAAAACTGTTGCATATGTCCCTTAAGGTCACTGTAATTTAACCCTGTAGCAAACAGCCCCGTGTTTAGACGATCGTCAGAAATAATGCTTTGAAAACAGCGTGAGAGGAGACATTGGTGTTCCAGTTGAACCCACGACTAAAATTTCTGTTTAACCAACTTCAAAAAGACGGCTTTCGTAAACATTTTCGAAAATGGGAAATTGCCGGTAGCCCTTTCCTATTGTGTTTTCTAACCCTCCAAAGGTAAATCCCATCATTTTAGCCGCTATCTTTACCACGCGACAGTATTTCAGGCACGTCCAAACTGAAATCATTTGTAAACGGCATATAGAAAGTGCCTCAAATGATGAAAATCATCTCTGAGAGGGTATAAAATATTGTGGGAAAAAGAGAAAATACTGGTTACACGCATTTTCTCCGTTTCCCACAATTTTTAAATAGCTTTATCCTTCGGGGTCGTTAAAACTTGGGAGCGTGTGGTAAGAAAAGAAAAATGTTATAATATGAAGGTCGTAATTGTAGACTTTTCTCCTTCGTTTCATCTGACTACGTGTCGTCTTATCTGCATGTCTTATTTTTATTATCGCTTCTTTGCCTCAGATGATGGTTGTTGATTTTTTCCCTCTATTGAATACAAAAACTTCAAGGTCAGCTATTGTGATCGTTTTGTGTCCAGTGTCCGATGTCTCTGTCAGGTCGACAATGTTTACGTTGTGTACATTCTAGAAGGTCTACACTTTTTTTATTCAAATGCTCTTTAAAAAAAAAAAAGTATGTGTCTGATTAACTTTCAGATGACATCGAAAATGGGTCACCTCGGTTCATAATATAGGTTAATATCGAGCAATATCGTTTGAAACAGTACAACACTTTTTGTGGAAACGAAGCAAAATGAGAGATTGGCTCCTCTTAAATAATTCCTTTTTTTTTTTGGCACACTTTTCTCGAACTGACTTCCTCTAAAAAAGGAAAAGGATGTTTGCACGAGGTACAGTTATAATAGTTATAACCTTGATTGCTGATTCTATGAAGCTTTTAGTCACAAAAGAAAGGCGAGTATATAGATTTCATGTTCCGTAAGCCGAGCCCCGTAGCTCAGTCGGTAGCGTACAGGACTTGAGAACAGGAGGTCGCTGGTTCGATCCCCGACTCGGCCAATTTCTTTCCGAGGACTGATGATAGTTATTGCGACAGGATTCATTCCTTTCTCACCGCTGACCATTGTTTCGACGATAGTTATGTGGGAAAGCAGCCAATGGCTTGGAAAAAATATTGTGCGGAGTACTGGTAACAGACACTCCAGGAAAGCATGGATAGGTGCACTGGCCACCGAGATATAACTGAAATAATGTTGAAAACGGCGTTAAACACCATACAATCAATCAATCAGTCATGTTCTGTAAAGCCTAATCGTCATTTTTTTATGCCCCGAAAATTTTTTTACGGGGCATATTGTGTTTGTTTAGTCCGTCTGTCCGTCCGTCCGTCCGTCTGTCCGTCCGAGTGTCCACTTGCGTGCCCGTGCCGTAACTTTTTTTCCCTATCGTTCAATTTCAATATAACTTGGCACAAATATTAGCTACATCGAGACGATATGTCATGCGTAAGAAATATATCAATAGGGTAAAGGTCAAGGCCAAAGCAAGGTCAAAAGTCGGTTTTTTTTTTGGGGGGGGGGTAGTATTCGTGTCCGGCCTGTAACTTTTTAAGTTATAAACGAATTTTAGTATTACTTTGCAGAACTATTAACCACATAAAGACACTGCGTCATGCGCATGTGTCATGTCCTTGGATTAAAGGTCAAGGTCACAGCTAGGCCAAATGTGTTTGAGCGAGGGGTGGTTTAGTCATTTTCGTGTCCGGGCCATAACGTTTTTCCCTATTGTTCAATTTCAGTATAACTTGGCACAAGTGTTAACCACATTAAGACGATGTGTCATGTACAAGAGTCATATCCATAGGGTAAAGGTCAAGGTCACAGCAAGGTCATATGTGTTTTCGGGAGCATCAGTCCTTTCTCAGTGTCACGTCTTGTTTTTTTCCACAAAAAGCGGTTTGGTCCTGATCTACATTGTCTACAAAAAGGACTAAAGTTGTGTTCAGCATTTCTAAGAGTTATTTAAAGATTATGTAAAGTACCGACGTAATGACTTGAAATATTGCATTCGATGTAATCTGTATGGTGTAGCTACAGCAGCTGTTACCACGAATATAATGTCAGACAATGATTAACCCATTACTGTGTAAATACCACTTTTTTTTACTCCTACAGTCAGCAGATTATGGAAACATTGTGGGGAACGAAGCAATTCCATGCAAAAAACCAACTGTTCCTTTTCCTCACAATGTTTTCTATTGCATTAAATATCTGCAGCTCCCTTTGCTGAAGTTATTTTCCCCCGTGTAATTTAGACTACTTTGACAAGATTCACGGAAAATATGGATAATTAAAATATGTAGAATATGGATAATAAACATGAAAAAGGATGTAGTTCACTAATACTATTGAAAACATTGTGACAAAAGGAGAAATTGCTTGTCACGAGCAATTTCTTCTTTTGTCACGATGTTTTCAAAGGTTTAAGAGAAAAACAAGTAGTCCACAAGCGAAGTAAGGAGATGATCTCTTTACCGTTTTCTTTGATGTTTGGATTTATCTAACCAGAGAATAGACTGACGCAAGGATCAATATATCGTTGCAAGAGAATGTTTCGCAATACAAGGGGTATCTACGGTGGCACTGAGGTGACATGTGCATTTTTTTGTATCTATCTCGTTCCCAAGAGATAATAATTCGTTTTCTCGAGTTTTTTTTTTTATAAAAAAATATGCAAAAAACAAAATTCGTTTTCTCGAGTTTTTTTTGTATAAAAAATTTTCTCGAGTTCTGAAGCAATCGTGGATGCAAACTACCATGATGAATGAAACTATGAAGAACATGGACTCCGTGTAAAAAATAGGAATTAGTAGGAGGAATGTGATTGGATGATTATGTCGTGCGAACGACATAATGGATGACTTTGATTGACTGATTATCTCGTTCAAACGAGATAGTATTTCGTTTTTTGCATAATTTTTTTATTAAAAAAAAAAAACCTCGAGAAAACAAATTATTATCTCGTGGGAACGAGATACTTACAAAAAGATGCACATGTCACCTCAGTGCCACCGTAGGTATCAGAAAATGTTTCATAATTATGCAGTTCTGCGTCATATACTTACCGTAGTTATTTTTGTTTAGGTCAAGGTTTTCTGTTTCATGACGTTTGCAGTTGTAAAAGTGTTCTGTCTAAGCAAACAGAGCACGTATCCACGCATTCCCTTTATTTTTCTATAACAGTACTACCGGCGTCAAATATTTAGTTATTGCGTTTAGTTTGTCTGCCAGGGTTTACTGTTTCAAGACAGTTTCAACAATGTCTGCATTCTATCTAGACAACCAGTGCACCTATCCATGCCGTCCATGTCCTTCCAAATCAGCACTACCCACAATTTTTTTTCCAGGGATCCTGTGGCTCGGTGGTAAAGTGTATGACTCGTGACCCGGAGGCCCAGGGTCCGAGCCTCGCTTGATCCACTGGGTTTTTCGTGGGAGTGTCCTTGGGCAAGGCACTTCACAGCCATAGCCTAGTAATGGTAAAGCCCAGGAAATACATGGATATGTGAGCTATTATCGTGACATGACTGAAATAATGTTGAAAGCGACGTAAAACACAAATCTATCTATCTATCTTATCTATCAAGCAAACCTGCATTACCCGAAAGTTTCGACGCCATGTTTGATTTACTAGAATGTTTTGAAACAAACCTAATGTTAGAAAAAAGTGATGCCATGACAGAAAAATGAAAAGTGGCTAGAAAGATAAGATCACTTTCTTTCGAATATCAGAAAACAGTGTGGAAAAGGAGAAAATGCTGGTCACTAGCATTTTCTCATTTTCCTACAATGTTTTTCCAAAGTTTCCTTACCCAGTTTGGTAAAATCAAGAGATCTGTAGGAGAAGGTTAAGACTGGCACGATAATTTATTACTTTTAGGTAATGCATTGATACAGTGGACTGATAAGGCTGAGCAATCTGGTACTGTTTTCCGACATTGGATCCAGCAAAAAGGTTTATGCCTATCAATTTATTTTGCATAAATTCTTCACTTGTCAGTTTCTTTTAGTTCATTAAGTCATACGGAGGACATTTTTCCTTTCATTAAAACGTGGTGACTGAAGAAAAAATTGTTGGTGGTGACAATTTCTCCTTTTTGGTAAAGTTTTGAAACATATTCATATGCCTCTTTCGTTGGCTAGCCATATTTTAATCCTGTATCCAACAGTCGCGTCATTTGACGACTCGGGGGGAAAACATTTTGAAAAATGGTAACCAGCATTGCCTCCTTTTCTCACATTGTTTTCTAAACTTTCAGAGACGAAATTCACCATTTTAGTCACATTATACGAGTAGTTGACGTCTGCAAATAGTTTAAATATGAACGGGTCTAAAACGTGGTCAGGTGTTAAAAGAGTTACTGTTAACAGTTTTATACCTACGTTTGCAAAAGAGTTGTTATTCAAGGCCGCCCGTATCGATTTTTTTTAAAGTTATTAGACGAGCAAAAAATCAGTTCTCGCATTTTCGCATTCTGCAACTTACAAATGGTGTCAAGGACCTCAATTTTGCAGAATACGCGCTTAAATTTTTAGCTAACCTGAGCACGAAGTACTAAGGTGAGGTATTGTGACCGGTCGTTGTCCGGCGTCCATCTGTCCGTCCGTCCGTCTGTCCGTCTGTCCACAATTCCTTTAAACATCTTCTCCTAAACCGATGGGCCAATCTTGATGAAACTTGGCAGGGATGTTCCTTGGGTGAAGCTGTACCAAATTTGTTCAAGAGATTGAATTCCACCCATAACTCTGGTTGCCATGGCAACAGACAGGAAAAAATAGCAAAATCTTTGAAAATCTTCTTCTCTGATTCTAGAAGGCGTAGAGCTTTGATATTTGGTATGTAGCATCTCCTAGCGGACCTCTAACAAATTTGTTCATATGATCCCCCTGGGGTCAAAACTGGCCTTGCCCCGGGGGTCAGAAGTTCGAACATAGGAACAAAGAAGGAAAACTTTAAAATTCTTCTTCTCTGAAACTGGAAGACATAGAGCTTTGATATTTGATATGTAGCATCTCCTAGCGGACCTCTAACAAATTTGTTCATATGATCCCCCTGGGGTCAAAACTGGCCTTGCCCCGGGGGTCACAGGTTCGAACATAGGAACAAAGAAGGAAAACTTTAAAATTCTTCTTCTCTGAAACTGGAAGACATAGAGCTTTGATATTTGGTATGTAGCATCTCTTAGCGGACCTCTACCAAATTTGTTCATACGATGCCCCTGGGGTTAAAACTGTCCCTGCCCCGGGGGTCGCAAGTTTCGAACATAGGAACAAAGAAGGAAAACTTTAAAATTCTTCTTCTCTGAAACTGGTAGGCGTAGAGCTTTGATATTTGGGATCTAGCATCTCCTAGTGGACCTCTACCAAGTTTATTCATATGATGCCCCGGGGGTCAAAACTGGCCCTGCCCCTGGGGTCACAAGTTCTAACATAGGAACAAAGAAGGAAAACTTTAAAATTCTTCTTTTCTAAACCTTGAAGGCATAGAGCTTTGTTATTTGGTACGTGGTGAACCTGTTCTAAATTTGTTAGCCCACCTTAGCACAACATGTTCAGTCAGTTCGAAATTGGGTCCCCTGGGGTCATAAACTAGGTCACTAGGTCAAACTAAAGAAATACCTTGTGGGCATTCTAGAGGCCACATTTATTGTTCAAATGACCTGAAATTTGGTCAGAATGTTTGTCTTAATAAAATCTGACATGAGTCCGAATTTGGGTCATGTGGGGTCCTTAATTAGGTCACTGGGTTAAATTAAAGAAATACCTTGTGGGCACTCTAGAGGCCACATTTATTTTTCAGTTGATTTGAAAATTGATTAAAATGTTTCTCTTGATGAAATCTATGATGAGTTCAAAAGTGGGTCACCTGGGGTCATAATCTAGGTCACTAGGTCAAATTAAAGAAATACCTTTAGAGCACTGTAGAGGCTACAGTTCTTGCTCAATTGACTTGAAAATTTGTCAGAATGTTTGTCTTGATGAAATATCGGATGAGTTTGATATTGGATCACCTGGGGTCATAAACTAGGTCACTTGGTTAAATTAAAGAAATACCTTGTGGGCACTCTAGAGGCCACATTTATTGCTCAAATGAACTGAAATTTGGTCAGAATTTTTGTCTTGATAAAATCTCGAATAGCTTTGGATTTGGGTCACCTGGGGTCATAAGCTAGGTCACTAGGTCATATTAAAGAAGTACCTTTTGGGCACTCTAGAGGCCACATTTTTTGCTCAATTGACCTGAAATTTGGTAAGAATGTTTGTCTTGATAAAATCTCGAATGGGTTTGGGTCACCTGGGATCATAAACTAGGTCACTACGTCAAATTAAAGAAATACCTTGTGGCACTCTAGAGGGCAATTTTTTTTGCTCAATTGACTTGAAAATTGGTGAGAATGTTTGTCTTGATAAAATCTCACATGAGTCCGAATTTGGGTCAACTGGGATCATAAATTAGGTCACTAGGTCAAATTAAAGAAATACCTTGTGATCACTGTAGATGCCACATTTTTTGCTCAATTGACTTGAAAATTGGTGAGAATGTTTGTCTTGATAAAATCTCACATGAGTCCGAATTTGGGTCAACTGGGATCATAAATTAGGTCACTAGGTCAAATTAAAGAAATACCTTGTGATCACTGTAGATGCCACATTTTTTGCTCAATTGACTTGAAAATTGTTCAGAATGCTTGTCTTGATAAAATCTCTTGAAAAAATCTAGGATGAGTTTAAAATTGGGTCACCCGGGTCATAATCTAGGTCACTAGGTCAAATTAAAGAAATACCTTGTGGTCACTCTTTAGGCCACATATCTTTCTCAACTAAATTGAAAATTGGTCAGAATGTTTGTCTTGATGAAATATCGGATGAGTTTGAAATTGGATCACCTGGGGTCATAAAGTAGGTCACGTGGTCAAAATAAAGAAATACCTTTTGGGCACTCTAGAGGCCACATTGATTTCTCAATTGACTTGAAAATTGGTCCAAATGTTTGTCTTGATTAAACCCTACATGAGTCTGAATTTGGGTCACATGGGATGATAAATTAGGTCACTAGGTCAAATTAAAGAAATATCTTTTGGGCACTCTAGAGGCCACATTTATCGTTTAACTGATTTGAAAATTGGTTAAAATGTTTCTCATGATGAAATCTAGGATGAGTTCAAAATTGGGTCACCTGGGGTCATAATCTAGGTCACTAAGTCATATTAAAGAAATACCTTTAGGACACTCAAGAGGTCACATTTCTTGCTCAATTGACTTGAAAATTGGTCAGAATGTTTGTCTTGATAAAATATCGCATGAGTTTAAAATTGGACCACCTGAGGTCATAAGCTAGGTCACTTGGTCAAATTAAAGAAATATCTTTTGGGCACTCTAGAGGGAACATTTATTATGCAAATGACTTGAGAATTATTCAGAATGTTTGTCTTGATAAACTTTCAGATAAGTTCTAAATTCGGTCAACTGGGGTCATAATCTAGGTCAGTAGGTCAAATTAAAGAAATACCTTTAAGGCACTCTAGAGGCCACATGTTTTGCTCAATTGACTTGAAAATTGGTCAGAATGTTTGTCTTGATTAAGCCTCACACGAGTCTGAATTTTGGTCAACTGGGAGCATGAACTAGGTCACCAGGTCAAATTAAAGAAATACCTTTTGGGCACTCTAGATGATACATTTTATGCTCAAATGACTTGAAAATTGTTCAGAATGTTTGTTTTGATAAATTTTCAGATCAGTTAAAACTGTTTTAAATTGGGTCATGTGGAGTCATAAACTAGGTCACTAGGTCAAATTAAAGAAATACCTTGTGGGCACTCTAGAGGCCACATTTATTGTTCAATTGATTTGAAAATTGGTTAAAATGTTTGTCTTGATGAAATCTAGGATGAGTTCAAAATTGGGTCACCTGGGCTCATAATCTAGGTCACTAGGTCTAATTAAAGAAATACCTTTAGGGCAGTCTTGAGGTCACATTTCTTGCTCAATTGACTTGAAGGTTGGTCAGAATGTTTGTCTTGATGAAATATTGGGTGAGTTTGAAATTGGGTCAGCTGGGGTAATAAACTAGGTTACTGGGAAAATTTAAGAAACACTTGTGGGCACTCTATAGGCCACATGTATTGTCCAATTTACTTGAAAACTGTTCAGAATGCTTGTCTTTATTAATTTTTTGATGAGTTCTAAATTGGGTCACGTGGTGTGATAAATTAGGTCACTAGGTCAGCTTACGGAAATTCCTTGTGGACGCTCTAGAGGCCTCATTTTAAGCTCAATTGACCTGACAATTGGCCAGAAATTGAATTATGCACGTTGAGTGAATTTCGCCTATTGACTTAGGTGAGCGATCCAGGGCCATCATGGCCCTCTTGTTTTTCTAGGTTAGGATGCCGATAGGATGCCCTTTCTTGCACAATACATGCCCTGATTTTTAGCTCACCTTAGCACAAAGTGCTCAAGGTGAGTTTTTGTGATCGCCCAATGTCCGTCGTGCGTCGTCCGTCGTCCGTCGTCCACATTTTCTTTAAACATCTTCTCCTCATAAACCACTGGGCCAATCTTAATGAAACTTGGCAGGGATGTTCCTCGGGTGAAGTTCTACCAAAGTTGTTCAAGAGATTGAATTCCACCCATAACTCTGGTTGCCATGGCAACGAAATGGAAAAAAATAGCAAAATCTTTGAAAATCCTCTTCTCCGAAACTGGAAGGCATGGAGCTTTGATATTTGGCATGTAGTATCTCCTAGTGAAGCTCTACCAAGTTTGTTCATATAATGCCCCTGGGGTCAAAACTGGCCCTGCCCCGGGGTTCACAAGTTTCGAACATAGGAACAAAGAAGGAAAACTTTAAAATTCTTCTTCTCTGAAACTGGAAGGCGTAGAGCTTTGATATTTGATATGTAGCATCTCCTAGCGGACCTCTACCAAGTTTGTTCATATAATGCCCCTGGGGTCAAAACTGACCCCGCCCCGGGGGTCACAAGTTCAAACATGGGAATAAAGAAGGAAAAAATTAAAATTCTTCTTCTTTGAAACTGGAAGGCGTAGAGCTTTGATATTTGGCATGTAGCATCTCCTAGTGGACCTCTACCAAGTTTGTTCATATGATGCCCCTGGGGTCAAAACTGACCCCCTGCCCCGGGGATCACAAGTTTCGAACATAGGAACAAAGAAGGAAAACTTTAAAATTCTTCTTCTCAAAACTGGAAGGCGTAGAGCTTTGATATTTGGCATCTAGCATCTCCTAGTGGACCTCTAACAAATTTGTTGATATGATCCCCCCTGGGGTCAAAACTGGCCCCGCACCGGGGGTCACAAGTTCAAACATAGGAACAAAGAAGGAAAACTTTAAAATTCTTCTCAGAAACTGGTAGGCGTGGAGCTTTGATATTTGCCATGTACCATCTCCTAGTGGACCTCTACCAAGGTTGTTCATGTGATGCCCAGTGGGTCAAAACTGGCCCCGCCCTGGGGGTCATAAGTTTCGAACATAGGAACAAAGAAGGAAAATTTTAGAATTCTTCTTCTCTGAAACTGGAAGGCGTAGAGCTTTAATATTTGGTATGTAGCATGTCCTAGCGGACCTCTACCAAGTTTGTTCATATAATGCCCCTAGGGTCTAAACTGGCCCCGCCCCTGGGGTCACAAGTTCAAACATGGGCACAAAGAAGGAAAACTTTAAAATTCTTCTTCTCTGAAACTGGAAGGCGTGGAGCATTGATATTTGGTATGTCGCATCTCATAGTGGACCTCTACCAAATTTATTCATATGATGCCCTGGGGTCAAAACTGGCCCCGCCCCGGGGGTCACACGTTTTGAACATAGGAACAAAGAAGGAAAACTTTAAAATTCTTCTTCTCTGAAACTGGAAGGCGTAGAGCTTTGATATTTGGCATCTAGCATCTCCTAGTGGACCTCTAACAAATTTGTTCATATAATGCCCCTTTGGTGAAAACTTGCCCCGCCCCGGCGTTCACAAGTTTCGAACATAGGAACAAAGAAGGAAAACTTTAAAAATATTGTTCTCTTAAACTGGAAGGCGTAGAGCTTTGATATTTGGTGTGTAGCATCTTCTAGCGGACCTCTACCAAGTTAGTTCATATGATGCCCCTGGGGTCAAAACTGGCCCTGCCTCGGGGGTCACAAGTTTCGAACATAGGAACAAAGAAGGACAACTTTACAATTCTTCCTCTCTAAAGCTGGAAGGCGTAGAGCTTTGATATTTGGCATCTAGCATCTCCTAGTGGACCTCTACCAAGGTTGTACATACGATGCTCCTGGGTCAAAACTGGCCCCGCCCTGGGGGTCTGAAGTTCAAACAAAGGAACAAAGAAGGAAAACTTTAAAATTCTTCTTCTCTGAAACTGGAAAGCATGGAGCTTTGATATTTGGCATGTAGCATCTCTTAGTGGACCTCTACCAAGTTTGTTCATATGATGTCCCTGGGGTCAAAACTGGTCCCGTCCCAGGGGTCACAAGTTTCGAACATAGGAACAAAGAAGGAAAACTTTAGAATTCTTCTTCTCTGAAACTGGAAGGCGTAGAGCTTTGATATTTGGCATCTAGCATCTCCTAGTGGACCTCTAACAAATTTGTTCATATAATGCCCCTTTGGTGAAAACTTGCACCGCCCCGGGGATCACAAGTTTCGAACATAGGAACAAAGAAGGAAAACTTTAAAATTATTGTTCTCTTAAACTGGAAGGCGTAGAGCTTTGATATTTGGTGTGTAGCATCTTCTAGCGGACCTCTACCAAGTTAGTTCATATGATGCCCCTGGGGTCGAAACTGGCCCTGCCCCGGGGGTCACAAGTTTCGAACATAGGAACAAAGAAGGACAACTTTACAATTCTTCCTCTCTAAAACTGGAAGGCGTAGAGCTTTGATATTTGGTATGTAGCATCTCCTAGCGGACCTCTACCAAGTTTGTTCATACGATGGTCCTTGGGTCAAAACTGGCCCTGCCTCTGGGGGTCACATGTTCTAACATAGGAACAAAGAAGGAAAACTTTAAAATTCTTCTTTGCTAAACTTTGAAGGCATAGAGCTTTGTTATTTGGTATGTAGTGAACCTGTTCTAAGTTTGTTAGCCCATCTGAGCACAACATGTTCAGTCAGTTCGAAATTGGGTCACCTGGGGTCATAAACTAGGTCACTAGGTCAAATTAAAGAAATACCTTGTGGGCACTCTAGAGGCCACATTTATTGCTGAAATGACCCGAAATTTGGTCAGAATGTTTTTCTTGATAAAATTTCGGATGAGTTTGGATTTGGGTCACCTGGGATTGTGAACTAGGTCACTAGTTCAAATTAAAGTAATACGTTGTGGGCGTTCTAGAGGCCACATTTTTGGCTCAATTGACTTGAAAATTGGTCAGAAGGTTTGTCTTGATAAAATCTCACGTGAGTTCGAATTTGTGTCATGTGGGGTCCTAAATTAGGTCACTAGTTCAAATTAAAGAAATACCTTGTGTGCACTCTAGAGACCGCATTTATTTTTCAATTGATTTGAAAATTGGTTAAAATGTTTCTCTTGAGGAAATCTATGATGAGTTCAAAATGGGTCACCTGGGGTCATAAACTAGGTAACTAGGTCAAATTGAAGAAATACCTTGAGGGCACTCTAGAGGCTACATTTCTTGCTCAATTGACTTGAAAATTGGTCAGAATGTTTGTCTTGATGGAATATCAGATGAGTTTGATATTGGATCACCTGGGGTCATAAACTAGGTCACTTGGTCAAATTAAAGAAATACCTTGTAGGCACTCTAGAGGCCACATTTATTGCTCAAATGACCTGAAATTTGGTCAGAATTTTTGTCTTGATAAAATCTCGAATGGGTTTGGATTTGGGTCACCTGGGGTCATAAACTAGGTCAGTAGGTCAAATTTAAGAAATACATGCACCTTGTGGACGCTCTAGAGGCCAAATTTTTTGCTCAGTTGACTTGAAAATTAATCAGAATGTTTGTCTTGATAAAATCTCACATGAGTCTGAATTTGGGTCAACTTGGATCATAAACTAGGTCACTACGTCAAATTAAAGAAATACCTTGTGGTCACTCTTGAGGCCACATGTCCTGCTGAACTGACTTTAAAATTGGTCAGAATGTTTGTCTCGATGAAATATCGGATGAGTTTGAAATTGGGTCACCTGGGGTCATAAACTAGGTCACTTGGTCAAAATAAAGAAATATCTTGTGGGCACTCTAGAGGCCACATTTATTTCTCAATTGACTGAAAAATTGGTCCAAATGTTTGTCTTGATAAATCCTACATGAGTCTGAATTTGGGTCATGTGGGGTCTTAAATTAGGTCACTAGGTCAAAATAAAGAAATACCTTGTGGGCACTTTAGAGGCCACATTTATCGTTCAATTGATTTGAAAATTACTTAAAATGTTTCTCTTGATGAAATCTAGGATGAGTTCAAAATTGGGTCACCTGGGGTCATAATCTAGGTCTCTAGGTGAAATTAAAGAAATACCTTTAGGGCACTCTAGATGTCACATTTCTTGCTTAATTGACTTGAAAATTGGTCAGAATGTTTGTCTTGATAAAATATCGCATGAGTTTGAAATTGGGTCACCTGGGGTCATAAACTATGTCACTTGGTCAAATTAAAGAAATACCTTGTGGGCACTCTAGAAGCCACATTTATTGCGCAAATGACTTTAGAGTTATTCAGAATGTTTGTCTTGATAAACTTTCAGATAAGTTCTAAATTGGATCAACAGGGGTCATAATCTAGGTCACTTTGTCAAATTAAAGAAATACCTTTAAGGCACTCTAGAGGCCACATTTTTTGCTCAATTGACTTGAAAATTGGTCAGAATGTTTGTCTTGATGAAATCTCACATGAGTCTGAATTTTGGTCAGCTGAGATCATAAACTAGGTCACTAGGTCAAATTAAAGAAATACCTTTTGGGCACTCTAGAGGCCACATTTTGTGCTCAAATGACTTGAAAATTGTTCAGAATGTTTGTTTTGATAAATTTTCAGATCAGTTAAAACTGTTTTAAATTGGGTCATTTGGAGTCATAAACTAGGTCACTAGGTCAAATTAAAGAAATACCTTGTGGGCACTCTAGAGGCCACATTTATTGTTCAATTGATTTGAAAATTGGTTAAAATGTTTGTCTTGATGAAATCTAGGATGAGTTCAAAATTGGGTCACCTGGGCTCATAATCTAGGTCACTAGGTCTAATTAAAGAAATACCTTTAGGGCACTCTAGAGGTCACATTTCTTGCACAATTGACTTGAAAGTTGGTCAGAATGGTTTTTTTTTATGAAATATTGGGTGAGTTTGAAATTGGGTCAGCTGGGGTCATAAACTAGGTTACTGGGTCAAATTTAAGAAACACTTTGTGGGCACTCTAGAGGCCACATTTATTGCTCAATTAACTTGAAAACTATTCAGAATGTTTGTCTTGATAAATTTTTTGATGAGTTTTAAATTGGGTCACGTGGTGTGATAAATTAGGTCACTAGGTCAACTTACGGAAATTCCTTGTGGACGCTCTAGAGGCCACATTTTCAGCTCAATTGACCTGACAATTGGTCAGAAATTGAATTATGCATGTTGAGTGAATTTCGCCTATTGACTCAGGTGAGCGATCCAGGGCCACCATGGCCCTCTTGTTTTCTGGGTTAGGATGCCGATAGGATGCTCTGGTTTTATCTTAGGAATGTTGTTTTTAAGGTAATTTATGGGAGAGAAACTTTACTTATGATTTTACATTTTCGAAAACCGAGGGATAAGCAGATGGGTTCTCACAAAAGCAATTTAAATGTGGGACAAGTTGGTGAAGGTCATCAGGAATCGTATATGTGTGTGATCCCTGAGGTAATATTATAGTTTATGGATTTGTAAAATAGTAATAGTTTAAAAGATATACAGTACTAAGTATACGAATTATTGCGAGTTTGAAAAAAATGTGGAGCCCTTTTTCCTACGACCAAGGCAATGGTCAAACAATTGTAGCCTTCTAAGCAATCAATTACGACAAAATCTAGCTGACGCACTTACACATCCGTCATTTCAAATGCGCTAGTTCGATCTCAGCTCATTTTTACAGCTGAAAATATCCGGCCACTCTATGCAGATTCAAACTTTTTTGCAGTCGACCAATTACGACAACACTGGCATTTAGTTAAAACGCTTGCAAACTTTGCAAAGTTCTTTTTGCACACATTTACTTGTCATTTGCGTTTAATGCCAATAGGTGTCGATGCGCAATAAAAAATATATATATTTTTTAGCTCACCTGAGCACGTAGTGCTCAGGGTGAGCTATTGTGATCGATCACCGTCCGGCGTCCGTCCGTCTGTGAACAATTACTTAAAAAATCTTCTCCTCTGAAACCGGCGAACAGATTTCAAGGAAACTTCACAGAAACGTTCCTTAGGTGATGCACTTTCAGAATACTTCAAAGATTTGAATTCCATGAAGAACTCTGGTTGCCATGGCAAACCGTAAGGGCTACAGCTTTCATATATGACATGTAGCATCATCCAGTGACCCTCTACCAAAATACTTCAAATTATGGGCCTGGTGTGGAAATTGGCCCTATGTTGTGGGGTCTCGGATTTCACATAGAGATTAAGAAGGAAATCTTTAAAAATCTTCTGGTCCTAAAGCCTAAGGGTTACAGCTTTCATATTTGGTATGTAGCATCATTTAGTGGAGCTCTACCGAAATACTTTAAATGATGGCCCTTGTGTGGAAATTGGTCCTTTGTTGTGGGGTCACGGATTTTAAATAAAGAAGGAAATCTTTAAAAATCTTCTTGTCCCGAACCTTAAGGGCTAGAGCTCTCATAAAAAATCTTCTCCTCTGAAACCGGCGAGCAGATTTCAATCAAACTTAACAGAAATGATCCTTAGGTGATGTACTTTCAGAACACTTCAAAGATTTGAATTCCATGAAGAACTCTGGTTGCCATGGCAACCGAAAGAAAAAACTTTAAAAATCTTCTTGTCTCAAACTGTAAGGGCTAGAGCTTTCATATATGGCATGTAGTATCATCTAGTGACCCTCTACCAAAATACTTCAAATTAAATCATGTTATGGGAAAAGGTGTTGAATGTCGTATAACTTAAGGTTTGTGTTGAATGTCGTATAACTTAAGGTTTTGGATTTTTTTGGACTCTGAAATTAAACATTTTTCTGTTTCTTCAAGACTATTCAAGATATATGCTGCTGATTAACAGCCCCAGACCATGATTTCATTCTTTCCTATTTATACTGAGCTGTGTTATAGAAAAAGAGGGCATAATGACAAACTCGGTGGCATGGAAAAAGGAGATTTCTTGCAAAATTCCAATTTTTACTAATCTCTCCATCAGTTTTCATCACAATTTTACGAAACTTCACATTTATATTGTTTATCAAAAGGTTCACCATGTGCCCTCAGGTTTTTTTTTTTTTTTTTTTTTTTTTTATTTTATTTTAATTCAAAACCATGCTATGGGAAAAGGGTGCTTATGACGTATAACTTTAGGTTTTGTTTTTTTGGACTCGAAATTACACATTTTACACTTTCTCCAAGACTTTTCAAGATATCTGCTGCTGATCAAAAGTCCCAGATCATGATTTCATTCTTTCCTATTTAAACCAAGCTGTGTTGTGGAAAAAGAGGGCTTAATGACAAACTCAAACACAGTGGCATAGAAAAAGGGAGTTTCTTGCAAAATTCCAATTTTTCCTAATACCTCTTTCAGTTTTCGTCAAAATTTCATCAACTTAAACTTTTTCAGCATATGTCAAGAACAACGTATTATGGTATCAGCTTATGTTAAGAATAACATATTGATAAAAGGTCAAGATCGTTTCGGTTGTAACATTGGCAAATTCAGTTTGGCAGACGGGATCAAACACATGTAGCCTGTTTCACCCCCACCCACTGCTCCCGTGACCAACCATTTATCGACGGTCTTCACTTTCCTAAAAAGAGACCTGTTCGGGGAGCATAATCCGTCTATGACGGCTCTTGTTCTGCTTGTGGTCAATACTTAGAATGACCGCACAATAGCAGACTTCATCCTTCAGAATATTTTCCAAATTTTTAAATGGTATGATTTAAATTCAATTTCATTTTAACCCTGGCATTAATATTTTGGCACCTATTAAGCCTTTAATCATGAGGAAGACTGATCCTTAGACATACAGAAAATTGACCAGTACCGAAAAGTTTCCACCTGGGTCAGCCTGGACGGACTGCCTAGGTTGACCTTGGTCGATATTTTTCGCAGTTGCATCGAGCCCCTTTTTGCCAGAACATGGCTCATATGATTATAGTTGGTTTGTTTCTATCTTTGGTTTTGTTGTATCATTGTAACGTTTTTCCTGTATCATTTTATATTTTGTTGCAGTCAACATTTAATTATTTTGATAAGAGTGGAGAAAAACCTAATTGAACTTTGTTACTTACTAAACTATGTAATATGATTTTTTTTATAACCCCCCAACGAAGTTGAGGGGGGTATACTGGGTATACATGGCTATCTGTCCGTCCGTCTGTCCGTCCGTAGACGCAAATTTGTCCGGCGAAATACTCCTACAGTTTTTAAGGTACTGAGCTGAAATTTATACACAGTATTCCTATATATATGAAGTTGTGCATGTTTAATTTTCATGACCCTGCTGCAACGTGTTGCAGAATTTTCTCCCCATGGACTTTGCAATTTTTCATTTCCGTGCTCTAACTCAAAATCCGTTTGACCTAGGACCCTGAAACTTTATACAAGTGTTGCTCATGGCCCAAGGAGGTGCTGTATTTGTCCATCTGTTCGCCCGCCTGTCTATTACAGAATCATCTCCCCTTGAATTTTTCTTTCTGTGCTCTAACTCAAAAGTTTTTTGACCTAGGACTCTGAAACTTTATACCAGTGTTGCTCATGACCCAAGGAGGTGCTTTATTCATCCGTCTGTCTGCTGCAGAATTATCTTCCATTGAACTTTGCAGTTTTTCGTTTCCGTGCTCAAACTTAAAAAAATGTTTGACCTAGGACCCTGAAACTTTTAATAAGTGTTGCTCATGGCCCAAGGAGGTGCCCTGTTGTTTTTGGTTCACATCGATCTACTGACAAGACGCTGGTGGGGGGGTATTTAGTCGCTTTGCGACAGTTCTAGTTTCTGTTGTTTGTAAATTGCTTTTGGAAATGTAAACTTACGAAAATAAAACAAAATGTAAGTTTATAATAAGTGTTGATTGTGGTATCACTGCCATGTTGATTTCTAGCCCCACTTGCAGAAGCCCACAGGTGCACGTCATTGCCATGTGTCTGCCGTTTATGTGTGCATCTGTCTGTGTGTCAATGTGTGTGTGCATTAACTTGTATTTCAAACATCTCTGAAACCATACATCCAGTTTTGGTAAAACTTCACAAAGATTATCCTGCCGTAGTCCTGTTCAGAATTTTTTCAAAGAGTTTCAATTCACAAAAATCTCTGCTTGCCATGGCAACAAAACTGAAAAAACTCTTGAAAATTGGTGAGAATGTTTGTCTTAGTGCTATCTCAGACCAAAACAATAATTGGTCACGTTGGGTTAAAAACTAGGTCAAAAGGTCAAATCTTAGAAGAACTTGTGTACAATAGAAAATGGATTAATTTGGTCAAAAGACTCAGGTGAGCGACTTTAGGGCCATCATGGCCCTCTTGTTTTAATCGTGGCCTAGACGCCATGAATGTAGATAAGAGACTGTTCAAGGCATCAGGCTCTTTAAAAGCGCTGGTCAACATCAACTATTTTTCATAGCCAAATACCCAAATACTCAGTGCCAGTTTAAATCGTTTGCATACTACGAGTAGGCATGCTGAAAGGGAGGTAAGCATGTGAACCTTTATCCTTTAAGTGCTCAAAAAATTAAAATGGAATTCATTAGTCCGTGCTTAACATACAGATTTTGCAATTTGTTTTCAGAATATCTGCATGGCAAAGTAGCGAACAATATCGATTCAAAATCAGACTGCACGTTGATCTGTACTGTCCGCATAAGCAATTAATCCAGATTCAGAACTTCAAGGGTTAACACATTGTCATTAAAAACAGCTGATGTAAATGATTTACGAATATAAATTTTATTCTGTTATATTCTTATAAATTTACATTGTAGGATATCCGGCTTCTGTTGCTATTCCACACTGGTTGTTTTTGTTACGTACCATACGGATATATCCTTTATTGCCCCACTCGGTACCCCAACTGAAAACGAGTTGAAAAAGTTAATTGAATGTCATGCATGTCAAGTCCAAAGAGTAATTTGGATCCTTTTGGGGTAAGTGATTTGTTATCACTAAGGTAATCGTGGTTCAATACCCAGTGATGGCGGCGGTCACAGGATAACACCATGCTGAACAGAAAAAAGTACTCCAGTGCTCCTGACCTCTTACAGATGAAAGCCAGACAAGACGTGAATATATACTTCAGGTGTCACCGTGAAATGACGGAAATATTGCCGAAATTTGCTTAAAATCCGCAATAAACTAACAAACCGAAGTCCCATATGGAGTTGGGTTGGTCAAAAACAGAGAGATATATACATATATTAATTTCATTCTAATATTGTGATTGGTTTTTTTTTTTTGCCCTAATCTATTTGCTGTTCATATTTTAATAACAATAACTTTAAAAAAGATGCATCTAAGATTTGCGAGTGACATTAGCTGCTAAAAAAGACAAGAGTTGCACCAAATCCTGATTTAGATGTCTTCTTATTTCATTGCTAGAGCCAGTATGCATCGTCACTATCCCCGTAGGTCTCAGCTGAGTCGCAGTAGCTTGGACAGTTTACAAAGAAGGCTAGGTATTTAGGGATCTCTAGTTCAAATCCCGGCTTCGTCAAAGCACTCTCGTGGAATAGTGAAAGTCAAGATATAAGGCTTACACTCTATCAATAGTGTTGTGCAGGGCACTAGTTAAAAAAATCGAAAAAATGCATGGATGTGTGCATTTGCCGCCGTGGGAAAAAAAAAAAAAACTGAAATGCTGTTGAAAACTGCTTAAAACAGCAAACAACTGAACAAAGACATCTGTCAGTTCTTTAAATAAATTGCTTATAGAATCTGCAAACTTGCAAAGACATGATCGTGGTTTTTGTCTACAGAAGACTGATAATATGTTAAAGCTCGGAGATACATGTAAGTTAGGAATCGTATGCATCGAAAGGTGAAGTTAGAGAGAGCGGTTTGGTGTGAAGAAAACACAGTCACAGATAGTAGATAGTTATATTATACTTAAAATTTTAAGCATGGCACATCGTACAACGTGGTTTAGAGAGAGGGAGTTAAGGCAGATGGGCAGGCAAGGGACAAATAGTACCTGTTTTTGCATTCCCAGAATTCTTGACCGTCCTCAACGCCATATCCGGTTATTACTAAGCTGTGTTCTATCTGATTTGGGTTGCATTTGGAGTCGTCATATACACCACTTTTATAAAACATGAACCCTGAATAAAAGTAAAGCGCCAAAGAAATTGAACTAGGCAGCATTGTTTGAGAAGTGCAATTGATAGGTAGTACTTTTCCTAGAAACCATTCTTAGTCGAATTCTGAAGAACAGCAGCCGAGTTTTGGCACCCACATGCGGTGCTCGTGTTCTCTTTTTCACACAATGCCCTCTACTTTTTCTAAACCAAGCTTCATTATTTGAGGCATATGCAAGTTTTTGTTTGCAGATGCTTAAAACATCGACATGTCTAAAAGCTTGACGCCTTGTTAAAAGTATTAGTGTAAACCAGATACTCTCAAATCATGTCTTGTTTTTAATGTATCTTTTTATGGCTTGTAGAGTTATAAGACTTTTTACAGCATGAAAAATATTGTGTCATTGGCTGCACTATTTCGTTATTAGGGCAATTTCTTCTTTTGTCGCGGTGTTTTCAAAAGTGATCCGCTGCAAGACGGAAAAAGTTGTCTGCACAATGTAATGAGTCAATCGATTTATGTTTTCATCATGCATAGCCTACGTGTTTGAATGATCGATATTACATGATACAGTCACTAGTACTCACCTGGATGCTGTGCGTCCACTGCACAGGCAATCGGCCCGATGGTGGCCACTGCTTCGTTTAAAACGGACTCGTTACCTTTAGGTAGATCTACATAACCGGTGCATGTTGCTCCGCTGTTTTCTTTCTTGTAACGACATTTGAAGGTCTATATAAACGACAAAAATATGAACAGATACATATTGCAGATAGAAGATACATATATATAAAACACTTCTTGCATACCGTGGATACAGTATGTATACAAAAGGGGTATACTGCCTGGGATTGAAGTAATTCCTTTGAAATAGGGTATCCATTGAGTCTGTTGGCTGGATTTAGTGCTCTATTAGCTCCACTGACCGAAGGCCAGCGGGCTTATGTCATGGCCCTATATCCGTCGTACGTGCGTGCGTCCATCCGTGCGTGCGCGCGTGCGTTAACTTTTATTTCAAACATCTTCTTCTCTGAAACTGCCCATCGGATTTGAACGAAACTTCACGGAATTGATCCTCCTATGGCACTCTTCACAAATTCTTCAAAGAATTTGATTCCTATAAAAACTCTGGTTGCCATGGCAACAAAACTGAAAAATATTGAAAATCTTTAAAAATCTTCTTGTCCGAAACCATAAGGCCTAGGGTTACTAAATTTGGTGTGTAGCTTTATCTAATAGACCTCTACAAAAGTTCTTCAAATTATAGCCCTGCTGTTAAAAATGATCCCGCCCCGAGGGTCACAAATTTTACATAGATTTATATAGTGAAAACTTTAAATATCTTCTTGTCCTAAACCATTATGGCCTAAGGCTACCAAATTTGGCATGTAGCTTCATCTAATAGACCTCTACAAAAAGTCTTCAAATTATAGCCCCGGGTCAAAATTGGCCCAGCCCCAGGGGTCACAAGTTTTACATAGGTTTATATAGTGAAAATTCTTAATTTCTTTTTGTCCTATACCATATGGCCCAGGGCTATCAAATTTGGCATGTAGCTTCATCTAATAGACCTCTACAAAAAACTCATCAAATTATAGCCCCGGGGTCAAATTTGGCCCCGCCCCGAGGGGTCACAAGTTTTACTTAGGTTTATATAGTGAAAACTTATATGTTCTTGTCCTAAACCATATCGCCTAGGGCTACCAAATTTTGCATGTAGCTTCATCTAATGGACTTCTACAAAAGCTCATCAACTTATAGTCTTAGGGTTAAAACTGGTCCTACCTCTGAGGCCACAAGTTTGACATAGGCTTCTATGGTGGAAACTTTAAGTCTTCTAGTCCTAAACCACATAGCCTAGGGGTACTAAATTTGGCATGTAGCTTTATCTTATAAACCTTTACCAGAACTCTTCATACTATAGCCCCGAGGTCAAAATTGACCCTGTCCCAGTGGAGCGATACAGGGCCATCATGGCCCTCTTGTTTAGGTTATTTCGTCATACTTGGGTGGTTAATTTGGGTGACGGTTGGTCGTCAGATTGTGGCTCCTCTATAAACCACCAAATTAGTTCAGTGCTATAGATGCCACTATAAAGCATCAAATTAGTTCAGTGCTATAGATGGACTTCCTTTCACTATAAAGCCTAAATTTGGCTTCGTTTAATCATACAAATGATGTGCTTCTAGATGGAGCAGTGTCACGGTCTGTATTTTCACCAATCTTACATGCAAAGCCTAGCAAAATGCAAATACGATCAATCAGTAAAGAGTTAGAATAATTGGGACTGAAGCGGTTCTAATGAAATGTTTGATGCCTCAGTTTTTTCTTTTTTTTTTCCTTCAGTGACCTGTCCAGATAAAGTCTTAGTATTATGTTTTTTCTTTAACTTTCCTGTTGAGATCGTTCATTGTAAGATTGGTCTGAGGTGAATCGAGGCACCGAGTAATTGCGGTGGAAAACCAGTATGTATTGCGATCCTCTTCATTGTGGAACGTGAGCCGATGAGTGCCAGAATACGGGCATCAAATAATGGACATTAAAGTGACAACAATGATGTATTTAGTTATATGATCGTTGGCGATGAATTTAGTATCGTTTTCTTGTTAGAAATAGCATCGGTAACCTACCCCAGGATTTGACAAGTTGTAAGGATAAGACTGTTCTGTATCGATACCGCCATTTTCTTTAACATATTGGTACGAATAATCCATCAACCCGCCTTCACAACCATGATTTCCTTGAAAAAGCAAACAAAAGATTTATTAAGAGATACAAAACCTGAGTCTCTGTAATAAAAGGGTTAAAAAAATCTCAAATTTCCCATCTTCAAATTCCTAGCATGTATCGGACAACATTTAGTGCCTTGACGGGCAGTACAGAACCAAGACTGCAGTTGTATCTACGAAACATTTTTTTTTTAATTTGCTAAGATTTACCAACTTACAAGGTGAGGTAGTCTGTCTCAGCCAAACAGATGGCAAGTCGTAGAACACAGATTAAGAGAAGAAGTTGGAATCGTAAGTCAAAACGGCCACGGACTACTTGTATATATCCTCAGCATATGGGGTTCTTTGACGTGGTAACGGGACGGATTTCGAAACGAAACATGCGCAGTTGAATAACTTTAAAATGTAAAGGGAAACACTGGGTACCCCTGACATCTAGATCAGGGTACATTCAACAAGGACTGTTATAATGGACCTCCAGTTTTAGATACTGTGCGAAATATTCTAGAAAAATGCCTTGAAGTTGACCATTTGGGTCAGCACTGCTCATTGTTTTATAATAAAAATCATATACTTTCTCTAAACCCAAACAATCTTGTATGCCGTCCCTTGCTTTGCCTTATTATACTCATGATCTAAACAAATATCTATATTCAGAGGAGCAGCAAAACAAATGCAGTGACTGATATGAATGTACAATGTTATTCATGTTTGTAGCCAAGGAAGTTCATAACTGATTTGAAGAACAGCTTGGATGCTTGAGTGCATTTAAAGATGCATGCAATATGTAGACAAATTAAAACAACTTCTTTCTCCACCTCGACTTCTTGATGTTGAAAATAGCTTTGATACTTGTGTTTCAAAGGAGTTTATCAACACTTTCACCCGCATTTCAGTCATATCACGATGATAGCGCGCTTACTCAATTACTTTTACGGATTTAACCAAACCAAGGTAGGAGCACTGCTCTGCTGTACCCAAGGTCCTCACACATAACCAAGATTCCGTATTTATTTTTCTTATGCTCTAACCATTAACCCTTATCATGCTAAATGACTTAAATGAACCTTTCAAGCCGATATTAAAAACCACAGTTTCAGTATTTCAGAGTTATAGGGGTTGGAAAAATATCTTCTCATCGGACAAATCAGACTGCACGTTCTGTGCAGTCTGATCTTGATCTGTTTTGTCCACAAAAGGTCCGTGAGTCGTGCTTAGCAGCCTAAGGGTTAGGCCATGGAGGATCCTCTAAAATGGTTCTAAAACATCAAAAAATCAATTGGATGACAATATATGAGATTCCAAACCTTGTTTTGTGGAACAGTCCATTAAATTCTGCTCAGACAAATCGACCAGTTTGCCAGTTTTCTTTTTATGTTGTCCCTCTAAAGCCCCAGTGGCTGTGAATGCCCAACAGCTTCCGCATGTACCCTGGAGTTAAACGTAATACTTCATACTGACGTCATTATTCACCAGTGACAGAATACTTCTGTGTCTTGTAGCAGATCATTTTTGAAAGTATTGTGACAAAAGAAGAAATTGCTAGTAACTAGCAATTTCTCCTTTCTCCTTTTGCAATACTTAAAAAATATTCAAGTATTATGTATATTTGTTTCAGGAGATTATTAATTAGAGTGACAACAATACTTGAAGAAAATCACGTTTGGTTTCTCCTTTCTTCGTTCGTTCCTTTTTAACCCTAGAATCACAAATAGATTTAGTTCAGAAGATGGGGGGATGGGATAATTCTTACCTGGTTGCCCACCTCAGTAACGTACCCATGGGCTTTCCAGTCCACATTGTGGGGCAGCTCGATGACACCCTTGTAGATATAGATATTGCTATTTTCACGAAAACCTGCTTTGTAAGTCAGCATAGTCCTACGGAATTCTTCTGCTGTCTGCAGAGAAACAAAGAGCTTGATTACAAGCAGATTTATTATAGTCACAAGAAAATGATCTGAAGTTGATATACTAGTAATTGCTTTAAAAGAAATTATCTCTTTAGTGGTTCAATAAATACATATTCGACAACTGTAAGTACCATTCTTTTGCAAAAGCTGTCCCTTTTCGGGCAAAGTTTTTAAATAAGGCGACTGAATATGTAATTCCAAGATCAGCTTGATCGCTGTCTGTTCCGTTCTGTTCTCTACAATAACATTTTCTTGGATCACAGAAATCTTGATGTTAATCGTTACGGTTCACTATTATGATTTGCCAGTTGAGCAATGAGGGGCCAACGTTGCTCTCTTGTTGTTATTATTTGCGTTGCTGTGGACGTTGTTAGAATGGGTGTGAGCTGTAAAGAACTACATGAACTACAAAAAGAAAAGCCTTGCCAAATTTTTAAGCGATTTTAAAAAGGCGACTTTACCAAACAGCTCCATGTTTGTGGACTTCGGAAGAAGGCCTCTGAAAACATCTTATTAAAAGGAGGAAATGTTGGTAACTAGCATTTTCTCCTTTGCTCACAACGATTTCTCCCCATTAAATGACAAATACCATGGTCTAAGGCGCATTTAATTTGTCATCAGCAGATGCGTTAACTTTTACCACACAATCCCGATTTTTAACGTCCCCGAGGTAATAGCCTTTTGAAAACTTCGTGGTACAAGGGGAAAATGCTGGTAAATTTCGTCAAGTCCAAAATGTTGTCTGGAATAAAATAAAGAGAAAGCCCTTACCATGTCACCAAATTGATTCATACCCATCGTGTAGGAATGTAGACCGTTTTCAGCCTCTGTGTTATGTTGGTCTATTAGTCGTTTGTTTCCAAGCCATACACCAAACCTTTCCAACAGATTGTAACAATTTAGATTACTAGGGAAAATTGTAGGACTTAGCCCTTATCCTGCTGAATAGGTAGCCTAAAGCGAAATTTTCAAACCGATAGTAATCAAAGCGCTGAAGGCGCTGAAGGCGTGGGCATCAGAACGGGTGAAGAGGTAGGAAAATGAGGCCCAGAATCTCAAAGTTGCCATCACATTTGTACAGGCTTAAAAACTGCTATCACATTTGTACAGACTAATAAAAAAATATCTACATGTCTCACACTGACAGTCTGTGGAGTTGGCAACAGAATGGAAAAACATAAATTTGTAAAGGCCAATATAATGAGTATTTTTGTATAGCCTTGGTCTCATGGTCTTTATGGATTGAAAGGAGATAATTTTCAAAGAATTTTCTGCTTCCTATTTTCTTCCTTTACATTGCTTTGGCAACATAACTAACCAAAATGAGCAGCGTGCAACAGCCGGGAATATTTCTGGAGAGTGCAAAAATCCACAATGGCCAAGCAATGGATCATATTTTCTTTCATTTTACCACACTCAGTCTATAGGTTGAAATAGTAACCATGTCCTGTGAGCAATGACAAGGAAAAACACAAAGTCTTTAAAGGCTAATATCACAGAGCACGATTTGGTGTCTGAGAAGACAATCTTTTACGTATTTCTTTTTATTTAGTTTTTGGTTTTATTAAGTTTTGGTTTCTATGCCAACAAATAAAAAGACGTCCGCATTCGGGCGCCAATACTCGGTTGATTTTCAGTGAAAACACAAAGTTGAAAAAGGAGCATAACTTGATAGTTATTTACCCTTATTGTTTATGTTTCCCTTTTGATAGTTAACAACTTGTCTAAGTTTTAAGTAAACATTTTCAGTAATAACAAAGATATTGTAAAATGTCAAATATTTTGCATGACGACGACACAAACGACGAAGATGATGACACTAGGGCTATGAAAATACCATGTTTCTAAAAACAGCTCAGCTAAAAGTTCTCAGTCGAAAAAGGGACATAACTAATTTCTTTGCCAAAAATATTTTGGTGGTTACCTACCTCTGTTGTACTGATATAAATTCCCCTTTTAATAGTTAACGAAAAGTTCAAGTTTGAAGTAAGTATCTTCATTAATGACAGATATGATAAAATGTCAAAGGTTCTGAAAATTTAAAGCAATAAAAAAGGGCGTAACTGTGTCAAAAATATTTTTATGGTTACCAGCCCTGTTATATTGGTACCCCTTTTGACAGTAAATAACTTGTACAAGTTTGAAGTAAATATCTTCAGGAATAACAGAGATAATAAAAAATGTCGAAGTTTTTGCATGACGACAATGACGCATAGGCTTTGACAATAGCATGACGCTTTCTTCGTAAACAGATGAGCTAAAGACTACCAGTTGAATAAAATCATATGGATGATACAAGACTGCTCAAGGTACATTTGTATAAAAGTTTTGTCAAAATATCTGCTGTAAATGCCACTTTTCAACTTTCGCATTGAAAGTCTATGGAATTTCTAAGTTGCCATGATCAACAAAATTGGAAAGCTGATTTTCATGAACAAGAGGGTCGTTGGACCTAAATCCCTCATCTGAGTAAAGTCATCTAGGATTGATAAATTTGAAGAGCTCCTGGTTGTGATTATGGAAAACACAAATGAGCCATGCTCTGGCAAAGGGGGGTTTAATGCATCTCCATGCTCCATCATTCCAAACGAGCTATCATATATTAATGGATACATAAAATCCATTTTGTGGAGCAACCGACTGAATTATGAGGTACACTGGTCCTTTGACATGCAGAAAATTTGCCAAAAGAAAAAAAAGTTTCGACCCAGGTCAGCCTAAATACCTATGGAGATCAAGATCAGATTGCACTGAATGTCAAGTCTGATCTTTGATATAAAAGACCCACCAGTTACTGAACCCTTGACCACACATTCTCGAGTTTTAAGGACTCCAAGGATATAGCCTCATGAAAACCTTTGGAAAAAAAAAAGAAAATGCTCTTTTTTCCTACAAGGTTTTCTGCACTTCCACATCCAATAACCAACATTTCAGCGAAGTCTAACTTGCCGTTCGCAAATGTTTTCAACTTAGACAAGTCTAAAATTTCATCGTTTTTTAAAGATTAACCGGTTTTCAATGGCTCATGTTACAAACTTTAATACATATTTGGTATTGCATGCTGCGAGTTTGCTATGGGTCGAAATGGTTATTTGATCAACGATCACCCGAGGTTTGCCAATTGTTTCTTTCACTGTTAAGCGCACGAATTTGCAGGTATGAATAACCTCACGAGGGCCCCAGATTCTCAGTCAACACTTTCGTACGATTAAAATCGCACATCTATCAAAGTTTGTTGTGAAATTAAACCTTACTGTGATGTTCAAATCGAAATATTTTGTTATTTGAAGGGGTCGTTTCCTTCAGAGTAGTGAGATGGATTGCAGGCGGTACTTTTCACTTTTACTCGGGTTTTTTCGTAAATGCTTGTCTCGGGTTTTTCCGTAAATGCTTGGATGGGGTTGAAATTTTGGTATACGATTCCTATGGCCTTGGGCTTGGCAAGCAAAGCCCAGGCCAAAAATCCGAATAGTGCTATTTCAAACTTATCTATAGGGGAAAATATCTCCTTATCGGACAGTGTAGATCCAAGATCAGACTGCATGTTCTGTGCAGTCTGATCATGATTTACACTGTCCGCAAAAGGTCAGTGAGTCTCGCTCAGCAACCTAAGGGTTAAAGAAATAGAATTAGACATACGGACCGAGATGCGCATCTCATTCAAGTCAGAATGAAAGACGTGCAAATGCATTTGATGTCTAGATTTTCTTTTAATCATAAAACTAAGAGAGACCATTTTGTAAACATCCTGTTTTTGTCTTCTATTTCATTGATTACAGGCTGAACATATTCGGATGCATGCTACTTCTGTTGCGAAAATCACGTTGTCACAATGGAAAATGTTTGTTTACCTTTTCGTTCCCAAGGTCATTTTCGTTGCTATTGTGATCAGTATAGATGAAAATCGGATTTCATGGAATGTTCATTTGCGTTTTCTATTATAAAGAAAGTGTAAAATACTAGTACAGGAAATCAGCATCGTTTTTTTTTAGCTCACCTGAGCACGAAGTGCTCAGGATGAGCTATTGTGATCACTCGGCGTCCGTCCGTTCGTCCGTCCGTCCGTTCGTCCGTCCGTCCGTTCACATTTTTATGTTTACACTCTAGCATCTACAAATATTAACCAATCAGCACCAAACTTGGTCAAAATGTATATGACCATAAGATCTCGGATGAGTTCGATTATGGGTTCAATCGGACCAGAACAACTGGAGTTATTTGCCCTTGAATTAGAAAAATTGCTATATTTGACTTTGTTTACACTCTAGCATCTACAAATATTAACCAATCAGCACCAAACTTCGTCTGAATACATGTATATATGACCATAAGATCTCGGATGAGTTCGATTGTGGGTATAATCGGACCAGAACGACTGGAGTTATTTGCCCTTGAATTAAAAAAATTGATACATTTGACTTTGTTTACACTCTAGCATCTACAAATTTAAACCAGCCAGCACCAAACTTGGTCGAAATGTAAATGACCATAAGATCTCGGATGAGTTCGATTATGGGTCTAATCGGACCAGAACAACTGGAGTTATTTGCCCTTGAATTAGAAAAATTGCTATATTTGACTTTGTTTATACTCTAGCATCTACAAATATTAACCAATCAGCACTAAACTTGGTCTAAATATGTATGACCATAAGATCTCGGATGAGTTCGATTATGTGTCCAATCGGACCAGAACGACTGGAGTTATTAGCCCTTGAATTAAAATCAAAGCGTTGAAAACACTGGTGTGGCATTTGTCGAGGAAGCCATTGTGTGGAATTAATAATTTGAAAAAATAAACGATAATGTGGGACGAACAAACCCTGACGAACAAGCGAAGGGACGAACAAGCCCATGGACGAACTGGTTTGGGGACGAACACGGTCAGGAATCAGGAATCATTGTGCCCATAGAAGACCATAACGGGTATAGATATTTTCAATGAAAAAGAAGTATTCCCATGATCGGTGGCCTAATCCAGTTTATCTTAATACGCAGTTGTTAATTTTCTATCTGAGTGCTTTCGAAACACTTATTTGTCTTAGAAAAAAACTGAGTTTTATTGGGTTTACTTTCTTTGGTTTTGCACAAACCACGATACACGATTTTCAAAATACAGTATTGAACTCATAGTGGCATTGTCTTCGACAAATGCCACAAAAATTGCTACAGTTGACTTCGTTTACACTCTAGCATCTACAAATTTAAACCAATCAGCACCAAACTTGGTCAAAATATATATGACCGTACGATCTCGAATGAATTTGATTGTATGTCTAATAGGACCAGTTATTGCTGTGTCATGGAAAAAGGGGGCTTGACGTATATTTTCATTGTGGACCAATATCACTTTAACTACAGGACAAAATGTCATGAAACTTCATCTTTTTAGCTCATCTGAGCACAAAGTGCTCAGGATAAGCTATTGTGATCACTCACCGTCCGTCGGCGTCCGTCGTCCGTCCGTCGTCCGTCCGTCTTCCGTCCGTCCGTCCGTCCGTCCACATTTTTCTTTTGTTTACACTCTAGCATCTACAAATATTAACCAATCAGCACCAAACTTGGTCAAAATGTATATGACCATAAGATCTCGGATGAGTTCGATTATGGGTGTAATCGGACCGGAAAGACTGGAGTTATTTGCCCTTGAATTAGAAAAATTGCTATATTTGACTTTGTTTACACTCTAGCATCTACAAGTATTAACCAATCAGTGCCAAACTTGGTCAAAATGTATATGACCATAAGATCTCGGATGAGTTCGATTATGGGTGTAATTGAACCAGAACGACTGGAGTTATTTGCCCTTGAATTAGAAAAATTGCTATATTTGACTTTGTTTACACTCTAGCATCTACAGATATTAACCAATCAGCACTAAACTTGGTCTAAATATATATGACTATAAGATCTCGGATGAGTTCAATTATGGGTGTAATCGGACCAGAACGACTGGAGTTATTTGCCCTTGAATTAAAAAAATTGCTACATTTGACTTTGCTTACACTCTAGGATCTACAGATTTAAACCAATCATCACCAAACTTGGTCAAAATTTATATGACCGTAAGATCTCGAATGAGTTTGATTGTAGGTCTAATAGGACTAGTTATTGCTGTGTCATGGAAAAAGGGGGCTTGACGTATATTTTCATTGTAGACCAATATCTCTTTAACTACAGGACAAAATTTCATGAAACTTCATCTTTTTATTGTTTATTGCAAGCCACAGACAATAGTTATTTGTTTTTATTTCATGAAACGCCATGTCATGAAAAAAGGGGGCTAAATGTTTAATTTCGTCATGGACCAATGACCATCTGTTTGTCCATCTTTCAGGACAGATATCTTCTAAAATCCTTGACAAAAACTAATAGAAATTCATACAGGTGTTCCTAATGATGTCGGCTGATATTTATTGGTTTTTTTCCCTTTTGATATCAAATACTGTCTCATAGGAAAAAGGGGCTTCATGTATATTTCTGTTAAGGATCAATATACATGTATCTTCAACTCAAAATCCTGGACAAAAATTTGTGAAACTTCATACATGTGTTCCTTATGATAGTCCGCCAAGATCATTAGTTTAGCTTTTTTGATTAAATGTCGTGTCATGGAAAAAAGGGGCTTCACATACATTTTCATTATGGATTAATATCTCTTTAACTACAGGACAAAAGGTTATGAAACTTCATCTTTATGTTGTTTATCACAAGCCACAGACAATGGTTAGGCCTATTTGTTAGCTCACCTGAGCACGAAGTGCTGGGTGAGGTATTGTGATTCGTCGTTGTCCAGCGTCCGTCTTTCCACAATTCCTTTAAATATCTTCTCCTCCTAAACCAATCATGTTGAAACTTGACAGGCATATTCCTTGGTTGAAGTTCTACCAAAGTTGTTAAAAGAATTGAATTAACCCTTTAACTCCAGGGGTCACAATTTTGGGCAAAATTGTATATAGAGCAAACTTTAAAAATGTTTTTGTCTGAAACTAGAAGGCCTAGAGCTTTGATATTTGGTATGTGGCATTTCCTTGTGGACTTCTACCAATTTTGTTCAAATGATGCCCCTGGGTCAAAACAGGACATAAAGGTATACAGAATGAACTTTAAAAGTCTTGTTCTATTTAACCCTTTACCACACAATCCCAAGTTTTAACGCCTGTGAGAAATAAGGCTCTTGAAAATATTGTGGGAAAAAGAGGAAATACTTGTAACCAGCATGTTTTCCTTTTTCCACAATGTTTTCCACCCAACTAAAATCAAATTTAAATTTTTGAGTCACATTTATTTTGTTGTCAGCAAATGGTTTGAATTTGGACAAGTCTTAACCCTTTAAGCGCCTTTCACTACTATAGTTGCCTTTGTGTCTAGTGTAGATCAAGATCAGACTGCACGAAATGTGCAGTCTGATCATTGATCTATACTGTCTGCTTTTGAAACACTGCAGACAAAAGGCACCCACGCAGTTGTTATCATCTTGGACTCATTCTGGAATGAAAATGGCCTTTGGGTTTAAGGATTAAATTTTGTTGTTTGTTAATGATTTGAGCCAAGCTTGTTAGCTCATTACCTACAGGGCTAGCTATGCAGGGATGTCAAGTTTAAATCTCAGTTGGGCCAAGCACTCAGGTAACCATGATTTTTTAAACTTTTTCCACAATGTTCTCTACCCATCCCAAATCTAAGTTCATTTTTTGAGACAAATTTATTTTGTTGTCTGCAAATGCTTTGAATTATAGACCAGTCTAAAATTTTTGTTTGGTAAAGAAATAAAGATAGACCAAGTAATATGCATTTCAAGACTGTGTTGTAGGCAATACTATCTTGCAGAATATAAGGCATATATATCCAAGATCCAATTGCAGTCTGATCTTTATCTACACTGT
The DNA here is from genome assembly GCA_945859785.2 of Tridacna gigas. NCBI lineage: Eukaryota > Metazoa > Mollusca > Bivalvia > Cardiida > Cardiidae > Tridacna > Tridacna gigas. Next base: position 27,282,218 of record OX244036.2, on the reverse strand, counting down.
CTGATAATACATCCTGTCTTGCGTACCCCTAGCCTTGGTTCCCACCTGATCATTTTTTCCTTTTATCTATTCAGGACGGACAGATGCAGTTTAAATTTGACATGAAGCCCCCTTTTTCCATGACACAGCAATAAATTCCAAAACCCTGACAATATGCGCTAGGTCACTTGATGTGTGAAAATTTCATCCAAATCTGTAGAGATATGTCCGGTAATTAAAGAGATTTTGGTGAAAAATGAAATGTAACATGAAGACCCCTTTTTCCATGATGCAGCTATAAATTGCAGAACCTTGACAATATGCGCTAGGTCACATGATGAGAAACATTCTGTGAAAACTTTTGAAAACATTGTGGGAAAAGGAAAAAATGCTGGTAACCAGCATTTTCTCCTTTTTCCCACAAAGTTTTCTACCCTATCAAAGAAATATTGTTTCACTTGAGCCAATATGAAAATGTTGTCTGCAAATGCTTTCAATTTGGACAGATCTAAAAATTTACCATGTGGTAAAGGGTTAAAGGCTTTGACAGCATTTTTCTCTCTGGCTGTTAGGACGTATCTTTGAACATTGTGTTCATTGTATTTTGAGTTCATTTTTGTTCATTCATTTAACTCTGTAGTACAGATTTTATCATGTAAATCTTAGAAGTCATTATAATTTTTGTTCTTCAGTTTGTGGTGTTTGTCTTAATGTATAAATAAGTTTATGACCCCCCCCCCCCCCCCCATAGACTTTGGGCATGAATTGAAGTACCATTTGAAAGATCTGTTCAGGTAGGGCCAAGGTCAATGTCACACTTGAAGGTCAAATTGTCAAATTTTTGTAAGCTGGACGCATTGAAAGGTTGGTGCAAGACTATTGCAAGTGTAAATACATTGTTTATGTGTTTACAATAGCAATTACCCATGAACATGTCCCTGGACAACCACTGTAGTTGTTGGTGTATTTAACAACATTATAATACTAACTTGTATAGAAAGTCTTGAATCGGCAAGCATTCTCTACTAAGTTTGTTCAAATCAGGCAACTTTTTGCCACACACCAAAAGGCCTAGGGCTTTGTTATTATTCCTTCAAAACTCTGTTCTGGAGGTATATAGGAGTCAGCTTGTTCATCCATCCATCAGTCTTTCTGTAGCATTTTCTTGTCAGAGCTAGTTCTCAACAACTAAAGGACAAATTTCATTCAAACTTTAGAGAGACTCGGTGCCAAGCAAGAATGTGCATATTATATTTTGGTGACGTTTCATTGAATTTTTACAAAGTTATTTTCCTTTGATGAAATTTCTTGTTCTCCCTATTTTTCAACAACTATTGGACAAATATCATTTAAACTTCTCACAAATATTTATATAACCGGGTTTGGTTAAGAAAGATTATCTTCTTGTCTATACCAAGAAGACCTAGAGCTTTGGCCTTGCACTTTGATATTTGGTATTTATCTTCATTGTAGACCTTTACTGCTTGGTACTTAGGTGAGCGATATAGGACCATCATGGTCCTTTTTTTTTTTTTTTTTTTCTATTCTGCCTTCAAAAAGTTAAGGGGATACAGGTTCCGATTCAAAACGTCAGTTAGGGGTCCTCAGTAGAATAGATTGCTTAAGTGACAGTTCTGTGTTCCTCTATGGCTCGGAGGTTAGAGCGTTCGATTTGCGACCAGGAAATCATGGGTCGATCCTAGATAATGCCGCTGGTAACATGTGAGTCTCCTTGAGTCAGGCAAATCAGCTCAGGATTCTTTATAAGCACAAAAATCTGAGTCGGACTCAGAGTTGAGCAAGAAACCGCTTCTTGAGCATGAGATTGTGCTCAAGAAAGTTTTATAAGCACGGGGCCAGAACTTTCATCGAACCATTATCTTCCGCTAGGTGGCTATTTTCAAATACATAACCTGTCTGATATGGGCATTCAGGGTACAGAACTAGACTATTTTTCAAATCGGCAATCAATGCAACGAATTTCAAAATAAAATGTACGTTTACTGTCTTAAACCTATCATGCACGATCCATCCAGCCATGGTTAGCTAGCATATAATCTATGCACCAGCCATTTATAAACGTAAACCCCTATAAGCTTGGGAAAAAGCCCCGGAATGAGCCCAGCAAGATGGGGACGTTATTTTTGTTGTCAGTTTGTTGCACAAACCCCGGTTTTCCCCTGTCTATATTTAGAAACTGTCTAGAGATTCGCAGCAAACAGTTGGTTTTCCCCAAAAAATATTTTCCCCGCTTGAAATCATTTTGTTTTTTAAGAAATTTGAAGCAAAAAACAGGCTTGATTTTTCCACAGGCGTATTATTTATTGCCATTTTCCGCCTGCACTATTCAAGGGGCAATTTACGCACCGCGTATTAATATTTGTCCTTTTTTCCCAGTGATGCGTCATTGTAGACAGGTCAAAACTTCGAAGAATATGACATGCGCAGACAACGTTCATAGAACAAAGTTATAAACTATTATCGAACGGGCTGTTGGATACTTAACCTTTTACAACACTTTCCAGAATTATAACGGCCCCGACGAAGAAGCCTTTCGAGAAGATTAATATGGGAATATATTTTTTCCTACCCTTTTCACCTACAAATGCCATCATTTGAGTCACATTGGATGTGTCGTCTGCAAATGCTTTCAATTTGAACCAGTCCAACAAATTATTGTTTGGTGAAAATTTAAAGCTGCATATTACAATTTACACGCCAGACCTTTTTCAACTTTTTTAGTTTCATCAACCTAATGGAAAAGATAGAGGTAAAAGAAGCAATTGCATGTTACAATGATCAGCTTACCTGTAGCTCTTCTCCGCATCAGTGCTATATTGTTTTCTATAGAATATCACAAAAGTTTCAAACTCTGCGTGGCTGCAATATAAAGTAATACAGATATTTCATTTCTGAAATAACGAATTGCATTCAATGGAGCTGAATTACTGTTGCTAAGCGCGACTCAATGACCTTTTGCGGACAGTGTAGAACAAGATCAGACTGCACAGAAATGTTTGATAAGGAGATATTTTTCTCCAAAAACTAAGTTTGAATTAGCAACATTTGAGTTTTTACTATCGGCTGGACAGTTTTATTTAACTTATTTAGCAGGATAAAGGTTAAGAATAAGTCTTCCATTCTGTGGATGCGTAGACTGTTGACCAAGATCAGCCTGCATTATAAGCACGGACAAATCTTGGCTACTCTGTTGATTAATGATTTCAATGTGATTAAAATCAAACCCTTTACAACACAATCCCGAGTTTTAACGCCCCTAAGGAAGAAGGCTTTTGAAAACATTGTGGAAAAAGGAGAAAATGCTGGTAACCAGTATTTTCTTCTTTGTCCATAATGTTTTCTACCCTTTGAATGACAAATAATATTTTTTTAGCAACATTGGATTTGTTGTCTTCAATTGCTTTCAGTCTGGACCAGGCTAAAATTGTGTTGTATGCAAAAGAGTTGATGTAAAAATACACATCTTATATTCCTTGCAGTGGAAAGTGTTTGAAAGCATTGTGGTAAAAAGAGCAATTGGCTGTGGGATAAAATTCTTTTTGTGAAATGATAAATATAATTGCATCTGGATTGGTTACCAGCATTTTCCCCTTTCCCCGCAATGTTTTTAAAAGCCTTCTTCTTCTGGGTCGTTAAAACTGGATTGTGTGGTAAGGGGTTAACTCTATCAGAGGTTACAATTTTAGACTTGTTGCAATTTTCTTCTCTTCCCACAATATTTTCTACACATCCAAGGAGAAATTCCAGTTTTTAAGTCACATTTAATTTGTCGTCAGCAAATGCTTTCAATTTGGACCTGTCGTTTGGTAAAGATTTAAAGATAGCTTTCTCTTTGATAGCAAACAAGATTTAGCCTCCAGTGCCAAGCAACATTTATTTCGCTTTTGCGCTAGCTCAAGATAAGACAGCATAAACAGAAACATTTCGGCTGTTTTTGTTTTTCATAACTTAACCCTTTACCAGACAACAAAATTCTAGCATTTTCCAAATTGAAAGCATTTATAGACGTCAATTTCAGTGTGGCTCAAATGGTGCAACTTTTCTTTGATAGGATAGAAAACACTGTGGGAAAAGGAGAAAATGCTGGTTACCAGCATTTTCTCCTTTTCCCACAATGTTTTCAAAAGGCTTCTTTCCCAGGGGCGTCAAAAGGCGGCATTGTGCGGTAAAGGGTTCTTTGCATCAGTTTAGAACTGCAGGGGTTAGTTCCAAAGGGACTTGGTTTTTGGAAAACTTCGCATTCTGTGACCTTATATGTGAGCCATGCTCTTGCAAAAGGGGGCTTAATGCATCTCCGTTATGCATTATACCAGGCAAGCCATCACGTTATTATGATCCATAATAGCCACTTGTTTAAACAACCGACTTAACCATGAGATAGACTGGTACTTGGACATACAGAAAATTGACCAAAAGCGAAAAATTTCGGCCCAGGACACACACACACACACACACACACACACACACACATATATATATATATATATATATGGTTACAGAGGGCGAACTTTTGTTAAAAAGAAACACGTGCCAGTGATTGATTTAGGAGGATCCGGGTTTTACATTTATTATGAGCTCTTTTATACTTTACTAGAACACAGTACAGTTTTTTTTTCCCAAGTTAACTGGACAAAAATCAGAGAGAGAGAGAGAGAGAGAGAGAGTTACCTTTTTAAGTTTTCAAATGAAACAGCCTCGCTGCATGTAGTTGCAATCAGAAATACCTGTAATGTAACATTGATCTCCAGCCATGTTGCATTATCGGCGTTTGCGTACAGTGAAGATCAAGGGCAGACGGCACATAACGTGCTTTCTACTTTCTCCTGCACTATGTCCAAAATAGTGTTGAAAGTACATCATTTAGTTTTATGTTTCTTATTTACAAGGACGTTAAAGCCTCAACTCTTTCGTCGTGAAGTTGATCAACTCTAAATTAATCGAGGACTCCACAACACTATAACAGGGCTAGTCCATAGGTTTGTCCATAGCTTAGCTTCATAAAGCCGACGGTGTAGATCAAGAATTAGAATGTACGTTCTGTGCAGCCTGATCTTGATCCACACTATCCGCAAAAGCTTTACATCGCCCCTTGTAGTGAAAGAGCTCTTGCAGATATAATAGAGTGGTACCGTATTTGTCGGTTTACCACATATTACCCACATGTCGAATTTGAAGGGTTCCAACTTTCAAAACACCCTTTGTTAAATTGGGATCGTCTTCGCAAGCCAAGGATACTAAGGTAGTAAGTACCCTTGGCCGTTCGCCTCTTTAAAAATCGAAACTCCCGCTGCGCCATTTCATTGGATGCCATCAAAACCCATCGCGTCCAATCAAACCATCCCTAACAATAAATCTTCCGCGAAACAGAAAACAATAATGGCGGCGCCCGTCAAAAACGAAAGTTGTCGTGTTTGTGACGAAAATTTGCCAAAAAAGAGTAGACGATCGATATTTAATGAGTTTTTTATAGTTCATGATCAATAATGTGAAATATTAGGACGGGTTCCACAGCTAGATCATTGCGAATCATCGTATGTCTGATTAATTTCAGAAAATTGTGATGAATCCAAAAGCGAAGCCATATTTGATGCATAGCCTAACAAATTTTATTACGAGCATTTTGATTGGTCAGAAATAACATTAGCAAAGGTTACGCAACTGGTGATATTCGATAGGTGGCGCAGCGGGAATTTCAATTTTTAAAGAGGCGAGCAGCCAAGGGTACGTAATGAACAAAGTGGAGTTAGTATCCTTGGCTTGCGAAGATGAATTGGGATAATCAGCATGAATTGCAATTTTATACATGAGTATAATGTGAGAACATGGTGGCAAAAGGAGACACTACTCATTATGTTATTCTTTTAACTCTTTACTCTTTACCAAACAACAAAATTTTAGACCAGTCCAAATTTTGCAGACAACAAAATAAATGTGTCTCAAAATTTGAATTTTGTCTTGGGAAGCGTAGAAAACATTGTGGGAAAAGGAGAAAATACTGGTTACCAGCATTTTCTCCTTTTCCAATCATGTTTTCAAAAGGCTTCTTCCTCAGGGTCGTTAAAGGTCGGGATTGTGTGGTAAAGGGTTAAAAGACAGGTTTCATTATGTGAGCCACATTTAACCCTTAGGCTGTTAAGTGCGACTCACTGAGCTTTAGCGGACAGCGTAGATCAAGATCAGACTGCACAGTCTGATCTTGGATCTGTAATGTCCGATAAGGAGATATCTCTCCTCAAAAAAAGAAAAACCTCTGAAATAGGAAGAGTGAGTTTTTTACTGTCGGCCCTGAAATTTTCATTTCTTTTATTTAGCAGGTTAAGGGTTAATTTGTGGTCTGAAAGTGCTTTTTTATTTGGACTAGTCTTAAATTTTGTCGTTTGGTAAAGAGTTTAAAACTGGTTGATGGAAGACGAAAATGCCGCGTACAGAAGGAGCAATGAGTTACAAGCCCTACATTGCTGATATCCATTAGGATGCTAAGCGCGACTTACTGACCTTTTGCGGACAGTGTAGATTAAGATCAGACTGCATAGAACGTGCAGTCTGATCTTTGATCTACACTGTCCGATAGGGAGATATTTTTCTGCAAAACGTAAGTTTGAAATCGCATTATTGTGGTTTTTACTGTCGGCTTGACAGGTTCATTTAAGTTATTTCGCAGGATAAGGGTTAACTTGGTCTTCTACTAGTGCTTAATGTTAAAGGCCCAGTAGCAGCCAAAAGTAAACAGTGAAGGTGTTAAATGTATTTAAACTTAAATTATAGGATACCATGTAAAAGTATGGAAATTATTGTGAAGATTACAACCTGTTACTGTATGGTTGGTCCAAGTCTTAATCGCTGGCAGAAAAACGGATTTCAAAACTAGGTAAAATATCAATAAAAGCTACAGCGACTTGGCAACTTTTGACCTAATTTTAACTGTAGTTTTTTCTACCAGTGACTTACATTTGGACCGAATGTACAATCATAGATTGCCATCTTCAAAATTATTTGCCGCTCGGGTAGCTCAGTGGTTAGCGTATCTGACTCGTGACCTGGTAGTTGCGAGTTCGATACCCGGTTGAGGCAAACTTTCTTTCCGGCGATTTTTTGTCGCAATTATTAAAAGTTATTTCTCACCTCTGATGCATGTGAGAAAAGTAGTCAGTTGCTTTGGAAAGAAAGTTGTGTAAGTACTGGTGTGAGAAAACCAGGAAACACATGGGTGCGTCACTGACCGCCTTGATATGACCTGAGATGTTAAAATGGTGTTAAACTCCAATACACACTAGTCCAATAAAAATTATTTCTATACTGAATGGTATGGTTAAATTTAAAATGCATTTTAGCAACTGCATTGTTTACTTTTGGCCGCGAGTTATGTCTCGAAAAATGTTATAAGGAAAGGAGCTGATTTGTTTTCAAAACCTTTTAACTGCTAAACAAATGAATGAACAGATTCAGCCAACAGAAAGGATCAAGACAATAGTTGAAGCCTTTCTGATGGGCTTAAGAAGTTTTTAAATGCCAGGCAGTGTATGATAAAAGATCGGACGGCACTTAGTAAGACTTAGGATGATAACAGTTACATATCTCAAGCTTACCAAAGCTACTCCGAACATGTTCCCGTTTGTCCGGTTTTCTAAAGAAAAATAATTCACATAAAATACATTTTCTATGTCTAATGTGTATGTAACATATTTAGATGACCCATATGAGGCCCTTTCACAAGGGGAGGTTAACTCTTTACCAGTTGACAAAATGTTAGATGTGTCCGACCTGAAATGATGATATTTTTAACTTTTGGTGGATTAAAAAAAAAAACCCCACATTTATGGAGATGGAGAAAATGCTGGTAACTAGCATTTTCTCCTAATCTCACAATGTTTTCAAACACCTTCTATTATTTGGTCATTAAAACACAGTATGGAGTAGTTTTACGGGTAACTCTTACATCATAATTCTTCCTGAACATTTTCCTGGTGTTTGTTTGGTGCTTCACGCCGTTTTAGCAGTATTTCACTTATATTGCGGTGGTTAGTGCACCAGTCCATGTCTCTCGGAGCTTCCTGCACTAGTGGTACACACAATGCTCCTTTCCAAGCCATCAAATAAACATTGGGGCTCGTGGGGCTTGGTGAATTTAGTGTTGGAATTGTAATGTAGAGTTTCTTGTTTTAATCTCTGCCAGTTGTGCTGGTCACGTTGGATATCCATGGATAAGACAAACAGAGCCTTGGTTTAGTACTGATGTAACCCTGGAAACGCATAAAATAGTGAACTGTCATCTTGATAAAATGTACGATATAATCGTACACACTGTTAAAAGAAGCGTGTTGCACCGTTTAGATAATAAAACATTATCTTCTGCTAGGTGCCATTATTCAAACATATACCTATCTGATATGGGCATTCTGGGTACAGAACCAGACTACTTTTCAAGGCGGCATTCAATGCAGCGAATTTCAAAGTAAGATAATACGTTTACTGACTAAAACCTACCTGGTGCGATTCATATAGCCATGGTTAGCTAGCATATGACCTATGCACCTGTCATTTAAAAATATAGCCCCTATGAGCTCGGGAAAATGCCCCGGGATAAGCTCAGCAAGGTGGTGACGTTATTTTTGTCGTCAGTCTGTTGCACAAATTCCGGTTCTATATTTAGAAACTGTCTACAGAGATCTGCAGTAAACAATTGTCTTTAATAATTTTTTTCTCACCGTTTGAAATCAGTATATTTTCAAGAAATTTGTAGCGAAGAACTGGCTTGATTTTTCAACAGACATTATTTATAGCCATTTTCCGCTTGCCATTTTATGCGTCAATTTACGTACCGCGTATAAATATTTATCCTGTACAGGATAGTGATACGTCATAGCAGACAGGTCCAGTTTTAGAAGAATACTGACATGGGCAGACAACGGATGATAAAATTATACGTATTCAAGTCTCTTTTTATTTACGCTCTGTAATCAACTTGAAATTCTCTACTGACTTAGGACCTTTAGCGATTGTCCTAGATTCATGACTAAACAAACATGGTAATCCAACATTTTAATTGACGACAAAATATGTCATCCTTATTGAAAGCATTTGTAGAAGATGAGTTATATGTGATTGAAAAAAAGATGTTTTTTGCCTTTGGTAGAGTGGATAACATTATGACAAAAGAAGAAAATGCTGGTTACCAGCATTTTCTCAATTTCGCACACTGTGTTCAAAAGCCCTTGTTTTTCAGGGTCGTTTGAAGGATGTCAATTGTGTGTGAAAGGGTAGAAATCATTGTAGGAAAGTAAGAATAGGGTGATTTCCAACATTTTTATCTCCTTTCCCAAATATTTTCAAAAGACCTCTTTCTCAACGACTAACACAGCACATGGTTGTTTGGAAAAGGCTCCTGCATTATACCAAGCAGGTCATCACATAGTCATAGTTCCATAAAATCCTTTTTTGTCTAACAACCATGTTAACCATGACTAACAGTGGACCATGAGGTAGACTGGTCCTTTAATGGGTAGAAATTTTACTGATAGTAAACTGTAAGTTTCGACCCATGTCAGCCTGCGCAGTCCGCGCAGGCTGACATGGGTCGAAACTTTTTGCTGATTTACCAAAGCCCCCTTTTAACAGAGCATGGCTGGTATCTTTTTTAGACCATAAGTTATCATCAATTTGCGGACGAGGCTTAGGACGGTGTAGAATCAAGTTGATTGATTGATTGTATCGTGTTTAACGCCGTTTTCAACATTATTTTAGTTATATCGCGGCGGCTGGTGCACCTATCCATGCTTTCCTGGAGTTTCTTTTACCAGGACTCCGCACAATATTTTTTCCAAGCCACCGGCTGCTTTCCCACATAACCATCGTCGAAACAATGGTTAGCGGTGAGAGAGGAATGAATCCTGTCGCAATGACTATCATCAATCCTCGGAAAGAAACTGGCCAAGCCCGGCATCGAACCAGCGACCTCCTGTTCTCAAGTCCTGCACGCTACCGACTGAGCTACGGAGGGCTTTGCGGTATAGACAAAGATTAGACTGATCTTGATCTATACCGCAAAAGCTACTTAAGTCGACATCTGGTGGTGAACGTATTTATCAATTTAGAAAAGGGCCTCTGTATCGACTCTCGTTGTATTATCTTGGTACGTGTCAAACTTATGGATAAGAATTAGGACAATCTTTAGAGCTTTTAGTATAGACAAACCCACACAAAATAAGTCATTGCGTTTCAAACTAATATCCCGGGCTAAAGGGAGGGGTCAAACTTTTCTTGAGATAAAACCAATTGGACTGTTGGAGACACCGAGAAAATAACCCCCAGTCTTTCGGCCGGGAGTGTGGGGGGGGGGGGGGGTGTTAATATTGCATTGATTGCTTAAATGGTGGTTTACGTCTCTTTCAACATTATTTAGTCATATCACGGCGACAGTTCACATATTTATGTATGTTCTGTGTTTCACCAGTACTAGGCTAGGGCTCTGAAGTCTCTTGCCCAAGGACAGTCCCACAAAAATCTGATAATCTTACTGCAATGTTACATTAAACCCATAGAAGTTTTGTAATGAATCTACTAGGCCTTGAAATAGCCGTGTTTCAGGTAATACACTGAATTTAAAAAAAAAAATCAGGTGTAAAGGACAAAATACGTATAAGGGTCGACCGCTGTAAATTCCATCTGAGCCTTGCTCTGGCAAAAGTGGAATTAATGCATCTTCGTGATGCATGATTTCAAGCACGTCATCACATAAGTATGGATAAAAATAAAACCATTTTGTCTCACAACCGGCTGATTCCCAAAGTAGAAAAAGTCCTTGGACATGCAGAAAATTTACCAAAGCAAAAATTTCGACACAGATCAGCCTGCGCGGACAACTGAATATAAAAAAAAATCTTAATCATATTATATATTCATTTATGCTCACATTTGTTATTGTAGACCGACTGGGGGGACCACATGAACAAAAATGTAAATGAGCCATGCTCTGGCAAAGGAGCCCTTATGCATCCTCGTGATGCATGATACCAAGCAAGTCATCACATAATGATGGATCCATGAAATCCATTTTGTCAAACAAATGACTGAATCACGAGGTAGAATGGTCCTTTGACATACAGGAAATTGACCAATAGCGAAAAGTTTCGGCCCAGGTCAGCCTGCGCGAACAGCGCAGGTTGACCTTGGTCGATACTGTTCGCAGATGCATTAAGCCCCCTTTTCACAGAGCATGGCGCACTTAATGTTGACATGTTAGTTGAAATATTTCTATACAAATGCAACATTTTACACACCTGCCGATGACAATGTAGTCGAAAAGTAGAAAAGGATTTAACGTTTGTAACATGTAACTGTCCCTTTCTCCCACAATGTTTTTTTTTATGTATTTTAAAACAACGTTTCCTCAACTTCAAATTATTTGGTCGTCCTGCACAGTGCCGGTTTAACTAAATCCATTCTGAAGTTCAGGCATCTTTTCAAAATGAGGAACAGTAAACTCCGAAGCTTTGTATCTCTTGATCCACATTGGACCTTTAGCCACTGCTTTACTCTCCAAATCCAACCACAATCCCTTTGGTACGTAAATATCTCGGTACGAATAACCATCATTACCACTGTCCTCGCACAATATTGGCGCCACAAGGTATTTACCGGCAACAACAAACTGGTCACCAATTTTATATGTAACAGAATCATAGGGGTCCAGCCACCACAAAGGCTGAATAAAGGGTTCCCCTTGTAACAAATTAGGTTCGTATTCATAGAATAATTTTATGATCTTGTCTTTATGAAATTGCGTTAAATTTTTAGCGAGTTCTACGACTTCCGGATCATATGACCAAGGCTTGATTGTGTATCTCATGGCAGGCATAAACGAGGAAAGTTGCATCCACCTCAAAAAGAGACTTCGCGTGGGAAAAACTTCGGAAGTATCTTGATTTAGTTTTCTTTCGATTCCAAATCCATCTGCCATAACAAAAGAATATCCGACCATCCCGAGGCTTAGCACGTTAGGTATCATGTTGGAAATACAAGACACACCTGTATTCGAATCTGTTTCAATGTCTGAAGAAATACCAATCAGTGTGGTTATGTTCTGGGAGTCTGCTGTACTTTGTACGATAATTTCTCCGAACGAAGTAAGGATGTCCGTAAGCAGAAACTTGATCCTCTTTGGTGTTGCATCGCTTGCGTTAAATGTGGGATCATGGGGGAACCAGTCTGAAACCCCGTAACTCAGTCGAAATGTCCTCAAGTCGAACGAATCTGTTAGATTGTTTAACTTGCCTCTCAGCCATTCGATCGCCTTCGGGTTCGATACGTCAAGCATGGCGCCTAACTCATGTTGCCATTGTACAAGAGCTGGGACTGTTTTACTTTTATCCTTAATGAAATAGTCATACGTCAGCCGACCGTTTATAACAGATTCTGACTGAAAACTAACGTAAGGGTATATGTTAAGTGACGCTTTGCAACCCACGCTGGCTATCTCATTAATAACCTTTGATACATTTGGGAAAGCATTATCGTCGAAAACCAACTCTCCGTAATGTTTCTCCCACTTTCCGTCAATCTCAATTGCGCTGCAGTCCAAGCTGTTGTTTGTTAGATTATGTATCAAGTTAGTCACAATCGATTCATTAACAGCAAATTGAGAAGATTCCCAGGCTGTTGACCAATGAGGTTTTTCCAGCAGGTACTTCTTTGGTAGAGATGTGACTTCCGGGAAATACTTCTCCCTGATTGTTTCATGTGTATCTCGCATATTGATTCCATTACACATTGTATAAGTAATGCTATCTTTGACCTTGCCATTGTCCGGGGAACCTCTGTTGACTTCAAGAAAACATACTTGATGATACCGTTTTGTATTCCAATTAATTTCGAGAGGTACTTTTGATTGAACTAGTATTACTGCACCGGATGACGACAGCCAATAGTATTCAAATGCATGTGAAAATGTGCCACTGCCATGAAAGTTCGACCGACTGTCTGATAGTACAAATTTAGAATTTTCCAATGGCCACTGGCTATCAGAAATGTTTGATGGTCCGTACCAATAGCTATTAGATAAATGAAAGCAATCATAAAACCGTCGCCCGTCTTCTAAGTCCCAACGTATGGTATAGCAATTAGTTTTATTAAGTGCGGAAAACACAATATTTAACGTTGCGTGATCTTTCCACTTCAAACATGTTCTATCATGTATTTCTTTAAAGTTACTGTAGCAATGAGTCGGTTGTTGCCATGACGGAATGTCTTGACCAAGCATTGCTGAAAAAGCATCTCTATGTTCGGGGTCGACTATTGAAATAATTCGTTTTCTAGCATTAAAGAATATCCTCCTCGCTATTTCCAAATGTTCATGATGTTTACTGTGAAAGTGTAATCCAACAGCGACAAAAATAAGCGTCATGCTAAACAGTAGAAGAACAAACAGATGTAGTTTGTATTTTTGGAGGGTTTCGTGCCTTTCTGCCCACATCTGAAAGTAAATAAAGTAGTCATTTTGATTGATGGCTTCATTGATTGAGAGAGAGAGAGAGAGTGAGAGTGTGTGTCATTCATTCAGTCAGTCAGTCAATCAGTCAGTCAGATCGTCCGTCAGCCTGTCCACTCAACCCAATCATGTTTATGTGACACATAAACAGGTATTCAATGTATAGACCTTTTTTGGCATCTACTATCCTTTGAACTTAAGAATTAATTGTTCGAGCAAAGACAAAAAGGATACTTTAATTGCCCTTATTATTGCCCATTTACAGGGTTAGTAGGGCTATACAGAGGTTGACCAGAGCTATGATCAATGACCTCAAGGTTTCGATTCCTGACCTGCAGTTATTTCATTCTTTATCGAGGGCAGACAAGCATTTCTCTTTTTTTTTCCAAAAAATGTTTTCTACCTTCCGTAACGCATGATACCAAGCAAGACATCACCTACTTATGGATCCGTAAAATTCATCTTGACAAACAACCGACTGAACCATGAGGTAGAATTATCCTTTGACACGCAGAAAATTTAAAGATAGCGAAAAACATCGGCCATGGCAGAATGCGCGGACTGCGCAGACTGACATAGGTCGATGCTTTTCGCAGATGCATTAAGCCCCCTTTTCACAGGGCATGGCTCAAATATTATCTTTTGAGCCACATTTAGTTCTTTTACATGTGCTGTCAAGTCTGAAGTTTTGATGTCTGATAACCAAACTGTGTTTTCTCAACGCTGTTTTTAACAGTAATTCACTTATGTTTGAGTCACTCTGTAATCTATGGTTTCTGTAACAGAATTATAATATATACGAGTACATGATTAATGGATGTACAGAAAGTGCGGCAATCAGAATTGCTCAGCTGCTACACTTTTTTTTCCAAAGAAATCTTGATTTAGCCAAAATTTCAAAAGAACAGATATATTCGAACAAATGAATGCTCGGATTTCCGAGAATGAATTTGCAGTACCTGTTTAATATTTCTCTTTCCAAAACGCCTCCAAGGGTTTGAGTACTCTTTTCTCAGGGCCTGTAGTTGAACCTCACCATTTTTATCAGTAAATAAAGCGATAGAATCCTTTCTCAGTTTAAAAGCACGATTAGAAGTTAAAGAATCTTCGGACACCATTGAATCAGTATCTTCCTTTCTAAGTTTTAGAATAGATTTAGGAAGGCCGCTGTCATTAGATTGTGTGGACGATCGTTTAACCTTTCCATCTAAAGCTGATTGGGGAGTATTATGGCTTATTTGAAATCTGTCATCTAGCTGAGGTGTTGGACGTTGGTTCGTATCCTGGTCGTATCTAGAGCCATTGTGATTATACGAATTTTGGGAGTTTGCAATAGGGGTATCATTGTATCGGACTTCGTCTTCAACATAAGCCTCATTATCATAACAATCATTAAATTCGTTCACAATTTCTTCACGGTCGTTGTCTAAATTGGTCTCATTGTATTCCTCCCCTGCGTCCTTATTTTCATGTGGTAAATCAGATCTAATCTGACTTATCCCATCATTAGGATAGTGCTGCTGGTCATCTTCGTGAGCCTTTATGTCCTGCCTGTCGTTCAGTGCAATTTCATCGTTCAGTGGCATGAACCGGCTGCCATTAACAAGAGCCGTTGTATCAAACGATACTTTACGTCGTCTGAACTGCTCGACACTGTTTGAGTCTTCGTTATACCTATGGGCTTCTATTCTGGCCTCTAGAGAAACCTTGCGCTGTGGAGGAGGTTTCACTCTCTCTCGATTTCCAACAAGTCTAGCATCAGACGAATGCTTACGTAAAACATTACTTGTATCATGCAGCCCGTGCTTCGTGATAAGTCTTTCGACCGGAGACGAGCATCTTAAAGTTTGATTGTGTTCATTAGCAACAAAACTCGTTCTGTTTGAAAGTTTTCGTCGAGCTAATTCAGGACTTCTCTGATAGTGTTCACCTTTTTCTATGTCTGGAACAATTCTGTTTGTGTCTGTATGAAGTATATTTACATCAGAGTTACTAGTATCATCTCTTGATATATCATAATCTTGTTTATAATCGTCTCGGGTTTCTGGTAATCGACGTCGACGCTTTGGCGGACTATCTGGCTCATCCGGAGATATAAGTACACTGATACTCTCGTGTAAACTGCTTCTCGGACTGGCACTGGTGGTTCTTACTCTTCTCTTGTTTTCCGTGTCTTCGTCAACACTAAGTTTAAACTTTCTAGGGTTCGGCAAACGTTTTGGCTTTGTGTCATCGTAGAGAATTCCGTTATCAGTAGCTTCCGGCTGGTTGGGTGCGTTACTCGGAGAATGACTCTTTGAGTCTGATTTGTCGTCGTAGACATTTTGATCCTCAACTCCTGCATGACTTATATCTGGTATGCGTTTACTTCCATTTACATCTTGTGGTGAATGGTTCAAATCGTGTCTTAGGGATTGGTCAGAAGGAATTTCACGACCACCATTTGTTACTGTTTCGGCTATTACTTGATCTTTACCTTGTTTAGCCATTGTATCAAAGTCAGGCGGGTCGCTGTGAACAATAGATCGTTTTCGTTGTCGAGCGTTCGCTTCCATGTTTTCGGCGTTATATGCGTTATCGGCGGTATACGTGTACTTGGATTTATGGATGCTATCGGCTGTATGTGTGTTGTCGTTGTTATGCATGTTGTCGGCGTTTTCATCCTTCAAGAAAACCTCGTCGTTTGACTCCATGGTACTTCAAACTGAAAGGTATAGAAAATCAGGGTCCGTTTTCACCAACTCTTTTTCATTTCATTCTTAGTCTAATTCTAGATTTAGAAAGTAACACAGCTTCCGACTGGATAAACCATATGGTTTAGCCAATCAAAAGTTGTGTTACTTTCAAATCGGAAAATTCCTGAGAATAAGACTCACACTGTTCTTAAGAATGTTTGGTGAATACCGACTCGATATTTAACGTACTCAGAATTATTTCTGATCGATTAGCCTTCCCCAGTGACAAATTCGCAGCGAACGACCTCATCAACATCCTTGTAGCATGTGGATAATTGGTGTGAATTAAGATATAATACATATGAGACATGCTCTGGCAAAAGGAGGTTTAATGCATCCCCATGATGCATCATGCCAAGCCAGTCATCACATAATTACGGAACCATAAGATCCATTGTGTCTAACAACTGACTGAATTCTGAGGTTGTCCTTTGATATGCAGAAAATTGACCAGTAGCAAAAAGTTTCGGCCCAGGTCAGCCTGCACAGACTGCGCAGACTGGAATGGGCCGATACTTTTTGCAGATATATTAAGCCCCGTTCTCTCATAGCATGGATCATATGATAAATAGTGTAACAGAAGGAGAAAATTGTCGTATTTAGTTATTTATCATGTAGAAAATTTCACTCGTTCTTTCTGTGTTGCCACAATGTTTTCAAGGGTGATCTGACTTTCGAAAGGACCTTGGCATGGGTGATATTTATAATGAACATTTTTCCTTTGGTCTCTCACGTGTAATCACGTATTGAAAATGTAATTATGTTTTACAGGGATGTATAAATAGTTGTCTAGTTGTCAATTAAAAGTTTAATCGGATGGGATGGGGGGATAATAACTTATGACGGAACCCTTTACTAAACAATCCCAATTGTTAACAACTCTGAAATAGAAGGCTTTTGAAAACATAGTGGGAAAAGGAGAAAATGTTGGTAGCCAGCATTTTCTCCTTTTTCTCAACAATGTTTTCCATCCATTCATAAACATATCCCATTATTCCAGTCAAATGCTTTTCTCTTTAACAGATCTTAATATTTTGTCGTTTGGTAATTTCTTTGTAAAAAAGTTAACCCATAACAATACTATTTTTATGCCTTTTGGTTCTAAAATTGTTGGAAAAGGGGTAATAACTTCTTCCCACAATCTTTTCCATCCAGTCATAAACATATCCCTTTATTCCAGTCAAATGCTTTCTACTTTAACAAATCTTAATATTTTGTCGTTTGGTGATTTCTTTGTGAAGAATTACCCATAACAATACTATTTTTATGCCTTTTGGTTCTAAAATTGTTGGAAAAGGGGTAATAACTTTTTCCCACAATGTTTACGATCCATTCATAAACATATCCCATCATTCCAGTCAAATGCTTTTCACTTTAACAGATCTTAATATTTTGTCGTTTGGTAATTTCTTTGTGAAAAAGTTAACCCATAACAATACTATTTTTATGCCTTTTGGTTCTAAAATTGTTGGAAAAAGGGTAATAACTTATAACAGCTGATTGTCCTCCATTTATTTTCCTTTTGTCTCAAAGTTTGACTTTCATATAATTTGTAAATGTTTTCAAGGGTCAAATGCCGAGCCTTCTTGCTCATTCAGTAACATCTGGAGTTGAAACAAGGAGTTTGAATCTCCTGAATTTTCGAATCCACAGCTCGGTCAATTTCATTCCGATGATTGATGATAGTCGTCGCGACAGGATTCATTCATCTCTCATTGCTTATCGCTGTTTCGCCGTTGTTTTTGTGGGAAATTAGCCATTGGTTTGGGAAGAATATTGTGTGAAGTTCTGGTAAAGGAAGCTCAAGGAAAACATGGGTGGGTGCACTGGTCGCCGCTAAAATAATGTCGAAAACGGCCTTAAAACCAGACAAAACAAAACTAGTTTTCATAGGTCAAAATAGCCTGAATAATGTAAAGTTAGACATGATGCAGTTTTGGTTGAATAGCTGCGATTTCCTTTCCATAAATAAATACACTACTGTACGTGCTTTGATCCGTGTTGTATCGACGCTGGAGAAAAAATAAACAGTTTGAGTGAAGGAGAAAATTCTGGTTACCAGCATTTTCTCCATTACCCACACTTTTTTCTACTCTTCAATAGTTGAATGCATCAGTCTAAATACAATTGAGCTATGCTGTATAAAAAGGGGGTTCAGTGTTCAAAGTATACATCCGGGTCAGACTGAGCATTCTACACAGTCTGGCTTGTGTCGAAACCTTTTGTTATTCTTAAATTTTTTGCATGTCCAAGGAACATTCTACCGCATGATTCAGTCGGTTGTTAGACAAAATGGATTTTACGGATCCATACTTAGGTGATGACCTGCTTGGTATAATTCATCACGGAGATGCATTAAATCCCATTTTCACGGAGCATGGCTCATTTGTGTTGGCGTCATGCTTTCACCGTGGACAAGTATGAATTTTAAAGTCTGGTAAAGAAATAAACCTTAACCAAACAATCACGACTTTCGACGACCCTGAAATGTAAGGCAATTGAAACCATTGTGGGAAAAGGATAAAATGCTGGTGACCAGCATTTTCTCCTTTTCCCACAATGTTTTCTAACCTATCAAAGATAGAAATCATCATTTTTGTCAACATTAATGACCCTTGCTCTGTGAAAAGGGGGCTTAATGCATCTGAGAAAAGTATCGACCCAGGTCAGCCTGAGCAGTCTGTGCAGGCTGAACTGAGCCGAAACTTTTCGCTAGGACCAGTCTACCTTTTGATTCAGTCGATTGTTTAAAAAAGTGACAATTATGAATCCATATTCCATACTCATGTGATGGCTTGATTGGTATCATGGATCACGGAGATGCATTAAGTCCCCTTTTGCCAAAGCATGGCTCGTTTATTTTTTCGTCTGCAAATGCTTTCAATATGGTCCTGTCCGAAATTTTGTCGTTTGGTAAAGGGTTAATCGTACACTATTGCACAATGCACATCCATCCATGGGCTTTTTTATTGTCTACTGTTTGCTAACGCTCAATACTTTCTTTTACCGGTACTCCGCAAATATTCTTTCCAAGCCACTGGCTGCTTTCCCACATAATCATGGTCGAAACAATGATTAGGAGTGAGAGAGGAATGAATCCTGTCGCAATGGCTATCATCAGTCCTCGGGAAGAAATTGGCCGAGCCGGGGATCGAATCAGCGATCTCCTGTTCTCAAGTTCTGTATGTAACCGACTGCACTAGCGGGGCTCAGCAAAGTGGAAATAACCGTTTTTGGGGCGACATGTAGCTACTATGGGTCAAGTTACTTATTGTTTAGTAATATAAGGATTCATATTCTCAGTATATACTAGTACATTAGTCATTAGAGTGGTTCAAAGTCCGATATAGATCAAGACAAAACTGCCTATTGTGTATAGTGTACTTTAACCTTTAACCTGCTAAGTAAGTAGAATAGAATTTTGAAGTCGATGGTAAAAAAACCCAAATTTTGATAATTCAAGGGTATTTTGTTTGAAAATTATCTCCTAATCGGACAGTGTAGATCCAAGATCAGACTGCACGTTCTGTGCAGTCTGGTCTTGATCTACGCTGTCGGCAAAAGGTCCTCGACTCGCGCTTAGTAGCCTAAGGGTTAAGATCAGATAACACACATGCAGTTTAATCACGAATCTACACTGTCCTGTATTTTAAAAGACATTTTCGCTACAATACCATTGACATTGTAATGTTTGGGCTGTTTTTTTTTTCCCGAGAGAAGAAATCCATTTACGATTTATCCAGTGCACCAAAGGATAACGTTTTGTGACTATAATTACATACCTATATACCCGAGTCGACACGTTTGTCACAGTTTTTGACATTGACGAATAAAACTGTAAGATACTAAACATTTTAAAACGTATCTAGAGGGGGGGGGGGGGCTCTTATGTAGGCAAGTGGGGCTGTGGTGGGCTTCGTCGATCCTAGACGACATCTCTGGCTTTCTTATCAGTTTCCTTGGACAAGGCAATGCAGTGCCACAGTCTAATGTTGGTGAAACAAAGTAAAATATGAATAAGTGAGATGTTTTCTTGAAGAACTTAAACGTTGTTGACAGCGGTGTAAAAGAGCACATAAATAATAAGAATTATACAACAATTTGAGCGACGCTCTGGTAGAAGGGTTTTTTTGCATCTCCGTGATGCGTGATACCTTGCCTGACATCGAAAAATTATGGATCCATAAAATCCATTTTGTCTAACTACCGACTGAATCACGAGGTAGAACGGTCGTTGGACGTGAAAAATTGACCAGTATGAAAAAAGTTTCAACTCCGATCAGCCCGTGCGGACTGCGCAGGCTGACCTGTGTCGATACTCCTTTGCACAAAAACATTAAGCCCCCTTTTCACAGAGCATGGCTCATTCATGTTCAGGTATTTGAATTCTTTTCCAGATAAGAATATTTCTGACTGCTCCAAATTTAGAGCATTTCTAAACTCCAAGATGTTACTCAGTTGATGGGATTTTTCTTTAAAAGGACAGTAACACTACGGGAAAGTACTGGTTTCCAGCATTCTTCCCTTTTTCCCACTCTGTTTTCAAAAGCCTTGTCCCCCAGTTCAGCAAAGACTCGGGGATTTTTCTATATAAAAGGGATAATTACGAAATGGATCCGCAAACATCCAAACTATGACATTAGTTGGCCTATTGATTTTTCCTCGTTTTACCTGAAAAGAATTTTATATGGGAGGGCGTTAACCCTTCAAGCTCTGCAAGCGGCTTTGCTTTTTGCGGACAATATAGATCAAGATCAGACTGCACAGAACGTGCAGTCTGATCTTGGATCTATACTGTCCGCTAGCCTGTCACATATTCTAGCCATATCAACCTTGAAATAACAGTAGTTTGACTCTTTACTCCGCATTAAAAAGTGTCGATTAGTTCATTCAATTATCTAAAGGTTAACGTAACTGTGTTGAGAAGGATTGTGTAGAACCTTTATATAGAAAACAGAACAGAGTCGCTGACGTGTTCTATTTTAACACTTTTCCAGACGACAACATTTTTCGACTTATCCAAATTGAAAGGATTTGCAGACGACAAATAAGATGTGTTTCGAATGATAGTATTTATCATTGAAAGGATTTTGAAAACATTGTGGGAAAAGGAGAAAATGCTGGCTAACCAGCATTTTCTCCTTTTCCCGCAATATTTTCGACAGGTTATTGCTCAGGATCGTTAATACATGGGATTGTTCTGTAAAGGGCTAATCTAACGATATACATGTAGGTCTTGTCAATGAAAATTGAAACTCGGTGTTACACGTGGAGAATTGAAATCAAAGGTGATCGAGAGTATTTTTGTGGATGCGTAATCCGATTTAATATAAAATGGCTACGGAAGAGACTACAGGGCAGGACAGAGGGAATGGTGAGCCGCCAGATAAACACGTGGAAGGTAATTCATTACAATTATAATTATTTATTCTAGGCATAAATTCATATGCTTTTTTTTTTTCTGTTGAACACTTAACCTTTAAGCTTCTAAGCACGACTCCCGGACCTTTTGCGGACAGTTTATATCAAGATCAGACAGCACAGAACGTGCAGTCTGATCTTGATCTACGCTGTCCGATAAGGAGATATTTCCCCAACCCCCATAAGTCTGAAATACCAACATCTAGGTTTTTACCATCGGCTTGAAAGTTTCATTTAAGTTATCTAGCAGTATAAGGGTTAAAGCGCTGAATCACTAAACTTAACTGTAACTGTAGACCAAAATTTTGCAATTTCATAAATAGCTTTGCAGGGATATTTCAGAGAACAGCTGACAGTGTAGATCTGGAATCAGATGGCGCGTTCTGTGCAGTCAAACCTTGATCAACACTATCCACAAAAGGCGATCTGATCTTGATCCACAATGTCTGCAAAAACCCTTAAAGTTGTACTCAGCGTTCTAAGGGTTAGTGTTTAAACTAGGTTGGATGAACGGTGTCTTACACCGCCTTCAACATCATTCCAGCTATATCACGGCGACAGCTTACATCTATACGTGTGTTTCATTGGTATCGCCAGGAGGAGGCTGGGTATCTGAAGTGTCTTGCTCAAGGACACTTCAACAACAATAAATAGATAAATGAAAAACGTCACTATCTACCAAAGGGTAGAAAGTCGTATTTGTATGGTACTGGTCTCTAACCCATAGGCTGCTCGACCAAAACTCTACCCGGGCATTGATGAAGGTTTTTGCGACAGAATTCATTCGCGGTTTCACCACTGATTTCGTGTGGAAAAAAAGCCCAATGATTTTGAGTGTTGTGCGTAGCACTGATCAACGCATCGGATGCATCTGATGCAGTGGCTGCCATAACATACCGATATGATTTTGAAAACAGCGATAAACTCAAAAAACATCATTGGACCCACTATCCCTTGGAAAGAACTATTACAAGCAATTTAGGAGGGAAAAAGTTTTATGATCCACTTGGTGGGCAGAGAGTTATTTATCTTGGGTGATTTATGGACAACATATAAAGCTTGATTTATAATCCGTGTTGACCATATAGATTTAAACTAAACAAACAGTATTGAGGTTTGAAGATGCAAATACTTGTTTCAGTAACAGAAACTGAAACTTGAATACTCATAGTATTCTCCTTTTCCCCTCCCCCCCTTCATGGGAAATGTTAACCCTTTAGCTGCAAAGCGCGACTCGCTGACCTTTTGTGCACAGTGTAGATCAAGATTTTTGATCTACATTGTCCGTTAAGGAGATATTTTTTCCGAATAGAGAATTCCGTTTTCTTAAAATGGTTTTGCATTTGTATTAACCCCTGCTCTGCCAAACCGTAATTTTCTATTTGTTACAAAAAATAGATTTTGCTGAGTTTATAGGCATTTGATTTAGATCATAGAAAACGTTAAGTACATGTATACACATATGTGATCTTGATCTGCGACATACAGGATTTATCCATATCAGATTTTACAGCTGTATCCTGAAATAAGCAACTTTGCCTCATAATCGTATAAATCGTCTATGTTCTGTAGGATAAAGAGGTAAAATATATTATCACATACAACATTGTATTTTACAGACGGAGACGAGGTTGCTACACAAATCTGCTGTCTAAAGGGCTGTTTATCATCTTCCGTTATAGCTTTTCTCTTCTTTGTCATGTTACCCGCAGGTGAGTAGAGAGAGAGAGGCAGAAACACAGACAGACAGACAGACAGACGAGAGAAACAGACATGTGTGTGTGTGAGAGAGAGAGAGAGAGTAGATAAGTAGAAGTAATGAAAGATATGGAAGAAACAGAAATCGAGTAACTGACAGATAGACAAAAGGATTATTCAAAGCACAAACCAGTGTACGTGTACCTTACATTAGGCAATGCTTTTTTAAAAAAGCTAATATAACGACCATGATAGATTTTTTAGGATCTGAAAGTTTTTGTTTTCATTTATCATGATAAAATAGGTTTAAAAAGATCGAAATCCAGTTTTCTTAAATAAAATGTTTTATTCATTTTTCGTACATTCGTGAATTACGTCACGCAAGGAGGGCCGTAATAAAATTGTCATCTAAACTTCATACTAAAGAAATGAAGTACAGTATCTAACAAACACGAATAACAGTCAGAAAAATATGTAGATATAACTTAACCACTTTAGCGCTTCTAAAGTGAGGCAGATGGAAAAAATGACCAAGCTTTTCGGGTCCAAATGTGTTTAGTCAAATTACTGTCAAAATACAGGACAGTGTCAATCTAATACTTATATATTTGACCCCAAACACTATGCAGTCCTATCCTGATCTACATTGCTCACAAAATCAAGAGTTTAACATATACGTCTATTCAAATTTAAATTAAATGATATATTCTATTTATTACATGTTTGAAATATTTAGAATTAAATTTCTGTGTTAATTTATTCCAGGGATTCTCCTTATTCTGTTCGCTGACAAGAACGATAACTACCGAATTCTACCAGTCGGGATTTTACTGATTTGTCTCCCTTTTATTGTGACGCCAATTGTGGTCTATATTTTACTGCATCGTAAACAGCTTAAAAGCTGCTTGATATGTGCAGATAAAAAAACTGTGGCAACCCTAGGCAGCTGAACGACTTATAAGATTTTTGGCAATAAAGAGTCACAAGTGATCTGAATATTCATCCCATTACTGTACATGTTATTTTTAAACATACAGTGTTAAATATGTCACAAAAAAAGAAACTTCACAAGCAGAAAATGATAACTATCTTTTGAATGGCCTGGACAACATTGTGGGAAGAGGAGAAATTGCTTGTCACAAGCAATTTCTCCTCTTCCTGCAGTGTTCCTTAAGTAGTGTATGGCAGGTGCTTGAAAGTTCGTATTTGTATAGCAATGGGTTGAACTTACAGTAACACTCCGATTTCAATTGTGCAATTGTTTTTAACTTTAGGCTGTTAAAGGCGACTTACTGACCTTTGGTGGAAAGTGTAGATCAAGATCAGACTGCACAAAACGTGCAGTCTGATCTTTGATCTACACTTTCCGATACGGTATTTTTCTTATTTTCCGGTGAAATCAACTTCGAAATCGCAATATTTGGGTTTTTACCATTGAGTGGGATTTTTTGTGTTATTTATTTAGCAGTTTAAGCTACCGGTGTTTTTGATTTTTTTTCCCTCGAAAAGAACGTGCTCTGGGAAACGAGTGGGGCAGGAGGTCAATTACTCGTGTGGTCTGAAATTGTTTTCAAAGAGAAAGTGAAAGTGAACAAAGGGAAACTATGCAGACCAATATTAACCCTTATCCTGCCAGATAAAAAAAAAATGAAACTTTCAAACCGACAGTATAAGCCCAAATTTTCCTATATCACAGGTATTTTTGAATGAAAGATATCTTCTTATGGAACAGTGTAGATACAAGATCAGACTGCACATTATGTGCAGTCTGATCTTGATCTACGCTGTTCACAAAAGGTCAGTGAGTAGCAGCCTAGGGTTGAACGCTTCAAATCTCGTTTGATCTTGATACGCAGATTTGACTTTGGAATTATGATATTTTACAGTGGCATAATCTAGATTTATTGGTATTAAATGAAAGCCCAGCCCTCTTACCACCTAGCATCTAGTTGCATACGATTTAGAAAAAAAAAAAGAAAATCTTGTACTCCGGCCTGAATAAATTGAAAACAATTACCACTACGATTACTAGCAATTTCTACTTTTCCAACGACGTTTTTTTCATAAGGCTTTCCTCAGGGTCTTGAAAACAATTGTTGGGTAAAAAGTGGATTAACATAATGTTTCATGCCTTGGATACCAACGGTTAGCTTTGTGAAAAAGTGTTATTTTTTTTTTTCTGCATTTTTTCATCGACTATCATTGAAGCATAAAAAAAGGATTTCATAATACATTTGAGCCCTGCTCTGGCAAAAGGGGGCTTAATGCATCTCCGGAATGCATAATACCAAGCAAGCCATCACTTAATTATGGATCAATAAAAGCCTTTTTTTTTTAGCAACCGACTTAATCATGAGGTAGACTTGTCCTTGAATATACAGAAAATTGACCAACAGCGAAAAGTTTCGGCCCGGGTCAGCCTGCGCAGGCTGACCTGGGTCGATACTTTTCGCCGATGCACTAAGCCCCCTTTTCACAGAGCACACCTCATTTATAAATAGTTTAAGTCATGCTCTCCGAAAAAAATGGTTTAATGCATCTGCCCAAAGTATCGACCGATGTCAACCCGCGCAGTCCGCGCCGACTGCGCAAGCTGATTTGGATCGAAACTTTTTGAAATGTGTAAATTTTCTGCTTGTCAAAGGACCATCTCATCTCATGATTTTGCCGGTTTTTAGACGAAATGGATCCGTTTTACCGGATGACTTTCTTGGTGTAATGTATTACGAAGATGCTTTAAATTCCCTTTTCTCAGAGTGCCACTCATTTGTTATCTTTGTTCCTTTCTTATCCCAATTTACTTTGTGCGTTCTTTTCTGTGCGTTCCTCGGTAATCCATGTCGGTTAATTCTAATCCTACTAAGTAAGTTAAATAAAGCTTTCAAGCCGATAGCAAAAATCCAAATAATGTTATTTCAAACATACTTTCTAGAGAACAATATCTCTTTATCGGAGAGTGTAGATCAAAGATCAGACTGCACATTCAGTACAGTCTCATCTTGATCTACACTGTCTGCAAAAGGTCAGTGAGTCGTGCTTTGCAGCTTAAGGCTTTATTTGTTTACATTTTTAATCTGAGTCCCTATATTCACCTACCATTCAAACCTATATTTTTGTTTTATTCTAGATTTACAAAGTAACGTAAATTCTAGTTGACCAAACCAATTGGAAGCTGCGTTACTTTGAAATTAAATAAAATCTTATGAGTTAGAATCAGAATATTATCAATGGCCCAGTAGCGGCGAAAAACACAGCAGGTGTTAACTTGAATGTATTTAAAGTATAACTCACACCATTCATTTAAAAGCATGGAAACTATTGTGAAGATGACAATCTGTTATTGTGTGGTCGGTCCAAGAAGTAGTCCCTGGCAGAAAAATTAATTTCAAAATCAAGCAAAAGTTAAACAGAAGATAGAGTGACCTGGCAACTTTCAACCTAGTCTTGAAATTAATTTATCTGCCAGCGACTTAAACTTAGACCGACCGTACAAAAACAGATTGTCATCGTCACAATAATTTCCGTACTTTAAAATGGTATAATTTAAATTTTAATGCATGTTAACACCAGCTTTGTTCACTTTTAGCAGCTATTATTACTTTAAAAAATTGCTGTGGAAAACGGGCCCTGATGATAAATTATATAAAAATTGGTTGCTGAGGAAGGGCGCTTTTATGACAATCTGTATGTTTACAATTTGAACCTTGCTGTGTGAAAAGGAGGCTTAACTCTTTCGGCGCCAAATGAACAAACTTGGCTTCTTTTGATGGCTGTAAATACAATCCACTGAGTTTCCAGAAGACTTTTATCATATAGGCATGACCAAACAAGCGGAGGGCATAGATCAAAGATCAGACTGTACGTTCTGTGCAGTCTGATCTTGATCTATGCCGTCCGCAAAAGTCCCTGTTTTCGCCCATGGTGCTGAAAGGGTTAATGCATCTGCAAAAAGTATCGACCCAGGTCAGCCTGTGCAGCCCGCGGAGGATGACCTACGCCGAAACTTTTTTCTTTTGGTCAATTTTCTGCATGTCAAAGGACCAGTGTACCCCATGATTCAGCAGGTTGTTATGCAAATCGGATTGTAGGGATACCCCAGTATGTAATAGTGTGATGACTTGTTGGTGTCATGCATCACGGAGATGCACGAAGCTCCTTTTTTGCCAGAGCATAGCTCATTTATTTTGGCTATTATTTACACATGAGGACAAACGGTTTCATTTTTATTATAGATATCTATTTATTTTTTTTTTTTTTCTTGCAGCTTCCTACGTAAGAGTGCTTTTGCATCTTTCTTCCATGTCGTCTTCTTGAAAGTTTTTAGTTGTTATTTAATTTAAACATATTTTATTCAATATACATTGACATTTACATAGACAATACAAGAAATAAATGTGAAAAGGATCGGAACGAAAGCATGTTGCTTATATAGTTCCTCTCCCCAAGTTGAATCACGTGATACGCCAATAATATCAAATAATATCAAGAAGAAAAGATTATCACCAAAAAAAAAAATAGTAATGAGTGTAAAAAAAAAGGCTCCATTATCTGAAAAAGTAAAAAGAGAAAAAGGAATGGTGATTGGTGATTCGTGATTGAGCAGAGCGGCAACAAAAGATACAAAATTGTACTTATATATAGATATATATATATATCTAGTTGTTATTACAATTCTTGAATTAAATTGAAAGTATCGATCTCTTCTGTTTTCTTGACGACATTACTTGAATCACGCGCTGTGAAAATGGGGTTTACTGCATCTGGAAGATACACTGAACCCCCTTTTTGCCAGAGTATGGCTCATTTATTTGAAGCCAGATTTTAAGCCGTTCGGCTTTAATTCTTGACCGGACTACTAAATGTTAGATTTTGTCGAACTGAAAGCGTTTGTCTACGACAAAATGGACGTAACGCAAAACATAATATTTGTCTTTTGAAGAAGAGAGAGAGAGAGAGAGAGAGAGAGAGAGAGAGAGAGACGGAGAGAGAAATAATTGTGGTTATTAGCATTTTCTCTTATTCTCACAATGTTTTCAAATACCTTCTCAGTGACCGGGTCGTGAAGAGATGGGAATGTTCTTAACCCTTATTCAGCTAAAGCTAAATAAGTTGACCGAGACTTTCAGGCCGATGGTAAAAAACCCAAAAGTGCCACTCAAACATAATTTTTGGAGAAAAAAATATCTCCTAATCGGACAGTTTAGATCAAAGATCAGACTGCACGTTCTTTGCAGTCTGATCTTGATCTACAGTGTCCGCAAAAGCTCAGTGAGTCGCGCTTAGCAGCCTGAGGATTCAAGAGTTAAGCCTACGATTTTTCACTGTACTCCGGAACCGGAAATGGACGGCGCCTCTCTCTATGATACAGTTTTATAACAAACTGTAGATCCAAAATTTTACATGAAGTCCAGCAGTCTTTACTTGCCCAAGATATCACAAAGAAATTTAAACCTGACAATGGGAACTCGAAAATCAAACAGAAAACCTTACTTTTTTATATCAACTGAATGCCTGCTTGATGATTTTCATCACAGACTGCGTTGAAAATGAAGGATCGTAAAATAGTATTACTATCGCAAGAACATCACTGGATCCAGTCAAGGTGTACCTTTGCGTGGGTTTAGTTAGTTTAGTTTATACACAGTTTATTCAATAGATGCATGAATGGGGTCGAGTCACAAGTTCTTCCAACTTAGATTCGGTCCTTCTCCTCCAATCAAATGCACAATACAAATAGGTAATGGCAGCAAAACATATAAAAGACAAGATGTAAATAACAAAATGAAAAAGAAAAAAAAAAAATATGCATGGTTTTCTCTGTAGGAAAGAGTAACTCATTCGCCCGGCGATATTACTTAAACGGCGGGTGCCCCCTTTTTTAAAAAGGGTATTATTTGAGAAGCAGCAATGGCCTTTAAAAAGCATTTGCTCCCCTACTCATTCTGTTTTTCGGCTTTTTCTTTACCTTCAAAGATTTCTCCTTTTGTGTAGTTGGTAACAATTTTTCAGTGGAAATTTAAGGGCTGAACTTTTCCGAAAACGCAAGAATTCATTATTTTTACGATCTGAAGCCAAAAGAAAAAGCGTTTAAATATGTTGTGCTGGTAACCAACATTTTCTCCTTTTCCCACAATGTTTCCTTCCCGAAAGTATTCATGAAAAAGTCCCATCACTTCAGCTACATTTAATTTGCCAATTTTCCTCAACATGGTCAAGTATAGACCGTCATTGTCTGCTAAAGAGTTAGCCCTTATCCTGCTGAATAACTTAAGTAAAACTTTCAAGCCGATATGAAAACCCCCAAATAATGTTATTTCACATTTATTTTTGGAGAAAAATCATCTCCTTTTCGGACAGTGTAGATCCAAGATCAGACTGCACGTTCTGTGCAGTCTGATCTTGATCTACACTGTCCGCAAAAGGTCAGTGAGTCGCACTTCGCAGCTTAAGGATTAATTATATGGTGTGAACACTGGGATATTACCCAAGTGCCAGTGAGAAGAGAAACTTATTGAAAATAGGTCACCCGGGCCTCTCATAAATTATTCGCGGTACAAGACAATTTGACATGATGAAGTTTGACAATTTGTCCCTGTCTAATTTTATGGTAATCTTTCATTATTCATTAATCAATTTTCTTGCGGTCAGTTACAGCTTAAGCTGTGTTACAGGACATGTAGATCCATAACCAGACTAGCCTTTTGTGGATAGCGTAGAGCAAGATTAGACTGCACAGAACGTTCCACGCAGTCTTTGATCTACACTTTTTTGTGCAATATTTTAAGAAAATTAGTCCGTTGATATCACAGTGTATTGGTCTGGTTTTTTTTTTCGGCGTAGCTGAATGCGCTGGCTTTTGACCTACTTTTTGGTACTGATAAAGAATGAATAGATGGTAATTTGCGATTGGTCAGAATGTGCACATGTTTATTCGGCGGGCCCTGGTGGCATATTTGGTCCCACATTTATGAAACCACTATTAATAAGCGTTGCTACTGCTAATCGATACCACGGGGCCTTGATTAGTACCACATAGCAAAATAATGTAGTAGAGAATTATTCTTTACTTGTGCTATTTGGAAATTTAATATGTTCATAAGCGTTACATAATAACCCAATACCAATTTTCAACAAAATGAAAAACAGTGAGGAAAAAGAGGCAATTGCACGTGAGGTTACTTTTTTCATATTGAGCCACAAAAGAGTTTCAATATTCATATTCCAGTATCTCTTACGCTGTCTATCTTTTTTGAGAGATATTTCTTGTTTTAACTGAGAAAATCCATTTCACTGATTTGCCAGTCTTGATTGTCTTTCTTATCGGGAAAGCCCATTTTATTGATTAACCTTTACCACACAATCTCGAGTTTTAACGACCCTGAGAGAGACGACTTTCGAAAACATTATAGGAAAAGGAGAAAAAAAAATGCTGGTAATCAGCATCTTCTCCTTGTCCTACAATGTCTTCTACCATTTCCAAAACAAATTTCAACAATTGAGTAATATTTGATTTGTCGCCTGTTTTCAGTTTGGACCAGTCTAAAACTTTGTTGTTAGGTAAAGAGTTAAACGCCTTTAACAGGTACAGGTGATCTACACTCTCCGTTCTCAGCTCATGTAATATGCTGGCAAAAATAAGTTCCTTGAAATCGTCAAGTTTTGGTCTGTTTTCGTGTCCAAAAAAAAGTCCGTTTAAATTATTCAACGCTTTCTGCAGACAGCGTAACTCAAGATCAGATTACACAGAACACGCTGTCCAATCCTTGATCTATATTGTCCACTTTAAATTGGTGCAACACGCACACAAACAGGTACCTTGAAAACCCCAAATGTTTTTGGTCCATTTTCATAATTGTGAAAGTTCATTTCACTGAATTATTGCCTTGTGTGGACAGCGCAGGAAAAAGATCAGACTTTACAGAACTGACAGTGCAGTCTTTGATCTACAGTGTTCATCATCAGTCAGTGCAATAATCTGACTATATAAAACAAGTTCCTTGAAATCACGATGTTTTGGCATTTTTGTTATCAAGAAAGTCCCTTTCATATATTTATCGCTATATTTATTCATTAATCCCTATCCTGCTAAATAACTTTGAAGTGAAAGCTTCAAGCCTATTGTAAAAACTAAAATGGTATTTTCAAAGTTATGGGGGTTGGGGAAATATTTCCATATCGGACAGTGTAGATCCAAGATCAGACTGCACGTTCTGTGCAGTCTGATCTTGATCTAAACTGTCCGCAAATGGTCAGTGAGTCGCGCTTAACAGTTTATGGGTCAATCAGTTTCCTTACGGTCAGTTACAGTATACCGAGTGTGAAACTAATATATTAGCCGCGCTTCAGAGACAGATAATTAAAAACATCGTGACATAAGGTTAACCTCTTTGCCCTATAACAGTTTTCAGCAGATTCAGGTGGTAGGCTATTATCCCTCGGCTGGTGCTTAACCCTTTAACAAAAAATCCCGTTTCTTTTAACGATCCTGTTAAAGACTCTTTGAAAGCAATGTGGGAAAAGAAGGAAATGTTGCTAACCAGTATTTTCTCCTTTTCCAACGGCGTTTTCTGCTATTTCTTAAAGCGAATCCCATATACGGAGCCACATTTAATTTGCTGCCTGCAAATACTTTCATTTTAGATAAATATACAGTTTTTTGTCTGTTAACTGCTCATAAATTAACTTAAATCGACGATTTAACCCTTTACCACACAATTCCTAGTTTTTACGACCCCGAGAATGAAGTCTTTGAAAACATTGTCGGAAAAGGAGAAAATGCTGGTAACCAGCATTTTCTCCTTTTCCCGCAATGTTTTCTACCTATTCAAGAACAAATACTATCATTAAAAAATGAAATTAGAGTCTGCAAATTCCTTTTAATATGGATGAGCCTGATGTTTTGCCGTGTGGTAAAGGGTTAATGTTTCAGTTACACGGCTGTTTCATCATAGAATTTCGGATATTGTAGATATAAGATCAGATTTGGACGTTATGTGCAGTCTGAGCTAGATTGAGAGTACATGTATATGCAAAGTCTGCCTTCATTTAACGTTAACTCTCTGCGCGATAAAACTAGGCTTTGCAGATGGTGTAGATCAAGATCAGGCTATAAAGAAGGTGCAGTTTGATGTTTGATATACATCGTCTGCCATTTTATTTCAAAATCAGACAAATTAGTTGCTTTACTTGACAATGAATTTTATATTCAAAACACAGGTTTTACTAAATATGTCCTTTTTGGGAAAAGGAGCATTGCCTGTTAAAAGCATTGCTTTTCCCCACAGTGTTTTCTACTGCAGAAAATGCCAGTAAACAGCATTTTCTATTAGAATTTTTACTACTCTGACATAGACAAATTTCACCATTTGAGCCATATTATATTTTGTCGTCTGCTTACACTCTGGACATAGACGAGTGTAGAAAATTGTCACCTGGGAGTAGTTTGAGGGTAATTTATCAAAGCTGGTGTGATATTAGAAGCAATCCGTCAAATCGTGACGAATATTACATTGTGGGAAAAGTTAACACCCCGATGCAGTTGCCAACTGCAAAGGGGGACGGGAAGGGTGTTAAAAGACGCTTTTGTACAGAGATGGGTTAACTCTTATCCTGCTAAAAAAGAGAGATGAAACTTTCAAACCGATAGCAAAAACTCAAATATTCCTATCTAAAAGGTATTTTTGAAGG
The DNA here is from genome assembly GCA_945859785.2 of Tridacna gigas. Classification (NCBI taxonomy): domain Eukaryota; kingdom Metazoa; phylum Mollusca; class Bivalvia; order Cardiida; family Cardiidae; genus Tridacna; species Tridacna gigas. The sequence goes on along the minus strand of OX244036.2, from coordinate 27,249,194 downwards.
GAAGATACCTCCTCATCGGACAGTGTAGATCCAAGATCAGACTGCACGTTCTGTGCAGTCTGATCTTGATCTACACTGTCCACAAACGGTCAGTGAGTCGCGCTTAGCAACCTACGAGTTAATTTTATACCAGAATGATGAATGACGCATTACCATAGTTATTTTCATCATTCATTTTCATTGTGCCTTTTTAGAGAATAATTAAACCTTACCCTGCTAAATATCTGAAATTAAACTTTTAAGCCGATAGTAAAAACCTGAATAATGCTTTTTGAAACTTAATTATTTGAGAAAAATATTCCCTTATCGGACAATGTAGATCCAAGATCAGACTGCACGTTCTGTGCAGTCTGATCTTGATCTACACGGTTCGCAAAAGGTCAGTGAGTCGCGCTTAGCAGCTTAAGGGTTAAGAAGTTTGAAATATATGACGTGACATTCTCTTGACAGTTGATGTGAAATTCTAAATTTTAATCCTTTACCACACATTCCCGAGTTTTAACGACCCTTAGAAAACAGCTTTTGAAAATACTGAGGGGGAAAGAAAAAGAAAATGGCGGTAACCAGCATTTTGTTCTTTTCCCGCAATGTTTCCTATCCTTCCTAAAACAAATGTTAGTTTTTGAGTCACCGTGGTTTACTTTGTCATCTGCGAATACTTTTAAAAGTTGGACAACTTGATCGAAAATTTTATCGTTCGGTAAAAAGTTAACTCTTTACCAAACGACAAACTAATCCAAATTCAAAGCATTTGCAGACAACAAATAAAATGATACTGAAATGATGGGATTTGTACCAGAAAGGTTAGAAACATTGTGGGAAAAGGAGAAAATGCTGGTTACCAGCATTTTCTCCTTTTCTAAAAATGTTTTCAAAAGTCTCAGGGTCAATAATACTCGGGACTGTGTGGTAAAGATTGAAGATGTATCATTTATGAAAATTTCTTAGTATACACACAATTAGCTGTCGGTTACCAGACGATACATTTCTACAATTGTCCAAACTGAAATAAATGCAGACGACTCATAGAATATGGCCCAAATGGTGAGACCTGTCTTTGAAAGAGATGCAAATATTATGGGTATAAGAGAAAATGTTGGTTACCGGCATTTACTCCTTTTCCCTGAATGTTCTCAAAAGCCTTCTTCGTCAGGGTCGTTAAAACATAATAGAAATTTAAACCTGTTTCAAAATAAACGTAATCAATCAATTTCACACAGAGTTTACTCGTACGCAAAACCCAACACTTTATCCAATTTGGAAGCATTTGCAAGCGACAAATTAACGCCAAAGTGCACTTGTAACTTTTTAACCCTTATCCTGCCTAATAAAAGTAGTGAAACTATCAAGCCGATAGTAAAAACTCAGATTTTCCTATTTCAAGAGTATTTCTGGAGGAAAGATATTTTCTCATCGGACAGTGTAAATCAAAGATCAGACTGCACGTTCTGTGCAGTCTGATCTTGATCTACGCTGTCCGGAAAAGGTCAATGAGTCGCGCTTAGCAGCCTAAGTGTTAAGGTTTAGCCAGGGCCATTCGCGGCTTAGTGGTTAGCGTATCATCTCTTCAAAATATCGGGCAGTTTAGATCGAAGATCAAAGTGCTTGTTCTATACAGTCTGATCTCGATCCCTACATTGCCAGAACGTGCATACTGACCTTTCTTCTACAATGTCCGATACGGTTAGATTTTCCGACCATTTAAAAGTTGAAATCGCAATATTTTGGTTTGTAGCGTTGACTGTTAATTTCATTCAGTTCGCTGATTAGTTAAACAATTAAAAGGATAAATTTAGGATCAAGGTTTTTTCTTTCACAGATACGAATAAAGGGGATTTTGCCTTTACCATACAATTCTTAGTTTTCACGTCTCTAAAGAAGCTTTTTTGAAAACATGTTGGAAAAGAGAGAAACCGCCGTTAACCAATATTTTCACCTTTTCCCACGTTGGTGTCTACCTTTCCAGACAACAAATTTCAACATTTGAGTCACATTTATGTTGTCATCTGCAACTGCTTACGATTTGGACTAGTCTAAAATTTTGTCGTATTGTATATAGTTAAATTTCTATACACTAACAATAGCCCAGTCTGTTTCCTTGAGTAACAGATATTATATTCTTAACAGATATTATATTCTTTGATGTCAGAAGTATAACAGCCGTGCTCTTGCAAAAGAGGGTTGATGCATCTCTGTGGTGCACAGTACCATGCAGATCATCATATATATGTATAGACTCATTAAATCCATTTTGTTTAAAGTTACATCTATACTCAGCACAATTTTTGTCAGTTTTTAACCCATTTCATGTTTATGTTATGAAAATATGACCATTCTTGTATCTTCATGCCAAATGGTGCTCCTAACGGTTGCACAGATTACGACGGATAGAAAATGTATTTCATTTTTTGGCAGCCTTCAAAGAAATCACTGTTGTCGTTTCCGGTTTTAAATGAGGACAAACCCCTTGAGTTTCTCTATCCCTTACACCTTATATATCGGTAATTTATTTGTTTACACAGCTGACCAGATTCGGAGCCCTTCCGCAAATTTTGAATTTTAACAGCGTTTTTTCTCTATGGCTGTTAGGAAGTATCTTTAACAACCGACTGGATCTGGAGGTAGAATGATCCTTAGACATGCTGAAAGTTGACCAATAGCAAGAAGTTTCGACCAATGTCAGCCTTGGCGAACTGCGCAGGCTGACAGGGTCGATACTTTTTGCAGATGCATCAAAACCCCTTTTCACAGATCATGGTTTGTAAGTTTTTGCTACATTGACAATAAATTGAAAATTCGAACAAAAACTGCAGTCTGATCTTTGATCTACACTGTCCGCTTTGCTGAGACATTGCTGACAAAAGCAGCCTTGAAATTACACTTATTTGGGCCCTATATTCTAGAATTGAAATGTATGTAAAGTTTATTCGACCCTCAAAGGGTTGAAGATTTATTACCTGTTTTACGAAAGTCATAATTGTGTAAATCTTTCTTTCATAATTATACAGTGTTCTATTTTTAAACGCTGATATTTAAACAAATATTTATACTTATACATGTCTTTTGAACTTTATTAAACTATTTAGAAACCCAAGCAGACAAATGTTGGCGCCTACGTTGCAGATGTAAGCTGAAAATACCTAGACAAATGAGAATGCATGGCACGAGCAATTGTCTTTTTTCCACAATGTTTTATTTTTTCCTGAATTCCTTTTTTACTGATAATTATACATTTTCTTAAAATTGTTTCCTCCAGTAGGAATCTTTAAGTTGAATACTGAATATATTGTGTGTAAACGGTTACAGTTTAGAATGCATCTTCACTCTTCGACCGAGTACTAAGAAAGAATGTGTTTCAGTGGAAGTGTCCTTTGGCAAAGCATTACAGTAAGAGCCAGAAAGACACAGAAAACACATTATGTTTTTAGCTGTTGCAGCGAAATAACCGAACTATTGTTGAAAGCTACGTAAAACAGATCATGATTGATTTTAGAACAGACACCGTTCAAAGTCGCAATACGTGTGTACCCTTTGGTGAAAATGCCCTTACATTTCTACGACCGAATTTCTTAAAACTGGTCCCTGTTGTACATATACAGATATATAAAACTGGTACAGGCTATTTCGACGATTGTTTTCATTGGATAAGCTAGATTAGCTGGATTAGCCAATCGCAGTACCTTTTATATATCACATCTGGACGTAGTAGATTGGTTACCGCTATTGGTGCAGGTATCGATTATTATGCATATACAAAATAGAAATCTTTGTTGACTTATACATTATGTACATCTGTCATCTAACGAATTCTGCCTTCGGCTCGGGGTGATATATTTCCAAGTGCTTCGGCCCCGGGGTGACATGATTCGCCACAGCAAAGTTTCCAAGTGCCCTGCCATCTGACCGGACAACTGATAATGTACACGACAATGTGTCCAATAACATTACAGGCCGTACACGACCCCCTATCATTTGTCAGTATTTTACACACATTTCTTAACTTGGACTGTGAATGTTAATTCTGGCGTGTTCTATCATAATTTATCTTCGATCTAATACATGGTATGGAACAAAAGGATAGATATTAAGTGAGTTATTAAGGTCGGAACTTTCGGCCACCGTGATATGGAAATTTCAATACTGCAGTGAATATATTAGACGAATCTGATTGGTTAATGATTTTTGTTTACCAGCTTTGAAATAGCCTTAAGGCATGGCACTAAAATAGTTTTGACTGATAGGATTTGTCCAATGTTGCGTATTCAGTTTAAATATAAATCATTGCAGGTCATGACAAAAGTGACTTCTATTCCCATTTGAGTTTAGAAATATGTGAAAAATACTGACAATTGACTTCGGCTGGTGTCCCACAAGTAAAGCAGTTGGACACCTTATCAGATATAGTAGTATACAGATAATGAAACTTATCAAAAATCAAGCGCCTATGACTGGAACATTGGAAGAAGGAGGAAAGCTCTATATCCGTTTGTCAACCTTTCCACAAGAGAGAGAGAGAGAGAGAGCAAGCGAGTAAAGTTTTAAAGGCGTTTTGATGGATCTCTAATATCACTCCACCTTGATCAATCACCATAAGGACAAATACTTGATATAAACCCCATGTAACTCTTAACGAAATTTCTAAAAGAAGGCATTTCTGCGTTCGGGGTCTGTATTCACCAACTATTCTTAAGACTGTTCTTAGTCTTATTCTCCAGAATTTTCAAAATTTGCATGTAACACCATTTGGTTTAGCCAATCAGAAGTTGTGTTACCTTCAAATTTAAAAAATCTTGCAGAATAAGACTTAGAACGTTCTTAAGAATGGTTGTTGAATATGGACCCGAATCACGTTTGTTCGTATTCTTTGACTCTCTACCAGATGACTAAATTGTAGAGAAGTTAAAATTCAGAACACTGCAGATGACAAAATGAATGTGGTTTAGATTACCAGTTTTGTCTTTGAAATGGTCGAAAACATTTTGAGAAAAGGAGAAAACGCCGGTCAACTGTAGCAACTCCTTTTCCCGTCATGTTTACAAAATATGTCTTCCACATGGTCGTTAAAACACAGGATTGTTTGATTAACCCTTTCCCAAACAAGCCCTGGTTTTCATGTGTCTGCAGTACAAGTCTTTTGAAAACACTGTGGGAAAAGGAGAAATTGCTCGTAACGAGCAATTTCTCCTTTTCCCACAGTGTTTTCTACCCTTTTTGAGAACTTTCTGCCATTTTCATAAAATTGAAAATTGTCGTCTGCAAACTCTTTCAATTTGGACCAGTCCAAAATTTGTCGTTTGGGAAAGGGTTAACCCATCAGTACTGAAAACTTACAAATGACGCAAAGGAGAAAACTCTAAAGCAAAAGGAATATATTCTCTCTCAGGACTAGAAAATATTCTGGGGAAAAAGAGCTATTGCTTGTGACAAGCGATTGCTCTTTTTCTCACAATGTTTAAAATGGCAACGGTTCTGGGGCATAAAGATTCTTATCTATAATAAAGTCCTTCGGTAGCTTATGAAAAGAAATTGGAAACTCATTTTAAGTCACCGAATGCAGAGATGAAGATACGTAATTGATGGAATTCCTAACCCTAAGCCGGCTTAAGACTGCCAGCTAGTTACAGTGCGTTTTTCCTGACAGTGTTGATCTAGATCAGACTGCATAAAACGTGTACCTATCCATGCTTTCATGGAGTTTCTTTTACTGCTACAATACTCTTCCCATGGCACTGGCTGTTTTCCTACAAAACCAACGTCGAACTAATGATCTGTGGTGAGAGAGGAATGAATCCTGTCGCAATGACTGTCATCAATCCTTAGAAAGAAATTTGCCGAGCTGGGGATTCGAACCAGCAACCCCTTGGTTTCAAGACCTGTACGTTTCCCACTAATCTACCAGGCCCGACGATGAAACCGCTTAGAATACCAAGTGCGCACTCGTCACAACTCGGCCGATTCCGCAACTACATTGAAGGCATCATCCGAGGTTGGCCGAAAGACCGATGCACTCATTGCAAATAAACTAGTTCCTGTTGTACATTACAAATTACGTTCTGTATATATTAGGTGTATCAAGAGAGGTAACCAATCTGATTGTGATAGCACAGGTGAGGACCAGTTTGAAAAAAAAAAAGTGAAATTTGATTTTGAAGCTTCAGTCCAAATATATAAGAGCGGTGGTCTGGAAAATTGGTTTTAACCGTTCAGCTGCTGAGCGCAACTCACTAACCTTTTGCGGACAGCGTAGATCAAAATCAGACTGCACAGAACGTGCAGTCTGATCTTGGATCTACACTGTCCGATAGGAGATATCTTTCCTCAAAGAATGTCTTTGAAATGGGAAAATTGGGTTTTTACGACATGTATCGGCTTGAAAATTTCGTTTGTTTTATTTAAGCTGGGTTTACACTGCCGATCAGATCACCTCGATCGTCCCGATTGCCAAAAGTTCCCGACCGAACGCGATCAATGGCTTGTACACGACTTTTACTCGAGCGCTACTCGATCATACCCGATAGCCGCACGAGCGCTCAAGACTCCTACACGACTTCAACCCGACTGACAACCCGATCGCTGCTCGAGCATACTGATCTCAACCGGATCCCTTCACGATCTGTTCACGAACAGCTCGATTAATACTCGATTCTTACACGAACAATACTCGACAAACTCGACCATTACTCGATCTCCACTCGACCGCTACTCGATCGCTACACAACTATTTCGACCTTGAGTCCTTGACCTTCATGCGTCAGAGTGTTGTGATTTGTGCGACGAAGAAAGTTATAAAGAACATTTAGATTTGGAAGTAATAACAAGATGGAAATAGAGCAGTTGATGGTATATGCTAGGTATTTAGAGCTCCAAAGAAACAGGGTGGTGGCCATTATGGAGGTAGAAGAAGCTGAGGAGCGTCATAGGCGTATGAGAAGACGCAGACAACGGCGGCGCCGAGAAATCTGGGTGAGGCAGTGCCTGACGCGGCGACCATTGTATGGGCAGTATGAACATCTACTGCAAGAACTGAACTGAGAAGATCCTAGAGGTTACAGAAACTTCCTAAGGGTTGACGCTGTTTTGTTCGGGGAGCTTGTACAGCGGATAGGTCGGGTAGGGTAGCGATCGGGTACACTCGAGTAGCGATCGAGTATGCTCGAGTAGTGATCGTGTACGATCGGGTAGCGATCGAGTGAAATCGAAAGGGATCGGGTATGAATCTGGGAGCGATCGAGTACGGTCGCATAGAGATCGTCTTGATCTGGACATCGGCTTGAGTATGAATCGTGTTGATCGAGTAAGCATCGGGTAGTGGTCGAACTGAGGTCGAGCTGATCGTGTTCTGATCGGCAAATATTTCAATCCCGATATAGGTAGATCTCTACACGATCGTTTCTCGACTGACCCGACCTCTACTCGACTGATTCTCGATTTATTCTCGATGGCTTCCCGAGCTTTTTGCTACATGATCCCTACTCGAATATTTTTGACATGTCAAAAATTCTCGGGAAGGAAGCCCGAGTGATGCCGACCAAAGTAGACCGTCCCGACCGCTCCCACCGAACAAGCTCGATCAGCCCCCGACCGCATGATCGGGTTTGATCGAGTTGATCTGATCGGCAGTGTAAACAGGGCATTAGCAGTATAAGGGTTGATACATCTTAGTAATGCATTATACCAAGGAGGGTGTCGCATAATATGGGTCCATTTTTCTGTAAAATCCGGTTTAATCATGTTGGTTGTAAAGTGGTCCTTTGACCTGCAGAAAAGTTTCGACGCAGGTCAGCGCAGGCTGACATGGATCGACACTTTTTGTAGATGCATGAAACCCCCTTTTCAAAGAGCATGACTCATAGATATTTCTTCAAAGAGGCGACGATTTCGTCTCTCTAAGGACTGTAAAAGTGTTCATCACTGCAAGGGTAAAAGTTGGTTTTTTTTTTTTGTTGTTGGGTTGATTCCCAATAAACTTCATGATTTATTTGCTTGAAGCATGCAGCGAAATCGTCATCTAATCTAGCGTGAAGAAAGTAAGTGTATGTTCTACAAATGGACAGATAGACAGACAGACAGACAGTAAAAAAGAATAAAAAAAGCAAGCAAGCAAAGGTAGCTTGAAATAAGGTATGGGAAGGACGAAGAATGCGATTTACATATAAGAACAGAAGAAAAATGAACGAACGGACGAAGAAAGGAAGAAAGGAGGGGAGGGAGGAAGGACGGAAGGAAGGAACAATAGAAGGAGGAAAGGAAGGAACGAACGAGAAAAGGAAGGAATGAGCGAACGATTGGACAACAAGAACACGCGAAAGTAGAAAAGATAGATTGTAATATCGTTTAAAAGAAAGCACCTAGTTCTTAAATCAGGAAATAATAATACCAAAAACTCACCTATAAAAGGAAAGAACCCCCTAGTTGTGTAAATCACATTGCATGTTTCACGTACAGTCGAGTTAACGTCAAGATGACGTTAGGCCATATGCCTGTATTCAACGTGTTCGTATGATTTAACAATACCGCCCCAACCCTTAACATTATATAAGTGTTGCCTGAATGCTGTAGTTGGGAGTTTATGAAAATATCGAGGTACATGGAGAAATTGTCTGAAACGAGAAATTTCTCCATGTACCACGATGTTTTTCCCTTCATCTCTGTATTCAGATTCTTAAACCTTCTGGTTTTTGTTGAATTCTTCAAAATGATCTTTATCTACGAAATTTCTGTAGGATTTATGGTATAACACGCACGCTGTCATACTCACTGAATCATGGTCTGCTTGTAAATATGCATGTCCCCTTAAAGTGTATGAATATTTTTTTTTATTTTGTAGAAAATTAATGATTTCATGTTAAAGGTACATACGTGAACGATAATGTTTTGAAATAATGTATATACATGTATTCAATATTTTTTGTAAGACAATTACGCATTTGATAAAGAAAATGTTTACATAAAAGTCGAAATATACGCCTCTTGACGTCTCTCTTCTTTTGACATGCCGCTTGGCGTTAATTATTTGTCTTCACTCTGTACCAGTCAACAAAACTTTACTAGTCCATATTACACGCATGTGCAGGTAGCAATCCAAAAGTAGGTCGGATTATAGAGTTTGCCTGCGAAAAGGGCAGAAAAACATTGTGGGGAAAAGGAGAAAATGCTGGTTACCAGCATTTTCTCCTTTTCCCCACAATGTTTTCTAAAGCCTATTTCCTCAGGGTCGTAAAATCACGGGAACGTACTGTAAAGTGTTAACATGGCTTGAGGCGATGTAAAATAAGACGTTGTCTGTCACCTGAACCGTTTTGAAAGTCATATGAATCCGTTTATGGATCCGAGGACAGTCGGCTATCCACGTCGCTGTTCATGACCTTCTTCTCTCCTCTAGAAATGCACTCGTCGCAACTCGGCCGATTCCGTACCTACATCTAACCTCGGCCGATTCCGTACCTACATCTAACCTCGTCCGTACAAAGGAGGCTTCCATTTTGAACTACCAATCACATGATCTTCGACATGGCTGCGCACATGTAAATCGCTTAGCAACGACAGGAACAACCACGGTGAAGTTATTCACATCTATCGATCTGTCGATGAAAGCTCCCAACGGAACTGATAAACCATGTTAAAAACGGAATGTACAAACTGTTTGCCGACGGAAATATTCTTAGAAAGATATCAATAGAAAATTGTGGCTCATGTTAAGAGGAGCCTTACACCGAGTAGGTGCATATCAAGCTTTGACGTGATACAGCCGAGGGAATTTGATCACCGGATCATCAGAAGTTTGTCGAATGCTAGAAATGGTGTCAAGCCCGGATGAGTAAATTATCTAGAGGTCGCTAGCTCGAATCTTGGCGAATTTTCAAAATAGCCAGTTCAAGATATTTGTTGTCTGGTAAAGGGTTGGTGAACTCTTAACCAAACAAAACCGTGTTTAAACGGCCGTAGGAAAGAAAGCTTTTGAAAACAAAGTGGGAAAAGGAGAAAATGCTGGTCACCAGCATTTAATGCTAGTCACCAATATTTTCTCCTTTTCCCACAATGTTTTCGTCCTTTTATGGACAAATTCTATCTTCTGAAACATACTTAGTTTGTCGTCTGCAAATGCGTTCCAATTGGACAAGTATATATAAGATACATAAGATATTGTAATTTGGTAAACACTGAACTCGTATCCTGTCGAATATTTACGATCGACTATCGCAGGAACTGCTTTCCTCAAGTTTACTGGCATCGTCTGAGAATTTTAGGAATGAAACCATCATAGAGAAGATGAGACAGTGTGAACCTTTATCAGGCTGAACACATGTACTCAGGCTGACCTTTGTCTACATTCTCTACAGAATATATGCACTTTCAGTCCCAAAGGCTGAAATAGGGCTTTTGTGGACGGCATAAATCAAGACCAGACTGTTCAGAGCGTTTAGAAATCAGGTTGCTCAGAATGTGTAGTCTGGCCTTGGATCTGCACAATCCAGCTGTCTGGTAAATAAGTGCTTTGTTTTGCCAAGTCCCGGTAGCGTATATCGGTAGCGTACAAGGCTTGAGAATATCGGTCGCTGGTTGGAATCCCCTGCTCGGACAATTTCTTTCGGAGGATTGGTATCAGTAATTGCGACAGCATTAATTTCTCTTTCATCACTGATCATTGTTTAGACAATAGTTATGTGGAAAAAAGCAGTCAGTGGCTAAGAAAGAAAATTGTGCAAGTACTGATCAAAGAAGCTCAGGAAAGTATGTTTAGATGCACTGGTCGCCGCTATTGAACTGAAATAATGTTGAAAACGGCGTTAAATACCATAAGATCGGCCAGTCCTTAAAGATAGATATATATGTGATTGTATTTTCAGCTGCCAAAAGAGGTCGATTAATTTTCTACCACACAACAAAAATATAGACTTGTCCAAAGGGTTTACATATTACAATCCTAATGTGGCTCAAATGATGAGATTTGTATTTGATAGGGTAGAAAACATTGTGGGAAAAGAAGAAAATGCTGGTTACCAGCATTTTCTCCTTTCCCACTATGTTTTCGAAACCTTTCTCTGTCAGGGTCGTTAAAACTCGGGATTGTGTGGTAAAAGGCTAATTTAACTGGTGCTGAAAGATTTAAGATAAGAAGTGATGCCATTAATCAATTCAGTTAAAGTAACAGTAGCTGCCAAAGGTAAACAAAGCGGGTGTTAAAATGCATTTAAATTTAAATTATACCATTTAAAAGTATGGAAATTTATGTTAAAATAACCATCTGTTATTGTACAGTCGGTCCAAGTGATAGTCGCTGGCAGAGAAATTGATTTCAAAACAAGGTTAAAGGTTGCCAGCTCACTTTAATTTTTTGCCTGATTTTAAATTTCATTTTTCTGCCAGCAGCTTGAACTTGGACCGATCAAAAAATAACAGATTGTCATCTTTACAATATTTTCAATACTGTTTGATTTAAAATTTAAACGCATTTATGTATTGATTTTTTTGCCGCTATTGGACCTTTAAGAGTGTCAACTATGTCTAGTCCAGACCAGCAGGCAGGCTTACCTTGTTTTTACCCCAAAGGACTGTGCTGCGGTCGCCCTTTGAGCAGGGCATTTTGCGACTTCGTCAATGTGGAAAAGTAGCCAGTGCCTTTAAAAAAAAAAAGCGTTACAGTACGTGTGTTACTGGTAGAAGAAATTGGTTAGGTGCACCGCGCACCGTGAGATACTAGTACATGTAAATGAAGTGCATTTGAAAGCGGCTTTAAACCCGAGCAAACAAACCCGACATGCTGGTTTTGTCCAGCTGTTAGATTTACGCATCATTTAACTCTTTACCAAACGACAAGAAGACTTATCCAACTTGAAAGCATTTGCAGACCACAAAATAAAATGTGACTCAAAAATTGAAATTTGTTTTTGGAAGGGTAGAAAACATGAAAAACAAGGAGAAAATGCTGATTACCATCATTTTCCCCTTACTCCGCAATGCGTTCTAAAGTCTTCTTCTTTAGGGTCGTTAAATATCAGGATTGTTTTGTAAAAGGTGTAACGGAACAGTGATAATGAAGAACTAACTTGACACCCTTACGTTTGTTTATATTTTGACGAATGTCAAGTCAGTATATATATTGGCCATGCTCTGTTAAAAGGGGGCTTAATGCCTCTCCGTGATGCATTATACCAAGCAAGTCATCACATACGTAATTATGGAGCCATAAAATACATTTTCTTTAAACAATCGACTTAATCATGAGGTAAAGTGGTCCTGGGACATACAGAAAACAGACCAATAGCAAAAAGTTTCGGCCCAGGTCAGCCTGCGCGGACTGCGCAGGCTGACCTGGGTCGATACTTTTCGCAGATGTATTAAGCCCCCTTTTCACAGAGCGTGGCTCATATCTTCTTCCGTTGATCCTATACCAAATACCACTATTTTTTTCGACCCAAAGAAAAAGGGCTTTTGCAAACATTGCTGAAAAGGAGGAATTTGCTGTTGACCAGCATTTTACCATTTTCCCTTCATGTATTCTTCTCTTTCTAAGACAAGTTATATAATTTTGGTTGGCTTGGGTTGGTCAGGAATATCGCGGCGGCCAATGCACCTATCCATGCCTTGCCGCAGTTTGATTTACCAGTACTTCGAACAGTCTACTTCCCAATCCACTGGCTGGTCTACACCAAATTCATCATTGAATCAGCGGTGAGAGAAAAATGAACCTGCCGCAAGGTCCATCATCAGTCCTCGAAAAGAATTTGACCGAGTTGGGGATTCGAACCAGCGAACCCCTGGTTTTAAATACCGTGTGTTACTGACTGAACCACCGGGCTCGGTTGACATCATTTGGGTTGAATTCTATTTATGATCGGTTTGGACAGATCTTAGATGTTGTCGTTTGGTAAAGAGTTAATTCGCATATAGCAACGTGAACAGACTTCAAACTATGTTGATGTCGCAAAGATCAGGCGGGAACTGGTCCACGATGTTTTCTTTAAACATTTCACAAAACGACAATATCTGAGATTTGTTCATAATGAAAGCGTTTACATACATCTTAAATTCGGCTTAACTAATAGGATTTATCTTTTAAAGGGTAGAAAACATTTTGGGAAAAAGGAGAACATGCTGGTTACCAGAATTTTCTCCTTTTCTCAAAAATGTTTTCAAATGTACTCTTATTGAGGGTCGTGAAAGTACGAGCCTGTCTGGTAACGGATGAAAGGGAGGGGCAATGATTCATTACAAGATTTTTTTTCTTTTATCATGTCAATGTAAAATCACTCAAGCCGCTCAAGACAGTAAACAATATGGAAAAAAATCATGAATGGATCTGCAGTTTTTGTCCTTGAGCCATATTTGATTTATATTCTGAATTATGGGCGTAGTAGAAGAAGTATAGCAGGGGCGAGCTCCTATCCCCATTTGTGTGTGTGTGTGTGTGGAAGGGGGGGGGGGGGGCTCATTTGTCCGTCCTTACATTTTGACAATTCTCCTACCCTAAAAAACCTAAAAATGCTATTTTCAAGGCGTAAAAATAAGTCTGGAAGTCTTAAAGAAAGAGGAAAGAATCGACCCTTGCATCATGGGCAAACACCCATGGATACGCCAAAAAGCCATTTGATTGGCTGAAACGGGAATACTCGGTCAATCAGATTGATCATCTTCGGAATTAGAATAAGATCAATACCTTTATCTACAATTGTTGGTGAGTACGTGCCAGATATATAAACCTTGGCGAAAACATGATTTAGTGCAACATATAAAAGCTTACAAAATCCCTTTTGTCACCACAGTATGTCACAAGTAGCTTTTTGTTGTTAAACGCGTACGCAATGGCCACTGGTTTTCGCCTTTCCTTGGAAGGCCACGTGATGACACTATCCATGCCTTTTCCTTCAGGGTTTAACTTACAAATTCCCTGACTTTGCCACGTGCAAGCCAGGATTTGTCCAGGAAGTGTCAGTGTGACTCCCTTGTAGTATCCTCTTGCTTGCCGCCTATCTTCGTATTTGTACAGGACATCGCCTGACATATCAAGGGCAATTACTCCGTGCATGTAATCTGTTACGAAGATTACATCTGAAAGCGGATCAATTGTTATGTATAATGGATATTTGAAAACGGAGTTTGGAAGTTTCATCCTTTGAATCACTTTTCCAGATGGTTCAATAACTTGAACTTCCTTTTCCGGTGACCAACCGGAAGTGACGTAAATAACTGTCTCGTGAAAAGTTATTCCGTAACACTCCATATTCAAGACGAGTTTCTTTTTCTTTTCAAGGGATTCAGTGGCCACTTCGAAAATCTGAATACATTTTTCGTCGGGTATAGTTACTGCAATTTCACTAAGGGATATCGCTGTTACATCTCTTGGTGCCGACTCGTGTTCATAACATGCAAGCACTTTACAGTCATTACCAAGCAATTTGACACTTTTATTACTGTCGTCTGCTAGGACCACTCTCCCATCAGGGAGAAAGCCAGCACCAGTGATATAACATGGATTCTTGTCTGTCTTAGCACGAATATAGACGTCCTTGGTGAAGTCTGGTTTCTTGCTGAATGATTGAACGGATGACCTCCTGGATGATAATAAGGATCCAGTCGACGAGGTCTTACCTGATTGTGTAAGTGCGTCCGTGCTCACACTCCCTAACTGTGGAAAGGAATTAAGCATATGTTGAATCTTAATTTCTGGTTCAAATCTAAGATGACCTTTGTCGGGTGTTTCTTTCAACTTCTGATAAACGTCTGTGTATTCGTTAACTATATCTTGTACATGCTTAGCGTTGAGAAACATATCTGTGTCACTGTTGTGTAGAGATACATCTAATTGCTTGTATGCGTCCTTCAAAACCTGATCTGCCAGATCGAATGTTTTAACATGCCCACTGATTAGGTCTAGTTTCTGCTTTAGGACTTTGTTTTTATCTCGTATGAGCGCTTCTTCAAGTCTGTTTAGTATGGCATTTATGGTTCTTCGAAACCCTTTTACCGCAGCTAGAAAAGCGGTATCTTGGTGTTCAACTGCTTTGATATAGTCTACTTTTGCAGTTTTAACTTCTTCAAATTGTGCCTGAAGCTTTCTTATGTTTGATTCCAGTTCCTTTGCCAACCTAACAGCTCTTGCTCCAAATGTGGCATCAGACAGCGGAATGACCTTTGAACAAGCCATGTGACCGGATGTGACACAGACATGACAACAGACAACGTCGTGACTTTCACAATAGCTTACAAAATCTGCGTCATGTTCATTGCAGCGATGACTTGGTTTTTTTCTTCTACTGTTTTTCTGATTTTTCTCTTTGAGGTCCATGAACACATGATACCTTGTCGTGTAGGATTTTAGATGTCCAGTAGCACAGGATTGACAAAAATGTCCATGACAGTCCTGGCAGTATTTAACTGCAGGTATAGCCGTCTTTCCCGTGAATCGGCAAGGATCACAGGTCAAAGTCACTGCCCTGTTCTTGGGTTTCCTTGAAAGACTCATTTGGTTTAATGACTCTATCTGCAACGAAAAGCACACACGGAGTAAGATTGACCAGAATTGTTTCTCAAACCTCGGCATTTTAATACTCATGCGGAATTATTGGAATTTTCTCGTAGAATTCGCTCCCCTGACAGCTATCTGTTGTTCTGACTTTGTGTGGAAAAGCAACCAGAGGTTTTAAAAGCGTTACTTTCTGTACGTAGTACTGGTCAAAGAGACACCAGGGTCCATAAAAACCAACAATTCTAAATTAAGAAAGTAACACAATGTCAAATTGGCCAAACGGTTTGGTGTAGCGAATCAGACTACATTCCTTTTTAAATTCAGAAAACTCATAAGGATAAAAAAATACAATGCAGTTTATTTGGCGAATACAGCCGTAGGAATGTAGGGACGGGTGAACTGTACTCCGTGAGAGAACTAAAACACCGTCTAACGGCGTTAAACGCATGACAATTACACAAACAAACAAGCAGGTCTTCATATACATCTGAATCTTTTTCTTTTTTAACTGATTTGTTAATTTTGAGTTAAATTTCAGTTTTACTTCCACGCAATTCCACAATCCTACCTACACGTGATACGCGCATAAATACACAGAAAGCGAAAATAATCGAAATAAAGTACTTACGTGCAGATAACTTAGTGATTAGGTGGGCACATTCATCATTAATATTTATGGAAGTAATAAAAGACTGATTATTTCCTAGTAATCATTTATTCAACGCCGCATACATTTTTCTTAATATATTGACAAGTTCCCTTTTTATTCATTCATTTGTTGTTTAAAAACCTGTCTAAAACGTTGATTGTCTAAAACTTTCCGCTCGAGTTGAACTTAGAATTTGATCTGTCTATTCCAAAGATAACAGTATAATATTTACTTTTACCGCAAATAATGCGTAAATTATGAATATTACTCTTTACCCCCCCCCCCCCCCCCCCCAAAAAAAAAAAAAAATATCCCACGTTTTTGACGACTCTTTAAGTGTAGGCTTTTGTAGACAGTGTGGAAAAAGGATAAAATGCTGGTAATCAGCATTTTCTCTTCTTTTTTCGCAAGTTTTTTTTTTTTCATCTTTCAAAGACAGATCCTGTTATTTGAACCACGTTAAATCTGTTGTCTGCAATAACTTTCAGTATGAGCAAGTATACAATTTTGACGTCTGGTTACCCATTACCCCACAAATTCCGACTTTTAACGACCCTAAAGAAGAAGGCTTTTGAAAAAATTGAGCGAAAAGGAGAAAGTGCTGGTAACCAGCATTTTCTCCTTTTTTCACAGTGTTTTTTACCCATACAAAGACAATATCAATCATTTGAGACACTTTTAATTTGTAATCTGCAAATGCTTTCATT
The DNA here is from genome assembly GCA_945859785.2 of Tridacna gigas. Taxonomy (NCBI): domain Eukaryota; kingdom Metazoa; phylum Mollusca; class Bivalvia; order Cardiida; family Cardiidae; genus Tridacna; species Tridacna gigas. Next base: position 27,232,372 of record OX244036.2, on the reverse strand, counting down.
TTGGACCAGTCTATACTTTTATCGTTTGGTACAGTGTTCAGGCAAAGACTAAACGATATATGAGCCCCCAGCCTGGAATCTGCTGCCACAGTTTATTTTCTACATATTGAAATCTAGAGTTACATATGAGCCATGCTGTGGCAAAAAGGGGCTTTTTGCATCTCCGTGATACATTATACCCACTCGTCACAACTCGGCCGATTCCGTACCTACATCTAACCTCGTCTGTGTAAAGGAGGCTTCCATTTTGATCTACCAATCACATGATCTTAAACATGGCGGCGCCCCTGTAGATCGCTTAGCAACGACATGAACAACCACTGTGAAGTTATTCACTTCTATCGATCTGTCGATGAAAGCTCCTAAGGAAATTGATAAACCACGCTAAAAATCGAATGTACAAACTGTTTGCCGACTGAAATACTCTTAGAAAGATAATGATAGAAAATTTACCCATGCGTTCTTTCTAAAGAGGAGCCTTACAGTTTCAATAACGGTAAAGCGGTGTGCTTCCGGAGATGTGGGAAATGTACCTTGTAGGTGCATATCAAGCTACGTGATACAGCCGAGGAATTTTAATCACCGGATCACCCGAGGTATGCCGAATGGAATTATACCTAGCAGGTCATCACAAAGTCATGGATCCTTGAAATTTTTTTTGTCTATCAACTGTCTGAATCATGAGGTAGAATGATCCTTTGACATGCAGAAAATTGACCAATAGCAAAACGTTTCGGTCCAGCGGACTGCGCAAGCTGACCTGAATCGATACCTTTTTGCAGGTGCATTAAGTCCCCTTTTCACAGCGTTATAGCTATATAGTTGAGACAACGATCAACCTGTCTGATGTTAGGTCAACAAAATATTCTGCTTTTCTGTAAACGCTCTACCAGACAACAAAATTTTAGAGCTGTCCAAATCTAAAGCCGTTGCAGATGAAAACTTAATTGTGGCTCAAGCGAAGAGAATTTGCCTTCGAAAGGGTAGAACACATTGTGGGAAAAGGAGAAAATGTTGGTAACCAGCATTTCAAAAGCCTTCTTTTCCAGGGTCGTTAATACTTAGGCTGCTAAGATCGACTCAATGACCTTTTACGGACAGTGTAGATCAAGATCAGACTGCACAGAACGTGCAGTCTGATCTTGATCTACACTGTCCGATAAGAGGACATTTCTTTTTTCCAAATGAGAAGTTTGAAATAGCATTTTTTGGGTTTTTACTGTCGGGTTGAAAGTTTCATTTAACTTACTCAGCAGGACAATGGTTAAAACTCAGGATTGATTGGTAAGGACAGTTCATGAACTCGTCTAATTCCCGTTGAAAGCAAAATAGATACCTTATAGACATGAACCATGTTCTGGCAAAAGGGGATTTTATGTATCTCCGTGATGCATTGTACCATGGAAGTCATCACATAATTATGGATCCGTACAAACCATTTTGTCTAACAAACATTTTAATCCTGAGGAATCGTCCTTGGACATGTAGATAATTGACCAAAAGCAAAAAGTTTCGACACGGGTCAGCCTGAGCGGACTGCGCAGGCTGACCTTGGTCGGTACTTTTAGCAGATGCATTTAAACCCCCTTTTCACAGAGCATGGCCCAAATTTATTTTCATGTTAGTCAACAATATTAATTCGGTCGGATATGGTTTCATATAAGATATTTTCTCCCAAGGACATTAATTAAACATTTAAATCAATGAAGAAGAGACATAATGACCCGTTTTGTCTGGGTTAAAGTAGTTTAACAGGCCCCAAGCATGCAAAGAGAGGCTGTTTTAACAAAAATCTGTTCCAATTACCACGAAATTAGAAGAATGATTAGATACCTGGGATTGAAACTTTCCCTTCACCAAACAATCTCGGTTTTGACGGCTTTAAAGAAGGTAGCTTTTGATAACATTGTAGGGAAAGAAGAAAAAGCTGGCACCGGCATTTTTCTCCTTTTCGTACATTTTTTAAAAAGTAAATCCAGTCAGTTTAATATGTTGTTCGCGAATTCGTACAATTTCGATATCTTAAAGTTTTCCGTTTAGAGAAAAGTAAAACCGTATCTTAATGAATCTTTTTTTTTTTTTTTTTATCATTACAAAAAAAAAAAAAAATCGTTAATTCTATTGACATTAACGGAAATCATATGCTGTAGAAAATGTAGGTTAATTAGCAGTGAGTGTAGATGAAGATCAGAATGCACTGACATTCTTGTAGTCTGATCTTGGTCTATAATAATAATAATAATACCTTTATATATTCATCAGATGATATTCAAGTAAAACTCATCTATGATAGTGCATTGACAGGATAAGGGCCAACAAACACCTTACACTTATATGAATTAAGGCAAAAGTTAGGTCTTATTAATATCTATAGGTTTATTTAGGTGGTAAAAAGACTCACTTTTATCCATTTTCATCAGGATTTCTCACAAAAAGATCTCGGACAGTGTAGATCTAAGATTAGCCCACGATCTGTAAAGTTTGATCTTTATCTTCATTTGGAGCAACAGCAGCTATTATTATCCAGTGGTGCCTAAAGGGTTTAACTCTTTCAATGCCAAGGTCGCCTTCGATAGCTTTTTGCGGATGGCGTAGATCAAGATCAGACTGCACAAAACGTGCAGTCTGATCTTGGATCTACACCGTCTGCTAGCTGATGCTAAGATGCAACAAAAATCAGTTTCAATTGTATTGAAAATCTCCTTTCCGACCTCGAGAAAAGGCGAATACATTTACTGGTAGTTGGCAGCGAAAGAGTTAACCCTTATCCTGCTAAATAAAAGAAATGAAACTTTTAACTCTTTACCAAATGGCAAAATTTTAGACTGGTCCAGTTTGAAAGCATTTGTAGACGAAACATCCAATATGTCTCAAGAATTGAACATTGATTTGAGAAAGGTAGAAAACATTGTGGGAAAAGGATAAAATTCTGGTTACCAGCATTTTCTCCTTTACCCACAATGTTTTCAAAGGCTTGTTCTTGAGGGTCGTTAAAAGGCGGGATTGTGTGGTAAAGGGTTAAGCCGATAGTACAAACCCAAATTTGCTATTTGAAAGGAATTTTGGGGGAAAAAATATCTCCCTACTGAACAGTGTCGATCCAAGATCAGACTGCACGTTCTCTGCAGTCTGATCTTGATCTACGCTGTCCGCAAAAGGTCAGTGAGTCGCGCTAAGCAGCCTTAGGGTTAAAATCGTGAGATTTATAATAGTCCAATACAACAGGAATCAATGATAAGTTTATACGAGTTACAGACTTTCGATCCAAATTGAGACAACGTTATGTAGAATGTGATCTTGATCCCGAAACATCAGCAAAGATCGCTGAAATTGCCAGTGGTGTCGAAAGGGTTTAACTCTTTACCAATCGACAAATACGCAGACTTGTCCAGATTGAAAGCAGTTGCATGCGACAATTTAGATGAAGCTCAAATGATGAAATTTGCCTTAAATAAGATAGTAAACAATGTGGGTAAAACGAGAAAATGCTGGTAACCAGCCAGCAGTTTCTCCTTTTCATACAATGTATTCAAAAGGCTTCTTTCTCAGTGTCATTTAAACTCGGAATTGTGTGGTAAAGGGTTAAAATGGGAAGGAACTGAAATGTTATAACCGCAATTAGATACAGCGAGATATGTATAGGGATAAATAATTATTTCGACCTACTTACAGACAGTGTGGATCCGAGATGAGACCACGTTGTTATGAAGTTGATCTTGATCACCGGTATCTGTGAAACAATTTGAGCCATGCTCTGTGAAAAAGGTAGCTTAATGCATTTGCGAAAAGTATCGACTCAGGTCAGCCTGCGCAGTCCGCGAAATGTACAGGGATAAACAATTATTTCGACCTACTTACAGACAGTGTGGATCCGAGATGAGACCACGTTGTTATGAAGTTGATCTTGATCACCGGTATCTGTGAAACAATTTGAGCCATGCTCTGTGAAAAAGGTAGCTTAATGCATTTGCGAAAAGTATCGACTCAGGTCAGCCTGCGCAGTCCGCGCAGGCTGACCTGAGCCGAAACTTTTCGCTATTGGTCAATTTTCTGTATGTTCAAGGACCAGTCTACATAATGATTAAGTCAGTTGTTAAAAAGTGGCTTTTATTAATTCATAGTTATGGGATGGCTTGATTGGTATTATGCATTACGGAGATACATTAAGCCCTTCTTTTGCCAGAGCATGACTCATTTATTTATTGAGAACAAGAAATACCAAAAGGGCTTAGAACATTGATTGATTGTATGGTGTTTAACGCCGTTTTCAACATTATTTCAGTTATATCACGGCGGCCAGTGCACCTATCCATGCTTTCCTGGAGTTTCTTTTACCAGTACTCAGCACAATATTCTTTCCAAGACACTGACTGCTTTCCCACATAACCATCGTCGAAACAATGGTCAGCAATGAGAGAGGAATGAATCCTGTCGCGATGACTATCATCAGTCCTCGGAAAGAAACTGGCCAAGCCGGGGATCGAACCAGCGACCTCCTGTTCTCAAGACCTGTGCGCTACCGACTGAGCTAAGGGGGCTTGGCAGGGCTGAGAACAGAAGTGAGCTAAAGTGCCATCTCCTCACTTAGATTCTGTAAGATTTGTAGAGGGACCGATAGTTAGTTAGACCAATAGGTTAATACGAATCACAGAGAGTGCAGATTCGAGATAGGACCACGATTCGCGGAGTTTGATCTTAATCTCCAATGTGCCGAGTCGCGGTAGCTCAGTCGGTAGCATACAGGACTTGAGAACAGAAGGTCGCTGGTTCGATCACCGGCTCGGCCAATTTCTTTCCGAGGATCGATGACAGTCATTGCGACAAGATTCATTCCTCTCTCATCGCTGACCATTATTTCGACGATGGTTATGTGAAAAAAAAAAACAGCCAGTGGCTTGGAAAGAATGTTGTGCTGAGTACTGGTAAAAGAAACTCCAGAAGAGCATGGATAGGGGCACCGGCTGCCGCGATATAACTGAATTAATGTTGAAAAGGGCGTTAAGCACCATGCAATCAGTCAGTCATAATCCCCAATGTCCGGACAAGCACGTATACGTACGCCGCGGTGACAAAAGGCTCAGAATAAAAACAACTGAAAATTTATCAACACAATAAGAAACAGTGTATAACCCTTTACCAAACAATCTCGTGTTTTAATGACCATAATGAAAATTGCTTAAGGAAACACTGTAGAAAAATCCCACAGTGTTTTTATTCCACAATGGGACAAAAGCTTTTAGCTTATAAAGTTCCTTTCTTGTAAGACACGTCTCTGTTCAACAGTAATAGATTCATCAGCTTAACTCTTGACCACACGACAAAAAATTAGACTCGCTGAAATTGATAGCTTTTGCAGACGACAAGTTGATATGGCTCAAACTGTGGAATTTGAATCTGACGGGACAGAAAACATTGTGGGAAAAGGAGAAAATGCTGGTTACCAGCATTTTCTCCTTTTTCTATTATGTTTTCAAAAGGCTTCTTCCTCGAAGTCTGTAAACTCGGGATTGTGTGATAAAGGGTTAATTTTTTTTATTTAAAGAGATGAGTCGTTAAAGACGATCAGAACCAATAATCATCTCGACTTAAAGGTTTATTTCAACTTCTTTTCGGTGCCAACTACATAAATTCGAATATTGCCAAGACCTATAAGTAAATGAACTTTGTGGCAATAACGGCTTCTCGGAAAGAAATTCGCCGAGCTGGGGCGCAATACCCTTGCTTCAAGCCCTGTGCTACCGACTGTACTGCCGAGCCCCCGTAGCTCAGTCGGTAGCGCACAGGACTTGAGAACAGGAGGTCGCTGGTTCGATCCCCGGCTTGGCCAATTTCTTTCCGAGGATTAATGATAGTCATTGCGACAGGATTCATTCCTCTCTCACCGCTGACCATTGTTTCGACGATGGTTATGTGGGAAAGCAGCCAGTGGCTTGCAAAGAATACTGTGCATAGTACTGGTAATAGAAACTCCAGGAAAGCATGGATATGTGCACTGGCCACCGCGATATAACTGAAATAATTTTGAAAACGGCGTTAAACACCATACAATAAACAATCAATCAACCGACTGTACTACCTGGCTCGGCTTGTTTCAGGTGATGGGATGCACTTGGTTGCCTTGCAGGGTAAAATGTGGTATCAACCGCGCTTCAAAGGAAGTTGTCGTGACACTTTAATTTTTTATTAGAAGGGATATATACTTTGAAGCCTTTGTCTGTGGAAGCTAGGGGTCTGTTACCTTAGTTATTGGCTGTAATTGCGATTTGGGTTCGAGTTAAAAATGTCCTGATATTCAAGAAAACATTTTAACAAGTAAAGAAATGACTTTCTGTGGGCGATATCTCCACTTGCCAAAACGTTTTTAAAATTTGCTTGTACATGATACATGATTTAGTAGGCTAATTAGGTACATGTATTTGGAAATTTAATTCAAACCTTTGTGCTTTAAATCGGTTTTGCAGCATTTTATATAACTTACGTCAATCCTTATCGATGATTTTCCCTTCGAAATTCTATCTATTCTTTCTAATTTCTTTCCAGGAAGTGATGATGGTCATTGGAACAGGTTTCATTTCTCTCTCGCTGCTTAACCATTAGGCAGCTATGCGCGACTCAATGACCTTTTGCGGACAGCGTAGATCAAGACCAGACTGCACATAACGTGCACTCTGATCTTGAATCTACACTTTCCGATAAGGAGATATCTTTCCTCCAAAAATACCTTCGAAATAGGAAAATATGGGTTTATACTATCCGCTTAAAATTTTCATTTCCTTTACTTAGCAGGATAAGGGTTAACATTATTTTGACGATTTTCATGTAGGGGAGCAAGTACTTGGGAAGAATGTTGTGCCAGGTACTGGTAAAAGAAATTCCAGGAAAGCATAGATGGATGTACAGGCTGCTGCGATATAACTGTCAAATGTTGAAAACAGCGTTTTAACAGCAAAAAAAGAAACACCCAAACACTGTAACATTTTATACCGGTAGACCTCAATTGCATAATATGAGCCATGCATAGAGAGTGTAAGAGTTTTGGCCGTAACAAAGGAAGAACTTCAAACGTGGCAGAATGCAGAATTCTTCATTATAGTTCAGCTTAAACTCTTAACCCTTTGCCGTGAAATCCCATGCTTCAACGACCATGAGAAAGAAGGTTTTTATACACACTCTGAGAAAAGTAACCAGAATTTTCTGCTATGTACACAGTGCTGCCTTCCCGTCCAGACAAAATCTCTTCATTTAAGTCACATTAACTTTGTAGGTCAAATGCGTACAAGAGAAGATCTAAAATTCTCTTGTCTGATAAAGAGTTTACCCCTTACAACACAATCTCGACTTTTAACGACCCTAAGGAAGACGGCTTTTGAAAACATTGCAGGAAAAGGAGAAAATGCTGGTAACCAGCATTTTCTCCTTTTCCCACAATGTTTTCGACCCTATCAAAGAGAGAAATAATCATTTTAACAACACTGAATTTGTCGTCTGCAAATGCTTTCATTTTTGTATAGCCCCAAATTTTGTCGTCTGATAAAGGGTTAAAGCAACGAAAGACGCAATAGACATTTTCAGTTAGACAAAAAAAAAAAAGGTCTGAATGTTGAATTTATCAAAGCAATTTTTTTTTCAAGAATATGCGATAGAATAGTGGACAGTGTAGATCTAAGGTCAGTCTGCACGTTCTTTGCAATATGATCTTTATCTATACTTTGCACAAAAGGCAGCTAAAGTTGTGATAGACGCTTTGAATTCTTCGCTGCCAGTAAAATAAATTACAATTTGTTTCGAAGTCTCAAAGTAGATTTCCACTGACACTTAAGTTGGTCTTTGGTCATAGTTAAGGATCATATCGTAGACAGTGTAGATCCAAGATCAGAACGCACGTTTTGTGCAATCTGATCTTTATCTATGCCACCTGCAACAGTTACTTCAATAGCCATTGACAGTGGAAGAGCCAGGGTTTAATTCTACGGTTCCCCGCTGCGAATTCATTACTATTTTACAGCTAGGCTTGTTTGCGAAAGAACTAAATTATTCATTGGCTGATCTTATTTGGCAAGAAATGTAAGTGAAAGGTCATTCCACTCTGTGTAGCAAATCCCAGATTAAAACGATGTTTTACCCGTCTACAGTAGACAGCCTTTGAAATCATTGTGGGAAAAGGAGCAATCATTCGGAAAAAAACTACAAACACACACACACACTTTTCTCCTCTTTTGAATATTCTCTCTGAAAACATCCTTGTAAAAACGGTTAACACAACACGAGCTTAGGTTCAGTAAATTTAAACACGTTATTATTCTGGCAAAAGGAAAACAAGAGCGCCGCATGAAGGTGCCAACGCTCGACTGAAGGTGCTTTTTCAGTGAAAATTCCAAGTCGAAAAGTGGGTATAACTGTTTCCAAAATGGTTGAGAATAACCTGCAATTCTGGTGTCGGTTCTCCCTTTGATAGTGAACAATAAACTCAAGTTTGAAGTAAATATCTTTAATAATAACAGAGATATTAAAAAAAAAAAAAAAGTTAAAGTTTTTGCATGACGAGGCAGACGACAATGATAACGAGGGCAGGGCTATGAAAATACACGGACGTTTTCTTCGAAAACAGCCGAGCTAAAAATGCTCGTGTAGAGCAATTTCTTCTTTCGCCTAAATGTTTTTAAAAATCAGCGACACTATGTGAAAAAGGGGATCCACAGAATGGTCCTCGGACATGCAGAAAATTTACAAATAGCAAAAAGTATCGACCATATCAGCCTGCGCGTATTGCGCAGGCTGACATGAGTCGATATTTTTTGCAGATGCATTAATCCCCTTTTTCACAAACCATGGGTCAAATGTTAGACGCAAAAAGTGGCATGCAGGTGGTGCTGTTTGAAGAAGACATTTTTTTTTTCTGAAAATAGCATATTGCGAGGATGATGAACTAGGAAACAAATTGACTCGCTGAAGATCTATTTTGTTCTGTTATTCACTTACAGACACTGAGGTATGGCTTAATGTCTTATTTCGATCGAATAATGTTTTACGCCTTTTTCATCACTAGTTCAGTCATGTCACTGCGACAGTGCACATATCTATGTGTTTATTAGGTTTCACCAGTACAGGACCAGGTCTCTATAGTGTCTTGTCTAAGGACATTACCTCGAAAAACTCAGTGCCGAGGGCCTGTATTGAGCCTCGCGGGACCCCGGAATAATTTCGAGAAATTTGCCCTTTCAGCGCCATTAGCGAGAACAGAGGCTTTTAGGCTTTTGCGGACGGTATAGATTAAGATCAGGGTCCGTATTCACCAACCATTCTTAAGAATATTCTTAGTCTTATTCTCCAAGATTTTCTACATTTGAAAGTAACACAACTCCTGATTGGCTAAACCAAATGGTTTAGCCAATCAGGAGTTGTGTTACTTTCAAATGTAGAAAATTCTGGAGAACAAGACAGAGAACGTTCTTAAGAATGGTTGGTGAATACGGACCCTGACTGCACAAAAGGTGCAGTCTGATCTTAGATCTAGTCGGTCTGCTTAATTACTCAAGCCCATAAGACAAAATATAAAATAGCCGACTGGATGTCTAAGGTAGCAGGGTTTTATTTTAACCCTTATCCTGCTAACTATCAAATGAAATTTTCAAACCAGCAGTAAAACCCCGAAATTTCAAACTTATTTTTAGGAAAAGAGTATCCCCCTACCGGACAGGGTAGATCTAAGATCAGACTGCACATTCTGTGCAGTCTGATCTTGATCTACGCTGTCCGCAAAAGGTCAGTGAGTCGCGCTTACCAGACTAAGGGTTAAGTTTTTTTTTTCTACAATTTTCTTTCTCCTGGTATGATTATCCTTATAATATTATGTTTTGTTTTTTGGTGGGTCAGAAATTTCTCATTTTAACATGATGTTCAAAAAACCTTCCGTAGCGAGACGCAAACATCTCGTATGCAGGAAGTAAAATTTTGGTGAGAAGTTCAGAAAATGGTTTCATTCAGGATTTTTTAAAAATATTTTCAGAGTTATGTCCCTTAGACCAGATAGACATTTGATTTCGGGGGAACGAAGGCAGTTGCAGCATCGCGATTTGTGTACCAAGTAAGTCCATTCTTTAAATTCTAAATTGAGTTACTTAAGCCTTCAACACACCACAGTATTCTAGACTGGTCCTAATTCAAAGCATTTGCAGACGACAAAATAAATTTGACTCAAAATGAGGAATTTGTTTTGGGGAACTTAAAAAACACTGTGGGAAAAGGAGAAAATATTGGTAACCAAAAGTCTTCTCCTCTCGGGTCGTTAAAACTCGAGATTGTTTGCTAAAGGGTTTAACCAATCGCCGGTCTTTTGCAGTCTGATATTTATTTTTTCTATCGTTAACTCTTTACCACACAATCCCAAGTTTTAACGACCCCGAAGAAAAGACCTCTGAAAATATTGTGGGAATAAGGAGAAAATGCTGATAACCAGCATTTTCTCCTCTTCCCACGATGTTTTCTACCCTTTCAAAGACAAATCATCATTTAAGATATTTTTCTTATGTCATCTGCAAATGCTTAAAATTTGGTCGAGTCCAAATGTTGTGGTGTGGTAAAGGATAAAACGCCATTTAAATGAGCCATGGGCTGGCAAAAAGGAGCTTAATGCATCTCTGTGATTCATGATACCAAGCAAGTCATCACATAATTATGGATCTACAAATTCCATTTTCTCTAACAACTGGCTCAGTCTTGAGGTACAATGGCCCTTTGACATTCAGAAAATTTGCCAAAAGCAAAAAGTTTCAGCTCAGGTCAGCCAGCGATGACTGCGCAGGTTGACCTGAATCGATACTTTTTTTGCAGATGCATTAAGCCCCCTTTTCACAGAGCATTGCTCAAATGCAGTAAACATAAATCCTTCAATGCAAGAATTAAATGAGCCATGCCCTGGCTAAAGGGGGCTTAATGCATCTCTGTGCTGCATCATACCAATCAAAACAACCCATAATTAGGGATACATAATATCTACTATGTCTAACAACCGACTGTATCATAAGGTAGACTGGTTCTTGGACATACAGAAAAATAAAATTCATCAATAGCGAAAAGTATCGGCCCAGGTCGGCCTGCGCGCACTACGCAGGCTCACCTTGGCCGATACTTTTCGCAGATGCGTTAAGCCCCCCTTTCACAGAGCATGGCTCATTAATGGATTCTTATTCAGTTTTCAACGATTATAAATACAGTTTCTATGCAAAAGTAGACCGATTATGTTGAAATATTGGATTGTGTAAATTAAAGACCAGTCTGCACGTTCTTTTTGCGGTCTGGTCTGTGGTCCACACATGGCGGTGTAAGAGCAAAAGAAAGTTGAGCCATGCTCTGGCAAAAGGGGCTTAATGCATCTCCGTGATGCATGGTTCTAAGAAATTCATCACATAATTATGGATCCATAAAAACCATTTTGTCTAACAACCGACTTTATCATCAGGTAAATTGGTCCTTTGACATACAGAAAATTGACCGACAGCGAAAAGTTTCGGTCCAGGTCAGCCTGCGCGGACTGCGCAGGCTGACCTGGGTCGATACTTTTCGCAGATGCAGTAAGCTTCCTTTTTACAGAGCATGGCTCAATTATTTTTGTGAAGGTGACCAAAATATGAGCCGTGCTTTGTGAAAATGGGGTTCAGTACATCTCCGTGGTCCACTGTACCATGTTAGTCATCACATAATCCAAGGGTGACAACCTACGTCATAGCAGAGGTGTCGGAATAGCCGCCATTTTTGTGCGCAAAGTGCAGATTAATTACTTTAAAAAGATATATGTATCTAAAATTTACTTAGAATACCTACTTCATCTGGTGACGGTAAATATATTTGTCCTATTCGTGAAATCAAAATGCCATGAAACAATGTTGTAGCTCTAAACACTTCAACACAATTGAAGTGTATACGACATCTATTGTTAAATCGCACATGTGTCACCCGCTTCGAAAATTGTGCGGAGGTAATTGCAATATCAACGAAACTAATGAACATAATATTAATGTATACTAACGAAGAAAGTTGTCAGGTACCATATGCACTGCTTTGTTTTTACAGATCTTCAATAACAATAATGTAAAAGCTGAAAAACTTACCTTTTAAAACGAAAATGGCGGATTTAAAATGTCTCCGATGACGTATGCTATGACGTAGGTTGTTACCGCTGTAATCCAGGATCCATAAAATCAGTTTTGTGTAACAACTGAATCATGAGGTATACAGACTGGTCCTTTGACAGGCAGAAATTTGACCTGTAGCAAAATGTTTCGACCTGCGGACTGCACAGGCTGACCTGGGTCGATACTTTTTGCAGATGCATTAAAACCCATTTCTGAAAGTATGGCTCATTATACTCTCAGTTTTATATTGTTTAAATTGAGTCTGTTTCTTCTGTTGATAATATTTCCGCTCTCCTCACCGTTTTGTATACAGCGAGAGCTTTGAAAGATATTCCAAAATATACCTAATACAGTAAATTCTGCAGATGATGTTTTCGTGTTGAAATAGACTATTTCGTGACGAGCATTTTCTGTTTTGTAATAAAAAAAGGGTTTTTTTTTTTTCGAACCATTTTCATGCCCGTGCTCTACTGCCCTGCATAAGAAGGCTATTGAAAACATTACTGGAAAAGGAGCAACTGCTTTCCACAACGAATTGCTCGTTCTCCTGCAATGTTTTGAAATAAACAGCAGGACTCAATATTTTCTTTTCATTCAGGTGTTTGTTCTTGTGCCATTTCCAATATAAACCTCATCTCATCATAGTATTTCAGGCTGCATAGGGTTATTTTAGTAATCAGTTTTATTGATATGTATTAACTTTCTACACTACAGTAAAATTAACAATAGCCCAATGGATAAGTCGCGCTTGACAGTCTAAGGGCTAAAACATTGTTGGAAAAGGTTTGGATTCGCAATATCTGTCTTTTCTACTTATCGAACACTTTCATGTCATTTATTCAGAAGTTAGGGGCTATAGACGTTAAGTGCAATCCTTTTACTCCGTTTTGTAAATGAATGAGAAAATTGCAGAAAGTGAGTTTCTCTTTTCCCCACGATGCTTTCAAGAAGTATGGGATGTGAAAAGTTGTATTTGTCACATTAAACCTTGAAAGCGGCTTCATAACTAAAATTGCCCCTGCGGCCAGCATAGATCAAGATCAAGATCAGTATGCTTTAATGAGACATTGTGGGCAAATACAGCCTTGACATTGCATTTATTTTGGGTCTTCTTTCTTGATAGAAAATGTCTGTTGGATTTATTTGCGGTCAAGTTAGATTGCGATCAGACTGCGGTAGACTGCACATTACGATCAGACTGCGCTAAACGTGCAGTCTGATCTTTGATCTCCACTGTGCTTTGCTTAGAGATTCTTGATAGCAACAATATGGACATTACACTTCTTTCGGTCTTAATTCTTGATTGAAAATGTCTGTTTGGCTTACTTGGAGCGATAAGAATTACCCCTTCGGCACACAATCCCGTGTTTTAACGACCCTTTAAAAGGGAGGTTTTTGAAAACATCATGGGAAAAGGAGAAAATGCTGGTTACCAGCATTTTCTCCTTTTCCCATAATGTTTTCTACTCTTTCAGAGACAAATTCTATCGTTTGAGCCACATTTGATTTGTCGTCTGTAAGCGCTTTCAATTTGGATAAGTTTATAGAATATTGTCGTGTGGTGAAGAATTAATCAGACAACGGTTCGTGTGGGTGTCACTAATGGTAATTGTACTTGATTCTTTTTCAAACGAAAGAAATAGATTTGTCCAAACTGAAAGTACTTGCAGACAACGTGATTTTATTATTCAAAATATGAACTTGTCTTATATAGGATAGAAAACACTGTAGGGAAAAGTAGAAAACGTTGGTTATTTCTCCTTTTCCTACAGTCACACTTTTCGAGAGCCGTCTTTCTTCAAGGTCGTTAATTTTCAGGATCGTGTGATTAAGGTTAATTTTGATACCATTATGAAAATGTTCTAATGAGTTAAAACACAGACTTTGAGGAGTCATATTGTTTTAGGATTTCGCAGTATAATAAATTTCATTGTTTTTGTCATTGAAAAAGGAGAAATTTAGTGTATCAGCGCTTTATATTGTATGGAAAATATTGTGACAAATGAGAAGTGTGAGCACAGTCAGAGAATGGAGAGAGAGAGAGAGAGAGAGAGGTGAATTGAACAGACAGACAGGCAGACAGACAGACTATAAACATATTGAATTGTGTTAGGCATATAGATGAAAAAAAATCATTCTCATTCAGAAAAGAGAAAAGACCGAAACATTGTGATGTAAAGGGGTTTTGATTGTTCTTGTAAAAAAAAAATACAAAGTTTAGTTTCTGGTAGCGGACTATGTAGGTCTAAGATCGTACTGCACTCTCAGTTGGCTAACTAACCACTTAATTCACTCTTTACTACCTTTAACGACCCTGAAAGAGAAGGCTTTTGAAAACATTGTGGGAAAAGGAGAAAATGCTGGTAAACAGCATTTTCTCCTTTTCCAACAATGTTTTCTGTCCTATCAAAGACAGAAATCATTATTTTAGCAACTTTTCATTTGTCGTCTGCAAATGCTTTGAATTTGGTCCTATCCAAAGTTTGTCGTTTGGTAAAGAGTAAGTTGTAATGTTGATGTAATTTAAACTTATTTTCTTGATGCTCCTTCAAGTTGAACATGGAGATATGGGTTAACAGCTTTGACTAGAAATGGAATGACTTGGCATGCGTAAACGATACACTAAAATATTGCAAGGCGCGGTTATTATTTGATACTGCTTTTGAGAGAACAGCTATAACATGTTTTCACTGAAAATGTCAACTAGCAACAGATAGTTTGATCCATGATAAGATTGCACATAATGTGAAATTCGATCTTGATCTAAATCTTACACAAAAGCACCTATAATGGCTTCATTTTTTTTTTTTTTCAATTGGATTGTATCGATCAAAGATCAGACTGCAACTCTATATCTGATCTTAATCTACACTGTCCAAAAAAGCATCTTCAGTTACGTTTAGCTTATGAAAATGTTTAAACGTTATTGTCAAACATGAGACCCGAACCAAAAGGGCTAGCCCACTCACAAAAGATTGTTATATCATTATACAGCATTGTAGGGCGATGCCTTCCTGTCGTTAATTGCATGGTACATTGCGAGGAAAATTTATGATAGATAGATGGAAGATTTATGGTAAAAGGTTATCGTTTTTAGACTTTATGTTTTTGTCGTTTGCAGTGTCTCTTGTCAACTTCGAGATCCTGTGTTGCTCGGTGATGAGGTATAGGATTCGTAATTTCGGGGTTCTGGGATCGGTCTTCACTCGAAGCACCGAGTTTTTCGTGAAAGTGTCCGAGGGCAAGAGACTGGGGAGCGCGAATCTAGTCCTGGTGAAACCAAGAACATACATAAAAGAGTGAACTGTCGCCGGGATATGAAGGAAGTAATGTTGAAAGCGGCGTAACATCAATCAATCAATGATAACCGATGTTGCAACGTTAAAATCAGTTCTCCGTTTAAATCAGTTCAGGACTTTAACGGAGGACATACCAACGTTAAAATCAGTTTTTGCCGTTAAAATCAGCTACGTTAACATCAGTTTTCACTTTTTACGTCCGTTAAAATCAACTGCCACACGTTAAAATCACCCATGTTTTTTTTTTTGTAGTCTTTACAGACCATAAGTGTTTATTTTCTCCTGACTCACATATTGATGATATATGTGGTACGCTTACATTCAGTTGTAATATTCTCCATACACGGAAGCTCCTTTGAAAAAAAACGTGCCGTTTGAAAATTTTCTATGCCCTTAAAGGGAACTTTGGGGGTATAAAGTAATCGAACTGTCTGTCTGTCCGTCTCGGAATCATGCCTGGAGCATATCTGCTATACTATTAAAGGTAGAAATCCCAAATTTGGTGTGTGTATACCTCTAGGGGTCCCGGAGTGTCGCGTACAATTTCCCGATCATTTTGACCTTGACCTTGACCTCTGGCCTCAGATTTTGAAAAATTGTGTCCGAAGAATATCTGATATGCTATTTAAGGTAGATATCCCAAATTTGGTGTGTGGATACATTTTGGGGTTCCGGTGTGTCGTGTACCATTTCCGAGTCATTTTTGACCTTGACCTTGACGTCTGGCCTCAGATCTGGTAAAATCGTGTCCAGAGCTTACCTGCTATAGTATTTGAGGTAGGACTGCGTGTAGATACAACTTGAGTTACCGGATTGATGCGTAATGTTAATTCGCCATTGTAAGCTTGAACTTTACCTCTGGGCTCAGTTCTTGAAAAATCGTGTCCGGAGCTTATTTGATATTATATTTGAGTGACTCCCAAATTTGGTGTGTGGATATAACTTGAAGTCTTGGAATTTTGTGTACCATTACCGGGTCATTTTGACCTTGACCTCTGGCCTCAGTTATTGAAAAATCTTGTTAGAGCATATCTGTTATACTATTTTAGGTAGGAATCTCAAATTTAGCGTGTGGATGCATCTTAGGGTTCTGGATTGTCGCATACTGTTACCGGGTCACTTTGACCTTGGCTTTGACTTCTGGCTTCAGTTCTTGAAAAAAAAAATAGTTTTTTAATAAACAATCAAATCAAATCAAAGTAAAAACTGTAAAATGTCCTCGATATACCTTTACCAAATTTTCATTATACTTTGCACTTCATTTGAGAACACATTGAACATATATTTTCGACTTAGGCCACAAGCGACTTTAACTTACTTCAGCATTTAGCTTCTCTTGAGTCTGTTAAATACGTGTCTATATATAACGCATGATATATGAAACATATATATGGTCTGTTACATGCAATCTGGGGCATAAGAGCATTTATTTAAAGTGTCCTCTGCTTTTTTACATTCTAATCTCTTGCTGTAGAGGGAAAGTAACGAAGATACGTTGTGAATGATTGTTTCATATGTAATTATATCTGCGTGTACATATAAAAAAAAGTTGTTTCATTACATCTCCTACAATTTGTCTCTCGTTGACCAAACCGTACTTTGGTTTAGTGCATAGATTCATCTCCGGGGGAAAACGACACCTTGCATTTATCTATGGTTCAATTTTTTTTTTTTACGATGGGAGCGAAGACCACAGAAATATTCATTTTGGCTAATGAAGATATTTGTTAGCTCGTACTTATAAGCAATTACGCATTTTCTCATGCTGTTCGCTAAATTCGTCTGCTGCAGACATGACCAGATTTCTCTGTATGAGGAAAATGGTTCACGTCACCACTATTTGAATCAGTTAAGTGTCTACTCTATGGTGAATACTTCAGCAGATGAAAAGCATAAAGCTCTCTCCCACTGAATCTGAACGCATTGACATGATTGCAGTACAAGCTGGATGCCTCTTCTAAACTAAAATCTGAACTATTCAGAGCCCGAATAGTTCATTTTGATGGCTTTGACTTAAATGCGTGATCACCAGTTTAAACCCCGGCTTAGCCAGCATTTATATATAGCGATTATTTAAAGAAATTATTGCCCGATTCATTCGTCTCTTTTCCGAATATTTCGATCTTTTAAAAAGCGCTTCATAAACGTCGAATAATGTCACATGTTTAATCTTTGAATACCTGCAACTTCACTGGTCTACATCGTTTTCAAAGAGCATTGAGTGTGTAATAGTACTGAAAACCCGACCTTGGATCGAACCATGGTCCTATCAATACATAGCTGAACGCTCTACCACGTCGCTACAAAGCTAGCTTTACAGCAAGGCAGTATTAGTGTCCCTATATACAAACACAAGCTTTACCCCACGTTTACACTATGTTCCCGGCGACCACGGCAGCCACGGCAGCCCAAAACGTAGCACGCCGTAGGATTTTGGTCAGTTTTGTCTTGGTATTCAAGTTCTGTTAGGTCTCGTTACGGTTTCGCACGGTCTATCAAGGTATCCGTGACAAACCGTGGGTAGAGACGAGCTGCTGAACCCCGGAGACCTGACGGCGCACTACGTTTTAACCCACGATCTGTTACGGACGTTTGTACGTTTTCTCCCGGCCTGCCACGTTCTGATGGGACCTGTCACGTTTTGTTACGTTCCAATCAAGGTTTGCCACGTCTATCAAGTTCAGTCAAGGCCCACTACGGTTAACCGTGACCGCCGGGAAGGGGAGGTACAAAAAGCTGCAACAATCAGTGTATTCTGAACTTTCGATGAGAAAACATGAATGTCCATGACGAAGATGGTTTTGTATTTGTATGTTTGCTGGGCGCATACATTCAGTCTTTGCGGCAGCAAGGATGCCAGCAGCAGCTGCAGAGGGAGTTGGTCAGTGTTGTGCAGGAAGGCAGAAGGCGAAGGAGGCGGGCAAGAACACCAAGGTCAGTGTGGGTGCGGCCATGGTTATCAGAAGAACGACGACAGCAACTGGGGCACTACTCAACATTTATAACAAGAGAGCTACGAACCGCGCGCACCGTGCCAGACCGTAGTAGAACTTGAAATAAACCGTAACACGCCGGGACGTACCGTGATTGAACGTGATGAAACGGCTAACATACTCTTTAGCTCGCCGTGAGGTCCGTGAGAAATCGTGGCAAACCCGGATAAAACGCGCAGCTACCCTAAAGCAGCCGCAGCTAAACGGGAACTAAACGTGACAGACCGTAACGCAACTTCATAGGATCGTAAGTTGCCGGGTAATACTGTTGCTTCCCGTCCCGCTACGGACACTGTCCAAGTTTTGTTACGGTCTGTAACGCACTGTCACGTTTCGTTGCGTTCACCCCGTTTTACTACGGTCTATAAAGTAGGTCATCTGCGCCGTGGCTGCCGTGGCAGATGTTTTAACAGTTTAAACATTTGCCCCGGCAGCCCCGGCAATCACGGCTAGTTACGTTTGTCGATCCCGTTCCCCTACGTTGTCTCACGGTCACCCCGTTTCGTCCACGGTGGCTTGAAACGTGGCTGCCATGGCCGACGGGAACATAGTGTAAACGGGGGGTTATAGACCACTACACTACATTATCCCCTCCCGTCTGAGATTCATCATCAAATATTCCATTTGGACTACTTTTACTCTAATTTTCTCACCCCTATTGTTTTTGACGTTGGGCGCCAACGTAACAGTTCTGAAAACCGGATGTGACTCAGGATCGAACCAGTTCCGTAGGTGAAAGCTAGATACCACGACGCGAAAAAAGCGTGCTTTAAAGCTAGGCAGAATACGTGTTCTTTTAAACAAAGACAAGCTACTATTTATGTATGTCTGTGGGCTAGACCACTATACCACACATACGACTAGCAATCAGGTACCATCCAGGGCACAGGAAAGTGAAACAGCTACCCCAAAACCATCAGTTGAATCCATGTACTTATAGTAAAATAAGAAAATGTATCATGATTTGCAGTACTGGCAAGGACCAAAAAGCGCATGATATTCTAAAAGCCTTAGTAATATGACTGACAAAGCGTTAGAATCATTCAGTCAATTGATCAATCATTCGATCGATCAATCAGTCGATCGATCTGTCCGTCCGTGCGTCTGTCCGTCCGTCCGTACATCCATCCATCCATCCATCCATCCATGCATCCATCAACCAATCAATCAATCAATCCCTTCAACAGACATATACCACATGCAATATTTTTGCTAAGTTGTAAAAAAAAAAACTTATAAAAGGACAATCATTCTAAACGTTATAGTTATGGACCGAAATCGAACACCTAGTCAAGACGAAATGCATGACTTGCAAAAAGAAAGACAGTATAATATATATATATATATTTTTTTTTTTTGAAATGAGGGCATATAGTAATAATGTGGGTGACTCCATGCGTAAAAGCGAGTGTTGCCATTATTCTTTATGTATTAGTTGTTTTAGGTCGGTATATTCCATACATGTGAAAAACTGATTTTAACGTTATCGAAATTAGAAAAAATATAACGACTGATTTTAACGTAAGTAAAATTTGAAAACTGATTTTAGCGTTTGGCAGTTGATTTTAACGGAGCTGATTTTAACGGCAAAACTGATTTTAACGTTGGTATGTCCTTCGTTAAAATGCTGAACTGATTTTAACGAAGAACTGACTTTAACGTTGCAACAACCAGTCTACATCATAATAATCATATACATTCAATACGAGGGCCACCAAATAAAAAGTAGGACTGATTCAGTTCCATACTATACAAAGGTTGTCCAAAAAGTATGTAGACTTTTCTCATAACTCGTCTATTTATCAATAATGTTTGTATATCAGTGAAGGTTCATAAACTTTCTATATTTCCTGCAATGCAACATTCCTTTTCACCATTACTATTAACCACTGTTATTGGAGGTCTCTCACCTGTCAAAACTCTGTGACTACATCTAAACTCGTGCGTATCAAAGAGGTATTTCAGTCACATGGTCTAAAGGGAGCTATTCAGATTTTTATAATCTCACCAGACTTCAAAACTGACCACAGGATAGAACAAGGCAAAAGCAGAAAAATATTAAATAAAGAAGAAAGTCAAAATCGAGAGAAAAAAAAAAACAGTGATATTTCTTTAATGGGCTATGCAGCCTCTTATGGAATTTCTAGATTTCGATCTAGAGTTTGCGATCAATAGCACTCGTCGATTACCAAGATTTGCAGTACACATGGGTGGAACCAGGGGTTCAGAATCATTACGTGCTACAAATCGAAAGTTATACATGTATATATTTCAGGCTTCTATGCGTGCCGCAGTCAGCTTTTGCGGACAGTGTAAATCAAGATCAGACTGCACAGAACATGCAGTCCGATCTTGATCTACATTGTCTGGTACAGTGAGATATTTCATCGAAAAGAAATAGGATGAAATCGCAATATCTGGATTTTTTTATTATGGGCTGTAAATTTTCTTTTTTTTTTTCAGTTTTAGAATTAATTGTGACGATAGAGTTGTTCTGTAAAGTGATAAAAGAATGTTTCACCTATTCCTTTTCTTTCTGCACTTGCGTGTTGTACGTTATGGACGCTACGTCCATGATACACATGATGACGTCATATCTGATGTGATAAAAATTGGTAGAGTTACCTATTGCAAAAAATGCACCTTTGTTACTATTACTTAATGTAATATAACCGTACAATTTCTATATTACTGTAAAGAAATGTATACTTAGTTATACTCACTGGTGTTTTACAAGACTTTTTTATTTACGGCATAAAATCTAGATACTCGTAGTTCCCTCGTAACCACGGCAGCGCCCATGGCAATCGATTTGCAATGGTAACAACAACCACTACAGTGAAGTCAATCATTTCTGTCAATCTGTCTACTGTGACCCCCCTCATAAAAAAAGAACTAAAAAAATCATAAAGCACGTTAAGAAATGATTTTTCAAACTGTTTGATAATACTTATTTAGAAAGACTTCGATAGAAAATTGTGACTCGTGATTTCTTTTTTTTTTTTAAGTGGAATCTTACGATTTTAATAAAGGCAATGCGATCTATTACTGGAGAAGAAATGTAAGGTGTAGGTGCATATCACCCTTCGTAATACAGAATTAGATCAGCGGGTCACTCGAGGTTTGCCAAATAGGAGGTCTCTGACAACAGTTGCTAGGCAACCTTGCAGCTGGATTTTAAGTTCGAAAACAAGTTGAAATATGGCGGACTTATATTAGGCGAATTGTTATACAACAAAAGGTCCAAAGCCTGTGACTTCCCACCTCCATGCTGTACTTTATCATGACAGTGTTTATTAGCAAAGCAGCCAGTGACTTGGACAAGAGGCATTGCTCTGAAGAATCAAAGGCGTAGAAGAATTTTCTAGATTTAAAGTAACGCAATTTCTGATTGCCAAAGGGCTTAGCCAATCAGTCATGGCGTTACTTTCTAAATCTAGAATAAGACTAATAATTAGAATTTAGAATTTAGAACGATTGGCCCTAAGCTCTCATTTAGGTATCGGAGGATGCAAACTACGACCAGAATACACGGATTTTCCAAACTGATCTCTGCTCTACACTCTTCGAACTGGCCATTGAAGGGTCGCTGCCTGACAGTGGGTTCGACTTAGTGTCACGTTTGCCATGGAAACATTTGATCTATTTTCACAATCTCCGAGCAGAGTTGTCGTTCGTTACCTCACATACATCTCTGCGATGGGCTAAATGACAAGAATCTTGTCAAACCGAGGAAAACATGTTTTGTTACTGTTTAACTGTTTCATGTGTAACATGATAAAGTAGACAAAGCAAATATGATTCCAGATGCATTATAGGTGCATTTAAATTGATGAATTTACCTGTATACAATGGAACTATTTTTTCGAGTTTCTTCACTGATCAGATTCCTACACCAATTGTAAACCGAATGGCTGCGCCCACGAATGAAGACAAGTTAAACAAAATTATACAGTCCTGTGACAGTTTCGACAAACCGATGGATCTAAGTTTGTAACATCAAAGAAGAGATTGTCGTCCTTTAAAACACATTTTAGCTTTTCAGAAAACCCCTCTTTTCCACATTTTCTCCCACTAAGTTTGATTGGCCGTATGCTGTTTGAACAGCAAACAAAACAATCGATACATCTTTCTTTCACCGGCGTTTGTGTCGCCATTTGGGGTTATGGTCATGTGACGGAAAATCTCGCGAGAGGACGGACTACTTTCTGAGCCCACTACAGAGGTGAATGTGAATGAACCGGAGTGCAAGAGAGTGCTATTTTCAGACATATTCTGATTCAAGATTCATGGATCAAGAAATCTATATACGTTAGAGGAAATGATTTAATCCTTTGCAAAACCATCCGGTGTTTTAAAGACACTTGGGAAAAAGGCCTTTGAAAACATTGTAGGAAAAGAATAATATGCTGGTAACCAGCATTTTCTCCTTTTCCCACGTTTTCTACCCTTTCAGATACAGAGCGTTTGAGCGACATTTAATCTGTGGTCTGCAACAAGTTTGAATTTAGGCAAGTCTAAAATTTTGTCGTTTGGTAAAGGGTTAACCCCTTTTGGCAGCAAAGTAAATTTTACCAACTGCTTTCGAGACTGAAAATTAAAGGTAAGAATGTTCTAAACTGCAGTCTTACCTTGGATCTACACTTTGACATTTGTCATCTCCTTTAAAAAAAAAAAAAAAAAAAGATCTTTAAATTAAGACGAAAAAACTTTTGTTTTAGCGAGCGATCCGAATATACCCTTTTTTAAAGATCTAAGTTTCGGCCCTGTTAGTAAGTGGCTTGCAGAGAATACAAGGTGGTAATTGCTAAACACAGAACTGGAAAACTTCGGTAGGCTCACTTATCAGACGGCGAAAAACGCGAAAAAAAACAAAGAAAATTTAGCATTTTTCTTGTATGTATGTATGCATGTATGTATGTAAAGTTGTTTGTTTGTTGGTTTGTTTGTTTGTTTGTTTGAGAGAGAGAGAGAGAGAGAGCGGATTTAATGAAATGAGGACGCCTAACTGGCCACAAGAAGAGATTCCTTATTTAAAGGCTTTTTATGTACTTCTATCCTACTGCGAATTCATTACCTTTTAACAGCGCCTGTATCCGGCGAAACGTGAATTTTTCATTAAAACTGATTCTTCATTAGGCGGCACGAGGAGCGTCCTTTATATCTATCTGAGGAAGATGACATTTTAGAAATATTATGGCTTCCTATACTCACGAGTTCAGATTCGAAACCAGCATGCTGGTTGGCTAGGGAGTTTTTTCTAAGCCAATCAGAAGATCGTTTCGGAATGGTCGGTCTTGTACCCACCAGCAGATTTAAAAGCCAGTCTTAATTCAACAACGACCCTCAACCCGATTGACAGAGATAGTGCCATCCAAACAATGGGAATGGAAACTTTAAACTATGACAAAAGACCTGTTGATCTCTTTTTAATTTCGGATAAGTCGTGACGAAAAAAGAGTACACTTTATTTCATGCTTTTCAGTAGTTTATCGAGAAATAATGGTGGATTATGGTTTGTTATTTCATGGTTACGACCAGTGATAATACCGATTTCATACTTTTTAACTCTTCAATTGAAGGCGGAAACAGTAGTTCCCGCTCACTACTTACCTAGGTAAGCAGCGCGTGCCATTCAAATAGAGAGAAATATGACGTAATTTACTCTATATTTCCCGCGCGTTATTTAATATCGTAATGCGTTGTTATGCGAGGAGGGTATACCACGGGGAATTACCGAAAACAAATGCGCGTGTCATTCAAATAGAGGGAAATATGACGTAATTTACCATTATCTTCCGCTAGGTGACATTTTTCAAATACATAACCTATATGATATGGGGCATTCTGAGTAGTACAGAACCGGACTATGTTTTAAGGCGGAAATCAATGCAACGAATTTCAAAATAAAATATACGTTTACTCTCTAAAACCTATCTATTCATCCAGCCATGGTTAGCTAGCATATAACCTATGAGCAGAGGGGATTCTATGCATCTTCGTACTCTACGGCGTTTCTCAGAAAATTAAATATGGTTGATTAAATTTGAACATTTTTGTGCCACACGTGATACATTGCTCCAAGTAGGTCTTCATATAACTATGGATCCATAAAATCAATTTTATCCAACAACCGACTGAGTCGTGAGAAATAATGGTCGTTTGATATAGAGAAAATTGACTAATAGCAAAAAGTTTCGACCCAGGTCAGCCTGCACAGGCCTTCGCAGGCTGGCCTTGGTCGACACTTTTTGCATATGTATTAACGTTCCCCCCCCCCCCCTTTTCACAGCCATATGAATGGTT
Source organism: Tridacna gigas (assembly GCA_945859785.2). Lineage (NCBI taxonomy): Eukaryota > Metazoa > Mollusca > Bivalvia > Cardiida > Cardiidae > Tridacna > Tridacna gigas. The sequence continues at coordinate 27,207,643 of OX244036.2, read as the reverse complement.
CTTTCCAGTATGATTCGAATCTACACTCATCGTAAAAATACCTTATGTAGTCCTTTCGTGCGGAAAGGCTATTGATCGATTGTATGGTGTTCAACGCCGTTTTCAACGTTATTTCAGTTATATCGCGGCGGCCAGTGCACCTATCCATGCTTTCTGGACTCTCTGTTACCAGTACTCCGCACAATATTCTTTCCAAGCCACTGGCTGCTTTCCCACATAACCATCGTCGAAACAATGGTCAGCGGTGAGAGAGGAATGAACCCTGTCGCAATGACTATCATCAATCCTCGGAAAGAAATTGGCAGAGCCGGGGATCGAACCAGCGACCACCTGTTATCAAGTATTGTATGCTACCGACCGAACTACGGGGCTCGGCAGCGGAAAGGCTAACTTGACATAACTTGATGCAAATGACATCTATGGGAGCGGTGTTCTGGCAAAAGGTGGTTTAATGCATTACACCAAGCAAGTCACCGTACAATTATGGATCCATGAAATCAATTTTGTCTATCAACCGACTGAATTGTGAGATAGAATGGTCGTTTGATATAGAGAAAATTGACAAATAGCAAAAAGTTTCGACCAAGGCCAGCCTGCGCAGGCCGCGCAGGCTGGCCTTCGTCGACACTTTTTGCAAACCATTAAACCCCCTTTTCACAGTGCCTAACCTATATAAATAGTTCTTTCCAGTGCAATTCGAATCTACACTCATCGTAAAAAGACTATAAATAGTCCTTTCGTGCGAAAAGGCTGACTCTGTACCAGATGACAAAATGTCAGACTTACCGATAATGAAAGCATTTGCAGCCACCTTATTAAACCTTGCTCAGGCACTGGGGTTTGTCTTTTAGAGCGTAGAAAACATTGTGGGGAAAAGAGAAAAATCTGTTCGCCAGCATTTTCTCCTTTATCCACTATGTTTTCAAAAGGGTCTCTTTGCAACGATACAAAATACCGGAATTGTCTGGTCAAATGCATCTTGATTCTAACGGGCAAAGCCCCCGTAGCTCAGTCGGTAGCGTACAGGACTTGAGAACAGGAGGTCGCTGGTTCGATCCCCGGCTTGGCCAATTTCTTTCCGAGGATTGATGATAGTCATCGCGACAGGATTCATTCCTCTCTCACCGCAGACCATTGTTTTGACGATGGTAATGTGGGAAAGCAGCCAGTGGCTTGGAAAGAATATTGTGCGGAGTACTGGTAAAAGAAACTCCAGGAAAGCATGGATATGTGCACTGGCCACCGTGATATAACTGAAAAAATGTTAAAAACGGCATTAAACACCATACAATTAATCATCCAATCAACTGATTCTAACGGCCTAATGTATCGCTTATCTGAGCAAAGTACCGTCAGATTTGTATGCCAGGTCTGACATAACTTGATACAAATGACATCCATATGAATAGTTTTGTCCAGTCTAATCCGAGTCTACACTGTTCTCAAAGATCACCTAACATTGCCTTCAAGTGCCTGATACTCATTAATCATCAGCCAAGCTCCAGTAGCTCAGTCGGTAGCGTACAGGACTTGAGACCAGGGTCGCTGGTTCGAATCCCCAGCTCGGCGAATTTCTTTCCGAAGATTGATGATGGCCATTGCTTCATGATTTATTCCTCTCCCACCACTGATCATTATTTCGACGATAGTTATGTGGGAATGCAGCCAGTAGCTTTGGAAGAATATGGTGCAAAGTACTGGGTTTAGAAACTCCAGGAAAGGATGGACAGGTGCACTGGCCGTCGTGATATAACTAAGTTATGTTGAAATCGGCGTCTGAGGTACATCATCATTTTTGTTTAAAACGTGAAATAACTGTTATGATTATTAACCCGTATGCTGCTAAGCAATGACAATGACAATGACAATGATTTTATTATAAGTAATAAGGCCACCGGCCCATAATACAAAAACTACACGTGGAAGCAAACATACACTTAGGTGAGCTACGTTTTGACATTTAAAAAAGGAAATTACAGCTTCTAACATATTTCAACAAAATATAGTTGTAAGGACCAAAAAAGAAGACTCATGAAAAGCACATTGAGAAAAGGAGAAAACGCAAGTTACCAAATATTTTGTCCACATACAGCAATATAATCTACCCTATCCGAGACAATCCCTTCCAATCAATGTTCTATCAATGTATAAAAGAAAGTCTGAGTCAGCTCTTAATGACAATGACTAGATCTAGATCTGTATCTGAAATTGTCAAGGCCATCCGGCCAATAATGCAGAAAAAATACATTTTAAAGATAAAAAATTGACATAACAGACAAGTTACGTCCCTTCTATTAACATGTTTACCGTTAACGTGATCAAAAATATAGTTAATCTTACAAACTAGTAATTTGTGCACTACTTTTGCTATTGTATAGGTACTCATTAGAGAAATATTTGTTCCTAAAGGACAATGTAGATCTAAGATCAGACTGTAAAATCTTGATCCACACTGCCCGCAAGGATACACCAAAATAACATGGCTACGCCTCTGTAGTTGCATTTAGCAATATAAGAGTTAAAATCATGTATTGTACTAACCATAACTGCTTCAAAATATCAGGTTCTTTTTATCACATAATGATATTTCGCAAAATATAAATCAGAAAATGCAAAAACATCTATAGATGTACCCGCATTTATGTGCGTATTAAAAGCCATTCACTCCTGTGAATAACATTCAAAATGACGTCAAAATTGACATCACGCAAATGTGATATTACACATGTATAAGGCAAGAATATTGATAATGGGTATACCACACAGAAAACAGGGGAGGTTATGTAATAAAACATAAAAACTTCAGTGACCTTGAAAAAAAAAAAAAAAAAAAATGTCAAATTGACAATATTACCACAAAAACTTAACTTGCATACCTTGAAGAAAAACAATTGAAACGAACATGAAAATGACAATAATTACCATAAAAACTTAGTTTTAGTGCCCTTGGAGAAAAACAAATGAAAACATCGAGAGGAAAGGACAAAATGTGGGCAACAGCATTTTAAGCGCGACTCACTGACCTTTTGCGGACAGTGTAGATCAAAATCAGACTGCACAAAACGTGCAGTCTGATTTTGGATCTATATTGTCCGATAGGGGAATATTTTCCCCAAAAAATACCAATGAAATAGCAAGAACTGGGTTTGTATAATCGCCTTGAAAGTTCGTTTCATTTATTTCGCAGCTTAAGGGTTAATAGATTTATGCAATCTGATTTTAATCTGCACTGCACGGCGCAGTAGTGTTCTGTGATATTTACTGCGTTGAAATAACGGTTATCTAAACGTAAAATCATCCATTTTGTCCGACATGCGAAATAACCTGATACATGTATAGGATATCCAAAGAGAGAACTGTGCAGTCTGATGTGATATACACACACTGTCCGCTGAAGCATTCTGAATATTTCGTGATATGTTACTGATTTAATATATCGGTTAAGTAACCGTCGCATCACCAGTTTTGTCTAAAGTGTGAATTATTTGTTACATTTCGTATTTATAAATAATTTTGTGCAGTCTGATCTGAATCTGCATTGCAGATACTTCGTGCTGTATATAATTCTATACATATCGGTTATGTAAATGTTACATCATCATTTTTGTCTGAAGTGTGAAATGATTTGAGCAGCGCTCTGGCATAAGGGGGTAAAATGCATCTCCGTGGTGCAATATACCAAGCAAATCATCACATAGTTATGGATCCATAAAATCCATCTTGTAAAAACCAGATTGCATCATGAGCTAGAATGGTCCTTGGATATGCAGAAAGTTTACCAAGAACGAAAAGCTTATAATCAAAATCAGTCTGCGTTAACTGCGCAGACCGGCCTGGGTCGATAGCAATTGCAGATGCATAAAGCTCCCTTTTTCACAGAGCATTGCTCATTTACTGTATTAGATGTCTATAAATAGATTTGTACAGTCTGATCTGAATCTGTACTGCTGATGGCTTAAATACTTCCTGCTGTTCATGGTTCTAAATATCTGTTATCTGAACGTTGTATCACCAGTTTTGTTTGCTGACATTTCACCAAACAATTGAGCCGTGCTCTGTGAAAAGAGGGCTTAATGCATCTGCGAAAAGGGTCGGCCCAGGTCAGCCTGCGCAGGCTGACCTGGGCCGACACTTTTCGCTATTGATCACTTTTCTGTATGTCCAGGAACCAGTCTACCTCATTATTCAGTAGGTTGTTTCTGAAAGCGGATTTTAGGGATGTATGATACTGTGGTGACTTACTTGGTATTATGCATCACGGAGATGTATTCAGCCCCCTTTTCACAGAACACGGCTCAATTCTATGTTTCAACAACTACGAAGAACACACGCACAAAAAAAAAGAACTTTTGAACACACTGTGGGAAAAGAAGAAAATGCTGCATACGAACAAGCATTTTCTCTTTTTATCCAAAAATTGCCGTAGAAATACAAATCCTCTCATTCGGGTCACATTTGACTTCATATGTCGTAGACATGCAAATGCTCTCAAAATGGAAAAGCCAAAAAGTGTGCCGTCTGGTAAAATGGTAAGTGCTCAAAAACTTGTATTTTGTTTGGTCCTATGACTTGTGATAAGTTCAAGTAGAATGGTTCCATGCAGATTTGACCTATTTAGATCACTATTTTATATACATAATTGACATGACTAATGAATAATGGAACATTCAGGAAACAGAACAGAATAGAACAGGTGTGAACTTGATAAAGTTTGCAGTCATTTCCGATTTAACCGACGACAAAATTTTAGACTTGTCGAAATTGACTGCATTTGCAAACGACAAATTAAGCGTCTTTCAAATAGTTCTATCTATATAAAGTTGGAAAACATTGTTGGAAAAGGAGAAAATCTGGTTACCAGCATTACACCTCCGCCACCGAGTCAACCAAAAGCCCTTAACTCGATACCAAACCGCATCTATACAATTTTGGACTTGTTCCTATCGAGGGAGTATTTCAGATGACGGTTTTACCCTTTCAGCGCCGTGGGTGAAAACAGGGGCTTCTTGCCGGCGGCATAGATCCAAGATCAGACTGCACAAAACGTGCAGTCTGATCTTGGATCTATACCGTACGCTTGTTTGGTCAAGCCTCTAAGATTAAAATCTGTCTCTGATTCAGTGGATTGTATCTTTGTGCAGTCAAAAGAGGTCGAGCTATCCTCTGGCAAAAGGGGGTTTGATACACCTCCGTGATGCATAGTACCAAGAAAGTCATCTCATAGTTTTGGATCCATAAAACCCATTTTGTCTAACAATCTATAGATTTTACATATTCAAGAAATATTATTGAAATTGTTTCTAACTTTAACTATTTAGGTCTAATCTTTAGTAGCAACGGAAATTTCCATGATGCCATTAAAACATTAACAGGAAAGGCAACTCGGTCAATGAGTGAATTATTTTATATTACTAAAAATAAAGATATCCCTATAAAAATCATGCTTGATTTATTCGACTCTTTTGTGGCGTCAATCTTATACTATTCTAGTGAGGTCTGGGGCTTTATAACGAGTGAACTCGTTGAGAGAATACATAAAAAATTCCTAAAGAAAATATTAAATGTTAAGTCATCAACCAGTAATTCGGCAATTTATGGAGAATTGGGACGATTCCCTCTACATATAAATATAAAAGTTAAAATAATCAAATACTTTGTCAAACTCTTTTCAGAAAAAAATTCGAATTGTATACTACAAACTGTATTGGCAGAAATGAATTATCTTACCAACCCTAATTTTTGGACCTTTAAAGTGAAGGATTTATTACAGAGAACTGGTTTTTATGATGTTTGGTTATTTCCTGCCTCTGTCAATACAAAAGCTTTTTTGCCAATATTCCGTAATCGATTAAGGGATATTTATATAAATGAACGGTTTCTAGATATTGGTAATCGCTCCTCCTTATTAATTTTTAGAAATTTAAAGGATACTTTTACTTATTCAATATACTTAAATAAAATGAAAATTAGTAAGTATAGAAACGCTGTTATAAAATTAAGAATATCTGCTCACCAACTATTGATTGAAACTGGACGCCATAGAAATATCCCCAGAAATGAAAGAATCTGTGAACTTTGTGATAAAAACGAATTAGAAGACGAATTTCATTTTTTGCTAGTTTGCCCCGCCTACAAGGAATTAAGACAAAACTATTTAAAAAAGTATTATTACAACAAGCCCAGTATGATTAAATTAATAGAACTGTTGAACTCGGAAAATGTCAAAACTCTAAATGTTATTGGCATATTTTATACTAAGGCAATAGATAAAAGAAAACATGAATTAAACAATATCAATAATTAATTTTTCAATTTTTCATTCTAAATGTAATATCATTCTCTACTCTTATTAATGTTTTTGTAAGATCCTTCATTGTACATTATTTCCGCATTAATGAAATGTATTCACATGTATTGAGTTTATGTCCATACTGACGTATGTAATATTATGTATGTATGTCGACGACGAACCTTATGTGTTCAAGTCGTTTTTCTGAATAAAATCTGTTCTGTTCTGTTCTGTTCTAACAGCCGCTTAGATCCTCGATAGAATGGTTCTTTGGCATACAGAAAATTTACCAAAAGCAAAAAGTTTCGACCCAGGTCAGCCTGCGCGGAATGCATAGGCTGATCTGAGTCGATACTTTTTGCAGATGCATTAAACCCCCTTTTCACACAGCATGGCTCATATATATATATATTTGGTGCTGAAAGAGTTATGTGTAGCTAAAATGAGTGAATATGTCTATCTGCATGTTCTCCCTTTTCCACAACGTTTACAAAAATGTTAGGTAGATTTTGTAGCAATATGAAGCAATTCATTCTTTACCAAAGGACAGAAGTTTACTGACCCGTCCGTTTTTGAAAGAATTGTAGATGACATATGAAATCTTGCTCAAAAGATTAGATTTTGTCTTTAAAAGGATGGTAAATGTTGTGGAATAAGGAGAAATAATGGTCAGCACAGTTTATCATCATATTTTCAAACATTTTTTCCTGAGGGTCGTAAACAGAAGAACGAACGAAATATTTTAATTACAAAATTTTACATATTTTATGGTCATAACAGTCGTGAAGAATACATAATGCATTGTCATTGCGCTATAGCGGAAGAGAAAAATGCTTAAGAAAATAGCTTATTGGTTATCAATTATGAAAAAAAAAAGTTAATAACTTGAAAAGTTGAAAATTGAGGAGAATAGGTTGAAAAGTTGCTGGAGGGTCAGCCAAAGGTACTCAACGAGGTGTTGGCAGCCCTGGAAAACATTGCCTGAATAAGCAGCCGCTCACTGCAAGCAATTGCTTCCTCTCCCCCGCTGGTTCCCCCCCCCCCCCCCAAAAAAAGAAAAATGCCTACCGTACTACCAATAAACGGCAATATTTCAGTTTTTTTGTATTCTCTATTTGTATTTTGTAATAGTCTTTTTGGTTGGATATACATGTACATTACAATATATGCACAATCATACATCAAGAATTCAAAGCGTTATACGACATACGATTATTCGGTTTTTAACAACTACCGCTTATTTCATTACCACACGACAAAATATTAGACTGGTCCAAATTGAAAGAATTTGCAGACGACATATTAAATGTAGCGTAAATGATGATTTCTGTTTTCAATAGGGTAGAAAACATTGTGGGAAAAGGAGAAAATGCTGGTTACCAGCATTTTCTCCTTTTCCCACAATGTTTTCAAAAGGCTTCCTCCTCAGGGTCGTTAAAAGTCGGGATTGTGTGGTAAAGAGTTAAGTAATACAGATTATAAGACCGTAATAAAAAGCACTATGTACGACCGGGCCCGTATTCACCAACCATTCTGAAGAACGTTCTTAGTCTTATTCTTCGGTTTTCGTCTAAATTGAAAAGTAATACAACTTTTGATAAGCTAAACCATTTGCTTTAGCCAGTCAGAAGTTGTGTCGTTTTCAAAAAGAAAATCTTGGCGAAAAAGACTAAAAATTTTCTAAGGAATGGACGGTGAATACGGATCCGGGTGTTACTGGGTTGCATTAGCTTGAGAGATGTGAGCCCACAACGCCTAGTTTAACGGTTTTTCGCGTCCTGGTTGTCAAAACAAAGGACAAATTAAAATAATAATAATGATAATGATATAAAAAAAAAACTTAGTCACGGACTGAATATTATACTGTAATGATAATGCTCATGAATATATGAACCATGCTCTGTGAAAAGGAGGTTTAATACATTTGCGAAAAGTATCGACTCAGGTCAGCCTGCGCAGTCCGCGCAGGCTGACCTGGGCCGAAACTTTTCGCTATTGGTCAATTTTCTGTATGTCCAAGGATCAATCTCCCTCATGATTCAGTTGGTTGTTGGACAAAATGGGTCTTATGGATCCATAATTATTTAATGTCTTGCTTGGTATGATAAATCACGGGGATGCATTAAACCCCCTTTTGCCAGAAAATGGCTCATATCTTTTGTTATAAGGATTTGAGCTTAATAAAGTATTTTGAGTTGAATTGAAATTGAATTGAAATTGATATTCATCCTCTGTATGACCATACCCTTGCTGAAAAATGCAATCGCTAGTAGATAAGATAATACTTGATCTGGGACAATACCCTTAAAAATTCTCACCCCATACGCACACGATTAAACATCACCAAAATTTCATGTAACACGCACGCCCTCTAAGCCGCATGCTCATAAAATTATCACCCTCATAAAATTAACAAAACCAATAGGTGAAGCATTCATAATTAAATCAAACTAACCTCTATCTTAATCCTTTTACCTTTAATTCAATTTTTATATCATATCAACCCCCCACGCGTCATTACATCATCACACGTCTTTGCTTCAGTTACTGAGTCAACCAACACATCATGCATTGGCTAGCCGGTTTATGAACTAGTAGGTGGCTTAAGATTTTGAAAAAAAAAAAAAAAAAAAAAAAAAAAAAAAAAAATTTAATTTTTTAAAAAAAATTTTTTATCTTGATGTTCATAAAATTTGAGTTTAAGTATTTAAATTAGTATATGGATTGTGTAGGAGAAGATGGCAGATTCTACTGAGATAAATTATACTGAGATAGATAATAAAATTGACAATATTATAAATAAAAAAATGGATTTCGTTAGTAGCATGTTTGAAGATGAAATGAACAAGATAAGTAAACAGATGAAAAGAACTATTGACGATTTCTTTGACCACGTAAAAAATGTGTGTCTTGAGTGTAGAATAGATGATGTAAGAGAAGAGTTGGCTGTTGAATATGTAGAAAGGGGTGACGTGCCTCCTAGAGTTGTGCTGAACGAAATGTATAAAAAAGCGGATGAGTTAGTTGAGGATGTTAAGGAAATTCTAAAAGAAAGGTTCAAAATATCATCTTTATACCTTGGCTATATAGAAAATTATTAAAAAAAATTAAAAGTTAAATAAAAAAAATAATAAAAAAAATATGACTAGTGAAAATAAAAAAATATTGAGTAATGAGTTTTTAAAAGAAATCTTCAACCAAAAAGAAGACATGGTACAATCTGTAGTAATAGAACAAGCGGAGGAAGTTTTAAAAAGGAAAGTTTATGAATGGTTTAAACAGGATATATTCGAAATAGTGGAAAATGGAAGTAAAAGGTATATGTTGAATTTTGGGGGAAAAAATATTTATGAAATGGAAAAAGAAGATATCAGAGCATTGTTTTCTACATGTCTAATGCATAGTATAGCAAGTTTTGGGGTGAGACATATGTATAATGGCGAACCATTGGTATTGGTTTAAAAAAAAATTAAAAAAAATTTTTAATTTTTTATTCCTTTGATAGAAATAAAAAATTGATTTTTACTTAAAAAGTCTCAACAACATAATAGGTTTAAGAACCAGAGATATAAAAATATGGAAAAAATAAATGAAGATATAGAAGCAAGTAAAACTGTAGAAGATAAAAGGGAAATAGATCAATTCCTATCAAGAGCATCTATAGATATTAGTGATAGTTATGAGTTATTTAAAGAAATGACAAACAGAGCAAGTGTAGCATTTTCCACAGAGGATAAAGAATATGAACATGTAGTAGGTGTGATAAAAAAATATAGAGAACTAGAAAAGTTTTATGAAGAAATAAATTGTTATACTTACTACCAAACCCACAGCATACGGGGTGGTGTAATGCAAGAATGGTTTGATAAAAATTGTGAATTTGCAGACAAATGTTTCTATCTAGATCAACTAATATCTGAAAACGGTTTAATAAACAATAATAACAGCGATAACGAAGATGAAGACTATAATCCCTTTTCAACAGATGCTCGCATATCTGAAATGGAAGATCAGTTTTTCCAAGCTTATAATTATTTTAAAAGAGAAACCCTAGCTGGTATAAGAACATATTTAGAAAAGAAAGGGGAAGAAATTTATAAAAAACTAGAAAATCTTTTGTTGAAAGAGAAAGAGGGTATCACGGTAGAAGAACAACAGTTGAAAGCTGTGGTAGAAGAAGAATATGAAAAAATTAGAGAAGACATCATGGATGAAATAGAAGAAATAGATTATTAAACAAAAATTTTTTTAAAAATAAAATGCTAGAACTAGAGCCAGTTTTCAAACAAAAGCTAAATAACATACTTGGGGATAAATTAAATATTTATCCTATAAACACAAACAAAATCATTTACACAAATGGAACCGGTCTAATACCCTATAAAAATCCAAGATGGTTTAGTGATATATACTACTACTGCAGTAAAATGCTTTATGAACAACCTAAAGAAGATACTTTAAACATAACATTTTATGCTGGTGGAAATACCATACACGTTAATCATTGTTTTTACATTAAAGATTTAACCAATTTGCTATCTCTCTTTAAAGAAAGATTTATAGATCGTCCAAATGAACATCGACAATACCTAGAAAGCCGACTTAATGAAATTGAAGAATATAGCATAAACTTTAAGTTTCTATAAATATTTAACCCAGTAAAGGGTTATATATTTTTACAAGTCCAATTCTATTAATATTGTTAAATATGCATTTCTAGCGTTTGGATTGTTTCTCTTTGTTATAAAGTTGATAACATCACATTGCTCCACCTCTAAAGGTATAGGAAAAACTGTACAACTACAACCTTCTCCTTTCTTTTTTATTATGGAGTAGTTAGGTTGTTCAACTCCATTTATAACAATATTAACTTTTGACTCTTCTCTTAGAGCACCGGCTCCTTTAACAGCCATTAAAGTTCCTCTTATAATTCTACCAGGAGCAGACATACAATAACCTCCTAACCCATGACTTTCTCCACTGCCTCCATTACCAAAAGCAAACTCATAACTACCACTTGATAATGGACCTTGTTCCTCAGCATGCACGCTTATAATAGGTTTAGGACCTATGAGAGAAGGAAGTGATACTTTTCCATCCACGTAAGATTTTGTTGCTAAGTCTCTTTCTTCTACAGGAGCCCCAGCATTTTTTATAGTAAAACCTTGAAAATCTACATCAGATATTGCCGTAAAACTTCCATCAGGATTTTTTACAATGGCCCCTCCATTATCAACATAATTTTTATTAGCGGCAGCATCACGATCTGTAGGATTCGGCAATCCAGTAAGTGGGTGAGTGTTCATATCTATTTTACCAGTTGCTAAGAAAGTTCCATATCGGTTTTTTGTTAAAGCATTATTACCTGCAGTTATTGCTTCAACAGCGGTATCAACATAATGCTTATTTGCAACTTGCCGAGTTTCTATAGGTGAACCAACATTGTTAATCCTAAATCCATCCATAGAAATGTCTCCTCTTGCTGTACCATCTGCTCCCAAAACAAAAGCACTTTCAGCAGCATCTACATATTTTTTATTAGCAGCTTCACTCTGTTCCTCTGGGTCCGCTATATTTTTTATTTTATTAAAACCCATATTTAAATATCCAGTCATATGATATCCTCCATTTTCATCTAACAGCCCAGCGTTTGCATCAACATAACTCTTAGTAGCAACATCCTGTGGATTTACTGGATTACTAACCCTCGTTAGTGTGTTTCCATTCATATTTATAGAACCAGCAGCGGGGGTAGTTCCATCTTTACGTAAAAAATTATTCGAGATGTAAGCAAGTGATACACCATCACCGCTTGTTTTAACTTCATCCATTCTTCCAAATTTATCAACAGGCATTTTTAATATTGCTAAAAAAGTTTATTTAAAATATCTTGAAATTTATTACCCAAGCACAATTCTTTAAGAATATATAAACATAAATGTCCACAAAATACTTCACCTGCTTGTTGTAATTGATCCGTATTGTAATGTAATGGACTTTTTAAATAATCTATAATTTCGAGAGGCGGTTGAATACCATAACTATCAAAATAAATTTTTTTCTTTCCATCTTTAAACCAAGCAACCCAATGAGTACCAGGTCCGCCCACGTCATCAAGATTAAATATACCACATTCTTTATTTCTTACTTTTTTAGGTAGGGTATCTCTTAAAAATATTCCTCTAAAATTTTTTATTTTTAATTTTTTTGCTGCATCCTCAAGCTCAAAATTGCTTAAAGGTTTATTTGGTAAAGTTATTTTATCAACTAAAATATTCTCCATTTTTATATACTTAAATATTTACAATAGCACTATTATCAACCCATGAATTAAACTCATCAGAATAACCTTTCCACTTTACAAGAGATTTCTTTTTACCTTTTTTAATAATCTTTTCTATTCTATACACCTCTTGGCTCGTTTTTTGTAGTTCAGGCTCATAAAAGTTACCTTTTATTTCTTCACCATTTAAATCTTCAATCTTATACGTTATAGGTGTTGTATGTTTTACTTCTGTAACTGTAAAAACCTCTTCAGTCCATCTCGTAGTATAACCTTTTTCAAAAGTCTTTTTCTTTTTACTTATCCTTACTTTGTCTCCAACAGAAAACTTCGGTTTGATATCCTCCTTTACTTGATCATAATCAGGATATAATGTTGTCCAAACTTTTTTTTCATTCTTCTTCTTACTTGCTTCAATTGGTGTCATCTTAATAGAAGAATGCCTCGTGTTGTTGTATTCCTTAACAAGATTTTGTAATACATCAATATATACATTTGTTGAGTGAGCAGAGAAATACTTCCACATTTTTTCTTTCATTGTTCTAATCCATCTCTCAACAACGCTTGATTTTTCTTCATTTTCAGTAGAATACAATTCAACCAAATCTTTAACATCTTTGTTATAAAACTCTTTACCTTTATCCACCCACATTTTCTCAGGTTTTCTTTCCTTAAAAATACTCTTCAGTGCAACAGAAACAGATTTTCCTGTTTTATCCTTTAATGGTATAAGCCATCCATATTTTGAAAAGATATCAATGACAGCAAGAAGAAATTTTACTCCACGATTAAGTTTAGAAAATGCTTGCATATCTACTAAATCAGCAGCCCATATCCTATCGATACCATTTACTCTAACTCTCCTTTTCTTAAATTTTCTTTTTACAGGTTTATGTAATTCTTCTGCTAGTGAATATTTTTTTTTTTACTCATTCCCATACCAAATCTTTTCTTGGTTCCTATCAATGAGGAAACCAATCCTCTTTCCATTCTTTCCTTAATAGTAGGATTATAGATACCTTTTAACTCTTTAAGCATATTAGCATCACATACATCATTACGTGTTTTAGTATCATTATGCTTAAGATAACAAATATCATGATGATAAGCCGCTTTATCAACACGATTTACTGGCTTTGACCAATCTTTAGGTGTTAAATCAGGATTTAATCTTTTCTTTAACTTTGTACCGGGACCAGTAAAATTATGACCAGGCAAGTGCATTTCAACAGGCAAGTTATTGATTGCTTTGTTTAACAATGAACCACCTTCTTGTTGTTTAATAAATTGTGTTTTTGTTGTACCACAATTAACACATTTTCCTCGTACCATATTTTTACCATTTTTACTTACTACATATTTTATATCAGTAGTATCAGTTTCCTCTTTACATTTAACGCAATACATTTTTTTATATTAAAAAAATTATATTTTAATATAAAATATGGATATTGTTAATTTATCTTGGAATGAAACATTAGCAAAAAGATTTAACCATCCCCTTTTACCTAGGAGTATCAGAGGTTTAATAGTAGGTAAATCGGGATGTGGTAAAACTACACTTTTACTTAACCTTTTGTTAAGACCTGATTGGTTAGATTATAGTAACTTATACGTTTTTGGTAAAAGTTTGTTTCAACCAGAATATCGCATACTTAAAAAAGCTTTTGAAGAAAAAATACCAAAAGAATATATATTAAGGTTGTTTTCACTTAAAGATGAAGTTCAAAACCGTGATATTTCACCTACAGCATTAGTTGAAGAATGGGCAAAAACAATTAAGGAAAAATCTGATATCAATTGTGAATTTTATGAATATGCTTGTGATGTTCCTGATCCGAGAGATTTAAATGCATCAAATAAAAACTTAATGATATTTGATGACTTACTTTTAGAAAGACAAAACAAGTGTGAAAACTATTATGTGCGGGGTAGACATAGTAACGCAGATTGTTTTTATCTAGCACAAAACTATTTTAGACTACCTCGTCAAACTATTAGAGAAAATGCAAACTTAATATGCTTGTTTAGACAAGACTTAAAAAATCTTAATCATATTTATAGTGATCATGTAGGAGATGATATGACTAAAACAGAGTTTATTAATTTTTGTAAAAAGTGTTGGGAACAGCCTCATGGATTCGTAGTGTTAGATTTAACTAAGAACCCTAATGATGGTAAATATAGATGTGGATTTGATAACGTTTATATACCACGAGATTATAAAGATTATTATTAAAAATATATTTTTCATTTTAAAATGGAAGTAGAATTACTTGAAAAGATAGTAAAAAACACTAATCATAAAACTTCATTTCAAATTATCGTAAGCGATAACAAAACAGAGATTAGAACAAGATTTACTCCTCCTCTTTTATTAGAAAAAGATAAAGAATATGAAATAGCATTGGTTAATCTTGAAACTTACTATTCATTTCCTAATATTGATGCAAGCAATAACATTTTTGTTTATACACCAGATAATGGTACGTCATGGATAAAAATAAGAATACCTGAAGGAAGTTATGATCTAGTTGATATTAATGATGTAATTCAACAAGAAATGAGAAAAAAGGGCCATTATGATGCTGTTAATGAAGAATATTATATTAGCATCTCAGCAAATACTAATACTTTAAAGTCTATTCTTGTTGTAGAAAATGGATATCAGGTTGATTTTAACCAACAAAATTCTATTGCTAAAGTATTAGGGTTCTCTCGTGCTAAATATGAACAAGGATTTCATGAATCAGAAAATGTAGTAAATATTCTTAGTATTAATAGTTTACTAGTTAATATAGATTTAATTTCAGGTAGTTATGTTAACGGTTCACAAAGAAATACAATTTATAGTTTTTTTCCAAATGTATCACCAGGATATAAAATAATAGAAAATCCAGTTAATTTAGTTTACCTTCCATTAACATTAAATGAAATACATAATCTTAATGTGTCTATTACTGACCAAGATGGAACATTACTCAATCTTAGAGGGGAAAATTTAACAATTAGATTTCATATAAGAGAAGCAAGATAAATATAAAAATGACGAACTATATTAACGCTAAAATAAATATATCAGACGGACAAAAGGAAAAAATTTTACATTCTTTTAGAAACAAAGCTCCAGCTAGTATTCGTTTAAAGCATGAGGATATTCATGGTAATGATGTAATAGCATTAACCAAACCACAAGTAAATAAACTTACAAAAGCTTATAAAGGTGGTAAGGGGGCAACGTTTAGAATGTCAACTAAACAACTTAAGCATAATATGAAAGTAGAAGGTGGATTTTTACCTCTATTAGCAGGATTAGCTTCATCAGTTCTACCTACATTAGCAAGGACCGTTTTACCTGCTTTGGGAGTTGGTGCACTATCTGGGTTAGCATCTTCAGGAGTTCAAAAAGCAATGGGTAATGGTCTATATCTTAAGAAAGGTGGTTGCGTCTGTCAAGTAGAAACTGATGGTAAAGGTTTATTTCTTGGTCCAGCTAAAGGTAAAGGATTAGGTTCCGTTGGTGATGGATTATATTTAAAACAAGGTGGTAAAATTTATGATGGAAAAGGTCTTCTTTTAGGGCCTAATAGTCCATTTGCTAATATTCCTATATTAGGTGCAATATTGTAAATTAAAAAATATGAATGTGCATAAATTTGGAAATGGAAAACATAAAATAGTTCAACCAAAAACTATTTTTTGGAAACCTGTTGAAGTTAAGTATCCAGCTAAAAAAGTTAATCCTGTTACATGGGATGTTTTTACTCAACAACCGTTAGTAATAGAAGGAGGACAAACGAAGACGATAGCCTTAGGTATGGGCTTCAATATGAGTAAAGGTTTTGTTTTAGCTTCTCTATCTTATAATCTTAAACTCAATCAATTATCTATTACAAATGAAGTTACATTAGAAGAGGTGGATGACATGGTTGCAACAATTACAAACAACTCTGGTAAAATAAAAAAAATGCAAGAAAACACCTTTTTGTGTCGTCTTTATTATTCTATTTAAAAATAAGTTGCTGTTAATAAAATGGAACTAAAAGAAAAGATTTATCCAGAGCTACCAGAAGCACGAAATATACCAAATGCACCATCATTAGAGCCAGTAATAACTGCAAGAGATAACGGTCAATCATTCAGACTACAAAAGATATCAGAAATTCAGACTTTTCTAGAAAATGAAGTTAAGGAAAGAGAGCAACTAAGTAAAAAATACATGAAGATTAGTAAGAATGTGGACAATGTAGAAGCTGGACTAACCGTTATAGCACTAGGTGCAGGAGCAGGGGGAATCGCTTTACTATCAACCGTAGTAGCGATACCTGCAACTATGGTTCTAGAAGGCTGTGCTTTAGTTGTTGGGTTAGCCGCTTTAGTAGGTAAGTTTGTGGTTAGAAGAAGCAGAACAAAATCTGAAAAACATCTTCAGATTAAAATGTTGGCTGATTCAAAGCTAAACACACTACTTACACATATATCAAAAGCAATAACAGACAACAAAATAGATCATTCAGAATTTACTTTAATTATGGAAGAATTGGAAAAATATAAACAAATGAAGGAAGAAATTAGAAGTAAAACAAAGAAAAAAAGCAAGCTAGAGGAATCGGAGAGTTTAATAGAGAAGGGACGAATAGAAGCACGGGAGGAATTCAGGAGACTTGTAGAAAGGCATTCAAATTAAAACTAAAACCGCCTAAGTTTAAATGTTCTTGTGCATGTGAGATAAACAATACAAATTAAATATTTTTTTTACTTTTTAAAAAATGTCATTTTTGAAGATAAAAGACCCTTTAAAAAGGGAACAAACAGTAAAAGAATTTGTTGATTTAAAGAAAAGAATAAAAGATAGTAATCTTGCAGAAAGAACAGGAAGATTAAGGTATCAACAACAGCTCTCTAGGTTTTTTAAACCTGTTACAGAATCACAAAAAGAAATATCAAAGGAGATTTCAAGAGAATTAGGTCTTAATAAGATTAGTAGATTAACAACTAAACTTGATGAATTTCCTACTTTGAAAGTTTTTGAACCAACAAAATTAAGTGATCAAGAAGAAGAAGAAATGGTCAATTTTTTTGATTTATTAGAATTAAAAGGTTTAGATGATGATATATCAAGAATAATGGTTAATCCATTTGAACTATCTCAGTTAAGAAGATTTAAAAATAAAGATGAAGTTGATTTAATATATGGTCTTTATGAAAAAGATGAAAAATTAAATATTGGTAATAAAAAAATTGATATTGTAAATGATAATTTTTACATTGATAATAATGAATATGAAGGCACACCAGGTTTGTGGGAGTTAATTGTGGCTAAAGACCCAGACAATACAAAATATAATAACACCGATTTAGTTAATTATAGGGACATAATGATACAATCCAATGCTCTTTATCGCAATAACGACCCATTAGAAACTAGACATAAATCTGCTAAAGGGATGCCAAAGTGGAAAAAAATACTTAGTAAAATTTGGTATCGAACAGGAAGTGGAATTACTATTATCCCATCTGATCCTAATGCACTATTAGAAAGATTAGACCTCTTAATGGCAAGTAAAAAAGCTGGTCATACAGGTGTAAGAAATGAGCTTATAAGTATTTGTGATGAATTAAGAAGACAACATGTTTTAAATACAAAAACTTATAAAAAATTAATGTCTATAATATAAAAAATGATTACATCACAAAAGAGAGGATTTAAAAGAAGTTATGCATATGGAGGGGCAGGAATATTTGATACTTTAACCAATTTTCTTACAAAATTATTTACAAGCAGCGCAGCTAAACAAATTGCATCTTCAGCAGTTGATGTTGGTAAGAGCGTAGCTAAGGAAGGAGCAAAGAAAGCATTAGAGGTTGGAAAGAGTGCAGCAATTGATGCAGGTAAAAAGTTAGTTCAAAAGGCTTTAACACCAAAATCTAAAAAGATTATAGAAAAATATGCTCAAAAGCCTACCACAACTACTCAACCTGCGATGGAAAATATTAATGCTTTAATAGATGGTAGTGCCATTGCTATTCAAGATTTAGTTAAGAAATTAAATAGTAAGGGTTCCGGAGTTAAAGTATTATAAATTAAAGCTAAGTTAAGTAAAATATTACATTAAATAAAAAGAATGACTAATCTAAAATTTAATTTAACGCATTATGAAAAATACAATACAAAAAAGGTTAGTATCCTTTATGCTAATTTAAAACTTGATGAAGATTGTGAAGTAATAGATAGCAGTGATACAAATTATGATTATAAAAAGATTGCTTTAAAATTGTCACCTGAAAAAGCTGATATCATTAAGGAATTTGAAGAAGATGTAAATCGATATTTAGAAAAAAATAATATGCCTAAGGTAACCATTCTTTACGGAAATAGAATTTATCTAAAAATAAAAAAAAACCTTTCAGTAAAAAAAATAAAAAATATTAAACTTAAGGGTGTGTATGTAAATGATGAAAACAGGTCATTCCCTCAACTATGGGCAAATTAGTTTAAACAATTATAATTTGACTTAAAATTATAATTGCATATAATAAAAATGGATATTTTAAATATTAAAGCGTCGATTTTAAAAGACGATAGTATTAATGAATATGAATACTATGAATATCAACCTATTACAGGAACCAATCTAAACAACCCTGGAGGAAATATTAGGATTGATATTGAAACACAAGATATTTTTTATCATCCTTCAGAGTCATATTTACAAATTATGGGAAAATTAGAAAAAAATGTGGTCCCCGTCGGCGGTGCAAACAGAGATTATGGAGCGGCTGATAGAATTACCTTAATAAATAATGGGATGATGTATTTATTTAAAAATATTAGATATCAACTTAGTGGTCAAGAGATAGAAAACATTAATTATCCTGGTCAAACTACCACAATGTTAGGACTGTTAAAATACCCTGATGACTTTTCTAAATCACAGGGATTAAATCAACTCTGGTATAAAGATAATGATGATAGTAACGATCCAACCACAAATTTAGGTTTTAAAGCTAGACGATCTATGATTTTTAGTTCAGATCCAATTGGAACATTTAGTTTTAGGATACCATTGAAACATATATTCGGTTTTTGTGAAGATTACAACAAAGTTTTATATGGTATGAAACAAACCCTTACTTTAACAAGAAATAATAATAATGACGCAATTTTTAGACAAGCTGGTATTGATCTTGGTAGAGTGGAATTATCTAAAGTATCTTGGTTTATTCCTCATGTTGAACCGGAAGATGGAAATAGGATGGAACTTTATAAATTTATTGAGAAGAAAGAAAAATTCCCAGTTGGGTATAGAATGATACAAAGTGATAATATTATGGTTCCACAAGCAATAAGTTTTACTTGGAGGTTATCATCTAAATCATCTCCTGAGGTACCACGATTCTTAATTATTGGTTTTCAAACTGACAAAAGTAATCAACAAATTCAAAACCCGGCTGTGTTTGATAACATAGATGTGAGAAATATTTATGTAATGTTAGGTTCTAAAAAATATCCTATATATGATCATGATATAAATTTTACTCAAAATCATTTTAGTAGAATATATGGTGAGGCATCCACGTTTAGAAAAAAGTTTTTTAACATGGATGAATTGGTATCAAACCCTAATATTACCCCATTAGAATTTAAAGATATTTTTCCTTTGTTTGTGTTTGATATGACAAAACAAAGTGAAAGACTTAAGTATTCTGTTACCGATATACATGTTAAAGCAACATTTGGTGCTGCTCCTAACGCAAATACACAAGCATATGCTGTTTTACTTAGTGATAGGTTAATTAACTTCCAGAGTGATGGGAATAAGATGAGTGTAGTATATTAAGTAATTTTTTACTTAAATAAAATGAAAAAGGTTGCTGATTTTAAGAAAATATTAACAGATAACAATATTAAGTGGTATTCCTATTGGAACAAGAAAAAGTATATTGATGTGTTAAAAAAACATGGTTTGTATCCAGAAGAGGAAGAAAAAAAATTTTAAAAAAAAATTCCTAATTATGAAAGATTAAAGTATATTGCTAAAAACCCAAAGAGGGTTACCTTTAAGGATGTTGAAACTGAAGAGGTGAAAGAGTTTCCATCAATTTACAAGGCTTCTAAGTATATAGATAGATGCCCTCAAACGATTGAAAATTGGAATGGTAGAGTATGGAATGGTAAATATAGAATTGATATTCTTCTGTGAGTAATTTTATTATTTATGAAAAAAATAATAAAATTGACTTAAGGAAAGAAATTTATATTTAAAAAAAATGGATCGTCAATTTGATAGATACAATGTAGATGGATTAAGAAATTTAGCAAGGGAAAGAGGATTAAGAAGATACTCAAGGCTTAGACGTGATGAACTAATAACTCTTTTGAATAATACGGGACCCTCAATATTAGATAGAGACATAGATACTATTGATGCACCAATATTACAACCAACGCCCTATATACCACCAAGACAAAGACCAACCAGTCAACAAACTACTTCAGTTAATGATTTGATAAGGAGTTTAGAAAATGTAAGAGTAGAACAACCAAGTATAACACCAGAACTTAATGCTTTAAAAAATAAATTAAAAAGTATATATGATGAAGAAAGAGAGGAAAAAATAAAAATAATACAAAATAGATCATCCTTAGATAATTATGCAACTGAACATAAAATAGATGGTATACCTGTTAAGACATTACAAGAGTTTTTAATTCTTACAAAACCGACAATTGAAAATCTTTTAAGAAGCATGCATAGTCATAAAGTAAAATTAAATATTCAATGTTTTATGAGAAAAGGAGAAGATAATAATGAACAAAGAGTAGTAGCAAATTTTTCTTCTTCTGTTAAAGATGGTTATGAGATTATTTTAGAAGGAACTAATGTAGAAGAAGTATACGAAAAAATGATGGAAAGAATTTTAGAAAATTTTACTAAATTTACTTCAAATGGTAGTGGGTGGAAATTAGATAGTGTGGTTCATTTAAAGTTACATAGTGTTATTTATGAACCATTAAGAGCAGGTGGATGGATACCTTTACCTAAGTGGATTGCTAATAAAAATGCGTGTATTAATATGAAAAGTAAAAATGATGAATGTTTTACAGATTGTATTTTGAGACATTTAAATCCAACAGATAATCACCCTGAAAGAATTGCTAATTTAAAATCAAAGAAAAATAGCTTAAATATGAAAGGAATTAAATATCCTGTTTCTTTACAGGATATAGATAAGTTTGAAAGGCAAAATCCAACAATTAGCGTTAATGTTTTTGGGATAGTAGAAGGTAAGAAAAAAATCAAACGTATTAGAGTTATAAAAAGTTTAAAAGAAAATCATATAAATTTGTTATATATTGAAGATGAAGAAGAAAAAACACATTATGTTTTAATAAAAAATATTAATGCTTTACTGAGAACACAAACTGCCTCTAATAATAATGTAGAGTATTGTATGCTTTGTATGAATCATTTTGGTAGTAAAAAACTTTTAGAAGAACATATGGAGCGTTGTGAAGATCATGATGGAGTTGATTTAATAATGCCTAAGTTTGATCCTGAAAATCCTGAAGAAATTTTAATAAAGTTTAAAAACTATTGTAGAAAAATTATGGTACCATTTGTAGTTATTGCCGATTTTGAATGTATATTACAAAAAATAGAACCACAACAAAAAAGTAATACTATTGAAACACAAAAGCATATACCTGTAAGTTATAACTATTTAATTTGTCCTTTTAATGATAAAATTATGAAACCAGTATTAAGAGGATATGTAGGTGAGGATGCCGAAAAACATTTTATAGATACTTTAACTAAGGATGTTAAACAACTTTATAAAGAATTTTATAAAAACCCAGTAGAAATAGAAAAATTAACTGAAGATAAAGTTAGAAAACATAAAAATGAAGTAAAATGTTGGATATGTGGTGGTAAATTTACTCATGAAAATTATAAAGTAAGAGATCATTGTCATTTTACTGGTAATTATAGAGGTGCCGCACATAATGATTGTAATCTTAAAGCAAAAGTTCCAGATTTTATACCTGTTATCTTTCATAATTTATCTGGTTATGATGCACATATTTTTATTAAGTATCTTGGTAAAACTAGTGGTAGAATTGATTGTTTACCTAACACAGAAGAAAAATATATTAGTTTTACAAAAAATCTAAAGGTAGGAAATAAAAATATTAAATTAAGATTTCTTGATAGTTTTAAGTTTTTAGCTAGTAGTTTAGAAAAAATTGTAGAAAATTTAAAAGATGAAAATTTTAAAAATTTAAAGTATTATTTAGAAAATCATCGTGGTGGCTATACAGAAGAAAAATTAAAATTGTTAAGTAGAAAGGGTATCTTTCCTTATGAATGGATGGATAGTTTTGATAAGTTAAAAGAAACACAACTACCACCTATAGAAGAATTTTATTCAAGCTTAAATGGAGAAGGAATTTCAGAAGAAGATCTGACACACGCGTCAAAAGTGTGGGATGTTTTTGGTTGCAAAACTATGTCTGATTATTTACAACTATACAATGAAACAGATGTTGTACTTTTAGCCGATGTTATGGAAAACTTTAGATTTTCTATGCATAAAGAATTTGGTTTAGATCCTGCTTGGTATTATACTTTACCTGGATATGGATGGGATGCTATGCTTAAGGTAAGCGAAATAAAATTAAAAAAACTTACTGATATTAATATGCTTAACTTTTTTGAAGCATCAAAAAGGGGTGGCGTTTGCATGACAAGTATTAGACATTTTGAAGCAAACAATAAGTATATGGGTGATGAGTATGATTCAACTAAACCTAGTATATATGGGATTTATATTGATAAAAACAGTCTTTATCCTTGGGCTATGAGTAAGCCTTTACCCGTAAACTATTTTAAGTGGATGACAGAAGAAGAATTAAATAACTGGGAAAAATATCCGTGTACCCTGGAGGTTGATTTGGAATATCCTAAAGAGTTACATGATTTGCATAATGAAATGCCTTTAGCAGCAGAAAAATTAAAAGTTAGTAAAGTAGAAAAGTTAATACCAAACTTAAATGATAAGGAAAAATATATACTTCATCATGAAGCTTTAAAGACTTACCTGAGATTAGGATTAAAAATTAAAAAAATACATCGCGGAATTAAATATCAAGAGAGTACCGCTATTAAAAAATATGTTGATAAGTGTGTGGCTTTAAGAACACAAGCAAAGAAGGATAAAAATAAATTTTTAGATAATTTATGGAAGTATGCAATGAATTCTGTTTTTGGTAAAACCATGGAAAATATAAGAAATAGAGTAAACATAGAATTAGTTAATGGTGAAAATAGTGAACGATTTAGAAAGTTAACAGCAAAACATAACTTTCATAATCATACTATATTTGATGAAAATTTGGTTGCGGTACATATGAAAAAAACATGGATTAAATATGATAAACCAATTTATTTAGGAGTAAGTATACTCGATATTAGCAAAACAACTATGATAGAAGATTATTATAACTATTTTAAAAATAAATTTGGTGAAGATAAAGTATTTATGTGCTATACTGATACTGATAGTTATGTTTTAAAAATAGAAACTGAAGATTTGTATGAAGATTTAAAAGAGGATGCCGATGATTTGTTTGACTTCAGCAATTATCCAAAAAATCATCCATTATATAGTGATAAAAATTGTAATGTGTTAGGTAAATTTAAGGATGAAATGGAAGGAAATCTTTTAACTGGATTTGTAAGTCCAGGAGCAAAAACTTATGCTATGAAAAAATTTATCTTAAAAAAGGATGAAGAAGGTAAAGCAGTAACAGATAAAGATGGTATGTTTGTTTATATTAAGCCTATTGAAGCTAAAGATAAAGATGGTAAACAAATTTATAAATCAAATGAGAAAGCAGAAACTAAAAAATGTAAAGGAGTTAAAAAGTCTGTAATTAAAAATGACTTAAAATTTAAAACTTATAAAGATTGTTTGGATACTGAAAAAGATTTTTGTGTAACTATGGGAGGAATAAAAAGTAAACATCATGAATTAACAACTATAAAAATGAAAAAAATAGCTTTAAGTTTTGAAGATGATAAAAAGGGTTTGATACTGAGGGATGGAAGTTATAGAACTTTATCATGGGGCCATTATAAGCTGACCGATGAAACAAAATAAAATATTTAATCTAGTAAAAAGATTAAATATTTAAAATTTTAAAATTATTATTTATTGTATTACATATTGAACATTTATTAGAATTATTTTTTGTTTTTTTTATCATTATTAATTGACAATCAACACATAAACAAATATGACCACAATCAACAAAATGAAAATTTGCCGTTTTTTCCATACATATTACACATTTTTCTAATTTAAATATTTTACCATCATTAATATTAAGTACTTCTTCCTCTTCAAAGTTACCACCACTAAATGTAAAATATATTTCTAAAAAATAAGGGTTAAAAATGATTGATACATCTTTTAAAAAATTTAAATTAGAAGAACAAAAAATTTTATTTGATTTTATTTTTTTACAAAGTAAAATGATATTATCTAAGTTATCTTTGTAATTAAGAATATTTTCTACCTTTCTTACACATGATATCTCAACCTCAAATTCTTTTTCATTTTTTATTTTTTCTCTACTAATCGAATAGTAAAAAGCAGATAGTATTCTTTTAAATTTTCTAAACTCATCACTATATGTTTCATTAAATTTAAATGATAAAGTTTTATCATTATTTACTAATGGACCAATATCAAGATAATACGGTCTATCTTTTAAACATCTATTTAATGTCTTTCTTTCCTGTTTGGTAAGCTTATTTAATACACTCATGTTTTCACTAGTCTCAGTAGAATCTGCCATCTTCTCCTACACAATCCATATACTAATTTAAATACTTAAACTCAAATTTTATGAACATCAAGATAAAAAATTTTTTTTAAAAAATTAAATTTTTTTTTTTTTTTTTTTTTTTTTTTTATCAAAATCTTAAGCCACCTACTAGTTCATAAACCGGCTAGCCAATGCATGATGTGTTGGTTGACTCAGTAACTGAAGCAAAGACGTGTGATGATGTAATGACGCGTGGGGGGTTGATATGATATAAAAATTGAATTAAAGGTAAAAGGATTAAGATAGAGGTTAGTTTGATTTAATTATGAATGCTTCACCTATTGGTTTTGTTAATTTTATGAGGGTGATAATTTTATGAGCATGCGGCTTAGAGGGCGTGCGTGTTACATGAAATTTTGGTGATGTTTAATCGTGTGCGTATGGGGTGAGAATTTTTAAGGGTATTGTCCCAGATCAAGTATTATCTTATCTACTATCGCTTTATCAGACTCAAGACACCGTTCTCCATAGCGACCAGTGAGCCGGATTTCTTTTTTTAAAGGTCGTAATTACAAGTAAAGCAAATTCCGTCAACATTATAGGTCGAACTCGAAACTCGAAACTTCGAACTTTTATATGTCCAAATAATTACATTTTCACACGTTTAGTTGTATAAAAATTGGATCTTTATGAAAAAATACGAGTTTGACTTGTGAATGTATCATGTTTCTGAGAACAGATATGTGACAGTTTATTTATGGATTTCTAGTATTAAATCTGCACGACCTAACTCACCCTAGATCTCGTAGTGTTTTGTGTTTATTGTTGCTACTTTTTCTTTTTACTCTATACAACTATACAACAGTGTACTTGTTATACAATAAATTTCTGTTCTGTTCTACTGTTCATAATTTGTTTTTTGTTTTTTTTTGTTTTGTAACGAGTCATTGGCTTGCAGCCAGATATCGTGCAGCAAGTTTTCAAGAAAAAGTTGTGAAAAGCACAAGACGAATGTCAATGTGTAATTTCGATCGAATTCTCCATTATACACTTTTGCTCTTACCGTACGTTATAAATTTTAAGCATTTTATTTCCATTTGAAAACCTCTCAGAAAGCCCCCTTATTCCTCTAAAGGGGCTTTAAACCAGAATCAGGAAAGAAGAAAAAGAAATGGGGGGGATGGGTGAAAGTTGATATTTTAACCGAAAAAATCACGATGACGTGACTGTTTACCCTTAGACATTTACTTGGGAAAAAATAATTGCCATCGGTGGGATTTAATCCTACGACCTTCAAAACCAGACTTGGCGACTCTACCACTGCGCTATCGAGCAAACTATTATAATGTCGAACTTTAAATTTATTCTCCCTTGTTATGCAATATCAGCTATACCGTTACTCATGGGATAGGATTTTTTTTCCGGTAAAAATACAAAACTCTCGTTAATTCCATGTCTTTTCTACATGTATTTCTATCGATATTTTAAATTCAAAACCATTTTGTACGCGAATGAAAATTAGCTGTCTTTGTTAAAACTTAAAAAAAAAAAGAACTTACGAAATGAAATTCTGGTTAAATGTCCCTTTAACCCATAATCTCTTTAACCCATAATCTCCTATAACTAGATCTAATTCGCAGCATTCGACAGAAAAAAATCTTAATGAAATGCGGATTATTAACATGATTTCATTGGGCAACGTCAACTCTTTACCAAACGACAAATTTTGGATAGGACCAAATTCAAAGCATCTGCAGACGACAAATTAAATGTTGCTAAAATAATGATTTCTGTCTTTGATAGGGTAGAAAACATTGTGGGAAAAGGAGAAAATGTTGGTTACCAGTATTTTCTCCTTTTCTCACAATGTTTTCAAAAGCCTTCTCTTTCAGGGTCGTTAAAAGTCGGGATTGTGTGGTAAAATGTTTTAAATACACGACTTTACTTCACATGCAAACATCGTGACAATAGAACAAATTGCTCGTTACGAGCATTTTATCCTTTGGCCACAATGTTTTCATAACGCAGTCCTCTTTTAAGGGTCAAATAGCTGTCTGGAGTAAAAGTTCACGAGTTTACGGAAACTATCTGATAATTGTGTCGCGTCTGCAAGCCGCGAAACTACCGACGTAAGCATTTTAACCCTTCTGCTGCTTAACACGATTCAGTACGCTTTTTCGGTTAGTGTAGATAAAGATCAGACTGCACAGAACGTGTGATCTGATTTTGGGTCTACACTGTTTGCAACTTTGTTACATGATCTAGCCGGTTATATCTTGAAATTGTAATATTTTAGCTGTCTACACATGATTGAAAAAAAAAAACTCGTTGATTTAGTTCTCTTTAAGGATTAACATTTTCTTAACATGCGCATCTTTACATTTTCTTCCAGTGCAAGCACTTTTTACTTTCCTGCAACAGAAGTCTTTTGAAAACATTGTGACACATGGAGATATCCACAAATGTAAGAGTTTTTTTTTTTTTTCTTTGAATTTGCCACGATGTTTATTCTGTCTTGGTATGTTAAATCATGTTTTATTTCTACATGTTTTTCTCTTTTTTTTCGGGGGAGGGGATTTTTTTTTAAATACAGGGAGGTGTACATACATGATATATGAGGTCAATTGTCATGGAAAAAGATTTATGAAGTTATAGACCAGATTATCAAGTATAGATCAGTGGCCGACGTGCGAATTATTGACGCATGTTCTTGGTAACGTGTATCATCTGGCACACCAATGAGAGGAGGTGTAGAACAAGATCAGCGTATTCCTCCCTGCATTCTGATCTTGATCTACACCTATTAATAAGCAATAAAATGAACAAAAGTAGCCATTTAAGGTCAATAATGGATGATAAAATGTGTCGTAGGCTGTTATTCGCGACCGACAGAGATTTTGTAGACAATGCACAGAATTTGCGGTCTGGTTCTGTATTCACCAACCATTCTTAAGAACATTCTTAGTCTTTTTGTCCAAGAATTTCTAAATTTGAAAGCAACACAACTTCTGATTGGCTAAACCAAATGGTTTAGCCAATCAGAAGTTGTGTTACTTTCAAATTTAAAAAAAAAATCTAGAGAATAGGACTAAGAATGTTCTTAAGAACGGTTTGTGAATACAGACACAGTCTTTGGTCTACATTATCCGATAGTTGAGATTTTTCTGTTGAAAAGGATTTTAGAACCGAGAGATATGGGTTTTTAAACATTTTATTATAGGCTAGAAATTATCGTTTAATTGTTACAGTAGTTTAAGGGTTATCTTAATCCCGTTCGAATACACCCTCTTTTCAATCGATACCTGTGGGAAAAGGAGCATTCGTTTTCTTTAAAGTAATTATTCCTCTTCCCTGCCATGTTTTCAATAGCATAAAAACGATTTTTTTCCTTTCCTTAAGATGTCTGCATTTTGTGTACATTTTACTAACATTTTAGGAGGTCTAGGGGGGAAAAAAGGTCATTAGAGTAAAACGTTAATACAGGCTAAAAGCTAACAAGTATAAACCCTATTTTAACACTTAGGCTACTGAGCGCCACTCAAAGACTTTATGCGGACAGTGTAGATCAAGATCAGACTGCACAGAACGTGCAGTCTGATCTTGGATCTACACGGTCCGATAAGGAGATATTTTTTTTTACAAAAAAGAATCTTGAAATTGCAACATTTTGGGTTTTTACAATAGGATTGAGATATTCATGTCACTGATTTGGCAGGTTAAGAGTTAACTCTTTACTAGACGACAAAATACATGTACATGTATTAGACTTGTCTACATGAATATTGAAAAAATAAAGATAAGATCTGGCTCTTTATACGAGACCTATCTCGAAAAGTGTAGAAAAAGCGCAGGAAAAAGAGAATGCTAGGTAATTTTTCTTTTTCCCGCAATGTCTACAAAAACCACCCCGGTCGAAAAACTCGGGAGTTGTTTGGTAAAAAAGGGTTGAGTGTGGTCATAAATTGATTTTTCGAAAAAGTGATAATTTATAGGGTTGGCTGAAATTGACGTCAGGGGCACTGGTCACGTGGGAGTGTCCTTTGACAAAGCACTGAATGACTTCAGCCTGGTGAACAACTAAGTTTCTAGATTTGATTTGACCCGAACACTGATGAAAATGGTATAAAGCTTAACTAAATAAATTGAAAAGAATTAATTCAGCGGTGCACTGGAAAAAGGGGGTTTGTTGCATCTTCGTGATGCGTTATAACAATCATGCCGTTATATATGGATCCATAAAATCCATTTTGCTAAACACGTGACTGATTCTTTGGGTAGAATGGTCCTTGAACGTCGACTGACCTGTTCGATACATTTTGCAGATGCATGAAGCCCCGTTTTCACAGAGCAAAATTTATAAATTTGTTTCTTGTTTATTTCTGCCTTTGTTTCGTTAAGAAATCTAAGAAGAAAATCTAATCGATTCTTTCAAGTGGCGCGCAAGCATATTCTATGACACAAGTTTTTTTTTCTTTTTTAAATCTCTAGAAACCTGATAATTTTTAATCCTTAGGCTGCTAATCGCGATTCTCTGACCTTTTGTGGACAGCGTAGATCAAGATCAGACTGCACAGAACGTGCGGTCTGATCTTGGACCTACACTGTCCGATAAGGAGATACCTTTGAAATAAGAAAGTTCGGGTTTATACTATCGGTTTTGAAAGTTTCATTCCTTTTATTCAGCAGGAGAAGGGTTAATTGTTATTAGAGAAAGCATCAAAACTAAAATGTAGACAGAAACGCATGTAGAAAAAAAAAGAGAAAATTTCCATGCTTTTATGAATAATATTGAGAACTGCTCTGTGGTCGAGCCGCGGACAGAACCACCAATCTCCTGTTCTCAAGTCCTGTACACTACCGACTGAGCTACCGGGGCTCGGCAGAAACAACTTCGAATCTCATCATTTATTTAACAAATGAAATAAGATTTACTCTTACTTCAAATCAGTATTTAGGGACCTGCAGTACACAGTAATCACTCCAGACATTTGAATTCTTTGTTTTTATAACGCTTTCAACATAAAATAAATGAGTTTCTCTCTTGGAAAAGGGGTTTTAATGCATCTTTGCAACAGATTATACGAAGCACGTCGGGACATAACATGCATCCATTTTGCCTTAATCATCAGGTAGAACCGTCCTTTCACACGCAGAGAATTTATCAAGGGCAAAAAGTTTAGACTCGGGTCAACTTGGACTGGGTCATTTCTCTTTGCAGATGCGTAACTCCTTTCCAATCGACAAATTTTAGACTCCTCCAAATTGAGAGCATCTACAGACGACAAATCTGAAAGTATTACAAATGAACTGAAATTCCTTGACAGGCTAGAAAACATTGTGGGAAAAGTAGAAAATGCTGGTTACCAGCATTTTCTACTTTTTCCGCAATGTTTTCCAAAGGCCTCTAACTTAAGAGTCGTTAAAATGCAGGATTATTTGGTAAAGAGTTAAACCACCTTTTCACCGACCATGACTCAAACATTTTCGAACCTCATAATTTATTTAACGAATGAGATAAGATTTACACCTACTGTAAATCAATACCGGGAGCCTGCGATACTCAATAATTTCAGTCCTTTGAAATTTTTTTTCCTATAACTCTCGCAGCATCAAAATTTATATAATTGAGCCATGCTGTGTGATAAGGGGACTTCATGCATCTCCGTAATGCATTGAACCAAGCAAGACAACACATAATTAGGGATCCATAAAATCCATTTCGTCTGATCATTCTTGAACCGACTGAATTATGAGGTAGACTGGTCCTTTGACTTACAGAAATTTGACCGATAGCAAACAGTTTCGGCGCAGGTCAGCCTGTGCCGACTGCTCAGTCTGACCTGCGTCGATACGCTTTGCAGACGAATCAGGTCCCCTTTTCACAGAGCATGGCTGAATTATAATTTTCACCGTTTTTGACGGCTGAATTCTGAAAAAAGATTTTTTTACTGGGCAAGCGGACAGTATAGATGCAAGATCAGACAGCACGTTCTGTTCAGTCACATCTTCATTGTCATTCGCAAAATCCCCTGTTTTCGACTTTGATGCTGAAAAGGTCCGTAAAACGAACAGTTAGGTAGAATGGTCCTTTGACATGCAGAAAATTTACTGAAAGTAGAAAGTCTTGATCAGGTCAACCTGCGCGGACTGGCACGCTGACTCGAATCAATACTTTTTGCAGATGCATTAAACCCCCTTTTCACAGGGCACGGCTTATTTACATTTGAAAAGGGATTTATCCTACTTTCAACAGTACATGTACATACAAATGAGCTATGCTCTGGCAAAAGGGGGCTTAATGCATATACGTGATGCATGATACCAAGCAACTCATCACATAAATATGGATCAATGAAATCCATTTCGTATAACAAGCGACTGATTCATGAGGTACTCTGGTCGTTTGGCATGCAGAAAACTGGCCAATAGCGAAAAGTTTCGGCCCAGGTCAGCCTTCGCGGACTGCGCAGGTTGACATGGGTCGGTACTTTTCGCAGATGCAATAAGCCCCTTTTTCACATAGCATGGTTCAAATCATCAAGAGCTGGACTTGTATTTGCACTCATTTCCCTGGACATACTAACCCCATACACTGCCCACAGAGTTTCCGGGGTATAGCCTTAAATTTACCTTGACAGGAATTACCTGCAGATGTTCTGTCTCTTAGAATAAACCACGCAAGTCAAGGAAGTCATGCAAAATAATGGAAAACACATCTAACCGAGTTTTGATATGTACATATTTATTAACCTTTCATTTCCAAATGGTGCACTGAACATCTTTTGCGGACGGCGTAGATCAAGATAAGACTGCACAAAACGTGCAGTCTGACCAATGATCTACACCAATGATCTACACAGTCTGTAACGTGATGCTAAATAATGACAATCAACGTGCTGTAAGCACTGTAATCGGTCGACACTGAATAATTACAGTGGTTTGAAATCACAAATCAAATGGTAGATGTTTGAACTATGTATGGGACAAAAAATCCTACACCGTTACAAATGAGCCACGTAGGACCACACTTTTTTTAAACTGTCTTTTACAAATTAGTAGTTTAACGATTGATTAAAATATAGGCTGTGTTTGCCAGCCGACAGTAGTAGAGCGTAAAAGATATGTGACAATTCTGATCAGCAATACCCATTATCAAGTTTTAGATATTACTCATCATGAACAGCAGTACCTACCAACCCTTTAAAAGAGTGAAAAAATACATATATTCTTTTCTGTAACTTTGGCAACTTTGATAACTATATTGTAACATATAAAAGCCGTATAAAATATGCCTGCGTTATAACTTTGGAATTGTTTACTTTTGGCTGCTTGTGGGCCTTTCATTTTTCCATTTTTAACAAGACATCGTATTCATCTTGACAAACTGTCCTACCTATTTTTAGTGGGCCAAATCGTCCAGTCCAAACGTCTGCTGGCAAATTTCTCCTACATTATACTTTCAAAGAATGTAGATACCCAGTAGCTCCCTAACTACTATTAGTTACGCTCCACTAAGCATAACTAATAGTAGTTAGGGAGCTACATATACGAAGAGCACTCGTCACAACACGGCCGATCCCGTAACTACGTATAACTATCAACGGATCACTCGAAATTTGCCAAATGATATGGACAGCAGACAACTGCAAGATGTGTTCACATCACCCGATACACTTGATTCGCACTCGTTTCATTCATAAAGTTGCTGCTAATCACTGACCCTATTTCTTATAATTGTGTTGAAAGTAAACTGCTCCAGTTTTTGTTGGCCAGAGATTTTGATGATACTGTAATTATAACATACTTCAATACTAAACAAATTGTAATCTTCTTCGGACGGCGTGGATCAAGATCAGACTGCACAGAACGTGCAGTCAGATCTTTGATCTACACCGTCTGTTACCTGATGTAAACTATGAACAAAATCACCTGCAAGTTGATGTAGAAAATCTACACAGCAGCTAAAAAGTCAAGGAGAAAGGAGATGAATCGTGAAGCATATTTGGCTCTATTTTGGAACAATTCCTAACTTTAATCTAATTCTGAATTAAAAAAAAAAAGTATTCTGATTGGCTGAGACGGTCTGTCTCAGCTAGTCAGATGGCTTGTCTTTCGAATTCAGAATTAGAATCAAATTTAGAACATCTCGTGAAGGTGTGTACAGTATTGGTGGAATTCTAGTGAAATGTTGGATACCTGCACTGTTCTTTCCGTGTAGTTCATTAGTCTCGAGACGTTATTGTAAGGAGAAAACTGGTTCCCGTAACTTTTTACTCTAGTTGTATCAAAGGAAGTAATCAGTGTACGAAATTTTCTAGAGCTATGCATTGGCTCCAATAGTTTGTAGTTATGCAAATTTCGCTGCTCAGATTTTTATTATCTCACCAAACTTCAATTATGACTTAAAACTGAATCAAGTAGGGCCATAGCTGACAAAACATTACTAAAGAAGAAAGAACAATAAATATCTTTAAAAAATATGGCGTAAATTTGCCCCCAAATAGGCAGGGGCTCTTAAGATAAACATGCCTACATTTTTGACCAATCAAAGTTTTTTATTTATTCATTTGTTATCAGTACCTAAAAGTAGGTCAAAAGTACATTCTCGTACGCCGAAAAATGTAAGGAAAAAAAAAACCTTTAGATTGTTCAGGTATATGTATTACTTTAACAAGCTAAGTAGCCTCTTAAGATAGTTTTAGATTCGCATCACACAGACTTGTTGGAATGTCACCTGATCAGTTACACGCGTCGATGACGAGGATTCGTATTCAAATCAGTGACTTCAGATATTAACGGAATTACCGCAATGGATTGCAAAGCGAGCGGCTCGTTATATAAAGGCCTTCTAGCGGCAAAAATGAATAATTAGGGAGTCAAAATGCAAGCAGATTTAAGCCATGGATACCAGTTAAAAGAATGGAAATTATTCCGAGTCTGAAAATGTGTTAGTGTACCTGTAGTCTGTCGAAGTTCAGTCAACGACGGAAAAAATGAATTATTAATCCTTTACTAGACGACAAAACTTTTGCCGTGTCCAAATTGGAAGCAGTTGCAGACGACAATTTCATCATGGTGCAATTTTTCTTTGATAGGGTAGAAAACCTTGAGGGAAAAGGAGAAAATGCTGTTTTTAAAAGGCTTCTTTCCGAGGGTAGTTAAAAGGCGGTATTGTGCGGTAAAGGGTTGAACTAAAATCAAGGCAGGCAATAATTGTTTTAGTTTTAGGATTAATTTTCCTGTCAGCGACTGGAACTTTAAAAGAAAGCACTCTCACATACTCATAATAATGTCTATAGTTTTTGAATGATATGAATTGAATTTGATTACCTAATACTTTTGGCCGCTAGTTGGCCTGAAATGCCCAAAATTGCATCGTTTTACTAAATGTAGCCGTACACCTTTTACGGTTGCAAAGAAATATATATCTAGTTGTATTTATTGGTGCTTTACAAGAAAGTTTGATTTACGGCATATAAACTTAATAGACCCTTTTAAAGCACTTGCAGAATATAAATTAACCCTTACCCTGCTCAGTGAAAGAAATGAATTTTTCAAGCCGATGGTAAAACCCCAAATTTTCCTATTTTAAAGATATTTTTGGAGGAGCGATATCTCCACATCGGACAGTGTAGATTCAAGATCAGACCTCACGTTCTGTGTAGTCTGATCTTGATCTACGTTGTCCGCTAAGGGTCAGTGAGTCCTGCTTAGTAGCTTAAGGGATAAAGGTGGCACAAATAATGGAATGCGCCCGCCTACATTCGCTTGAAAACATTGCAGAGAAACAGGATATAATCCTTGATTACAGCGTTTTTTTTTCGACCATTTATTCAAAAGCGTATTCCCGTAGGGTTAAAACATCTATAGCAAAACAGCGGACAGTTCAGATACAAGATTAGCCAACACGTAGTATATAACGCAGCCTGATCTTGGCCTACAGTGTCGTAAAACAGAAATACGACTAAAATTGTTCTCGACATGCCTTTGGATTAACCCTTAACCTCTTTCACAACCTTCGACTGCTAGAAATTAATGAAATAATGACACAAATAAAGATATTTCAAATAAAGATAGGGTTAAAATATCCGTTGCAAAACAGCGGGCAGTTCAGATGCAAGATTAGCCTACACGTAGTATATAACGCAGCCTGATCTTGACCTAAAGTGTCGGTAAAAAGAAACACTACTAAAATTGTTCTCGGCATCCCTTGAGTTAACCCTTGACCTCTTTCAGAACCTTCGACTGATCAAAATGTAAGAAATAATGACTAAAATAAAGATATTTAAGAAAAAAAAAGTATCAACGAATCAATGCGTTAAAACGGACGAGAATATCTAAATGAAAAGATGACCATTTGTCGCTAGTAAGTTTTCTAGTATTGTAACGATTCAGATGATTAAAGGCGGAAAAAAAAGAGTGACCTACAGAGGGCTGCATCAATAACTGGCACAAAAAGCCGGACACGGGGACGACCTAAGAAGACTTAGCAATTATAACCCATTTTTTTTCCCGTATAGATGAATTCTGAAATCTTATGAGAAGCCTCGTACAAGCCTTTTTCTCAGTAGAGCGCCTTAATTGGAAGAAAATAACCGTAAAAAAAAATACCCTGACTGTTAACTCTTCTTCTCCCGTTCGCGAGCATGGATATATGAGTCATGCTGTGTGAAAAGGGGGATTAATGCATCTGCGAAAAGTATCGACCCAGGTCAGCCTGCGCAGTTCGCGTAGGCTGACCTGGGCCGAAACTTTTCGCTATTAGTCAATTTTCTGTATGTCCAAAAATCAGTGTACCTCATGATTAAGTCAGTTGTTAAAAAAGTGGCTATTATGGCTTCATTATTATGTGATGGCTTAATTAGTGCAATGCATCACAAAGATGCATTAAGCTCCCTTTTGCCAGAGCATGGCTCATATATTTTGCGTTGATTGTAAAGCAAGAACAGCCCGCACATACATTACAGTCTGATATCGCTCTACACTCTCCGTTGATTTTAACAGTTGTTTCGGTCATGTGAACCCAGTCCAATGCCAATACACTTAGCGAACTCTATTCAGATTCGGCAGGAGAAGAGTTTAGGAGCCTGCAGTCGACAATGTTTTGTTGTTACTGCCTGGTCAAGACATGATGTGACGAATGAAGACCTCTTTCAATATTGTCCAGGATTTTTTGGCTCACTGAGCTAGACATGCTCAGGGTCAGCTATTGTGATCGATAGAATGAATGTCCGTTGATCATCGTCCGTCTTGCGTCGTCAGCAGCGATGTCTCGTAAGCCAACTGATTAATTTTGAAGAAACTTTAAACCCCCCCCCCCCCACAAAAAAAAAAAAAAAAAAAAATCCTGTGGTAATACCAATGAAAATTAATCAAGAAAATTTTGGTCATTTGATCAGGAGGGCCGCCATTGCTAAGTCTGTGAACAGCTACGTCTTTGAAAATCTTCTGTAGAACTGGAATTCAGGTGAAAGTAAAACTTGTCATGGATACAAAGATCCCTTCTTAATTAATGTGCCAATGTCAAAGAAACTTGTCAGAAATCGTCATTCGGTAATACCAATGAAAATTCGCTTCCAAAGAATTGGTCAGTTTCACAAAAGTGGTCGCCGTTATGAGGATTAAGGTTTTTATGAACAACCTTTAAAATCTTTCCCTTAAGAACACAAAGTCAGATTTTATTGAAACTTGGCATGATTGATTACTATCGGGATTATTACAAAGTATGTTCAAATGATGAGTACAGGATGTTCTTTGACTTACTTTTTGGTTGGCAAAACTTTGGATTACTAAGTTACTTTGAGTGACTTGTCTAATGAAAATTTCACAGATCTTCTTGATAGAAACCGCATGCATGACCTACGGAGCCGATATTTACTTTAAACATTTTACAATACATATCATGTCTCTAGGGTCACAACAGCCCCACCAGAGGGGTCACGTGTTCAATGAAAAATTTGTTTTGAACGATTCAAATAGATCCTTATATGTAACACCATCTTTTGATTCTTAATTGAAGTTGTCCAAATCCTGTCTTTCTGGTCAAAGACGGCTATGGCCCGGGCATGACATATTTGACATTAAGTTATATCGGGTATAGAAATCACCAGAAAAGTACGATTATAACATTATCAAATTTCGTCTGATTTACATCATTGTGTCCTTAGAGGGTAAAGAAAGCACTTTGGTGTGGATAAAGTTCAGACTGCACAGAACTTGCAGTTTGATCTTGGAGATATACTGTCATACCTTCTTTGAGATAACTGGGCAAATATTTTATCAGTGGCGCTCTGGAAAAAAGGGGGAGGGAGTTAAAGCATCTGATCGGCGCTCTACACATCTTCCTAAAGCAGTATTTCATGTAAGTCTTTACAAAATATGGACCCGTTTTTGCTAAATGCTGAGGTAGAATGGTCCTTTGATATGCAGAAAAAAAGACTGATAGCAAAAGATTTCGGAACATGTCAGCATGTGCGGATTACAGAGATTGACCTGGGTCGATACTTTTTGCAGATGCATTAACCGTTCACCACACAATAACGACTTTTAACGACCGTAAAGAAGAAGCCTTTTGAAAACATTGTGGGAAATGGAGAAAATGCTGGTAACCAGCATTTTCTCCTTTTCCCACAGTGTTTTCTACCCTATAAAAGACAAATTCTATCATTTGAACCAAATTTAAATTGTCGTCTGCAAATGCTTTGAATTTGGACAAATTTACATTTTTTTGTCGTGTCGGGTAAAGAGTTAAACCACCTTTTCACAGAGCATGGCCCATTTCTTTTTTTTTTCAAATTCTATAAAATGGCAGAATTTTTGTGCTGAATGAAATTGTCGATTTGACTTATTATGTGCTTAAAGGCATCATGAATGTGAACTGTTGCCATCAAAAAATAATGAAAATCGAAAAAAAAAAGCACTGGTGATTCGGCATGAAATTTGAAACTAACAAATACATTATACAGTTATGTTAACCCATCATATTAACATTAACAAATCATTTGAGCCATGCTGTGTGAACAGGGGACTTAATGCATCTGCAAAGAGTATAGACCCAGGTCGGCCTGTGCAGTCCGCGCAGGCTGACCAGGGCCGAAACTTTTTGCTATGTGTCAATTTTTTGCATGTCAAAGGACCAATCTACCTCATGACTCAGTTTGTTGTCAGACAAAATGGATTTTATGGATCCAAAGTTATGTGACGACTTGCTTGGCTTAATGCATCACGGAGATGCATTAAGCCCCCTTTTGCCAGAGCATTGCTCATTTCTAAAGAGCTTGTTTGCAGACAAGCCATGAAGGCAAGCTAAGGGTTGTCTCTATTCTGGCGCATTGTTTCAGCTACCATAAGCGATTACAGGAGTTCTTGTGTTCATTTACCTTAAGCAAATACAGGAGCCCTTGCGGTTGGCACAGATCAAGATCAGATCGTACAGAACGTTGGCATGTTTAGTCAAGCTTGTAAGATTTCGTATCAAGTCAGTTTGTTTCAGTTGATAATGGACTACATGTAAGGCTGTTTTCGTGCTAAGAAACATTATTCAATCTTAAAGACTTTGAACTTTTTCACCAGTGGCATCTAATCGATTTTATTCAGCTGCAAATCTGATCAAACTTTAATGATTCCCGTTATAGATTTCCCAACTTTAATCATTTAAACTTGTAAGCTGTAAGCACGACTCGATGTGCTTTTGTGGACAGTATAGATTAAGATCAGACTGTGCAAAACGTGCAGTCTGATCTTAGGTAGAATTCTAATTAACTTTAATGAATTGAACCCTCTTATAGATAGGCCCACTTCAATCCTGAAAACGTCTTGGCTGCAAAGTGCGAATCGATGCGCTTTGCGGAAAATAAATACCAGATCAGACTGCATAGAACGTGAAGTCTGATCTTTGATCTACCCTATCCATTACCGTTGGACGTTTTCCTATGAGAAGAACTTTGAAAATGCAATACTTGGTTATTTCATTAGTAGCTGGATATTTCTATGCAATTCATTTAGCAGTTGATCTATTTACGTGCTGACAAAAATTAAGTAAAAATAGTATTTAAGAAATACATCGGCTCGACGAAGAAATTAATGAAGGGATTTCTGTTTGAAAACTTAAAAAGAAAAGAAACGTTTTCGGAAAAGGAGAAAATGCTGTTTACCAGAGCTTTATTCCTTAAACCTTAATTTGCTTAATGCTAGCCAATAGAAAAAAAAAAAATAAGCAGAAAACAAACAGACAAAAAAAAAATTGCTATTTGAAAGTTATTTTGAGGGAAAAGATCTGCTCTGCGCAGTCTGATCTTGATCTACACTGTCTTCAAAAGGTCCTTAAGTCGCACAGCCTATAGATTAATAGGGTTGTCATGACACGTGATCTATTAGTAAAGGGTTCATCTTTGAACCCTTAAGCTGCTAAGCGAGTCTAGCTGCCCGCTTGCGGACATTGTAGCTGTCCCTGAATAACGAGCTATATCATGCCTTCAGATAATGGCAAGATGTTTGTTTGTTCGGTGTTTCACGCAGTTTTCTGCTTATATCAAGTCTTGGCTCACTTGAGGGTGTGGGTTCGAGCCCCACGGCTGGCCATCTAAAATTACTAATAGTCCTTCGGATGAGACTGATTCTTAAACGTGTTCGGTGTGCATATATAGCACCGTCACACGGGACCTCGGTTTAACGTCTGTCCAAAGTAAAACCATTTGTAGACTACAAATCGTCTATTTCTTAAATTACGGAATTTCTGTGTAATGGTGTTTAATGGAGAATTCGCTATCCAGCATTTTTTTCTTTTTCCACAATGTTTTCAAAGGGTTTCTTCCTTGGGGTCTTTAAAAGACGAGACTGTTTGTAAAAGGTTTAATAAACAACTACGGTGTATAGATGCATGTTTGTCTGCTTTATATAAGTAGCGGAAGTCACCATAAATAGTATTTTGAAAACATAACGTCATGGTTGCGAATGGTTGCCAGGGTCTATTTTCACCACGCCATCCCAAAATAGAATGAAAACGTCGGTTATATGGAATTATAGTAATGTTAAAATAGACAAAGTCTAGAAACGGGCGAAAGAGACTTTTTTTTCTTATATTCTAAGATACCGCATCCTTACAATAACTGATCAGTTCAGGCATGGTTACGTGATAATGCCAAGTAATGTTTTATGGCGGCACTCCTTTTACTCATGAAACATTTAAGTCCCAAATTATCAGGGGTCGCTGGTTGGAATTCCCATCTGGGCTAACTTCTGAGGATTGATGATAGTCATTGTGACAGGATTCGTTCTCCTGTCGCTGTTGATCGTTGTTTTGGTGAATGTTAGCTGGGAAAGCAGCTAGTGGCTTGGGAAGAAATTAGTGCGGAAAATCTGAGTAAAAAAGCACTCCAGGAAAGCATGGATAGATGCACTGGCCGCCGAGACATTAACTGAAATATTATTGAAAGTGTCACTAAACATCAAAGAAGCAAACAAATACCCGTATTTATTAAAGATCTGTGTAAATATGCTATCTCTGATCATTTTCATTTCGCACTGCAGTCCAACCAATTATTGGAAAACGAGCAGTTGCTACAAAAAATTGTGTGTCTTAGGCTGCTAAGCGCGATTCACGGACCTTTTGCGGACAGCGTAGATCAAGATCAGGCTGCACAGAACGTGCAGCCTGATCTTAGATCTACACCGTCCGATAAGGAGATATTTCCCAAACCCCCATAACTTTGAAATACCAACGTTTTGGTTTTTACAACCAAAATTCAAAATACTACAATACCAATTACGAGTACACTGAGAAAAGAATGTTCCCCTATCATATTTATATGCTGTTGTGTGAATAAGTGCTTGCAAATAGGCCTGCAAGTGACCTGCAGAATAAACATGTTTACATATTGAGGAATCGCAAAATAAAATTTGTTCATTTTAGCTTATCAGTACCACGAAGTAGGTCAAGAGCATGCGGATTCAGCTACGTAAAATCAAAGTACTGAAAGTACTGACAGACTAGCGAATTTGATTGATTGGTTGTATGGTGTTTAACACCGTTTTTGACATTATTTCAGTTATGTAGCCGTGGCTAGTGCATATATCCATGCTTTCCTGGAGTTTCTTTTACCAATACTCTGCACAATATTCTTGCTAAGTGGAGACCCAAAACAGTAAAGCGGTGTATTTCCGGCGAGGAAATGTACCGTGTAGATATATTAATACAGACGAGGGACTTGATCAACGGACCACCTGAGGTTTGCCGAAAGGTGATGAAGAAACCAGAACGGACGGGAAACAAGGCAAACCGCGAAAGGGCGAACGCGATCAAGGCAGAACACGAGAAAATGACGTCAAAGAAAGCGTGTCCTTTTGCGTAGTTCATACGTCAGTAAAATATCCATTATAATCTTTTGGATTAAGTCTGACTGTGTTAAATTTTTTGTGTGTTAGATCAATATTCTGGTTGTCTAGGAAGTTGAATTACAGATACAGTCCAACTTCTTCTCCATGTCGGGAAGTTCAAAGTGGCCGAAAAATTGTTCTTCGGGGTTGAAGATCTTACACGTGTAACCTATAGGCGGTCTCTCGCCCGTATAAGTAATTTCTGATTTCTCTAAAAAATCTTAGTTACTTACGATCATCAAGGTCTACGTCGCCAGTCGATTCCAGAGTAAAATTACGAATCTCGATTATTCAATTGTATACGAGAAGCATGGGAATTTTCCCTCTTCTCCACAAGATTTCTTGAGGGGGGGGGGGGGGCGGACGGAAGAAACGTCATTGTTACGTAGAGTAACAGGAGTCCATTCTCACCAATTCATCCCAAATTATCATTAAAACGTCGATAAAGTTTTTCTAAATGCACATCTACGCACCCAATTCCTACAATGATTTCTTCCATTTGGAAAACAAATCCAGTCAATTGAACCATATTTCATTTGTCATCTACAAATGCTTTCAATTTGGACTTAACACAAGTTTTTACCGTCTGGTAAAGAGCTAACAGTCGACGATCTCGAGTCGAA
Source organism: Tridacna gigas (assembly GCA_945859785.2). Classification (NCBI taxonomy): domain Eukaryota; kingdom Metazoa; phylum Mollusca; class Bivalvia; order Cardiida; family Cardiidae; genus Tridacna; species Tridacna gigas. The sequence continues at coordinate 27,165,239 of OX244036.2, read as the reverse complement.
GTTATACAAGGTAAATATCCTAGATAACGATAGAACAGAAAGGAACAGCAAAAATGTTTTCGAGTAAACTACAAAGTTGGTGTTCATTTACACCATACAGTGTTAAAAGAGGACCGTCCTAGAGGAAATAAGCTCTTATGTGAAGGAACAGTAAAAATAACCATAACTTACAACACAAACAACGATATTTTAGTTACACAACTTTGGCAAGAGATCTGTGAAGGTAGTTTATGGTAGGAAATCGGAAACAGTAACGTGAAAATTGCAAGAAAAACCCTTTATCATAAACGGGATGATTTTTTAAATGCCGTTTGGTGCGACCCAAACTTGTGCTATACGCTGTTCTGTTCTGTTGCTCTATCGTTCTCAACAGTACTTTAGCTGTATAACTTGGACAAGAGATCGTCGATTAATTAACCTTTTACCAAACAATCCCTGGTTTTCATGACCCTGGGAAAGAAGGCTTTTGAAAACATTGTTGGAAAAGGAGAAAATGCTGGTAACCAGCATTTTCTCCTTTTCCCACAATGTTTTCTGCTCTATCAGAGAGCTTAAGCTCATTTGTAGTTGAATTTGTCGTTCGCGAATGCTTTGAAATTGGTTTAGTCTAAAGTTTTGTTTTGTGGTAAAAGGTTAAATCTAGATTTTGACCAAGGGAGAAAGTTGATAGTTTAAAAGAAAAGAATCATATAGGGGTGTTACTGGTTACTCTTAGAGGCTAAGTAAAGGCCAACTAGAGGCCAAAAGTAAACAATGGGTTGTTAAGATGCATCTAAATTTAAATCATACCATTTAAAAGTATGGAAATTATTATGAAGATGACAACATACAGTAACAAATTGTCATCTTCACAATAACTTCCATGGTTTTTAAATGGTATTATTATAATTTTATTATAATTTAAATAGAGTAAAAAACATTGTAGGAAAAGAAGAAAATGCTGGTTACAAGCATTCCTCCCTTTCTCCTTTTCCCACAATGTTTTCAGGAGCTTTCATTCTCTTAAGACCTGGTGATTTTTTTTAAAGAAATTTTGTAAAAAAAAAAACGTGCCATTTCCCAGATAGCTCGACCCTAAAAGGAATCATTTAGATTTCATCTGATGCGACGTAAATGTACATTTTGTTAGATACCGTTCTCTTTGTTTTTCCTAATCGTTTTCAACGGTAATTCAGCTGTATAACTCGGGCAAGAGATCGTTGAGGTGGCCTATGACTAAAAATCACAATTAGTCACGTGATGATTCCACGAAACCTTCATATCGTAATCCAAAATGGAATCATTCAAATATCATCACCTAAACTTGTACTATACACTGTCTGGGGTCTGTATTCACCAACCATTCTTGAGAACATTCTTTGTCTAATTCTCAAGAATTTTTCGATTTGAAAGTAACACAACCTCTGATTGGCTAAACCATATGGTTTAGCCATTCAGGAGTTGTGATACTTTCAAATGATTCTTGAGAATAAGACTATGAACGTTCTTAAGAATGGTTGGTGAATACGGACCCTTGTTCTTCCATTTTATCGTTGTCAATGATATTTTTAGCAGAATAACTTTTGCAAGAGATCATCGACTTTTAAAGTAGCTCACTGTTTCAATATCACAATTAATGTGACAATTCGATGGGAACTCTAGATTATAAAAGGAATCATTTATATGTCATCTGACGCGACGTAAACCTCTAACGAGCTTTATCTCGTCATACATTTTGAACTAGTTCGTGTATTATACTGAAACTAATAGAGTGCCAAATAAACCCAACGGACAGTTTATGTCTTTCAAAAAAAGAGCAAAAATAGTTGCATTTTCAAAGTCGCTATTATCCAGAATGTCTCAGAAAGGCGGATGATGTAGATGAAAGATCAGGCTGCACGCTTTGTGTAGTCTAAACTTGATCTACATTGGCCGCAAACGCAACTATAGTTGTGAAAGGTACTGTGACGGTTAAAAAGGGATACAATCAGATTTCGGTTTGCAAGTTTTTGAGACAGTTCTGTTAACCCTTCAGCTGAGCGCGACTCGGGGCGCTTTTGCGGACAGTGTAGATCAAGATCAGACTGAACAAAAAGTGCAGTCTGATCTTTGATCTACACTGTCCGATACGGCATCTTCTCTCCGGTGAAATCAACTTTGAAATCGCAATTTTTGTTTTTTATCTATTGAGTGGAAATTTTCTTTTCATTTATTCAGCAGTTTAAGGGATGAAAATTGTCTACAGACGGAAGTGAATTGTAAACTTTACGTTCTGCTTGCCTATTACCCATTCAATGCCATAGGCGAAATCAGGGGCCTTCGTGAACGGCATTGATCAAGATCAGACTGCACAAAACGTGCAGTCTGATCTTTGATCTTTACCGTACGTTTGTCAAGCCTATAAGACTAAAGCCTCTCTGAGTTCTGTAGATTGTACTTTCAACTGTCGAAAGAGGTTTAGTTCATCTTTTTGGAGCTCAAAGATTTAGATAAAACAGAAAGGAAAGGAACTAGCCATGGTTTCGTTTTTATCTTACAACGACTATACAAGCGGACGGTAAAGATCCAATGACAGACCGTACAATTCTTTTTCAAGATGATTATACAGCAAAATATTTTATCACATAAAACCTCCTCCGGCAGTGTATTATGCCCATCATTTATTTTTGATAATACACTGATGTATTATCGTTTTTTAGGTCCTGGGTCCGTATTCACCAACCATTCTTAAGAACGTTCTTAGTCTTGTTCTCCAAATTTTTCTAAATTTTAAAGTAACGCAACTTCTGAATGGCTAAACCAAAGCGTTACTTTAAAATTTTGAAAATTCTTCAGAATAAGACTAAGAATGTTCTTAAGAATGGTTGGTGAATACGGACCTTGGTTCGAAGGTTCTGATGAGTTTCTAGTCATGAGCGCGTGAAACCGGAGAAACCAGCCACAGCACAAGCCGGAATTTGTACTACTACACCTTTCCGAGGAAAAATGACGTCATTGTTGCTAAGGTGTATACGCGTGGGAAGTTTTTTTATTTTCATGTGTAATATAAACCAAGAAATGCAGCTGAAAGTTTTTTTTCAAAATCAACAAAACTGCGGAAATAGGTGGAGTTATCCCCTCTAGAAACCGTTTCATTATACTTTCGGTGTAAATGTCAAAGAGCTAGCTACTTGTGTATGTACATGTACACATTTGAAACCGAACTACAACTGTAAACATGGATCTGTGAACGGTATAAAGGCACTCGTCACAACTCAGCCGATTCCGTACCTACATCTAACCTCGTCTGTATAAGGGAGGCTTCCATTTTGAACTACCAATCACATGATCTTAAACATGGCGGCGCCCCTGTAGATCGCTTAGCAACGACATGAACAACCACTGTGAAGTTACTCCTTTCTATCGATCTGTCGATGAAAGCTCCTAACGGAATTGATAAACCACGCTAAAAATTGAATGTACAAACATTTTTGCCGACTGAAATACTCTTAGAAAGAGAACGATAGAAAATTTACTCATGCGTTCTTTCTAAAGAGGAGCCTTACAATTTCAATAACGGTAAAGCGGTGTGCTTCCGGAGATGTGCGAAATGTACCGTGTAGGTGCATATCAAGCTACGTGATACAGCCGAAGGATTTGATCGCCGGATCACCCGAGGTATGCCGAATGGGTATAAAAGCTGAAGGTCATGGTGCAGGATACTTATTTATCGGTCATTCGTCTTATGTTATAAATAGAATCTCACATTCGTGTTTATGTATTATCAATTTTATCCAACTCGTTGACTAAAATGTATTTGTACTCTCGCAAAGGCTCGCGTAATACATTTTAGTCAACTCGTCAACTCCCTAGGGGTTAAGATAAAAAAAAAAACATCCCGAGTTTCAATGGTTTGTATTCTATGGTTGGCGATGCAGAAAATAATTCTTTATCAAATGATGCCGTTGTTCAGCGACCCCAAAGAAGAAGGTTTTTGAAAACTTTCAGGTAAAAAGGAGAAAATGCAGGTAACCAACATTATCTCCTTTTCCAATTTTTTTACTGAAAGACAATTTCAGTTATTAAAGCCACATTTGAATTGTCGTCTGCAAATACTTTGAATGAAGACAAGTCTAACATTTTAGCACTTTTTAAGAAGTTAACTCTTTACCACACGACAAACTTTTAGACTCGCCCGAATTTGAAAGCATCCGCAGACGACAAATTAAGTGTGACTGAAATGATGGAATTTTTCTGTGAAAGATAAGAAAACATTGCGGGAAAAGAAGAAAATGCTGGTTACCAGCATTTTCTTCTTTTCCCACGATGTTTTCAAAAGCTTTCTTTCTCAGGAATGTGTGGTAAAGATTTAAAGTGAAAGATAGCAATATCTAGACATTGGGGCGTTGCGCTGTACAGTATTTGAAGCCATTCTGTAAGTACTCGTTAAGGAAGAAATTTTTTATCCGTATTGCTGACCAATGAACGAGTAGTGCAGAATATGGGGCACTGCCGCTGCCTAGTTACGGACGCCGTAATTTTATCGTTGAGCAAAAATTTCGCATTGTTTCATGTTTTCCTAATTGCCCCAGAAAACATGAGTAGCGGAACATGTAAGACACTATTGCTGCCATGCTGCTGACGCACTGTTGCCATCGTCAAGGGGATGTATCCTTTAACCCTTAGGCTGCTAAGCGCGGTTCAAGGACCTTCTGCGGACAGTGGAGATCAAGATCAGACTGCACAGAACGTGCAGTCTGATCTTGGATCTACACTGTCCGATAAGGAGATATTTATCCTCCCAAAAATACCTTAAGAAATGGGAAAATTTGGATATTTACTATCGACTTGAAAGATGTGTACTTTAACCCTTAGGCTGCTAAGCGTGACTCAAGGACCTTTTGCGGAAGTGTAGATCAAGATCAGAATGCACAGCACGTGCAATCAGATCTTGGATCTACACTGTCCGATAAAGAGATATTTATCCTCCCAAAACTACCTTACGAAACGGCAAAATTTGGATATCTACTATCGACTTGAAAGTTGCATTTCACTTATTTAGCAGGATAAGGGTTAACCTTATCAGTGACATATAAAAGTGTGATGCAAAATTTAGAACACTGTTGATGCCTGCTAACAAACGTTCCTAATTCCACCTTTGAATTCCACTTAAGAATCCCTCTATAATTTCATTTTTTGCTTGGAAATGAGTTAATGAGTGCATGCTATAATTCCATCGTTGACTTAGAGCTTTGATCTTTTTTTTTTTGTTATTTTCCTAATTGCTGCAGAAAATATTTCTAGTGCAATATGGAACGCCGTTGCTTGTCTCGTTGTGGGCTCTCTTATTTGAACATCGTTGAGCAAGAATTTTGAATTCAGTCATATTTTCTCTCATGACTAGAGGAAAGACGAGTAGTGCAATATGAAACAGCGTTGCTTGCCTCGCTGCGGGTGCCCTGATTCCATCATTAACCCTTATCCTGCTTAATAAAAGAAATGAAACCTTCAAGCTTATTGTAAAACTCCAAATTTTCCATTTCAAAGGTATTTTCGAGGAGAGAAATCTCCTTATCGGTCAGTGTAGATCCAGGATCAGACTGTACATCCTGTGCAATCTGATCTTGGTCTACGCTGTCCGCAAAAGGTCGTTGAGTCGCGCTTAGCAGTCTTAGGGTTAAGTTAGAATTATGAATTTTGTCATATTTTCGAGGTTTGCTGAAAAATAAAGAGTAATGCAATATTATACCTAACTCTGTTGCTGCTATGCTATTGAAGCCCTGATTCTAAATTGGAGTTAGAATAGTGTAAAGTATGTTCATAGATTGAAGAACTTTGTATGAAGTACCAATAAAAGAAACTCTAGGGTAGCACATCTTCGCAAGCCAAGGTGATGATCACTACGTGGATCTTACCCCAAGGGGTAAGATCCACGTGGTGATCGTCACCTTGGCTTGCGAAGATGAAGGTAGCTGGGATAGGTACAATTATGTCCCTGTGATGTGACGGAAAAATTTATTGTGAAAACTTAGTGAACTCTTTACTAGACGGCAAAACTTTAGACTGGTCAAAATTGAAAGCATCTTCAGACAACCAAATAAATGTGACTCAAATGACTTGATTTTTCTTTGAAAGGTAGAAAACATTGTGAGTGAAAGACAAAATGCTGGATAGCAGCATTTTCTCCTTTTCCCACAATGTTTTCAGAAGTATTCTTTAACAGGGTGGTCAAAACACAGGATTGTTAGATAAAGGTTAAAACTCCAAAGAGGCATACAAACCTCCGGTAAGTACGTAAGGACGAGATTGCTTTCCTTATTTCCTTTGTGTCTACTAATTTCCTTTTTGATATTTGTACGCAATGATTAGTGATTATTCATGCATTAAAATTTGAATATTTTACCTATTTATTGTACAAACGTGACTTTTATGCACTTTGGTAATGACAGCTTTGAAAAAAAAAAAAAAAAAAAAATCCATTGTGGTAAAAGAAACAAATGGTACATGCAATCGCCACAATTGTTTCCACAACATTTTATATAACGTTTAGAAATACATTTTAGTCTATAACAATCAAAACGTGTGTTTTTTTTTTCGTTTCCTTCAGCTTGTATTTCTCCTCTACGTGATTTGTACCAAAGAGTGGTATTTCGAAAAATTACATGTACATTCATATGCAGCTAATGGGCAACGAGAGCTTAATGTAAAACAATAGTTTGGAAATTCTCCAATAGTGCATGAAATATTACTTTATAGTCAGCAGAAAATACACAAATAGTGCAAATCTGGCACGATTTTTGTATTATAAATCCATAGAGCACAAAAAAATAATAGCTTCGATTTTTTCATTCTGGGAAGACGACAGTGTATGTAAAGGCTATTATTCTGGCCACGACTGATTTTCTTTTTAAGATACATCTATTACCGATTTCGGCCAGTTTTTAACCAATTTCATTTATGCTTTATAAAACTATGGACATTTTTGTATCTTCACGCCAAAATGTTGCCCCTGATGGGTGCAAAGTTCCACAGATTACGACGGATAGAAAATGCATCTCATTTTCTGGGGGCCTTTAACCCTTAGGCTGCTTATCGCGACTCACTGACTTTTTGCGGACAACGTAGATCAAGATCAGACTGCACTTAACGTGCAGTCTGATCTTTGATCTACACTGTCCGATAAGGAGATAATTATCTTCCCTCCAAAAATCCCTTTGAAATAGGAAAGTTTTGGGGTTATGCTATCGGCTTGAAATTTTTATTTCTGTTATTCAGCAGGATAAAGGTTAAAGAAATATCTATTGTCTTTTCCGGTTTTAAAGGAAGACGAATCCTCTTCTTTTTCTTTTGCACCATATATATTGCTTATTTATCTATGTTTACACAGTATACTATACATTGCTAATTTATATGTGTTTACACAAATGACTAAATTATGAGCCATTCTACACTCTATCAAGTTTTAACAGCGTTTAAGTATCGACCTAAGTCAGCCTGCGCAGTTCGCTTTTTGCTTTTGGACAATTTTCTGCATGTTAAAGGACCAGTGTGCATCATGATTCAGTGGGTTGTTATACCTAACGGATTTTAGGAATGTATAATACAGTGATGACTTGGTTGGTATTATGCATAAAGGAAGTGGGTTAAGCCCCCTTTTGCCTGAACATGGCTCAATATTACATATACTGTAAGCAGCTCAGACAGCTTATTAAAACACTGTAGGAATGACAAGCAAGTATCTCTTTCCCAACAATGCTTGAAGTCAACTGGGAGAAGAAAAAAAAAAAAAGAAACCTTACACTCCAGTATTCCTCTTTTCTATCATGTATATGTACAACTTCTCACATGATCTGCAAATAGGCCCCAACAGCCCGCCATAGATTATATTTCAAGATCATAACTTTTGCTTCCAATTAGAAAAGAGCTATACTCTACCTAAAAGGGGCTTAATGCATCTCCGTGATGCAATATACCCAGCAAGCCATTACATAATCATGGATCCATAAAATCCATTTGTTGAACAATTGACTGAAACTGAAGGTAGAATGTTCCTTTGACATGCAGAAAATTTACCAAAGCGAACAGTTTCGACCCAGGCCAGCCTGCGCAGGCTGACCTGTGTCGATTCTTTTTTTGAAGATGCATTAAGGTCCCTTTTCACAGAGCATAGCTCATATTGATTTATCTTTAATTCATCTCTCATGATGCAGAGTCTATCCAAATATTTATTCACATAGATAAAACAAAACGTTCTTAAAGATTTAATGATAAAATAAAACTTGCACTGAAAACAAAATATAACCAGCTTATATGCATACTTTGTTCGTTTTTGCTGGAAAGCAAGCTTCTAAGTGCTGTAATATTAATTAATACAGGAATGTAGTTTCGTTTAACATTTTCGATTTCATGCTTCTACTTCTTTAAGTAAGAAGACTTGAGAAAACATTGTGCGGAAAGGAGAACATGCTGGTTACCAGCAAAGTTTTCGACTCTTTCAAGAACAAATCCCGTCCTTTGAGCCATAATTGATTTTTCGTCTGCAAATACTTTTGCTGTGGATAAGCCTAAAATAGGTTAAGTTAGGGGCAGAAGGATATCCCTCTATGATTTCACACTTGTACCATTGCCAGTTTAGAAAAGGTTGAAGTAATTCCACAAGATGTAATCTTCAGTGAGTGGTCAATTTTTTTAAGACTGTCTATATGCTAAAATCCCGTTCCTAATTTCTGTTTTATTTTTCTTTTGCACGAAATCTATTATCTAAAGATTCGATTGGAGGGGGGGGGGGGTTTATGTACTTTAGAAGGACAGTAGGTCTGTGAAATGACATCTGTTTGTGGAATTACATTACATTCCTTCCTCTATTTCATGAAAGAACCCAAGGTTGGCAATTTTCAAGGGGTGTTATCTAGGTTTCCAGCATCCGAACAAAGCTTTAAACAAAATATATTTCTCTGTAGAGTAAGTCAATATGTGGTAGACTATCTATTTAAATAACACATACACGCATGTCTTTTTTAAATAGGAAAATAAGTTTCTGTGGTATTTCCTTAATGGGGTATGTAGCATTTTGATTTTTTTTTTTTATTAGTTTTTGAAACACCTGTTTTGGTGTAACAAGGTCAATAACCCCCCGTTGATTATTCGGGAACGTATTCAAAAAGGCACAATAACGCTATAATATTATCTGGTCTGACAAAAAAGACGGAGTTTTCGATTAAAAACGATATTTTGTAGCAGATCGAGTTATCACTATTTTACAAGAATTTTATGAAGGATTTTTTGCACAGGATTACAAAAAAAAAAAAAAATGATGTAACAAGTCCTTGAAAAGAAAAACTGTATAATTTTATTGTGGTCTTCTACAAATTTATCATTTCGCGTGAACATATTTGGATACTTCATCATTTGATATGGCTAATTCATAACATCACAGGATTTTTTTTTTTTGTAATAGGCCAACTCGTACTTGGCCATATGGTACCAGAACAATTCGTATGGACAGCTGTAACCCAGAACGATTCGTATCTCGGACAATTTGTATTGGTACCCAGAACAACTCGCATCTTGGCAATTCGGACCGGGACAATTGGTACATACGAGCAATTAGGCAATTCATACCGGGACAATCGATGCTATGGACAATTCGTTTCTTGGACAGTTCGTACCGGAAAATTGGTACCCAGGACAACTCGTATCTTGGCCAATCACAGTGGAACAATTGGTACCCAGGACAACTCGTATCTGCAACAATTTGTACCAAGGACAACTCGCATCTTGGAAAATGGGTACCCAGGATAACTCGTATCTCACCCTCGTTAACCCAGGTGTGAAGTATTACCATTCATCACCCCTGGGACATTCAATTGCGAAACCGTCGTTTCTATGAATATTCATAAGATTGCTAATTACACCCAGTAGCCACTCGAATTGTCGATAACACAACGATACTCTCTAGAAGTTGAGGATAATCACATTTCTTCCGTTACTGTGAATAAACCGGGTAAAACCCACAGCATTATCAACGAATATGGCGACCGCCGGTGGACCTTCCTTCTGTGGCATTTGCCTTACGACAGTTCATGGCAGACATTACAACTCCTTGTTTACACAGGCAAATATTCAGAAATACAGCGTGCTGTTGCAGTCCTTAGGGTATGTAGCGGGGGGTGGGGGGGGGGGTCTGCTATATATGCGCGAATAAACTGAACAAACTGAATAAACTGAAACAAGCGATTTGATTGGTTGTAGACGAGGTAAAAGTAGAAATGATGGCATATTGTTGATAAAAACAGATTAAATTTTCTCACTGAAAAACTGAGATTACCAATCAAAATGCCTCATGAATAATTCATTAAAACTAGAAAACATACGCGAGATAACCCAGGGGCGATGGATGAAGTTTACGGAATACATCGGAACTGGGTCAACGAGGATGCTCGTATCTTTGACAATTCACACCGGGCAATTGGTACCCAGGACAGATAGTATCTGGAACAATTTTTACCCAGGACAACTCGTATCTTGGCCAATTCATAGCGGACAATTGGTAGCCAGGGCAACTCGTATCTTGGATAATTCGCACTGGGACAATTGGTTCCCAGGACAACTTGTGTCTTGGACAACTCGTACCGGGACAGTTGGTACCGAGGACAACTCGTATCTTGGACAATAAATACTGGGACAATCCGTACTTAGGACAACTCTTATCTTGGGCACTGCGTACCGGCAAAATTGTTAAACAGGACAACTTGTTTCTTGAGCAATTCGCGCCGGTACAATTGGAACCCAGATTAATTTGTCTTCAACAATTCGTTACAGAAAAATCGGTACCCAGGACAATCATAGATAATACGCACCGGGACAATTGGTATCAAGGACAACTGATGTCTTGGACAATTCGTGGTACCTGGGACAATTTTTGTCCAGAACAACACATACTGGGCACAACTGTTACCTAAGATAATTAGTACCTAGGTCAACTCGTTTCTTGGACAATACACATCGGCACAATTGGTACCAAGGTTAACTTGGGTCTTCAACAATTTGTTACAGGAAAATCGGTACCCAGGACAACTCGTATCTTTGTCAATTCGAACCGGGACAATTGGTACCCAGGACAACTCGTATCTTGGAAAATTCGTACCTAGACAACTGGTACACAAAACAGCTCATACCAAGGACAACTGGTACCTTGGACAATTGGTACCCAGGACAACCGAAGTCCTAGAAACAGTTTTTTTTTTTTTTCAGAATGTTTTAAAGAAGTAAAAACCTACATTTTTACAAACTCTGACCTTTACGTGTTCCTTGACTTTTAATGGGTGCATACTTTAAATAGATTACGTGAGAAATATAACCTAAAAATATTGTAAGTGCATTCTGACCCACAAATTAATTCCATTTCCTTTCATCTTAACCTTTACCAAACGACAAAATTTCAAACAAGTCCAAATTGAAAGCATGTGCAGTCAACAAATAAACTGTTGCTCAAACAGAAGAACTGGTTTTTGAATGGAGAAAGTATTGTGGGAAAAGAGTAAAATTCTAGTTACCAACATTTTCTCCTTTTCCCACTTTTTTCCCCAAACGCCTCCTTCTTTGTAAGTCAGTAAAGGACGTGATTGTTGGTAAAGGGTTAAATGAATTTCCGCACTCTCTGCACTTGCATTTTTACCTACAGATTTACTGCCTTCACTCTGGTTTACAAATACTCTAAATGCCCTTTGACCCAAAGATAATTGTCGGTTTCCTTCATGTTTAACGTCGTTTTCAGGATTTTATATGCATTCTGCCAGGGACCGTGTTCACCGATCAATCTAGATTTCATTGGAATTCGAATTCTCAGGCTGACCTGGGTCGATACTTTTCACAGATGCATTAAGCCCCCTTTTCACAGAGGATGACTCATGTATGCGTATATCTACATTGCTGTCATCTGGTAATAAGATTCCAGCGTCAGGGGAACATTAAGTTTCTGTTACGTACGGTGTAAATCAAGATCATACTGCAAAGAACATGTCCATTAATCGATCTAGTATGTCGGATGTTTTGTCGGTTTTTCAGACCAAAAGCGTTTAATTAGAGTAACATATGAGCCATGCTCTGTAAAAAGGGGGCGTAATGCATCTGTGACAAGTTTCGACCCAGGTCAGCCTGCACAGTCTGCGCAGGCTGACCTGAGCCGAAACTTTTCGCTATTGGTCAATTTTCTTCTGCATGTCAAAGGACCAGTCTACCTGGTGATGCAGTCACTTTTCAGATGTAATGACTTTTATGCATCCCTAAATATGTGATGTCTTACTTGCTATGATGCATCACGGAGATGCATTAAGCCCCCTTTTGCCAGAGCATGGCTCCTATTTTTTTGTTTTGCCAACCTGAATCGTTTGTTTTTAAGGTTGACACTTAAAACGAAATAATTATAATAAAGAAAAAATCTGTCATAAGAAAGGACTATCTTTCGAACGTATTAGGCCTTGATCCCAGAATAACTCTAGAAAAATCGAACATTGTTACTCCTATATATGTACGCTCTGTGGGGTCTGATCTTGATCTACACCGTCCCGGAACATTTTTTTTTTTTCGTTCGATCGTAGCGGTTACAGCGTTTAAGGCGAATGAACCCCAGGACGAATGATTATTAGGTTTCCGTACAGCGCCATGTAATCAAATGGCAACAAATCTGGCAACTTAACTCTTTTCCAAAGTACAAAAATTTACACTTGTCGGTATTAAAGCATATGCAGACGACAAATTAAGAATGGCTGGAAATAACAGGAGCTATCTTTGAAAGTGACGCAAACATTTTGGGAAAAGGAGAAATTGCTGGTGACCAGAATATTCTCCTTTTTCGACAATGTTTTGAAAACTGTTCTTGTTTGTGGCCGTAAAAACATGAAAAATTATTTGGTAAAGGGTTAATTAGTCGATAGTACAGAAGTAATTTCATAATAACTTCGCCGAAAAGAACCGAAATTAAACCTGAGGCACCTAATCAAGCGGTGAATTTTCCCCTGATACTGGATACAATGTGAATGAATATATGAATAAAGCAGAACCTCTGTAATTCGAGAGTCCATAAAATTACAGTATGTCTGTATCTAGAACAAAGCTCTGTAATTCGAGAAATTATATCTTCATATATGCAGGTAAAACCTCTGTTATTCGCGAGTTCTAATTTCCTAATATGTGTAGTCAGACCGTTATTATTCGAGAGACTAAATGTAACTACAGTAAAACCTCGATATTTCCAGTCTCTAAAATTCGAGAACCCCGCATTATTCGAGGAATTTCCATAGTCCCGGCAAAAACTCCACTATATTGCACCAAAAGCAGATCGGTTATTTCGAGTCTAGATAATCTGAAAATTCGAACACGTATGTTGGTCCCTGTCATCATTTTGCTTCTTTAAATTGATTGTTAATTCGAACACAATACTTTCTCACCTGTCGAGTAATTGTTTTCACACCTTTTCTGCTCAAAGGATTTGGCGAGTCGGCCCGTGTACGGTGTGGTGCAAGTTTTACAATCCATGACAATTACTACTACTGTACGTTCTTCTGTGTAAAATAAAGTAGAGAGTTAATGTTCATATGTGTAAAGTAAAACCTCTGTTTTGTGAGAGACTGTAATATTCATATGTGTAAGGTGAAACCGCTATTTTCCGAGACAGTATATGTTCATACACATGTGTTAAATAAAGCTCAGTTTTTAGGGTTCATATGTACATATTTACAATAAAACCTCTGTTTTTCGAGAGGCTATATGGCTATGTGTTGATATACGTACATTTGTAAAATAAAAGATCTGTTTTTCCCGAGGTTATATATTCATATACATGTACATGTGTTGAGTAAAACCTCTGTTTTAGAGAGAATGTGTGTTTATATTTGTAAGAGTAAAACCTCTGTTATGTGAAGACCATATATGGTTATAAACATGTGAGAAGTAAAACCTTTGTTTTTAGAGGTGCCATTTCTTCATATCGTACATCTGTAAAGTAAAACCCCTGTTTTCGAGAGACTTCATGTTCACATGTGTAAAGTAAAAATCTGTTTTTGAGAGTAAATATGACAATATGTGCAAAGTAAAAATCTGCGATAGGATATTATGTTCATATGTGTATAGGAAAAATACGTTTTCGATAGAATATATGTTCATATGTGTATCGTAAACACCTATGTTTTCCAGAGGCTATGATATTCAAATATGTTAAATAAAACCTCTGTTTTTCGAAATGTTATATGTTTATTCGTGTAAAGTAAAACTTCTGTTTATCGAGAGACTGTATATTCATAGACATGTGTAAATTAAGAACGTTGTTTTTCGAGAAAATATATTTTCATATCTGTAAAGTAAAACTTCTGTAATTGGAGAGGCTATATGTTCCTATGTGTAAAGTAAAACGCCTGTTATTCGAGAGGCTATATGTCCATAAACATGTATGTATACAGTAATATCGTTTTTGTGGCATTTGTCGAAGACAATGCCAATATGAGTTCAATACGGCATTTTGAAAATCATGTATCGTATTTTGTGCAAAACCGAAGGAAGTAAACCCAATTAAACTCAATATTTCTAGGACAAATAAGTGTTTCGATTGGACTCAGATATGAAGATGAAAATGGCGTATTAAAATAAATTGGGTTAGGCCTTCCATCATGGAAATACATGTACTTTTTTTTTTTTTTTTTTTGAAAATAGCTTGAATCGCTATGGCCTGCTATTTGTGTAATGATACACACAATCTTTGTTTCCCGACCACTCGTGCTTGATCGTTACAAACTAGTTCGTTCCTGTGCTTATTCGTCCCTGGGCTTGTTCGCAAGGACTTGTTCGTCCCACAAAATTGCACGCTACTCTGTTTTTTCTTTTTCTCTCTTTTCTTCTAATGTTTATACGCTGTAGCATATCGTTTGCTTGGTTTCTTGTAATATATCTATATTCTATATTGGCTCATGGGATATTTTGAAAAACATGTTCTACAATTGTCATGTTACATTTGTCAACTTCATGCGTTCTTGTGCATGTGTGAATATTTAAAGTATGTTTAGACCAGTCCTTGTAGGTAACTTTTCTTTATTCCTATAGTGGTAAATATATTTTTTGAACTCTAAGAACAGACTATCCAACTGAAGATTTTGTTTATACGTGCCCAAAAGCAAAGTTCGACTATCAATATGCAAAGTGTTGTCGAAAATACTTATCACTGTTGCAACAGTATTAATAAAAAACTTGGTGTGTTCACAGTCATGGAATAAATGTAGAATGGTTTCTTCATGTCATTTACAAGATGTACATAAATTAGTATCTATCAATTTCAGCTTAAAGAGCAGAGAATTTGTTGGACTAATTCTGTGGATTATTCTTGTCTGAAACCATTGTGTATAAGTGTCTTTTGTACATCTAAAATATTTCAATGAACTTGTTTCCAATCGATATTTACATTTTTATATAACGAGGCCCATTTAACTCTGCTTGAAGGTATTTCATCATTGTGTATCAAGGTATTATAGCATATTTATTTATGTCAGTTCTAGTTAGTGTATGAAAGAAATAGCAGCTAATAAAAGGATTTTAATATCTTTTTAAAGAGTCTTCTTTAATCGAAATTTGATGTTTTAAAAGGAAAGTTTTCGCTGAAGATATTATACAATATAAGTTTAGAAAGTTCGCCTTGTTTTTAGTCAGTTTTTTAATATCTCTCCAACTTTTAAAGCTTCCATCTCCGTTTAACACGTCTTTTATATATCTTATACCACAGTCATATAGTACTTTGCTATATATGTTTAGAGTCTACCATAATATTCTTATTAAAAACCAGAGGCATGTTGACTATATCCGACAGCTGTGTAAAATTAGATTTTATTTTCATCATTCCAAAATTAAATAATTTGTGTGTGTCAATTATAATATTTATGAACTTACAGCAATCACTTTTACCACAAACAACTAGTTTTTTTTATCCATTTTATTTTCATACTTCCGTTATAACTATTTATATCTATCATTTTCAGACATCCGTCTATGTAATTCTTTGTGAATACAGTTTGTTTAATTTTAGCAGTACTGTCCCATACGAATTTACAAAGTGTGTCGTTTAATCGTTTCATAAATTCATTCGTTGGTGACGGTAAACTGATAAATAGGTGTGTAAGTATAGGTAATAAAAGGCTTTTGACTACAGTTATTTTTCCAATGGGTGTTAATTTTCTTCTTTTCCAATAAGCAATACTGTTATTAATGCTTTTGAATTTATGTTCAAAATTAAGTCTTATCATTTTGTCTAGATTAACATGCTTCCAGGAGTTTAAACAGTTTTAACTGTGTTTCTCCCCATGATAATTTCCATTTTGTCTTGATAGATCTTTTACTATATTTCATACTGCCAATCAATATTAGTTTTGTTTTGTTGAAATTAACTTTCAAGCCAGACATGTGTGAAAATTTCTCAAGTAATTCTAGATTACTTTTGATTGATTTTTCTGAACCGTCTAAAAAAAAGTGTTGTGTCATCAGCAAATTGTGATATGATGTATTCTTCTTTTTTTATTTTTATTCCTGTTATATTTTTATCGTATTTTAATTTAATATTGAGAATTTCAGTACTCAGGATGAAAATATAAGCTTGTCGACACCCCCTTCTGACTTTGAAGTAATCTGATCGGAAACCATTTATTTGTACGCATACTTCAGTATTGTGCAGAAATAATTCAATCCATTCTCTGAACATCGCACCGAAATTAAAATATTTTAGTACCTTCTCAATAAAATTTAATGAAAGGGAATCAAAAGCCTTTTCAAAGTCTATTAACATTTAAAGTCAAGGTACTCGATGTTCTTCACAATGTTGCATGATATCATAGACTAGTCTTGTGTTTTCCCCAATAAACCTGTCCCTTAAAAACCCAGTTTGGTCGCCTGATATGATATGACCCAAAACATACTTAATTCTGTTGGCAATACTACCCGAAGCAAGCCTATATAAAACATTTAAAAGTGTGATAGGTCTCCAGTTTTTTAGAAATTTTTTAGGTCTATTATCTTTTGGTATGCAAGTCATAGTACCCAATTTAACATTCTGTGAAAAGGATTTAGAAATGAATGCGTGATTTAATGCTCTGACAACAAGTGGCCAATCTTATTACAGAACACTTTATAGAAATTGGTAGTAAAACCATTTCCTCCCGGGCTGATATCGTTTTTCATGTTTTTAAACGTATCCGTTACTTCATTATATTGTAATAATCCTTTAATTCCCTCCTTTTGTTTTTCATCTAACTTATATGTAGTACAATTTTTTTTAAGTCTTCCTCTAAATTGATGTCAGTAATATTGATTAATTCAGTATATAAAGTTTCATAATAATGTTTTGCTTCTTTAATGATTTCCTTTTGTTCAAAAATATGACTGCCATCTTCTGTTTCTATAAAAGGAATAGTTTTTGATGCAATATGCTGTTTTTCCAAATTACAGAAATATTTAGTCACTTTTTCTCCATTGTCAATCCAGTTTGCTCTAGACCTAATAAAGAAGCCATTTAGCTTTTCTTTTCGCATGTTTTCTAATTCTGCTTGTAATGAACATAACCTATCTCTATTCATTTCGTTTGTCTCTAAAAAGGAAATTTCATTTTCAATACGTTTTTCTCTCAGACATTTTGCTTTCGATTTATAACTTGCAAATGAAATAGTTTCTCCGCGTATTTCCATTAACAATGTTTCCAAAAAAAAGTTGATCGTCTATTATAAATTGTAACTCTGACCGATCAATATTGATGATATTTTCTCTATTATAGACTGGTAAACAATATTGCAATATCAATCCGTTTATTTTTTAATTAATACAATTAACATATTCTATATCATTTAATAGTGAATTATTGAATTTCCAGTGTCCTCTTCCATGTTCTTGATTAGAAAACTTGAGCTAAAGAACAGCGATAGAGTGATCTGAATTACAGCTTATATCTATATCACAATTTCTGAGGAAAGGAATTAAGGTGTTACCATCCTAGTGTTTCTAGTGCAACATGGAATAAAATTTCTTATTAGTTGACGAATAAGGATTTATACTGATATAATATTTTTTAACATTTCTAACCGACCAGAAATTCATTTGTTGTCTATCTTGAAATTATTTGATGATATTTTTGCTAGTTTTCTGAAAAGGGAGGTAATTATTATCTCTCTTTGTATTGAGAATAGAGTGGCTTTAGATTTATAAATGATAATTCTAAGAAGGAAAAAATGGAAAAAGTGGCTCGGTCAAAGTATTACAATAATACTCACTTTTAATCATAGCACATTTTTTAGGATAATATTATGATGGAAATAGCTGTATTTCATTAGAATGGTCCTACCTTAAGTTATTTGTCATTAAAAAGAAGTCTAATCTCGCTCTTTGTAAAGATGAGAAACGTTTCCATGTGTAATTCCTTGTCTTCCCATATAGATGTCTGAATGGGTCCACAAGTCCTCTATCATTCAATATCTTTACTAAAATTTTCCTCGAATTATTGTTATGATAAGAATCTTTGTAGTTTTCATAGTCAATCCTACTATCGAGAACAAGATTAAAGTCACCACATACAATGATATTATCCGACTTTTCAAATGAATCAATTTGACTAAAAACATTTTTGAAAAATTCCGGATTATCAGTATTTGATGCATATATATTTGTGAGGATTATCTGTGTGTCGCTGTATGGTATATTAAGAGCAATAAATTACCCATTAGTTTCTTTTTTGCATGCCGAAACTTTAATTGCACGCTACTCTATTGGACTGAGCATGAATATATAGTAGGTTGACTTTCAAGCGTCTATTTTGAAACTATTTCTACGTTTTTGTTTTCATATTATTTATTCCACACAATGACTCCCTTGACAAATGCCACACCAGTGCTTTCAACACTTTGATTTTGTTAAAGGCTTCTGCAGTTCTTGAGAATACATGTAAAATTACATGTATACAGTAAGATCTATGTACGTAATCTATGTCTCGTAATTCGAGAGACTCTGTGTTTCTATGTATATTTAAACCGTTGTGCTTTGAGAGATTCTACGTTGATGTAATTATAAAGTAAGACATCGGTAATCATTTAGGAACTATACGAAAACTCCTGTTATTCGAAATGCAAAGCACATTCAATATTTTTGTTCCTTTTCTGTGCAGTTGCTCCTTTTGCTACAATAGTTTGAAAAATGGTACACGAGGAAATAAGTCGTCAGTATTATACTCGGGCGTCAAATTTAGGACTCAGCAAAGGACAGTTATGTTCGATCGTTAGAAATCAACATATTTGTTGCATAATTTGCACTAATGGAGTGTTGATCTCTACTAAATTTGGTCTAGGCAGTCGCTGATGTCGTTTTTAAACCTTCTTTCACTGACAATGTCATCTACAATAACACCTGTTGATGGATCAGGGCAAGATCAGACTGCACAGAACATGCAGTCTGATCTATGATCTACACCATCCCCTACCTGGTGCTAAGATATGACCCAAATCATCTTTCGTTTGAGGAGGAAATCTTTAAGATCTTGAATAAAAGTTGGATTAGTAAGTTTGCAGTGAAAGTGTTGATTTGTTTATTTGATGAATTGTGTTTGACGCCGTTTTCAACGTTATTTCAGATATATAGTGGCGGCCAGCGTACCTATTCATGCTTTCCTTGTGTTTCTTTTACCAGTACTTCGCACAAAGTCCTACCCAGGCCACTGACTGCTTTCTCAGATAACGATTGTCGTTACAATGATCAGCGGCGAGGGAGGATTAAACCCTGTCACAATGACTATTACCAATCCTTGGAAAGAAATTGCCCGAGCTGCAGATTCGAACCAGCGACCTCCCCTCCTCCCCTTGGTTTCAGGTCCTGCACGCTACCGATGCGCTACGAATAGAGTTAAAGTACTGGAAAATTTTAAATGACTTTCCCAACAAGAAAGCAGACCGAAGCACTGGAAATCCAAATAAGCGGACAGTGTAGATCCAAGATCACGTTTTGTGCAGCCTGATCTTAATCTACACTGTCCGCAAAAGGCTGTGTTATCTTGAGCTACATTGTGTACAGAAAACCACTATAGTTTTGCGACGCGCGGTTTAGAGGGTAAATGTATATTTGATAAGTTTGGGTAACTGGAGGATAATAAAACCGCTTCTCTTGTACACCTTTTACTTTTCGGACTTGTATCGTCTATCAATATTCAACTCTTAACCCCACAACCGAATTTTAGACTGCTCCAAGTTAAAAGCACTTACAGACGACAAACTAAATGTTGCTGAACTCTTAAGCTGCTAAGCGCGTCTCACTGCCCCATTTGCGGACAGTGTAGATCAAGATCAGACTGCACTGAACGTGCAGTCTGATCTTTGATCTACAGTGTTCGATGTGGAATTTTCTTTCCCGAGAAATCCACTTTGAAATCGTAATATTTGTTTTCTTTCTATTTAGTGGAAATCTTCGTTTCATTTATTTAGCAGCTTAAGCGTAAACTGGTGGAATTTATCTTTGATAAGGAAGAAAAGATTGTGGAAAAGGAGAAAATGATGGTTACCAGCATTTTCTCCTTTTCCCACAATGTTTTCAAAAGCCTTTTCTGAAAACTCGGGCTTGTGTGCTGAAGGGTTAAGTGACACGTGTCTATCAAAACGTTATCTATTAATATCTAAGTTACAACTGACAGATATCGAATATGTTGCTCTACATTTCTGTGGTAATTTCGAAATGATTTGTTCTGTCTGTATTCGATAATTCAACCTAAACCAGCGATTTCTCTTTGTAAATCCCTCAAACAACTGTGTAAAGTGCAGAAATTACAGTCTGATTCTTCTTTATGAGTAAGATGGCCTTTCTTTCATCATCATCATCATCATCATCATGGTCGTCGTCGTCATCATCATCAAAAACAACAACAAACAATGTGACCAAATATATACGTAGATCTACTTTTTGACGTCACTGCTGTCGAAGGCTTTGAGATGGTGTAGCAGAAACAAAAATATAGAAAAATGCTCAAAATTTGAAAAACGACGTGTTATGCTCTTTTGAATGTATCGTAAATAAAACTTTTCCCACAGCGTTTCGATACAGTTATAAATTTTTTTACATCATCACTGGAATTCAGTGTTGCTTCTGTGTGTAGCTTATTGCTGTAAATTAAGAAAATAGTCGGTATTGTAACGCTAGAAATGAAAGATGGCCAAAGCATGCCTCTAGCGTATTGGATTACGTTTTTACAGAATCCTTTTTCCACCCCGTTTGATCTGACTTAAGTGAAACACAACACTGCGGTAATTAACGCGTCGTTTTCTTCTCTAGAAACACTGCTACGTACGCTGTTAACCTTTTAACCGCATAATCCCGTGTTTCAAGGAACCTAATTAGAAGGTCTTTTGAAAACATTGCGGGAAAATGAGAAAAGGCTGTTACTATTTAGTTACCAGTTACCTCTCCTGCTAAATAAGTAAAATGAAACTTTAAAACCGATAGTAAAAACCCAAAATTTTGCTATTTCAAAGGTATTTTGGGGGGGGGGGAAAGATAACTCCTTATCGGGCAGTGTAATTCCAAGATCAGACTGCACAGAACGTGCAGTCTGATCTTGATCTATACTGTCCACAAAAGGTCCGCTTGAGTCGCGCTTAGCAGCCTAAGAGTTACAGAATCTTTTGCCATCATATCTTGTATAACTTAGCCTCAGCAAAACACGAAACTACGCTTATGATCATATGGTCATTTCTAGAAAATGATTGCGCCATGCTCTGTGAAAAGGGGACTCAATGTATCTGCGAACAGTATCGACCCAGGTCAGCCTTCGAAGTCCGCGCAGGCTGACCTGGGCCCAAAGTTTGTGCTATTGGTCAATTTTCTTCCTGTCAAAGGACCAGTCTACCTCATGATTTAGTTGGTTGTTAAAAGAAAAAAAAAAAAAAAAAAATGGCAATTATGGATCCATACTTATGTGATTGCTTGCTTGGTATCATGCATCACGGAGATCCGTTAAGCCCCTTTTCCATAGAGCGTGACTCATTATACATGCGAGATTTCATCTTCTCCGGTTTTTCAATCCCCGGGAGGATTGTTAAATATCGCTTGTTGTATATGCTTTCCTGTTATGACAGTGGAAACTTTTAACTGTAAAAGGTAACTTTGTTATTTCAGCCGTATAATAGACAATGTGAGGAAATAAGCAGTCGCTTTTAACAAGAAATTGATTCTTTTCCAGCGACTGAAAAAAGACAGGCAACCCTTTTACCACAAAACCCCGAGTTTTGACAACCTTCAGAAAATAGGGACAAGTCTATTTTTTCTTTCGTTTGGGAAGCAGGTCAACTTTCCGTTCCTTTATTATTGATCCTTGGCGTCACGTGGGTCCGTAAGCTACCGTAAGTTTAGAACTGGAGTTTCCAGCTCGGAAGCTCAGTTGGTAACGTACCAACTAAGAGGTCACTGGTTCAAATCCCCATTTCTGTTTTAATTTTCTCCCAGGATTGATAGTCTTTACGACAGGATTCAGGATTCCTCTCGCACCGCTAAATATCGTTTGGGAAAGCAGCCGATTGCTTGGAAAGAATGTACATGGTGATGGTAGAAGAAACAGCGGGAAAAATAGATAAGTGCAGTGGTCACCACGATATAACTGAAATAATTTTGAAAACGGGGTTTATCAAAAAACGACGTGTACAACTATTGTGCTGAACAGTTGCTGTAGACTCTTTGGGAAGAACCTTGTGCGACATATGCGGGTTTTTTTTTTTTTTTTTTCCTTTTCTTTGAGTGAGAAAATTTATATATGAGCCATGCTCTGTGAAAAGTGGACTTAATGCATCTGCGAAAAATATCGACCCAGGTCAGCCTGCGCAGTCCGCGCAGGCTGACCTGGGCCGAAACTTTTCGCTATTTGTCAATTTTCTGTATGCCAAAGGACCAGTCCACCCCATGATCTAGACTTGTTCGACAAAATGGATTTTTATGGATCCATAATAACATGACGACTTGCCTGTTATCATCCATCACTGAGATGCATTAAGCCCCCTTTTGCCAGAGTGTGGCTCACATAACTATTCCATCTCTTTGCTAGACGACGAAATATTAGACCCGGTCTGATTGAAAGTACAGTAGTTTGCATACGATAAATTAAATGCAACTTAAATGATTGGATTTGTCTTTGGGAAGATAGGAAAATTGGTAGGGAAAAAAATGCTTGTTGAGTTTTGCCATCGACGTTTTTTCAGATATCCCCTATAACAGGGTTTTAAGAGGGGTCGTTTGGTTACACTCTTTTCAGACTATCCCGTGTTATAACGAGCTTTTTGGACAAAGCTTTTGAAAACACGGTGGGAAAAGACGAAAATGATGGTAACTGACATTTTGTCCTTTTCCCACTGTGTTTTCGACCCTTTCAAAGTCAGGTGCTATCATTTGAGTCGTATTTAATACGTGTATGTCGCTTGCAAATGCTCTCAACTTAACCCTTTAAACGCCGTGGGTGAAAGTAGGTTTTTTTTTTTTTGCGGACAGCATAGATCAAGATCAGGCTGCACAGAACGTGCAGTTTGATCTTGGATCTACACCGTCAGCTAGTTTAGTCGAGCCAGTATGATAGAAATCTATATGAGTTTAAGTGTGTTATATTTCAGTCATCGGAGAAGGCTTAGTGTATATATGAGCCGTGCTCTATGAAAAAGGGTGCTTAATGCATCTGCGAAAAGTGTCGATTCAGGTCAGCCTGCGCAATCCTTGGCCGAAACTTTTCGCTTGTGGCCAATTTTCTGTATGTCAAAGGACCAGTCTACCAAATAACCAACTTGGTTCTTTAAAAAGTGACTATAATGGATCCGTAATTATGTGATGGCTTGATTGGTACAATGCATTACAGAGATGTATTAAGCCCCCTTTTGCCAGAGTGACTCATATTATGTATTTGGCCCTGAAAGAGTTAAAAAGTCTTACATATTGTGGTATAGAGTTAACACTTCACCACACAATCCCGAGTTTTAACGACCCTTAGAAAGACAACTTTTGAAATAATAGTGGAAGAAGGAGAAAATGCTGGCTACCAGCGTTTTCTCCTTTTCTCACAATGTTTTCCACCCTGCAAAAGACAAGTCACATCATTTGAATAAAATTAACTTTGTGGTCTGCAAATGCTTTCAATTTGGATAAGACAAGAATTTTGTCGTTTGGTAAGGAGTTAAGGGTATGGAAGACTAGGTAGGGAAGGTAACGAACTAACTGCGGAGAAAATTTTCTCCGATACTTTTCGTGACCGAGTATTGAGTAGAACGGACGCACATAGGTAATGCTGTGGCGCATAATTACGTTAGTCGCTTACTGGGAGAGCAGAAATATACAGGAAAATTCGATTTCCACCGACTTAAAAGGAACTTTCGTAATTTCCCTGGAAAGTGGGGAAATTTCTACAAGGAAAATGTATATTTAAATGGGTCGAAAGCTAATTCTAGCTTTCAAAATAGACTGGACGTTTGGATTATCAAATTTACACAGATTTACTGAAATTGGTGTTTTTGTTCATTTTTTTATTTTTTCTTTTACCGAGAGAACTGTCTAAAATATACGCCACATGGACTACCATTCGAGATAAGTTTTATTATATTTGGATTCTGGATTCTGCAATGCTAACTTCGACAGGAGAGAAAAACATTTTACTTTATGTAGAAAATTTAAGTAGACCCAGGCTAACACAGTGTTAGGGGCAACATGAATAAAACTATGTTATCTTCTAAAATCTGGTCACTTTGACTGTATAGAATTGTCAGAAAGTGGACGTAGAATAAGGTCAAACTGTGATTATTTGCTTGTAAAAAGATGGCGACTTTAGAAGGAACATACTCGGCGGTGGGAGGTTCGAACGTGTCCAATGTAAGCGGTACATTCCAGGAGAATCCGACCCATCTTGAAGAGTTTGGCGGATATTATCATTCCGACTATGAAACAGTGAAAAACGTTCTACAGAGATACGTGGTACCTGTTATAATATTGACGGGATTTGTAGGTAATACTATTTGTTTTATAGTGTTTATTGCCTCTTCTTTGAAGAAAATATCTACCAGCGCCTATCTTGCCGCCCTGGCTTTTTCCGACACTGGTTTTCTGTTTTGTTTGGGTATCGGCTGGCTGGAGGCACTCGGGATTCGATTCTTTCACAAGGAAGGAGTTTGCCAAACCACAGTATATGCCGCATTTGTATTCAGTTTCACGTCAATCTGGTTTGTCAATGCGTTTACAATGGAAATGTACATAGCAGTATTCCATCCACAAAAGGGACCCAAACTTTGCACCCCACGCAATGCACGTAAAGTGGTTTGCCTGATATCTGTGATTGCAGGTTTGTTGTACATCTATGCCTTTTGGCTGGCCAAACTTGTTCAAACCCCGCTGTCGGGCCAAAAAATCTGCCAGATGGTGCAGGAGGACAAGAAGATAGCCATTGTGTTGTCAATCACGGACACAATACTAACGCTCATAGTGCCTTTCACGATGATAATATTCATGATCTCGAGACTGTTTGTTCACATATCAAAGTTTTACAGGGCGGAATTAGAGAGCATGGCGAACTCGGTTGCCAGCGAAAATCACGCAGATGCTTCAGAAACGAGGTCCAACGGTGCCATTCCGACGGCGAACAGTTCGGCAGTCCGACAAGCCAATGAGTATCACTCTAAACTGACAAGGATGCTTGTTGTCACTGTGGTGGTATTTCTGGTTTTAAACCTTCCAAGCCACGCGATCAAAGTCCAGTTTTTATTCCGATCGATGTTATCTGACAGTATACAGTTTACAGAGACTGAGGGACTCATTCAGGTTATATTCCAAGTGCTGTATTATGCCAACTTCTCTGTGAACTTCATCTTGTACAGCGTCTGCGGGAAAAGTTTTCGAAGCGCCCTCATGCGGGTCTCCATGTCCCTATGTTACTATCAGTGTAAAAATATGGTGGACTGTAGGGGGCATCTCAAACGGCTCACAGCGAAGACGAAGATGACGAGGGAGTCAGGGGACCACAACCAAAATATAAATGATCAACAACATTCTCGGCTGGTTGACATTCATCTGAACGAGATCCGCTTTTCACAACTTCCGTCAATGGGGAGTCAGTTCGTTTGCCAGTCGCCGCCATGTCTTCTGCAGTTTGAATCGGAGCACCTTATCGAACATCAGTGACTATTTACAGAGCTGTCAAATTCAATAATCAAAGGCTAAAATGATTTTAACTTTCCCTATATTTTATGTTGTAGAAACTCATTAGAGTTGCTTTTACCATTTACCAAACAATCACGTGTTTTAACGACCCTGAGGAAGAAGGCTTTTGAAAACATTTTTTGAAAAGGAGAACATGCTTCTTGGTTACCAGCATTGTCTCCTTTTCCTATAATATTTCCTACCCTTTCAAAACAAAAACCCATCATTTAACCCTTATTCTGCTTAACTCTTTACCACACAATCCCGACTTTTAACGACCCTGAGAGAGAAGCCCTTTGAAAACATAGTGGGAAAAGGAGAAAATGCTGGTAATCAGCGTTTTCTCCTTTTCCCACAATGTTTTATACCTTTCCCAAAACAAATTTCAAATTTTCAGTCACATTTATTTTGTCGTCTGCAAATGCTTTCAATTTGGACTAGTCTGAAATTTTGCTGTGTGGTAAAGAGTAAACAACTTAAATGAAACTTTCGAACCGATTATAAAAACCCAAAATGTTGGTATTTCAAAGTTAAAGGAGTTCGGGAAATATCTCCTTATCGGGCAGTGTAGATCCAAGATCAGACTGCACGTTCTGTGCAGTCTGATCTTGATCTACACTGTCCGCAAAAGGTCAGTGATTCGCGCTAAGCAGCCTAAAGGTTAAGCCGTTTTTTTTATTTTGTCGTCTGCAAAAGTTTCCAATATGAGCAAGTCCAAAATTTTGTCGTCTGTTATAGTCAAAGTCGCCTCATATTCTCCAGGCCAAATACGGCGATATTACTCTGCTAGTGCATTGATTACAGACAACAGACGGCTGGGGGATCTGGCATTACAAACGAAATGTTTTAACCTCATGCCCCCAATTCTTTTCCAGATGACAAATGCGTACACTTATCCAAACTGTACGCATAAGAAGGCGACAAAAATGTGACTCGTATAAATGGATTTGTCATTGAAAGAGGGGGAAGCATTGTAGAAATAAGAGAGAATGCTGGTTAGCAGCATTTTCCCTTTCCCCCTCAAATTTCAAATGCCTCCTTTTCTAATGCCGTAGGGTCCAGCGTGGCTCTGTGGTAAAATGTAAGACTCGTAACCTGGAGCCACACCGAAAGCATGAAATTATGTTGAAAGCGACTTAACAAACCGTTCAATCAATCAGTCAATCCAGATGTCGTCGTTTTATATCGCGAATGTTTGGTAAACGGTTAAACATATACAAATGCAATTACACTCTGTGACAGCTGAACTTAGCTGCATATTTCAATGTATGTATTAACGTATCAATCCTTCGATAAGACGATACTAATGGGTACCCAAATACGTTCTTATAAAGCATCGCAGATATATGTTTTGGAATAAGAAGACTGGCGCTTAATCTAGATCTATTACAATTAAAGCTAATTAAAAGAACTTTCTCGAAGAAATGCTGGAGTAATTAAGCAGTGATATTTTGTCGATGCTACTTAAACGTGGAGGTAAGACCGGTGTTTAAAGTCTAATTGGACAATTAAGGGAAGCCTAGCAATTGATGCTATTTTTAGATCCTTAAAGAAGACGAAATAAGGAACGCTTTCCAGGGCCCGTATACACCGACCATTCTTAACCCTTAACCTGCTAAATAAGTGAAATAAAACTTTCAAGCCGATAGGAAAAGGCCGAATTTTGCTATTTCAAAGATAGTTTTGGGGGAAAAATATCTCATTATCGGACAGTGTAGATCCAAGATCAGACTGCACGTTCTGTGCAGTCTGATCTTGATCTATACTGTACGCAAATTTTCATTGAGTCGCGCTTAGCAGCCTAAGGGTTAAGGGCATTCTTATTCTCAAGAATTTTCTAAGTTTGACAGTAACTGAAGTTCTGATTAGCTAAACAAAATTATTTAGTCAATCAGATTTTGGGTTACTTTCTAAATCTAGACGACGAATGAAACTAAGAATGGTTCGTGAATACGGGCTTAGGTCGACGTACGATTTTTTGCTTTGCCTTGACAACACTTTTGTGCGCCAAAAACAATATCATGGAGTTAGTTATTTGGTCAATAAGAAAGGCCCAAGTCCGTAACCACTCACCATTCTATATTGCACTCCTTGTGTAGTCCCACATTAAGAAAGTAATACAATTTCTGACTGGCTAAACCAAATGGTTTAGTTAAACCAAATGGTTTAGTGAATCAGAAACTGTGTTACTTCGGACTTTAGAAAGAAAATTCTCAATAAGTAATCGTTAGAAGGTCGCGCGGTTTCGTGATTTGCGAAACCAGTCGGTGGAGCAAACCAGGGATTTCGTTACTTTGAAAGTAAGGAAATTCCTGAGAGTAACAATTAGAATTTTATTTCAAAATGGTTGGTAAATAAGGTCCCTGGATATTGTAATTGTTGTGTTTTTTTTTTATCGATGCCGCACTAAACAAGCATTTTTTCTAATTCTATATCCGTTGACACGCAATCTTATATATATTGGCTAAAACAGAATGTGTCAGTCAGTAAGATGTGTAGGCTTGTAATTTAAATTTTACGTCTAATGTTTTGTGAATACAGCCGCAGAGTAATTCACAAATTGACAAATAATTTATATCAAAGAACAGAATGTACGTTGTTCTATGTTGTCTGATCTTGATCTTTACTTTCGGCAAAGGCGTCTTTGGTATTCATTCTTTACAAGACGACAAACTTTCAGAATCGGCTATATTGAGAGTATTTGCAGATAACAAATAAAGTCTGGCTGAAGGAATGTGATTTACCTTTGAAAGGGTATAGAAACATTTGTGGAAAAGAAGAGAAAAATGCGTGTTTTCAGTATTTTGTCTTTTTTCCACAATATTTTCAAGTTTCTTCCTAAGTGCTGTTGAAATACGGGATTGTTTGGTAAAGAGTTAAGTTATAGAAAATTTCGTAACATAGTAATTACTTTTCTTTTTTTTTTTCCTGCATGTCATGGAAGTTATTTATGTAACTTTTTCTTTTTAAAATTGAGCCATTCCCTGTGACAATGGGGCTAAATGCATCTGCAAAAAGTATCGACCCAGGCCAGCCTGCGCAGTCCGCGCAGGCTGGCCTGGGCCGATACTTTTTGCTATTGGTCAATTTTCTGCATGTCAAAGGACCAGTTTACCTCATGATTCAGTCGGTTGTTCGACAAAGTGGATTTTATGGATCCCCAATTACTAGTATGTGATGTCTTGCTTGGTAAAATGCATCACGGAGATGTATTAAGCCCCCTTTTGCTAGAACATGTCTCATATTATATATATTCAAATGGGTCAAATTATTCCTCATGCTTGATATCACTCTTTCAGTCTGAATAAGTTTGTCGTTCGACCTTTTACATAGCCTGGGTTCCAGCCTGATCATATTTTCCTTTTATATATTCGGACGTTACTTTGTCAAAAATGAGGGCGTCATTTTTGACAAAAATTACTTCCGAATATTAAAAAAAAGGGAAAAAAATGACGGACTGGAATCCAGGCTGCCTTTTACAAAACAATCCTGACAAAGTCCTTTTTTTCAAATTTTCGGAAAAGGAATAAATGCTGGTAAACAGCTTTTAATCCTTTTCCAACAATGTTTTCAACCGAATCCAGGGTAGATCGAAGTGCATGCAGACTGTACGCTCTGGGTCCTTGTTCATCAGTCATTCTGCATTACATTTTAGTCTTATTCTAGATTTAGAAAGTGATGCAACGGTTAAGCCAATCAGAAATTGCGTTACTTCCAAATTGAGAAAGTTATGGAGAATTACACTAAAAATGGTTAGTGAATACAGGCCCTGGTGTCACACCAGTAACTTCTTGGTACATTCAAATAGAGTGAAAATCACGCTCTGCTGTTTTTTTCCCTGAAGACGAGGAAGTTTTGTGGATTATTTTTATGAAAAGTATGTCCAAAGCCCTTCATAAAATTGTAGAGAAATAAGGTAGGCTTATAATCTTTTTGCAGTTTTTACCCCAACACAACTACTGTAGGAATTATAGGGTAAAAAGAGACCCTGACTACTTGACAATGTGTTTTAATTTAGTCACAGATACTAAAATGTTCCCAAAGAAAGAGCAAAAATTACACTTGCTTTCTCAGGAAATGATCAAATCAACATCATGAAGATCACAAACACATTTAAGACCTGTCCTTTCATCTTTTTCGGATAAAACAGTGCAGCAGAAGTGCTTGGTATGGTCCTACGTGGCTCATCGATAGAGTGTTGGATTCGTACCTGGGAGCCCCGGGTTCGAGCCTCACTGGAAGCACTAGGTTTTTTCCTTGAGAAAGACACTTCAGAGCCCTAGCCTAGTACTGTTGAAACCCAGGACATACACGAATAAGCGAGCTGTTCTCCGTAATATGTCTGAAATAATGTTGAAAGCGGCATACAACTCCATTCAATCGATCAAATTCTGAAGTGGGATTACTTTTGATTATTACGACCCGGAAACATTCCTAACTGGTGTTACATGTTCTATGCTGTCCGATCTTGATCTTCGCCGCCCGAAAAAACAGATCCCTTGGGTCTCAATCGGCAGTGAAGTAATAAAGTCGGAGTTCTACACAGACATTTTATATGATACAATTCGTTCTATATAATGAAGTTAACCCAGTTTTCTGTCGAATTCATCTTGATGGCTAGATTTATCACTGTAAATATATTTCAACCCTTAACTCTCTCCTGCACAATGCCGCCTTTTAACGACCCTGGGATAGAAGCCTTTTTGAAAACATTGTGGGAAAAGGAGAAAATGTTGGTAACCAGCATTTTCTCCCTTTCCCACAATGTTTTCTGTCCTATCAAAGAAAAACTGCACCATTTGAGCCACATTGAATTTGCCTTCTGCAAATTCTTTCAATTTGGACAAGGCTAAAATTTGTCGTCTGGTTAAGGGTTAAGCTGCTATATAAATGGAGCGAAAATTTCCAAAGAATCTTAAAACCCAAATAGATTTTAAAGTCGATTTCACGAGGAAAAATCCCGTATCGGAGTGTAGATCCAAGATCAAACTGCACGTTTGATCTTGATCTACACAGTCCGCAAAAGGTCTGTGGGCCGCGCTTAGCAGCCTAAGGCTTAATCAAGTTTATGTACTTGTAATAGGTGTATGCGATCTCAACTTTTTTAAAAAAATAAGCTAAAGATGTAGATTTAATGATGAGACTGCGCCTACCTGCAGTCTGATCTTTTTCTACACACTCTGCAAAATGCCCTTTTTTATCATGAATGTATGAATAAAAGATTAATATTCTATTACCGAACAATCCTGAGTCTTAACGACCCTGAGAGAGAGGGCTTCTGAAAACATTGCCGGAAAAGGAGGAAATGCTTGTGACCAGCATATTCTTCTCTTCTCGCAGTGTTTTCTACTCTTTCAGGAACATATTCCATTATTTTAGCCACATTTAATTTGTTATCTGGCTTTGATAAGTTAAAATGTGTTCGTGTAGTTAACGCTGAGGCTGCTAAGCGCGACTCACTGACCTTTTGCGGACAGTGTAGATCAAGATCAGACTGCACAGAACGTGCAGTCTGATCTTTGATCTACACTGTCCGACATGGTATTTCCTTTCCGGTGAAATCAACTCTGAAATCGCAATATTTGAGGTTTTTTCTATTGAGTGGAAATTTTCGTTTCATTTATTTAGCAGCGTAACCCTTTACCGCACAATGACGCCTTTTAACGACCCTGGGAAAGAAGCCTTTAGAAAATATTGTAGGAAAAGGAGAAAATGCTGATAACCAGCATTTTCTCCGTTTCCCACAATGTTTTCTACAAGAAGAAAAATTACACCATTTGAGCCATGCTTTCAATTTGGACAGGGCTAAAATTTTGTCGTCTGGTAAAGAGCGAAGGGAGTTAAACGACCCTGAAGAAACTTCCGGAAACATTGTTGGAAAGTCTGATCTTGGATCCATACTGTCTGTTGTTTAGTCAGTCCTCCAGAATAAAGTGAAATCTTTCCGTATTTCAGTGGGTGTATATTTAACTATCGAAAGAGGCTGGGTCTATATATGAGCCATGTTCTGTGAAAAGGGGGCTAAATGCATCCCCGCGATGCATTATACGGAGCAAGTTATCACAGTATTATAGATCTGTAGTATCCGTTTTCTATAACAGTCCATTGAATCAGGAGGAACATTGGTCCTTGGACATACAGAAAATTGACCAATAGCGAAAAGTGTCGGCCCAGGTCAGCCTGCGCGGACTGCGCAGGCTGACCTGGGCCGATACTTTTCGCAGATGCATTAAGCCCCCTTTTCACGGAGCATGGTTCATATAGAGGATACATGCTCTGTGAAAAGGTGGCTTAATGCAGTTTGCAAAAAAAAAAGAAGGAAAAAAAAAAAAAAAAAAAGGAACGACCCAGGTCAGCCTGCGCACACTGCACAGGCTGACCTGGCCCGAAACCTCTTTGCTTTTGGTAAATTTTCTGCATGTCCAAGGACCATTCTGTCTCATGATTCAGTTGGTTGCTGGACGATATGGATTTTATGGATCTGTAATACTGTGACGACTTACTTGGTGTCGTGCACCACGGAGACGCATCAAGTCCCCTTTTCCCAGAGCATGGGTATATATTTAGTGCAGAAGGAGTTCAATCTATACCAAATGGCAAAACTTTAAGGCTTGAACAAATGAAAAGCAATTGCAGACGACGAATTAAATGTGACTCAAATGATGGAAAATGTCTTTCTTTGAAAGGGTAGAAAACATCGTGGGAAAAAGGAGAAAATGCTGGTAACGAGCATTTTCTCCTTTTTCCACAATGTTTTGAAAGCCTTTTTTTTCCATGGTCGTTAAAACACGGAATTGTTTGGTAAAGTATTAAAAAGCAAAAAAAAAAAAGGGGGGGGGGAGAGACAATAAGATGGTTAGAGCCATCTTTTATCATTGTTAGGAGGGCACAAATTATAGAATACATGTAGTTGCAATTACGGATTTTTATTTTGTACTTTGTCATTTTTCTCTCTCTCGTTTTTTCCCTCTCTGATTATGAATAATTACGCAGTGCCTCTACTCTTTTTTTTTAATTCCATTCCACAGATGATAATGACATAATGGTCTTTCAAGTTATGGTTCAATTAAAGCTAAGTTTAGATCTGGGTCTCTGAGTTTTAACCTTTTTTTCGTGTCGTGTTACTACTGCGTCTTATTAGAGAGAGACAGAGAAACAGTGAGACAGAGAAAGAAAGAGGGTGAGAGAAGGAGAGAAAGAGACAGGCGGACGGACGGAGAAGAGATAGATATTAGTACGATTCCTCAATACAATCCTACAATTTGCTGATATAAAAACTGGTTTTAGATTGACAATAAATTATTCACAGACTTAATAAACTGAAACCGAACCTCTAGGTTTTTTTTTTCAGGAGAATGTATTCAACACTTTCACTCCAGTTGGCAACTTGGATATTATTTTTGTGAACGGCGTTGATCGAGATCAGACTGCACGTTTCGAGATCAGACCGCACACAACGTGCAGTCTGATCATGACCTGCATTGCCAGAAACCTGATGCTAAATTCTGACCAAAGAATCTTACGTATTTGCACAGGAAATCTACCTTTCAACGTGGAGAATTGTGTGAATATATTTATTCGGCATAGTAAGAGTTTTTAAGTGCGCATTTCTGAAGTATTATGGGTTTTGTATTCGATAATAAGACGACGTGCAAAATTAAATACAAAAATAACTTTTTGACCCTTTGCCACACAATCCCGAATTTAAATGACCTTGAGTGGAAAGCCTTTTGAAAACATTTTCGGAAGAGTAAAAATTAGCGGTAACAAGCAGTTAACCTTTTCAAGCAAAGCTTTCCGCCCTTTCTCAGACAAACTTTGCCCATTTGAACCACATTTAATTTGTCGTCTGCAAATGCTATGAATTGGACGAGTCTGAAATTCTGTCGTCTGGTAAAGTGTTAAGGATAAAATCATGATGAGCTCAGCTGGGACGAAAAGTGCAACTCCAATAGATGAACTTGGGTATACTTGCACGTTCGAACGGCATCGTTAAACATTTTTTGTATTGATAGTGTTTGTTCAAAGTTTAAGCATTTTTCTCACACTTCAATTGCTCTTGCCTACCCATTATTACTTGGCTACCGGCGTGTCTGAAGAAAGTTTTTCTGCATTCAACAGATCAAGGACCTGGGTCCTTATTCACCAAGCAGTCTTATGAACGTTCTTAGTCCTGTTCTCCAAGATTTTCTAGATTGGAAAGTAACACAACTTCTGATTGGCTCAACCAAATGGTTTAGCCAATCAGAGTTGTGTAACTTTCAAACTTTGAAAGTACTGAGAGCATATTAACTAATACTATAAAACCATAATGGAAGCTGAAACAAAACTTCATCGGATTTGGAATATCCTTTTCCCCATTGAAAGATATGATTTCATGTATTGTTTTAATGAGTTATTTTACCTCGCGGGAAGATATCTTCGTTGACAGTGATGAGTCCTCAACTTCCGGTATTTCAAATATTGAAAAATCTTGAAAATTGGAGAATGGTTTGTGAGTATTTGAACTGGAGAGATTCCTTTCGTGAAAAATTAGTCATTAATCTGAGGGCAACAAATTCGCGGAAAGTCCTTTTCTATCAATATTTACAGCATCTTATAAACCAAGAATCTAAGCCAGACAAGAACTGTGTAACTTTGTCAATAAAGAAAATTTTGATTGGCCTAAATTCCTAGACAAAGACTGATGTTTGGAATTGTGAATACGGAACTCTTATATAGATCCGGGCAAAACCCAAACTATGTAGATAACTTATTATATTTTTTGTACATGACTTGTATATACATGTATGCAGAACAAAATATGATAATTTGATATATCTGTACGAATCGATTTGCTACCATTTTCGGAGAAAACTGTTCCCAGTTAATCAACACTAGTAAAGGGCGATAATTGAGAGTATAGATTTTCATATTACTATACTTTATCCTTGCCTTTTACCGGTTTATATAATGTAGCATCGAAACTTCGTTGTCATCTAATCCATTTGCGGTAGACGAATTTGAGACTCTTCCAAATTAACAGTATTTGGAGACGACAAATTCGAAACCGGTATGAATAAACTGAGGTTCTTTGGCCGTATGGAAAACCTTGTGGGGAAAAGGAGAAAATGCTGGTTACCAGCATTTTCTACTTTTCGCACAATGTTTTCAAAAAGCATCTTCTTTAGAGTCAGTATGAATAATGCATTTTTCTTATCTTTTAAACTACTATTTATGAACTGACTGAAAATTTTCCAGCCGAAAATGAAAAAAAAAAACATATTTTTCTTTTGCAACTCTCGTCAAATCGGACCGTGTGTAGTCTGGTCTTGGATCGACACTTTCCGCAGAAGCACACTGAAGTGCGCTCAGAAGCAAATGTTAAAGGTTAAAACTGATAGGGTAGGCAATTTGTCATTGATTTAGGAGGGAGTGATAATTATCAGCGTCATAGCAAGGCGAAAACATCACTGTCTGCAGTTTAGACGTTTTTAGGCTCGTCCCTTGCTTGCTTGCTTGTTTGCTTGCTTGATTTCTTGCTTGTTTGCTTGCTTGCTACCTACCTACCTACCTACCTACCTAGTCGTTCTGTTTCATTTCGTAATTTAGGGACGGGGGTGTTGCAGGAGGTTCCACAAGTGTGAATCGGAATCCGGGTGGGGGGGGGGACGGGGGCGGGGTAGAAGTCACTCTTGATGGTTTATGAGACTCACACAGAAGGAAACATTGTTTTCCTTACCTCTAAAAATTACATCTACTTTCCTTATATAGAAAGAAGCCTTGAAAGATTTGTTGTTACACGACGTTGGTTGATTGATGGATAGATGGATGGATGGATGGATGGATCGGTCGGCCGGTCGGTCGGTCGGTCGGTCGGTCCGTCCGTCCGTCCGTCCGTTCGTTCGTTCGTTCATTTTTTTTGAATAATTGATATATTGACAACATTTAGTTTGTCAGAAGTAAATAACATGTAAAGTACAGGTGAAACAGACATCATTATTACGTTAGACAGAATTCTAGAATTTTCTATATATATTAATACGCTCTGGGGAATTCATATTGATGTTTTATCCTTAGGGTTAAAATGCTGAATAAAGAGAATGGACTCTCTCATTCAGGATACCAAACTAATAAAACAATTGCAACCTGTGTTTTTTTCAAGATCAGACTGCACGTTCTCTGCAGCCTGATCTTGATCTACTATTTCTGCAAATAAAGCCTAAATTTGACTTGTTTCGTATAAACGTAAAGTTAAGCTAGGACTTCGCTCAAAGGGTTAATGGACGAGACTATAGAATTTCAAATTACAAAGGAATATGCTTATGAATTTGAAATTGCTTGCATTCTTTTTAGATGGAGATGGAGAGACATATAAAATCGTAATTTAGGGTTGGATTTCACACACAACTTCAAAATTTTGTACTAGCACTTAATTTCAAGGCAAACCCATATAACTTGCTGAAACGTTTTGTCTTAGCCAAGCAAATGACTGTTGTTAGAATAAGAATCTGTCAGCGAATAATAGAGCTTGATCGGCCCCTTGTTCACCAACTGTTCTTGAAAAAATTCCTAGTCCTAGTCTCAAAAATTTGCTAAATTCTAAAGTAACTCTATTTCTGATTGGCTGAACCTAATTGCTTAGCTAACAGAAACTGAGTTACTTTCTAAATAAAGAAGTAAGCTAAGAATGCTTTTGGAATGTTTTGCTAATAACGAACCGTAGTCTCGGAATTTAGTAGTAAATCTTTATTTAGATTAGTTAGTGAAATCATTCCCAGGTGTACAACAATCTGATCGTTTTCTCATTTCTTTAATTCACTGTTCATGGATAGTTCATGTTCACTATTTGGTACGCTAGTACCCTGCATCTATATATAGCAACAGCCAGGCTACTAGACGCTTGAGTACTATTACACTATAATTATGTTTATAATTTCATTAATTGTAAAAAAAAGGGGGTGGACCAGTGAAATGTCAAAATCGCCATCACGACGGACAAGACTGGCACAAAAACTGACTTACCAACCAAGTCACGTGATTTTATGTCTATGGATATGGACAAAAAAGAAATTGAGTCATACTCCTTGAAAAGGGGACATAATGCATCTGCAAAAAATATCGACCCATGTCAGCCTGCGCAGTTGGCACAGTCTGATCTGGGTCAAAATCATTTGCTTTTGGTAAATTTTCCGCATGTCCAAGGACCATTCTACCTCATTAATCAGCCGGTTATTAGACACAATGAATTTTAAGGATCCATAATTATGTGATGACTTGCTTCGTATAATGAATCACGGTGATGTATTAACCTGTAGGCTGCAAAGGGCGACTCACTGACCTTTTGATGACAG
Organism: Tridacna gigas; assembly: GCA_945859785.2. NCBI lineage: Eukaryota > Metazoa > Mollusca > Bivalvia > Cardiida > Cardiidae > Tridacna > Tridacna gigas. Next base: position 27,127,737 of record OX244036.2, on the reverse strand, counting down.
TGTAGATCAAGATCAAGAACATGCAGTCTGATCTTGGATCTACACTGTCCGATAAGGGGATATTTTTCTCAGAAAAAATAAGTTAGAAATAACATTATTCAGGTTTTTACTATCGGCTTGAAAGTTTGATTTAACCCTTTACCACACAATCCCGACTTTTAACGACCCTGAGAAAGAAGCCTTTTGAAAACATTGTGGGAAAAGGAGAAAATGCTGGTAACCAGCATTTTCTCCTTTTCCCACAATGTTTTCTAACCTTTCAGAAACAAATGCAATCATTTTAGCCTCATTTAATTTGTCGTCTGCAAATGCTTTCAATTTGGACCAGCCCCAAATATTGTCGTTTGGTAACGAGTTAACTTACATGTACTTAGCAGGACAAGAGTTAAGCACGACTCAGTTGTTCTCACAATGCCTAGCCTTTGGTTGCACAATATAAGTTGTCATTGCGTGCTTACACAAGCACGGATCAGTTCGCATGGGTGCTGTACTTAAGAAATGACGAGCCTGGATCCACTTGCAACGGTATTTTGCGTATGTCGTCTGTTTTCGAATCGTTGAAGTGCGGCATAAATGTACAGGGAAGTATTTCCACAATCTTAGATCAACGGTGTTTTCTTCTATCGTAGACTGTAAGCAAGAAAACACTGTGACAAACCTAGAGACTTTTTCTTTGATATTTTCACCGACTTCCAGTTCTCGTATTAACCCCTATCCCCCTAAGTGAAAGGAAACACTTTCAAGTCGACAATAAAATGGCTTAATTTTGCCATTTTAAAGTTATTTTTTGGGGGAAAAATATCTCCTTATTGGACAACGTAGGTCCAAGATCAGACTGCACGCTCTGTGCAGTCTGGTCTTGATCTACACTGTCCTCAAAAGGTCCTTGAGTCGCGCTGAGCAGCCTATGGGTTTATGCAAGCTTACATGTTTAAGGTGAGTGTTAGTGAATCTGTAGTAGAGAAAAATCTTCGCGGAGATATGACCATCGTTAGACAAATATAGAACTGCCATTTGCTTTCAAACTATCAAATGTCAAACCATCATTATAAAATCCCTTTTCTGTCACATTTGTAATCTTACCTCCATTTACGATACAAATGAGCCATGCTCTGTGAAAAGGAGGCTTAATGCATCTCCGTGACACATTACACCAAGCAAGTTATCCCGTAATTATGGATCCCTAAAAATCCAGTTTGCCTAACAACGGAAAGAATCATTAGGTAGAATGGTTGTTTGACACGCAGAAAATGAACCGATAGCAAAAAGTTTCGGCCCATGTCAGCCTGCGCGTACTGCGCAGGCTGACATGAATCGATACTTTTTGCAGATGCATTAAGCCCCCTTTTCATAGAGCATGTCTCAAATATATAAATACGACCTCGGCTTTGTGATAGTGTTAGAAAACGTTTTGAAAAATGGAGTTAAAAGTTGTAACAAGCAATTGCTACTTTTTCCCAATATCATTCCACAGCAAACAAAACAGATGTGAAAAGATATGAATTTTTAAATCCGTGTGGAAAGGGAACTGTAGCTGATAACAGGTAAAACTCCTTTTTCTGCACATTTTTTTTTTTCCATAGCAATCAAAAAAAAGATGATAAAGATACTCTAGACAGCATTTTTCAACATCTGTCAACTGGAGGGCTTTTAAAAGTATTTTAAAAACTTTTTTGGCGAACACCTGATTTGTCTGAATATTTTCAGTCTGACAATAGATTAGATCTAAGGCTTCAAAAAGCATCGAAATGCACACTTTTAGACAGTGTAGGTCGAGATCAGTCAACGTGGAGCGTTCCGAGTGATCATGAATCTACGCTGTTTGATACGGCGAGACTTGCCCAGTAAAAATAACTTTGAAATCGCCATATTTGTGTGTAAAGTTTTGATTTGATGCTGACATCATATTTGTGTAGGAGTTAACCATTTACCGGACAGGACAAAAAAAAAAAATAACTGGACCAAATTGTAAGCGTTTGCAGTCTACAGATAAATGTGGCTCGTATGATGAAATTTTTCTCAGAAAGGGAATAAAAAATTGCGGGAAAAGGTAGAAAACGCTGGTTACCAGCATCTTCTCCTTTTCCCACAATGCTTTCAAAAGCCCTTTTCATCAGAGTCCTAAAAACTCAGCGTTGTGTGGTAAAGGGTTAAATGGTTAATAGAGTCTTGATTCCTATTTTTTTTTTTTCAAAATTAAATACCTTTGTTTGAAATGCAGTAACTGATCATATCACAAGACTATGATCTCGTCCAGAATTACCATCCCCCAGGTAACCTGCAACGTTTTCAGTGAAAAATTCTCAGGTTACATTTAAAAGCGACTGATGTTTGTCATTCCGAAAACTATCAAAGCAAAGCATTGCAGAGAGAGAGGGAAAAAATACATTCTCCAAGAACCAGACGTCAATTCACAGAGAAACTTGACATGAATTACAAATACAGTTGAAGCATGTTCTGTAAAAAAATGTATCTGCAAAAAGTATAGATTCAGCTCAGCCTGTGCAGTCCACGAATGCTGACCTCGGTTGAAACGTTTTGCTTTTGGTCATTTTTCTGCATGTCTAAGAATCAGTCTTCCTCACGATTCAGTCGGTTGTTAGAGAAAATTGGTTTAATGGATCCATGATTAAGTGATGACATGATTGGTATAATGGGTCACGGAGATGCAGTAGACCCCCTCTTCCCAGAGCCGCCCAGTTTTATTTGAGATAATAATGAATTTTTGTGTGTGAAGTAAAATGACCACCAGAGCCAGTAGTCTATTTTGTAAGTATCACTACTTACCTGTTATTAATTAATTGAAATATATTTAATTTTATATCGATTGAGAAACAAGTTCTTGCAACTTATACTAATCTGTCTCGATTCTGCTTCCTGGAAACCATTCGGCAAATCTCGGGTGATCTGTTGATCAAGTCTCTCGGCTGTATCACGTAACTTGATGTGCACCTACACGGTACATTTCTTTGCCGGAAATATACCCCTTTCCGGTCAAAAAATCGTAATACTACGCTTAGAAAAAGAAAACACTAATCACAATTTTCTAATAAGATCTTTCTAAACACATTCCGACTGTTTTCTAATAAGATCTTTCTAAACACATTTCGGCTGACAAGCAGTTTGTACATGTATTTTCTAACTTGGTATATCAACTCCGTAGGCATTTTTCAGCGACATGTTGCTTATCGCCGTGGCTCTTGTTGCCGTTGCTAATCGATTTACAAGGGAGCTGCCATGTTTAAGATCATGTGACTGGCAGTATTTCAAAATGGAAACCCATTGATACAGACGAGGTTATATGAAGATACGGAATCAGCCGAGTTGTGACGAGTGCCTTGAAACTACACCAGTACTCGTGCCGAATGTGTTGGCCACTGAACACTCCCAGTTTTCGATTGGCTTGTCTTCAACCGCATTGCTCCTAGTTTTTATATTTGGTATGTGTTATCATCTTGTGGTACTTTAAAACTTTGTTCTCAAGGTCCTTTTCTTGTCACATATTTTACAGCAGTTACCCCATCTTCGAGTCAAATTTGAACTTTTTGTAGCGGACAGTATTTAGACTGCACGTTCTTCGAGGCCTGATCTTGATTTACGCCGTGCGCTAAAATCTGTGTTTTCGCCCTAGACGCTGCAAGGGTCAAATCAGATCACCTTTAAAAGCCAGATATAAAATGCAACAATGTTTTCGCACGTGTATCCAAGTTTCAACAGTTAAATCATGTTAATCGTAATAATTGAGCGATGCTTTGGCAAAAGGGGGCTTAATGTATCTCTGTGATGCATTACACCAAGCAAGGCATCACATCATCGTGAACCACCTAAAATCCATCTTGTTAAACAACCGACTGAATCATGATGTAGACTGGTCTTTTGACATGCTGAAAAATCAAAGATAGCAAACAGTTTCGGCCCATGTCAGCCTGCGCGGACTGCGCAGGCTGACATGGGTCGATACTTTTTGTGGATGCGTCACCCTTCCTTTTCACAGAGCAAGTCTTGTATTTATTTTACAAGGACGTCCTTTTATAAAGCGTTTGCTGCGAATTCATTTCAGAAAGTGGTGAGCAGAAAGAGCGCCACACTGCTGACATTTCCCATAATACCCTTGAGATCTTGGTAATTTCTCAGTTTCCTGAATTTGTTTCCCACTAGTTTAGCTGTGTATTAAATGGCCATACGTCTTTAACAGATCTTTATATCTTTTGAAAACAGCGTGATAAAAGAAGAAATGAAACCCAAATCACAAGCAATTCAGGTTTTCAACTTGGCTGACATATTTCTGTAAAACTGTCCCGATCTCCGTTATATGTCAATTTCCGGTTTTTAAAACTTTTCTTTACAATATTTCCCTCATTGGACAAGCATTCAGTTTGATTGTATGGTGTTTAAGGCCCTTTTCAACATTATTTCAGTTATATCGCAGCGGCCAGTGCACCTATCCATGCTTTCCAGGAGTTTCTTTTACCAGTACTACGCACAATATTCTTTCCAAGCCTCTGGCTGCTTTCCCTCATAACCATTGTCGAAACAATGGTCAGCGGTGAGAGAGGAATGAATCCTGTCGCAATGACTATCATCAGTCCACGGAAAGAACTTGACCAAGCCGAGGATCGAATCAGCGACCCACTGTTCTCAAGTCCTGTACGCATCCGACTCTGCTGCCGCGGTTCAGGACATCCCGATACTCATCATGAAAGAGTTACCCGCAAACAGTGTCGCAAATAAAGAAATAACTCAAATGACAAGCAGGTCTTTTTCATGATATCGCTGTCAACATGGCTGACATTTTCCCATAAACCCTTGCGACTTCCTTAATTTTCTTGTTCGCTTTTTTGCTTAATTCTTATCCTGCTAAATATAAGTTAAATGATACTTTCAAGCCGATAGTAAAAGAAAAAAACAGAGTAATGCTATTTCAAACCTATTTTTTGAAGAAAAATATCTCGTTATCGGGAAGTGTAGATAAAAAGTCAGACAGCACGTCCCGTGCAGTCTGATCTTGGTCTACACTGTCTGCAAAAAGTCAGTGAGTCGCGCTTAGCAGCCTAATGGTTAACTCTTATCCTACGAAACCTCCTTCCGACACATCATGTGTAAAAAATCCTTTTTAAAAGAATTGTGAAAAAAATCTTTGAATTTAGTGTTATCATTGAGCAAATTCTATATTTGTTGATACATTATTCAGTTGCCGACATTGTATATATTTAATTTCGTAATTATGTACTTTCGGGAATTTTTTGCATGTCTTGTTTATCTCTTAAACTTCACAAATGCGCCTTCATATATTACAACAGTCCACAGCCTTTGAAAAAAGGAGACAGATCGTGGGGCGAAAATGATAAAACCCACAGTTAATCCTTAGGCTGCTAAGCGCGACTCAAGAAGCTTCAGCGGACAGTGTAGATCAAGATCAGACTGCACAGAACGTGCAGTCTGATCTTTGATCTACACTGTCCGATAAGGTGATATTTCTCCCTGAAAAAATAACTTTTAAATAGCAATATTTGACTTATAACTATCGGCTGGAAAGTTTCATTTAATTTATTTGGCAAGTTAAGGGTTAATGCTTCCATTTATTACGTTTACGTAACGGTTTACTTATCCAACTTAATTCTGTGAAAAAAAGTTGTTTCTTTTCTCTTTTTTAGCTCCACTGGCCGAAGGCCAGCTGGCTTATGTCATGGCCCGGTGTCCGTCCGTCCGTCCGTGCGTCCGTCCGTCCGTCCGTCAGTCCGTCGGTCCGTGCGTCCGTCCGTCCGTCCGTGCGTTAACTTTTATTTCAAACATCTTCTTCTCTGAAACTACCCATCCAATTTTCATGAAACTTCACAGAAATGATTCTGCCATGGTCCTCTTCAGAATTTCTTAAAAGAATTTGATTCCTTCAAAAACTCTGGTTGCCATGGTAACAAAACTGAAAAATATTGAAAATCTTTAAAAATCTTCTTGTCTGAAACCATAAGGCATAGGGCTACCAAATTTGGCATGTAGCTTTATGTAGTAGACCTCTATCATGTTTTTTCAAATTATAGCCCTGGGGTCAAAATTGGCTCTGTCCCAGGGGTCACAAGTTTTACATAGGCTTATATAAAGAAAACTTTAAAAATCTTCCTGTACCTAGCCATAAGGCCTAGAGCTACCAAATTTTGCATTTAGCTTGATCTAGTGGGGGTCTACCAAAAGTGCCCAAATTACAGTCCTGGGGTCAATTTGGCCTCATGCTGGGTGGGGGGGGGGACAAGTTCACAAGATTTACATGGGCTTATATAGGGAAAACTTTTAAATCTGGGTGTACATAGCCATAAGGCTTAGGGCTACCAAATTTTGCATAATTATAGCATTATCTAGTGGACAACTACAAAGAGGGTCCAAGTTACAGCCCTAGGATGAAGTTTGGCCCTGCACCAGGGGTCACAAGTTTTACATGGGTTTATGGAGTGAAAACTTCAGAAACCGTTATGTTACTAGCCATAAGGCCAAGAACTCCCAAATTTGGCATGTTATTCTTCTAATACACATATTCTCCATTTAGTCCGACTGTAGCCCTGGAGTCAAAGTTTTATAAGGGCTTATATAGTGAAGACTTCTCTTTATGGTTTATATTTATAAGCCAGTGGAGCGATACAGGGCCATCGTGGCCCTCTAGTTCTCGTGAACCTTTTTCCCGTGTAACGAGCAATGTTCTTTCCCAAAAATATTTTCATATAGATTTACAGTGTTTCCCATTGTCATCTTTTATAGCCAATGGACATTTGATTAACTTCCAGGGCTGTTCGTGCTTTGAAATCAGTTGTAGCTGCGTTCCATTTCTGTCAAACATGAAACATTTGGATAAATCACTGACCTATTCGTTCGTCTGGTATCTAACGCCGTTTTCAATATTAACTCAGTTATATCTCAGCGGCCAGTGCACCTATCTATGCTTTCCTGACGTTTTCTTCTGAAGTAGTTTGCTCAGCATTGTTTCAAAGCCACTGTCGCTCTTCCACTGTCGTTGCAGTGTTCAGGTGTAACAGAGGGACAAATTTTGTCGCAATAGCTATCATCAGTCCTTGGAAAGAATTTGGCAGCTCGGTTCGTTGATCGGAAGATGTGTATGAAAAATCTAACCCTTTGGCTGTTAACTCTTTACCAAACAACAAAAGTTTGGACTTGCAGAAATTGCAGATGAAAAATTAACTGACTCAAATTTTGAATTTTGTCTGTGGAAGAGTAGAAAACGTTGTGGAAAAGGAGAAAATGCAAGTTAACAACATTAATTTTTCTCCAATTTCCACAATAGTTTCAAAAGTTTTCTTCAAGATTGTTAAAACTCGGAATTGTGTGATAAAGGAGTAAACGCGGCCTATCGTGCTTTTGGGGACAGTGTAGATCAAGACCTGACAGCACAGAACGTGGTGTGATCTTGGATCTATACTGTCTGATAGGTTAATATTTTTCGACGAAAAGAACTTTGAAATCAAAATACTATTACATGTGTATTTCGGTTATTCTCAGTTATGTTTTTGCCAGTTAAAGGTTTTTACTTGTATCAATTTTTTGTTTTCTTTATTTTCCTTCCTTCCTTCCTCCCTCTCCTCTCTCTCTCTCTCATTTGTTCTTTCTTTCTTTCTTTCTTATTTATGTATTGTTCATTTTTTTTTTGTGTGTGTGTGGGGGGGGGGGGGGGGGGGGGGGGGCGTGTAACAGGCATCAATAGGTAAATCTAGCTTTTGTGCTGTCAGTGACTTTTGGCCCAGTTACAGTCGCATTCCAGACCGACCAACCAACCAGCCAATCAATCAATCAATCAATCAATTTCATTAAAAAAACCTTTACATTTGTGGCATCTACACCTAGATCTACAAAGTTAGCTTTTCTTCATTTTGACAATAAGCATTAAAGATGTAAAACAAAAGCTCTCTCTACTTTCAGGGATTTTCGTTCAATTACATGTCCAATTTTGGTTGCATTCCATCCCGATCGGATTTGTAACGTATGCATTCCATTCATTGCCAACTAATGATGTTTGATTTCAGCAGAATACCCCAACGTTTAGTGATACACAATCCTGCATGGTACAGAATGCTAACAATTGTCAACTTTTATAACCATTTACCACACAATCCCAAGTTTTGAGGAAGAAGCTTTTTGAAAACATTGTGGGAAAAGGAGAAAATGCTGGTAACCAGCATTTTCCCCTTTTCCCGCAATGTTTTCTATCCTATCCAAGTCAGATTTCATCATTTTGAGCCACACTTAGATTGTCGTCTGCAAATGCTTTCAATTTGGACAAGTCTAAAATTTTGTCGTTTGGTAAAGAGATAAACAGCATGCATTCACGGGTTAGCCATTTACCAAACATTCTCGAGTTTTACTGACCTTGAGGCAAACGGCTTTTTGAAAACGTTTTTGGAAAAGGAGAAAATGTTGGTAACCAATATTTCTCTCCTTTTCCAACAATATTTTCTCCCTCTCAGAGACGGATACCATTACTCGAGCCAGATTTGTCGTTTGCAAATGCTTTGAATTTGGACCAATCGAAATTGTGTTGCCTGGTAAAGAGTTAAACCAGTTCCACTCAGTGATTTCATTGCCGCCAGTTTGACCCTTAACCCTTTCGGCGCCATGGGCGAAAACAGGGACTTTTGCGGACGGCATAGATCAAGATCAGACTGCACAGAATGTGCAGTCTGATCTTTGATCTATACCTTCCGCTTGTTTGGTCAAGCCTATATGATAAAAATCTTCCGGATACTCAGTGGATTCTATTTACAGCCATCAAAAGAAGCCGAGTTTGTTTATTTGGCGCCGAAAGAGTTAAACTCACAGGCGCTCGTTTTGTGACGAACTTCGCCATCTATAAAATGATAAGCAGGTCTTTAATATTACATTTTATAGATGGCGAAGTTTGTTAACAAAACAAACGCCTGTGCCTAAACTGCTAAATAAATGCATCGAAAATTCCCAACTAAGTGGTAAAAAAACCAAATATTGTGAATTCGAGTTGATTTCACCGGAAAGAAAATACCGCGTATCGGACAGTGTAGATCAATGATCAGGCTGCACGTTTTGTGCAGTCTGATCTTGATCTAAACTGTCCGCAAACCGCCTCGAGTCGCGCTTAGTAGCTTATCGATTAAATGCACTTGGGATTACATCCCGATCCAAACTGTTTCATGCTAGAAATGGTATTACATTTTTCTCCTAACTCTTTACCAGACGACAAAACTTACACCGGTATATATGCAGACAAAAAAAAAAATCATATTTGACTCAAATGATAGGTTTATTATTATTATTATTATTATTACAAACGGAAGAAAACATTGTTGGGAAAGAGGGAAAATGGTAGTTGCAATAATTTCTCCCGTTTTCGGACAATGTACTCAGAAGCCTTCTTCCTCAAGGTCATTAAATGACGGAATTATTTGGGAAAGGGTTTATTATTAGTGCGCCGAATGAACCCGATTGATATATTTATGTCGAGAAATAAGGTACAAATAATTGCAATAGCAACGTTGCCTTTGTACATAATGTCTCAGCAAGGCAGACAGATTAAATCAAAGATCAGACTGCACGTATTGTGCAGTCTTGGTCCGTATTCACCAACCGTTCTTGAGAACGTTCTTTGTCTTGTTTTTTCCAGAATTTTCTTCATTTGAAAGTAACACAACTCCTGATTGGCTAAACCATTTGGTTTAGCCAATCAGGAGTTGTGTTACTTTCAAATGAAGAAAATCTTGGAGAATAAAACAAAGAATATTCTTAAGAATGGTTGGTGAATACGGACCCTGATCTTGATCTACATTGGCAGCAGAGGTAACTATAGTTGTAAAAGGCGCAAAAACCCCTTTACCACACAATCCCGGCTTTTAACGACCCCGAGAAAGAAAGCTTTTGAAAACAACGTGGGAAAAAGAGGAAATGCTGGTAACCAGCATTTTCTCCTTTTCCCACTATGTTTTCTACCCTTCCGAAAACAAATTAAAAATTTTGTGCCACATTTACTTTGTGGTCTGCATATGCTTTCAATTTGGGCAAGTCTAAAATTTTGTCGTTTGGTAAAGAGTTATGTGACAAAGAGCATGATTATTTGACGATTCCCCATTTTTTCTCATTATTTCTTTGCCTAGTGTACGTTTACGGTGTTTACGCCCATGCACTGCATTCCAATCAAATGTGAAACATGAATTCCATTCATCGCCGACTGTTTTATTTAACCCTTGACCAAAACAGTCCCTTTTTTCAATGGAATTCCAGGATTCTATGGAATAAAGCTTCTAGAAACATTATTGGAAAAAAGAGGAGACAGTGGTAAATTAGTATTTTCTCCTTTCCCCACAATGTTTTCCTCCCCCAAAGAAAATTCCAAACATTTGATCCACATTGTCGTCGCCTTATGCTTTTAATTTGTCGTTAGATCAATTCTAATTCGAACAAAAAAAAGAACCGAATTTAATGGCTGTTTCTTTCTCGTTTTATTAGCTCCACTGGCCGAGGGTCAGCGAACTTATGTCATGTCCCTGGTGCCCGTCCTGCGTTTCGAACATCTGAGAAACTGCCTGTCTTATTTTGATGAAACTTCACAGAAATGATCTTGCTATGCCTTTTCAGAATTCTTCAAAGAGTTTGATTCCATTAAAAACTCTGATTACCATGGCAACAAATTGAACCTCTACTCATTTTTTCAAGATATAGCCCTGGGGCGAAAATCGTCCCCGTCCCGGGAGTCACAAGTTTTACATGGGTTTCTATAGTGAAAATTTTTAAAATCTTCTATATCACGACCATGAAGCCTAGGGCTACCAAATTTGGCAAGTACTTTAATCTAGTGGACTCCTACTAAAATTGTACAAATTATAGCCCTGGCGTCAAAATGTATCCCGCCCCTGGGCTTATACATGTGCTTATGTACACTGAATACTAAATGAATCTTTTGATTCCTAAGCATCTTCGCAAGCCAAGGATACTAACTCCACTTTGTTCGTTACGTACCCTTGGCCGCTCGCCTCTTTAAAAATCGAAACTCCCGCTCCGCCACCTATCGAATATCACGAGTTGCCTAACCTTTGCTGATGTTATTTCTGACCAATCAAAATGCTCGTAATAAAATTTGTTAGGCTATGCATCAAATATGGCTGCGCTTTCGGATTCATCACAATTTTCTGAAATTAATCAGACATACGATGATTCGCAATCATTTGGCTGTGGAACCCGTCCTAATATTTCACATGATTGATCATGAACTATAAAAAACTCATTAAATATCGATCGTCTACTCTTTTTGGGCAAATTTTCGTTACAAACACGACAACTTTCGTTTTTGACGGGCGCCGCCATTATTGTTTTCTGTTTCACGGAAGATTTCTTGTTACGTATGGTTTGATTGGACGCGATGGGTTTTGATCGCATCCAATGAAATGGCGCAGCGGGAGTTTCGATTTTTAAAGACACGAGCGGCCAAGGGTACTACCTTAGTATCCTTGGCTTGCGAAGATGATTCCTAAGCGGAAGTTCTAGATTTACCGAATTTTGCAAGATTGTTAAAACTATAGCCCTGAGGGAAACGCGTTTTACAAAGGTTTATAATAATGAAAATTAAGAATTCTCGTTGTAGGGCCTGAAGTCAGTATGACTTTAAAAGCTTACAGGCTGATCAAGGAAAATAACTCGTGTTTACCCATAACATGTACATGTAGTTTATTACCATTTACCGGCTTTAGATCTCGAACAGCACAATTACATTATTGCTGTGGGTTATTCAAGATTTTTGGACAGAAAATGTTCAGTTTCCGGTGTGAGTGATTTATGTTGATGTTAATTGTTATGCTCAGATGAGTTGAATAGTTACTAGTAATATAAAGTGAGATTTGTGTCATTCAGCTTTTGTTCCCGAACTCTACCATTCATGCCACTGAAAACATCTTTTCTGCTACAAAAGTTTTGGAAATTTCCTTGTCAGAACACACTTTGATAGAGTTTATTGATATTCGGTATCAACGATTCTTGATTAGAGCTGCTTGTATTCAATGACGTCATCCTTACATCTGAAAAAGAGACTTTTTTGTGGTCTCAGGCTATTTTCTCTATGAGAGTTTAAATTGCCATACAAACTTCTTATGATTTATGTCTCTCTCAATGCCAGTCCTACGCATGATACATTTATTTAAAAGGCAGTGGAATGATACAGGGCCATCATTGCCCTCTTGTTTTATTCTATTATCTGTGTTGTTGTCACGTCGCTTGTAAAGTTATATATCCCACTTTAAAAATATTCTGACCTATTTCTTTTATAACTGATTCTTTTTTACCACACAGAAGAGCAGAAGGCCACCTTTGAAAACATTTTGGCAGAAGGAAAAACAGTTCGTCAGGAGTAGTTTCTTCTTTTGCTACAATATTTTACATGCTTTCATTTATCAGCCAATAGGCAGCTAAGCGCGTCACGATGAGCACTCGTGGACTGCTAAGTACGTGCAATCTGATCTTGCATGTACATTGTCCGATATGTTAAGATTTTTCTGCCGAAAGGAATTTTAACATCGAAAAATTTGAGATCTCACTTTTGCTGGAAATTTTCGCTTAATTTACAAACGAGCCATGCTCTGTGAAAAGGAGGTTTAATGCATCTCAGTGATGCATAATACCTAGCAAGACATCACATGATCATGGATCTATAAACTCCATTTTGTCTAACAGCTGTCTGAATCATGGGATAGAAAGGTCCTTTGACATGCAGAAAATTGACCGTTTGCAAAAAGTTTCTAGTGGATACTTTTTGCAAATGCATTAGCCCGCTTTTCACAGAGCATGGCTCAAATGTTTTACAAGAATAGTTTCCAGGCACTGGTAAGAGGTCCGACAGACTGCCCATGATCAGATTATCTGTAAGATTTTGATATCGTTTAAAATAAAGTTATCTATCAACTCATTACTTCCTGAAACAAAATTTTAACTTATTTGATTTGGTGGAAAAGAGAGAGAGGGAGAGAGAGACAGAGAGGGTAGTTGGGCGGGCGGCTGGGCAGGTGGCCGTGTGGAAGGGATGGCAGGCAGACGTGGAGGAGAGAAAGAGAGGTGAAACACACAGACAGAGAGAGAGAGAGAGAGAGAGATAAAAATAACCTATTTAATCATTTATATATAGGCTCGACCCGTCTCACCGTTTAACTCTGGTCATTGAACCAGCACACAGACACGCAATTTTCATATACATGTACACTAAATTCGTAAGAGACGAGAGACATATCACGTTCTTCTAGCTTAGGACAATGTAGATTAAGATCAGGTAGCACAGCTCGTGCAGCAAGGGAAGAAACGAAAGAAAACACTTGAATCTAGTTTCGAACAAGATTAATATTAGACTGCACAGCACGTGCAATCTGATCTTGAATCTTTACCATTCTGTGTTTTGTTAGATATTTATCCCCCCCCCCCCACCAAAAAAAAAAAAAAGCTTGGTAGTTCTACGAATATCCTATGCAGATATGTACAGATCTGTTATTTTACGGTCGGTCCAAGTGTTAGTTGCTGGCAGAGAAATTAATTTCAAAACTAGTTTAAAAGTTGCCTGGTCTCTCTATCTTTTGTTTACTCTTGCCTGATCAGTATGAAATTTATATTTCTGCAAGCGGCAAACACTTGGACCTACCACATAATAATAGACTGTCATCTTCACAAAAGTTTCCATACTTTTAAATGGTATGATTTAAAGACTTGAATTTAGATGCATTCTATAACCTGCACTATTTTTTTCCGCTATTCGACCATTAACGTACAATTTAACCCTTTACCACACAATCCCGAGTTTAACGACCCTAAAAGAGAAGGCTTTTGAAAACATTGTGGGAAAAGGAGAAATGCTGGTAACCAGCATTTTCTCTTTTTTCCACAATGTTTTCTACCGTATCAAAGACAAATTCCTTGATTTTAACCCTTTCCCAAACAAGCACTGGTTTTCACGTGTCTGCAGTACAAGTCTTTTGAAAACACTGTGGGAAAAGGAGAAATTGCTCGTAACGAGCAATTTCTCCTTTTCCCACAGTGTTTTCTACCCTTTTTGAGACCTTTCTGCCATTTTCATCAAATTTGAAATTGTCGTCTGCAAACTCTTTCAATTTGGACCAGTCCAAAATTTGTCGTTTGGGAAAGGGTTCAATACTTGTGAGTTGTCGTCTGCAAATGCTTTCAAATTGGGATGAATCTAAAATTTTGTCTTTTGGTAAAGAGTTGAAAGAACAAGTCTGACACTCCATCGGCTACTCTTTACAAGGCAACAACATTTTAGACTTGCCTAAATGGAATTCATTTGCAGACGGCAACAAAGATGTGGAGCAAATAACGGGAATAACTTTGAAATTGTATAAAACGTTGTGGGAAAAGGAGAAAATGCTGGTTACCAGCATTTTCTCTTTTTCCCACAACGTTTTCAAAAGCGTTCTTCCTCAGTGTCGTTAAGACAGGGGATGGGTTTGGTAGAGAGTCAATCAACCCAGGCAATCGTTATGTATTCCAAAGATCTGTTAATTAACTCTTAACCACACTACAAGATTTCAAGAAGGTGCAAATTGAAAGCATTTGCAGACAACAAATCAAATTTGTGGCTCAGTTGATGAAAGTTGTCTCAGAAAGGATAGTAAACATTGTGGGAAAAGAAGAAAATGCTGGTTGTAAGCAGTTTTCTCCTTTTCCAATAATGATTTCAAAAGGGTTTTTTTACCCTTCTGGTTCGTTAAAATCGGGCATTGTTCGGTATAGGATTACACATGTTGTATGGTGGATCAGGACGGTTTTGGAGTAACACCTTTTGTTTTATTTATGAGGGATTAGTCTCGGCTGATCGATAGCTTAGGTCTATCCCTTAACCTGACGACAAAATTTAAGACTACATGTATTCCAAAATGAAAGCAGTTGCAGACAACAAATCAAATGTGGCTGAAATGATGGTGTTTCTCTTCGAAACGGAGAAGAATATTGCGGGTAAAACTCTGGTTATCAACATTTTCTCCTTTTCCAACAATGTTTTCAAACGGCTTTTTCCTGAGGTTCCTTAACAGTTACCAAACGACAAAATTTTAGACTTCTCCGATTTGAAAGCGTTTGATTGATTGTATGGTGTTAAACGCTGTTTTCAACATTATTTCAGTTATATCACGGCGGCCAGTGCACCTATTTATGCTTTCCTGGAGTTTCTTTTACCAGTACTTCGCACAGTATTCTTTCCAGGCCACTGGCTGCTTTCCCACATAACCATCGTCGAAACAATGGTCAGCGGTGAGAGAGGAATGAATCATGTAGCGACGACTATCTTCAATCCTCGGAAAGAAATTGGCCAAGCCGCGGATCGAACCAGCGACCTGCTGTTCTCAAATCCTGTGCGCTAACGACTGAGCTACGGGGGCTTGGCTGAAAGCGTTTGAAGACGGCGAATTAATTATATTAGCAATAATTTAATTTTTGTCACAAAAGGTAGTAAAATATTGCTTAAAAAAAAGGAGAAAATGTTGGTTACCAGCATTTTTTGCTTTTCTTAAATGTTCGCGAAAGCCGTATTTCCTCCGGGACCTTTAAACGTGGGACTCTTTCCTTAACTCTATTACAAAGAACAAAATTTTACACGTGTCAAAACTGAAAGCATTTGCAGACGACAAATTAAATGTGCCTCCAATAATGGACTTTGTCACTAAAAGGGTAGAAAAATGTGTGGGTCTCGAGAAGAAAATGGTGGTTACAAGCATTTTGTCCGTTTCTAAAGATGTTTTTAAAAGACGTCTTTCCTCAGGGACGTTAAAACATACAAAATTAGTATGTTTCTACACCTCATTGTATTCCATTATCCTCCTAAATAAGTGAAATGAAAATTTCAAGCCGAAAGCGAAAAAGTGCTATTTCAAGGTTATATTTTGGAGAAAAATATCTCCTGATCGGACAGTGTAGATCAAAGATCAGACTGCACGTCCTGTGCAGTCTGATCTTGATCTATACTGTCCGCAAAAGGTCAGTGAGTCGCGCTAAGCAGCCTTGGGGTTAGTGCAAAGCCTTTAGGCCCTGTTTCTATGGAAATTATTGACCCATATTTTCGGTACTTGACTTCCTTTTTTCCATGTGGACATTTCCCGATATAGACTCTGTCTATTGGTGTAACAGCAAAAATGAAGAAGGAATCGCGTTAGACGTTTTTTGCTCGGCTGTTTTCGAAGAAAACGCTGAGGTATTGTCATAGCCCTGTCTTCGTCGGCGTCTGCGTCGTGAAAGAACTTTGACATTTTATAATATCTCTGTCATTACTGAAGATATTTACTGCAAACTCTGACTAGTGGTTAACTATCAAAAGGGGAATTCATACAACAAGGGCAAGTTACCATCAAAATATTAATTTGACACAGTTATGCCCCTTGACCCGGAATTTTCACTAAAATTCGAGCAACAGAAGCAGGGCGTTGGCACCCGCATGCGCTGCTATTGTTTCAAAAGAACCAGTTGTTTTCACTATACCGTGGGGGAAAAAGGCTGTTTAGAACAGAATGGGAAAAGAGGAAATGATTGTCTTTCCTCAGCGACGTTAAAACGTAAAGGAATACACGTTCTTGGTTTAGGTCTGTTTCTTCACCTCATTGCAGACTGTAATATTACAGAACGTGCGCCATCTTCAGACCCAGTTTCTATGGAAATTATTGACCCATATATTCGGTATTTGACTTTTCTTTCACTGCGAACATTTTTCCCGATATAGACTCTATTTATTGGTTTAACAGTGAAGATGAAGAAGGGAACGCTTTTTCCCATAAGGAATCCCGCTTTTTTACGATCCAGAAGAAATATGCCGTTGAAAATATCGTGGGAAATGGAGAAAATGGTGGTCTTTTAGTTAACATTCACCTGTCTTACGACCATGAAAATGACAGTTTTGAAAAACATTGTAGGAAAAAACAAAATGTTGGTAAATAGCATTTCTGCTTTTCCCATAATATTCTATATCTTTTCAAAGAAAATTCCTGTCGTTTTAGCTTCATTAATCTGTCGTATTCAACCGTTTACAATAATGGAGAAGTCCAAAATTTTGTCTTCTGGTAAAGAGCGAAACGGAAAGGAAGTAAAGTGCACTGCCCGTTTATTTTCCTTTCATTTGTTTCTCTGTCTGTCTGTCTGTCTGTCTGTCTGTCTCTCTTTCTTTCTCTCTCTTGCAACTTTGACTTTATTCCGTATTTGCAATGAATCCTGATTATGGGGTTTCGCTAAATTGCTGGTTATCGACATTAAAGTTCTGTGTCAGAGGCTGACTTCTATCGATCGATGTTCATTAAGACGTTAAAGTACATTTACTTGTATTATATAAGTTCTTTTAATTTCATAAATTTTAACGCATTAGATATCTTACATGGCATAGAAACGATTCAGCGATTAGCTGCTTACCAAGCAATCACAGAAGCACAATCTCTGACTGGCTGAAGCGAATGGTAATTGCGTAATTTGTATATGTTAGAAAGTTTTTCAGAGTAAGATTAAGAACCAGAACGCCTAACCGTGTGTTCTGGGAAAAGGATGTTTAATGCATCTTCCTAATGCCTTACACCCAGCAAATTATTGCGTAATATAGACTTATTTTGTATAAATAACAAAAGCGGATTCTTGGGGGCAGAATGGTCCTTTCACGTCGGACATGCAGAAAATTTACAGTTACATGTATCAGTCAAAAGACTCAAAGTCCTGGAAAGAGGATTTGTGGAGCGGCATAAAGCTGTAATACGTTGTAATAAAAAAATAATATCACATGCAAACATGCGCAATCATTTAAAAAAGGAGTTAGCAAGGGCATGGAAAGTAAAAATTGTTCTGCTGAGAGGGCCGCACTGTAGCTTTTATTCCATCACTTTTTAAGGAATGATAATTTGATCCGTCAATCTTATGCAGTTTTTTGCTGGTGTCAGATTTCGAAATAAATATGTATACACGTGTTTGACTGTATATACGGTAGTGACAAATGAGTGGTTGAGGTGTATTAGCTAAAACTGAAAGTAGAATGAGCGCAAGCGTGAATGACAGTATATTTGGTTCAGGTCAAACCGGTATCATAGTACAGTGTGAGTGCGCATGCGTCGTTACACATGATGTATTTGGTTCCGGTCAGAACGATCACAGTAAGTGGATTTGCTATACAAATCCGCTAAAAAGTATCGACCTATGCCAGCCTGCATGCATTGTGAGGGTTGACATAGGTCGATACATTTGCAGATGTATTAAACCACCTTTATAGAGTACGTGTTCTTCATTTGATGATGTGTACAAGAGCTTTGCAGATATGGGTATATCAAGATGTGTGCTCACGTATTTATTTTCCCCACTATTCTAGCAGAGAAACACTATTCATACGGATAAAACTAGTAAACACTTCTCGGGAATTAAAGGGGGAGGGGGTTGTCAACAAACGAATTATCTAAAAGACAAAAACTTACAACAACAATAGCTTACAGCCATGAATGAATATAAAAAGAATCACCTGATATCACATAATGTATAGTGTAAGAGAAAATAAGAAAACATCTTATAGTTTTTTTTTTTTTTTTTTCCCGAAAAAATAAGACGAGTTAATAAGCTGCTGGAGAATCAGCCAAAGATACTTACTCACATACTGGCAGCCTTGTAAAAATATTGTTTGGAAAAAGCAACCGATTGCAATTGCGCCCCCTCCCCTCCAGATACAATGTAAATGAATAAAGCATCCCAGTAAAGCGGCCGCATCATGTTTACCCGAAAAAACTGGGACCGATACAGTGATAGGGACAATGAGACTTTTAGCTTGGGATCTATCCCACCCTGTCCAAGCGCACTCCACCGTGAAACTCCATAGCAGCCATGGGGAGGATTCAGAAAATCGTAATTGAAATTTCCAACGCATTTTCCTCAGAGCCATGGAGTGACCTCCCTTGATCATACAGTAGGCTTAATGGAAAATGAATGAAAAGAACAGAATACAGTATCAATAATAGATATATATATATATAATTAAAAAAAATAGCTTATGAAATGGATAAGGAACCAAAGCTAAGCTTAAATGGTTCTTCTCCAAATTCCAGGTGCACAGTTTATGCTTGTTTATAATGTCATGGCTACAGTATAAAATAATAATGGTAATTTGAGAGACAGTTGGGGAATACAAGGACAGCAATTGGAAAGGAAAAAACAAGAGCAGGTTGGTATGAATTGAAAGATTCCAATTGGAGGTATTTTTACAAACGCATTTGTCTTCCTCATTGACCATAAAAGATCTGTAGATATCAGTTGCTATAATAAGAATTAACAACGTAAAGTAAAATGTAACCATATAACAAGCTCGGTCAGTCAGACGGAGTTTCGAGAGCCAGTAGTTCCACTGCCAATAAAAGCAAAACGAGATTCAGTAATTACACTGCGTAAATCTTCTGCTATGACTGATATAAGTATAAACTGCAGCGAATATTTTTTCGGCGTAGCTGAATGTGCTGGCTTTTGACCTTCTTTTTATTTCTGATAACAACTGAATAGACAGAAATTTGTGATTGGTAAAAAATGTAGACAAATTTATTTTTAAGGGCCCCTGCCTACTTACGGTTACATTTACGCCGTCTGTCGGCGTAGCTTAATGCGCTTGCTATTGACCCACTTCTTGATACTGATAAAAAATGTATAGATAGTAATTTGCAATTAGTCAAAAATAGGCATATGTCTATTCGGCAAGCCCCTGTTGGCATATTTGCTCACACATTTATGAAACCACTATTTACAAGCGTTGCTAGTAATAATCGACAGTCCGGGGCCTTGATTCATACCATAGCAAAATAATGTAGTACAGTAGTAGAAAATGATTCTTCTCTTGTTCAAGATGAAAATCTAATACTTCATAACCGTTACCTAATAACCCAGTACCACTTTTCGATAAAATGAAAAACAGTGAGGAAAAAGAGGCAATTGCCCGTGAAGTCACTTTTCGTTATTTTACTTCATATCCAGCCACAAAAGAGTTTTATTATTCATGTTCCAGTATCTCTTACGCCGTCTATTTTTTTTTTTTTTTTTTAAGATATTTCTTGTTCATTACCAGGTAGACTAAGATCATCATCGCCAAATAAAATTACTTGAAGAGCAACTCTTGTGATTGCATTTATACATGTGCTGTTGTTTAAACTGTCTTAAGTCTCGGTAAAATGGGCATGTAAAGAAGTAATGCTGAGTTGATTCAACCGGGAAATATTTTATTAGCCATGTTCTGGCAAAAGGGTGCTTAATGCATCACCCTGATCCGTGATACCAAGCAAGTCATCACATACTTATGGATCAATGAAATCCATTATATAATACGGCCGACTGATTCATGAGCTAGATTGGTCCTTTGACATGCAGAAAATTTGCCAAAAGCAAAAACTTTCGGCCTAGGTCAGTCTGCACAGGCTGACCTGGGTCGATACTTTTTGCAGATGCATTATGCCCTCCTTTTACAGAGCATGGCTCAAACGTAAATAGTCAAAATCACGTGATGGATACAACACTACATTTCAATAGAACTTGAACTACACAGTTCATCGTTACAATACTACGCGGGATTTTCTGCGGTTTACAAGAAGGAAATGCGTTAGAAGTTTGTTCTGTTTTCTAAACACCGGAAGCCCGGAGAGATTCTTATCATTTCTCTGTCTCTCATTACGATTAACGTAGGCGTCGTTCGGGCACGCCGACTAATGGGTCAACCTTGAAACGGGGAAATCCTGGTTTGGCTCCCAGCTGGCGACGGACCTAGTGCCCTTAACCTTCCCAGCGCCATTACCGTGGAAACAAGGAGCTTTTGCAGACGGCATAGAACAAGATAAGACTGCATAGAACGTGCAGCCTGATCTTGGATCGACACCATCTACTTCATATGTGAAATCTGCAAGAGAAAAAAAATTGTCAGATTTTCAGTGGATGGTATCTTTCATCCGTTAAAGGGCATTGCCTAACCATTGTATAAAACACCGTTTGCAAAAAAAAGAAAACACGGTGAAAGAAGCTACAAAATTTTGAAAAATATTTTACGTCTTTTCCAATATTATTTCAGTCATACCACGGCGAAAGGACGCTTATTCATTTGTTTCCTGGGTTTCACTAGGCTGGGTTCCTGGCCGATCATATTTTCCTTTTGTATATTCAGTCGTTACTTTGTCAAAAAGGTTCATGTCAGATATGTATGGAACCAATTTTAAAACAAATTTGTCGCAGATCGACAGAGAACGTGATAAGGACTAACCATATAAGATTCTTACCGCCTAGGCCAAGACTTGGGTTTCACAAGCACTAGGCTGGGGCTTTGAATGTCTTTCCCAAGGAAACTCCAACCCAAAAATCAATGCCAATCTCCTCTCCTGCTTGCTCCTCAAATAATAACGAAATAGATAGATAGATAGATAAAAACCATCGCTAATTGCTACGTCTATTACGCTATTGTCTTCTTCACAATCGTTTTAATGGAATGAAGCCACCAAACAGCCTGTACTGCTTTCTGTGATAGCCTGGCATTTCTTTAATTTAACCCTTGGGCTGCCGAGCGGGACTCAAGGACCTTTTGTGGACAGTGCAGATCAATATAAGAATGCACAGAATGTGCATTCTGATCTTGGATCTACACTGTCCGATAAGGAGATTTTTTCCCTTAACAATTTGACTGAAGAACTTTGAAATAGGAACATTTGGGTTTTTACTATCTGCTTGAAGGTTTCATTTAACTTATTTAGCAGGTTAAGGGTTAAGACATTAACTTGCTTACATACTTTTTCTATGAAATTTATCTCTATGTATCTTCATGCCAGATGTTGCCCCTGACGGGTGCAAGGTTGCACAGATTGTGACGGATAGAAAATACATTTCATTTTTTGACAACCTGCAAAAAAATCACTGTTGTCGTTTCCGGTTTTAAATGAAGATAAATGCTTTGAGTTTCTCTATCCCTTACACCGTACATATTGGTAATTTATCTATGTTTACACAGTGAACCAAATCTGAGCCATTAGGCACACTTTCAAGTTTTAACAGCATTTTTTCCCTATTGCTGAAAGGGTGTATCTTTAACTCTTTCGCTGTCAAATAAATGGAAAGGACATTTTCAAGGTCTAAAAGTATAATATCTTTGCTGCACTCGTCACAACTCGGCCGATTCCGTACCTACATCTAACCTCGTCCGCATAAAGGAGGCTTCCATTTTGAACTAGCAATCACATGATCTTAAACATGGCGGCGCCCCTGTAAATCGTTTAGCAACGGCATGAACAACCACGGTGAAGTTATTCACTTCTATCAATCTGTCGATGAAAACGCCCAACGGAACTGATAATCCACCCTAAAAAATTGAATGTACAAAATGTTTGCCGACTGAAGTATTTTTAGAAAGATAATGATAGAAAATTTACTCAGGTTTTCTTTTTAAGAGGAGCCTTACAGTTTCAATAACGGTAATACGGTGTGCTTCCGGAGACGTGCGAAATGTACCGTGTAGGTACATATCAAGCTATGGTGTCACACCACTGGTCTTTTGCCATATTGAAAATAGAGTGAAATTGACCATCTTTAAAGCTTCACAAATCGCTTAATGGCAAAACTTTGGCTTTACCGTCTCTTGCTCTCAAAAGTACAGTCATAGTCCTTCAAAAATGCATAAAAAACAACATGTCAACCGATTGCGTTTTTTTTGCTAAATCCCAATCAATACAGGCACCCTAGAAATCGTCCTCTCAAAAATGCCTGTTCACGGCCATGACCCCAATTTTTTGGTCCTCCACTGACATAAAATAGTCCAATCAATATATGATAAAATCACATCTAAATGGTCCCCCACTACCTAAATTTGAAGTAAATCTAAATCATATACCACCAAGCCCTCTCAGCTCCATGAAACAGTGCAACAAAAGTGCTACTGCAAAATTTCACATCGGACTACTTTTGACCACTACGACCCGGAAGCAATCTCGCAGTGGTGCGACACCCTATGTGATACAGCCGAGGGATTTGATCACCGGATCACCCGAGGTATGCCGAATGATCATTGCTGTTGAAGCCGATTTTGGTCGAAGATTAGTATCAGGTAGCGGATGGAATAGATCAAAGATCAGATTGCAAGTTTTGTGCTGTCTGATCTTGGTCTATGCCATCCGCAAAAGATGTCCAAGGCGACTTTGGCACTGAAAGAGTTAATAGTTAAGAACTATCATAGAGGCGCGTTCCTGAGCCGACCACACAAACAAGTAGTTTTTTTTTTGCGACATAGCGGAATGTGCTGGCTTTTGACCTACTTCTTGGTTTTGATAACAAATGAATAAACAGAAATTTGTGATTGGTAAAAAATGTAGACTTGTTTATTTTAAGGGCCTCTGTCTATTTGCGGGTAAATTTACACCTTCCATCTTTTTAAAAGATATTTCTTGTTTCTACTTGGTGTATTTAATGGTTGCCTAAAAGGTAAGGACAATTTTTCTGACATTACAACTTGGATTAAGAAATATCATTGCAATACTGAGGTAAATGGAAATTTGCATGTATGAGATCTTCCTTTCCATTTGTAACAATGTAAGCGAGTAAATTTCATTACAGTGATTTGTGTAGACATATATAAATGATATAAGGATATTTTCAAGTATTGTGTAAATAATATAACCTATTACACCCGGCCGCGTAGGGCCTATAAGCCACTTCAAAGTTACAATTTTAACTTAATATTTACATAAAAAAAGGTGATAAATAAATACATGTACAGTGCTATGGATTATTGTGTATCTTCATTTGGGTTCTTTAGTTATAATGATAGTTTTGTTCAATTTTACATGTGAAAAATTAGATATGAGCCATGCTCTGTATTAAAGAGGGCTTAATGCATCTGCAAAAGGTATCGACTCATGTCAGCCTATGGGCCGAAACTTTTTGCTTTTGGTAAATTTTTGCATGTCAAAGAACTAGTGTACCTGATGATTCTGTCGGTTTTAACCCTTAAGCTGCTGATCGCTACCCACTGACCATTTGCGGACAGTGTAGATCAAGATCAGACTGCACAGAACGTGCAGTCTGATCTTTGATCTACACTGTCCGATAGGGTATTTTCTTTTCGGTGAAATCAACTTTGAAACCCCAATGTTTGGGCTTTTAGTATTGAATAGCAATTTGCGTTTCATTTATTCAGCAGCTTAACTGTTAAGAGAAAATGGATTTTGTGGATCTGTAATTATGTGTTGACTTTCTTTGTATCATGCATTATGGAGGTGCATTAACCCTTACAGTGCTGAATTTATGACATGGACCTTTTCATTGAAGAAAAACATCCAAGGTTGTTTTAGCCAGAAAATGTAATGAGGTAGCTGACAGTGTAGACCAAAGATCAGACTGCACGTTCTGTGCAGTCTGATCTTGATCTACACTGTCAGCAAAAACAAGTTAAGTTGGTTCCAGCACTTTAAGGGTTAAGCCTCCTTTTGCCGGAGCATGGCTTATTTATTTATACATTATGCTTCCTCTTCTTCTCTGCTTTGCCAAAACTAGGTACTTTGCAACTTGCATTGAAAGGCTGTTGAAACAATATTTTAACTTATCCGAATTTAAGAATATAGAAGATTTCCTTTTGTGTGCCCGTCCACTGGAAATTTTCGCAATTCTACGTATACGGTGATGACTACGTAGGCAGATGTATCAAAAGAGATTTCAAATAGCAGTGTTGACCAATGACGCTGCTCGGACTGTTTTCTCGATGCAAGGGAAGCAACTCTCGCGAAAAAGTCTAAAGTAAAGGGAAATAACTCAATTTCCATGTTAGCACCGGCTAGCCTCCCTTGTACTCTAGCAACCGCTAAACGCTTTGGCGACTCGCCAGGCCTGATCTATATGAAAAGGATCTGTGTATTGAAAACCAATAGCCCAGCATATCTCCCACCTTTACGAGTTGTCTTCGATAGAAACTTTAACAGGTACCTATCGATTTATACCCGGACAAAATTCGCCATTAACTCACCCTTCGCGTAAAAGATTACTCCATGAAATTCTAATTAACCCTTAAGCTGCTCAGCGCGACTCACTGACCTTTTGCGGACAATGTCGATCAAGATCACACTGTGAAGAACGTGCAGTCTTATCTTTAATCTACACTGTCCGATAGGGTGTTTTCATTCCGGTGAAATATTTGGTTTTGTACTTTTGCGTGGAAATTTTCGTTTCATTTATTCAGCAGTTTAATGATTGATTGATTGATTGAATGTATGGTGTTTAATGCCGTTTTCAACATTATTTCGTTATATCGGGGCGGCCAGTGCACCTATCCATTCTTTCCTGGAGTTTCTATTACCGGTACTACGCACAATATTCTTTCCAAGCCACTGGCTGCTTTCCCACATAACCATCGGCGAAACAATGATCATCGGTGAGAGAGGAATGAATCCTGTCGCGATGACTATCATCAATTCTCAGAAAGAAATTGGCCAAGCAGGGGATCGAACCAGCGACCTCCTGTTCTCAAGTTCTGTACGCTACCGACTGAGCTACGGGGGCTCGGCTTCAGCAGTTTAAGGGTTTTAAAGAATTAGGACGTTTTCAGTACCTCTTTTAATGTCTTCGACATGTTCAGTGCCACGGGTGCAAACACGGGCTGTTGCAGACGGTAATGTTCAAGATCAGGCTGCACAAAACGTGCAGTCTGATTTTAGATCTACATGTATACCGTCCGTCTATTTAGTAAAGCCTGTTGTATACAATCGTTCTGAGTTTACCGGTTTGTACATTACCAGCCGTCTACAGAAACTGAGTTTTTATATTTGGTGCTGAAACAGTTAACCTAAGGTCCTTATTCACCAACCATTCTTGAGAACATTCTTAGTCTTATTCTGTAAGATCTTCTAAATTTGCACGTAACACAACTTCTGATTGGCTAAACCAAATGGTTTAGCCAATCAGAAGTTGCGTTACTTTCAAATTTAGAAAATTCTTCAGAATCAGACATGGAATGTTCTTAAGACTGGTTGGTGAAATATGGACCCAGGATGTCTTTGAATGTGTACAAGAATTTAGGTCTCAGATCAGACAGCACGTTCTGAGCAGGCTGGGACTGTGCATTTATTCACTAAGTGTTGTCAAAACTATTCTAATTCTAGATTCACATCTAAATGACAGACGTTCAGAAATATAGAAACGGTCACTAGGATATTCCTCCTTTTTTTACACGGTTTTCCACTTTTTCAAAGAAATATTCTATTACTTGAGGTATATGTGATTAATCCTCCGCAAACGTTTTCAATTTTAACCAGTCTAAAACTGTGTCGCGTGTGAAAGGGTAAACAAGCAATGGTGCATTACAAAACTGTTCACAAATTAGAACACAGATTAAACCCTTTATTAAACAATCCCGAGTTTCAACAACCCTAAAGAAGACTTTTGAAAATATTGCGTAAAAAGGAGAAAATGCTGGTTACCAGCATTTTCTTCTTTTCACACAATGTTTTCCCACTTCCAAACTCAATTTTCTGGATCTTAGTCACATTTACAAGTCCTTTGTCCTATGCAAATTTTGTTGTTTGTTTAAAGAGTTACATGTAAATGTACGGATTTAAATCAATAACAAAGGGAAAGAAACTGTCTGATAATAGTGATAAGAAACTAGAATAAATTGCTGAAATATTAAATAAATAAACTTTAAAACTGGGTTTCGAATTTGTGAGTTTGTTTTTGTCGTATTTGACTTAAATGAGCTATTAATAGCCCCATGTATATTTCACGTCAATCGATAAATGTCAAGGGATTCGACAGATCTATTTGCTATTAGTCCGAACTTAGATGAGTGCAGTGCACAATACCTCGGGGGCTGAACTGTTTAATTGGAATGTACCACTGCCCATAGGTGTTTAACTCGCGAGTATATACAGCCCACAATCAAATATTGAACATGGAACAACCTTGCTGAAACCCGAGCTTTATTCAGTAAAGAATTGACCGCCATGTACATGTGACATCGAGGATTTTTGTTTTGGAATTGATGAGAGGAAACGAGCTAGATAAACATGGCGGAGGCGGAGCCGCTGGTTGCTCTCCTAGAGATTATGCTGAGGACTTTATCCAATGTGCCAAAAGTGAAACCTGGAGGCTACCCCGAGGACATTTTTATCGACTTGTCTGAGGAAGAGAAAGAGGATTTGGAATGTTCAATATGGTAGGTGTAGCTTTATGTATATGTATCTGTCTGTATGCCTCTGACGGCTGTCTATGTCATTGTATTGCTTAATCAGCCCTAGGTTTTTTACGACCGCGATTTCAGTAGTTTTGCAAAAAAAAAAAAAAAAAATTGGGGAATGAAGGAAAAGCTGGTCGCCAGTATTTTCGTTATTTACCACAATGTTTTTATCCATGCATCAGCAAATACTCTGAATTTGCTCATATCTGGATTTTGGTTAAGGGTTAACAGGCATTTGACTCTCTCTCTCTAACAAGTTCAAACTGTATTGTAAATTACAGTCACATTCCCGCCCTCCCTCTTTACCCATTCTCTTACAAACGAAACTTTTTTGGCTGTAGGCAGTGTATAAGTTTTATACAAATATAGAGGGCAAAGAAACAACTGGTTGTAACAAAGATTTATAGTTCAATTCCGTTCATACATAAGTGTAAGTGGTCCGGCCTTGATACACTGAGTTTTTGTGTAAAGAAAATGATGTTTTTGCCTTCGCTGCAGCCTTTTTCTTCCTTTCGCTTCTTAAGAAAGCAGTCAGCAACTGCAGTCGACTATTTTTCTCTGCGTTTTTTAACCCTTAAGCTGCTAAGCGCGACTCGCTGACCTTTCTGCGGACAGTGTAGATCAAGATCAAACTGCACAAAACGTACAGTATGATCTTGGATCTACACTGCCCGATTTGGAGATATTTATCCCCCAAAAAATACTTATTAACTTTTTACCAAACGAAAAAATTTTAAACTAGTCCAAATTGAAAGCATTTGCAGACGACAAATTAAATGTGACTTAAGAATTGAAATTTGCTATGGGACGGGTAGAAAACATTGTGGGAAAAGGAGAAAATGCTGGTTACCAGCATTTTCTCCTTTTCCTACAATGTTTTCAAAAGGCTTCTTTCTCGGGGTCGTTAAAAGTCAGGATTGTGTGGTAAAGAGTTAAACAGCAAAAATTGGGTTTTTACAATCGACTTGAAAGTTTGTTTCTTTTTTCATTTATATAGCAGCTTCGGGGTTAACCCTTACAGTGCTGAATTTATGAAATGGACCTTTTCATTGAAGAAAAACATCCAAAATATTGTCATTTCATGGTTGTTTTAGCCAGAAAATGTAATGAAGTAGCTGACAGTGTGGATCAAAGATCAGACTGCACGTTCTGTGCAGTCTGATCTTGATCTACACTGTCAGCAAAAACAAATTAAGTTGGTTCCAGCACTTTAAGGGTTAAAGGATAGGTATATTGCGCACTGGCCGCGATGCATTGTACCAAACGAGACATCATGTAACTATGGAGCTATAAATTTCATTTTGTCTCACTAACGACTGGGGTAGAAGGGTTCTTCGACATACAGAAAATTGACAAATAACAAACAGTTTTTGACCGAGGTCATCCTGCGCGGACTGCACAGGCTGACCTGGGTCGATACTTTTTGCATAAAACCCCCTTTTCACAGAGCATGGCTCATGTACATTATATTAATCAATACATTTATCCAGTCATGTATTTCATATAGAGGTTAATGACTATTTTTCCCCAGATGGAATCCAAACACTTGACTCAGTTTTGGTGTTGCAAACACTCAATCGTTTTTGACATCTTAGACCTTTAAACCTAATACAGTGTATATACATGTATGTATACAAGACTTGTATATAAGCTTTTAGAGGGCGAAGTTTGTCAAGAAACGAGTGCTTTTGATACAAAAGCAGTGCAAGATGATTCTGACAGTTCAATGGAAGCATGTGTGAACAATGGCGTTTTGATGTGTATCGCATTAATTTTTAACCCTAACAGTGCTGTAGGAGAAAATCTGGGCTTTTGCGGAAGGCATAGATCAAGATCAGAATACACAGAACGTGCAGTCTGATCTTGTATCTGTGCTGTCTACTTGTTAGGCAAGCCAAATATGATAAAACCCTTTCGGATTTCAATCAGTTGTACTCTCAGCTGTCAAAAGAAGTCGAGTTCATATTTATCAACTTGAGTTCATATTAACCCTAAGGCTGCTAAGCGTGACTCACTGACCTTTTGCGGACAGCGTAGATCAAGATCAGGCTGCACAGAACGTGCAGTCAGATCTTGGATCTACCCTGTCCGATAAGGAGATATCTTTCCTCCAAAAACACATTTGGATTGTACTATCGGCTTGAAAGTTTCATTTCTTTTATTTAGCAGGATAAGGGTTAAATTGTGCGCTGAAAGGGATATAATGAATTGTCTCTTTCTTTTTCAGTTTTTGTATTCTGAAGGAAGCCAGACAATGCGTCAATAAACACAAGTTTTGCTACAGCTGTATATTTGTTTGGTCCACGAGTGGAAATCCAGTCAATCATAGCCGATGTCCGGTCTGCCGAGTCGATGGCTTGTATGTTCGAGTTCCGGAATTGGACAGTAAGATAAATTCACACCTAGTGAAATGTTCCCTTAAAACGTGCAAATGGGTTGGACCTTTAGGCTGTTTAACAGCACACCGACATACAACATATTCATCAACAGGAAGTGAACATGATAAAGATTATCAGCTTCCGGAATTACGAAACGGCGCCAGTACACAGTCAAGGTCGGGTTCTCTGTCTTCAGGTGCTAACACAGAATTACCAGAATCCACGTCAGATTCAGCCAGTAGTTTAGCGACACCTCGTCCCGCGTTGTTAGAAAACGTAAACAGAAGTTCGGGCACACGCACTTCTCGGATAACAACCCAAAGGCAGACTAACAATGCAGGTGGATCGACACAAAGGTCTCGAACTCGCAGCCGACACAGACAAAACTCTACTTCGCCTACACGTAGACCTGGCGTTACGTCAACAGGATTGCCTAGTCGCCTGACGTCACGACAGCGTGTAGATAATGGGCGCTCTGTCCACTCCTCGATAGGGCAAACTAATCAACAAACGCAAAACGAAAATGTTGCTCCTGTTGAACAAACCAGTACAACGACCTTCACACCTCGACCGCCCCCGAATCCACGACCCCAGGGTCAAACAACGAGACGATTACCTACTTTACCCAACTTGGTTAATCCTAATCCTCGTAATACAGGGATTAACTCTACGTCAGACACAAATGGGAATGTATCTGGGAACACAAACAGTATTGATTCAAATAATAACCTCGCCGAAACACGAGAGTTACCGACAACACCAGACACTCCCCGATTCACTTTCGAGGTCAGTGCTCCGAATCGACGAACGACGGGTCCTGGTGGATTCGGCAACATGCGTGATCGACTCGTTGAAAGCCGTAACAGACTCGACTTTTTAATGAATGCTTTTTCAGCGGAACTGGACCGTGGTAGGCAAGACCTGACCGCGTTCCAACAGGAACGAGAACGCAGACGTCAAGAGCAGCTCGCAGAGGTACGTGACCTTGGCCGACGATTGGGACAGGTGGCCCAAGAGTTGCGTGGACTTTTGACGCAACGACGTCAAATAAGAAATCAGATCGATCATCTAGTCGAATCTGCTACAGATTCGGATTGATTTTGTTGGTATCGTGAAACTGTGATTTTTTTTGTGTTTACTGAAACTGTTGTCGCATACTGCTTGCGATTATTATGGTGATCAGCCGGAAGCGGAAGGCGAATTGTCGCCAATAAAATGTAGTTCCGCGATGAAAGTGAATCTCAAACGGCCTCCGTCGATTTCAAAAGCTAATCAACTCTAGTTTGTAACCGTTATAGATACATGTAGCCTAAATACATCCCTTTCATTAATGGAAATGAGAGGCAAAATGTTAGAGTGCTCACACACACACACACACACAAACACACACACACACACACACATATATATATATGTGTGTGTGTGTGTGTGTGTGTGTGTGAGCCACGCTCTGGCAGAAGGAGGCTTAATGCATCTCCATGATCCATTATATCAGGCAAGTCATCTCCTAATTATGGATCCATAATAGCCGTTTTGTCTAACAACCGACTGTATCATAAGGTAGATTGGTCCTTGGACATACGGAAAATTGACCAATAGCGAAAAGTTTCGATACTTTTCGCAGATGCATTAAGGCCCCTTTTCACAGAGCATGGCTCAGATGTATCAGCTAAGGCTAGAAGATTTCTGTTGCAATGTCGAATACCTCGGTCTGTCTGTCTTCAATAACTCTTTACAACACAGTCCGAGTTTAACGACCCTGAGAAAGGAACTGTTTGAAAACATTTTGGGAAAAGAAGAAAATCCTGGTAACCAGAATTTTCTTATTTTACAGCAATGTTTTCTACTCTATCAAGAACGTTTCTCATCCTTTGAGCCACCGTTATTTTTTTTCTGCAAATGCTTTTAACTTTGAAAAATCTAAAATTTTGTCGTTTGGTAAAGAGTAAGGTGCCACAGCAAAACGTCTCCGTATTTGTTCGGTCTGTTACGACTATTTATTACGACCTACTGATCGTAAAAGTTACCATGTGGAGAAAAATGGTGTCCGAAATTCGGGGACTTTTGCCATGAATAATGTTACTC
The DNA here is from genome assembly GCA_945859785.2 of Tridacna gigas. Lineage (NCBI taxonomy): Eukaryota > Metazoa > Mollusca > Bivalvia > Cardiida > Cardiidae > Tridacna > Tridacna gigas. Next base: position 27,096,087 of record OX244036.2, on the reverse strand, counting down.
TCTGTCTCTGCAACACTTTACCAAACGACAAAACTTTAGACTTTTCTAAATTGAAAGCACATGCAGACGACAAATTCAACGTGATTCAAATGACAGAATTTGTTGTTGGGTAGAAAAGACCGTGAGAAAAGCAGAAAATGCTGGTTACTAGCATTTTCTGCTTTTCTCACAATGTTTTTATAAGGTTCGTAAAAACCAGAGATGGATTGGTAAAGGGATAAACTTATTTATTTCACATCGATTGTGAAACAAGTTGTTGTAAATGGGCCATGCTCTGTGAAAAGGGGACTTAATGCATCAGCGAAAAGTATCGACCCAGGTCAGCCTGCGCAGTCCGCGCAGGCTGACCTGGGCCGAAACTTTTTCGCTGTTGTCAATTTTCTGCGTGTCCAAGGACCTTTCTACTCCAGACTTCAGTCGGTCGTTAGACAGAGTGGATGTTATGGACCCATGATTAAGTGATGGCTTGCTAGGTATCATGTATCACGAAGATGCGTTAAGCCTCCCTTTCACAGAGCATGGCTCAAATTATATTGATCACTCACGATAATTGCTTTCTGGAAATTTTTAACAAGTTTTGGCACGGTGAGGTTTGGTTCGAAAGGTTGGCCCTGCTCATCATGAGATTTGAACCCGTGACTTTCATGTGGGAGACCGACACTCTACCCCTAGACCCCTGTCGGCCACTACATACTTTGGCTTCGCCCTCAGTATTTTACGTACTTTATAGGGGAAATATGTGTGACTGTGACTCTCGTAACTAAATAGAACCGTCCATTATTATTAGCTCAGCTACCCAGGGCTTTCCTCCCTCTCCCTTCTCCCCCCGTGGGTCATTTATATTAAAAGGGCCTTTGCCTAGGTATCGGTTGTTGTCAATATGTACAGGTATGTTATTCGATGTTTGTTGGTTGGAGCCCCAATTTAATAACTATCGATTCCGTTTTCTTATTCGCAGACACTAACATACAGTATGATAGGCTAGTTTGACCCTTTCAGCGCAATAGGCGAAGATATGGGCGCTTGCAGACGACATAGATCAGAATAAGACTGCACAGGGCGTGAAGTTTGATCTTGATTTATACCGTCCGCTTATTTAGTCAAGCCTATACGATAAAAACGTGATAGGAGATGTCTTTATCCAAAAAATAAGTTTGAAGTAGCATTATTCCGGTTTTTACTATCGGCTTGAAAGTTTGATTTAACTTATTTAGCAGGATAAGGGTTAACTCTTTACCACACAATTGTAAGTTTTAACGACCCTAAGTAATAAGGACTTTGAAAACGTCGTAGGAAAAGGAGATAATGCTGGTAACCAGCGTTTTTTCCTTTTCCCACAATGTTTTCTGCCCCTTCATAAGTTTACACTATAAATTGAGCCAGGTTCGGTTTGTCGTTTCAAAAAGCCTTCAATATGGAAGAGTCGGTAATTTTGTCGTCTGGAAACGAGTTAGTTCTTTACCAAACGACAAAATTTAGGAATCGACCATATTGAAAGCAGTTGCAGACGACAAATGAAATGTGACTCAACATTTGGCCTTTCTCTGTAAAAGGGCAGAAAACATTGTGGGAAAAGGAGAAAATGCTGTTTACCAGCATTTTCTCCTTTTCCCACAATGTTTTTAAAAGCCTTATTTCTTAGGGTCGTTAAACTTGGGCTTGTGTGGTAAAGGGTTAAAAGCAATTGCAGAATGCTGGTCGAATGCGGCCTTAAGAATGAAATATCTATTTGAAGACGTATAGAACATGGTGAGAAAATTGTGCTTATCAGCATTTTTTCCTTTCTACTTTGTTTGTAATGACTTCTTCTTACACCTCCTAAAATCATTTGATCGTTTAGAAAAGGGTTTTCCACGTAGCCTTAACACTCTACCATATAATCTTATTTTTTAACAACCCCGTAAAAGAAAGCGTTTGAAGACATTGTGAGAATGGGAGAAAATGCTGGCAAAGAAAAATTTCTCCTTTTCCCTCAATGTTTTCTACCCGTTTATAGACAGATCCCATCATTTAAGTCATATCGAATTCATCGTCTTCTAATGCTTTGAGTATGGAAGAATTTAACGTGAGTAACTCTTTACCAAACGACCTTGAAACCTTTACACTTTTCCAGATCGACAGAATGTTCAGACTACTACATGTACTTAAATATGGCTCTAATGATTGCGTTTTTCTCGGCAAGGGTAGAAAGTATTGTGGAAAAGGGATTAAATGCCGTTTTCCCGCAATGTTTTGAAAGCCTTTCTGCCTGGGGTCGTTAAAACACTGGATTGTTTGGCAAAGCTCCGGGGTTAACCCTTTCCCAAACAAGCCCTGGTTTTCACGTGTCTGCAGTACAAGTCTTTTGAAAACACTGTGGGAAAAGGAGAAATTGCTCGTAACGAGCAATTTCTCCTTTTCCCACAGTGTTTTCTACCCTTTTTGAGATCTTTCTGCCTTTTTCATCAAATTTAAAATTGTCGTCTGCAACCTCTTTCAGTTTGGACCAGTCCAAAATTTGTCGTTTGGGAAAGGGTAAATAGAAACTCCTGTCACAGCTTACAACCAACCGATTTGTTAAATATTGTGATTATTATAGCAATGTGATATAATAAGCATATTGAGTTATGTGAATAAATACAAAGTTTGTCGTTACAGAGTTTTCCTTGGAAGCGTCCATGGGCAAGGTACGTCAGTACTTCTTGCACTGTACTGGTTAAACCCAGAACACTCAGGAAAAAGTGAGCTGTCGCCGGAATATGAGCGGCTTAAAGTATCAATCAATCAATCAATCAACTGTCGATACAATAAAAAGTTGATCGACGGAGAGAGGGAGCAACCGAAATACAACTGAACCATGCTCTGGGAAAGGGGGCTTAATGCATCTCCGCAATGCATCATGTAAATCAAGTCATCTCGCAGTATTGTGGATCCATAAAATCGATTTTGTACACCAACCGAATGAATTTCGAGGTAAACTATTCCTTTGAGCTGCAGAGAATTGATAGCAAAATGTTTCGGCTCAGGACAGCCTGCGCGGAATACACAGTCTGACCTAAGTCGATACTTCTTGCAGATGCATTAAGCCATCTTTTCACAGAGCAATTCAAACTATCAGTATGTTCGAACTACATGTATCAGAAAAAGTTACCCGAACTGTCGGGGTTCACGGAAAAAAAAGTTTAGAAAAGGTACAATATGCTTCTAAAGAAGTCTGTTGGTTCATTTACTCCTTCACTGTGAATGTGGCCTTGGATAGCTTTCGCGGACGGTTAAGATTATGATCAGATTATACTAAACGTGCAATCTGATCTCTGATCTTAGATTTACACCGTTCGCTACCTGATACTGATATACGACCAAAATCAGCTTCAACCGCAAAGAAAAGTATATGAGCCACGCTGTGGCAAAAGGGGGCTTACTGCATCTCCGTGATGCGTTGTTGCGTTGTACCAATCAAGCCATCACATAATTATGGGTCCATAGTTGCTTTTTTTATGCCCCCGCCATGAAATGGGGGGTGGGGGGCATATAGTGTTACTCTTGTGTGTGTGTGTGTGTGTGTGTGTGTGTGTGTGTGTGTTGAACTTTGTCAATATTTGTTACAGTTATAGTGATGACAGGGGTTCCTGTCCGGCCAATAACCTTCATATGTATGGTCCGATTCTAAAATAATTTGGCACAAATGATTACCATGGATAGACAACGTATCGTGTGCAACTTTCATGTCGCCAGGTCAAAGGTCAAGGTCACTGCGCTTGGTTGAACTTTGTCAATATTTGCTACAATTATGGTAAACAGTGGTGGTCGTGTCCGGCCAATAACTTGTAGGTGCATGGTTCAATTTTAAGATAACTTGGCACAAATGATCACCATGGATAAATGACGCGTGGCATGCAACATTAGTGTCACCAGCTTAAGGTCAATGTCACATGGCTTATTTGAACTTTGTCAATATTTGCTACAATTATGGTAAACAGTTGGGGTCGTGTCCGGCCAATAACTTGTAGGTGCATGGTCTGATTTCAAAATAACCCGGCACAAATGATCACCATGGATAGACGACGTGCGGCATTTGTGTCTCCAGCTTAAAGGTCAAGGTCACAGCGCTTGGTTGAACTTTGTCAATATTTGCTATAATAATGGTAAACAGTGGTTGTCCTTTCTAGCCAATAACTTCCACATACATTGTCAGATTTAAAAATAATTTTGCACAAATGATCACCATGGATAGACGACGTGTTGTGTGCAAATTCGTGCCGCCAGCTCAAAGGTCAAGGTCACAGGGCTTGGTTGAACTTCAAATATCTCCAATAGTTGCTAAATTCTGTGAAGACCATAACTCTTTAACCCATTGATATATTTTCATGATACTTCATCAAGCTATAAAGGTTATTAAGTAGGTAGATCTTATACAAAAAAGAAAACTCTGACTTTTTTTGAGTTATTTTGTATACCGACCAAATGAATTATGAGAGATGAATAATGGAGATGTTTTGGTAATAATGAATAAGGATGCTTAGAACATCAGAAAAAAAAAAAAGAGGTGCATGAAAGAATTTTTACTCTGGCTTACTCAATCTATTTTCAGTGATCTCTTGGTTTTAAAATCTTGTGTAGGCCATAACTCTTTATCCAGTGGAGTCATCTAATGGTAGTTAGTAGTAGAGCCGCTGAGAACAAGGGTGTCATGATTTATCAGGATAACTCTGGCCTGAGTGTTGGATTTATCTCCCTTACTTATACTTCAAATGCAGATTATCAGCAGTGTATGCAGCAGTCCGTATGTTTCTCATGATTTTTGGATTCTTAGCTAAAAATTACTTCCTAGTAAAAACAAATTTAAGTTTCTCAGACTTACGCTTGGAGAGTTATTATCTTTGCAGGCAACTACCCTTATTATGCCCCTTCCATAAAATGGCGAATGGGCATATAGTGATATCCCTGTGTGTGTGTGTGTGTGTGTGTGTGTGTGTTCTTGGAAAAGGTGGTGTTATGCCCGGCCCTTAATTTTGATGTGCATTATTTGATTTCAAAATACTCTGGCACGAATGACTGCCATGAACAGACATGTTGCAAGCAAAACAGTGTTGCCAGCTCAAAGATCAGTGTCACAATGCTTTTTGAAAATTTTTGCATACACAGTGTATAAAATGTTTTTGTCAATAAGTATGGCTATAGGTCTTTGTTTCAGTTTTGAATTACACCATGACTGTGACCTTTGTCATGTGGCGGTGGGGGGTGGGGTTGGGGGCATCTATGTCAGTGACACATTTCTAGTCAATATTCTTCATCCCCAGGGTCGTTAAAACTCGGGATTGTGTGGTAAAAACATGAAGTAGATAAACATCAGACGTCAAAAAATACTAGTATTATAGTCTGGTTTGCACTGCTTGCCATTTTGGGATATTCATGCAAAACAAGAAAGTCTTGAAGTTGTTATTCATGTTGAAGAGTCCTGTAGATCATTTTGTAGCATACAACAAGTTTCCTCGCAGATTTTTGCTAGTTTGATTCAAAACTCAGTCAAACTATTTGCTAGGATTGGTGCTCTCAGTGATCAGTGTTACAAGAGTTCATTTAGTCTGGTACCCCGCCATACTGCAAGAGTACTCCGATAACGTAGTGGTAGGGGCAGGTAATCCACACCAGAGTTCATTCCACTCTCGTTACGGAACATTGTACTGACACAATGTTTATTTGTTTTGAAAACAGTCAGCAGCTTAACCTTTTACCACACTATGATGACTTTTAACGACCCAGAGAAAGGAGGCTTTTGAAAACATTGTGGGAAAAGGAGAAAATGCTGGTGACCAGCATTTTCTCCTTTCCCCACAATGTTTTCTATCCTATAAAGGAAAAATTTTGTTATTTGGGTCATCTTCATAATCATCTGCAAATACTTTCAATTTGGACTAGTCTAATTTTTTTTTTTTTTTTCAATTGGTAAGGGTTAAGGGTTTAGCAGTCAGTTGTAATTTGTAAAAACAGTAACTCAGTTGATTTGATAGAAAGAGTGTTTATTATAACCATAACAATGAATAAAGGCAACTTTTTGCATCAACCTATTAACAACTTTTCTAACCCTTTACCACACAATCCTGTGCTTCAACAACCTCGAAGAAAAAACCTTTTGAAAACATTTTGGGAAAAAGAGAAAATGCTGGCAACAAGCATTTTCTCATTTTCCCACAATGTTTTCAACCCGCCCACAGACATTAATTCCATCATTTGAACCATTTAATTTTTTGTCTACAAATACTTTCAATTCATTCAAGTTTAAAATTTTGTTGTCTGGTGAAGGGTTAATAAGACTTAAAGAGATCAGAATTGGAGGCTTGAATATAAGGAGAATCGGCATGAATTAAGGTCTAATAAGAACACAGGTAAAAACATTGTGACAAAAGGAGAAATTGCTTGTTTCAAGCAATTTCTCCTTTTGTCACAATGTTTTTGACAGTCTGTTAAGAGATCAATAAGTTGCCTAAAGCAGTATTGAGGTAACTTTTCACACCAGAGAACAAAATGCTAGACTGGTCCATATTGAAAGCAAGCGAGGATGACTAATGTGGCTCACATCAACTTTTTTCCTCTCTCTGTTTCTCTTCCAGTTCTGTGAGTCTTCAACCCTTTACCACAGAATCTCGAGTTTTAACAACCCAGGAGAAGAAGACTTTAGAAAACATTGTGGGAAGAGGACAAAATGCTGGTAACCAGCATTTTCTCCTTTTTCCCCACAATGTTTTCTACCCTATCAAAAATAGAAATCATCATTTGAACTACATTTAATTTGTCATCTACAAATGCTTTCAATTTGGTCCAATTCAAAATTTTGATGTTTGGTAAAGACATTGCCGTAGGTTTCTGAAAACATTAAGGGAAAAGGAGAAAATGCTGGTTACCACCCTTTCTCCTTTTTCCTGTGTTTACAACAAAAGAGTGGCCTGCAGCTAGTAATCTGTTCACCTTAACTTTTTACCAATCAAACATGTGTTTTAACGACTCTGGGGAAGAAAGCTTTTGAAAATATTGTGGGACAAGGAGAAAATGTTGGTAACCAGCACTTTCTTGATTGTCCACAATGTTTTTTTCCACTTTGATGACAAAGCATATCATTCGAGCCACTTTTTAATTTGTCATCTGCAAATGCTCTCAAAGTTGGCTTGTCGAAAACTTTGTTGTTTGGTAAATAGCTAAACTGCTCAATAAATTAAACGTAAATTTTCGGCTAACAGAAGAACCAAAGATTGCAATTCAAGGTTCTTCTTACTGAAAAAAAAACAAAAAAAATGTTGATTGACAGTGTAGCTTCAAGATCAGAATTAACATTCTCTGCGGTCTGATCTGCAAAAGCATTCAGAGCCTGGGCCCTCTTTCATGAAAAAACTTGGAAGTCTTGTTATTTCACTTAAATCTGCAAAGAGACTTATTTTCCAACTTAAGCTGAGTTTGTTATTCCAGACACATTTGACTAACATTAACAGACTTATGTAACATTTTCAAGTCCTGTGTTGATGCAACATTTCAGACTCAACTCAGCAAAATAATGGACTTAAGTCTGTTAATTGACCTAAGTCCATTTATTTTGCTAAGTTGAGTCTGAAGCGTAGTGTCAAGTCAGGATTTGAGGATGTTACTACAGTCTGTTAATGTTGCTGAAATGTGTCTCCAATAACAAACTCAACTAAAAGTCAGAACCTAGGACCAGCGGGAGATTTGAGTAAAATAAGAGACTAAACTTTTTTCAAGAAGCCTGGCCCAGGCCTAGTAGCTGGCAGGTTGAAAAATAATGAAGAAAGAAAACTAATACCGCATAACATAATATAGATCAATGCATTATTTGTTACGAGTTAAAAGCAGTTTGGCGAGCATATAGTAAGTGACCTACATAACACAAAAGAAGAGGAATGCCTAATCAAAGCAAGGTAGAAAAACAAGTCAAACTTAGCATGCATCTTAGTCTCTTTAAATCAAATTTGGTAGTTTCAGATATTACAAACAAACCTTCATTACATACAGTTTATTTACTTGTTTGATGTATTACACTGTGTCAACATCATTTCAGGCTGGTGCACTTATTTATGCTTTCCTGAAGTTTATGTTTCCATTATTACAAAACACACTCATGTACTGGCTTCTCTTCAAAACTACCTTTACTAATACAATGCTCAGCATTGACAGAGGAAATAATTGTGTCCAAATGAATGACTATCATCAACCCTCAGAAAAAAATTGGCCAAGTTTGGGGTCAAACTTATGACGCCAGGATTACAAGCCCTGTATGTTACCAACTATGCCCCATGTTGTAACAGTAACCGCACCAGTAACAACACAACATACTTCACATGCCAAAATTTATCCAAATTATCCCTTGCAGTCCTTAATAAATGAAGCAGATATTGCATTTTCAAAGATGTTTGTCAGAAGATCTGGTAAAAAGCTAGAAAGGGTAGATCCAAGATCAGACTGTCAATTCTGTACAGTCTGATCTTGATCTTCACTTTCTGCATAAATTGTTTAGTCTGGTTCAGCACAACAAGGATTAAGCTGCCACTATAATTGTCTTAACCCTTTCCCAAACGACAAATTTGGGACTGGTCCAAATTGAAAGAGTTTGCAGACGACAGTTTTAAATTTGATGAAAATGGCAGAAAGTTATCAAAAAGGGTAGAAAACACTGTGGGAAAAGGAGAATTGCTCATAACGAGCAATTTCTCCTTTTCCCACAGCGTTTTCAAAAGACTTGTACTGCAGACACATGAAAACCAGGGCTTGTTTGGGAAAGGGTTAAAAGACCATCTCTGAACGTTAGGATAACATCTCAGCATATTATTATGACAGTCATAGACCCTTTACTGGACAAAAGAAATTTAGAACTGACCATACTGGAAGCAATTGCAGATGGAAATTTTGATGTGGCTAAAATGCATTATCAGACAAATAAGGAAACACTGTTGGAAAAAGAACAAAATGCGAGTTATCAGCATTTTCTTCTTTTCCCACAAAGTTATCAAAAACCTTTCTTTTCACAGGGTCATTAAAACATGTGACTGTTTTCTGAAGGAGCAAGTCTAGTCTTAGTTGACTAATTATTTTACCTATTTCAATATATTCCTAAATGACCTCAAAAAATAGTACAAAAAGTCATATCATTCTACATATTTTGCAAAAAATGATTTGAATAATTAAGAAACGCTATCTAAACATATGTAGTTACAGCTTAACGCTTGATACTATTTAAACATAATAACTAAAATTTTCTCCCCTAAAAAATCTTACAAAATTAAGTACATAAATACGATTCTTTTTTGGAGTGACAATTAAAGATATGGCAATGTTAAAAAAAAAAGATTTACATACAACTGAGACAAAGGAGCAAATTCATCAGTTTTGGCGAAATATTAGTCTTGCAAAATGCTAAGACATTTCAAATTCCAAAAAATATATCATGAACAATTTGAATTACAAATGATACATACAATTATTAGAAATGATACAAACAATTTCAAACCACTATGTGTACATGGTATTGAACACCACACTTCTGACAGTGTTTCAGCTTTATCACAGTGACTGCCCACTCATTCATGTCTCCTAAGTTTCACCAGTGCCAGGCTAGGTCTCTACAGTGCCTTGATTAACCCTTTACCACACAATCCTAAGTATTAACGATCCTGAAAAAGAAGCCTTTTGAAAACATTGTGAGAAAATGAGAAAATGCGGGTAACCAGCATTTTCTCCTTTTCCCACGATGTTTTCTACCCTATCAAAGACAAGTTCCATCATTTGAGCCGCATACAATTTGTCATCTGCAATTGCTCTAAATTTGGACTGTAGGTTTTTGAAAACATTAAGAAAAAAGGAGAAAATTTTGTTGTTTGGTAAAGGGTTAAGGGCAATCCTGTTCCTCCAGCAAGGTTTGAACCTTTTACCCCAGGAAAAGTCTGATATTTGATCTACACCCTTTGTTGAGACATTCTGGATAAGAGCAATAAAGCTCTAAGGTTTAACAGTTGCTTGTTGGGAATAAGTAATCATTTTCTCTATAATAACCTTTCATGTTGCTTGTGCTTGTGTTGGGTAGGTCTAACATGAGCGGAAGAGGATATTAATGGGGAAATGAATACTAGATTCTGACAAACAGCAACGGAAAACATTGTGACAAATACAGACACTGTTCAATGTAACTGCTTTCTCAACTTTTTTGTTGTGTTTACCAATGGTCATTTGTAGCTTAGATTTATTGTAAGAAATTGAGTTATTAGTCAGGTTTATCAATACAGATATATCAACACTTAACTATTGATCAACTAGATTTTAGATGAAAATTCACATTGAACTCTTGACCAAAACACCAAAAGTTTTAGACCTGTTCATATTAAGAGCCTTGATGACCACATTAACTCTTGTAGTGCTGCGTCCAGGTTAAACTTTGCTTATTAGGATAGTGTAGATCAAGAACAGAGTCCACAGATTGTGCACTCTGATCTTGGATCTATACCGCCCCCTTCTTTGCCAGATATTCTGACAAAAACAGTTTTGAAATTGCAATAAATCTATCTTTATTGCTGACTTAGACTGTCCACTTCATTTATTTAGCATAACAAGGGTTAAATGTGGTCCAAATGATTTGTCTTAGAAAAGTAATAAAACAAGAGAAAAAGCTGATTAACTCTTTACAAAACAACAAAATTTCTAGACTTGTCCAAGGCATTTGCAGACAATAAACTAGTTATGGCTCAAATGACAAAATTTGTCTTTCAAAAGGTAAAAAAAAATGTTGGGAAATGGAGAAAATGCTGGTTACCAGCATTTTCTCCTTTACCCCAATGTTTCAAAAGGCTTCTTCCTAAGGGTTGTTAAATCACAGAATTATTTAGCAGAGGGTTTATAGCAGTTTCTCTGTTTCTTGAATTTCATTTTTCAGAGGGGTCATGTGATTAACACTGAATCTTTTGGTAAAGGATTAATGCTATTCTGAAGGGTCAGGTGTACTGCTCATCTTTTAGATTTATGTCTCAAATTTTTTGAACCCCCTCTGTTCGGGGAATCTCTTGTTGGCTTCGCTGTTGCACCAGGCTGGTTTTTGTAGCGGGTGTGTATTTTTGTCAGTCTTTGACACACCTCTCCCAGTAGAGGGCGCTTCATAGACTCCCCCTCCCAACAGTCAGACATGAGAGCCCAACACTCCGAGTCAAAAATAGGCAGTTCTTCTGGGCGCAGACCTGTTGGAAATAAAGGTACAGTGAGAGAAAAAGGAAAACACAACATTTTCCCTTAACAAAAAAAATTCCAAGTTTTAACAACCCTGAGAAAGAGACCATTTGAAAACATCGTGAGAAAAGGAGAAAATGCTGGGAACCAGCATTTTCTCCTTTTCACACGTTTTCTACCCTTTCACAGACAAATTCCATCCTTTGAATCATATTTACTTTGTCATCTGCAAGTGCTCTCTATTTTGACAAGTGTAGAATTTTATCATATGGTAAAGAGTTAATCATGATAAAATACTCATGTCAAAAGAACTGGTTAGAGATGTAACTATATAAAGATGCATGAAAAACCATTTGTGACTTCTACTCTTTACCACACAACAGTCTTAGCCTTAACCAAAGTGAAAGCATCTGTAGATGACCAACATTATTCAAGACATGGAATTTGTCATTCCAATGACAGAAAACTTTGTGGGAAAAGGAGAAAATGCTGGTTACCAGCATTTTCTCCTTTTCCCACTTCATTTTCCAAAGCTGTCTTTATCAGGGTCATTAAACTCAGAATTGTGTGGTAAAGGGGTTACTCTGCCTGTTATCATTACCTCTTGAAAAAAGTTTACAATAGAAGACTTTGCAAATGTACCTGTAGTCAATATGAATTAACTGATAAAGTGCCTTTCACAACTATAGTTGCCTTTGTGGCCAGTGTAGATCAAGGTCAGACTGCACAAAAGGTGCAGGAGGGAAAAAATGGAAGAGAAAGACAGAGTACCTCTTTTGACATTGTTCCAGAGCTGATCCTTATTTGCACATTGTTCAAAGTTTTGAGGCAGTCTTGTGCTTCCTGCACATATGTACCAGAACAAAATACCAAATGCATAGACATCAACACTGTTGTCATAGCGACCAGTAAACAATTCTGGGGCCATGTGAATAGGTGTGCCTGTGAAATTGGAAAAGCCTCCCTGATAATGCCAATAGTTATAACAAATATGTTTCAGTACTTTTTTTACCATGCATGTTAAGTCTGTACCACTCATGTCCATATTGAAAGTATTTGCAAATAAAACATCAACCTTTTACTACACGATCCCCATTTTAACCCTTTCCCAAATGACAAATTTTGGACTGGTCCAAATTGAAAGAGTTTGCAGACGACAAATTTAAATTGATGAAAATGGCAGAAAGGTCTCAAAAAGGGTTGAAAACACTGAGAAAAGGAGAAATTGCTCGTTACAAGCAATCTCTCCTTTTCCCACAGTGTTTTCAAAAGACTTGTACTGCAGAAATGAGAAAACCAGGGCTTGTTTGGGAAAGGGTTAAAGACCTTGCAAAAGAAGACTTTTGAAAACATCATTGGAAAAGGAGAAAATGCTTGTGACAAGCATTTTCTCCTTTATTCACAATGTTTTCTACCCTTTTAGATTCAAAGCTCATCACGTAATCCACACTGGTGTTATTGTCTGCAAGTGCTTTTAATTTGGACAAGAATAAAATTTTCTTGTGTGGTAAAGGATTAAATTTGGCTAAAAGACACAACTTGTCTTTGGTATGTAAATAATAAACACTAAGTTACAGCTGAAAATTCAGTAAGACCTGTCAAGTGGTCACCACCATTTTAACTCTTTACCACACAAAAAAATTTCAGATCTAAGTCCAAACTGAAAGCATTTGCAGATGACAAATTCAATAATGGGATCTGTCTTTGATAGAGTAGAAACATTGTGAAAAAAGGAGAAAATGCTGGTTACCAGCATTTTCTCTCTTTTTCACAATGTTTTCAAAAGGTTTCTTTTTCAGGGTCGTTAAAACTAAGAATTGTGTAGTAAAGGGTTAAAGCAAGCAACTTCTATTCCCATGGTTACCAGTATTTTCTCTTATACCCACTGTATGTTCGAAAGCCTTATCCTTTGAGATCATAAACTCTTCACCACACAATCCCCAGTTTTAAAAACCTGTGTAGAAAGAACTTTTAAAAACATTGTGGAAAAAGGAGAAAATGCTGCTAACCACAATGTTTTCTATTTTGAGAAGTTTTTTAGTTTTTATAGACTGTTTTCAGCTAGTCTATGTTGATGTAAGTGGCAATAATTAATTCTAGTCTAGTAAAATTTTGAAAAATAAAAAGTCATTGGCAGACAAACAAACAGAATTGTTACATAGACTTAAAACATACCAACAATACTTCCGCTCATCATGGCTTCCGGCTTACAAAATCCAAGATCTGTGACTTTACCACGATTGTCTTTGTCAAGCTGCAAAGATACATGAAAACTCTGTTCAAAACCCTTTCGCAAACTTTTACATGTTGATAAATTTTAAATTCACTCAAATTCATAACATTTGAAGACAGCAAATTCAAAATTGGTACAAAAGAGTCCAAGTTCTCTAAGAATAGAAAACATTTCCCACGATGTTTTCAAAAGCTTTCTTCCTTTAGGGTCATTGATAGTCAGGAATGTTTGGTAAAACGGTATGATGTAACTCTGGCTGGTTTTACAATTTTTTCAGATATCTAAAGCTATTAACTAAGAACTTCACTGACATTTTTTAAATTTCAAACTGATCCAAATTAAAAGCATTAGAAGATGGCAAATTCTGTGAAGCTCAAAAGATAATTTCTGTATTTGAAACAGTAGAAAATGTGGAAAGGAGAAAATTCTGGTAACTAGCATTTACTCCTTTTCCCGTAATGTTTTTGAAAGCCTCTTTCCAAAAGGTCATTCAAACATGGGATTATGTAGTAAAGGATTTACATATTAAGATTATTTACCAAGACATTCTTGAGTTTGATATCTCGATGAACCAACCCTTGACTGTGTAGAAATCTTATACCCTCCACAACATCAATGGCTACTTGTAACCTGTAAACATAAAAAGACATTGCCAGGCTTTTATAACTTTTAATAGTACAACAAAAATTCCAAACTGCACCTAATTAACAATTTTTTTAACTGGAATGCCCTTGGGAACACTCTTGTGGTGCTTATAATCATAAAAAACATAAACAGTCAGAGTTTTTTTTTTATTTTGTTTTCAACATCACAATAAACTAAAAAGCTCCTTACGACTATTTTTAGAGGGATGTCCTTGGTTAAACCTTTACCACACAATCCTGAGTTTTAATGATGCTAAAATGAAGAGTTTTTGGAAACATTGCGAGAACAGGAGAAAGTACTGTTAACAAGCATTTTCTCCAACAGTGTTTTCTACCCCTTCAAAGACAAATCCCATCATCTGAGTCACATTAAATTTTTCGTCTGCAAACGCTTTTAATTTGGACAAGTGTCAAATTTTCTTGTTTGGTAAAGAGTTAATAACTACATTCAGGTACTGATGAAGCTGAGAAAAGATGTGAATAAGTGAGCTGTAGCTATGATATGACTGAAATATTGTTGATAGCAGCTGTATAAACTCATTCAAATAAATGAATGATTTTTTCCTATTATGTCAAACCAAAATTCTTCTTATCAAACGTTCATCTTATTGTACAATGAACCTAGGACCTTGGAACGTGACTAAAATATAAATATTTGTTGCTCCTTTTCCCACAATATTCATAAAACCTGTCTACTGGAGTGGCCTTCTCTGTAAGTTAACAAGTAAAAATGTCAGATAAGAATTCAGAGCGTACCTAGACAACCAGTCAAGTTGCTGTTTAATTGCTGTGTGTAAATCACGCTGCATTCTTGTCATGACAAGTAAAACTGCTGGAGTTGAGCCTCCACCATAAGAATAATCAATGACCGAACCATTCAGTCCAACTACTCTATCATGATCTGGAATGTGCCTGGAAAATAGAGTATATCTAGTATTTATCACATAAACTCCTTTGCCTTCAGCATAATACATGTATACATGTACCCTTTTCAAACTTTATTATCTTATACATGTTTGAGATAAGCATTGTATGAAATCTTATGTAACATCATTTTATATATGACTTTCAGAGAAATGAATTGATTTTTATCTATATCAAATGACTGCATGTGCCTGTATGTTTTTGCATTATCAAACCTAAATTTTGCAAAATTTTGCTAAGTGATAAAAAGAATCTGACATGGGTTTTGAGATAAAATTTTATTAACTCTTTACCACACAATCCCGACTTTTAACCACCCAGAGAAAGAAAGCTTTTGAAAACATTGTGGGAAAGGAGAAAATGCTGGTAACCAGCATTTTCTCCTTTTCCCACAATGTTTTCTACCCTTCCTAAATCAAATTTTGATTTTTAAATCACCTTTATTTTGTCACCTGCAAATGCTTTCAATTTGGACCAGTCTAAAGTTTTGTCGTTAGGTAAAGAGTTAAACTAGTCCACAAAAAAATTCAATTAAGCTTACCAGAGGCTTGCTTTATAACATTTTTCTAGACTTTTTTTGTAAGAATTTGTCTCAAATGCCAATTTATATTCCAAGCAATTGCTCTTTTTCCCACAATGTTTTTGATGGCTGTCAACTGTAGGGATGTAAATAATTGCAAAAGCAAGTACATGCCCTTATCAATTTGGCTGTTCTAGCAAACTGGTTGAAAGAAGGCCTATGGGAATTATTTGTTGTGATTATTGAATCATTTTAATATACTACCTCAAACAAAAATAGATAGGAATATTTATTTTAATAAAAATCTTGTGTACTAAAAGGCTAAAATCATCAAAAAGGAAAACAATCAATAAAGCGGTTAACCCATTACCACACAATCGCGACTTTTAACGACCCTGAAAGAAAAGGTTTTTGAAAACATTGTGGGAAAAAGAGAAAATGTTGGTAACCAGCATTTTCTCCTTTTCCCACAATGTTTTCTACCCTATTAGAAAGAGAAATCATCATTTTAATAACAATTAATTCTTCGTCTGCAATTGCTTTCAATTTGGAAAGGGCTAAAATTTGTCTTTTGGTAAAGGGTTAACAGTCTAAATCAGCCCATGGCATCAAAAGAATGTTGCTTATAGGTGCTGGCTAGAAAACCTCCACCAACATGTAAATAGACTGACTTGCTACTGTTTCTTAACTGAAATATTGCTGCTAATGGCCTTAAACATCAAATAAAACAATTTAGAAAAATCCACATTCAGAACATGTCCTCACTTTGTATAGAAGAATTCCAATGCCAGATCATTCCAGTGTTTATCGTCTGGTGGTACGACAGATTTCACGGCACATGGTGTGTATCCCGCCCACTGGTCACAGGCGTAAACCACTCCATACTGGCCCCGCCCAATCTCCTTCCCCATCTGTGGCATGCCTGTCAATTTAAAACATGTTTGTGTTTTAACTCTAATCCTGCCAAATTTGTTTATTATTACAAAAATAAATTTTGTTAATTCTGCTAAGTGTTGGATAGGGTTCACATGACGGAAAATGCAGATAGAGAAGTGGAGAGTGTAGAGCAGGATCAGACTGCACATATGTGCAGTCTGATCTTGCTTTCTACTCTTTGCAAAATATATTCATGGTCGCAAACAGCATAAGATTAAAATCTTTCACCTTTTACAAAGCAATCCTGTGTCTTAAGAACCCTGATGCACAAAGCTATAGAAAACACTGTTGACAAAAGGAGAAATTTTCTCCTTTGCTCACAATGTTTTCTACTCCTTTAAAGACAAATTCCATTGTTTGAGCCATACAACAAAATTTCAGACCTATCCAAATTGAAAGCATTTGAAGACCACTAATTAATGCATGTAACTCTTACCAAATGACAAAATTTTACCCTTGTCCAAATTGAAAGCGTTTGCAGACGACAAAATAAATGTGGCTGAAAAATCGAAATTTGTTTTGGGAAGGGTAGAAAACACTGTGGGAAAAGAAGAAAATGCTGGTTACCAGCATTTTCTCCTTTTCCCACAATGTTTTCAAAAGGCTTCTTCCTCAGGGTCGTTAAAAGTCGCGATTGTGTGGTAAAGGGTCAAAATAATGAAACTGTCTTTGATAGGATAGACAATCCCAGCAGTGTTACTTTCCTGAACAACAGAAATTAGAATCTAAACTGTCCCTTACCATGCAGAATAACATCTTTCAAAGATGTGCTTTCTAAAGCAACTTTCGCCACTCTTGGTGCATAGACTTTTCTGAGCTTGAGACGATCTTCTTCGATTTTGTCTAAACGGCCGCTGTGCTTCATTTCTAACTGCCTTAAAGCATGGGAGAATGCTTCATGTGACTTGTTAAGCCGATCTTTAATCTGGGATGAAATGCTTTTTGCTAACCTGTTCAAAAACAAGGTAGATTTTAATTTTTGCTCTTTCTGTAAAGGTTACTTCTAACATGAAAGGTAAGACAGCAACTGTAGTCACATAATAAGTATTTCAAGAGCTGACTTTTGATTGGTTGAAAGTGACGTAAATTAATCACAGTCACTACCACTTAACCAACCATAGAACTAGTTAACTGACCAAATATTTACAAAATATCAGAGATAAATATTGGAAAAATGTATATCCAAAAAAGGATTGCCTAAATGAACACATTTGAAAAAAGACTGCTTTTGAAAACATTGTGTGTGGGAAAAAGAAAAAAATGTTCCTTTTCCAACAATATTTTCTGTCCTTTCAAAGATAATCCCATCATTCGAGCAATACCTGAGATTTGTCCTCTGCAAATGTTTTCAAACTGGATGAATTTAAAATGTTACTGTTTGGTTAAAGATACAAAAAGTTGCAATTATGAAACAGAATACATTATGTATTAACCCTTTACCAAACAATCCCAATAAAAAAAACCTGTTGAAAACATGGTGTAAAAAGGAGAAAATGCTGGTAACCAGCATTTTCTCCATTTCCCACAATGTTTTCTATCCTGACAAAGACAAATGTCATCATCTGAATATTTGAAAAAGGATTAATTTGTCATCAGCAAATGGTTTCAATTTAGACCAGTCTAAAATGCTTGCTGTTTGGGTTAATCACATTTCCTACATCAACAGAACTTTCAACTGAGCTATGCTCTGTGAAAAGGGGTCTTAATGTATCTGCAAAATGTATCAACCCATGTCAGCCTGCACAGTCTGTGCAGGCTGACATGGGCCTAAACTATTTGCTATTGGTCAATTTTCTGCATGTCAGAGACCATTCTGCCTCCAGATCTAGTAGACTGATAGATAAAACTGATTTTATGGATCCATAATTATGTGATGACTTGCTTGGTATGGTGCATCACAGAGATGCATTAAACTCCCTTTTACCAGAGCGAATTCTTTTCAACGGCAATCTCTTTCTTTGCGGTTACTTCCACTGAACAGCATTCTAACAATGGAGAAATCATTCCATACTAAGTATAAACTGACCTATTTGCACTCAAGTTTGCCAGCATCTCAGCTGCTATCTTCTTTTTCCACTCGTCATCTATTTTGGGAGATTGACTCCAGGGCATGGCTTGAACCAGCTTAAAAAGGAGAAGGTATGCTTGGTTTTCAATATACTATTATGTCTTTGGAATATGTAGGATGTAATACAAATGAGCCACACTGTGGCTGTGAACAGGGGATTTAATGCATCAGCAAACAAGAGGGCCATGATGGCCCTGTATCGCTCCACTGGCTTATAAACGTTAAATACTAAACATTTCAATTCTGAGCCAAATGGTTTCAAAATGAAGACTTACAAAGTTTTCTCTGTAAAAGCCCATGTGAATGTTGAGACCCGCAGGGCAAAGCCATTTTTGATCCTAGAGCTATAATTACTTGAACCCTGGTAGAGGTCCATAAGATAAAGCCACATGCCAAAATAATACAAGTCTATGCTCTATGGTTATAAATAAGCTGATTTTCAAGTTTAGTCCATATGAAGCCTCTGTAAGACATAAGACCCCTGATGCAAGGCTAATTTCAAAAAAAAAAATCAAAACGGGAAGATTTCTTAAGTTGTCACTGTGTAAGCCCATGTAAAACTTGTGAACCCTGCGGTGGGGCCAATTTTGACCCAAGGGCTAAAATTTTGGCCCGCTTGGTAGAGGCCCACTAGATATAGCTACATGCAAAATTTGGTAGCTCTAGGCCTTATGGCTAGGTAGAGGAAGATTTTTAAAGTATTCTCTATATAAGCCTATGTAAAACTTGTGACCCCTGGGGCAGAGCCAATTTTGACCCCAGGGCTATAATTTGAAGAAACTTGATAGAGGTCTACTACATAAAGCTACATGCCAAATTTGGTAGCCCTATGCCTTATGGTTTCAGACAAGAAGATTTTTAAAGATTTCCAATATTTTTCAGTTTTGTTGCCATGGCAACCAGAGTTTTTGAAGGAATCAAATTCTTTCAAGAAATTCTGAAGAGGACCATGGCAGGATCATTTCTGTGAAGTTTCATGAAAATTGGATGGGTAGTTTCAGAGAAGAAGATGTTTGAAATAAAAGTTAACGCACGGACGGACGCACGCACGGATGCACGGACGGACGCACAGACGGACGGACGGACGCACAACGGACACCAGGCCATGACATAAGCCCGCTGGCCTTCGGCCAGTGGAGCTAAAAATACCGCCCCTGGTCAGTCTGCGCAGGCTAACCTGGGTCGAAACTTTTGGCTGTTGGTCAATTTTCTGCACATCAAAGGACAAGTCTACCTCATGAGTCTGTTGATTGTTATACACAACGGATTTTATGGATCCATTATTATGATGACTCACTTGGTATGGAGATGCATTAAACCCCCTTTTGCCACTGCCCAGCTCAAATGTATGGAAACTTATATTACCAATATACTTGATCTGATGTGATCTGATTGGTTGAATTGATTGATTGGTTGGTTGGTTGGTTGGTTGATTGATTGATTGACTGACTGACTGACTGATCGATTGGTTGAATGATTGATTAGAAGGTGGGTGGATATGAAGTTGTGCAGGTAGGTGAATGGATGACCAATAAAGTTCATAGTTAATAGGAAAAAATAGAAAATTTTCTTTTTAAACTTAACATTTTCAATTTGTGAAAGATAGAAAAACTTTTGTCAATCTGGCAAACACAATAGGGCTTAACTCTTTACCACACAATCCTGACTTTTAACGACCCTAAAAAGAAGGCCTATTGAAAATATTGTTTGAAAAGGAGAAAATGCTGGTAACCAGCATTTTCTCCTTTTCCCACAATGTTTTCTAGCCATCCCATAACAAATTTCAATTTTTAAGTTGCATTTAATTTGTCGTCTGCAACTGCTTTCAATTTGGACTAGTCTAAAATTTTGTCGTTTGGTAAAGAGTTAAAGACAGATGAGAAAAGCAAATTCATATCCTAATGAAATTAATATTGATGATATTTGTATTAACCCTTTACGTCACAATGCCGACTTTTAACACCCTAAGGAAAAAGCCTTTTGAAAACATTGTGGGAAAAGGCGGAACTGCTGGTAACCAGCATTTTCTCCTTTTCCCACAATGTTTTCTACCCTATCTAAGACATATTTCATCGTTTGAGTCTTACATAAATTGTCATCTGCAAATGCTTTCATGTTGGACAAGTCTACATTTCAAGACTTAGGACTGTCCAGAAAACATTCTGTCAAACAGAAAAGTTGCTTTTCTCAGCAATTTCACTATTGGCAAAAGAGCTTTTTACATCTCCTTATGGCAGACGCATCACCAAGTTTACATGAAACTGATGCCATTTCACGATGATACTTTCACATTAATTCAGTTGTAATTCAGTAATAAGTTTTGAGCAAAATGTGGCCTATTCAGTGTTCAGCAGAATCAAGGTTTTCTAGAGCCTAGTTTCCTAAGGGGACAAGCAATATTCAAACTATTTTAACCCTTAACCAAACAATCGTGTGTTTTAATGACTCGGAGGAAGGAGCCTTTTGACACATTGTGGGAAAAGGAGAAAATGCTGGTAAACCAGCATTTTCTCCTTTTCCCACAATGTTTTCTGCCCTTTCAAAGGCAAATTTCATCACTTGAGCTACATTTCATTTGTTGTCTGCAACAGCTTTTAATTTGGACTAGTCTAAAGTTCTGTTGTATGGTAAAGAGTTTACTCTCTACCACAAAAAAGACTCTTCCGAATTGAAAGCAGTGAATGCCAGCGACAAATCAAATTTGAGCAAAATGATGAGATTTACTCAAAAAGGCCAGAAAACTTTGCTGGAAAAGGAGAAAATGCTAGTTAACAGCAATTCCCCCTTTGCCCTCTATGCTTTCAAAAGCTCTGGATTGTGTGGTAAAAGGTTAAGAGAGAAAAATTTCAAACAAGCTCAAAAAAAAGTTTTGGATGAGTAATATATTATTATTTTAGAAAATCAGTTAAACATAAAGTAAGATGGGAATCAAGCATGTTAACCCTTTATCACGCACTCCCAAGTTTTAACTACCCTGAGAAGTAGCCTTTTGAAAACATGGAAAGGAGAAAATGCTGGTAACCAGCATTTTCTCCTTTTCCCACAATGTTTTCTACCCTATCAAATACAAAAATCGCCATTTAACTCTTCACCAAACAACAAAATTTTGGAATGGACCAAATTGAAAACATTTGCAGACGACAAACTAAATGTTGCTAAAATGCTGATTTCTGACATTGTGGGAAAAGGAGAAAATGCTGGTTACCAGCATTTTCTCTTTTTCCTAAAATCTTTTCAAAAGTCTTTTCTTTTGGGGTCGTTAAAAGTCAGAATAGTTTGGTAAAGGGTTAAACAACATTTCATTTGTCATCTGCAAATGCTTTCAATTTGGTCCAGTCCAAAATTTTCTCATTTAGTAAAGAGTTAAGAGATAACTTGGTAGCAAAATTCAACTTTAACTTACTTGTCTATGAATAAAGTTCATCGTTTACTTAAGACCAAAGAAAAGAAGGATTGTGGCTATTACATGGCAAAAGCAGAAGCTATGATATAGATGGGAGTTCTTTGCAATCCAATTCTGGGTATTTGGTGTGATACTATAACCTCATTTTCATACCATGAGTCTTTTCTATGCATAGATAGGATGTTCTACCTGAGACAAAGACATGCAGACAGACAGACAGACAGACAGACAGAACAAACACAGACAAAGAGAAACTGGTGCACATAGGTTGAATTTTAATGCTTAACCAAACAACAAAATTTTAGACTTGTCCAATTTGAAAGCATTTACAGACAACAAATTAAGTATGGCTCAAGAAATCAACTTATCTTTGAAAGGGTGGAAAACATTCTTGGAAATGGAGAAAATGCTGGATTCAAGCATTTTCTACTTTTCCCACAATGTTTTCAAAAGCTTTCTCTCTCAGGGTTGTTAAAACAAAGAATTGTTTGGTTAACCCTTTCCCAAACGACAAATTTTGGACTGGTCCAAATTGAAAGAGTTTGCAGACGACAATTTTAGATGTGATGAAAATGTCAGAAAGTTATAAAAAAGGGTAGAAAACACTGTGGGAAAAGGAGAAATTGCTCATTACGAGCAATTTCTCCTTTTCCCACAGTGTTTTCAAAAGACTTGTCATGCAGACACGTGAAAACCAGGGCTTGTTTGGGAAAGGGTTAAGGCTTACACTGAATAAGCACAGAGACATGTATTATAAGACAACTTTTATTTACTGGTAACCTTATGCTAAATTCATGATTGAGCCATGCTCTGGGAATATGGGGCTTAATCCTTTACCACACAATCCCGGGTTTTAACAACCCTGCTGAAGAAACCTTTTGAAAACATTGTCGGAAAAGGAGAAAATGCTGGTAACCAGCATTTTCTCCTTTTCCCACAATGTTTTCTACCCTTTCAGATACAAGTTTCATAATGTGTGCTACACTTTAATTTGTTGTCTGCAAATGCTTCCAATTTGGACCAGACTATAATTTTGACAAAAGGTTTTGACCCAGGTCAGCCTGTGCAGTCCATGCCCGCTGACCTGGGCTGATACTTTTTTTGCTTTTTGTAAGTTTTCTGCTTATCAAGGACCCAGTGTACCTCATGATTCAGTCAGTTTTTAGATAAAACAGATTTTATGATTCCTTAATTATGTGACGACTTACTCGATATCAATGATCACAGAGATGCACTATGCCCCCTTTTGCCAGAGCATGGTTCATATATTTATGTACTACATGTAAATAAATAGAGGATATTTGTTTTTTTCGGTGAAAGATCGAAATTTATTTCATCGAATGAACATCATCAGTAATATTTTCATGCGTGGCTGCGCCACGCGTGAAAATATTACCGATGATGTTCACAGGATGAAATAAATTTTGATCTTTCACCGAAAAAAACAAATGTTCTATTTATTTCATGCTTCTAACTCCTTTTTTTGTTGAGACTTCCATAAAAATCAGTACAAATCGGTATTCTCACTGGTCGTACCCGTGTAATATCGAAAAATATTTTCACCGCTATTTCTCGATATCCTACCGGAAAGCATGAAATAAATATTGGATAAAAGTGATGAACAGAGGTACTACATGTACTTGTAGCATAAACCAACCCAGCAAGGAGAGTAACAGTAGAGGTTCATGCCTTCTGTTTGCATTTGCTAGGCTTGCCAAAAGAAAAATTATGCAATCAAATTAATGATCATAACAATTTCTTAAACTGTGCAGGAATAAGGCTAGAAAAAGCAACTTTTACCCAATGATATAGCATAGAAGACATTTGCAGACAACATATGGATTTGTCTCTAAAAGGGTAAAGAATATTGTCAATAACGGGGAAAATGCTGGTTACCAGCATTTTTCTACTTTTCCCACAATGCTTCCTCACTTCTGCCTAGGAGTCATAAAAACAAGACTGTATGGTAAAAGGTTAAAGCAGAGATTCGGTTGAATTTACATTTTATTAGAATATACAAAATAAAGCTAGGAGAGTTAAGACAGAGCTACAATTCCATTCTGATTTCCATTCCGTGAATAGTGAAGACTTGTGACAGAATTTCATTTATCTCTCACCTGTTGCATTTTTCTACGAAACGTGTATGCAGACGTATCAGTGTCCTCAATTGTGATTTCTAGTCGGTATGCCGTAAATATGATCTGTTAGTGGAGGGTGTATTAATATAAAATATAAAATGTTTTACCTCATACAGTTACTATTATCTCGTGCCAAGTATCAATACATGTATATGTATGGGCCATGCTCTTTGAAAAGGAGGTTTAATTCTTTACCAAACGACAAAATTTGGGATTAGTACAAATTGAAAGCGTTTGCAGACGACAAATCAATTGTTGCTACAATGATGATTTCTCTCTTTGATAGAGTAGAAAACATTGTGGGAAAAGGAGAAAATGCTGGTTACCAGCATTTTCTCCTTTTCCCACAATTTTTTCACAAGCCTTCTTCATAGGGGTCGTTAAAAGTCGGAATTGTGTGCTAAAGGGTTAATGCATCTCCATAAAGTATCTAACCATGTCAACCTACGCGGGCTGATATTAATCAAAACTTTTTGCTACAGGTCAATTTCCAGCATGTCAAAAGATATTGTAACTCATGATTCAGTCAGGTGTTAGACAAAATGAATTTTATCCTGTCACCTCCTATAAATTCCGTCGTATAACAGGGGGTCATATAAACTTGGTGATATACGGTCACTTGACCACGTGACTAGGTTTATTATGTCAGTTGGTCACGTGATCAAGGTTTATTAGGCTAGTTGGTCATGTGACCAGCCGGAACTCCTTTTTTAGGTGCCGGTACACGAAATCAATATTTCAAAGTAAAATTATCGCTTAAAATTCGATGCACATGTTGATTTTTCTTATTATTTAAAATGAATTAGAATTCTTCGCCACAACATTCTTCCGAGGGTTTATGTCACGTTTATGACGTAGTCAATATTATTCATGACGTCATTATTACAGCTGCATACCAAAAGCGCTTTGCACAGTTCACCATACAAGTGTGTTCTTTTCATAGTGCGAAAGATGTCAATACGTGCTTTAATTTCGAGCGAAATATTCTATCTAGTCGGATTTATATTTGTAAATATGAAACAGGATAAACAGAATAGTGTCGTGGATTGGACAATTTGAAGAATAGACAGTAGTGTCTTTGATTCCAGGAAATTTTGTCAGGCTCGGCTCGGGAATTTTATGGTATCAGTACCATAAGATATTGGATAAAAGGTACAGTCTTTGATGTATGTTTTTTGTTTTGTTTTGTTAATTTACAGTGCGTGACAGGATAAATAGAATAGATGGTTGGTGTCTTGGATGGTTTAAGTTTATCGGGCTCGGCTCCGGAATTTATCCGGTTCGCCTTCAGCTCACCAGATAAATTCCTCCGCCTTGCCCAATAAACTTAACCCATCCAAGACACCAACCATCTATTCTCTATTTATGGATGCAGATTAGGAGATGACTTGCTTGGTATCATGCATCTTGGAGATCCATTTAGCCCCTTTCTGCCAAAGCATGGCTCATATCTATAAGGGAATACTGTGGTGAATGATTTAGTATGGTGGGTGCCAAAATTTAAGTCGTAGGCTTCATTTGAAGGGGATGTAGGGGTGGGGTCTTGAAAACTATGAGGTTTCTAGACTTTTTGGAAAACCCAGTGATTATCATTTTCTGCAAACAGAAAACAGGTCAAGACCATTTTGAATAGGAAATATTACAAAATAGCAGACAGAGCAGGTCCAAATTCTCAACCCATAATGCCTGCATCCTACGGGCCAACCTGTAAGTTCAATTGGAATGTTTTATTCATCCACAATAAATAATAGCTTCGTTTTTCTACATTCTACCTGAAAAAAAAATCACTAACAACAGTTACTGCAACCTGAAAAAAAGTTTAAAAAATATATCTATGCTAAGCTAGGCCAGGCTAAGCTAGGCTTGATTACATTAAGCTATACAAGCAATATAAACCTCAGCTACATAGACTATGACAAAGACAAGAAAGATTTTTATTTTCAGAAAGTTCTAGAAAGTTGGAGTGGCTTAAACCCTTTTGCTGCCATCAGCAAATTAAGTAACTTTTGCTTGTTGCAGAGATCAAGATCAGACATTACAAAAGATGCCTTCTGATCTTGAATCTTCACCTGATTCTATAGTTTGACCATAAAGTCTCAATTTTTGGGGTGGAATTGTACTTATACCTTTTAACTCTTTACCAAACGACATAATTTTAGACTGGTTCAAATTGAAAGCATTTGCAGACGACAAGATAAATATGAACGAAAAATTAAAATTTGTTTTAGGAAGGATAGAAAACATTGTGGGCAAAGGAGAAAATGCTGGTTACAAGCATTTTCTCCATTTCCCACAAAGTTTTCAAAAGGATTCTTTCACAGGGTCGTTAAAAGTCGGGATTGTGTGGTAAAGGGTTAACACACAATCCACAGCACAACAACCCTGCTACAGAAGTCTTTTTTAAAATGTGGGAAAAGGAGAAAATGCTGGTAGAAGCATTTTCTCCTTTGCCCACAAAGTTTTGTGACCTTTCATAGAAAAATCTATTCATTTGAGCCACATTCAAATTGTCTACATATGCTTTCAATTTGGATGAGTCTAAAATTTTGAAAATTGGTAAAGAGTAAACTACTTATCATATAAAGCCATGTTTTGAAAACATTGTGGAAAAAGGAGTAACAAGTATTTTATCCTCTTTCCATAATGTTCACTACCCTTCAGGAAACAAATCCCTGCATTTGTGCTATATGTAATTTGTCATCTACAAAATGCTGTCTATATGGACAAGTTTAAACACCTAAAACAAAATAGATTCCTTTATTTCGCAGCAAAAGAGTTGACAAAAATTAAGCAGGATGTATCTGTACAGTAACACTTAAAGCGCCTTTTACAACTATATTTGCTTTTGCAGCCAATGTTGATCAAGATCAGACTACACAAAGTGTGCAGTCTGATCTTTGATCTACACTGTCTGCTTTGCTGAACATTATAAACATAAGGTAATCTTGAAACTGCAATTATTTTGGTCTAACTGCTAGATTG
The DNA here is from genome assembly GCA_945859785.2 of Tridacna gigas. NCBI lineage: Eukaryota > Metazoa > Mollusca > Bivalvia > Cardiida > Cardiidae > Tridacna > Tridacna gigas. The sequence goes on along the minus strand of OX244036.2, from coordinate 27,069,046 downwards.
AAAATGTATTTGGGTTAATTTGGCACTGTAAGAGTTAATAGGACAGTATTTAGTGGAAAAGTGTGAAGTTGTAAGTGCTACAGATAACCACAACCACAACATTTAGTTCCCTCCCTTTCACCCCATTCCTTCATAATTTTCAATATTATTAGTACTGCAAAATTCCTAGCTTTTTTAGAAAATACCAGTATCAAGAATTTTTTTCAAGACATTTTCCTAAACAAAATCATTATGGAAAACAAAAATTAATTGTTCTTGATCGATTTTGTCCATTACAATCATAATGCTAGAGTTTTTATTATGCCTCAATTCTTTACCAAACAAGCCCATGCTTGAACAACCTGAAGAAGATGGCTTTTTCAGAAATTGTGAGAAAAGGAGAAAATTCTTCTCTTTTCTTGCAATGTTTTCTATCCTTTCAAAGTTAATTGGTTTGGTTTGTATTGGAGATTAACGCCATTTTAACAGCTCAGGTCATATCATGGCCGTCAGTGACGCACCCATGTTTCCTGGCTTTCTCACACCAGTACTGACACAACTTTCTTTCCAAAACCACTGACTACTTTTCTCACATGTATCAGAGGTGAGAGGCAAAAAATTGCCGAAAAGAAAGTTTGCCTCAACCGGGTATCAAACTCGTAACCACCAGGTCACGAGCCAGATATGCTAACCAATGGGGCTACCCGGGCTGGCTTTCAACTCAGTTAAATTTAATCATATGAGCCACATTTAATTTGCTGTCTGTCTTCAAAAGTAATGCTTTCAATTCTATGTCTAAAATTTTTTTGTTTGGTAAAGAGTTAAGAGTCGTAATACCAACTTCTTTTTCTTAGGCACATTAGATCAAGATCAGACTGCAAATATTTTTATCAGAGACCTGACCAAAATATCTAAGAAGATGCAATGTCTGTGTTGTTTATGCCAGCTAAAAAAGTGGAATCCATATATTTAGCAGTAATAGGGCAACAACAACAACAACAAAAATGCCATTTATCTTCATAGCCAATATGGGATTCCGAGACATTGAATGAAAAAACATGTCCCATAATAATGCAAACTGGCAGGATTTTGTCCATTTTTTTTTCTGTTTCAATTCATTTGTCTCACTTGTTCTGAAAATATTCTCTAGTACTGTCTGTGTATGGGATAATTTTCCCCTCTCTGAAAAAGTAATGCCATTATGAAGGAAGAGTGTTAAAGGTTTAGGGAACGTCAACAATTTTCACATCTCACCTGTTTCATTCTCTCAAGAAGAAAATGAATAAATGTGGAGCTTGATCGTACTGTAATTTCTACCTGGTAAGCTGCGTTTAAAATCTGTAAGAACATGCAAGTCAGCAAAACAATCACATACATTGCTGTACATTCAGAATCACACTCCATGAACCTTTGACCCCTGAAATATTGCAGGGGTAGAAAAATTAAACTACCTTCTTGTTCGTACCACCATACAAAAAGAACAGACCAGTAAAGTTTAAAAGATCTGCTTAGCTCTTTCCCAATCGACAAAATTTAAGACATGATAATTGAAAGCATTAGCAGACGACAAATAAAATGTTGCTCAATTGACTGGATTTTCCTATGAAAGGTTAGAAAACATTGTCGGAAAAGAAGAAAATGCTGGTTACCAGCATTTTCTTCTTTTCCCACAGTGTTTTCCAAGGGCTTTTCATCCAGGGTCATTAAAACTCGGGATTGTGTGGCAAAGAGTTAATGATTACACAAGTGCAATACCAGTTTGAGATAAAATTAAGTTGTGATCTCCCTGATTTAGATTTTTTTCCTTTTTATGGCACAAGCAGTCTGATCTTTGAACATACATTTTGTAGAATATTGTGACCAAAAAGACCCTGTAATGAGAGTTTAACCCTTTACCAAAGAGCAAAAATTTTAGATATGCCCAAATTGAAAGCACTTGTAGATGACAAATCAATTTGACTCAATTAAAAACTGTTATTGGAAGGATAGTAAATATTGTGGGAAAAGGACAAAATCATGGTTATCAGCATTTTCTTCTTTTCCTAGTGTTTTCAAACGCTGTCTTCCTCAGGGTCGTTAAAGTTGGGATTGTGTGGTAAAGGGTTACAGAACTGTGTATGCCATTCTCACTTCTATGGCACTCAAAATGTTAACTCTCATTGTTTTTTAACCTTTGCCTTCATGGCCGCAAAAGAACAGTGACAGATAAACATCAAGGCAATTTGAGAAATTCTACATTACAAGCAAAATTTCTTTCTCTTAGCCTCAATGCTTACAAAACATTAACCTGCAAGGATGGAAGACCGATCTGCTCTTTAAAAAGAGTACTGAATGGGGGTTGCAAACACTCTGCTTCATAACGGGGCATTAAAGAATTTAAAAAAAAAAAACGATACCAACCCAGATTCAAACAGCAAGAGAGCTATGACAATACCTCAATTTTTCTTTAAATCTTTACCAAATGACAAAATTCTAGCCTCATCCAAATTGAAAGCTGTTACAGACAAAAAAGTAAAGGTAGCTCAAATGTTGAGATTTGTTTGTGATAGGGTAGAAGACATTGTGGGAAGAGGAGAAAATGTTGGTTACCAGCATTTTCTCCTTTTCCCATAAAGTTTTCAAAAGTCTTCATCTTCAAGGTCGTTTAAACTCCAGATTGTGTGTGGTAAAGGGTTAAAACAACCAAGCTCGAAATTCTTAGACAAAGCCCTAAACCACTAAAGATGTCACAGAAAGTTCCGTAATGGGACACAAAACGAGAACCTCCAATGCCAGAGGAGGTAGCTTTTGCCATTATGCCCTTCAGGCAGGCTGAGGACCTAAAGGTAAAGATGTTAAACCCATTGCTATGTACACTAATTTTAGACCTACTAACAAATTTTGAAAATCTCAAAATAGACAAACATTTCAAAGGAAGGATATTTTTTTTTTAACTCTTTACCGGATGACAACATTTCACATTTCAAATTTGGAAGCGCTTGCAGACAAATATTAAATGTGTCTCAAATGAATGATTTTGCCTGTGAATGGGTGGAAAACATTGTGTGGGAAAAAGAGAAAATGCTCGTCACCAGCTTTTTTTTCCATTTCCCACAATGTTTTCAAAAGCCTTTTTTCCTCAAGGTCATTAGAACATGTCATTGTGTGGTAATGGGTTAACCCTTTACCACACAACCCCTCTTTTAACGACCCTGAAAGAGAAGCCTTTTGAAAACATTGTCGGAAAAGGAGAAAATGCTGGTAACCAGCATTTTCTCCTTTTCCCACAATGTTTTCTAGCCTGAAAAAGACAGAAATCATCATTTTACCAACATTTACTTTGTCGTCTGCAAATGCTGTCAATTTGGTTTAGTCTAAGATTTTGTCGTATAGTAAACAGTTTATCAAATGGAGAACATTGTGGGGGGAAAAAGACCAACTGCTCCTTACCCCACGCATTCAAGAGCTGTACACTGCATGGGAATAAAATCTCACATTTGTGTAGCAATTGGTTAAATGGTGACAGAGAAAAGAGTACACAATAAGCTCTACCAAATGACAATACTGTTGACTCATTTGTATTGAAAGCATTTGCAGAGACATATTAACTCTTTACCACACAACAAAAATGTATACTTATCCATTATTGATAAACAACTTGGCTCAAAAGCTCGAATTTGTATTTGATAGGGTAGAAAACATTGTGGGAAAGGGAGAAAATGCTGATTACGAGCATTTTCTTCTTTTCCCACAATTTTAAAAAAAAAACTTTCTCAGGGGTCATTAAAACTCAGGACTGTGTGATATAAGGGTTAAATGTAGCTCAAATGATGAGAATCGTCTTTAAAAAGGTAGAAAACCTTGTGGAAATAGGATAGTTGCATTTTTTTCTTTGTCCACAATCATTGCAAGAGCCTTCTTTGCTAGGGTCATTTGGTAAAGGGTTAACCCTTTACCACACAATCCCTGGAGGAAGAATCTTTTTGAAAACATTGTGGGAAAAGGAGAAAGTGCTGGTAACCAGCATTTTCTCCTTTTTCCCACAATGTTTTCTACCCTTCTCAAAAAGAATTCAAATTTTCAGTTAAGTAAATCTTGTCATCTGCAAATGCTTTGAATTTGGACAAGTCCAAAATTTTGTCATTTGGTAAAAAGGTGAAAGATTATGTTAGTCAGCATGCAATAACCAAGAAAGAGAAGATTTGAAGGGCATTTCTATACAGTACACATTTAAAACAGCTCACAACTAGATTGTATTTCATTGGTTTTGTAAAGAAATCTTCAGAAAAAATGAAAATCTTTTGTGTGCCTGCAAAAATGGCCATGAAAAGGTCCTATTCAGTTTTTAGTCAATAATCATTTAATGATAAAAGGCACATAGTGGGTGTTTTAACCCCTAGACTGCTATACACTACTCAATGTGCTTTTGTTTGCAGCATAGACCAAGATCAGACTGCACAGAACATGCATTCTAATCTTTGATCTTTACAGTCCATTATGGTGTGATTTTTTTCTCAGCCAAGAGAACTTCTATATCTCATTACTTTGGATTTCTACAACTGCCTCGCATTTTGATTTTAAAGCTTTACAACGTTTTAACGGCCCTGAGGAAAAAGACTTTTTGAAAACATTGTTGGAAAAGAAGAAAATGCTGGTAACCAGCATTTCCTCCTTTTCCAACAATGTTTTGTACCCTATCTGAGACAAATTCCATCATTTGAGCCAACTTTAAATTTTCATCTCCAAATGCGTCCAATATCGACCAGTCTAAATTTTTCTCGTGTAGTAACTTTTCAGAAATTTATGAATTAATCAGATGTTTTGCTTTTCTCCTTTGAAACTTTTTATGCCACTAGTCACAGGGAAGCCACTGTCATGTGACTATTGATAAACACATTTTAAAGTGTGTGCTACATAGCAAAATAACATAGTTGGTTAAGGTTGACCTACATGTAAAGTGCTGCGATCACATGAGGCTGTTGGTTAGGGTTTGACCCCCTTCATTGGGGAAGATGGGGTGAATTTAGTTTGGCCAACCAATAGAGCACATCTGTAAAATCTATATCAAACTTTTAAAATGTTTCTACCTCAAAATTCAGTTGTGAGCTCCTTTAATTCTTTACCATACAACAAATTTCCAACTTGTCCAAATCAAAAGGATTTACAAATTAAACCTGGTTAAACTGATAGAATTTGTCTTTGGAAAAAATAGAAAACATTGTGGATAAAGGAGAAAATGCTGGCTACCAGCATTTTCTCCTTTACCAACAATGTTTTTAAAAGGCTTCTTCCTCAGCGTCTTTAAAAACTGACTATCTGGTAAAGGTTTAAATTGTACAAAAGCATGTCATAGATATATTTCATATACATAATATAGTCACAGTAATTTGATCATTTACATGATTATTAAATTCAAATTATCAGCATATACAGAGGGTGCCCCCTCCTTAGCTCAGTGGTTAAGGTAGTAAATATGAAATCTGAAAGACCAGGTTCTCTCCCCTCTGATGGGGTCGAGTGCTTGTTCAGTGTCCCTGGGCAAAGCACTTCAAAACCTCAGCATAGCTTTGATGAAACTCAAAGAACAAATTAAGTAATAAGATATCACATTGATATTTATCAAAGATATGTTATCCCTTTAGTACAAAATTCCAAGTTTAACAACCCTTTAGACGGAAGACTTTTGAAAACATAGGAAAAGGAGAAAATGCTGGTAACAAGCATCCTCCCCCTTCTCCCACAATGTCTTATAATCTAACAAAGATAGAAATCATCATCTGAAATTGAGCTGCATTTATTTTTTCATTGGTAAGTGCCAAAGATTAGGGCAAGTCTAAAGTTTTTTCATCTAGTAAAGGGTTAACACTTTACTTCATGACAAAATTTTGTACTTGTCCAAATTGAAAGCGATTGCTGACCACAAAAAAACCTGTTGATCAAATGAGAAACTTAGTCTCTAAAAAGAAAAAAAAAAACACTGTGAGAAAAGAAGAAAATGCAGCTTACCAGCATAAAAGCATTTACTCCTTTTCCCCTAAAGTTTTTTTTTTTTAAAAGGACTTCTTCTTCAAGGTTGTCAAAGATGGAGATTGTGTAGTAAAGGGTTAAAAACTTGAAGTACTAGTAAACAGTTTTGAGGCAAGTTACCCTCAGCAAGCTCTATTATAAAATAGAACTGTGGTTCAGCATTCAGTGGTGTTGAATTTGAAATCAAAAAGTTCTGGTTTGATTTTCCCCATCCCCCGGCCGTTAGGGCAAGGCACTTTAGAGCCCAAACTTTGAACTGGTAAAACCAAACCCAAGAAAACACCAAACAGGTGAGCTGTGATCATCATATGAATGAAATGTTTTTGGTGTAAAACTCTTTTAACTTTTTACAACATGACAACATTTAAGACTCAGCCAAATTGAAAGCATTTGCAGAGGACATATTGATTATTACTCAAAATTAGAGACTTGGTCTTTGATAGTGTAAAAAACTTTGTGGGAAAAGGAGAAAATGCTGGACACCAATATTTTCTCCTTTTTCCACAATGTTTTCAAAGGTCTTTCTCCTTAGCATCATTACAACACAGATTATGTGGTAAAGATGTAGTAAACCGGAAGATTTTTGGGAAGGAATAAAAAAAAAACCAACCTGTTTTAAAGCATCAGTTGTGGAGTGGTTGTCAGGATTTTCTTTCTCCACCATTTCTAAACTTTCTAGGCATCTTGTTAGTGTACCTGAAACATGTTTAGTATGAAAAACAGAAGATGATCAAAACGATATAAAGAAAAAAAAAAAGTCAGCCTGAATATTAACACACCAAACTTTCAGACTTGTACAAACTGAAAGCAGTTGCAAACAAAAAGTAAAGTATTGCTCAAACAATGGAATAGGTCTCTGACAGCGCAGAAAGAATTATGGGAAGAGAAGAAAATGCTTGCAAGTGAGCATATGAATACATGAACACACTGAGGTAAAAAGAAAAGATTTCTATTCATGTGCAATTTCTACTTTTGTCACAGCGTTTTAAAAGAATCCTACTTCATGACAGAATAAGCTGTCTTTAACCCTTTACGAAACAATCGGATATTTAACGACCCTGAGAAGGAAGCCTTTCAAAAACATTGTGGGAATAGGAGAAAATGCTGGTAACCAGCATTTTCTCCTTTTCCCACAATGTTTTCTACTCTTAAACCTACAAATTACAATTTTTAAATCACACTTATTTTGTCGTCTGCAAATGCTATTTATTTGGACAAGTCTAAAATTTTTGTCATATGGTAAAGAGTCTATGAGTTGATATGGTACAATTTCCATAACCATAAAGGTGACTGAATGTAAGTCAACTGTATTTTATGCTGATTCTGATATGAATATTTATCTAATGAAATATTTTATCTCTTGACAAAGTAAATCAATGCCTTTGCAGACCAAAGAGACCAAGATAAGACTGCCGCACAGTGTGATCTTGGGTATGCGCTGTATGATATTTTGGGTGTAATTTAAAAAAGCTTTTTACCCTTTATCACACGATCCCGACTTTTAATGACCCTGAGGAAGAAATCTTTTGAAAACATTGTGGGAAGAGGAGAAAATGCTGGTAACCAGCATTTTCTCCTTTCACAATGTTTTCTACTCTACCCAAAACAATTTTCAATTTTTGGATCACATTTAGTTTGTCGTCTGCAAATGCTTTCAATCTGGACTGGTCTAAAATTTTGTCGTTTGGTAAAGAGTTAAACATAGATTAAAGGGAAGTACTGACCAAAAATTGTCTGCTTTATTTATCTGGAATCAAATGAAAATTTCATTTCAAAATAGTTGAAATGTTGACAAGTATAAAATGTAAAAATACCAGTAGATGTTTTCCACAATAATATCCTCTTTGCACCCACAGATCACTTAGTTCTTCATAAAACAAAATTAAGACTTGTCTTTAATGAAAGCATATGCAGATGATAGATTACATGTAATTATGGTTCAGATGGTACAGATTGGCTGCTGTTCATGTGTGGCTGCTTGCACAGATTTGACTGTAGAATTTAACTTTCAAAGGATAAAAAAAAAAAAAACATTGTGGGGGCAAAAAGCATATAATGCTGATTACCAGCATTTTCTCCTATTCTCACAATGTTTTCAAAAGCCTTCTTCCACACGGTTGATAAAACAGTATTGTTTAGTATAGGGTTAAAACAAGTATATTGGTGATATATATTCTTTGGTTAAGCTTTTACCATACAATCCTAAGTTTTAACAACAGTGAAGAAAAGGGCTTTTGAAAACATTGTAGAAAATGGAGAAAATGCTGGTAGCCATTATTTTCTCCTTTACCAACAATGTTTTCTATCCAATCAAAGGCATTTTGAGCTACATATATTTTGTCATCTGCTTATGCTTTCAATTTCTTCGAGTTCAAAATTTTGTTATTTGGTACAGGGTTAAACCTTTATGTATGAGCCTAAAAAATTACAGTATTCATTCTTGACTGAAAACTGATTAATTCATTTCCTCTGCACATTTAGGGTACACAGACTGAGAGAATAAAGTTGAGTGAGTGGAAGTTTCCTCCAATTAACAAAATCTACTTCACATTGTATATTTATCTATTGTCCATGGTAACAAGCATTTTCTCCTTTCTACTCTGTCAGAGAGAAGTTTGAGCCACATTTAAACTGCCGTCTACAAATACTTTCAATTTGGACAAGTCTACATTTCTGTCATGTGGTACAGAATTAACCCTTTACCACACAATCACGGGTTATAACAACCTTGAAGAAAAAGCCTTTTGAAAACATTGTGGGAAAAGGAGAAAATGCTGGTAACCAGCATTTTCTCCTTTTCCCACAATGTTTTCTACACTTCCAAAAAACAAAGTTCAACTTTTGAGTCACATTTACTTTGTCGTCTGCAAATGCTTTGAATTTGAACCAGTCTAAGATTTTGTCGTTTGGTAAAGAGTTAAGAGTCAACATCACAAGTATTACTCTATCCTGTGACTGGATGTATTTATATAATGTAACACATCCTGATAAAAATAAGTGCAGGTACTTCACATTACAAATAATCATCTGTTACAAGTGGTTCGCTTGATGATCTGTCTTTGCTAGTATCTCTTTCCTGCACGAATCCAACTTTTTATGACACACTGATAGATGGATCAAGAAAACAGTGTCACAAAGAAAGCAATTATTCCTTTTCCCATTTTTTCATCCATTCAGAATCACTTTTTTCCCCCTTTGATTTTCATATTTGGTCCATACAAATCAAAAATGCATTTTTTTCCATTGATTTTCATGTTTGTTCTTTTTGAAATTTATCATTTTTATTTGACTTGCATTTATGACTGCCAAGCTCCAGTAGCTCTGTCAGTAGCCTACAGGATTTGACAATAGGAGGTCTCTGGTTCGATCCTAGGCTTGGCCAATTTCTTTCCTAGGACTGATGATAGTCATTGTGACAGGATTCATTCCTCTCTCACCGCTGGTCATTATTTCGATGCTGGTTATGTGGGAAAGCAGCCACTCCATGAAAGCATGGGTAGGTGCCCAGGCTGCCTTGATATAAATGAAATACTGTAATGTTGGAAATGGCATTAAATACCATACAATCAATACAATTAAGCACTTATGACAATTAACTCTTTACCAAAGGATGAAATTTTAACCTGGTCCAAATTGAAAGCATTTGCAAACAACAAAATAAATAAGACTCAAAAATTGAAATTTCTTCGGGGAAGCTACAAAACATTGTGGGAAAAGGAGAAAATGCTGGTTAGTAACATTCTTTTTCCCACAATGTTTTCAATAGAATTTTACTTCAAAGTCAAATTGTAATTGTGTGGTATAGGGTTGAAAGGGTCTACATCTGGCTATAAATGGTTGGTCCCTATGCAATTGGTACTACAGTCTATCTTTAAGAGATTAAATATGACATGGTCAAACTTATTTGAATATGATCCCGCATGATCAATGCATGCTATTGAACACGACATTCGCATAAACCTTTGAAATTCTGGCACGAAATCAAATGATACCTTAACCCTTTACCACACCATCCCAAGTTTTAACAACCCTCAGGAAAAAGCAATCGTAACCAGCATTGTATCTCAGTGTTTCAAAGACAAATGAAAACATTTTAGCCAGCTTTAACTTGTCATGCTTTAGAAATGGACAAGTCAAAAAATCTTGTTGTCTGGTAAAGAGTTAGTTAACCTTTTACCACACGACAAAATTTTAGACTTGTCCAAATCCAAAGCATATGCAGACGCCACATCAAGTGAGGCTAAAATTGTGGAAGTTGTCTTTGATAGGTTGGAAAACCATAATTTTCTCCTTTTCCCACAATGTTTTCAAACGGCTTTTTGGTCAGGTCGTTAAAAGTTGGCTTCATGTGGTAAAGGGTTAATACAAAGATACTTGACGTCCCCAAATGACCTATTGCAAGATGTGATAAACATCCTGTTATCACTTTCTGGGCATTACTCAAAAGGTCATACACCCTTGTGCTTGTAAGCATGTTGACTCTCTACCAAACCATAAAATTTTGGTCTTGTTCAAATCCAAAGCTTTTCCAGACAACTTGAGGCTCAAATGCTAGAAATCTTTTAGCTAGAAATTTTTTTCTGAAAGGGAAGAAAGCATTATGGGAAAAGAAGAAAATGCTGGTAACCAACATTTTTTATCTTTTCCGCCCGAAACATTTTCGAAAGTCTTCTTCTTCAGGGTCTTCAAACCACTGGATTGTATTGTCTAGAGTTAATGAAAGTCCAGAGAAGAGGACACAGTTGAAATCAAACATAGGAAATCCAAAAGCAACAAAAACTGATTGCACAGAAGGTGAAGGTCATGATCAGATTGCACAAAATGTGCTTGAATCTTTATGGCTATCAGAAATTCACCACCTTAAAGGTCAAAATGGTTCAAGATCTTTATGGTTGTTACACTTTTGTACTAATTGTCTATATTTTTACCTTGTTAACCCTTTACCATAAAATCCTGACTTTTAACCACCTGAGTAAGAAGCCTTTGGTAAACATTGTGGGAAAAGGAGAAAATGCTGGTAACCAGCATTTTCTCTTTTTCACACAATGTTTTCAAAAGGCTTTTTGGTCAGTCAAATTTATGTTGTCATCTACAAATGCTTTGCTGGTATCAAGTATTTCTCCTTTTTCCACAACATTTTCAACTCCATTAGAGATATGTCCCATTGCTTTAGCCACATTTAATTTGTACTAGGCAACTGCTTTCAATTTGGAAAAGTTTCAAATTTTGTTTTCTGCAAACTGGTCAGGCCATTACAACTTAACAGACTGCATTTTGTTTTAAATCTTTCAGCAGATCATTTAAAAATACTGTCTGAGTGGGCAAAATTAGTGTGCTTTATGAAATACTTGAGGAAACATTGTCAGAAATTGAAATATTATAGAACTGCAATCACGCTTACCCGTATAAGAATCTCGTAAGATATCAACAGAGTTAACCAGCTGACCAGCCACAGCTTGGTTAAGTCCACCCAGGACAAGTTCTTGGATCTGGCCAGTGCAGATCTTCAAGCCTTTGTGGGTCAGAATCTCCCCTTTCTCACCAAAATCCACACCTGTTAAAATATGTGAAGATATAATACATTATATGTATACATCCTTAACAACTAGCTGGTTATGTTAACCATTCCCTACACAGTCCTGCCGTGAGAAAAAAGGCTTTTGAAATCATGGAGCATAAAAGAGAAATAAACTGATACTTAAATCAGCATTTTCTCCTTTTCCAATATTGTTTTCTTCCCTCTACAACGCTATTTTTAAATTCTGTCATTCAAGCCACATTTAATGTGTAGTTTGCAACTCATTTCAATTTGGACATGTACAAGTGTTATTTCTTGTAAAAAGTTAACCCTTAGGCTTTAGCATATGATCCCCTAGTTTTAACTACATGAAAAAGCTTACAAAAACATTTTGGGAAAAGGAAAAAATCCTGAAACAAGAGACAAATTTCAGATTTTGAAATATCATCTGATTCTGTCTACAATTGCTTTCAGTTTGGACAAATCTAAAATTTGTCCTATGTCTAAAGGTTAGGCTGGGTAATAAATAGGTTTACACTATTGGCTAGAAATGTTAAAACCTATATATAGTAATATGGCAGCTCATTTATTCTGTAAAACCTCATTGTATCAGACACTGCAGATCAAAGATCAGGCTGCATGCTTTGTGCAATCTACTCTTGATCACCCCATTGTCTGCACATGTGTTTTAATTTCTCAGTCAGTTAAATGTAGAAGCAAATATGAAATTTATATAATGCAAGGGCTTAGCACCACTAATGCACAATACACAAGTGCACAATGAAGAAAAGGGAATGAAGAGGCATTTTGTCACTTCAGAGAACAATTTCATTCACCTCGATAATTCTTTACTACAGAATCCTGTTTTTAAGTGACCTTTGGTAAGAGGACCTTTGAAAACACAATTGGAAAAGGAGAAAATGCTGGTAACCAGTATTTTCTCCTTTTCCGACTGACTTTTAAATCCTTTCAAAGACAAATATCATTATTTCAGCTATATTTAATTTGTCCTCTGCAGATGCTTTCAGTATGAACATGTCTACAATTTTGTTAAGCCTTTACCACGCAATATGACCTTGAAGAAAAAGCCTTTTGAAAACATTGTGGGAAAAGGAGAAAATGCTGGTAACCAGCATTTTCTCCTTTTTCCACAATGTTTTCTACCTGTCTCAAAGCAAATTTCAATTTTTTAGTCATGTTTATTTTGTCTTCTGCAGATGCTTTTAATTTCCACCAATCTATAACTTTGTTGTTCAGTAAAGAGTAAAACAGAAGTCTTAATATGAATGTGTAATGATTCCCTTAATGTGGCTACGCCCTTGCAGTGGTCTATGGGTAGCTTTACCTATAAAGTCATACTCCTCAACCTTCTGCACGAGTTTGTCCCAGTTATCTCTTATTGTCTTTTCTATCATTTCCCTTATTTCGTCACCTTTTGCCACCGCAATTTGAAACAGTGACTTGTAGAGGTCTTCTTCTTTTTCTCGGGCAAACTCGAGCTTCTTTGGTGTTATTAACACTTCCCTTGCCATGTCAAATGCTGAGATGATAAAAGTATTCAAACATCGAATATGAGTATTGTTTAGAACTGTGACAGCATTAACAAGGTACCTTTGCATTGTTTGTTCACAAAATGGAGAAAAACAAGCCACAAGTTGATCAAACAAGGTGACAAATATGCTGTCCACTTCAAAATAATCCTGCACCATATCACGACTTATATTTCGAACACCTGGCATTTCACTTAAATATCCTATTTTACACAGCTGACGAAACACAAGCTGGCAAGAATTTGGTGGTATCGTGGAATGTAACAATCGCCCATGTCTTTGACTAGAAGCTAGACTCTCGTTCATTTCTCGGTTATTCCCTTCGTTACGGCTCAGTCTCATGTCCCTTGTTCTCATTTCTACCTCAGAGGATTCCTGTGTAGTTTCAGAAACACGGTTATTTTCTGAATCCTTCAAAGTCGGTGAATTTTCTTGTATATGCCCGTCATTCAAAGAAATGTCATTTCTGTTCATGTCTATAATTGAAAGACCATTCTGTGGAGATTTTGGAGCCTTTATTGCAGGAGGTATGATTGCAGATCCAAATGGGGACCCCGGAATTACAGTCGGGGTTGGGAGACCAGGGGATGGTACTTTGACAAAGCAAACTGGCTGAAAGTGAGTCATCTCTTTCAACAGCTCAAGATCTTGTATTTCCTACACAATATGAGAACAAAATCAGTTTATGTTATGAAATTGAACTCTTTACCAAACAACAAAATTTTAGACCAATCCAAACAGAAACAAACTATTTGCAGATGACAAAATAAATGTGTGTCAATCATTGAAATTTTGTTTAACCCTTTCCCAAACAAGCCCTGGTTTTCACGTGTCTGCAGTACAAGTCTTTTGAAAACACTGTGGGAAAAGGAGAAATTGCTCGTAACGAGCAATTTCTCCTTTTCCCACAGTGTTTTCTACCCATTTTGAGACCTTTCTGCCGTTTTCATCAAATTTAAAATTGTCGTCTGCAAACTCTTTCAATTTGGACCAGTCCAAAATTTGTTGTTTGGGAAAGGGTTAACTCTTTATCAAACAACAAAATTTTAGTGACTGATTGATTGATTGTATGGTGTTTAACGCCGTTTTTCAACATTATTTCAGTTATATTTTGGTGGCCAGTGCACCTATCCATGCTTTCCTGGCGTTTCTTTTACCAGTACTTCCCACAATATTCTTTCCAAGCCACTGGCTACTTTCCCACATAGCCATTGTCGAAACAATGGTCAGCAGTGAGAGAGGAATGAATCCTGTTGCAATGACTATCATCAATCCTCGGAAAGAAATTGCCCGAGCCGGGGATCAAACCAGCGACCTCTTGTTCTCAAGTCCTGTATGCTACAGACTGAGCTACGGGGCTCAGCAATAAAATTTTAGACTACCTTAGTCCAAATTGAAAGCATTTGCAGACGACATGATAAATGTGACTGAAAAATTTAAATTTGAGTTGGGAAGGGTAGAAAACATTTTTGAAAAAGGACAAAATGCGGTTTACCAGCATTTTTTCCTTTCCCAACAATGTTTTCGAAAGGCCTCTTTCTCAGGGTCGTTAAAAGTCGAGACTGTTTAGTAAAGGTCTAAGAATGGTCGAAAATGTTGTGACAAAAGGAGAAAATGCTTGTTTCCAGCATTTTCTCTTTTTCCAACAATGTTTTCAAAAACTTTCTTTCTCAGGGTTCTTAAAAGTCAGGATTGTGTGGTAAAGGTTAAAAAGTATAAAGTATTGTAAAGATTTCATTAAAAATCCTTACTGTAACATATATGATGCTTCAAACAAAATTTCCTAGCAAAGCAGAAAGAATCTAGTCATGTCTTTAGATATCAAAACTTTAACTCCTGCTCTTTAGTTGATAACAACAATGTATTGTGATAATGCCACTTCCAACAGTGACTTAGAACTATTGTTTCAAAAAACACAGAAAAAGACACAAATGTGAAAAGGTCAAGGTAGGTAAAGCTGTAAGATGTTTAAGCCTAGGAGTACACTACAAAGAAAGTGAGATGAACATATTTAGTCACTGCAAAAACACCTGCATTTATTCTGGAATTTCGTGACTTTTTACAGCAGAATATCAGACAAAAACTATCTGCTAAGAGTTGAACAAAGTTAAGAATTACCAACCCGTGCAGGGTTGATCTAGTTCAAGCCTGCCTACAAAAAATAAACAAACAGAAAATCCCTCTATTCTACTTGTTATCACAGAGACTTTTTTTATTCTATTAAAAAGCTTATCAGTAAGTATGCCATTCCACCTGCTATTGCAGAAACTGTTTTTATTCTATCTAAAAGTTTATCAGCAATTATCATCCCATAAACAAACCTTTGTCTCCAGTGAATCAGCATGAAATGCATAAATAATAATTGGTGATATCCCCTCAATACAGCGCTTTAGCTCTTCCTCAAAACCTGTGTTACTTGCCGCAACAACCAGTGTACAACCATTTCTTAACAGCTGATGGTTAAACGTGACTTCTAGGATAGCTGCACCAGCTGCCGAGTCAGAAACATCATCTTTAACGTGGAGATCTTTGTGGGGTATTGTGTTCCATGGTCCGTTGTAAGCCTCTAAATTTTCAGCAAGAGAGTAATCTCCTGGGAGCTCTAGATTAATGCATAGATTTTCTCCGTATCTGAAGCACACCATACGATATCTCTTTTTGTCATCTGAACTATCAAAACTAGGGAAGATTGTCCGGCCAAACAGCTTATTGACAACTTCAGCTTTACAGTAGGTATTTTGTCCAAGAACCACAATGCCTGGAGGCTTTTTGGCTGCTGATAACACCTCATCCTCTTCTTCATGAAGAAGTTCCACTGACAAAATTTGACCTGTAAAAATTATTTACCCATTGAGTGAAAATGACATGTACCACTACACCCCTTACTGTACAGGCCGAGTTTGGACAAATAAGAAAGCAGTTCAAGTAATAGACCGAAGAAATATTTTACCTCTTTAACAGACAACAAAATCCTACTCTGGTCTAGTTTGAAAGGGTTTATAGACCAATCATTAAAAAGGCATTAAACTGTTTTTTTTTTTTTTCTTCTTCTAAGCATGTCTTTTAAAAAATCTTGACAAAGACAGCCAATTTACCCCCTTAAATATAGCTCACTCAAGTGATGAAATATCTTTGAATGAGTAGAAAACATGGGACAAGAAGAAAATGCTCATTACCAGTTATTTGCTCCTTTCTCCACAATGTTTTCTAAAGCCTTCTTTTTAAGGGTCAGTAAATATTGAGGTTGTTTGGTACATAGTTACCATTACTGTACTGTACAGAGTTTGGACTAGTCAGAAACTAGTACAAAAAAAAGATGAAATATTTGGAAAAAAAAAAAAAAAAAATAGAAAAAGTAAAGAAGCAATTTCTAGTAACAGCTTGCAAAGAAGCAATTTCTAGTAACAAGCTGTTACTTTTGCCCCATTGTTTACAAATATACCTCTTCCTCTGTCTCACTTGCTCTCACACACGGTGCAGACTAAAGTATTCTGAGACACGCCCGAGGGTAGAGAAGGGAGGGTGTGTTACCCCTGGCTCGAGTGCCATACATACGGCTCTTTTTCCCCTGGTAGCTTACCAACATTGACAAAAATCTTAAACTCTAAATTAATCCGATTTAAAAAACAAAGATATTCATTCAAACAGAAAACATCTACGTGTTTTCCGATTCCCCAGGAAACAAAAACAACTCACCGTTTTCGTTTTTACCACTTTCGTTTATGTCGTCAAAACATCGCTTCGTTTCCTCCAGAATCATCTGCAGGCGACGTGAATGACTACAATATCGCTTCACACTCGCCACGAGAGAAGACGACATGGCTGACAATACAAATTTAGACGACGATTCTCTAATTTTTCACTGACATTATCTATACATCCTGGGTAGAAAGTCCGACAGTTTCACTTCCGCTTTAAAGGGAAGTCACTCTAAAGGAAAATTTGGGTGCAGTGTAAATACGGTGTTGTAAACATGTAAACAGATCGTCCAGGCTGGAGTTTAGAACTAAAGTTGAAAAAGAAAAACAATGCCTGCTTAACATAAAAATTTTGACAGTTTATAGCATTTGCATATATATAATAAATCAAATGTGGCTCAAATGATTGGACTTGTCTTTGTCTAGATTTGTTCAGAAAACATTGAAGGAGAAGGAGAAAATGCTGGTTCCAGAAAGCCCTTTTTTTTTCAGGGTCGTTTAAACTCAGGATATTTTGGTAAATGGTTTACAAGACCACTATGTGCGTTTTTTCCTAAAAAAAGATGTATGTAACCGGCCTTTTTCCGGACGCACACTACAGAAGAGATTAAAAGATATTTTAACCCTTTCCCAAACGAGCCCTGGTTTTCACGTGTCTGCAGTACAAGTCTTTTGAAAACACTGTGGGAAAAGGAGAAATTGATCGTTACGAGCAATTTCTCCTTTTCCCACAGTGTTTTCTACCCTTTTTGAGAACTTCCTGCCATTTTCATCAAATTTAAAATTCACGGTCGTCTGCAAACTCTTTCAATTTGGACCAGTCCAAAATTTGTCGTTTGGGAAAGGGTTAATCCAGGAAAAAATAACCAGTCGAGCAGATTCTTGAACATCCCCTGAGTTCAATTTATACAAGGTCTTCCCCTAAAAATTGGTGAGATAACCAACCTTCCGGGGGAGGGGGGCTATTCTTCAGTTATTGCCATTGGTTACTCTCCAGTGCTACATTGGTCCTAAGAAGGGGACTGCTTGATTTTTATCCTTGATTTTCTTGGACTAAACAACTATGTTCTCGAGATAATAGATAGTATCTCAGCTAAATCCGGTAAGATTGTTTTACAAATCGATATATACACAATTCTCTGACCAGGCATCGTATATTACGTACGATCCCTGCTCTGATGATTGAGAATAGAATTTGCTTTAAAAGTATATGGGACCTAACATATAATAATCATAAACCAAGTTATATTTATCGCAACACAAGCAAAGGAATCAAATATAAAAACAAAGGAATACAGATAAAAGGGGCCAATATGTCACATGGTTACTTTTAGTCTTTATCTGGCAAGGGAGATAAATTGACTTAGGCCTACAGGAATGGCCCCCATTCTACCACAGATAGATCTATGACAAGCAATATTTTTCTTGTTTGATAATTGTTCACACAGTACAGGTTCAAACCTTAATTCAAAAATAATACAGGTCCTTTTCAGGATAGACGAAGTTTTTTTGAAAACATTGTGGGAAAAGGAGAAAAAATACTGATAACCAGCATTTTCTACGGTCGCACTGAGGTGGCACGTGATTTTTTTGGTATTTATCTCGTTCCCACGAGATAATAATTCGTTTTCTCGAGGTTTTTTTTTTTTTTTTTTTATAAAAAATTATGCAAAAAACAAAATTCGTTTTCTCGAGGTTTTTTTTTTTTTTTTTTATATATATATATATAAAAATTATGCAAAAAACAAAATTCGTTTTCTCGAGTTTTTTTTATAAAAAATTATGCAAAAAACAAAATTCGTTTTCTTGAGGTTTTATATATATATATATATATATATATATATATATATATATATATATATATATATATATATATATATAAAACGTAAAAAAACAAAAATTAGTAGGAGGAATCTGATTGGATGATTATGTCGTGAGCACGACTTATTATCTCGTGCGAACGACACAATGGGTGACTTTGATTGGCTGATTCTCTCGCTCGAACGAGATAGTATTTCGTTTTTTGCATAATTTTTTATATGAAAATAAATCGAGAAAATGAAAATTGGGTTTTTTTTTTTTCTTTGCAAAATTGTTCATAAAAAAAAAAAAAAAAAAACTCTAGAAAACAAATTTTGTTTTTTGCATAATTTTTTATTGGGGAAAAAAAAAAAAAGAAAAAACTCGAGAAAAACGAATTTTGTTTTTGCATAATTTTTTATAAAAAAAAACTCGAGAAAACAAATTATTATCTCGTGGGAACGAGATAAATACAAAAAAATGCACATGTCACCTCAGTGCCACCGTAATTTTCTCCTTTTCTCACAGTTTTTTTTTTCTCTTACAAACTGAAATTCCATCGTTTAAACCCTTTACTTTTAATGATATGAATTTTCAACTTGTCTGCAATCCGACCCCCGATTTGTCTACTTTTGGTAGCTCGCGGGCCTTTAACAATAAAAGTTCCTGAGTTGGACTCACTGTAAGGGAACAGTATTCTGTCATGATTTATGGTCTACTCTTTACCAGAGGACAAAATCTTAGACTTGTCCAAATCGAAAGCATTTGCAGACGATAAAGTTGGTGTGGCTCAAATGATGCGGTTTGTTTGTGAAAGGGTAGAAAACATTGTGGGAAGAGGAGAAAATGCTGGTTACCAGTATTTTCTTTTCCCATGATGTTTTCAAAAGCCTTTTCCCCCAGAGTCGTTAAAACTCTTGTTTGTTTTGTTAGGGTTTGAGCGATCACATGTGAAAAGTCTTTGAAAAACTAATATAACTAGTAACTGTTTTATTTACATAATATTATTATATATGTTTTCTTAGTCTTTCTCCGTTCAGGCTTTTCAATGTTCGAACCAATAACCTTTACAGTTGTATGTTGATCTATTTAAATGTGTTTAGTTCACTAATTTTTACTTCAGAAACGGTTTGTGGCTTGGAGAATTGAGACTTGAAATATAACTATATTCTTACGAGGTTTAGAAAAGGTAATGATATTTCAAAACACCCGTTATTGCTACATAGATTGTGGTTAGTTTGCTACCAGACAACAGAATTTAAGACTTGTCCAAATTAGAAGCATTTCCAGACGACAGATTTATCATTAGACTGCTAAGCACGACTCAAGGACCTTTTGTGGACAGTGTAGATCAAAATCAGAATGTGCAGTCTGATCTTCGATCTACACTTTCAGATAAGGAGATATTTATCCTCCCAAAGTTACCTTTGAAATAGCAAAATTTGGATTTTTACCATAGGCTTGAAAGTTGCATGTCACACATTTAGCAGGTTAAGGATTGAATGTGGACCAAATGATGTGGTATTTCATCGGAAGTGTAGAGAACTATTTTAGAAAAAGAAAAAAAATACTGCTTACAGACACTGTCACCTTTTCCAAAAATTCTTTCAAACGCATTCCTGCAAACGGTGGTCAAGGGTAAATCCATTACTGTATTCGCAGCAAACGACTTTGAAAATATCCTTGTAAAATCAACAGGAACTAAGGTTTGATGCGTGTGGAAATGAGCCGTGCTCTGTGAAAAGGGGGCTTAATGCATCTGCGAAAAGTATCGACCCAGATCAGTCTGCGCAGTCCGCGCAGGCTGACCTGGGCCGAAAGTTTTCGCTATTGGTCAATTTTCTACGTGCCAAAGGGCTATTCTACCTCATGATTCAGGTGGTTGTTCAAAAAAGTGGCTATTATGGATCCATAATTATGTGATTGCTTGCTTAGTATCATGCATCACGGAGATGCATTAAGCCCCCTTTTCACAGAGCATGGCTCAAATGTATTAAATATTGTTTCCAAAAGTGATGTACTGCAAGATGGGGAGAACAATGTTTAGATGAAGTAATGAGTTTAGTTTTATCAGAATTGAGATTCCATTATCATTAGTAGAAGTAAAGTTGTGTACTGCATTATGAAAAAAAAAAAGAAATGTTAAGATGAAGTTTCCGTAATCATTAGTAGTAGTAGTTGTTGTTGTTGTATCACCATCATCAACACCATTATTATTCCCCTTTTTTTTTAGAAAATAAAATGCTCGGTATATACTGGACCTGTTGAAGAGTTCCTTATGCTGTATGAAGAGTGGTTAATAGCAACAACTTTGACAGTTGTCTCAGTTTTACAAAGAAGCAGACAGCCAAGTTTTGCTGTCTAGGCGGATAACTCCGTTCGTCAGGAGGTGGTAAGTAATATTTCTAAGACTGACACTTTCTATCAACTCTTGTACTGCTAAATGAATTAAATGAAACGTTCTGTGAAGTCTGATCTTAATCTACACTGTCAGCAAAAGGTCCTTGAATCGTATTTACCAGCCTAAGGGTTAATCAACTCATAACCAAACAATCTCTTGTTTTAACGATCCGATTAAAAATATTTGAAAATACTGTGGAAAAAGAAGAAAAATGCTAGTGACCAGCAATTTCCCTTATTCCGCCCCTTATGGACAAAATCCATCATTTAAGCCACAGCAATTTCTCTTGTTCCCACTGTACTGTTTTGTACCAAATCAGAGAAAAATTCGAATAAGGCATCAACATTGATCCTTTCGTCTGCAAACAATTTCAGTTTGGACGGGTCTGAAACTGTCGTTTGGTAGAGTTAATCCTTCCACAAACAGATATGGATTATTACGACCCTGAGGAAGACACCATTTAAAAAGCATTGTGGGAAAAGGAGAAAGCAACTTTAACCCACAAACTGCTAAGTGCGACTCGGTCAGCTTTCGTAGAAAATGCAGTCTGATCTTAATCTACCCTGTCCGATAATGAGACATTTTTTCTGCCAAAATAACTTTGAAGTAGTAATTGTTAGGGTTATACTATCGACTGGGAAGTTTCGTTGAACTTATTTAGCAGGTTAAGGGTTAAGATCCATGTTCAAAAGAATAAGTACCCTGCCTTAGGACAGTTTTCCCACGACTGGATGTGGCGGGAATCGAATTCGGGATGTTCGGTTACAAAAAAAAAACGTAATAAACGACCCAATTATATTATAACACCGATGAAGAAAATGGTTATGTAAATGTTGTGGGAAAAGGAGGAAATGCTGGCAACCAGCATTTTATTTCTCAATTTTATACAAGGTTTCTACCCTTCCAAGACAGAAGAACGTTTTTTTTTGTTTTTTTTTTTGGGGGGGGGGGGTGAACTCACTGAAAACTTTTATCATAGTTTAGTTATAGAGAGCAAACTTGGTCTAAAAGCAAGTGCCTTCCAAATACATATATGAGCCATGCTCTGTGAAAAGGGGGCTTAATGCACCTGCAAAAAGTGTCAATCCATGTCAGCCTGCGCAGAGATGAGTCGAAACTTTTTGCCATTTGTCAGTTTTTGGCATGTCAAAGGACCAATCTACCTCAAGATCCAATCGACTTTTAGATAAAAAAAAAATGCATTTTTCTGGTCCAATGACTTGCTTAGTACAATGCATCACGGAGATGCATTAAGCCCCCTTTTGCCAGAGCTTAGTTTATAAATTATGTCGTCTGCAATTGCTTCCAATTTGGAAAAGGGAGTGAACCTTTTAGGTTACAGAAGACCCATGCAGGCGTTGATGGAATTACAGTGATGAAACAACTTACAGAAAGTATCGGATAGATGTACTGCCAACCATGGCATAAATATAGTCATGACTTATTTTTCACTAAAATGAGTGTAACGAACATTTTCCAGAGTTACACTCGGGACCAAACGACAAATATTTTAGACTTGCCGTCCAATTTGAAAGCATCTGTTGTCGACAAATCAAATCTGTTTCAAGTTATAAATAGGATTTGGCTACAATCTGATCGACTCCGTTCACAAAAGCCCGAGCAGCGAGAGAGTTTAACCCTTTACCACACAGTCCTGACTTTTAACGACCCTGGGATAGAAGCCTTTTGAAATCATTGTGGGAAAAGGAGAAAATGCTGGTCACCAGCATTTTCTCCTTTTCCCACAATGTTTTCTACCCATTCAAGAGAAAATGGCACCATTTGAGCCACATTGAAATTGTCGTTTGCAGATGCTTTCAATTTGGACAAGTCTAAAAGTCTGCCGTCTGGTGAAGGGATAAGTAACGTTTAAATTGTCTCCTGCAGATGTACTCAATTTGGACAAGGCTGAAATTTGGTCTGCTGGTAAAGAGTTAACGCTATATAAACGGATGTTAAATTACTTTTGTTTCAGCTGTTTCAGTCACGTTTAAGACCATAGTTCTTCTGAGTGCATCGACATGGTGAAACGTTTATTTTCCTTGCTTCTTGTGTTGATTATCAACAATGCTGTAGCAGCGGCTAGGAGAGAAACGTTGGATGCTGACCGGAAAAGAGTGCCAAATGGAAAGTTTATCACAACTATTCCGCCACCTCTGCAAGATGTCCGCTCGGAAAGATCACATCTGACAACCGTCCCTTCGAAAATTCTACCTCCAACGCTCCCTGCACAAAATCCAAATAAGGTGCCCAATGGAAAGTTTATCACAACTATTCCGCCTCCAAAATTTGTCCGTACGGAAGGGGCACATCTGACAACTGTCCCAGCTAAACAGCCACCTCTGACATCTGTTCCTGAAAAACGGCCACCTCTGACAACTGTCTCTGCGAAAGAGGCACCTCTGACAACTATCCTTACACAAGACCCACTGGAGTCTGCTGTCCCAACAAAAGAACCGCCTTTACCTGGTCTCCCAACAACAGGGCCACCTTTTTCAGTCCCAGTGCCAGTGTTCACTCCAGAGTATGATATTGTGATTTCAACAGTAAGTCCGGTACGTGCTGAGGGGTCGGAACCAAACGTTATTGACATACAACCAGTCATATCGACTAATATAATTCATTATCCGTCTGTGACAGTTGAAGCTCTAGGACTGGTACCTGACAGTAACTTTATGTTCCTGACAGTACCTCCCGTTATTCATCAAACAACCGACGCGCCAGAGATTTTACCCGTCCTTGAACCGGTAACAGTTGAAGAGCCTTTAGGAATGGTACCCGACAGTAACTTTATCTTTCTAACGGTGCCTCCAGCTATTCATCAAATAAACGAGGCACCAGAAATATCGCCGGTCCTTGAACCGGTAACAGCTGAAGAGCCCTTAGGAATGGTACCCGACAGTAACTTTATCTTCCTCACTTTGCCTCCCGCCATTCATCAAACAACTGAGACGCCAGCAAAGGCTTCGCCATCCCTGACATTGCCGGAGCCTGAGCCTACAACTGGTCGAATGCCGTCAGAATTTGTGCCGAACAATAACTTTGAATTTCTTACTTTGCCCCCCATCCCTCTAGTTACAGCGAAGGCAACAACACCAAGTGAAATGTTTTCGCTCGTTGAAACGGAAAGGATCGATGCATTTATTCCGAATGAAATACCGATGCATATTACAACTCACGCAGTGTTGAACGATAATCCAAATCTATCAAATTTGATAGAAATCCAGCCAAACAGACCTTCGACACCAAGAGGTCCCTTACTGGAAGCTTTAACTGTAGCCTCAACTATAAGACCACCATCCAGTGCGGACGCCAACCAAGCTTTATTACGCCACGCTCCATCTGACATCCTAGGTTCAGGCAATTCAACACAAACTTTGCCATCGTCATCGACTCTGATTTCTACAACTACTCAAGCCATTGTTTCATCTTCCAAGAGCACAGAAAATGGAATTGCTTTACATCAGATGAGCTCACTGTTAAACCAGGTTCTGTCGGGATACAATACCTTAATTCGACCTCGTAATGACCAAGCCAGATTTGTATCTGTTTATTCGGAATTCGTCAGTTTGAGTATCATCGAGTTCAATACCCAGAAGCAGCGGTTTTCTGTAATGGGTTATTTCAAAATGAACTGGCGAGATGACTTTCTGACTTGGGATCCAAATAGTTACGAAGGCACAGAGACTGTCCGAATGTCCACGAAGTCTATATGGATACCAAAACTAACGATTGATAAGGTAAGCCTTAGCTCTCTGCTAGTCAACAAAATTTTGGACATCTCCATATTGGAATCATTTGCGGAAGACATCGTTTTGTTTGTTTTGTGTTTAATGCGATTTTCCAAACAATTTTAGCAATACCACCGGGGTCAAATGGTGCATCTACCTATGCGTTCATCGAGTTTCTCTCACAAGTACTTCCATCAACATTCTTTCCAACCCACTGGTTGCTTTCTCATATAACACTGTAAAAACATTGTTTATCAGAGAGGGGGGGGGGGGGAATGACCCCTGTCGCATCGGCTTTTATCAATCAGCGAAAAGAGTTAGGTCGCGCAGGTATTCGATTTCACGACCCATGGATTACCAAGTAATGACTGAGCTACCGGAATCAGCGTGTGGATGAAAGATCAGAATGCATTGTCCAGAAAAACGAGTCCTACGCTTTACCACTTAGCAACGCAGGACCCCAGAAAACAGGTTGTATGTGGCGTTGAGAGACGAATGATTACCGTCACATGACTTTCATCTAACATCATTAACTCTTTCACTGCCTATAGTGACTTCAGTAGCTCATGTGGACGACAAAGATCAAGATACGACTGCACAGAACGTACAGTCTGATCTTTGATATATATATATATATACGCTCCGCTACCTGATGCTAAACTATGATAATAAAGTTGCTGTTGAAATTTACTTTTCGACCTCGAAAAAGTAGTTTTATGTACCTGGCAGCAAGAGAGTTCAACAAAATGAGTCAACCCATTCTTTTATGATTTTATGTTAGAAAAGATATTGTATAGGGTTAGATATATAGCCTACAAGTAAACATGGTGTGGATTCAGCACAAAACTTCATCTTCTGTACTTTCTTTTCGTGATCTAAACTGTCTGCAACAATACCGTAAGATCCTTTATGGCATATCTAGAGTTTAAGAATATAGTATGCTATTTACATTACTTAATTTACTTAATTCATTAGGGAACCGATAATTACACATTGCTAGTAGCATGACAAAACAACAGATGTACATATTTTATGAGGCCCTTTGTGTTACTTCAAGTTTTGTTATACTAATTCAGCTTATAGATCTATTCTAAAGAAAGCTATTGAGTTCTGTTTGATACCTGGAAATTTGAGCAATGTATTTCGGATAGTATGATCTAAGATCAGACTGCACATATCGTGCTCTCTGACCTGGGATCCACACTGTCCAACATTTTGTGGGTATTCAGAACAGCAAAGCTTTGGAAAGTGAAAAAAAAAATGGTCTTTGTTGTAGAGATATTATACACTGAACTTGTTTGGCACTCGAAGAGTCGATGTAAGGGTCAGAGTTAATGTAAACTTATCTGAAAGTTCTATATGATATGTGTATATTACCCCCAAGCCAGCACTACTGGATCAATGTAACCAAGGCATATTCTAGAACGTCTATAGTCCATAGGACTGTTTGCCGCAAGGATTATTTGGGCACTGAAGTTTTATTTTGGGGGAGGGGGTTGGAATGAGAGATAAGCCAGTTTGTTTAGGTAGTTTATTTTATCCCTGAGACAACAAGAGTAATGAAGCTGACCTTTCAAATAACGAGAATCAGCCAAAATATTGTAAGTTCAAGGTTGTTTTGAGCAGAGCATGTTACATGAAAGCAAACAGTGTAGATGCAAGATAGCCGGCAAGTTCTGTTCAATCCGATCTTGATCAACATTGTCTGCAAAAACGACATTATTGTGCTTAGCTCTCTATAACAGTTAAACGTGCTTTCAACAATATGATATTATCATTTTTATCACGGCGACCGCTCATTTCTTATTGACTGTATTGTCTTGCCCAAGAGCAATCTTCACTAGTATCGCTAGCAGGGATCCATCTCGTGATTTGCTAACTTTACATGTACCTCCACAACGAAGTTAGGGGTAAATATTGGAATTTGGTTGTCCCTCCAGGGTCCGTATTCACCAACCATTCTTAAGAGCATTCTTAGTCTTATACTCCAGAATTTTCTAAATTTGAAAGTAACACAACTTCTGATTGGCTAAACCATTTGGTTTAGCAACATAGAAATTGTGTTACGTCCAAATTTAGAAAATTTTGAGAATAAGACTAAGAATGTTCTTAAGAATAGTTAGTGAATACGGACCCAGATGTCGATCTGTCTGTCCGTTTATAGACACAGTTTTGTGTCCTCTTCTTGTCTTATAGTTTTCAATCAACTTAGCTGAAATTTCAACTGGAGCCTTTTTTTTAATAGGAACTTTTGCACCAGCCATTTTTGGTTGTGATTTGTCGGCTATTACAAGAGTAATGGCCCTTCAATTATTTTCCTGGTCCATTTACAAGACAGCCGGTAGAGGTGTTCCTTAGCCTGCGACAGTTCAGGTTATAAATGGCATATATTTAACACTGAGCTGCAGGGAACCATAAATTGTGATTACAGTGCTTTAAACCTGTTATTTGTTCCTTTTTTTTTTTTTTAATTTTCTTTGTATGCCAACTCTTTCAATTTGGACCAGTCCAAAATTTGTCGTTTGGGAAAGGGTTAATGCATCTCTGTAATGCATGATACCAAGCAAGACATCACATAATTAGGGATCCATAAAATCCATTATGTCTAACAAAGGACAGTATTATAAGCTGGACTGATCATTTGAAAAACAGAAAATTGACAAACAGCGAAAAGTTTTGGCCCAAGTAGCTGGCCAGGATCGATACGTTTAACAGATGCATTAAGCCCCCTTTTCACAGACCATGGCTCATATGTTTTTCCAGGCATACAACGGGGATGGTGGTGTCGGTGAGCAGAACACAGACGTGGCTTTAGTCCATAATAAAGGTTATGTACAGTGGTTTCCTGAAGGAACATACAGGTCTGTTTCTATTCTCTTTTCTAGATCACTATACACCTAAAGGGTTTCATTATGTTATGCACCTCGTTGTTTTATGCAACCGGAAAAAAATGGAGGCATTAGTTTTTGTTTAATCCGTCCATCAGTCTGTTTTCGTTTCTCGGGCATAACTCTTTTTCCAGTGACTTATCAAAAAAATAAATGCACATTATGTGAACCACATCAAGACGATGTGTAATGCGCAAGTCATGTCCATACGTTAAAGGTCAAATATTTTTTTGATGATACTGTTTGTGTCTGGCCCGTTACCTTTTTTTTTAGCTCACCTGAGCACGAAGTGCTCAACTTGAGCTTTTGTGATCGTGCTGCGTCCGTCGTCTGTCGTGCGCCGTTCGTCGTGCAGTCGTCAGCATTTACCTCATGTGCACTCTAGAAGCCACATTTTCATTCAGATACGCACGAAACTTGGTCAGAATGTTTGTCTTGGTAAAATCTTGAACGTGTCAAAATCGGGTAATGTCAGGTTAAAAAGTAGGTCAGAAGGCTAAATCTTAAAAAAAAAAAAAAAAAACATGTGTGCACTCTAGAGGCCACCTTTTCAGCCTGATACTCTTGAAACTTAATACTAATGTTTGTCTTGATAATATCTCGGACCAGTTCAAAATTGGGTCATGTTGGGTCAAAAAGTAGGTCACAGTGCTAAATCTTAGAAATCATTGTGTGCACTCTAGAGGCTACATTTTCAGCCTGATACTCATGAAACGGTGTCAGAATCTTTGTCTTGATGATATCTTGGACAAGCTTGAAATTGGGTCACGTTGGATTAAAAAGTAGGTCAATGGGCCAAATCTTAGAAAAAACCTAGTGTGCTCTGTAGATGTCACATTTTCAGCCTGAAACTCTTGAAACTTGGTCAGAATGTTTGTCTTGATGATACATGTACTTCAGATATGTTCGAAAAAGGGTCTTGTCGAGTCAAAAAGTAGGTCACTGGGCCAAATCTTAGGAAAAAAAATCTTGTGAGCACCGTAGAGGCCACATTTTCAGCCTGCTACTCCGGAAATTTGGTCAAAATGTTTGTCTTGATGATATCTCGAACAAGTTTGAAAATGAGTCATGTCAGGGCAAACAGTAGGTCACAGAGTCAAACGTTAGAAAAACCTTATGTGCACTTTAGAGGCCATATTTTCAGCCAGATACTTATGAAATTCTGTAAGAGTGTTTGTCTTGATGATATCTTTGATGACTTTGAGATTGGGTCATGTCGGGTCAAAAAGTAGGTCACTGCCCCATATTTTTGAAAAACCTTGTGTGCACTTTAGAGGCCACATGTTCAGCCTGATACTCATGAAACTTGATCAGAATGTTTGTCTCGATGATATCTTGGACAAAATCGAAATTGGATCATGTCGGGTCAAAAAGTAGGTCACTTACACTCATTTGTTTTTACGTCATTAAAACTAGGATCTCCTCAGGTTTATCAACTGTAGATGACTTTACTCAGGTGAGCACTTTAGAGCCAAGACCCTCTTGTTCTTAATTGTGAATGAACTTCAGTATAACGTTTCAAACTGTCAACCAAATAATAAACGATGTGTCGTGCACAAAAACCCTATACGTAGGTCAAAAATCAAGGTCAAGGCAAAGTAAGATGTGTTTGTAAGAGTTGTGTCGATAGTCAATGTTCACGTCCACAGCTCACAGAAAAAGATTACTATTTTCGGGGTATCAATCACTTCTGAGTGACACGTCTTGTTTCTCACGTAGTTTTGTTTATCAAAATAACATCAAGTTTATACAAAAAACAAATATTCTTACGTTCACTTTGTTTCTCACAAAGTTTTGTATGCAAAATTAGTATCGGGTATATATATTTTTCCATGGCCCCCTCCCCCCCCCCCCCTTTTTTTTTTTCCGACTCTACTCTTATTCCAAGATAACATCGAGTACAGTCTGTCCGATACCGACGGTACTCCAACTCCACGGTACGCTACCGCAATTCATGTCAAGAACACATCGAGTAAACACTATTTTTCTGCTACTCTCTTTTCTTTTCACACAGTATCGTATATCAAGTTGACATCGAGTGCGATCTGTGTAATACCAACGGTACTCCACTGTATTCCATGTCAAGATAACAGTGAAAATATATGAGTCGTGCTTTTAGAAAAGGAGGACTAGGCATCTGCAAGAGGTATCGACTCAGGTCAGCCTGTGCAATCCGCGCAGTTTCCTGTGTCGAAACCTTTTGCTTGTGGTAAATAGTCTGCATGTCCAAGAACCAGTCTACCTCATGATTCAATCCGTTGTTAGGCAAAATGGATTTTGTGACTCCATAATTATGTTTTGACGTGCTTGGTATTATGCGTCATAGAAATGAATTAAACCCCTTTTGCCAGGGCCCCACTCATTAGTAACATTGTTTTTTACTGTCTTTGTTCTCTCACGCAGTATCGTATGTCAAGTTAACATCGAGTACTATCCGTTCGATGACCAGATCTGTCGACTAAGGTACTTCATAGCGAGCGAAGACAATACGACAATCAATCTTCGACACATGGAAACCGTCGATACATCCGAGTACATCGAAAACGCTGAATGGAAACTTGTCAATCTCACTTTCGAAAGGAAACTCGAAAATGGCGTCTACTATATCGATTATGTTTTCAGAGTCAAACGACGCAGTGGGTTTGCAATGTTTACCCTAGTCATACCGGTGTTACTTCTGTCCCTCCTGACCGGGGCTACTTTTATCATACCCGTGGACTCTGGGGAGAAACTGGGCTTTGCTGTCTCTACGTTCCTGGCTTACGGCATCTTTGATACCATTATTATCGATACCCTGCCTCACAACTCCATTAACGTGTCTTACTTTATTTTGTATATTGTTTCTCTGTTGATCGTAAGTGTATTTCTCACGTTCTATTCAATCTTACAGGCCAAGGTATTCATAGAACTTTGCGCGAAAGAGCATAGTATCCAATCCCCAACGGGACAAAATGGCAGGTTTACTTGGGTGTCCTTTTTGAAGAAGATGGACGTCGTCGCTTTTAGTTTCTTCTCCGTCGTTATAATTGGCTTGACGTCAACATTTCTCGCAGCCCTGACTACGAAAATTGACGTCCTCTGACACACCGCTCCAAATATAAGCCAAATATTCCAAATTAAAATGAGCGGCGCTGAGTTGATAATGGGGTTTGATGCATCCTCGTGATCCATAATACCAAGCAAGTCATCATATGTAACCCTTATCCTGCTAAATAAGTGAAATTAAATTTTCAAGCCGATTGTTAAAACCCAAAATGTTTGCTATTTCAAAGGTACTTGGGGCGGGGGGGGGGGGAATATCTCCTTATCGGAGAGTGTAGATCCAAGATCATACTGCACATTCGTTGCAGTCTGATGTTAATCTACACTCTCCGCAAAAGGTCCTTGAGTCGCGCTTAGCAGCCTAAGGGTTAAGTAAGGACCCATCATATCCATTGCTCAACCAGCTGAGACATTAGGTTAACTGGATCTCTGACATACAGAAAATTGACCAATAGCAAAAAGTTTCGGCTCAGGTCAGCCTGCGCGGACTGCGCGCAGGCTGACCTGAGTCGATACTTTTTGCAGATGCATTAAATCCCATTTTCACATAGCATGGCTTAAATCTTTGTTCCTTACAGCTGAACAAGCTTTCGGTTCTTTGAAGGTGGTAAAACGACTAGTGGCATAGAAATAATGTATAAGTCAAAGAAACAGTTCGAACATGTGTTAACAGGTTGTTGTTTAAACCAGTGTCTCTGTTGTTGTTTGATTAGACAATGTATTCTATAATTAAAGTAACAAAAGCTGCCAAAAGTAAACAAAGCAGTTGTTAAAATGTATTTAAATTTAAATGACATCAGTTAAAAGTATGGAAATTATTATGAAGATGACAATCTGTTATTATACGGTCGGTCCAAGTGTTAGTCGCTGGCAGAGAAATTAATTTCAAAACTAGGTTAAAAGTTGCCAAGTCACACTATCTTTTGTTTACTTTTTGCATTGTTTTAAAATTTATTTTTCTGCGAGCGACTAACACTTGAGTGGTATGATTTAAATTGAAATGCATTTTAACACATGCATTCTTTTTTGGCCGCTATCGGGCCTTTAAGTTTGCAGACCAAGATTAAAACACAAAGATGTGTAGGCTGATCGTGGTATGCGTACAGGACTTAAGAACAGGAGGTCGCTGGTTCGATCCCCGGTTTGGCCAATTTCTTTCCGAGAATTGATGTTGGTCTTCGCGACAGGATTCATTCCTCTCTCACCGCTGACCATTGTTTCGACGATGGTTATGTGGGAAAGCAGCCAGGGGCTTGGAAAGAATATTGTGCGGAGTACTGGTAAAAGAAACTCCAGGAAAGCATGGATAGGTGCAATTGCCGCCGCGATATAACTGAAATAATGTTGAAAACGGTGTTAGACACCATACGATCAATCAATCAATGATCGTGGTATACGAGTACACTTCTCCCTAGAGAACATCCGGAAGTCGCTTTTACTCTTTAAGTAAAAGCGACTTCTGGATGTTCTCTAGGGTGTGGGTTAACTCTTTATCAAACGACAAATTTCAGGCTCTTCCAGTTGAAAGCAGCTGCAGACGACAAATCTGAAAGTGGCACAACTCAATTGAAGTTATTAGACATGGTGGAAAACATTGGGGGACAGGTAGAAAGTGCTGGCTACCAGCTCTGTCTACTTTTCCCACAGTGTCTTCAAAAGGCCTCTATTTCAGGGTTGTTAAAACTCGAGAATGTTTTACTATCGTCTTGAAGTTTTATTTAAGTTATTTAGCAGGATAGGGGTTGAAACATTATACATGTACAGGTATAAATACACCAGGCTAATTTTTTACCAGACGCCTAAAGTTTCGAATTGTCCAAACTGAGAGCAACTGCAGACGACAAATAAAGTTAGACAGGAAAAATACTGTTTACCATCGTTTTGTGCTTTTCCTACAATGTTTTTATTTGTTAATTAAAGTTGTCAGTTGCTTTTTGAAAGAGGTTTCCCTCCATACTCAACGCTATGGAAGTTAAACTGAACCATGAAAGTCACTAAAACATCCGTATATTGCAATTTCATGGCTATTTTGTGCTAAGATATCTCACAAAAGAAAATATCGAATAATCAAGAGCAAAGATCATAATGCATGTTCTCTGCAGTCTGATCTTGATTTACACTGTTGGCAAGACTAGTAATTCGTTTGTCAGTCTAAGGGTCAGGATTTCTCAATACTTGGCGTGAAGTTTGGAGATTATTTTTCACAAATCGGATTAGTTGACCAGTGACGTAATAATCTGTTACCTTTATAGATATTTTGTACTTGTCATCCTAAAAAGTTTGTATGTAGTGAGAGAGGAAGAGAAGGAAAGTGAGACAGACAGACTGACCGATTGACAGCCGGACAGACAGATAGACTTACAGGGACAGATAGACAGACAGATAGACGGATAGAGGAGAGACAGAGATGCCTAAACTTAATAAGGCAGTTTTCAATCAGGACAGTTTTCTGTTCGTTTTTTCTCAAACCTTTTATCACTATTAAACGGGGTTTTTCGTCCTTTGCGTGTATGGACTCGTTACGAGCAATTTCTTCTTTTAGCACAATGTTTTTGAACAGCATCCGCTTTTGGTTGTAACCTGTTTTAGACTCCTTTCAAAAATCTGTTCTACGAAAGGGGGTATGGTCGGGTTTTATTTTCAGACGTAATCCACAACTTATAAGTCGGTATTACAGAATTATACATGAGTTGAATCAAATCTTAAATGCGTCGTCTGTATTATTTAACTATCATTTAACCCTTTCCCAAACGACAAATTTTGGACTGGCCCAAATTGAAAGAGTTTGCAGACGACAATGTTATAATTTGATGAAAATGGCAGAAAGTTAACAAAAAGGGTAGAAAACACCGTGGGAAAAGGAGAAATTGCTCGTTACGAGCAATTTCTCCTTTTCCCACAGTGTTTTCAAAAGACTTGTACTGCACACACGTGAAAACCAGGGCTTGTCTGGGAAAGGGTTAAGGACGACTGTGTGTGTCTTGTGTCAGACCATTATGAAAACATGATGACAAATCGAGAAATTGCTCGTAACGAGCAATTTCTCCTCTTATCACACCGTTTCCACCTGTAGTTTTGCATTAAAAAAACTTATTATTCAGATTCCTCTATCTCACAGCTGCCCATGGTATTGACTTTTAGCCGGTTCGTTTGGGCCAACGGTAGAGCTGCCAGAATTGGAGGAGATATTCCGGTGCGTTCGATTGGGCGTCTTCCGCTTTTAGAAGCTCTGCCGTCTCTTCCACTCGATATTTGGAAGAGCCGGCAGAGATTCGAAACAAAATGGCGGAAGCGGCCAACGAAACGCGAGTTGAAGAATGGTTTCTTTTCAGTTGACATTTGTTTTTTTGTTGTCATGTGCAAATATTCGTGTTTTTACTTGCTGAAAAGATTGCTCTTGCTCAGTATCCAATTTGCGGTGGTAAATATACGGTAAATACTGATTAATTCCTCCGCATGTCTTGAATCACCCTCAGAATTTTTAGGGACGAAATGGCTTGGGTTCGAAACGTTCTAATATTTCTCGAATTGGTATAAAAAAGTATATATATTTTTATCACTTATTCGACTTACACTGATGAATACAAAGTTGCTATTTTGGGGATTGTTCAAGGCCTGTTTAGACAGAAGAAGCTAACGTCATTCTCATCAAATAGCCGTTCTTCTACAAACAACAGCAGTTTGTTGTAAAAAGCCGCCATGTTGAATGATTCTAAATTCGT
The DNA here is from genome assembly GCA_945859785.2 of Tridacna gigas. NCBI lineage: Eukaryota > Metazoa > Mollusca > Bivalvia > Cardiida > Cardiidae > Tridacna > Tridacna gigas. Next base: position 27,034,711 of record OX244036.2, on the reverse strand, counting down.
TCGATTGGCTTTCTATTCTAATCGCTTCTGTGAATAGCATTCTCTTCTTAGCAGAGCCCAAACGAACCGGCTATTTGTGTAAATGTACGTTAAAAAGTAGCCAATAGCACTGGGTTGTAAACAGCGTAGTCTTATCGATGAAAAAGAAACCCCCTGGAACGCATGGCTAGATGCACTGTCCGACGTGAAATAAGTGACGTAACTGTTGAAAACACGGTGTAATTACCAAACGAACAATGAAAACATCTCGTATATCATAATAAATGAGCCATGCTCTGGCAAAAGGGCTTAACCCTTTCCCAAACGACAAATTTTGGACTAGTCCAAATTGGAAGAGTTTGCAGACGACAATTTTAAATTTGATGAAAATGGCAAAAAGGTCTCTAAACGGGTAGAAAACACTGTGGGAAAAGGAGAAATTGCTCGTTACGAGCAATTTCTCCTTTTCCCACAGTGTTTTCAAAAAACTTGTACTGCAGACACGTGAAAACCAGGGCTTGTTTGGGAAAGGGTTAATGCACCTCTGGGATAAATGATACTAAGCCAGGAAACACATACGAAGTTGCACTGACCGACCTGGTATGACCTAAGCTGTTAAAACGGCGTTAAACTCAAATACAACCAGCCAACCATGATACTAAGCATGGCATCACTTAATTATGGATCCATAAAGACCATTTTGTGTTACAACTGACTAGATAATGAAGTGGACTTATCCTTTGAAATGCAGAAAAATGATCAATGCAAAAAAAAGTTTCGGCCCAGATCAGCCTGCGCGGACTGCGCAGGCTGACCTGGGTCGATACTTTTTAACAGATGCATTAAGCCCCCTTTTTACAGACAAAGGCTCATTTTTTACTTGTTTCAGACGTAATTGCTCGTATAAAAAGACGAAAATGCAACATTGAAGAGAAAAAAACACACACACAAGCAGAAGTAATTCATCACTTGATTTTGAAAAAATCTTAATGCACCACTCTTAAATGCACTTTTTTATACAATAGAGTAATTAGTGGCCATTTATATTGTGCAAGAAACCTGTATTGAGCAAGCACAATAATACTTTATTAATAATAAAATTAAAAAAAAAAACTTTGAAAAAAAAAATAAATACTATGACTCTGGTTGCAGGTAACAAACCTAAAAGGAACAAACAGTCCGTGAACTCTTTATACCCAATGATAACCATACGATTCATGCTCCGTGAAAAAGCGGATTTATTCATTTGAAAAAAAAAGTATCGATCCATGTCAGTACAGTCCGCACAGGCTGACATGGGTTGAAACTTTTTGCTACTTGTAAATGGTCTGCATGTCCAGTGATTCAGTCGGTTGTAAGAGAGAAGAATGGGTTTTAGGGATACATTAAGTATCTGATGACTGCTTGGTATAATGTATCATGGAGATGCATTAATCGCCCTTTTCCACAGTGCCACTCAAATGTTTCCTCGTTAAGACCTTAGAACAGAAATGAGGAACAGGGAACAGACTAGCCTGGGTTCCAGTCCGATCATTTTTTTTTTCTTTTTTTTTCTTTTTTTTATGTTCGGACTTTACTTTGTCAAAGATGATGTGGCAAAGTAAAGTTCGAATATAAAAGAGGAAAAAAGGATCGGGCTGGAACCCAGACTAGGAACAAACATACATGTGTATGTGACCAGTCGCCATCATTCAGCTGAAAAACTGTCTGTGAACGTGGCTCGGTTCACCATTTTTTTAAAGCTTTGTATCGTATAGCGTTATGATATTTCTGATAGATCGTTATGGCAATCTAATTCTGGTTCGATCACCGTTCATGGCGTTAGTACTGGTTTGAAACCCAGGAAAGACATAAGTAATTTTGTCGCCGTGCTATGACTGAAATTTTGGTTAGTGTATCTTATGTACCTTTTATTGTAAATACATTCAGATTCCAAAAGAATGTTCTTTGATCCACTGTTTTATATCAAGATGTTTTGAGCTTTATTCACCTACCATTTTGATTAAATTCTTATTCTAAATTCAAAGAATAATTGTCTGATTGGCTAAGACGTTTTGGCTTAGCCAATCAGATGGTTAGTCTTTGAATTTCCAACTTACAATAAACACGATCCCATTTCTTTGGATTACCAGCCATTGTTGCTTACCGATAAGGGAAGAACACTGATACATTACTCTTACTACTCTAATGTTGATTACCGATATGGGAAGAACACGGATACTCTTACTACTTTGATTATCTCAGTGGCATGGTGTGCGACTTTGGATCCGTTATAAACAGTGTCGGCAAAGCAGATTTGTCGTTTGACTTCTTAAAAACAGCTGTAGATTTATCCTTACTTTTTCCTATCGACACAGAGTCGGTGACTTTTGGTCTTGTACCGTCTTTTGTCAGTTTTACTGTGATCGCCGGAAGTATCAGTTTGGGCATTGATTTCCGGGTACCATGAGCAGGGGCCGTGGAAGATTTTGCCGGACTAGGGGCTCGGCTTTGCCGGGATTTGAGCTTTAGAAATAAATCGTCCGTGGACATAGTTCTGTCGACATCTAGCATTTCATTTCTCTTTTCCAGCAGCTTGTGTGCCTCTTTACGTCGCTGGGTTACCGGAGACAGTTCTTTGATTTCGTCAACTATCAGTTCATCCAGCTTATTTCTGATGCTGTTCGGAGGATACTTGCCGAACAAATCATCCTCTAAAACAGTCTTTTCTCGTTCACGAGCTAGTTTTTCTAATACACTTAAATGAGCTTTGTGATCCTGAAGGTTTTCTTGATGCCTATGGTTCGCTCTTTCCTTTTTCATGAGGAAGATTTGTTTCTCCGCGTCAACCTGTTTACAGGCGAATCTGTACTTCGCCTCCTCGGCTTTATTTATAACTTCAGTTAGCCTCGCTCTGTAATCACATTGTCTTTGTAATGATTCGACCTTAGACTCGGCATAAAACCCGCCCGTGTACTCGTCAAAGAACACTTTTCGTTTCTTGATTCCTGTTCCGTCACTTATACCCATTTTGGAACTTATCTTTTAGAAACTATTTTTACGAAAATGAAATAACCGATTCGTGTAACTGATTTCTCCTTCTAGTTTCGCCCTCGCTGTGTTACATTTTTTTTTTTATAAAACTCGTGTTTAACTTGTTTATTTTATAGATTCACGATAAAGTGTAAGCGAATTCGTCTATAATCTGTTGTTGGTGATGATGATGCTTTGTTGTTCGTTGTTTCCCTAAACACATACCTTTCTGTATGGTTTCATGTGTTTACTTCAGAAGCTTGAACACCAAAATCATGTTTCTTTTGTCACACTGTTTATCGTCTTTTCTTATTCGTCCATACACTGTTTTGTTATATACGATGCAGCCCTTAACTTTGTCCACTACTGTCTTCTCCTGCAATAAGACATGTATTAGACATTGAGCCATGCTCTGTGAAAAGGGGGCTTAATGCATCTGCGAAAAGTATCGATCCAGGTCAGCCTGCGCAGTCCGCGCAGGCTGACCTGGACCGAAACTTTTCGCTATTAGTCAGTTTTCTGTTATATCTAAGGACAAGTTTACCTAATGATTAAGTCGGTGGCTATTATGGATCCATAATCATGTGATGGCTGGATTGGTATCGTGAATCACGGAGGTACATTAAGCCCCCTTTTGTCAGAGCATGGCTCACTTTAAATGAGCCATGCTCTGGCAAAAGTGGGCTTAATGCATCTCCGTGATTCATTATACCTAGCAAATTATCACATGGCAAATTATCACATAATTCACGATCCATAAAATCCATGCTGCCTAATAACCAACTGAATCATGAGGTTAACTGGTCCTTTGAGCGGGAGAAAATTGACCAAAAAACGATCCAGGACAACCTGCGCGGACAAGCCCAAGCTGGCCTGAGTCGATGCTTTTTACAGATGCATTCAACCTTAAATCTTATCCGACAATATCTTGATTTTTCCCTACTTTTTTTTTTCACATGTCCGTGTGTTAATATACGGTATGTCAAAATGTTTTCTTTGACCTGTTTTTTTTTTTGCGATGTTACGTGTTTTAGAAAACACGTTATTAAGAGAATTTTCGCGTTACTGCGACTTTTTTTGCGTTATAACGTGTTTTAAATTCACGTTATAACGTGTTTTTAAAAAAACATTTATCCTTCATTCTGACACTTGTAGGCTTTCGTACAATGCAGATTTGAAATCGACATAAGCAAATGCTGAATCCATTTCATAACCTTTTTTTTTCCGATAATTCACAATCCTAGGTAATTATACCTTCCCAATACGCATTATCTCCCAAAGACTACATTTTGCTAACTTTCAGCCGACCACTTTTGAAGTTATTAACTTTTTACCAAACGATAAAATTTTGGACTCGGCCAAATTGAAAGCTTTTGCAGACGATAAATTAAATGCAGCTCAAATTATGATCTTTGTCTTTGACAGGGTTGAAAACAATGTGGGAAAAGGAGAAAATGCTGGTTACCAGCATTTTCTCCTTTTCCCACAATGTTTTCAAAAGCATTCTCTTTGGTGATCGTCGTGATCGTTCAAACCTGGGATTGTGTGGTAAAAGGTTAAAGCTGAGGGAAGTATAAAACATTTTGACTCGACACCCATTTAGCAGACGACATCCAGTATTAGAAGCGGAACTTGTTAATTTTTCGCATTGTCTGCATTGGTCACGAATTTCTTTACTATCTGTTTTCAAGTTAAAATGTTCCGCCCACAACTTTTTGAGAACCTTTTTCAAAAATATCCTTTAGAAAAAGGCCCAAAACAGGTAAAGTGGTCAAGAATCAATCCCATACTGCAAACAAACTAATAACCAATGAAAACAAGGAATATCTTCGATTTTTTTTTTCAAACTGTTCAGATGGCATGAGAAAATGATATACGTAGTAGAAGTTAACACATTACTATACAATCCAGGCTTTTAATGACCCTTGGGAAGAGGCCTTTTGAAAACATGGTGGAAAAAGGAGAAATTGCTTGTTGCAAGCAATTTCTCCTTTTCCCGCAATGTTTTCCCACCCATTCCGCGAACTTCGGCTAATTTGTATTGACGTCGAATTTGTCGTCTAAAAGTTTAAATGCTTAAAGCTTGAAAGAGTCCAAAATTTGTCGTTTGGGAAAGAGTTAAGGGCATAAAAAGGGCTTCTAATGGAAATTTTCATACTGCTTTATCCGCGTTCAACATCATTTTAGTTGTATATGGCCGATAGCAAAAACTTATGTCTGTTTCATCAGCACTAGTCTTTGCGACAGGATTCATTCCTCTCTCACCGCTGATCATAGTTTCAGTAGCCAGTGGCTTGGGAAGAATAGAGCAAAGTACTGGTAAATGAATGAATGAATGAATGAATGTTGTTTTATGGCGCATCGACAGCTTTGGTCATTTAGCGCGGCTGGTAAAAGAAATTCCATGAAAACATGGATAGGTGCACTGGCCGCGATATAACTGAAATAATGTTGAAAACGGCGTTAAACACCATACAAACAAACAAATAATCAGCACTAGACATAGAATCTGAAGTATCTTAAAGCTCCAATACCGGCCTAAAGTAAACAGCGTGGGTGTTAAAACGCATTTAGATTTAAATCTTATGCCCTTTTCCCATACCTTCGTGAACCTAACTGGTACTTTCATGCCATCAAAGACACAAACAAGGCATAGATTTAATTTAGGCATACTAATAGACAGGGAAAGAGTCAGAAACCATTTTTGGACAAGGGAAAGTACAATTAACCTGTTTTTCATCGTGAAATTATCCTTAAAATGCATTTGATCACCACCAGAAATTGACCAGACGATTTCCCATAACTCTGTGAATCATTTTAGAAAAAATCAGAATCATTCCAAACGTAGTCAAATGACGTCATACAGGGGGTATTCCTAAAGGTCACAGCCTCTACACTTATGACATGCATTTTCTGTTTCGAACTTAAAATTCATGAGCTTTCTACGGTGGCACAAAAGTGACATGGAAGATATATTTTATACTACGTGCGCACGTAATAGTTATTACGTGCGCACGTATTAGTTAATACGTGCGCACGTATTAGCTACTGCGTGCGCACGTACTAGCTACTGCGTGCGCACGTAATAACTAATACGTGCGCACGTAATACTATTGCGTGCGCACGTATTAGCTAATACGTGCGCACGTATTAACTAATACGTGCGCACGCAATAGTATTACGTGCGCACGCAGTAGCTAATACGTGCGCACGTATTAACTAATACGTGCGCACGTATTAACTAATACGTGCGCACGTAATAATCGACCAATCAGTTTATAAGGAACAGAAGCCATATTGTTGCGAGGGAAGGGCAAAATTACATTGGTCCAACACGGTAACAGATGTGCATACATCTGACACCCAAGTAAAAAATCAAGTAGAGCTATTACTTCTTAAATCGTTTAGGCATACTGCGATTATTTTAAGTATCTGTACCTTGGTACGGTACAGTAACTATTAATACTCTAGCCTACGGTCCATCGAATTACCTCAAACCACCCCAAAACACCCCAAACCACCCCAAAACATCCCAAACCACCCCGAAACACCTTTTATATGATGTAAAATTATTAATACAGTAAGGGTTGGTTGAATTGTTGGGTAAGGATCACTTCTAACAAAAAATATCTATATTACGTCCTGTCACGTTAGCCTAAGGATAAAAGGACTACATGCATTACATGCGCTAGAGACTTTTTGGCCCCACTGAGATCTGGGACCATAATGTCTGACTGTCTGAAAAAGTTCGTTCATGCCTCCAAACTATATGTAATCAGAATGGCAAACATTGTGGACCCGGATCCGACTGCCCCTTGAAAGAGCAGTCTGATCTGGGTCCATTATGTTTGGTCATGTCTGACTGTCTGAAAAAGTTCATTCATGCCTCTATATGTAGTTAGAATGGCAAGCATTGTGGACCCAGATCCGACTGCCCCTTGAAGGAGCAGTCTGATCTGGATACATTATGTTTGGTCATGTCTGACTGTCTGAAAAAGTTCGTTCATGCCTCCAACCTATATGTAGTCAGAATGGCAAACATTGTGGAACCAGATCCGACTGCCCCTTGAAGGAGCAGTCTAATCTGGGTACATTATGTTTGGTCATGTCTGTCTGTCTGAAAAAGTTCGTTCATGCCTCCAAACTATATGTAGTCATGCTGTCAGAATGGCAAACTTTGTGGACCCAGATCCGACTGCCCCTTAAAGGAGCAGTCTAATCTGGGTACATTATGTTTGCTAATGTCTGACTGTCTGAAAAAGTTCGTTCATACCTCCAAACTATATGTAGTCATGCTGTCAGAAAGGGAAACTTTGTGGACCCAGATCATGCGCGGATCCAGATATCTTTCTCAGGGGGGGGGGGGGGGGGGGTCCCACCGCAAACGCACTCTTCTTATTATATGATACTTTGATTTCGGATTTCAGTGGATGTAAGTCAACGTTTCCAGTTCTAACCATGAGGAGGTCTCCACATTTAGAACCGTTTATTTTTTATATTCATGACTGTATTTTACATAAATGCTGTGCAATATCAAACCAGTACCATTTCACGAATCCGATAACCACATTTTTCCAAAATTCCAGGGGGGGTCCGGACCCCCGGTCCCCCCCTCTGGATCCGCCCATGAAGATCCAACTGCCCCTTGAAGGAGCAGTCTGATCTGGGTCCATAATGTTTGGTCATGTCTGACTGCCTGAAAAAGTTCGTTCGTGCCTCCAAACTATATGTAGTCAGAATGGCAACAGATACCGTAATTTATATAAGTTTTAGGGAAGTTAGATATATGCAAACATTGTGCAGCCAGATCATCAGACTGCTACTAAAGTAACAGTCTGATTGGGGTCCACGGTGTTAGGCATTCAAACTACATCTTTTGAACCTTAGATATTTCAGTTTAAGGAAAATTAATTATTGTGTATGCCATTTTCAATTTGATTTATACTGTTCCTGCATCTTAAACCGTTGTAAAATGATATCACTTTAAACGCCTTTTTTGTTTTCTTGAGGTGTTTTGGGTAGTTTTCGGTGACAAAACTCCTTGTATAGCTCATCAGTCTTTCGTACCCTACAAATCATTCCACCCCCAACCCCACCACAGTATTAATTTTATATGATAAAAGGTGGTTTGGGGTGTTTTGGGGTGGTTTAGGGTGTTTTGGGGTGGTTTGGGGTAATTCGATGGACCGTAGGCTAGAGTATTAATAGTTACTGTACCGTACCAAGGTACAGATACTTAAAATAATCGCAGTATGCCTAAACGATTTAAGAAATAATAGCTCTACTTGATTTTTTACTTGGGTGTCAGATGTATGCACATCTGTTGCCGTGTTGGACCAATGTAATTTTGCCCTTCCCTCGCAACAATATGGCCTCTGTTCCTTATAGACTGATTGGTCGATTATTACGTGCGCACGTATTAGTTAATACGTGCGCACGTATTAGCTACTGCGTGCGCACGTAATACTATTGCGTGCGCACGTATTAGCTAATACGTGCGCACGCAATAGTATTACGTGCGCACGTATTAGTTATTACGTGCGCACGCAGTAGCTAGTACGTGCGCACGCAGTAGCTAATACGTGCGCACGTATTAACTAATACGTGCGCACGTATTAACTAATACTTGCGCACGTAATAACTATTACGTGCGCACGTAGTATAAAATATATCTTCCATGTCACTTTTGTGCCACCGTAGCTTTCAGTGTAATTAAATGATGTGTTGTACAAACAAATGATGAGTTATGGGGGGGGAGGAAATATGATTTTTGATAAAATGTGACTTTTTTTAATTGCAATTCTGTTTTTGATATTTCTTTGGCGTAGAGAGCTTTTCTGGAATGTTTACGTCTGTAAAGGTTTAACAGGAGCCGAGAAAACAGTGTGCTAGAAAATATTGATAGCAAACATAGATTCACAAAGATATGAGAATTCACGGAATAATGGGAATCAACGAATACCATTTGAAAGTATGGAAATTATGGTGAAGATGGCAATCCAATCTGTTATTGTACGGTCGGTCTAAGTGTTAGTCGCAGGCAGAAAAAAATGTATTCTAAAAGTAGGTTAAAAGTTTCCAGGTCGCTCTATCTTTGTTTACTTTTTACCTGGTTTTGAATTGCCTTTTTCGTGCTAGCGACTAACACGTGAACCGACCATACAATAATCTTTTAAATGATATCATATGACGTGCAACACACAAAAAGGGGCCTTCGGACATATGCGTAAAAGTGTGACGTCCCAGATCAGCCTGTGCAGTCTGTGACTAATCCGAGACGACATTTCACTTTTTATGCGATTTTCTGTTTCACGAAAGTCTACTGTATGAAAAAAGCTCATGTAGTCGTAAAGTGCCGTCCCGGATTAGCCTGCACGGACTGCGCAGGCTAATCCGGGACGACATTTGACGCAAATGTCCAAAGGTCTCATTTCGCATGTTGCGGGCCAATTATGTAAATGTCGCGAGACATAATAATACCTTATGAACCTTTGATCACGTCCCAATGTGGACTCTAAATAGTTCAGTGTTATGAGCAACATTAGTAGCTTTTTCGGTCGGCATATATCAAGATCAGAATTCACAGAATATGCAGTCTGATCTTGGATCTACACTGTTCGCTTCGAGTTTTAAATCTATACTAAAAGTATCTCTATTTGCAGTATGATTTTATTTTTCGTCTCTGAAAAGAAGTTGATCTGAATAATTTGGCAGCTAGAAAGGCCACTCTTTACCAGACTATAGGTATTTAGACTTGTCCATATTGAAAGCATAAATTTGCATACGATATATCAAACGTAACTAACATAATAGAAGTTTGTCTTTAAACGGGACGAAAACATAGTGGGAAAATGCCGGTTACCAGCATTTTCTTCTTTTTCCACAAAAACCTTCTTCCTGGAAATTGTTTAACAAAGGATCGTTTAGTTAAGCGTTAAATACTTTCAAAGCTGAAAAATCACCCGACAGTAAAATATTACAGCCACGATATGTCTAATCAATGAGTCTGGTGGATCGGTTACCAGTTAAATAAACAGGATAAACCATCTCGGATGTAGCAATTTCTCTACCGTTATTGCTTCTGATAGAGTATTCCGGCTGGCTAGGATGTATACCTATAACCAGGGTCCGTATTCACCTACCATTCTTAAGGACGTTCTTAGTCTTATTCTCCAAGATTTTCCAAATTTGAAAGTAACACAACTTTGATTGGCTAAACCAACCTTAATCTCAAAGATTTTCCAAATTTGAAAGTAACGCAACTTCTGATTGGCTAAACCATTTGGTTCAGAAATTGTGTTACTTTCAAATTTGGAAAATCTTAGCGAATAAGACTAAGAACGTTCTTAAGAAGAGTTGGTGAATACGGACCCAGGTGCACTGTCGCTTCGTGGACATGTCATCAACGTCCAACTGCGAACTTTAAATACTTTCCCTGTAATGGGCAACTCGAACACGTTTTGCGGACTGCGTAGATCGATATCAGACTGCTCAGAACCTTGTGAATCCGCCACTTTGTTAATTATGATTTAAAAAAATGAAAAGCGCATAGAGCTTGGAAAGCATCTATTTAATAATTTTGTAGCAAAAATCCAAATGCGACATAAATACCTTTTTGTTGGCGGCGTAGATCAAGATCACATTGCAGAGAACGTTCATGGATCTCTATCGACCGCAACTTTGTTAAATTATGATTTCAAAAGATAAAAAGCTCATACCCCTGGGAAAAATCGAATTTAATAATTTTGTAGCGAAAGAGTGAAATACTTTCAAAGCTGACAAATCACCCCGAGACAAAACATTCCAGCCGCGATAGTGCCAAATCAATGAGTCTCGCAGATCGGTTACCGGTCAAATAAACAGGAAAAAACATATCGAATATTATAATAACCCTGCCTTTATCCTTCTTAAGTTTTATGTTACTTTTTACTCACTGTTTTTGTTTGCTTACTTTTTTGTTCGTTTGCTTGCTTGTTTGTCTAAAATGGTATTCAAAGCTGTTTTTAACATTATTTCAGTTATATCACGGTGAAGGTCACTTGTTCATTTGTTTCTTGGTTTCACCAGTCCTAGGCTAGCCTGGGTTCCAGTCCGATCATTTTTTTCTGTTTTTATATTCGGAGGTTACTTTGTCAAAAAGTCATTTTTGACAAAGTAACGTCCGAATATAAAAAAGAAAAAAATGATGGGACTGGAACCCAGGCTGGTCCTACGCTAGTGTTCTGAAGTATCTTGCCCATGGACGATTCTACGCAAAACTAAGTGCTTCGGGTGAGGCTCAAACCCAGGTACCCTAACATGGTAAGCCAATTTCTTAAGCCTTTCAGCGCCATTGGCGGAATCAGGGGCTATTGAGGACTACATGGATCAAGATCAGACTGCACAGAACGTGCGGTCTGATCTTGGATCTATACCGCCCGCTGGTTTTAGTCAAGTCTTTAAGATTGGAACATATATACCGGTATATATATATATGAGCCATGCTCTGGCAAAAAGTGGCTTAATGCATCTCCGGGATCCATGATACCAAGCAAGTCAATGCATGATTGTAGATCTATAAAATCCATTTTTCTTTAGTAACCGGCTGAATCATGAGTATAGTCCTTGGACATGCAGAAAATTTACCATTACCGAAAAGTTTCGGCCCAGGTCAGCCTGCGCGGACTGCGCACCTGACCTGGGTCGATACTTTTCGCAGATGCATTAAGCCCCCTTTTCACAGAGCGATGCTCATATATCTGGGTTTTAATAGATTGTATTTTCAGCCGTCAAACGGGCCCAGTATAATGATAATGTATTTATATCTGAAAGATGGATGGATGTGGAGTTGGAATGATGTATAGATCAGTCGGCCGACCACTTTAATGATGGGTCAGTAGATCAGTTGGCTGGTCCGAAGGGGCCAGTAGAGGTAAGTTTGTTTTGTTGGTTGACTGATCATTTTGAGTTGTTTATTGCCGAAAGTTAGCTGGATGTTAGGTCTTGTATAAACTTGCTGCTGCAAAAAGAGGTTCCTATGGTGTTATGACATATTTAAGTTGAATGAAACAGCTACGTAAGTTAGACATGTATTTAAGAGATCAATAATATAGTCAGGACGATAATTAACCGGCATTAACATATATATTGACATACGGAAACCATTTCTGCTTAGCCCTACAGTGCCTCGATAAGCTAAAGGGACAATTGCGGACAGTGAAGATGAAGATCAGACTGCACAAAATGAGTGGAATGAAAGAGATATCAAGTTCGTCATGTTGTAACAATGATCCATGGAGCTCACTGTATGATATCGGCAGAACGATTATTAACCGCCGTTAGCATTTCTATTTACACACCTAAACTGTTACTTAACCCCTAGAGTGCGTAACAACTAAACGGGCTACTGCGAACAGTGTAGATCAGGATGGATCAGGCTGTACAAAACTTACCATCAGATCTTGGATCTACACTGCCATATACTTTGGGGATTTGAATCCCAGAATTACCAAGGCTTTTTTTACTTCTTGGACTTTCATTGACTGAAGGCTATTTCATTTAATTAACTGTCAAGGGGTTAATTTGAAAATGTCAACTGACACCGGCGGAAAATTTAACGATTTTCGATTTCTTTTTTCGCAAAGATTATTATTCCTCCGACATGTGATAGGCAATATAATCTTTACCCTAATACACTCCAGACATTGTATGGAAAAATTCGATTACCTAAATACGTGATGATTCGATTTAATCGGTTCTTTAAAAGTCTTTACTTGAACAAACGTGCATTTTAAGCTATATTTATATGAGTCATACTTTGTCAAAAGGGGGCTTAATACATCTGCGAAAAGTATCGACCCAGGTCAGCCTGCGCAGTCCGCGCAGGCTGACCTGGGCCGAAACTTTTCGTTGTTGGTCAATTTTCTCATGTCAAAGGACCTAACGATTTAGTCGGTTGTAAGACAAAATTGATTTTAAAGATCCATACTTGTGTGATGACTTACCTGGTATAATGCATCACGGAGATGCATTAAGCCCCCTTTTGCCAGAGCATGGTTCTTATATTAATACATTTAAATGTAAAAATATTCTATGCGTAATTCAGTATTTCAATGTCATTATTTCATTGCAGTGCAATTTGGTGTAACACTGAACAAACACTCGTTGTTCAAATGTAAATAAGAAATACACTTGATTAAAGTTATAAAGCACAAAACCAGTTGTAAAATCCTAGAGGATTTACGGCTTATTGTATTGCAAGCTCTACCCTTTGCCTCATAAAACAAATTTTCCGCAGACAAATTTTAAAAGGTCCTTGTAAAATAGCGCACGCCTTTGAAACCCACTGGTGTATCACGGAACACCGCTCGATCATCGGACACCGTTACTAAAAATAGCACATGCGTGCTTTGCCCTTTTATCGTATATATAGCGTTATTATACACCATATAGAGCTGATGCGCCAGTGTGCCTTTTTAGCAACGGTGTTCGATGATCGAGCAATGAAAATTTGGTGTTCCATGACAGACTAATGGAACTTCAGTGGCATATAAATAACGATACTTAGGATGAATCAAGATAGTTATAGGGCATTTATAATCACGCTAATTCATCATTATGCCGTTGATACGTGAACAACATAAGCGGAACTCTGACAAAAGGGGGTATCATGCATCTCCATGATGCATTGTACTAAACAAGCCATCACATGATTATGGATCCATAGAATCCATTTTATCTCACAACCGACCGAATCATGATGTAGAATGGTCCTTGAAGATGCAGAAACTTACAAATAGAGAAAAGTTTCGACCTATGTCAGCCTGCGCGAACTGCGCAGGCTGACATAGGTCGATACTTTTTGCAGATGCATTAAATCCCATTTTAACGGAGAGTGGCTCATTTTTATCGTTTAACACTGTCCTCAAAAAAGGGAACTGTCTTCGAATCAAGACAGTGAAAGCGCATTAAATTCATAATCACGCCCATTCACTATCATCCCCTTTAAAACAAGTATATTAATTACCACTGTTCTCAAAAATGAGGACAGTCTTGAAAAATGAGGACAGACAAGGCCTTTGCCAAAGGACTGTAAACCCCTACAATCTGTTTGTTAATGAACTGATGTGTCATTTACGACATTGCCTGTCACGGCATATTTATCGGGACTTTAGCTTTAAACTAATGGATTTCTAACAGCCTGCGCAGGCTGACATTGGCCGAAACTTTTCGCTATCTTTAAATTGTCTTCATGGCAAAGGATTTTATGGATCCATAATCAAGTTATGTCTTGCTCGGTGTAATGCATTACTAAGATGCATTAAACCCCCTTTTGCCAGAGCATGGCTCAAGTGTTTGGAGGCTTATGGTATAACAGTGTAGGCACATTTAAAATTAGCATCAAACTGTCGATACTAATTTCAAAAAAAAAAAGCATTGTCCGTATCCTCTAAAATGAGGACAGCAATGGACTTGTAGATTGGACGGTAAACCTTTTTTGTCCACATTTCTGGAATTGATCCATAATTTTGAGTTATTTTCCATTGAAAACTCAGGAATTCATCGTAATGTATTTCACAAATTTCTTATGGCTTCTTTCTGTCTACAACTCTCGGGGGCTTGAATTTCTGTACAAAGCCGTTTTGTATATGTATCTTCTTCCTCTTGACACAAATTTTCTGACGAGGATTTTGAAAATACCCCGGTAAAATATGTGGAAAACCATTTATGGGTTAAGGTTTCACGATTTAATACCACGTAAAAACATTGTAGCAAACTGACATTACTTGTCACGAGCAATTTCTCCTTTTTCCACAGTGTTTTCGAAAAATGGTCTTCAAAAATGACTAAAAAATTCGTCAGTAGTTGGGAACGTATGTAATCTTTATCTCTTTTCTAAACAAGTGAAACGTGTCTGTAGACAGTTCGATTTAAATACTGAAGTGTGTACATATATATAAATATTAAAATTGAAACCACACGCCACCGAATAATCCTTAAAGGTTTTGCCAAAAGAATTACATAGTTTTTGTTGTTGATTTTAGTTGTTAAGTTGGTATTTAACGCCATTTTCAACAGGCATTCAGCTATATCGGGCAACCAGTTCCGGTGAAAATACGTTCCTGGTGTTATCGTAAATTAGTACTAGCCGAAGCAATCTGTCAAAAGTAACAGCTGTTTTCCCATAAGATTAACCCTTAAGCTGCTAATCGCGACCCACTGACCTTTTGCGGACAGTGTAGATCAAGATCAGACTGCACAGAACGTGCAGTCTGATCTTTGATCTACACTGTCCGATACGGTATTTTCTTTCCGGTGAAATCAACGTTGAAACAGCAATGTTTGGGCTTTTCATTTATTCAGCAGTTTAGGTGTTAAAGAAAAAAAAATCGCAATGGTTCTCATCATTTCTCTGGAAGAACCTAGGCCCAGCCTTAACCCTTACGCTGCAAAGTGCGACTCACTGACCCTTTTCCGGACAGTGTTGGTCAAGATCAGACTGCACAGAACGTGCAGTCTGATCTTGGATGTATACTGTCCGATAAGGGGATATTTTTCTCCAAAAAAATAATTTTGAAATAACATTATTCGGGATTTTACTATCGCCTTGAAAGTTTTATTTAACTTCATTTACTCAGGATAGGGCTTAACCCTTTCCCAAACAAGCCCTGGTTTTCACATGTCTGCAGTACAAGTCTTTTGAAAACACTGTGGGAAAAGCAGAAATTGCTCGTAACGAGCAATTTCTCCTTTTCCCACAGTGTTTTCAACCCTTTTTGATAACTTTCTGCCATTTTCATCAAATTTAAAATTGTCGCCTGCAAACTCTTCCAATTTGGACCAGTCCAAAATTTGTCGTTTGGGAAAGGGTTAATAAAATCTTTGATCACAAGACATCTTGTCCATAATATCTTGTTGTTTTATTATTTTTGATCACCAATTACTTCATCTTTTTTTACCTGCACGTAATCATCTTTTTTTATTATTTTCATCATTGTCATCATCCAGGATCCGTATTCACCAACCATTCTTTAAAACATTCTTAGTCCAATTATACACTTTAAGAGTAACACAACTTTTGATTGGCTAAACCATTTCGTTAAGCCTATCAGAAATCATGTTACTTTCAAATTTAGAAAATGCTTGAGAATAAGATTAAGAATGATCTTGAGAATAGTTTGAAGTTCAAACATATTTTATTTAACATCGCTTGACAAACAAGTTCTTGCAACTTATAGAAATCTCTCGCGATTCTTCTTCCTGGGAACTACACCAGTACTCGCGCCAATGAACAGTCCCGGGTATCGAACTCGAGACCTTCTGGTTACAAGGCCGAAGCTCTATACCTTACAACCACGGACACCTGTTGAGAATGGTTGGTGAATACGGACCCAATTTTTACGTTTCACTTTTTTATATTGGAAAGCAGCATTGTAAAAAAGACTTGTTTCAGGTCTATTACTATTTAAAAGATTATCTTAATACTTCACCCTCCGATTATTATTATTATTATTATTATTATTATTATATCAAATGTCTTGAGAAAAAAATCATCACAAGATTTGTTGCTGAGACGAGAAATGCAGAACTTGTATGATCTTGGATCTAGGGTCCATTTTTTAACATACATGTATTTAGAGACTTCCAACTAAAATAGCCTAAAATGCCTTGTCATTAACACAGTGCATAATATGAATTATTTTTTAAAGAAAAGAAATAGTGTTTAAAAGATCAATGGTAATGACATAATAGGGACATAATAGGGAAATCGTATAGTGAACAGAAGAGAGTTATCATTCGTTACAATCATTTATTCTTTTTCCCGCAATATTTTCAACAGCAGCGTATACTGTGTGAACAAAAAAAAGAGAGTATTTCTTTAATATGTGCCATTTGCCAAAAAATTCTATTTTCATCTCTTTTGTATTTTGAGAGTTTATAGAAAAGGGGGATCTTTTAATTCGATAAAATTATCAATTTATTCTGACAAAGGAAATCTTAGATTGATTGTAATTTTCGAAATATTACTGAATAATAGAACATATGAGCCACGCTCTATGAAAAGGGGGCTTTAATTCATTCGCGAAAAGTATCGATCCATGTCAGCCTGCGCAGTCCGCGCAGGCTGACATGGGCCGAAACTTTTCGCTATCTTTATATCTTCTGCATGTCAAAGGATAATTCTACCTCTTGCATTAGTCGGTTGTCTGTCAAAATGGAGTTTATGGATCGATAATAAAGTTATGTCTTGCTCGGTATAATGCAATACGGAAATGCATTAAGCCGCCTTTTGCCAGATCATTGCTCAGATATATATGAGCCACGCTCTGGAAATATGAGGTTTAATGCATCTCCGTGATGACTCATAACAAGCAAGGCTTAACATTACGAATCTATAAAATCACCTTTGTCTAACAGACTGGATCATGGGGTATCTCGTGGTCCTTGGACATATAGAAAATTCACGAATTTACAGAAAGTTTCGGTCTATGCCAGGCTGACAGGCAAACAGACAGACGGACGGGGAGACAGACAGACAACAGACGGACGGACGGACGGACGGACGGACTATAGATATATTGCGTTAGGCATACAGGTGAAATAAGCTTTCCCAATCATGAAGAAAAAAGACCGAAAATTTGTGATTTGAAGGGGTTTTGATTGTTCTTGTAGCCAAAAAAAAATTGTATAAAATAGCGTACAGACAGACAGACAGACAGACAGACAGATAACGGTCAAACATAACTAAGTTTAGAGCTTACCTTACCTTTGCTTGCTGTGTAAAACACTTATTTCATCTCAATTTAGAACAGTTTTTTTTTCATTTTGTAGACGGTTTATTTTTCCTGGACAAAACTTCGAAAAAAAAAAGAAAACTCAAAAGAAATCAAACACAGAAAAAAAAACCAACAATACCGTCGTCGTCCGTGTTAACCTTTTACAGAAATAATGAATTTATTTGTATCTGAGATATAAATAACCATGTTTTACTTATGATTATGTTTGAATGATCGGAAAAACGCTTTATAATCTTATCACAAATATATCGGCATTTGCTATCCTATTCACCCTTTGGCTTCTTGGCGCGACTCAATGACCTTTTGCGGACAGTTTAGATCAAGATCAGACTGCACAGAAGGTGCAGTCTGATCTTGGATCTAAACGGTCCGATAAGGAGATACCTTTCCTTAAAAATAACTTTGAAGTAGCAATATTTGGCTTTTTACTATCAGCTTGAAGGTTTCATTTAACTCATTTAGCAGGTTTAAGGTTAACCCTTTCTTCTCCGAATAAACCCAGTGGGCATTCCCAGTCTAGAAATAAGACCCAAAGAATTGCTGTTTCAAGATTGCTCTTGTCAAGAATGTCTCAGCAAAGCGGACAGTGTAGTTAAAATATCGTGCAGTCCGATCTTGATCTAAACAGGCAACTTAAGTTACAATAGTTTCTTTAGGAGTTAACTCTTTACCAGATGAAAAATTTTAGACTCTTGCAGACTGAAATCTTCGGAGATTATAAATTGAATGTTTTTCGCCTGATTGGGTTCGTATTTGAAAGGCTAGAAAACATTGTGGGAAAAGGAGAAAATTCTGGTCTCTAACAGTTTCTCCGTTTTCCACGATGTTAAAAGGGATCTTGGTGACAACAAATGTACGTTTTGGTAAAGGAATAAATGTTTCTCCCGTTCATATTTTTACCTGTTTTGTGATTTGAATCTTTGTTATAGCGAGTAAAGGTGGAAGTAAAAAGGTCGTGTCCCATCGCTCTCGAAAGCACATATATTTCTTATCTATTCTTTGACAGTTTTCTTATTTTTCAATTATTGATCATAGATTTTTTTTTCTTTGTAAAGTGAATGATTTTGATCTTCTCCTTGTTAGTGGAATTAAAACCGTTTATATGACAAAAGGATAAAACCTTAAGCAAGTACCAAGGTAAACCTTTACCAAACAAACCCGAATTCTAACGAACCTGAGGAAGAAGGCTTTTGGAAACATTGTTGGAAAAGGAGAAAATGCTGGTAACAAGCATTTTCTCCATTTCCAACAATGTTTTCTTTCCATAGACAAATTACGTTCCTTTGAACCATATTTTGTTTGTCATCTGCAAATGCTTTTAATTTGACGATCTGACGTAAGATCTTGCAAACTTTCCGCAGGAAACAGTGCGTGTTAATTTCATGTTTTACTTAGGTTTCATCTGTACTTAAGTCTTCGGTCTTCCAGATCTGCAGTGCCTTGCCCAAGGACAACCCGAATCCATGTGACCAGCCACAGAGGTTGGGCTGGAACCAGGGTCTTCCCTGTACAAGTCAAGTACCTGAGCCATGGACGATCTTTGTTTTTAATTATCCAGGCTTTCCCTCCTATTGTCACCTCCCTCACCCGGAAACGGACGGCGCATAACGACTAGGCAAGGAAAAGTAGATCCGAATTTGTATACGCCGGCTGGTCTTTCACCTGTTTAACCCTTTCCCAAACAAGCCCTGGTTTTCACGTGTCTGCAGTACAAGTCTTTTGAAAACACTGTGGGGAAAGGAGAAATTGCTCGTAACGAGCAATTTCTCCTTTTCCCACAGTGTTTTCTCCCCTTTTTGATAACTTTCTGCCATTTTCATCAAATTTAAAATTGTCGTCTGCAAACTCTTTCAATTTGGACCAGTCCAAAATTTGTCATTTGGGAAAGGGTTAAGTTTACTTAAGTCTGACAAGTGACGGGTGCCTTTGTAATACAGATTCGGCCGATTGCTATTTCAAGGTTGTTTTGACCGGAAGTCGTAACAAAGTAGTTGACAGCGTCAGTCCAAAGAAATAGGATAGAAACACATTGTGTCAATTACAAGGGTAGGTGCTTTTGCAGATTAATATACTTTGAGGATCGAGATAAGACTTTACAAGTGATCTTGTATCTACAGTAACTGGCGAGAAATATTTCATCAAAATCCCAATTCCCATTGACCTACACGCATTTTTCAGTGTATATGAAAATTAATTACGCTACTTCTGATCATTCGATCATAGAACCATACTGGTAGAAAGTGAGGTTACTGGAGCTATTTACACCATATGCTGTTAGTGTTTGTCGCCTGACATCAAATTTGTAACTCTCTAAGAGCCAGTGGTGTTACTTTCCACTAAATTTTGGAGACGTCGCCATTGACGTGTGAAAAACTTTCTCCGTAAATATTGATCATTTTTTAAATAGCTGCATTTATATCATTTTACATTGTATCGAGTTAAGAATAGATGTTTTATTGTAGAATTCGTTTTGCTTTATTTTCATATAAGTTTCATGACCAAAGCTTCATTCTTTAAGCGATAATAAATCAAGAGGTAAAGTTGAAAATACATGTACGAAAACGGAGATTCGGACTGATGAACTAACTATGGCCACTAACTATACAATACTGTATTTTGTGAAATGCTTTCAGCAACACTGTCATGAGTTTTAACTCGCTCAGCGCGAAATATAGATAAGCCGTGTTCTGTATAAGTATCTGTAAAAAAGTATCACGGTCGAAACCTTTTGCTATCGGTCAATTTTCTGTGTGTCCAAGGACCAATCTACCTCATGATTCAGTCGGTAGTTGGAAAAAAAAAAATTTAACAATCAAGTATTACGTGATGACTTGCTTGCTATAATGGATTAACTCTTTCACTGCCAATGTCGCCTTGGATAGCTTTTGCGGACGGCGTAGATCAAGACCAGACTGCACAAAACGTGCAGTCTGATCTTTGATCTACATCGTCCGCTTCCTGATGCCATATCTTTAACCAAAATCAGCTCCAAATGCAACAAAAAATATACTTAAAGTTGGCAGCGAAAGAGTTAAGGTGACGCATTAAACTCTCTTTTGTCAGAGCGCGACTAATGTACTTTCGATGGCTGGAGATACAATCCACTGACACATAGAACGCTATTTATCTTTCGGAGTTGACAAACAAGCGAAAGGTATATGTAGATCCAAGATCAGGCTGCACCTTCTGTGCAGTCTGATCTTGATCTATGCCAACAGCAAATGTCCTTGTTTTCGACTTGCGGGCAGAAAATGTTAAATTGATCGATAGATTAGAGGACAATTTCTAACTTACAATTAAAAAAAACCCGAAAAACTGTGATTCCAAAGGCCTTTTCGTCAGAAAAAAAATAATACCACATCAGACAGTGAAGATTCAGCATCAGACTGCATGTTCTGTGCAGGCTGATCTTGATCTACACTGTGCGTAAATGTGCAAAGACCCGATCTTATCAGTTTATAGGTTAATGCAATCAATGCACTTCTTTCTGTCGTAAAGGATGGGAAGTGTTTTGGAAGACATTTTTTTTTTATCTAAAAAAGATATAATGTATGGGACAATATCCGATAAATTGAGACTTTAAGCGATACTATACATATGAAACTTTTTACACCGCTGCGGCTCGCATAGTTTGAAAACATTGTTGGAAATAAACAGATTGCTTGCTTGCTTGCTTGTATGCTTGATATACTCATTCATTCATTCATTCATTCATTCCATTCGGATTGATTAATCGATCGATCAAAAGATTGATTGACTGATTGTCTTTCACTCCGTCTTAAACATTATTTCAGTCATATAACAGCGAGAACTCACTCTTTATTCACAGTGTTTTCTATCAATTGAAAGAAGTGTCCGGCACATGAGCTTCTCTTTCATTGTCAGTCTGCAAATATTTTCAATTAAGACGAGTCCAAATCCGCTTGAGAAATAGTTAAAGGTGTGGCAAAAACATTCTTCCATCGCGGACCATCGCAAAAATTCGTGCTTTGGCCCTTAATACATTTCTTTAACAACTGTTGTCACTTTATCTTTCTAGCCTACAACTGCAAATGCGACAGAGTCGTGTCCACAGTATGGAGAGGGCTGCGCCTTTTGTGCCGTCCATTGTGGAGAAGGTATGTAGCTCTAATATAATTCTGAATATTAGTGACAGTCATTTCCCTTGTCCACGTGACCTTTTTTCATCAAAACTCGCCCGAATCCGGAACTACATCTAACGTGATCAACGGATCACTGAAGTTTGCCGAATGCATCGAAATTGATGGTACGAGGGTCATTCAAGAATTAATGACAATAGTCTTCAATCGTAGATTTTTAAAAGTACAGATACTCGATTCATCTATAATATTTCAATATAATGTCCTCCATGTTCAACCACAGACTTCCACCTCCTAGGTAACCGGGCAATTCCGGTTGCTAGTCAACCGAAATTTATACGTTTAATTTCGTTGGCCACGGCATCTTTAAGTTCAACTGTGTCATTGTAGCGAATTTATCTAATTGGCTCTTTCGGCTGGAGGAACAAGTCAAAGTCACATGGACTCAACTCCGGAGAATAAGGCTGATGTCCCAGAATATCCCATTCGTATTGATCAGTCAATGACGTCACCCCTATAGATTTGTGCGGCGTAGCGTTGTCGTGAAGAAGCATAGACCTTGCGTCTCGGAGCTCTCTTCGCTTTTTTCTTATGGCAGATCGGAGGATTTCTTGAAGAAAGTATTTATAATACTGCCAATTCACTGTGTGTGAGTGTGGTTGGAAAAAATATGACGTCAAAATGCCACTATTGTCATAGGTAAAAATAGCCAACACTAGGCCTTGGGGAAGCTGCTGTGTGCCATTCTGCAGACTGTGACTTTAGTTCTGGCTCATACGACCCGAATCCATATTTCATCTATGGCAACAGTGGGACTTAATAATTTTTCGCCCTCCTCATCGTGTCATTTTAGGTGTTCTTTAGCACAATCTAGTCTCTCCTTGATTTAAACGTCTGTAAGCTGGTGGGGTACCCACCCCGCCGCCATCTTTCTCATATTTAAATGCTCAGTCAGAATAATGTGGGCAGAACCGACACTAACGCCAACATGTAGGGCTATTTTTTCAGATGTGTATCGTCTAATTCAAGTTATTCTTTCACTTTTCAACATGAAAGTCATCAGTTGGGTAGGAATTCGGTCCTTTCCAGGCTCATCTGTAATGTCCAATTTTCCGCTTTGAAAACGTGATATCCACCTGTATAAAGTTTTGAAAGATACTGCAGTTTCGCCACAAGCTTCCTGCATACAGTGAAATAATTCTTGGCCGATTTACATCTTAAAAACTCTATTTTGATGTATGTTCTCTGTTTAGTGACACCGACGGCGGCTATGGCGCTCAATACACGTGCAAATGACCTCATAAATTTTATGACGTGATGGTGTGTGACGTTAATTTATTTTTAGCGTAATTGGATAGCACAAAAATCGGTATTTAATTTGTGAAAGTTTCACATCAAAAGGTTCAGTAGTTTTAGAAGTACGATGCTATTGTCATTAATTCTTGAATGACCCTCGTATAGCATTCGGCATACCTCGGGTGATCCGGTGATCAAATCCCTCGGCTGTATCACGTAGCTTGATATGCACCTACACGGTACATTTCGCACATCTCCGGAAGCACACCGCTTTACCATTATTGAAGTTGTAAGGCTCCTCTTAAAAAAGAAAACATGAGTAAATTTTCTATCGTTATCTTTCTAAGAATATTTCAGTCGGCAAACAGTTTGTATCTTCAATTTTTAGCGTGGTTTATCAATTCCATCGGGAGCTTTCATCGACAGATCGATAGAAGTGAATAACTTCATCGTGGTTGTTCATGTCGTTGCTAAGCGATCTACAGGGGCGCCGCCATGTTTAAGATCATGTGATTGGTAGTTCAAAATGGAAGCCTCCTTTATACAGACGAGGTTAGATGTAGGTACGGAATCGGCCGAGTTGTGACGAGTGCCTCGCATAGGTGTCGCACCACCCTGAAATGCTTCCGGCTCGAGGTTAAAAGTGAAAGTTTAGCATAAAACAAAACTCTTTTACACCTTTCTGAAGTTTCGATGTTGAAAAAAGTCCGATTTTTCAGTTGGCAACATGTTGGACCTGTACTGAGGAAATTCTAGTGCAGATCCTGCAGGCAGTGCTTTTGGAAAATTCATGTTCTGCGAAGAGAAAGTCCAATCTTGGTTGTGAATTTACACTTATTTTGTATGAGATTTTCTGGGTCGAGGTAGCATTTAAAATTGAAAATCGACTAGCGTCTTATCAACGGGCATATGGTTATGAAAATCTTTCGCTAACTTTTATCCTTCGACTATCGTACGACAAGACTTACGCCTGTTTTACTGCCTCGGTCGCACGATATGGGAAATACGATCTTTTTGATGTTGCGATTTTCACACATGTCCTAGTTCATGCACGTGACTGGAGCAGTCTATTGGATATCGCACGGAAAAAGTCAGCGCACGGCCTTTAATAAGACGTATCCCGGGGTCCTTCTTCGACAACGATTCTTAAAAATATTCACCGTCTGATTCTGAAGAATTTTCAAAATTTGAAAGTAAGACAGCTTCTAATTGGCCGAACCAAATGGTTTAATCAATCAGAAGTCGAGTTACTTTCTAAGTCTAGAATTAGACTTAGGATTAAGAGTGGTTAGTGTACCTGGTCTTTTTACAGGCCAAATATAATATCCATTTTTACAACCGAATATAACATCTGCATGTATTCACTTAACTGATACTCAACACGTGAATCTTCTACCAGACAACCACGTGTTCAACGACCCTGAAGAATGAAGATTTTGAAAACATCATGGGAAAAAGGAGAAAATGCTGGTAAAGAAACCAGCATGTCCCCATTTTCAACAATTTTTGATACCCTTTCATCTAGCAAGTCAAATCTTTTGAGCCACAGTGTATTTGTCGTCCGCAGATGTTCTCATGATGTACATGCTTAAAATTTAGTCATCTGTTCTAACTTTTTATCAAAGTACAAAATTTTGGACTGGACTAAGTAGACAGCATTTGGAGACGACAATTAAAATGCTGCTAAAATGATGGTTTCTGTCTTTGAGAGGGTAGGAAAAATTGTGGGAAAAAGAGAAATGCTGATTACCAGCATGTTCTCCTTTTCCCACAATGTTTGCAAAAACTGTTCTCAACAGGGTCAATAAAAGACTGGATTGTTTGGTAAAGAGGCAATAATTTATCCTTGACATTTTTAAGTCTACCATACAATGACGAGTTTTAACGCCTCTGGGAAATTAAACGTTTGAAAACATCGTGGGAAAAGGAGAAAATGCTGGTAACCAGCATTTTCTCCTTTTTCCAAGATGTTTTCTAACCTTTAGAAACAAATTCAGTCATTTGAGCCACATTTAATTTGTCGTCTGCAAATGCTTTGAATTTGGGCCAGTCTAAAATTTTGTCGTCTGGTAAAGGGTTAAAGAAAGACAAACATTTCGATAGATGTTTAAAACAGAAGCTTTATCTATGTTTCGGAATGTCATGCGTTTAATCAAATTCAAATCGAAAAGCTTGGTACTTGCTAAGCTGTGGAATCCTTTTGTACATGTATATGACAAACTGTTGAAATAGGCACTAAACACTATGCAGAGAGAGAGAGAGAAAGAGAGAGAGAGATGGAGACGAGACTAAACCTACGGTTTTTTTTCTGTCACGTGATTGATAGTGATCACGTGGTTTTGATACTCACATGATTAATTTTACAGAAGAATCACAAGCTGATGAGGTGCCCTTTACTGCATTTGGATGTCAAAACTATGTAAGTAATTATTGTGACATCTGTTCTTAGTTTTTATCATTAGCATTGTTTATAGCAATAGAATAAACAAACGCACACTTTAAAATACCTGGGATTTAATACATCTCCGTAATGCATTTTACCATGCAAATCATCACATAATTCTGGTTCCATGAAAATCCCTTTGTCCAACTGAATCGTGAGGTGCACGTCGCTTGACATGCAGAAAATGTAAAGACAGCAAAAAGGTTCGACCCATCATTAGCTTGCTCGGACTGCGCATGCTGACACGTGTGGATAGTTTTTGCAAGTTTCAAGTTTTATTTCATTTTTCCAAAGGTCATAAGACCCTTGTGGCATACAAGTACATTTGATGCAACAGTGAACATAATTTTTGTGAATGCATGATAATACAAAATAGACAAATTAAACCTAGATATAAACAATATTACAACCAAACCTGACATGTACATACATGATAGCATTGGCAACAAAATACATCCATCAGTAATAAAAAAAAAAAAAAACTTATTCTTAAGGTTTTCAATTCCGTTTTGCTTCCAAAACATCCCAACTACAATCTGAAACAAGTTGTTTGGATACTTTTTGCACAGGCCTATGGATTAAGCCATCTTTTCACAGAGCATTACTCATAAGTATAACAGATGACAACAAAGGTGGGTAAAATTCGCGTTGCATTAGGTAACAGTCATTGTATAACAATATACGTATACTTGTACTGCATGAAAAATAAATTAAACGATGATATACTGTACGAAACAAGAAAGGTAAACGACATTCTATTACAAATAAGGTAAAAATTGATATACAGTATGGAAAACAAAAGTAAACGATGATTTAATGTATGAAATAAAAGTAAGCGATGATAAACTGTATACATAAAAAATGAACTATGATATACTGTATGAAAAAGAAAGATAGATTTTGATATACTTTATGAAAAATAAACCGTATATACTGTATAAAAGGAGAAAGGTGCACTGATGTACTGTAAGAAAAAGAAAAGATAAACGATAATATACTGTATGAAAAAGAAAGTTAACGATAATATACTGTATAAAATAGAAGAAAAAAAATATATACGTCTGCAGGAAGTCAAGTGTAAAAAAGCAGATCTTAGTATAGCGCCATTACAAGTATCATATCCAAGGAGTGTCATGATCGCCAAAGAGGTTCTTCTTAAACTGTCCTAACATTGTGCTGTCATACACGTATGGTTCTGCGGCGCACAGTTCAGCTGCCTTTTTGTCCTGTGGTCCCCAATGTCTGGATGGTGCCAATGATCTTTTCAGTCTCTGTGTTAAAGAGTTAAGGGCAAAAAGAATTGTTTTTCATCATCATCATCATCATCATTATTATTATTATTATTCGTAGAAATAAACGAGAGATAGAGAGACAGACACACAGACAGACAGAAAGACACACAGACAGACAGTCAGATAGAGCAGAGTAGAACAGATACCAGATAAACAATAGAAGTTGCAACAGAGGAGGGTGGGGGAAACAAATGAAAAAATATACTATGCTAAAGAAACAACCTATGGAGTCAAATAAGTCAGAGACAGGAAGACTGACAGTGGTATTCACAGGAAAACAAAAATGCATTCACAAAAAGCTAGTCAACCAGACAGAGAAAAATCAGTGACTTACAGAGAAGAGAGAGGGGAGAGTGAAAGAGAGACAAAAGGTTTGCAGTCTGATCATTTTTTTTTTGTGTGTGTGTGTGTGTGTGTTTTCTGGCGTTTCTTTGTCGAAAATGGCTAAGTAAGATGATTATCAAAGATCTATAGATACCGTGATAAAGAGACAAAGATATGGGGTGAATAAGATGCGTTTGTTCCTTGACCCAGTCTAGGAAAAGATTACACAGACAGGAAAACGCTTCTTTCGATGAAGAGGAGTCAGACAGACAAGAACCGACAAAGACATGTACAGAAGCTCACCTCTTTAAATGAGAAAAGAGAAAACTGTGGCCGGCAGGCAACAGAGAGACAGAGAAACAGAGACAAACAGACAGAAAGCAACATAAAGTGTGCAATTGAAATGAAATTATGACAGACAGGGAGGAAACAAAGGCAGAAGGAAAGTGGGGGTCAGATAGACTAAAGTAAAAGAATGGTACTGGGCATCACATCTATAGAGGAAGATAGATTTGAAAAGACAGAGACCAACAGCGGCAGTTAGAAAAAAAAAAGAAAAAGACAAACGGACTTGTAGAACAGAAAAAAAACAGGGTCATACATGTTTGTTTTAAGGATGAGAGTCAGTCAGATCAAAACAGGAAATTATTGGCAAACGAATAGAGACAGCCAGACAATAGAGATCCTAAGACAGAAAAATAGATCAAACAGGGTCACAGAGAGGCCGTCAGACGCCGGAAGTACATAGACAGAAATACTAATTAATAGAAGACTACTATATATGAAGAGACAGACAAATAAAGACAGAAAAAAGAGCGACCGACAACACAGATCCAAGGGCAGAAAGATATATCAAAAGAGGACACAGAAAGATGTTGACAGACAGGAACGTGAGAGAAAGAAAGGTACCTGTATATAGCAATATACAGAGAAAAGTCAAAACACTGTAAAATATATCTATAGGGTCGTTTAGTTAGATAGAGACGAACAAATAATGACAACCAGGAACGAGAGAGATACACAGATTGGCAAGATACGAACAGAGGCTCGAAGACTGAAATTTATATCTATAGAGGACTGATAGCCAGACAGAAATGAACAAATAATGATAGGTAATAGCACGGGATACATGTAGATAGACAAAGAGAGACCAACAAACAAAAATATATATCCGAATATGGAAAGAGTCTCATGGGCAGATAAGGACAAAAGGGCCCACATAGACAAAGAGATACAGCTACAGAGAATACATAGTCAGATAGACAAAGGCAAATGATGCCAGAAAGTAGAGACACAGACAGAAAAAAAACGTCTTTTCAAGGAAGCTATGATGTAACAAAGCAAAATCTCGACTGTACCTGCAATAGGGATCCTTTTTCTTTACTGATAACATAGACAGTGATAGCTATGAATACCACGATAGGTGCCAGACCGAGGGTGAACCCGATAGAAATAGCATATGGCTTATACGTATACCCGTCTCCATAGGCAGGTGCGCTGTATTTTGTCAGCATTAACACAAATGTTATCTGAAATACATTGTGACGCTCACTGGTTGAATCGGCTGTTTTCGAAGCAAACGTCGATTTATTCTCATATCTCTGTCGTCGGATGCGTCTTCGTCTGCGTCGTCGTGCAAAAGCTTTGACATTATATAATATCTCTGTCTATACTGAAGATATCTACTTCCAACTTAGACTAGTTGTTAACTATCAAAAGGGGGAACCCCATACAAAAGGAGCAGGTAATCATCAAAAAATCTTTGACACAGTATTATCCCTTTTTCGACTTATAATTTTCACTCAAAGCAAATGCAGCCGAGGGGTGGCACCCGCATGCGATGCTCTTGTTTTAACCCTTATCCTGCTAAATAACTTAAATGAAACTTTCAAGCCGATGGTAAAACCCAAGGTTTTGGTTTTTCAAATATATGGGGTTGGGGAAATATCTCCTTATCGGACAGTGTAGATTCAAGATCAGACTGCACGTGCTGTGCAGTCTGATCTTGATCTATGCAGTCCGCAAAAGGTCCATGAGTCGCGCTTAGCAGCCTAAAGGTTTATTTAAGTTTTATTTGCCAAGTTAGTCGGTATTAGAGAGTCTAGGCCATTGAGATCTTGATATTTCCATCCACCATTACCAAGGTGTACTTTATTTTGTGTTCCACGTTCATCAATGAATGACATTCAATTGTGATGTTTCAGACATGGAATGTCGTACATGTAGATGGGTTTGTCAAATTCTGTTGAATATTTATTTTTTTAACGCGCGAAAATTCGTAAAATATTATGTCAGAGCTTTCGAAGTACTGAAAGGAAAAAACATGTTATGAAAGAAGTATAGAACGTAATATAGTCGCTTCAGTTCTGATTGCTTATGCGATCAATCAGAACTGCTGCTACTTTATTTTCTAGAAGAATTAAATGGGGGGGGGGGGGGGGCACAAGATTTCTTGTGTATAAATGAGTTGACAACAGAAATTCAGTTACATATATATATACATCATGTCAAAGTTTGGATTTTTTTTCCTTATTGGGTGGTTTGTAAATGTTAAACAGGGGATGATGAGAGACAGAAAGACAAACAAAGTCAAGCAGACGGACATCAGGGGAAAGAGATAGAGGGCAAGACAGAATGGACTTACAAAAGTAGTAGCCGGTATTACAATACAGTATAAACATCGAGCTATTACTGAAAGACTTCTTCCTGTCATCATTTTAATATCTGCCGAAAATCTGTCTATTCCTGTAAAATAACCAAAAGTGGATTGTTGATTATCAAAGGGCTAATTCATATAGATAGAAGGCATATCTATTGCTGTTGTGTTTGTATTGTATATATATTTATTTGAGCAGTTAATTGAAGCCACGCAGGCTTAGCTTAACTATATATCAGGCATAGACCATATTTATTGGCGTATACTCGTATATTGGCGGACTACGCTGTATAATCAAAGAGTGGATTTCTGTCGGCCATAGAATCTCAAACGAACATTAATATTTAGTGTCATGAGAATTCGTTTTGCTATCTTATTTGTAATATTTAGATACTTTAGTTTAAACATATTTTATTCATCAATTAGTTACAAATAATTAAAGACAATTCAATAGAATAACAAAAAATAAATGACGAAATGGATCAGAACGAAAGCAAAGCTTATATGGTTCTTCTCCAAAATTCCAGGTACACAGTTACAGGTTGATATTAATGTATAACGTAGAAAAAAAGATAATAACGGTATTTGAGAAGCTATTGAGAGAAAACCGTGGGAATAAAATAGAACAGGAACATAAGCAGATTGATGTGGAGTGTTTAACTGGGGGAACAAAACTGGAGGTAAATTTTCACAAGCTATTGACATTCCTCCATGACCATCACAGATCAGTAGATACTGGATGCTATCAATAAAAGAACATGCAGTTACTTATTTAGATACAAGCATTTAGACTGAGTTTTGGAGGCAGGATGTTCACATAAAAGAAAAAAAAAAAAGCCATAATTATTCTAAGTAAATCTTCTGCTATGACTAATATAAGTATGAACTGCTGCAAATATTTTTTCATTATCAGGTTGATTGAGATCTTCATCACCATATAAAATGACTTGAAGAGTAACTCTTGTAATTGTACTTATATCATCTTTTAAACTAATTCTTAATTCTCGGTAAAATGGGCATTCAAAGAAGTAATGATGTGTTGATTCAACAGAGCCGCATCTACAAAGGGGCGACCGGACTATATTTTTCAAATACAAATGCTCATTAAGACAACTACACTTATTACGTAACCTAGCATGTATGATCTGAGTTTTTCTATCTCCAAAGAAATAAAGCTTGTTTGGGCTCGGTTTATCCAAGTTTAAGCGATATTTAAAAGCAGACAACGTTCCGGCATATTTCGTTTCATCTGATAAACAGTTCCAATCATTGATCACTGATGGCAAGAATGAATTTTTGTACAAAGTGGTTCTGCAAGTAATGGTTCGCAAGTCATTTGGTCTTCGAAGATTGTAAGATGATGATTCCCCAACTGTTTGAGGAACAAGAACATTTAGATAATTAGGAGATAGTCCGTTGAACATTTTATAAAAGAGAATCAGTTTGTGTTTTCGCCTCCTTTGGCTTAAAGTTTCCCATCCAGTTTCTTGGTATAAATCACGGATAGCAACTAGTTTTGTGCAGCCTGTTACTATGCGAGCCGCTTCATTTTGAACTTTATCCAGTTGATCTTTCAGGCCCTGAGAAAAATTGTCCCATACAACATCACCATATTCAAGGATAGGCCTGATAAATGAAAAGTAAATAATTTGAAGAGAAAGACGATCGAGACGCGTGTTTAGATGCCGCATGATTCCAATCCTTTTCCAGGCTTTTTCAATAGATTTACTAACATGAATGTCCCAAGAACCATCATTGGAGAGAAAGAATCCCAAATGTTTATGACTGGTAACAGGCGGTATTTCTATATTTGACATAAACAGACCTGGGTGATTAGGCTTGGAACGTTTACGAGAAATTACTAAAGATTCAGACTTAGATGGATTAAACTTGACCAACCACTTCTGAGCCCATTGATTAATTTTGTCCATGTCTGATTGTAAAACTCTACCTACTTCCTCCGGATCACCTACAATCATTGATAAGCTGGTATCGTCTGCAAACAGATTAATATTAGCCTGAATGTCATCTACTATATCATTAATGTAAACTAAGAATAAGAGAGGTCCGAGTATAGAACCTTGAGGGACACCGGCTTGTACACGACGTAAAGTTGAAACACCGCCAGGCAAAATAACCCTTTGAAAACGATTAGAAAGGTAATTGGAAAACCAAGATAATAACTCTCCACGAATCCCTGCTCTCTTTAGCTTAAAGAGTAAACCTTCATGCCAAACTTTGTCAAATGCTTTACTTATATCGAAAAATAAAACTCTGAATTCCAAACCATCGTCCAAAGCTTTACAAATGTGATTATAGAGACAAGCTACTTGGTTAACGGTTGAGTTACCTGGCATGAAACCAGATTGCCAAGGTGTAAAGAAATCGATGTCCTTTAGATAGTTGTAAACATGTTTGAATATAATTCTTTCAAAAACCTTTTCAATATTACTCAACAATGAAACAGGCCTATAGTTGGAAGGAAGAGATGCATCACCAGATTTAAATATTGGGCACACATTGGATATTTTCCATGATGATGGAACAGAACTGGTATTTAAGGATTGATTAAACAGATCACACAGGTGAGGTGCTAGCTGACCAGCAGCTTCGATCAGAATCCTATTATTTATGCCGTCAGGTCCTGATGCCTTACCAAGCTTAAGTGTTTTGAGAACATCTAGTACTTCAGACGGCGTGACATTAATAGAATCTAAAGAATTGTTTATAAATTCCTGATTTTCATCTGGAATAAAACTTAAGGAATCATCTATGCATGACTGGTTGGCAAAGTAAGAATTGAGTAAATTTGCTTTCTCGTCTTCTTCGATAATCATAGAGTCGTTGGAAGTATCATACAGAGGAGGGATAGATGTTGAAGAATGAGAACACATGAGCGATTTTAGTGTTTTCCACCAACCACGCGATGACAGAGTTCCAGATTTAAGTTGTGAAGACAATCGCTCGAAATATTGTACTTTACTTTGTCGGATCAATGCAATTACTTCATTTCTAGCCGACCTAAAATTTGACCAGTGACTGACATCGTTTGACTTCTTTGCTTTACTATATAATCTTTTACGGCGACGTATTTTCTTTTTAATCTCACAGGTCAACCACGGAGGTTCTTTGGGACTGACATTAACTGTTTTGCTGGGAATGAACTTACATGCGTTTTCAGTAATGACATCCGCTAAACTATCAGCATAAATGTCAATATTAGTATTGTGTGTAGTGCTCCAATCAAAAATTGCGAGGTTATGTCTAAGCTGATTATAATTACCTTGGTCATATTTCCAAATTGTTCGCCTTATATTCGTAACCTTGGGTTTTAGAAAATTAAAGACACCAAAGACAGGACAGTGATACCGCATTGAAAGATCCAGACAAGGTTCACCAACGCCCGTTGTTAGTATTGAGTCTTTATTTGTAACGAAAAGAAGATCAATTGTAGAGTGAGAATTTTCAGTGAAATGAGTTGGTTCGTCTATACATTGAGTCATATTAAATTGGTTACAGAGGGCCTCCACTTTACGAAGTTGGATTTGATTCATTATGTTTAAATTAAAGTCCCCTGTAATAATAACGTCAGAGATATTTGAATCAATAGCAAGATCAATAGAATCTTCTATTTGTGAGGTGTAAACTGAATCAGAGTTTGGTGGTCTATAGAATACTCCGTACAGGATATTCCTTTTATTACTAGACTTAATCTGGACCCAAATGCATTCAAGGTGATTGAACTCGAGATCGTGTCTTCGGATGTAAGACAAATTATTCTTAACATATAGAATAACTCCCCCGTACCTATTATCGGCTCGATCTTTCCGTAAGATACTTTGATCTCTTAGGTGCACTAGTAAAATTCGTTAATCGCAGATGACAGGATCAAATAAGAGTTTCTTTGTTGATAATGTTACAATTTCCACTTAAATGCATCTTTTTTCAGATTTTTGCTCTTATCCAGCGCCAAATATGGCAATATTAGCGGTATATCTCTCTTCTAGATGCTTGATTATCATATAAAGATAATTGACCAGTGAAATGACAGACTCATCACAAGCGAAAAATCTTATACACAAGTTGATTGGTCAACACAGTCACATGACTGGGTATCTAAATATAGCCACTAAGAAACATACCATAAATCAGTGAAATTGACGTCACTTCTAGCGCTGCACCAATCAGTAAAGCGAACGAGGAGGAATACCAGTCTGCTAGTTGGAATACATATATACCTCCCTGCAAACAAGCAAAGTTTGTTTGTTTCTTGTTTTATGTTTCAACATTATTTCAGTTATATCACAGTAGCCAGTGCACATATCAGTGCGTTCCTTGTCGTTCTTTTTGCCTATACAAAGCACAACACTCTTTCCAAGCCACTGGCTACTTGCCCAAATAAAAGTTGTAGAAGTAGAATCAATGTTCAGCCCTGGAAGAGAGGACTGAAGCAATAACTACATGTATTTTCAATTCCGAAAAGGAGTTCGACTGGGGACTGTTTAAGAAGAATATCTTTGGCGGTCAAGACACTCCTTGCTATACTAAGATCTGCTGTTTTACACTTGGCTTCCTGTAGACAGACTTATTTCGTCTTGGAGGAGAATACTCTTAAAAACAATGCTTCAAAAAGAGAAATTGCTTGTTACGAGCAATTTCTCCTTTTGCCACATTTTTATTTTCTTTGGAAAACTCAAGTCCAGTCCAAATTCATGTTTAATTTCCCAATTTTGCAAGGCCATTTTAACAGTCGTACGCTGAAAATTTGTTATGGACCTCTTTAATTGCTCTGGTGGTGCGTAAAGGTAGAAATATCGCTTTATTTCTTGGGTAAATAAATAATTTATTTCTATCAATGGTGTTTTCCGCAAAATTTTGCACTGTTTAAGTAAAATACTTGTGTCGTGTGTCCGAGGTTTCACCAGTTCTAAGCAAGAACAAGCAAGTCTTGGCAAAGGACAATCCAAAGGACAAGTAACCTGTGCCGCCACCACATACCAAACACATCATTTGTGATGCAAATTCAACACTTTTGGGACAGAGAAGAACCCGAAAGTAAATATATTCATTTTTTTTTTATAAATCAGGTCGGTTTCAGAAGAATAACGAGTTTGCCTCAATGTAATGGTTGTCTTTATTTCAAATATCTCTGAATTTAGAACATGAATTTAAACGTAGAGTAATGGTTAATCTAAGATCAACAGTGTCTGACTGATACTTCGTTCTGATTAATAATGATGAACAACTATCTTTGTTTCTCAACGGAATTACATTTTCACTCAGAGCTCCAGATAAAGGGAGTGATTTTGATTTCGAAATCGAAAATATTAGTTATTCGCCACTAAACCCTGTGTCATGGGTACTCATTAGAATTGTCTCATCGAGACAATTCTAATGAGTACCTAAAACATAGGGTCTGGAAGAGAAATAATGGATTTAGAATACCATCACTCCCTCTTATCTGGAGCTCTGTTCATTCGTTGTGGGGAAAAAAGGGTGATTTTTACATGCGGCGAAAGATCTAAAATATGGGGTTGTGAAAAAGTGAACAACTTATATGAAATCATTGTATTTATATAAAACCTCCTCCGGCAGTGTATTGAACCCATGACTTATTTTTCATAATACACTAGTGTATTATCGTTTTTTCGGTCCCGGTTCTGGTCAGTTTTTAGTCATAAGCGCGTGAAGCCAGAGAAAAAAACCACAGCACGTGCCGAAATTTGTACGACTACGCCGTTTCGCGGAAAAATGACGTAATTGTTGCTAAGACGTATACGCGTGGAAAGTGTTTGATTTTCATGTCTAATAAAAACGAAAAAGTGCGGCGAAAGTCTTTTAAAACAACAAAATTGAGGAAATAGGTAGACTAAACCCCTCTAGAACCTGTTTCATTCTACTTTCGGAGCTTATGTCAAAGATGTATCTACTTGTGTATGTACACATTTGAAACCGAACTACAACTGTAAACATGGACCCGTGAATGCTGTATAGGCTAAGGGTAACGATGTAGGATATTTTTTGCCTTTCATGTGTTTTATGTGATAAATAGAATCTCACATTCTTGTTCATGTATTATCATTTTTATCAAACTCGTTGACTAAAATGTATTTGACGCTCGCCCAGGCTCGCGTCATACATTTTTAGTCAACTCGTTTGATTAAAATGATAATCATAAACACTCATATAAGATCCTCTATTTCAAAGGAAGCATTTTTTTTTTTTTAGGAAATTGGTGTTCATCAAACTGGAAAATTATCATGGATAATTATCTTATTTTCCCTGGAATAACTGTATTTTACACATGTATATGAGCCATGCTCCGTGAAAAGGGACTTAATGCATTTGCGAAAAGTATCGATCCAGGTTAGCCTGTGCAGTCCGCGCTGCCTGACCTGGGCCGAAACTTTTCGATGTTGGTCAATTTTCTGTATATTAAAGGACCAGTCTATCTTATGATTCAGTCGGTTGTTAGACAAGATGGACTTTATGGATCCAGGATCACGTTATGACTTGCTTAGTATCATGCATCACGGATGTGCATTAAGCCCCCCTTTTGCCAGAGCATGGCTCAATTATGTTGAAATATAAGACTAGAAGCTAATAAACTTACGTTTGTTGTGAACACAATTCCAAGCATAAACATCACAATGGCGGAACAGATGTTTACAGACATTCGATGTTTTCCCAACCGTCTTGGCAACATGTCTACCAGAGAATCTAACACTGTTTCAACCATTCCAAACTATAGAAAATACAGACCGGAAAATATATTGTTACACGTACGAGACCAATAACAAAAATAACCCCTAGTGTGACAAGGACAGCTTAATCTGCATTTGACAACATAATCCTTTCTTTCTTGTAAACATCTTGTGATATAACTTGATTTAACAGTTCTGTTCAAAATACATCATATTTGAGGACTGAAGGAAATGTTTCTTATATTGACTTCAACTTACCGCGCTATCCAGCATGACCAGCAGCATCATGACAAAGAACAGAACTGCCCACAGCTGAGGTAGCGGCATCAAGCTGCACGCTGTAGGGTAGGCTACAAATGCTAATCCAGGACCTAAAGTAAGACACACGGCAAATTAATGTCCATTGGGAAGTGATTTGGAAAAAAAAATCAAAACTAAATTTAGGACAAGATGTCGGCCTTCAAGCTCGGTTAATATGTTAAAAGACCATGCTTTTCTTCGTGGACTTGTTGTATGGGTAGTGAGATACAGTCACGCGCCCATCATTATATGTTTGAAATTCAATATACTGTAGAAAACGACTTAAAAAGAGGCATGCATCCGGTTTGTTTAAGGTCTATCAACTACGGGTACATAGTCAGATAATACCGAGATCAAAGTGCTACAAAATCTTGTTTGAGAGGCGGCAGCAAAGTCTTGCCAGACGCAAGTGGATTATAGTTCTGTCAAATGTGATACTATAGATAAAATGAATATACCACTAGACGTCGCCATTTCTCCTACTGGTACCCCTGCCTCCTTCGCCATGAAGCCAATGACGGAAAACACAACTAGTGCCGCGTAGAACGCTGTAAAAACGTCCGCCACACATACTATGAGAGTATCCCTGTGTTTAGACAAAAGGTACAAAACCTGATATAGAAACTTTCCTTGTATTGGAATACCATCTTGTGCTTCCTCGTTCAACCTCTTGGACAAAAAAAACATGGCCCAGGAATACAACGGGAAAAATACATCGACATGGACTGGCTGAAGCACTGAATGACTGACCACAGACTGAGGGCATCCAGTATCTGAATTAAAGACGCATCAACCCAAGCTTGCATCGACATTCAGATATATCCAAACACTTAACCCTTTGGCTACTAAGCGCGACTCAAGGACCTTTTGAGAACAGAGTAGATCAAGATCAGACTGCACAGAACGTGCAGTCTGGTCGTAAATCTACAGTGTCCGATAAGAAGATAATCCACTTTTTTACTATCGACTTGAAGTTTCATTTTATTTATTTACCAGGTTAAGGTTTAACCCTTTACTGCACAATGACGCCTTTGACGCCCCTGGGAAAGAAGCATTTTGAAAACTTTGTGGGAAAAGGAGAAAATGCTGGTAACCAGCATTTTCTCCTTTTCCCACAATGTTTTCTACCCTATCAAAGAAAAGTTGTACCATTTGAGCCACATTGAAATTGTCGTCTGCAAATGCTTTCAATTTGGACAAGGCTATAATTTTGTCGTCTGGTAAAGGGTTAAGACTGGTAAACTCCATTGGCATACTACGGAGCTACGCATAGACGGGTACAGGGACGCTTTGTGCTAACACAATATTGTTTCGTTTATCCCTCACCGTGGTAGATGACTTCATGTAGATGAATACTTGGACTACAATTGTATGCAGCAGTAAAAAGAGCTCTATGGTTTCCTAGAATAAGGCATTATACTCAACTAAAGTATGTCATTACTGAGGTTACTAGCTATGAAAGAAGCGCATTTACAATTACTGAAATCGATCAATCACCCAAACGTACTTGAAAGATGGTTGGTTGAACTTATTGTGAGTGGACATTGTTATAACCCCGCCCCACACTGGACCCAGTGAGTAAAACGCCTGAACGGACGCTTCTAACCACACCTGAAAAGTAAACACATTAATGAGCCATGCTCTGTGGAAAGGGGGCTTCATGCATTTGCGAAAAGTATCGACTCAGGTCAGCCTGCGCAGTCCGCGCAGGCTGACCTGGGCCGAAACTTTTCGCTATTAATCAATTTTTCTGTATGTCCAAGGACCAGTTTACCTCATGATTAAGTCGATTATAAAAAAAAGAGGCTTTCATTGGTTTATAGCGAGAGCATGCCTTTTTTTTTTCATATGAAATGAAATAAAGACAGTTTGGGCGACGCTCTGGCATAAAGGAATTTAGAGCATCTCCGTGATGCAACATGCATACCGAGCAAGTCATCACATAATTATGGATCCATAAAGTCTATTTTATCCAACGACCGACTTTTTCACGAGGTAGAATGGTCCTTTGACATGCTGAGAATAATAGTACAATACAAATAATAAAATGTTTCGACCCATGTCAGCCTGATCCGAGCCAATGTTTTGTCCTGTAGACCCTTCAAGATGACATTTTTGGGAATGGATTGTACAGGTACTAGTAAAACGTGTCCCCAGTCTTTAACTCTTTACCACACGACAACATTTTAGACTAGTCCAATTTCAAAGCATTTGTAGAGGCCAAATTCAGCTTTGGAACAAACGGGCTTAAGCTCTCTGACAGAGCAGAAAACATTGTGGGAAAAGGAGAAAATGCTGGTTACCAGCATTTTCTCCTTTTCCCACGATGCTTTCAAAAGCCTTCCTTCCTAGGGTCGTGAAAACCCGGAATTGTTTGGTAAAGGGTTAAACAAGCAATGCAAGTTTTCTATACCGTCGAAATTGGCTAATCTTTGGTCGGTACCGGATGTAGAATGGATGTTTGTATTATATATCGTTTTCAACACTATTTCGACCCTATCACTGCGATAAACACTCCAGGTTATCAAACTTTCGGGTTTCAAATTTGTTTTTAACACTTAAGCTGCTGAATAAATAAAACGCAAATTTCTACTCAATACTAAAAGCCCAAACATTGCGGTTTCAAAGTTGGTTTCACTAGAAAGAAAATATCGCATCGGACAGTGTAGATCAAAGATCAGACTGCACGTTCTGTGCAGTCTGATCTTGATCTACACTGTCCGCAAAAGGTCAGTGGGTCGCGATTAGCAGCTTAAGGGTTAAACAAAGTGGAAGCAATGCTCAGAGGATCGGAGGAGAGAAAGAGAAAAAGGCTTCATTTCGCAACAACTTTTATCAACTTTCAGCAATTCATAGCCGTATTGGCGTGAATATTTCGAAAAAAATCGGACCGTTGAACGTACAGTAGATATTTGATCAGACCACACATTCTGTGCAGCCTAATCTTTGCCTACAATGTCCGCAAATTTATGCAGCTTTAGTTACCTATATATGGAAAAGAGGATAAATCAATTTACCTACCTGGTAGTCGCTTAGGCGCGATGTGTCAAATTGTAGGAAATGCAATAATCCATCCAATGAACCGTCCAGAGTTACCCCCCTTACCAGTAGTATTGTTAGCAGGACGTAGGGAAATAACGCGGTCACATATACTACCTGTTTCAAAAAAGTTTTATTGTAGAAATAGGTCATTCTTAACACTGTAACTGTTCCCTTATTCAGGTCTATCCGAACTAGGCTAGGACTCTACAGTGCCGACTCACGCGTGACAGTCAGAAGCGGTTTTCATGATCCTTTGCAGGATTTCTTTGCCATAAGTACATCTCGTTGTCCATTAGTTTGTAATATTTTTCAGAATAGTGAATTAACGTATAATGGAGGTTGGCTGGATGAATGAAGCTAAAATCGTGTCTAATGTAGTTTGAGCGGAAGATTGTAAGAGCAACGAAGAGATAAAGGCAAGGTAAGCCTCGTTTACACATAGTCTTGATACAAAATTATGTAAGTTTGTTAATTTGGAATTTCAGATTAGATTGAAGTTATCTATATCTTAGGTGTAAGAGTAATAGGATAATCAATGTTATATACATGTAGGATGAAAAAATAAAGCACATTAACAAAATACTAAGCAAAATAAATTACCTTGCCGAGCGACTTAACCCCTTTGATAATTCCAAGAATAGTTATGATCCAGGCTAGCACCAAGGGGGCCAACAAATGTAACTGTGGGAGTCCGAGGTTCTCCAGTCCGTCTGAACGACGTAATACATTGCGTCTAGGTAGAATCGAGAGTACAGTTTCAGTCGTTTTATTTAGAATAATATGTTTTTGCTTTTGATGCGCCATTGTCACAGGTATTGTTAGTCTGATCAATTAATAAAATGATATTGTTAGTGGTTCATGAAATAAAACGAAACTGATATAAAAACAGGTAGAACCATTTTTAGTCAGTTTATAAAAATACTTGGTCAAAATGGTACGTCATAGTATTCATACGACACTCACAAAAAAAGTTATCATTGACTAAACCGGTACTTTTTTTACAAATTTTTTTTTTTTTACCATTTTCAAATAAAAATTTTGATAATTACAATAAGTTGTTGCCAAACTTTGTAGGTATTAACAAAAATGGGCTGGCTCGTAGGCCTTTATGCTTCTGGCTGCGTAAGAATATTTTGACATCCCGCTCGACCTTCGGTTTTGCGACTTCGAATTTCCCTACGCAGCTCGAGGCTAATACAAGTCCAAGGAAAGTTAATACCACACACTTCGTGCTTATTGTTTTTGTAACTGAATTATTAGTCTGTTCTGTTGGTCAGTGTATTTTGTACTAATGAAAACTTCTAAATTCTTTGGCGTTACTGCCCACAAAAGCATCTTAATTTGCCCATCAAATCATGTTACAACTCAAACTTACGTCCAGAATTCGAATGCTGGATTTGTTGTCTGGTTGTCGTGTATGGTAATAGTTTCGTCTATGACGGATGTGTTCGTTATAGTAAAGTTGAATTTTCTATCAAAGGTATCTGAAATTAGAGGTGCATGTATTTAACTGAAACACTTTACCAAAATTTAGCAATCCTGTGTTTTTATGATTCCCCCCCCCCCCCACCCAGGGAAGAAGCCTTTTGAAAACTGTGAACAAAGGAGAAAATGCTGCTAGCCAACAATTTTTTTCTTTTCCTACACTATTTCCAACCCGTTCTTAGACAAATCCTATCACTTGAGCCATATTTAATGTTTTGTCTGCAAATGCTTTTGAATATGGATAAGAGTAGAATGTTTTGTACGGTAAAGAGTTAACTCGTGGTAGGCTCAACACACGAAAGTAGGCTTCGCGTTGGTAAAAGG
Organism: Tridacna gigas; assembly: GCA_945859785.2. Classification (NCBI taxonomy): domain Eukaryota; kingdom Metazoa; phylum Mollusca; class Bivalvia; order Cardiida; family Cardiidae; genus Tridacna; species Tridacna gigas. The sequence continues at coordinate 26,992,977 of OX244036.2, read as the reverse complement.
CGATCCAATTCCAGCATTTGAAGAGTTTTCTGAAATTTTGTAATAGTTTTTAGAAACGGTAATAAAAAATGTTTTCTACAGGTTATTTGTCTGTTTCAGTTTTTATTTCAAGTAAATGTTTTCTTGCCGCGGGTACATCTTTCAAGCAACGTAATTTACTCTGTTCTCACCACAACAATATATTGTCCGTATTCGAGTCGTTCTCACACTTTCACCAAGACAATGTGTTGCTAAAGAGCCTTAGAGATACAGAGGATATTTTGTGTGTGTGTGTGAAAGATCGAAATTTATTTCATTGTGTGATCATCATCGGAAAATATTACCAATGACGCTCACGTGATGAAATATCGATCTTTCACACAAAAAAAAATCTATTTAGTTCATGCTTCTAACCCTTTTCGTGTTGGGATTTTCATCAAAATCCAGTACTGTTGTTTCCGTCATTCCCTGTGGCGTACCTCTCCCCACATTATAATATTACCTAAAGCGCGAGAAATAATTATAGGGTAAATGCAAGTAAAATACATCTTATTTCCCTCTGGTTGAATGGCACGCGCTGTTTACCTAGGTAACTCGTGCGCGGGAACTACTGTTTCCGCCTTCAATTGAAGACTTAGAAAATGTGAAATCGGTATTTTTCACTGGTCGTAACCATGAAAAGTCAAACCATAATCCACCATCATTTTGTCGATAAACTACCGAAAAGCATGGAATAATTTCTTTTAATTTATGTAAAGATTTTGTTGATAAAAAATGTAGTTTGAGGCGGAGACTAGTGTTTAAAAAGAAAACGTCTGAAAGCAGTGTGTGCATTTTCACGCCATTTTATACTCATATACTCACCACGACAATATATTGTATTCCATTCGTTCTCACAAGATGACCAAGGCAGTGTTTTACTAAAAGAGCTGTAGAGATAGTATAAAATCCATGCCATGATCGTCATATAGTACCATAAAACTGCGAGGAGCATCGTGAATGTTAAATAACCGGTTCCTGTGGGAAAAATCGAAGCATTCAAACTAGGTGTCCCTTGTGTAAAATTGAGAAGCTAAAACACTTCATGTAATGGAATCACTTAAAAGTAATTCGTTGGTGTAGGAATTGTACAAACAGTACAAAATCTCAGCCAGGATAGCCGTATAGTACCATTATACACAAAACTGCAAGGAGTATCGTGAATGCTGAATTATCGACCCCTTGTAGAAAAATATATACGATTGAAATATAACAGAAGCTAAGCAGTCCTGAAATGAAAAAATAAGATACTAATATAATCAGTTAATAAGGTAATTTATTTCCAAAGGAGCTGTGCTGATCGTTTTAAATCCAGACCATGGTGGTCATGTGTGAACGTTAAATAGCGGCCCCTGATTAATTATTTTTATTCATTGTTATTATTTCTTGATGTATAAAAACTACAAAAGTAGCCGATGCAGTGTGAAGAAATGAATGAATGAATGAACAAGTGAATGAAATAACTGAAATATCCGTTCCTTGTGAGAAAATATAGAACAAATAATAATTTGTAAACTTTTCAAAATGGCCGAGCCCTTCTTAAATATCTGATAAATGAAGTAGCCAAATGGCAGGTTACTCTCTGGAAAATCAGTAAATATATCTGTACTTTCTGAATTTGATCTTCAAAATCTGTGAAAGCAACACAAAATCGTTGGTTTTAGTCCGGCAAGTGCATGAATAAAGCAACAACGATGTAATCGAATTAAAATTTTGGCACTATGTGGGGGGATAACTGACTCAATTTGCCGTAATTTAAGGAGATCTGAGAGACACTAACCTATAAACAGGCGGCATAACTCAAAGGCCTTGCATGGACTTTTCCCACTAAATTGGCCTAAATTTATCTCCATGTAATACAGGGGGCCACCAATAAAGGTCAAAACGAGACAAAACGGAAGTAGAAAGGCCGCGCCTCCATTGCGTACGCAAACAATCGGAAACCTCCATATTGACCCAATGCCGACCGTATATCCAATTATAGCAAGAAGGAATTCCACCCTGTTGGCCCAGTTGTCACGAGATCTTTCCTCTTTCTGGTCCGACGCAGACAAAAAACTGTCATGTTCTGATGATGTATTGACCTCATCGGAGTCTTTTCTGATTTTAACTGAAACTGAAATCAAAGATAGTTCAGATTTAACCATTCTGCTAATATATTTACTTTCTTCGTCGAAGTATCCCTATATTTAAAGCATCTGCGAAAGATATCGAATTAGTCTTTCAGCGCAAGCTGACTTGGGTCTAAATTTTTTGCTTTTGCTAAACTTTCTGCGTGTAAAAGGACCAATTGACCTCACAACTGAGACGGTTGTTTGACAAAATGGATTTAATGGATCCATAATCAAGTGATGACTTGCTCGGTATAATTCATCATTAATGCATTAAACCCCATTTTGCCAGAGCTTTAGTGTCGAGGGAGTTAATAATCAAGAGAGAAAACCTAGTTTGGTTTTCCTGTTTACAACGTCTAACTTTAATTGCTAAACGTGCTGGGCTTTAAACCAGGTGTATGTGAGTTCTGATCGCCGCTGAACCAAACCTCCTGCTTTGGGTTCTTCTCTTGGCGTTGAACATACTTTAACTGTAACATAATTGAGCAGCACTCTTGCAAAAGGGGGCTTAATGCATCTCCGTGATGCATGATACCAAGCAAGTCATCACATAATTATGAAGCCATAACAGCCATTTTTTTTAATTACCAACTGAACTATGAGGTAGTATGGTCCTTTGACACGTGGAAAATTAAACAATGGCGAAAAGTTTCGGCCTAGGTCAACCTGTGTGGACTGCGTAGGCTGACCTGGATCGATACTTTTTGCAGTTGCATTAAGTCCCCTTTTCACAGAGCATGACTTAATTCTTTTATTCATCAGTAGTACAGTATACAGAGGCAAAATGATTATATAGGGGATGTTTGGATTTTTTTTTTATTTTGGTGAAAGATTGATATTTATTTCATTGAGTGAATATCAACGGTAATATTTTCACGAATGGCGCAGACACGGGTGAAAAAAGTACCGTATGATCTTCGCGAGATGAAATAAATTTCTATCTTTTACCGAAAAAAGAAACAAATATTCATCTCTTCCTACTTCTAACCCCTTTTTTGTTGGGACTTTCATTAAAATCCAGTACAGTTGTTTTCGGTAATTTCCCCTGGTGTACCCCCCCCTCCCCCCCTCACGCAAGACCACATTACATACCGGTACTATATAAGGAAAGCAGCCATTGATATCTAATCTGTTCCCAAACAATCCCACCTTTCAACGACTCTTTTTGAAACCATTGTCAGAAAAGGAGAAAATGCCGGTAACCAGCATTTTCTCCTTTTCCCACATTTTTTTCTGTGCTATCACTTGTAAATATTTCCACATGATCAATATTTACTTTGTCGACTGCAAATGCTTTCCAATTTGGACTAATCTACAATTTTATCGTTTGGTAGAATTAAAAGAGCGTTAGAAGCTCCAGAAAGGGGTTCATGTTCTGCCCAGATGTGAATGTTTGGAGACAATCCTGGTTCCTTAGTTTGATTTTCACTCGAGACGCTTGGTTTTTCGTGAGAGTGTCCTTGTGCAAGAAACTTCAGAGCCCTAGCCTGGCACTAGTAAAATCCATGGTGCTCGTGAATAAATGAGCTGTCGCCGAGATATGACTGAATACATGTATATTGAAACAATGTTAAACACCATGTATTCAATTCAACAGAATAAAAACGCATGGATATGTATATTTGACCCTGAGACATAACTGAAGGCGTTAGACACCAAATGATAAAGAGAGCTGCGCTCTGGAAAATAGGGGGGGAAAGGTTTAACCCTTTACCAAACGACAGAATTTTAAACCTGTCCAAATTGAAAGGATTTGCAGACGACAAATTAAAGGTGACTCAAATGACGAAATTTGTCCTTGATAGAGTAGAAAATATTGTGGGAAAAGGAGAAAATGCTGGTTACCAGCATTTTCTCCTTTTACCACAATGTTTTCAAAAGGCCCTCTTACCCACGGTCGTTAAAAGTCGGGATTGTGTGGTAAAGGGTTAATGCATATGTGTTGTGTATTCTACCAAGGCAAGTCATCATATAATTATGGACTCATAAAATTTATTGTGTCTAACAACCGGCTGAGGTAGAGTGTTGCTTGGACATGCAGAAAATTCACCATAAGCAAAAATTGGCTGAATTTGCTATGGAAGCCTTTTACTATGGAAAATTGGTGCACCTGCTACTTTGAATATGATTGGTCGACTGTTAAAGGAATTGTGGTCCTTTGAATTTGTCCACGCCTGGTGACAAGGCAGCCGAAGGAGGTGGTGGCGAAAGCGTCGGTTTGCGACTGTCTACTTTGCATCGTCATGATCATTAAATTTAAGATTTACTTGCAGTTGTATAAAAGTAATAAAATGTTTAATACTGTTTGTTATGCGTGATAACATCTATAATCTTAACGAGGATATATGGATGTTAAAATCTAGATAACTTTATCAAGTTAGAAGCAAGGATAATAATTTCTCCAATTGCGTTGCCACGAATTAACTCTGCACCACAGAACAAAATTTTACACTCGTCCATTGCTGGTTACAAGCATTTTCTCCTAATCCCACGTTACGTTTCTGACGCTGTTTATGTTCTGAAGTGCATTAAATACCCAAAACCGCGATAATAAGAATAATAATATTAATATCTTTATTTTGTGAAGGTTAAAACATTAAGACATATTTCAAGTCTTTTTTACAATGTTGCCTTCAAAATGAGTGGAATAACAATAATAATGATAGTAATAATATCGATGATGTAGTAAAACGAAGAATTTTGAAAATATGTACTGGTACATGTATTTATTATCAATGTTATCATTTCAATGTGTGATCTTAGCTGTTTCCATATTTCATTAAACGATTGGTGTCAGACAGACGGACGGACGGACAGACAGACAGACAGACAAAGAGGTTGGGATGAGAAAAAAAAGTTTATGTAATTCATTCAGATTTATTATTTAAGCGTGTATTAATTAATCAAAACTGGCTGTCTCAAGGGATCCAAAATGGTTTAGCCAATAAGAAGTTATGTTACTTTCAAATTTAGAAAATTACGGAGAAAATATGGACTAAAAAAAGTTTTTAAGAATGGTTGGTGAATACGGACCCTAATGAATTTTTTAAAAATGTGATAACATGAGATCGGATGTTTTTTCCCGTATTTCTCCCTACTTACATGTAGTTTTGAAAAAAATGGACCAGTTAATGAAAAAAAAAAAAAAAAAAAACTCCCGAGTTATCTATAGGAGTGAAAAGCACAAACTTGCCTTCTTTTAAGTCCATTCTCCAAAGTGAAACTAAGTGTATCAGTTCATGGTTGGAAAGCTATATGATAGCTTACTGTCAGGATGTTCACACTTAACAAGTCGACAAAATTTGCTTCTTCTCTATATTAAAAAACATTTGTATCCGACTATGGAAATTGGGTTAGAATAGTGGGAGATGTCTTTGAATTGGTAGAAAACGTTGTTGTAAAAGGAGAAAATGCTGGTCACCAGTATTTTCTCCTTTTGCCACAATGTTTTCTCAGACGCCTTCTCCGTCAGGTTGGTAAAACACGAGAATGTTTAGTCAAGGGTTAACTACGCTAACCAAGCATTTAGAGGAACAGATAAGGTCTTTATTTTCGGGTTAAAGAGTAATTTCTCCAAAATTCTTCATTAAAGCCTATGTTGTGGGTACCCATTAAAATTGTTTCATCCAGAATTCTATTAATTTTCTGGCTAGAACATTCTTATAATGCGCCAATTGTTCTCCATACTTATTAGGAAAATCCCGTGTTACCGGCCTCTTAGAGCGCGAAGCACACCTTTCGTTCGTTTTAGCGAATAGTGCAGAATAAGATCGCACCAGGCAAAATGAGCAGCCTGATTTTACATCTACGCTGTCTGCTACGGTAAGTAATTATGAGCCATGCTCTGGCAAAAGGCGGGTTTCGTGCATCTACGTAATGCATTATACCAAGAAAGTCATCACATAAAATTGTTACATCCATAAAATCCATTTAGTCCAACAATCGACTGAATCTGGATGTAGAATAGTCCTTTACCATGCATAAGATTTACCAACAGCTTACATATTTCACCTTTGTCAGCCTGCACGGATTGCGCAGGCTGACATACGTTGATACCGTTTGCAGGTGCATTAAGGGCCCTTTTCACAGAGCATGGCTTTTATGGCTTCATTGACTGATTGAATGGTGTTTTACGCCTCTTTTAACATTTCTTCAGTCATATCACAGCGACAGCTCACATATTGATGTGTTACATCGGCTTCACCAGTATTAGGCTAGCGCTCTGAAGTGTCTTGTCTTGTCCAAGGACACTCCAACGAAAAACCCAGAGGATCCAGTGAGGCTCGAACCCGGGGCATCCAGGTCACAAGTCCAACATATCACCACTGAGCCACGCAGGACCCATGGTATTTCAAAAAATCTAAAAATTGCATATTTTTTTGGCAGAAAATATCTTTTAAACATATGTTTTATTTATGGTGATGCTCAGACAGTAACTTTTCAGTCTCGTCAGGTTTTTAATCTTTAGCACTTAGACTGCTAAGCGCGACTCCAGGACCTTTTGCGGACAGTGTAGATCAAGATCAGACTACACAGAACGTGCAGGCTGATCTTGGATCTACATAGTCCCATAAGGAGATATCTGTCCCCAAAAAGTACCTTTGAAATAAAAAAAAAAAATCTTGGTTTGTACTATCCGCTTGAAAGTGTCATTTCACTTCTTTAGCAGGATAAGGGTTAATCAAATAATCTTGGTTTCATCCTTCCTGAAGGCGAAGATCGAGTGGCGGTGGGACGGGGGGGGGGGGGGGGGGGAGGAGGCCTTTTAGCAAGGTGCGTCAGGGCCGCAACCCATGCACTGATGTGACTCGGAGAAGACATGAATAAGTAAATAGTCGTAGAGATATGGCTACAACAGAATTTTAATCGATATAAATCGCCATTAATATGACAGATAGACAGGAGTTCCGATTGGCTCAGTGGTGCTAAACACTGCAGGGCCCGAGCGTAGTACTGTATTGGATGAAACGAGGAAACACGTGAAAAGGTGCACTGTCGTCGTGATATGACTGAAATATTGTTGAAAGCAGCGTAAAACACCATGCAATTAATCAACAAATTATTAATGACCCTTGACATGCATGGTCAGGTCAGGACGAAGTTAAAATGTTTTCCCCCGGGGTCATCACTAATAGCACTAACTCCTTCACTGCCAAGGGTGGCATAAATAGTTCTTGCAGACGGCGTATATTAAGATCAGACTGCACGGAACGTGCAGTCTGATCTTGGATCTACACCGCCCGCTATCTGATGCTAAATTATGAAAAAAAATCACCTCCAATTACAGTGGAAAATCTACTTTCAGACTTCGAAAAAAAGTCGTTTTCGTTTAGTTGATACAGAAAGAGTGAATTTGATAGATAGTATTGTTTACTGTCCATACTAGTTGTATACAGACTCTTTAAGCCATGAACTCTTTACCAGATGACTAAAGTTAGGACGTCTGAAACAAGTTTCCTGTAAAATATGGATACTCAACGAGAATTATTTTTTAACGATCGATATCTTCTTTTGCCACAATGTGTTCAATGTTGCCAGCTGCAACACATGAAAAATGTTCCGCACGAGGTAACGTGATAACATCGTAAAATGGTGTTTTAGTGTTGATATTAAGAATGCAATGAATACATTAGGTACCCTGTGCTGTTCTGTTATGTAACGAAAAGTTTTTATGAAATTGGATGAAAAGTAAACAGAGAGATAGTTTCCCAAACTTAGCAATTTGAGACTTGGTAACTACGTTGCATATTATGTCCTCTGTGCGAATGCATATAAATAGACCCTTTTCCAGTCAACTCCTTTTTTTTTTTTTTTTTTAAACAACGCTGTGGTGGAAGCTTTTGGAAAAAAAATAGTCGTTGAAAAAAGAGAAAATGCTGGTGACGAGCATTTTCTGCTTTTCCCACGTGGTTTTCTACCCTTTCTACAGTTTAATTCCATCATTCGAGCCACATTTACTATGTCATCTCCAGGTGCTTTCAATGTGGACGATTATAATACTGTCGACTAGGGAAGGGCTTATGTAAATTTTAATTGAGCCATTTTCTGTGAAAAGGGGGCTTAACGGATCCGCGAAAAGTATCGACCCAGTCCGCGCAGGCTGACCTAGGCCGAAACTTTTCGCTATTGGTCAATTTTCTGTATGCTAAAGGACCAGTCTATCTCATGATTCAGCCGGTTATTAGACAAATTGGACTTTAAGGATCCATGATCATGTGAAGACTTGCTTGGTATCATGAATCGCGGAGGTGCATTAAGCCCCCTTTTGCCACAGCATGGCTAAGTTATATTTGCACAAACGGTGCAATGTGTAAACTACAATATTCAAATCGAAGTAATTCGATTCTGCGGTTTTTGTATCCCTAACTTGTTCAACGTTTTCTCGAGTGCATGTGTGTACCCATTCATTTTCTTTATCAAACACGAAAACTTTAGATGAAAACCACTGCAGACCTCAAATTAAAGAGGCCTATAAATTTAGTATTAATAGTTTCTTGTAAAATACCGATAGATACATCTAGATATGAGCCATGCTCTGTGAAAAGGGGGCTTGTGCAGTCCGCGCAGGCTGACCTGGGCCGAAACTTTTCGTTATTGGTCAATTTACTGTATGTCAAAGGACCGATCTACCTTATGATACAGTCAGTTGTTAGACAAAATGGATTTTATGGATCCCTAATCATATGATAAGTTACTGGGTATAGTGCATTGTGGAGGTGCATTAACCCTTTCCCAAACAAGCCCTGGTTTTCACGTGTCTGCAGTACAAGTCTTTTGAAAACACTGTGGGAAAAGGAGAAATTGCTCGTAACGAGCAATTTCTCCTTTTCCCACAGTGTTTTCTACCCTTTTTGATAACTTTCTGCCATTTTCATCAAATTTAAAATTGTCGTCTGCAAACTCTTTCAATTTGGACCAGTGCAAAATTTGTCGTTTGGGAAAGGGTTAAGCCCCCTTTGCCGAAGCATGGCTTAATTATATTTACACAGATGATGCAATGTGCAAACTACGCTATTCAAGTCGAATAAATTTGATTATTCGGTTTTTGTATTCCCAACTTGTTCAACGCTTTCTCGGGTACATGTATACCCATTCATTTTCATCCATTAGACGGTTTCATGTGGAAAACATTGCAGACCTCAAATTAAAGGGGTCTATTTAGTTTAATAGTTTCTTGTAAATTACTGGTAGATACATCTAGATATATTTTTCTTTGCAATCGTATAGACTATACGGTTACATTTAATGAAAAGATGCAACTTTCGGACATTGAAATAATCGGCTGGTTGTCTTTGCAGTCGGTAACTACATCTGTTTTTATTACATCACATATGACGACATCATACTAATCTCAATAACAAACCTCGTGCTCATTCGTGTTTTTGATCATGCGGCATTCCTAAAAGTCTAGGTGACATTCCGCAAACCTTGGGTGATCCGGTGATCAAGTCTCTCGGTAAACTGGCAGCCTGTGTGACGATTACGGAAGATACAACGGGTAACGGGTACCAGTTAAATCTCTTGGTAGTCTGGATTACCTGCCCCTAACACTACGTTATCGGGTCCTGCAAAGCGCAATAATGGCGGCCTTAAGCGTAACCCTATATATGCTTTCCTGTTATGCCCAATTTCATGTGATCCAGTTTGATTAATGTATAAAACGAGACCAATCCTGTACAAAATATACATTGCCGAATCCAAAACGTGCAGTTGGCGTATGGTTTTATTATAAATTTGACTATGAATCATTTTTAAAAGTAGCCATATTTTCGGACCTTATGTAGGTCCATTGACATTTCAGATACTCAAAGTAATTCTGATATGTAGTTTTTCTTGCTAAATAAGAATGAACATTAAAAAAAAGCTCACTGTCATTACTTTGTTGCAACCAATTTGTTTTGAATTCAGCGCACAGTCCGATTTGATCCATCCTCGTTGACCCAGTTCCAATGTATTCTGTAAACAACATTCATCGACCCCTGGCTTGGTTATCTCGCGTATGTTTTCTCGTTCTCATGAATTATTCATGAGGCGTTTTGATTGGTAATCTCAGTTTTTCAGTGAGAAAATTTAATCTATTTTTATCAACCATATGCCATCATTTCTATTTTTACCTCGTCTACAACCAATCAAACCGCTTGTTTCATATCAAGTTTGGCGATACTTTAAATGTGGCTGAGGCCGTAAACGTCATTGACAAAAGTTTACAAAAAACATTCGGCGTCATCCCGAAAGAGTTCCAGCTTAGTATACAAGGATTTGTAATGTCTATCCTGGATTGTCGTAAGGCAAATGCCACAGAAGGAAGGCCAACCGGCGGCAGTCATATTTGTTGATAATGATGTAGGTTTTACCCGGTTTATTAATAGTAAAGGAAGAAATGTGATTATCCTCCACTTCAAAAGAGTATCGTTATGTTATCGACAATGCGATTGGCTGTTGGGTGTAATTCGCAATCTTATGGATATTCATAGAAACGACGGTTTCGCAAAGGAATGTCCCAGGGGTGATGAATGGTAATACTTCACACCTGGGTTAACGAGGGTGGATTTGATCAAGTGTAATAACAATATCCCGTTACCTCTGCATGTTTTCAAAGGGAGCCGCCATAACTGCGCTTCGCTTGGCGTACTCTTTAAGTATGGCGGGGTACCAGACTAATTCCTCGGCTGTATCACTTTGTTTGATATGTACCAACACGCCGGGAGTACACCGTTTTACCGTTGTTAAAATTGTAAGGCTCCTCTTAAAAAAGAAAACATGACGTACAATTTTCTATCGATATCTTTCTAAGAATATTTCCGTCGGCAAACAGTTTGTAAATTCAATTTTTAGCGTGGTGTATCAATTATGTTTATAGCTGTCATCGACAGATCGATAGATGTGAATGATTTATCGTGGTTGTTCATGTTGTTGCTAAGCGATTTACATGGTCGCCACCATGTTTAAGATGAGACGAGTGGTCAAGGTGACATCTGAAAATATCTAAACACGCTACGTATCCCATAAAGGAAACACCAATGAAAAATATTTTTTCTTACACTTGTTTCCCTTCTTTACTAGTGATTTCCCAGCTATCTCATTACTCATAACCCTTTAACAAACGACAAAATTTTGGACCTGTTCCAATCCAAGGTATTTGCAAATGACAAATTAAATGTGGTTCAAAAGATGGAATTTGTCTTTGATAGGTTAGAAAACGTTGTGAGAAAAGGTGCTGTTTACCAGCATTTTCTCCTTTTATACACAACGTTTTCAAAATCCTTCTTTCTTCAGGGTCATTAAAACTCAGGATTGTGCGGTTAATTTGTTGTAAATGGCCCGCAACATACGAAATGAGACCTTCGAACATTTGCGTAAAGTACCGTCTCGGATTAGCCTGCGCGATGCGCGCAGGCTAATCCGAGATGGCACTTTACGACTACATAAGATTTTTCCATACAGTAGACTTTTGTGAAACAGAAAATCGCACAAAAACGGGAAGTGTCGTCTCGGATTAGTCACAGACTGCACAGGCTGATCAGGGACGGCACACTTTTACGCATATGTGTGAAGGCCCCTTTTCGTCTGTTGCACGCCATTAATCATTTTTAAAGTATGACGAGATTATATGTAGACCGCAAGTTCGCCTAGTTGCATCACAGTAATACTTGGAACCATCTGCTGTCCCAATGGTCAAAGGGTTTGAGAACTGACGACAAAGACGTCTACTTGACACTGCATAGCCTGGGTTCGAGTCTGATCATTTTTATTCCTTTTTTATATTAGGACTTTCCTTTGTCAAAAATGATGCGTCATTTTTGACAAAGTAAAGTTCGAACATAATCAAAGTACTGAAAGTACTAGTGGAAATTTGCCAGCAAATAGGTTTTATCATCCTGTGGACCATTTAATTAAAAATTCATCCAGCTGACGACTGACAACATTTTTTTCTTTCTGGGACTGATAGCATTATTCCATGACCTTTTCCCATAAAATCGTGTACCTTAGAATTTGCATGCGAGTTTTGGTGTAATGACAGTAGTTTGGAATGTTTTTCGAGTGGTTTGGGGTATTTTATAGTGGTTTGGTGTGCCCTAGGGTGTTTCTCTTACTTTTCATCCGCGATCTAGATTATGAATTACGTCATGTCAGAGATGTGAAACGAGGTCAGTTTCAAATCTAGAGCTAATTCTGTGACATTTAACTCTGAAGTTCATTGTTTGTGCAATTTGCTTGCACAGTTTTTCAATCCGCATGTTTTTCACACATCAAATGACATAGAAAGGTATCTTCATTAATCTGTAAGGACCTAGTTTTCTTGAAACAGAGGAGTGAATCGTCCTCGTGGGGTTCCAGTCTGACGGTTGACATAAGAAGGTGAGACCGGAAAGGTCATCACCTTCTGAAAAAGGAAAAATGATCGGACTGGAAGTTTGGAACCCAGGCTAGCCACTGCACTGTATGCGGGTGACAATGCTCGGCTACAACTGTCTTTTCAGTGAAACATGTACGTCGAAAAGGGGGAAATAACTATGTCAAAAATGTTTCAGAGTTAACTGCCCGTACTTTTTATGTTCCCTTTTGCCAGTTAAAGGCCCACCAGCGGCCAAAAGTAACCGATGCGAGAGTCAAAACGCAGACAAATCTAATTCATATCATTTAAAGTATGGGTATTATTATGAGTTGAAGTCGCTGGCAGAAAAATGTATTGTAAAAGTAAAACAGAAGTTCAGTGTACTTTTCTGCCAGTGTGCCGAGCCCCGGTAGCTCAGTCGGTAGCGTGCAGGACTCCAGAACACGGGGGTCGCTGGTTCGATCTCCGGCTTGGCAAATTTCTTTACGAGGATTGATGATAGTCATTGCGACAGGATTCACTCCTCTCTCACCGCTGACCATTGTTTCGACGGTGGTTATGTGGGAAAGCAGCCAGTGGCTTGAAATGAATATTGTGCGGAGTACTGGTAAAAGAAACTCCAGGATAGGTGACTGGCCGCCGCGATATAACTGAAATAATGTTGAAGACGGCGTTATACACCATACAATCAACCAACCATTTTCTGTCAGTGACAGGAACTTTGACAGATTGCACTATACACATTGTCAGACTCTTAAGAGTATCCATATTTAGCTCTTTACCAAACGAAAAAATTTAGACTAGTCCAAATTGAAAGCATTTGCACACGACAAATTAAATGCGACTTAAAAATGGAAATTTGTTATGGGACGGGTAGAAAACATTGTGGGAAAAGGAGAAAATGCTGGTTACCAGCATTATCTCCTTTTCCCAAAATGTTTTCAAAAGGCTTCGTTTTCAGGGTCGTTAAAATTCGGGATTGTGTGGTAAAGTGTAATATGATATGGGCCATGCTGTGGCAAAAGGGGACTTGATTTATCTCCACGATTTATTATAACAGGCAAGACATCACGTAGGCCTATTTTTTGGGGGAAAAAACGGAAAAGTTTTTTTCCGGCTACCGTAATTAAGAGGTCGTGTTTATATAGGTTTTAAGTTGACTGTGCGTGTCGCCAGTTATGATGGAAAATAAATTAGTGGTGGAACGTTTATTTTCTGCTTAACATATTTAACCTTTTACCGAGTGACAGACTTTTAGACTTTTCCAAAATTGAAAGTATTTGCATACAACAATTGAAATGTGATTCGTGATATGGGACTTGTCTTTAAAAGGATGCGGGAAAATGTGGAAAGCCAGCACTTTCTCCTTTTTACAGATTTCATTATTTCAGAAGCTTTCTTCATTAGGGTCGTTAACCCCAATCCTGCTAAATAAATTAAATGAGACGTTCAGGCCGATAGTAAAAGCCCGAATAATGCTATTTCAAACTTATGTTTTGGAGAAAAATATTTCCTTACCGGGCAGTGTAGATCCAAGATCAGACTGCACGTTCTGTGCAGTCTGATCTTGGATCTACACTGTCCGCAAAAGGTCAGTTAATCCCGCTTAGCAGCCTAAGGGTTAAAACACGGAATCGCTTTGTTTTTCTCCCTAACCAACCTCTTACCAGACATTTTTTTGAAAAGAAAATATAGTGCCTATACTAGTAAGATATCGATAATAATCACGAATAAAATTTAATAACAATATAGTTTTTGAAGACTTTTAGGTGCAAGGGGAGATAACTCGCAACTTGGAACGAGTAATTTCTCTTTTCACATCAACGTTTTTAGAAGTGGACCGATGGAAGACGGAAGGTATCGCCGTCAGGTGGAAATTCGTTGACAAGTGTCCATCCCCTCTGCGACTTGTGAAGAATGACGATTGTAAACTCTTTCCCACATCACAACATTTTAGTATCATCCAAATTGGTAGATTTTTGCGCGAATATCGCTCAAGTAATGAAAGCTCTCTTTGCACGGATAGAAAACCTCGTGTGGAAAGGAGAAAAAGCTGGTAACTAGCATTTTCTCCTTTTCCCACGATGTTTTCAAAAGTCGTCTTCCTCGTAGTTGTTAACTCCTATCCTGCTAAATAAGTTAAATGAAAATCTCAAGCTGATAGTAAAAACTAGAATAACGCTATTTCAAACTTATCTTTTGGAGAAAAATATCTCCTTATCGGACAGTGTAGCTCCCAAGATCACACTGCACGTTCTCTGCAGTCTGAACTTGATCTATACTGTCCGCAAAAGGTCGGCGAGTCATGCTTAGCAGCCAAAGAGTTAAAAAGTCGATTTTTGCATACAGCAGATTATATGTGGCTCAAGTAATGATATAGAAAGGTCTTTGAAAGAGTAGAAAACATTGTAGGAAAAGGAGAAAATGTCGGTTACCGGCATTTTTTCCTTTTTCGATGATATTTTCAGAAGTCTTCTTTTTCCAGGGTCGTTAAAAAAGTCGGGCTTTTATGGTAAAGGGTAAATCAACTTATAAATATATGATAAAACTTTCACTCACTGAGATCTGTATCTTTGACCCCTTCTCTGCATTCATACAAGACCACTCAATGCGGTAATTTTCCAACCCGTTTGAATGTCCATCTAGAATAATCCAGCTGGGTTTCTGCAGAAAAATTTCCATTCCTGAGCCATGAAAAGTGAATGAGTAGATAAATAGCTGAATAAATAATTTGTTGAAAACGAATATCGATTTTTATAATAAGGAAAAGTTCACTCGAGTATTTGCGATAAAAATGCTGCCCCTTTCCCCACCTTCCCCAAAACTCTAAGGTCATGCGGACATGTTGACCCGAGACTCGTGAGTTTAAGCCCAGGTCCGGGCTAAGTTTTCATCGGGGATCGATGATAGTCACTGCGACAGAATTCGGTAATTAATGATAGTCAACATGATATGAGTAATGCTCTGTGAAAAGGGGCTTGATGCATCTGCGAAAAGTATCGACTAAGGTCAGCCTGCTTTTGTCCGCGCAGGCTGACCTGGGCCGAAACTTTTCGATATTGGTCAATTTTCTTTATGTCCAAGGACCAGTCTACCTCATGATTAATTCGGTTGTTAAAAAAGAGGCTTTTATTGGGCCATAATTAAGTGAAGGCTTGATTGCTATAACGCATCACGGACATGCATCAAACCCCCTTTTGTCAGAGCATGGTCCGTATCTTTTCTATCCTCAACTCTCGGCGTTGTCTTGACTTCGTTCATGAAGCCAGTGGCTTGGGAAGAGTTTTGCTTGTGGCATTAGTCATTGACACCACTAGGGTTGTGTGGACAGGTGTAGTAGCCGTCGTGACTGGCATACATGAAATACGGTTCAAAAGGACATAAACCCTTATCATGCTAAATAAGTTAAACGTTCAAGCCGATAGCAAAAGCCCGAATATTGCTACCTCAAACTCACTTTTTCAGAAAAAATGTCTCCTTATCAGACAGTGTAGATCCAAGATCAGGCCGCACGTTTTGTGCAGTCTGATCTTGACCTACGCTGTTTGCAAAAGGTAAGTGAGTCGCGCTTAGCGGCCTGAAGATTAAATATACGAGGAAAAAACGAAAAGCAAGCAGATGAATGAAATTCGAAATGTATGACCGTATGAGCGATTTTAGTCGAGTAAAAACGTCCGTACCGATACAGATAAGAAGATTCGACACCGACTTTGCCAGAATATTTTACAAATATCTGCACAGTCAGGCTAAGCAGTGTGATCATGGTGTACAACAATGGCAAAAGCAAGATTATGTTCACCCTTTACCAAACAGCCCCATATTGTAACGACTCCAAGAAAACAGACCTTTGAAAAGATTACTGGGAAGGAGAAAATGTTGGTTACTAGTATTTTCTCCTTGCCAACAATGTTTTCTATACTGCAAAAATACTTTCCATCATTTGTGCCACGTTTGATTTGTGGTCCGTCAGTGCTCTCAGCTTGGACAAAATCTTAAATGTTTTCGTCTAGTACAAAGTTAGGGACTAGACTTTTAATGGCGTGAAGTGATATTTCGAAGAACTTTAAGTTAGAGAAATGGCTGGGGTCGGATTAACCCATCACAACAATATCCTGCCGTTTATCAAGACCCTGAGGAAGAAGGCCGTGGTTTGAAAATATCATGAAAAAGGGGAGAAAATACATGTAGCTATCACTTTCTCCATTCCCAGAATATTTTCTAGCCTTTCAAAGACAACTTCAATCATTTGAATTACCTGTACATGTTAATTACTAATGCTTCTATTATGGACGTATCTAAACTTGTATCGACTGGTAGAAGTGAAAGAGTAAAACAGATTTATCATCAGTTCCTCCTCTTTGTCTTTAACCCTTAGGCTGCTAAGTGCGACTCACTGACCCATTGCGGATAGTGTAGATCAAGATCAGACTGCACAGAACGTTCAGTCTGATCTTGGATGTACACTGTTCGATAAGGAGATATTGTTCTAAAAAAATAAGTTTGAATTAACATTATTCGGGGTTTTACTATCGTCTTGAGAGTTTCATTTAACTTATTTAGGAGGATAAGGATTACCACCCCACCAACCCAACCCCATCCCGTTGTGTTTTGTTCAAGATCAACAGCATTTTACTTTTCTATTTACATTTTGAAACTAATTTACAGCTGACGGATAATTTACAGCTGACGATTTTGAAAAAATATCAATTATCTCACAAGCATTTGTTTCTCGACAAACCGTAGTTTGCCCTCTTCAGGTCTTCTATAATCAAAACGGCGCTTTGGCAGAAAGGGGTATACGAGGGTATACGATCTGTGATGCATTATACCAAGCAAGTCATCATAATTGGTGTGCAACACACAAAAAGGGGCCTTCGGACATATGCGTTAAAGTGTGACATCCAAAATCAGCCTGTGCAGTCTGTAATCCGAAACGACACTTCCCGTTTTTTGTGCGATTTTCTGTTTCACGAAAGTCTACTGTATGAAAAATTCTTATGTAGTCGTAAAGTGCCGTCTCGGATTAGCCTGCGCAATCCGAGACGACACTTTACGCAAATGTCCGAAGGTCTCATTTCGCATGTTGCGCCCCAATTATACTTGTGGGTCTGTAAGATTCTTCCTGTCTAACAACTGGCAGAGTCATTCGGTAGAATGTTCCTTTGACATGCAGTCAATTAGCAAAAAGTTTCGACCCATGTCATCCTTCGCGGACTGCGCATATACGGTTCGATATTTTTTGTAGATGCATTAAACCCGTTTTCCACAGACCATGACTCGTATGAGGTAATACATGTATATGAATTAAAGGGAACTACTTCTTCATTTTCTTCTTTCTTCGTCCCTTCTTCTTCGCGTCCTCCTTCTCCCAAATTTTCTTCTTCTTTTTCATATGTTTCTTCTCTGTTTGAGCCGTCTCCGTCAACAGCCAGGTTTTCTCACCTAAACTTCTGCCTTATAAAGGTTAGCAAACTTTAAAAATGGGCTCATTACACGACGTAATGGGGCTAAATTCAATCATGACATTAATTGAAACTGAAAATTGACATTGAAATATGTCAAAAACAAAGTTAGAATAAGGATAACGAGCATGGTTCAAGATTTAATACATGAATACGTGTGAACATTACTGGAAAATGTTTACCCTTACGAACAATTTCTCATTTGCTTCAATGAATAGAATCTTATTTTCCTGGCTCTGCCGAGTATACCGTATTTCTTTTTTGGTGATTAGAATCAGTTCCGTCAATTTCCATTCATTATCGCTAAATATTTAATCGCCATGTTTTCGCTCCTAAGATTCTGGCGTAGGGAATTTTCGAGTAAACGTTCTTGTTGGGCAATAAAGCTATCGATTCCATGATCGAATTTGCTAACTGCAATGTGGCGAATGCAATTTCTTCCGGACACTGTACATTATAGACAAAGGACGAGCGTACTGTGTGAGATATCGACGTAATTGTGGCGAAATTTTCATTGACAACAAGCTTTAAAATTTTACTAGATTCTCCTTTGTAGAGAGTACCCTGTTTACCTGCTCTATGTTCGCATAACGAAAGAAACGGATCCATTAGCATGACCGTTTACTTCGCGGCGTAATTAGACAATTTTCAATAATTTTTGGTTTTCATTCTTAGCTATTGACGTTAAATGTATTTTTTCTTAATATATTTTTCTTTTATTTGACAGACTCCCATACTTGCACGCAAAAGACCCTAAGTTCTAACGATTATGTTGGTGCAGTAAGCCTTTGTAGCAAAATTATCGGGTTAAATGTCCTTATGTAAGTCAGCGTTTAAAAATGATGTAGGAAAACGAGCAATGCTTGTGCGAAAAAAGCAGAAAAAAACAGCAATGGTTGGTTCAGGGATCGTATATTACATAATATACGATCCCTGGTTGGTTTTACCGTTATTGTAAACCAAAAGTATGGATCTACTAAGTTATCTGTGTTCCTTACGTAAGAAACCCTTTGCAAAAAAAAAAAAAAAAAATCAGACTATGCACCAAGCAGTGCAAATGACAGACCATTTACTTAGCACTGGTTACAGAAAAATAATTGTGCAGTTTACGACGATAACCTCCCTTGAGTTTTTACATCGAAATCGAAGCAGTCAAAAAATGGCATGGTGCGGAAATTGCAATGTGTTACGAAGGGGATCTTACCAGTAGGTTTCGCCAAAAGATTTATAATAGATGAAATGAAATAAAAGTTTTCTTTATAGGTGTGTACTTTACAGGAATGGGTCATCTATAAAACCGCCTTAACTCTACAAGGAGTTTTGTTCGCCAGTTTCACCCCACCCACTTCCACAATGTTTTGAAGTGCTGTAATTACCCACACAAACTGAGATTTGGGGGTATACTTGGGTCGTCCGAATCATAACCATGAAGTGTGAAAGCCATTTTCTTTTTAAGAGATAGATCACATTTACGACAAGTGCAATCCATGCATGCTCTTTCTTCAGGTTTGTTTTAGTTATCGCCCTTTATTGAGCCCTCGCTCCCACGCCCCCGACGCCTTTAGGTGATTGTCAGGAGCTAAATAGTTTAGAAGCTGTTGAATCGAGCACAAATACAGTTACATCTAGATCACATTGACAAAAAAAAAAAAACAATAATAATGTGCAAGATGAATGTAATATTATATTTATTTTGCTATTTGATGCTTAATTTTTACAGGGCATATTTCCAAAGAACAGATCTAATTGTTTTCTCCAAACTTCAAGTATCCCAGATATTTCACATTGATAATGATTTCAGTGACTGTGCGCAACATCTGTAACTCTGGCCTCAATATATTATGGGGTACCAGTATTGCACTTTGCTACTTCATACTTGTCTGAAGCATAACTTCCAAAATAGAGAAGCTATGACAGATCGTATTGAGGTCAATTGCTGTGCAAAGGATATGTAACTCATATCTTCAGTACTGTTGCAGTTATAGCCCTTTGTTATTGCACACTTCTTTTTTCGGCATAGCTGAATGGGCTGGCTTTTGACCTACTTCTTTGTACAAAAAAATCAAATGAGTAGATGGTTATAAATTTGTCTTGTGTAAAAAATGTGCACATGTTCAGTGGACATGACCCTGCTGGCCTATCTTGGTTGGTACAGCTAACAACAAGTGTAACAATACATCGACTCAGGTCGCTAGTACTGCATAAATGGTTATGTTGAAAATGGATATCACTGATATTTACCTCCAATGTCAATAGTTACAATAGTTTCACTGACGAGAGAGAAATAAAAATAAATAAGTTCTACAGTGTTCCCATTACTTTTTTACACTGGGGATATTGTGTACCCCTTGAAGTCCACAACTTTGAAAATCCGGGGTTCCATGAAGAAAATTGGGGGTGGGGTTTACAAACCATATTCTAAAAAGTAGAAAGTCAAATATGTAACTGTTGTTTTGCATTAGAATGACAAAACACAGATTTACTGCTGCTTGGCAAACCACATTCAGCCTCTCCTTACATAGCAGTGCACTGTGTGTTTTTTCTTGTCATGTCTCAACCAGGCAAAAAATGGAAACCACATATTTTGAAACTTCTTGACTTTTTTCTCTATTATTTGATGAACTTCTGATTTCTTTTGTCAGTGAATCGCCAGGCTCTGGTAGCTTAGTCGGTATCATACAGGACTTGAGAACAGGAGGTAACTGGTTCATTCCCCGGCTTAACCAATTTTTTTCTGAGGGATTGATGATAGTCATTGCAACAGGATTCATTCCTCTCCACTGCTGACCATTGTTTCGACAATGGTTATTTGGGAAAGCAGCCAGTGTTTGGAAAGAATAGTGTGCGGACTATTGGTAAAAAGAAACTCCAGGAAAGCATGGATAGGTGCACTGGCCGCCACAATTAAACTGAAATAATGTTGAACACCATACAATCAACCATACAGTCATTGTCAATGAATCGACAAATATCAATTGACCTGGTATGTCAGTTCATTTCAATTTGAGCTGTAGAGTTTTTGCGAATTTCCACAACCCTGGTAACCTTTTCTTTTTTTAATCAGCCATTTCTTTATGCAGACATCCCAATGTCATGGGGAAATACTGAGATGTATGACATACTGTGACCAGTTAGAAAACTGATAATTCCATAAAGCTACAACAGCCATCGTCAAGGTCACATACCCTCTGTTGGCTCATAATCCATTTAGAGAAAGGATAAAATACATGAACATACTAAATGATATGAGCCATGCTCTGTGAAAAGGGGACTTAATGCATTTGTGAAAAGTATCGAATATGTCAGCCTGCGCAGGCTGCCATGGGCCGAAACTTTTCGCTTTCTCTAAATTTTCTGCATCTCAAGGTATAATTCTATCTCATAATTCAGTCAGTTGTGTGACAAAATGGATTTTATGGATCCATGATCATGATTGTGATGTCTTGCTTGTTATGATGCATTACGGAAATGCACTAACCCTTTCCCAAACGACAAATTTTGGACTGGTCCAAATTTAAAGAGTTTGCAGACGACAATTCTAAATTTGATGAAAATGGCAGAAAGGTCTCAAAATGGGTAGAAAACATTGTGGTAAAAGGAGAAATTGCTCGTTATGAGCAATGTCTCCTTTTCCCACGGTGTTTTCAAAAGACTTGTACTGCAGACACATGAAAACCAGGGCTTGTTTGGGAAAGGACTAAACTCCCTTTTGCTAGAGCATGGCTCATATACATGTATTTACTGTTTGTTTTCAGAACAGTACTTCTGTACTTTTGCCAACTACAAAGTTGAATCCTGGGCAAGATCATGGCTCAGTTGACTGTTCAAAGGTGGTAGCTTATTGGAATGACTGATAAACAACAGATTGTGTTCAGGTATGGATCTTATATTTCTTCGGTTTTAAATGATTTTTGATTGAAATCTATTTCAGGCGACAAAGTGCTAGACACATCCAGGTTGAAGGCATCAATAAAGTAACCCTTTAAATGCACAATGCCGCCTTTTGACGACCCTGGGAATGCTGGTAACCAGCATTTTCTCCTTTTCCAACAATGTTTTCTACCCTATCAGAGAAATATTTCACCATTTCAGCACATTGAAATTGTCATCTGCAAATGCTTTCAGTTTGGACAAGGGTAAAATTTTGTCGTCTGGTAAAGAGTTAGGGTATATGAAATAAAAGGATTTGTATTTAGAAAAAGCAGAGGGAGTAAAGAAGAGAAAATGCTAGGTATCAGCACTTTTCTTATTTTTTCCCTTTTGTTTGAAAAGCCTTCTTCAGGTTTGTGAAAACATGGGGATTGGTAATGTATTTAGGGTTTTAACCATTTTGTTTGTACTTTTAAGTACAAAGATTACAGAAAAGGACAAGAGCTTAACTCAACATCAAATGACAAAAGTTTAGACTGGTCCAATTTCAAAGTACATATATTAATTTGCAGACAACAATTTAAATGTGATTCAAGTAATGGGATTGCGGGAAAAGGAGAAAATGCTGGTTACCAGCATTTTCCTCTTTTCCCACAATGTTTTCTAAAGGCTTCTTTTTCAGGGTCATTAAAACATGGGATTGTGTGCACAACTAATTTAAATTAGGTTTCAAAAGAGAGCATATCTGTAGATTTTTCTTCTTCCCTCTCACAGGAGCACTGGTGGAAAGAACAGAACTGTAGAAATTTGAATGTTTTCTAACTGGCATTGGCTTTAACAATGTTGAATGCAGGTCAGGAATGAGTGTCTCAAGACTGAAAGATGCTGTAGAAAGAAAGCCAGGCCAACAGATCTTAATCAGGTATCAGTTTTTATGTTCAAATATATTTTCAAATTCACTCAAGGAGGGCCTTTTCATTTGTCTTCAGAAAGTGTTAATGTATATGCTTGTAACTATCTTGTTTATTCCAATTGTTACTTTTTCGAAATTGAAGGGAAAAAAAAAACACAATTCAGTGTTTCAAGGACTCTGAGAAGGTTTTTAGCTCCACTGGCCAAAGGCCAGGGAGCTTATGTCATGGTCCATTGTGCGTTAACTTTTATTTCAAACATCTTCTTCTCAGAAACTACCCATCTAATTTTGACCAAACTTCACAGAAATGATCCTGCTATGATCCTCTTCAGAATTTGTGGAAAGAATTTGAATTCCATAAAAACTCTGGTTGTCATGGCAACAAAACTGAAAAATATTTGAAATCTTTGAAATTAGGGAAAACTTTAAAAAAAATCCTCTGGTTCTAAACCATATGGTGTAGGGCTACCAAAGATTCCATGTGGCTTTATCTGATGGCCCTCAACTAAGAGTCTTCAAATTATAGCCCAGGGGCCAAAAGTGGTCCCAGCCTGGGGTCACAAGTTTTACATTGGCTAATAGAGAGAAAACTTAAAAAATCTTCCGGTTCAAAACCATGTGGCCTAGGGCTAGCAAAATTGGCATGTAGCTTCATCTGGTGGACCTCTTTCAAGATTCTTCAAATAATAGCCCTGGGGCCAAAATTGGCCATGACCTTAGGGTCACAAGTTTTACATGGGCTAATGTAGGGAAAACTTTAGAAATCTTCTGATTTTAAACCATATGAACTGCAGCTACCAAAATTGGCACGTAGCTTCATCTGATAGACCTCTACTAAGAATCTTCAAATAATAGCCCTGGGGCCAAAATTGGCCCCGCCCTGGGGGTCACAAGTTTTACAAGGGCTTTATAGTGAAAACATTAAAAAGCTTCTTGTTCCTAACTCTAAGGCCTAGGGCTACCAAATTTTGTATATACATGTAGCTTCATCTTGTGGATCTCTTCTGAATTTGTTCAAAATTTAGCCGTTGACTGGAAATAAACCCCCCTTTCATGTTTTATTTAGGAAACTTTGAAAATCTTCTTGTTTACAACCATATGGCGTAGACCTATATTATTTGGTATGTGGCTGTATCTTGTTGACGTCTACCAGGATTCAAGTAATAGCTCATAATTATTGCTTGAAATCATAATTTTAGGTAAAAAATGGACTTGCCCTGGGATCACAATTTTCCCATGGACTTTTATAGAGAAAACTTTATCAGGCTCCTTGTTCGAAACCTTTTGTCCTACAATTGTAATGTTTGGTATGTGTGGCTTATATGTATTAGCCAGAGGAGCAATACAGGGCCATAATGGCCCTCTTGTTGAAAACATTGTGGGAAAAGGAGAAAATGCTAGGAACCAGCATTTTCTCTGTTTCATAAAATGTTCTGTACCCTTTCATTACCATTGGAGCCATATCTGAATTGTCATCTACAACTGCTTTCAATTTGGACATGTCCAAAATTTTGTTGTTTGGTAAAATATAAATATTTTACCTGACAGTCCTGTGTTTTGATAGCCATGAGAAAGAAGGCTTCTGAAAACATCATGGACCATAGGGAAAATTATGGAAACCAGCAATTTTTTTTTTTTTTAATTGCTTCCAACCCATTCAAAGACAAATCCTATAAGTAAAGCAACATTTGTTGTCTTCAAATGGTTTCAATCTCAACATGAGGTAAGTTTTGTCATCTTCTAAAGAGTTTAACTTAACCTTTAAAGCGCCTTTCATGACTGTAGTTGCCTTTGTGGCCAGTGTAGATCAAGATCAGGCTGCACAAAGTGTGCAGCCTGATCTTTGATCTACACTCTCCACTTTTTCTGAAACACTGTAGACTAAAGCAACCATGAAATTGCAAGTATTTGGGTCGTATTTCTAGGATGAAAATGTCTGATAGGTTTATTCGGCACTCTAAGGGTTAACACTTCCTTAAGATGACTCTTTGCTTCTTTCAGCAAAAAAAAAATAATCCTTGTGGCAAGAAGAGAAATTTCACATATTGAGTAATTTTTCCCTTTTGTCACGGGGTTTAACACATTACCACATAATTCATAGTTTTTACAACCATGCAGAAAAATGCTTTTGAAAACATAGTGAGAAAAGGGGAAAGTGTTGGTAAACAGCATTTTCTCCTTTTCCCACCATGTTTTCTATCCTATCAAAGACAAATCTCATGATTTGAACAACATTTAATTTGTTGCCTGCAAATGCTTTCAATTAGAACTAGTCTCAAATTCTTTCATCTGGTGAAGGGTTAACTTTACTCTTTACCGAATGACAAAATTTTAGATTTATCCAAAATGAAAGCAGGAGACAAAATATATGTGACTCAGAAATTGAAATTCATTTTGGGAAGGGTAGAAAACATTGTGGGAAAAGGAGAAAATGCTGGTAACCAGCAATTTTCTCCTTTTCTCACATTGTTTTCAAAAGCATTCTTTCCAAGGGTCGTCGAAAGTCGGACTGTGTGGTATAGGGATAAACTCCGGATCAAATGGAGCATCCACGTTGTACATTCTTGTTGGATCTGCACTGTCCGATAAGGAGATATCTTTTCCCATAAAATACATTTGAAATAGCAAAATTTGGGTTTTTACTATCGGCTTGAAAGTTTCATTTCATTTATTGAGCAGGATAAGAGTTAAAAATGATCTTTTAACCCATTACTCCACAAATCTGAGTTTTAATGACCTTTTAAGAGAAGGCCTTTGAAAACATTGTGGGAAAAGGAGAAAATGCTGGTATTCAGCATTTTCTCCATTTCCCACAATGTTTTCTGCCCTATCATCATTTGAGCTACAATTGTCTTCTGCAAATCCTTTCAATTTGGACCAGTCTCAAATTTTGTGGTTTGGTAAAGAGTTAAAGGTCTGCCTTAGAAGATTGATTTCCCACAGAATATGTGGATAAATTTGTTAGCTACTGATTTTCATATAAGGTCTTGATTTCCATATTTTTCCTCTTTTTTTTTCTATAGAGATCTAGCAGCAGACAACAGTGCATGGAATCCTTTGACAGTATATGATGGACAACTTGGAGAAAGAATGAGGTAATTTATGGAGTAATCTTGTTTTCTTAATTATCCTTTGATTATGGTGCCAGATTGAGTTCTTCAGTGGTTATTGTATCTGACTCATGACATGGTGGTTGCGAGTTCGATACCTGGATGAAGCAAACTTTCTTTCCAGTGATTTTTTGTCTGTCACTTCTGATGCATCTGAGAAAATTAGTCAGTGGCTTTGGAAAGAAAGTTGTATCAGTACTGGTGTGAGAAAGCCAGCAAACACATGGGTGCGTCACTGACTGCCATGATATGACCTGAGCTGTTAAAATGGCGTTAAACTCCAGTACAAACCAAACCAATTTGATTATGGCATCACTACCTCTAGCATTTGGGTCTGTGAATCAAACAAGTTCTGCAACAAACATGAGTTTTATACCTGCCAATATTGAGAGGAATTGCTGTCAAAAAATAAGATGTAGCTCAAATGTTGGGATTTGTATTTTAACCCTTTCCCAAATGGCAAATTTTGGACTGGTCCAAATTGAAAGAGTTTGCAGACGACAATTTTAAATTTGGTGAAAATGGCAAAAAGTTATCAAAAAGGGTAGAAAACACTAAAGGAAAAGGAGAAATTGCTCGTTACGAGCAATTTCTCCTTTTCCCACAGTGTTTTCAAAAGACTTGTACTGCAGACACGTGAAAACCAGGGCTTGTTTGGGAAAGGGTTAACTCTTTAACAAAATTTTACTGAGAAAACTGAAATTTGCCTTTGGAAGTGTAGAAAACATTGTGGGAATAGGAGAAAATGCTGGTTACCAGCATTTACTTCTTTTTCTGCAATGTTTTCTAAAGCCTTTTTCCTCAAGGTTGTTAAAACTCTGGATTGTGTGGTAAAGGGTTAAGGGTAGGAAATAATTTTGAAAAAGGAGAAAATGGCGTTTAACTACAATTTTATGCTGGGCTGTTTTCGAAGGAAACCAAAAATATTATCATGGCTTTGTTGTCCTCTACATCTGATCTTAATCTGCACTGTGCACCAAAGTACATTGAGCAGCTTAAGAATTAAAATTGATGACCAGTTTTAGATTCTCATTGCCTTTTCAAAAAAAGGACAGGTTTGAAGCCAGCAATAACAAAGATATGAGCCGTGCTCTGGAAAAAGGGGGCTTAATGCATCTCCGTGATGTAGAATGGTCCTTTACCTTGCAAAAAATTGACCAATAGCAAAAAGTTTAGGCCCAGGTCAGCCTGTGTGGATTTACGCAGATGCAGTAAGCCCCCTTTTCACAGAGCATGGCTTATATTTTTTTCTTCTTTTGTCAGAAAAATGATGACAACTTGGAATTCACAGATTGTTCAGAGACCCAATTTTATTAACTTTAGGGAGAAAGAACCATGCAGTGTAAAGTTACCAAGTTCAACTGCCAGTTTGGACTGATCCTTTGTCCGAGGCAGCACACAGGGTGTTTACCTGACCATGACATTGACTTTGCCAATAAAGAACAATGCAGTGTAAAGTGTGTTAGTTAAAGTGCAAGTTTTTCATGCTCTGATTTGGATCTAGACTACCCACAAAAAAAACAGCAGATGTTATGAAAGGGGCGTAAACTCTCTACCAAATGACAAAGTTTTAGACTTGCCCAAATTGAAAGCAACTGCAGCCAACATAATAAATGATTTAAAAATTGAAATTAGTTTTGAGAAGGATAGAAAACATTGTGGGACATGGAGAAAATTCTGGTTACCAGCATTTTCTCCTTTTCCCACCATGTTCTCAAAAGGCTTTCTCTTCAAGGTATTTCAAAATTGTGATTCTGTGGTAAAGGGTTAATGGTTTTGTCAAAGAAAAAGATTAACTCGGGGCATGCTCAGGGCATAATGTACCTGTAGATCAGGATCATATATACATAACATGTCATCTGATTTGGATCCACACTTAAATTTTTACCTCACAATCCCCAGTTTAAATGACCTTGAGAAAGAAAGGTTTTGCAAAACATTGTGGGGGAAAAGAAGAAAATGCAGGTAACCAGCATTTTTTCCCTTTTCCCCAAAATGTTTTCTACTCTTTTTGATAAATTCCCATCCTTTGTACTGCATGAAATTGGATTTCTGCCCATGATTTAAATTTGGATGAATCTAAAATTTTGTTGTGCGGTAAGGGCAAAAAACAGTCTGGCTGAAAGCACAGGCAATCAACATTGTAATATGTGGAGTTTTGGGGGGATTAACTCTTTACCAGGTGACAAAATGTTAGACTTGTCCATATTGAAAGCATTTTCAGATGGCTACTTAAATATGGATCCAGAGATAGGATATGGCTGTGAAAGGATAGAAAATTTTTTGGGAAAAGGAGAAAATGCTGGCTACTAGCATTTTCTCCTTTTTCTACCGTGTTTTCAAAGCCTTATCCACTGGGATCAGTAAGCCAGGTAAAGGGCTTTTTCAGTACTCGTGCACCAAATTTACAGCAGACAATTTAAAACATTTTGGAAAACTTTTGGTCATCATCTTGAATTGAGGTTTCATACACAAGGACAGATGAAAATACTGCAGCATAAGGAGAAATCGGAACATTTCTTCTTTTACCTCATTGTTTTCAAAATGGGTCTGCTGCTAGATGAAAACAGGTGTCCAGTCTGTTGTAGGTAAAGTGTTCACCCTTTCACTGTTAAATACAATTGAGCCATGCTTTGTGAAAAGGAGGCTTTATGCATCTGCGAAAAGTAATGACCCAGGTCAGCCTGTGCAGTCCGCACAGGCTGACCTGGGCCAAAACTTTTCACTATTGGTCAGTTTTCTGTATGTCAAAGGACCAGTCTACCCCCATGGTTCAGTCGGTTGTTGGATAATATAGACTTTATGGATCTATGATCATGTGATGACTTGCCTGATAACATGCATCATGGAGATGAATTAAGCCCCTTTTTGCCAGAGCATGGCTCAGTTGTTCTAAATTAACCTTTTACCACACAATCCAAGGTTTTAAACCCCCTCCCCAGAGAAAGAGGGCGTTTGAAAACATTGTCGGAAAAGGAGAAAATGCTGGTAACCAGCATTTTCTCCTTTTTCCACAATGTTTTCTACTCGTTCAGAGACAAGTTCTATCCTCTGAGTCACATTTGTCAGCAGCAAATGCAACAAATGCTTTCATTTTGGATTAGTCCAAAATTTTGTCATTTGGTGAAGAGTTAGAAAAAAAATCCAAAAGAGCCTTATTGGACATCTAAAAGTGTCTCAAAGAAAGAACATTGGGAGGAAAGGAAAGTTTCTATTTGAAATGACATGGAAAACATTGTGAGTCAAGCAGCAGATGCATGTGATAAGAACCTCTGCCTCTCCCCACAATGTTTTTAACCTTCAAACATTGTTTTTCCTAGGGGATAGAAAAATTTATACATAGTTGTTGGTTTTTAGTCACAATTGTAAACTTGTAAAGGGAATGAAAACTTTTAGAATTTTTGTTGTACAATTTTTTTTGTTTGTTTTGTCTTCATGTTTATGGCTGAAAATTCTTGTTAGGGAGGTGACGGAACACTTAACATTTTCAGCTCCACTGGTCAGACGCCAGCAGGCTTATGTCATGGCCTGGTGTCCGTCGTGCGTCCGTCCGTCCTTTTATTTCAAACATCTTCTTCTCTGAAACTACCCATCCAATTTTCATGAAACTTCACAGAAATGATCCTGCCATGGTCCTCTTCAGAACTTCTTGAAAGAATTTGTTTCTTTCAAAAACTCTGGTTGCCATGGCAACAAAACTGAAAGATATTGGAAATCTTTAAAAATCTTCTTGTCTGAAACCATAAGGCATAGGGCTACCAAATTTGGCATGTAGCTTTATGTAGTAGACCTCTATCATGTTTCTTCAAATTATAGCCCTGGGGTCAAAATTGGCTCTGCCGCAGGGGTCACAAGTTTTACATAGGCTTATATAGAGAAAACTTTTAAAATCTTCCTGTACCTAGCCATAAGGCCTAGAGCTACCAAATTTTGCATGTAGCTATATCTAGTGGGCCTCTACCAAGCAGGCCAAAATTTTAGCCCTGTGGTCAAAATTGGCCCCGCCGCAAGGGTCACAAGTTTTACATGGGCTTACATAGTGACAACTTAAGAAATCTTCCAGTACCTAGCCATAAGGCCTAGAGCTACCAAATTTTGCATTTAGCTTGATCTAGTGGGGATCTAACAAAAAGTGCCCAAATTACAGTCCTGGGGTCAATTTGGCCTCATGCTGGGGGGGTGGGGTTTCACAAGATTTACATGTTTACATGGGCTTATATAGGGAAAACTTTTAAATCTTGGTGTACATAGCCATAAGGCTTGGCTACCAAATTTAATTATAGCATTGTCTAGTGGACAACTACAAAGAGGGCCCAAGTTACAGCCCTAGGATCAAGTTTGGCCATGCACCAGGGGTCACAAGTTTTACATGGGTTTATGGAGTGAAAACTTCAGAAACCGTCTTGTTTCTAGCCATAAGGCCAAGAACTCCCAAATTTGGCATGTTATTGTTCTAATACACATATTCCCCATTTAGTCCGACTGTAGCCCTGGGGTCAAAGTTTTATAAGGGCTTATATAGTGACGACTTCTCGACAATCTTCTTGTTTCTAACCATAAAGCATCGTACTAACAAATTTGGCATGTTTTGAGCCTTGGGATCAAAATTTGTCTCACTCCAGGGTTCACAAATTTTAGATAGGCTTACATAGTGAAAACTTAAGATATCTTTTTTTATCCTTACTGTAAGGCCTAGGGCTATAAAAATTTGGCATGCTGATTCATATTGTAGACTTCTACCAAGACTGTTCCATCTTTTTCATTGAAACCACTCTTCCAATTTTGACCAAACTTTACAGATATCATCTTGCCATGATGTTCTTGAGAATTTCTTCAAAGAATTAAGTTCTGTTAAAAGCTATGGTTGCTATGGCTACAAAACTGAAAAGTATTGAAAAACCTTTAAAAATTTTTTCCAAAAGCTTGTATGTACTAATGTCATTGTAGCTCATGAAAAAGATACTGCTTTTTAGCTCCACAGGCCTAAGGCCATTAGGTTTATTGTCTGTGAAACTGCTTCACCCAATAAGTCACAAGCTTTACATAGGCTAATATAGTGAGAACTTAAAAGGTCTTCTTGTTCCTTACCTTGAGTTACAGCTGTAATATTGTATGAGTGTAATCTAAATAACCTCTTCCAAAGTTTTTCAAGTTATGTCAAAATTAGTTCTATCTAATGGATCATAAATATGTGCTTATAGCATGAAAATTCAAAAAACCTTTTCGCAGACCTAATCGCAAAAAGGGCTACCAAATCTGGATCACTTTTGATTTTTGTTTTTGAGATTAGCCCTGCATCAGGGGTGTTATGTTTTACAGAGGCTTCATATGGACGAAACTTGAAAATCACCTTATTTATAACCATACAGCATAGACTTGTATTATTTTGGTATGTGGCTTTATCTTGTGGACCTTTACCAGGGTTCAAGTAATTATAGCTCTGCGAGTCTCAACTTTCACATGGGCTTTTACAGAGAAAACTTTGTAAGTCTTCATTTTGAAACCATTTGGCTCAGAATTGAAATGTTTAGTATTTATTGTTTATATTTATAAGCCAGTGGAGCGATACAGGGCCATCATGGCCCTCTAGTTTTATTAAGCCTTTACCACACAATCCCAACTTTTAACAACCCTGAGAAAGAAAGCTTTTGAAAACATTGTAGGAAAAGGAGAAAATGCTGGTAAC
The DNA here is from genome assembly GCA_945859785.2 of Tridacna gigas. NCBI lineage: Eukaryota > Metazoa > Mollusca > Bivalvia > Cardiida > Cardiidae > Tridacna > Tridacna gigas. The sequence continues at coordinate 26,961,468 of OX244036.2, read as the reverse complement.
CAGCATTTTCTCATTTTCCCACAATGTTTTCTACCCCTCCCAACCCAAATTTCAATTGTCTGCAAATGCCTTCAATTTGGACAAGTCTAAAATGGTGTTGTTTGGTAAAGAGTTAAGGAGAAGAGAGAAAAGTTATGCTAAAAATGAAACAACTTTTAATAATCTTAAAAATGTCCAGATTTTCATTTATTTTCCCTTCTAATTACTTAACCATGAACATAAAAAGGGAGTACAATGTTTTGGTCTTGACTTTTTTTTCAAGAATCAAAGTCCAGCATTGTTAAACTCTACCAAATGACCAAGTTTAAGACTCTTCCATATTTCCATAGTGACTGACTTTACAGAGGAAAATTAACCCATAAGCTGCCAAGCGTGACTCACTGACCTTTTGTTGACCATGTAGATTAAGATCAGACTGGACAGAACATGCTGTCTGATCTTTGGTCTACACTGTCCAGTAGGGTGTTTTCTTTCTGGTGAAATCAACTTTGAAACCATAATATTTGCTTTTTTTTTACCTATTGCTTGGAAATTTTCGTTTTCATTTATATAGCTGTTTAAGGGTTAAACATAGGTCATTTGATGAACTGGATAACAGTCATTTTCTAAAGCTAGCCATCTTCCTCAGGATGGTAAAAACAATGGTTAGGCTAGGAAAGGTTAAGTGAAGAAATTTGAAAGTACATGTAATTCCATTTTATGTTACTCATTAGAAATATTTAGTTTTCATTCCCTAGTGTTGACTATTAGTGGTAGAGTTGTTGTTATTATGAATCCTGTCATTTTTTAACCTTTTAGCTATATCTTTGGTTCTATATTTGGTCTGCAAAAGAGACTGATTTGTATTAATATATTGACCCAGTGATGTACAAATATTATCTTTCATGCATGGGAGGATAAAGCTTTTGAAAATGTTTGGGAAAAGCATAAGTTGCTTGTAACATCATCAAATTGTTTCTTTTCCCACAATATTTTCTTCATGTTGTAGAAACTACTTTTCTTTCCTCAGGTATTTTTCCTGTCTGTAATTTGTTACAGTTTATGGAAGGTCTAAATATCGCCTATACAGTCAAGGCTTAACCGTTTACTAAACAACAAAATTTAAACCTTGTCTTTATTGAAAGTATTTGCAGACAACAAAATAGGTGAGGCTCTAAGAAATTAAAGTTTTTTTTTGGAAGAGTAGAAAACATTGTGGGAAAAGGATAAAATGTTAGTCACCAGCATTTTCTCCTCTTTCCACAATTTTTTTAAATGCTGTCTCCCTCAGTGTCTTTAAAAGTTGGAATTGTGTGGTAAAGGGTTAACTAGGGTTTTCATCAACTTCATCATGAAAATTTTTGTCTGTTGAAAATATTGTAACAGATAGAATCATTTCTTGACTGAGCAATCTTGTCATCTGTCACAGTGTTTTCTTGATTGTCTCTGTAAAAAGATATTGACACTTAGACCATTTTATTTCTTACAAACTTGAGACAATATCAATAATTAACTTCTTAAGAAGTTAACTCTGGCAACCCTACCACAACTTGCGATGCACTTTCAGAGTACATTAAGACCAGACAGCACAAATCATGCAGTCTGATCTTAGTTCCACAATTTTGCTGATGTCTGTAAACCATACTGTTTCTAATTTACATCTGTGCTGGTATTTTAATGTTAAAAGGAGATTAAGACACTCTGGTTGTTTGGAAATATGTGAGTTTGCTTTTAAAAAAATATATGAATTATATTTCATTTGAAAATAGTATATCAGTGCTATAATTAGAATTGAGAGACTATAGACAATGGAATAATCAGTTATATTTTGAAAGTATGAAGATTATGAAAATGAACTTAATTAAAAAAACAGGACATACAGAAATACCTAAGTATGAGAAAAGCTTGTTTTAACCCAGATATATTTCTGTTGGTAGTTTCAAAACTTTCCATGTATAGTCCATGTTAGTTTTAATCTCCTCATTTGATATCAGAATCTTAACCCTTTACCGCACAATACGGCCTTTTAACGACCCTGGCAAAAGCCCTTTGGAAACATTGTGGGAAAAGGAGACGATGCTGGTAACCAGCATTTTCTCCTTTTCTCACAATGTTTTCTACCCTATCCAACAGAAATTGCACCATTTGAGCCACATTGAAATTGTCGTTTGCAAATGCTTTCAATTTGGAAAAGGCTAAAATTTTGCCATCTGGTAATAGGGATAGGGTGTTTATTGGAGACAGTATGGTTAATAAAATAACTTTCATATTTATATATGATGGTCTATGGAAATCTTTACTAAAACAACCTTGAGGAAATAAGGTTTTGAAAATATTGAAGGGAGGTGAAAATTCTGGTAACCAGCTTTTTCGCCTTTCCCGCAATGTTTTCTACCCTTTGAATGACAAACCCCTTTGTTTGACCCACATTTCCTGTGTCGTCTGCAAATCTTTTCATTAAGTGTAAGTTGAAAAATCGGTTGTCCCATAAAGAGTTAAAATTTGAAAGATTTAATTGTTGAACTGTGTAACCCTTTACCAAGTGATCCCAAGTTTTAACAACCTTGCAGAAGAAGGCTCTTGGAAACAGTGTGGGAAATGGAGAAAATGTTGTGCTGGTGACCTTTACTTTCTCCTTTTTCTGCAATGTTTTCTGTCATCACAAAGACAAATGCTATCAATTGAACCACTTTTATTTTGTATTCTGCAAATTGTTTGAAATTTGACAGGTCTAAAATGTTGTGGATTTGGAAGGGTTAAAAATCAATTCTTCAAAAAGAGCTTTGATGAATCGGGGTTTGTATTCACCAGCCATTCCTAAAAACAGTCTTAGTCCCACTCTTCAAGATTTTTTAAATTTTTAAAGTAACACAACTTCTGATTGACTAAACCAATCAGATGTTTTGTTACTTCCAAATTTAGAAAACTCTGAAGAATAAGACAAAAAAAACGTTCTCAAGAATGGTTGATGAATATGGACCCAAGTTTGTATGTATCTTTGAATATAAAAGTTTCTGTAAAAGCTTCATTCCAACACAATATCAACATTAACATGATACTGAAATTGTTTCTAATTCTGAATTCTGAGGCTGGCTGTATTGATTGGCCAAGATGGTTTGTTCTGACCAATCACTTACTGTTAGAATTGAGAATGCTTGTGTAATACAGACCTTGGTTGCTATAAATTTCTAGGAAAGATCACTTCATTCCAAAGATTTATTTGACTGTCTGTATTCTTTTAAAGATTTAAACCATTTATGCTCATATTTATGGAAATTAGAGAAAATTGTTTTAACCCTTTACCAAAGACACCTGACTTTAAGGAGAAAAGCTTTTGAAAACATTGTGGGCAAAGAAAAAATGCTGGTAATCAGCATTTTCTACCCAATGAGAAAAAAAATTCCAACATTTTAGAAACATTTAATTTTTTGCCTGCAAATGCTTTCAATTTAGACAGGTCTAAAATATTGTCGTGTGGTAAAGACTTAAAAAAAGTTTTCTGTTGTACTGCTAGTGTACTATTAAATTTAACATTTTGTACACACAATTGGAATGAAACTACAAGAGGGCCATGATGGCCCTGTATCGCTCCACTGGCTTATAAATATAAACCATAAATACTAGACATTTCAATTCTGAGCCAAATGGTTTCAAAATGAAGACTTACAGTTTTCTCTGTAAAAGCCCATGTAAAAGTTGAGACCTGCAAGGCAAAGCCATTTTTGATCCCAGAGCTATAATTACTTGAACCCTGGTAGAGGTCCACAAGATAAAGCCACATGCCAAAATAATACAAGTCTATGCTGTATGGTTATAAATAAGGTGATTTTCAAGTTTTGTCCATATGAAGCCTCTGTAAAACATAAGACCCCTGATGCAAGGCTAATTTCAAAAAAAAAAATCAAAACAGGAAGATTTCTTAAGTTGTCACTATGTAAGCCCATGTAAAACTTGTGACCCCTGCGGCGGGGCCAATTTTGACCCCAGGGCTAAAAGTTTGGCCCACTTGGTAGAGGCCCACTAGATATAGCAACATGCAAAATTTGGTAGCTCTAGGCCTTATGGCTAGGTACAGGAAGATTTTTAAATTTTTCTCTATATAAGCCTATGTAAAACTTGTGACCCCTGCAGCAGAGCCAATTTTGACCCCAGGGCTATAATTTGAAGAAACTTGATAGAGGTCTACTACATAAAGCTACATGCCAAATTTGGTAGCCCTATGCCTTATGGTTTCAGACAAGAAGATTTTTAAAGATTTCCAATATTTTTCAGTTTTGTTGCCATGGCAACCAGAGTTTTTGAAAGAATCAAATTCTTTCAAGAAATTCTGAAGAGGACCATGGCAGGATCATTTCTGTGAAGTTTCATGAAAATTGGATGGGTAGTTTCAGAGGAGAAGATGTTTGAAATAAAAGTTAACGCACGGACGGACGGACGGACGCACAACGGACACCGGGCCAAGACATAAGCCCGCTGGCCTTCGGCCAGTGGAGCTAAAAAACTGTCAAAATGTAAATGCCCCTTGCATTGGGAAATTAATTTAGACTGAGTATGAAAAAAACTTGAATAATGTTAATCATTTGGTCACTTACAGAAACTGATGGAATTACTACATTTGATAGCTTTAGATATGAAAACCAATGGCATTGAAACAAGATAAAAATTGAAAGGGGAGGGGCTTTGGTCAAAAAATGTTTCGATTTATTAAGAGCATAACATAAATGGTTTAGAATGCTTTTTTTTTTTCACTTGTCCATAAATTTGTTGTAAATATAACAGGTAGCAAAAAGTAAATTTGTTGTAAATATAAAAGATAGCAAAAAGTATCATTTTGTTGAAAAAAAAAAGAAATATTTTATTTTAACCGTTTCATCAAACAATCCCAAATACCAATAACTCTTAAGACAGCTTTCTGAAAATATAGTAGGAAAAGGAGAAAATGCTAATAACCAGCATTTTTATCTTTAACTATTTATCACACAATCCAGACTTGCAATGACCTTCAGAAAGACGACTTTTGAAAACATTATGGGAATAGCAGAAAATCTGGTAACCAGCATTTTCTCCAATTCCCACAATGTTTTCTACTGAAGTAACTTCTACAATTTGAGCCACATTTGATTTGTTGTCTGTGAATGCTTTGGGTTTTGATTAGTCTGAAATTGTGATAAAGATGTCATCACAATGTTTTCTACCTTTTCAACTCCAGATGTCATTATTTGGTATAATTTTGTGGTTTCAAATGATGCCAATTCGGACAAGTCTAAAATTATGCTGTCTGGTAAAGAGTTGAAGACTATGAAATATTTCAATCATAAGAATCGCTCTGACTGTAGAATTGTGCTCAGGCCAAATCCCTTAACTCGTTACCAAACAACAAAATTTTAGACTAGGCCAAAATAAAAGCATCTGCAGACAACAAAATAAATGTGTCTGAAAAATTGACATTTGTTGTTGGAAGGGTAGAAAACATTGTGGGAAAAGGAGAAAATGCTGGTTACCAGCATTTTCTCCTTTTCCAACAATGTTTTCAAAAGGCTTCTTTCTCAGGGTCATTAAAAATCAGGATTGTGTGGCAAAGGGTTAAAATATGCTGGTATTTTTAACACACAGATGAGTTGTTTCAATCATTGACATTTAAAAGCTTACCAGAACAAGATTTTGAAACTTGAATTCTTTGTCAGACTAATGAAGCAATTTTATTCTAAATTTAACAAGGAAAACATACGTAGTAGCAAATAGACTATTATTTCCTTGTCATTCCTTTCTGTTTGGCCAAAATTAGTTGACATTATATTTAACCCTTTACCAAACAATTCTGTGAGATTCACATTGTAGGAAAAGGAGACAATGCTTGTGACCAGCATTTTCTCTTTCTTCCACTACATCTTCTACCCTATTAGAGAACCTTAGCTCCTTTGTATCAAGTTTGAAATTGTCATCTGCAGATGTGTTCAATTTGAACGAGTATTAAACTAGTTGTTTTGAAAAGGATTAAAGTTTCAACTTAGGATTTCTTATCTAGTTTCATTTTGCTACATACTTTTTGCTATCTCTAGTACATGTTAGTCAAGCTCTGTGAAAAAGGAGTTTAATGTTTAATGCATCTGCAAAATGTATCGGCCCATGTCAGCCTGTGCATTTCAGCACTTTTTCGCTATTGGTCAATTTTCTTCATTTCCAAGAATCATTGTGCCTCATGATTCAGTTACTTGTTAGAAAAAACGGATTTTATGGATCTATAATTCTGTGATGAACTGCTTTGTATGATGCTTCACAGTGATATATATTAAACCCCCTTTTGTCAGAGCATGGCTCATATGTAATTGTAACTCTACTATATGTAAATGTATCTGTAGCTTGTATGTTGCTCTATGTTGGTCAAAATCACTTTGTAATTATAAAATGTAGAAGGAGGAAAAAGTGTCGTGCAACCACAAATACCAGTGTCAAGGGAGACAACCTCAGTTCAGACGAGGTTTTCAGTGATTTATTCCCCTTGAAATGATGTGTTTCTCCTCAGTTGAATTGCCGACAGAGAGTGTGTTCAAGAAGGGAATGTAATGATGTGTTCTTACATGAAGCAGTGTGTATAACTTGTGGGTCTAGGATAGGGTGTGTATGCTTTGGTGATTATGACAATAAAGCCTGGTTTATATACAGATTGTGGTGTGTGCCCGGCACAATTGGGGGCTGCATGGGTACCTGTATACCGTTCGTCCTAGAGATAAACATGCAGTATTTTCAGTTTTGGATTTTGATGCTGTAATTTGTGATATGAAGCCATTTTGTTTGTACTGACCTCCACTGTTTACACTTTGGCAGATGGTGCTTATGGCCCCACATTTGGTACTTTTTTTTTGCCTAGAAAAATAGCTGATTCTGTTAGACTGTCTGAACTAAGTTACATAGCAATTGATACCTGATGTAAACTAATAAGAATTAATATAGGAGTCTTTGGACTTGGGGGGGGGGGGGGTTTATTTCCCAAAAAAGTTCTGTTTACAAAATGTCACTTTTTTCTACAGAGGCTTATGTACACAGTAAAACTTTTACGAAAGAGTCTGTAAACAATTTCTTCCATTCATTTACAAGTTGAGAAATATATATAGAATTGCCCAAATTCAGTTGCATACAAAAAATAGTACAGCGCAGTAAAAAAACTGAAGTTTTTATAGGGTTCAAGTCATTTGTCAGTCTGTGTTTCAAAACCTTTTACCAGATGACAAAACATTAGGCTTGTCCAAATTAAAAGAACTGGCAGACAACAATTTCAGTGTGTCTCCAAAGATAGGATTCGCCTTTAAAAGTGTAAAAAGTATTGTGGGAAGAGGAGAAAATGCTGGTCAGCATATTTACTCCTTCTCCCACTACTCTTCTTCATGTTTGTAAAGACATGATTGTTTGGTAAAGGGTTAAATAACATACACAGTCTATCATTAATTAAAATTAAAGTTAATAATAATGTGAATATCACCCAAATTTGACTTTTAATAATGATACAAAAAAAAACATTGTTTTGAAAAATTGATGGTGGTACCTCATGGAATACCAGCAAAAAAAAAATTGTAAAAAAAGGTTTAAAAAAAAAAAAAAAAAACAGAAGGAAGTGAATAGAATTTTAAACTTGGAATAGAAATTGGAAAAGTACAGAGAAAATCAGAAAGAATGATGTATAGACTATCTTAAGAAGCAGTTTCTTCATTTTTACTCAACATTTCCAGAGAGCAAATATTCAAGGTTAATTATGTATGCCCCTGTAAGTTGGGGGATGGAAGTAGTTAATGTTGTAGAATGATTTTAGAATAATTAGTGAAGATGCACTCATATCAAAGAGTAATATTGATTAGTTGTAATCATACAATATTAATATCAATTATTTTCCACACAATCCTGATTTTCAATGACCTCAAAGGAAAAACATTGGAAACATTTTGGGAAAAGTAGAAAATGCAGGTAACCAGAATTTTCTACTTTTCCCAAAATGTCTTCTACCATTCCAAGACAAATTTAAATTTTTCAGTAACTTTGATTTTCAGTCTGCAATGGCCTTAAATTTAGGCTGGTCTAAAATTTTGCCATTTGGTAAAGAATCAAGTGTGCCTAGTTGAGTCCAGTTGCTTAGCCATTTACATGTAGGGCTTGTAACCCAGGGGTTACTGGCTTGATTCCAAATTTTTTCTAAGGAGCAATTAAAGCCTGTACTGTAGGATTTATTCCTCTTTCACAAACGAGCTTTGTTTAAACTATGTTTATGTTGGAAAGCAGCCAGTGGCTTGCAAAGAATGTTGTGAAGTACTGGTAAAGGAAATTCCAGGAAGAGTGCACTGGATGCTGTGATATGACTGAAATGATATGAAACAAGAAAAAAGCCTTTACGCTAAATGATTGCTACCACATGTGATTATTTTGTGCAGCAGAATAAACATGCTAACTATTGTAAGACCCAACATCCAATTATATATGCTGATAAATGGTAACAAGGAAGTCCAATGCTGATATGCCTACAGCAGTGGCTTTTTCTGTTCTAAATAATAGTCTTTTACTCCACTGTAATGTCGAGTGTAAATACTGTTTTACTTGATACAGCAGGTTAGGCTTAAAAGCAGAAATGTAGATGTTTTCAGACTAAATTACATGTAATTCCTTCACTGCCATCAGCAAAATGTTTTTTTGTGGACAGTGTAGATCAAGCTCAGACTGCACAGAGCATGCAATCTGATTTTGAATACAACACTATCCACTAGCCAATGCTAAACCAATCAAGACCAAAATTACCTTAAGTGGCAGGTTAACTGTACTTTTAGACATCAAAACAAGTCAAATTCATTTGAGCCATGCTTTGTGAAAAGGGAGCTTAATGCATTTTTGTGATACATTGTACTGAGCATTACATCACATAATTAGGGATCTTTAAAATCCATTTTGTCTAACAACTGACTGAATCATGTGGTAGACTGGTCCATTGACATGCAGAAAATTGACTGATAGCAAAAAGTTTTGGCCCAGGTCAGCCTGATGCATTAAGCCCTCTTTTCATAGAGCAGTGTTCATTTAACCCTTTCCCAAACGACAAATTTTAGACTGGTCCAAATTGAAAGAGTTTGCAGACGACAATTTTAAATTTGATGAAAATGACAGAAAGTTCTCCAAAAGGGTAGAAAACACGGTGGAAAAAGGAGAAATTGCTCGTCACGAGCAATTTCTCCTTTTCCCACCGTGTTTTCAAAAGACTTGTACTGCAGACACGTGAAAACCAGGACTTGTTTGGGAAAGGGTTAATTTGTAGCATAACAGATAATGTTCTGTCAACAATATTTTTCACAGCTGAAATATTGTCTCTGAGTAGCAAGGTTTAGAAAACAAAGTTCTGTGTATTCTGTTGTTGTTGTTGTTGTTGTGATGATTCTATTCTTGCTCATAATTATATGGTGGTCCATGTAGTCAGTTTTGTGACAGAATAGTAAAGGGTAGAATTGTTCAGTGTATTCTGATGTAGCTACATCTCCTGTTTGTGCTGTTACTCTTTGTTACAATATGTTTTGTCAGTTTGACAGGTTATCTGGTTTCAGAATATCAGAAGGTAGAAAGTTCAATTTGTAACTAAATTTCTATATTTGCTATTGGTCATTATACATATACATTGGGTTTTTTTTTTTGTGGTATTGTCTGATTGATATAGCTGTTTGTCTTCATTATCAGATTGGAATTTTATCAATAATTCTGCTGGACTGGTTTACAGTAACAAATATGCTAGACTGGGTTACTGTAAGAGTATGAATTCTAGACTATGTTACCAAAAGAAATAAGAATAATGTTTCATTGGACAAGAATACTTGACTGTTACTTTTGTTTCATATTTTGTTGACAGGGTAAATTAACCCAAGCTAAAAAGGCTATTTTGTCAATCAATCTCAAGTGTGCCTGGCCAGGTAGCTTAGTGGTTAGCATATCTGACTCATGACCTGGTGGCTGCAGATTCGATATCAGGTGGTGGAACTTGCTTTCTGGCAATTTTTTGCCTGTCACCTCTAATGCATGTGAGAAAGTAGTCAGCGGCTTGGAAAGAAGTATCAGTACTGGTGTGAGAAAGCCAGGAAACATGAGTAAGTGCGCTGGCCACTGTGATATGATCCAAGCTGTTAAAGTGGCATTAAACTCCATTACAAACTATCCAAAAGTGTTTAACATTACACAGAGGATAAACATATGAAGGAAGGAAGTATGGTGTTTAGGTGGTACATGTATGGTGTTTTCCAAAAAGCTATCAACATCAGGGACATAATAGCTATGTGGTTAGGGTGCAGAATGATATTTTGTGATGTAAAGGTTCTGGTTTTAATCCTCACCAGTGGCACTGAGATTTCCCAAGATGTGTCCTGTGGCAAGGTATTTCAGAGTCCCAGTGTAGTACTTGTGCAATTTAGGAAGCACATGAATAAATGAGATGCATGACTACTAATGTTGAAATAAGCATAAAACATAAGACATTGGACATAAATTGGTTGGTTCCTAGAGGTGTAGTTAATCCTTCACCATACAATCCTGTGATTTCCTCACCTAGTGGAAAATGGCTTTTTAAAATGTTATGGGAAAAAGAGAAAATGCTGGAACTCCTATCCCCTCAATGTTCTCTACTCAAAGACAAATTACCTCTTTCCAAACAATACCTATTGTATTCAAATCCTTCAATTTGGATTAGCGAAAAAATTTTTGAATGGTAGAGTTGAGGATGGGTTTGCTTTGTGTTGGGTAAATGGCAGTGGTTGTTGTATTAACCCTTTACCAGACGAGAAAATTTTAGCCTTGTCCAAATTGAAAGCATTTGCAGATGACAATTTCGATGTGGCTTAAATGGTGCAACATTTCTTAGATAGAGTAGAAAACATTGTGAAAAAAGGAGAAAATGCTGGTTACCAGCATTTTCTCCTTTTCCCACAATGTTTTCAAAAGGCTTCTTTCCCAGGGGCGTCAAAAGGTGGCATTGTACGGTAAAGGGTTAATGATGTTTATTTTACTCTCTCACTGACCACTCTTACCTATATAGGTATGTTGTTTTTAACCCTTTACCACACAATCCAGATTTTTAACAACCCTGAGAAAGAAGCATTTTGAAAAACATTGTGTGAAAAGGAAAAAATGCTGGTAACCAGCATTTTCTTCTTTACCCACAATGCTTTCTCGCCTTCCCAAAACAGTTCAATTTTTCAGTCACATTTATTTTGACAGCAAATGTTTTCAATTTGGACTAGTCTTAAATTTTGTCGTTTGGTAAAGAGTTAACCCATTAAATGTGCAGACTACATTAGGACCTACCACACCCCTATACAAGTGGCACCAATCAATTGTTGCATTTTTCAACTTCATGTTTATAAAATTTAAAACAAGTAGAATGAGTAATGCATACATACATGAAGCAAAATGAGGATTATATAAATTTACTTTTTAAAAAATTTAAATAAGAAAAAAATTTTTAGGTTTCAGTGTGCATTGAGCTCTGTAGTGAATAAAATTACCCCCCCCCCCCCCCCCCAAATTTTTATTTTTTTTTCCAAAAATGAAGCATGCACTTTCAGACCAGCTTACTTTTAGGATGGTTTTCAAATTTACACATTGTTACTAGAAGTTGCATTAAGCAGTCACTCCATATACCACAATGTTTCCAAGTCCTTTTAGGCCAATTTACATTAGGATGCAAAGATTTTAGCTGAAAAATTACATCAAATAAAACAACAGAAATCCAAAAACTTAACAAGTTTCTATTTTTACATCGGGTATTTAGCTTGTAAAAGACTTCAGCGAGTCAGGAAGAAAAAAATGGAAAAATAATTTGGGAAAAAAATTTGAAGAAGTTGTGGCTATGTTAAATGAGTTTCTTAGATTGGATTATTTAGTTGAAATTTTTAAGACACTGGTTTTATTTTGAATAGAAAATTAGGACAATATTTTGGATTTTTTATGTAACAGAAACAGTTATTTTCAAGCCTACCGAAAAAAAAAAGTATTAAATTGGTTGGTGATCAGCAGTATTGTAAGCTCCTTAGATAGTAGACGGTGGACAGTCGGCGTAAACACTTTGATGCTTCGAATTGTCACAAATGATGCGTTATTAACCCATTGTTGAAACTTGATTCCAATATACTGTGTGTAGACTTTCTAGGTAAGGATGCTATTGGGGCTGACCCGGAGCAATCCCCCACTCCGTATCTTGGAACCCAGTTTGTACTAATACTCTGGGGCCTTTTGAGTTGTAATCACTCTTACAAGCCAAAGAATATACATTCTGTCTAGGATTTACTAAAAGTACACATTTGTTTTGTGTAAGGACACATCATTGCATTCCATTCTTTGAACTGACTTTCTAAATTCGACTGAAAAATAAAACATCATTTTCAAGAGGAATAATCACTGAAAAATCTTGTCTGGATTGAGGATTGTCTCCCTTGACACTGGTATTTGTGGTTGCCGACACTTTTTTCTCCTTCTACATTTTATAAACTTATTTTTTTCTTAGTTCGAAAAGGCTTGAAATAAAAAAGATAAAATCCCCCCACTATATTTGACTTCCATTATTCTAACGTTCCCAATTATTGTTAACTTATCTAATATTCCCAGTTATTTTTAATCTGACAATTTATCTATACAAATAATATTCCCACGTTCTCATGGTGGTACTCGATCCTGGGTTGCCTCGGCCGAAGTCAACCTACTTAACCATTCGACCAAACCAGTTCTTAATGCTTGAAGGTTTAAAGTACTATTTAAAGACAACTTACGTCGTGAGAAATAAAAACAAAGTTCTATTTGGACTTTCACAAATTTCAATTTATTTTCCAACTTAATTGTAATTACCTATGTATATGAATATTCCATTGCAAAGGTTCACACATCTAGACATTTTGCTTTTTATCACATAAAAAAAAAATTGAAATTCTAACTTTTAGGGGGGTTTAAAAATTCGGAGTTAAAAAGTACCGTATTTCGGGGGAAAATTGAGTAAATCATTGCTATGGAACAAACAAAACTCACTATCAGATCTTAAATAATCTTCAGAAGCAAATCATACCATCGGTTAGTGTAGATCCAAGATCAGACTGCACCTTCTGTGCAGTCTGATCTTGATCTACAATGTCCGCTAAAGACAACTGGGTCGCTTTTTCCAGCCCATGGACTAAGAATCAACACGTGAATCGGGACCTGCGACACGAGGTGGGTGAAATAAATGTTTTCGGCTACCGGCCACCTAGGCGCCAAAACTAGTGAATCCATTGATAAATGGTTGGAAAACAAATCAATGATTTCAAGTAGAAGTTATGATGATCATAATATATGACTATGTAATTAAATTTCATGACGATGGAAATGAAATCGCTTAAATCGTTTCAATATTGTGATGATGGTAAAATCGTTTATATCATTAAAAATATGATTAAAGCCATTTCCTTTTGAAACATTTGACGACATCATCGTTGTATCAATGTTCAACCGGAATCGATAGTAAATGCATGAATGTAAATTGAAAATTTAGCGGCAAAGGGAGAACTATCTTTACACAGTTGCACTATCACAAGAAGTCATTCCAAGGAGACAAAAGTTAACCCTTTCCCAAACAAGCCCTGGTTTTCACGTGTCTGCAGTACAAGTCTTGAAAACACTGTGGGAAAAGGAGAAATTGCTCGTAACGAGCAATTTCTCCTTTTCCCACAGTGTTTTCTACCCTTTTTGATAACTTTCTGCCATTTTCATCAAATTTGAAATTGTCGTCTGCAAACTCTTTCAATTTGGACCAGTCCAAAATTTGTCGTTTGGGAAAGGGTTAACAGTTTACCAAACAACAAAACTTTACACTCGTCCATATCAGAGATCTAGCCGTTGTGCAGACGACTAATTAAATTGGGCAGAAACCAGGATATTTGCCTCTGAGAGGGTAGAAAACATTATGGGGAAACGAGAAAGTTAACAAAATTTTCTCCTTTTACCACAAAGTTTTCGAAGGCCTTCTTCCCCACGGTCGTTAACACTGGATGGTTTGGTAAAATGTAAACCACCTATCCTCCACCCCCACCAAATTATTCCCAAATTCCTAAGAGTGATAACTAAGCTAAATAAAGAATCGAGGGTCAAAGGTTATTTTAGCACCAGATAGACCAATATAACAATGAAAAAATAAATACTAATGATAACCCGGGCGATTGAATAAAGAGTTAAGATTCCAACAAATATAGTCAAAGGAAGCATACATGTAGATACCAATAACGACGATAATATCAATATTTTAGATAAATTGCGGTAACCAGTGCACCTATTCAAGCATTCGTGGGGTTTGCTTAGTCGATGAAAGCGTCCTAAGATACAATACCATCAATGTCAGAAACAGCTAGCTACGATGTAGCTACTTACATGTAAGTGTTTAATGCAGTTTCAACAAAGTTTCAGTTATGTTAGGGAGCCCGTTGGAACTATCCATATGTTCCCGGAACAAGGTGAACCAGTAATTTTCCAAAACAGTTTTTGTCAAACTGTTAACTAAGACAAGATATTTGCCGATAAACACAAAAACCCGCTTCAAGTTGACCAACTTACCCTAGGAATCGCAATCGGGGAAAATGATTGATTGTTGAAATTGTGTTTTACGCCGCTTTCAACATCATTTCAGTCCTATAACGGCAACTGCTTACTTATTCGTGTGTCCAGGGTTTAACAAGTACCCGACCAAGGCTCCGAGTTGCTTTGCCCAAGAAAACTCCCATGAAAAGTCCAGTCCCACAAATGGCAATCGACCCGGGGCATCCTGATTGCATATCCTATACTATCACCACGGAGATGATGACGATAAAATTGACTATAATGATAATGATGGTGTTGATGATATATCACCATAGTCAATGATGATGATGATGATGATACAATAAAATGCTGAAATATGACCTAATTGTTGACAAATGATGGTGACGAAAACAGATTGCAATAGAGTGTAAAAAAAATATCTAATGGAAAAATTCACCCACCTCGGCTAACAAAAAAAAAAATCTAAAAATATCCGTTTATAATTCCTAATACAATAAGCCCTTCATAAAAGTTTCTTTTTGATGATAAAATTTAGATAAGACAATTCTTGGACTAAAACTTACATGTATATGTTATTTAAACTGAAATACGAAACATTGCATTGTATCAAAAAATTCACGTGCAAAAACGCGCTAAGCGTGACAAACTTAATGTGGACAATTATATTCTTTGTATAACTGGAGCAAAATCGAAGAGCAATTATTTGAGAGAGAGAGAAAGTGGGGCAACTAGGGGCGGAGTGGTACAACAGTACATAAAAAACGCCAAATTAAACAGAAAAAAATAAAAATACTCTACAGCCCTAAAGCGCTCACCTGAGTAAAGTCATCACGGACTGATAACGCTGAAGAGATCCTTGTTGTAATATTGTAAAACACATGATTGTTAATGACCTACTTTTTGACCCACATGACCTATTTTTTAACTAGTCAGAGATATCAACATGACAAACACTCTGACAATGTTTCATGGGTATCAGATGGAAAAAAAGTGGCTTCTAGACTGCACATAAGATTTTTCTATGATTGTCCCTATGACCTCCTTTTTGGCCAGACATTACCCCCTTTTGCACCTGTACTAGATTTCATCAAGACAAACATTCTGACCAAGTTTCATGTGTATCAGAATGGAAATGTGGCCTCTTAAGTGCAGAAAATGTTTTTCTAAGATTTGACCATGTGATCTACTTTTTAACACTACGTGACAAAATTTCAAACGTGTTCGAGATATCATCAAGACAAACATTCCGACTACGTTTCATGAGTATCAGACTGAAAATGTGGCCTCTAGGGCGTAGAAGAGGTTTTTTTTTTTTTTTAGATTTGGCCCTGTGACCTTCTTTTTTATCCGACATGACCCAGTTTTAAATGTGTCTGAGATATTATCAAGACAAACATTCTGACTAAGTTTCATGAGTATCAGGCAGAAAATGTGACCTCTAAAGTGCACACAACCTAAGACTTGGCCCAGTGACCTACTGTTTGGCCATATGTAGCCCATTTTTTTAATGCGTCCGAGACAGCATCAAGACAAACATTCTGACAGAATTTCATGCATATCGGACTGAAAATGTGGCCTCTAGATTGGACACAAGATTTTTCTAAGATTTGGCCAGTGACCTACTTTCTGACCTCATGTAGCCCAATTTTAAACTTGTCTAATATATCATTAAGACAACATTTCTGACAGATTTTCTTGAGTATCAGGCTGAAAATGTGGCCTCTAGACATGGTGCACAAAAGGCTTCTACAAGATTTGGCCCAGTGGCCTACTTTCTGAACCTTTGTGACCCGATTTCATACTCGTCCAAGATGTCATCAAGACAAACATTCCGACCATTTTTTATGAGTATCCGGCTGAAAATGTGGTCTCTAGAGTGCACACAAGGTTTTTCTAAGATCTGGCCAAGTGACCTACTTTTTAACCTTATGTAGCCCAGTTTCGATATTGTCCCAGACATTATCAAGACAAACATTCTTACAAAATTTCATAAGTATCGGACTAAAAATATGGCCTTTGTGAGTACATAAAAGGCTTTTCTAAGATTTGGCCCAGTGACCTACGTTTTGGCCCGACATGACCTAATTTTGAACCTGTTCGAGGTTTTATCAAGACAAACATTCTGACCAACTTTCATGAGCATCCGACTGAAATGTGGCATCAAGAGTGCACACAAGGTAACTGTTGACGATGGAAGACGGACACAGCACGATCACAAATGCTCACCTTGTGTTCAGGTGAGCTAAAAAGCTAGTTGCCGTTATTTTCTCCTTTTTCCAATATGTTTTCAAAAAAACAAAAACCCTCTTCCTCACTGGGCCGTTACCACGGTGAAGGGCTACGCCATTTGAAACAAGAGGGTCGTGATGGCTCTGAAGTCGCTCACCTGAGCCATTTCACCAAACATGACCCATTTCCAACCTCTTCCATGATAACATGACCAGGATTCGAACAAATTTTCATAATTATTGGACTGAAAATGTGGTCTCTAGAGTGTACACAAGGTTTTTCAAAGATATGTCTCCATGACCTTTTTTTGAACAAATGTGGACCATTTTCAAACTCATCAAAGAAGTCATCTTGACAAACATTCTGACATATTTTCATGAAAATTGGACTGAAATGTGGAAACTTCTGCATATACAAGGTTTTTCAAAGATTGAGCTCAGTGACCCACTTTGACCTGACATGACCAATTTTCAAATTCGTCCGACATATCATCAAGATAAACATTCAGACCAACTTTCAAGAGTATTGGGCTGAAAATGTGGCATCTAGAACGTACACAACGTTTTTCAAACATCTGACCTAGTGACCTAGTTTTTGACCCAACATGACCTATTTTCAGATTCATTCGAGATATTAAGACAAACATTCTTACATAGATTCATGAGTATTGGACCGATAATGTGGCCTCTACAATGTACACAATGTTTTTCTAAGATGTGACCTAGTGACCTAATTTTTGACCCGACATGACCCGTTTTCAAATTTGTCCGAGATATTATCACGACAAAGACTCTGACCAACTTTCAAGCGTATTGGACTGAAAATGTGGCCTCTGGAGCGTACACAAGGATTTCCAAACATTTGACCTAGTGACCTAGTTTTTGACCCGACGTGACCAATTTTCAAACTCATTCCGAGACATTATCAAGACAAACATTCTGACCAACCTTCCTGAGTATTGAGTCCTAGATATCATCGAGACAAAAATCGTGACCAAGTTTCATGGGTATATGACTGGAAATGTGGCCTCTAGAGCGTTCACAAGGTAAAAGTTGACGACGCACTTCGGACGACGCACGACGGACACAGCACAATCACAAAAGCTCGCATTGAGCACTTTGTGCTCAGGTGAGCTAAAACTTAACTTTGATCAACAAACAAATAATGCTGTGAACAAATTAAGACACTTTTGCAAACAATATAAAACCAAGATTTGAGGCCGTACTCACTGCCTGTTAATCAGAATTGTAGTTCTCGAGATCTTTCTATTATGAAAGTAACGCACTTTCTGACTGGATAAAAATCAAATGATTTGGCCAATCAGAAAATGTGTTACTTTCAGAAATGAATACAAGAATGACTAGTGAATACGAAAACCGGTCAAACTGGATGCGCTGTCTGATCTACTAATAAACATTTACAATCCAGAACAGAAAAAAATAACAGCTCTTTTAAAACTAATTTCTTTGAGAAGGGTGTTTAGTGCATCTGCAAAAGTATAGCGGATCAGATCAGCCTGCGCCGTCCGCGCAGGCTGACCTATGTCGAAACTTTTTGTAAATTTTCTGTCAATATTAGATCTTGTAAACAAAGAGATATTGCCTAAAAACTTTTCCGTCGCGGACTGTGTAGATCAAATATCAGACTGTACGCTTAGTGCACTCTGATCTTTATCTACACAATCCGCAAAACCGCACTGAGTGAGTCTCGTTTAACAGCGAAATGTTTGCCGCCGAAGAAATGGACCCGCCTCGGACTTGAAGCCTAAGAACTGAAAATGAGCTTTCAATGCAAATATAGTTTCTGGTCAGAATTTAGAATCATGTGTGTGTGTGGGGGGGGGGGGGGGCGTGTACATTCAAAATCACGCGTTCCGTGCAGTCTGATCTTGAGAGTCTGATCTTGAGGTACACCTATAATAAACAGCTACCGTGGGCCAAATTTAGTCACCATGACAGGAAAGAATTCCACAAAAGTAAACCCTAATACATGTATTAAATACTCCCGTATTTCATCGACTCTGGGGCAAAAGACTTTTACAAACACATTCTGGAAAAAGGAGGAAACGTATTTTCCCGCATTGTTTTTTAGCATTTCTGATAAAAAAAAATATCATTTGCTTCGCATAACTTGTCGTCTGCGAAATACTTTTAATTAGGACCAGAATAAAATTATGTTGTTTGGTAAAGAATTTGAGCTTCCTACTGTTGTATTCTAGATGTCGGATAGTGTAGTTCTGATATCAGACCGAGGGTTCATTGCAATCTGATCTTGATCTACACTATCTGCAAAAATTAAAAACAGTAACCCTAATTCATTACCAGAAGACAAAATCTGAAATTGTGAGTTTGCAGACGTCAAACTGAATAAGGTGAAAATGATGAGAATTGTCTTTGAAAATTTAGAAAATATTGAATGAAATAAAGAAAATACTGCTGCCAGCATTTTTTTCTTAACGTATTACATTTTGTTTTCAAAAGTACATTATAAGGTAAGGCATAACACTGGTTCGTTTGGTGAAGGGTTAACCCTTTCGCATACAATGCCGACTTTCAACGACCCTGAGAGTGAAGACATTTATGGGAAAAAGAGAAAATGCTGGTAACCAGCATTTTCTCCTTTTCCCACAATGTTTTCTACCCTATCAAAGACAAATTCTATCATTTGACCCACGTTTAAATTGTCGTCTGCAAATGCTTTCAATTTGGGCCAGTCTACCGTTTTTTGTCATGTGGTAAAGAGTAAAACGTCTTAACCCGTAACAAATCCCGCATCTTAACTGACCCAAGGAAGAAGAATTTTGACAACTCTGGGGCGTTAAGGAGACAACAAGTATTTTCTTCGTGCCACAATATTTTCTACCTTTTCAAAGTCAAAATACACCATTTGGTTTATTTGTCGTCTCTACATGCTATCAGTTTAGACGAATCTGAAACGTTGTCGTCTGGTAAGACTTAAATTATGGAGAAAAAAAAACAGCGTTCAATACCCACACCATAATATCGACTTCGAACACTAGAGGACTTTATGACCCTATATCGCTCACCTGGCATCCGTCATTTCTAGACGGTCAACGTGGCACTTTACTGACATGCTCTACACGAAAAATTACGATATTTTAGGTGTAATTTGAATGACTGTATTAGCGTAACTAGGCCTTAAATTCCGTCGACCTCTCTCGCCATATTCCGTACATGATCGTCAGCCCTGGTTATTATGTTACAGATATGCAGTGAGAGGTTCTTCATCGTGTTGGGCGAAT
This sequence comes from Tridacna gigas, assembly GCA_945859785.2. NCBI lineage: Eukaryota > Metazoa > Mollusca > Bivalvia > Cardiida > Cardiidae > Tridacna > Tridacna gigas. The sequence goes on along the minus strand of OX244036.2, from coordinate 26,941,430 downwards.
GCCGAGAGCTGTTGACGACGGATGGATTAATAATCCATCATCCCTATAAAATATATATATATGTTTAAAAAAAAAATGGATATTGTTGTTATTGTAAATACAATTTACGATCATGAGTATGAAAATGCTTATACATGTTTACAATATCTATGTATTTGAAATAGGCCTACATGTTCACTGTATACCATTGACAATTACATTCCTAAGCCCGATGCTCAGGTTATTTTCTCAGTTCAAGCGCTACGACATACTCTTAAAAACAAAGCCAGGATATCTGAAAAGGTATTGGGGTAAGCCACCCGGCTTGGTCACTTTTTTTGTATACAAGACTGGGAATTGTAAGCAAAATACAGTCGGTTTTGAACTCTCGTCGGTTTTGCTTACTAGAACAGCGGGTTATTTATCTTCTGCCTCTGTTTTTATCAACCTAACAGTCAAAAAAAAAAAAAAAATTGGCTGATGTTTCCTGGCAAGGATGTACATGTCGACATTTTTTAGAAACTGCTGAACGATGGCAAGAAAAGACAATTAATAACGATCTAAGACCACGATTCGACTAGTTAATACCAGCCGATGGAAATACTCGTTATTCCGTACTTGTTTATTACCGATCCTATACTGCAAATAGTTCATGTTACAATGGAAAGTCGACGTGACAGATACCTGATTGCATGTTTTACCTTCAAACAGTCCAAAATGTATTTCTTCTAGTGCTAAATGAAATAAATACGCCTTTAAAACGCGATCTGAAATGAACCCTGAAAAGAACATTTTTTGCTGCAGAAATGCTGATAGCCTTGGAATTTGTGGCCAGAAATTCTAATTCAATTACATGTACTATATACAGAAACAAACGATTAGTGAAAGCCTGAAAGACTTCCCTCGGTATAGGATATTTGTTTCTCTATGGGATGTAATTTGAATAGCTCTGGTACATGATGGCTAAATGATGCACATACTACATGTAGATCTAAACAGTTAGGGTTTTTTTTTTTTTTTTTTTTGGTGGGGGGGGGGGGGAGAATAATAAATAAAATTCTGTCCTTTCAACCATCAAGAAATATATGTTGATGATGTTAGTTGGTTTGTATATAATCTATAACTTGGTAGAGTGATTTCAAAGAGAAAGATATCTGAAACAAGAGGGCCATGATGGCCCTGTATCGCTCCACTGGCTAATGAGTACAAACATTACATACCAACATTAGAATTCAAAGCCAGATGTTTAATTTATGACCCATGGGGTGGGGCCAATTTTGACACCAGGGCTTTAATTTGAACGATTTTGAAAGAGGCTTACTAAATGATAACACTTATGAAATATAACAGGTGTATCTCAAGATACAGAACAAGAAGAACCTGCATGTTTTCACTAAAGAAGCCTATGTAAAACTTGTGACTTGTGGGTCGGGGCCAATTTAGGCCCCAATGCAATAATTTGAACAATCTTGGAAATACACAAAATTTGGTAGCCTTAGGTCTTATGGTTAGGAGTGAGCACACATTTTTAAAGTTTTCACTATATAAGCCCATGTAAAAATTGTGACCCCTGGGGCGGGGCCAATTTTGACCCCAGGGCTACAATTTGGACGATCTTGGTAGAGGTCCACTAGATAAAGCTACATGCAAAATTTGATAGCCCTAGGCCTTATGGTTTAAAACCAGAAGCTTTTTTAACCCTTTCCCAAATGATGAATTTTAGACTGGTCCAAATTGAAAGAGTTTGCAGATGACAATTTTAAATTTGATGAAAATGACAGAAAGTTCTCCAAAAGGGTAGAAAACACTGTGGGAAAAGGAGAAATTGCTCGTTACAAGCAATTTTTCCTTTTAAAGTTTTCATTATATAAGCCCATATAAAAATTATGACCCCTTGGGTGGGGCCAATTTTGATCCCAGGTCATAATTTGAAGAATCTTGGTAGAGATCCTTTAGATGACACTACATGCCAAATTTGGTAGCCCTATGCCTTATGATTTGGAACCAGAAGATCTTTAAAGTTTTCCCTACATGAGCCCATGTAGAAGTTGTGACCCCCTGGGGGCCAATTTTGACCTCAGGGCTGTAATTTGAAGAAACTCTGTAGAGGCCCACTAGATAAAGCTACATGCCAAATTTGGAAGCCCTATCCCTTTGATTTTGGACAAGAAGATTTTTAAAGCTTTCACAATATGAGCCCATAAAAACTTGTGACCCTTGGGGCAGGGCCAATTTCGACCCAAGGGCTTTAATTTGAAAAAAAAAAAACTTGGAAGAGACCCATTAAATTAACCTACATGCAAAATTTGGTAACCTTAGGCATTATGGTTTTTGACAAGAAGATTTTCAAAATTTTTCAGTTTTATTGCCATGGCAACCAGAATTTTTAAAGGAATCAAATTCTTTCATGAAATTTTAAAGAGGACCATGGCAGCATCATTTCTGTAGAGAAGAGGATTTTTGAAATAGAAGTTAACACATGGACACATGGACAGACAGATGCACTGACGGATGGATGCAAAACGGACACAGGGCCATGACATAAGCTAGCTGGCCAGTGGAGCTAATAAAAATCACAGCACACACAGACAGTTGGCTATAAGATAAGCTCACCAGCCTTTGGCCAGTGGAGCAAAAAATCAATGCAAACTCATTACATAATACAGTTTAGTGTAAAGTCATTTTAGTTTACCAACTTGAACTGCTGAAAAAAAAAGTCTCTGGGCAATTAAATATCCTACAAAATTTGTTATAACTGTTTAAACAAGTAAAAGTAACACAAATGGACATTTGAATGAAAAAAAAAAAAGACATGAGATTTTTCATTGCATGGAAAGCATTGAGAGAAAAAGATTAATCAAGTCTATGTTAAAAGTATTTACAGACTACATGATAAATATACCTCAAATGATGTGACTCGTCTCTGAAAAGGTAGGAAAAATAGTAGTAAAAGGAGACAATGCTAGTTACCATTTCCCATAATCTTTTTAAAAGCCTTCCTCCTCAGGGTAGTTAAAACTCTGGCTAGTTTGCTAAGAAGTTAAAATACTGCAACATACACACAACTATTTCGGTTTTATATCAAACCACTTTTGAAACATTGGCTAAGGATAAATTGCTTCCTACGAGAAAATCTTCCTTATGCCAATTTTTTTCTACATATATATTGAGCCATGCTCTGGCAAAAGGGGGTTCAATGCATCTCTCAACCAAGTCATCACACAATCATGGATCCATAAAATCCATTTTGTCTTCAACTGGCTGGATCATGAGCTAGATTTATCCTTTGACATAAAGGAAATTTACAAACAGCTAAAAGTTTCGACCTGGGTCAGCCTGTGCGGATCGGGTAAGGTGACAAAGATCAATACTTTCTGCAGATGCATTAAGCCACCTTTTCACAGAGCATTACTCAAGTATATCAACATTTATTCATGTTGGCTATACCTATTTTACAATGATATTTTTGAAATATACAACTTGTCTAACATTAATTGAAAAAGAAACAACCCTTTTTCCTACCAAAAAATCTACTATCAATACCACACAAATATGTTGCTAAAATGACATAGGCTGTCCCCATAGGGGAGGGGGAAAGGGGGGGGGGGGTTGTTACAAAATATTGTGCAAAAATGAAAAATGCTGAATAATAGCATTTCCTTGCCAAAATGTATCCAAGAGTAGTTTTACTCATGGTCATTAAAAATATACAATATACAATAAAGTGCAAAACAAATAAATAGACATCTTAAATCTGTAGGAAAACCCATAGTTGGAATTTATTTGGATGAAATCTCAAATTTTCATAAAGAATGTATCCAAGATCAACCCGCACGTCTCTGTGCACTTTGATTGTTATCTACAGAATCTGCAGAACAACTGAGTTCATCTGTAGCAAGTACTCCTCTGATTGGAAAATCAATAAATAACTCACAAGTCAAAAGAATTTTAGATCTATTCACAATGAAAGCATTTGCAGATGATAAATAATATATGGCCCAAATGACTGAAGTTGTATTTGAAAGAGTATAACACGTTGTGATAAAAGGAGATAATGCTGGTTACCAACATTTCCTCTTTTTCTGGCATTGCTTTCAAAAGTCTTGTCTCAGATCAAAAAACAGCTGAAGAAAGCCATTAACTTTTTAGCAAACAATCCAATTTTTCTATGACCCTGAGAAAGAAGGTCTTTCCCACTTCAGCTAACATCTTTTTTTTTCAAAGGTTTATACAAGACAGTCAAACATCATTCATTCTTCTCTCATCAATAAACACTGTTTGAAGTTCTCTGTTTGTAAGGAAAAGTAGCTTATGATAATGACTGTTGGGGCTTTACTCTGTAAGATTAATCCTTGCAGCCAGAGAGAAAAAAAAAAAAGCTGCTAAAATTTGATAGAATGTAGAATGGTTCAGAATTAGTCAGCTGTGCAAACATACAGAATTATTGATACATGTAGTGTAAGGGGTACATACATGTACATCTGAAATCTTCGGCTTAAAACCGGAAATGCCACAATAGTGATTTCTGTAGGCCTCCAGAAAAAAAAATGCATTTTCTATTTGTCGCAGTCTATGCCCATCAGGGCAACATTTGGCATGAAGATACAAGAATGATTACAGTTTGATAAAATAAATATGAAATGGGTTAAGAACTGGCTGAAAATTAGTATAGATGTATCTTCAAAAAAAAAAAAAATTTTTTGGATCCATCCATGTTGAAAACAACTAATTAGAAGTCCACTGTCAGATTGATTTGTCCTTGATAGGGTAGAAAGCATAGTGGAAGAATTAGAAAAGGCAGGTTACCAGCATTTTCTCCTTTTCCAACAATGTTTTCAAAAGCCTTCTTCATCAGGGTCATAAAACACAAGTTTGTTTTGTAAAGATTTTGTAAAGATTTAACTGTAATAATGTTGAAAATACATGTATTTAAAAAACAAACCATCATACCAATATACCATGAGAAAATTATCACACAAAAATCATTCCATTCAAATTTATATTAATGAAAGGTAATATTGACCATAAGTAATCAAACTCACAATGTTAGAGAAATTTTAACCCCCTTAGAGTGCCGAATAAACCCAACAAGCATTTTTAGCTTAAAAATAGGGCTCAAATAATTACAAGATCACAGTGCTTTTTGTCTGCTGTGTTTAGCAAACCCAAACAAACCTATTCCTTTGCAATCTTTTTGCGGAATATATTCCCAACTTTTTCTTGTAAAATAACAAGTTGCACACCCATAGCAAATGCTTTGCAAGGGGTTGGTGCAAACATTTTGCAAACATACCCATACTTTTACAATAAAATACACAAACTTTTATTTCTTCCAGGTATGAGAACATCGTACAACATGGAATAAGCAAGGCAATTAAAAAAAAAAAAGTCAAACATGAGTGGGGTTAATAGGTAAAAAAAAAAAACTCGCTCACACACGCACGCTGACAGACACATGTGCACATAAGACACACATACAAATACTTAAGACACACGTACAAATGAACAGTCCAAAAAACAAAGACAGATCTAATTTTCAGATGAAAAAAAAAAAAGGAAAAAACTCCTTCAAACTCTCATGTTTTGAAGTAAACACATATAATAAAATGCCACAACTGAATTTAACTTCAGTTATAACTATGTATTATAACTCTTTACCACACGACAAAATTTTGGCTAAGACTTGTCCAGACTGGAAATGTTTGCAGACGACAAATATGTTGCTGCTCCAATCATAGTATTTGTCTTTGAAAGAATCTAAAACATTGTCGGAAAAGGATAAAATACTAGTTACCAGCATTTTATCCTTTTCCGCAAAACACTTCAAAAATTTTCGTTTGCAGTCATTAAAACCAGGGACTGTATCCAAAAAGGTAAATGGCACATGCTGCGTCAGGAAAGTAATTCAAACGAAAATGTTGGGTACCGGGTTAATCCGGGTTATTTTGATCGTGTCTTCAAAGGGATTGCCAACATGAACTTGGTTAATTTATTCAATAATTATACACTGCAGAGGTTTTACAAACAGTAATTCTAATTCTAATCATTGGAGCCCCATTTAATTTGTTGTCTGCAAATGCTCTCAATTTGGACAAGTCGTAACCCTTTAATGACTCAAAGGAAAAAGCCTTTTGAAAACATTGTGGGAAAAGGAGAAAATGCTGGTAACCAGCATTTTCTCCCTTTCCCACAATGTTTTCTAACCTTTTAGAGTCAGGTTTCAACAATTAGGCAACATTGAATATGCTGTCTACAACAGCTTTGAATTTGGATGAGTGTAAAAGTTTTGTCATTTGGTAAAGAGTTAAATTATGTTGTGTAGTAAAGAGTTAAGCATGTGTGTCGTCTAAATAAATTATATTAATACTCAGATGTACAGACAGGTCCAGGTCAATACTGCTTTTAAAGACATCTTTTCAGTCGATGAATTATGTAACAATGACACTGGAAAAAGATACATCTTTTATGGATCATTTTTCAGATGAAGATGTTGAGGCCAGAATATCTGAATTTTCCAGTCTGACAAAAGAATTACCAAAGGTGACCCTTAGTAAGGGAACACAGGAGTCACCAAAGATACACAAAGTTCCTTCAACATCACCAAATTCAAACAAAGAAGCGTTCGAATTGCCCAAGTATATTGAGGAATCAGACACCAATACAGAATCTGAAACAGAGTACCGGTATTGACTGAAATGACACCAATACCTGTCACTGTTAAATGTCCAAGGCAAATGGTAAAGCCAACACTCTGTAATAAAGAAGCATGTAAAAACCTTCGAGAAAAAATGAAACTTCTTATAGAAAGACTGGGCAGCACAGAAGCTGAATGTAGATATCTAAAAACATGCCAAGGTGTAATTATACTAAGTTAAAAAGATGTAATACAAAAGGGCACTTATCATGCAAGAATCTTAATGCAAAACGATAATTTGCTGTTATCTAAAATCAGTTCTGAATTATTTCTTTTAATTGTATAGTTCTGATTTATTGCTTTACTTGTATGAACATGCTTTAAATACCCTAATTCATGTGGTTTGCTCCACATTTTGCTGTAGGACCCTAGGACTCAGAGGAAGCAGTGATTTCTAGGGCGGCAACCTGGAATATACATCTTTTACTTCTTCTCAGGTACCAATCATTGGATAGGCTGAAAACTTTTTGCAAAGCATTGGACTAACAAGTAGATTAAAATTCACACATGTCATGCCGATTCAATATCAAAGATGGCTGTCAAGGCTGCCATCTTGAAAATCTACTTTTGACTTCTTCTTTGGAACCAATAACTGGATTGACCCAAAACTGTATGGGAAGCATTGTACGAACAACTAGATTTAAAGTAACAATAGCTGTTAAAAGTAAGCAAAGTTTACAATGCATTCAAATTTAAATCATATCAATCAAAAGTAATTGGAAAGTATTGTGAAGATGAAAATCTGTTATCATATTCAATTATTTTTCTGGGGGATGGAGCACAGACCCAGATCAAGAATTCTGTGTTCACCCAAACTGCTGTACTTCCAGCAGGTGTTGGAAGGAGGCTAGTTTAATTTCTACTTTTTCTCTACTCTCATTCTCTTTTCCTCCATTCTCTTCTATCTTCCATCTTCCTCTACTCTCCTTGTCTCCTTTCCTTCTCCTAATCTCTGGGAAACAACACAAAATGACCCTTGAGGTTGATGTGTCATTAAACAACAATACACACACATAAATAAAGCAAATAGCATTGTGCTGATGATCAACTATAGTTGAAAATCAATCGGTTTTTACTGCTGTGATTGACTGACTACATTTTTTCTAGAGTCTTCTAACTTTAGAAAATGTATTTTTGAAAATCCAAGTATTGTTGACTGATTAATATACTATATTAATATAATTGGTTTTTTGGCTTGGCTGTTTTTGCAAGATTCCCTGTACTGTCGTAGCACTGGAGTTGTCTGCATCATTCTGCAAAAACATTGACACTTTGTAATATCTCTGTTATTAAGGAAGATATCTGCTTCAAACTTGGACACCTTGTTTATTATCAAAAGGGAAACCTATTCAGCCAGAACAGGTAGCCATCAAGGTATTTTTGACAAGAGTTATTCCCTTTTTTTGACTTAGAATTTTCAATGAAAATCAAGCATCTGCAGCCGAGCGTTGACACCAGCATTTGGGCTCTTCTTTTTGAGAACTTTTACAGATTTGACATAAAAAAATTTTAGCGGAAATATACCCCAAAACAGGCCATTTTAAGATGTCAAAATGGTTGAAGAATACAGTTGCTATTAATTAATTTATAGTTGACTACTAGTCAGTGATCGATCACTTCAACTGAACTGAGGATGGACTACAACATTTTGGCCAATTTCCAACATTGGAAGCAGAACATGCAGTTTTTCTAATTAATTTCAGATGGTGGAGCTACATGTAGTTAAAGGCTCATTTGTTTTCCTTTTTCTTCTATTTTTTATGAACTATACTCTTTGAAAAGGGGGCTTAATGCAACTGCTTAATGCATCTGCGAAAAGTATTGATCCAGGTCAGCCTGCACAGTCCGTGCAGGCTGACCTGGACCAAAACTTTTTGCTACTGGTCAATTTTCTGTATGTCTAAGAACCAGTCTAGCTCCAGATCCTGTCAATTGTTAGACAAAAAGGATTTTTTTGATCCATGATTATGTGATGGCTTGATAGATATCATGCATCACAGAGATGCATTAAGCCCCTTTTGCTAGAGCATGGCTCATCGATATATGCTCGTTGTTGAAATGCTCGTCAAAGTGGCAAAAAAAAATTAAAATGACAATAATAATTTCAATATTGTTATCATAGATGGTGTCTAATATTGGCGGCAGTAACCAAATATAATATAAAGTGTGGTCATACTAATTTTTATGTATTGACGTCATCCACTGAAGCCGTCCCTGGTAGCTCAGACGGTAGCGTAAAGGACTTGAGAACAAGGGGTTGTTGGTTCAATCTCCGGCTCTGCCAATTTCTTTCTGAGGACTGATGATAGTCATTGCTATAGTTATTACATGTGCATAGTACTGGTTAAAAGAAACTCCAGGAAAGCATGGATAGGTGCACTGGCCACCATGATACAATCAATCAATTAATATTGTTTGATAATGAGAATATGTGAAACTCGCCATATAACTTGATACAACTCGATATGAATGTGAGACAGAGAGAGTCTGCAGTTTGTTATATTAATCGAGACAGTCCAAGTTTAATAAAACACCAGCTAGGATGGAATATTTTGCTGTTCAACTCATTGTATCCATCAAACATGGTGACAGAAGTGGGATTATTTTAAAGAAAAAGAAAAATTTTCGTCAAAAAAGAAAATTCAGCGATGTCTAGGTTTACGTCTTGAGAAAACTACCTTTGGTAATCCAGCAGAATGGCCTGACTGGAAAGAATGATTTTCTTGCTTTAACACCTGAACTTACGTTGGAAAAAGCAGTAGACAATGCTCAACAATTTCAATGAGTAAAAAGTTAAATAAAAAATCAGGCAGCAGCGCAAAATGTTGAGGCAGTACAAAAGTTGACACAACTGTTTGGTAACAAAAATCAACAAAGAAGCCGAAATTTTCAAGGACAAAGTCAGCCACGGGAGTGAAGTCAGAGTAAAAGAAGATGCACAAGGTGTAACAGAATTCATGAAAAGGGACACTGTTTCGCAAAGGGTAAAGAATGTCGCCAGTGTAACAAATATAATCACTTTGCGGTATGCTGTAAGACAACAAAACAGCAAAAATAAACAAAAAATTCATGAAGTGACACCTAATGATTTGTTTTTGGGATCAGTAACATCATGTCAGGACATTACAGAGCCATGGAGAGTATAACTGAAAAGATCAAACGTTGACATTCAAAATGGACTCTGGTGCAGACACGTCTGTAATAGGCCATCAAACTTTCAAAGCACTGAAGGGAACAGAGAGTCTACAACCAGCACCAAGTCAATCATTTGGACATGGGGCAAAACTAAAATGCAAAGGAATGTTTTTGGCAAAAACTCTTTACAAGTCTAAAACTTATACATTCCCCATTCATGTAATGGATGGAAAAATTACTAATAACTTGGGCGCTCCACAGCTGAACAAATGGGCCTAATCAGCAGAATTGAAAATATATCTATAAACAAGCACATATTTGGATCATTTGATCACCTAAATGGGAACCAGTGAAAATAACGTTGAAAGAAGATGCAAATTGTCTTAAGACAGCATGTTGGGTAGCATTTCCGTTACTCAAAAAAGTAGAAACAGAGTTGAAGAAACTTGAAAAAGCAGGTATCATTGAAAAAGTTGACAGAACAACAGAACCAACAGTCACAACACCAATGGTTACAACAAGAAACTGTCGAGATTTAAAGACTTTGTTTCATAATATGAGCTTTGTATTAAATGCTATAATATGGTAAATATGTTAAATGTAGAGCAAAATAATACACAATGTACCCAGAGACAATTATACTTAATGTATTAATGTATTCATAGGTAGTCATGTACATGTATGTTAATAATCTAAAAAAAAACAGAAGAAAAACCATTCATGCTAAATAACAATTTTATATTTGTTAAACTTTAAGGTCAGATCAACTGAGTTCTCAAAATAATTTGCTTCAATTAAGAAAGGGAAATGTTTGATAATGAGAATAATATATGAAACTTGCAATCTACTCTATGTAACTTGATACAAACATAGATAGAGAGAATCTGCAGTTTGTTATAATTGAGACAGTCCAAATTAAATAAACCACCAGCTAGGAAAGAAAATTTTGTTGTTCGACTTGTTGTATCCATTAAACAAATATCCACTGAACAACAACTCTGTCATATGATAATGACATGAACACATATGTATTTGTTTGAGATCACCTCAGATTTTATTACATTTTATATTTGACGAACAACTGTGTCCTTTTTTCTTTAATTGTTTCTTAGTATAAAAGACTTGTCCATTTTGTTTTTCAGAGTGAGTGCGTGTGTGTGTAGGGGGGGGGGGGGGGGGTGCGAACTGTGTGCAGACTGTTTGCAACTGCAGGGTGTATGCAAACTGTGTGCAGAATGTTTGCAAAAAGTTTGCAGAGTATTTGCAGACTGTTTGCATAATACTTGCAGAGACAGCACTTCTTGAAGATATTTGCAGAGTAATTGCTGCAAAGACTTTTGACTCTCACTTTGACCCTTTGCAGACTATTTGCTAACTGTTTGCATTTTTCATTCCATTTTCATAGATCTGCAGAATATATCCTGCAACCATGTGCAGAACATAGTTTGCACAGGAAATGGCAATGAGTTTGCAAAGTGATTGAATATATTCTGCAAAGGCCCTATTTTTTCATGGGAAAGCAGTGTAGATCAAAGATCAAACTGCAGGTTTTGTGCAGTCTGATCTTGATCTACAGTGGCCACACAGGCAACTTTAGTTGTGAAAGGCACTTTAAGGGTTAAAAAAAAAACTTGTCAGAGTACGAAGTTATCAAGCAGATGTACAGAAAATTCCTATTAATTCATCAACAATTTTGGAATTTCTCTATACAAAAAACATGTAATGAAATAATCTTATCCAAAGCAAAAGTATTTCAAGCAATACAGTATTTTTACAGCCTTCAGAAGGCATACCTTTGAAACTGTGGCAAACTTTATAGGAAAAAGAGCATTTTCACTTTTTCCCAGATTGTTTTCAATGGTCTTTTTCTTAACCCTTTACCAAACAATCTCGAGTTTTAACGTCCCTTGGGAAGAAGCCTTTTGAAAAAAATGTAAGAAAAGGAGAAAATGCTGGTAACCAGCTTTTTCCATGTCTTCTACCATATCCAAAACAAATTCCATCATTTTAGCCACATTTCAATTGTCGTCTGCAAATGCTTTGAATTTGGACTAGTCTTAACCCCTTTTGCTACACAATCCCAACTTTTAATGGCCCTGAAGGAGAAGCCTTTTGAAAACATTGTGGGATAAGGAGAAAATGCTGGTAACCTGCATTTTCTTCTTTTCCCACAATTTTTTCTACCCTGTCAAAAACAAATCGCATCATTTGAGTCAAACTAAAATTGTCGTCTGCAAATGCTTTCAATTTGCTTGGATCCAATAGTTTGTTTTGTGGTAAAGAGTTAAACTCTGTTGTTTGGTAAAGAGTGAAGGGAGAAATGGAGATTGGAGAAGGTATTCTTTTTCCATACAAGGGCTGTTCAGTAAGATCATGGAATTTTGTTTCCATAATTTGCAGTTTTAGAACAGTTTAAATGCAAAATATTAATCATAGTAACCCATGTAATACCCACTGCAATGCTCAAAAAAAACATCCACCTCTCTGAAATACGTACCAATAAATGTCACAAATGGTGTCGCACAATGCTGATATCAAATCATGAATGTGTATACATAAGATAGGGAAATTCATAGGTATATTACACTGAAAACAAGGGAGGTTATGTGATAAAGGTGTATCTTGTTCCTCAGTACATAGTATCCTTACACAAGATTTAGGAATGTCTACAGTGAGCATGCCCTTGGTGTTTGAGAGGATTATGTAAAATAGGTACGACTTGCAATGAACTTGACGCTATTTTTTCACATCCAGAGCCTGGCAATACATGTTTACATGTGTTTTGTAATTCTGTATTAAAATTGTATTTCCTTATGAATTTGTACAAAATTTAGAAAATGTTTTGGATACAGATTGTTTTATATCATGTATGTAAAATATGATGTTAATTGGTCTCTTACTTTTATTTTTACAACAAAATTCCACAAATTTATCAAATAGCCCTCATATTTAGTCAACATTTCAGTCAGTCACAGAAGAATCTCAAATTTCAGCATTATTATCTCTTTTTGTTTTCTTTCAAATCCAATTTAATAGACGCTGTTAAATTTTCCCGCAAATAGGTAGGGGCCCATAAAATATACATGTGTACATTTTTTACCAATCGCAGTTTTCTATTTAATCCTTTTTATAGTACCAGAAAGTACATGTAGGTTAAAAGTCAGCACGTTCTACTATTCTGAAAAGAAGCCTTCTGCACTATAATTCTTTGAACGAATTAGGACAAAAGGACAAATTTCTTATAAGGGATTCATGGTACTTCCATGTCTGTAACAGCTCCGTGAATCACTTGAATATTGCAATCACTTTGGTTTGTTTGGTTCGTTGACATCAGTGAACTGTGAGACACCAGACATGTCAGCTAGGTATTTCTATCTGTCAGGGCTAAAAAGAGAATGAACCAAATGAAAATCAAAAGTGATACATACGAATCATTCACTGTGAAAGGGAGGTTTGAATGCATATGCAAAAAGTAATAACTCTTTACCACACAATCTTGAGTTTTAACAACCCAGAGGAGGGGGCCTCCTCCCATTTTCTCCTTTTCCCACAATGTTTTCTACCCTATCACAGACAGAACTTGTCATTTTGGTAACATTTATTTTGTCGGGGGCAAACGCTTTGAATTTGGTCCATTCCAAAATTTTGTTGTTTGGTAAAGAGTTAACCCAGGTCAGCTTCTGCAGTCTGCACAGACTACCATGGGTCGAAACCTTTTGTTTTCAGTCAATTTTCTGCATGTCATGGGAGCAATCTACCTCATGATTCAGTTGGTGGTTAGACAAAATGGATTTTATGGACCCATAATTATGTGATGCCTTGCTTGTTATAATGCATCATAGAGATGCATTAACCCTTTACCAGACAATCCCGACTTTCAATGACCCTGAAGAAAAAGCCTATTGATAACCAGCATTTTCTCCTTTTCCCACAATGTTTTCTAACCTTCCCTAATCAAATTTCAATTTTTGAGCCACAGTTGATTTGTCGTCTGCAAATGTTTTGAATTTGGACCAGTCTAAAATTCTTTACCACACAATCCCGACTTTTAACGACCCTGAAGAAAAAGCCTATTGAAAACATTGTAGGAAAAGGAGAAAATGCTGGTAACCAGCATTTTCTCCTTTTCCCACAATGCTTTCTAACCTTCCCTAATCAAATTTCAATTTTTGAGCCACAGCTGATTTGTCGTCTGCAAATGTTTTCAATTTGGACCAGTCTAAAATTCTTTACCACACAATCCCGACTTTTAACAACCCTGAAGAAAAAGCCTATTGAAAACAATGTAGGAAAAGGAGAAAATGCTGGTAACCAGCATTTTCTCCTTTTCCCACAATGTTTTCTAACCTTCCCTAATCAAATTTCCACAGTTGATTTGTCGTCTGCAAATGTTTTCAATTTGGACCAGTCTAAAATTTTGTCATGTGGTAAAGGGTTAAACCCCATTTTCCCAGGGCAGTGCTTATATATTTCAAATCTGTACCAAACGTGACTCAAAAATTGAAATTTGTTTTGGGAGGGTAGAAAATATGGTGGGAAAAGGAGGAAATGGTGGTAACTAGTAATTTCTCTTTTTCTCACAATGTTTTCAAAAGTCCTATTTCTCAGGGTTGTTAAAACTTGGGATTGTGTGGTAAAGGGTTAAGAAATAATCAATACCAAGCTCTCTAGGCAAAACTTATGGTGGTTTTTTTTTTAGAATATAGTGCTTTGACCTTAGTCCTATGATGTCATTATAATGCTTTTAAGGGGTCGAACAATGCCTATTTCAAAAGTGTAAAATAGGAAAATTTGTATTCCTGGGAGTTCTTTTTAATCAGCATTTTACACAATTTTTTTTTCCAGTCAATTGGCTGCTTTTCCATATCATTGTCAAAACAATGTTTAACAGTGGGAGGGGAATGAATCCTATCACATCTACTATCACCACTTCCTGGAAATAATTTGGACAAGCTGCTAACCCTTTACCGCTCAATCCAGAGTTCTGTCGACCTTGCAGAAGCAGGCTTTTGAAAACATTGTGGGAAAGGGAGAAAAATTTTCTCCTTTTCCCACAATGTTTTCTACTATTTCAAAGAAAGAAATCATACTTTAGGAATGCTGAATATGTCATCTGCAAATGCTTTCGGTTTGAACGTGTCTAAAATTCTGTTGGATGGTAAAGAGTTACTTGAACTATCAGAACCTGGATTGTAAGTCCAATACATAACAAGCTACAGTGCTAACTCCTAAGCCCTTTATGAGAAAGTCACGAATAGGTAAAACTCACTGACAGTACTCCATCTCACAAAAGTAGAAGTTACAATGTCTGTCTGCTCAATACAACTATCGCCAAAGGTTGTCAGTTCATTCTCCTTTAACCTAAGTAATACCAAAACCCTAAAAAAAAACACAATGCAAGGCTAAAATATGGAAGTATAATTACAGAACTGGCTCAGATTTTACCTGTTACCAATGTTATTGATTGGGTGTTGGTTTTAACTCTGTACCATAACACAAAATTTTTTGGACACAAAAAATTGAAGGCATTTGCAGACAACAAAATAAATGTAGCTCAACTGATGATTTCTGTCTTTGACAGGGTAGAAAACATTGAAGGGAAAAGGGAAATGTGAGTTACCAGGATTTTCTCCTTTTCCCACAATGATTTCAACAGGCTTTTTCCCCAGGGTCATTAAAACTCAGGATTAGTTGTAAAGGGTAAAATCTGTACCAGAAGACACTCATCCATATTGAAGCTCTTGCAGACCACAAGTTAAAAGTGCCTAAAATCATGGATTGGTTTTTAAAAGGGTGTATAACAATTTGGGAAGAAAAAGCTGTTTACCAGCTTTGCCAACAATGTTTTCAAAACCTTCCTAACTCAGGGTTGCAAAGAGATGAGACTGTTTGATGAAGAATTGAAAATGTTGCTAGACTGTTAAATACCAAGACTACCAGTCAAACAACAGTTACTATCATCCACAAGTTCCTAAATAACAATATATGGACAAAAAAATTGTGTAGGTCTAACAGAAAAAAAACTTACGATGAAAATTGTGTAAAAAAAAAAGCATAAAAGTTTAGGTTAAACCCGGAAGAGAAACGGGGGATTGCAAAGGGTCGCCGAGAATCCATGGTCAAAGAAAGGTAACTCTTGCGAGAGGATCATGCAATTTCTTTACGAGTTATCTCCCTTTGACCGTCATCATATCTCGAGAAGTGCAGTTCTCGACCAATTTATTTTGTGAATTTTATGGCATTAAAGTAAATAAATGTAGATCTATATTGGTTTTCCCCTAATGCAAATCTTCAAAATATATATATAACTTTGAAGACTACTTTTCCTTCCAATTGCAGCCAAAAGAAAGTCCGTATTCTTATTCCATGAGAGTTACTTCCCTTATTTTTCTGTCATCGATTCTATATGCATTGAACTATTCATTCACACTTTTTAACACAATTTTGATCATAGTAATGATAAATTCGATAAAACACATGACAAACCTATCTCTTTTGCGACCAACAACACTTCAAATACCGTTTGAGGATGACTATTACATTTCTTTCGCACGTTTAAATTTAGAGCAGTTGTCTGCCATTTTGAATTGAATTGGTATGTATTTAACTTATCAAATCGTTGTCATCTCGCTGATAGATCCTGTTTTAAAATTTATAAATGCCATGCTATTAAAATCTGTTACCGTAAGAATACGAGCTGTAAAGTGATACAAGATCACTGCCATAAACAGATTTTGTTTTCTAACATATTTCATGAAAAACTGAACCACATTAAATACCAGAATAACATGGGGAGGCAAATCAATTAAGGGAGGTAACTCTTAAATGAATACCATTAAAGTACTGTTTGAATTTTCTCCCTTTACGAATTCAACATTCCGTATTGGAGTTTTTCATTCTACCATCGTACTTACCTACTGAAAAATTTGCTGCTTCCTGCATCGAAAGACCGCCTCATACACCACTGTTCCTACCTTCCTCCGATGGACTCTGAATACAGGTTTTCAATAGTCTAGTATACCAAAAGCTGTCTTTTTGATTATCTTAAATTATTGAATGAGAGAAAACATGATACACATAGGGGTCTAAATCCCTCCACTAGCATTCACTAGCTATCGGATTTTAACCCTTTACCACATGACACAATTTTAGACTCATCCATATTGAAATTATTTGTAGAGGAGAAACTAGATTTGACTTAAATGATGAATTTTTTTTTTTTTTTTTTTTTGACAAAGTAAAAAAAATGTGGGTTTGGTTTGGTTTGTATTGGAGTTTAACACCATTTTAACAGCGTAGGTCATATCATGGCGGTCAGTGACGCATCTATGTGTTTCCTGGCTTTCTCACACCAGTACTGACACAACTTTCTTTCCAAAGTCACTGACTACTTTTCTCACATGCATCAGAGGTGAGAGGCGAAAAATCGTCAGAAAGAAAGTTTGCCTCAACCGGGTATCGAACTCGCAACCACCAGGTCACGAGTCCGACACGCTAACCACTGAGCTACCCGGGCGGGCAAAAAAAAAAAAAATGTGGGAAAAGGAGAAAGCGCTGATTACCAGCATATTCTCCTTTCCCACAATTTTTAGCTCACCTGAGCACAAAGTGCTCAAAGTGAGCTATTGTGATGGTGCTGTGTCCCGTGTCCGGCATCCGTCATGCAGCATCAATATTTTACCTTGTGTGCACTCTAGAGGCCACATTTTCAGCCTGAAACTCATGAAAGTTTGTAGGAATCTTTGTCTGGATCATATCTCAGACAAGTTCGAAATTGGGTCATGTTGCGTCAAAAAGTAGGTCACTGGGCTAAATCTCAGAAAAACCTTGTGTGCACTCTAGAGGCCATATTTTCAACCTGATACTACTGAAACTTGGTCAGAATGTTTGTCTTGATAATATCTTGGACAAGTTTGAAATTGGGTCATGTCTGGTCAAAAAGTAGGGCACTGGACCAAATCTTAGAAAAACCTTGTGTGCACTCTAGGGGCCACATTTTCAGCTTGAAACTCATGAAATTTGGGTAGAATGTTTGTCTTGATGATACATGTATCTGGTAGAAATTTGAAATTGGGTCATGTTGGGTCAAAAAGTAGGTCACTGGGCTAAATCTTAGAAAAACCTTGCGTGCACTCTAGAGGCCACAATTTTAGTCAGATACTCATGAAATTAGGTCAGATTGTTGGTCTTGATTATATCTCAGACAAATTCAAAATTGGGTCATGTTGGTCAAACAGTAGGTCACAGGGCTAAATCTTAGAAAAACCTTGTGTGCACCAAAGAAGCCACATTTTCAGCCTGATACTCATGAAACCTGGTCAGAAAGTTTGTCTTTGTGGTATCTTGGACAACTTCCAAAGTGGGTCACATCCAGTCAAAAAATAGGTCACTGGACCCAATCATAGAAAAACCTTGTGTGCACTGTATAGGCCACACACAGTAGGTCACTTACACTCATTTGTTTTACATCATTAAAACCAGGCTTTCTTCAGCTTTATCAACTGTAGATGACTTTACTCAGGTGAGCGCTTTTGGGCCAATGGCCCTCTTGATTTCAAAAGCCACCTTCATCAGGGTCATCAGAACTCAGAATTGTGAGGTATCGAGTTATCTATTTACCAGCAATGTGTATTTCATCAACCTTAAGATAAAGACTTTGAGAACATTGTGGGAAAATGAGATGCTTGTAGGCACAATGTTTTCCAACCATTCAAATATAATCTCATTATTTTGGCCATTAAAAATTGTCATCTCCATATGCTTTAAAGATGGCTGTAGTACTTTTTGTAATAGAAAACCTCTGCTAGTTTCAAGGAATTGGTACAAATAATCTCGACTTCATTGCATAAACAAGAGCAAATCACCAAATGCCACTCATTTCTAAAATGATAATTAGATTCTTTTCATGTTCCTAAAGGCTCAACCCCACAATGATACATTCAAACCTGGGCAACTTTCATGAAAATCAGATACAAATGCCATTCGTACACCTTTATCATGTAAACAAGATAGTCTAAATGGCAGACAATTATCATGCCATGACATAGGCTAAAATCGGTCAACAATCAAATTTCTCTTTTCCCTGCAATGTTTTCAAGAGTAGTCTGCTGCAAGTTTTTTTCTTACTTTTCTCTCTGAGTTTCCAACAGTGTTCTTTTAATTCTTTACCAGACAACAAAATTTTCAGCTAGACCACATTCAAAACGCTTGCAGATGACAAGTAAAATGTCCCTCAAGTGATGGGATTTGTTTGGGAAAGGGTAGAAAGCATTGTGGAAAAAGCAGAAAATGCTAGTTACCAGCATTTTCTTCTTTTCCAACAATGTTCTCCAAAGACTTTTCTCCGGGTCATTAAACACTGGATGGTATGGTAAAGAGTTTGACAGAAAATTCTTCTTTTCCTCGCGTGTTGTCAAAAAATGAGCTGCTGGTGCCCTGTTAAGTAGGCTTACTTTTCTTTGTTTAGTGGTTAACACTGTTGCAACATTATTCAGTTGTATCTAGACATCCAGTGCAACTATCCATGCTTTCCGAGAGTTCATTTCACCAGTAGTACTTCATACAAGATGCTTTCCAGGTCACATGCTGCTTTCCCAAGATTAACATTGAGAAAACAACAGTCAGTAGAGAGGAATTAATCCTGCTGTGATTACTACCATCAGTCCTGGGAGGAACATGGCTGAGCTGGGTAACTGAACCAGGGACTCCTAGGTTTCAAACCCAATGCATTACTGAGCTACTGGGCTTGGTTCGGCTTATTTTTCAAGGAGTAACTGTTTCATAAATTCATGAAAAAGAGCTAAATTGTGTCAATCTTTACCCAATGACTTATCAAAATGAAACCATTTCAGACTGCAAATCAAATATGGCTCAAATTACAGGATTTTGTCATTGGAAGGGTAGAAACAATTGTGGGAAAAGGAGAAAATGCTTGTTATCAACATTTTCACCTATTCCAAAATGTTTTTAACCCTTTCCCAAACGACAAATTTTGGACTGGTCCAAATTGAAAGACTTTGTGATGAAAATGGCAGAAAGTTATCAAAAAGGGTAGAAAACACTGTGGGAAAAGGAGAAATTGCTCGCTACTAGCAATTTCTCCTTTTCCCACAGTGTTTTCAAAAGACTTGTACTGTAGACACGTGAAAACCAGGGCTTGTTTGGGAAAGGGTTAAAAGACTTCTACCACAGGGTCGTTGAAACATGGGATTGCTTGGTAAAAAGTTACACATTACCACTTGAAGAAGATACTATTTTTTCCCCACTTGCATTAGACCACTTTTGAAATTATTTTGGCATAGGGAGAAATGACCCCGAAGAAGACAGCTTTTGAAAACATTGTGGGAAAAGAATAAAATGCTGGTAACAGGAATGTTTTCGAAACTCTTTTACGTACAGACCTTTAAAACTTGGGATTCCGTGGTTGAAGGTTAAAAAAAAAGAACAGTTTTTAAAGTCATTTTTATTCAATACAATGCACATACAAAATACTGTATTCATCCACTAATATATCTTTTTTACACATAACATTTTTTGGCAGAAAAAACATCACATTTATGGCATAAGCAATATCATACATGAAGTCATTATTGCAACTGCATTATAAAGTATAAGGATGCTTTATACAGTTCATCATTTTTCATCAAATGAATTATTGCGAGTAAAATACATGTTTTCAAGTTCGACAGATATGGATACTAAATCAGAAACAAGAAAAATAGAATAGATGATTGGTGTCTTGGATTGCAAAAGTTTATTGGGTTTGGCTTCTGAATTTTATCTGAGTTGCCATCGGCTCAATGTGTAAAAATTCCTACACCTTGCCTGATAAACTTTCCCGCTTCAAGACACCAACCATGCATCTATTCTCCATCACACAAGAGGATATTACAAAGCAAAGTTTGACTGTTTAACCCTTTCCCAAACAAGCCCTGGTTTTCACGTGTCTGCAGTACAAGTCTTTTGAAAACACTGTGAGAAATGGAGAAATTGCTCGTAACGTGCAATTTCTCCTTTTCCCACAGTGTTTTCTACCCTTTTTGATAACTTTCTGCCATTTTCATCAAATTTGAAATTGTCGTCTGCAAACTCTTTCAGTTTGGACCAGTCCAAAATTTGTCGTTTGGGAAAGGGTTATAGTACTTTACAGTACACAATCCCATGTTTGAACAACTCTGACTAAGAAGGCTCATGGAAACATTGAAGGAATATGAGAAATTTCTGGTAACCAGCATTTTCTCCTTTCCCTTCAATGTTTCCTGTCCTTTCAAAGACAAATTCCATCTCAGCTACAGTTTATTTGTCTTCTGCAAGTACTATCAAAATGGACCAGTCTAGAAATTTGTCATTTAGTAAAGAGTTAATCAACAGACCTGGGTTTCATTCGGTCCAAATGACAAAATTTTACACTTGCCCAAATTGAAAGTATTTGCTTGATGACAAAATTAAAGTGATTCAAACATTAAAATTTGTTCTTGGAGTGTAGAAAACAGTGTGGGAACAAGAAAAACTGCTTGTAACCAACATTTTTTTCACTTTTCCCACCCCCACTTTTTCCAAAAGCTTTCTTTCTCAGGATCATTAAAACTCTGGATTGTTTTGTAAAGGGATGATACAACAAACCAATCAAATGTTATTGCAATAACTTTCATTACATGATGAAAAATCAAAGTATTGAAAACACTGGTGTGGCATTTGTCAAGGGAGCCATTGTGTGGAATTAATAATTCGAAAAATAAACAACAGAAATAGTTTCAAAATATTCGCTTGAAAGTCAGCCTACTATATAGTCATGCAAAATCCAATAGAGAAGGGTGCAATCCTGTGGGACAAACAAGTCCAGGCGAACAAGCTCTGGGACGAATAAGCCCAGGAACGAACTGGCTTGGGACGAACAAGCACGGTATGTGTATATCATTACGTCACTATGGAAGGCCATAGTGGACCAAGTTATTTCCGATAAACAGGAAGTATTTCCATGATCGATGGCCTAAATCAGTTTATTGTAATATGCCATTTTCAATTTCATATCTGAGTGCAATCGAAACACTTATTTGTCTCAGAAAAAATGATTTTAATTGGGTTTACTTCCTTCGGTTTTGCACAAAATACAATACATGATTTTCAAAATGCCGTATTGAACTCCTAGTGGCACTGTCTTTGACAAACGCCACAATAACAGACAACCTTGATTTTCAATCCTATTTAAGACAAATCCTACCATTTGAGCCACATGTCATTTGTCCTCTGCAGTTGCTTTCCATCTGGATGAAACTAAATATTTGTTTTTGGTAAAGAGATTAACCCTTTCCCAAACAAGCCCTGGTTTTCACTTGTCTGCAGTACAAGTCTTTTGAAAACACTGTGGGAAAAGGAGAAATTGCTCGTAACGAGCAATTTCTCCTATTCCCACAGTGTTTTCTACTCTTTTTGATAACTTTCTGCCATCTTCATCAAATTTGAAATTGTCGTCTGCAAACTCTTTCAATTTGGACCAGTCCAAAATTTGTCGTTTGGGAAAGGGTTAAAAAAAAACAAGACTAGAATGTACGTGCAGAGGCTATGACACATCAGTTAACCAGGTGGTTAGTATATTACGATTCTCCTTCAACCATTGAATGTTGCTTTCTGTTCTCTCTATAGCCTGGGCAAATGCTCGAGTGCCGGATCCCATATCTGGATGCCCACTCTGAAAATCTTTCAGCTGAAAACAATCATAAGTTTACACAAGCCTTTACCGGATGCTAAAATGTTATACTCCTCAAAATTGAAAGAACTTTCAGAAAACAAAAAAAATGTGATTTGTGTATGTAAGGGTAGAAAACATTGTTTGAAAAGGAAAAAAATGCTGGTTACCAGCATTTTTTTCTTTTCCCACAATATTTTAAAAAGCTTTCCTTTTCAGGGTCCTGCAAACTCAGGGTTATGTTAAAAGGGTCAAATGGTTTGGTGTTTGATGCTATTTTCCACATTATATAAGTTATATTACATACACTGGTCCATATTTTTCTGGAGTACCCTGTAGGTAGGCTTATATTTCTTTCTTTGTTGGGCATCTCCGCCTTTTTTACCATAATTTCACTAGCATTGTGCCATATATAGTGCATCTATCCATGCTTTCCTGGAGTTTCTTTTACCAAAACTTCACCCAGCATTCGGTCCAGTGCTTGGCTGCTTATGAACATAAACACCTTTACAACAATGGTTAGTTGTGAGAGAGGAATGAATCCTGTTGCAATGACTATCATCAATCTCAGGGAAGAATTTTGCTATGCCACGATTGGGGCTAAGCAAAAATAAAGTTGGGTTTTTTAAGCCTTGAAATGCCACATCTTGGGTCCTTTTTTTCCCGTAATTACTCTATTCTAAAGAATTCCATGTTTTTATCACTCTGGAGAAGACAGCTTTTGAAAACAATATATGAAAAGGAGAAAATGCTAATAACCAGCATTTTTTCCCTTATCTAAGGATGTTTTCCACCTTTAAAAGACTTATCCAAATTTAACTTGC
The DNA here is from genome assembly GCA_945859785.2 of Tridacna gigas. Taxonomy (NCBI): domain Eukaryota; kingdom Metazoa; phylum Mollusca; class Bivalvia; order Cardiida; family Cardiidae; genus Tridacna; species Tridacna gigas. The sequence goes on along the minus strand of OX244036.2, from coordinate 26,918,113 downwards.
CAACTGCCAAATACTTTAAAAATGGACAAATCTAAACTTTTGTTGGAAGGTAATTTTTCACTTCAATGGGTAATATCTCCTAACATCATTTGTCCTTTTGTCAAAATGTTTCTAGAACTGATCTGCTGTGAGATGAAAGGAGCTGTCTAGATGTGGTGATGTGCTAACCCTCAGAGTGCTGAACTGACCCTTTTCCACACAATCCCAACTTTTAACCACCCTGAGAAAGAAGCCTTTCGAAAACCTTGCTGGAAATGGAGAAAATGCTGGTAAACAGCATTTTCTCCTTTTTTAACAATGTTTTCTACCCTGTAAAAGACCTCCATCATTTGAGCCACATTTAAAATGTTGTCTGAAAATGTTTTCAATTTGGATAAGTCTACATTTTTATCATGTGATGAAGAGTTAAACCAACAGACATTCCTAGTATAGAAATTTGACCCAAATAATTGCAATTTCAGGGTGCCTTTGTCAACATTACTGGGATATCTCAGCTAAGCAGACAGAGTAGACCAAAGATCAGACTGCACATTTTGTGCAATCTGATCTGATCTACACTGACTTCAAAGGTAAATATAGCTGTGAAAATGCTCTAAGGATTTTAGATTCTTCAAAGTTGAAAGCATCTGCAGATGACCAATTCAGAACTGGTAAAAAAAAAGTTTCTTGATGAGATAGAAAACTTTGTGAAAAAAAGGAGAAAATGCCCGTAACCATGTAGTATTTTCTTCTTTTTGTACAATGTTTTCAAAAGGCTTCTTCTTACAATTGTTTCAACACGGAATTCTGTGGTATAGTGTTCAAGAGATTTTTATATTATATTACCTGTTGCAGAAGATCCTCTGTGTTGAATGAAGATGTGATCCCATAGATGATGGTTGGTAGTGTGAAGGGTCCTTGACCATACCTTGAGTAAAAGAGACAAAATCTTGTTCAACCCTTTACCACACAACCCTGACTTTTAACGACCCTGAGTATGAACACTTTTGAAAACATTGTGGGAAAAGGAGAAAATGCTGGTAACCAGCATTTTCTCCTTTTCCCACAATGTTTTCTATTCTATCCTATCAAAGACCAATTTTGTCATAAAAGCCACCTTTAATTTTTCGTCTACAAATGCTTTCAACTTGGACTTGCCCAAAAATTCAGTGTGTGATAAAGGGTTAAAAGGGCCTATTCATTTTAAATTTTATTGGTTTTTGTATCAATTAAGATTTTTTGTGAAACACTGCTAAATTATAGAAAATATACCCATCCCTGAAAACAGTAAGAAACTGGATGCTTTACAAGGCAAATTTACATTTGTAAATTTGCCTAGTTTTACGAGATCAAATACATTGAGCCATGCCCTGGCAAAAGGGGATTAAATGCATCTCCCTGATGCAAGATACCAAGCAAAACATCACCCAATTATGGATCCATAAAATCCATTTTGTCACACTACCAACTAAATTATAAGGTAGAATTATCCCTTGACATGCAGAAAATTTAAAGATAGCTTAAAGTTTCGGTCCATGTCAGTCTGCCTAGACTGCGCAGGTTGACATAGGTCGATACTGTTCACAAATGCATCAAGCCCCCTTTTCACAGGGCATGGCTCATTCGTATCATCACACTTGTTTAAATACGATCCCACACAATCCAAGTGCATTACTGTCACATGGCATTCCCACAAATCTTTGTAAACACCTTGTGCAAAGTGTAGAAAATACCTGGGCTATGTAACCCATTTAGGAAAATACATGTACCACTGAAACAGATTTTTTTTTCATATTTTTCTGTCTTCCTTATTAATGGTTTGCCAGCTATCGCCTTATGATATTTAGATATTAACCCATAGGCTGCCAAGCGTGACTAAAAGACCTTTTGCGGACATATAATAGAGGTCTCAAATGATTCGATTTGTCTTTGAAAGGTTGGAAAACAATATGGAGAAGAACAAAATACATGTACTGGTCACCATTATTTTATCCTTTACTCCCAATGTTTAAAAAAGCTGTCTTTCTGAGGAACATTCTCCAATATGTTTTGAAAAGGTTTTTTTCTCAGAACTGTCAAGCTCTTTACCAAACAACAAAACTTTAGACTAGTCCAAATTGAAAGCATCTGTAGACGACAAACTTAATGTGGCTCAAAAATTGAGCTTTGTTTTGGAAAGGGTAGAAAACATTGTGGAAAAAGCAGAAAATGCTGGTTACCAACATTTTCTCCTTTTCCCACAATGTTTTCAAAAAGCTTTTTCTTCAGGGTCGTTAAAAGTCAGGATTGTGTGGTAAAGGGTTTAAAATGGAGATTGCTTGTATAGGGTTACATCAATCTAATCCGCAATGTTTTGAATATGTGAAATGATTCGAAGAATTGCACAAGTAAAAATATCTCTAACAATATTGTATCAGGAGTTCTCATTGCTCATTTAACCCTTTACCACATAATCCCGAATTTTTACTGCCCTGCTAAAGAAGCCTTTTAAAAACAATGTGGGAAAGGAGAAAATGCTGATAACCAGCATTTTTTCCTTTTCCCACAATGTTTTCTACACTTCCAAAGCGAAATTTCAGTTTTTGAATCACATTTAATTTGTTGTCTGCAAATGCTTTCAAATTGGACAAGTCTACAATGTGTTGTTTGGTAAACACTTAACTCTTTACCAAATGACAAATTTTGGACTAGGCTAAATTAAAAGCATCTGCAGATGACAAATGTAGCCCAAATGATTATTTTTCTGTCTTCGATAGGGTAGAAAACATAGTGGGAAAAGAAGAAAATGCTGGTTACCAGCATTTTCTTCTTTTCCCACAATGTTTTCAAAAGCATTCTGTTTCAGGGTGATTAAAACTCAGATTGTTCAGTAAAGGGTTAAGCAATCAGAACGATGCTGCACTATTTACAAACTAGAACTGTTGCAAAGTGGACAAATACCACCCACCAGCACCTTGTCACTGCAACAGTACAATCAGAGAAGGGAAATGATTTTCGAAACAAAGTTCACCTGTGACCTTGACCTTTGACCCATGTGACCCGAAACAATAGGGCACCTCCTTGGGACACTTCTAGGTCAAACAGCTTTTGAGTTAGAGCACGGAAATAATTTTCAAACAAAGTTCACCTGTGACCTTGACCTTTGACCAAAGTGATCCAAAAACAATAGGTCAACTCTTTGGGTAATGAGCAACACTTGTATAAAGCTTCAGGGTGCTAAGTCAAACAGCTTTTGGGTTAGAGTACGGAAACATGGACGGATTGATGGACTGACGGATAGACAGACATGGTGAAAACAGTATTCCCCACTCTACATTGTAGGTGGGTGGTATAAAAAAAAAGCACTTAGATGTTCCATGTCTCTGTTTGGTCAGTGTTTTAACTCTTTACCAAATGACAGTATTTCAGACTTTCTCAAAAGGACACTTTGAGTGTCGCTCAAATGAATGAATATGTCTCTAAGATGGTAGAAACGTTGTGGGAAAAGGAAAAAATGCTGGTTACCGCCATTTTCCCCTATTCCCACAATGTTTTTCAAAACATTCCTCTGCCAGGGTCATTAAAGGAACAGGAAAAAATGCCAGTATTCTGCATTTTCACCCTTTTCCACAATGTTTCTACCCTTTCAAAGATGAATTTCATAATTTGTACCACATTTAATTTGTCGACTGCAAATGCTTCCAATTTGGACAGGTCTAAAATTTTGTCATTTGATAAGCACTACAAGGGTTGAGATAAGAACTAGACCCTTATTCAGCAACCACTCTAAATTCTGAGAAGTTTCTAAATTTCAAAGTAATACCATTTCTGATTGGCTGTGACAAAATGATTTAGCCAATCAGAAATTATGTTACTTTCTTAATCTAGAACAAGATGTACCCTTTACCACATAGTCCTCTGTTTCAACAACCCTGAGGAAGATGCCTTTTGAAAACAATGATGGAAAAGGAGAACCAGCATTTTCTCTTATTGCCACAATGTTTCCTACCCTTTCAAAGACAAGTGCCATCTTTTGAGTCCCATCTAAACTATCACGTGCAAATGCTTTCAATTTGGACAAGCCTACTTTTTTGTCGTTTGTTAAAGAGTTAGAATGCACCTCAGAAAGGTTGGTAAACACTGACCAAGGAGAACTTACCTTTTACGCAACAGATCCCACTGTGTGCGGAAGAACTTCCAGGCCACAAACTTGCCTACAGGGTTTGCTCCTACACCACTGAAAACCCTGTCCAGGTCTTGATTTCTCACAATTGATTCATCCAAGGACTGATTAAGAAGCCTAAAATATAAATCAAGTAAAAGAAAGTTGTTTCATGTTTGATCCATAAGATCTATAAGGCATCAAGACCTTAGACTTGTCAATCTTACTCTGAACCCTATACGACACAATCCCAAGTTTTAACAACCCCAAGAAGAAGGACTTTTGAAAAAATTGTGGGAAAAGGAGAAAATGCTGGTAACCAGCATTTCCTCCTTTTCCCACAATGTTTTCTTTTCTTTCAAAGACAAATTTCATATTTTGTGCAAAATTTAAATTGTCGTCTGCAAATGATTTCAATTTGGACCAGTCTAAAATTTTGTCGTTTGGTAGAGAGTTAACCCTTTACCGCACATGAAAAATATAGACATGCTCAAAATGAAAGCATTTGCAGACAACAATTTAACTGTGGCTCACATGATGAAATGTGCCTTTGAAAAGGTAGAAAACATTGTGGAAAAATGGAGAAAATGCTGGTTATCAGCAATTTCTCCTTTTCCCATGGTGTTTCAAAATCCTTCTTCTTTTTATTAAGTACATTAAAAGTCGGAATTGTGTGGTCAAGTGATAATTACTTTGTACGTTGAGTTCTAACATTTTCCTTAGATGCCAGATTTGCATGACAATTACACAGAAAGACAACTGCTCTCATGTGGCATGTACACCACTTTTTGTCTTTCCTTTTGCGTTTAATTTTGTAATTGCCGGTTGCCCATACAGGCCAGGCCTCCATAGGGATATTTATCATTTTTAGTGGGAAATAGAGGAAGACACCCCTTGTAAGTTATGCCTTTCATGTGCCCCCCGTATAGCATCTTGACATAGGATCTGGTTTAAAGTCTCATCTGTAAGACAATTACAATGTACTAAATTTAGTTGGCGAGTCATAGGAATCAAGCCAGTGAGACATAAGAATCAAACAAACACCTTCAAGTAACCAGAAATTACAAATCCCATGCTCTACAGCTTGAGCTAATCTAGCTATACTATGGTAATTCCCTACATATTGCTAACCCATTACCTCTTGTTTTAAATTTATTACAAAAAAATTTAAACATACTTGTAAGATATGGATAATCAAAATAGTTTGAGCCAGACTCTGTGAAAACAGGTTTTAATGCATCTGTAAAAATTATCAACTCGTGTCAGCTTGCACAATCTGTGCCGGCTTACCAAAACTTTTTGCTATTGGTAAATTTTCTGTATTTCGAATGGACCATTCTACCCCATCAATAAGCCTGGCTTACCTTAACTTTTTGCTATTGGTGAAATTTTCTGCAGTTCACAAGGACCATTCTACCCCATGGTTCAGTCTGGCTTACCTAAACTTTTTGCTATTGGTGCAATTTTCTGCATTTCACAAGGACCATTCTATCCCATCAATAAGCCTGGCTTATGTACACTTTTTGCTATTGGTGACATTTTCTGCATTTCACAAGGACCATTCTACCCCATGATTCAACCTGGCTTATGTACACTTTTTGCTATTGGTAAATTTTCTACATTTCAAAAGGACCATTCTACCCAGTGATTCAGCCAGTTTTTACTCAAAGTGGATCCATATTATGCAATGACTTGCTTGGTGAAACTAAACTACATAGATGCAATAACCCTTTACCAGATAACAAAATTTTAGACATGTCCAAGACAAAAGCATTTGCACATGACAAGTTAGACATGACTTAAAATATAAAATAGTCTATCACAGGGTAAAAAACATTGTGGGAAAAGGAGAAAATGCTGGTTACCAGCATTTTCTCCTTTCCCACAATGGTTTCAAAAGCCCTCTTTCTCAGGAGAGTTCGTAAAAAGTTGAGATTGTGTGCTAAAGGGTTCAACCTTCTATTCCCAGAGTGCCACTCCTTTAGATGGTAGACGAAAGTTTTTCAGTGAAAACTCAGTCAAAACAAGGGTGAAGTTTTTGTACAACAACAATGCACAACACAGATGACATGGCTATGACAAAATCTTAATATTTTCCCCCTGAACATATGAGCTCAATGTTTTCTACATAAAGTAATCCAAAGTCATTAATGCTTGATAACGACTTTGGGCAGACATTTTTTAACTCTTTCCCAAACAAGCCCTGGTTTTCACGTGACTGCAGTACAAGTCTTTTGAAAATACTGTGGAAAAAGGAGAAATTGCTCATAACGAGCAATTTCTCCTTTTCCCACAGTGTTTTCTACCCGTTTTGAGACCTTTCTGCCATTTTCATCAAATTTAAAATTGTCATCTCCAAACTCTTTCAATTTGGACTAGTCCAAAATTTGTCGTTTGGGAAAGGGTTAAAATAATCTCCTAAAATATGGATAATCACAAGAATTTACACGAAAACCCCTCTATTAACCCTGAAAACACCAAATAAACCCATCAGACATTTTCATCCTAGAAATACAACCTAAATAACTGCAATTTCATATCTGCTCTTGTCTACAGTGCTTCAGCAAAGCAGACAGTGTAGATCAAAGATCATGTTTAGTGCAGCCTGATCTTGATCTACACTGGATGCAAAGGCAACTACAGAAGTGAAAGGCACTTTAAGGGTTAAGACCAGGCATCCATGGTACATGTACTTTGGAAAATTAGTCTTACTGGTGGAGTGGTCTGTTTTCCGGCTTTCACCCATCAAGATTTCGAATCAAACCCGGACTCTGCATAGACTTAACGTTGATTTAAATTGTGTGCAAAGTAATGTACTTTAGTTAAGGAAGCCTATGCCCACGCAAAAAAATGATAAGAAAATTTTCATTTTCACTAAAAAGTGGACATGTTTCTTCAATTTGGTCATTTGATTATGTAAGTTAACACCCTGTTCAATAAACACAATCATGTTACAATAGTCAATCCATAAACAAAAGACAATTGTCAATACCATCAGACCCAAGAATACAAATACATGTTGCACAGCCTACAGTTCAAGACTAGAACTGTCGCAAAGCAGACAAATACCCCCCACCAGCATCTTTTCTGAGTCAGGACAATCAAAGAACAGAAATGGTTTTCAAACAAAGTTCATCCGTGACCTTGATCTTTGACCCATGTGACCAAAAACGATACGGCATCTCTCAAAGTCATGAGCAACACTTGTATTAAGTTTCAGAGTCCTAAGTCAAAAGGCTTTTGAGTTTGAGCATGGAAACGATTTTCAAACAAAGTTCACCACTGCCCTTGACCTTTGACCCATGTGACCCAAAATCAATAGGGCACCTCCTGGGGTCATGAGCAACATTTGTATAAAGTTTCAGGGTCATAGGTCAAACGGTTTTTGAGTCAGGGCACAGGAACGAAAAGATGGACGGACTGATGGACGAACAGATGAAAGGACAGACAGACATAGTGAAACCAGTATACGCCTCTGTACTTCATAGCTGGGGGTATAATAACATATGTTAAAATGCTGGTTACCGGCATTTCCTCTTTTCCCCACAATGTTTTCAAAAGCTAAGTAACGTTGCACAAAGTCTGAATAAAATTTTGTTGTTTGGTAATAGAGTTAAATTACTTATTAATATTAGATCGATTCAAGGTACAAGTCAGGGTTCGAAGAAGTCGAACTTTTTCCGCCTCCACTGTTGCTGATATGTAGTTGTCATAAACAAAATTCCATTCTCTACTGTCTCCGTGTTCCACAGCTGCACAATACACAGTATCTTTCAGAGAGGGGTCGATTCTACAAATATACAGAAATATGCAGCACATCTTATATGTGTGTGTTTTACGTATCATCATTTTTAATCTGACAAATTATGAAAAAAAACACTCTATTGTTCGATATTTCAGCTATTGCCTTTTTCAAGAGTTTGAAACACTTTTTCCTCTAGAACAATTTTTTAGCGTGAATCACTGCAGCCATATTGTTTCAAAAGAATTATGTTTTATTCTATTGGTATGGTTTCACACATATGCAACACTTTGCAAGACAGTGCAAAATAGGTGGATTTGAATGTGCTGAAAGCAAAGGCAGAAGACAAAATAAGGGTGGCCTGAACCATGAGATTTTAAGATTTCATTTTTGAAAGTATAGAGGGCACTGAGGAAAGGGAGAAAAATCTGAATGTACGCATTTTTGTTTTTTGTCCTTTCCTACAATGTTTTCTTATAAACATATAACTATACAATATTGTGAATAATATATATCAACCGATGAGTATTGGAATCTGAGGAATATTTTACTAAGGATATTTGGATGTTGTGATTATTCAACTAATGACTGAAGGATGTTGTGAATTTCTAACTTATGACAATAGAATGTAGTGAGTATTCAACTCATGATCACTTCATTCTGTGAATTTTCAACTTGTGTTTATTGAATGTTATGAACATTCAACTTACAATTATTTGATGTTGTAAATATCCAAATTATGACTATAGGATGTTGTGAATATTCAACTTACGGATTATTGTTTGGATTCCTCATATACTCATTAAACAATCGTTTACTCTGGTTTACACAGTCTTCTTTTTCATACTCACAGGCATACTTTACTACAAAGGAGCGCAAATACCTGAAGCAGAAAAAAAAACAGGTTGTACAGAGAAACCAGGATGTGTATTCAATAACCATTCTTGATAACGTATATTATTAATTCTCAGTTTCTCAGAATTCTCTAAATTTCAAAGTAACATAGTTTTTTTATTGACTAAACCATAAGTTTAGCCAATCAGAAATTGTGTTACTTTTAAGAATTAAATTTAGACTTATAATGCATAAATTAGTAGAATGGATCGTGAATAAATCAAGAACTATCACATAAGGTGAATCTATATCCCTGCTTAGAGTTTTGATAGAGAAGACAGCTAGATCTTCCAACCCAACACACATTTTGCATATAAATGTTCAAGTTAAATCTTTGCCACACGACAAAATTTTGAACTCCACCAAATTGAAAGCATTTGCAAACGACAAAATAAATGTAGTTTAAATGATTATTTCTGTCTTTGCTAGGGTAGAAAACATTGGGGATTAAGCAGAAAATGCTGGTAACCAGCAGTTTCTCCTTTTCCCACAATGTTTTCAATAGGCTTCTTACATGTTTTTTGAGGCACCTTTATTTTGTTGTCTGTGAATCCTTTCAACTTGGACAAATCTACACTTTTGTTGTTTAGTACAGAGTAAATGCAGTACATAGCCTCATAACTCTTTACCAAACAACAAAAATTTAGACTGGACCAAATTAAAAGGATTGGCGACAAATTAAATGTAGCTTAACTGTTTACCACACAATCCCGACTTTCAATGACCCTGAGAAAAAAGCCTTTTGAAAAAATTGTGTGAATGTCAATCAGCATTTTCTCCTATTCCAAAAATGTTTTCTACCTTTCCAAAAACAAATTTTAATATTTCAGTCACATTTATTTTGTCGTCTGCAACTGCTTTAAATTTGGACTGGTCTAAAATTTTGTTGTTTGGTAAAGAGTTAAATGGTGAATTATGTATTGGATAGGGTAGAAAACATTATGGGAAAAGGAGAAAATGCTGGTTATCAGCATTTTCTCCTTTCCCACAATGTTTTCAAAAGTTTTTTTCCTCCGGATCGTTGAATTTCCAGACTGTGTGGTAAAGGGTTAACGTTTTTTTCAGATTTCACACTAGAACTTTGCAAAAGTTCGTGTGAATGTCAATACCAAGCATTCATTATGTGGGATCATATTGAAATAAGTTTGATGACTTCATATTTGATCTCATAAAGCTAGACAGAGTTTCTGTTGGCAAAGTTGATCTCATTCAGCTAGAGAGAGTGTCAGTTTGCAAAGAGACCAATCCATTATCCCTTTGCCACACAGTCCCAAGTTTTAATGACCCTGAGGGAGAAGCCTTTTGAAAACATTGTGGGAAAAGGAGAAAATGCTGGTAACCAGCATTTTCTCCTTTTCCCACAATGTTTTCTACCCGTCCCAAAACATATTTCATTTTTTTAATCACATTTTATTTTGTCGTCTGCAAATGCTTTCAATTTGGACCAGTCTAAAATTTCGTCATTTGGTAAAGAGTTATCTGAATGCCAAATTACACCCTTTTACAGCATGTTATCATGCATGTTCTAATAGTTTCTAGAGAAAAGTGTATTTTATAGTATTTACGAAAGCTAAACAAAAATTTACAGTTCACAACATAAAAATTTAAAAAGGCCCCTGTAAGGCAGACATCAGAAAGTTCTGTGAAAAGGGGGCTAAATGCATCTGTGAAAAGTATCGACCAAGGCTGACCTGGACCAAAACTTTTCCCTATTGGCCAATTTTCTATATGTTCAAGGACAGTTTACCTCATGATCAAGTTGATTGTTAAAAAAGTGGCTTTTATGGATCCATAATCATGTGATGACTGGCTTACTATAATGTATTACAGAGATGCATTAAGCCCCCTTTTTCCAGAGCATGGCTCATACCTACAGTTTGTAATTAACTCTTAACCAAATGACAAACTTCTAGACTTGACCAAATTGAAGAGATTTGAAGTATCTTAATCCTTTACCACACAATCCTGAGTTTTAACAACACTGATGGAAAAAGCTTCTGAAAACATTGTTGAAAAAGGAGAAAATGCTTGCAACCAGCATTTTCTCCTTTTTCCAAGATGTTTTCTATACTTGCAAAAATATATCCTGACATTTTAATAACAATTAATTTGGAGTCTGCAAATGGTTTCAATTTGGAAGTCTAAAAATTTTGATGTAAAAGGTTACATTGACTGGATTTGTCTACAGATAGATAGAAATCATGTTCTTACACTTCTCTTTTTTACTTGTTGCTGTTACCTTACTTAATTCTTTAACACATCTCAAAATTTAACTTAGTCTAATTTTAAAGCATTTGCAGACGACAAATTGAATGTGGCTCTAATCATGAAATTTGTTTGTGGAAAGACAGAAAGCATTGTGGGAAAAGGAGAAAATGCTGGGAAACAGTATATGTGTTGAAAAAGCTCCTTCCTCAGGGTTGTTAAAACTCCGGATTGTGTGGTAAAGCGTTAAATGTTTTTTCTTCCACTTCTCTTTCTTACTTGTTGATGGTTTGCTGCTAGCTATTTCCTAATACTTAATGAAGTACCAAAATATTTTTGAAGATTGGTTTATGAAAATCTGACTAGCACTCCCCCTCTTCAACACATGCTAATTCTAGACTTACTAAAACTTTGTACAAAATGTCATGTCAGAGAGGATGTCCTGCATTGTGAGGAGAACATTTTGGGAAAAGAAACAATAGTTTGTTTTGAGTAGTTCTTCCTTTTTCCAAAAATGATTTAAAAGCTATGTACTGATGGGGTATAGAAAGTTGTATGGTAAGTTATTGAAATAGGTAATGCTCTGGCAAAAGGGGGTTAATGCATCTTCCTGATGCATCATACCCAGCAAGTCATCATTATAATTATGGATCCATAAAATCTGTTTTCTTCAACAACCGACTGAATCATGAAGTAGACTGGTCCTTCAAAATGCAGAGAATTGACTGATAAAGTTTTGGCCCAGATCAGCCTGCACAGAATGCACAGGCTGACCTGGGTCCATATTTTGCAGATACATCAAGCCCTCTTTTCACAGAGAATGGCTCAAATTAAGATGAGATTTGCAAGCACAAAACAGGGTACTTACGATTCCAAATGACCTGCCCCAGTATTGTTCATGGACAGCTTGTTGAACAATGGAGTAATCTTTCTAAGCATGAAATTCTGTTGAAAAATTGAGTCAGTTTACAATTACAAAAAAGCACATAGATAGCATGCCAGTGCAAATGCTTGAATGCACCTGCTTTTTCAATGAAAATTCTTAGTCCAAAATGGCACATGATTGTTTCAGAAATATTGTGCGGGTAACTTCCCTTTCTGTTCCTTATTTAATAATTAACACTTAGCCAGAGTTTTAAGTACCATGAAATCATGTAGCCAGATATGACAGTATATTTAAAGTCAAATTGGAACTACAAATGACAGCCACGCAAACAACTACACAGAAGATGACAGAGCTATGAAAATAGCTCAATTTTTTTGTTCAGAAACAGCTAAGCTAATAACAATCCATCAATCATACTTAAAGTATGATCGATAATTATTCTAGATCTACAAATAATATTTAACTCTTTACCAAACGACAACTTCACTTCAGACCCATCCAAATTGAAAGCTTTTGACGATGACAAAATAAATGAGACTCAAAAATTGAAATTTCTTTGGAGAAGAGCAGAAAACATTGAGGAAAAAGGAGAAAAACGCTGGTTACCAGCATTTTCTCCTTTTCTTTCAATTTCTTCAAAAGGCTTCTTCCACAGGGTCATTAAAAGTCGGGATTGTGTGGTAAAGCGTTAAACCTGAAACTATGCAGATTCATACTTTCAAGCCTTTCCCAAAAAAATCCTATGCTTTCACAACCATGGGGAGGAAGTCTTTTGAAAGTATTGTTGGAAAAGTTAAAATAACTTTCAAAGACAAGTACAAGCGACTGAGCCATATTTTTTTTCTCAGATTGTCTGCAAATGCTTTCAGTTTGGACAAGGCTAAATCTTGTTGTCTTGCAAAGTGTTAAGACTTATTCTTCAGTGTGTATGTGTCACTTGGTTTGAAAATGTATTCCTTTTCTGCTAGTTTATGAAACAACTGTCCCATCTCTGAATAATCCTTAGTGGAACCCTATACCTATGTATATAAATTCAGAGTTACCTTAAATGTATCATACATGTCTTCACCAGAAATCATCTTGTCAATATAATTCACCTCCTCAATGGCAGCCACCCAGGGAACATATTCATCTTCTTTCTCCAAATATTCTAAAGTTTTCAATGCTGTCTCCAATGGTAACATCTTGGCTCTATATAGAATACATACATATATATGTGGGGCTAAAGAGATTTTGTAATCTCACTTGGTCCGGAAGATCGATGACATCATCAATGGTCGTCTTTCAGACGAAAATGATGTTCATTATATGTTTACCTGCAGTTGTTTACATTCATTTCATTGTTATTTCACCTTTGTATCGTTTCACTGTTGCATGCTATTACAATATGGAAATATTAAACTTACACTTAATTAGTTTCTGTGTATCGTATTCGTAAGTTCCCATGCAATGTATGGGGTACAACCGATAGACCAAGGTAATGTCATTGAATATGCAAATGTGTTGGTTTAATTTTGTCAAACAATATAATTTATATATTTGTTGTTGTTTGTGTATTGTTTTTTACAATTATTGATGGTTTAAAATCAATAAACACAAAAGTAAAAAGGAAAAAAACTCATACTTTTCTTTCAATTCTATCCACAATTCTCCGATTTCCCAAAGTGTATTTTTAAATTGTTCTGTTACCCTCTGGTACCCCGTTGTGTCCAGTGAAGATGTATGCATTGTGCTGACACTAGCCATTACAACATGATTCTATTTCTTCTAAAATGATTAAACTTGTAATGGTTGCCCCTGTGCCACGTCAAGGCCCATCAAAGCTTCTTTAATTTCAACAACACATCGCTCTGCCACCCTGCCTTGTGAGGAGGAATAAATCTCGTGTGAAGCAATGAGAATCAAAGCAGGTTTTGTTGTAACATCTCATGAAGAAGTGGACAGGGTAGATCTAAGATCAGACTGCATTTTCTGTGCAGTCTGGTGTCTATTTACACTATCTGATTAAGCAATTAACTCTTTACCAAACGATAAAATTTTAGACTGGTCCAAACTGAAAGCATTTACAGACAACAAAATAAATTTTACTGAAAATTGAAATTTATTTTGAGAAGGGTAGAAAACATTGTGGAAAAAGGAGAAAATGCTGGTTACCAGCATTTTCTCCTTTTCCCACAATGTTTTCAAAAGGCTTCTTTCTCAGGGTCATTAAAAGTCGGGATTGTGTGGTAAAGACTTAAAAGCAATTAAATCCCTATTCAGTACTACAAGAGTTAAAGTTTCTTGAGGTAATCAAAATATACATACTTTGCCAATCCAAATGCATCATTCATGATTTGTCCTCTGTTGATTGGATGAATTACCTATACGAAAAGAAAATCTATGAAAATGTGCAAAAAATTATCCATCAAGAAAATACAAAACATAAAAAGAGCACAGCCTGCAGGTTCCAACACTTGGCTGAAATTCCTCTAGCTATTAGTGAAAATTCTAAGTTGAAAAGAACACAACTGTGTTAAAAATATTCTGAGGTTACCTGCGCTTCTGGTATCGGTTGCACATCTGATATAAGTAGAATAACAGATATATAGGATCTGACATAAGTTAGCATTTGAGATAAAATCTATCAACTTTTAACCACACAACAATATTTTAGACCTGTCCAATCTGAAAGCATTCATTGACAAAAATTTCAGACTGGCTTAAATGATGCACTTTTCATTTGAAAGGGTAGAAAATATTATGGAGAAAAAGAGAAAAATACTGATTACCAGCATTTTCTCTTTATCCAACCATGTTTTTGAGAGCCCATTTCTGAAGGGTCGTTAAAACTTGGGACTGTGTGGTACAGCATTAAGTGACTAGAAAAATGTAATATAAAGCAAGCATAATAACATTTTTTGATGCCGAGTTTAATAAATTTTGTCTCAACCCTTGGGCTGCTAAGCACAACTAAGGACCTTTGGCAGACCATGTACATCAAGATCAGACTGCACAGAATGTGCAGTCTGATCTTGGATCTACACTTCCTGTTAAGAAGATATTTTTTCCCCCAAGAAACAACTTTGAAAGAGCAATAATTGGGTTTATATTATGGGCTGGAAATTCCATTTCACTTCTTTTGCAGGTTAAGGGTAAAAAAGCAAGGAATATCAGATTCTTTTTATCACATGGCAGTATCTCAAGAATTACAGGTATAATGATTTGATCTTTGTCAACATTTGAGCCCAAATCTGGCAATAAGTGGTTTTAGGATTTCCGTGATGCATTATAACAAGCAAGACATCATAATACTTATGAGTCCATAAAATCCATCTGTCTAACAACCAACTGAATTAGGAGGTATATTGGTCCTTTTACATGTAGAAAATTGACAAATAGCAAAGTTTCTACCCATGTCAGCCTGCACTTTTTCTGATGTATTAAACCCCCTTTTCACAGAGCATGGCTCAAATACATGTATATCATGAATATGACCTACTCACAGCTTTGACAGATGTATACATACAGGATAAAACTAGTTCCTAGAAAGCTGATATATCACTACCTGATTTTAAATCTCAAAACAAAACAGACTTTATATATAGTTATGGCGTGATTATCCGTTTTGACTGTTAACATGACCAGGAAATTTGTCACTGACACATTTTGGAAATAACAGGCAGGACTTCGAAGCTTTAACAAAATTACTAAGCGTTCTTAGTAATTGTCACAAAGTCTTATCTCAAACATGTGTTACATAAGAAAATTCATAATGGCTGTATTACACTGAAAACAAAGGTAGTTATAAGATAAAAATATATCCCAGTCATGCTCTGTGAAAAGGGGGCTTCATGCATTTCCAAAAAATATCGAGCCAGGCCAGCCTGCGCACTCTGCGTAGGCTGACCTGGGCCGAAACTTTTTGCTTTTGGTAACTTTTCTGTGTGTCAAAGGACCAGTGCATCTAATGATACAGTCAGTTGTTATACAAAACAGATTTTATGGATCTATAATACTGTCATGAGTTGCTTGGTATGACACATCACAGAGATGCATTTAGCCCCCTTTTCACAGAGTATGGCTTATATCTATAAAATCCTCACAGTATGGTTGCTCTTCAACTGATTGATTAACTTTAGCCAGTTGTCTAGATCGTAGTTTACTCGGTAAAGTCCATATTGTTTCACATTGCCAAGTATCCAGCCATTCGCAGAATTATCTCTTATAACTGCAAAAATTGAGAAGTGTAAGGTACAATACCATAGCAACAAATATGGTATCCTCAAAGTGCCTTTCTCAACCTAAACTGCAGCTGCAGCTTATGTAGATCAAGATTAGACTGCACAAAACATGCAGTCTTACCTTTTATCTATACTGTCAGCTCTGCCAAGACAAAGGCAACCTTAAAATTGCAATTATATGGATTTTATTTTTAAACTGATAATTTTTGTTAGATTTAAGAGTTCAGCACTGTATGGGTTGATAATAATAATTATAAAAGTATTGTTTTCTGTAGACTGCTTTGTTTGTGCTACACCAGAACAAAGACTGTGGTAAAAGGAGAAACTGATCATGAAAGGCATTTTTCCATTTTGCAACTATGTTTTTTACATGCACACGTATAAACTTAAATTTATATGATCCAGTTTTCGAGTTCTTTACTAATTTTTTTTTTTGAGAGAGAGAGTCAGAGACAATTAAAGAAAGACAGAGTATGACATCAGAGAGAGAGAGACAGAGAGACAGAGAAGGGGGTGGAAATGAGAGGGAGAAGAGAGTGACAATGCAAGATTCATAAGAGAGACAGACAGAAAGACAGACAGATGGATGGACCAATGGAATGGATGTATTAAACGACAGGCAGAGAGACAGAATAATGAACAGATGGACAGCCAGGCAGATGAATGGATGGATGGACGGACAAAAAGACAGAGAGGGCACACACAAAATTTCAACATTTATACCTAAGTTTTTATTATCATTAATCCACTTGACATCCCTGTCTGTCTGTTCGAATTTAACACTGTTTTCTGTTGTATATGTAAAAGGTATCTTCCATATATAGCTGCAAAAATTGTTATTCTCATGAAGAAACATTTTGTCAAACAGCCTGTGTAACTCAGTGCTAAAGGTGATCACAGGGGCTTTTGCGGAGGGTAAAGATCAAGATCAGACTGCACAGAACATGCTGTCTGATCTTAGATCCATACTATCTGCTCGTTAATTCATTCGTATAAGATGGAAATCTTTTTGTTTTCAAAGCCTGCAAACTTGGTTTGGCATTGGTAACCCATAACTGTACACACTTTTTTAACACTATGCCCTACTCAATGTGTTTTAGCAGACAATGCAGACAAAGATCATACTGCACATGTTGTGCAGTCTGATCTTTGTCTACAATGGTCTACAATGGTCAATACTGAGATAATATTCCTTCAATAGGACTTTGAAATCAAAATATTTGAGTTTCTACTATTGCTGTAACACTTTACCAAACAATCCCGACTTTTAATGACCCTGGGGAAAAAGGCTTTTGAAAACATTGATGGTAAAATGCTGGTTTTCAGCTGGCAGATTTTTCCAATAATGTTTTCTATCCTATCAGAGACAAATCTCACCATCTGAGCAGTAGCTATTTTGTCATCTGCAAATGCTCTTAATTTGGACTAGTTTAAAATCCTCTTATTTGATAAAGAGTTAATCTATGGGGGTTGTTCCAGAAAATCACGAGCTTTCGCTATAACATCTTTTTTTGATGTCAGAATGACATGAAAAATCGTGGAAATGTCCAGTAATTATATTTGAGTATTTTCATGTACACAATCACTGAATAATTTGTACACGTTTCTAAAAACAGTTGATATTTATATTCCAGTTAGCTTTGGTCAGCGCGCGCCGAAATAATTGAAATGGAATATTTCAAACATCATTAGGAATAGTATAAATACAAAAATTATATTGACATAAACGCCATGATTTGTCGCATAAGCCATCAACCTTTCACATGCCCGACATCAATGATGGCCACACTGTGACATGAATTCTGCCTGTACTCTAGAGTAAAATTTTCGGAAAATGGCCACATCAGCAGACTTCTCAGCGCAAAAATCTATCATAAATACTGTGTTGACAGCGGAATGGTGCCAGTGCAAACCAAGAAAGAGATGGAAGCAACAGAGATTGGTTGAAACACCTCTAGAACACTTGTGTATACCTGGCACAAGAAGTTTTCGAATGGATATACAGCAGATGATGCAGGAAAGTGTGGCCAACGTAAGAAAAACGAGGACATTGTAATCAAATATGTGAAGAATGTTGTTGATGCATGAGCCTTGTGTGGCTTGATGTGTTCTTTTTCCCTGCACTGCATTCGATTCACTGGAAGTGAAGCTTTTTAATGTGAGCCTTGGTCAGCATTGGCTTGCTGATATTTTCCAGAAATGTATTAGCCACCATAGAATGTGTGTGAATCATTGACAACGATACTTTGGAAAGAATTTACTTTCTTGTGTAGGTTACCTTACTTTAACATTATGTTGGCATTGTGCGCCACCCACCCACCCCCCGGTATTTTTTATACCTAGATATTTTTGTTATGGGTAATCACGGAAACTTTATATTTATACATGTACACAGGTATATATTCAACTTTATCAAAAAACTACAGGCATTTGTTGTCATTTTCCCATTAGATAAGCAATGTTCATGAATTTCTTGGAAACCCTCGTATAGTTTACAAGTTTGATTGCAATTTTTTAAGGGCTTGCCCACCTAAAAAATCTCAAAATTAGACACAGGACTTTCACGAACAGACAAGTACCCCACACATATCAATAACCAGCTTTTTCCCTTTTTTTTTTACAATTATTCTGCCATTCTTAAAAAAAAATCTCAGCATTTGAACCCCACTTCATCTGTCATCTGCCAATCAGTTTTTTCGCAATGGACAAATCTGAAAATTTGTTGTTCAGTACAGAATTAATATCTTACCATATGACCCTGAGAAAGAACCCTTTTGAAATACTATGGAAAATGAAAAAAATGCTGTTAACCTGCATTTTCTCCTTTTCTCATAATGTTTTGTACCTTATCAAAGAATTTTAGTTCATTTTTATCAGTTTCAACATTGTCACCTGCAGTTATTTTCAATTAAGAAGAATCTAAAACTTCTCATTGGTAAAGTTTTACGGTGGTACAGTAATGGAATTCATACTTAAAAGTCGAATGGAAATGCCCTGGATCCTCTGCATTTCTGTTCGTCAAAAATCGGTCCTGTTTCACAATGATTTCTCCCGACTTATTTCTTGCTACCGTGACAACAGGATAGTTCATCTGTAGTATCCATGTGTCTAATATGTCCTTGACTCTGATGTTTTTGCCATCAATATCAGCTTGCTATGGTAATAAAAAAAACACATAACACCCATAAAAAGGTATGTCACAGGCCAAGGAATAGCCCCACTGGTTGCCTTGTTGCTGAATCAAGAAAAATGATTTGTTTGTGGTCTGTTTAACTCTTTACCAAACAAAAAAAATTTAGCCTTGTCCAAATAGAAAGCATTATTTTGCAGACGATAAATTAAACATAATGCAAAACATGAAATTTGTCTTTCATATAGCAGAAACATTTGGGAAAAGGAGAAAATGCTGGTTACCAGCATTTTCTCCTTTTCCCACAATGTCTTCAAAAGGCTTCTTCCTCAGGGTCGTTAAAACTCAGGATTGTGTGGTAAAGGGTTAATACCATTTTAAATATAATTCTAGATACAGAGTTGAATCTAGGATTGAATGACAATGGGCCAACTCCCCCACCCCTTTGAAAAAAGTGGGCCGATTTGAAATTCGAAATGTTCCATTTAAAACAAAATACCTTCAAATATGAATTGGAAAGAAAAGCACTGATGTTGTGGGTACTTGCTAGATTTGCCACAGTATGGATTCTAACAAGCATAAACAACACAGGGATTAACTTAGCCCGCAAAGAAACTTATCAAGATTTAAGCCTTTAACTGCTAAGTGCCACTTACTGTCCTTTTTCAAACTCTGTAGATCAAGATCAGATTGCACAGAACATGCAGTCTGATCTTGGATCTACACTGTCTGATAAGGAGATATTGTTCCTAAAGAGTATGTTTGAAATAACATTATTTGGGTTTTTACTATTGTCTTGAAAGTTTTATTTAACTAATTTAGCAGGATAAGGGTTAGGTAAGCAAATACCCATCTTATCTTGTGTATTGGTGACTACAGGCAAAATCAATTCAATAACAATCTTTTGCTTAAAATGCAGTTCAACAGCATTTATAAATGTCTTATAATCTGATATTATCTTTAATTAATACACTTGTGTCTGTGATCTACGTGCTGCAAGGCAAGACACCCCCTCCCCCCTCCTGATTGGTTGTCCAACAATTTTCATGCCATAAAAAGTCATAAGTGACTTGTGATTACATTGCGATTTTAGCTTCTGTTTTATACAATTTATTCAGTATGTATGTAAGTCTGCTGTTTAAAATCATTATAAAGACTGGAAAGACGTCTTGAAGAATCTATGAGCAGAGGATTACAAATTAACATTTGTTTTGTCATGGGTTTTCATGTTTTTACATTGATCTATTTTTGTAATAGTATTTCTCAGTAACTTAATACACATTCTGAAAAGTAAAACCCAGCACTTTGGGGTGGTAAGCATCCAACCAATCCAGAGTTTTTAAAACCCTAGAGGATTAAGTTTAAAAAAAAAATGTGGATTTTATCCTTTCTCCACACTGTTGTCTATTTTGAAAATGTGCGTATTATCAAAACATTGGTCTTTAAAATCGGTTAACCCATGGGCACACAATCCCCAGTTTTAACAACCCTGAAAAAATATTTTTGAAAACATTGTTGTTGTAAGGGAAGAAAATGCTGGCTACAAGCATTTTCTCATTTTTCCACAATTTTTTCCAGAATCCTTCTTCCTCATTGTCATTAACATGTGGGATTATTTGGTAGAGCAGAGCTGCAGATAGAGGGTGTGATTTTGATTTCAAAATTGAAAATATTAATTATTCTCCACTACACCGTATATGTTATGGGTACTCATTAGAATCGTCTCATCAAGACAATTCTAATGAGTACCCACAACATAGGGTTTCGAAGAGAAATAATGGATTTAGAATACCATCACTCCCTCCTATCTGGAGCTCTCGTAAAGGGTTACTGCAACTGGTCTTTGAGACAAGTTCAGCTGTAAATGTGAATGGGAGGGGAATTATATTCAGTTACATGATCAATGCTCTGGCAAAAAGGGGCTAAATGCATGTCTGTGATGCATGATACCTGGCAAGTCATTACATGATCAAGGATCCATAAAGTCTATTTTGTCTGACAACCAACTAAATCATAAGGTAATATGATCCTTGGACTTGCCAAAAATTGACCAATAGCAAAATGTTTTGGCCCAGGTCAGCCTGTGTGGACTGGCAAGGCTGACCTAGGTCAATAGTTTTTGCACTATCATTAAGCCCCCTTTTCACAGAGCGTGGTTAATATAGAGATAGATCCCTTATCCCCTTCCTAAACAATCCCCATGTTGAAATCTTTAGGTCTAAATCTTTTTCATACAGTAAAGAGCTGAATACGAGATTACCTTTTGCAATGCTGTCCAGAGATCATTGTCATTTGCATTTCCATACGCATTACGCCTCAAATATATCTGAAATAACAGAAAAAAAAAATATACTAAGTAACATCTACTACCAGTAAAACCCTTTTCACTCTTTACCAATTAAACGACAAAATTTTAGATTTATCCAAACTGAAAGCATTTTTCGACAAAGTAAATATGAAAATTGAAATTTGTGTTGACAAGGGTAGAAACCATTGTGGGAAAAGGAGAAAATGCTGGATACCAGCATTTTCTCCTTTTCCCACAATGTTTCTAAAAGCCTTCTTCTTCTTTTAGGTCCTTAAAACTCCAGATTGTGTGGTAAAGGATTAATACTACCATATGAGTATAAAATATCTGAATTCATAGTGGATTCTGTTGAGATAAAATACGGATTTTGGTGAACAAGGCTACTGTCCTGAAAATGGAAACATGTATTTACATGGAAGAGTAGTCTGCCTTGTATGTATATGCCACTGTCTGCAAAAGTTTTCTTTATTTCTTTTCAAATATTAATCAAAATAAAATAACTAAGATGTTTGTTTTAAAGCCAAACAAAGGTATGAAGTTCAGAATCTGATGTCATTTTGAACTCTTACCACACAACAAAATTTTAGACCAAAGCGTTTGCAAATGACAAATAAAATGAGGCACAAACGACAGTATCTGTCTTTGAGATTGTTGAAAGCATTGTGGGAAAAGAAGAAAATTCTGGTTACCAGCGTTTTCTTCTTTTCCCATAATGTTTTCAAAAGCCTTCTTCTTCAACGTCGTTAAAATATGGGATTGTGTGGTAAAGATTTAACGTGCTTTGGTAGATTCTGAATTACATGTAACTTGGATTCATACACTGCAAAACCAGTATATATTTTGAACTCAGCTGTTGCCTGTTTCAAAATATGGGGTGAATCTGCAGTGTATTCATCTAACAAATCTGAGTATGGTATCAAAGCATGTTAAGTACCCTCATTTTATACCAAAAATTGTGGCATGTTCATTTATTACTTCTTGCAAAAACTGATAAAACTAAAACTCGTCTATACAGAAACCATTTGCTGATGGCATAACTTTTATCCTGTCACATGCAATAACTTTAACCTAATAATAGAAAATGAAAATTCCTTTTTTTCTAGCAACTGACTGGATCTGGAGGTAGAATGGTCCTTTGACATGCAGAAAATTGACCAAAAGCCAAATGTTTCAGCCCAGGCTGACCTGGGTCGATGCTTTTCGCAGATGCATTAAGGTCCCTTTTCACAGAGCATGGCTCATATATTTTGGACTTGATTGTTGTCCCTTTCAAAATATGGGGTGCATCTGCACTGTATTCATCCAACAAATCTGAGTATGGCATCAAACCATGTTAAGTACCCTCATTTTATACCAAAAATTATGGCATGTTCATTTACTATTTCTTGCATTAACTGACAAAACTTAGACATGTCCACACAGAAACCATTTGCAGATGACATAACTTTTATCCTGTTACTTGCAATAACTCTGACATAATGATAGGGAGCCAGATATTTTCTTCAGTTATCCCTCAGTTGGTCACATGACCAAAGGCATATGCATCTGCCAACTTGGGACTTTATTATGGGCCATGCTGTGGCAAAGGGGGGATTAATACTTCTCCGTGTTGCATGATACCAAACAAGTCATCACAGTTTTATGGATTCATACAATCCAGTTTGTCTAACAACCAAATGAATCATTAGGCAAACTGGTCCTTTGACATGCAGGAAATTGACCAATTGCAAAAAGTTTTACCCCAGGTCCTGGATCGATACTTTTTGCAGATGCATTAAGCCCCCTTTTCACAAAGCATGACTGATATACTTTTAAACAAGCGTCTCAATGATAGAATGAAGGTTTTGCCTGCCAAAACTGTCAATAAATCTTGAATATCTGTTTCAATATGTAAACCTGCTTTTGCTTTTTCTTACATGTAAAAACAGCATTAAAAAAGAATTATCATTGTTGACACAATATCATACTTTCTCTTTTTCACACCCCATGGGGCATTACACCTTCCAAAAGGGGGAAATTAATAGAGGTAAAGCTACAGAATTTTCCGAGGACAACAACAACATTAATGTCCGGATTTTATTCAGTGCCAACAAGGAAGAGATTGCCATTTGAGAAGCCCACTGTATTTAATGGAGAATTTCGATTTTGCCCCTGATCATGATTCATTTGGAACTAAATTGCATTCACAATTAATTTGTAACACTGGTCTTTGACACTTTCTCTTTTTTCAAGTTTTATAAGTCAGTTAAAACTGTGTTACCGGAAGTTTAAAATGTCATCGGAAGTGTATGCACATTCAGATAGTCAGGTGTTAGTGACATCGATTTGTAAAGTAATTAGGATTATGTCGATGCTGTAAGTGTATTCCAGCTGATCTTTTCAGCTTTATTGATGAATTGGCTGTCCGGAAAGCTTGTTTTTAGTTAGAAAAAAGCTGGGGGGAGCATTAGTTAAAGGGGGAACATTAATAAGAAACCATATGGTATTTAAAAAAAAAATATGCCAGGCTCATGACATAAATAATGTAAATCATGACTTCATTATCTGTAACAGGATGCTTTACACAATTCTCTATTTTTCCTGATAATGAAAAATATGTTGATATGTATACTTTTTCAAGGGAATTATTAAATTCTGTCAGACACATAGACAAGCAACAAAACAAGACAATTACATGGTTGGTGTCTTGGATTGGGAAAGTTGATTAGGCTTGGCTCTGGAATTTGATGTTTTGTCCATCACCGGATAAAAATATTTGCCTGATAATCTTTCCCAAACCAAATCTTCAGCAGTGTATTCTCTATTTGCTTATAAATATGTCACTAACCTGAAGTCCTTTTTGAAATGTCGTCTCACCCAGAAAAAACCTAGCCATCCTTACAACACAACCACCCTGCAAAAAAGTATTTACCGTTTACCAAACAATCTAGGGGTTTCAACTACGCTGTGGGAAAGGGGTTTTGAAAACATTGTGGGTAAAGGAGAAAATACTGGTAACCAGCCACGAACAAGTTTCCAAGTGCCCTGCCACCTGACTGGATAACTAATATTATCCACTGCCTGAATTATGTACCAGCTGTCAGCTTTACCCCTTTCCAAAAGGACAAATTTCAAACTCTTCTTCTAAATTGATAGCTTCAGCAGACGACAATCTCAAAACTGAAAACAAGAGCATGTGACTGCCTATGGTTGGCTGCAACAGCTTTTTTGTTTAAAATTCTGTCAAAAAAGGGGCGTAACTATGTAATAAATGTGATGTGAGTTACCTGCCCTCTCAGTTTCAAACACTATCATGTTTTGGTCTCCAAAGTTTTTTCTCCACCAATCAATCTTGACTTGGCTCTTTACCAAAGAACAAAATTTAATCTAATCCAAATTGAAAGCATTTGCAGACAACAAAATAAATGTAGATAAAAATAAATGATTAGATTTGTCTTTGAAAGGCTCAAAACATGGTTGGAAAAGGAGAAAATGCCAGCTACCAGCATTTTCTCCTATTCCAACAATGCTTTCAAAAGCTTTCTTTTCACTCATTAGAATTTGGGATTGTCTGGTAAATTTGAAATGGCACATATAAATGAGCCATGCTCTGGCAAAAGGGGGCTTAATGCATCTCTGTGATGCATCATACCAATCAAACCATTATGTAATTATGGATCCATACTAGCCACTTTTTTTTTTATTGACCAACTTCATCATGAGGTAAACCGGTCCTGGGACATTAAAAAAATTGACTAATAGAGAAAGTTTCGGCCCAAATCAGCCTGTGCAGCCTGCGCAGGTTGACCTGGGCCAATACTTTTGGCAGATGCATTAAGCTCTCTTTTAACACTCCATGGCCAAAACAGACTGATAATTATAAATAGTCATTATTTAATCCAGTTTACATTAAACTGATTTACAACAATTCTTATCTGTAGGATATTACCTGTACCATATTTTCAACACAACAACATTTACCTTAGCATATGATATGGTGTCAAATATTTCATTGATTTCATCTGGGTCATATACTGGTACATTGATTGGATGTGACGTCACTTTAGAGTCTATCTCAAACACTTTGTATATCTCAAACACAAACAGTTCGAACTGCAAGTAAAAAAAAAAAACTCTTTACCACACAATCATGACTTTTAACGACCCTGGTAGAGAAGGCTTTTAAAAAAAATTATGAGGGAAAAGGAGAAAATGCTGGTAACCAGCATTTTCTCCTTTTTCCACCATGTTTTCTTACCATTCAGAAACAACTCCAATCATCTGAGCAATATTTAATTTGTCGTCTGCAAATGTTTTCAATTTGGACCAGTCTAAAATTTTGTCTCGTGGTAAAGAGTTAATCCAACAAACAATTTTTGCAAACCTAAAGAAGAATGCATATGAAAACATTGTGGAAAGTAAGACAGTACTAGTTAGCAATAACCATTTTCTCCTTTTTGCATGATGTTTTCTAACATTTAAAAGACAAATCCTGTCATGTGGAACACATTATATTAATAATCTGCAAATGCATTCAATTTAGACATGGCTGAAATTTGTTCTCCGGCAAAGACTGATTTAAGCCATGCTCTGTGAAAAGGTGGCTTGATGTATCTGCAAAAAGTATCAACCCAGGTCAGCCTGGACAGTCTGCTCAGGCTGACCTGGCCTAAACTTTTCGCTATTGGTCAATTTTGTGTATGCAGAAGGACCAGTCTACTGCATGTTTATGTCGGTTGTTTAAACATTGGTATAATGCATCACAGAGATACATCAAACCCCTTTTGCCAGAGCATGGCTCATTTAAATAAGAAATCTGTAACAACTTTGCAAGATACATAATAGAGCAGTTAACATACTGCTATCTGGCAGTATCTGCAGACTTTGTGGGGTTCCAAGGATCCCTATTTCACAAGGATGTTTATAAGGATATTTTCAAAATCATTTGCTGCAAGTTTGTTCAAGGAAGTACTATGTTTGCCTTTACCAAACAGTCCTATGTTAACCCTTTCCCAAACGACAAATTCTGGACTGGTCCAAATTGAAAGAATTTGCAGACGACAATTTTAAATTTGATGAAAATGGCAGAAAGGTCTCAAAAAGGGTAGAAAACACTGTGGGAAAAGGAGAAATTGCTAGTTACGAGCAATTTCTCCTTTTCCCACAGTGTTTTCAAAAGACTTGTGCTGCGGACACGTGAAAACCAGGGCTTGTTTGGGAAAGGGTTAAAACAACCTTTTTTAAAAACAGTTGTGGTACCTAGCATTTTCTCCTCTTTCGCCCACCCAGGTAGCTCAGTGGTTAGTGTATCTGACTCGTGACCTGGTGGTTGCGAGTTCAATACCCAGTTCAGGCAAACTTTCTGTCCGGCAATTTTTTGCTTCTCATCTCTGATGCATGTGAGAAAAGTAGTCAGTGGCTTTGGAAAGAAAGTTGTGTCAGTACTGGTGTGAGACAGCCACGAAACACATGGGTGCGCCACTAACTGCCATGATA
The DNA here is from genome assembly GCA_945859785.2 of Tridacna gigas. Lineage (NCBI taxonomy): Eukaryota > Metazoa > Mollusca > Bivalvia > Cardiida > Cardiidae > Tridacna > Tridacna gigas. Next base: position 26,891,130 of record OX244036.2, on the reverse strand, counting down.
TGACATGAGCTGTTAAAATGGCTATACAATCCAATTCTCTTCTTTCCACAATGTTTCATACGCTTTTCAAGACAAATACTATTGTATGAGCCTTCTTCAATTTCTTAGCTGCCGATACTTTCAACTCAGACTCTTTACAACAATGTCTTCAAACCTTTTCAAAGATAAATCCTATCATTTCAGCCATATATCATTCAAAGGTAAATCCAATTATTTGATTCATGTTAAATTTCCAATCTGCAAATGATTTTAATTTGGATGAGTCTGCAGTTTTGTCCAATGGTAAATAGTTAAGTCTTTCTCAGACAACAAAACTTTAGCCTTGTCCAGATTTGTTGATGACAAATGTAACTCAAAACATGAAATGTATCTTTCAATGAGTAGAAAACATTGTAGGAAAAGGAGAAAATGCTAATAACCATCATTTTCTCTTTTTCTCATTTTGTGTTCAAAAGGTTTCTTCCTCGCAGTTGGTAAAACTCAGGATTGTTCGGTAAAGTGTTAACCCAGTTTACCACACATTCCCGACTTTTAACAACTTGGAGGAGGAAGGCTTTTGAAAACATTGTGGGAAAAGGAGAAAATGCTGGTAACCAGTATTTTTCCTCCTTTTACCACAATGCTTTTCTACCCTTTCCAAATAAAATTTCAATTTTTGAGTCAAAGTTATTTTGTTGTCTGCAAAGGCTTTCAATTTGGACTAGCTACCAGTCTAAAATTTTGTTGTTTGGTAAAGAGTTAAGCAACCAATCATTGACAATAAATCTTGCCATTTTCCAATCTGGTGATACATGATCCAATCCCAGATACTCCAAAAAAGTTGCGAAGCCTTCATTCAACCAGAGATCATTCCACCATTCCATCGTCACCAGGTTACCAAACCACTGAAATGTTAAACATTTTTACACATGTTTTAGGCAGCTTTATACAGCAAATCCACTTACTTTGACCTCTCTGTCCGGAACAAAATACTATCCTTAAACATGCGTGCTACACATTCTTCTTTGAGTTTAAGGTAATGCAACATGACCTAACATGATTGCTTGAGTCTCTACGGTACATGTATATACTACACACATGTATAAAGTTCAACATCATAAAGCAACAGAAAAATGCACAAGATTAATGCACCTACTGATCAATTCACAGGATTGGCTTTAGTATACTTGGGTGCACACATGAGCAATAAGATAAGGAGAAAATGCTGGTTACCAGCATTTTCTTCTTTTCCCACCATGTTTTCAAAAACCTTCTCTTTCTGGGTCGTTAAAAGACGGGACTGTGTGGTAAAGGGTTAATTCTTTACCGCATGACAAAATAAAGACTCGTCCAAGTTGAAAACATTTACTAACAGAAAAAAATGCAACAAAAACAATAGGGGTTGTCAATAAGAGTTAAGAAAATATTGTGAGAAACAGAGAAAATGCATTTTCTCTTTTTCCCACAATGCTTTCAAAGGCTTTCTCTCTAAGGGTTGTTAAAACTCAGGATTGTGTGGTAAATGGTTAAGTTATTTCATATAGCGGTACAAGTATTATTTAGATAAAAAAACAAATTTTCATTTTTCTGATCTAATGCTAAATATGGGGACAGCTACAAAAACCCTTTTGAACACTATGAGTCCTTTGATTTTGTTCAGTGTAAGATACTGTTTTCAATCTTGTTGCAGTTAGTCCAGTACACCTATCCTGCCTGCCTAGAGCTTTTTTTACCAGGTCTTTGCAAAAAATTCTTCCCAAGCCACTGACTGCTTTCCCTTGTAAATATCACAAAAAAAAATCCCAACCCATTCAGCCATGAACAAGGATTGAATCATGACACAATGACTATCGTTAATCCTCAGAAAGAATAGAGCCGAGCTTGGAATCAGACCACTGACCCCTTAACTCTTTATCAAATAACAAAAGTTTAGAATAACCCAAATTCAAAAAAATGAGCAGATGACACCTTAAAAGTGGCACAATTGTTGGAATTTGTCTCTAATGAGTAAAAAACATTGTGGCAAAAGGAAAAAATGCTGGTTACCAGCATTTTCTCCTTTTCCCACAATGTTTTCAAAAGCCTCTTTTTCTCAGGGCTGTTAACACTCGGGACTGTGTGGTAAAGGGTTAATTTCAAGCATGACGTGTTAGTGAGTGAGTTACCAAGCTGGTTTTTGAAATAATTTTTTACAGAAAACAAGAAAGCCATCAGGGCCAGACCTCTTCTATAATTCCTTACCTAATGACAAAACATTTATTAACTTTCTACCATGCAATGCCCAGATTTAAAAATCCTGAAAGAGAAGACTTTTGAAAAAAATTTGGGAAAAGGAGGAAATGCTGGTAACCTTTCAATGACAAATTCCAATGTAGGAGCCATGTTTAATTTGTCATCTGCAAATGCTTTCGATTTAGACAATTTGCTTAGTGGTAAAGAGTTAACAAACTTTAACTCTTTACCACACAATCCCGAGTTTTAACGACCCTGAGGAAGAAGCCTTTTGAAAACATTGTGGGAAAAGGAGAAAATACTGGTAACCAGCATTTTCTCCTTTTCCCACAAAGTTTTCTACCCTAACCATATGAAATTTTGTCACATTTATTTTGTCATCTGCAAATGCTCTCAATTTTGACTAGTCTAAAATTTTGTTGTTTGGTAAAGAGTTAAAGGCATTTGTAGATGATAACTGTTACTTTCACATGCTGGGACTTGTCTTTGAAAAAAAAAAAACTTTGCCAGAAAATGAGAGAGTGCTGGTTACTGACATTTTCGCCTTTTCCCACTATATTTTCAAAAGCCTTCTTCATCTTGCACCTGAAAGGGCAGGATTATGTGGTTTAGGGTTGTCTGACCCAGGATAACAATAAATGTAGGAAAACAAAGTATAACTGAGCTAACTGGCTTGGCAAAAAACTAATTCTTACCTGATGGGCTAGCTCATGGGACACAATAATCTTGACCTTTTCTAGATCATGCTCCGATGACACGCCCCGTTTATACAACATGGCTGTCTCCACAAAAGTTATCAAGCCCCAGTTCTCCATAGCTCCACCTGCGAACTCAGGAACGGCAAACAAATCTGAGAAAATTAAACAGAATTTTTAGTGAAAACATTGCTGACAAAAGGATTGACTGAATGTAGTTCTAGCCACTTTCAACATACTTCAGTGGAGCTCTGCTTCAGGATTATTCAGAGATGGGACAACTGCAGATGAAATTTATCTTAATAATTAAAGATGGTAACATTACCATTTTTTAAATAAACATCTTTCTGTCTTACTTTTCCACAATGCCACTGCCTCTTCAAAGCCAAATGATGCTGACTGCCCACCATCAGTTTGAATAAGTTGGACTATATGCCACCATCTTAAAAAAAGCCTGTGTTGACTATAGCCACTATCATGAAAAAGCCTGTGATGTGTTTAACAGAAGTCCCATAATTCTCCTGGATTTTAAATTCAACCCACAATAGAAATATTATACACCTTGTGACACACATGCTGGTTGAAATTACACCCCAAGCGTTCCAAAGTAGCATTTATTGCCCCCCTCTCCAGGCCCCATTATGTCAGTCTCTTGACTCTTTACCTAACAACAAAATTTTAGACTGGTCCAAATTCAAAGCAGTCGCAGACAACAATTTAAATGTGGTTAAATGATGATTCTGTCTTTGATAGGGTAGAAAGGAAAAGGAGAAAATGCTGGTTATCAGCAACTGATCATTCCTCTCACTGATGTCAGGTGGTCCCAATATCAGAAACCCACAACAAACGGTAATGTCATTATGACTTAGCAAATATATCTGTGCAAGTTACAAGAAGACGCTTTAGCAGTGAAATAATTGCTGTAGACAAAATAAGCATGGGAACAAATTGAGAAAAGGCTGTTACATCTTCTCAATTTATGTTTTTCAAAGTTATAATGATGAAAATTGAAATAGAAATACCGCCTAATATCTCTTACATTGGATAATGTAAAACACAAGGTTTTTCTAAGATTTGTCCCAGTGACCTACTTTTTGACCTAACGTGACCCATTTTCTATCTCCTCCAAGGTTTCATCTAGACAACAGTCAGACCACCTTTCATGAGTATTGGACTGAAATTATGGCATCTAGGGTGTTCACAAGGTTTTTCTAAGATTTAGTCCCAGTGATCTACTTTTGGACCAGATCTGACCCATTTTCAAACTTGTCAAAGTTATCATCAATACAAAACCTCTCACTAATTTTCATGAATATTTAGACAGAAAATGTGGCCTCTACAGTGTGCACAAGTTTTTTCTAGGATTTGTTCCAGTGACCTACTTTTTGAACCAACATGATTCATTTTCAATCTTGTCTATGATATCATCAATACAAACATTCTGAACACCTTTCATAAGTTTTTGACTAAAAATGTGGCCTCTACAGTATACACAAGGTTCTTCTAAGATTTGTCCCAGTGACCTAATTTTTGACCTGTGACTCATTCTCAAATATTGTCCAAGATACTATCAAGGCAAACATCCTGATTAATTTTCATGAATATTGGTCTGAAAATGAGGCCTCTAGAGTTTACATGATTACACAAGGTTTTTCTAAGATTAGTCCCATTAAGCAACTTTATGACCCAACATGACCCAATTTCAAACACTTCCAAGATGTTAACCCGACAAACATTCTGACCACTTTTCACAAGTATTCGGAACAAAAATGTGGCCTCTAGAACGTACACAAGGTAAAAGTTGACGAAGGTAGACAAAGGAGGGATAATGCATGCTGGACACCGGACAGTGCATGATCAGGAAAGCTCACCGAGAGCACCCCATGTTCAGATGAGCTAAAATTTAATGATCCATATACCCAAATGTAAGACTAAGAAAGGCCATCACAACAAAAAAGGAATAAATTACTAAAATGTTGCTAATTTAGACAATACTTTTGTTTTCAAACATCTATAAACCCTTAGGCTGCTAAGCGCGACTCAAGGACCTTCTGCGGACAATGTAGATTCAGATCAGACTGCACAGAATATACAGTCTAATATCGGTTCTACACTGTCCGATCAAGAGAATTTTTTCCCAAAAAGAATATGTTTGAAATAGCTAAATTTAGGCTGGTACTTTTGGCTTGAAAGTTTCATTTCACTTATTTACCAGGATAAGGGTTAACCCTCTACCAAACAATCCTGCATTTTAACAACCCTGAAAGAGAAGGCTTTTGAAAGCATTGTGAGACAAGGAGAAAATGCTGATAATCAGCATTTTCTCCTTTTCTCACAATGTTTTCTACCCTATCAAAGACAGAAATCATCATTGGAGCTATGGGCGATTTGTCAGCTGCAAACGCTTTCAATGTGGTCTAGCCCAAAACTTTGTTGTTGGGTAAAGAGTCAAAGTGATGTCTTATAATATAGTGAAATTATATCATAAGACAAAAGCTCATGTCTTTGATCTACCTACTCTTAATGAATATTTCATGCATTCATTTGAAACCTGAAGGGACATATTCAATTGTTACTACGGTATTCTTTTGGGACACCCTGTGTTAAATGTTGAATGATGGGATTTGTCTTTGCAAGGGTAAAAAAATATAACAAGAAAATGAGAATGTGCTGGTTACACTTTTTAAATCTTTACCACACAATCCTGAGTTTAATGACCCTGACAGAGAAGGCCTTTGAAAACATTGAGGGAAAAGGAGAAAATGCTGGTTACCAGCATTTTCTCCTTTTCCCACAATGTTTTCAACCAATTCAAATGAAAATCCTATCTTTTGAACCACAATTAATCTGTCGTCTGCAAACGCTCTCAATTTGGACCTGTATGAAAATTTGTTGTTTGCTAAAGTTAAATCCTATTCCAACATAGTTCTCTAAGCCCTTGTAAAACACATGCCATTGTTTGCTTTTAACCATATTACCAAACAACAAAATTTTAGACTAGTTCAAATTGAACGTCTTTGCAGAAGATAAATGTGTCTCAAATCATGGGGTATCTTTAAAAAGCTGGAAAAGATTTCGTGAAAAAGGAAAACTATTGTTTCCCAACCTTTTCTCCATGTCCCATCATGCTTTCAAAGGTCTTCTTCCTCTGGGTCATTAAGGCACTGGATTGTTAAATAAAGGCTTAACTCTTTACCAGAAGACAAAATTTTAGTCTTGTTCAAATTGCAGACAACAAATTCAATGTCACTCAAAACATAAAATTTGTCTTTCAGAGGGTAGAAAACATTGTGGGAAAAGAAAAAAAATGCTGATTACCTGCATTTTCTCCTTTTCCCACAGTGCTTTCAAAAGCCTTCTTCCTCTGGGTCATTAAGACACTAGATTGTTCAGTAAAGGTTTAACTGCTTCACTCAAAGCAGCACAAACTACTCTCTGACCAGTAAGAACACTTAACTCTTTACCAGACGACAAAATTTCAGCCTAGCCCAAATTGAAAACATTTGCAGATGACAAACTAAATGTTACTCAAAACATAAAACTTGTCTTTCAGAGGGTAGAAAACATTGTGGGAAAAGGAGAAAATGCTGGTTACCATCATTTTCTCCTTTTTCTGCAATGTTCTTCTTTCTCAGGATCATTAAAAGTTGGCATTGTGCGGCAAAGGGTTAACAGTACAGAAGGACAATACCTTGTTTAGGAAGTGGATAGGATACGTTGAAATAGTCTTCGTAAAATGTTAAAATCTGTACTCCAGTCTCCAAGGCAACCTCTGCCTGGTTGACAGACTCTGGTCTGGCCCAGGCACGATACTGAAATTAGTCATGAGAAATCTTTTTTGATAGTCTTACAGCTGCATACAACTGTGTTTTGACTAATTCTTTATTCCCCACCCGAGACTGTAGACACTGTTTTGACATTTTCCTTCACTTCCTTCCCCTTCAAAGGTAAATGACGGAATTTTATCCTTTACAAGTGCTGAATAAGGTACTTCAGTATCAAAAATATTAGCCATGCTCTGGTAAAAGAGGGTTTAATGCATCTCCATTGACCCTTTACCACACAATCCCAGCTTTTAATGACCCTGAGGAAAAAGCCTTTTGAAAACATTGTGGGAAAAGGAGAAAATGCTGGTAACCAGCATTTTCTCCTTTTCCCACAATGTTTTCTACCATATCAAAAACAGAAATCATCTTTTGTGCTACATTTACTGTATTTTGTCGTCTGCAAATGCTTTCAATTTGGTCCAGTCTTAAATTGTTTCGAGTGGTAAAGAGTTAAGCAATGCACAAAGCAAGGCATAATTTATGGATCCATAAAATCCATTTTGTCTAACAACCGAATGAACAACTAAATGAATCATGACGTATACTGTTTCTTTGACATGCAGAAAATTCACCAGCGGCAAAAAGTTTTGACCCATGTCAGCCTGCGCCTACTGCACAGGTTGACATGAGACAATACTTTTTGCAGATGCATCAAGTACCCTTTTCAGAGAGTATGGTTCATACAAACTTTACCTCTTTGTCCACTGAAAATGTAATACACACAAACTCTTACAGATTTTGACTCTTTACCAAACGACAAAATTTTAGACTGGTCCAAATTGAAAGCTTTTGCAGAGGATAAATCAACTGCGACTCAAAAATTGAAATTTGATTTCAGAAGGGTAGAAAACATTGTGGGCAAAGGAGAAAATGCTGGTTACCAGCATTTTCTCCTTTTCCCACAATGTTTTCAAAATGCTTTTTCTTCAGGGTTGTTAAAAGTCAGGATTGTGTGGTAAAGGGTTAATCCTATACACTTGGCTAAAGAGGCAGACAGTGTAGATTCATTGGTGCTAAAAGGATTCATGAAAGGGACCTCTTCAATTGGAAAAAATAGCTTAATCCCTTACCACACAATCTTAAGTTTAAGCAACCCTGAAAAAGACAACTTTGGAAAACATATCTGGAAAAAGGGAAAATACTGGTAATCAGCATTTTCTCCTTTTCCCAAAATGTTTTCCTCTCTGTCAGAGGCATATTCAATTATTTGAGCCACAGCTAATTTGTCATAAGAAATGTTTGCAATATAGATCTGCCTAAAATTTTATGTGCTCGTAAGTTAAATATTGCAATTCTGTGGTTGGTTTGGCTAGAATTTGTAACAATGTAGCAGGTAGTGTAGATCCAAGATAAAACTGCATGTTCTGTACAGTCTGATCTTGATGTACACTGTCTGTAAGAGCAACTTATACCACATAATTCTGAGTTTAAATGACCCTGCAGAAGAAGCTTTTGGAAAACAAGGTGGGAAAAGGAGAAAATGCTGGTAACCAGTATTTTCTCTATTTCCCACAATGTTTTCTTATAGCTTCAAAATACAAATCCAATCATTTGAGCCACATCTAAATTGCCATCTGAAAATGCTTTCAATCTGAACTAGTCTATGTTTTCGTCATTTGGTAAAGAGTTAAGTGAGGTCCAGTGATTTAACCCTTTACCAAACAATCCTTCATTTTAACAATCCTGAGGTGGAAGGTTTTTGAAAATATTAAGGGGAAAGGAGAAAATGCAAGAGATCAGCTTTTCTCTTTTTCCAACAATGTTTTCTTCCCTTTCAAAGATAAATCATCATTTTTGATACATTTTATTTGTCTTCTAAAAATTTTGTCAAGTCTGTTGTTTTGTAGTATGGTAAATAGGCATGGGTTCTTAAAATAAACATGTTTACATTTTTTGACCACAGGGTTCCTTAGAATAAACATGTCTACATATTTGACCAATCACAAATTTCTATTTATGCATTTTTTATCAGTACCAAAAAGTAGGTCAAAAGCCAGCACATTCTGATTCAGCTACACTGAAAAAACTCAAACAGAAAATAATACAAGACTCACACTGGTGTTTCTTTTGGTTTGCATTTCTTTATAATCGAAGTCAGACACAATAAATGCAAGCAAATAAGTCGACATCTTTTCTGTGGTCATAAACGTGTCAGCAACAAAACCATCCTCTCTGCAAAAGACAATAAACAAATTTCATGGCTCATATTCACCAACCATTCTTAACCCTTAAAGCACCGAATATACCCAGTGAACATTTTCTTTCTAGAATAAGCCAATTCATGGCTTCCTTTTGTCTAGTGCTATAGCAAAGCGGACAGTGTAGATCAAAGATCAGTCTGTACGTTTTGTGCAGTCTGATCTTGATCTACACTGGCCGCAAATGCAACAATATTAGTGGAAGGTGCTTAAAGGGTTAACTTGTTACCAAATGAAAAAAGATTTAGACTGGTCCAAATTGAGAAGCATTTGCAGATAACAAATTAAATATACTCCAGTGGCGAGAAATGTCCTTGACAGGATAGAAAACTTGGGGAAAAGAGAAAGGCCTTGTTTTCTAGGGTTGTTAACCTTTTACCACAAAATCCTGAGAGATATTCTCCTTTTCTCACACTTTTCAAAGACAGTTTCTACTATTTGAGGAATAGTAAATTTGTCAATCACAAATGCATCGGATTTGGACAATTCCAAAATGTTGTCATTTGGAAAAGTATTAAACATGAGTCAATAATCTTAGCAACAGGAAATCATTCCCATCTGACTGTTGAACACTGTTTCCGTTTCGTGGATGTGGAAAAGCAGCCAGTGACTTGGAAACAGTTACAAATTACACACGTGACAATAACATCTGAGCCAAGCTGTGGCAAAAGGAGATTCATTTTGAGTCCATGATGCGTCATACCAAGCATCATTTAATCATGGATCCGTAAAATCCATTCTGTCTAAAACCTGACTGAATCATAAGGTAGACTTGTCCTTTGACAGACAGAAAAACTGACTAATAGCAAAACTTCTGAATCAGGTCAGCCTGCGCAGACTGCACTTTTTGCAGATGCATCAAACACCCTTTTCACAAAGCACAAGTCCTTTAACCCTTTACCACACAATCCTGACTTTCAACTACCTTAAAGAAGAAGTCTTTTGAAAACATTCTGGGAAAAGGAGAAAATGCTGGTAACCAGCGTTTTCTCCTTTTCCTACAATGTCTTCTTCCCATCCCAAAACAAATTTCAATTTTTCAATTACATTTATTTTGTCACCTACAAATGCTTTCAGTTTGGACCAGTCCAAAATTTTGTCATTTGGTAAAGGTTAAAAGACATTTAAAAAGTCATTTTTCAATGATGTGGAAAAAGATTATGAGAAAATGAGCAATTGCTTGTTTCAAACAATTTTATCACTTTACATAAACAATTCGTCAATTTCTGCTACTCAACGAAGGAGGAAGGAAAAACTCAAGGATTTACCAATATTTACAGTTTTTGATAAAAAGTGACAATGATGGAACTATTTGAATTGTTATAATTAAACATGTATAAATCAACTGTCTTTTCATCTTGAAGATTAACGTCAAAATTGGCCGGTGTTGCATTGGAAATGGGATTGGGAGTGGGTGCGGTAATTTTCAGAGCATTTGAAGTGACTGCAACTCTAATGCATGATGATACATTCATTCTCATTTGTTGTTTGAAAGGGAGAAAATAAAATAGTTAAACAGTCCTTTTTTTTTGTTGTGTTTGATGCCTAAGGTTTTAATGAAATTTTGATTTTTTTTTCTTATTTACCGACTGGTTTTATTTCAATTATTAACTGGCATAGCTGTTGTATATTAAGTATGAACTTGTTTTCCTTTGATCAAGAGTTTGTCATGTTAAAATCGAAATGATCTTCTTTCTATCGTGGTTTTGTTGTTCAATAAACCATGGTAGTGAGTTATGAGGCATAATGAATAAACCACTAGGGTTATCACCCTCATGTTTTATTTATTGTACCTCATAACTCACAACCGTGATAAATCTGTACCAAGCAAGCACCTATCTTGAGAAAGCACATTTTGACCCTAAGGTGGTTGCTTAAATCTTTACCACACAATCCCTAGTTTAAACAACCCTAAAGAAGAAGACTTTTGAAAACATTTTGCGAAAAGGAGAAAATGCTGGTAAGCAGCATTTTCTCCTTTCCCCACAATCTTCTCTATAATATACGAATGTTCTATTTTGAATAACATTTAATATGTCGCCTGCAAGTGCTTTCAATTTGGACTGGTCTTAAATTTTGTCATTTTGTAAAGAGTTAATATAGGTTTTCCTGTAGTTTGTTATCTACAATGTTTTCCAAATTAGCCACAGATTACACAATGGACAAACACTGAAACGAAACAATTTACAAAGCATCATTTTTTTTCAAAAATAGGAAAGATTATGGGAAAAATAGCCAGTACTTCTTACAAAAAATTTACTCCTTTTTTCTGTATGCCCTTCTAATAAACATTTAAATACTCCTTTTCCCAAAATGTTTTCCAGTTCTATCACAAAGTATACAAAGGACAAACATTTGAAAGATATGAAAAAATAAATATTATTTTTTCAACAATGCAGAAATATTATAGGCTAAAAATAATAACTCCTTTTTTCACAATTTTTCTAATTGCATACGGTGTGGTATTTGCTTAGTAAAATTAAAAATAACTTACAATGTTTCATTTGCAACAATGGGCATGTTTGAGACGGATTTTAAGTTTGCTTTTCGGATAAGAGTCACAGAGAAACGTGCTTTCAAAGCGGGTTCATCAAAACACGGAAAAGCCTTTCTGGCCAAAGTTGGTTCAAAACTGGATACAGCCTGATAACTGAAATGAAACAGAATCATGCTAGATTAACCCTTCACCACACGATCTTGAGTTTTAACAACCCTGACAGAGATGCGTTTTGAAAACATTTTGAACAAGGGGAAAAATTCTGGAAACCAGCCTTTTCTCCTTTTCCCACAATGTTTTCCAAACTTTCAAATACAAATCACATATTTCAACCCAGATTTATGCTGTTTGCAAAGCTTTCATTATACAGACAAGTCTAAGATTTTGTCATCAGGTACAAGGATGAATACCAGTGCAACACAGAAATCCGAAACTGTCCCAAATTGCTAAACATTTTACGAGACGAGAAAAATTTAGACTTGTCCATATTTGAATGAATTTATAGAAAATGTTGTTAAAATGATGGTACATTACAGTTGTATTTGTCTGTAAAGGTAGTTTAGGTTAAACATATTTATTTAACACTGACTGAGAAACAAGTTCTTGGAACTTATACTAATTTCTTTTGATTCTGCTTCCTGGAAACTGCACCAGTACTTGCACCGAATGTGAGGACCAATTGACAGTAAAAACTGACAACATTAAAACTGACAGCAGCTTCTGGGTATCAAACTCAGGATCTTGTAGTTACGAGGCCAATGCTCTACCTCACAACAACAGACACAACTCTGTAAAAGTACAAATCATTCTTGTTACATCATTTTCACTTATTCCCAAAACATCTTCAAAAGCTGTTTTCCTCAAGGTCCTTTAAACTCCTGGTTGTGTGGTAGAGGGCTCAAAATATTTTCTTTTCCTTAACTCTTTTGGCACCAAATAAGCAAACTTGGCTTCTTTTGATGACTGTAAATACAATCCACTGAAAATCTGGAAGATTTATATCCTATAGGCTTGACCAAACAAGCGGAGGGCATAGATCAAAGATCAGACTGCATGTTCTGTGCAGTCTGATCTTGATCTATGCAGTCTGCAAAAGTCCCTGTTTTCGCCTATGGTGCTGAAAGGGTTAAAAAAAAAACAGTGCACAATCATTTGGGCCATGCTCTGGCAAAGTGGGTATCTCCGTGATGCATTATGCCAAGAAAGTCAACACATAATTTTAGATCCATACAATCCATTTTGTCTAACGATCTACTGAATCATGAGGTAGACTATTCCTTTGGCATACAGAAAATTGACCAGTAGCAAAAAGTTTAGACCCATGTCAGCTGTCAGCTTTCACAGACTGCGCTGCAGGCTGCACAGTCTTACATGGATTGATACTTTTTGCAGATACATCGAGCTCCTTTTTCACTGAGCATAGATCATATTAACCCTTTAGAGCACAATGCCGACTTTTAGCGCCCATGAGAAAGAAGTCTTTTGAAAACAATGTAGGAAAAGGAGAAAATACTGGTAACCAGGATTTTCTCCTTTTCCCACAATGTTTTCTACCCTATCAAAGAAAAATTGCACCATTTTGGCCAAATTAAAATTGCCGTCTGTAAATACTTTCAGTTTGGACAAGTCGGCATTTTTGTCGTCTAGTAACGAGTTAATTTTCTCACAATCCTCAGTAATAAATGAATTAGTGTAGTACTCCTTCTGGTTGTTGTTGTATCAGTCATCTCTGTTAACCCATCACCACAAATGGATCGCTGTATTCAATGGCCAGAAAAAGAAAGTATTCTGAAAACATGGTCGCAACACAGACACTAGACACAGCACTATCACAATGGCTCACCTTGATCATTTTGTGTACAAGCCAAGTAAAAAAGCTGGCAATAAACATTATCTCCTTCTCCTACTTTGTTTCTGCCCTATTATATGGTTATCTGCGACATTTTTCAAATTGGATATGTCTGATATTTTGTCAACTGGTGTAGAGGCCAACTTATTTCTTTGCCCTTGTATAATTATGAATCTTATGCTGTTTTGTTTTGTTTCAACATTAACACTGACTTAGATAAAGTACCATGAGGTCCTTAGCTAATGGTTCAGTGAAAGTCATTGCTGTTTACCTGAAACACCCTTTCATTAAGTTTTTAACTGCTACAGAATTTTAGGCTTGTCCAATTTGAAAGCATTTGCAGATGACAAAAGCAATGTGGCTTAAATGATGAAATTTGTCTTAATTCCTTACCACATGACAAAATTTAAGACTGGTCCAAATTGAAAGCATTTGCAGATAAGAAATCATAAATGACTCAAAGGCTGATTTTTTTTTTTTTTTTTTGGAAGGATAGAAAACATTGTAGGAAAAGGAGAAAATGCATTTTCTCCTGTTCCCACAATGTTTCCAAAACATTTCTTCCTTATGGTCGTTGAAACATGGGATTGTGTAGTAAAGTGTTAAAAAGGTAAAAAACATTGTGGGAAAAAGAAAAATATGCTGCTTACTGGTACTTTCTTCTTTTTTTATAGTGTTTTCAAAAACACTCTTCCCGAAAGATGTCAAAACACTGGATTATTTGATAAAGGGTTAAGATTTTCAATGTATAAATAAGCAACTATTTTTTTTAACTTACACTGTTTTGTTTTCCGGTCTGTACTGACTTAGATAAAACCCTGACAGATCAGCAGCTAATGGTCCAGTAAAATTCATTGCTATGTAATATTCTCGGCCTTTTTCCATGTCTCCATCCAGATGAAATATTTCAAACTGTCTTTTCTCATCAGAGGTACGATCTGAAGAATATTATTACCACACAATCCCCTGTTTTAACAACTCTGAGGAAGCAGACTTCTGAAAGTATTGTGGGAAAGACAGAAAATGGTTGTAACCAACATTTTCTACTTTTTACAGAATGCTTTCTTCTTTATCAGAGAACTTTAGTTTATACATTCTTAGCACTGCAACTGTTGATTTGGATCAGACTCCTGACTGAGGATGACATTGTGACTGAGGATGACAGTCATTGTGACTGAGGATAACAGTCACTGTGACTGAGGATGATAGTCATTGTGACTGAGGATGACAGTCATTGTGACTGAGGATGATAGTCATTGTGACTGAGGATGATAGTCATTGTGATTGCAGATGATAGTCATTGTGACTGCAGATGAGTCATTGTGGCTGCAGATGGTAGTCATTATGACAGAGGATAATAGTCATTGTGACTGTGGATGATAGTCATTGTGACTGTGGATGACAGTCATTGTGACAGAGGATAATAGTCATTGTGACTTTGGATGATAGTCATTGTGACTGCAGATGATAGTCACTGTGACTTCGGATGATAGTCATTGTGACTTCAGATGACAGTCATTGTGACAGAGGATGAAAGTCATTGTGACTGAGGATGATAGTTTTTGTTACAGGATTTATTCCTCTCTTACCGCTAAACATTACTTTGAAGATGGTTATGTTGAAAGGTAATCAAATTGCTTGGGAAATATTATTTGTGAAACACTGGTAAAAGTAATTACATAAAAGCATGTATTCATGTAGGTGCACTGGCCTTTGCGATATAACTGAAATAATGTCAAAAATGGCATCAAACACCACACCAACAATCTACACTACTGACTTTGTTAGCTAAAGCTGCACTACTTAACTATAAGGTTCTGACAAAAAATCTATATAAAAATTATACCTGTCAAGTTAACTCTTCACCAAACAATCAAACTTTGACAAATCCGAATAAGACCACTTTTGAAGGCATTGTTGGAAAAGGAGAAAATGCTGTTAACCAGCATTTTCTCCTTTTCCAACAATGTCTTCTACACTTTCAAAAGCAATCTTATCATTTGCTTCACTCTCATACTTTTTCTACATTTATGGTCTACAAATACTTTCAATATGGACAGGTCTAAAATTTTGGCCTCTAGTAGAAAGCTAACTTACAAGAAAGAAACAAATACAAACCTGTATATGAAGGGGATTTCTGACAGTCAGAGCAACCAAACTGTATGGATTCCTCTGAAATATCTAGGTCTTGAATGTGAAGTGTCACATTGTTTCCCACCTCTTCCGCTGTCATTTTAATTTTAACGGATCCTTTGAATATAAACTTTGATGGGTCATCCCCGTAAATTAATGGCTTTAATGTCAGATCATAAAACAATGGCTTTAAATGTCTGGGTAGCAGAACATCATTCCCTAGTTTCTCTTGATTTTGTGGCAATGCTGTGGTTTTATATACAGGAAGTGCTGTTGTCGTAGGTTCGCATACTGGACAGGGTGTAGTGGAAATGTTTGGGCATTGACCTGTAATTACAACCAAATTGTAATACGGTGCAAATGACTTTGAATGCATCCTCTGTGTAATACGTGTAATCCTCAATGTAATAATGTGTAATGCAGTAATAATTCAGAGCGCCAGATAAGAGGGAGTGATGGTATTCTAAATCCATTATTTCTCTTCCAAACCTTATGTTGTGGGTACTCATTAGAATTGTCTGGATGAGACGATTCTAATGAGTGCGCATAACACAAGGTTTATCAGAGAATAATTAATATTTTCAATTTTGAAATCAAAATTACTCCCTCTGTCTGGAGCTCTGAATAATAACTTTGTACATAGAATTAAACCTGTATTCAGAGACCACCCAAGGGAAGTAAGACAAGTGGTCTCTTACTGCAGATGGTCTTAAAATGCAAGTACATTTAGTTCATGTTTGCAGGGATATGTAATTGCATTAGTAGTCTCTTAACCCTTTACCAGACGTAAAAAAATTAGACTAGTCCAAACTGCATTTGCAAACAACAATTTGAATGTGACTCAAATGATGGAAATTGTCTTTGATAGGGTAGAGAACATTGCGGGAAAAGGAGAAAATACTGGTTACCAGCATTTTCTCCTTTTTCCACCATGTTTTTAAAAGCCTTCTTTCTCTGGGTCATCAAAAAGTGGCATTGTGTGGTAAAGGGTTAACCCTTTACCACACAATCCCATAGCTTGACGATCCTGAGGAAAAGAACTTTTGAAAACAATGTGGTAACCAGCATTTTCTCCTTTTCCCACATTGTTTTCTATCCTTGCATAGACAAATCTCATCATAGGAGACACATTCAATTTTTCATCTGCAAAATGCTTTCTACTCTGTCAAAGAACTTCAGTACTACTTTAAATTTTTTCACCTGCAGATGCTTTCAGTTTGGATGCCTCAACTTTGTTGTTTGGGAAAAGGATAAAGCATTTGGGTTGCTTTACTCTTTACCAGACGACAAACTTTAAACTGGTCCATGTTTAAAGCATTTGCTGAGGACAAACTAAACATGACTCAAATGATGAGATTTGTTTCATAACGCATACAAAATTTTGCAGGTTATCACAAAAATGCTGGTTAGCAGTATTTTCTACTTTTTTTCACAATTTTTTCAAAGTTTTCAAAAGCTTTCTATCTTGAGGTCATTAAAACACAGGATTATCTGGTAAAGGGTTAATATAGGTGGCCTCTGAAATGGGTTCCACTCTATGGTACATAATTTTCACTTTTGCATTATCTTCCACTAGGTGGCATTTTTCAAATACATAACGTCAAATCTTCGACGAATATTGGAATGCGCAGACAACGATCACTTTTGTACATTTCAGTATTTTATGGAGAACCTGTAACATTTACCAGTCAAAAAAAAAAGAAAATTATTTTGTGGGCCTATCATCCCCAGCAATACATCTACAAAACACCACTTTCTATGCCATGTGGTTAATTGTGTTTGAATAAGCTGTTGCAAAAAGAAGTAGTTGCTTATAACAAGCGAATTACACTCTTTTCACAGATGTATTGCTTGAATGTTTTCCATACTATAGAAACTGGATTTTGTTTCCTTTAACTTTTTACCAAACGACAAAATTTTTGACCAGTCCGAAATGAAGGCATCTGCAGACGACAAAATAAATCCGAGTGAAAAATCAAATTTTATTTTGGAGAGGGTAGAAAACATTGTGGGAAAAGGAGAAAATGCTGGTTACCAGCATTTTCTCCTTTTACCACCGGTAACCAGCATTTTCTCCTTTTCCCACCATGTTTTCAAAGGGCCTCTTTCTCATGGTCGTTAAAAGTCAGGATTGTGTGGTAGAGTTTAACTGTGACTTGTACCTGTTTCCGGAAAGTTTGAAAATAGCTTTACAGCAAAAGATTAAAGATTAAATATTGATAAACTAATGATGTGCATAGTGCTAATTTTTCCTTGCTGGATGGATGGATGGATGGATGGATCGATCAATCAATCAATCGATCGATTGATGGATCAATGGATGGATTAGTTGATGGATTGATTGATGGATCAATGGATGAAAGTTTTACATTTTTTTCACCTATGGTTTTGCTGTAATCTTGTTGATAATTATACCTACCAACCAGCGCATTTACAAGTTGGTACATGACAACAGATATGAGGTCAAGGAGAGTTACATGTTATCCATAACTGAATGTATACGACAGAATCTGCATGGGATTAGATAATTTCCATTAGATAATTAAGCCGATATGTTGTACCTTGTGATGTGCATCTGTCCTAAATAAGGGCAAGTCTAAAATTTTGTCTTCTGGTTTTTAATTAGACTATTTTTGGACAAATCACCCCTTTGAAATATTTAAACAAACATGTTTCCTTTGGTATCATGCTTTACAAAACATGAAAAACGGCAGGTTGTAACAGTTTGTTTTTTTTAACAATTGGCGTAAGATTCTGATCAGTAAAGAAGCTTGAAAAAATAGTTCCATTGTATACAGGTAAATTCATCAGTTTGAATGCACCTATAATGTATCCGGAGTCATATTTCCTTTGTCTACTTTATTATGTTGAACATGAAACACTTAAACATTAACAAAACATGTTTTCCTCGGTTTCACAAGATTCTTGTCATTTAGCCCGTTGCAGAGATGTATGGTGAGAGTAACGAACGACAACTCTGCTCGGAGATTGCCAATTTCCACGGCAGAAGTTTGCCCAACTTTTCTGACCGATTGGTGCCCGTAAACCGAATCTCAGGAAATAATTAGACGCTCAAATTCATCATGGTAGAGAAAACCCAAATGGCTAGCTTTACCTTGCTGGGTGCCAGTTTGACTGGACGTTTTGTTTCCGGTTTCGCCAGCAAAAACACACTCCAACTTCCGGTTTTCTGCAAAATGCACTATCAGACCAACTCCAACCGCGATGGCAATGGCCAAGAACGCCAAAATGAAGCCTATAAAAAAATATCAAGAGTAAATGTTCATGTCACGTTGACAGTTCTAAAATAGTAGACCCAGCGGTAATGTAATACCTCTGCCCTTCGCATTACGACAAGCCGCGAGCGGCTTTTAGTTCTTTACGTTTATAGAGTATTCCAATATGGTAGTTATTAATGCGTGTTTTGTATTTTAAAGAACCCGCCACGGATTAAAAAACAAGAGGCCTTCAAAATACCGTTAAAATGATGTTAAAAGTGATAAAATCGAACCATGCGAACGGGAACACATTTTTTTTTTTATGTTTAGAGTGAAAAAAATACCGACGAAAGCGACCTAAACTACAATAGAGGATACAAGTAAGTTATGGTGCAAATTTATACTTCTTGCCCTTTGAGAATTTTCTTTTGATGAAACAACGAGAATTGTGAAGTGCAGTCAAAGTATTGCCTTGCTACATATAATAACATTTGACAAAGTTGAGTACTAACTGAAGTAACAAAGTTTAAAAGAGGCATAAAACTCGTTTAACTGTTAACCAAACTGCAAAATTTTAGACTTTTCCAAAGATTAAAAGCATCTGAAGAGGGAAAATAAATGTGGCTCATATGATCGGGTTTTTCTTTGAAAGCACAGAATTGTGGTAATGGAAAAAAGTGCAGGAAACGAGTACATGTATTCATCATAATTATATTCCAAAGCTTTTTGTCGTTAAACTGTGTGAATGTTTGGTAAAGGATTAATTTTTCTAAATAAGAAAAATACTTACCTGTTGCCGTTGTTATAAAACAACCGTTTTCTGTCCTCTTTACCATTTTACCGTTGTTATCCGAAAGCTCAAATCGTTGCGAGGTCATGCTGCTGCGAAACGTCTGTTGAAATCTAGCTACCGTATTTATAATCTTAACCCTTAAAGCGCCTTACACGACAATAGTTGCCTTTGCGGCCAACGTAGATCAAGATCAGACAGCACAAAATATGCAGTCTGATCTTTGATATACACTGTCCGCTTTGTTGAGACATTCTGGACAATAGCAGCCTTGACATTGCTCTCATTAGGGTCTTTTTCCTCAAATGTAAATGTAAGTTGGGTTTATTCAGCGCTCTAAGGGTTGACCCTTAGGCTTCTAAGTGAGAATTAATGTCCTTCAAAAGATGGGTGTAGATCCAAGATCAGACTGCAGTGAAAGCGCAAGCTTCACCTTGAATCTACACTGTCCGATATGGTGAGATCCTCAAGGTAAAAAGAAATTTGAATTCGCAGTAGTTTGCAATTTATACTACTGACTTGAAAATTTTATTTGTTTCGCAGTTTAATCCCTGTACGAAAATAATGTCGACTCGTCCAAAATCTAAAGCTGGCAACTTGATTATGATAAATGTACCGAAAAATGTGTTTTCGGGATAAAGGATAGTGAAATAATGAGAAAATGCTGGTCACTAATATTTCCTCATTTTTCCACAATGTTTTCAAAAGCCTTTTCCCCCAGAGTCGCAAGAACTCGGGGTTGTTTGGTAAAGCGTTACGGATTAACTCTTTACCACACAATCGCGGCTTTTAACGACCCTGAAGAAAAGGCCTTTTGAAAACGTGGGAAAAGGAGAAAATGCTGGAAACCAGCATTTTCGCCTTTTTCCACAATGTTTTCTAACCTCCCAAAACAAATTTTAATTTTTGAGTCACATTTATTTTGTCATCTGCAAATGCTTTCAATTTGGACAAGTCTAAAATTTTGTTGTTCGGTAAAGAGTTAACTGTGAAGCACATTTATGTGTTACTGACATACATCCTAGCGTCTTTTGTTTAATCTTCATATCTAGTGCAGCTTCAGACATTTGAACAAACAGGTCAGACTGCTTTAAAATTGCATTGGTATAATCTTTTCTACTGACAGGAAATTTGGAAATCATTCCCTTTATGTGGCACTCTAATGATAAGATTTGTTCTTCTGTTTGTATGGTGTTTAACGCTATTTTCAACATGACTTCAGTTATATCGTGGATGCCAGTGCACCTAATTACGCTTTCCTGGAGTTTTCTTCTATCACTGAGCACTACGCAAAAGATTCATCCGATGCCACTGGCTTTACCTCGTAACGATTGTTGTAACAATGATCAGCGGTGAGAGAGGTATTAATCCTGTCGCAATTACTATCACCAATCCTCGGAAAAAAAACTGGCCGAGCTGGGGATTCGAACCAGCGAACCCCTGGTTTCAAGTCTTGTACTCTACTTACTGGGCTATTGGGCGAGGCTCTCAAAAAGAGGACACAAAGTAGTTCTTAAGGTGTCTTTGCTCACTGTACACATCTAGATCAGACTGCAGGGAACCTTCCTAGGTCCGATCTTGTTACCTATGTGGCTCAGTGGTGAAGGTAAAAATTCATGAACAGAACACCCTGGGTTCGAGCTTCATTGGATGCACTGGCTTTTTCTTGGGAGTGTCCTTGAATAGAACCCTTCAGAGCCCTAGCCTTGTACTGGTGGAACCCAGAACACACTGAATCAGCCAGCTGTCGCAATGATATGACAGAAATAATGTTGAAAGCATGCTAAAACACATTAAACCAACTTGAAGTGTATTCTCTGCCATAAATTGTGTAATATTTTGGCCATTTCAGTACTGAAATTGCAGAGCACAGTACCTCAATCGACTAAAGCAAAGGGCTTGTAACCCAATGATTGCTGGTTCGATTCCCAGATCAGCCAATTTCTTTTGGAGGATTGATTATAGTTATTACGACAGGATACATTCATCACCGATTAAGGTTTCTTTAGATGATGGTTGTGTGGGAGACCAGCCAGTGGCTTGGAAAGAATGTTGTGAATGTTGTCAGAAGTACTGGAGAAAGAAACACCAGTTAACCCTTAGGCTGCTAAGTGTGACTCAAGGACCTTTTGTGGACAGTGTACATCAAGATCAGACTGCACAGAACGTGCAGTTTGATCTTAGATCTGCACCGTCCGACAACGAGATATCTTTCCCGCTAAAAATAACTTTGAAATAGCAACATCTGGGTTTTCTTACTGTCGACTTGAACGATTCATTTAACCCTTTCCCAAACGACAAATTTGGACTGGTCCAAATTGAAAGAGTTTGCAGACGACAATTTTAAATTTGATGAAAATGGCAGAACGTTCTCAAAAAGGGTGGAAAACACTGTGGGAAAATAAGAAATTGCTCGTCACGAGCAATTTCTCCTTTTCCCACAGTGTTTTCAAAAGACTTGTACTGCAGACACGTGAAAACCAGGGCTTGTTTGGGAAAGGGTTAACTTATTTAGCAGGTTGAGGGTTAAAACATGCATAGGCGCGCTGGCTGCTGCGATATCACTGAATTATTGTTGAAAAGGGCGTGAATCGCCGAATAAACAAATCAGTCATAGTGTCTTTTATAAGCACACTTGAAAGGACCCACCTCGGCGAACTAGGTTCATTTTCTCGTTGTTGGGCTTTAAAGGAAGAACTTTTAACTGTGACAAGATAGCTAGTTTTCACCCCTTACCAAACATCCTGACGTTTAAAGGCCCTGGAGCCGAAAAACTTATGAAAACATTGTGGAAAAAGGGAAAAAATTCTGGTAGCCTGCATTTTCCCACATTGATTTTTACCATTTCAAAGACAGAAGTCATCTTTTGATCCGCATTAATTTTGTCGTCTGCGAATGCTTTCTATATTTGGAAAAGTCTAAAAATTTGTCATTTGGACACGTGAAGCGGTTAAGGTTTTTTGGTATTTTTGACAGGCCTTTTTAAAATTCTACTCGCTTCTTTCTATCCACGCTTTGGTTATAAATTCATACTCGTTGTTTAATACTGTTATAACCGTCAAGATTTTCATCAACGACAGAAAGTAAACCCACTACTTGAATAACAGTTTAGCTCGAGTAACGGTTCTACCAAACGACAAAATTTTATTTAGACTTATCGTAACTGAAAGCAGCTGCAGACGACATAGTAAATATGACTCAACAACTGAAATGTGTCTTTCGAAGAGTAGAAAACATTATGGAAAAAGGAGAAAATGCTGGTTATCAGCATTTATCTCCTTTTCCCGCCATGTTTTCTAAATTTTCTTATTATTCTTCAGGATCCATAAAAGCCCATAAAGATAAACAATTAAACAGATCTAAATATTTCCTGCAAACAACTTCTTGCGTCTTCCAGCAGATCACAGTTCGAAGACAATGGTGCAAAGGCATAAATAGCGCGTGAACACACACACACACACACACACACACACACACACACACACACACGAGCCATGCTCTGGCAAAAGGAGGATTAATGCGTCTCCGTGATGTATTATACTAAACAAGCTATCATATAATCATGGATCCATAAAAAGCCATTTTGTCTGACAACATACTGTATTATGAGGTGACATATGGTCCTTGGACATGCACAAAAGTCACAAACCGCAAAAAGTTTCGACCCGTGTCAGCCTGCTTTTTGAAGATTCATTAAGCCCCTTTTTCACAGATCATGGCTCATAGACATACGTATTTAGACTTTTTTTTTCGGCGTAGCTGAATGCGCCATCTTTTGACCTACTTCTTGGTAGAATACTGATAAAGTTTGAATAGATAGATTTGTCATGAGTGTGACTTTTCAGCACACGTTGGCAAGTTTGAATACGTTTGTGGTTGAAACATCTTGAAAGCATTGACACAAATGGAGAAAATGCTCGGGGAAAAAAGGTATTCACTGTCTTGTTGAACCCTTTACCACACAATCCCGAGTTTTAACGACCCTAACATAGGAGGCTTTTGAAAACATAGTGGGAAAAGGAGAAAATGCTGGTAACCAGCATTTTCTCCTTTTCCCACTATGTTTTCCACCACATCTAAAACAAATTCTCTCATTTGAGCCACATTGAAATTGTCGTCTGCAAATGTTTTCAATTTGGATCAGGTTTTTGAAAACATAGTGGGAAGGAGAAAATGCTGGTAACCTATGTTTTCTACCACATCTAAAGCAAATTCTATCATTTGAGCCACATTGAAATTGTCGTCTGCAAATGCTTTCAATTTGGACCAGTCCAAAATTTTGTCGTTTGGTAAAGAGTTAACTGGTATTAAACTAACTGCCTAATGAAACAAAGTTGAAGCACATATTTTAACTACTTTACCAAACTTTACTGAATTTACTCAAATTTTAGACTTGTCCAATTTGAAAACAATCGCACTCACCATATTAGACACGGCTCGAATGATGGCATCTATCTCTGAAAGGTTATATAACAGTGTAGGCAAAGGAAAAATGCTGGTTACCAGCATTTTCTCCTTTTCCTACAATATTTTCAAAAGCTGTCTTCCTCATGTTAGTAAAAAGCCGGGATTGCTTGGTAAAGGTTGAGATATGGGTGTAAAAGGCAGACTTTAAACTTAAACAACGGTCATATAGGCTTCATGGTGAAATGGGAATACTTTGTTGCAAAGTGATATATATTGCTTGGTAGAGTGATTTTTCATTTTGCGACAATGTTTTCAATGTACCTTGAGGCAAGATGAACAAAAAGTCATCTGCCGCAGGTAATAATATTCTTTATGTTAAAGTATAAATGATTCATGCTCTGTGAATAAAGGGCTTAATGCATCTGCGAAGAAAGCATCGACCCGTGTCAGCCATGCGCCGAATCATTCTGCTATTGGTCAATTTTCTGTTTGTCAAAGGACCAGTAAATCTAATAATTCAGTCGGTTGTCACAAAAAAAAAAATGGATTTTATGGATCCATGATTATGTGATGACTTGCTTGGTAGCATGCATCTTGGAGATGCATTTAACCCCTTTTTACCAGGGCATGGTTCGTATTTTTTGCACAGATTTATAAAGAAAATATAATTTCTTCAGGAGAATTTGATACTTATGAATATCCGATCATAACAGAAAGAGTAAAGATTCAAACTGATAAAAATTCAGCCTACTCTGTGAAGTATGATGTTGTATACCTTAGCCTCTTTCGAGTCTTGCGATTTTTTCTCCTACTGTGAGGGAACAAGGGTCCAAGATAGTAGGATAGCGGAAACACTTTATCACACAATCCCGAGTTTTAACGACCCTGAAAGGGAAGGCTTTTGAAAACATTGAGGGGAAAGGAGAAAATGCTGGTAACCAGCATTTTCTCCTTTTTCCGCAATGTTTTCTACCCTATCAAAAATAGAAATCATCATTTGAGCTGCATTTAATTTTCGTCTGCAAATGCTTTGAATTTGGTCGAGTCCAAAACTGTGTCGTTTGGTATAGAGTTAATCCTTTTATCGCTACATAATTCAACCCTTTACCTGGCAATCCTGTGATATGACGACACCTGCGGAAAAAAAAATTTCAGTAAAATGAGAAATGCTGGTTAGTTACAGTGTTAATATAAAACTACTGCTTCACCCTTTTCCAAACGACAATTTTAGGCTTTTCCAAATTTGATGAAGATGCAGATGAAATGTGTATAGATGAACCCAAGTTATCAGATTTTCTAGGAAACAACATAATCCCACATTGTTTTCAAAAACCTTTTCATTATGGTCATCAGAACACGGGATTGTTTGGTGAAAGGCTAAAGAAATTGTAGGAATGCATGTATAGGTGCCATGGGCATCCTTCAAGCTGCAGAATTGAAACACTGTTAAAATTGGTTTTAAACAACAAATGAACACGAAGATAATAAATATTATATTCATGCAGAGTATTTAAAACGGTGCCCTGAGTTATACCAAGAAAGTTGTTGCATCACGCATGGATCCATTTTGTCTGTAAAACGGCTGAATCATGAGGCAGAATGGTTCCTTTAAATGCAGAAAAGCAAAAAGAAGCTTGGAACCATGTCAGCAAATGTTACTGTTTTCTTACTGGCAACATGCCGAACAAAAGACGATCAAAGCACGCATTTAGTAGTATCTTTCGTTCCCTGCGTGTTTCGCCCAGTACCGATTTATTTTCCATCGCACGCCTGTGTAAGTATGGTATAGTTTCGTCGATAGTACCATACGGTATGGACTTGTACACTAAATAGCCAGCTTTTCCTGCAATGTAATTAACTTTGATTTAACGTCCCTGAGGAAGAAGTCTTTTGAATGTTATCCTCACTCCAAAAGACAACTCTTATTATATCAGATATATATCTAAATTGTCGGCTGCAAATTCTTTCAGTTTGGATAAGATAAATTTTGTCGTGTGGTAAATTGTCAAAAGAGTTACGTGTAAAAAAGACTTTTTGAATTTCTGGGGTGTTTTTTTATAATAAATAGTCTGCCTGTAGACTTGAACACTGATTACCAGCTTTTCCTGCAATGTAATGAAAGAGCTGAATGTAACAATCATGTTTAAAATACGAACTTTCGATATGTTATGGACTTGTGCTAAATAATAAGCTTTTCCTGCAATGTACTAAAAAAGCTGAATGCATTATTACTATTTAAAAGATTATTTTTTTTGTGATTTCTTCTAATGAAATTAATTAGGTTAGACGTCGCTATTTTCGATATCTTTGATGATAGTCAGTGCGACAGAATCTCCCACCAATGATCCTCGTTTCGAAGATGTTTATAAATTATGTTCATGATAGAAAAGTTAACAGTGGCTTGGAAGAAATGTTGTGCGGAGAACTAGTCAAAGAAAGTCCAGGAGAGTATGAATATGTGCACTGGACGCTTTGATACAACTGAAATCATGTTGAACGCGGCGATAACTATATGACCACAAAAACTGAAAAACAAAAATCCAAACTTTCTTACCTAAGGCAGAGGATAGATAATCGGACATCCCGTATACTTGACCAAAAAAGATTGCGCCGTGGTCTACTGGAAGTCGTTTTTCAGCCATCCTGTACATACAAACGACCATAGATATTAATTGTGTTGTTTGTATACACTCGTTAGAATTGTCTAACCGGAACAAATCTAAGTACTGCGATTATCACAAGTTTTAGCGAAAAATGTTGTTTTTCTTAATTATTCCATGACACAAAGGTTTAGTGTGGAATTCTGTCTATATAAGAATGTATCTTAGCAGTCAATCGTCAGTCGATGGATGCGTCGTTTCCATTTGGTGTGTCTGCTGGTTTCTGACGGAAACTTTCCAGCCTATCGTGTTCTGCTTTACATTAGTTTAATTTCAAAAGAAAATTAACTGTTTACTGCAGAACAAAATTTTAGACTCCACGAAATTAAAAGAATTTTCAGACGACAAATTCATTGTAGCTTTAAAGATGATTTCTGTCTTTGAAACGGTAGAAAATATAATTGGAAAAGGAGAATATGCTGGTCACCAGCATTTTCTCCCATTCCCGCAATGTCTTTTTCGTATTCTCAAAAATAGAGCGCTTTTGCGCACATAGTGATAAGCAGCAGTCCTAATGTCTGGTTCAGATAAAATTTAACCCTTAGGCTGCTTATCGCGACTCACTGACCTTTTGCGGACAGCGTAGATCAAGATCAGACTGCACAGAACGTGCAGTCTGATCTTTAATCTACACTGTCCGATGAGGAGATATGTTCACTCCAAAAATTCCCTTGAAACAGGAAAGTTTTGGGCTTACAATATCGGCTTGAAAGTTTCATTTCTTTTATTCAGCAGGATAAGGGTTTTAAAAAATGAGCCATGCTCTCTGAAAAAGGGGCTTAATATGAGTACATCTGCAAATATTATCGACCCGTGTAAGCTTGCGCAGTCCGCGCAGGCTGACACGAGTCGAAACTTTTTGCTATTAGTCAATCTTCTGCATGTTAAGGGACCAGTGCACCTCATGATTCAATCAGTTGTGATACAAAATGATCTATGATTATGTGATGACTTGCTTGATACAATGCTTAACGGAGATGCATTAAACCCCCTTTTGCCAGCGCACGGTTCCATTATATATATACATGTATTGTTAATTCTATTCGAAATAGTGCGATGGTGGATGAAATATAAGAGGAGGAACAAGATGGGCAGGGAAGATTTTTTTTCCGCACAAAAGAAGTGATTTTACTTACGCTCGGGTCGCTAGTTGAACCGTTTGTTCGTTATGAGAAGCCACTATCATAAAGAATCTATCCGGATTTGATCGGACTTTATCCATGAGAAAGGTCATTGATTTGTGGTACATATCCGAGGTGTTATCGAATGTCTCGTGGACTGGGTCCGGATATCTCTGCTCCCGGGCCATTTGTCGCTCTTTGTCCATGTAGGCCCCTCGCACAAGTTTGGCGCCAAAACAAGCACCGTGCGACGAGATGAAGTCGACATCTTTTCTCAGATTTCCAAAAGTTTCCTGAAATTTTTGTTGAAAGATGGTGTTATCTAAATGCAGGGGATAAGTAGATCTAGAATATATAGGTATATCAATCGTTTACTTTTCAGTACTTTCAGGTCTACTTTTCAGTAAAGCAGTGCATTATTCTATCTGTAATTTGGTCTGCACTTCCGGGAACTACAGTTGAAAATACAACAGCTAATCACTGGCTAAAACGACCAGCTTTCTGATTAGCTGAGACTACAACTTATCCAAGTAGTGGTCACCTGCCCCCGGATTTTAACTGCTTCAGCTCCAAATATAAAATCTGCAGCTCTTTCGACGGCTGAAAAAAACAGTTCACTGAAACTTGGAAAGATTTTTTGTCTTATAGGTTTCACTATACAAGCAGATGGAATATACCCAAGATCAGACTGTACAGAACGTGTAGTCTGATCTTGATCTATACCGTCCACAACAGCCTGAAAAAAAGTTTTAAAAAAAGGGACTTTTGTTTAGGTTTATTTGTTGTTTGAAAGATTTGTTTCCATATTTCAACCTTCACAAAATACAGTAATCGATCTAATGATAACAACAACAAGAACAATGACAATGATTATTAAAATAATTATTATCATTATCACCAGCATCATCATAATCATCGTGTTGTTGTTGATGTTGTTAAGGGTTAGCAGTATTAGGTCAGTGTTGTTGCAACATGGTTATTTCACAATTCAGAATAACGTCTCATGGTTTTATACTATCAATAATAAACACTTTAAGTCTGACCTACTTTGAGGTAGTTTTGGTACGTATAGGCAATGATCGGCCTGCTTCTATTGGTCTTTAACATCATCGCCAAGCTGATCAGTCTTAATGCAGGGTTCAAGTATGTGTATTCGGCATCCACCCAGATATAGACACCCAGCGACTCGGCCAACTGGAAGACAGGAAAAGAGATTCCTGTTGGAACTTAACCCTTAAACTGCTAAATAGATGAAACGAAAATTTCCACACAATTGTAAAAACCCAAAATTTGCGTTTTCAAAGTTGATTTCACCGGAAAGAAAGCACCGTATCGGACAGTGTAGATCAAAGATCAGACTGCACGTTTTGTGCAGTCTGATCTTAATCTACATTGTCCGCAAAAGCGCTCTGAGTCGCAGTTATCAGCCTAAGGGTTAACTTCTGTGTGCGGACCCAGTTCAAACTTGAAAAAAAAAATAATTAAAACGGAGCTCAACAACAAGCGAACAAAGAGACTTAGAATAAAAAAAAAACGGTCGGTCCGTACTAATCAACATTCTGAATCGTATCCTTATCCTAAATTTAGAAAGTAATCCTCCTTCAGATTCTGAGAGCCAATCAGACCTTACTTCTTTTAACCCCTTAACTCTTTACCAAACGTCAAAATTTTAGACTAATCCAAATTGAAAGCTTTTGCAGACGACAAAATAAATGTGACTAAAAAATTGATATTTGTTTCGGGAAGAGTAGAAAACATTGTGGGAAAAGGATACAATGCTGGTTACCAGCATTTTCTCCTTTTCCCACATTGTTTTCAAAAGGCTTCTTCCTCAAGGTCGTTGAAAGTCGGGACTGTGTGGTAAAGGGTTTTAACCCGTTACAACACAACAAAATTTTAGATTTGTCCAAACTGAAAGCATTTGCAGACTACAAATCAAATGTAATTCACAGTGGGCAGTCTGTCTATCAAAGGGTACAAAACATTGTGGGAAAAGGAGAAAATGCTGGTTACCAGCATTTTCTCCTTTTCCCACAATGTTTTCAAAAGCCTCCTTTCTTCAGGGTCGTTAAAACTCGGGATTATGTGGTAAAGGGTTTACAAACAATCACGTGTTTTAACCCTTTACCACACAATCTCGACTTTTAACGACCCTGAGGAAGAAACCTTTTGAAAAAATTGCGGGAAAAAGAGAAAATGCTGGTAACCAGCATTTTCTCCTTTTCCCACAATGTTTTCTACCCTATCAAAGAGTGAAATCGTCATTTTGGCAATATTTAATTTACCATCTGCAAATGCTATCAATTTAGTCCAGGCCAAATTTTTGTCGTCTGGTGAAGAGCTAATGACCCTGGGGAGGAAGGCATCTGAATACAATGTGAGAATAGTGGAAAATTCTGGTAACCAGCATTGTCCTATCTTCTCACTATGTTATCTACCCTTCAAAGAAACATAAATCCCATCAATCAATGCCACAGTTATTTTGTAGTCTGCAAAAGCTTTGAATTTGGAAATTTGTTGTGTGGGTAAAGAGGTTAGATATAGAAAGTTCTTGAGAATCACAGTTGGAATGCAATTTATAATGGTGGGTGAATACAGACAGCGATAATTAATTGTTGAATAATGGTGACTGAAAACTTACATCCCCTGTTAGCGAACTTAATAATGGAAAAACTCGTAATTCCGACAAACTACCTTCGTATGAGCCGTTTAATTCGTTAAGAGAGGCAATTTTTAGCATATAAGCCATGCTCTGTGAAAAAGTAGTTTAAAGCATCTGAAACAAGTATCGACCAGGGTCCGTATTCACCAACCATTCTTAAGAACGTTCTTAATGGTTTAGCCAATCAGAAGTTGTGTTACTTTGAAATGCAGAAAATCTTGAAGCACAAGACTAAGAATATTCTAAAGAATGGTTGGCGAATACGGACCCAGGTCAGCCTGTTCAGTCCGCGCAGGGTGACCTGGGTCGAAATTGTTTGCTATTAGTCAGTTTTCTTCATGTCAAAGGATCAGAGTGCCTCATGATTCAATCGGTTGTTAGGCAAACTGGATTTTATGGATCCACAATCATATGATGACTTGCTTGGTACAATGCATCACGGAGATGCAGTAAACCCCCTTTTGCAAGAGCATGGCTCATATTTAATTTAGACAAGATCTGTGCAGATCAACCCATGCGCCCTTAACTCTTTCGGCGCCAAATAAACAAACTCGGCTTCTTTTGAAGGCTGTACATGGAATCCACCTAGTCTCCGGAAGATTTTTATCATATAGGCTTGACCAAACAAGCGGAAGGTATAGATCAAAGATCAGACTGCACGTTTTGTGCAGTCTGATCTTGATCTATACCGTCCGCAAAAGTCCCTGTTTTCGCCTATGGCGCTGAAAGGGTTGAGGGCTTTTCTTTTCTAAATTCATTTGGATGTAAGGCCCGAACGCCCAAACTGACCCGAAAAAGAACAATAAGTACAACTAAATGCCATCGAGATACGGCTGTAACAAGCATTTTCTCCTTTTCCCACAATATTTGCTTCCCTTCAAAGACAAAAATCGTCATTTTGGCAACATTTAATTTAGTCATCTGCAAATGTTTTTCATTTAGTCCAGTCCAAACTTCTGTAGTTTGGTAAAGAGTTGACCAGTGTACAAACCGCTCGACAAAAAAAAAAACATAGAATTACCTGACAGACATCTTTGATTCGTGCCAGAGAATTTGACAGGACGGATATGTCCCCTTTACACAGGAGGTTGCCCAAGACAAGTTCTTTCCCGTCCAATGCGTCCGCTATTGCTTCTATATACTTGGACTGTTTTTGAGGGTCTGGAATCTTGTTACTTAGCGTTTTCTGCGACAAAAAATATGTGTGCTTTGACACTACGAATTCCGAAGGGAATGAATGAAACACTATAAATCAAAGTGCTGTAAGCACTGTAATCGGTCGACACTAAATAACTACAGTGGTTTGAAATCACAAATCAAACGGTAGCTGTTTGAACTATGTATCGGACAAAAAGTCCTACACCGTTACAAATGAGCCACGTAGGATCCCCGCAGCCATATTGTTTTAAAAGCAATATGGCTGCTGTAATTTACGCTAAAAATGTTCTAGAGAAAAAAGTGTTTCGAACTCTTGAAAAAGGCAATGGCCGAAATGTCGAACAATAGAGCGATGTTTTTCATATGTGTGCCTTGTTAAAATACAATAAAAATTTGATAGTTCAAATAAGTTTGAATAATCGGAAGTTATTTTTAAGTCGTCATTGGTGGTGAATCATGAGTTAACCCTTTACCACGCAAACCTTACAAAACCACACATACCCTTTCAGTTTTGTTAAAAGTCGCAATTGTGTGGTAAAGGATTAACCCTTAACCACACAGTTCTGACTTTTAATTGTGGGAAAAGGAAAAAAAGGCTTGCGTTAGTCTCCTTTCCCCAAAATGTTTTCTACCCTATCAAAGACAAAAATCATCATTTTAGCAACATGTAATATGTCGTCTGCAAATGCTTTCAGTTTCGTCTTGTCATAAGTTTTGTCGTTTGGTAAAGGTTCAATGCTTTGTAAATATCTTTATACTTACACACAGCTCCACTGGAACAAGTGACGTCAATTTTAGTTGTGCCATCGGGTGTGCTTTGTCCAGTGACTTGGCAAGGTGAAGGCATTGCTTTACCTTGTGTAGGTTGTTGTTGTAGATCTCATCCGGGTCTCTATGAAAAATAATTTACCGTAAATTACTTAGATTTGCATAAATGTCAAATATGTTTGAGCCGTGCTCTAAGGAAGGGGGTTAACTCTTAGAATGCTGAATTAATAAAATGGACCTCTTTATACAGTAAATACCACTTGAAATATCGTCATTTCAAGCTTGTTTTAGCCAGAATGTGCAAAAAATTAGCAGACAGTGAAGATCCAAGATCAGACTGCACATTTTGTGCAGTCTGATCTTGATCTTTACTGTCCGCAAAAACAACTTAAGTCGGTTCCAGCGCTTTATGGGTTAAATGTATCTCCGTTATGCATTATACAAAGCAAGTCATCACATTATAGTGGCTCATTAAAATCTATTTAGGCTAACTATTGACTCAATCTGGAGGTAAAATGGTCCTTTGACATGCAGAAAATTTACAAATAGCAAAAACTTTCGACTCATGTCAACCTGCGCGGACTGTGCATGCTGACATTGGTCGATACATTTTGCAGATGCATTAAGGTACCATTTTCACATAGCATGGCTCGTTTATTTTGGTTTTGTCATGTAGCCATCGATCCCCCATACATCATAAGTGAGTTATATACAGGATCGGAAATTGATCTGCAGTTGAGATGAAATTGTATTGAACAATTCAAGAGAAATCC
Source organism: Tridacna gigas (assembly GCA_945859785.2). Classification (NCBI taxonomy): domain Eukaryota; kingdom Metazoa; phylum Mollusca; class Bivalvia; order Cardiida; family Cardiidae; genus Tridacna; species Tridacna gigas. The sequence goes on along the minus strand of OX244036.2, from coordinate 26,858,163 downwards.
AAGCGAGCCTTTGGCAAGCTTAATAACATCTTACACGAGTTAAATAACGTTTGATCTCCAAGGCCAACTAACGTGAGATTCTTTTTATCGTATAATTGTATCTTAACGAACCTAGTCCATGATATGTGAAACACGCGTGTGGGCATTCCAACGCATGAGACTGGCCCATTTCATTTATAGAGTTGTACAATCTGGATAAATGATAGCAATTCTTAAAACCAAAGAGATCTATTCATAACAAATCTTAAATCTAACGAAAGACAAAAAGTAGCTTTGCAACGATCGATTTTGACCATGGAAGTGACAAGGGAACCGTTGTTTTGCAATGCACTGAAGAAAAAAAAAAAAGAATGTAGAAATACAGGGCTTCTACCACTAACGCCATATTATCCTTTATGATAAGAAAATTTGTAATGGCTTTATCGAACCAGAAACAAAGGTAGATCTAGTAGTAAAAGAAAAATCAGTCATAGCCATATTACACTGTAAACAAGATCCATACTTATGTGACAAACCTATTCATTCATGACATGTTTTAAGCTGTCCAGTAACAGACAGCTGACCGCATTACCGCCCGCAGACAATTCTTATTTGTCTCGCAGCAGCCCATTTTAGCAACATGGAGCAGTTGTTCGTTACGAGTAATTTATGCCTTTGCTATTATGCTATTGTGAATTCTAAAATGATGGTGATAGCGATGATGGCGGCATAAGTTAGATGACTTCTGTAACCTGTGCTCGCCAATGGCTTCCTCAATAGGAATAAGGAGTAAAGCGCCGACTCCGATGTTGTTCAACGTCTGGACTCGTCGTTGTATCTGGTCTTTGGTGGCCCCGCCTACAAACTGTCCATATATGGTCACGCGCATCAGCTTTTCATAGAGCCTTGTTCCCAATATCGTTTTACTCGTCTCCATGAGCTGTTGTTGGGATAAAACAAACAAGATTACAACTCGCGGGTGCCAACGATCGGACATGGTTGCTGTTTCAGTGGATATTCTTTTTCGCCGGAAAAATCTCACCATATCCGGCTGTGTAGATTTAAAATCAGACTGCATAGAACATACAGTATGATCCTGATCCATACTGTTCTCAAAAGCGCATTGACTTGCACCTAGCAGCCTTAGGGTTAGACTAGGATAAAAAAAAAATGATATGGTTACAACGTACATGTATTTGGAAAAAAAAAAAAAAACGATTTCAAACGTCTTTATACCGAAAAATTTCCACCATAACGGACAGTGAAGATCTCAAGATCAGACTGCACGTTCTGTGCAATCTGCTCTCTGGCCGCAGAAGGGGAATTGATTCGCTCTAGGCAACATCACTGTTGGCCCATCATCAAAATGTTTAAATAAAGTTACAACATAATTATTTACAAACAAAGGGGTCATAATCGTGACGATGCATTTCTTTGGTCTTTTAAATTTGAGGTGAGATTAACCCTTTTTCCTTGAAAAAAAAAAAAAGAATTTGCAGCAGACGAGTTTGAAAATATCCTTGTAAAGTTGAGATAATTAATAAGCATACATACATGATAGTGGAAACATAGTGACAAAGGCAGAACTTGCTAGTTAACTCTATACCAAACGACAAAAATTTAGACTGGTCCGAATGACAGCATTTAGTCGACATATTAAACGTGGCTCCAATGATGGAAGTTGTCTCTGAAAGAAAGAAAACATTGAGGGAAAAAGAGAAATGCTGGTTACCAGCATTTTCTCCTTTTCCCTCGATGTTTTCAAAGGACTTTCTCCTACTTTAAGGATCATTAAAACTCTGGACTGTGTGGTCAAGTGTTAAGCAGCATTTTTATTCATACGATAACTTTTATTTCTTTAAAGCAGCTCGCTTCGAGGCGTTAAAAAAGGCACTGTCTTCGGTTGGTAATTGTGATAAGCGCTTTTTGTGGAGAGTGCAGATCTAGATCAGACTTCATAGAACATGCAGTGTGATCACTGATCAAAACTGTCTACTAATTGAAGATATTCCAATCAAAATGGGCTTAAATGGGGCTTGTTTTTCTAATGGCATAACTTTTATCGCTTTATTAGTAGAAAGTGGTGTCAGTACTGGTGTGAGAAAGCCAGGAAACACATGCGTAGGTGCACTGACCGCCATGGTATGACCTAGGCTGTAACAATGGCGATGAACTCCAATACAAACAAACAAATGAAACAGTCAACACTTATTATTGCCACAAAATAATAGATGAAATTAGAAAATGACTCCGTTGTCGGAATTTCAAAGGCTTAATTTGGCATTAGTATTCAAGAATATAATTTATGGGATAATGTACATCCAAGATCAGACTGTACGTGCCGTGCAGTCTGATCAACATTGTCGGAAGAGCAACTAAACTTCTTACTCGTATACTAAAGGTTTGAACGTATATATACGCATCTCTTTAGATATTAACCATACTCTGTGAATAGAGGACTTAATGCATATGCGAAAAGTGTCGATCCAGGTCAGCCTGCGCAGAAACTTTTCGCTATTTATCAATTTTCTGGTTGTTCAAGGACTAGTCTACCTCATGATGAAGTCGGTGGTTAAAAACAGTGGCTATTATTGATCCCTAATTATCATGATGGCTTGCTTGGTATTTATGCATTACAGAGATGCATAAAGCCCCCTTTTGACAGAGCATGGCTCACATATATTAAGAGCAAATAACCTTGTTTTCGACCATTTTGATCTGTCTTTTATCCTTATTTTTTTATTCATGGGTATGATTATAATTGAACTCTCGTGGCGCTGAACCCGGATTGAACTGCCTATACGGACAGTGTAGATCAAGATCAGACTGCACAGAACGTGCATTCTGATCTTGGATCTGCACTGTTCTTTCTTTCCTTCTTTTTTTTTTGGCCAGGAATTCTGCACCCCACCCCCCCCAAAAAAAAGCTTTGAAAATGCAATATCTGTATCTTTAGTACAGACACAGAGTGTCCGATGATCTAATTTATATGTAAGCCGTGCTCTGTGAAAAGTAGGCGAAATGCATCTGCGAAAAGTATCGACCCAGGTCAGCCTGCACGTTCCGCGCAGGCTGACCTGAGCCGAAACTTTTCGCTATTGGTCAATTTTCTGTATGTCCTAGGACCACTCTACCTCTGGGTATTATTGATCTATAATTATGTGATGTCTTGCTGAGTATCGTGCAACACGGAAATGCATTAAGCCCCCTCTTCCAGAGCATGGCTCATATTATTAATGTACATGTAGCACGAGGAGTTTAAGTTGTACAAACGTTTTTACGGTGCTCGCCAGTTCCTTTCCAGTGGTGAAGAAATATGGACAGATTTCTACGACTCCGAGTCTACATTACGGTTTATTTCTTTGTTTGGTGTTTAACGATACTGGAAACAGGAATTCAGATATATCACGACCGACATTACATCTATCCATGCGTTCCTGCTGTTTCTTTACCTGAGCTGCAATCAACACTCTCTCTCCAAGCCAGTGGCTGCTCTCTCTAATAAGCAATGTTTAACCAAAAAACGAAACCAACAAATGAAATTTTCATTTTTACTCGGAAACAATTTATGCCAATTAACGTAATTGACGAACCATTCTTAGTAAGGCTGAGAGTAATTCTCAGTAATTTTCTTTATTTGAAAGCAACGCACCATTTTGTGCAGCTAATCAGAAATTGTGTTACTTTGAAAGTTAGAATTTTTTGCGGGGAATTAGACTAATTATTTTGATACGAATGGTTGGTGAATACGGACCCATGGATACAAATTCGCAACGACTGGTAGCTTTTGAATATAAGCCATGCTCTGTGAAAAGGGGCTTAATGCGTCTGCAAAAAGTTTCGATCCAGGTCAGCCTGCCCAGTTCGCGCAGACTGACCTGGGTCGAAATATTTGCTTTTGGTCAATTTTCGGCATGTCAAAGGACGATTCTACCTCCTGTTCCAGTCGATTGTATGGCGACTTGCTTGGTACAATGTATGAAGATGCATGAAATCTTTCATCGCCACTGTCGCCTTGGATAGATTTTGCGGACGGCGTAGATTAAGATCTGACTGCACAAAACGTGCAGTCTGATCTTTGATTTACTCCGTCCGCTACCTGATATTACTCTTGGACCAGAGTCAGTCTTCAATCGCAAAAAAAGTATACTTTTAGACCTCGAGGAAAGTTGAATCCATTTAGTTAAACACTCTTTCGGATAATTGGATATCTTTCCTCCTGTATACATGTATAGCTTTGGGTTAAATACTGGCGAAAACAGGTCCCTAACGCAACCATTCAAACAAGCGAATAACCAAGCCAATACAATACCTTCAAACTATTGGTAACAACAACATCATAGGAACACACTTTAAACACAAACAGTGCGCGCAAAATTTCCCATAAGCTTCGCGATGCAAATACTGTTTTATAGTCATCCAGATCTAACTCCGAAACATTTTCTTGAGTTTTTACTGATGTTAAAGTTTGGGCCAGTCTGTAACTGGGTCTATTAATGTTTCTGTATTTTATAAATTTTGATACCCTGTTCAGGGAAGGTAACAGTCGGAGCATGTTTATTCTAACTTGTACCAAACCCAAGTGTCAGATAGGGAAACAGAACATGGTTTTATATTGGTGCTAGACAAGAGCATGCATTAAAATGGGCCTAATAGTGAGGGCCGTTCAATAAATTGATTTGCCATAAACGGCAATATTTTGTTTGTTTGTTTTTTGTCTGTCTGTATGTTTATTTGTCTGTTAGTTTGTTTGTTGGATGGATAGATGATTTGTTTGTTTGGTGTTAAACGCCGTTTTCAACATAATTTCAGTTATATCGCGGCAGCAAGTACACCTGTCCATGCTTTCCTGGAGCTTCTTTTACCTGTACTTCGCAGAAAAGTCTTCCGAAACCACTAGCTGCTTTTCCACATAACCATCGTCGAAAGAATGATTAGCAGAGAAAGAGAGAGAGAGAGAGAGATTCTGTCGGAATGACTATCATCATGGATGGATGGATGGACTGACTGATTCAACGCGTGGTGCTTTACGCTGCTTCATACACTATTTACTGGTATGTCATATAGTAGCAACGGCTTACTCGCTTTTAAAAGACCAATCTAGAGTTTTTCCAAGGATACTCTCATGCAGAAACAAGGGCCTCTCGATTGATTGATTGATTGATCGATCGATCGATCGATCGATCGATCGATTGATTGATCGATCGGTCGGTCGGTCGATTGAATGATTGATTGAATAAGTTGTGTTTTATGCTGATTTCAACATTTTTCATCCATATCAGGGCGCCTTCTCAAAAGTTCACGTGTCCTTGGTTCATCGGCTTGAAAGTTTCATTTCTTTTATTTAGCATGAAATCTGCATTAATGAGTTCAGATGGCAATTGCATCTCACGTAACCGGCGTTCCGGATACTGTTTGAAGCGAGGACAAAACATTTAAGACACGTCTGGCCTAGAAAGGCCTAGTCCTGGTGAGTAAATACCCGAATTTTCCTATTTCAAAGGTATTTTTGAGGAAAAGATACCTCTTTATCGGACAGTGTAGATCCAAGATCAGACTGCACGTTTTGTGCAGTCTGATCTTGATCTACGCTGTTCGCAAAAGGTCAGTGAATTGCGCTTAGTAGCATCGCGACTGCTGTTCCATCAAGCACACGTAGTTTCATCAGGAAATCGATGCCCTATGATAGATAAGGTCGTCTGTGAAAAAGAACTCTTTGGAGAAAGAAATTTCGAAGAAAAAATATTTCAGAGGCTGTACAATAACTTTTCATTTGTGACCCTTTTCGGTGTCTGTTTTGGTCAGCATGATAGGGTCCTATTTCGATCAGTCATTAGCCACAGAATATTAGACACTGAACCTTCTACCGTTTCCAGTATACGTCATGAGAGGTTTTAATGTCCAACAGCGGCCATATTCATGTAAGCAATTCTTTGCATACAGTATGTAGGTAAATTTCATTCATACCAGTTAAAGGTTGAAATGGCCATTATTATAAGCCTAACCCTCTTTTAAAGTACGGCCGGTCACTAAGATCAAGACACTGGCAGAACAATACATGTATTAAAACTAGAGTTATTGTTGCCAACATTAGATCTACTTCTAGTTTTTAGACTAGCGAAGCTAGTCTATAGGCATCAAAGTCAAAGTAAACAAAAAACCCCACAGTTGCCAAATGCTGCCTCACAGAAAATACTTCTTTCTGGTAGAAATCTTAATTCTGTTATATATGGCAATTTTGACAAAAACTATTAAATATCTACCACTCCAATTTGAATATGTCGTCTTACAAAGTAATAAACTGAACAAGATGTCATTTATAAGGCACTACATCTTTGCTTATATGTAAATTAAGTGACCTATGCAAAGCAGAGAATCACTTATTCTTGCACCACTGTAACATTATGAATGAATCTATTAATAGATACACCTAGGTAACTTGTAGCAAATCCAAGCTATATTTACCCACACTGGATAGGGAACCCTTGTCATTCCTTCAGTCATTCATCATTTAGACCATTGTGTACATTAAATTGTCATGTTAAACTGTTGTCCTACGTCTTGAATATTAACTTTTTACCAAACAATCCCACGTTTTAACGACACAGGGGAAGAATCCCTTTGAAAACATTGCGGGAAAGAGGAAAAAAATCCATCATTTTCTCCTTTTCCCACATTGTTTTCTGTCCTTTGGGAATCAGGTTTCAGCTGTTCAGCCACATTTACTTTATGGTCTGCAACAGGTTTGAATGTGGACAAGTATTTTTTGTTTCGTTTTGTAAAGAGAGTTAAATAGATACCTACATCTTGTGCTATTGGATATTGACTAATTGATTGCATGGTGTTTAATGCCTTTTTCAACATTATTTCAGTGATATTGCAGCGACCAGACCACCTATCCATGCTTTCCTGGCGTTTCTTTTACCAGCACTACCACGAATCAATGACATTTTGCGGACAGTGTGGATTAAGATCAGACTGCACAGAGCGTGCAGTCTGACTTGGATCTACACTGTCCGATAAGCGGATATATTTTCTCCAAAATGTAACTTTGAAATAGCAATATTCAGGTTTTACCATCGGCTTGAAAGTTTCATTTAACATTTTTTAGCAGGTTAAGGTTTAAACTTAAACTGGATTATAGTTTACCAAAAGCATAGCCATAGCAGCTCTGACAATAGCGTACAGGACTTGAGAACAGGAGGTCGCTTGCTTTATCCCGGACTCGCAAATTTCTTTCCGAGGATTGATGATAGTCATTGCGACAGGATTCATTTTTCTTTCACGTTTCGACGATGGTTATGTGGGAAAGCAGCCAGTGGCTTGAAAAGAATGTTGTGCGGAGTACTGGTAAAAGAAACTCTAGGAAAACATAGATATGTGCACTGGCCATCGCTACATAACTGAAATGTTGAAAACAGGGTTAAACACCATACTAACAATCAATCAATCAAATTCGCTAGTCTGTCAGTACTTTCAGTACTTTGATAATATTCATTGTTCTGAAGAACAATATCAGATTGCATGTTTTCAGCAGTCTGATCTAAACAGCCTGAAAATCAATTTGTGTTGAAACTGAATTTGATCACGTCTGTTTTTTACGAAAAACGACTTTTTACACCCTCTGAGTAGAACAGAGCTTGAAAAAAAAAAGGGGGGGCTATATTTCATAACAAAATTTTTGCACATTTTTCCAACATGTTTTTCGGTGTCATTCAGACGCGATCCTTTCCTTTTTTCAGTTATTTATCGCAGAAATGCTTCAGTTACCGACTATTCCGCCACCTGCGACTGGTATAAGGGAAGCAACTCTGAGTTATTATAAGACGGAAATACGGTTTTCAATCAAGATATTAATCAACTTGAAAGTATTCATGATTATTCTTCATGGTTATATGGGAAAGTAACCAGTGGCGTGGGAAGTATATTGTACTATGGACAGACCCGCACTTCTTGTTTGCGAAATAACTGAAATAATCATGGAAAGGTTATTAAATACATGTACTATACAAACAAATCAACAGTACACAATGTGCAAATATTGCATTTCAAGGCTGTATTTGTCAGACATAGACCAAGATCAGACTGTACAGAATCTGCAGTCTGATCTTAGATCTGCAATGTCAACAAAACCATCTAAAGTTAAGGTTCAGGGCTATACTGGTTAACTTATTAAACAGAGTAAAGATCTTTTTATCATGTGTATAGATGTATTCTTTACCACACAATCCCGACCTTTAATCATGACCCTACAAAAGAAGGCTTTTGAAAACATTGTGGGAAAAGGAGAAAATGCTGGTAACAAGCATTTTCTCCTTCTCCCACAATGTTTTCTACCTTATCAAAGAGAGAAATCTTCATTTTAGCAACATTTAATTTGTTGTCTGCAAATGCTTTCAAATTGGTCAGCCCTAAAATTGTGTCATTTGGCAAAATAAGTTCAATAGAACTTTCAAGATGATAGTAAAAAGCTGAATAATGTTATTTCAAACTTATTTTTTGGAACAAAATCTTTTTATCGGACAATGTAGATCCAAGATCTAGACTGCACATTCTGTGCAGTCTGATCTTGATATGCTCTGTCTGCAAACAGTCATTTAGTCCCACTCAGCTGCTTAAGGGTTAACTTTATACCACACAACAAAAACCCAGACTGGTCTGTTTTGAAGACATCTATAGACAACAAATTGAAGTTGGCTCAAATTATGAAATTTGTCTGTGATAGGGTGAAAAACATTGTGGAAAAGGGAAAATGCCGGTTACCAGCATTATCTTCTTTTTCCACATTATTTTCAGAAGCTTTCTCAGGGTCGTTAAAAGGATAATATGGTAATTACCACATAGTCCTCGTATAGCTATCTCATGTTTCAATTTTTTGCTCGGCTGTTTTCAAGGAAAATTTCAAGGTATTGTAATAACCCAGGGTCCATATTCACCAACCATTCTTAAGAATATTCCTAGTCTTATTCTCCAAGATTTTCTACATTTGAGAGTAACACAACTTCTGATTAGCTAAACCAAATGGTTTAGCCAATCAGAAGTTGTGTTACTTTCAAATGTAGAAAATTTTGAAGAATAAGACCAAGAACGTTCTTAACCCTTTCCCAAACGACAGATTTTGGACTGGTCCAAATTGAAAGAGTTTGCAGACGACAATTTTAAATTTGATGAAAATGGCTGAAAGGTCTCAAAAAGGGTAGAAAACACAGTGGGAAAAGGAGAAATTGCTCATTACGAGCAATTTCTCCTTTTCCCACAGTGTTTTCAAAAGACTTGTACTGCAGACACATGAAAACCAGGGCTTGTTTGGGAAAAGGTTAAGAATGGTTGGTGAATACAGACCCTGGTGTTGTCGTCTGTGTTATTGTCTCCTGCATTGTTGTGCAAAAACTTTGACATATTATTATATCTCAGTCATTACTGAAGATACTTATATCAAACTTGGACTAGTTGTTAACTATCGAAAGGGGAAACCATACAACAGGGGCAGGTAACAATCAAAATAATTTTGATGCAGTTATGTCCCTTTTTAGACTAAAAGCAACTGCAGCAGAGCAATGGCATCCATTTGCAGTGCTCTTGTTTAACTCAGTTATTGACCGAGAGTTGGTCATGTTAGAATCGAAATAATCTTCTGTCATGGTTTATCGTTCAATAAACCACAATTGTGAGTTATGAGGCGCAATGAATAAACCCCACTTGGGCTATCGCCCTTGAGGATTATTTATTGTGCCTCATAACTTATTGAATGATAAACACGATAGAAGATTATCTCTTAAATTAAGGACGTCTGTAGATACATTTTGAGACCATTAACATTGTGGGAAAAGGAATGAGCCATGCTCTTGCAAAAGGCAGCACAATGCATCTCTGTGATGCATTATACCAAGCAAGTTATCACAAAATTATATAACCATATTGCCACTTATTTTAACAAGCCACTTAATCATGAGGTAGAATGGTCCTTGGACATACAGAAAATTGACCAGTAGCGAAATGTTCTGGCCCAGGTTAGCCTGCGCTGACTGCACAGGCTGACCTTGGTCAATACTTTTCACAGATGCAAATAAGCCCTCTTTTCAGATATATTTTCAATCCATAGAGTGATGATTAACCCCTTACAAAATAATCCTGTATTTCTACATCCCTGAGAAAGGTAGATTTGAACATTATTGGAAAAGGACAAAAGTGCTAGTATTTCCAGCATTTTCCCCCATTCCCACATTGTTTTCTACCATTCAAAATCAAATTACACGTAGTATTATTTTGTCATCTGTAAATGCTTTCAGTTTGGACAAACCTAGAATTTGTTGTCTAATTAACTCTCTACCAAACATCAAAATTTTAGACTCGTTGAAATTGAAATCTTTTGCACACAACACTATACCTCTGTGGCTCAATTTGTGGAATTTGTCTCTGAAAGGGTAGAAAACACAGTGGGAAAAGGAGAAAATGCTGATTACCCACATTTTCTACTGTACCTACCATGTTTTCAAAAGCCTTTTCTTCAGTAATGTAAAAATTGGATTGTATGGTAAAGGGTTAGGTCTTAAGAGTTAAATTAAACTTCAATAATATGATAAGTAATGCAGTGATTACATTAAAATCAGACTGCATGAAATGCAGAGTGCCTCTGAGGTAATGATTTACAGGATTATGGTTGAAGGAGTTGTGATCTTTTAAGACATTAAATGATAGAAAAAAGTTTTGCATCCTCCTCCAGAAACAAGTCAATATCTCTTCCTTTTGAAATGGTATGTCACCCATTGTCGCATTTTCATTTTGTGGCAATGAAAGGATTGTTCAAATCAAAGAGCTGAGCCCTGGTAGCTCAGTCTGTAGTGTACAGGACTTAAGAGCAGGAAGTTGCTGGTTTGATCCCTGGCTCAGTCAATTTCTTTCTGAGGATTGACGATATCACTGCGGGCAGGATTCATTCCTCAGTCAGCGCTGATCATTGTTTCGGCGATGATTATGTGAGAAAGTAGCCAGTGGCTTGGAAAGAATATTGTGCAATACTGGTACAAGAAACTCCGGGAAAGCATTGATAGGGGCACTGGCTACCGCAATATAACTGAAATAATGTTGAAAACAGTGTTGAATACCGTACAATTAATCAATCAATCAAATGAAAGAAATAAAGATCATGTGTTGTTGTAATCCTTCTAGGAACATGTAAAACAGTTCAAGTACATAGCAAGAAATTGTCAGTATTTCTGTGATAATACTGCACTATAGTGAGGGCAAGAGGTGTGATTGAGGTGTTCAGATGTTTCAAGTCTCAGGAGAAGACTGTATTCTTAAACTTGTCCATTTTGAAAGCATTAGCAGACAACAACTTATAGATGGCTCAAATGAAAGAATTTTTCATTGAGAAGGGAGAAAACCTTCAATGATTTAAAATGCTAACCTTTTCTATCAATGATTTCAAAATATCTTTTTTCTCAGGATTGTAAAACAGAGTTTTTTGGTGCAACATTGGTTTTAAAAACCTTCTATCTCAGCATTGTGAAGAAACAAATTTGTTTTGTAAAGGGTTAAACCCTTTGCCACACAATCCCGACTTCTAACGACCATGAGAATGAAGCCTTTTGAAAACATTGTAGGAAAAGGAGAAAATGCTGGTTACCAGCATTTTCTTCTTTTTCCACAATGTTTTTTACCCTTCCCAAAACAAATTTCGTTTTTTGAGTCGCATGTTATTTTGTCGTCTGGAAATGCTTTCAATTTGAACTGTCCTAAAGTTTTGTTGTTTGGTAAAGGGTTAAATAACAGGAAACACTTGAATTAACATCCCTTTCCTAAAACAAGTCATTATGTCTCTTCCTTTAGAAACTGGTAAATGTTACCTATTGTTAACCCTTTACCAAACAATCCCGACGTTTAATTACCCTGAGATGGGAGTCTTTTGAAAACATAGTGGGAAATGGAGAAAATGCAGGTAACCAGCATTTTCTCCTTTTACCACAATGTTTTCTACCCTGTCAAAGACAGAAATCATTATTTGAGCTGCACTCAATTTTTGGTCTGCAGATGCTTTCAATTTGGTTGAGTACAAAAGTTTGTCGTTTTGTAAAGAGTTAACTCTTAGAGTGCCAAATCAACCCAATAGATATTTTCAAGTTAGATTTAAGACCCTTTGTGTTGCTATATCATAGTGGCCTGTAGATGCTTTCAATTTGGTTGAGTACAAAAGTTTGTTGTTTGGTAAAGAGTTAACAGTGCAAACAATGTAGAACAATGATCAGATTGCACACCGTCAGCCGTAAAGGCAACTGTAGTTGTTAAAGGCGCTTTATGGCTTAAATTTTCCAACTACTTATCAAATCATACAAACAGAAGAAATTGACTGGGGGTGGTCTTTTGCAATTCACAACAAATCCTCTGAAGATTTCAAAATCTTTGAACGAAACCGGTCAGGATGTCAAATCAACCTGAGAGCAAGTCTCCTACTACCCTCCCCCAGTCAACTTCTTCTCATTTCTTACTTATCAAATCATCCTTTGAATCTATGGCAATAACAAAAAAGTGATTACGGTACTGTGATCAGACTATACAAATGGCACCGTAAGAGTTTTCAAAATTACGGACATGGTAGAAGCATTTGTTATTTTTCAATGTTTGGAATAACTCTTAAGTCTTTACCAAACGACAAAATTTTAAACAAGTCCAAATTGAAAGCAGTCGCAGATGACTAGATGGGTGCGACTCACAAATTGAAATTTGTTTTTGGCAGGTACAAAACATTGTGGAAAAAGGAGAAAATGCTGGTTACCTTCATTTTCTCCTTTTCTTACAATGTTTTCAAAAGTTTTCTTTCTGGTGGTCGTTTAAAGTCAGGATTGTGCGGTAAAAGGTTAAATCTTTACCAATCGGCAACATTTTCAACATGTCCAAATTAAAGGAAAGCATTTGCAGATGACTAGATGGGTGTGACTCAGGAATTGAAATTTGTTTTTGGCAGGGTAGGAGACATTGTGGGAAAAGGATATATGCTGGTTACCCACATTTTCTTCTTTCCCCACAATGTTTTCCAAAGACTTCTTCCTCAGATTTTTTGAAACTCAAGATTGTGTGGTAAGGGTTCTCAAAACATCAATTTAGACTTTGTCCATTTTGAAAGCATCTGCAGAAAACAACAAAAAAATTATATAATTCATATGAAAGCATTTTTCATTGAAAGCATAGAAAGCATTGTGGAAAAAGGAGGAAATGCTGGTTACCAGCATTTTCTCTTCTTCCAACAATGTTTTTAAAAGCCTTCTTTCTCAGGGTCATTAAAAGCAAGGATTGTTTCGTGAAAGGTTTTATAACGGAAAACACTTGTTAAGTTAATATCACTGTCCTGAAACAAGACACGATGTCTCTTCTTACTTTCGAAACTTAGTAAACGTCATCCATTAACTTTCACAACCACTTACCAAAATCTTCCACAGCTTGGTTTCATATGTGCGAAAACGGGGAGCTCTGCTTACCTCACTATAATACTAATTTAAAACTGTGAAAAATGATCCCTCTGCCAAAAAATTCTGTTTTGACAATCCCTAAGGGGTAGGAATTGAAAACATCCTGGGAAAAGGAGAAAATGCTAGTTGCCAGCATTATCTCCTTTTCCCACAATGTTTCTTTTGTATCAAAGACAAATAAAATCATACACACAATATTTGATTTGTCGCCTACAATTCTTTCAAATTCGACAAGTCTAAAATTTTGTCATTTTTGTAAAGAAATAAAGAAGAAATTCTACTACAACATCTACATGTATATGCAATTTCATATTTGAAGTAATTAATTCCTTGTGATAGTTTAGAACCCCAATCCTTTAGTTTTATTACCAGGCTTTGCTCTTTACCAGATGACAAAATTTCATAGTTGGTTGCATTTGAGGATGACAGATTAAAATTGGCCAAAATGGTGGAATTTTTCTATGAAAGAGTAGATTCTAGAAAATGTTGGTTACCTACATTATGCTCTTTTCCCACAATGTTTTCAAAAAGCCTTTTTTTCTACAGGTAATAAAACATGGGGTTGTCTGGTAAAGGGTTTATCCCTAACAATCCTGAGTTTTAACGAGCCTGAAAAAGAAGACTTTTGAAAACATTGTGGGAAAAGGAGAAAATGCTGGTCACCAGCATTTTCTCCTTTTCCCTCAATGTTTTCTACTATTCCCATTTAAATCTCAAAATTCCACCCACATTTACATTGCCATCTGAAACAGCTTTCAACTTCGACGACTCCAAATTTTTGCTGTGTGTTACAGAGTTAATAGACTTAAAATAACATGATTGCAGAAGATAGACTACCGGTAATTCTCTAGACTTAGGTGTGATACGTAATCATTCCATCAGATCTGCGGTAAGTTATCTTTTTTGTAGTGATAATCACCTCCTTTATTATGATAATCCGTAGCGAAGATGTTGAGTGGTCCGGGTAGCTCAGTGGTAAGAGCACTTGCTCTGTACATAAGCAAGGGGTCCTGGGTTCGAATCCCATACCAACCTCACTTTTTCTCATGGCATTTAGTTAGTATGTCAGAAGAAGTTGCAAAGACCAAAAGAGTCTTACCGACCAGGAGAGTTAGATAGATCTCCTGGAAAACAATCCGGTATGGAAGGAGTTTAGTGATAATCAATAGTATGATTGTCTAGCCGTCTGGGCAGCTCAGTGATAAGAGCATTCGCACTGGAAAAGGGGGTCCTGGCAGGAATCGTAAATTGTTATATACGATCCCTGATCCTGGGTTGGAATGTCATACTGGCTGCACTCCTACATCCCCCTTTTTTAGCTCACCTGAGCATGAAGTGGTCAAGTTGAGCTTTTGTGATTGTGCTGTGTCCATCGTCCGTCGTCCATTATTTGGTGGTCAAAATTTACCTTGTGTGCATTCTAGAGGCCACATTTTCAGTCAGATACTCATGAAACTTGGTCAGAATGTTTGTCTTGAAAATAATGTTGAAATTGGGTCATGTCAGGTTAAAAAGTAGGTCACTGGGCTAAATCTTATAAAAACCTTGTGTGCACTCTAGAGGCCACATTTTCAGCCTGAAACTCATGAAAGTTAATAGGAATGTTTGTCTTGACCATATCTCAGACATGTTCGATATTGGGTTATGTGGGGTAAAAAAGTAGGTCACTGGACCAAATCTTAGAAAAACCCTGTGTGCACTCTAGAAGCCACATTTTTAGCCTGATACTCATGAAAATGGGTCAGATTGTCTGTCTCGATGATATCTCAGACTTGTTTGAAATTGGTCAGGTTGAAAAATAGGTCACAGGGCTAAATCTTGGGGAAACCGTGTGAACACCATAGAGGCCATATTTTCAGCCTTATACTGATGAAGATTGGTCTAAATGTCTATCTTGTTGATATCTCAGACAAGTTTGGTATAGGGTCATGTCAGGTTAAAAAGTAGGTCACAGGGTCAAATTTTAGAAAACCTTGTGTGCAATCTAGAGGCCACATTTTCAGGCTGATACTTTTGAAACTTAGTCAGAATATTTGTCATGATGATTTCTTGGGCAAGATCCCAATTGGGTCATGTTTGGTAACTAAGTAGGTCACTGTGCCAAAACTTTAAAAAAACATTGTGTACACTCTAGAGGCCACACTTTCAGCCTGAAATGCATGAAACTTGGCTAGAAACTTGGCTTGATATCTTGGACAAGTTCAAAATTGGGTCACACTGGATAGAAAGTAGGTCACTGGGCCAAATCGTAGAAAAACCTTGTGTGCACTGTAGAGGCCACACTTTCTGCTTGATTCTCAAGAAACTAGGTCATAAAGTCATAAAGTTTGTCCTGATGATATCTTGGACAAGTTCCAAAGTGGGTAACACCTGGTCTCAAAGTAGGTCTTAGAAAACCTTGTGTGCCCAATACTCATGAAACTTGGTCAGAATGTTTGTCTTAATGATATCTTGGACAAGTTTGAAATTGGGTCACATTGGTTCAAAAAGTAGGTCACTTACACTCATGTGTTTTACATCATTTAAACCAGGAGCTCTTCAGCTTTATCAACTGCAGATAACTTTACTCAGGTGAGCGCTTTAGGGCCAATGGCCCTCTTGTTTTTTCATCTCTGTCTACAGGGCCTACTAGATAACAGAGTTTTAGACTAACTAATATTGAAAACATTGCAGACGACAAACTGAATGAAAGATTAGAAAGATCTTTGGTATGATCAGGGATCGTATGTGATCCCAGGTAAAATTGAAAATATTTGGGGAAAGGTGAATATGCTAATTAACTGCTTTTTTCTTCTTCTTTTTTTAAGCCTTCCTTAGGATCGTATAGACTAAAGGGTTCGTACATATAAAGACACGATCTCTTGTTATGGGTTAAGTCTTTACAAACAACAAAATTTTAAGCTAGTCCCATTTCAAAACTTTTGCAGATGACAACATTTAATTCTATGAACCTGACTCAAAAATTGAAATTGGTATTGGGGAGGATGAAAAATATTGTGGGAAAAGGACAAAAAAATGCTAATTACTAGCAGTTTTCTCTTTTTCCCACAACGTTACAAAATGCTTCTTCCTTGGGATGTTAAAAGTCTGGATTTTGTGGTAAAAGGGTAACTCGAAGCACGGAAAAAAAAGAGGTGGGTGGATTTCTCCAATCCGGCTAATCCCGGTGGTTACATCGTGCCAGCGGAGATTATCAAACGGTGGCGTATATAACTTCGTGCTGTCCCGTGGCTTCCGTAACTTCGTTCCGAGAAAATGTAAACAGCGAAGGAGGCAAAGAGGAAGTAAAATACGTGTTAACATGTTTAAAAGATAGTTCGATGTCAACATGGTCGGACCTGTGTTGTTTATTTTGAGTTTGTTAGGACCGTGTTATTTGGCCGCAGCGTCAGGGCCCGTCGATTGTACACTGAAGGTAAAAAAATTTAACTTCGATTCGTACCAATTCTCTTTCGTTTCTTTTCGTTAGTGACTAAAATATTTTTACGTGACAGAACTGAAACATGACAACTAGATCTAGATATGCAGCTTGTAATATATATTTAACGATAGAAATCCTGTGATTTATCGAACCTGAGAAAGAGAGCTAAAAATATGTAGTGACATATATTTTCTCCTTTTTTCCTGTAGTGTTTTCGTATTTTTTAAAAAAACAATTATCCCATTATTTGAACCAGAACTGATCTACAGTCTGTGAATACTTTCAAAATGGCCAAAATTTGAAATTCTGTCATTTGGTAAAGTCTTAAAAAAGGATTATTAATTTAAAATTCTATACATTTAATATGTAAACCTTTTTGTAAAACTATTTATTTAATTTAAATGTTTGAAATTAAAGGAATAATAGGCTTTTGGATATTTAACCATAGATACTGAACACTCATTAACATTAATCACAACTGAGATGCGAAGAAAAGTGGACCAAGTTTAACTCATTACCAATATCAAAATTTTAGACTTGATCGAATGCAAAGATGAGAATTTTATATCTGAACTGACCGCTATCTGGTAGAAAACGTTGTTGGAAAAGGAGAAAATGCTGGTTACCAGCATTTCCTTCTTGTCCCACTTTGCTTTCAAAGGGCGCTTTCCTCAATGTCATTAGAACAGGCATCTATCAAATGGTTAATGCTATGGAAATCTATAATATGGATCAGACTCTTTGACAAACAGGATAAGAAATTTCAGAGGTAAAATTATGAAAAATTTGGGATCTCTATCAAGTTTTTATGTCACTTTTGTATCAGACTTTTTTATTGAACCCTTTACCACACAATTCTGAGTTTTAACGGCCCTAAGAAGGAAACGTTTGAAAATGTTGTGGAATAGGGAGAAAATGCTGGTTACCAACATTTTCTCCATTTCCCACAATATTTTCTAGATCTACTCTATATAAAAAAAAAACTTCAATCATTTGAATAACACAAGCATGTACAAAAGGCTTCTTCTTCGTTAAATCTAGGGATTGAGTGGTAAAGAGTTAACATTTGATTCTTTGTCAGAAAATGCTTCCAAATTGGACCAATCCAACATCATCTTAGTTATAACTTATATCATGGGGGACAGTGCACCTATCCATTCGCGCATTGATTTTTTGTTACCAGTGCTTTGCACATATTCTTCTGGAGCCACTGGCTGCTTTATCGCCTGACCATTGTCTGAACAGTGATCAACTATGTATAAAGGAATAAGTTTTGTCATAGTGACTATCGTCAGTCCTCAGGAAGTGCTAGGCTATGGCTCTGCAGTGTCTTGCACAAGGACACTACCATGAAAAAATCCAATTACGTCCAGCAAGGCTGCAACCAAAGGCCTTCATGTAACTAGTTCTGCACTTACCATTGAACCACGCAATGTGCCCTTCCTTCAGAATGAATTCCAGCTGAGCCAAAGTCTTTCCTTGGAATCATGATAGTTGTTGTGAAAAAAATTCATCCTCCTGCTGTATGTAATGTTTGCACTTTGTTTATGTCGAAAAACAGCCAATAGCTTTGAAAGAGTGTTGGGCAGAGTAATGGCAAAAGAAACGCCACAAATACATTGATGGATGCACTGAAGACTATGATAAAGCTGAAACAATGTTGAAATCAGTGTTAAACAAACAAATGGATTCAGTTCTAGAAGAAATGCAGAGATTATGCTGGAATATAGCAATTACGTAGAACTTCCAGGTTATCTAGATAGTAACTTTCCCACTTATCTTGTGTAGCAGACATTTTTAGCTCCACTGGCCGAAGGCCAGCGAGCTATTGTCATGGCGTTGTGTCCGTCGTGCGTGCGTGCGTGCGTCCGTTCGTCCATTCGTCCGTGCGTGCGTCCGTAAACTTTTTCTTTAAAAAACTTCTCCTCAGAAACTATTGACTGGATTTTTACCAAATTTCACAGGAATGTTCCTTTGGTGGTCCTCTTTCAAATTCCTTCAAATAATTGTGTTCCATGAAGAATTCTGGTTGCCATGGCAACCAAAGTAAAAAACCTTTAAAAATCTTCTCCTCCCAAACCGCTATTTGGATAGCATTATTATTTTGCAGGAATGTTCCTTAGATACAGGTTTACAGAATTCCTTTAAAAAAAAAATGATCTGTCAAAAAACATGGCTTTTATGGGAGACTCATTTTCCTTTTATGGTATAAAGTAAAATCTTTGAAAAATTTCTTCTCTAAAACTATTCATTGGATTTCATTGTTGTTTTGCAGGTAAGTTCCTATGGTGGTTGTCTGCCAAATTGTTTCTATGGTGGTTGTATACCAAATTCCTTTTAAAAAAATGATACACCTAAAAACACATTTTTTTATAGACAAGGCTTATATTTCAAAAAAATGTTCTTCTCCAAAACTATTTATTGTGTTAGTTTTATCGACTAACAAAGAAAAAGGAAGAAAATTGGATTGACTTGACCTAGTCAGGGCTGTCCTATTTAAGCCCACACATTTTCCTTGGTATTAAGATCACAATTTACTCCAATGATATGCTATTAGTTAGTACTAGTAACGAAATATCACTGGCCATAAATAAGATAAAAGCTTGAGCACCTTTCACAACTTGAGCTTTTCAATTTTGCCTTATTACTAAGCCTGAGTAACCATGCCAAGATAAAAAAGAAAAAGTATTTTAATAACAAAACCCCCATGTTGTAGGTACTTTATAGTCCTTTTGATATAGAACAAGAGAACCTCTGCACTTTTATTAGTTCAGGTAAAGGTTTGTTGACCTACTAATGAGTAAATGCAGAGTGGACAGAGAAGGGGTGTAAATCCTGGTGACCTGGGGTGTACTTGATTTATCACACTCCGTTCGGCTCGGAGTACGCCGGAGCAATCGGGTAAATCGAGTATATTGGAGTAGGCGAAGTGCTTGTCAAAATGGCGACAAATGCTGTCTGCACAGGTGTTGCACTCTTCATGAGCGAAGATACGAGTTCATCTGGTGATTCTGATGAGGAATTCCACAGGCAGATCCCAGCATTGATTCTCGCAAGGTATGCACATAAGTATTAATTGTCAGTTATCAAGTTTAAAGGAAGATAGCGTAGTATAACATCAGTAAAATCTACGTTTCGTACCAATTCTTTTCGTACATACAGCATTATATAGGCAATAAATGTGAGCGACGTTCAGTCAGTTGAAGGATAAAACGTAGCTTATCCCGATTTTCATTTTGTTCTCAGTTCCTATTATTTCTGTCATAATATGAGCATGTGCGATTGTATTCATGACCCTATATAATCAGTAATATTCGTTTCATCGTCAAGTAACCAAACAGATCTGAATACACTTCCGAAAAATTCGTAACCAATAAATGGACTTAATTAAAACAAGTTAAATAATTAACGATTTTAATTAAAATGTTATAGATCTACATAGATCTAGGTAGGAATAAACAAATAATAACATCATGGATACTTTGAAATTATTACTTTCTGCCCATTTATGTTATTCAAACTTGAATGATACAACATAGAACTAGTCTAATATGCAGCAAAATGTGCTAAAATTGTAATGATAAATGGTACCATTAAACCGATCTGAAATTATGACACATAATGACCAGCATTAACAATCATTGCAACTGTTTATGAAAAACATGGACAGTACTCGGTTGAAGATGGTGAGGGATAGTTTTTGTGAACACCAATAAATTCTACAAAGACTAGTAAACTCTTTATCAAACTAGAAAATGTTGGACTGAACCAAGTTCAAAGCGTTTGCAGACGACAAATTTCATTATGGCTCAAATGAAGGGATTTGTCTTGTAAAGGACAGAAAACGTTGTAGGAAAATGGAGAAAATGCTGGTTACCTCTTCCACATGTCGTTAAAACACGGCTAGTTTGGTAAAGGCTTATAAATTAACACCGTTTTTACGGATTTTTCAGTCCTAAACACAACCCTGTTCATTTTCTTTTTACTATGTTTCAGTTGTCGTGAAGATAAACCAAAGGTACAGGATTACATTGAAGCAGTGGTACCGCTTTATGAACTAAATGACTTCAGACGGTTTTTCCGCTTATCTAGACCAACTTTTGAGAAACTTTGTGAACAGTTTGGAACTTTACATGAGGAGTTTGACTTTCTTTTTCACAGAAAAGGTGGACGTCAACCTATACCACTTGATAAACAGTTACTAGTATTTCTTTGGTATTGTGGAAGTTTAGAGCCTCTTTGTCGTATTGCTGATCGCTTCAACATCACTGAGTTTTCCATTCTGAGAATACGCAATAGGTTTTGTTCAGTTATATTGAGACATTTTAAGTCAAAATACATAGTATGGCCAGAAGGACAGGAAAAACAAGCAGTAATGGAAAGGTTCAGAGAAAAGAGAGGTTTCCCGCATGTGGTTGGAGCTCTTGACAGTACGCATATTGAAATTCGTCCACCGAAAGAACATTCTCAGACATATGTAAATCGCAAGGGGTACCATTCCGTAATTTTACAGTGTGTCTGTCGTGAAGACATGAGATACATTCACTGCTTTTCAGGATGGCCTGGAAGTGTTCATGACTCAAGGGTTTTAAAAAATTCTGATCTGTGGCAAACAGGGCAAAATTTGTGTGCAGACGCCCACTTAATTGGAGATGGAGGATTTCCACTTAAACAGTGGTTATTGACACCATTTAGAGACAATGGTCATCTTACACAGCAACAGCGCCATTACAACTTTTGTCTGTCATCAACTCGCCAAGTTATCGAGAGGTCTTTTTCCCTGCTGAAGGGACGTTTCCGCAGATTGCGGCACATTGATGTCCACAACATTGAAACAGCTGTCAAATTATGTGTTAGTTGCTGTGTTCTGCACAACATCTGCATCTTGCAGTCTGAAGATCTGGATGATTTCTTTGATGATGATAATGATCTTATTGAAAACAGAGCCGCTGTGGTCCAAGACAATGATGCAGCAGGCATTCAGAAAAGGCAACATATTGCTCAGACATTGCCATAAGCAAATATTTACTCCAATGCCACTAAAGTCCATGAACTTCTTGAAAGCGTTATAAAATTCCAATTACGAATTACTTAGCCATGTATCTGCCACTGAAAGTAACAATAGCTGCCGAAAGTAGACAAAGCAGGTGATAAAATACATTCGAGTTAAAATCATATCACTTAAAAAATAAGAGTGAAGATGACAATCTGTTAGTGTATGGTTGGTTGCAGTGTTAGTTGGTGGCAGAGAAATTATTTTCAAAACTAGGTTAAAACCTGTGGGGTGACTGTATCTTTTGTTTACCTTTTGCCTAATTTTAAAATTCTTTTTTTTTTGCCAGCAGCTAACACTTGGATCGACCGCAGAATAACAGATTGACATCTTCATAATATTTTCCATACTTTTCAATTACAGGTATATGATTTCAATTTAAATGCATTTGAACGCCTGTATGGATTTTTGGCTGCTATAGAGCCTTGACACTTTTCTGCATGCCGACTTTAAATGACCTTGGGAAAGAAGCCTTTTGAAAACATGGGAAATGGCAAAAACGCTCCTCTTCCTACAGTATTTATACCCTTTCAAGAATGTTTCATTTGTTGTCTGCAGATGCTTTTTCAATTTGGACCAGTCTAAAATTCTGTGATATGGTGAAAGATCAAGTTAGAACAAGGTATTATTAAAACTTGATTTCTAGTATATCTTTCTGGTGAAATACGGTCAAGAACATCGTACAATAGACTGTTAATCTGCTCCTCTTCCAGTCCTCTCTACAAGCTATCAATTTTTTAAATAAATTGATAAACTGTTTTTGTCACTTAATTTTTATTACTACACATTTTCATGATTGACTATCAGAAACAGCCGACCAGTTATTCTCTAAAAGTTAAATAGGTAGAAGTCCATCACTGTCAAAATTCTGCTCCAGATCTAATCATTTTGTTTCTTGTATTCTGTTCTTAACCCTTTCCACACAGTCCCAAGTTTTAACAGTGCGGAGAAAGAAGCCTTTTGAAAAAAAATATGGGAAAAAGGAGGAAATGCTAGTAACCAGCATTTTCTCCTTCACCCGTAATGTTTTCTACCCTATCAAAGGACAGATTTCCTCATTTTGCCCAACTTTGCTGTCTGCAAATGCTTTAAATTTGGACCGGTATAATATTTTGTTGTTTGGTAAAGAGTTAACTGTTTAAACTCTTTCATCATGACTTGCAAACAGGATAGATCAAGACCAGATCAGGATTTTAATTGTCTGACAGAAAAACAAAAGGCTGATGGCCATTTGATACCAAAAGGATTGTAAAACAAAAGAAGACCAATCTCAAACAAAATAAAATTTTATGAAACTTCCATTTCAGGTAACATTAAAACGAAGAATAATTACTGTAAATACGTGGATATGTAATCTCAACCTTTGAGCATTGAATTTTAGGAAACAGAAACAAAAAAATGCAAATTAAAATAAGTTTGGAAATGCTGCCCTTTTAAGACCTTTAACCCTTTACCAGACGACAAAGTTTTACCCTTGTCCACATTGAAAGCATTTGCAGACAATTTCAGTGTGCCTCAAATGGTGCAACTTTTCTTTGATGGGGTAGAAAACATTGTTGGAAAAGGAGAAAATGCTGGTTACCAGCATTTTCTCCTTTTCCCAAAATGTTTTCAAAAGGCTTCTTTCCCAGGGGCATCAAAAGACGGTATTGTGCGGTAAAGGGTTAAGGGTCATGGACTAAAAAGATGTTTACCTGTCATAAGTGGAAACTCTCTATCATACAAATTTGAGACACTTACATTTTTTTCAATTGAAAGAGTCTTCAGAAAACGAAAAAGAAAATAGATTCAAACTCTAGTAGTAGGGAAGAAAATATTGTGGGAAATCAGGAATTGCTCAATTTAAGCATTTTCTGCTTTTCCAAAGACATCTTCCTCCGACTAGATTTTTTTGTATTGGGTTAACAATATTCTGTACCCTGTCACAGTATCGAAACTCAGCTTTCGAATTTTCAATTTGTTGCCTGCAAATTCTTTAACCCTTATCCTGCTGAAAAATTTAAACGAAAATTTCAACTCAATAGTAGAAACCAAAATTTTGCTCTTTTCAAAGGTAATTTCTTTAGGAAAACATGTCCTTTTCGGACAGTAAAGATCAGAGATCAGACTGCACTTTCTGTGTAGTCTGATCTTCATCTACACTGTCCGCAAAAGGTCAGTGGGTTGCAATCAGCAGCCTATGGGTTAAACTGGAGAAAGTTAATTGTGTCATTTGATAAAGGATTAAAGGCACAACATCAAGCAAACCTACAAAAACAATTTTTTCTGTTGTTTACATTCTCTTTCTAGGTAGACCTACATGTATAAAATTACATCATCTGTAAGGAGCATCTATTTTCAGGCAATATTGACTTATCCTACAATAGGACATACCACATTTCCCTGCCATCTATCAAGAAGGTGTTTAAAACTGTAGAAATAATAAAGACTGCTCATAACAAACAATCTTGAATACACCTGCATTGTTTTCTAGAAACTTAGCAAATTAACCAAGTACCAAACAATCCAATATTTCATATGTTGTAGATCTTCATCTTTGGAAAACATTGTGGGAAAAGATGAATTTGTTCATAAGGATGAATTGCTCACCTTCCCATAATGTTTTTGACCTTGTAAAAGCAGTGCAATTCACATGTATACTTTGTCGTTCAAAATTGCTTTTGGGTTAATGGTTACATAATACTGGAATGGTGTTTTGCATACTTTAATCTGATATCAAAGGCTCTATAGCTGCCAAAAAAAAAAAACATATGGTTGTTAATATGTACTTGAATTTAAATCATACCATTTAAAAGTTTGTAAATTTTTGTGAAGATGACAATATATTATTGTATGGTTGGTCCATAAGTAAGTCGCTGGCAGAAAAATGAAAACTAAACTTAGGTTAAAAGTTGCCAGGTCTCTCTATCCTTCCTTTAAAGCTGATATGAAATTCCCTTTTTTTTCACTAGCAACTAAGACTTGGACTGGCTGCACAATAACACAAATTTTCATCTTCGCAACAGTTTTCTTTACTTTTAACTTGTACAAGTTAGATTTAAAAGTATTTTACCACCCCTATTGTTTACTTTTGGCAGCTACAGGTCTTTAAAGCATGTACATGTAACATAAGGTACAAAATGCCATTACATGCAACTGACACACACTCGTTCCTAATATTTCTCCATGACACCACAATTCTGTTGATATTCACAACACAGTAGAGCCTTATTAGGCTCTAATGAATATTTACTGAAATGGGCATCTCTCATTAACATTTACAGAAAAAGTACTCTGAAATACCTATCAGTTTTGGTCTGACAATTATGACACAAAATACTATCTCAATGATGACATAGGAAATACTATCACAATGATGATGGAGAAAATACATAATAGGTTTTCGTTGTCTGAAAGAAACTGTTTCTAAGTATTATCATGGTTATTGTTTTGATCACTCAGACATGTGTCAGCAAATTGTGTTTTTAAAGTCTTGTCCTGCTATATTTAGTCTTTGAAGACAATGTAGATCAGATCAGCCAGCTCTTGGAAGAGTCACCTTATCAGTATCTACAAAGCTACTTGCAACTCTTAATGCAATTTATAGTACAAGGCAGCCTTGACTGCAATGAAATTGCACACCTTGGATTCAATACACGTAATGAGCATGTTCGATTGATCTTCCATTTTGCCCAGTATTCAAAAGTCATCTGCATCCATTATTGCATCTATGATAATGAGGAAAGGGGTTCTTCACAACAAAACAATACAGACAATGGAACACTGTTTTGAGCAATTCCCATTCTCTATCAATGTTTTCAAACGATCAGCTGCAGTCATCACATCAACAGAAAAAAACTTAACACGAAATTTAATAGAAATCGGCTCATTCATTTAGGAGAAGATACAGAACTATTGTGGACAGACTGAACAGCAGACTCACTATCACTGACTATTTAGCTCTTTACCACACAATCCCGACTTTCAATGACCCTCAGAAAGAAGCCTTTTGCAAACATTGTGGGAAAAGGAGAAATTGCTGGGAACCAACATTTCCTCTTTTTTCCACAATGTTTTCTACCCTATAAAAGATAAATTCAACCATTTGAGCCACATTTAAAATGTTGTCTGCAAATGCTTTGAATTTGGACAAATCTAACATTTTGTTAGTTGGTAAAGAGTTAAAAAGGCATTCATTGGTAAAAGAAACTGAAACAAAATTACTGACCAACTTCTTTCATAAAAAAAACATGGTACATGTATTATATTTAACCCTTAAGCTGCTGATCGCAACCCACTGGCCTTTTGCAGACAGTGTATATCAAGATCAGACTGCACAGAATGCGCAGTCTGATCTTTGATCTACACAGTCCGATACAGTAATTTCTTTCTGGTGAAATCAACTTTGAAATCGCAATGTTTGGGTTGTTAGGATTAAGTAGAAATTTGTGTTTTATTTATTCAGCAGCTTAAGTGTTCACTCATTACCACACAAATAGTATATACATCTGTATCTTTGATAACTATCTTTGAAAAACATTGTTTGAAAATGAGAAAATACTCATTATGAGCAATATCTCCTATACTAACAATGTTCTCTACCCTAAAAGAGTATTTGACTTCACATCTGTTCATGTCTCTCTAAAAGCTTCTTTTTTTGCCTCTCACCTCTGATTCATTTGAGAAAAGGAATCGGTGGTTTTGGAAAGAAAGTTGTGTCAGTACTGGTGTGAGAAAGCCAGGAAACACACAGGTGTGTCACTGACCGCCACGATATGACCTAAGCTGTTAAAATGGCATTAAACTCTAATACAAACAAAAACCAAGTCTAATAGCTTCTCCTGGGAAAAGTTATGGGAAAAAGACAAATTACACATAATGAGTAATTTCACCTTTTCCAAAAAATGTTTTCTACCCCAGTGAGTAATTGGTTTCACGTCATGCATTAATTTTTAAAATGTCGTCTGCAGAATTTCTTAATTTGAACTCTGATTTGTCTATGGTAACAAGTAAAATATATAGTGGTTTCATCAAGTTGCAGGACTTTTCAGTTCAAACATTTTTCTCTGATGCATTCTGTACAAAACACACCGAGTATTTATTTATCCTTCAGCACATTAATAAATTCTTTTAAAAGCTGCATTCGCTCATTGTGTCTTTTTTCTTTTTTCTGTTCTTCTTCTTGGCGTCGTCTTTCAGCTGCCATCGACTGACTTTCCAAATATTCTAAAACCTCCGACATTTTATTACTTTTTCTGACTTTTCTCTTCATACATTCCTCTTCAGGACTATTGCTATCTTTCCTTTTTTTCCCTGGCATTGAAGACTCTTGCTCTGATAGTTGGACGTCTGTCTGAGAAGTGGATTCTTCAGTTTTCCAAAGATTTTCCTGGCTACTCACAACACAAACCGGACTTACGTTTGGTTTGTCCCCAAACATTTCATCAAGTTCTTTTTGGTATATATAGTCCTTTCGACTGTTTCCACTTCTCATGTTGTGGTCTTTCGTTTGTTTGTACGCCCGAGTGACCGTTTTCATCCTCGTTGCGCATTGGTCTCCTGAAAAGAGGTACATTTTCTGTTTCAGAACCTCAGAAATTTCATCGAAAGCCTTCTTTTTCTTCAATTTACCTTCATCAATTTTTATTTGTCTCTTTTTGTATTCACTAAGCATGAGCTTCGTAGCTGCTGAGGTCCAGGTCATCTCCTCTTGTTGTTTTTCTTGAATTTTCCCTTCATTGTCAATCTCTCTCTCTGTATTTTCATCAGTAAACAGTGGTAATGCAAAACACGTTTCATCTGCAGGTACTAGTATTCCACTTGAATCCATGTTTTCAGCAGCTTAAAATATACAGAAAAAAAAAAATGAACAACAAAAGAAAAAGAGTAAAAATAAATGAGCATGATCCAAACTATACACACCTAACAATGTGCATGACCATATGCAGAGGAGAAAGCATAGACACCAAATAACTTTTTTTTTTATAATTTTCACATGAACAAGAGCTTTCAGAGAAAACGTGTTGGCTGTTGGGAGCATTTTATTGAAAACATGTTAAGACTGGACATAAACTTACAAGGGATCCCTAACTGCTACTTTCATTTGTAGGAGAGACAGACTTTCAAAGACCACCACTACTGTTTTTTACATCAAACCACCAGTTTCTTCGTATCAGTGATTCATGTATCTTTAGGTCAATACTTTTTTTTTTCTTTCAATGTTTTTAGTTCTATTTTTTACACACACAAAGACAGAGAGAGGACATAATTAATCCCCCAAAAAATACATATGAGCCATGCTCTGGCAAAAGGGGGCTTAATGCATCCCCGTGATGCATGATACCACAGCGAACCATCACAGTATTTGGGACCTAAAAGATCTGCTTTTTTAAACAGCTAACATAATTATAAGGTAGACTGGTCTATGGGCATACAGAAAATTTACCAATGGCAAAAAGTTTTGGCCCAAGTCAACCTGCACGGACTTGGTCAATACTTTTCGCGATGGCATTAAGCCCCTTTTTACAGAGCACGGATCGTGAACAATGCACAATATTCAGAGTTATTCCCTTAAACAGTAGAATTGAGTGATTTATGTGTCAGAAATATGTTTTCTTTGCATGACTTTATTAAATTATAGGATTTGTCTTGGAAGAGATAGAGAACATTGTGGGAAAAGGAGAAAATTGGTTTCAATCTACTGCGGGGGGAAACTATCAGGGACGAAACCAAAGGTCTACTACTACAGTCTTCAAAATCAAATACCCGCAAATTTTGAAGCATAAATTATGATACAAGACAGCAAAATGTAAAAAGTCTACCTGCTTTAGTGACACATGGGTGGCGTACAAAGACCTCCATTGCCACAAACCATTTCTTGCACTCCTCGCACTGAAACATTGCTTGGGTTTCCGCCATGCTGATGACGTCACTACACCAGACCACACCACCTCTGAACGTGGAGCGCTCGGAGCATGCTCCGAGCAGAAAATCTCACGTACTTGATTGGAAATTCCATTGCTCAGTTTACAAATTGTACTCCGCGTGGCTGAATCAAGTACGACCCTGGTACACAGTGGGACAGGGCTTTACATTTGTGATAAGGCATTAATGTTACCCAGTCAAACTGATCCCGCAACTTCAGTACACCAGAATTAATCTGTGCCCTGGAGCAGGATATTTGATTTATGTAAATGCATTTGTAGACCATTTTGTGTTGTTTGCCACAGAAGACATTCTAACTGTGAAAAGTTGATTATTAGGGATTAGGTGTTCATTGTATGCCAGCATATTTCATTCTATCTGGTGTATTGATGTAAGTTGATCTATATTGCTATAACATTCATTCATTTGCCCTCCTAGCTGTTCTTTTAGATTACCCCTTTACCACACAATCACAACTTTTAACGACCCTGAGAAAGACATATTTTCTATATTTTGATGTTTCCCCACCCAAAATGGTTTGTGAAAGGACCTGTTGCAGACAACATATCTTCAAATTAGTAAGACATATATAAAAAAGGATAGAAATTATTGTGGGAAACTAAGAAAATGCTGGTTACCATTTTTTTCTTCTTTTCTCACAAGTTTTTTCCATACCTTTTTTCTTTAGTGAGCTAAAATGCAGGATTGAATGGTAATTGTTAAAAACTTCTTTTCGCCATTATAGAAATATCAGGCCTGTGGAGCGATACAGGAGCTCAAGCGCCTCTAGTTTTGAGATATGGTTATTGGGAAAAGTTTCTCTTATAAACACAACTATTTGAAATGTGCATCTTTATATAAAGTTCAGCCCTGCCTTGTGAAAAGGGTGTTTAATGCATCTGGATAAAGCATCGACCCATGTCAGCCAGCACTGTCCGAGTTTTTGCTATTGGTCAGCGTTAATGTGTATCCAAGGACTAGTCTACCTCATGATTCAGTCAGTTTTTAGACCAAATGGATTTTATGGACACATAATTATGTGATGTCTTGCTTGTTACTGTGCAGTATGGAGATGCACTAAGCTCCCTTTTGCCAGAACATGGCTTAATTATATCATGGTATAGGTACTACTTCTGACTGCAACCTGTCATGCATGGTTGGAAAATAACATACTTCACTTCTGGTAAAATATCCTATTATTAAACACTTTCACTCTTTACCACACAATCCTGACTTTTAACGACCCTGAGGAAGAAGCCTTTTGAAAACATTGTAGGAAAAGGAGAAATTGCTGGTAACCAGCATTTTCTCCTTTTCCAATTATTTTTTGTACCCTTCCTAAAACAAATTTTAATTTTTCAGTCACATTTATTTTGTCCTCTGCAAATGATTTGAATTTGGACCTGTGGAGGAAGGAGGCTTTTGAAAACATTGCGGGAAAAGGGAAAAAATGCTGATTGGTAACCAGCATTTTCTCTTTTCCCACAATGTTTTCTGCCATTTTAAAAACAAACTTCAATATTTTGATCTACAATTAATTTTTTATCTGCGAACTTTTTCAGTTTGGACAGGTCAACAATTTTGTCATTGGGTAAAGGATTTAACCCTTTATCAAACAACCCTGAAGAAGGAGGCTTTCAAAAAAAAAAATTGCAAAAAAAGGAGAAAAATTCTGGTAACCTACATCCCCGCACCCGCAAAGTTTTTACCCTTTTGAAGACGGATCTACCTTTACTTCACCGACGTTCAGTATGTCATCTGCAAAATGAATGCCTCTAAGTTTGACCATTCTAAAATTTTGTTGTTTTTTTAACAAGTTAACCCGTTACCACACAATCCCAAGTTTTAACGACCCTTACAGAAAAAGATTTTTGAAAACATTATGGGAAAAGGAGAAAATGCTGGTAACCAGCATTCTGTCCTTTTTCCACAATGTTTTCTCTCCTTTCATCGACTAATTCCTTTATTTGAGCCTGATTTAATTGTCATCTGCAAATGCTTTCAATTTGTACAAGCAAACATTTTGGTCATGTGGTAAAGAGTTAAACACTTAGAAGTTTAGGTAGTTTCAAGTTTACTGTCACCCTTAACCTTTTACCACACAATGCTGCCTTTTAACTCTTTACCTCGTTAACTCTGTGGTGTCTGTGGTTATGAGGTAGAGCGTCGGCCTCGTAATCAAAAGGTCCTGAGTTCGATACCTGGGAGCGGATATCAACTTTGGAACTGTTCATTGGCCCACACATTCGGCGCGAGTACTGGTGTAGTTTCCAGGAAGCAGAATCGAGAGAGATTAATATAAGTTGTAAGAACTTGTTTCTCAATCGATGTAAAATAAATATGTTTAAACTAACTCTTAACCAAACGACAAAATTTTAGACTGGTCCAAATTCAAATCATTTGCAGATGACAAAATAGATGTGACTGTAAAAAGGAAATTTGTTTTTGGAGAGGGTAGAAAACATTGTGGGAAAAGGAGAAAATGCTGGTTACCAGCATTTTCTCCTTTTCCCACAGTGTTTTCAAAAGGCTTCTTTCACAGGGTTGTTAAAAGTCGGGATTGTGTGGTAAAGGGTTAAGGACTCTGGGAAAGAAGCCTTTTGAATACATTGTGGGAAAAGAAGATTTCCCACACCATTTGAGCCACACTGAAATTGTTGTCTACAAATGTGTTCCATTTTGACAAGGCTAAAGATTTGTCGTCTGGTAAAGGGTTAAACCCTTTAACACACAATTCAGACTTTTAATGAACCGAAGGAAGAGGGCTTTTAAAACATTGTGCCAAAAGGAGAAAATGCTTGTGACCTGCATTTTCTCATTTTCCCACCATGCTTTCTACCCTGTAAATGACAAATTTAAGGTTTTGACTCGCATTTAACTCTATACCAAACGACAAAATTTTAGACTCCTCCAAATTGGAAGCATTTGCAGACGACGAAATAAATGTGACTCAAAAATTGAAATTTGTTTAGGGGAGGATAGAAATAATTGTGGGAAAAGGAGCAAATGCTGGTTGTCAGCATTTTCTCCTTTTCCCACAATGTTTTCAAAAGTCTTGCACTCAAGAGGCGTTAAAAAACGGGATTGTGTGGTCAAGGGTTAATGTGTCATCTACAAATTGCATTTCAATTTGGACAAAGCCAAGATTTTATTGTTCAGTAAAGACTTACTGTCAAAGGATAAAATGTCACAAATTTCGCTCATCCAGACCATAAATTCAAAAACCTACCTCTTTTCTATTTTTTACCCAGCAGATTTCTGTATAATTTACCAAACAACTTTGTATGTTTTTCCCTTACATCTGTCTGTTTCACACAACATTTTCCTATACATTTACTCACCAGTTTTCTCCGTTTTGCCCAACAGATTTCATGTTTTTACCCAAAAGCTCTCTGTATTTTACCCAACAGTTCTCTATTTTTTCAGGAAAATCTTCCATGTCAGAGGTACAAGTTCAGTGGTAAGAGATATTCTGTTTTGTTATCTCACTCTGTAAAACTTTTTTTTTCATCAGGGAGGGCCTACCTTCATAGAAAATCACAATCTAAAGTTCGACAGACCTGGAGAAAGATTGCTTTTGAAAACGTTGTGGGAAAAGGAGAACATGCTGGTGTCAGGCATTTTCTCCTTTTCCAATAATATCTTCAGCTCTTTCAAAGACAAATTTCTTAATTTGAGGTACATATTATAAATTTTGTTGTCTGCAAATGCTTTAGATTTGGACAAGTCCAAAATTTTGTTGCCTAGTTAACAGTTAATGCTCTTTATGACAGTATTTTCAATCATGTTCATGGCAGTCACTTAACCCTTTCCCAAATGACAAATTTTGGACTGGTCCAAATTGAAAGAGTTTGCAGACGACAATTTTAAATTTGACGAAAATGGCAGAAAGGTCTCAAAAAGGGTAGAAAACACTGTGGGAAAAGGAGAAATTGCTCGTTACGAGCAATTTCTCCTTTTCCCACAGTGTTTTCAAAAGACTTGTACTGCAGACACGTGAAACCAGGGCTTGTTTGGGAAAGGGTTAACTCTTTACCACACAATCCTGACTTTTAATGACCCTGAGAAAGAGGCCTTTTGAAAACATTGTGGAAAAAGGAGAAAATGCTGGTAACCAGCATTTTCTCCTTTTCCTACAATGTTTTTTACCCTTCCCAAAAGAAATTTCATTTTTTGAGTCACATGTTATTTTGTCGTCTGGAAATGCTTTCAATTTGAACTGGGCTAAAATTTTGTCTTTTGGTAAAGAGTTAAAACACCCATGTTTTTTTCACGAGGTTTATGTACCTTGCACAACAGTCTATCAAAGCCAGTACCTAGTTTAGTCATTGTTTTGCCACATTTACCAAGTCAAAACCAAATTTTTCTTTACATATGAGCAATGCTCTATCAAAAGGGGTTAAGTGCATTTGCGCAAGCTGACCTGGGTCAGAACTTTTTGCTACTGGTCAATTTTCTGTGTGTCAAAGGACCATTCTGCCTACAGAATCGGGCCTTTATGAGACAAAATGGATTTCATGGATCCATTATTATGAGAAGACTTGCTTATTATAATGCATCATATATATGCATTAACCCTTTACCGCACAAAGCCACCTTTTAATGACCTTGGGAAGAAGCCTTTTGAAAATATTGTGGGAAAAGGAGAAAATGCTGGTTACCAGCATTTTCTCCTTTTCCCACAATGTTTTCTACCCTATCAAAGAAAAATTGCACCATTTGAGCCACATTGAAATCGTCTTCTGCAAATGCTTTCAATTTGGACAAGGCTAATATTTTGCTGTCTGGTAAAGGGTTAAACCCCCTTTTGGCAGAAGTTGGCCTATATTTCTTTGTCTGAATAGCATTTCACATTGCTTTTAACAATAATCTTTACTGGACAACAAAATTTCTTTACTTTTCTGAATCTGAGGCACTCGAAGATGACAAATTTAGATGTGGTTAAAATGAGGAGATTTGTCCAGGAAAGGGTAGAAAAACATGGTGGGAAAAAGAGAAAGGGCTGGTTACCAGCATTTTCTCCTTTTCCAACAAAGTTTTCAAAGGCTTCCTAACCACAGGATTATTTGATAAGTGGTAAAGAGCAGTTTTGCCACATTGTTATCAAAGTCATCTGCTGTGATATGAAAAAGGTCATATGCAGGAGGCAAAAAGTTAACCCTTTACCAAGCAAACACGCATTTTTATGAAAGCCCATGAAAACATGATGGAAAAAGAAGAAAATGGTGGTACCTTGTCTGCCCTTTCTTTATAGATCCCATCATTTTAACCCTTTACCGCACAATGACGCCTTTTAACGCCCCCGTGAAAGAAGCCTTTTGAAAACATTGTGGGAAAAGGATAAAATGCTGGTAACCAACATTTTCTCCTTTTCCCACAATGTTTTCTACCCTATCAAAGAAAAATTGCACCATTTGAGCCACATTGAAATTGTCGTCTGCAAATGCTTTCAATTTGGACCAGGTTAAAATTTTGTCGTCTGGTAAAGGGTTAACCATGTTAAATGTGTTGTCAGTAAAAGAGCCATGCTCTGGCAAAAGGGGGCTTAATGGATCTCCGTGATACATTATACCAAGCAAGTCATGATCATGGATCCATAAAGTCCATTTTTTCTAACTTAGTGAATCATGAGGTAAACTGGTCCTTGGGCACATTGAAAATTTACCAACAGCAAAAAGTTTCGGCCCAGGTCAGCCTGTGTAGACTTCACAGGCTGACCTGGGTCGATACTGTTTGCAGATGCATCAAGCTCTGTTTTCACAGGGCATTCTTCTAGTATGGACAAGCCTGAAATTTTGTGAATTGCTAAGATGTCAAAAACAGTATGCAGACAATAAATATTTGCTAATCTTTAACCCTTTCCCAAACAAGCCCTGGTTTTCACGTGTCTGCAGTACAAGTCTTTTGAAAACACTATTGGAAAAGGAGAAATTGCTCGTAACGAGCAATTTCTCCTTTCCCACAGTGTTTTCTACCCATTTTGAGACCTTTCTGCCATTTTCATCAAATGTAAAATTGTCGTCTGCAAACTCTTTCAATTTGGACCAGTCCAAAATTTGTCGTTTGGGAAAGGGTTAAGTCCCCAGTGTACTTATGGACAAGTACAACATGTTGCACAATAAAACCATAAAATGCAATTATTTATTGTTTTTCACTCTTAACTGGACATCAAAAGTTTAGAATTGCCCAAATTTAAAGTGTTTGCAGACACCAAATTAAGTCTGGTAGAAAATTTGGTTTTGATACAGTAGTGAACATTGTGGGGAAAGGAGAAAATTCTCGCTATCTTTTTAAAAGCCATGTTTCTGAGAACTGTGGAATTGTTTTGTAAAGAGTTCACTCTTTACCACTCGTTACCTTTTACCACAATTTTTCTACTCTTTCTCAGAGAAATTCTATCAGTTGAGTCACTTTTTATTTGTCTTCTAGCAGAATTCTGTAAGTGCTCTCAATTTAGAAAAGTCTTAACCCTTTACCACACAATCCCGGGTTTTCACGACCCTGGGGAAGAGGGGTGTTGAAAACATTGTGGGGAAAGAAGAAAATGCTGGTAGCCAGCATTTTGTTCTTTTCCCACAATGTTTTCTTACCTTCCAAAGGCAAATTTCAGTTTTTGAGTCCCGTTTAATTTGTTGTCTGCAGATGCTTTCAATTTAGACAAGTCTAAACTTTTGTCGTTTGGTAAAACAGTTAAATTTGTTGTTCGGTATCGAGTTCAGAGACTATTTTGTGTTTGAAATAAGGGCATTATCTTTTATATAGCAATGTCCTTCCTTAGCTATAAGGACTCAGTTCTGATAAGAAGTGAGGTTTTAGTTGGGTTGTGTTTGTTTGGGGTTTAAGGCTTTTCAACATTATTTCACTGGTGTAAGGGCAGCCAACAGTGCACCCATCCATGCCTCCTTGGAGCTTCTTTTACTAACTCTTCAGACAACCTGCTTTTTTCCCCACACAAACATACTGAAAACAATGTGCGAGAAAGAATCCTGTTATAATGACAATCATCATTTCTCAGAAAGAATTCGGCAAAGCTGGGGAGTCAAATCAGCAACCACTGGGTTTCAAGTCCTGTATGTTACTGGCTGAGCTACCAGCTTGCTACCAGTCTGGCCTCAACAAGCATGACCAAGCTTGAAGCTCTAAGCTCTTGAAAAAACGCAGTTTAACCTTTTTCCAAATGACACATTTTAGCCTCTTCCAATTTCAAAACATCTGCAGCAGACAAATTTGAAATTGGTACAAACAAGCTCAAGTTCTCCGATATGGTAGAAAACATTGTGGGAAAAGGAAAAAAATGCTGGTTACCAGTTTTTTTCCTCTTTCAATTTGGACCAGTCCAAAATTTGTCGTTTGGGAAAGGGTTAAGCCCCATGAAGTTTTGTCCATTTACTGGGGTCCTGCATGGCTCCGAGGTAAAGTTAACCCTTTCCCAAACGACAAATTTTGGACTGGTCCAAATTCAAAGAGTTTGCAGATGACAATTTTAAATTTGATGAAAATGACAGAAAGATCTCAAAAAGGGTAGAAAACACTGTGGGAAAAGGAGAAATTGCTCGTTACAAGCAATTTCTCCTTTTCCCACAGTGTTTTCAAAGGACTTGTACTGCAGACATGTGAAAACCAGGGCTTGTTTGGGAAAGGGTTAACCACTCTCATAACCTGGAGGCCCTTAACTCTTTACCAAATGACAAAATTTTAGACTAGTCCAAATTGAAAGCATTTGCAGACGACAAATCAAACGTGACTCATATATTAAAATTTGTTTTGGGAAGGTTAGAAAACATTGTTAGAAAAGGAGAAAATGCTGGTTATCAGCATTTTTTCCTTTTCCCACAATGTTTCGAAAAGGCTTTTTCTTTAGAGTCGTTAAAAGTCGGGATTGTGTGGTAAAGGGTTAAAAGTTCTAGCCTTGTTTGAAGCACTGAGTTTTAGTAGGAGTGTCCCTAGGCAAGACACTGTACTTCTGGGGATAGGCAGGAAGAGACACTGTCACAAATAGAACAACAAATGTTAAAATGATAAAATTAATCGTTAGTATGAATGTTGGCAGTGACTTGAACTTTGACTCATGGGTACTGTAGATCATCTGACTTGGATTAATTATCATACTTGTGAATGGCATGAATGAAATTTACCTGTATATTATAACTAGAGTAATTATTGTTTATGTTTGGCCACTATTGGGCATTTAACTCTACCCTAAGACAAAATCAGAGACTCCTCTAAATTGAAAGCTTTTGCAGATGACAAATTAAATGCAGATCAGATGATGAACTTTGTCTATGAAAGGGTTGAAAACAGTGTGGGAAAAGGACAAAATGCTGGTTACCAGCATTTTGTCCTTTTCCTGCAATGTTTTCAAATGCCAGAGGGTCGTTTAAAGTCAGGATTGTGTGTTACCACATGATAAAATTTTAGACTGGTCTAAAATGAACATGTTTGCAGACATCAATTTAGATATAGCTCAGATAATGGAAATTGTCTTTCAAAGGGTAAAAAACAATGTAGCAAAAGGAGAAAATGCTAGTAACTAGCATTTTCTCCTCTCCCCACAGTGTTTTCAAGGGTCATTAAAACTCTGGATTGTGTGGTAAAGGGTTAATTCCATGAATTCACAGTTCAGGTCAAGAGGTTAGATCAAGAGATTTAATGGTTAGATCCTCTTCCTGGTGACAAGCCCTTCCCACTTGGCCTTAATACCAGAAACTTATGACTTCTTATTGTCTATGCAGTATATATATGAAAGTACATGAAATAATTGTGGCAAAAGGAGCAATAGCTTCTATGAATGGATTCAACTCTTGATCTTAAGAAATGACCAAATATTACACTTGCCCAAACGAAAAGCATTTTGAAGTCAAGAAATTGAATATTGCTCATATAATGGGGTTTGTTTTTTGAACAGAAAGGGTAGAAAACATTGTTGGAAGAGGAGAAAATGCTGGCTACCAGCATTCTCTCCTTTTTTCCAGAATGTTTTTAAAAACTTTTCGCCTGTTAAAACAAGTCGAGATGATTCTAAAGAGTACCCACAACATAGAGTTTGGAAGATAAATAATAGATTAAGAATACCATTACTCCCTCTTATCTGGAGCTCTGCAAGTTCCTACATTTTTCTTTGTATATAACAGTTATTACTGGTACTTTATTTCACATATAATAGTTCTTGAGAGTTCTGTTTTCCTTCTTTAGTGTTTTAAACCGTATTAAACATTCTTTTAAGTCAAACTATGGCTGCCAGTGTACCGATCCATGCTTTCCTTGAGTTTGTTATTACCAATACTGTCTACACCATGCTTACCAAGCTGCCGCCGGCTGTTTTCCCACTTAAACAATGTGGAAACAATTTTCCACAGTCAGAGAGAAATGAAATTATCACAGTGACTCTCATGAATTCCCGAAAAGAACTTTGCCAAGCTGGGAATCAAGCCTGCACACCTTGATTACAAGCCCTGTATGTTACTGAGCCAACAGGCTAGACTAGATAAGCTGAACAGTTAACTGCAAAATGTAGGGGGCATTGTAAGTTCTATTTTTGTACATGTTTAGGTTGAATAAATTAACCATTTACCACACAATCCCGAGTTTTAATGACCCTACGAAAATGGTCTTTTAAAAATGGTGGAAAAGGAGAAAATGCTGATAACCAGGATTTTCTCCTTTCCACGCAGTGTTTTCTACCGTTTTAAAGGCAAATTTCATAATTTGTGCAGCAGTTAACTTGTCCCCAGCAAATGCTTTCGATTTGAACTGGTCTAAAATTTTGTCATTTGGTAAAGAGTTAAATTTTGGTAATTGTATACTTATTGACATTGTAGTGGGGATTGGTTTACCCTTCAAGCGTTAAATCAGTGCAATGGACCTTTCTAAACAAGAAAAAAAACCGGCTTAAATATTGCTGTATTAAGATAATTGTGGTCAGAGTATGTAACAAAGTAGGGGTAAGTGAAGTTAAAGATCGGACTTCACAAAATCTATCAGTCTGATTTTGATGTACTGTGTTTACAAAAGTAACTTATGCCTGGTCCAACACTGAAAGTATAAGATGACCCATACCGGTAAACTTCTTCCTTGTTGGTTCCTTCCAAATTTACCTAATTTTATACCCTTTGCCAAATAGTCATAGCGTTTTAATTAACCCTTTACCACATAATCCCGACTTTTAACGACCCTGAGAAAGGAGCATTTTGAAAACATTTTGGGAAAAGGAGAAAGTGCTAGTAACCAGCATTTTCTAATTTTCCTACACTGTTTTCTACCCTTTAAAAGACAAATTTTATTGTTTGAGCCACATTTTTTTTTTTGTCGTCTGCAAATGCTCTCAATTTGGACAAGTCTAAAATTTATCGTTTGGTAAAGAGTTAAGATACAGGGGAAGCAGGCTCAAGAAAATATTGTTGGAAAAGAAGGAAATGCATTATTAAATGTCTGATTGACCTTTTTACCATGTGACACAGTGTTTTAAAAGGGGACCTTGGTTTAAGTGATCCCCACATGAAAAAGTTCAGGGACAATTCTTGAGTAAGGTTTTAAAATGACCCCTAGTTGGGAAAGAAAGTAAGACTGAAAGTAAGATTTTGGAAAAGTCCGTACCCACACAAAGTCATCAGAATTCCTATTACTCTATACAACACAACAAAATTTTGGACCTGTCTAAATGTAAAGAAATTGCAGACAACAAACTACATGTAAATGTGGTAGAAATTTTCTTTGAAAGAGTAGGAACAATGTGGGAAAAGTAGAAAATGCTGGTAACCAGCATATTCTCCTTTTCCCACAGTGTTTTAAAAAGCTATCTACCTCACGGTCTTTGAAAATAGAGGTTATGTGGTAAAGAGTTAACTCTGCTGAACATTATCCCCAGTTTCAGTGGCTCTGAGAAATATGGCTATGAAAAACAATATTGGTTACTAGCCATTTTTTCGGCTTTTCCAAAAATGATTTTTACCCTTTCTTAGACAGATTCCACTATAATGCGGCTCAAATGGTACATCTATATGTCTTTGAAAGGGCAGAAAATGTTAGTTATCAGAAAAAACAGTTTCCAGTTAACCCTTTCCCAAACGACAAATTTTGGACTGGTCCAAATTGAAAGAGTTTGCAGACGACAATTTTAAATTTGATGAAAGTGGCAGAAAGGTCTCAAAAAGGGTAGAAAACACTGTGGGAAAAGGAGAAATTGCTCGTTGCAATTTCTCCTTTTCCCACAGTGTTTTCAAAAGACTTGTACTGCAGACACGTGAAAACCAGGGCTTGTTTGGGAAAGGGTTAAAGAGAAAACATTCTCCTTTTATCAGAATAGTGTCAATGTTTTTAAGAGCAGTTTTGCCTGTAGTGGTTAAAACTCAGGATTGTTTGGTAAAGGGTTAATCATCACCCAACAAATTCGTGCTACAGATGTATGGGATATGGTGATATATATTTATGACAACTGGATTCATCAAGCTGGTAATTTGAGAACTGAAAAATGGTTCCTTTATTAATATTGTTAATGGCCATCATGTTCATATTGAAAGCATTTACAAAAGTACAAAATTAATGTGGCTAATTAAAAGAATTTATCTTTTAACCCTTTACCACACAATGCTGACTTTTAATAACCCTGAGAAAGAAGTTTTGAAAACAATGTGGGAAAAGGAGAAAATGCTGGTAATCAGCATTTTCTCCTTTTCCCACAATGTTTTCTAACCTTTCAGAAACAAATGCAATAATTTTAGCCACATTTGTCATCTGGGTATGCATTCAATTTGGACCAGTCCGAAATATTGTCATTTGGTAAAGAGGTAAAGAGGTAGAAAAAATTTTGGGAAAAGGAGAAAATGCTGGTTACCAGCATTAATTTTTCTCATGTTTTGAAAACTTTGTTTTCAGGGTCATAAAAATACAGGGTTGTGTGGTAAAGGGATGAATGACGCACTTCCTTGTCAGGTATTCAATATTCATACATTATTATTCTTGTGATTACCAGATACTCTTTTTTCTTATTTTTTTTTCGTTTTTGTGCCATTTTTAACAATAAAGATAAACCATGAACATTGAACATACATGCATGCATGAGTCACAAGTTAGATCATGTATCTGTGAACTCTTTGCCAACCAACAAAACTTTAGATTCGTCCATATTGAAGGAATTTACCAATGACAATTCAAAGGTTTTTCAAATGATAGTGTTTGTTCTTGAATAGGTAGAAAACATTGTGGGGAAAAAGAGAAAATGCTAGTTACCAGCATTTTCTCCTTTTTCCACAATGCTTTCCAAAGCCCTCTTTTTCAGGGTCATTGAAACTTAAGATTGTGTGGTAAAGGGTTCACTCTTTGCTAAACAACAAAAATTTTATTTTCGTCCATATTGGAGGAATTTACAGATGACAATTCAAATGTTTTTTTCAAATTATAGTACTTGTTCTGAATAGGTAGAAAACATTAAGGGAAAAGTAGAAAATGCTGGTTTTCAAAAGCCCTCTTTTTCAGGGTTGTTGAAACTCAGGGTTGTGTGGTAAAGAGTTAACCCTTTACCAACTAATGGAATTATTAGACTTGTCCAAATTGAAATCATTTGCAGAAGACAAAATAATAGTGACTCAAAAATTGAAATTTATTTATGGAAAGTTAGAAAACATGGTTGGAAAAGGTGAAAATGCTGGTTACCAGCATTTTCTCCTTTCCCCCACAGTGTTTTCAAAAGCCTTCTTTCTCAGAGTTGTTAAAAGTTTAGATTGCGTGGTAAAGGGTTAAGTTACCTTCTGTATGCAGGAATCAAACTTAATTCTATACCCAGCCATTCCTGGAGGAAATTGATCACATTAGAATAAACAGTACACTTGCGCTTTTTATTAATAATCTCGAATTTTGTGATCAGTTATAATTGCTTAGTGCTTTACACCCCTTTACCACACCATCCTGCGTTTTAATGACCCTGAGAAGGAAAGCTTTCAAAAAACATCGTGGAAAAAGGAGAAAATGCTGGTAACCAGTATTTTCTTCTTTTCCTACAATGTTTTCTTCTCTCTCACAGCCAAATCATATTATTCCAGCCATGTTTCAGTAGTCGTCTGCAAATACTTTCCATTTCAACGACTCCAGATTTTTTTCGTTTGATAAAGCGTTCAAAGTACATTTTGGTCTGAGTGTCTATGGCAAATTTTTATTCATACAATATTTTTTTTAAAGACAGCTAGTGAACCTATCCATTGGTCCATAAAGTTTCTGTACCAGTATTGAGGACAAACCTCTGAGCATTTGGGGCTTAGCCCCAGTAAAGCAGGCAGTAGCATACAGGACTTGAGAACAGGGGGTCCCAGGTTACAATCTCCGACTCGGCCAATTTCTTTCAGAGGATTGATGATAGTGATTGCAACAGGGTTCATTCCTTTCTCACGGCTGATAATTGTTTCCAGGATGATTATGTGGGAAAGCAGCCAGTGGCTTGGGAAGAATATTGTGCAAAGGACTGGCAACAGAAACTCAAGGAATGCGTAGATGGGTACACTTGCCACAGCAATATATCTGAAATAATGATGAAAACAGCATTAAACACCATACAATCAATACAAGTTTTTGGCTTTTTTACCACATTAACTCTTTACCAAACGACAAAATTTTAGACTAAAGCAAATTGAAAGCATTTGCAGACGACAAAATAAATGTGATTAAAAACTTGAAACTTGATTTTGGAAGTGTAGAAAACATTCTGGGAAAAGGAGAAAATGCTGGTTACCAGCATTTTCTTCTTTTCCCACAATTTTTTCAAAAGCTTTCTTTCTCAGGGTCGTTAAAAGTCGGGCTTGTGTGGTAAAGGGTTAAAGAAAAGGAAACAGTGTTTACCCT
The DNA here is from genome assembly GCA_945859785.2 of Tridacna gigas. Taxonomy (NCBI): domain Eukaryota; kingdom Metazoa; phylum Mollusca; class Bivalvia; order Cardiida; family Cardiidae; genus Tridacna; species Tridacna gigas. Next base: position 26,815,514 of record OX244036.2, on the reverse strand, counting down.
CTCTGCCATGATTTTGATTTTTTTTGCATTTATTTAATACTATCACCACTTTGCCAGTATAGGGGACATCCTGAGAAGGCTGTAGATCATTTTAGTGAGAAATAGTGCAAGGTACATGACGAAACCCATTCCAAGCTAAATACAGCTCTTTATTAAAAACAGTCTCAGGGTATGGCACTGTCACATGGGACCTTGATTTAAATTCTCATCTGAAAGACAGTAAAATTTCTAATTGGCCTGCAGTGGGAATTGAACTCAGACACCCTAGGATATCCGTAGCTTACAAATCCACTTGAGCTAATCCGGTTAATCCTGTGATGAGTGAGGAGGGAATCCTGTTATCATATTAACTCTTTAGCAAACTACAAAATTTTAGACCTGTCCAAATTGAAAGAATTTGCAGATGACAAAATAAATGTGACTCAAAAATTGAAATTTGTTTTTGGAAGGGTAGAAAACATCGTGGAAAAAGGAGAAAATGCTGGTTACCAGCATTTTCTCCATTTTCTACAATGTTTGAAAAGTTTTCTTCTTTAGGGTTGTTAAAACTTGGGATTGTGTGATAAAGGGCTAATCAGTTCTCAAAATAAGAGAACCACATTCATTTTTTATTCCTGCTTTATGTAAACTTTGATTAATTAAATGATTTCATTGTTGAATTTAAATGATTGCATTGTTTGATTATATTTTCAGTGAATGCTCATATCAACCCACTTTTTACTTGCACAATTTTCTAACCCAGTAGAGAGAAGCAATCAGCATTTTACATATTTAGAAAAAATCATAATCAATGGACTCAAAGTCCTGAAAAGCAGATTTGTGGAACAGTATTAAGCTATGATATCGTGTACTGAAAATTGAAATTTCCTTCACATCTAATGCATATATACATGTATATGTAACTAGTCATCGGAGTTAGCAAGGGCAAGGAAAGTCAAAGTTCTGCCTAGCTGGACTCGCAGTAACTGTTATTTTTACATGAACTTATTAGGAGTAGCAATTTGATCCATCAATCTGACACAGTTTTATGCCGGTATAAGATTTAGGACTGTATGTTCATGTGTAGGACTGTATATATGGTAGTGACAAAAATGAAGTTGGGGATGTACTAGGTATAACTGAAAGAAGAATGTATGTATTGACAGTATTTCGTTCAGGTCAAACCAGTAACGTAGAACAGATTACGTAGCTATTCAGAACTAAAAGTGAGCGAGCATGTATCTTTACTTGTGACGTATTTGGTTCCAGCCAGTCGATCACAGTGAGCGGATTTGCTATACAAATCTGCTAGAAAGTATTTATGAATAAAAAGTATTTATGAATTAAGAACTAAATGTACTGGAACTGGCTCAAGATGCTTTTGCTGACAGTTGATAGATCAAGATCATACTGCATAGAACGTGTTGTCTGCCATCTCTTCGATCTACGCTGTCTGCTACTTTGTAAGATATTAATGGCCAAAACAACCATGAAATAGCAATATTTAGCTGTTTTTACTGATCAAAGATGTCTGTTTCATGAATTCAACACACTAAGGGTAAGGTCTTTAATACCAAACAAGAAAATATTAGACATGTCCAAGTCCAACGGGTTTTGTAGACAACATTATTCAATGTGTTTGAAATACTGAAAATTGACTTTTTACAGTTAGAATCGTTGTGGGAAAAGGAGAAAATGCTGGTTACCAGCATTTTCTTCTGTTCTAACAGTTTTTTTTTAAAAGCTTCCTTCTTCATAGTTATTTGAATTCGGGATTGTGTATTAAAGGGTTAAACAGAGAAATTCGCTCAATTATTTGCTAATTAGCTCTGAAACAAATAAGCAGCAGACAATTTTGAAAATATCTTGGATATGAATTAAGGATGAGTACAACAATAGAAGAGAAACATTATGACAAAGGAGAAAATGCAAAGTAAGAGTAGAATGGTTTTTATTTGTAGATGCACTGGCCAAAGGCAAGCGGGCTTGTCATATCTGGGTGTCTCTCTCACGTCCATGCGTGTGTCCATCCATGTATGCATTCTCTTTTATTTCAAACATCTTCTTTGAAACTACCCGTCCAATTTTGATGAAACTTCACAGAAATTATCCAGCCTTGGCCCTCTTCAGAGTTTCTCAAATTAATTCAGTTCCCATAAAAAAACAAACTGTGGTTTTGGCAACAAAACTAAAAAATAATGAGAATCTTTAAAAAAATTCTCTTGTCAGAAATCATAAGGACTAGGGCTGCAAAATTTGGAATGTACCTTCATCTAATAGGCATTCTTGAAATTATTGCCAAGGGTCAAAATTGGCCCCACCCTGAGGGTCACAAGTTTTATATGGGCTTATAAAGTGAAAAATTAAAAATCTTCTTTTTTCTAAACTGTAAAGTATAGGGCTACTAAATTTTGCATGTGGCTTTGTCAAGTTTGTCATATTTTATTGAATTATTATATTTTATTATATTTGAATTTTATTCAAATTATAGCCCTTGAGTCAAAATTTGTTACCCCAGGAGTCACAAGTTTTACATGGGCTTATATGGTTAAATCTTTTGAAAAATCTTTTTGATCCTTACTGTAAGGCCTAAGACTACCAAATTTGGCATTCTGCTTCACATAGTAGACCTCTACTAGATTGTACGATTTATAGCCCTGGGGTCAAACGGCCCCCACCCCAGGGGTCACAAGCTATACATGGGCTTATAAATTGAAAACTGGCTCTTAATTGTAAAGGTTAGGCTTACAAAATTTTGCAAGTACAGGTAGCTTCATCTAGTGGGCTTGTAGCAAGATTGTTAAAACTATAGCCCTTGGGGTAACATATTTTACAAAGGCAAAGATAATGAAAACTTTGAAATATTCTTTTTGTACATGAAGTCTGTATGACTTAAACTTATGTACTGATCAAAGGCAATGACTCCAGTTATAACAGATGTATAGTTTGTTACCATTTACCGGTACCTCTCTTGATTATCACAAAGTACTATTAGTCAATTACATGGTTGGTGTTGGGTATTCAAGTTTTTTGCAAAGTAAATGTTCAGTTTTCAGTGAGAGTGATTTATTTTGATGCTTATATATATGCTTAGATTAGTCAAATATTTATTTTAAAGTAAGTTTTCTATCATTAATTTTTTTGTTCCAGAACTTTACCATTCATACCATCGAAAAAATGTTTTCTGCTTCTAATATCTGAAAATCTTCTTGTCAAAGCACTCTTTTTTAGAGTTCATTGATATTAATTGTATGAATGATACTTGATTAGACCTGCTTGTATTCACAGACATAATTCTTGCATTTGAAAAAGATACGACCTTTTTTTTTTCGGCGGGGGGAGGGGGGGGGGGGGCTGGGGCTAGGCTATTTTTTTCTATGAAAGTTTATTGCCATACAGATTTGTTATGATTTATGTCTCTGTCAATGCCAATTAAGTGTATGATACATCTTTTTAACTTTTTGCCACACAGTCCTGACTTTTAACAACCCTGAGGATGAAGGCTTTTGAAAACAATGTAGGAAAAGGAGAAAATGCTGGTTACCATCATGTTCTCCTTTTCCCACAATGTTTTCTAATCTATCAAGGGCAGATTTCATCTTTTGGGCTACCTTTAATACATGGATCCGTGGCAATGAGATAAACCGACTTCCTTGGTTACCATCTCGAAGGGCTCACAAACAACCGCAGTAAATACATATCCAGTATAGCAGAAAGGCTACTTAAATCGTGCTGTCATGACTGTTTCCATCGATTAAATTCCGGAAAAATATTCCTTTTCATATGTTTCTGCCGATGATGAATTTTTGGTAAGAAATATATGGATACCTTAATTAACTTATTTATACAAGGATTTGTACAAAAAGTGTGAATTTCAGGGGCTACGGACGATGTAATACCTGTGCCAGCAAAGTTTAGAACATCTACGAGAAAGAATGAAACACCTCATAAACCTCACTTTTCCTACAAAATAATAGAATTAAAGATGAGTAATATTTTTGTAAGGCTTGTTAGGTTGTCTCAACATTGTATTCGATAAAGTATTTTGAAATATTTATAGATTGTCTTATTCAGCAGAGTGGTGGAAGTCTAAGAAATGTTTAAATTTCAAGTTAAGGGAAAATGGTTGCCTGATGATTTTAAAATGTGTAAAGTGTGCTGTCAATTAAGAAACTTGTTAATATCATTGGCGGTAGTTTGTTTTATCTTGTGATATACTGAAGACAACAGGTGGTCGAGTGGATTACAGCGGCAATCAAACACAAATCCTATCAGTTAACAGTTTACCAACATACCCTTTGAAATGGCAGATGTGCTAATCCACCTGAATATGGCCAAGTCAAAAGCTGATTTAATCAATATAAGTTGCCTTTTGAGCTGAACTTTCAAAACTGTATAAAACAGAACTTAGTCTATTTCATAATTGATATCTACGTGTACCTTCAGTAAAGAACACATGTAATTGCACTCTGTTGCACTACGGATCATTCCAATTCACCTCTGTAGTTGGCTCAGAAAGTAGTCCGTCATCAAAAGAGGGATTTTCTGAAAAGCTTAAATGTCTTTTAAAGGACGATAACTTGTTTTTTTTAATTTTGTTTAAATTGTCATCATTCATGGGTGCAGCCATTTTTTTTACAATTGGCGTAAGATTCTGATCAGTAAAGAAGCTTGAAAAAATAGTTCCATTGTATACAGGTAAATTCATCAGTTTGAATGCACCTATAATATATCCAGAATCATATTTCCTTTGTCTACTTTATTATGTTACACATGAAACAGTTAAACAGTAACAAAACATGTTTTCCTCGGTTTGACAGGATTCTTGTCATTTAGCCCATTGCAGAGATGTATGGTGAGAATAACGAACGACAACTCTGCTCAGAGATTGATGTAATTGCACTTAAATTAAGTAGCAGATGGTTTGCATCCAAGAATAAACTGCATTCTTTTAGCACTCTGATCTGTATCTACACATTCAGCATTCTTCATGCACCAAGGGTTAATGTTAATGTCAAATTGAAACAATGATGACACATGCTCCTTTTTGGATTTGTAGAGGTTATTAAACAAGGTTAGCTATTTTAGTGAATGTACTTTCTTTTTATTAGTATTTCATATATTTTACCTTTGTTTTCCACTGTAAAACAGAGAGTTTCAGAGGAAAAAAAATCTAACATTAATTAATCCATCGCATAATATAGCGTTGATCTAAACCCTTAGCTCATGTCTCATTGTCAATCATAACAATAATGCAAACTTGTAATCTCTGCGTATATCTCACGTAAGCCGTACACGATAAAAAAGCACATCTTTTAAACTTTTTCCTAAAATTCATGCGTTGTAAACACACATAATATCGCACTTCTCCAACATTAACAGTTGCTTGTTTGTGAGCCGAAGTAGCAGACAGCAAGGCTGCACATTGGGCCAAATAAATGCGATGACCCGATTGGTCAAATATCAATTTTCACGGATCCATGTATATGTTGTCTGCAAGTGCTTTCAATTTGGACCAGTCTAAAACTTTGTTGTGTCATAAAGAGTTAAAGGGAAGTGGAGCGATACAGGGACATCATGGCCCTCTTGCTTTCTGTTTACATTTACTTTTTTTTTTTTAATTTAGATTAGCTACAATGATGCCATTGTAGTATTAAATGGTTCATCTTTGCTCTGCTTATCTCATTTTCTGATCATAATTTTTTTTGGACCACAATACAATAACCATGCATAATGATCCCATGGAGAGCTAGCACAACTAAGCATCCAATGACAGTATTTTCTTTGACTCTACAAAAACAACAAATTTTTCCCTTGTCAAAATTGAAAACATTTGCAGATGGCAAATTAAATGATGCTCACATGATTGGATTCTTTTGTGATAGGGTAGATAATATTGGGGGAAGAGGAGAAAATACTGTTAACTAGCATTTTCTCCTGTTCTCACAATTTTGTTTAAAAGTATTCTTTTTCAGGGTTGTATAAACTTGAGATTATGTGTTTACTCTTTCAACTGCTAAGCATGACTCACTGACCTTTTGCGGACAGCGCAGGTCAAGATCAGACTGCACAGACTGTACCTGTGAAATAACAAAATTTGGGTTCTTACTGTCAGGTTGAAAAGGGTTGAAAGATAACTTTAGTTATCTCCCATAGTTGCTAAATTCTGCAAGGCCATAACTCTTTAACCTGTTGATATTTTCATGTATTTTCATGATACAATATCAAGCTGTAAAGGTTATAAGTAGGTATATTTTACAGAAAAAAGACAACTCTGACTGTTTCTTAGTTATCTCCCATGGTTGTTAAATTTTCTTAAGGTCACAACTCCGCTACCAATGGAGATATTTTGGTGCTAATGAATAGGGATGCTTAGGACATCAAGAAGAAGAGTTGTGTTAAAGAATTATGATTACTCTGCCTTACTCTGTCTTTTTTCAGTGATCTCCCCTGGTGGTAAAATCTTGTGTAGGCCATAACTCTTTAACCAGTGGAGTCATTTTACAGGCGTGTCACATGGTTTTGTACATTGGGCAGCAAGGAACGGGGTGGGTTTGGGAGGGTGTCCCATCCCTCTGAGAAAATTTTAAAATTTGTCAGAGAAATGCTGCCATTTCCTGGACTTCAAAACTTTCTGGAAGCTTTTTTTGATGTTGATTTTATCTTTAACTTTTGATCTGCAATATTTTTAGATTTTTTAATATCCTATTCTATATTCTAATTGTATGGCACTGACGTAAAATATCTAAGTAGACAGAAGACATAGTTTGAACTTCATTTTAATCAAGACAAAAGAAAACATATCTTTTAATTTCATTTCATCATAAGTTACAGATAAGACAGATTTTTAAGTATAAGTTTTTTTTGTGGCTATCTTTGCAAATATCCAGGGGTTGTATATAACTAATACCCCATTATCACACTATAAACTTTTGGCTTTGTCTAAAAGGATCAAGATAATATTCTGGGAATGGAAAACATGCTCGTAACAAGCCCTTTCTCCTTTTCCAAGAATGGTTTCAAAACTTTCTACTTCAGAGCTGTAAAACAAAGTCTTGTCATTTGCTTTTGTACATACCTCATCGTAATGGAGTCACAAGAACTGTTTGAACCAGTGTGCATTGAATGATCAGACTTACCTAATAGTAACTTGTAGGCCTCCGAGGGTTAATATTAGGTAAGTATGATTTTACAACAGTGACCCTGCTTGCAGCACCACCATGGTGAAATCAGACTTGCCTGTTTGTCACTGGTCAGCCTCCGAGGGTTACAAAAACTACTAGTCGTCTTTTCTACTGGCAATATAAGAGCGAAAACTAGAAGCTGTATTGAAAGCATGTCTATTTTTTGTTGCCTTGTGTTGTGTTGAGCGGCATCAGACTGTAGAAACGATGACTAGCAGTTTTTGTAACCCTAGGAAGCTGACCAGTTACAAATAGGCAAGTATGATTTTACAACAGATCATAGTTTTGGAGATTACTTTCCAAAGGAAGGTTTAGAGAATTTAAAGTCATGGGGCTGGTTAGGTTCAGTCATGTTTACATATAGAAGCAATTTAGAGGAATGAAGAGGAAACATTTTTTGAGGAATTTGCATATTTTTGAGTACAAGTAATTATTAGCTCACCTGAGCACAAATGCTCAAGGGGAGCTATTGTGATCGGTCATCGTCCGGCGTCCGTCCGTCTGTCTGTCCGTCCGTCCATCTGTCTGTCCGTCCGTTAACAATTTCTTTAAAAATCTTCTCCTCCTAAACCAGATGGCCAATCTTGATAAAACTTGGCAGGAATGTTCCTTGGGTGAAGGTCTACAAAAATTGTTAAAAGAATTTAATTCCATCAAAAACTCTGGTTGCCATGGCAACAAAATGGCTGAAAATTGAAAAAATCTTTAAAAATCTTCTTGTGACAAACCATAAGGCCGAGAGCATTCATATTTTGTATGAAGCATCATTTGGTGACCCTTTACCAAAATTGTTAAAATTATTCCCCTGGGGTCGTATTTGGGCTTTGCCCGGGCGCACCATATTTTACATAGAAACAAAGAAGGAAATCTTTAAAAAATCTTCTGATGACAAACCATAATGGCTAGAGCATCCATATTTGGTATGTAGCATTATCCGATGATCCTCTACCAAAATTGTTAAAATTATCCCTCTGCGGTCATATTTGGGCTCTACCCGGGTGCACCCTAAATTAAAATCTTTAAAAATCTTCTTCTGACAAAACATAAGGCTGAGAGCATTCATATTTTGTTTGAAACATCATTGGGTGACCCCTTACCAAAATTGTAAAAATTATTCCCGTTGGGTCATATTTGGGCTTTGCCTGGGCGCACCCTATTTTACATAGAAACAAAAAAGGAAATCTTTAAAAAATCTTCTGATGAAAAGCCATAATGGCTAGAGCATTCATATTTGGTGTGTAGCATTATCTGATGATCGTCTACCAAAATTGTTAAAATTATCCCTCTGGGGTCATATTTTGGGCTCTTCCCGGGCACACCCTAAATTAAAATCTTTAAAAATCATCTTCTGACAAAACATAAGGCTGAGAGCATTCATATTTTGTTTGAAACATCATTGGGTGACCCCTTACCAAAATTGTTAAAATCATTCCTGTAGGGTCATATTTGGGCTTTGCCCGGGCGCACTCTATTTTACATAAAAACAAAGAAGGAAATCTTTAAAACTTCATCTGATGACAAAATATAATGGCTAGAACATTCCTATTAAGTATGTAGCATTATCTGATGATCTTCTAACAAAATTGTTAAAATTATTCTTCTGCGGTGATATTTGGGCTCTGCCCGGGCGCATCCTATTTTAAAATCTTTAAAAATCTTCTTGTGACAAACCATAAGGCGGAGAGCATTCATATTTTGTTTGAAGCATCATTGGCTGAGCCTTTACCAAAATTGTTGAAATTATTCCCCTTGGGTCATATTTGGGCTTTGCCCGGGCACACCCTATTTTACATAGAACCAAGAAGGAAATCTTTAAAAAATCTTCTTCTGACAAATCATAATGGCTAGAGCATTTATATTTGGTATGTAGCATTATCTGATAATCCTCTACCAAAATTGTTAAAATTATCCCTCTGCACTCATATTTGGGCTCTGCCCAGATGCACCCTATTTTAAAATCTTTAAAAATCTTCTTGTGACAAACCGTAACGGCTAGAGCATTCATATTTTGTTTGAAGCATCATTGCTTGACCCCTTACCAAAATTGTTGAAATTATTCCCTTACGGTCATATTTGGGCTTTGCCCGGGCACACCCTATTTTACACAGAAACAAAGAAGGAAATCTTTAAAAAATCTTCTTCTGACAAATCATTAATGGCTAGAGCATTTACATTTGGTATGTAGCATTATCTGATAATCCTCTACCAAAATTGTTAAAATTATCCCTCTGCGGTCATATTTGGGCTCTGCCCAGATGCACCCTATTTTTAAATCTTTAAAAATCTTCTTGTGACAAACCATAACGGCTAGAGCATTCATATATTGTTTGAAGCATCATTGCTTGACCCCTTACCAAAATTGTTGAAATTATTCCCTTACGGTCATATTTGGGCTTTGCCCGGGCGCACTCTATTTTACACAGAAACAAAGAAGGAAATCTTTAAAAAATCTTCTGATGACAAACAATAATGGTTAGAGCATTCATATTTGGTATGTAGCATTATCTGATGATCCTCTACCGAAATTCTTAAGATTATTCCTCTGCTGTCATATTTGGGCTCTGCCCGGGTGCACCCTAATTTAAAATCTTTAAAAATCTTCTTCTGACAAAACATAAGGCTGAGAGCATTCATATTTTGTTTGAAACATTATTGGGTGACCCCTTACCAAAATTGTTAAAATCATTCTGTAGGGTCATATTTGGGCTTTGCCCGGGTGCACTCTATTTTACATAGAAACAAAGAAGGAAATCTTTAAAACTTCTTCTGATGACAAAATATAATGGCTAGAACATTCCTATTAAGTATGTAGCATTATCTGATGATCTTCTACCAAAATTATTAAAATTATTCCTGTGCGGTCATACTTGGGCTCTGTCCGGGTGCATCCAATTTTAAAATCTTTAAAAATCTTCTTGTGACAAACCATAAGGCGGAGAGCATTCATATTTTGTTTGAAGCATCATTTGGTGACCCCTTACCGAAATTGTAAAAATTATTCCCGTTGGGTCATATTTGGGCTTTGCCCGGGCGCACCCTATTTTACATAAAAACAAAAAAGGAAATCTTTAAAAAATCTTCTGATGAAAAGCCATAATGGCTAGAGCATTCATATTTGGTGTGTAGCATTATCTGATGATCGTCTACCAAAATTGTTAAAATTATCCCTCTGCAGTCATATTTGGGCTCTGCCATGGCGCACCCGATTTGAATCTTTTAAAATCTTCTTGTGACAAAACATAAGGCCGAGAACTTTCATATTTTGTTTGAAGCATCATTAGGTGACCCCATACCAAAATTGTTAAAATTCTTCCCTTTGGGTCATATTTGGGCGTATATCCGCCCTGCAGTGAAAAGAATAGCCTGCCCTTAATAGACCATATAGGTTACAAATATACTCAGGTGAGCGATATAGGACCATCATGGTCCTCTTGTTTTTTATCAAACCTTCTGCCTTTTTTCATTGCTTTAAAACATACATTTTAACCCTTTCCCAAATGACAAATTTTGGACTGGTCTAAATTGAAAGAGTTTGCAGACGACAATTTTAAATTTGATAAAAATGGCAGAAAGGTCTCAAAAAGGGTAGAAAACACTGTGGGAAAAGGAGAAATTGCTCATTACGAGCAATTTCTCCTTTTCCCACCGTGTTTTCGAAAGACTTGTACTGCAGACACATGAAAACCAGGGCTTGTTTGGGAAAGGGTTACGTATTGATTAAGCGTTTGACGGCTAATTAATTATTAAATCAAAGATACTTAGTTTGTGTACAATATATACTGTGTATATTCTTTTAAACCACACATTTAAATTCTTAATTAAGTTTTTGATGGCTGATTACTTGGTCAATCAAAGATTCTCTGTTTGAAGGTGTTCTATTATGTAACTGTATATTGCGAAAGTCGCATTATCACACTTTCACACTTAATCGACACAAAGGGGGAGACTTTCACACAGGGGTATACAGTCATGTCAGGGTCATCTTAGAAACCAGTAACAGATATCCACCGATTTCGGTGCTCCATTCAAATTGCAAGTTTGTGTATGGAATGTGAGAATTCTTACATTTTCATTGTATGAACTATGCCTTTTTTGTGGGAATATTGGGGCGGTGGTCATCACCCTTGCCGCCCCGGACGTGACGCCACTGTTTTAATGGTAGTTAGTAGAGCAGCTAGGAACATAAAATAAGGGTGTCATGATAATTATATCAGGATAACTCTGACCTGTGTTGGAGTTATCTCCCATACTTACACTTCAGGGGCCCGTTTTACTAAGATAGTTATGAACAAAATTTTCATAAGTTTTTGCGTAAGTCTATAGAAAATGCATAAGTGTGTTTTACTAAAAAATTTCGTTACTGATTCAAGCATATAAGTTTTTGTGTAACTTCACAAAAAAAAAAAAGCCTGCCTTAACTTTTGTGTAAGTGTTGTCGATTTCAGAGGGGTTCGAACTAGTCAGAATCATTAATCGAGAAACAACTGGATAAAAAATACGGATTGGCGAAGTACAGAATTCGGTTGAATTAGATTATCCTTGATGACATCTAAATCTAAATAAGGCGATTTTTGTAGCTTGTGAAAACTACTTTCTCACTGTTGCACGAAGGTCACTGTTGCGAGTATTTCATATGTTTTGCCTGCACTAGGGCCTTGTGAATGAAAAATTTCATGTTCATGGCGACTCCGCTGAGGATCGATCCCAGACACTCTCAATAAAAAAGGAATCCAACAGTATATGAGCACCAAGCCTCGGGCGACCCTGCCGATGTTGCTATTCAACATTTGTATCATTTTATAAGAAAATAAATAATATTTTTAAATGTTATATCTGTACCCTATTGCTTTATATCACTAATTAGATAAGACCAGATGAGCCTTGGATTAACCCTTAGCCTGCTAAGCATGACTCAAGGACCTTTTAGCGGACAGTCTAGGTCAAGATCAGACTGCACAGGACATACAGTCTGATCTGGATCTTTACTGGCCAATATGGAGATACTTTCTCCCAAAACGACTTTGAAATAACAACGTTTGGGTTTTTACTATCGGCTTGAAAGTTTAATTTTTCTTGTTAAGAAGGATAAGGATTAGAGAAAGGACTTTGGTTGCAGCTGGTCGTTTGTACTCTGGAATTACCTTCATGTATATGTATTGACAGGAGATGTATCGCTAAAAGAATACAGAACACATTTAGATTGGTTGGTTTGTTTTTTGGTTGGTTGGTTTGTTGATTGATTGATTGATTGATTGATCGGTGTTTTACAGTGCTTCAACATTATTTCAGTCATATCATACACACGTATGTCCTGGGTTTCACCAGTGCTAGGCAAGGGCTTTGAAATGTCTTGTCCAAGGATACTCCCTCGAAAGACATGGTTAAGCTCACAATAGTTAGGTTTTTGCTACTTTTCAAAACAAAAGATTAGTGTAGTCCGCAGTCTGATGGTTAGAGTCAGTGATCATGGGTTATTTTCTTTGCATGTAATGTAATAAGGCACAAATGAAAAACGTAGTTCTTCAATCAGACCTAAATGTAGACTCTATACTTTAACTGACAAATTTTAGGATCTTTCAAATTGAAAGCATCTGCAAATCTGAAAGTGAAACAAATGAACTGATGTTCTTTGCCAGAGTAGAAAACACTGTGGAAAAAGTAGAAAATGTTGATTACCAACCTTTTCTACTTTTCCCACAATGTTTTCAAAAGACCTCTACTTCAGGGTCAGGGTTGTGTGGTACCATATCCTGTATTTTCTGTGTCGTATTTATGTGTGAGTTGAGTAAGTTGTGTTTCTAATCTTTCTAAAATTGCCGTCACATTTGCAACAGTATTTACTATCCCGAAACAAAATTCACAAATACATATTTATTACATGGTAGCTATTTGACTAATGTGTTTACACGTCATAATAAAAGAGCGAACAATCCGCGGGCGAAAAGTGAGAAGGACAAGGCAAGTGACGGGAAAACAGGCTTTCTTTACAGTATTTCCATACAGGCATCTAGATCACTACTGAAATAATGATATTTTTATTCCATTATCAAGTCATTTCACATCTGTATCTTAATATTTAGATAAAGTTTCATTCCTAGCGAAAAATCAGAGTGTCTGACTTACATACCTCCAACTTGAGAGTTATGAAAGGTTCATGAAAATACTTACGCAAGCGTTGTAAAATGCACGTAACAATTTCGTAACTTTTGCTTGAGTGAAAACTTTCGAAAAAACTTACTTAAATATTAGTAAAACGGGGCCCAGATGCAGATTATCAGTGGTGCATGCAGCAGTCCATATTTTTCATATGATTTTTGGATTTTTTTTGCAGAAGATCACTTTCTAGCAAATACAAAATTAAGTTTCTCAGACTTACACGTCGAGAGTTAATATTATCTTTGGTGTTCATGTCTGGCGCTTAACTTTGATGTGGATTGTTGGATTTCAAAATAATTTGGCACAAACAGTAACTGTTGCCATGAACAGACAGCATGTTGCAAGCAAAACAGTGTTGCCAGTTCACAGTTCAACGTCACAATGCTTTGTGAAAATTTTTGCATACACAGTGTATAAAATTGTTTTTGTCAATACCGGTAAGTTTGAGTTTGGAATTACACCATGACTGCGACCTGTGTCATGTGGCTGCGGCATTCGTGTCGGTGACACATTTCTAGTTCAATATTGTTTTAAAGTTGATATTTCTCATGATTGTTAAAAGATAACAATAAGCATTGTTACATATAGGGTTAAAGTAGAAAATAAAAGCACCAAAGTTGTAGACTGTTTCAAGTTGAAAGTATTTGTTTAAATAACAAATTAAATGTGACTGTTGGTGTAAATTGTCTTTGAAAGGGTAAAAAACGTGGTAGGAAAAGGAGGAAATGCTGACTATAGACATTTTCTCCTTTTTCCACAGTGCTTTCTAAAGTTCTTGTGTAGATACGTTCAAACAGTTGATGGTTTGGTAAAGTGTTAACCTTTTACCACACAGTCCCGACTTTTAACAACCCTTCAACTGAAGCCTTTTGAAAACATTGTTGGAAAGGAGAAAATACTGGTTACCAGCCCTATAAAAGGCAAAATTAATATTTTAAGTTACATTTAACATCTGCAATTACTTTCAGTTTGAACAAGGCTGAAATTTGTCATTTGGTAAAGAGTTAAGGAAAAGATTACAGTGTCTAAGTGTGTTGACATTTTCATTGTGTCAGCCTCTCACTGTTAAAGTGGTTGATCTTCAGATGTTTTGTTTTTTGTCAAGGATGCAACACCAAACTGAAACTGCAGTACAATAAAAGTTTTTACCCTTATCACATTGTAGGATGTACAGTTGACAATCTGTATGTTACTTTGTTTGTTTATAATAATATGATGGTTAACCCTTTACCGCACAATGCGGCCTTTTAAAGACCCTGGAAATGGAGCCTTTTGAAAACATTGTGGGAAAAGGAGAAAATGCTGGTATCCAGCATTTTCTCCTTTTCCCACAATGTTTTCTTCCCTATCAAAGAAAAGTTGCACCATTTGAGCCACAATGAAATTGTCGTCTGCAAATGCTTTCAATTTGGACAAGGCTAAAAGTTTGTCGTCTGCTAAAGGGTTAATGCAGTTTCAAAAAGTATTTCAGTCATATCATGATGGCCATTAACTCTTTACCAAACGACAAAATTTTAGACTTGTCCAAATTGAAAGCATTTGCAGATGACAAATTAAATGTGACTCAAAAATTGAAATTTGTTTCGGGAAGGGTAGAAAACATTGTGGGAAAAGGAGAAAATGCTGGTTACCAGCATTTTCTCCTTTTCCCACAAGGTTTTCAAAAGGCTCCTGTAAAAGAGTCATTAAAAGTCGCTATGGTGTGGTAAAGGGTTAACTCTTTACCAAACGACAAAATTTTACACTCATCAAAATTCAAAGCTGCTGCAGATGTGAACTTGAATGTGGTTAGATTGACAAAATTTGTCTTTGAAACATTGAGGGAAATGGAGAAAATGCTGATATTCAAGCATTTTCTCCTTTTCCCATAATGTTTTCAAAAGCTTTCTCTCTTAGGGCCATTCAGACTTGAGATTGTGTGGTAAAGGATTAAACCTAACCATGTTTGCCTAGAGTTTTTTTTGTTTAAAACACTCTTTTGCAGAATACTCTATGCAGGCCTTTACTTGCTTTCCCAAATAAGCAGTTTCAAAAGCAGATCTACTAAAAATTCCCATTAACTTTTCCCGATACCACATTTTTAGAAAAGTCGGAATTGTATTTAACTCTTTACCAAACGACAAAATTTTAGACCAGTCCAAATTGAAAGCATTGCAGACAACAAAATAAATGTGACCCTAAAAATTTGAAATTTGTTTCGGATAGGGTAGAAAACATTGTGGGAAAAGGAGAAAATGCTGGTAACCAGCATTTTCTCCTTTTCCCACAATGTTTTCAGAAGGCCTCTTTCTCAGGGTCGTTAAAACTTGGTATTGTGTGGTAAAGGGTTAAATACCACAAATAACATGTGACTCAAATGGTGGAATGTATCATTAAAAGAACAAACCCAGTCTGGAAAAGAAAAAAAAAAACTTAAAGCCCCAATAGCTGCCAAAAATGAACAAAATGGGTGTTAAAATGCATCAAAATCATACCATTTATAAGTGTTGAAGCTATTGTGAAGATGACAATCTGTTGTGTATGGTCGGTCCAAGTGCTAGTCGCTTGCAGATAAAAATGAAGTTTAGAAGTAGGACAAAAGTTGCCAGGTCACTCTATCTTTGTTTACTTTTTACCTGATGTTCAACCCTTTCCCAAACAACAAATTTTGGACTGGTCCAAATTGAAAGAGTTTGCAGACGACAATTTTAAACTTGATGAAAATGGCAGAAAGGTCTCAAAAAGGGTAGAAAACACTGTGGGAAAAGGAGAAATTGCCCGTTACGAGCAATTTCTCCTTTTCCCACAGTGTTTTCAAAAGACTTGTACTGCAGACACGTGAAAACCAGGGCTTGTTTGGGAAAGGGTTAATTTCAATTTGCTGCTGGGCGACTAACACATGGGCCCACTGTACAAGAACAGACTGTCATCTTCACAATAATACCCATAGTTTTAAATGGTATGATTTAAATTAAAATGCATTTTAACACCTGCTTTGTTTACTTTTGGCAGCTCTTGCGGCATTAATGGTGCAACCATTGCTTGTCACAAGCATATCTTCCTTTTCTTACCATTGTCTCAGGGTTTTGACAGCATGGGATTATTTGATAAAGGGTTAACCTAAAACTTGTAAGCAATGTTTATAAAGCATGAAAAAACAGACTTATACAGATTGATGCATTTACAAGATGTTTATCAAGTTTAAATGTTGCATAAAAGGTATTAACCTTTAAAGTGCCTTTCACGACTATAGTTGTGTTTGCAGCCAGTGAAGATCAAGATCAGGCTGCACAAAATGTGCAGCCTGATCTTTGATCTACACAGTCCGCTTTGCTGAATCACTGTAGACAAAAGCAACCAGGAATTTGCAATTACTATTTGGGTTGTATTTCTAGGATGAAAATGTCTGACAGGTTTATTTGGCACTGTAAGGGTTAAAACTACTATGGCGATATTCATTAATTCTTTGCCAGACAACCAGATTTTAGACTTGCCCAAACGAATTGAAAGTATTTGCAGACGACAAATAAAAATGTGGCTCAAATGATGGGGTTGGCTTTGATAAGGTATAAAACATTGTGGAAAAAAGAGAAAATGCTGTTTAATTGCATTTTCTTATTTTACCACAATGCTTTCAAAATCATTATTCCTCAAGGGTGTTAAAAGTCATGATCATGCAGCAAAGGATTAGCCCATTACCAAAAGTTACAGATCCAATGTTATAACCCTTTACCACACAATGTCGAATTAAAGACCATAAGAAAGAGTCCTTTTGAGAGATCCCCAGATAACGGCTGTTGTATGATTTACACAAGTTGTGCAGGACGTGCAAAGCCTTTTTCGTAAAGTGCAGCTCTCTTTGATTGATTGATTGATTGTATGGTGTTTAACACCGTTTTCAACATTATTTCAGTTATATCGTGGCGGCCAGTGCACCTATCCATGCTTTCCTGGAGTTTCTTTTACCAGTACTCTGCACAATATTCTTTCCAAGCCACTGCCTGCTTTCCCACATAACCATCGTCGAAACAATGGTCAGCGGTGAGAGAGGAATGAATCCTGTCGCGATGACTATCATCAATCGTTGGAAAGAAATTGGCCAAGCTGGGGATCGAACCAGTGACTTCCTGTTCTCAAGTCCTGTGTGCTACCGACTGAGCTACCGGGACTTGGCACAGCTCTCTCTTTGAATTGTCAATAATCTCCTAAAAAATTTACAATGTAGAGTATAGCTCTCACTCAATAAACCTTAATTTCATTATCAGTTAATATTATTGTGTATGTTTTGGATAACAGGTTTAAGCCCTTACCAAACAATCCCAGGTTTTCACAACCTTTTGAAAGAAGGCTTTTGAAAACATTGTTGGAAAAGGAGAAAATGCTGGTAACCAGCATTTTCTCCCTGTCATACAATGTTTTTTCCCAATCAGAAAGCTTCAGCTCACTTGTATCAATTTCGAATTTGTCGTCTGGAGATGTTTTGGATACAAAAGAGTCTGAAATTTGTCGATTGGGAAAGGGTTAAAATCACACACCGTGATGAGATAATTTATTAACCCAACTCCATAATGTTTATATGATTTTGTCACGGTTTGTGGTTTTAAACATGTATTGCTAAAAACAAACAATATATATAAACTGTTAATGAAAGGTTTATTGAGTTAGAGTTGTACTGCAAGTGTTTATAGATGGATTTCAGTTTTGCATCGCCTGACTGGGCACCTCATAAATATTTCGTGTAGGCAGAAAGCTAACAGATAAGCCTTCACTTGTATATGAATTACCGTACACACCGGTCAGTGATGGTCAATGTGTAGATTAACCTCATTCCAAAAGTAAACATGGTGAAAAGCTGTTATGTAATGGGTTGTAGTAACAGACAAGATAAAGAAAAAGGAATTTCATAAAAAAAAAAAAAATTGAAAATACCCTTTATGGAGAAGGGAGGCCCGGGAAAGAGCTGTAATCAGATCCCAATACAGGAAAACCCCCAAAGAAATTTTGGACTCATTTGGTGTACTCAAGAATATACAGTATACGTTTTCCCACATTGTTTTCTATCCTTTCATGGGCAAATTTTGTCATTACAGCCACATTTGATTTGTCTTCTGTAAATGCTTGCAACTTGGATGTGTCCAACTTTAGGAAGAGGAGGATATCTCTTTCTGAAAAAAATCCCATCATCTGTGCCATATTTAATTTGTCCACTGCAAATGCTTTCAGTTAGGACCAGTCTAAAAAATTGTTGAAAAGTAAAGAGTTAATTCTTTATCAAAGGATCCTGTGTTTTAATAAACCTGTGGAAAAAACCTTTCTGGAAAAAGAGAAAATAATAACCAGCATTTTCCGTAATTTCCACAATGTTTTCTCTCATATAAAACAAAAACCTTATTATTTAAGCATCATTTGTTTTCTGCAAGTGCTTTCAAAATTTTGGACATTCCTAAAACTTTGTTGTTTTGTAAAAATATAAGAATCCATTTTTTCCTGCTACATAAGTTAAATAAAACTTTCAATCCGATAATTAAAACCCGAATAATGTTATTCTAAACTTATTTTTTGGGAAAAAGAAATCTCCTTATCGGACAGTGTAGATCCAAGATTAGACTGTATGTTCTGAGCAGTCTGATCTGAATCTTTACTGTTTGCAAAAGGTCAGTGAGTCACGTCTTGCAGGCTAAGGGTCAGGGGACCACCGATTCTGGATGAAATGTATTTGTGTTTTCTGCAGAATATACATACTTCAGAACAAAAAGCCCTGTAACATTTAATTTTGTCATTAGTAACATGGGCAATCAACAAAGTAATGATAATATGATGACAGGCAATGCCTGGCCAAAGCCTTACTACATCATTCAACCACAACGAGTTTTCTATATTGTACAGATCAGATTTTTTTCCATGTACCCAGCTAAATCACATGATGAAAGTTTTTTGGCATATTTAGAAAAACCAAATTGTTTGAAATTCGCAAAATCTTTTAATTCTGCCAGCATAATCTTTCATGATAATTAATATAAAACTATTTCTCTACAAGACATATGGGAATCCAGGCTTATCAGTTAAATGTTTTGCCTCCACCACTGACCATGTGTATTTAAATGAGAAGTGTGTTACTATTTTTAGCCTAACCGAAATCCATCTATTTGTAGACTTCACAGACAGGCTTATGTGCTGCAGTAAAATCTGAAAAAAAAAGTATGACAATATTTTTCATGATGGGTTAATGTTATAGGTAAATGCTTTCAATTTTGAACAACCCTAAAATGTTGTCGCCTCAGTGGCGTCTAGTAAAAAGTTAACCCTTTAACACACAGTCCCGAGTTTTTTAAAGACCCTTGGGAAGGGGCCTTTTGAAAACATTGTGGCAAAAGAAGAAAATGCTGGTAACCAGCATTTTCTTCTTTCCCCACAATGTTTTCTATCCTTTGAACAACAAATTTTATGTTTTGAGTAACATTTGATTATGTTGTCTACAAATGCTTTCAGGCGTAAAATTTTGTTGCGTGGTAAAGAGTTAACTCTTTACCAACCAAGTTCCATGTTTTGTCTTAAAGATCTCAAAGAAAGAGGCTTTCTGAAAACATTGTCAGAAAATGAGAAAATTATGGGATTTTCCTACGTCGTTTTCTACTCTGTCAGTGACAGCATGCTAAATACAGCTATGTCATCTGCAAATGCCTCCAGTTTGGACAAACCTCAAATTTTGCTGTCTTGTAAAGAAATAAACTATAGATCAACAGTTATTGTCAGATGATTTTTGGACCCACTTGACCAAAATAGCAAAGGTTGTCATAGATTTAATTATTTATGATACCTCCTGCTAGCTCAGTAGTAAAGTGTAGGAGACCATTGGATGGAGCCTCATTGGATGCACTGCATTTTTCATGGGAGTGTCCCCTGGCAAGGCACTTCAGATCCCTGAGCCTAGTGCTGATGTAACCCAGAAAATACATAAATATGAAAGTTGCTGCCATGATATGACTGAAATAAAGTTGAAAGTGGCGTAAAACATAAATCAACCATTATCTCCTTCAGATGACTTTTAGCTCATCTGTTTTAAAAGAAAGCAATTTGAAGTAGATCTATTGACCCTGATTCTGCTGAATTGAACTGTTGTACTATTACAAAAATAGATTTCTTCAGTGCAGTAGCATTGGATTGGGTTCACATTACTGAAAGATCAGACTGCATATATTTGCAGGCTGATCTTGCTGTACACTCTCTGCAAAATACATCTATGGTCTTGAACAGTAGGTGAAGATTGAAATTATTATTTCGATTCACTCTGTTTCTTGGTATTCCGCATAACTCTTTACCACGCAATGCCGACTTATAACTACTTGAAATAGAAGCCTTTTGAAAACATTGTGGGAAAAGGAGAAAGTGCTGGTAACCAGCATTTTCTCCTTTTACCATAATGTTTTCTACCCTATCAAAGACACCTTCCACAATTTTAGCCACATTTAATTAGGGGCCTGCATATGCTTTGGGTTTGAACAGGTCTAAAATTTTTGCGTGTGGTAAAAAGTTAACCCTTTACCAAACGACAATAATTTAGACTGGTCCAAATTGAAAGCATTTGCAGACAATAATCTAAATTCAACTGAAATGACAAAATTTGTCCTGGATAGATTGGAAAACATTGTGGGAAAAGGAAAAAATGCTGGTTACCAGATTTTCTCCTTTTCCCACAATGTTTAAAAAGGGCTTCTTTCTCAGGGTCATTAAAAGTCGGGATTGTGTGGTAAAGGGTTAATGCCTTTTTTTAGGCAGAACAATGACAGTAAGTTTTATAACTTGTATCTATTGTATTCTGCTATCATGGAAAAACAGTGAATGATGTTGAAGTCAGAGGTGACATCAACATTGTTCAGATGTCACTTATTGTCTCCTGCTTTACTTTGAATTCATTAAAGTAACTATAGCTGCCAAAATTAAACAAAGTGGGTGTTAAAATGCATCTAAATTTGAATTATACCATAAAAAAGTATGGAAGTTATTCTGAAGTTGATGATCTGTTTTTGTGTGGTCGGTCAAAGTTCTAGGCACTGGCAGAGAAATTACGGTAGTTTTAAGGTAGTTTAAAATAAAAACTCGCCAGGTCATTCTATCGGATTTGTTTACTTTTTGCCTGATTTTGAAATTAATTACCTGCTAGCGACTAACACTTGGACCAGCAGTGCAATAACAGATTGTCATCTTCACAATATTTTCCATACTATTAAGTTCTATGATTTAAATTCTATGATTTAAATTTAGATACATTTAAACACCTGCATGAAAGTTTTGCCCACCATTGGGTCTTTAACTCTTACCAACAATAATTTCAACCTTTTCCAAATTGAATGCATTTGCAGACGACAATATAAGTGTGACTCAAAAATGAAAAATTGCTTTTTAAAAGGATAGAAAACATTGTGAGAAAAGGAGAAAATGCCGATTAACAGCGATTTTGCCTTTTCACACCATGCTCTTTACCACATGACAAAATTTTAGACCTGTCCAGATTGAAAGCATGTGCAGACGACGAAATAATATGACTCAAAAACTGAAATTTCTCTATGGAGGTGTAGAAAACATTGTGGGAGAAGGAGAAAATGTTGGTTACCTGCATTTTCTCCTTTTCCTACAGTGTTTTTAAAAGACTTCTTCCTCAGGATCGTTAAAACACAAGATTGTCTGGTAAAGATTCAGGGCAATAGTGGGCGCCATAGTGTTCAAGCCATACTTATGATGGAGAAGGAAAATTGTTTAATAATACATTAAGTGTCTATAAGTATGTCACTTTCACTAATGATGTCAGGGGTACAGATAAGGGGATTTGTGGGTCTTGACATTTCTTATCTTAGGGAGGACATTTCTTATCTAGGGACGCACAAAAGGGAAAATTTGGGATCAAAGAAGGATTATCTAGTAGAGCCAGACAATGATTGATTGTATGGTGTTTAACTCTTTACCATATGAAAAAATTTTAGACTTTAAGGATGTTTTCAACATTATTTTAGTTGTATTGTGGCAGTCAGTGCACCTATCTATGCTTTCCTGGAGTTTTTTTTTTTTTTACCAGAATTAAGCACAATGGCTGCTTTCCCACATAACCATTATTGAAACAATGATCAGTGGTGAGGGAGAAATGAATCCTGTCACAATGACTACTACTAAAGTATTATTAATCCTCGAAAAGAAATTGGCAGAGCCATGGATTTGAATCTGCACCCCATGGTTTCAAGTCCTGTTCACTTACTTACAAACTGCACTACCAGGGCTGGGCCAGGTACAGAATAAGGGGATAAGGGGAGTGCTTAACTCTCTACCACAAAAGAAAATTTATACTGATCCAAACTGAAAGCATTTGCAGACAACAATTTAAATGCAACTCAGATAATGGAATTTCTCCTGGATAGGATAGAAAACATTGTGGGAAAAGGAGAAAATGCTGGTTACCAGCATTTTTCTCTTTTTCCTACAGTATTTTCAAAAGGCCTCTTCCTCAGGGTCGTTAAAAGTCAGGATTGTATTGTAAAGGGTTAGCTTTTACCACACTATCCAGAGTTACAGAGACCATTGTCTGAAAAGGAGAAAATGCTATTATCAGCATTTTCTCCTTTTCACACTATGTTGTAAAAAGTACTCCTTTTCAGGGTTGTCAAAACTTATTATATTATAAAGATAATTTGGTATCGGGTTAAATGACCCTGGTGAAAACTTGATTTTGAAAATATTGTGTGAAAAGGAGAAAATGTTGGTGGCTAATATTTTCTCAGTTTCCCAGTGTTTTCTTTCTAGTCAGAGAACTTCAGCTCATTTGCCTCATTTTCGAAATTGTTATCTGCAGACCCCTTCTAATTTCCTAGAGTCTTAAATTTCTCGTTTTGGAAAGGATTGAAATATTCTTGTAGAATATTGATAGGTTTTAGATATCAATGAGCCATGCTCTGTGAAAAGGGGGCTTAACCCTTTCCCAAACAAGCCCTGGTTTTCACGTGTCTGCAGTACAAGTCTTTTGAAAACACTTTGGGAAAAGGAGAAATTGCTCGTAACGAGCAATTTCTCCTTTTCCCACAGCGTTTTCTATCCTTTTTGAGACCTTTCTGCCATTTTCATC
This sequence comes from Tridacna gigas, assembly GCA_945859785.2. Taxonomy (NCBI): domain Eukaryota; kingdom Metazoa; phylum Mollusca; class Bivalvia; order Cardiida; family Cardiidae; genus Tridacna; species Tridacna gigas. The sequence continues at coordinate 26,792,108 of OX244036.2, read as the reverse complement.
AAATTTAAAATTGTCATCTGCAAACTCTTTCAATTTGGACCAGTCCAAAATTTGTCGTTTGGGAAAGGGTTAATGCATCTCTGTGATGCATGATACCCAGCAAGTCATCATAGTATTATACATCCGTAATATCCGTTTCATATAACAACCTGCTGAATCATGAGATACACTGGTCCTTTGACATGCAGAAAATTGACCAAAAGCAAAATGTTTCACCCCAGGTCACCCTACGCGGACTGCATTAAGCCCCCTTTTCACAGCACGGCTCAAATAAAAAACACAACTTGGACAAACTAGAAACAACACTTCGGGGGGAGGGTGGGGGGAGAGGTCCTTACAGAAACTGATAACCTAATTCCATCTGCAAAACCCACCTTTAACCCTCAGGCTGCCGAGTTTGACTCACGGACCTTTTGCAGACAGTGTAGATCAAGATTAGACTGCACAGAGTGTGCAGTGTAATCTTGGATTTACACTGTCTGATAAGGAAATAGCAACATTTGGGATTTTACTATAGGCTTAAAAGTATCATTTAACCTATTTAGCCGGTTAAGGGTTAACTCTGTACCCGAGACAAAAGTTAAGACTTGTCAAAATTCAAAGCATTTGCAAATGACAGATTGAAATGGGCTGGAAAGATGGAATTTGTCTTAGATTGGAAGAAAACATTGGAGAAAAATGCTGGTCACACCTTTTCTTACTTTGTTTCAAAAGCTCTCTTCTTTAGGGTCATTCAAACACAGGATAGTTTGGTAAAGGGTGAATCATGTCTTTTTTGTCTATGACAGGTGACTGTTCACCTGTTGACCTGCAGGCCAGATTTCCTGATATCTATGTGAATACTGATGAAAATCCAGCCATGGCATTCAATTTTAACGCAGAACAGTACTATGACCAACACTCAAATGGCAATACATATCCCGGAGTGAACTTGACTTTCACGCCCCCAGGAGATGGTATGTAGCCAATTTTATTAGCCTACCTCTTTTACAACCATTGTAGGTGCAGCAAAGAGTAACTGAGACAAGCAAAACAGTTGAGTCACGCAACCGACTTAATCATGAGGTAGACTGGTCCTTGGACATACAGAAAATTGACCAATAGCAAAAAACTTTCAGCCAAGCTGACTTGGGTCCATACCTTTCACAGATACATTAAGCCCCCATTTCACAGAGCATGGCTCAGTTTTATATATAGAGAATACATACATAGTGTTGTCATAGATCAAAAATATCTAACGAGGTTGGGAGAATTGATAATTGTCTAGCCTTGGCGAGACAATTATCAATTCTCACAACCGAGTTAGATATTTTTGGTCTACGACAACACTATGTACATAATCTATTTATCTTTTAACCTATGATTTGTACTCATTGTGAAAAGATGTGAAAAATGTTGCTGACAAATACATTTTAAAAGTTTTAAAAGTTTATTTATGTCGGAACTCCCATTTTAAAATTGCATTACCCACATACATAGTACTTTATCGTAGTAATTAAACGTCCGAAAATTGCGATTGAGATCGCTTGGGATTATTCTATTTGAGAAGACGTGGTAAACGAGCATTCAAGTGATGTCACGGGCAGGAATTACGTAGGCAGATCATCGGAAAGTAGCGCGTGTGCTATGACATTGTTCTTTTTTCGCGGGCTTTCTGTAGTATTTGTTACTATTTTTGGAATGCATTTCATTCATAAATGGTGATAGGGGGCGGAGTCAGTGGAACTTAATGTTCTATAAATATCCGTGGTATATCAAAAATCTATAAATATCCATGGTATATCAAAAAAAATATCGCATGGGTGTTATTGCATGGATATCCAGTTAGTTGAAAGATAAATAGTCAATCAACATATTTCGGATTGATACTTTTGTTTCAAACCAAAAAAGATATCTAAGTTTGTTTTTTTTTGCAGTTAATGACTTTAACTCTTTGTGTGAACTGATTATCTGAACATAGACAACAACTCACTGCTATTAATTTAAGTAAGGCGATAAAATCAAGACAGTAGGCATTTTTCGTTATGGATCGATCACACTTGATGACAAATTTCTTGTTACGTTTTTTAACCTGATACATGCCAACCTTAACCATTTTATTTCAATCCTTAAAAGTTCCCCACCTGTGACAAAGTCAGTTTTGATGCAAAAAAAATCATGTGACCATACATGAGTAATGTGACAAGATTCTGATCTATAATTAGATCAAAGAATTTCGTGACCTATGACTGAAGAACTTTTCTAGAACATGCATGCTCTATGGATAAACTATAAATGAGAGTAAAGGATTCCAATCCTTTTGTTCATATATTCAATATTTCAGCTGTTTTATAGTAAAAGGTGTTTAAATCAGTCCTAATCTGACATCATATATGCATACAAGTTAGTAAAAAGGACAAAAAATGTCTTAATTTTTGCTGTTATGAGAGTGTCAGAAGATGTCATGATACTCATCCATCCCTTTCATTTCCCTCCATATATTAAATACTGTTTACTTAGACCTGTTCATTAATATTGTTCGAGACAGTACTATCTTGTGGTAATAAGTATTTTGGTTGAGTTTTGATGTTTATGGTGTGTTTAGGTCTTCTATTTATGAGCTTTATTATAAATATTGAAGCTTCGAAAACAGTTCTTTAGCTTCACTGGCCAAAGGCCAGTGGGCTTATGTCATGGCCCTGTGTCTGTAGTGCTTCCATCCATCCATCCATCCATCCATCCATCTGTGTGTTTGTTAACTTTTATTTTAAACATCTTCTTCTCTGAAACTGCCCATTGGATTTTAATGAAACTTCACAGAAATAATCCTCCCATGGCCCTCTTCAGGAGCTCTTCAAAGAATTTGATTCCTATGGAAACTCTGCTTGCCATGGCAACAAAACTGAAAAATATTGAAAATCTTTAAAAGTCTTTTTGCCCGGAACCATAAGGCCTAGGGTTACCAAATTTGGTGTGTAGCTTCATCTAATGGACCTCTACAAAAAGTCTTCAAATTATAGCCCTGTGGTCAAAAATGGCCCTGCTTGGGGGTCACAAGTTTTACATAGATTTATATAGTGAAAACTTTTAATATCTTCTTGTACTAAACCATATGGCCTAGGGCTACCAAATTTGGCATGTAGCTTCATCTAAAAGACCTCTGCAAAAACTTACCAAATTATAGCCCTGCGGTCAAAAATGGCCCCGTCCAGGGGTCACAAGTTTCACATAGATTTATATAGTGAAAACTTTAAATATCTTCTTGTCCTAAACCATATGGGCTAGGGCTACCAAATTTGGCATGTAGCTTCATCTAATAGACCTCTACAAATACTCTTCAAATTATAGCCCTGGGGTCAAATCTGGTCCCGCCCCGAGGGTCACAAGTTTTACTTAGGTTTATATAGTGAAAACTTTAAATATCACCAGCATTGTGGCAACAAAGAGCAGAATGATGAGGTAAGCCAGACAGAGATGGCAAAGGCGCCTAGCTGGGATTGATGATTCATGTAACCCATAACCACACAATCCAAACTTTTAACCCTTTACCGCACAATGACGTCTTTTGATGCCCCTGGGAAAGAAGCCTTTTGAAAACATTGTGGGAAAAGGAGAAAATGCTGGTAACCAGCATTTTCTCCTTTTCCCACAATGTTTTCTATCCTATCAAAGAAAAATTGCATCATTTTAGCCAAATTGAAATTGTCGTCTGCAAATGCTTTCAATTTGGAGAAGGCTAAAATTTTGTCGTCTGGTAAAGGGTTGACGACCCTCAGGATGAAGGTTTTTGAAAATATTGTGGGAAAAGGAGAAAATGCTGGTAACCAGCATTGTATCCTTTTCCCACAATGTTTTCTACCTTATTTTGGAAAATTTTTGTCATTTGGGCCACCTTAAACTCTTTACCAGATGGCAAAATTTTAGACCTGACCAAATTGAAAGCATCTGCAGATGACAAATTAAATGGTGCTCTAAAGATGATTTCTGTCTTTGATAGGGTAGAAAATATTGTGTGAAATGAGGATATGCTGGTTACCAGCATTTTCTCCTTTTGCAAGCCTCTCTGCTCAGTTTGTTAAAACTTGGGATTGTGTGGTAAAGGGTTAATTTGTCATCTGCAAATGCTTTCACTTTCAATGAGTCTAAAATTTTGTTGTGTGGTAAAGGTATAAACAGACAGATGCACCAAACATTTCAATATCAAAGTACTGAAAGTACTGACAGACTAGCGAATTTGATTGATTGATTGATTGTATGGTGTTTATCCCTGTTTTCAACATTATTTCAGTTATGTAGCGGTGGCCAGTGCACATATCCATGCTTTCGTGGTGTTTATTTTACCAGTACTCCACACAATATTCTTTCCAAGCCACTGGCTACTTTCCCACGTAACCATCGACCAAATGTGAGAGAAAAAAGAATTCTGTCGCAATGACTATCATCAGTCGTCGGAAAGAAATTTTCCGAGTCGGGGATTGAACCAGCGACCTCCTGTTCTCAAGTCCTGTATGCCACCAACTGAGCTGCCGGGGCTATGCGTGCTATTGGTTAACTAAAATCCAGTTTGAGTTTAACCCTTAACCTGCTACAAAATGTTAAATGAAACTTTCAAGCCGATGGTAGGCACCTGAATATTGCTATTTCAGAGTTACATTTTGGAGAAAATACATCCTCTTATCTGACAGCGTAGATCCAAGATCAGACTGCACACTCTGTGCAGTCTGATTGTAATCCGCACTGTCCGCAAAAGGTCATTGAATTGAGATAGTGCTGGTTAAAGAAACTTCAGGAAAGCGTGGATAGGTGCTCTGGCCTCCGCAATATCACTAAAGTAATGTTGAAAACGGCGTTAAACACCATGCAATCAATTAGTCAATATCCAGTAGCACAAGATGTAGTTAACTATCCAACTCTCTTTACAGAATGAAAATTTTACACTTGTCCAAATTCAAAGCTGTTGCATACCATAGATTAAATGTGGTCGAACTGATGAAACCTGATCCCAGACGGGCAGAAAACAATGTTGGAAAAAGAGAAAATGATGGTTACCAGCAGTTTCTCCTTTTCCTGCAATGTTTTCATAGGGATTCTTCCCCAGTGTCGTTAAAACTTGTGACTGTTAAACTTTGGTAGGGGGTTAATATTTAGCATAACAGTTTAATGGTACACAATGATCATGATCTAAATAATGAATGAATGAAGGAATGACAAGGGGTCCCTGTCCAGTGAGGGTTAATATAGCTGGGATTTGCTACAAGTTACCTAGGTGTATCTATTAATAGATTCATTCATAATGTTACAGTGGTGTAGGAATAAGTGATTCTCTGCTTTGCATGGGTCATTTAATTTACATATAAGCAAAGATCTTGTACCTTATACATGATATCCTGTCCAGTTTATTACTTTGTAAGATGACATGTTCAAATTGGAGTGTTAGAGATTTGGTAGTCTTTTTCAAAATTGTCATATATAACAGAATTAAAGATTTCTAACAGAAAGAAGTATTTTCTGTGAGGCAGTATTTGGCAAATGTGGGGTTTTTTGTTTACTTTGACTCTAGGTCAGTCTTGATGCCTATAGACTAGCTTCGCTAGTCTAAAAAATGCTGCAGCATCAGATATACCGACACAAACATACAGGTATATTTTACCCAAGACCTTTTCCAAATGATCAGGCTTTTTAACCACCCTGAGGAAGAAATCTTTGAAAATATTGCTGGAAAAGGAAAAAATGCTGGTAACCAAATGCTGGTCTCCTGGTCAAATGCATTTTCTCTTTTCCCCCACAATGCTCTCAAAAGCCATTTTTCTCAAAGTCAATAAAACTGTGCTGCTAACTAGCATTTTCTCCTTTTCCCACAGAAACTAAACCCAATTTAAGCTTAACTCAGCAGATGCCTTAGGATGAGGAAAAAGAAGCAGTATGCAATCTTGTTCATGTGATGAAGATCTCCGCAAAACCATATTTAGCAAACAGTCTTAAAAAGTCTTCAAAGGTAGATTCAAGATCAGAATTCTTGTTCTGTGAAGTCTGATCTTGGATCTACACTATCAATAAAAAGAGCATAAGTTCTGCTTGATGATCAAAAGCTAACAATATCTGCCTCTTAACCTTATTTTTCAGTGAGTATCAAGTATGTGAGGGGATTTCAGATCACACAGTACAGAGCGGATAAACCAACAAGTCCAACGTGTTACATTTACAACATGTCCGCAGCAAACTGGTCAACAGCCCATGATAAAGATGTAAGATATACGTTTTGCTATTCTTTAAGAATGGTCATAGTTGTTTTGCACTTATCTCTTTACAAAACAACTAAATCAAGTGCATTTGCAAACAACAAATTAAATGTGTCTCAAATGGGGGAAATTGCTTTTAACTCTTTACCAAATGACAAAATTTTAGACTGGTCCAAATTGAAAGCATTTGCAGACGACAAAATAAATGCGAATGAAAAAGTAAAACTTGTTTTTGGAAGGGTAGAAAACATTGTGGGAAAAGGAGAAAATGCTGGTTACCAGCATTTTCTTCTTTTCCCACAATGTTTTCAAAAGGCTTCTTTCTCAGGGTCATTAAAACTTGGGATTGTGTGGTAAAGAGTTAACTCTTTACCAAGGAATGAAATTTATGACAGATTGAAAGCATTTGCAGACAACAAATGCGACTAAAAAAGTTGTGGTTTAAGGTTACCAGCATTTTCTCCTTTTCCAACAACATTTTCAAAAGGCATTTTTTTCAGGGTCGTGAAAAGTCCAGTTTGTGCTGTAAAGAGTCAGAAAGGTAGACAACAAGGTGGGAAAAGGAGAAAATTCTGGCAACCAGCATTTTCTTCTTTTCTCACATTGTTTTCAAAAGCCCCCTTCCTCAAGGTTGTTAAAACTTGGGATCGGATGGTAAAGGTTAATACTTGACCACACAATCCTCACAGTGTTTGAGGAAGAATGTTGCAGAAAAAAATTGTGATAAAAGAAGATTATGCAGGTATCCTGTCATTTGAACTACATTAGACTTGTTGTCTGCAAATGCTTTCAATATTGACAAGTCTAATATTTTATCATCTGGAATTCTAATTTGGATTTGTCAACTTTTAGAGGGGTTATGGCCCTTGGAATTTTTGTTCCTAACCCAGTGATAAGGGTGCGATAGTTCTAGAATACTCAGTAGTTAAAGAGTTAATCCTTTACCACACACTTCCGACCCTGAGACAGAAAGGCTTTTGAAAACATGGTGGGAAAAGGAGAAAATGCTGATAATCAGCATTTTCTCCCTTTCCCACCATGTTTTCTACCCTGTCAAAAGACAAATTCCATTATTTGGGAATAATTTTCTTTGTCATATGCAAATACTTTCAAAATGGACAGGTCAAAATTTTGTCATCTGGTAATATTTTAGAGATGTCCAAATTGATAGCATTTGCTGATGACAGCTTAAATATGGTAACCAGCATTTTGTCCTTTTCCCTCAATATTTTCAAAACCTTTTTTTTTCATCAGATCATTTAAATTCTGCATTATGATAAAGGGTTGATATGCACTGAATTGTTTATCAGGATGAGGGAAGCCATTGAAAGGGATGCATTGACCAGTATTAGTACTTTTTCTTATTCAGGTGGTCTTCTCATTGGAGATTTTTCCAATAAAGCCTGACACACTGTACACCTATGACCTGTATACTCTACCGAAGCCAAAGGTAGAATATGACCAGTCAAGGACCCTTACGTTGGTTGCTCAGAGTAAGTCTTCCAAATTGTTTTATCATTTTGCTCATTTGCGCTAATCTGTCTTATGGGGAGCTTTTATTTTGAGTTCTAGTCAGGCATAGTTTTTTTGCCACCCATGGGTTAAAAATTTTCAAAAGTAATTTATCAAATATGTCTGGCACTTACACATATAGCCATCCTTGTTTCCTTAAAGCCTAGCCTGGAAGTGCAGTCAGTAATACACAGGACTTGAAACCAGCTTTACATCCCCAGCTCTGCCAGTTTCTTTCCAAGGACTGATGATGGTCATTGCAACAATATTCATTCCACTATCACTGAAACAATGTTGAAAATAGTGTTAAACACTATACAAATAAACAGAGGTTCTGGCAGACATACTGGATTCTTGTTTATAACTTACCTTTGTTAAACTTATTTTAGCTCTGGTTTTAATTATTCCAGTTTCAAGTGAATTTGATCAAGGACTTTTTCTCCTACTTCCGTCTCATTTGCACTTATTTCTGCAGCAGTTCTTCACTTAATTCTTTCCTAGTTCTTGACTTGTTTCTATCCTAGGTTTTCACTTATTTTTGCTTTTTTTCTGCATTTATTCCTTTCCTTGATCAGTACTTAATTCTGTTGCATTTCTGTACTTATTTCAGTCTTGATTCTTCTCTTAGATCTGTGACAGTTCTTCACTTAATTGTATTTCTTCTCTTATTTTGTTTTAGCTTTTCACTTGTTTCTGTCCTAGATTTTAAAGTTCTTCACTTCTTTTTGTTGCATTTCCTCACTTATTTCTGTCCAACATCCTAACTTAATTCTTTCCTAGATCTCCACATATTTTTGTTGTTGTTTCTCATATATACATTTTTTCGCAGTTCTAAAGTTAGCTCTGTACTGGCTGTTCCCTTATTTCTGTTTTAGTTCTTCACTTATTTCTTTTTCTTCTCATATTCTTTTCCTAGCTCTATATATATTTCTGTTGTAGTTACTCTGTTATTTTTGTCCTAGCTTTTCACTTACTTTTGTTGCAGTTCTTCACTTATTCCTGTCCTGGATCTTCTTTTAATTCTGCCCTAGTTTTCTTTTCTTTCTGTCCAAATTCTTCTCATATTTCTGTCTCAGTTCTTCACTTTTGTGATTGTGCTGTGTCTGTCGTGCGTCATGTGTCGTGCTTCGTCCATCGTGGGTCCTGTGGTCGTCAACATTTATCTTGTGTGCACTCTAGAGGCCACATTTTTAGCCAGATCCTCATGAAACTTGGTCAGAATGTTTGTCATGAAAAAATCTTGGACTAGCTCGAAATCGGGTCACATGGGTTCAAAAGTAGGTCACAGGACCAGATTTTAGAAAAACTTTGTGAGCACTCTAGAGGCTACATTTTCAGCCTGATACTCATGAAAGTTGGTCAGACTGGATAAAATCTCTGATAAGTTTGAAATTGGGTCACATGGGGTCAAAAAGTAGGTCACAGGACCATATCTTAGAAAAACGTTGTGTGCACTCTAGAAGCCTATTTTCAGCCTGATATGCATGAAACGTTGTCAGAATGTTTGTCTGGATAAAATCTCAGACAAGTTTGAAATTGGGTCATGTTGGGTCAAAAAGTAGGTCATGGGGCCAAATCTTAGAAAATTTCTGTATGCACTCTAGAGGCCACATTTTCAGCCTGATACTCATGAAATATGGTCATAATGTTTGTGTGTGTCTGGATGAAATCTTAGACAAGCTCTAACTTTAGTCACATGGGGTCAAAAAGTAGGTCACAGGGCCAAACCTTAGAAAAAACTTTCTTCATGCATATCAGGCTGAAAATATCGGCCACATTTTCAGCCTGATACTCATGAAACTTGTCAGAATATTTGTCTGGATGAAATCTTGGACTTGGTTGAAATTTTGTCATGTTGGGTAAACAAGTAGGTTACTGGGCCAAATCCTAAAAAAACCTTGTGTGCACTCTAAAGGTCTCATTTTTAGCCTGATACTCATGAAACTTGGTCAAAATGATTGTCTGGATGAAAGTTTGGACGAATTTAAAATAGGGTGATGTCGGGTCAAAAAGTAGGTCACTGGGCCAAATCTTAGAAAAACCTTGTTTACAGTGTAGAGGCCACATTTCGAGCTTGATACCCATGTAACTTGGTCAGAATGTTTGTCTGGATAAAATCTGGAACAAGTTCGAAATTTGGTCATGTCGGATCAAAAGATAGGTCACAGGGCCAAATCTTAGAAAAACCTTGTGTGCACTCTAGAGGCTACATTTTCAGCCTCATACTCATGAAACTTGGTCAGAATGTCTGTCTTGATTAAGTCTCAGACAACTTTTAAATTAGGTCATGTGGGGTCAAAAAGTAGGCCACAGGGCCAAATTGTAGAAAACCTTGTGTGCGCTCTAATGACCACATTTTCAGCCTTATACTCATGAACTTGGTCAGAATGTTTGGCAGTATGAAATCTCGGAAAAGAATGATATCGAGTCAAGTCAGGTGAAAAAGTAGGTCACAGGGCCAAATCTTAGAGAAACCGTGTGTGACTCTAGAGGCCACATTTTGAGCCAGATTAGAAATTCAAAAAATAGGCTAAACCATTAAAAAAGTAGATCACTTACACTTGTGTGTTTTACATCATCACAACCAGGATCTTTTCAGCCTTATTTGTCCCAGATGACCTTACTCAGACGATTAGGGCCAATGGCCCTCATGTTTCTGATCTAGTTGTTCTCTTATTTTTTATCATTTATGTACCTTTTTACACAGTACTTTAAATTCTGTTATCCAGCATTGTATCAGAATTTCAGTTATTCAAAGAAAACATACTGCATTCTTATACATATTTTATATGGGGTTTTCTTTCTTAAATTCAACGTACACTATACCAAAAGTTAAAACAAATCAAGGGTATATAGATACTTCCGGTCTATTACTGTATTCATGTTTATATAATAATATATTGTAACTATACTATATTGTGAAAGAAAACTGTACTATAGGCCAGAGGCCTGAAAAGTAATTATTAACTCTTTACTACACAATCCCGAGTTTTAACAACCCTGTTAGAGAAGGCTTTTGAAAACATTGTCGGAAAAGGAGATTATGCTGGTAACCAGCATTTTCTCCTTTTCCCACAATGTTTTCTACCTGATCAAAGACAGAAATCATTATTTAAACTACACTGAATTTGTTGTCTGCAAATGCTTTCAATTTGATCTAGTCCAAATTTTTGTTGTTTGTAAAGAGTTAATAAACATTGTATTGTGTTGCATTGCATTGTATTGTCTTGTGAAATTTTAGACCTAGCAAATAATGATGATCCTGCTCAGTGGGTAGCCAGCATAGGGCTCATAGTGTACCCAGAATATAGACAGATTTTTATGGAATTCGAGAAACCTCCAGACAGTTATGATTTTGCACGTTTTTATGTGTCTTTGTGGGATGCTGAGAATACTGTAGACTTTGAAAGTAATACTGAAATTGATTCAGTAAGTATTTTCTTGTTTCCTTCTCATTTTCAGCTGGGATACATTTCCTTAACAATTAAATTTTGCCATTTGACAAAATTTTAGACCCATGGATAGGTGCACTGGCTGTCGTGATAATACTGAAATAATGTTCAAAACAGCATATAGCATCATACAAACAAACAGACCGCTCAAAATTGAAAGCATTCGCAGACTGCAATAAGATATCGCTTGAATGATAGGATTTTTCTTTTTCTATGATAGGGTAGAAAACTTTGAGGGATAAAGAGAAAATGCTGGTAGCCAGCATTTCCTCTCTTTCCCACAATGTTTTCAAAAGCCTTTTCAGCCAGACTAGTTGAAACTTGGGATTGTGTGGTTAAGGATTAAAGCCAAGCATGGTAGCTCAGTGAATAACATACAAGGCTTGAAACTCAGGGGGTTGCTGGTTTCATTCCAGCCAGTGTTGTAGAGAGAATATTGTTTGAAATACTCAGAAATTTCAGAAAAGTATGGATAAGAGCACTGGTTGCCCCCATATAAGATGAAATAATGTTGAAAATGATGTTTAACATCATACATATTAATAAACAAGATTTCCCAAAAAACATTTCAGATTTATTTTAACCATAGATTTGAGTTCATTTGGTCTTTCTCCAAAATACTTTTGTCACTTTGATTCAAATCAAGGACAAAATCTAAGTTTTAACTCTCTACTGAATGACAGAATTTTAGAATTGTCTGAATTGAAAGAATTTTTAGACAACAAATCAAAGATGATTGAGATGATGGAATTGTTTTTGAAAGAGTAGAAAACTTTATCCCACATTTGGGTTCATTGGATCTTCCTCAGGGTTGTCAGGAAATGGATTTTTTTGTGTTCATTTGTTCTTTCTTAACTCTTTAGCAAACAATAAGAGTTTAGACTTGTCCAAATTGAAAGCATTTGCATATGACAAATTAAATGTAGCTCAAATGATGATTTCTGTCTTTGATCAGGTAGAAAACATTGTGGGAAAGCATTTTCTCCTTTTCCCACAATGTTTTCAAAAGTCTAATTTCCCAGGGTCGTTAAAACTCAGCATTGTGTGGTGGAGGGTTAAGCACGGGCACTGATTCCTCGTTTGATTTTTTTTTTTTTTTCAGACATATTACGTGTTTACCAATGTGACCCCAGGTGTTTACCAAATTCGGGTATGTAACTTAAAATGTCTTTCACACTGTAATTAGTTGCCTTTCCAGCCATTGTAGATCAAGATCAGAAAGCCCAAAATGTGCAGTCTGATATATGAACCATACCGTCTGCTTTGCTGAGATGGACATATTTTAACCCTTAACTCTTTACCAAGCAACGAAATTTTAGACTCGTCTAAATTGAAAGCATTTGCAGATGACAAAATAAATGTGTCTCAGTAGTTGAAATTTGTTTTGGGGTGGGTGGAAAACATCGTGGGAAAAGGAGAAAATGCTGGTTACCAGCATTTTCTCCTTTTCCCACAATGCTTTCAAAAGGCTTCCTCTCCAGGGTCGTTGAAACTCGGCATTGTGTGGTAAAGCGTTAAAGTGCTGAATTAATGATGTGGCCCTTTTTAATAGGAAAAATAGCAGGATGTATTGCTGTTAGAATATGTAACAGTAGCAGACAGGGTAGATCTAGGATCAGGGTGCACAAAATGTGCAGTCTTTGAGCCATACTGTCTGCTTTGCTGAGATGGACAAATTTCAATCCTTAAAGCGCTGAATGAATGATGTGGCCCTTTTTAATAGGAAAAATAGCCAGATATGTTGCTGTTAGAATATGTATTATGGTAGCAGACATTGTAGATCTAATATTATTCTGTGTATTCCGATCTTCGTCTACACTGTCTTTAAAAACAACTTAAGTTTGTTCCAGTGCTGTACGGGATAAAGAAACCTTGAAATTGTGTCTGTTACATGTAGGTTCATGTGGTGCTCAAAGGGTGAATAACTTTTTCTCCATAATCAGAACAAACATTAGACTACTAGGCATTTCCATCATAGTTGAACTCTTTACCAAACGACAAAATTTAAGACCAGTCCAAATCGAAAGCATTTGTAGACAACAAATTAAATGCGACTGAAAAATATCAACTTGTTTTGGAAAGAGTAGAAAACATTGTGGGAAAAGGAGAAAATGCTGGTTACCAGCATTTTCTCCTTTTCCCACGATTTTTTCAGAAGGCTTCTTTCTCAGGGTCGTTAAATGTAGGGATTGTGTAGTAAAGGGTTAAACATACATCTATAGTCTTTTTCAGCCAGTTTTTAATCTTTTTTTTACGAAGCTGTAATTATTCTTGTATTGTCATGCAAAATGTTGCCCCTGGTGAGTGCAAGTTTGCACAGATTACGATCATATAGAAAATGTGTTTCATTTTCTGGAGTCCTGCATAGAAATCATTGTTGTCGTTTCCTGTTTTAAATCGAAGGCAAATCCCTTGAGTTTCTTTATCCTTACACCATACATGTTTGTAATTTATCTATGTTTACAAAGCTGACAGAATTCTGAGTCATTCTACACTCTGTCAAGTTTTAACAGCATTCTTTTTTTCTCTTATCAGACTCAAATTATTCAACATCATTTGCAGACAATAAATTAAGTTTGGTTCTAATGATGGAATCCGTCTGTGAAAGTGTAGAAGACATTGTTGGAAAAGGAGAAAATGCTGGTCACCAGGGTCCGTATTCACCAACCATTCTTAAGAACGTTCTTAGACTTATTCTTCAAAATTTTCCAATTTTGAAAGTAACACACCTTCTGATTGGCTAAACCGTACGGTTTAGCCAATCAGAAGGTGTGTTACTTTCAAATTTGGAAAATTTTGAAGAACAAGACCAAGAATGTTCTTAAGAATGGTTGGTGAATACGGACCCAGGATTTTCTCCCTTTCCCACAGTTTTCAAAAGCCTTCTTTGCAGGGTTGTTAAACTTGTGATTGTGTGGTAAAGGGTTAACCCGTAAAGTACCAGATAAAGCCAATGGACACTTACAGACCAGAAATAAGACCCAAGTACTGATGATTGTAAGGTTCTCCTGTCCATAATGTCTCAGCAAAGCTGACAGTGTACGTCAAAGAGCAGACTGCATGTTTTGTGTAGTCTGATCTTGATCTATACTGGCCATATTGGCAACTATACTTGTGAAAGGCAATGTAAGAGTTAAACTGTGGAATAAACTTACAGTTTATATTAATCACTCTCACTGATTGCTTTCTGAAAACTATAACGATTACTTGTCCTGCGATGTGGATGTTCAAAAAAATTGACCCCATCCATCACAGGATATAAAATCTGAACCTTTGACACCGTGAGGCCAACTCCTGTGCCCCTTTACAACTATCTTCAATTTTATCAGTATTGGAATATGAATTTGACCTTCACATTGTGATACCAAATATCAAATTGAGGCTCAAATAAAACATTAGTGAAAAAATGACATTGGCCTTTGAAGCAGAAGAAAACAGTATGAGAAAAGGAGAAAATGCTGTTGACCTGTATTTTCGTCTTTTTCCATAATGTTTTTAGCTCATCTGAGCACAAAATGCTCAAGGTGAGCTTTTGTGATTGTGCCGTGTCCGTCATCCTTTGTGCAGTCGTCAACATTTACCTTGTGTGCACTCTAGAGGCCACATTTTCAGCCAGATTCTCATGAAACTTGGTCGGAATGTTTGTCTTGATAAAATTTTGGACAAGTTCAAAATTGGGTCATGTGGGGTCAAAAAGTAGGTCACTGGGCCATATCTTAGAAACACCTTGTGTGCACTCTAGAGGCTACATTTTCAGCCTGATACTGATAAAACTTGGTAAGAAAGTATGTCTGGATTTATTCTCGGACATGTTTAAAATTGGGTCATGTCAAGTCAAAAAGTAGGTCACAGGGTCAAATCTTAGAAAAAGCTTTTGTGCACTCTAGAGACCACATTTTCAGCCTGAGACTCATGAAACCTGGTCAGAATGATTGTCTGGATAAAATCTTGGACAAGTTCAAAATTGGGTCATGTCCGGTCAAAAAGTAGGTCACAGTGCCAAATCTTAGAAAAAACATTGTGTGCACTCTAGAAACTACATTTTCAGCCCAATACTCATGAAACTTGGCCAGAATGTTTGTCTTGAAAAATTCTTGGGCACATTTTGAATTGGGTCACATCAGACCAAAAAGTAGGTCAGCAGGCCAAATCTTAGAAAAAGCTTGTGTGCACTCTAGAGGCCACATTTTCAGCCTGATACTCAAGAAACTTGGTCAGAATGTTTGTCTGGATAAAATCTCTGACAAGTTTGAAATTGGGTCATGATGGGTCAAAAAGAAGGTCAGCTGGCCAAATCTTAGAAAAACCTTGTGTGCACTCTAGAGGCTACATTTTCAGCCTGATACTCCTGAAACTTGGTCAGAATATAAAATTTTGTCGTGATAAAATCTTGGACACATAGAAAATTGGGTCGTGTTGAGTCAAAAAGTAGGCCACAGGACAAATCTTAGAATAATCTTGTGTGCACTCTAGAGACTACATTTTTGGCTTGATACTCATGAAACTTGGTCAGAATGTTTGGATAAAATCTCAGACAGGTTTGAAATTGGGTCATGTTGGGTCAAAAAGTAGGTCACGGCACCAAATCTTAGAAAAACCTTGTGTGCATTCTAGAGGCTACATTTTCAGCCTGATACGCATGAGACTTGGTCAGAATGTTTGTCTTGATAAAGTTTTGGAGAAGTTATGAAAAGGGGGTCAAGTTTGGTCAAAGAGGAGGTCACTGGGCCAAATTTTAGAAAAACCTTGTGTGCACTCTAGAGGCTACATTTTCAGCCCCACACTCATGAAACTTGGTTAGAATGGTTGTCTGGATGAAATCTTGGAGAAGAATATTATCTAGTCATGTCAGGTCAAAAAGTACCGTAGGTCATGGGGCCAAATTTTAGAAAACCTTGTGTTACTCTAGAGGCCAAATTTTGAACCAGATTCAAATTAAAAAAAAAGGCTAAATCGGTTGAAAAAGTAGGTCACTTACACTCATGGGTTTACATCATCATGACCAGGATCTTTTCAGCCTTATCAATCCTAGATGACCTTATTCAGGTGAGTGCTTTAGGGCCAATGGCCTTCTTGTCAAATTTCTACCCCCAGGTTCAAAAACGATGGTTTAGTAAAGACTTAAACCGTTTTCCACACAAGCCTGTGACCCTGAAGTAGAAGGTATTTAAAATTTGTGGAAAAGGTTAGCTGGTTACAATGATTTTCTCCTTTTCCTGCATTGTTTTCTACCTTTTCAAACCCAACTCCCACAATTTTATCCAAATTTGATGTGTTACCTGCAGTTGCTTTAAGTTTAAAGCCTTTAATCCTTTACCAGACAACCAGAAATTAGACTTGTCCAAATTGAAAGTTTTGCAGATATCATATTAACATGGCTCAAATGATGGGTTTGCCTTTGAAAGAGTAGAAAGCA
Source organism: Tridacna gigas (assembly GCA_945859785.2). Classification (NCBI taxonomy): domain Eukaryota; kingdom Metazoa; phylum Mollusca; class Bivalvia; order Cardiida; family Cardiidae; genus Tridacna; species Tridacna gigas. The sequence continues at coordinate 26,775,510 of OX244036.2, read as the reverse complement.
TTCTCGGAAAAGGAGAAAATGGTTGTTGCCAATGGTAGATTGTTTGCTAAAGGGTTTAAAATGGATAAATTTAGAATTTTAGCACATGGTTAAGAGTTTAACCCTTTCCCAAATGACAAATTTTGGACTGGTCCAAATTGAAAGAGTTTGCAGACAACAATTTTAAATTTGATGAAAATGGCAGGAAGGTCTCAAAAAGGGTAGAGAACACTGTGGGAAAAGGAGAAATTGCTCGTTACGAGCAATTTCTCCTTTTCCCACATTGTTTTCAAAAGACTTCTACTGCAGACACGTGAAAATCAGGGCTTGTTTGGGAAAGGGTTAAATGGATCCAATTGAGTTGATAAGGTAAATTAGATAATAAATCAATGCATAACCGGATACTCTTTGTTTGTCTGTGTGTAATCCTTTACCAAACAAATCTATATTTTTACGGCTCTGAAGAAGAAGAGTTTTGAATACATAGTTGAAAAAAAAGGGCAAAGAGATGGTGGTTGCCAGCATTGTCTTCCTTTCCTAAACAGTTTTTGATTCTTTTTAGGAAATTTACAGTTAACTTAGTCATATTTAATTTGAAGTCAGCAAATGCTGTCAGTTTAGACAAGTCAAGTATAATGTTGTCTGGTCCAGATTTAGATGACTCTTTCAGTTCTTAGAATACCAAGCACAACTTCCGTGGCTTTAGCAGACAGTGCTGATTAACCCTTTACCAGACGACAAAATTTTAGCCTTGTCTAAATTGAAAGCATTTGCAGACGACAATTTCAATGTGGCTCAAATGGTGAAATTTTTCAGGGTAAAAAAAACATTGTGGGAAAAGGAGAAAATGCTGGTTACCAGCATTTTCTCCTTTTCCCACAATGTTTTCCAAAAGCCTCTTTCCCAGGGTGGTTAAAAGGCGGCATAGTGTGGCAAAGGGTTAAGATAGGATTGCACAAAACGTGCACAATAAAGAAATAGCTAAAATTGTAATGACTTTGGTGTGTTTCTCGTGATTTTCACCACTTTTTTTTTCAAATTTTATTACTCTGAGGCCCATAATTTATTACTCTTTGCCAGAGAAGAACGATTTTAGACTTGTCCAAATTGAAAGCTTGCAGACAACAAATTCAGTAAAACTCAAAACATAATTTCTGTCCTTACAATGGTAGGAAACTGTATGGGCAAAGAAGAAAAAGTGCTGGTTAAGAGTATTCTCTGCATTTCCTACAATGTTTTCAAGACTTTTTTCTCAGTAATTTTTAGACAAGAGATTGTCAACTAAAGAGTTAGCTCTTCACCAAACAACAAAATTTTAGACCGGTCAAAATTGAAGGCATTTGCAGACAACAGATCAAATTTGGCTCAAACATTGAAATTTGATTTGGGAGTGGTAGAAAACTTTGTGGGAAAAGGAGAAAATGTAGGTTTCCAGCATTTTGTCCTTTTCCCACGATGTTTTCAAAAGGCTTTTTCTTCAGGGTCATTAAAAGTAGGGATTATGTGGTAAAGGGTTAACAGATATTTTGCCATGTGAAGGGTTTTCAGCTTTTTGTATCAGGTACCCTGATGCTTTGAAAATCAGTGGCTTATCCTTGGTCCACCTGGACTATTATTTGTTCTGATAAGACACAACTTGACAAAATTTTACCCTTTTAGTCCTTTACTTTGGGGCCCTGGGTTATTAGCTTTTGCAGACAGTGTAGATCAAAATCAAACTGCACAAACCATGTAGTCTGATCTTGGATCTACACTGTCTATTTCCTTGCCAGATATCTAACAAAAGTAGCTTTGAAATTGCAGTATAAGCACCTGTACTAGTGACTAAGAATGTCCACGTTATTTATTTAGCTCTGAAAGGGTTGAATTTGTCTAAAATGAAAAGAGTTGCAAAGGACAAAGTAAATGTGGCTTATACATTATGATGTGATATAGCCTGCAATATCTCAGTTCGCACATGTCTGAAATAATATCAAATCACTCCACCCACCTCATATCAAATTACTCCACCCACCTTTCTCATGCATATAGCACAGAGAATATCAACAATGCAGCTAATATTTCACTAAACAATAGCCAGTGTTTTGTAGTAATCATTAGAAAATTCCGGTAAAAAGTGTATGCTTGTCTATGGTAGGAATTTATGTTACCTACCCCATGGTATTTATTTACTCAGGTGAGCGATGTAGGGCAATAATGACCCTCTTGCCTGTATCTCTTGCTATGAGATAGTGAGTCAAAGGTCAAATAGCTATGAAACAAGGATAAAAGTTGGCCTTTCTAAACCAGGATAAAAGAAAGGCAGATGAGAGTCCTGTAGAAAATCATCTAAATTTAACCCTTTACCACACAATCCAAAGTTTTAAAGACCTGATAGAGAAAGCGTTTTAACCCTTTACCAAACAGTTTTGAGTTTTAAGGACCCTGAAAGAAGAAGGCTTTTGAAAACATTGTGGGAAATGGAGAAAATGCTGGTGTCCAGCACTTTCTCCTTTTCCCACAATGTTTTCTATCTTATCAAAGACAGAAGTCATCTTTTGAGCTACATTAAATTTGTCTTTACAAATGCTTTCAATATGGTTGAGTCCAAAATTTTGTTGTTTGATAAAGAGTCAAAACATTGCGGGGAAACAGGAGGAAACGCTGGTAATCAGCATTTCCTCCCTTTTCCACAATGTTTTCTACCCTGTTCCAGACAAATCCCATAGCTTGAGCCATATTTCATTTGTTGTCAGTGAATACTTTCGCAAGAGACAAGTCTAAAATTATGTCATCAAGCAGATGGTCAACGACCGAAAGGAAATATTCCAAAAGTTTTGGCTCGATTTTGGCAAGATCGGACTGTGCAAACTGATGTGGTTGATACTTTTTTTTTTGTCACCAGATGCATTAAGCCTCCTATTTATAGAGCATGGCTCATTTAGTTTTCTTTTGACAGTTGCAGCCAATTGATCCTCATCTCTTTCAATATCCTGATTGTAAGTGCAAAGAAAAGGGCGGTAGTGGCGGATGTTCAACCTGCACAGTCACTACAACTCAAAATTTTACCATGCGCAATGGTGAGTGAGAATGGACTTCTACCCGAATAGTTTAAGCCCTTTACCGTACTACAGAATTTTAGACTTGTCGAAAATGAAAACATTTGGAGACGAAAATTAGATATGGTTCACTTGATGAAATATGTGTATGAAAAAATAGAAAACATTGAGTATTTTTTCCTTTTCCTAATTTGTTTTCAACAGCCTTTCGCTTCAGGGTGATTGGTTGCTTAACCCTTTACCACACAATCCGGACTTTTAACGACCCTGTAAAAGAAGCCTTCTGAAAAAATCGTGGGAAAAGGAGAAAATGCTGGTAACCAGCTTTTCTCCTTTTCCCACAATGTTTTCTACCATTACAATGATAAATTTCATTTTTTTATTCCCATTTATTTTGTTGTCTGCAAATGCTTTCAATTTGGACCAGTCTAAAATTTTGTCGTTTGGTAAAGAGGTAAGGGTTAAACTTATACCGTACAATCCAGAGTTTTAAAGACCCTGAAGTCAAGGGCTTTTGAAAACAGGAAAAAGAGAAAATGCTGGTAACCAGCATTTTCTTCATTTCAAAATGTTTTCTATACTTTCCAAACCAAACCCAGTCACTTAACCCCTTGCCAAACAATCCTGGGTTTTAACATTCCTGGTTTTAACATTCCTAAAGAAGATTTTTGAAAACTTTTTGGAAAAAGAAGAAAGTGTTGGTAACCAGCATTTTTTCCTTTTCCCACAATGTTTTCTACCTTTTCCAAAACAAATTGGAATTACAGTTATTTTGTTGTCTACAAATGCTTTCAGTGTGGACAAGTCTTTAAGATTTTTTTGTTTTGGAAAGAGTTAACCCTTTACCAGATGACAAAATTTTAGCCTTGTCCAAATTGAAAGCATTTGCAGACGACAATTTCAGTGTAGTTCAAATGGTGCAAATTTTCTTTGATAAGGTAGAAAACATTGTGGGAAAAGGAGAAAATGCTGGTTACCAGCATTTTCTCCTTTTCCCACAATGTTTTCAAAAGGCTTCTTTCCCAGGGGCGTCAAAAGGCGGCATTGTGCGGTAAAGGGTTAACACATATATAATTGTTCCTGTGCAAATGTTTTCAGTTGGGACAAGTCCAAAATTACGTTATCTGGTAAAGAGCTAAATGTCAAGTAAACAAATTCTAAATTTTTAGTCAGTAAAAAACACCCGAATGATAGCCAGCTTGAAGACTGCTGTTTGCAAGGATATTTCCTCATGGCAGACAATGTAGATCCAATGTCGGACTGCATATTTTGTGCCATCTGATCTTGATCTATGCTGTAAGGCACAGTGTATAAAGTTGTGAAAGGTGCTTTACCCTGTTATCAAACAATCCTGAATCTTAACCTTAAGGCTACTAGGCGTGACTCAAGAACCTTTTGCGGACAAAGTAGGTCAAGATCAGACTGCAGAGAATTTGCAGTCTGATCGTGGATCTACACTCTTTGATACGAAGATATTTTCCCTCCAAAAATAACTTTGAAATAGCAGCATTTGGGTTTTTGAAAGTTTCTTTTAACTTATCTAGCAGGTTAAGGGTCATGGATCTTAAATATTTTGTGCTGTCTGATCTTGATCAAAAGCAAGAAAGTTTTGAAGGGTGCTTTAACCCTTTACCACACAATCCCGACTTTTAACGACCCTGAGGAAGAAGCCTTTTGAAAACATTGTGGGAAAAGGAGAAAATGCTGGTAACCAGCATTTTCTCCTTTTCCCACAATGTTTTCTACTCTTCCCAAAACAAATTTCATTTTTTGAGTCATATTTATTTCGTCATCTGCAAAAGCTTTCAATTAGGACTAGTCTAAAATTTTTTTGTTGGGTAAAGAGTTAACCTTTACCAGTCAATCCCAAGTTTTAACAAACTTTAGACAGAAAGCTCCTGAAAACACTCTTAAGAAAAGGAGAAAATTTTGCTTACCAGTAGTTTCTCTTTTTCACACAATGTTTTCTACCATTTAAAAGACAGAATTCAGGTTCCTATTAACATTAAATTTGTTCTCTACAAAATATTTTAAATTCAAGTTGAAAATTTTGTGGTCAGTTAACCCTTTACCATGTGTTAAAGTTTTAGACTTGCCCAATTTGAAAGCAACTGCAGAAAACAAATGTGACTCGAGAACTGACATTTGCTTTTTGAAGGGTAGAAAAATATTGTGGGAAAAGGAGAAAATGCTGGTTACCAGCAAATTCTCCTTTTCCCACAGTCTTTTCAAAAGAAGACTTTTGAGAGTCTTTAAAAGTCTGGATTGTTTGGTAAAGGGATAAAAAAAGTAAAGGGTTTCTAGCAAGGGAGAAATTTCTAGAGGCAGGACTAGAAAACTATATTATTGCTTATATTCAACCCTTTACCAAACAATCCCATGTTTTCACAACCTTGAGCAAAATGACTTTTTAAAACATGGCTTTTGAAAACAATGTTGGAAAAGAAGAAAATGCTGGTTACCAGCATTTTCTCCTTTTCCCACTATGGTTTCTACCCTATCAATCAAAAATCCCATCATTTGAACCACATTTGCTGAGCCCCGGTAGTGCAGTTGTTAGCGTGAAGGACTTGAGTATCGTGGGTTGCTGGTTTGATCCCTGGCTTGGCTAATTTTTTTCCAAGGATTGATGATAGTCATTGCAACAGGATTCATTCCTCTCTCAATGCTGATCATTGTTTAGATGATGGTTACGATATGTGGATAGCAGTCAGTGGCTTTGAAAGTATTGTGTGGAGTACAGGTAAAAGAAACTCCAGGGAAGCATGTATAGCTGCACTGGCCGCAGCTGTATAACTGAAATAGTGTTGGAAACAGCATTAAGCATCAATCCAAACAATCAATCAATCAATTAATTGAGCCACATTTGTCATTGGCATGTGCTTTCAATACAGGCAAGTCTAAAATACTGTCGTATGGTACAGAGTTAAGAATAAATATGTATTTTACCTCCTTCTTAACCAGTTACCATAACAACAAAGGCAACAGCAGAATCAACTTCTACTGCTTCCACTGTCGATCTTCCTAGCCAGTTGCCACATGAATCCCCTGAAGATGACTCGAGTGTTTCAACAGTTCAGGTCTTTTCTGCGGTGTTTGGAACTATTATAGGACTAGTTCTTGTCGGGCTGGTTCTTGTTGTAGTTTATCGCTACCGCTGTAGACCAGGTAAGATAAGTTTTTCTTTACTCTCATGTGAGTCGTTGACACATAGAAATGAACCCAATGGGCATTTTCATTTAGAAATATGACCATAATAAGAACAAAATAAAGGTTGTCCTTGTTGAAGATATCTCCGCAAAGTGGATAGTGTAGATCAAAGATCAGGCAGCACTAAAAGAGAAGTCTGATCTTGATCTACACTAACTGTAAAGGCAACAAAAGTAGTGAAAGGCACTTAAAGTGTTTAACCCTTTACCACACAATCCCAAGTTTTAATGACCCTGGGAAAGAGGCCTTTTGAAAACATTGTTGGAAATGGAGAAAATGCTGGTAACCAGCATTTTGTCCTTTTCCCACAATATTTTCTGGCCTTTTACAAAGAAATTACACCGCATGAGCCATATCTGATTTTTTTAGCTCACCTGAGCACGAAGTGCTCATGTTGAGCTATTGTGATCCGTGCTGTGTCCGTTGTCCGTCGTCCGTCGTCAACTTTTTACCTTGTGTACGCTCTAGAGGCCACATTTTCAGTCCGATCCTCATGAGACTTAGTCAGAATGTTTGTCTTGATAATATCTCGGACGAGTTCGAAATTGGGTCATGTGGGGTCAAAAACTAGGTCACTAGGTCAAATCTTAGAAAAACCTTGTGTACACTCTAAAGGCCACATTTTCAGTCCGATCTTCATGAAACTTGGTCAGAATGTTTGTCTTGACCAAATCTCAGACGAGTTCGAAATTGGGTCATGTGGGGTCAAAAACTAGGTCACTAGGTCAAATCTTAGAAAAACCTTGTGTACGCTCTAGAGGCCACATTTTCAGTCCGATCTTCATAAAAACTTGGTCAGAATGTTTGTCTTGATAAGATCTCATACGAGTTCGAAATCGGGTCACGTGGGGTCAAAAACTAGGTCACTAGGTCAAATCTTAGAAAAACCTTGTGTACGCTCTAGAGGCCACATTTTCAGCCAGATGCTTGTGAAACTTGGTCAGAATTTTTGTCTTGATAAAATCTCGGACGAGTTCGAAATTGGGTCATGTGGGGTCAAAAACTAGGTCACTAGGTGAAATTGTAGAAAAACCTTGTGTACACTCTAGAGGCCACATTTTCAGTCTGATCCTCATGACACTTGGTCAGAATGTTTGTCTTGACAAAATCTCAGATGAGTTCGGAATTGGGTCATGTGGGGTCTAAAACTAGGTCACTAGGTCAAATCTTAGAAAAACCTTGTGTACGCTCTAGAGGCCACATTTTCAGTCCGATCTTCATAAAAACTTGGTCAGAATGTTTGTCTTGATAATATCTCGGACGAGTTCGAAATTGGGTCATGTGGGGTCAAAAACTAGGTCACTAGGTCAAATCTTAGAAAAACCTTGTGTATGCTCTAGAGGCCACATTTTCAGTTCGATCTTCATGAATCTTTATTCAGAATGTTTGTCTTGATAAAATCTCAGACGAGTTCGAAATTGGGTCATGTGGGGTCAAAAACTAGGTCATTAGGTCAAATCTTAGAAAAACCTTGTGTACACTCTAGAGGCCACATTTTCAGTCCAATCGTCATGAAACTTGGTGAGAATGTTTGTCTTGATAAAATCTCGGACGAGTTTGAAATTGGGTCATGTGGGGTCAAAAACTAGGTCACTAGATCAAATCTTAGAAAAACCTTGTGTATGCTCTAGAGGCCACATTTTCAGCCAGATACTTGTGAAATTTGGTCAAAATGTTTGTCTTGATAAAATCTCAGACGAGTTTGAAATTGGGTCATGTGGGGGTCAAAAACTAGGCCACTAGGTCAAACCTGAGAAAAACCTTGTGTACACTCTAGAGGCCACATTTTCAGTCCGATCCTCATGAAACTTGGTCAGAATGTTTGTCTTGATAAAATCTCGGACAAGCACAAAATTGGGTCATGTGGGGTCAAAAGCTAGGTCACTAGGTCAAATCTTAGAAAAACCTTTAGTACGCTGTAGAGGCCACATTTTCAGTCCGATCTTCATGAATCTTTATTCAGAATGTTTGTCTTGATAAAATCTCAGACGAGTTCGAAATTGGGTCATGTGGGGTCAAAAACTAGGTCACTAGGTCAAATCTTAGAAAAACCTTGTGTACGCTCTAGAGGCCACATTTTCAGTCCAATCGTCATGAAATTTGGTGAGAATGTTTGTCTTGATAAAATCTCGGACGAGTTTGAAATTGGGTCATGTGGGGTCAAAAACTAGGTCACTAGATCAAATCTTAGAAAAACCTTGTGTATGCTCTAGAGGCCACATTTTCAGCCAGATACTTGTGAAATTTGGTCAAAATGTTTGTCTTGATAAAATCTCAGACGAGTTTGAAATTGGGTCATGTGGGGTCAAAAACTAGGCCACTAGGTCAAACCTGAGAAAAACCTTGTGTACACTCTAGAGGCCACATTTTCAGTCCGATCCTCATGAAACTTGGTCAGAATGTTTGTCTTGATAAAATCTCGGACAAGCACAAAATTGGGTCATGTGGGGTCAAAAGCTAGGTCACTAGGTCAAATCTTAGAAAAACCTTTAGTACGCTGTAGAGGCCACATTTTCAGTCCGATCCTCATGAAACTTCTTCAGAGTGTTTGTTTTGATAAAATCTCAGACAAGTTTAAAAATGGGTCATGTGGGGTCAAAAACTAGGTCACTAGGTCAAATCTTAGAAAAACCTTGTGTACGCTCTAGAGGCCACATTTTCAGTCAGATACTTGTGAAATTTGGTCAAAATGTTTTTCTTGATAAAATCTCAGACAGGTTCGAAATTTGGTCATGTGGGATCAAAAATTAGGTCACTAGGTCAAATCTTAGAAAAACCTTGTGTACGCTCTAAACGCCACATTTTCAGTCAGATACTTGTGAAAGCTGGTCAGAATGTTTGTCTTGATAAAATCTAGGATTAGTTTGAAATTGGGTCATGTTAGGTCAGAAACTCGGTCACTAGGTCAGATCTTAGAAAAATCCTTTGTGTGCTCTAGAGGCCACATTTTCAGTCAGATACTTGTGAAACTTGGTCAGAATGTTTGTCTTGATAAAATCTCACACAAGTTAAAAAATGGGTCATGTGGGGTCAAAAACTACGTCAGTAGGTCAAATCTTAGAAAAACCTTGTGTGAGCTCCAGAGGCCTCATTTTCAGTCAGATACTTGTGAAACTTGGTCAGAATGTTTGTCTTGATAAAATTCAGACAAGTTTGAAATTGGATCATGTGGGGTCAAAAACTAGGTCACTAGGTCAAATTAAAGAAATGCCTTGTGGGTACTCTGGAGGCCACATTTTTCGCTCAATTGACTTGAAAATTGGTCAGGATGTTTTTCTTAATGAAATCTCAGAAAACTTGAAATTGGGTTACCCAGAGTCATAAAGTAGGTCACTAGGTCAAATTAAAGAAATACCTTGTGGACACTCTAGAGGACACATTTTTTGCTCAATTGACTTGAAAATTGGTCAAAACATTTGTCTTAATTAAATCTTAGATGAGTTTGAAATTTGGTCACCTGGGGTCATTTTGCCTATTGGCTCAGGTGAGCGATCCAGGGCCATCATGGCCCTCTTGTTTGCAAATGCTCTCAGTTTGGACAAGTGCAACATTTTGTTGTGTGGTAAAAGGTTAAATGTTGATTTAGCAGCATGTAGGCTTTGTACTGATTCCACTCAGGGCATTGTTTTCAAGACGTTTATGTAGGAAAGCAGGCAGTTGCTTGTAAGGAAGTCTGGGTGATGTACTTGTAAAAGAAACCCAAGAAAAGCATAGAAAGGTGCATTGGCTCCTGCAATATGAAAACTGAAATATTGTTGAAAACAACATAAAACATTATACAGAAAAATAAGAAACAGTCTCAAAATTGCAACAGATGGGTATTTCCTACGTCTAAAAGGGTTTAGTTCTAGGTAATGCTCTCATTTGATGAAGTAGGTATTTGAGTTTTGCTCTGTAAAAAGGGGGTTTAATGCATCTGCAAAAAAAAAAAATAAATATCGACCCATGTCATGGGTTGAAACTTTTTGCGATTTGTAAATTTTCTGCATGTCCAAGGACTATTCTACCTGATGATTTGTTCAGTTGTTTGCCATACTCGATGGATCCATAATTATGTGATGACTTGCTTGCTATAATGTATCACAGAACTGTATTAACTCTTTATCACACAGTCCCGAGTTTTAACGACCCTGAGAAAGAAGCCTCTTTAAAACATTGTTGGAAAAGGAGAAAATGCTGGTAACCAGCATTTTCTCCTTTTCCAATAATGTTTTCTATCCTTCCCAACACGGATTTCAATTTTTGAGTCACATTTATGTTTTCTTCTGCAAAAGCTTTCAATTTGGACTGGTCTAAAATTTTGTCGTTTGGTAAAAGGTTAAGCCCCCCTTTCACCAGAATACTGCTAATATAGTTTCTAAATCTGTAACATCTTTGTTATATTGACCACATTCCTGAATTATATTTGTTCAAAAACCATTCTTAATTGTTGATTAATCCTTTTTTAATGACCTTCAGAAAGAGGCCTTTTGAAAACATTGTGGGAAAAGGAGAAAATGCTAGTAACCAGCATTTTCTCCTTTTCCCACAATGTTTTCTACCCTTCCAGAGTAGAAGACCACAATTTGAAACATATTTGATATGTCGTAGGCAAATGCTTTGGATTTGGACTAGTCCAGAATTGTGTCGTGTGGGAAAGAGCTTATTCATCAACCATCCGTAACTATTGTGCTACTTAACAACCATCTTTAAAACCTAAAGCACCTTTGACAACTTATGTTGACTTTGTGACCAGTGTAGAGTCTAGATCAGACTGAACAAAACATGATCTTTGATATGCACTGTCCACTTTGATGAGACATTCTGGACAAAAGCAACCTTGACATTGCACTTATTTGGGTCTTATTTCTAGTTTCGTCTGTTTTTAGCTCACCTGAGCACAACATGCTCAAGGTGAGCTTTTGTGGTCGTCCGATGTCCGGTGTCCATCGTCCATCGTCCGTCGTCAACATTTACCTTGTTGACACTCTAGAGGCCACATTTCTTACACAGTTGACCTGAAAATTGGTCAGAATGGTTGTCTTGATGAAATCTCAGATGAGTTTGAATTTGGGTCACCTGGGGTCATAAACTAGGTCACTAGGTCAAATTAAAGAAATACCTTGTGGACAATCTAGAGGCCACATTTCTTACTCAATTGACCTGAAAATGGGTCAGAATGTTTGTCTTGATAAAACCCTGGATGAGTTCAAATTTAGGTCACCCAAGGTCATAAACTAGGTCACTAGGTCTAATTAAAGAAATACTTTGTGGGCACTCTAGAGGCCACATTTCTTACTAAATTGACCTGAAAATTGGTATGAATGATTGTCTTAATTAAATCTAGGACGAGTTTGGAATCAGGTCACCTGGGGTCATAAACTAGGTCACTAGATCAAATAAAAGAAATAACTTGTGGACACTCTAGAGGCCACATTTCTTACTCAGTTAACCTGAAAATTTGTCAGAATGTTTGTCCTGATGAAATCTCGGATGTGTTTGAATTTGGGTCACCTGGAGTCATAAACTAGGTCACTAGGTCAAATTAAAGAAATATGTTAGGGCAATCTAGAGGCCACATTTCTTACTCAGTTGACGTTAAAATTGGTCAGAATGTTTGTTATGATGAAATCTTAGATGAGTTTGAAATTGGGTTACCTGGGGTCATAAACCAGGTCACTAGGTCAAATCAAAGAAATACCTTGTGGACACTCTAGAGGCCACATTTCTTACTCAACTGACCTGAAAATTGGTCAGCGTGTTTGTCTTTGTGATATCTCGGATGAGTTCAAAATTGGGTAACATAGGGTCAAAAACAAGGTCACTGGGTCGCATTGAAGAAATACCTTGTAAGCACTCTAGAGGCCACATTCTGTGCTCAATTGACTTGAAAAATTGGTCAGAATCTTTGTCTTAATTAAATCTAAGATGAGTTCATATTTGGGATACCTTGGGTTATTTACTCTAGAGGCCACATTTCTTACTCAATTGACCTGAAAATTGGTCAGAATGTTTGTCTTGATGAAATTTCGGATGAGTTTGGGTCACCTAGGGTCATAAACTAGGTCTCACTAGATCAACTTACAATGATTCCTTGTGGGCGCTCTAGAGGCTACTATTATTACTCAATTGACCTGAAAATTGATCAGCATGTTTGTCATGATGAAATCTTAGATAAGTATAAAATTGAGTCACGTAGGGTCATAAACTAGGTCACCAGGTCAAATTTAAAGAAATATCTTGTGGGCACTCTAGCGTCCACCATTCTTGCTCAAATGACCTGAAAATTGGTCAGCGTGTTTGTCTTTGTGATATCTCGGATGAGTTCAAAATTGGGTAACATAGGGTCAAAAACAAGGTCACTGGGTCGCATTGAAGAAATACCTTGTGGGCACTCTAGAGGCCACAATTCTAGCTAAATTGACCTGAAAATTGGTTTACATGTTTGACTTGATGATATCTTGAATGGGTTTGAAATTGGGTCACATAGGGTCTTAATCTAGGTCACTAAGTCAAATTACAGGAATACGTTGTGGGCACTCTAGAGGCGGCAGTTCTTGCCCAATTCACCTGAACCTTTGTTAACAAGTTTGTCTTGATATTTTGGATGAGTTTGAAATATGGTCACATAGGGTCATAAACTAGGTCACTAAGTCAAATTGAAGAAATACATTTTGGACACTCCAGAGGCCACATTTTCAGCTCAATTGACTTGACCATTGGTCAGAATGTTTGTCTTAATGATATCTCAGATGAGTTTTAAATTGGGTCATTATGACCCTGGGGTGAAATTTCGCCTATTGACTCAGGTGAGTGATCCAGGGCCATCATGGCCCTCTTGTTTATTTTATTTTTTTTTGGGGGGGGGGGGTGCAGTCAAAGGATAAATGTCGGTCAAACTCTAATTTGCCAAGGTTAGACATAAGATTGGCTGAAATATTCTTCCCCATCCAATCAGATGGCTCGTATAGAATGTTAAAACCAGTGACCTATTGAAACTGGTTGGTAAATACATTTTTTGTATGGTCCAAGGTTTTAATTCTGTACCAGACAACAAAAATTTGGACCGCAGCAAATTAAAAGCATTTGCAGATGACAAATCAGTTGTCGCTAAAATGATGATTTCTCTCTTTGACAGGGTAGAAAACATTGTGGCAAAAGGAGGAGCTGCTGGATACCAGCATTTTCTCCTGTTCCCAGAATGTTTTCATTAGCTTTCTTTCTCACGTCGTTAAAACCTGGGATTGTGTGGTAAAGAGTTAATTATGTACCAGAAAGCAGCTTGCTTGTTCTTTATTCTGAAATTGGAAAAAGAATAAGCTTCTCAAAGTTTGTGCTATATTGCAATATTCTTTGCATTGATTTCATATTTTTTAATGGCATCACAGGAGATTTGTTAACCCTTTACAGAACAATTTCTTGTTTTTAAAAGCCGAGGTAAAAGGCTTTTGAAAAAAATATGGGAAAGAAAACTGGTAATCAGCATCTTCTCCTTTTCCCACAATGTCACTTAGCCTTTCAAAGACAAATTCCAGCTTTTTAGACACACCTTCATTTTGTCTGCAAAATGCTTTCAATTTGGAGAAGTTTAAAATTTTGTCATCTGTTAAAGAAATATCCGTCTGAATGAATGGTTGTCATCTGTTAAAGAAATATCCATCTGAATGAACGGTTGTCATCTGGTAAAGAAATGTCCATTTGAATTAAGGGTTGTCATCTGGTAAAGAAATATCCATTTGAATTAATGGTTGTCATGTGGTAAAGAAATATCCATTTGAATTAATGGTTGTCATGTGGTAAAGAAATATCCATTTGAATTAACGGTTGTCATGTGGTAAAGAAATATCCATTTGAATTAATGGTTGTCATCTGTTAAAGAAATATGCATTTGAATTAATGGTTGTCATGTGGTAAAGAAATATCCATCTGAATTAACGGTTGTCATATGGTAAAGAAATATCCATTTGAATTAACGGTTGTCATCTGTTAAAGAAATATGCAACTGAACTAATGTTTATAATTACCGTCTTGAAACAAAGCAATAATTATTATTATATCCCCGCAAAACGAATGTTTTCGGGGTATACTGGTTATACCCCCGCAAAACGAATGTTTTCGGGGGTATATTGGAATCAGCCTGTCTGTCTGTCCGTCCATCCGTGTGTCCATGTGTCCGTGTGTCCATCTGTGTACAAAATACTAGCAATTTTGTGTCGCGAACTCCTCCTAGAGTTTTCCTTCAATTGCATTGAAACTTTGCACATATATTGATCATAATATTGAAGATTTGCAAGATGTAATTTTCAAGTGTCAACTCTCCCTGGTTGAGGAATTATCTCCCCTTGAACTTGACAATTTTTTTCTGTCAAAGCGCTGGCGGGGGTATTAAGTCACATTCAGTGACAGCTCTAGTTATTATTACTATTATTGTTTACAGATACTTGTGATCTAAAGCACAAGGATATGAATCATAATATAAATGGTGGTTTTGATCATTCAGTGGTTGCAATGACTGAAAAGTTAAAGGAGACAGATAGTCTACAAGAGCACAATAACATTCCAGGTTGGTACACTGTCAAGCAGTCTGTCTGCCTACCAGCAGGCCTGTCCATCAGTCTGTCTGTCTATCTGTTTGTCTGTCTGTCTATCTGTCTGTTTGTCCATCTGTTGTTGTCAACAAGGATTTCATTTACTACCTCCTGCATCACCTCTTGTGGATAATGTCCTTTTAAAATAGGAATAATCAAAGTGAAATTTAGGTTCAGTACTGTTATAGATGTGAATACATCGTGGCCTAGGGAATAAATTTGCTTGTTGCTAGTAGTTTCTCCATATGCCATCATGTTTTAACCCTTTACAACACAATCCCAGGTTTTAACGACCCCTGAAAGCTTTTGAAAACATTGTGGGAAAAGGAGAAAATGCTGATAACCAGCATTTTCTCCATTTCCCACAATGTTTTCTGCCTAATCAGAGAAGTTAAACTCATTTGTATCAATTCATAATTGTTGCCCGCAGATGCTTTCAAATTAGAGAAGCCTAATATTTGCCCTTACAGAAAGAGTTGAGAAATGTCTGCTGCAAGAGGAACAGTCGACTGCAGTAGGTCAGTCTTGGAATTAACTTTTTACCAAACGTCAGTATTTAAGACTGGTCGGAATTGAAAGCAATATGCAGACGTCAATTTAAATGTGACTCTAAGTAATGGATTTGTCTCTGAAGGGTAGGAGGTCATTGTGGGAAAAGGAGAAAATGCTGGTTACCAGCATTTTCTCCTTTTCCGACAATGTTTTCAAATGTCCAGTTTCCCAGGCTTATTAAAACTTGGGATTATGCGGTAAAGGGTTAAAGAGTTAATTATGCAGACATGCAGAGAGATATTGTTTGGTATTGTCTGTTGATTCTTCTGTCCTTCAATCTTTCTTTCCATCTGTCCAGTCAGGGCACCAGTAAAATGTGCTTTACTCAGTCTTGAAACCTGGTCTGATTGTTAAAAGTATATGTGATTTATACATATGCCACCCTGACAAGCCAACAAACTGAGTCTAGATTTATTTTGGACATTAAGCTCCAAAGTACATGTATTAACCCTTTATCACACGAAAAATTTTAGACTTGTCCAAAGCGAAAGCATTTACAGACAACAAATTAAATGTGGCTCAAATTGTGGAATTTGTCCTTGATAGGGCAGAAAACATTGTGGGAAAAGGAGAAAATGCTGGTTACCAGCATTTTCTCCATTTCCCACAATGTTTTCAAGAGTCTTCTTTCCCAAGGTCGTTAAAAGTAGGGATTATGTGATAAAGGGTTAACCACTAATTCTGTGACAAAAGTAACCTTGCTTAGATGCAAAGCTCAAATTATACCTCTGACATATTTCCAGTAACTATTTCCCACACAGTCTCATGTTTCAACGACCCCGAGAACAAAAGTTTTAGAAAACATTGTGGGAAAAGGAGACAATGCTGATGACTAGAATTTTCTCCTTTTCCAACATTGTTTTCTATTTTTTTTTCCCAAAGAAAGAAATTCATCATTTGAGCCACATTTAATGCGTCGTCTACAAATGCTTCCAATTTGGACAACTCTAGAACTCTGTCGTTTGGTAATGAGTTAAAAAAGGACTCCTACAGCGTTGGATTTCATTTCAACTGTTTTTACTGTCTTGTGAGGATGAAGGTGTTTGATAAAATTGTGGGAAAATGAGATAACTAGTATTTTATCCAGTTCCCATGTTTTCTATCCTTTTAACTCTTTACCAAACAACAAAATTTTAGACTGGTCCAAATAGAAAGCATTTGCAGACGACAATTTAACTGTGGCTCAAAAATTAAAATTTGATTTGGGAAGGGTAGAAAACATTGTGGGGAAAAGGAGAAAATGCTGGTTACCAGCATTTTCTCCTTTTCCTACAATGTTTTCACAAGGCTTTTTCTTCAGGGTTGTTAAAAGCCAGGATTGTGTAGTAAAGGGTTTTAAAGACATACCCTAACAATTGACCCAGGTTTAATCTGACATCTGCAAATGCTTTTAATTTGGAATTTCTGAAATTTTGTTTTGTCGTAGTTATTTAATTCTTTACCACACTTTTTTTTAATTTTAATGATCTTGACTGAGAAGGCTTTAGAAAACATTGAGGGAAAAGGAAAAAATGCTGGTAACCAGCATTTTCTCTTTTTCTGCAGTGTTTTCTATCCTTTCGACAAAAAATACTACTTTTTAGCTCACCTGAGCATGAAGTGCTCATGGTGAGCTATTGTGATCGTGCTGTGTCCGTCGTCCGTCGTGCGGTGTGCGTCGTGCGTCGTCCGTTGTCAACTTTTTACCTTGTGTACGCTCTAGAGGCCATATTTTCAGTCCAATCCTCATGAAACTTGGTCAGAATGTTTGTCTCGATAAAATCTCGGACGAGTTCGAAATTGGGTCATGTGGGGTCAAAAACTAGGTCACTAGGTCAAATCTTAGAAAAACCTTGTGTACGCTCTAGAGGCCAGATTTTCAGTCCGATCCTCATGAAACTTGGTCAGAATGTTTGTCTTGATGAAATCTCGGACGAGTTCGAAATTGGGTCATGTGGGGTCAAAAACTAGGTCACTAGGTCAAATCTTAGAAAAACCTTGTGTATGCTCTAGAGGCCACATTTTCAGTCAGATACTTGTGAAATTTGGTCCAAATGTTTGTCTTGATAAAATCTCGGACGAGTTCGAAATTGGGTCATGTGGGGTCAAAAACTAGGTCACTAGGTCAAATCTTAGAAAAACCTTGTGTACGCTCTAGAGGCCAGATTTTCAGTCCGATCCTCATGAAACTTGGTCAGAATGTTTGTCTTGGTAAAATCTCGGACGAGTTCGAAATTGGGTCATGTAGGGTCAAAAACTAGGTCACTAGGTCAAATCTTAGAAAAACCTTGTGTATGCTCTAGAGGCCACATTTTCAGTCCGATCCTCATGAAACTAGGTTAGAATGTTTGTCTTAATAAAATCTCGGATGAGGTCGAAATTGGGTCATGTGGGGTCAAAAACTAGGTCACTAGGTCTAATCTTAGAAAAACCTTGTGTACGCTCTAGAGGCCACATTTTCAGTCTGATCCTCATGAAACATGGTCAGAATGTTTGTCTTGATAAAATCTCGGACGAGTTCGAAATTGGGTCATGTGGGGTCAAAAACTAGGTCACTAGGTCAAATCTTAGAAAAACCTTGTGTATGCTCTAGAGGACACATTTTCAGTCCGATACTTGTGAAATTTGGTCTGAATGTTTGTCTTGATAAAATCTCAGACGAGTTCGAAATTGGGTCATGTGGGGTCAAAAACTAGGTCACTAGGTCAAATCTTAGAAAAACCTTGTGTGTGCTGTAGAGGCCACATTTTCAGTCAGATACTTGTGAAATTTGGTCAGAATGTTTGTCTTGATAAAATCTGGAACAAGATTGAAATTGGGTCATGTGGGGTCAAAAACTAGGTCACTAGGTCAAATCTTAGAAAAACCTTTTGTACACTATAGAGGCCACATTTTCAGTCCAATACTCTTGAAAAATGGTCAGAATGTTTGTCTTGATTATATCTTGAAATAGTACGAAAATGTGCCATGTTTGGTCAAAAACTAGGTCACCAGGTCAAATCTAAGAAAAACGTTGTGTATGCTCTAGAGGCCATATTTTCTGTCCAGTACTCTTGAAAGTTGGTCAGAATGTTTGCTTTGATAATATCTCTGACTAGTTTGAAAATGGGTCATGACGGGTGAAAAACTAGGTCACTAGGTCAAATCTTAGAAAAACCTTGTGTAAGCTCCAGAAGCCACATTTTCTAATACTCTTGAAAGTTGGTCAGAATGTTTGTCTCGATGATATCTCAGTCGAATTTGAAAATGGGTCATGTCGGGTCAAAAACTAGGTCACCTGGTCAAATCTTAGAAAAACCATGTGTACACTGTTGTGGCCACGTTTTTTGTTCAATACTCTTTTAAAGTTGCTCAGAATGTTTGCCTTGGTAATATCTTGGATAAGTTTGAAAATAGGTCATGTTGGGTCAAAATCTAGGTCACTAGGTCAGATCTTAGAAAAACCTTGTGTACGCTGTAGAGGCCACATTTTGAGTCCAATACTCTTGAAATTTGGTAAGAATGTTTGTCCTAATGATATCTTGGACCAGTTTGAAAATGTGTTATGTTGGCTGAAAAACTAGGTCACTAGGTGAAATCTTAGAAAAACCTAGTGTATGAATGACTCTCAGAAAGAAGCCTTTTGAAAACACTCTTTGAAAATGAGAAGATGCTGGTATCCAGCATTTTTTCCCTTTTTCACAACGTTTTCTACTCCTTTGAGAGACCAGTCCCATAGCTTGATCCACATATTTGTTTTATGCAGAAGGTTCAGACTGATGAGTTTAAAATTTTATTGTTTGGTAATACATATATCTCACAAGACGTTGGAAATTGGTTGTGCTTGGTCAAAAGGCTCAGGTGAGCGACTCCAGGGTCATCATGGCCCTCTTGTTCTATGTATTTTATATGTCCTGTGCAATTATTTCCAGTTTGGACAGTTTAAGAATTTGTTGATTGGTAAAGAGTGAAGTCTGTACCACACAAGCCTAAGTTTTAATGACCCTGAAAGAGAAGACTTACGAAAAAATTGTGGAAATAGGAGAACATGCTGGTCACCAGCATTTTCTCCTTTTTCAAAGATGTATTCTATCCAGTCAAAGACAGAAATCATCATGTGAGCTACATTTGAATTGTTGTCTGCCAAAGTTTTCAATTTTGTACAGTCAAAAACTTTGTCCTTTGGTTATGAGTTAAATGATATCTTGTTGCTTTTCAGGCAATGCGAGAAGAAGAAAGAAGATATTTTTGTTGTATGAAGAGGACCATGTGCATCACAGAAATGTTGTTGATAAATTTGCGACATATCTGTCTCAGCACTGTCACTTTGATGTTGAGTTAGCCGAGCTTCAACAAGATGCTCCATGGGTACATCAAGATCTGGCTCAAGCTGATCATGTTGTACTTGTCAACTCAGAGGCAGCTTATAAAGCGTACATGTCAAGCAGTTCACCACAAAGTTCACCCAACATTAATTCATCATCAAACATCAATAGCATAAGAAACAAGTTCACTAAAGAAGAGAGATATGATCACATCATCATGGTTTACTTTAGCTACACAGATGAAAAATATATTTTACCCGATATTTGCACTGGCTATAAATATAAATTGATGAAACATTTTACTGATTTTCTTCTCCATGCACATCACATAAACAGAACTGACAACTTGTCCGAGTTTGATCTGCCTTTTGATGGCAATCATCATCTGCGACCACTAGGTCAAGAGTTACTTGATGCTATAGAGCAGGCGACCCGATTTGAGGCTGAAAATCCCAAGTGGTACATTCTATCACATGGGATGTTTCGCTCTATTTCCAACACAAGTGACAGAAGTCACTTTCTGTCAGGGGACTCGGGCTGCATTGATGATTTCAGTCCCCGTCCTAGCCCAGAAATTGACACCCGTTATCCCTGGTCAAATTCAAAATGTCTTGAAAAGATTGGTCGTCAGATCGATGGTGTAACTGTCCCTGATTCAGATCTGAAAATAAATGGTTTTCATCCTGCAGTTATTCCAAAAAGTGTCTTGAAACAAAGAACTCCACTGATATTATCTACGGTCAGCTTTGTCCCTCAAAATGGTCGTGTGAAACCAGAAATATTTACCCCACCCACTGACTCACCTTCTGAGTGTGAATTTGAGTTTTGTCCCCCAGATTTGAGCTCTGAATATGATGCTTTTAGTCAAACCCAATCAAAACAACTTGAAAACATTGTCAATCAGTACACAGAAGCGATGAAAAAACTAGAGGGAATGAAGGGATCAAATGATTGCAAAGAAAGCAATCAAGCCCATGGTGAAGGTCAAGGTCAGTATGATAAAGAAGGTGACCTTGACATTTTGGATGCCTGCAGTAGGGAGGTTATGTTTAACTCAGCAATGGAATATGAGACAGTCAGCATTGAAAGTATGGGAGGGGTAAGCATGTAAAACATTACTTTTCCTCCAATGTAAAGAATCTGGAGGCATATTGACTAATCAGATTAATTCGTATTCAAATTCTAATTTTAGAAATTAACACAAGTTCCTGCTAGCTAAACCAAATTCTAATTGGTTGAATTTCGTTAAGCCAATCAAAATTGGTGTTCCTTTGAAAATTTGCATGCCAGTTGAATGTACATAGATATCATGGAAATCCTGATATTTTTAAAGGTATTGTTTTTCTTTAGATATTTTTAACATTGTATCATATACATGTTTAGCACTACTGCTGAAAATCCTTTGTTTTATATTAGAAATGTTATATTCTTTAGCTCTTTACCAAACAACAAAATTATAGACTTGTCCAAATTGAAAGAATTTGCAGACGGCAAAGTGAATGTAGCTCAAATAATCGTTAATGGACTATGTCTGTGATAGGGTAGAAAAAAGTGGGAAAGAGAGAAAATGGTGGTTACCAGCATTTTCTCCTTTCTCACAATGTTTTCCAATGGCCTCTTTCTCAGGGTCTTTTAAACTCAGGATGCGGTAAAGGGTTACCGGTAACCCTTTTTCAAACCCTTTTCCGAATAGTTCTGTGTTCTTCCTACCCTGAGGAAGAAGGGTTTTGAAAACAGGAAAAGGAGAAAATGTTTTATATAAAGAATTTCTCCTTTGTCAACAATGTTTTCTATACCTTTTTTAATCGAGTCCTAAATCGTTGGATTCCCTCTTTAAACCTATCAACATGAATCAAATTTATGCTATTACAAATAGCATAAAGACAAATACCAGGAAGGAAGAAAATGTGTCTTTTGGGAATCATATAAAGGAAAATGCGAGCCAAAATGAGACCAAGAAGCACAAAGGAGAAATATTTGAATGAAAGGAATCCTGTTGGAATTTGGGGCTATAATTTCTTGTAACAAGTATATTGCTTCTTTTCTAAGGCTAAAAAAGCTGTTTTTTTCTCTAACAGTCCTGTTTTTTAGGAGCCTGAGGAAGAAGATATTTTAAAACATTGCAGGAAAAGAAGAAAATGCTGGTATCCAGCATTCTCTCCTTTTCCCACTTATTTTCTACCATTCGAAAAGCAAATCCAACAGTTTGAATTACATTTTATTTGTTGTTTGCAGATGCTTTGAATTTGGACAAGTCCAGAGTTCTGTCGTTTGGGAAAGAGTTAACACTTTACCAGACAATCCTGTGTTTCACAAGCCTGATGAAGAAGGTATTTGAAATCATTGAGAGAAAAGGAGAAAATGTTGATTAGTGATTACAGGTGGTTGAAGCTTGGGCTTGTGTGGTAAAGGCATGAATCTTACTTCATAGAGAAAATCCTAATTTCGTTTTCCAGCCTGGTGAATGTACATTTTAATGTGTTGATATTTAGAAGTCCCTTTATTTTTGTTAAGTTGTAGCTCACGTCTTTACAATTTTTTACATTTTTATATGCATAATATTGAATAAACGATAGTGCTTGAAATACATGTAATTTCGTTGCAGTGAAATGCTTTTTCTTTGTTTTAACCCTTTACCATACAATCCTGACTTTTTTAACAACCCTCAGAAAGAAAGCTTTTGAAAGCATTGTGAGGAAAGGAGAAAATGCCGGTAACCAGCATTTTCGCCTCTCCCCCCACTTTGTTTTCTACCATTTCAAAGACAAATATCATCCTATGTACCAGTTGTAATTTGTTGTCTGCAAATGCTTTCAATTTGGACAAGTCTAACATTTTGTCATTTGGTACTGGATAATTGAATTTACTGAATGTAATTGTATATATAATGATCACTGTATGTTAGATTTTTATGCTTTTGATACAATATCAGTTTGTGCAGATAAGCCAAGTTATATGGATCAATAACTGTTAACCCTTTCCCAAACGACAAATTTAGGACTGGCCCAAATTGAAAGAGTTTGCAGACAACAATTTTAAATTTGATGAAAATGGCAGAAAGTTATCAAAAAGGGTAGAAAACACTGTGGGAAAAGGAGAAATTGCTCGTTATGAGCAATTTCTCCTTTTCCCACAGTGTTTTCAAAAGACTTGTACTGCAGACACGTGAAAACCAGAGCTTGTTTGGGAAAGGGTTAAAACATTTTAACTGTTTACCAACCAACAAAATTTCAGACTTGTCTCAATTGACAGCATGTGCAGAGAGCAGGTTAAATGTGACTCCACTGTTAATATCAGGCTTGAAAAGGGCAAAAGAGATTTGGAAGAAGGAGAAAGTGCTCGTTAGCAGCATTTCCTCCTTTTCTCAGAATGTTTTCTACCTTTCAAAGGACTAATTGCAAAATTGAGTTTGTTGTCTGGAAATGTTTTTAAATGCAACAAGTCTGAATTTCTTTGCCTAGGGAGTAGTTAATTATAAATTCTAATATGCAAATAATTATGCAATGTATTATGCATTTTTTTGCTTTACCAGACGACAAAATTTTAGCCTTGTCCAAATTGAGGCATTTGCAGATGACAATTTCAGTGTGGCTCAAATGATGCAACTTTTCTTAGATAGGGTAGAAAACAATGTGGGAAAAGGAGAAAATGCTGGTTACCAGCATTTTCTCCTTTTCCCACGATGTTTTCAAAAGGCTTCTTTCCCAGGGGCATCAAAAGGCGGCATTGTGCGGTAAAAGGTTAAAGATAAAAAACTTGAAACATGCTTATAAATGCTGCTGAGTACCTTTTTTAGCTCACCTGAGCGCAACGTGCTCAAGGTGAGCTATTCTGATCGCCATATGTCCAGCGTCCGTTGTCCGTCATCCGTCAACAATTTCTTTAAACATCTTCTTCTCCTAAACCACTTGGCCAATCTTGATGAAACTTGGCAGGGATGTTCCTTGGGTGAAGCTCTACCAAAGTTGTACAAAGAATTGAATTCCACCCTTAACTCTGGTTGCCATGGCAACAAAAAGGAAAAAAATGCAAAATCTTTGAAAATCTTCTTCTCTGAAACTAGAAGGCGCAGAGCTTTGATATTTGGTATGTAGCATCTCCTAGCGGACCTCTACCAAGTTTGTTCATCTGATGCCCCTGGGGTCAAAACTGGCCCCGCCCCAGGGGTCACAAGTTCGAACATAAGAACAAAGAAGGAAAACTTAAAAAACCTATCTTCTCTAAAACTAGAAAGCATAGAGCTTTGATATTTGGCATGTAGCATCTCCTAGTGGACCTCTACCAAGTTTGTTCATATGATGCCCTTGGGGTCAAAACTGGCCCTGCCCCGGGGGTCACAAGTTCGAACATAGGAACAAAGAGGGAAAACTTTAAAAATCATCTTCTCTGAAACTGGAAGGCGTAGAGCTTTGATATTTGGTATGTAGCATCGCCTAGTAGACCTCTACCAAGTTTGTTCATATGATGCCCCTGGGGTCAAAACTGGCCCCGCCCTGGGGGTCAAAAGTTCGAACATAGGAACAAAGAAGGAAAACTTTAAAAATCTTCTTCTCTGAAACAGGAAGGTGTGGAGCTTTAATATTTGGTATGTAGCATCTTCTAGTGGACCTCTACCAAGTTTGTTCATATGATGCCCTTGGGGTAAAAACTGGCCCTACCCCCGGGGTCACATGTTTGAACATAGGAAGAAAGAAGGAAAACTTTAAAATTCTTCTTTTCTGAAACCGAAAGGCGTGGAGCTTTGATATTTGGTATGTTGCATCTCGGAGTGGACCTCTACCAAGTTTGTTCATATGATGCCCCTGGGGTCAAAACTGGCCCCACCCCAGGGGTCACAAGTTCGAACATAGGAACAAAGAAGGAAAACTTTAAATTTCTTTTTCTCTTAAACGGGAAGGTGTAGAGCTTTGATATTTTGTATGTATCATCTCCTAGTGCACTTCTACCAAGTTTGTTCCAAGGATGCTGCTTGGGTCAAAACTGGCCCATCCCCTGGGGTCACAAGTTTGAACATAGGAACAAAGAAGGAAAACTTTAAAATTCTTCTTTGAAATTGGAAGGCGTAGAGCTTTGATATTTTGGTATGTAGTGATTCTCTTCTAAGTCTGTTTGCCCATCTAATCACAATGAGTTCATTGAGTTCAAAATTGGGTCATCTTGGGTCATAAACTAGGTCACTAGGTCAAATTAAGGAAATACCTTGTTGGCATTCTTGAGGCCACATTATTTGGTCAATTGCCTTGAAAATTAATTAGAAAGTTTGTCTTTATAAAATCTCACATAAGTCTGAATTTGGGTCAACTGGGGTCATAAACTAGGTCACTGGGTCAAATTAAAGAAATACTTTGTTTGCACTCTGCAGGCCACATTTATTGCTCAAATGACCTTAAATTTGGCCAGAATGTTTGTCTTGATGAAATATCAGATGAGTTTGGATTTGGGTCACCTGGAACCATAAACTGTCACTAGGTCAAATTAAAGAAATACCTTGTGGGCACTCTAGAGGCCACATTATTTGCTCAATTGCCTTGAAAATTGGTCAGAATGTTTGTCTTTATAAAATCTCACATGAGTCTGAATTTGGGTCAACTGGGGTCATAAACTAGGTCACTGGGTCAAATTAAAGAAATACCTAGTGGGCACTCTAGAGGCCACATTTATTATTCATTTGATTTGAAAATTGGTTAAAATGTTTCTTTTAATAAAATCCAATGCCAGTTCAAATTTGGGTCACCTGGGGTCATAGTCTAGGTCACTAGGTCAAATTAAAGAAATACCTGTAGGGCACTCTAGAGGCCACATTTTTTGCTCAGTTGACTTGAAAATTGGTCAGAATGTTTGTCTTCGTGAAATATGAGTTTGAAATTGGGTCACCTGGGGTGATAAACTAGGTCACTTGGTCAAATTAAAGAAATACCTTTAAGGCAACCTACTCAGGTGAGCGATCCAGGGCCATCATGGCCCTCATGTTTGTTTTATACTTTTACATAGATTTTAAATTACCTAACCCATAACTCTTTCCCAAATGACACATTTTAGACCTCTACCAAGTTTGTTCATATGATGTCCCTGGGGTCAAAACTGGCCCCACCCCAGGGGTCACAAGTTTCGAACATAGGAACAAAGAAGGAAAACTTTAAAATTATTCTTCTCTGAAACTGAAAGGCGTGGAGCATTGATATTTGGCATGTAGCATCTCCTAGTGGACCTCTACCAAGTGTGTTCATATGACGCCCCTGGGGTCAAAAGTGGCCCCATCCCGGGGGTCGTAAGTTACGAACATAGGAACAAAGAAGGAAAACTTTAAAATTCTTCTTCTCTGAAACTGGAAGGCGTAGAACTTTGATATTTGGCATGTAGCATCTCCTAGTGGACCTCTACCAAGTTTGTTCATATGACGCCCCTGGGGTCAAAACTTGCCCCGCCCCGGGGGTCACAAGTTTCGAACATAGGAACAAAGAATGAAAACTTCAAAATTCTTCTTTTCTGAAACTGGAAGGCGTAGAGCTTTGATATTTGGCATGTAGCATCTCCTAGCGGACCTCTACCAAGTTTGTTCATATGATGTCCCTTGGGTCAATACTGGCCCCGCCCCGGGGGTCACAATTTTCAAACATAGGAACAAAGAAGGAAAACTTTAAAATTCTTCTTCTCTGAAAATGGAAAGCGTGGAGCTTTGATATTTGGCATGTAGCATCTCCTTGTGGACTTCTACCAAGTTTGTTCATATGACGTCCCTGGGGTCAAAACTGGCCCCGCCCCAGGGGTCACAAGTTTCGAACATAGGAACAAAGAATGAAAACTTTAAAATTCTTCTTCTCTGAAACTGGAAGGCGTAGAGCTTTGATATTTGGCATGCAGCATCTCCTAGCGGACCTCTACCAAGTTTGTTCATATGATGTCCCTGGGGTCAAAACTGGCTCCACCCCGGGGGTCACAAGTTCCAAACATAGGAACAAAGAAGGAAAATTTTAAAATTCTTCTTTTCTGAAAATGGAAAGCGTGGAGCTTTGATATTTGGTATGTAGCATCTCCTAGTAGACCTCTACCAAATTTGTTCATATGATGTCCCTGGGGTCAAAACTGGCCCCGCCCTGGGGGTCACAAGTTTTGAACATAGGAACAAAGAAGGAAAACTTTAAAATTCTTCTTCTCTGAAACTGGAAGGCGTAGAGCTTTGATATTTGGCATGTAGCATCTCCTAGTAGACCTCTACCAAGTTCATTTATATGATGTCCCTGGGGTCAAAACTGGCCCCGCCCCGGGGGTCACAAGTTTCAAACGTAGGAACAAAAAGGAAAACTTTAAAATTCTTCTTCTCTGAAACTGGAAGGTGTAGAACTTTGATATTTGGTATGTAGCATCTCCTAGTGGACCTCTAACAAATTTGTTCATATGATGTCCCTGGGGTCAAAACTGGCCCCGCCCCGGGGGTCACAAGTTCAAATATAGGAACAAAGAATGAAAACTTTAAAGTTCTTCTTCTCTGAAACTGGAAGGCAAGGAGCTTTGTTGTTTGGAATGTAGCATCTCCTAGTGGACATCTACCAAGTTTGTTTATATGATGTCTCTGGGGTCAAAACTGGCCCCGCCCCGGGGGTCACAAGTTTCGAACATAGGAACAAAGAAGGAAAACTTTAAAATTCTTTTTCTCTGAAACTGGAAGGCGTAGAGCTTTGATATTTGGCATGCAGCATCTCCTAGCGGACCTCTACCAAGTTTGTTCATATGATGTCCCTGGGGTCAAAACTGGCTCCACCCCGGGGGTCACAAGTTCCAAACATAGGAACAAAGAAGGAAAATTTTAAAATTCTTCTTTTCTGAAAATGGAAAGCGTGGAGCTTTGATATTTGGTATGTAGCATCTCCTAGTAGACCTCTACCAAATTTGTTCATATGATGTCCCTGGGGTCAAAACTGGCCCCGCCCTGGGGGTCACAAGTTTTGAACATAGGAACAAAGAAGGAAAACTTTAAAATTCTTCTTCTCTGAAACTGGAAGGCGTAGAGCTTTGATATTTGGCATGTAGCATCTCCTAGTAGACCTCTACCAAGTTCATTTATATGATGTCTCTGGGGTCAAAACTGGCCCCGCCCCGGGGGTCACAAGTTTCAAACGTAGGAACAAAAAGGAAAACTTTAAAATTCTTCTTCTCTGAAACTGGAAGGTGTAGAACTTTGATATTTGGTATGTAGCATCTCCTAGTGGACCTCTAACAAATTTGTTCATATGATGTCCCTGGGGTCAAAACTGGCCCCGCCCCGGGGGTCACAAGTTCAAATATAGGAACAAAGAATGAAAACTTTAAAGTTCTTCTTCTCTGAAACTGGAAGGCAAGGAGCTTTGTTGTTTGGAATGTAGCATCTCCTAGTGGACATCTACCAAGTTTGTTTATATGATGTCCCTGGGGTCAAAACTGGCCCCGCCCCGGGGGTCACAAGTTTCGAACATAGGAACAAAGAAGGAAAACTTTAAAATTCTTTTTCTCTGAAACTGGAAGGCGTAGAGCTTTGATATTTGGCATCTAGCATCTCCTAGCGGACCTCTACCAAGTTTTTTCATACAATGCTCCTTGGGTCAAAACTGGCCCTGCCCCGGGGGTCACAAGTTCTAACATAGGAACAAAGAAGGAAAACTTTAAAATTCTTCTTTTCTAAACCTTGAAGGCATAGAGCTTTGTTATTTGGTATGTAGTGAACATGTTCTAAGTTTGTTAGCCTACCTGTTCAGTCAGTTTGAAATAGGGTCACCTGGGGTCATAAACTAGGTCACTAGGTCAAATTAAATAGATACCTTTTGGGCACTCTAGAGGCCACATTTATTGCTCAAATGACTTGAAAATTGGTCAGAATGTTTGTCTTGATAAAATCTCACATGAGTCCGAATTTGGGTCAGCTTGAATCATAAACTAGGTCATTAGGTCAAATTAAAGAAATACCTTTTGGGCACTCTAGAGGCCACATTTATTGCTCAATTGACTTGAAAATTGTTCAGAATGCTTGTCTTGATAAAATCTCTTGAAAAAATCTAGGATGAGTTTAAAATTGGGTCACCTGGGTCATAATCTTGGTCACTAGGTCAAATTAATGAAATACCTTGTGGTCACTCTTGAAGCCACATATCTTGCTCGACTGACTTGAAAATTGGTCAGAATGTTTGTCTTGATGAAAAATCGGATGAGTTTGATATTGGGTCACCTTGGGTCATAAACTAGGTCACTTGGTCAAAATAAAGAAATACCTTGTGGGCACTCTAGAGGCCACATTTATTTCTCAATTGATTTAAAAATTGGTCCAAATGTTTGTCTTGATGAACCCTACATGAGTCTGAATTTGGGTCATGTGGCGTCTTAAATTAGGTCACTAGGTCAAATTAAAGAAATACCTTGTGGGCACTTTAGAGGCCACATTTATCGTTCAATTGATTTGAAAATTGCTTAAAATGTTTGTCTTGATGAAATCTAGGATGAGTTCAAAATTGGGTCACCTGGGCTCATAATCTAGGTCACTAGGTCAAATTAAAGAAATACCTTTAGGGCACTCTAGAGGTCACATTTCATGCACAATTGACTTGAAAGTTGGTCAGAATGTTTGTCTTGATGAAATATTGGGTGAGTTTGAGATTGGGTCAGCTGGGGTCCTAAACTAGGTTACTGGGTCAAATTTAAGAAACACTTTGTGGGCACTCTAGAGGCCACATTTATTGCTCAATTAACTTGAAAACTGTTCAGAATGTTTGTCTTGATAAATTTTTTGATGAGTTCTAAATTGGGTCACGTGGGGTGATAAATTAGGTCACTAGGTCAACTTACGGAAATTCCTTGTGATGCTCTAGAGGCCACATTTTAAGCTCATATTGACCTGACAATTGGTCAGAAATTGGATTATGCACGTTGAGTAAATTTCGCCTATTGACTCAGGTGAGCGACCCAGGGCCATCATGGCCCTCTTGTTGATGTTGCTATTGGAATTTTTTTAAAGTTCATTGTGTTTCCACGACTCTTTAGTAAATTTAAAGCACTTTTTGAAAAAATATGGGAATGGAAGAAAATGTTGATAAACAGCATTTTCTCTCTATTCCATAATTTCTTCCACCTTTTTTTAATCCTTTCGCTCACAATCCCGACTTTTAAAGATTCTGAAAAGGAAGGCTTTTGAGTGGAAAAAGGAGAAAATGCTGCATTTTGTTCTTTTCCCACAGTGCTTTCTACCCTTGCAAGATCAAATTTCAATTTTAGTCACGTTAAATTTGTCGTCTGCACATGCTTTGAATTTGGACAAGTCTAAAATTCTGTCATTGGTAAAGAGCTAAAGATGAATTTTGTGATTTGAACCATACTGAATTTGTCATTCTTCTTTTGCTTATAAGATAAAAGAATGCAAAATGTTGTTGTTTGGTACAGGTTATAGCTTGCTGTTAAGTTTAGAATATTTTATAAGAATCCACATGCATAAAATACATTATTTGCTCAGCATATATATCTAGTTTGATACATGTACCAGTAACTCTTCACCAAATGACAAAACTTCAGACTAGTCTACATTGAAAGCATTTGCAGATGACAAAATAATTGTGGCTTAAAAATAGATTTTTTGGGGGGAAGGGTAGAAAACATGGGAAAAGGAGCTGGTTTCTAGCATTTTCTCCTTTTACCTTGATGTTTTCAAAAGGCTTCTTTCTCAGGGTTGTTGAAAGTCGGCATTATGTAGTAAAGGGTTAAAGACTTTAACTCTTTACCAAACGACAAAATTTTAGATCATTCAGAATTGAAAGCTTCAGCAAATGAGAAAATAATTGTTATTCAAAAATGGAAATTTGTGTTGGGAAGAGTAGAAAACATTGTGGGAAAAGGAGAAAATGCTGGTTACCAGCATTTTCTCCTTTTCCTACAATGTTGTCAATAGGCTTTTTCCTCAGGATCGTTAAAAGTCGGGATTGTGCAGTGAAGGGTTAATAACATACAGGTTAATCCATCCCCAAACAAAAATTTAATATTAGACTTCCACATTCAAAATGTCTGCAGACAAAAAATTCAAAATTAGTACAAGTGAACTTAAGTTCTCTCATGGGATAGAAAGCATTGTGGGTAAAGGAGGAAATTCTGGTTACCCGCATTTTCTCTATTTCCCTTAATGTTTTTAAAAGCCTTCCTCTTCTGGGTCGTTTCAACATTGGATTGTTCAATGAATGGTTTTACATACTGTTAAAGTTACAAGACATTTTATGAGAATCCACTTGCATGAAATGCATTATTTATGCAAAAATTAGTTTGTTATAGACTTTTATGAAATATATCATTGGTTAAGCATATTTTTAATGATTTAAACTTTCTTTGATTCTGTTTTTTCAGTTTTATGTTAACTTTTTAGCTCACCTGACCATGTAGTGCAAAGATAGGCTTTTGTGATTACTCGACTGCTTAAGTCTGTCTTTAACTCTTTACCACACAAGAAAAATGTAGACTTGTCCAAATTGAAAGCATTTGCAGAAGACAATTAAAATGTTACTCAAATGAGAAAATTTGTCTTTGATAGGTTAGAAAACATTTTGGTAAAAGGAGAAGATGCTGTTTACCGGCATTTTCTCCTTTTTCCAGTGTTTTCAAAAAGCTTCTTTTAGGAAACAGAAAATGCCTATAAATAATATGGCTGTTGAGAAATCAAGCCTGTTTTCTGCTCCAAAATTCTTTAAAATAGAATAATTGTAACAGGAAAAATAATGTAAAAAAAACGCCATTGTTTAGACCAGTATGAAATTTTTATGGGGAGTAAAGGGGTAAAGGTCTTGGATCTATAATGTCCAATGACGTTAGATTGTTTTCAGGAAAAAAAACTTAGAAATCGAATGTTTAGGATTTTACTGTTGGCTGGGAAGTTTCATTTGATTTATTTGGCAGCGTAACCCCTTACAAACCAATCTAGTGCTGAAATGACACACCCTCGTTAACCCATGTGTGAAGTATTACCATTCATCACCCCTGGGACATTCAATTGCGAAACCATCGTTTCTATGGATATTCATAAGATTGCAAATTACACCCAATAGCCAATCAAATTGTCGATGGCATAATGATACTCTCTTGTAGTAGAGGATAATCATATTTCTTCGTTGTTATGAATAAACTGGGTAAAACCCACATCATTATCAACGAATATGGCGGCCGCCAGTGCGCCTTCCTTCTGTGGCATTTGCCTTACGACAACCCAGGCAGACATTACAAATCCTTGTATACAAAAGCAAATATTCAGAAATACAGCGTGCTGTCACAGTCCATAGGGGTATGTAGCTGTGGTGACGTCATCCTCGTTGACCCAGTTCCGATGTATTACCGTAAACTACATTCATCGATTTGATTGGTTGTAGAAGAGGTAAAAATAGAAGTGACGACATATGGTTGATAAAAATAGATTAAATTTTCTCACTGAAAAACTGAGAATACCAATCAAAATGCCTTATGAATAATTCATGAGAACAAGAAAACATACGCGAGATAACCCAGGGGCGATGAATGTAGTTTACGGAATACATTGGAGCTGGGTCAACGAGGATGAAATGACACTGAGGAAGAAAGTTTTGCATTGTTGAGAGAGGAGAAAATGCAGATAACCAGCATTCTCTTCTTTTTCTACAATTTTTTTCTACCCTTCAAAGACAAAACTCACCATTTGAGCCACATGTAATTTGGAATTTTTCATCTGCATATACTTTCAATTCGGACCAGTCTGCAATTTTGTTGTCCGGTTAAGGTTAATTTTAGTAATAGCAAATCCCATAGAAATACAGCGTGTGATAACCAGACGTTTTGAGTCCCTTCAGCATGATTCCATTTCTCATTTTTAAATTTCAAGGCAAGTCTTATGATTGGCTCGGGTAAAAAAACAACTTTTGTCCAATCATATTGCTCGGTTTTAACTCTTAATTAAGCTGCTAAGCGCAACTCACTGACCTTTAGACCTGTGGACAGTTTAGATCAAGATCAAACTGCACAGAACATGCAGTCTGATCTTGGATCTAACTTTCCAATAAGGAGATATTTTTTTCACCAAAAAATTGACTTTGAAATAGAAATATTTGGGTTTTCACTATCAAATTGGAAGACTTATTTAACTTATTTAGCAGTATAAGGGTTAACTAATCCATGCCATTTAGCCAGCCGAATAAATACCTTGTTTTAAAGTACTGTTAACCCCCACTCAGTGGATTTTATCTCATTGTTAAACTGAAACAGATATATCCTCTGTGCAATAATTGTTATGTCTTGATTACATTTTGCAAGTTCAATATGTATATTTTGTGATTATCCAAAGATTTTACCATCCTTTTAGCACCTTGGATCATAGTGATTTTACTTTGGATACATAAAGAATATTATTTTGAAATAACTTTGCTGTGGCTTTTACATGTTTCAAGCTGTGTGAGAAAATGTGATATCTTGCAAGACCAAATGCCGAGCAAGATATCAAAATTTTCATATGCAGCAGGATGCAAATACAAGACCAGGAAAGTTACAACAATATTATATTCCTATGATTACCGGTATATACCAACAAATTTTAACACAGAATATTGAAATTATCGACAGTATTATTCTAAAATATAAGGAATTTAAACAAATACTGCTTTAGTAAGTAATAACTTCTTTTTATAAATAGTGGATGAATGAGATGGCATAACATTTTGACCAATCAAATCAGGAACCAAGCTGAAAGTAGTCAGCATACAAGTTACATCATCCTTTCATATTTTGGACCATATTTGACGCTGTAGATACAGATTTCCTGATTTTATCGGAGTGTGAAGCATAAATTTGTTGGTATATAATGAATGTGAAGACTGAGATTGATACAATTTTATTTTGCCATGTTACCTCTTCACCTATTAGCATCTATCTCACATTCTTTCATTCACACTTTACCAAATGACAAAATTTTAGACTCGTCCCCATATTGAAAGCATTTGCAGATGATAAATGAAATGATGCTCATTAAATGAGATTTTATCTATGGAAGGGTAGAAAACATTTTCGTAAAAGGAGAAAAAGCTGGTCACTAGCATTTTCTTATTTTCCCCCAGTGTTTTGAAAGGCTTTCTTTCTTACGGTTGTAAATACATTTGATTGTTTGGTAAAGAGTCCTGAGACAAACTTGCAGCAGACAACTTCAAAATTATATTTGTAAAATGTAGATAATCAACATCAATTGAATATGATTAATACATAAGTACAGGTGGAACATTGTGGCATAAGGAGAAATTGTGTTTTAAGAGCAATACTGTTTCTGTTTTAATGTTTTTAAAAATTGTCTGCTGCATGACAAAAACAGTTGTCTATAGGTGGTTGAATGTCTTCATCCTATTTCCATTCATGCTATTTTTATATACCCATTATCTCTTTACCAGACGACAACATGTCAGAGTTGAAAGATTTTTTCAGACTACAAATTAGATATGACTCAAAAAATGGGACCTGTCTTTGAAAGGGTAGAAAACATTGTTGGAAAAGGAGAATTTACTGGTTACCATTATTTTCTCCTTTTCTCACAGTGTTTTCAAAAGGCTTCTTTTTCAGGCTTCTTTTTCAGGGTCATTTGAGCGGAATTGTGTGGAAAATGATTAACTCTTTACCAGACAACTTGTCCATACTGAAAGCATTTGCAGACAACAAATTAAATGTGGATCAAATGATGGGATTTGTCTTTGGGAGGATAAAAATCACTTTGGAAAAAAATAGGAGAAAATGTGGGTTACCAACATTTTCTCACAATGTTTTCAAAAACCTTCTTCTTCAGGGTCATTGAAACACTGTTTGGTTGAGTGTTAACTAGTGGAAGAAATGATATTTGAGGAATGTTTTTAGCTAGGAAAGGAAAATTACATGTTGGAACAATAGAGAAAAGATTGGTGGGGAAAAAAGCAATTGCCTGGTACAGGCAAAAGTTCCTTCTTCCACAATGTTTTCAGAAAGTGTCCTTTGCAGGTTTGCTAAAATTTGTACTTCTTTAGTCATGGGTCAATTCATTTCACTACATTTTTGTATATCTGTATTTTCACATATTTACAAGTACGCTTTTATTTCATATTCATTATCTGCAAAAAAAAAAAAGTAATAAAAATATTTCCACCTTTCTAGATTATTGTTGGGTCTTTATTTCTCTATCCTGATATTTTGTTAACAATTTTTGGGATTGACTCATAGACTAGTTAAAAAAAAAATAGTGAGTTGTCAGTTTATTCAAACAATAAAAGCAAAATAATATGTATGTTGACTGAGTGACTCCTATACAAGGACGAGAGCCAGTTAAGCCTTTACCATGCAATCCTGCGTTTTAAAGACCATGAAGGAGAGGACATTTGAAAACATTGTAGGAAAAGGAGAAAATGCTGGTAACCAGCATTTTCTCCTTTTCCTACAATGTTTTCAAATGCCCTTTCCTTGACAATTCCTATCATTACAACCACATTTAGTTCAACAACATCAGTCATCTGAAATTAAGGCTTTCAATTTGGACACGCCAGCAATTTTGTCTTTTGGTAAAGGGTATACATTGTAACTCCGTCATCAGATATCTTTGAATTGTAATAAGTGATGACAAATTCTCACTTTTTGAATCCCAACATAAGGAGACATACTGTAAAATAATTTGTTCTTAGCCCTTTACCACACAATCCTTTATTTTAATGACCCTGAGCAAAAAGTCTTGTGAAGACATTGTTGGAAAAGGAGAAAATGCTGGTTACCAGCATTTTATCCTTTTCCAACAATGTTTTTCTACCTTTTGCAAATCAAATCCATACATAGTAGTCACATTTACCGGTAATTTGTCATCTGCAACTGCTTTCAATTTTGACAGGTCTTAATGTATCTCTGTGATGCAGTATACCAAGCAAGTCATCACAATAAATACTACATCCATAAAATCAATCATGTCTAATTAATATCTGATTGAATTGTAAGGTAGAACGGTCCTTTTACCTTAAGAGAATTTACAGAGAGCAAAAAGGTTCAACAAGGGTCAGCTTGGATGGACTGAGCAGGCTGACCTAGTCGATACTTTCTGTAGATGCATTAAACCCTTTTTTCAAGAAGCATGGCTCATCAACCCTGGCTGTAGGTTCTGGTACAACTGATTCAGCTGAGGTGGCTCACTAAACATTCCACACACCCTACACCAAATTTTTATGCCCCCCTTCAAAGAAGCGGCGGTATATTGCTTTGCACTTGTCGGTCGGTCCGTCGGTCGGTCCGTAGACCACATTTTTGTCCGGAGCATAACTCAAAAAGTATTTCAGGTATCATCTTGAAACTACATAGGTGGATAGATCTCATTAAGGAGAAGTGCAGTGCACAAGAATCATAACTCTGCCCATCATATTTATGGAGTTATTGCCCTTTGTTGATTTTCATACTTAATTTTTGTCCGGAGCATAACTCTAAAAGTATTTCAGGTATCATCTTGAAACCTCATAGGTGGATAGATCTCATTAAGGAGAAGTGCAGTGCACAAGTACCATAACTCTGCCCATCATATTTTTGGAGTTATTGCCCTTTGTTGATTTTCATACTTAATTTTTGTCCGGAGCATAACTCAAAAGGTATTTCAGATATCACCTTGAAACCTCATAGGTGGATTAATCTTATTAAGGAGAAGTGCAGTGCACAAGAACCATAACTCTGCCCATCATATTTTTGGAGTTATTGCCCTTTGTTGATTTTCATACTTAATTTTTGTCTGGAGCATAACTCAAAAGGTTTTTCAGATATCATCTTGAAACTTTACATGTGGATAGATCTTATTCAGGAGAAGTGCACTGCACAAGAACCATAACTCTGCCCATTATATTTTTGCAGTTATTGCCCTTTGTTGATTTTCGTACTTAATTTTTTTCCGAAGCATAACTCAAAAAGTATGTGAGGTAAAATCATGAAACTTTAAAAGTTGATAGTTCACATAAATGGGAAGTGCAGTGCCCAAGAATTGTTAATTTATCATTAATAATTTTTGAGTAATTACCTTTTGTTCGTTCTTACACTTTGAACTTAACAGTTTATAATCACATGTTATATTTAGAATTGGATGCCATTAGGGGGGCATACTTGTTTTACAAACATCTCTTTTTTCCTTGGATTGGATACAAGGTGGCCAGCTGGAGACCATTTTGAAATTACAATAATCAGGGTCATCTGATCCCAACAACAGGTTTAAGGTCACAGTTTCTGGAAATAGGGCTTTCGGGGGGCATTGCTCTCATTCCGACAGCTCTTGTTTTAACTAAACATAGACAGTTTCTCTTCAATTTGAAATATCATACACTCATACAGATCATCCTTTTGGTCCAGTTTATGTAGTACTGTAAAATAAATGTTTGTGTCATGGAAATCTTTGCAATTTTTGCATATTTATAAAAATGGCAGAAGATATTGACCAGCATAAATTAAAGCTACATTAACTCTTTACTACACAATCCCAACTTTTAACAACCCTGAAGAAAAAGATTTTTGAAAACATTGTGGGAAAAGGAGAAAATGCTGCTAACCACATTGTTTTCTGTCCTTCCCAAATCAAATTTTAATTTTTGAGCCACATTTGATTTACTGCCTGCTTAATGCTTTCAATTTGGACCAGTCCAAAATTTTGTCATTTGGTAAAGAGTTAAGTTATAATTTACTTTTACACTAGGTCAGGTGGAAGCGATTGACCTGGGACCCTTGTTGACATCACTGAATGCTTTTTTTTTCATTGATGTCAACCAGAATACCAGTCTAGTGGGGGCTTAATACTCCCAATTAAACAAGTTTCATTAAAGATTCTTACGGTGTGTATTTCACATGCATGATGGTCTGTTGCAGATTTTGCGGAAATTAAAACACACATAAGGTCCAGTATTTGGTTATTCGTGAAACTTTAGGCCCGCAGTAATGATCACTTTTGCAGCAGATTCCTGGATCTCTCGGATTTTAAGTGATGAGTCTACATGTAACCTTCAAGTGCTTTGCCCATTGCCCAATCACAATAGGAAAGACATTTTGTCTGTGAAAAAAGAGTACAAAGTGGAGATTTTTATATATAGCCAATAAATGGTAGAATGAAACCCTAAACATGTACTAAAAGTAGATCATGTGAATCTCTGATAACATTTCCTGTCCATAATTACAGCTCACCCTTTCTTGTAATTGACTTCTTGAACAAGGAAAGTTACTTATAATAATGAAGAAAATAAACTTTGAGATGTAAAATGGATATTTAACTCTTTC
This sequence comes from Tridacna gigas, assembly GCA_945859785.2. Lineage (NCBI taxonomy): Eukaryota > Metazoa > Mollusca > Bivalvia > Cardiida > Cardiidae > Tridacna > Tridacna gigas. The sequence goes on along the minus strand of OX244036.2, from coordinate 26,737,632 downwards.
TCAAACAACAAGATTACAGACTTGTCCAAATCCCAAATATTTGTAGAAGATAAAATGAAGGTGACTGAAATGATAGAAACTGCCTTTAAAAGAAGAAAGTGCTGGTTACCAGTATTTTCTCCTTTTCTTTCATATTTTCAAATGCCATTATCCTCATTAATACATGATATTGCAAGGTAAAGGGTTAAAGATAAGCTTAAAGCATTTTCTCCTTTTCCCGCAATATTTTCAAAGGGATTCTTCCCCAGTGTCGTTAAAACTTGGGATTGTTTGGTAAGGGGTTAATATTCAAGACATGGAATAACAGTTTAGCATAACAGTTTAACTGTTCACAATGATCTAAATAATGAATGACTGAAGGAATGACAAGGGTTCCCTGTCCAGTGAGGGTTAATGTAGCTGGTATTTGCAACAAGTTACCTAGGTGTATCTATTCATAGATTCATTCATAATGTTACAGTGGTGTCGGAATAAGTCATTCTCTGCTTTGCATAGGTCACTTAATTTACATATACGCAAAGATCTTGTACCTTGTAAATGACATCTTGTTCAGTTTGTTACTTTCTAAGACGACATGTTCAAATTGGAGTGATAGAGATTTAGCGTTTTTTTTCCTAAAATGTCATATATAACAGAATTAAGATTTCTAACAGAAAGAAGTATTTTCTGTGAGGCAGTATTTGGCTACTGTGGGGCTTTTTGTTCACACTGACTCTAGATCAGTCATGATGCCTATAGACTTGCTTAGCTAGTCTAAATCAAAGGACTGATAGTCCTGAGAGTCGCCTGTTGCTTAGTTGTTTGAAAGTTTAAGGGGCATTAAACCAGATTTTGACACACACACCCTTTTTCGGAGGAAGGGGTTGATTTTTTAGTAAATAAAAATCAAAAAGACGTGGCTTTTTACTCTAAGTGGCGAAAAAAATGCAAAAATAAAATGCCTCCTGTGACCTTCAACCATAGTTAGCTACTATACCAACTGTTTAAGATCATGTGACGAGGAGTATTTCAGTATGGAAATCTTTTTGTTACAGACGAGGTTAGATGTAGGTTACTAGGTACGGAATCAGCTGAGTTGTGACGAGTGCGTGGAAAGATGGAATAAACATAGAACTTTCCCTGACAAGCCAGTTCCTGGACGACAATTTTTTTTAGAGGCAGTTCCCAAACACTTTTGTTCTAAGTCAAACTACATTTACCTATTACTTACTATCATTAACAGTTATTGTTGGTAATCATTGAAAATTAAGGATATTTATTGATAACACATGTTTTGTGATTGGATAATTTGTTCCTGTTATATATATCTTATAAACATTTGGCAACAAAAGCATCTGGTTGGCGTCCGCACCATCCGTAGATGGCAGTCTTATCCTAAACTACATCAGGCAAACACACACAAAACCGTTAAAATATAACGATTCGAGCTTCTGGAAATACGTGACATTTCAGAGCTATAATAACATGTTAATCTATCACTGAAATATGAAATATTGCAAATTAAAGAGTTGTCAGAAATCAAGTTAAAAAGAAACTGAAAGAAATAATTATACCCCATCATAAAAGTACTATCTAAGGTTCCTCAAAATATAATCAAAATCGATGAGAGTCAGAAGATCTGGCTGTACATTGCATACAATGTGATCCGAGTTTACACCACCTGCAGTTCAAGAGAAATTGCATATATGTATACTTCCATGATAGTTGTCTGGAATTGTCGGGAAACAGTGTACAGATGTGTCAGGGAATTATCTTGTCGGGGAACTGTGTTGTTCCCGCGAAGGTGAAGGTTGTTGCTATAAATAGACACCGGTAATATGAATCTCAGCACATCTTGAACACAGGTGAACGGCGAGCGACAGTGTAAATCCTGTATTACACAGTAATATACTGAAAGGTAAACAACTTGTGATGTATTTTCAATACCCCAGTCACGAATTCCATGCTGTTTACAAGTCATTTCAGTACCAATATTAACATCCATAGTACCAATGGATAGCGGAAACATTATGCTACAAGAATATCATGTCGCAATTTGAGCCATTTCAAATTGCTAAGAAAAATCTAGCTCGAAACTGTCAAACAACCCAACTCGGAAGAGATCTGATTGCATTGAATCACGAAAATTTTCAAGTGATAAAACCCATTTTCAATGCGAAAAATGTCTGTTCTTATGCAAGGTGCATTTGAAGCCTACAAATTTAAAAGTATATCTGCATTGAAAATAGAACTTCAATATGTTTTTGTGTTGTACGAAGCTTTTTTTATTTGAAAATGCCCAGCCGTGTAAACTGTCATCCTTTATGGCCTACTAAGCATGCTTTTGTATCGCGTTTTCTCATTGGCCGGGTCCAGACACACCTTCATCGATAACCAATGAGAAAACGTTTTGAAAAACAAACCGAGCATGCGCAGTACGTCAAAATGGTAGGCGCTGAGCGCTGGACAGATTTACCGATGAAAATAAGGATCGTACAGCCTATTCACACCAAATAGTTTAATGTTTCAGGTTTATACGCCTTATTATTGCTGGACCCGAAATGATACCTGTCAAATATTCAACGGCTTTCACGTTGAAAATGGGTTTTATCTCTTGAAAATTTTCGTGATTCAATCCGAGTAGGGTTGTTTGACAGTTTCGAGATAGATATTTCTTAGCAACTTTAAATGGCTCGAATTGTGACATGATTTTCTTGTAGAATAATGTTTCTGCTATCCATTGGTACTATGGATGTTAATATTGGTCGTAAAATAACTTGTAAACAGCATGAAATTCGTGACTGGGGTATTGAAAATACATTACGAGTTGTTTACCTTTCAGTATATTAGTGTGTAATATAGGATTTACATTGTCGTCGCCGTTCACCTGTGATCTTGAATGGCATATAAAGATGTTTTGGCTTGAAAATACTTTGAGAAAAAAGACAACCTTATCTATTGTATACTTAATATATTTTGGGTCAAGTTTTGTTGGTTAAATCTTCCTAGGAGAGTAAATTCTCACAGCTAAACAAGTTAGCCTACAACGCAATTTCCCTCTATGACCGAGCACCAATGCTGTTTGACATTGCCTTTTCCTTCTGTCGTTGACTGATTTTAAATCAGAAAAGGGTATGAGGGCTGGAACCAAATTAATGCACTTTAAGTGGGTAATTTGGCCAATGAAAAAAGAATAGTTTTATTAATAACTGTTGCCGTATATATAGCGGGGCTTCCAAAGCACACGCCAGACGACATCCAGATATGCAAATTATTCTCGGGTGCATGGAAAAACTGAAATTCACTTCGAACCGCATTTCACCGAAATTCATTTCTTGGTAACCGTACTTCACCTCGTATGACCATATTTCACATCAAATAATGAATTCTTCGCCATGGTGATTTCTCATTTAGCCAGTTTATTATGTAATATAGCTTATCCACATGTCAAAAAAATCTTTTCAAAAGGAGTTACATATTGTTCCAAAAAACCCTAACAAATTATTGTTAGAATAAGATATTTTCCAGAAAATTAGCATACAATTATGCTGTTGATAAATATATTTCATTTCAGATCAAAAGTTATCACTATGGCAATAAAATTTGTCATTTTTGGGTGAAATGCGGTCATCAAGAGGTGAAATTTGGTGAAACCCGGTTCGAAGGGAAAGCCGGTTTTCCACGGACCGATTATGCTCGATGCCAATGTGAAAGTTCAGTGTTCGTGTATCCTAGAGCAGGAGACAATTATTTCAAATATTTACGCTTTTGAATACTTGAGCTGTAAGGGACGTCTTCGATATATCTGAAAATTTAGCAACTGAAGATTATGTACAATAGAAGCATTGAGGATAATGCAACATTACAAATGAACTACAACGTCTCGCAAACCAGAAGTCAGTACAAGGCCGGAGGCATGCTTACGTCACCCCATGAATCAGGATGATAACAATGAGAGCCTGGTTGCTATGCAACCAGGCGACTCAAAAAATCTAAATAGATCTATAGCATTTCTCATTTCTTTTTATATTGGACGATAACGATCAAGATCAGACCACATTTTGCCAGCTAGATCTTGATATATAGAAAAAGGATTCAAATTTCATAAAACCACCCCATTTTCATGCTTCCCAACTCTCCCGATTTCGTCGGATTCTCCCGATTCAAGACAAAATACCCGATCACCCCGACAGGCAGTTAAAAAAACCCGATTTGGAAAAAATCCGACATAAGGGTAAAAAGGGTGTGATAAATTTGTACCCGAGGTACATGTATATTATCCAAAGTTTACAACTAGTTGACATGTGTATGTATTTCACGGTCAATCAAGTTCGTTGTCTATAAATAGGAATCAAGATACTGAGATTTATCGATCGATGATCGTAAACCAATCAAATTCGAGAACAGGCCAAGGTACTTTTCAGAGTAAACTAGCAGCCTGTGTTCGATCTTCTATCGGACGGCTGCGTGAGATACGACAGGTACCAGTTTATTTTCAAAGTGGAAATCAAACGTCGTTCACCTGACGTTAGCAGGTAAATTACGTTCTAAGAGTATAGATCTATAAACACAAAATACCAGTGCTCATTGCATCCCCGGAACGCAGATAAAAATGAGTGAAAATATTAAGTTAATAATCATCAGAAACGATGAACAAATACGAAGTTTTAAACTGTTACTGCTCAGTGATCACTGGAATTCCAATTTACGTAAAAATAGATCGACCCGATCATAGTTGTATTTAAAACAATGATGTAGCAATATTCGACCGGTTAACGGCGATAGGGTAATACTGTAATGCTCAGGGCACTGATTGGAGGAACCAAGTGTTACCTAGCGTTACCGATGCTGATGTTTGCTTCCAGAATTTTTTCGTGTAAAGATTGCCTCCAGATTTTTTTTTTTTTTTTTTTTTTTGAAAAGTGCATTTTTTTTTTTAATTTTCTTCATGCGTTTGAGATATTTTACTGATGATTTATGCAGACAAAAATGATACTCCAAAGGAACTCAATGGGACTTGACTTTTTTTTCAACAGTATGACAGCTTGTCCTTTTGATAGTTACCAGCAATTCGAGCCGGATTATTTGAGGTTTATTCGATATACCTGTTTGCGATTATTGAGTACCAAAGAGAATGAATATAAGGATAAAATGTGGTACTCTGTAGTCTATATTTCAAGCTAAGACATTATGGGTACAATATAAAATGGCAGAATATCTTTACACAATAAGTCAAAATTATATGATATACTTACAAAACAGTGAAAACACAATGGGCAAAGTAGCATTTGATAATAAACATTACAGTGCTTCTTTACCATAGTCACTGCTTTCTATGTAATATTCATGACTGTAATGACTGATTTTGTTTTAGCTCTAAATATTCACATGTATACATCTGAAAAACAATAATATTCGATAAAGAATAAAATAAAATAAATAAAGTAAATAGATAAATCATAAGCCTGACTTTTGTTCAATTGTAAAGTTATTTAGCCTAAAATGATTTAAAAATGAAGGACATTCCGGTACGCCTCAAAAAGTCTCCCCCTTGAAACCTCCAATCTCCCCCTTTGAAACTCTCAAAAACCCCCTTTGGTGTTCGAAAAAGTTGGGAAGCATGCATTTTGACCACGCCAAAAGAACTTTGTGGACCACCCCCCACAGGTAATGAATTTATTTGTTTTATTTTGAATTTATTTGATACTAGATTAATGAAGTAAAACAAATTAATTTATTCCCTGCGTACCCTCATTGTTGGACCGTGAGGAACCGTGTCAATTTATCAAAACGCCAACTGTAGAGAAAAATTTTGTTTAATATACGGGTCAACTAACGAAGAAAATAAAAAGCATTGTACAAACCAAACCTAAGTGTCGCAGAGAGACCCAGCAAAAATGACGAAAATGAAGGCAATGCAACTAACCACGGGATTTCTGTTCCCGCCAAAGTTAAGATCGTCGTTACAAACTGCTTCTCTTAAATTTCGTCTTTCGCGTCTGTTGAGAAGTTCTTTTCGGTTTGCAGTCTGCAATTCGTTCACTGACGATGAAACAAAAGTCTTTACCAGAAGCAGCAATGTGTAACTTTGTGAAGTGATTTTGGGTACGTGTAATTTACGCTTTTCAACATGGCGTTCGATAATGTCGTCTGCATTTAATGACGGAAATTAACTTTAAATGGCGAAAAGGATATCTGTTCAAAGAAGCAAATTACACTTATTGGTAGCAATTGCAGTTGTCCACAACACTTAACAATAAGAAGGGAAACAATCAGAAATTTCTTAAACGGAACCCAGAAATAATAATTAAAAAAAAAAAGATTTACTTGGTAAAATGTTAAAAAAAAATATCTGTGTAAGTGTGTGGAGGGGAGGGGGAATGTTCATATTCATAAAAATATACTCCAAGTCCTTAACAAATCACTTCGTTGGCAGTTGTATGGTACCTTTTTTTTTTCTCCCTAAAGAGGTATCTTCTTTTCATGTACGAGTACTGTCCGTTGGAGGTTGAAATTGTATTTTTGCAGTCTCCTTGCTGACAGACGGAATGTATTTTGAGTCCCTAAAAGCGTTGTCTGCGCATGTCATATTCTTTGAAGATGATGTATTTGAAAAATGCCACCCAGCGGGAGATAACGCCCTAAATGTCCCTTCGTTTGCAGTAGAGATGTATTTTCAGATTTTACAATGTCCATTCTTTTACCATGGAAGTGTATTTTTATTCCTGAGGAAGTCGCATTGTTGGCTGTGGAAATGTATCTTGAGTCTCAGGAGATCATTTAGTCTGCAGTCCACGTAAGGTCTCCAACTCAGCGCTAGAAATGTATTTCGGTCCTCAAGTAGTCTCTTCTTTAGATTTAACCCTTTACGAATGCTGGTGATCAGCATTTTCTACTTTACTTACATTGTCTTTTAAGTTTTCAAAGACGAAATCCTCATTTTTAGGCTCATTTAATTTGTCCTCTGCAGCTGCTTGCATATTGGATGACCCTAAAATTTTCAAGCGCGGTAAAGAGTCAGTTAAATCGCATTGTGTGTCTCTAAAATACCTCTCTATATGGGAAGCAGGTCTGTTTCGAGTCCAAAAAATTGCCTCGCCGTTCGAATGGAAAATGTATTTTCTTCAGTCTTAAAAAAAGTCTTTTCCTTTGCATTGGAAATGTGTAGGCCCTGTTTTCAGACACCAAAAAGTTTTGTTTTTTTTTACTAGAATTGTATTTTGAACATTAATCAAAAAGTAGTTTCATTAGCTATGGAAACGTATTTTTTCAGCCCTTCTGTAGCCTAGTCTCTGTATTGGCACTCGCGGTACATTTCCCATCTCCGCCGTCCCCCTCCCATAAAAAATCACGAACTGCTTCATTTGGCCATGAGAGTGCTAATTTAATCCAGCGTTTTTACCATTCTTAATTTTATGAATTTCGATGTTATTTACATATTTTACCTTCCTTTTACCTTTATAAGACAATGCGTTTGTTTGTTGTCTGCAAATGCTTTGAATATAGACGAGTCTATTTATTTTTATCGTGTCTGAAAATGAGTTGATTAATATGGCGGCAAAATGATCTGAGGGCAGGGGCGGAGCAGAATCCAAGCCTACAATTGATAGTACTATCTGAAAAGTAAAATGTTGCCCTGATAACAACTAAAATACTATTGAAAACGGGAAAAAATCTCAAAGGTACAAGGACCCCCTACCCCACCCCCCTCCCCCCTCAAAAAAAAATTCTTTCAGCACCATAGAGAAACTTTCGCCTACGAAATAGATTAAGATAAGACTGCACAGAACGTATGTTCTGATCGTAGATATATACCTTCCGCTTGTTTATTCAAGACTATGTGCTAAAATTCGTTCAGATATTCAGTAGATTGCTCTTTGAGGTCCAGATTATTATATAATAAGCACGGCGCTGAAAGAGTTATAGTTCGTTCAGACTTTGTTACGAAACATCCGGAAGCAATGTCAAACCTTATGTCCATTGAGTCTTATTGACATTTCTTGGACAGGAAGTTCGGAGTTTTTATCTTTTTCCAATACTGGCCAGGGAGAAATTTGGCAGAAACAGATTTAGGATATAAATCATTTTCTCGGATTTTCAACTCTTCCAAAATCCCGCAGAAACCTATAGAATTGAACGCGACGTCATTTTGTCCCTGACCCCTGCGTTAAAATCTTTACCCGACGACAAAAGTTTGGAAGCGTCCAAATTCAAAGCATTTGCAGACGGCGAATAAAATGTACCTAAAATTATAAGATTTGGCTTTGAAAGGTTTAAAATATTGTGGGAAAAGGAGAAAACGCAGGTTCCAAGGCGCACTGTGCACAGTGCCCTGGCAGGGTAGAACTAGTACTGGTGAAACCCAGCAAAGACATGAATACGAGTGACCGTGATATAAGTGTATACTGTTGAAAGAGGCGTAACACACCACCTAAATTATTCACCTAAACTATTAATCCAAAAAGCGCTGGAACCGACTTAATGTTGTTTGCGGACAGTATAGATCAAGATTAGACTGCACAGAACGTGCAGTCTGACCTTGGATCTACACTGTTCGCTTCTTTGTCACATATTATTGCTAAAACAACTCTGAAATGACAATATTTTGGACGTTTTTCCTAACTGAGAGGGTCCATTTAATTAATTCATTCTAGAAATAAGACCAAAATGGTTCCAATTTTGAGCCTTACTACCCAGAATATCTGCGCAAGCGGACAGTGTAGATCCGAGATCAGACTGCAATTTTATGCAGTCTGATCTCGACCTATTCCGGCCGCATTGGCAACTATAATTGTCACGGTGCCTAAGGGCCAATCGTTGCTCCTGTTTCCGACTGGTCACTTGGATTTTAGGCTGACCCCTATCACGTGACTCCTAATCCACCCAGGTGATTCACTCGTCACAACTCGGCCGATTCCGTACCTACATCTAACCTCGTCTGTATAAGGGAGGCTTCCATTTTGAACTACCAATCACATGATCGTAAACATGGCGGCGCACCTGTAGATCGCTTAGCAACGACATGAACACCCACTGTGAAGTTATTCACTTCTGTCGATCTGTCGATGAAAGCTCCTAACGGAATTGATAAACCACGCTAAAAATTGAATGTACAAACTGTTTGCCGACTGAGATACTCTTAGAAAGATAACGATAGAAAATTTACTAATGCGTTCTTTCTAAAGAGAAGCCTTACAATTTCAATAACGGTAAAGCCCTCTGTTTCCGGAGATGTGCGAAATGTACCGTGTAGGTGCATATCAATCTACGTGATACAGCCGAGGGATTTGATCACCGGATCACCCGACGTATGCCGAATGCCAGGTGATTGTTACTCAGTATGAACTCAGTCAACGTTTAGTCGGGCAAAATAGAGGTACAAACAAAGAGCCAAGCATGTTGATCCGGGAAAAAAATGAAGTAAGTCTCTTTTTCTTTCGTAATCTTTGTATTTTTTCCATGAATAAGTAAAGTACATGTATGTATATCTAGATCTGGCATTGTAGTTGAAATTTGTGATTGTTTACGTATAATTTTCCTCGCATTTGTAAAACGCCAGCGTCTTTGTGCCTATGTTTGCGCCCGCCTCCCGATTTCCTTCTTAAAATGTCGCTCTAATATGCATATCTTTTTGAAATTTGTTTTGAAACAAAGTTTTCCTTGAATAACTAGGAGATCGCAGACATCTTAGAAATTAAAAAAAAAAGAAAAAATGGGAACACTGGTGTGAGCGGGAATCGTAGCCTTTCGCACAAGGAGCATAAAAATGTGCATCTTGTTGTAATGGGTTCATTCTTTAGGGCATGGAGATATAGTTTTATACATCCGGCATGGGTCCTACTAAATACCACAAAGACACACAAAGACACCACAAAGACGCACAAAGACAACATAAATACGTAAAAACGTGTAAAAAAGGAAAAAATAGCGATTTTTTTAGCTGTTTACATTATGCTGGGGTAAAAATTGATCAAAATAATGCAAATTATACACGTAGGTTAGAGCATCTGCAGGGTCAATCGGATAACTTGGTACTCGTTCTGCTGATTTCATACATACCAAATATTTCTTCTGTTCAAACACCATGATGAATGATTGATGATGATAATGATGATGTTGATGATGATACTTTTCAATGATTTTTAAGATATCTACTTGCTTGCATATTTCTTGAAAACATTCTATATTCAAAGGCAAAGTTGACAATTTATCATTTGCGGTTTTCTTTTTATCTTATTCTGCACTGCAAAGCTTGTAAACTATTTACAAATCGACAAAATTATCAGACTCCTCCAGACTCAAATCAAGTGTTGCTCAAATCACGAAATTAGTATCTGAATGGAAGAGAACATTGTGAAGATAGGAGAACATGCTGATAACCAGCATTTTCTATTTTTTCCACATTGTTTTCAAATGCAGTCTTTGCCTTAAGATTGTTAAAACTCTGATTTGTGTGATAAAGGGTTAAAAGTATCAAACGTTCCTTTGGTTACTGTATTGTTCTTAAACATTTCTCCATTTTTGTGTTTTGGTAACTGACTCTCTCAATATGTCACTCTATGTTGACCGGATCGTTACGTCTCACACAAACCGCGGCAAACAAACACAAAACACACGAACACATACCTTAAAAGTAACTCTTTATTGTTTTTTATTTCTAGATCATTCACTTTTACTATATATGAACTTTTAATAAAATCAATTAACTCTTTACTACATGACAAAATTTTACACTTGTCTCCATTGAAAGCGTTTGCACATGACATTTTATTTCTCTCTCAGTGCTGCCCATCATTTCCACTATGGCTTTCTTGGAAAGTTTCCAGAAGCTTTAAAAGAATACTGTGCGGGGCAGAAAAAAAAACAGAAAAGAATGGAAATGAGCACTGGCTGCCTCGACATAACTAATATAATGTTGAAAACTGCTTTATACATAAGGCAACAATGCAGATGACATAAAATGTGGTTCAGATGATGATATTTTATTTGTCAAAATGTAGAAAACATTGCGGTAAAAGGATATTGGTTGACTATATTTTCTCCTGTTTCCACAATGTTTTGAACAGCAATCTCCAGTCAGGGTCGTTAACTGGGGATTGTTTGTTACATGGCATAAAAAGGCCAACAATAAAAACTACTCTCGTCGTTATACTAAATAAATATAATTAAGCCATGTCCATACAAAAGGAGACTTAATGCATCTCCAAGCAAGCTATCACATACTTGAGGATTCACAATAGCCCCCTTTTAAACAACCGACTTAATCATGAGCTAGACTAAGTTCTTGAATATACATTAACAGACCAATGGCGGAAAGTTTTGACCATGGTCAGCCTTCACGGTTTGCGCAGGCTGACCATGGTCTATTTTTCGCAGATGCACTAAACCCCCGTTTAAAAGAGCATCGCTCGTAAAGAGGTAGATTGAGGGTGGCGAGTTCCAAAGCGTTGCATCCACATTTACCTCATTACCAAACGAGAATATTATATATATATTATAAAAGGAGAAAATGCTGGTTACCATCATTTTCTCACACTGTTTTCTACAGGCTTCTTTCTAAGGGTTGCCTAAAGTAGGTATTGTGTGATAATGGGTTAACTCTTTTACAACACAACCAATATTAAATTAATACCATACACACAATGTATAAAATGAAATTGAAAATGAAACTCTCAACTACAACACAGATGAGGTATGCATTATGCAGACAACCCCTATTAAATGGCAAAAATAGTAAAATGTGTTATTGATGGGGCAGAAAACATCGTGGGTAAAGGAGAAAATGTTAATTACCAATATTTTCTCCTATTCTCATAATGCCTTCATAAGGCCGCTAATATTTTCTCATGTGCTAGCTCAAATACCATACAAACAATGCATAAAATGAAATTAAAATGAAACTCTGAAATACAACACAGATGAGGTATGCATTATGCAGTTGAGTTTATTTTCTCTTTGGTGCTCTATGAGCCTTGCATCTTGTCCTTTGTCCAATTTTCTTTGCTAGTTTTGGTATTTTGTTAACAGTATAATTACCATCAACTGACGTAGCTGTCGTTTTTTCACTTTGTGTTCCCGCTCTCAGGAACTTCATGTAACGCGCTTCTTTCTCTTCTTTGTTCATCTGCTGCCATACTGAATAGTTAACTTTGAATTTGGAGTACCTAGCATTCAAAACGAAATTGCCTGTGCCATACATGGCACGTCGTAGATCAACCATTTGTGTTTTTACCAGTTCGTGTATTTTTTCGGCCAAAACGTCAGTTTTCTTTGGGTCCCAATGGACTTTTACTTTCAGTCGATGGTTCATACTCTCCGTGTTGTTATTTGTCCACAACTCGTCCTCTTCTGACACAACATGTTCCGAAATTTTTTTCTCAATCACTTTTTCGTAGTATCTTACGAAGTCGTCATGGTTTTTCCTTGATAGGGTTTCTTTTAATTGCTCATTTCGCTCATCAAATGTCGCCGTGTCGTCAGCGCTCGCCACTCCGTTCGATCCAAATATTAGATCTACAATCTCTTTCCGTTCCTTCGTTGTTTTTGGTATTTTATCTGTTAGTTGTCTAACTATATTGTCTTTTATGTGCTTCGTACAAAGCTTCCTTGAAGAACCAGGAAATGCCATATCAATCGCATTTGTCATCGCACGTTCATCGTCAGTGCCCATTATGATCTCTATATTAGAAATTTCCAGTCCTAAAATTCCCTTCAGATGGGCAAAAAACCTGAAATAATTTTCCTGTCGACCATCCCAGTGTAACATCAATGGTCCAAGCATAATCGGTGGTTGATCAATGGTACCTTTTCGTACAACTTTGTGTGATTTGTAGACGGTAGTGGTCACAAAACATTTCCCGAGATTGAATGTTCTATCAACTCCAACGACTCCAGATTTTGACGATAGGAAAGACTTGAAGTCTGTTATTTGTTCTTCCGTGTAGCATATCACTAGGGGCAAATCGTTATGACGGGAATGAATAACTTCTGCTACATAAGGATGTTTTTCTTGCAACATTCTTATAATGTTCAGCAATTCGTCTGCTACATTTTTTGATTTGGGAATTTTCTCTTCTTTCTTTGAAATGTTTGCTTTGAAGTTTTGAATTTGTTTGAGATCTCTAGGAAAGTTTATTGACTCATTAAGATTTCCATCAGTCATTTGCGAGTACACTTCACTTGACTTCTGGTTTTTAACTGAAACCTTGATCTTTTCCACAATTTCTGGATCTGTTCGTTTGTATCCATGTGTATTTTGCTTTGAATTTCTATGGGGAACTTCTTCCTCATCGTACTCTCCGGTATATTCGACAATAGCAAGATATTTTCGACATGCCAGTTCTTCTGGGATTCCTTTGATCCATGTAATACGTCTTTTGTATGCGTTGTTTCTCTGAAGCACAGCATAAGATCGATGTACAGTTATTATTTCTGACATAGGAGGCTGAGGATCCATAAGTCGGTTTTTCTTTAATCCCTTTTCTCTGTACTCTTGGTAAATACATTGATCAATCACTTTAACATGCACGAGTTGGTACGGCGTAGTGTTAGATTTTCTTAGTAAGAAGTTTGTAGTAGCACTTTTACTCTTTTTTGAGTCCCAAGCTCCACAGTCATCCCAGTATTGTGGGGGTTTGTTACATTTCATTCTGTCCATGTTTTTACTATTGTTCAGAACAATGAAAACGTTTTCTTTCACGCCAAGTGGAATTTTTTCCTCGGCAGGTATTTCTGATTGTAAAATGTTTATAATGTCAAGTGGTTCCATATATCTCCTACCAGGCAACGGATGCATTTTATTGTGTTCAGTACCGCTACTAGTATCAGAACCCGAGTCATCCGCTTCGTTTTTATCAATCTCTGACGATGGCGGTTCGTGTGTGAAAATTTTGTCAGTGTGCCATCTGGCTTCTGTGTCATATGGCAGGCACTAAGTTGTCGACTTCTTCATCAGACGCATAGTTTCTGGATGGTAGCGATTCTAATTCACTTCTTTCCTCACATTCAGACTCAAGACTAAGGTCGGTGTTTTTGATACATGACGCATCAACGTCCATTTCAAGACATTCTAGCTTGCTTGTATTCATACATCTTGATGGCGTGCTCATTTTTTCATTTACATTCCGGTTCAAAAGCTCATCTGGATTCAATTGAACTGATACCAAAGGAACGAAGTGGTTTGGAATCCACACTTTGCCAATTTGTGGTCCAATTTTGGTCCACATCAACTTCAAAGGTTCTTTACACGCTGATTTGTACTTTGTTAAGTGGATTCGTGTAAGCAGTTTTGCCTGATGGTCATTTAATCCATTAACTTTGGGATATATGACTGAAATATCTCGACATAAAGCATCACTCGCTGCCTGTATGGCCCATGCAGACTGAAAAGCATTTTTCTTTGCACATACCACTGTTGCCTCGTCAAATGTTGGGGAGCACAGAAGGAATTCTTTACTAAACTGTTGATTTACATAATAATTTCGGGCACTTGCCATTTCTATGCAAGTACGAACTTTTATTTCAGCACTTAGATGCTCGGTTCCACAGAGCGCAATAGATAAAGCGTTAAACAAGCAGTTGCCGTCGCACGTTGAGAGAACAGGTTGAAGGTCTTGGCTGATCTGATCTCTTTTGAAATCTAAGTATGATAGGGAAGAGAAATCCAGCTTAAGCTCAGATCTATTAAATTCATGACTGTACTGTATCGCTGGTAGGAGATTATTCTCTCTGTAAGCCACGAGTCTGAGAAGGTCAATGCCATAATCTGCTGCCTGAAATATCGAACAGCGTTTCCAGTTTTGATAGAATAAACTAAAAGCACAAGTCTTATCTTTTGTCACAATGTTTTCAAGAGAAGCACACCGGAGAAGCAAAAGAAGTCTCATAAAATCAGAAATGGGTTAGAAATGGATATAGGTATAAATAGTAATGCACTTAAATATGTCCAACACATATTTTGATATGAAGAAGTATAGTAAGCTGTATTCTAAAAGTTTTTAAACTGCGGAAGTACTCTGAGCAAGACCCTTATAGTAATTTTTTAATGAAAAGTCTTGCTATTATAAACCCAAATAATGTCATTTCAAACTTATTTTTTGGAAAAAAAAACATCTCCTTAACGGATGGTGTAGATCAAGATCAGACTGCACTTCTGGTTCAGTCTGATCTTGATCTACAGTGTCCGCAAAATGTCACGGAGCCGCGTTCAGCATTCAAATGGTTAAACGCATTTTTTTTTTCCAAACGCTACTGATAACTTATCGCAGACATATCAAAATCGTGTCAGAAGAATTCATGTTTTATGATGATAAAGGGTTTGTTTGTTTTTTTTTTTAAAGAAAAAAGCAGAAAAAACGACGCATATGATCAATTCGGACATTTAATTGTAGATGGGCGTAGAAATAGTTCATTTGTATATGACAAAGAATACAGCGAAATGGAGTAAAGTAAAATGTGTTAAGCGTGCTGTCAGTATCTACAAACTTCTTAATTGTCATTATCGGTAGCCGGTATCTAAACACAAAAGGTTGTCGAATGGACTACTGCTATTAATTGGTTTGCAGTCAGACACACTCAGACTCAACCCTTACCAGATAATCCCTGGTTTTTACGATCCAGAGGGAAATGCCTTCTGAAAACATTGTGGGGATATGAAAAAACGGTGGTGAAGTCTCCTTTTCCCACCACGTTTTCTACTTTTTAATTTAGTTAATTTTCATTTTTTTAGTCAGGTAAAGAGTTAACAATAGACAGTTTATCGGATCATGCCAAAATATTTTTTTCGAATATCAACTTCCAGGGGTTGCACACGGAATGGAAAACTATGTAGATCAGGGAAAGCTGAACACCCTTTGTTTTACAAATCGACCAAATTTTCGATTGGTCCCATTTAATGCATTTTCAGAAGACGAAATCAATGTGACATAAAAAATAGAAATTCGTTTTGAGGGGAAAGTAGTCTTTGTTTGAAATCAGAAAATGCTTGTTAGCAGCATTTTCTCATTTTCCAACAATGTTTTAAACCAATGATAATTCATAGAAAAGTGATAAATATTGGATTTAAAGTTAATCATCAAAGCGAAATCTTCGCAGGTTTAAAACATACTATATGCTATCCGTAGATGTCGATTGGAACTTTACATATAGATGAAATAAATAGGCATTTTATGTAAAACAAATTTTAGAATTTAGAAACGATATGCATGGTAAAATATTACGGGAAAACCACTTTAATATGGAGGTACAGTTAAAACCTATGAATCCGTATTTATGATGTGACTTGTGAAGAGTATAAATCATAACTGTGAAAAGCAGAAAATGCCTACTTACAGACTGATAAGGCCGTAAGAATTTATCCGATGCAATTATCGTGGATTTTTTTACATTACATATAAGTCAATATTTTAAAGTAAATTATTACTTTTAAAATTCCTTAGGTAAAGCCAAATGGGACCAGGAATCGTATGTATCCCAGAGGGGACTCAAATTAAAGCAAGATGACCAAACTTTTGATGATCAAAGATGAAAGGTGTGAAATTAAACAGCACTCTTTTGGCCTAAAGTATGACAGAAGAAGTCTGTGAAAACTATCAAAAACAAGTATCAAAAACAAGTAATTACTATCAATATTTAAGAATTATTATGCCATTGAAATACAATTCCATAAGAATATTGATTATACACGTTCTGTGCTTTCTGATCTCTGTCTAAATTGTCCACTAAAGGTCCTTGAGTCGTGTTTAGCAGCCTACAGGTTAAGCTCAATGGCTCTACAAAGTTTATAAGGTTTTCATGTACGGCCTTGACATTGCTTACAAAAATTGCTCGAAATTTACGTATTAAACATAATTGCAAAAAAGAAACTGAACAATATTTCTCAGCAACATTCCATGTGTTTCGTAATAAAATAGACTAGTACTGTCTGATTATAAGAGACACATAGTAAGTTCTAAACGATGAACGTCCCTATTGTCTTTGACAATCTACATCAATCGAAACATAACGTTTTCAAAATTTTGCCGACAAATACAATTTCGATCTTAACAATCCACAAATATGTTAACTCTCATTAAAATCGTAATAAATAATTTAGCATTCTGATATAAATTAGTACCTTACTTATGCCTCTTTTGAACCAGGTGCAAAACTTTCATTTTAACAATTACAACGACTCAATTTTGTAACAAGCTTTTTATCTACTATAAATATGAGCATATGACGTAAAAAGCATGAATGAATAGTCACGTGGTCTAAGTAAGATAGAAAATCTCGTGCCGTGATATATTGGATTTCGGATGGATCTTAGATCCCTATTGTGTTTTTTCTTACAAATAATAATAATAATAAATGAATGATTTTCTAACACTTTTTTTTATAAGCACTGGGCTTTAGTCTTCCTTGCCAAAATTAGCAGTGGGCTTTTGTTCCGTGGGCTTATGTCCTAGCTGGCTTTTGTCCGTTCCCCACATTATACAAGAATCTAAATACATAATATCTTTAACTAGATTTAGATTATCGTCGCATGCGTTACCTAATGAAAGTGGTCGCTAATATAATATACCGCAAAATGAGAGAAAGATTGCAACTTTGGCTTAGAAGAAAATGAATACCATTTCTTGCTAGTCTGTCCTAAATTTTCCGATATTATATCTAAATATGCACTGCGTAGATCTAGGATCAGACTGCAATTTTGACAGGTCTGATCTTGATCTACACCGTCCTCAGATATTTCACGGACCGCCTTTGGTTACATTTAACAGCTTACATGTTTCGCAATAGCCGTAATTATTACATATTTTGTATGAATATGTATGAATTCGTATACATGTACGTAGTTCATCGTATTGACCAGTGTATTGGACTGTGTAGATCTAGGATCAGACTACAAGTCTGATAAGTCTGATCTTGATCTACACTATCCTCAGAAACTTCATCTAGAGTATTTGGTTTTGCTTGTCAGATTATACGTTAATATAATTCGCAGTTGTTTACTTGTATAAATGCACATGAAAACTTTTGAGGAAGAAAAATATAGAAATGCGTATAAAGATAATATATGCAGCATGATAGTTTAGCGAAGTCTCCGATCAGACTGAGCATATGCCATCAAGTCTGACCAAAGCACCCGCTATGCACTTATGATCATGGCTTTCTTCACCCTTTAACACACAATCGTGATTCTTCACGTAGAGAAATGACCCATGGGTCATTTTGTAGGGGAGGGTCATTTATTTTTCCGCATTAAACCGGGTCACAAGTAAAAAGGAATTTATTGCACACACGTAGGCGACCAACGACTATTCTTAACTCTTTACCAAACAATCCGTGGTTTTTACGGCCCTGAAAAAGAAGCCTTTGATAACACTGTGGGAAAAGGAGACACTGCTGATAACCAGCATTTTCTCCTTTTCCAAGAATGTTTTCTACCCAACCAGAAACAAATTTTAATTTTTGACTGGCAGTTTTTTTTTTTTGGTCATCTGCAACTGCTTTGACTTTGGACCAGTCTAAAATGTTGTTGTTTTGGAAATGGTTAAACGTTCTAGTCTTGCTATCAGTCTCTCCTGAACTTTTTGAGTTACGAAGCAATACAACTCTGATTAGCTTAAACATAATTGTGTTACTTGCAAAATTTAGAAAATCTTGGAGAATCTGACTAAGAATAAACATGAGAGTGGTTGGTGAAAATGGACCGTCGTATGCTGTACACCTACAGTCTCACAGAAGCCTTCGATGTTCGCTTACATATGGTAATATCTATGGATAAATGTTGAAAAATAGATAAGGGTTCCAATGCCCATTTCACCAGGAAGTGACCTTTTCTGGACAGTGCGGATCAAGATTAGACTAGACAAAATCTATTTTTGGATCTACGATGTCCGATACGGTGAATTCTTTCCAGCAACGGCCTTTTGATATGGCACAATTTCAGAATATACTTTTGACTGGAAATCCTCATTCCACTTATTCAACAGTATAAAAAGTAACGATCTCTAGAGCTGGCTGAAAGAATTTTAATTATAATTATAAATATCATTACCTTATCAAGGCGATCTAAGCCGTTGTGGAAGCTGTAGAAACCGTCGTCTTGATTCAAGATGCAGGTGCGACACGTGTAAGGCGCATTGCCTGAAAGTAACTTTGAGTGTTCTGGTAACAACCCGTCACAACTGATATGAACCCAACTGGAACATGAATCGCACTGAATGCAGTCACTTGGAGGATTATCAACATCAACTTTACACACAACGCACGGGTAATGGGTATTCTGCACGAGCTTACGCGATTTTTTCTTGGGCACGGGAGAAAGTTCTATCTTATTTCTTGCACGTTTAGGCATTTTGTCCACTTTAATTGAGAATGCATATGTACATGTAGATCTAGTTCTTAAATTTACCTACAACTTTAACTTTTGCACATTTTCACGGCAACAGCAATCCGTTGTTTAACATACAATGTAATCACTATTCTTTGTTCAGAATTGGACATCACTAATAAATAATCCAAAACAAGGATTCAAATTATCACTCATCGCCAAATTTTACTTCTTACAGATTTTATCTAAACGTTCCATTATATACCGACATGCCTCTCTTTCATAAGACTCAATAAATATCATTAAAATTTAATTTCACATGATTCTCTTTCATCTTGAACTTCACAAATCAGCAAATGTATTACAAGTTGTCAAACTGTTAGCTATTCGAAATGAGATTGTCCAGTTAATTATGGTCAGGGATCTTACATACATGTACATATGATCCCTGATTATGGTCAAAGAACAAACCATGTCATTAACTACGAATTACAAATAATCATAATTTTTACGGTGCCGATTTAATAAAAGGCATCAAAAGAGAACAAGGCTTTTAAATTACCCGAGATTAAATGATTAACTGGAAAAATAGTTTGCAGGAAAATTATATGGCGGATGCTCTAACCTACGTGTGTAATTTGCATTATTTTCACGGTCCATTTTTTACCCCAGCATAATGCAAACAACTAAAAAAATCCCTATTTTTTTTCTTTTTTTAAATGTTTTTACGTATTTATGTTGTCTTTGTGCGTCTTTGTGGTGTCTTTGTGCGTCTTTGTGTGTCTTTGTGGTGTCTTTGTGTGTCTTTGTGGTGTTTAGGGTGTCTTTGTGGTATTTAGTAGGACCGTCCGGCATTTACTACTTGGGGGAACATTGTGGAAAGCAGAAAAATTGCTTAGTGTAGGGATCATAGACATGTCTACATACTGTATGATCCTTGCTTAGAGAAAGCAATACCGTGAATCCATTAAGATCAGAATTTCTTATCGAATGTTTATCCTTAAGCTGCTAGATAAATAAAGGAGAAATTTCCTGTTGATAGTAAAAGAAAAATCCAACAGATTTATTGTGATTTCAAGGTTCTCTTTGCCAGGAAAATCTCCCTATGTTGGACTGTTTTGATCCAAAATCAGACTGTGTGTTTGTTGTATGCAGTCTGATCTTGATCTGTACACTCCAAGTCAGGATTGTGTGATAAAAGGTAAAGAGGCCTTCTTAAGTTGTTTTTGCTGCAAATTATTTATTTCTTGTTTTGTTTAACACTGATAAGTACCACAAAATACTCTTTTCTACATAGCCTATCAAGGAATAGATAGAAAAATGTTTTTTCTTACATACATCCTTTTTTTAACTGATGGTTTGCCAGCTATTGCATTGGTTAATTTAGAGATGTAGTGTTTTTTAAGTTTGTTGAGATTATTAAAAATCTGAATAGTCCCCCTTAAGAACTAAGGACAGCTTTACAGGTCTTGGCAAAAAGTTTCATTCAATATCAGACTACAGAACATGCAGTGTGATCTTAACGCTTTATCACACAATCCTGACTTTTAACAACCTTGAGAAAGAAGCCTTTTGAAAACATTGTGGGAAAAGGAGAAAATGCTGGTAACTAGCATTTTCTCCTTTTCCAGCAATGTTTTCTACCCTCCCAAAACAAACTTCAATTTTTTGGTAACATTTATTTCGTCAACTGCAAATGCTTTCAATTTGGACCAGTCTAAAGTGTTGTCGTTTGGTAAAGGATTAAATGTTTTATCAAGGTAGGTACTCTGCGATAATGTCCCATCATAAGGCACACAGATTGGCATTTCTCCCTCTCTTCATTTCAGAATAAGTATTGATTGCATTTGTCTAGCTTATTTAAAAACAAAAACATGTATTTGCTCTAGTTCATAGGATGTTATTTCCCTGTACCACACTTGGGTTTTAATGACCCTTAGGAAGAAGCCTTTTGAAAACATTGTGCGAAAAGGAGAAAATGCTGATAACCAGCATTTTCTGCTTTTCCCACAATGTTTTCTATCATTCCAAAAACAGTTTTCAATTTTTGTGTCCCCTTTATTATGTCATGTGCGAAATGCTTTCATTATAGTTGAAGTCCAAAAGATTGTCATTTGGTAAGGAGTTAAACATCTTTGGCAATACATGATCTTGGATTTAGCCCTTTACCATACAATCCCAAGTTTTAATGACCCTAATAAAGAAGCCTGAAGTGTGGTGAAAAGGAGAAAATGTTGATTACCAGCGTTTTAGTCCTTGTTCCACAAGGTTTTCTACCACTTTTATTTTTTAACCACTCAATCCAGACTATTATCGACCCTGAAGAAAAACCCTTTTGAAAACATTGTGGGAAAAGGAGAAAATGCTGGTATCTAGCATTTTCTCCTTTTCGCACAATGTTTTCTACCCTTTACAAAAAAAATGTAATTTTTGAGCTGCATTTGATTTGTCATCTGCAATGCTTTTAATTTGGACCAGTCGTTTGGTAAATAGAATAAGATAAATTACATTATTTAACCCTTTCCCAAATGACAAATTTTGGACCAGGTCCAAATTGAAAGAGTTTGCAGACGAAAATTTTAAATTTGATGAAAATGGCAGAAAGTTCTCAAAAAGGGTAGAAAACACTGTGGGTAAAGGAGAAATTGCTCGTTACGAGCAATTTCTCCTTTTCCCTACAGTGTTTTCAAGACTTGTACTGCAGACACGTGAAAACCAGGGCTTGTATGGGAAAGGGTTAAGCAACATTTAATTTGTAGTTTTCCAAACACTTTCAATTTAGGCAAGTCTAAAATTTTTTTATCCAATAATGATTTGAACCACTTGCTATCCTGTGAAATATTTTTTAAAAGAAGCCTTGAATACAGCACTTAGGTCTCTTTTTTTTCTAATTGAAAATATTAGTCATTATAAGATAAAAATCTAAAGACAGTCTTGGTCAGGATGTATTGCAAAATATAGTGCACACATTGTAAATCCCAGATCAGACTACATATTGGGTATAGGCTAAACCCAATACATCTTTACTTGTTTTCAGCCAGATTTTTACCCATTTCAGTTTTTTACTCTACTGGCTGAAAGCCAGCAGAGCCTATGTCATAGCAAGGTTTCCATCGTCCATCAGTCCATCACTCTGTCTGTTCATCTTTTTCTTGTTTACATGATAAATTCTGCATTTTTGTCGGATTTTCATGAAACTTGCACAGTTTGTTTATCTAATCAGTAGCTTGAACCCTATTGATTTTGAAAAAATCTGACAATCAGTAAGGGAAAAGTAGCCATTTAAAGTTGAAAATTTACATATCGTGTTTACTGGATAAAATCAACATTTTTTTTATCCAACTCTTTTGTATTATCAAGGGATTGAACCATATAAAAAAAAAAAAAATGAAGAAAATCCAGAAACTGATGACTGAAAACCTAACATACCTTAACCTCTTTGGGTGAAATTTGTGGCAGAGGAATTTAAAAATGTCATCTTGAAATATGGATGATAATGTTTGAGACATAAATACAAGTGGAAATATTGTGGCAAAATGCAATATAATTCGGTCATTCCCAACAATTTCTCAATTCGGTCATTCCCAACAATTTCTCCTTTGCCACATTATTTTTTTATTGTTGTATACAGCAAGGCCAAAGTCAACTGTGGGTGATTATGCTTTAATTCTTTACCAAACAATAAAACTTTGTCTAAATTGAAAATATTTGCACACGACGAATTGTGATTGGAATAGTGGTATTCATCTTTTGTAAGGTAGAAAATGTTGGGGAAAAGGAGTTTTTTCTTGTTTTTATCCAACAACATTTTCAATATCCATCCTACTCAAGGTCATATAAGCATTGGAATGTTTCTGGGAATTTCTTGGGCCTATGTTCAGTGCAGAATTAAATATTTTAGGGTAGGAAAACACCTATAGGCCATTACAGCATACTGAGGCAGGCCAAAGAGTATAATTATAATAAGTGTTTTAATCACCCTATACCAGACCACAAAACTTTTTACTGGTCCAAATTGCAGGCCTTTGCAGACAACAAACTGAATGTGACTTGTATGATGTAATTTGTTAAGGAATAGAAAAAGTTGTTTGAAAAGGAGAAAATACTGGTTACCAGCATTTTCTCCTTTTCCAACAATGTTTTCAAATGACTTTTTCCTTAGGGTCATTAAAAGTTGGGATGGTGTGGTAACACTATTATATATACATTTTTATTTAGAAATAATTTTTTTCACCTGGAACAACTTGGTGCTTATGTTACTTGTTAATAATTCTACATAAACTTATCTTTATCTTTGTAGATTTACAGTGTGACCAGATTTGGACTTTGTTAAGGTAAGAGTCACTTAACATCGGGTAATCAAGGGTTAAAATAAGTGCATGATAAATTATACAAAGTCTGTCAGATTAATGATGGGCAAGTTTATAAAAATTTGTAAAAAATTGTGATATGTATATTACAAAACATGGAGGTTTGAATTTGATGTTTTTTACCTGCCTAAAAGTCATATTTCAAATATAACATGGTAGAAACTGATCGTCTGCCATGAAGTCAAAGGTGTAAGACAATAATATTACGGTTGCCATAAAGTGTTGAAAGGTAGCAAACGGAGAAAATTTGTATGTAATTTCAAAATATGAACCACACACAAATGAAGCCATTTTACTAAGATGGCACACACTGCCCTCAAAGTACAGCATTCTGCCTCATTTTATGAGGCTAAGCCCTGGAATCAGCTATAGAGGTCCAAAGTTTGACAGAAACATAAGCTAGTATGGATATTAGTATGAAGTTTGCATTGATAAAAAAAAGGGCATAGTGTCATGAATGTTAAACTTACATTGTTGCCAGACCCATGTGTTTTATTTCTTAAAGTAATTTCAAATATACCAAATAAATCAATACAGACCAATCCCATGTACTAAAGAACCAAATTTACCAACAAATAATGCCTTACTAAACCTTCAGACTGCTGAGTTGAAACATGTGATACATTATCAGTCTCCAAGACAAACCATCTTCAAGCAGTTCCAAATATATTCTGACCCCAATGACATCAGTTTATGCATATCTTTACATAATGCCTCTGATATCTGGTAACATCTCTTGTGGTTTTAAGACTGTAAAGTGAAAACTTGGTAATACTCCTTGACCAGCCCTTTCTTGGTACACCCCAGTCATCAACAAAAAACACTGCATACTTTATTTTTATCATTATTATGTCAATATGACCGGTACTATTTTGCAATGATGCTTTGATAAAATACCGTATTTCACCTAATTAACGCTCCCTCCCTAATAGTAGCACCCCCCCCACACACACACTATTATTTCTTACTCCAAACGCTTCCAGACAACCCCCACCCATACCCAACCTTAACCTTAAAATCAACAACTGGGGTGACAAACTTCCAAACGCAAGATAACTTCACTAAAACTTTTCAAACACAGACTGATGAAAATGACTAATGACCAATTATTTATAAACAAACTTACAGGTACGGCGTCGACATAATCCTAATTACTTCAGCAATCAATGTCATTAACAGCTGACTGTCTGAATACACATACACTTCCAATAACATTATAAACTTCCCGTAAAACAAAATTTGTCAACTAACTTGGAAGAACATTAAAAAGGTGAAGTACTGAATTTCAGTGTCCCATACTAATCGTGAATGCTGTCTAAATGAATCATGATCGGCGGTAAAATCAATATTCTGCATTACTGCATTACAGGAAGTCTTTCAAAATGGCAATCACTTTGCACTGGGCTCTGACTAAAACTCGGATCAAAGTACCATACTTACTTTATGTGATGGCAGTGAAAATTTCGGGAAATTGGCTATGGACTAAGAGTGCCCTGTTGGTGTTTTGAATGGTGCCCCAGTGCATTAATTAGGTGAAGTACGGTAGGAACAATAACTTTCAATAGGTCAATCAATAATGTCTTTTATGCAAATACGGAATACACATAATCTTTCTTAATTTAACACTTTTTCCTACTATTTTTATCTTTTTAAGCACAAAAATTGCATTTTATTATCTTTTAATACATACATGTGTGCTAAATTACCTGAGCTGTCATCATGCCATAAAACGACAGTTATTAATTAATTCAACTTTCAATAATCTAACATTATCAGGGATCAATCACTTTACATTGATCTTGTAGGTTGGTGTTGGTCATCATTCATTTATAGGTCACACTATTTTTCACAAAACAACTCAAAAGTGGCTTGCTATAGGTTTAATGTATTTGTTCTTACACATTGTATATGTCTAAGAATTCATCTTAAAGTGGGGCTATGTGGATGGGACAGTCGAAATAATTGAGCATACCGGTACTCTTTATATCACACATGATATAATAACTACATCACTTATGATTTTAAACGGTTATTGAGGCTGAAATTTGTTAATTTTTTTTTAATCACATATTAATTTATTGTCACTTTACAAAATATTTGAATTAGACCAATCATAGACCAATCAGGTAAACACTTAAATATAACTTTGATTTCCTGCTAGTAACAGATCAGTAAAGAACATGTTTGTTGCCCCAATGCTAGTCTGCATCATATAAAGTATGAGTTACATAGTTGTTGTCCTTAAATAAATAAAAAAACATAAGAAACAACAACAAATTTCATACAGTGTTTGACACCTACATACAAGGGGTCCAGTATGTCAAAAATTTGCATAGGGTATTACTCTTGAAATTGTAATTCTGACTAGCTCTTAACTGGATTTGACTTCCGAAAATTTTTGCTCAAAGGCTTCAGTTTCAGAGTAGAGCAGAAAAAAAAGTCTTATAGGAGTTTCTTAAGTTTTAGTTTTGTGGCCTGTGTATTCAAAGTATTTCATTACTTGAGAAGTATAGAATGGCATAACGTTAACAATGGATGAATCCTTTAAATCGGCACCATGTCTGTCAAATTGGTAAGTGTGATACATATTGAAGTATCCTTACATGATGTGTGTCTATCAGACACACATTAACTTAAACATGTTTGAGGGTTTGTAAACCAAAGGGAGTTGTAATAGCCACTAAAGTATTGTCAGCATACCTTATGTGATGTTGAGAATCTTAAATCCTATATGTATATCAGATAAAAAATGAAAGTGGATGCAATTTCTTATTACTTAAGTATATTTTTCTGTTCTGTTATTAAAAATTCTATTTGCCTTATTTAGCCCTTTACCAAATGATCCTGCATTGTAGCAACACTGAGGAAAAAGGCCTTTAAAACATTGTGGGAAAAAGAGAATCAGCATTTTCTTATATTCCCACAATGTTTTCCTTCTATAAAGACAATTTGCACCATTAATTGAGCCACATGTAATGTGTCATCTGCAAATATCTCCAAATTGGACAAATCCAAATTTGTTGCTTGGTAAAGAGTTAATTTTCAGGGTTCATTTCAGTTTTTTAACCCTTTCACTAAAATAGTTGCCTTTGTGGCCAGTGTAGATCAAGATCAGGCTGCACAAAACATGCAGCCTGATCTTTGATCTACACTGTCCGCTATGTTAAAACAGGCAAAAGGTAGCCATGAATTTGCAATTATATTGGTCTATTCTAGAATGAAAATGACAATTGGGTTTATTTGGCGCTTTAAGGGTTACTTTCTTGTTGCACTGTTATGAAAGCATCTTTTTTTTGTACACAAATTCAATTTGAAATGAACCCTGCAGTTCTTTTTAAACCAGAACCTATGCAATTATTATGATGTTAAGGATCTTTGATCCAAAAGTAAGAAAAAAATAATTTATTATCTCGTGCAACATTTGATGTTAAGGATCTTAAATCCAAAAGTAAAGAAGAAATAGTTTATTATCTCATTGTAATGGTTGATGTTAAGGATCTTACATTCAAAAAAACAAAAAAAAAAAGAATTATCTCATGCACTATTTGATGTTAAGGATCTTAAATCCAAAAGAAAAGAACTCACGCACTGTTTGATGTTAAGGATCTTAAATCCAAAAGTAATTAAAAAAAATGAAAAAACTAATTTTCTCATGCAAATAATAAGAGTGATCTTAAATAAAGCAGAATTTGAATTATAGTTAGATTAGTAAGTTAAATCTGTTCATATAAATTTTGAAAATGGCTTGAATAAAGTAAACTAATTACTTTGGCAAAGATATAGGTGAAAAATATTGCATTTATGAAACAAAATTATTTTTATAATTCATTGCTCAGAGAGGTTATCCATGCATTGGACTGGTTAGTATACAGGAAACACAGAAAGATACATGTAGACAGAATTGATTACTGGGTGGGATCCAGGAAAGATTTGTCTTTTGTTCAAAAGTTTTAAATCATGAACAAACAAAAAATATAGAGATTAAACTGTTACCAATGACGGATCAAGGTAATCCAGAAAGGTTTGTCGGTCTATTCAGGGGCAGCAACTGTGTTTCATCTGCAAAGTTAACCTCGTCTGAGCATTTTTGTCAAAACCCAAGTACATGTAACTGAAAAATAATTAATCGGTTCCTAAGACCATTTTCAGAAGTTATGTGAATGCATTTATCTTACCTTTTTATTTGTGAAAGGTACTGTTTTTCTGTCCACTCAAAAAAGACTTAGCTTTTTACCAAACAACAAAGTTTTATAGTCAAAGATGAAAGCATTTTCAGGCAACATACCAAATATGGCACAAAGATAGGATTTGCCCTTGAAAGGTAGGAAAGCATTGAGGAAAAAGGAGAAAATGCTGGTAACCAGCATTTTCTCCTTTTTCCACAATGTTTGCAAAAGCCTCCCTTCCAGAGGTTGTTAAAATAAAAATCAGGATTGTTTGGTAATGGGTTAAGACTACACAACAGTTTTTTTGTGTGTCAGTCTCTGCAAGGTTCATGAGAAGGATCTTAGCCTGTAAAGCGCCTTAACAACAATAGTTTTTTAGCTCACCTGAGCACGAAGTGCTCATGGTGAGCTATTGTGATCGTGCTGTGTCCGTCGTGCGTCGTGCATCGTCCGTCGTCAACTTTTTACCTTGTGTACGCTCTAGAGGCCACATTTTCAGTCCGATCTTCATGAAACTTGGTCAGAATGTTTGTCTTGATAAAATCTCGGACGAGTTCGAAATTGGGTCATGTGGGGTCAAAAACTAGGTCACTAGGTCAAATCTTAGAAAAACCTTGTGTACGCTCTAGAGGCCACATTTTCAACCAGATACTTGTGAAATTTGGTCAGAATGTTTGTCTTGATAAAATCTCGGATGAGTTCGAAATTGGGTCATGTGGGCTGAAAAACTAGGCCACTAGGTCAAATCTTCGAAAAACCTTGTGTACGCTCTAGAGGCCACATTTTCAGTCAGATACTTGTGAAATTTGGTCAGAATGTTTGTCTTGATAAAATCTCGGATGAGTTCGAAATTGGGTCATGTGGGGTCAAAAACTAGGTCACTAGGTCAAATCTTAGAAAAACCTTGTGTACGCTCTAGAGGCCACATTTTCAGCCAGATACTTGTGAAATTTGGTCAGAATGTTTGTCTTGATAAACTCTTGTATGAGTTCGAAATTGGGTCATGTGGGGTCAAAAACTAGGTCACTAGGTCAAATCTTCGAAAAACCTTGTGTACTCTCTAGAGGTCACATTTTCAGTCAGATGCTTGTGAAATTTTAGCAGAATGTTTGTCTTGATAAAATCTTGCACAAGTTCGAAATTGGGTCATGTGGGGTCAAAAACTAGGTCACTACTTCAAATCTTAGAAAAACCTTGTGTACGCTCTAGAGGCCACATTTTCAGTCCGATCCTCATGAAACTTGGTCAGAATGTTTGTCTTGATAAAATCTCGGACGAGTTCGAAATTGGGTCATGTGGGCTGAAAAACTAGGTCACTAGGTCAAATCTTAGTAAAACCTTGTGTACACTCTAGAGGCCACATTTTCAGTCAGATACTTGGGAAACTTGGTCAAAATGTTTGTCTTGATAAAATCTCAGATGAGTTTGAAATTGGGTCATGTGGGGTCAAAAACTAGGTCACTAGGTCAAATCTTAGAAAAACCATGTGTACGCTCTAGAGGCCACATTTTCAGTCAGATACTTGTGAAATTTGGTCAGAATGTTTGTCTTGATAAAATCTCGGACAAGTTTGAAATTGGGTCGTGTGGGGTTAAAAACTAGGTCACTAGGTTAAATCTTAGAAAAACCTTTTGTACACTATAGAGGCCACATTTTCAGTCCAATACTCTTGAAAAATGGTCAGAATGTTTGTCTTGATTATATCTTGAAATAGTACGAAAATGTGCCATGTTGGGTCAAAAACTAGGTCACCAGGTCAAATCTAAGAAAAACGTTGTGTATGCTCTAGAGGCCATATTTTCTGTCCAGTACTCTTGAAAGTTGGTCAGAATGTTTGCCTTGATAATATCTCTGACTAGTTTGAAATTGGGTCATGTCGGGTGAAAAACTAGGTCACTAGGTCAAATCTTGTTTTTTTTTTTCTGGCTAGTGCAGATCAAGATCAGACTGCACAATGCAGCCTGCTCTTAGATCTACACAGCATACTATGGATAGACATGGCTTGCAAAAATCAGTCTCATAATGACATTTTATCTGGTCCCTGTTCACTTTGGCACTTCAAGGGTTTTATCCAATAGATATGTAGGGCTTAATGGTACATTTATTTATGTAGTTATTGCAACATGTGTATGGATATTTTTTTGCTTTTATTTTTTGATTTTCTTTGTTCAAATGTTTTTAATTTTAATTTTGACTTTTTAATTGAAAACTTTTTGGGTAGGCAGGGACTGCCCAGCCACTCAGTAATGTCTTTTATGCATTAAACAGTCTTATTTCATTTAATGTTTTTGCCATGAATTCATCATTTTGTTCAAATCTTCTTAAGTGCAACCATTCTACTTTATCATCTCTTAATACAGACATGCACACTTAATTACCAAAGCCGTCAATTGATGCATCATAAAACAACATTCATTCATTCATTTATTCATTCATTCATTCATTTTGATTTATAATAACAAGTTTGCTATTTCTCAGTATGGAAGATTTTGCTTTTGTGTGATCTGAATGTGTATTAATGCATCCTGTGAAGGCAAGTGCTCCGGTTGAATAGGATCATTGACCTTAAAACAGCTTTGGGGCAATTTTAAGTTTAAAATTAAATCCAGTGCTGATAGAAGAGTGGACCCTGTTCTTTTTTTCCACTCACGTAAGACTTCAGATCACACTCTACAATTAGGTATGCCTCATATTCCATTTAAGTTGCCGAGAGCCTTGCACAATGTTGTAGGCTAAGGATCTTATTTCCACAAGCAAAAATAGGTATTCATTTATTTTTAACTCGGCTGTTTAAAAAAAAAAGTCCAGTTATTGTCATAGCCCTGTCGCCGTCTGCAATGTCGTGCAAAAACTTTGACATTTTATAATATCTCTGATATTATTGAAGATATTTACTTCAAACCTGAACAAATTGTTGACTATGAAAAGGGGAACCCATAGAACTAGGGCAGGTAATCACTAGAATATTTTGACACAGGTATGCCCTTTTTGTGACTTCGAATTTTCATTGAAAATCAAGCAACTTCAGCCAAGCGTTGCCACCCGCATGCCATGCACTTGTTGTTTTTATATATGGAGGTACACAATTTTAGAAATGATGTACCTTTTAATATAGAATGTTTATCATAGTTAGGTTGTATTCTGTATTTCATGATGAGAAGTAGTCATTTTTTTTCCACATGAATGTAATCCCTGTTGGTTTTAAAAAAAATCTCAAAGATGTGGTCTGTGAAAAGACTTTAGATTTAATTGGGGAAACAATATCAAACAGATATTGAGGAAAATCCAAGGCTGTTCTTTTAAAAGATTCATCTGTTGGCTCTCTATTTATAAATTGACACTGTTTGATTTCAACTCAGGAACGCATGCAAATCCACATATGGAATACTTTTGAATACTGGAACCAGCCACAAAGCCAAAACAACAAATGATTTGAATGATGTTTTAATTATATTATTTCCTGTTAAATCAGAACAGAAAGATATCTTGTTTAAAAATACAGGAATTCAGATAAAAAATGTATGCCTGATTTCACATACTTCAGCAGAGCCCTGATATTTATATTTGTGGTTAAATCTGACAATCACTATCATATTCATAAGCTTGGTCTTTACACTTTCATCTACAGAAGTTGTTTTATGAAGTTGTTTGGTATTTGCAAGGAATTTAACTATTTTTGCTGTTGTTTGTTTGATATAGGGGAAGAGGGTTGAACTGCATTGAACACAATGTCACCTTCACTATTTAAGTATCTATGAGCATTGAAGGAATGTCTGAGAAAGAAGAATTTCCCCATTAAATGCTTAGGTTTTTAGTAGAAATACTGATCAAAATCAAGATGCTAATTATTTACACTAAAGTATACATAGTGCAACCTTTTAAGATCATCCCCATGATCTTTAATCAATAATTCTTTTATCAGTTTACCAGCACGGTCCAAGTTTGTATATTACAGGCTTAATTGTTTGAGGAAACTTGTCATATACATGTATTGTTTTTTCCTGTGATGTATCGAATTGTCATTTAGAAAACAAAGACATCACAATTTTTAAGTGTTGCTTGATTATTTCAAAGTTCAAGTGCTATTTCAAAGTTCAAATGCAAATATGAGGACAAATGATGACTGTCTTGGTTTCTACAATTATGGCAAGCCTAGAAACATTTGTTAACCCTAGGAACATTAGCTTATTTCACATGAACTCATAGCCTGGATGACTCCAGTACACTACGCATTAAATTGTGTCAGTAACATTAAAAAACAGCATAATTCAAGCACTTTTCAATAAATATCTCCTAAATTCCATCTTCATTTTTGCAACACGTTTTCAAAATCAACTTTTTAATGGGTAATCAGGGGTAGTTATTTCTAATCATCCTTTGGAGTTTTTGTGAGAAGCATTTGGTGGAGTATAGGTCATAGTAGATCAAGGACACTGATAATATATCTCTTTACAAACATACTTTGGAAATAGCAAAAGCACACAACATGAAACAGAGCTGTCTCAGCTTTGAGTAACCTGGTTCCCATCCAATTTGTCTGGGCTTATAGTATTCCATAATATACTAGGGACATTTACGCAAGTATACTGAGACTGACATAAAATCTTGACAGTGGGGACAGATTGGAATGCAAATTCTGACATGAAATCTTGACAGTGGGGACAGATTGGAAAGCAAATTCTCCTTTTAAAGCAGATACCATGAATTTGTTACTTACTTCTGTAAAGGATGATTTTTATTTTTAGCTGGGTTGTTCATAAATATGTTTTATTCCTTAAAATGTTACACACATGGTTATATTTCACCAGGGTAGTACATGAAAAGGATCAAAACACGCAAAAAAAAATGGTTCTAATCTGTTTAATGCAGTTGGACAAATCTTGAAACAAAAGACAGGAAACAAAATAAATTGATCAAAGCAAAAACCAAAAAGAATCTTATTAATAGAAAAATGGAGAAAAAAAAAAAGAAATGGAAAATTCAGGAAAAAAAAAATTAAAAAAAAAAAAAAAAAAAAAAAAACTTAGAGATAAAAAAAAAAAAAAAAAAATCTTAGAGATAAAAACTCGTAAAAAATGAAAAATTTGGGGGGAAAAAACACACAAATTGAAAAAAAAAAGATAAAACAACAACAACAGAAAAAAGGAAAAACAATTAGAATATGATAATAATAAACAAAGATGATTTAAAAACATGTAAAAAAAAAAAAAAAGAAAGAAACAGTCTGTAAAACAAACATGTAAAAAAACAACTGAAAATGGCAAAATTTAGAGAAAGAAATTGTGAAAAGAATTTTTAAAAATGAAGAAAAGCAACATCAACAGAAAAAGGGGAGAAAACTTTAATAACCAAAACCTAAAATGATCAAAAAACAAATGTAAAAAAAAGTAAACAGTTTTTTTTTTTAAAAATGTGTAAAAAATGAAATGGGCAAAAGATTAGAACAAAAGAATAAAGACCAAAAGAAAGAAGAAATACTAGAAAAGAAAGAAAATTATAACTAAATGATAAAAGAACTGAAAAAAAATCTTATCAAAAGAATGAAAAACTTTAAAAAGAATAAAAAGAAATAACATAAGAAAAATAAAGAAAACTTTAAAGAATATGAGAAAAAATTACAAAGAGAAATAAAATTATAACAAAAATGATGAAAAAAAGAAAAAACAATGTTACTAAAAGAATGAAAAACTTGGAAAAGGAATAGAATAAGATAACATGAAAAGAAAAATAAAACCCATAAAAAGAGAAATAAAAATGAAAGACAGGAAAAGAAGCATGAAAAGAATGAAGGAAAAAAATAACTAAGCAAAAAAATTAAAGAATTTAAAATGAAAATAATAAAACTGAAGAAATAGAAAATAAAAAGAATGAAGAACAACATCAACAGAAAAAAAAAAAAAAAAAACACGGGAAAATATATAATAGTAAACAGAATTATAATATAGTAAACAAAAATGATTAAAAATATAAAGAAAAACTAAGAAACTATAAAAAAAGAAAAGAAAGAAAATTCTAACAAGATAATAAAAAGAATAAAAATTGTATAAAGAAATAACAAAACAAAAACAAAAAATAAACAAATGTAAAAAAAAAAGTAAACAGTTTTTTAAAAAAAATGTGTAAAAAATGAAAAAGACAAAAGATTAGAACAAAAGAATAAAGACGAAAAGAAAGAAGAAATAAGAAAATACTAGAAAAGAAAGAAAATTATAATGAAATGATAAAAGAACTGAAAAAAATTTTATCAAAAGAATGAAAAACTTTAAAAAGAATAAAAAGAAATAACATGATAAGAAAATTAATGAAAACTTTAATATGAGAAAAAGTTACAAAGAGAAATAAACTTATAAAAAAAATGATGAAAAAAAGACAAAACAATGTTACTAAAAGAATGAAAAACTTGGAAAAGGAATAGAATAAGATAACATGAAAAGGAAAATAAAACCCATAAAAAGAGAAATAAAAATGAAAAACAGAAAAAGGAGCATGAAAAGAATGAAGGAAAAAAATAACTAAACAAAAAAATTAAAGAATTTAAAATGAAAGCAATAAAACTGGAGAAATAGAAAATAAAAAGAATGAAAAACAACATCAACAGAAAAAAACCATGGGAAAATATATAACAGTAAACAAAAAAATAATATAGTAAATAAAAATGATTAAAAATAAAAAGAAAAACTAAGAAACTATAAAAAAAAAAAAAAAAAAAAGAAAAGAAAGAAAATTCTAACAATATAATAAAAAGAATAAAAATTGTATAAAAAAAATAACAAAACAAAAACAAAAAATAA
Organism: Tridacna gigas; assembly: GCA_945859785.2. Classification (NCBI taxonomy): domain Eukaryota; kingdom Metazoa; phylum Mollusca; class Bivalvia; order Cardiida; family Cardiidae; genus Tridacna; species Tridacna gigas. Next base: position 26,703,011 of record OX244036.2, on the reverse strand, counting down.
ATAAATAAAAAATAATAATAAATAAATAAACAGAAACAACCTGAAAGAAATCTTAATAAAAGAATTGATAAATTGAAAAAGAATAAAAAGAAATAATATGAAAAGAAAAATATTATCATAAAAAGAGAAATTGAAATCAAAAACAGATTAAAGGATTAAGAAAAAATGTAAGGAATTTCAGTTGGGATATGTTTGTTTCTGATACCCCCTGTCCCTGGCAAAAATATTGCAATAAGTATCAGAAGCTAGCATTTTCCATTAAATCTTAATTTTAAGAGTAATGAAAAGAATTTGCACAACAATTTTCACAAGGAACTAAAACAACAAATTTGCAAAGTGCAAAGGAATCTTCAAAAAATTACCTTAGATACAAACTTAGATTCTAAAAAATATTTAAACTGTAAATCAACAGTCATGAAACTGCATATGGAGTATAAACTAAAACTTTCCAGTAGTTTAAGAATGAAAAAAAAATCTGTGATTGAAAATGAAAATATTAACATAAAAGGACTAAACTCTACTTTATATTTACTTGAAAGGTAAAGTTACGTAGCAAAGGTGTAATTGACAAGTTAGATATGCACACAGCTTTCTATAGCAGCAGGTCATTCTCACTCCCAAACACATGTATTAGCAGGAAACACTTGTGGAATGTATAAAATGAAACTGACACATTGATAATGCATACAGTCGGCTTTCCACAGCAACATATTGAGATGATAAAAACACACAAAAAAAAAAAAAAATTTGAAAAACAGACATGTAAAAAAAGGTGAACAATGTAACATGTGAATTTTTCTTGAAAAGTGTTCCTTCCCTACAGTTAGCTGTTTCCCCCCTCCCCCAATCCCACCCCACAAAAAAAAAGGTTTTCCTTTTTTGTTGTTTTTTTCAATTTAAGATACCATGGCTTTGAAGTGATAGTACTTGGAAAAGACAATGACAGACACATTGCCCAAAGCAGTTATGTGAACAATCAACAAGTCAGCAGAGCATCTACATGGTAAGTTCAACATGGATTAGGTATATTAATATCCCTTTCACTTATTCACTTATTTAGTATCTGATTATATACCATTTGGAAAGGTAAGTGGTAAAATGAAGAAATCGTGTGACTAAATGCATGAATTTAAACGATGTTCTGTTCTGATTAAGATCAGGCTGTACAGAATATGCAATCTGATCTTAAATCTACACTGTGATTTTTTACCTCCACTGGCTGAAGGCCAGCGGGCTTATGTCATGGCCAGGTGTCCATCGTCCGTCCGTCTTTGCGTCCGTCCATCCGTGCGTTAACTTTTATTTCAAACATCTTCTTCTCTGAAACTACCCATCCAATTTTTATGAAACTTCACAGAAATTATCCTGCCATGGTCTTCTTCAGAATTTCTTGAAAGAATTTGATTCCTTCAAAAACTCTGGTTGCCATGGCAACAAAACTGAAAAATATTGGAAATCTTTAAAAATCTTCTTGTCTGAAACCATAAGGCATAGGGCTACCAAATTTGGCATGTAGCTTTATGTAGTAGACCTCTATCAAGTTTCTTCAAATTATAGCCCTGGGGTCAAAATTGGCTCTGCCCCAGGGGTCACAAGTTTTACATAGGCTTATATAGAGAAAACTTTAAAAATCTTCCTGTACCTAGCCATAAGGCCTAGAGCTACCAAACTTTGCATGTAGCTATATCTAGTGGGCCTCTACCTAGTGGGCCAAAACTTTAGCCCTGGGGTCAAAATTGGCCCCGCTGCAGGGGTCACAAGTTTTACATGGGCTTACATAGTGACAACTTAAGAAATCTTCCTGTTTTGATTTTCTTTTTTTTTTTTGAAATTAGCCTTGCATCAGGGGTCTTATGTTTTACAGAGGCTTCATATGGACAAAAGTAGAAAAACACCTTATTTATAACCATGCAGCATAGACTTGTATTATTTTGGCATGTGGCTTTATCTTGTGGACCTCTACCAGGGTTCGAGTAATTATAGCTCTGGGATCAAAAATGGCTTTGCCCTGCGGGTCTCAACTTTCACATGGGCTTTTACAGAGAAAACTTAAGTCTTTATTTTGAAATCATTTGGCTCAGAATTGAAATGTTTACTATTTATGGTTTGTATTTATAAGCCAGTGGAGCGATACAGGTCCATCATGGCCCTCTTGTTTCTCCGATGTAATACCAGTATATAAAAATGCAATATCTGGAAAGTCTTTTGACTACCAAACATCTATTCTTAAGCTTGTCCAAATTATTAGCATATGCAGACAACTTATTTGGCTCAAAAAATGGATTTGTCTTTGAAAGGGTAGAAAACATTTGGGGAAAAGAAGAAAATGCTGGTTACAAGCATTTCATTCTATTCACACAATATTTGCAAAAGCATTTTTCTCATTAAAACTTGAGATTGTGTGGTAAAGGGTTAACTCTTTACAAAATGACAAAATTTTGGATTGGTCCAAGTTGAAAGCATTTCCAGATGACAAATGTTGCTATATTGATGATTTTGTCTTTGATACAGTAGAAAACATTGTGGGGAAAGTAGAAAATGCTGCTTACCAGCATTTTCTCCTTCTTCCACAATGTTTTCCTATAGCCTTCTCTTACAGGGTGGTTAAAATTTGGGATGTGTGGTAAAGGGTTAAACTAACTGAAAATATCCACCGTGTTTATTAAGCAAACTCCTGAAACAAATTTGCTGCAGGTACCTATGAAAATATTTTTGTAAAATAGGCTTTACTGGCATTTATTTAGGTCGAATGGAATTTGGCTAAATAAGGAATACACCTTTAGCCACGATATTTTCCAAAGAACATGATTGTATTTTGCAGAAAATCCAAAAATATTTCATCAGGAATTGGAAGTCCCTGAAAGCTTGCTTAACACTCTTCATTGTGACCAGCATTTTCTCCTTTTCCAACAAAGTTTTCTTCTCTCTCACAAGCAAATTTCAGATTTTGGTTAAGTACATTGTCTGCATGTATATTCAGTACCAACAGTTCTGAAATTTTGTAGCCTAGCCCTGGTAGCTCAGTTGGTGGCATACAGGACTTGGGAACAGGGGGTCACTAGTTTGATCCCCAGCTCTGCCAATTTCTTCCGGGAATTAATGATAGTCATTGCGACAGGATTTATTCCTCTCTCACCATTGACCATTGTTTCAGCAATGGTTATGTGGGAAAGCAGTGAGTGGCTCAGAAAGAATATAATGCATAGTACCAGTAAAAGGAACTCCATTAAAGCATGGATAGCTGCTGGGATATAACTGAAATAATGTTGAAAATGGCGTTAAAGACCATACAATTAATCAATCTAAAATTTTTAGTTTGGTAAAGAGTTAACTCTTTACCAGGCAACAAAGTTTTAGGCCTGTCCAAAATTTTGAAAGTACTTGCTGACAACAAAACAAATGTTGCTCTAATTACGAGGTTTATGTTGTAAACAATATTGTGGAAAAAAAAATTCTGGTTACTGTTTTACCCCTTTTCCCAAAAGGTTTTTAAAACACCCATGGGAGGTAAGAACACAACATGGGTCCAAACTTTTTACAGATGCCTTAAGCTTCCTTTTCATAGAGCATGGCATACAACCTTTATTTTTTTCTTCAGTTTTTTATCCTTTTGTTTTAAATTTCCAGTTCACGTGGGGTCCTGCATGACTCAGTGGTAAAGTATAGGTCTCATAACCTGGAGACCCCAGGTTTGACCCTCGCAGATAGCACTGGGTTGTTTTCAGAGTTTACTTGGCAAGACACTTCATAGGCCTAGCCTAGTACTAGTGAAACCTTAGGACTTACATGAATATGTGAGATATAACAGTCATATGACTGAAATGATGTTGAAACTGAAAAACACCATTTAATCAATTAATCATTAAATCTGTTCATAGGTATTAGAATACCATAGCTGCCAATACACTATGAAACACCATTCATTCATTCATTCATTCATTGTGGTACATGTCTTTAACCCTTTACCAGACGACAAAATTTTAGCCTTGTCCAAATTGAAAGCATTTGCAGATGACAATTTCATTGTGGCTCAAATGGTGCAATTTTTCTTTGATAGGGTAGAAAACATTGTGGGAAAAGGAGAAAATGCTGGTTACCAGCATTTTCTCCTATTCCCACAATGTTTTCAAAAGGCTTCTTTCCCAGGGGCGTCAAAAGGCGTCATTGTGCAGTAAAGGGTTAAAGTAGGTGTTGAATTTTGTTAATCATATAATTTGTAGATGTAGATGATGAACAGTTTTATTTTCAGTGTTTTAATGTTCCTTTTAAATTTCTTTCAGGGAGGAAATTAGCTAGCTGATAAGGACACTTTGGCATGGTCATGGACTGGAGGTAGGTCAAAGTTGTCAGTTTTCAATATTTTTTTCTAAATTCATATTACTTTGGCTCAACAGAACTTTCCATCAGTAGAGCTAGAGAAGGTTATAGTGTATTTCTTATTTCATCATTTTGTGCATAAAATCCTTGTCTGCAATGCACTTCATTTTGGCAGTGCTGATGCAATAGTAAGAGTACTGGGTGCAAGACATTCATACTCGTCTTCATTGTACAAAGTTCCGCAAGTTTTTATTTTCTGTATTATCTTTTTGTGTAGCTTTGCATCCATCAGTTACCTGAATAACTGTGAAAGATTATAGGCTAACCCTTTACCACAAAATCCTGAGCTTTAACTAAAACTGGCTTTTGTAAACATGGTGGGAAAAGGAGAAAATGATGGTAAGCACCATTTTCTCCTTTTCCTTCTGTGTTTTCTGTCATATCAAAAACCATTATTTGATGCAGATTTGATTTGTCATCTGAAAATGCTTTCATTCTGGACATGTCTAAAATTATGTTGTTTGGGAAAGGCTAAAACAATAAGAAAAACGTTGAACTTTTTCACAGTATAGAAGCTTTTCAATAACTATAAAGAGAATGTTTGCAATGATTTGTATCTAAAAGCTTTTGCACATGTATTTTGAAATTACACACCAAAGATTCTTTCCAGTCAACTTACAATAAAATGTTTTACCCATATAAAGTAGACAAGTGAGATTCATTTAACTGATGGTAGGAATTATAGAGCACAAATGCAAGTTTAAACTACCAGGTTGCTAGCAATACTTTAACTGTAAACAGGTAAAATATACCTCAAGTAGCCAATAAAATGTTCTTTCATTACGGAATTTAGCTCTGGACTATATACAGGCTGCAAAATCTAGCTCCTGAAAATATCCACTTTGAATTATATAAACTGTTAGGTTAAATACAAATCTTAGCAAGTTTGGTTAACATTTGAGTCTTGTTCTAAAAAAACCCATCTATAACATATAAATATTCAAACTGCTAGGTTATATATAAATCAAAGGATTAATTTTAAAAGTTCTTACATAAAACATAAAGCATTAAGGTTGTATAGACATGTGGTTATCGGCAGACTGACAGTTGGAATTTCTATTACCAGTTAATACATTGTGGCCTGGGACAGGGGCTCTATAGAACAAAATGAAAGTTTCAACTATCAGGTTGCTTGCAATACCACTTTCAAATCCTATGTAATACATCAAATATACATTAAGTATGAAACCATAAAGTTCTTTTCAGTCACTTTATTAAACCTTTGCACTATCATTAAATGCCCCTAAGAAGGCAAGCTTAAGTTAACTGAGAGACAGAATTTTCACTGTACAAATGTTTATACAGGGGCCAGGTACAACACATCATCAAAAAAGAGATCACTTAAGCAATTTCTGTACATAAGTTAAATTACTATAAAAAGGTGAGGATCAGTTAACTAACAGCTGGAATTTCCTTCATATACTTTGTGACCAGGAACAGGGGTTTTACAACCAAGAAGGCAATTTCAGCTATTAGTTTGCTGGCAATTCCTTTTGTCAACTATTTTGTAAACAGGTGAAATGCATATCATGGTGCCAAGTAAAAAAAAACTAACCGGTAGATATCTTAGCTTTAGGTTTAACCCATAACTGCACAACTCCGAGTTTTAGCAATGCTGAGAAAGAAGCCTTTTGAAAACATTGTGGGGAAAGGAGAAAATGCTTGTTACCAGCATTTTCTCCTTTTTGCACAATGTTTTATATGTAGTTAAGGACAAATACTATCATTTGAAAACATTTGAATGTTACTCTGTAAATACCTTCAACATGATCAAGTCTAAAATTTTGCCATATGCTAAGGGTTAAAGTTCTTTGATAAAACTCATACTTACAGAAATTTCCTTTAAACAGCTGAATTCATTAGACTAACAGTTATTTCTTTTTTCTAACAATATTTTTTTGTTTTTTTATGAAAATTCCCATGGTCTAAACTACATTTGATTTGCCATCTGCAAATGCTTTCACTATAGATGAGTCTGAAAGTAAAGAATTAATGCCTTTGTCAAAATCAAACTTTGTACACTTCAAGCCAACACTGTGAATGTCTTACATCTTTCTTAATTTTGCATCTGGACTGTTGCCTGGTCATGCTATGCTATGTCAAAATGAATGAAATAAAACATGCCAGAAAACCTCTATATAACAAACTCTAATAATTTTCTAAATTCAAAATTGTTTTTGTTTGTACATTTTTTCATGCTTATTTCAAACTTCTGCTGAGGTTTTGTGAACAGTGCTATCACCACATTGATAACCTAGGTACCGGCCTGCAAAAATGTACCTGATATGGCCAATGTACAGAAAGGATATAGGGCCTTATGCTTTTTCTGTTACAAAGTATTTTGTAGGTTAAGATGGTACTGTCATGGAGTGTGTTGGCAACCCTGGTGCAGAGATCATCTATAGAGACTATAGGATCTCTGCCAAGTCCGATTCAAAACCTCATCCCAAATATTTACTTCTTCAAAACAGGCCCATGTGTCTTTCATATAAAGACTGTCAGGCCAAGGCATGTCCGAAAGCATCGTAATCATGACCCCAAAGTGACAGCAAGATGGCCATTAAAATGCTGACACCCAAATTGTATTGAGCATATAAGAAACTGGCCATTGACATGCCTAGAGAAAATGCTCCTCCCTATGTTGGCCACACCGTGCTAGGTGGACAGTCTTGTCTGATGTCTGGAGTGTATAAAATAAACATTAGATATTATGTCAGCATATTTGTTAGGTAATGGGTTCTACTTATTACCATACAGACTATTTGTTTTTGATCTATGAGAAAAGAAACACAGCTGAGAAACATTTGAAAGTAATGTCTTTTTAACCCTTTACCAAACATGCCCGTGTTTAAATGAACCTGAGGAAAGACCTTTTGAAAACAATGTGGGAAAAGAAGAAAATGCCAACAAACAGCATTTCCTTCTTTCCCCACAGTGTTTTCTACCTTTCCATTGAAAAAACTTTTCATTTGAGCCTATGAAAATATGACATCTGCTAATGTGTTTAAATTGGACCAGTCTAGAATTTTGTAATTTGGTAAAGAGTTAACAAACAGGAAAACTTTTAAGGAGAGAGGGAATAATTTTTTGAAATATGCAAATACTACTTTTCCAAAGAAAGATCTTCTTCAGGGACTTAACAAGTAAAGTCTGTATGGTAGTGAGTTAATACTTTTGATAAAAGACTGTTAGGCCAGGGCATGTCTGAAAACATCTGATCGTGATCCAAAAATGAGAGAAGAATGGTCATTGCAAAGCCGACACCAAAATGAGCATCATTTTAAAAATGACCATGAACATGCCCATAATACATTCCCTAAAATATTGGCCACACCGTGCTAGGTGAACAGTCTTGTCTGGTTGTATGTTTGGTGTATGATACAGAATACAATATTGTGTCGGCTCAAAGGGAAAGGAATCCAATAATTTTCACATAAAAAGATTTTCGTATCTGTCTTCAAAATTTGTAATTCTTTGACAGCAATAGGCTAAATCAAATGATAACTTTGACCTACTTTAGGATGTGGTTGTTGTTCCTTACCTCTATTTCTGTTTCAATTTTAGGTAAAGTACAGAAGTAGAACACGGACAGAATATGGAAGGCAAAGCCGAGATGATTTTTGTAAATTGAACAAATGGATGATGTACATTATACTAGTGTAAAAAGTACAGAACCAGCAACCACCATAACACTCTTCACATCACTGCTCTATACATTTTTTTAAATATGGCAAAAGCAGTGTTTTCTTCACAATGATGATGTGTGTTTAGCTACTCTGATGATATCACAAGAACAAAACTGGCCAGTTAACTTTGTACCTGACAACAAAATTTCAGACTTATCCAATTTGAAAGCAGCTGTTGGTGACATATTAAATGTGACTCAAACATTGATATTTTGTCTTAGAGGGTGTAGAAAACATTATAGAAAAGGAAAAAAATATTTTCTCCTTTTTCCACAATTTGTCCGAAAGCCTTCTTCCTCAATGTTGTTAAAACAGGGCTATTTATCACTAGATTTCCAAAAGGAGGTTGTCATATGATAACAGATCAGTTAGATTTTTCATCCAAAGTTATGTTGTTTAATCAAATTGAGCAATGTTTTGTGTCCAACAATACATACTTGATTTTACTTGTTTAGTCAACCAATGAGTTCCAAGAGGGAATGCACATACTGTACAGCAAAAGGGTACACTAGCGAATGGTGTGTTTCATGTATGCATATATATATGTGAGCCATGCTCTGAAAAGGGGGCTTATTGCATTTGCGAAAAATATCGACCCATGTCAGCCTGCGCAGGCTGAGGGCTGAAGCTGTTCGCTATCTTTAAATTTTCTGCATGTCAAGGGATAATTTGATGTCATGATTCAGTCGGTTGTTTGACAAAATGGATTTTATGGATCCATAATTAGGTGATGTCTTGCTTGGTGTAATGCATCATGGAGATGCATGAAGCCCCCTTTTGCCAGAGAATGGCTTATATGGTTATGGGTGAACTACCACTTGATAAATTGATATAATAATGTGAAAAATTAGTGCTTTATTTTCTAATTTGTCCTTTACCAAACAACATAACAGTACATTTATACAAGTTGAAAGAATTTGTGGCAGACAAATCAATAGTTTATGTCATGGGATTTATCTTTGAAAGAGCTGAAGGCATTGTGGAATAGGAGAAAATGCTTGCTAACAGCATTCTTTCCTTTTCCTACAATGTTTTGAAAAGTCCTCTGCCACAGAGTCATTTGAACTTGGGATTGTTTAGTAAATAGTCAGAGCAGAAGTTGCTTTTTCTACAGTGAACATGTCTTGATTTTATGGTTGTTTTTCCCTTCATTACACAGATTGACTTGAAGCTTCTATGAGACAACAAATTTGCAGACTACAAAGTAAATGTGACTCAAATGATGGAATTTGTCTTTCAAGGGGAAGAAGATATTGTTGGAAAGGGAAAAAACGCTGGTTATCAGTGGTTTCTCCTTTTTCCACAATGTTTCATTCCTCCGTCACCCCTGATCAGTATTTCGACTATGATTAGGTAGGAAAGCAGCCAGTTGCTTTGGAAGAATATCATGCAAAGCACTGGTAAAACAAATACTAGGAAAGCATAGATAGGTTCACTGGCTAATGTGATATAACATATGATGTTGAAAATGGGGCTCAGCAACAAACATTTTCAAACTGATTTGTCTGTGCTATTAATTTAGTCATATCATATCATGGGACTACTCTTTGAAATGTGTAAAAAACATTGTGAGAAAAGAAAAAATGCCAGTCTCCCTTGCTTAACTCCTTATCAGACAATTACTCCTTAACGATAACTCTTTCACCCTTTACCAGACGACAAAATTTAAGCTTTGTCCAAACTGAAAGCGTTTGCAGACGACAATTTCATTGTGGCTCAAATGGTGCAATTTTTCTTTGATAGGGTAGAAAACATTGTGGGAAAGGGAGAAAATGCTGGTTACCAGCTTTTTCTCCTTTTCCCACAATGTTTTCAAAAGGCTTCTTTCCCAGGGTCGTTAAAAGGTGACATTGTGCAGTAAAGGGTTAACTCCTTATCAGATGATAAGAAGTTTTAGACTTGTCCAAATTGTAAGCATTTGCAGATGAAATATCAAATGTAGCTCCATCAATGGGATTTTTCTTGTGAAGGGTAGAAAAGATTTTGAATAAGGAGAAAATGGTGATAACCATTATTTTCTTCTTTTCCTACTATGTTTTCAAGAATCTCCTACCTCAGGGTCGTAAAAAAATGGGATTGTTTAGGTAAAGGATTAAATTATGAGGGAATATAGAGAAGCATAAAGCGGCAATTTCATGGACGATATTTGTGCTTTCAAATGATACAGGTTATCTTGAAAGTAAGATTTGTTTATTAGGTGTTTAATGCTGTTTTCATCATTATTTCAGTCGTATCACAGACTTTAATCCACCACTGCATGCATTTCTGGAGTTTCTACAAGTACTTTGCACATTACTGTATACCTGAAATTTTTCTGGCTCAAATACATGCGTCACACGCGGGAAAAATAACACATTACAGAAAAAAAATCTATCTGTACTGTGAAATACAGTTTCAAATACCTGTAAGGTATTGATGACGTAACTCGCCCTTGGAAATCATATGTAATGATTTGTGATTTGATTGGTCAAAATTTATGCCATCACATTTATCTGCCATTCATAAAAAAGAGGTTACTAGCTACTACACCATTGTTTATTTTGTTTACCAATTTGAAAAAAAAAAGAATAAAATGTCAAGAACAGCAAAATTTTGCCGTTGAAAGTTGTCGGTATATAATAAAAGGAATATTTATGAGAGGTATTGTGTTTTGCATGTAAACGTGGCCTTTTTTGTAATTGGTAAAAATATACATTAAGCCCCCTTTTTCCATGACACGGCATTTCATGAAATTAAAAACAAATACTGATTGTCTGTGGCTTGTGATAAACATATAAAAATGAAGTTTCATAAAATTTTGTCCAGTAGTTAAAGAGATATTGGTCCAGAATGGAAATATACATCAAACCCCCTTTTTCCATGACACAGCATTAAAACAAAAACAAAAACAACAACAAAAAAAAAACCAAACAAACAAAAACAAAGCAAAAAAAAAAGCAGACTGGAGGACACCAAGCCTCCCTTTTCCATGACAATGCATTACATTTAAAAAAAGTATATCGGAGGAACACATGTATAAAGTTTCATTAACTTTCGTTAACGATTTTAGAATATATCTGTCTGGATGGACGGAAGATCGGATGGACGAACGGACTGCCGGACAGACAACATGAAAACTATATCCCTCACCACCCGAAATTCGGCGGGGCATAATATCTAAGTTCCATCAATATTTACAGTTCCTCCCTAGCTTAATAATGCCTGTAAAGAATGTGTACAAAAATTAGGCTTCTAGGTTGATAAAAATGTTTTTCTAGCGCAGAATCTGGGCGACTTAACTTACATGTATATCTTAATTCTTACACATATTGCTAAACCAAACATTCTAAATAATTTCAGAAGGATAGGATATACATTTTCTCTCCAGATTTAGAACAAGTTGTTTTTGCATGACAAATTTTCTAGAACTGGACCATGTGGTTATACATATATCGGTTAATTTGAATAATTGTCCTTTCCAAATACAGGATGCTAGATATGAAATTTGGGTATAATTGCTTATATAGTTTCAGAGGCGGTGATTTTGAAATGTTACTAGTCAGTTCTGAAGCTTCTGTGAAGTTTACGAAAACGGTGCAGAACCACTTGAACAATTTTGCAAGCGGACCATTTACACAACATTAGTATGGAACTCAATTGAACTTTGTCTTCTGGTATATGATCTACTGACATACTTTTAAACCAAAAATGCCTTTTTGCAACTCTTCCATATCTAATCTAAGCAGTCTGACAAAGTTCCGTGAGTATCGGACTGAACATAAATGGATTCTAAAGCACTAGATCTATTACGGTTTCGTCTGATTTGACCTAGTGACAACCTTTTTCTTTTAAGCCCCGGTGCCCTACATTCAGCTTTGTCAAAAATATTGAGACAAACAGCCGGGCAATTTTATGACCATTGGACTGAAATGTAGCCTCTGGATCACACACAAATATTTGACTCGGTAATCTACATGTACCTGTCCCTTGGAAATATTTTGTTGTTGTTGTTGTTGTCCGGGTTCAAGTTTTCTCCACAGTAGACTGTAAGAATGTGGCTGCTACAGTTCAAGAAAAACAATATAACCCAATAGCATGATCATCAGCCTTTTAACTTTGTCTGCATTTTATTACGTCCCAGGAACTAGTACTGCTTCAACACCAATTGCAAATTGTAGAGATCTACATATATATTGCTTTGGTGTAAACTAAATGTTTGCGATTCGCTCTATTACCCTTTACAACAACCCTTTACAAGCCAAGTTGGCTTCTTTAAAAAAGAAGCCAGGAGAGGTCAGCATCAATGTTTTCAAATAGCTTACTGCTTTTAATTTCAATATATTTTGGTACATATAAACAAATAAGTAAGGCATTATATGATCGCCGCTGTGTAAAAAGAAGAAACCTCTTCTGCATTACATGACAAACACGTGACCTTTTTCCCACGTTTTCAAGTCGCGTGATCTTTTCCCGCGGTGTTCTCTTTTTTAACGAAATTCTTTTTTTGTGTGTGTGTAGCTTTATTTGTTTAATGAAAATTTACAACCACTTGAAAGGTCATTTGCAATCAAACCAATATAACAAATCCTTTTTGAAATCCGTCAAATAAAAACAAAACACGTCTATTTCCTATTTCAGTTTTTTGATTTCGATTTATTTATAAAACCATGACGAAATAGACTGTGTATCAGAACGACTTCGCAGAAAAGCATGGAGTTAGGCAGCAATTTCTGAGGCAGTCTGCCTTTTAAACTCACCACTGTTGGAGAGGTCTGATGACCTCTCCAATTACAAACACTCCAATAAAGAACTTGTTGTTCGAGTGAGTTAACATTGATCTGTTCTATTTTATCTGAAATATAGTGGAGTAAAAAGTCAAGTTCTCAGATTGCTGGTTGTTAGGACCGCGTCGTTTCAAGTCGAATTCCTGTGTGAATTAAGATTTTGGCAGTTACGAAAGCACCTTGCGTTCTGACACCCGCACTAATAAATTGTTGTTTCATATATACCAGACCTAGGTTAATCGCACATTAAGAAAAAAACAACACCAGACTTTGACAAATTCGCCTCTTTTTAAAAAAAAACGAAAAACAATTAATCAAACACAGTGTAATTTAAAACACTCTCTTTGCATGGATCGGTGAAGCGCTAGGTCGGTGTACGCTGAAAATAGAGGCACGTCCAGTGGCCGATTCATAAATTTATAGAGAATTCCGTGGTGCAAATGACGTTATACGTCACGTGATTATAAGATCTATATTTGTCGCACAGCTACATTCCAGAAAGCACCTGTTAAGCGATGACTTGGTACAGCCTAGAATCGTGCGCACTGCATACTACATGTACGATTTCTGCTTGTGCACCTAGAATACGGGTGTGCAAAGTATTTAAAGTATAGAATAAAAAGCTCTGAAGAAGCAACATGTAAGAATGTCTAAGAAGGCAACGCAACCGTGCCAAGCCGTTATAAATTTGTCCAAAAAAAAAAAAATCCTATTGTTGAGAAAAATCTCCTTTGAATGCTTCCATGTTAACTCGGTATCGCCTTCCTCTTTCCGATCATAGGTTGAGTGTTGAAATGAAATAAGACTTACAATAGGGACAGATTTTAAGATTAAGACTGTACTTCAAATGGGTAATTATCATTTTCACCGAGAATTGGCAACAAATAGAAGCGTGCCGTTGTAAAGACGCTGTCGTCGAAGAGTATGTTTCAGCGTGTCCCTTAACTTGTTTAGTTCACGACAGCTATTTTTAGATGCATACATAATGCGCTATTTTTAGAGATGATATCTGTGTAAGCGATATAGGCTATGGCGTACCCTTGTGGACGAAACGGTTGTTTCAAAGGTTTGAACAGTTAAATAGCTCAGTCTTTATAGACATATTCATTATCACAATTCAAGTTATTTACAACAGAAACCGGGTTGTTTACCGAATAATTAGAAAACTATGTTTTATCTCGTAAACCGGAACTTGGGACAGGAAGCAGTACAAGGCCGGAGGTATGCTTACGTCACCCCATAGATCAGGATGATAACAATGAGGGCCTGGTTGCTACGCAACCAGGCGACTCAAAAATAGTTTTAACTGTATTCAACAAATTATGCTATGAAATAGGTCACACTAATCATAACTAAACATTATCTTTGCACCATTTATGTTCTGAGATACTTCCTAATTGTAATCCTTGACCAAACAATCCCGAGCTTTAATATTCATGAGGAAGGCTATTGAAAACACTGCGGAAAAGGAGAAAATGCTGGTAAGCAGTTTTGTATTATTTCATTGACATATTTCATCATTTTAGCCTTATTGAAATGCCCTCAGTTTCAGAAGAAAGAAACTGTGTGTATATTCATTTCCTTTGATGTAAGATTAGATCTAGATCTAGTGGAGAATAACTAAAAAGAAAGCAAAAGAACCAAACTGTGCTATGAATAAATTTTGCTTTGCCGAGTATTTTCGAAATTCATCAAATAAAAAACACTGACAAAGATAAACAGATGATAATGGAAAGATTTTGTAACAGTCTGGTGTATGTGATTCTAAATCGATAGGCCTATGTATTTATCAGAACGCAGTGAAATTCAAATTCAAACTTCTTCAATTACTTCATTAGTTAACTTCCCTATGGAAGAACTGAACTAACTGATCCTTCTTTTTGAAATGTTCTTCACATTTCAACGTTTATTTGACGGCCCTCGTATCGCCCAAAGTGATGGATGGACACATGTGACACAACTCGGTCAGTTCCGTAGCTAGCATTATCTACATCTACCGACATGTTTTTCATCCTCTTATAGACAAATCCAGTCCTTTTAGGCACATTTAGTTTAGTCTGCGAATGTTTTGAATGGCGCTTTCGCTCTGTGCCAAGACGAAATCTCCTTTTAGTCTGTCCGTTTACAATGGGATGTGGGGTGAAGAATGATTGCTCGTCGGGTGACAATGGGCAGGGTCCATTTAATCAGACTCCCTCGCAGTCGACAAAGTTCCCATTGCTGTAAACCTTTGAAGACTGCCTGCACTTATATTGATCACGCTGTCGATCTTTTTTGCACTGAACTATACCAAGTTTGCGGAAAATTCAAGCTGCACAATATGTACACGTCAATTAAGTAAAACATTTGGAACAATATTCGCATAGCGAGAAAAATATAAAACACGAACAGACCCGAAGATGTAAATTAGGTCATATGAACGCTGGACTAGTTGTCACTCAAAATCCACGTTTAAAACACACTTTCCATTGATGGTGTGATATGTTCTTATTTAGTTTGAGTAGAAATTCATTCTGACAGAAGAAATACCGAATAAAGTGTTTCCACCCATCTTCGGCTGCGGAGGAAGAGGGTTTCACATGTTGTAGCCCAGTGGTAAGGCGCGCGGATTACCGACCTCGGGACCCCGAGTTCGCCTCCCAGCGTTTTCTTGTATTTTTTCCAGTTAACGAATTATTTAATTCTGTGTTCAAAATAAGAATTAAACAATTTACTTAAGATTTTTTTTAATGATTGGATATATTAAGCTAATGATGATTTGATAACGTAGTGTGTTTAAATGTCAATTTGGAAAAAAAAATCACATGATGCAACTTAAAAAAACTATTGTAGGGAGAAATGGAGTCTTATAGATCAAAGAAGAACCTACTCAAAGGCAATATGGTGAATGGATGTAATCAAACAACCATAAGCCTTTTACCCAACATGAAAGTTCAAGACTTGTCCCATTTGAAAGCATTTGCAGACAAAAATGTACATCATACTCAAAAACTCTTTGAATGGAGAAACAACTGGAGTAAAAGTAGAAAATGCTAGTTAGTGGCATTTTCTCTTATACCCACAAGGTTTTCAGAAGACTTCTTTTTTCAGGTTTGTTAAAAACCAGACTTGTTTGGTAAAAAGTAATGTTCTACATTATAAATAGTGGATTTCCATTACTCTGCAAATTCTTATATCTTTGTGAATCTATGTTTGCTAGTGATATTTTGTTGCATTCTGTTTTTGTGCCTCCTGTCAAACTTTTACAGATGCAAACATTCTACAGAAGCTCTTTATGCCACAGAATTCCAATTAAAAAAAGTCACATGTAGTCTAAAACATAGTTTTCCTTCATAATCAATCTGTCGTCTGTACAACACGACATGTACATGTATACTTGTCTATGTCCAAAAATAAATTCTGCTTCTTTTTCCTGTCTATTAACCCTTTCCCAAACAACATATTTTGGGCTCTCTAAAACTGAAAGCATCTGCAGATGACAACATAGGTGTGGCTGAAATGATGAGATAAGTCTTTCAAAGGATAGAAAACATAGTGAGAAAAAAGAGAAAATGCTGGTTACCATCATTTCTCCTTTTCCCACAATGTTTTCAAATGCCTTCTTCTTCAGGGTTGTTAAAACACAGGATTGTTTGGTAAAGGGTTAATATGCCTGTATTAAACCTATACTGTGTTTGTCTCTAAGCATGAAGGTAGCAGGTTGATGAAGATATGAGAAAAGGGCATAATTTGCAATCTGCAAATGCTTACAAAATGTTCAAGTCTAAAACTTGTCATCTTGCACAGAGTTAACCCTTTACCACACAGATTCCAATTTTCAACGACCCTGACAAGGAAGGCTTTTGAAAACATTGTGGGAAAAGGAGAAAACGCTGGTAACCAGCATTTTCTTCATTTCCCACACTGTTTTCTACCCATTCAAAGGCAATTTTCATGATTTGAGCCACATTTATTTTGTTGTCTGCATATGCTTTCAATTTCAACAAGTATAAAATCTTGTCATCTTGTACAGAGTTAAGATAGGGACAGTGAGATTCTAGACTTACCTGTTTATCACACAAATACTAACTTGCAGCTAAGCCCCTCTACCTCAGCTGGTAGCCCACAAGACTTGAGAACAGGAGGTCACTGGTTCGATCCCTGGCTTGGCCAATTTCTTTCTGAGGACTGATGATAGTCATTGCGACAGGATTCATTCCTCTCTCACCGCTGACCATTGTTTCGACGATGGTCGTGTGGGAAAGCAGCCAGTGGCTTGGAAAGAATATTGTGTGGAGCATGGGTAAAAGAAACTCCAGGAAAGCAAGGATAGGTGCACTGGCTGCAATAATGTTGAAAACAGCGTTAAACACCATAAAATCAATCATTAAAATCAATCACCTAACTCGCAGCATTTGCAGATTATGAATATGAATTTATCTTTACCCTTAAGCTGCCAAATAAATGAAACAAAAATTTCTGCTCAAAAGTAAAAACCCAAATATTGCAATTTTAAAGTTGATTTCAATGGGGAAAATTACTGTAATGGACAGTGTAGATCCAAGATCAGACTGCACATTCTGTGCAGTCTGATCTTGATCTACACTGTCCACAAAAGCGCTCCGATTTAAGTTTAGCAGCCTAAGGGTTTAGAAAGACAGAATTTTATTCTGTGGGAAAAGAAGAACATCTCTAAACCTACAACGTTTTCAAAAGCATTTTCCCATAGGGTCGTTTAAACAAGGCTAACCCTTGACCAAACAAACACGACTTGTAACATCTCTAAGGCAGAAGGCTCTAGAAAACAATGTGGGAAAATGAATGAATGCTGGTAATAGCATTTCCTGTTTTTCCCAAAATATTTTCTACCCATTCTGATAAAAATCCCATCATTTTTGACACATTTGTTGTCTGTAAGTCCTTTTATTTTGGACCTGCCTAAAATTTTGTTTTGTAACGGGTCAAGCTAGCTTTCTCTATAAGATAGTGTCCAAAGGCTGATAGTTTTTATCCATTACAGGTAATTCCAGTTAATATTGATGGGAACTAATGAACAGTAAGAATGGCTGATGATTTAAGAGAAAGTCTGCTTGAGGAAATTGCCCTTGAAGGACTTGATGGTTTGTACATGTTATTACAGAAGTTACCAAAATAATAAGAACAGCATCTGTAACTCTTCACCACACTATCCTCCGTTTTAACAACCTTAAGAAAAAAATGAATAATAATATAATTTATAAAAAGAAAAAATCAAAATTTCAATAAAACTTTAGGCATCAAGTACAACAGAAAAAACCCACTCTCTTTTACTGTTTATTTTCTCCATTTCAAATGATTAAGAAGAATGAATGTATTGTCAAGCATTAGAGTCACAGTTGCTTCAAATGCTCTGAATATTACCCCACCCACTCCCAATCCCATATCCAATCCAATGCCGACCAGTTTGATGGTAATCTTCAACATTAAAAGACAATTTATTTATGTATGTTTACTGGTAACATTTCAAATAGTTCCCATATTGTCAATTCTTATCAAAAACAGTAAATATTGATAAATTCTTGAATTTTTCCTTCCCCCTTGGTTAAGTAGCGGAAAATAATAATTTTTTAATGTCAAGTGACTTTCAGTGATAAAATATCCGAGGGCAGAGACATGTAGAATGACATTGATTTTACCACGTTTCCACTGTGTTTATAGAGCTGAATTCAAGTGTCATGTTAGAATATATTTTTAGCAAGGCTGTTAAAAAAAAAAAAGAAAACGAGGTAGTATCATAGCCCTGTTGTTGTATGTGTCATCATATGGAAACATTGACATTTCTGATATCTTTTTCATTACTGACGAGATTTATTTCAGACTGGGGTTAGCCTGCCCAGGTAACTCAGTGGTTAGCATATCTGACTCATGACCTGGTGGTCTTTCCGGCGATATTTCGTCTCTCACCTCTGATTCATGTAGGCAAAGTAGTTAGTGGCTTGGAAAGAAAATTATGTCAGTACTGGTGTGAGAAAGCCAGGAAACACATGCATAAGTGCACTGACCACCGTGATATGACCTAAGCTGTCAAAAAAGGCGTAAAACTTGAATCCTAACGAACGTATCAGACTGGGGCTAGTCACTAACTGTCAATAGGGGAACCCATACCAGAATGGCAGGTAACTCTTAAAATATATTTGACCCAGTTATGTCCTTTTTTTAGCACAGCATTGTTACTAAAAAAGCAACTGCAGGAGAGCGTTGGTATTCCCATGTTGTGCTCTTCATTATTATAATCATAGTGCAGCACATTCAGATTTTTTTCAGTAAATTGAAATGTCTTGATATGTGGTGTTATGTGTTTGCATATGAGTAACTAAAGAAGACAAGCATGTTGATACTCTGAGTTTTAATTAAAAATTGACCAAAGAAAGAATGTAGAAAGAAGTACATTAATATTATTACATTCAGTGTTTCCGCTAGAGCGCATATCTTGCGTTTTTGACGCAGTTATTTCTTTCAGGGCGCAATAGAATTGGCCGTGTGCGTTTTTTCTAGCGCCACCAAAATATCAATGACATTTTCGTACAAAACCATGACTTTTAGCGAAACCAAGGTGTAAAAGAATGTTTCGTAAGCGAAGGTTGAAAATTTCGTCGGCCATGTTTATTTACATTAACAGTTTATGTTACGGCTCCCAGCCATTCGGCATACCTCGGGTGATCCGTTAAACTGGCAACCTGTTATCGATCTTCGTATCAACAACAGGTAACACCCAATGCTTACAAGCCGAGTTTCTGCCCGGTTCCGGATTTCGTGAGATAACACGAGACTTGGAAATTTAAATTTTGATGTCATTTATGCAGAGAGATAGAACTTATTGATAAAGTATAAATTTCTTAGCGATTTGATAGATTGATTGTGGTCAGAAAAAATATTGTCTGTCATGAAAGTCTTGGCCAAAGAAGGAATATTTTTCGGTTATTTTAAAAAGGAAATTAAGGCATTCTGTTATGGGCTGTCTCATTGGTGGATTTTGTATATATGAAAACCAATAGCTGCCCTCGATAAATCGGGTGTTGCCTGTTGTCTATCGGACGGTTACGGGAGATACAATGGGTACCAGTTTAGTGATCCGTAGTCTGGATTACCTGCCCCTACCACTATGTTATAGGGTCAGGCAAAGCGCAATAATGGCGGCCCCCATGGTGACCTCAAGCTTAGCACTAAATGCTTTCCTGTTTTTCTTAATTTCATGTGATCCAGTTTGATCAGTGAATAAAATGAGATCAACTTTGAACAAAATATACATTACTGAACCTAAAAAATGCTTTTGGGATATGGTTTAAATATAAATTTGACCATTAATCATTTTAAAAGTAGCCCTGTTTTCGGACGTTATATCGGTCCATTGAAATTTCGGATACTTAAAGCATATTTGATACGTAGTTTTTCTCGCTAAATAAGAATGACTATTAAAAAAACTAACTTCCATTACTTTTTTGCAACCGATCTGTTTTCAATTCACTCACTAGTGGGGTTTGATCAAGTGAAATAACAATAATCCGTTACTTCTGCATATTACAAACGGGGGCTGCCGTTATTGCGCTTTGCCTGATGTACTTTTGAAGTATGGCGGGGTACCAGACTAGGGAGATCCGGTGATCAAATCCCTCGGCTGTATCACATAGCTTGATATGCACCTACACAAACAAGCACACCGCTTTACCGTTATTGAAATTGTAAGGCTCCTCTTTAGAAAGAACGCATGAGTAAATTTTCTATCGTTATCTTTCTAAGAGTATTTCAGTCGGCAAACAGTTTGTACATTCAATTTTTAGCGTGATTTATCAATTCCGTTAGGAGCTTTCATCAACAGATCGATAGAAGTGAATAACTTCACAGTGGTTGTTCATGTCGTTGCTAAGCGATCTACAGGGGCGCCGCCATGTTTAAGATCATGTGATTGGTAGTTCAAAATGGAAGCCTCCCTTATACAGACGCGGTTAGATGTAGGTACGGAATCGGCCGAGTTGTGACGAGTGAAGTGGGCTCCCAGCGTCAATTGGTCTTCATTTCCGAATATATCCGGATTTTAAATGTATTCGGTACTAGTAGTCCAGACGCTGTCCGATACAGAAATGGCAGACGAACCAAGTAAAAAGAAACAGAAAAGACTAGCAGACTCCTTCCACTAGTAAAATCACCGAAAACGTAGAAAAAACGGAATATGATCAAATCAAACAAACACCATAGCCTTTCAGACTCTGACTAATAAAATTTCATCTAGATCTGAATGGGCAGAGTCAGGGGCAACGGCCACGGGAAAAGGTCCAAAACGTCAATTTAACAACTCTTGGTTGAAGAAATTCCCCAGGCTTAGATATGAAAACCAACAAATGACTACAGGTGGTCCAATGGAAGATTTGCATGAGATTAAATAAGAGTGATGGCTTGTAAAAATTTTGTCAATTTGAGTTTGTGTTTAAAACTTTATGATGGAAATTATCTGAATAAAGATTATACTGTATACCAGTCATAACATTAAAAAATGCTTCTGGTTTTCTAATTGGATAGAATACATTGTGGAAAAAGGAGAAATTGCACAATCTGTGCAATTTCTCCTTTTACCACACTGTTTTCTAAACCTTCCACTGTAGAGTTAGTGAAAACATGGGATTGAATGATAATGAGTTATAACAGTGACCCATAATTTTCCAGTATGACCCTCAAAAGTTAGGATAGGGAGTCATTTGTGAAGCTGGCGGAAACACCGAATATAGAAGGGTAAGGTATTAAAGTACAGAGTGGTCACCTCATAGTAATATCTAAGGGTAGCAATGATGATTAGAACTTTTTCATGAATCACTTAATATCAGAATGTTTTCTACCCTTTCACACACAAATCCCATCATTTGAGCCACATGTTGTTTTCACCTTGAAGGGCTTTTAATAGGAGCATGGCTAAAATTTTGTCAGGTAAAGGGTAAAGGTCTTCTTAGATTTCCAGCCAGAACACCCATAGATCTTATGGGAATGTGCATAGTCAATAACATATTTCATGTTTTTCAGGCATAACAACAAATGCTTTGTTCTTGAGATTAGAGGAGAGGAGAGGTTTCCCCTTGAGAGTAAATGATCAGTCCAAACAATTTATTTGGAACTGTGTGCTTGATTTACAAGATATTGAGTTCTACCAGCTAGATAAACCACGCCCAGAACTTGTGTCTTTTAACAGATTTCATTATGTTGACCCGGATACGCGCCATTTCCTGGAAACGGTAAAAAAAGACTTATTGGAAACTCTTTACCACACAACAGAATTTTGGAACAGTCCAAACTGACACACTTCATACAACTTTCAAAGCATGTAACTACTAGAGAATTTAGCAAATGATATTTTTTATCGTGTAGACTTTTAAGTGCCATCCATCCAGATCTCATTGGGCAAGTTTTTGAAAACAATGGTAAACTAGACTGGTAAATGTTATTCACATGTATGCGAAAATGACTTTAACACTAAAATACAGATAGAAATGCACATGTATAGAAAACACGAAGAAATGATTGATTGATTTTCTGTTTATTTATTGTTGCCACTGGTTGCCCATACGGGCGATGCCCCCTGAAGGCTGTTAGTTTTGTCAGGGGGCATAGTGCATGATACAGAACGAAACCCATCCTAAGTTATGCCTGGTTCTTAAACATGCTTGGTGTTTAGCAGCATCACACAGGACCTCGGTTTGTGTCTCATTTGAAAAACTACTTGTAATTTCAGATGACCGGCTGTTGGACTTGAACCCACACCCTCAAGTGACCCAAGACTTGATGTTTACAAGTCCTACGCTTTACCACTTGAGCTAATGGGGCTGGTCACATGAAGAATGAACCAGTTTTTAGTATTTTTTTCTAAAATTCTCTATCCTGTTTGATACAGAATGACCATTCTCTGATAGGAGAGAAAACATTTTGGAAATAGGAGAAAATGCTGGTAACCAGCAGTTGCTCCTTTTTTACACAATATTTACAAAAGTTTACTTCATTATGGTCACTGAAAAGGGAATATCCAGTAACAAGTCAAACTTGTCCTCACAGAGTGAACTTGTGGATATGTGCAACATATCCACCTTTACTGAATTGGTTATTGTGTATTACTATATTTGTCTTGTCAGTTTGTGTAACAGAAACTGTAACTTGTGTACAAGTCATTTATAAAGTTTTACTGTGCTATGTATTTTCAATATCACAGGATAGCATACCAGATGACATATACACTGTTAAGATTTTAGAAGAAGAAGGAGTTTATGGTTCTTGTTCCGATTTTCGAACCAGGAAAAACATAACACAGCAAGTAAGAGATGTCAAACAGCCACTTAAAGTTACTGTAGAAAAGTGAGTGTATTTTCTTTCGTCTTTCTCATAGCCATGCGAATTTTGCATATTTATGCCGTCAGCGTAATTGACTGAATTAGGTTTCTGTGGCTCAGTGTTAGAGTTTCCAATCTGATCCTCACTCAAGATGCATCACTTTCATGGAGTGTCCTTGAAAAGCAATAATTGCACCTCTTTTGTCATTATTTTCCCTATCAATAATAAACTGTAATTTTCCTTTGTTTAGATATTGAACCTCTGTGTACCTTGTACTATTTGATGGTTTGTCTGTAAATAGTCCAAACATCTAGGATGTAACCCTTTACCAAAAAATCTTTTTTCATGACTGTGGAAAGCGGGTTTGGAAAACATCATGGAAAAAGGAGCAAATGTTGGCAAACACTATTTTCTCTTTTTCGTGCAATGTTTTCATAAGCCCTCATCTTCAAAGTAGCAAAACCATGGGATTGTTTTTTATGGGGTTTCAATATTTCAATATTGAGACTGTTTTAGTTAGTGTCAAAACATTGAATTTAGGTATAAACTTAACCTTTAAAGAGCCTTTTACAGCTTCAAATTCCTTTGCATCATGTGCAGATCTAGACCAGGCTTCAAAAAATGTGTAGTCTGATCTTTGATTAACACTGTCCATGTTCCTGAGATATTCTGTACATGAGCAGCCTTGAAATTTGCCATTATTTAGGTCTTATTTCTATTCTGAAAAGTCAGTTTGGTTTAATGAGGGCTCTGAGGGCTTAGGTTAAGTACAGTTTAAAATTCAAAGATATTGTTTGGGCTAAAAATTTTGCCGTACTGTAAGATAATGGGTTTATACAGAAACTTCCATCTAATTGCAGGTATGGGTCTACGTTAGTTATAGTGGCTGACCAGCATGTGAGAGTTAGAACTATAATTGGACCGGACAATGATCCGATACTTAACCTGTCAAACCCCTCATACTGTATTTTAGAAAGGATTGCAAGGTATATTTTGTATATTTGATGATAAAAACTCCTCTGGCAGCAATGAACTACCCCTTACCAAACAATTCTTTTTTTATTGACCCTAAAGAAGAGGACTTTTAAAAATATAGTGAGAAATGGAGAAAATACTGGTAACCTGCATTTTCTCCTTTTCCCACAATGTTTTCTACCATTTCAAAGACATCAATTTTTGAGCAACATAAAATTTGTTGTCTGTTAAGACTATGAAATGCAATTTTTTTTGTTTGTGACCCATCACCTTTTTTTTTTGATGAATTTATCAGTTTATGATCGGGGGAGGAGGAGAATGTCTTAACCCTTTACCACACAATCCCAACTTTTAACGACCCTGAGAAAGAAACCTTTCGAAAAAATTGTTGGAAAAGGAGAAAATGCTGGTAACCAGCATTTTCTCCTTTTCCAACAATGTTTTCTACCCTTCCCAAAACAAATTTCAATTTTTTCAGTCACATTTATCATGTCGTCTGCAAATGCTTTCAATTTGGACTAGTATAAAATTTTCTCGTTTGGTAAAGAGTTAATTTTTTTTTTTTTTATGAACACATTAATCAGGAGGTTCTAAACAAAGCATGTGTCACATTGTTTATTACTTTACCAGTTTGTGGTAAAATGATGTTATTATACTGATGGCGTAGGCTCATGTAAGTTTTCATGATTTAAATGTTTAAAAACTAGATGCAATGCTATGATTATTATTTTAAAGTTATAGTAGCTGCCAAAAGTAAACAAAGCAGATGTTAAAATGCATTTAAACTTACATCATTCTATTTAAATGTATGGAAATTGTTTTGAAGATGACAACCTGTTATTGTATGGTTGGTCCAAGTATTAGAGAGAAATAAATTTCAAAACTACGTCAAAAGTTGCCAGTTAACTCTATTTTTTGTCTGGTTTTTACCTGATTTTAAAATTCATTTTTCTGGCAGCAACTAACATGTGGACTGACCACACAATAACAGATTATCACCTTCACAATATTTTCCATTCTTTACTCCACAGATTGTTGGAATTAACGCAGTTTATGCCTTCAAGAAACTTTTTCATTCTACTTTTGATGTAAATGTCACACACTATTTGTTTGTGTTTGTACACTTTTTAAAATGAGCTATGCCTGTAAACACAGACCAGTATTATACGGTATTAAAGGCTACAGTATTGATGCAGGAAGATTGTTTGTCTGTCACTCATTTTTTGAGTTAAATAGAATCTCACATTTGTGTTTATGCATTATCATTACTGTTAACTCTTTGACTGAATCATATATGAAATCCAACAAGGTTCATGTCATGCAGTTTTATTTTAGCTAATGATAATAATAATACATAAACATGAATGTGAGATTGTCTATATTAGATCTAGTGAGTTCCTTGGCTGATAGATTTTATTGAAAATAAGTTGAGTCATTGATTGCAGATCTACGTTTGTGCCTTGATAGCTTTATTTGTGATCCATAAGTGTATTCCAGTATAATATTAGATACATGTATTAGCTTGCAAAAAGTTCTGTCTTTGGATTAATGAAAGTCATCACAAAAGGACTGTCTCCATGTTGAACATTTGTTTAATTTTTTCTTTTGGAATAGTTTAGATTCAGATCATAACATACAAACTTATCTTTGATATAGATACGTATAGTTGTTATTCTCTATCTATAGGTCCAGATACTCAGGGGAGACATCAAGTGGTAAACGGAGCCTTCAACTTCTAGGTCAGTCGTCCAAAACTTTGTTTTATCAAATTAAGAAGTTCCAACATCTTGGTATCATCAAAAGACAGGTATTTTTTTGTTTGTTTCTTTACCCAACTTGTAAATGAAAGTTTTCAGAGGGCACAGTAATCAATCATCTTGCTTTTGTTGTTGTTCTATGACAGGATGGGTGGTTTGGTCTGTGTGTCTGTTTGTTGCATAGCCTATCAGCTCGGTCCTTAACATACAAGGCTTGTAACACAGGGGTAAGGAGTTCAATTCCAAGATCAGAGTTATTCTTTCTAAGAATTCATTAAAGTCATAGTTACAGTATTCAGAATCCTTATCATCAACTCTTTGAAAGGATTTGATGGATCTTTATGCCTTCACATCATACTGTAGTACAAAGTGGGAAAAAAAAAGTTTGCCCCATTACACATTTATTGTTTTCGTTACTGTGGGGAATCATCTCACAGTTTTCATGACCTTATGACTTTCCAAGCACTTATATTGATTTAGCTTATCTCTCTCTCCTCCCTCGCCTGAAACCACAGATTATTGCAATGTTACTGTATTTTGTAGAGGGTGTGTGCAGTAAAGCCACAGAGTAATGCAAAGATTTCACATTTCTTGTACCACTTAAAAAGATTCTACAGCAGAGTTTTAAGCAAGCAACAGATGGAGCTTCGGGCAATTATAGAATTTCTCAGCAAGCAACCAGAGAACATGTGTGAAGTTACGAAATTGAAAACTTCTGTGGTAACTTTTCTTTTTCTTTTTTATTATTGTTCATGTTTTCAAAAGGAAAAAATTGAAAAATTTGTAGAAGAAGTGAAAGTTTAGGGCTTAAGTCTAACCTGTATTAACCCTTTACCAGACAACAGAATTTTAGACTGGTCCAAATTGAAAGCATATGCAGACAACATATTGAATTTAGCTGAAATGATGGTGATTGTCTATGATAGTGCAGAAAACTTTGTGGGAAAGGAGAAAATGCTGGTTACCATCATTTTCTCCCTTTCCCACTAGGTTTCCAAAAGGCTGTTTGTTCAGGGTTGTGAAAACTCATCATTGTGAGGTAAACAGTTAACCCTTCACCAACAATTACAAGTTTTAATGATCTTGAGGAAATACTTCAGTCTTTACCAGACGACAAAATTGAAAGCATTTGCAGACAACAAATTAAATGTGGCTCAAATGATGAGAGTTGTCTTTGAGAGGGTAGAAAACAGTGTTGAAAAAATTCTGGTTACCAGCATTTTCCCCTTTTCTGGCAGTGGTTTCATAAGCCACCGTCCTCAGGGTCAATAAAAATTGGTATTTTTTTGTATAGGGATAATGGATACACAAAATGTGGTTGCATAAGACACGTGTTTGTGTAGCGCAGATACACTTTAACATGTTGGCATGGAAACTCTTTAGATGCTTGCTTGATACATTACCTACTCAATCTGGGGATTAAACATCTGTGACAGAGAAGGACTTTGAAAAAACTGAAATGCTGAAGACCAGTGTTTTCTTCTTTTCCCTCAATGCTTTCTTCTCTTCCTAAGACAAATGTCTTAGGTTGAGGCCCATTATTTTGAGTCTGAAAATGCTTTCAGAAAGACAAGTCTAAAATTCTGCAGTCAGATAAAGAGTTGACACAGGTTGCTGGGTTAATGGAGAAGTTCGCTAGGATAGGTTTTGATTGAATTCTTAAATGACTTCCTCATGAAGACAACTTTTTCTTGCGTAACAGTAGACCCCTTTTTACAATAGGTTGGTAAATGGAGAAATTGCTTGCTATATGCTTGCTTTATGAGTTTAGTGCAACACTATCTCTGTATAGTGTGTTTATTCCTTGAAATATGTAGAATTAAATAGTTTTTTAGAATGGCATGGATAATCAAATGGCAGTGTTTTTTTTTTTCTCTTTCTTTTTTTTTTTCTCTTTTTTTTTTTTTTTCTCTTTTTTTTTTTTTTTTTTTCAGAAAATTTAAATTATTGTAATCCAAGATGAGTAAATTACTCTAAGAAAAGTATGTATTTTTTTTTCTTCCCAGAAACTTCATGACAAAAACTTCAAGAAGATTTCACAACTCTGTATTGGACCAGACCGGATATTTGAATTTATTGATGTTCCCTACAGAGAAGTTCATCCAAATTCTTCACCTATGGACTTTATGACAAAGTAAGTGGAATTTAACCTTTTACCTGTGTTTTAACAACCCTGAGGAAAAGAGCAATTGAAAACATTGTGGGAAAAGATAAAAACGCTGGTAAGAAGCATTTCCATCTTTTTCAACAATGTTTTCTACCCGTACAAAGACAAAGTGCAACATTTCAGCCACATTTAATTTCTGGTCTACGAATGCTTTCACTTTGGACAAGTCCAAGAGTTTGTTGTTTGGTAAAGGGTTAACTCGTTTCCACATGAAAAAAAGTTAGACGTCATCAAAATAAAAACACTTGCAGATGACATATTAAAAGGGATTCATGGTGGAATATTTCTGTGAAATGGTAGAATATTGGGAAATGGACTGTAGAAAATGTTATCATTTAGTAAAGGGTTAGATCTTTACCACACAACAATATTTTAGACTGGTCTAAATTCGAAGCATTTACAGATGACAAATAAAATGATTTGAAATAAAAGGAATTTGCATCAGAAAAGGTAGAAAACATTGTGGGAAAAGGAAAAAAATGCTGGGTAACCTGCAATTTATCCTTTCCCACAATGTATTCAGATACCTTTTTACCACATGGTTGTTAAAACTTGGGATTGTATGATAAAGGGTTAAACTAATTTGGCATTCTAAAGGTTGGTTGAGTTTCACCTATAGAATTTTACGACACAAATTAAAAGTAGTTAACTCTTTACCAAATGACAAAAATGTAAACTTGTCCAAATAGAAAGCATGACAACAACTTAAATGCGGTTCAAATGATGGAATTTGTCTTTGATGGGGTAGAAAACATTGTCGGAAATGGAGAAAATGCTGGTTTCTGGCATTTTCTCCCTTTCCCACAATATTTTCAAAAGCCTTCTTTTTCAGGGTCGTTAAAACTTGGGATTGTGTGGTAAAGCGTTAAAATGAAAGGTATGCTTTGAAGTGAGAGAAAAAATTTTGGGTAAGGAGAAAAATCTGATATTTTTATTCTTGTGCCAAAATGTTTTTTAAGAAAGAGCTTTTATCTGCAAAGGTATTAAAATACAGGATTATTGGGTAATGGGTTAATTCAATTATGAAATACCATTGTTTTATTAGCACTTTATTAAATGTCAAGATTTCAGACTTGTCCAATTCCAAAGCATTTGCAGACAACAAATGAAGTGCCACCCAAATGATGGGCTTTGTTCTTAAATGTTGGAAAACATGGTGCCAGCAGAGAAAATGCTGGTAAAGAGCATTTTCTTCCTTTTCCACAGTGTTTTCAAAAGCCTTCTTTGTCAGTCATTTAACCTGGGGATTGTTTGGTAATGCATTAAATGTGTCTTCTCAGACATGGAAAATCTGAAAGATCTATACGGCATATAAAGGCTTTAAAGACAATAGAAGATTTGAGAAAGTCTTGGGATCAGGCAGAGTCTAGTGAGGATGAAGAAGAGGACGAGGAGGAAGAAAGGGAGGAGCCTGTGGAGAATGGTATGAATATTCATTAACCCTTTGCCATTCAGCAAGACCCATCAAGTATATTAAAATCAGTTGCAGATAACCAAATTGTATATATAGCTTAAATGGGGGAATTTTTTGCATAGAATAAGGATAAAATGCTGGCCACCAGCATTTTCTACTTTTCCCTTATTTTCAAAAGCTTTCGCTTTCAGGTTTTAAATAAACTTGGGATCCACTGGTAAAGAGTTAATATTCATAAGTCAAAGGGTGGTTATCACCCTTAATACTATGTTTGGTTCTAATGCTTAATTCCAAACCCTTTTGTCTTGGTCAGTGATATGGCAAGTCATGTAGTTTCAAAGTAGAACAAAATTAATGTTTAGAAAGTACAGAACTGTATTTGCTTTGTTTCCTTCACTGTTTCCATTAATTAGAAAGCCTTTTTTTCCTTTTTCCTCAATTTTATTTAATTTGTGTAATTTTTGATAGGTCTGAAAACAGCATGGAAGCAAAGGAATGGGAAAAAAACAGACCTATTTCCTGTTTTTATCTAAATATATTTGTCCTTTATCACACAACAAAATTTTAGACCTCTACGTACTGAAAGCATTAGAAGACAAGAAGGTGATTGACAAGATTTGTCTTGGAATTGGTAGAAAACATTGTGGTAAGAGGAGAAAATGCTGGTAACCATTTTTTTTTTCCATTTTCCACAAAGTTTTCAAAAGCTGTCTACTTCAGGAACATTAAGACTGCAGACTGGGTTAAAAATCATAAGCCATGAAAAATTTGTGTAGCAACATTTCTAATAATCCATGCCAGCAGCCTGAATTTTTCCAAGACTTTTTCCCAAATTTTATACTTATCAAGTTCCACCAAATCTTACAGATATGTTTTGATCGCTGCATGTTCAAGTATTGAAGATATCACTGTAGACTGTATATTTCTGTTTTATAATAACTTGCTATGTCAGTATCCAGTGAAGCTTGTTATCTAGGTTGTTAGTTTGCATCCCAGCTGGGCCTAGCTCTTTTTCAGGATTGATAATAGTAATTGTTGCAGGATTCATTCATGTCTGAAAGCTAAACTGTGTTTTGATAATGTAACAAAGCAGCTTGTTACTCGCAAAGAGGATTGTTGGAAGTCAGGGGATTTTCTTCCTTTACTAAGGGGCCGAATTTCGGCCCCATTCCCAATCGCAAAAAGTGTATTTTTTTCCCAATTCCATAAAATAGAATTCCCAATTAGACGCTAGTAAAAGAAAACAAGTCTGATGTATCAGCCAGGGTTTTCCCTGACACACAAATTTGCAGGCATTGACCACAGTTCAAGCAGGAAATCGACAATCGTCGTATTTTAGGTACGAAACTATTCGGGGGCGAATGAACTACAGACTGCGTCCGTATATTTTCAATCGATTCATGCATAGACTCAATTGTCTGGCTGTAAACCGTTATTGGTTTACACGTCGTAAAAATAGCATGTTAACTTCTTAGCAACCGCCTCGCGTATATGCAGCGAAGCGGAGTTTTGTAAAGCAAAAACAAAGAACCCAGCTCCTATAATAACAAGCTCCTATAATAATAGTCCTGAAACAGGAACATGTTATGAAAAATATCCAACCTAATCTAGACCACGAGTTTTTTCCTCTCAAATTTCAAGCGGTTGTGCTTCCTCTTTGTCTTAGCAAAGTGATCGTCTGATTAATTTGTGAGCAGAGCTTGTCGTCGGCCGAAATGGATAATCAAATAAAAAACAAGCTAATTCATTTTGGGACTTTTAAAGTCATCAGTTATGGGTTATAAATTCAAGATCTTAATTAAAGAGCCGGTATCAGTATGGCTGTGGGACTATCGACACACCCGAAGTCATATAACGCAATAATCTAGTGTGAAGTATCCTTTTCACAATTAATTTTTAACAGTTTTTTTTTCCAATACTGTACTAGATCTACCTCAGAAAAGGACGATTTATCAGTCTTTCTTTATATGTCAAAACACACAAAAAATCATTTTCAAAGATTAATCATCATGGAAAAAAACCACGAAAACACATGACAAAACAGACCTCAACCGATCAGAGGCTCTTCAATCTGTCTTGTTTAGCCTTGATAATGACTTCTATTAGCTGACTTACATTGAAAATAAAACATAAAATAATTCCTCTGTTCATTCACCAGAAAAACAGATATCTTAATAAGAGAATTAAAAAATCCTACTTAATGGGGGTTGGGGGTGTTGTCTTACAGCTTAGAGACTGGAACTAGTATGAAAGACTACAGAGAAACATCCAAAAAGAAAGAAGTTTGGAGGCAGAAAAAAAAAAACAGTATTGATTTAGTAGTTTATTGTAAGGTTAAATATGTTTCAAACTTTTTATGTTTTTATGTTTTGTCAATATTATTTTCCCAATTTTGACATTTTGTCGATGATTTTTTTCCCAATTTGGCCAGGGGCCTTTTCCCAAAACGCCTGGATAAAGCCCTGGAAGTATTGGTTGAAATAATGTTGAAAACAGTGTAAAACATCAAACAAACCTATTAAACTCATTATGAAACAACAAAATTTTACACAAAATTCAAAGCTGTTACAGAAGACAAATTAAATGTGGCTCAGTTGATGAAACCTGATTCTAGAAGGGTAGGAAACATTGCTAGAAATGGAGAAAATGCTGGTTACCTTCATTTTCTCTTTTTCTGATAATGTCTTTAAAAGGCTTCCTCCCCAGGATCATTAAAACTTTGGATTTTGTGGCAAAGGGTTAACAATACTTTATTTAAATTTTTTCACAGAGCTAGCTACATCTTTCCAGCGTGCTTACGACCTACCATACATGTTTCAAGTAATGGAGGTGTTTCGAAGTGTGGGCGCCAGGGGGTTGTCTCAAATGGACCTGTTGAAGATTATGAAGAGTAGTAGACTATCTGTTCGAAGAGTCGTCAACTTTTTAATCCGCAGTAATTACTTACGAACTGTGACGTTGGACAGGGGACGTCAGAAGATTTTGATGTTTGTATTAGTCTATTACCTCACTATTCCTTACCAATCAATTGTGTGATTTTATGATTTTTTGTACATATGCTGTCCTTCAGTTTGTGAAATATTTTGGCCAAGATTACCTTAAAATTTCAACAAAGACTTGATGTAAACACTGTGAAAATTATCATCTTCAGCTTTGGTTTTTTGCTTTAAGTTGCTAAATAATTCAGTGAAAATTTCCAGTATACAGTAAAACCTCAAATATTGCGATTTTAAAATTCTTTTTCAAAAAAATAACTAAGCTTATTGGACAGTGATGATCTAAGATCAGACTGCATGTTCTGTGCAGTCTGATCTTGATCTACACTGTCTGCAAAAATTGCACATATTTTGCACATAACAGAATAAGGGTTAATAAAACAGTTTGACTTTGTCATTATATGAGCCTCAGGAAGAGGGCCTTGAAAAGAGTGTTGAAGAAAGAACAAAAATGCTGACAATCAGCTTTTCTCTATTTCCACAGTGTTTTCTAGCCCTTCAGGGACAGATTTCATCATTTGAGAAACATTTGCTCTTCTGTCTGCAATAGATTTTGATTTGATAAATTTTCAAATTTATGTGATCTGGTAAACATCAAGCTTGTACAAAAGAAATTGGAATGCATGTGGGGGGGGGCACAGTTTCAGTGGGAACCATTCTTGTCGGTTAAATTACCTCCTGTTCCAGATAAAGTCCTGGGATAACCAAATAACAGATTGACCCTTTTACCTGTATTCCTTTGTATTTATCTTTAATTCTCCTAGATATGTTGCCATAAATATAACATGATTTATGGTATATATTCAAGATCCTGATGGAATTTTAAAAGTAGTTCTGTTTTCAGTCATCAGAGAAATGGGCTCATATAGATTTTTGTAAATATTTCAATAAGATTAAGTTGAGATATTAACTCAAGACGACAACCCCCCCACACACACATACACGCACACCTCGCCATTGCTTTTCATAGGAGTTTCTTTTGCAAGTCACTTCAGAGCTCCAGCCCAGTACTGGTGAACCCCAGGAAAAACATGAATAAGTAAGGTGTCACTCTGATACGAAATATTGTCAAATGCTGCACC
Organism: Tridacna gigas; assembly: GCA_945859785.2. Taxonomy (NCBI): domain Eukaryota; kingdom Metazoa; phylum Mollusca; class Bivalvia; order Cardiida; family Cardiidae; genus Tridacna; species Tridacna gigas. The sequence goes on along the minus strand of OX244036.2, from coordinate 26,669,471 downwards.
TTTTACCCAAACAAGCTGTCTTTTAACAAATCTAAGGAAGAAGAATACTGAAAAAATTGTGAGGAATGGAGAAAATGCTGGAAACAAGCATTTTTCATTTCCCATGTTTTCTACCCTTTCATAAACAAATTCTAACATTTGCACCACTTTTGATTTGTTGTTTGCACGTCTTTTAACCCCTTACAACACAATGCCGCCTTTTGATGACCTGGGAAAGAAGCCTTCTGAAAACATTGTGGGAAAAGGAGAAATATGGACAAGGCTAAAATTTTGTCATTAATTTTGGTATAGGGTTAAGTTTGAAAGAGTCTTAAATTTTGTCTTGTGTTAAGAGTCAGCAAAAGGTACATGTATTGGGTTTATCTTTTCTTTACATAGGTTTGTTGCCATAGAAAACGTACAGGACAACAAGATATGCCAGAATATGATGAAAGAAATTGTGAAGTATGGTCCAACTTCAACAGGAGAGCTTGACAAGCTGGGCACTGGACATGGAAAGACAAAAAAAAAGTACGAGAAAAAAGGCAGAAAAGGTAAATCTGACAAACAAGAGCCAACACGCAGTCCTAGTAAGTTGACCTAAATACTGTCAAATCTGTAGTAAGCATGTATCCCAAAGACACTTAAGATGGATTCTAGAGATAGTACTTGCTTACATCTTTACAACGTGATGAAATTTTTGACTTGGCATTTTCAGATGACATATTAAATGTTGCTCAAGTGGTTGAGTTTGTCTTTGACAAGTTAGAAAGCATTGTGGGGAAAAGGAGACATTGTTGGTAACCAGCATTTTCTCCTTTATCTACAACTCTTTCAAAAGTCTTCTACTTAGGGGTCGTTGTACCTTGTGATTGTTTGATAAAGGGTTCTAACAAAGAACATTTCAAAATACAGGTATGGTCAAGTCTCGTTTATCAGGACACTTCTGTTCCTGTGAATGTTTCTAAATAAAACATATTTCCTTATCAATGAACAGAGATACAGACCTTTAGGCTTCCATATTGTTAAGTGACATTGGGTATTATAATTATTACGAAAGTGTGACAGATACAGATATTTACTAAGATGCCTGTACTTTTCACAATTGTATTAAAGCAGGTTAATTCGAAAATTTTCATTTTCTTTTTATCACCGGCATCAAGTTCTTGTTTAGTCTGTCCGTCTGTTTGTCCATCCATCTGTCCATTTTCATGTCGGGGTTAAACCTTGTTTCCCTAATACTTATTTTCAAAATAACTTTGCACAAATGTAAACCATACTGAGGCTATGTCATGCATAATAGTCATGTCTGTAGGTTGCAGTAAGGTCAAATGTATTTTTTGCGGTTAGCGTACATGTCCAGCCCTTGACTTTTTTTAATAATAAATGAATTCCATGAGACAAAACATCTTTGCACCCCCAAAGTCAAGTCAGTACAGCTTATCATAGACTTGTTAATTGTAAATATTGTGCATCCAAAATCATGTGGTAAAAGGGAAAATAAGTTGGTAACCAGCATTTTCTCCATTTCCCACAATGTTTTCTACCCTTTCAAAGACAGATTGTATCAATTTAATCACATGTTGTCTTCAAACTCTTTGAATTTGTTGCTTGGTAAAGAGTTAAGCAAAACAGCAGGCACACGTTTTAGATTGATTTGTAATAGTTTTAATTACTTATGTTAATGGTCAAACTGTTATGTATTTGTCATAGCAGTCTAGTGATTTACTGAGGATTGGCTGTCAGATAGAGAGGATACTTATTGTCCCTATGGGGACATTTCTTAAAACCAGTAAGAAATAGTGTGTTTCAAACTTGAAATATTCAGCAACATTTTCTTCTTTCAAAATTCAAGTTAAAAAAATCATAGACCTTCGTTGACCATATACTGTACAGTTCTGTGTTTTTAGCTCACCTAAAGGTGAGCTATTGTGATCGCCCTATGTCCGTCGTCCGTTGTCTGTCGTCCGTCGTCCGTCAACAATTTCTTTAATCATCTTCTCCTGCTAAACCACTAGGTCAATCTTAATGAAACTTGGCAGGGATGTTCCTTGGGTGAAGCTCTACCAAAATTGTTCAAAGAATTGAATTCCACCCACAACTCTGGTTGCCATGGCAACAAAAAGGAAAAAAAAGCAAAATCTTTGAAAATCTTCTTCTCTGAAACTAGAAGGCGCAGAGCTTTGATATTTGGTATGTAGCATTGCCTAGTGGACCTCTACCAAGTTTGTTCATATGATGCCCCTGAGGTCAAAACTGGCCCAGCCCCGGGGGTCACAAGTTTGAGCATAGTAACAAAGAAGGAAAACTTGAAAAAATCTTCTTCTCTGAAACTTGAAGGCGTAGAGCTTTGATATTTGGCATATAGCATCTCCTATTGGACCTCTACCAAGTTTGTTCACATGATGCCCGTGGGGTCAAAACTGGCCCCTCCCCAGGGGTCACAATTTCCAACATAGGAACAAAGAAGGAAAACTTTAAAAATCTTCTTCTCCTAAACTAGAAGGCATAGAGCTTTGATATTTGGCATGAAGCATCTCCTAGTGGACCTCTACCAAGTTTGTTCATATGATGCCCTTGGGGTCAAAACTGGCCCTGCCCCGGGGGTCACATGTTCGAACATAGGAACAAAGAGGGGAAACTTTGAAAATCATCTTCTCTAAAACTGGAAGGCGTAGAGCTTTGATATTTGGTATGTAGCATTGCCTAGTGGACCTCTACCAAGTTTGTTCATATGATGCCCTTGGGGTCAAAACTGACCCTGCCCCAGGGGTCACAAACTTGAGCATAGTAACAAAGAAGGAAAACTTTAAAAATCTTCTTCTATGAAACTTGAAGGTGTAGAGCTTTTATATTTGGCATGTAGCATCTCCTAGTGGACCTCTACCAAGTTTGTTCATATGATGCCCGTGGGGTCAAAACTGGCCCCGCCCCGGGGGCCACAATTTCCAACATAGGAACAAAGAAGGAAAACTTTAAGAATCATCTTCTCTAAAACTAGAAGGCATAGAGCTTTGATATTTGGCATGAAGCTTCTCCTAGTGGACCTCTACCAAATTTGTTCATATGATGCCCTTTGGGTCAAAACTGGCCCTGCCCCGGGGGGTCACAAGTTCGAACATAGGAACAAAGAGGGAAAACTTTAAAAATAATCTTCTCTGAAACTGGAAGGCGTAGAGCTTTGATATTTGGTATGTAGCATTGCCTAGTGGACCTCTACCAAGTTTGTTCATATGATGCCCCTGAGGTCAAAACTGGCCCAGCCCCGGGGGTCACAAGTTTGAGCATAGTAACAAAGAAGGAAAACTTGAAAAAATCTTCTTCTCTGAAACTTGAAGGCGTAGAGCTTTGATATTTGGCGTATAGCATCTCCTATTGGACCTCTACCAAGTTTGTTCACATGATGCCCGTGGGGTCAAAACTGGCCCCGCCCCAGGGGTCACAATTTCCAACATAGGAACAAAGAAGGAAAACTTTAAAAATCTTCTTCTCTAAAACTAGAAGGCATAGAGCTTTGATATTTGGCATGAAGCATCTCCTAGTGGACCTCTACCAAGTTTGGTCATATGATGCCCTTGGGGTCAAAACTGGCCCTGCCCCGGGGGTCACATGTTCGAACATAGGAACAAAGAGGGGAAACTTTGAAAATCATCTTCTCTAAAACTGGAAGGCGTAGAGCTTTGATATTTGGTATGTAGCATTGCCTAGTGGACCTCTACCAAGTTTGTTCATATGATGCCCTTGGGGTCAAAACTGACCCTGCCCCAGGGGTCACAAACTTGAGCATAGTAACAAAGAAGGAAAACTTTAAAAATCTTCTTCTATGAAACTGGAAGGTGTAGAGCTTTTATATTTGGCATGTAGCATCTCCTAGTGGACCTCTACCAAGTTTGTTCATATGATGCCCCTGGGGTCAAAACTGGCCCCTGCCTCGGGGGTCACAATTTCCAACATAGGAAAAAAGAAGGAAAACTTTAAGAATCATCTTCTCTAAAACTAGAAGGCATAGAGCTTTGATATTTGGCATGAAGCTTCTCCTAGTGGACCTCTACCAAATTTGTTCATATGATGCCCTTTGGGTCAAAACTGGCCCTGCCCTGGGGGGTCACAAGTTCGAACATAGGAACAAAGAGGGAAAACTTTAAAAATCATCTTCTCTGAAAGTGGAAGGCGTAGAGCTTTGATATTTGGTATGTAGCATTGCCTAGTGGACCTCTATCATGTTTGTTCATATGATGCCCCTAGGGTCAAAACTGACCCTGCCCCGGGGGTCACAATTTCCAACATAGGAAAAAAGAAGGAAAACTTTAAAAATCTTCTTCTCTGAAACAGGAAGGCATGGAGCTTTGATATTTGGTATGTAGCATCTTCTAGTGGATCTCTACCAAGTTTGTTCATGTGATGCCCTTGGGGCAAAAGTTGGCCCTGCCCCTGGGGTCACAAGTTCGAACATAGGAACAGAGAAGGAAAACTTTAATTTTTTTTTTCTCTTAAATGGGTAGGCATAGAGCTTTGATATTTGGTATGTAGCATCTCCTAGTGGACTTCTGCCAAGTTTGTTCCAAGGATGCTGCTTGGGTCAAAACTGGCCCAGCCCCTGGGGTCACAAGTTCGAACATAGGAACAAAGAAGGAAAACTTTAAAATTCTTCTATGAAACCGAAAGGTGTGGAGCTTTGATATTTGGTATGTTGCATCTCAGAGTGGACCTCTACCAAGTTTGTTCATATGATGCCCCTGGGGTCAAAACTGTCTTTATAAAGTCTCACATAAGATTAAGTTGGGTCAACTTGGGTCATAAACTAGTTCACTGGGTCAAATTAAAGAAATACCTTGTTTGCACTCTGGAGGCCACATTTATAGCTCAAATGACCTGAAATTTGGCCAGAATGTTTGTCTTGATGAAATACCAGATGAGTTTGGATTTGGGTCACCTGGAACCATAAACTAGGTCACTAGGTCAAAATAAAGAAATACCTTGTGGGCACTTTAGAGGCCACATTATTTGCTTAATTGCCTTGAAAATTGGTCAGTATGTTTGTCTTTGTAAAATCTCACACGAGTCTGAATTTGGGCCAACTGGGGTCATAAACTAGGTCACTTGGTCAAATTAAAGAAATAGCTAGTGGGCACTCTAGAGGCCACATTTATTATTCATTTGATTTGAAAATTGGTTAAAATGTTTCTTTTGATATAGTCAAAGACCAGTTCAAATTTGGGTCACCTGGGGTCATAATCTAGGTCACTAGGTCAAATTAAAGAAATATCTGTAGGGCACTCGAGGCCACATTTTTTGCTCAGTTGACTTGAAAATTGGTCAGAATGTTTGTCTTCATGAAATATGAGTTTGAAATTGGGTCACCTGCGGTCAAAAACTAGGTCACATGGTCAAATTAAAGAAAAACCTTTAAGGCACTCTACTAAGGTGAGCGAACCAGGGCCATTATGGCCCTCTTGTTACAATTGTTAATACAACCTTGAGGTTTTTGCTAGATTGAAATGGTCCATTTAACTCTTTACCAAACAACAAAATTTTAGATTGATCCAAATTGAAAGCATTTGCAGACGACAAATTAAGGGTGGCCCAAATGACTAAATTTGTCCTTGTTAGGGTAGAAAACATTGTGGGAAAAGGAGAAAATGTTGGTTACCAGCATTTTCTCCTTTTCCCTCAATGCTTTCAAAAGCCTTCTTCCTCAGGGTCGTTAAAAGTAGGGATTGTGTGGTAAACGGTTAATCCTTTACCAAACAATCTTTTGTTTTACTAACCCTGAGAAAGAAGGCTTATAAAAATATTATGGGAAAGGTGAAAATGCTGGTAACCACCATATTCTAATTTTCCCACAATATTTTTCTTTCTTTGATAAATACGCCCAATCATTTTAGCCATATTTTTGACATCTGCACATGCTCTCAGTTTTGACATGTCTAAAACTTTGTCATCTGGTAAATAGTAACTTAGTTTACCTGTTTAAAGAGTCTATAAAAGGAAAGCAAAACTGACTCAAATGCTTATTTACTTGTATTTTGCTTACATCTTCTTACCCAATGACAGAAGATGAAGTAGGAAATGTTGGGCTTAATAAAAACCCAGAAAAGTATGTGTAAGCCTCATTGATGCTCTTGTTGGACTCGGTGTGCTTAACTGATACAGCGTCCATTTTATTTAGTTGGTAAATGGCAGTCTGACTCATTGTATCATATTCATGTTCACTGCCATATAGTTTGATCCTTGTTGCAAGCTTCTCATTGATATAGATGGCTGCATGTGTGTCTGTAGAACCACCAGTCATCAATGTTACAGAAAAGACATATATTCCTGTAGTAGGTGCCACAAAGATACCATGTGATTGGATATAATGTGTTCCAATATTCAGGGTGACATTGTCAAATATAATGTTTTGTCCATACTGGTAATTTTTCGTGCTGGATAATCCGGCGTAGAATGCAACTACCTCATCTGGTTCTAGCTGTCTCTTCATGCTTGACCTCTTACCTGAAATATGGAATTTTACTATGATGTAGCCATATTTTCTCTTAAAACAGTTTCGCTTAAAAGATGATTTGGAATAACAAATCTAAATCTAAATACATTAAATCATTATATCAAGAAACAGGGTCCATTTGGTCTAGCCAATCAAAAGTTGTGTTACTTTCATATGTAGAAAATTTTAGAGAATAAGGCTAAGAATGCTTTTAAGAATGGTTGGTGAATACGGACCTAGGTTGGCAGCAGGTTTTGAAAATTTCCATATACTGAAGAGATAATCTACTTATATTGAGGTTTCAAATGGTTAAAACATGAGTGAACATTTTGATGTAAGGAGAAATTACTGGGTAGGAGCAATTTTTCCATTGTTTAGTATGCTACATCATCAGAAACTACATCAGTGTTAATGTGGTTTACTCTTTACCACACAACAAAAACTTGGACTTTTTCATATAGAAAGCATTTGCAGACGACAAATTTAATGTGGCTCAAATATGGGTGTTTGTTATTGAAAAGGTAGAAAACATTGTGGAAAGGAGAAAATGCTAGTAACCAGCATTTTTTCCTATTACCATCATGCTCTCTTTCTGTTTTAAAAAAAGATAAGTGCATATATGATTTGATTAAGCCTTAAAGTGCCTTTCACAAGTATAGTTACCTTTGCGGCCATTGTAGATCAAGATCAGGCTGCACAAAATGTGCAGCCTGATCTTTGATCTACACTGTCCCCTTTGCTGAAACACTGCTCTAAGGGTTAAAATTCAATTTCATCTGCAAATACTTTCAGTTTGGACAAGTCCAAAACTTTTTCCTTTCGTAAAGGGTTAAATATCAAGCAAACAAGCTGTACCTGACTTTGATTTACTCTCTTGATGATGAGCTTCACTCAGGTCTGTCCTCATTGAGAACTCGTCTTGCTTTGATTCCTCCATTTTGGAATTCCATGCCTCTTGTCTGTCAAGTTTGTCTGTCATTTCTTTTATCTTGCTTTGGTAAACTTTACTGATATCAGCAAATTGATCCTGCTGAAGTTTTAGGCTGATTTCCAGGTTCTTGAGTCTGGATTTAAGCTGTTGGTTTTCTCTGTGAAGTTCATCATACTTCTGTGTTAACACTTGTACATGATCCCAAACATGTTTTAAATCTGGTTTTGTCAACTCTGTATCTTGTTGGCTCAAGCTTGTAGGTACAAAGGTACAAACAGTGCAGATTTGTAGAATACACAGAAACAATTTCATTTTTACCTGTTGTCTTTTCAAGTGTGTAATTGTATGTAGATGAAGGTCTCTATGTATGATAAGGGAATTAGGTCAGTTCCAATTGTTTATCTGTGGAACTCTTTACCAAACGATTGCTTGTTTTTAGGACACTGAGGAAGTTTCATGTGTATGCATTTGTTACCAGGTCATCCAGAGTCTTTACAGTCATGAGGAAGAAGGCTTTTGAACAACTTTGTTGGAATAAGAGAAAATGCTGGTGACCAAATAACTGTTAACCCTTTACCACACAATCCCGACTTTTAACAACCCAGAGAAAGAAGCCGTTTGAAAACATTGTGGGAAAAGGAGAAAATGCTGGTAACCAGCATTTTCTCCTTTTCCCACAATGTTTTCTAGCCTATCAAATACATAAATCACCATTTAAGCTACACTTAATTTGTCGCCTGCAAATGCTTTCAATTTAGTTTAAATTTGGTTTAAACTAAATGCTTTCAATTTGGTCCAGTCTAAAATTTTGCCGTTTGGTGAAGAGTTAACCAGCATTTTCTCTTTTTTCCAGCAGTGTTTTCT